>CAJFCW020000006.1:6466682-9141588 GCA_904066225.2 Bursaphelenchus okinawaensis | reverse complement strand
CACACTGTACTTCAAGCTCTACCGGCCTTCTCGTACTCTAGATCCAATTTCTACTGTAATGTAAAATACGGTAGATCATAAAGCATCATTGTTCAATAGCTTAACTATGCTATAATTTTCTCATACCCTTATCTTCTCTGCCCTAATCTTACCGTAAGCTTTCCTTAACCTTAACTTACAGCATTTATTTATCTTGCCCTACAGTATGCTACAGTAAACATGTATTTATACTAACGTAAACTTACATTCAACACAGTTCCGTCCAGGTTTGTTGCTATCTTCAGAAGCATCATGATATCCAGGTTTGCATTTGCACTGATAAGAGTCAAACACATTAGTACAGAAAGCATTTTGATGACATTCAGTAATACCAGAGCACGCTGACTGTAGCCTACATGTACCGTCGCGGAATCTGAAAGCGTTTTCTACACAATCACAAGCCAGCACGCCATTATTTTCCGAACACAGTTCGTTCAAACGACATGTGTCATTTCTGCCAATAGTGCACTGAGGTTGAGATGATAAGGTTGTTGTAGCCAAGGTTACGACTGGTCGACTTAGGGCTGAGGGTAGGATACAAGTGCGCCCTGGATATTGTGTTACATTGGTTGAAGCATCCACGTAGCCGGGTTTACATTGGCAGAGATAGCTGAAATTAGGGTTTAAACGGCAAAAACTTTCTTTACAAAACACACAATTGCAAGAACTTCCTTTACAATACAAATAATGGCAAGAACTTACCCTTCCTTAGTATCTTCACAATCAGCATTGCTCGAACAGTCATTCATTCCTTCACTTTGACATTCATCGATCTCTTCAACACATCTTCGACCAGGTAGCTTACCATAGATATGAGAAATGTCAGCGAAGCCTGGACGACAATGACAAGTATAGCTGTCATCACTGTCCACACACATAGCATCTAAATCACAATCTACACCGTATTTTACTGGCTCAGCACACTCATTAACCTTGCCAACACACTTTCGACCAGGACGGTGAGGATCTGGTGAGACATCGACCAAGTTGTTGTAGCAACGACACTCGTAGCCGGCGTCCTGGAAAGTGAGAAATACAGTAAAAATTGTTACTATATACTATATGCCCTACCCTACCCTACCCTACCCTACCCTACCCTACCCTACCCTACCCTACTCTACCCTACCCTACCCTACCCTACCCTACCCTACCCTACCCTACTCTACTCTACCCTACCCTACTCTATCGCCTTATCATACTCCTACCCTACCCTATCCTACCCATGCCGTATTTTTCCTTTGCTCTATTTTACTCTTGCTCTGTGATACCCCAGCCAATCTAATCCATGCCCTACCTTACCCCAACCGTCTTCTTTTTCAAATTTTGAAAGCCAAAACCATCACCTTATCAATACACTGAGCATTAGGAGCGCAATCATGTAGTCTAGCTTGACTGCACTCATTGATGACCAAGCATCGGCCGTCAACCAGTTTACTGTAGCCTTGTGGACAAGCACATTGATATCTGCCATCAATAAAGAGACAGACTTCACTCTTTTGAGAATCACAACTCAACGGATCATTAACTGAGCAGTCTCCAGTGTTTGACAGGGGTCTTACTGTAATTTTAATAAATTTTTACTTTGTAAAATACATTTATACGTTGAAAATTCTGTAAAAGATAGTCCTAGCTTTAGCCCAAGGAGAGTAATAGAAAGATATGTTATTTTACAGTATCCTAAGGTAAAATATGTCATTTTACAGTAGCTTAAGATAAAATACGGCAGTTTGCAATAGCCTAAGATAAAATATGCCATTTTAAAACCAACCTTGCAAGCACCTTCGGCCAGGCTTTTCAATCGAAGGAGAAAGGTCAATATAGCCTTGTGGACATCTACAATCAGCTTGGCCTGGGAATTCACTCACACATTCAGCTGCTGGATCACAAGCCCTCAGGTCAAATGTGTCGCATGGGTCTCGAAATTCTAAAAATCAAAATTTTAAATTTTATCTTGAAATTACATACATTAGAACTTCTGTATAACAAACCTTCTGTATATAAAAAACAAATTTAAAATCACCTGGCAATTTGTTATACAGGAGTTGTATTGCATAACATATAAAAATTTGAAATTTAAAGCTATTTAAGTTATAAAAAAGTCTTGTCGCCATTTTGTAAAATTCTGTTAACTAAAACACGACATGCCTTTTTACACTTCATAAGTTTAAAATTAAGTTTAAAATTAATTTCAAAAATAGTATAAAATAAAATTACTTACGTCCATGAACCGGCAAGATCAACGTGCTTAGAAAAATTAAATTTAATGCTATATTGTGATGAAAGAGTGTCGGCCATCGACACCTAGTCATCTAAAAAAATATTTTTTTAAACGTTATCACCATAACAAGAAAGAAAAACTTTATGGATCGTATTTTACCATAGAAAAGGCGTTTTTCAAAATATCAACAACTTTCACCTATCTCCACCCCCACATATTAAAAGTTATTTCACCTCGCCCGACTTTTTACTTTGATTTAAGTTTACCTCACCCAATTAATAAAACTTTTACTTATACCCCGCCCAACATATAAAATATTTACTTTTAAACCATCCAATTTATCAAACTGTGCCTTTTATTGCACTCAACATACAAAATTATTATTTCTACCCCGCCTAATGTTAAAAATCTTGGCTTTTATCCTATCCTCCTCCTCGAATTCAAAAAAAAATGACTTCACACCACCCGGTTCACAAAACTTTTATTTTTGTCCTACTAAATTTTAAAAACTTTGATTTTTATCCTACCCATTTCTCCAACTTAAAAAACCTTGCCTTTTACCCTACCCAATTACTAAAACTTTTCCTTTCACCCCCACCCAACACACAAAACTTTTACTTTCACCCCACCCAACATCTGAAACCCTAAAGGTCCCGAATCCTTTCACTTTCTGAAGGTCCCTTATCCCTCAATTACGTTCGAAATCCGCCTAATCTCTAATGCAACCTTCGATCCAACTTTTTTATTCAAATCCCCACGCCCCAACCGAAACCTGTCGAATTCGACGGTTTTTGTCGCGAAATTCATTGGTTTAGTCCATTAAGCGGTCATTCAAATTCGAACACATAAAGAAACGTGTAATTCATTAGGAAAGGTATGAATCTCTTTTTGTAAAAAAGTAATTGGAAACTCTGGTGGGGAATGCACAAGGTTTCGAACGTTTTTACTTTCATTTGCTATGTTGTTTTTATTAATTAAAATTAACAAGGCTTCATCAAAGGGACCGTATTTTACAATAATGTTAAAAATAGTCAACCAAGTACAAAAAAATGAAATAACCTTATACGTTATATTGAGTGTTGAGTCGTAACATACAATTTATTTGTCCAAATATCGTGACAAAATATTTTTTGACTTACAAACAAAAGTACAAATTGAAAAAAAAGCGGTCGATTTTTAAAAGTATTTCAAAAAAAGATACGATGCATTTCTATGACACGACTTGGTTATTGGTTATGGTACTTAAAAAAAGCAAAAACATTTTTTAAAGGCTTATTCATATTCGGACAATGTATTATTGTTAAACAAAACGCAATCGAAGTATGAAGAAGGCGGGGGTGAATGCTAAGATAAGCAAGATGCTACAATATGGTAAATTAGAGTTAGAGTTTTGCACAGTAAAACTTAGAAAGAAAGTACTGTAAAGCTAAATCTTGATAAGGTTTTGTAAAAGGCAAGGAAGAAATAGTACTACAGATGAAATGCGAAGGCTAAGGCTCAGACTCAGACTCAGACTCAGACTCAGACTCAGGCTCAGGCTCAAGCTCAGGCTCAAGCTCAGGATCAGGCTCAAGCTCAGGATCAGGCTCAGGCTCAGGCTAAGGCTCAGACTCAGGCTCAGACTCAGGCTCAAGCTCAGGCTCAAGCTCAGGCTCAGGCTCAGGCTCAAGCTCAGGATCAGGCTCAGGCTCGGGCTTAAGCTCAGGCTTAGGTTCAGGCTCAATTTCAAGCTCAGGCTCAGGCTCAGGCTCAGGCTCAAGCTCAAGCTCAAACTCAAGCTCTGGCTCAGGCTCAGGCTCAGGCTCAGGCTCAGGCTCAGGCACAGGCTCAGGCTCAAGCTTAGGCTCAGGGTCAGGCTAAGTCTGAGTTAGGCTAGACAAAGCTAGGCCAGGCTAGACTAAAGCTAATATGCATATTTTAAACTTGTCAAAAATCCCATTAAAATCAAAATTTCGAAAATCTCCCCGCATTACCTCAAGTCATTATTTCCCCCGTTCGGTATCACATTTCCCTCAATCAAAACGACCGTTTTTTTTCAGAGGAAAGCGAAACCGGTCGACAGAGACAAAAAGGAATGACATTCATCGAGGTTACGAGAATAATCAAAAGATAAACAGCTGTTGCGCGACTACTGCTGATTCATTCATCTGTAAATTACTATAAGTGTAAACATAAGGCGAAAACATAAGAGAATATTAAGCAGTAATTGTTAACAGTTACTGTTAAAACCGGATTTTTTGGGAAGAAAGTGTAAATTGGCTTGGGAGTGGGAAAAGGCTAAAGAATTTGTTACAAGTTTGGGTGTAAAGTTATTTATTTTTTAAGTTTAATCAAGCTAATGTAATTGATAAAGTAATAAAAAGTAGCTATACATAGCAAAAGGTTAAGCTAAAACTTATTTAAAGCTTAAGCCAAGGTTTACCTGAAGCTCAACTTTTCAGTCAAGTCCTGGCTGAGACTAGAGCTAAGAACAGGGCTTAAGCTACGGCTATTGCTAAAAGTAAAGCTAAAGCGCTGGCTATGGCTATAGCTACCACTAAGATAAGGCTTAGACTAAGACTTGACTTGTAAAGCCATGCCTAAGATTGAAAGTAAAGAGCAAAGCTACGGCTAAGGCTAACACCAAAAACCAAGGCTATGACAAAGACTAAGTTAATGCTTAGACTAATGCTCATTTTGTACCTCAGGTTAAGGCTAAGGCTAAAACTAGTAACTAAGGCTACAACTGATGTTAAGGCTAAGAATAAGGTAAGACCAAGACTCAGGATGCTGCTTTTGGCTAAAGCTTTGGCCATAACTAAGGCTCTGGCCTATGAATATGACTATGGCTGTGGCTATGGGAAGATAAAAAACGAATAGACTAAAGCCTCTGTCTACTGTAAATCCAAAAGCTGCTCAAATAAATTACGATTTCATACCATATTAAGCACATTTATTGCTGTAAATATAGCTTCTTACCACACGCATGGTCATTTTCGTTTACATTATTTATCGCTTCGTCCTTGACGAAAAACTAACAAACATACATTACGAGCAAAGTGTTTTTAGTAAATTTTAAACTAAAGCTTTTGTTTTTTTAATTTTAAAACGATTTTTGTTGAAAGGATGATCACGTAGCTTATCTGTCGCCATTAATGTCATAAAAGTGTCGGTATAATTAACGCATTTTTTGAAACGTTTGAAAAATGTTGTAGTAATAAAGTCTAGACTGGTTTATTTGACCAAAGGATAACACCAAAAGGAGTTGAACAAATTTTTAAAATAAAAAAAAACTTTTTTTTGCACAGCCTTAGCTTTGGGTAGCCTTATTTCTAGCTTTAGATTTTAACTTACAAGGAAAACACCCTAGTTGACCCGCTCAAAATCAGCTCGCGCTTTTGAGCTTTAAAATTTAAATATTTGAAGTTCCCGCCGATTTGGCAAATTTGACATTGTGTTTCAAGCACTTTTTTCGACAAATACCAGCTAAGTTACACTTACAAATTTAAAAATGTAGATTCATGTAAAGGTATTCTACTAGTATATTAAAGAAAAATTATTAAAAATCAAAAAATGGCAAACTTGCAAGCTTGAAACACAATGCCAACATGGCGAAAAATTCAAAACCTAATTTTTTGATCGTGATTTTCTCGAGGTTTCCGGGAATGCGCGGTTTAGTACTTTTCTGAAGATCTTAAATTTACATGATCTTTCTATGTAAAAAGTTTGAAGTCAATCAGAGCGGGACAGTTTGGGTACTTTTCTTGTTAGGCCAGGTCTAAGGCACAAATTTTATAATAATTAACAGTGCCGTATGTCTGAACGGAAGTAACTGTTTACGGGAAAGGTAAAATACGAACTGCAATTGCCCTTTTGTTTTAATCATTTATTGTGTTTTAATAATTTTAAAATTTGATTTGTATCTAAACTTATCCAGAAACTACTGATCGTTTTCTAATCGAGCTTTTATTGAAAGCAGTTGCCTTGAGATTTTGCTTTATAACTTGGTCATTTAGCTTTAGCTGTTCTTCGTTTTGTTCTTTCACTTCTGCATCTTCTTCTGTCTCTTCTTGGTTATGACTTGATAATGTAAACAATTCATCTTCCAATTCCTTTCTAAAAATACACAGTAGAACTCATGAAAATGAACGCATCTGTAACAAAACTCTTTTATAACGAACAGTTCCTACTCTAGCCGCTACTGCATCATAGGCTCATAAGATGCTCTTTCTTCCCATATAGTAGGTCGTTATAAAACCCGAAGTGGATTTGGTGCTACTCTCTTGTAAACTTTAAATCTTCACTAGATATAGCATAACTTACCCTTCTTGCTCTTCCTTTTGCTCTTTCTCAGGTAAATGCATAGTCATGATCAATCCAGTTGTGAAGATGTTGAAATATATAAAAAAGACGTCGTGTAGAACAGTAAACAGTCGTTGTTTTGTTTGAGTACATCTTGCTAAAGATGCGAAAGCGCCCAAAATCATGGAAATCCGAAGTAATTCCCATACGGTAAAGTTCCGTTCAGCGTAGCCTATGAGCCTGGAAGTCGAATGTAAAACATTGATTTAGGTATTGATAGCTCATGATTCAAACTACAACAATATTTAAAAATCGTTTTTTTTGTAAAATACGGTTGTTTCAGGAATTACTTTTAAATGTATGAATTTTTATCCAAAAAACTTGCTTTAATATTAAAATAGTAAAGGAAACGACCAAAAAACTGTCGAACAAGCGCTCCTTTCGACCAACTCTTCTCAGCTGATGATCTATAATATAACCTGCTGATTTGTCACTAAAGTCGTTATCAATGGGTAAATTGAGGGACCTAAAATCAATATTAACATTCAATTTTGATAATTTTAGAAAAAAAATTGTAACCTAAAAATCGAAATTTTAAAAATTTGTTACCTAAAAATTAAAAATTTTAAAAATTTGTTACCTAAAAATTAAAAATTTTAAAAATTTGTTACCTAAAAATTAAAAATTTCAAAAATTTGTTACCTAAAATTTGAAATTTCAAAAATTTGTTACCTAATTTAAAAGTTTCAAAAAAAAAGTAAATTTATAGCCGAAAATACTATTTAAAATACAAAAATTACGTTTAAAACCTAAAAACACTCAAAGCATTACCTAAAATCAAAAAAACCTACCAAAGATAGCCATGCATCCAGATCGGACTAAACAAGAAATCGAACATTTGCCAGCTCAAAAACACCGCCCAAGCATATCGATAGCCGAAAACTAGCCATTTTCGTAATTTCTGTTCGGATTCATTTACTTCTTCCGACTCCATTTTATGTTTTTTGCTGAGATTTCATTCTCGAATCGTCGCAAATTAGAGCCTTGACCTCCAAATTCGGTCATTTTTTGCGGTTGCGCAAGGGATTTCGCCTTTGTTTTGTTGAAAATGGCAGAACAGTTTTAGTCGGAAATTTTATAATAGGTTTAATAAGTTAAATTATGTTCGAGTAGGGTGAAAATTTTCTGAATATTAAATCCAAACGCACAAACATGCGTTTTTCTTTCTCGGTTACAAATTTTACTAGGCTAAGGTTTAGAGTAAGGCCATGGTTATGGTAAGGTAGGAACTAAGTTAGAATAGAACTCAAAGTACAGTAAAGCGTAGGGTACAGTAGAGCTTAGGGTACGGCAGGGCCTAAGCTATTGTAGAATATAACAAGGAAAGTGCCCGCCCTGCTCCGCTCTGGTTGATTTCAAACTGTTTATATAGGAAGGTCATGTAAATATAATATCTTCAGCAAAGTACTAAACTGCGCTTCCAGGAAATCTCGAGAAAATCGAGATTAAAAATGCCATTTTGAATTTCCCGTCAACTTGGCATTGTGTTTCAAGCTTGTAACTTTGTCATTTTTTGATTTATAATTATTTTTCTTTGATATGCCAGTAGAAAACCTTTTGATAAACCTACATTTTTTAATTTTCAAGCGTATCTTGTCTGGAAATCCGAAAAAAGTGCTTGAAACACAATGCCAAATTGGCGGGAAACCAAAATTATTCAAATTTAAAAATTAAAAGCGCAAGCTGAATTTTTATGGGTACTATTGGTGATACAAAGAATTCATATGAAAAATTTGAGTTGATTTTGAGTGGGGCAGGTCAGGTAATTTCCTTGTAAGATAAGGTGGGGTCTAGAGTGCGATAAATCCGTGGCCCGCCCATTTTTTTTACGTTTTGCTATGACGAGACATGTTGTCTAGTCAAACAATATTTTAATTAGAAAATATTTTTTATTACAATTTGCCAATCTTAAAACTCGAGGAATATTTGGTGCCACTCTCTTATTAGGATCAAAAACCCTAATATGATCTGAGACCTATTTTAGTCTAGCTCTTACTGTACTGTAAGGCACGGTAAGGCTAAGTTACGCCAATGGCATAATAATACTTTGTTAGTGTATCTTTAAGAAAAGGCCAACATATAACTGTCAATTCGTTGTACAATAGTTTTAAACGTTTTTTTTTGTAAAATACGATGAAGTCGCTGTTGAAACAATTTTGATTGTTAAACCTAATTTTGTAAATTTTATAGATATTTATTAAAGCATAAAACAACAAATTGGATAATACAACTAAATTATTATATATAAACCAGTATAATACTAAAGTACTATAAATATTACTATAAACTAGTATGATATAATACTAAAAACGTGTAAAAAACTATAGCTACTTTACTGTCTAAGGTAACAAATATCTTTTACAAATAAAAATAAAAATCCAGAACTTTGGTATATGAGCTTTTAAAATTGACTAGTAGTAGGATAACAACAATATATAACAGTAAAAATATATGTAGACCGATAAATAGATGTAAATACACGTGTCTTAAATATACAAGTTTGAATGCGAAAAGAATATTAGGCTACTGTAACAAAAAGTGGGACTATTTAGTATGTGGTACTATATAGTACCAATATACAATATATACTGTATTTTTGCAAAATAATGCAAGAATACTGTATTTTTTACTACTTTATAAAAGTTTTGTTGCAGTACCGTAATGTTACAGTATCTTTTGGGGCTAATTCCAAGCTTTACGATAGACTACCATACCCCTTAAAAAACTACAGTAACCTTAAAACTGCTCCTTAGTCAGCCCAATGTCATGATGTGACAACTGTCGCCTCCTTATCTCTTCCCGCTTCCTCTCTCTAACTTCTTTTGTCATAAACAACATTTCCACCTCATCCAAAGAACAACCCTTGGTTTCCGGCACAACAAAGTAGAAGATGATCAACCCAATCATGGTTATGGCAGCGTATAGGAAGAATACACCTGAAATTAATAGTTTAGTCAAGTTTAACTTCAAAAACATGAGATTGGCAGGGATAGGGAACGGCACGGCAGAAAAAGACATAGCTGGACAGGGCAGAGCAGAACTAAACAAGGCAGGACAGGGCATGGCACAGCAAGACAATGCTGGGCAGGGCTAAGCAAAGCACCAAAAGGCAACACTTCAGTTCCCTAATTTAAAAATTCTCTTTTTGTTTGAGCGCTTAATAAAAATTTGGTATACATATTAAAAATACGTTTTTCCAAACTCTAAAATACGTCATAACTTTGCAACGAGCACATGAGCAGCTATAGCGGCAGCAACCGTTGGATTAATAAGGAAATAAGGAATAATTTGATAATAAACTCGTCTGATTCTATGGAGTAGAACTTGAGTTATCAAAAGATATCAGTTTCATATTATCCATGCAGAAATTTTTCATTAATTTTTTGGCGGGATATTCCTCAGAAAATTATTTTACCTTCTTTTTTATTTAATATGGATGCTTAATCGTTGCATTTTTTTTATCTTCTTTATCCTTAAAAAACCTCGAAACTACATTAATAATAAACCCGAAAGGCATTTTCGAAAAAGAAAAGCAGAAGAAAAAATATTTTTCCGCTATTTGAGAAACGCCAAAAACCTGTTCAAGACGCAAAAGCAAAATCGTTTTTTCTTGACTTGAGTGGAGTAGAAGATGATAAGATAGAGTAAGGTAAGGTAGGGTAGAGTAGAGTAGGGTAGGGTAGGTTAGGGTAGGGTAGGGTAGGGTAGGGTAGGGTAGGGTAGGGTAGGGTAGGGTAGGGTAGGGTAGGTTGAAAAAACTTACCAAATTTAGTAACAGCCTGTCCAAGTGATAAGAATGTAAGTGAGATGAGAAGGTTGAACACCCAGTTGACGCACGTCGTGATAGATACACATTGACCTCTGGCCCATAATGGGTAAAACTCGGCGTTCAGTACCCAGGGCAAAGGGGCATATCCTAAAATTTTTTAAAATTTATATGGATTACTGTATGTTTTAGTATCAAATTTCAGAATTTAAAATTTTTTGAAAATTTTCAAAATTTAAAATTTTTTTCCGTAACTAATTTGAAATGCCTTTAAACCTGTAAAAACCTTCATTCCGACTCACCAGTACTAAAGCAACACAAGTAAATGACCATAAGTATGATAGGGAAGTATGTCCAAGAAGTGTAACAATATACATCGGCCCACTCATACTCGACTGTCTCACCATCAACTGTACCATTGTGAAAATGACTACCACTATCTGAAGAACAAATACCAACTGTAGACAGATCGTCACCATGATCCTCAGCTAATGGTAAACAGTAGCCACCAGCGTCATGATCGTAGCGTGGAGCACAGAAGCCACATCGTTCATCTGTTACACAGTAGTCACAGTTTCTGTAATAGAAATTAAAGTTGTATTAGAATAGGCGGTTGGCGGTGGACGTATTTTACAATAAAAGTTTTAGAATTTGAAACGGGTCCCACCACGAAAACCCTTATTCTCTTTTTTTAATTTAAAAAGCGCTTGTAGTAATACTGTTTAATTAACAAGTAAACAGTAGCATAGGTTTAAATGTTACTATATGTAGTAAACATATCTAGAATTGGGTCCCACCACGAAAACCCTGAATTTTAATTTTTAAGCTTGAGACCGCCAAACATAACTAAGAAAATTAAATTTCTATAAAATATAATCATTTTTAAACCTGAAGTGCCATTTTTAAAATCATATTTTGTAAAATACGCCCTTCCAAATAACACCCTGATTTTGGCATTCCGTCTCAATCCTCAAAACTTACGATAATTTAGCACAATGAATAGCCAACTCTTCCGACGAAGCGTTAAACGGTATATTCTTGGCCGAATCGTGATTGATCATAAAGAAAGACCCTCCTAACAAACATAGTGACACTATAACACCAATCATACTGACCAATAACAATACTCTCCGTCCCAGTCTCTCCACCAGGTACATTGGAATGAAAGTGCAGAAGAAGTTGAAAGCAGAAGTGGCATTACTCATCCAGATGGTGTCGTGATTGTCCCTAACACCCGCTGATTTGATGATAGTACCCGTATAGTACATGATAGTATTCACACCAGACAACTGTTGGAAGGCTTGTAGTGCTGAGCCGATTATCAGTGCTTTTCGTACATGAGGGGTGTTCCAAATTCTACCCAGCACACTTCCTTCACCGTGCTCCTCACGTGCTCTCTTCTCTTGCTCGTTGCTAGTACGAATCTCTTCCAACTCGTACTCAACCCACGTACTATCACCATTATAGATTTTGTTGAGTACTTCGCGGGTTTCGGCTTCAGTACGATTCTCCCAAAGCCATCGTGGGGATTCAGGAAGATATAAGAAGCCAATAAACTGGATTACAGCTGGAACGGCCGCAAATCCAAACATTAGTCGCCAGCCAACGTTTTCTGGATCAATGTAAGCGAAGCCTCCGGCGATCAGATTGGCTGCCATTAGGCCGAAAGTGATCATAAGTTGGAAGCCGGTGAGAAGACGACCTCGAATATGGGCTGGAGAGGCTTCGCCTACGTAGATTGGCACTATCATTGACGCAATGCCTAAAAAATATAGATATTTTTTGAGTACTTAAAACAATATACCTATTTTTCGATTTGTAAAGAAAGTTTTTGCCATTTTGTGTTTTGTAAAGAAAGTTCTGGTCGTTTATTGCTTTGTAAAGAAAGTTCTGGCTATTTTTAGTTTTGTTAAGAAAGTTCTTGCCATTTTAATCCCCTGTCAAAGTATCAAAAATAAGTTATAAAAATCGCGGTAAATTGGCCTTTTTTGGCGTTCCGTCACAAGTTCGCCAAGATTCTCGCGAGAAACGTTTTCGCAACCTTTTTTCATGGATAATATCGCGATTATCTTTGAATTGCTCTTCAATTTTAAAGGTAGATGATGTCTACTTTATGCAAAATATTTTTATATAACTCAACTTTTCTAGCTTTTATCAAAATCTCCAGTTTTATATTGTTTTAGATTGTTTTTAGACAATATTTTTAGAGTTTTCGTTGGATCAACGCTAAAACAATGTCAAAAGTAGATTGGTAAGTGTTTTCTTTACAATATTTTTTTTAGGTAATAAGGATGTTATTACAAGGAAATGGAGCCGCTTTAATTTGTTTTGAGGGTTAGTCCAATAGCTGAGCACCTTTATATTGTTTTAGGTCAATTTTTGGGTAACATTTGAAAAGTTCGGCATGGTTTTAGGTTCAAAAGATTCAGAATTTATAGGTAAGTGATTGTTTTAATCTTTTTTGTGTTTTACGCATAATTTGCGACCGTGGTTTCCCATTGTTTTAGGTATTGGTAAAGAGAATGTAAAAATTCTTACCAATAGCGATTCCAAGCAAAATTCGTCCAATTAATAAAATGACTTTGTCGATTCCTATAGCACAGATTCCGGCTCCAATAACAAAGATTATGCTAGACAAAACAATCATTCTCCTTCGTCCAAACGCATCCGAAGCTTTACCGGCGAAGAGGGCGCTGATACCCGCACAACCTATAACAATATAAGTTAAGATGTTTGTAGCTAGGCTAGATTTTAAAAGTATGAACAAGGGTGGGAAGTAGGGCGAGGCAGGATAGGCTAGATAAGATAGAGCAGGACAATTTAGGGTAGGGTAGGGCAGGATAGTGTATTTAGGGAAGATAAGTTAATACCACAACTCCTGACAAACCATTTAAAATCATAAAAACCTTAATAAATCTTACCAGGAGTGATGGAAACAATAACTTCCTGCCATAAGCTATTCATCGGTCTTAGTCCATCACTTTTTGGCACATATAGCATGGCTGCTGATACTATTCCAGTATCGTACCCAAACAAAAACCCTCCAATCACGGCCATTGTCGCTAATAAATAGATGAATTTACCAAGTTTTGGCTCGGTTTTCGGCCGCGGAATCGCGGATTCACTGTCTGCTACCTGGAAGAGTAGAGTTACACTTAATAGATTTAGTGGCGGGTCTGGTTTAGGTTATTTGGATTTTGTTACATAATAGTTCCATTGTATTATCAAATTTTAAAAAACTGTCTTTGTAGCACTTACCACATTCATAGCCACCATTTTGAACCTCTGTGAAGTGAAACTGATATGTCTTCAAAGTAATCTTCAGTGATCTTTTATAAATTTTAAAATTTTTTTTGCCCTGAAAAACAAATTTGATGTTATAAATGCAAAGTAAAGTATAGTATACTGCTTTTGCACGTATTGATATAAAGCTTGATACCGAACCCGGAAACAAGAGCAATTAGTATATGAGAAGATTCTACGTTATTATAATAGCAACCACGTGGTATTATAATAGTGAGTAAGATAAAGTAACACAATCTGTAGCTCCGGCATCGTAAAATTAAAGAAATTTAAAAAAAAATGACATATCGTGAGTCCTGGCGTAAGCTTAAGCCTTAGCCAAAAGCCCTAGTCTAAGGCCTAGCTCTACTCTTCTTTAGCCTTTGCTGTATCCCTTGCCTTAACCCTAGGCTTAAACCCAGTCTCAATTATAGCCCAAGTTCTAACCGCTCTAGCCCTAGTCTTACTTTTAGCCCTAGACCGAAATTGCCCATCCATTAATCCATTAATAGCACTAACAAGACCTTCTACAATAATGTCTCCATTTTCAATTACTATGTTATTGTAGTCATAAAAGAAGCCAAACTGTACAAAAACTTTTATTAGATTAAATTGATATTGAATGACCACAAGAACAAACAAAAACAATAATAATAAGACGTATCAAATAACACACACAATTAACAACAACAAAATGGCAGTTTATTTGCCAACGGAAACTGTTTAGTACGAAATGGTCGGTAATGACCAAATATAACGAAAAATGGCATAAAATGGTCATTTCTAATGAAAAAAGTCATAAAATCCTCATTTCCAATGAAAAATGTCATAACTTCTCCGTATGGCCAAAAGACTAAGTTAAAATCACAAAAAGTTGCAGAACGTTCCGTTCCGTGAAAAGATTGTCATGCTGTTCAAAAAACAGACGGGAATTCTCGAAATGCTTGACACAATCATTGACCCTTCTTATCATGTCAATTAAAACAATCATAACCATCAAAATTTGAAAAAGTCAGCCTAATCAAGTCAAGAACAATATTGGAAACACGCGTTTTGTCACTGGTAAAGGGCAATTTTTAAATTTTGGATTTTGAGTTTTAAAAAATTTTCAAATTTTGTTTTTTACTTGACTATGATACAGAGGGTCACTCAGGTAAGGGTGGGGATGGGATAGAACGGAACTAAATGTAAGAACTTTATTTACAAAACACAAAATGGCAATAACTTTCTTCACAAAACAAGAAATAGCAAGAACTTTCTTTACAAAACAAAAAATGGCAAGAACTTTCATTAAAAGCCAAAAAATTTCTAGTCTACGAAAAATTGCTATATTATTATAGTTTTGACATGAACTTTAATTCTTTTTTCCGTTTCAGAAAAATAAGCCTAAAATCGTTGATAACTAGTAATCACTAATATTTTTTATCAGTTTACAAGAAGGCTTTTGTTTCCGCTGAAAAAAAGTAGAAACGGACATGAATAAAACAAAAGGTACATATAATCATATAATTGATATAATAGAATGTTTTTGGAGCAAGTTTTGTACAAAAACAAACAAATTTGTACTATAATAAATAATATTGGTGAAATCTTCATTGTTATGAATTTTTACTAAAATACAGTGAAACCTCTTTTGTACGACAGTATGACGTCCTTTTTATAATGATAGCTTTCTAACCGCCCTTCGTCGTAAAACACCTATCACAAATTAAATACCTGGAGTGTGACAATCTGGTTTTAATAACGTTTTGGTCAAGTCCTTTGGATGAATACAAACTAAGCCGGACCAAACTTTGCGTTCCGGTCATTTTCAAAGTTGTTTCGGCTTAACCCGGAGCTGGGCCCTTCCTAGTGGGCCCTCTTTTTAAAATTAATTGTTTTATAATACAGTGGCACTTCTGTATAACGAATCGTTCGGATTTTTAAAATTTTTGGTTTAAACAGATTTGTTATACAAAAGTTCTACTGAAAATTAAAAGTTTTCACAAATATCAAAAAAAGGTCTAAACATTCCAACAACTTCCAAAAACAATCGCATACATGCTACAAACAGGCGGATGGAGTCACGTTTCCCGTTTAATACCCTAAAACAATCAGCTTAAGTCCACCACAAAAATAACGTTTGTGATTCCTTTTCCCTTATTAAAAAGATTTTTTGATAAGGAAATATTTTTTGCATGAAAAAACTGAACTTATTTGTCAGTGCAAAGTGCGTTTACGTGTTATATAAATTTTTGAAATTTTTAAAAATTTTGAAACAATTAAAAAAGAAGTTTTAAAAAGTGTATAATAGAGCTTAGAAAATACCCTACCCTACCTTACCCTACTTTACCCTACCCTACCCTTCCCTACTCTACCCTGCCTTACTTTACTAATCCTAATCTACTCTACTTTACCTAATACTTGTAAACCATGCTTTAAACTTACTGTATCTTCAGTTTTGCACACTTTACAAGCTTTACCGTGTCTTGGTCTACCTCACTCTACTTTATATTTACCATACACTATTTAGCCTTTAATTTTCCCATATTACTGTTACTTTACTTTGCTCTACCCAACTTATCCTATGCTACTACTATATTACTGCTACTGTAGTTTACCCTACCACACCCTTATTCTATTATATATTACTACCACAGTACGTGCCTCATTCTATACTACTACTACTGCACTTTCGCGTATCTCATTCCTACTATTACTGTATCGTTGCCTAATTTACTCTTCTTTCTTCTTCACGCTATACTTTTAAAATTTTTTTCAAAATTTTTAAGCGTTCCCACCAGCTATTATCTACCCAACCCTACCATCTAAAAATCAACCAACGCCTGCAAATGGTCAACAAAAGTACAAATGCGTAATCACGTATTGTATTTATATAGTAAACGCTTCGTATTTGCACGTAGATGGTCATAATCCCAATCACGAGGTGCACTCGAAAGTCCACTGCCATTTATGGCTACCTTGCAAAGCATATTTGCATAAATTACGAAATTTTTGAAAATGTCGTATTTCGCAATTTTAAAAGTGAATTTTTAAAATTTCAAAATATTTTTTAAAGTTGAAATACCCTGTTTTGATTATTGATCAGTATTTTTAAAAGTCGTATTTGCATCAAAATGATCTTTTTATATTTTTTGAAATTTTTGAAGTGATGTTAACGTTATTGATCAGATTCTAACGTCAAAGTACGAAAAATGTAAATACGACCTATTTCTATATTTGTAAAGAAAGTTCTTGCCATTTTTTGTTATTTAAAGGAAGTTGTTGCCTTTTTTTGTTTTGTAAAGCAAGTTTTTGCCATTTTGTGTTTTGTAAAGAAAATCCTTGCTATTTTGTAAGTTGTAAAGAAAGTTCTTGCCATTTTATGCTTTCTATGAAAAGTTCTTAATATTTTTAGCTTTAATTGTATAACATGCAACACGAAGCCCGCAGTCTGTGTTCAAAACAGCAAAAGTTAGCTCTGTAAAGAAAGTTCTTGCCATTTCATGCTCTGTAAGGAAAGTTCTTGTCATATTTTGATTTGTAAAGATAGTTCTTGACATTTTTTTGTTTGTAAAGAACGTTATTGATATCTTTGCTATGACCAACATAAAAAAAGCTTTTTTGCTTTTACCACGCCCAATTTGCGGAATGGGGTTTTTTTTCTTTTTCTTTCTTTATTCTTGTAACGCTCAAAAATTATAATGAGGAGAACATTTACCACGCCCAACCCAGAAAAAATTTAGCTTTTACCGTGTCAAACTAAAAAAGATTTTAATTTTACCCCGCACAACTAAAAATGCTCTTCATACCTCGTTTTTTCATTATAATCTTTAATTTTCTGTATCTACCATGCCCTAACAAAAAAAATGATTTTATACTTTTCCACTCCCCCCCACCCAGAAATAAAAATAAACCGTGAATGTCAAATATCGACGAGTTCAGCGTCGCTAATTAAAACCAATACAAGATGTGCACAAACACGTGTCAATTAACAATGCCATGCTTTATCATGCCCCCAAATTGATTTGCTTTTATGGTCGTTGGAAACATGCGATCCTAATTAATATTAATAATAAAACATTTAGCAAACATTCGTACGATCATAAACAACATTCTGTTCGGGTGATTACAATAACATCATTAAAAGGCTTCTGGAATCTTGCATTTTTAAAGAAATTGAATTAAATTTTCGCAAAAATTTTAAAAACTCCTTGGGAAATCAAAAAACGCATCAAATATCAAAAATTCTAAATTTGGTAAAATACGGATAAATAAAGTTTTCAATTTTTATTTAATTAAAATAAAAAAGAGAGATTTGTTGGGTATGGGTTTGGGGTCAAAGGGGTAACAAGAAAGACTGTGAGAGTCATTTTTTGTATTTGAATGACGACGGGGAGGAATGAGATTTAAAAATTGATTATTACACAATTGGCCAGGGCTAGGGGTTGAGGTAAGCAACAGCTAGGGCTAGAGTTACAGCTAGAGCTAGAGTTAAGGTTAGGAATTTTTGGTAGGGCTATGGGCTAGGGCTCTGGGCTAGGGCTGGGGTTCAGGGCTGGGGCTCTGGTCTAGGGCTATGGGCTAGGGCTCTGGACTAGGGCTCTAGGCTAAGGCTCTGGGCTAGGGTTCTAGGCTAGGAATAGCGCCAGGACTGTAACAAAGTTTTGTTCATACCGTGTTAAAAAAAATATTTTTTTGGGTTTTTTTGAAAAAGAAAACTTTTAAAGAGTAGCTGCTACAATAAAATACATTTTATACTTATACTTATATGCAGTGTAGAACAAAGATCATTTTTTAAAAAACATGTAAATAAACACGAAATTTGTAACTTAAACAATTAATAGAAAAAGTGCAGTATTACACGTTTGATATGATATTTTATTTCATTGTTAGAATCAAATCGCGAAAACAAAAACTGTCTAATAAGTTTCCAAAAACAAAAATTTTTAAAAAATATTGTTTTAGATAAAGCGGCAATTATAAAACTTTTTTCACCGAGATGCGAAAAAATGAAAATTTATAAAAATTTATTAAATTGTACAAAAAACAATAAGAAACTGGTTTAAGAGGTATAAAAATAAACATCACAATATAAGTATACACAAGAGTATTATGATATAAGCATAATTTCTGTACAAACTAATATTTTTTTACAAAATAGTCATATGTTACACACAACCCCTTTATGTCCTATTTTTGCCAGACTTTAAAAGTGATAGAAATAGACCTGGCTTTTAAGCCAAGCCAAAGACTTTAACCCAGCCCGCTTGAAGTTTGCTCAGTCTCGGCCAAAAAACGCAGGCTAGGCTGACCCGAAAGTCAGGAGTCTATGTAGGTGCAACTTCTAAAAAGCTAATAACAAGATCATATACCCAAATATGTTTAAAAAACCTCAAGCAGGATACGAAGAAAAGGACCCAGCATCAGTCTCCGCAGTATACTTTGCTTTTCTACTGTTCTCAAACGTGTTCTTCATGTTATTCCTCATCAACAGTCGATCCTCTTCATTCATAAACAATTGTTCCACCTCATCCAACGAACAATTCTTGGTCTCAGGCACATAGCTCTTGAAAACAAAGAAGGCAACAAAAGTAATGGCAGAGTAAAGATAAAATGTGCCAAATCTGGTCAACAGATTTGTCAGTGATAAGAATGTCAGCGATATGACAAGATTAGTTGACCAGTTACAGAAAGTGGCAATACTGACACAAGTGCCTCTGGCCCATAGTGGATAGAACTCGGCATTCAGAATCCACGGAATCGGCGAAAATCCAAAGTTGAAGAACATCAAATACACAACCATTAGTACTAATGGTACCAATGTGTATTTAGTTTTACAGTTCACGTCGGTCCAGGAAAAGGATACTGTAGGTACTGTACTGTTGAAGGAAGGGCTACAAAAGCCAGTAGAAGATTGTTGATCTGGATGTAGTGGGTCTAATGGTAGACAAAGGCCATATTTGGAGTCAGAAGTTGAACAGAAGCCACAACGGTCGTCTGTTACACAGTAGTCACAGTTACTGTAAAAGGGGAAAAAGGTTTGCAATTTAAATTTTTTTAAAAGTTTTTTTTAGGCTTAGAAGATAAGACTTTTCAACTTCAAAAGGTATTAAGGGTTTAAGTCGACTATCAAGTAATTCAAATAATTCTGTGCCCCTTCTCAAAGCTAATTTAAGTTTAAAAGTCCCGAGCAATTTGTTATATATGAGTTTGGCTGTATAACTACAATAAAGTTGCTTAAATAATTCTGTGCACCCCATCAAAGCAAATTTTTTAAGTTAATAGGCACATAATTATTTGAACAACCTAAAAAATATAAATAAAAACAAAAATTTCGAAGCCTCGTATATTACATTAAATTTTTAGCCCAACAGGATGAGTTAATCGGCCATTCTTTTCCGAACAGCCTAATACAGCAGCCCAAAAAAAGAAGACTAGACAATAATAAACCTAGTTCTTCTATTGAAACCTTATATACCGGTGCATTTCTTTAAAAATTCAACGTATTTTATAGTGTTCTTGTCATCACGCAAACTACAAACAAGATAGAGTAGTAGTAAAGATATGATAAAATGACGTTTATATACGTATTCGAAGAATTTAGATGCGGCCATTAAGTTCATTATGTTTTCTAGGCAAGACCTTTAGGTCCATTATATTTTTAATTTAGCTCTAGCTCTAGTTCTAACTCTAGCTCTAGCTCTAGCTCAAGCTCTAATTCCAGCTCCAGCTCTAGCTCTAGCTTTGGCTCTAGCTAGAGCCCTAGAATTAATCATAGCTTCATTGGCAATGCCTGTATAAACCAACTTTAAGATTTTTTTGTTACCACCCTCTACCCCGTCATTGAAAAACAAAACTTAACCCTCCCAGCCATGTATGCCATATTACTAAATTGTAATTTCAGTTACCAACCCAAACCAATATCCCACAAATCTCCCAATTTAAATCCAATATCTACACAAAAATACTTTTTAAATTGACTCACATCTACTGAGTAAACCAAACACCATGTTAAACTACCGCTCGTTCCCTCTAACCCCAAAGTTGTTAACTGTTTGCTCAAACATTTCGAAAAAAAACGTGGAAAAAACGTTCGAAAAGCGATTATTTGTCAAATATCCGCTACAATAAAATAAGTCAAATAAATATGCTTTACATTACTGTTCTCAAATATAGAGACGTAATCAGGTTATAGGTATAAGCATTGTTCTACTGAAGACTATTTTGAATTCTAAGACATACAGTAGGTGTTATGATACAAAATTACATATTGTGTTTTACTTTTAGTATCTATATAACTGTTTTTTTTAACAAAAGTCATTTTACAATGAAAAAACGCTTAAAAATGCCATTGTTTACTCTTTTTTTACTAATTTTCGTCGATTTTTCGAGAAAAAAGCCAAAAATATGCCAAAAGTAAACACAAAAAAAAATTAAAAAATTAAAATTAACGTTTCTCTAACTTTCAAACACCTATTTGAAAACGTTTTGTTACCTAAAAGCTTTGAAAAAACGCAAAAAAACATCTGCATTGGCCGGGAATCGAACCCGGGTCGCCCGCGTGGCAGGCGAGCATTCTACCACCGAACCACCAATGCACACCTTCGCCAAGGATAATATTAGATATGAAAACACTTTAATGGCTTGTAAGTAAGCTTCAAAAGTGATAAAAAATAAGATTTTGTAAAATACGAAAGCCTCACAACACATTTTATTAAATTTTTATTTTAAAATTACTAAATTTTTGTTAAATTTTATTTTAAAATCAAATTTAATCCTACCTCAATGCCAAACAATGTCTAGCGAGCGCCTCATCTCCAGTTAACGGCTCTTTCACTCCAATAATTTGTTCCATCTCATCATAACTTATCGTACCCATTGTATCTCGATTCACCATTAAAAATGCCGTGCCCAAAGCGCTTAATGTCAAAGCTACGGCTAAACTACTGGTCAATAAAGCTTTGCGACGTCCGATTCTCTCAATAACAAAATAAGGAATAAAATTGCCAATGAAATTGACTCCTGAGATTATGCATGATACCCAAATTGTGGTGTGATTGTCAGCTACACCTACTGATTTTACGAGAGAGCCAGTGTAGTACCTAAAATACTAGCTTTAGCGCTGGAAAGAAAGTTCTTGCTATTTCATGCTTTTTAAAGAAAGTTCTTGCTATTTCATGCTTTTTAAAGAAAGTTCTTGCCATTTCATGTTTTGTAAACAAAATTCTTGCCATTTTTTGTTTTGTAAAGAAAGTTCTTGCCAGTATTTTTTTCGTAAAATAAGTTCTTGCTATTTTAAGCCGTATAAAACAATTGAAAACGTACATTAAAGTATTAATACCAGCCAGTTGTTGAAAGAATTGAAGAGAACATCCAATAAGTAGAGCTTTTCGTAAATGCCGAGTCGATATGACATTCCAAAACACACTTTGGTCACTGTTGATGGTGCTGTTTTGATGAGAAACAGCAATTTCTTGAATTTCATAGTCAACCCAAGCCTCGTCTTCCGCGTATACCTTTTTTAATACCTAAAAAATTTTTTTTAAATTTTTAAATTTCAAAAAAAAAGTTTAATTTAAAAAAATTTAAAACCTCACCTCTCGACTACTGAACTCGTTGACATTGTTATAGAGCCACCTTGGGCTTTCTGGTAGAAACAAGAAGCCAACGAACTGAACAATGGCAGGTAAAGCAGCAAAGCCAAACATCAACCTCCACCCGATCTCATCTTCATCAATGTATGAAAAGCCAGCTGCCACTACATTCGATGCCATTTGACCAAAACATACCATCATATTGAAGCCACTCAGTAATTTACCACGAACGTGAGTTGGCGCACATTCTCCTACGTACACTGGGACTATCATTGAGGCTACTCCTAAATTAATGTGATAATTTATTCAGGTAGAGCAGATTTTTAAAAGTTGTGCTACCCTACCCTACCCTACCCTACCCTACCCTACCCCTTGCTTTACTGGACCCTACCTTACTTTATGCTATCTTGTGCTATCATGTCTCAATGTATGCTATATACCTTTCTTTATCTTACCCTAAGCTACGCTATTTGCCCTAACTAATTTACCCCTCCCCCTTCTTTTCACATACCCTACACTTACCCTATACTGCTTATCGCTGCCCTGGTTTACTCTAACCTACCTTTCTGTACCATACCCTGCCTTGCCTACCTTGTATTTATAACACTACCTTATCTTACCTTACTTGACGTTACATTGCTTGTTCTTATTTATTTTTATAACTTACCAATAGCCAATCCCAGTAAAATCCGTCCAAAAAGCAATGACATTTTTCCAACCGCCGCTGCACATATCACAGCTCCAAAAGCGAATATGATAGAGCTTACTGTAATCAGCTTTTTCCTTCCAAACCGATCACCACACATTCCAGCAAACAGCGATCCAAAAGCAGCAAATGCTGGTGTTATAGCAACAATAAGTTCTTGCCAAAAATGTGAAATCGGCCGCATTTTTTGATTATTCACCACGTATAACATAGCTGATGATACGATGCCTGTGTCATAACCGAATAGAAAACCACCGATTACTGCCATTGATGTTAGTAGATAGATGAAAGAACTTACAGGCGGATCGGTCTTTGGCTTTGGCAAGTTTAGATTTGATTTTGATATTGCTGCTACTCCTACCATGTCTGAAATATATAATAGTAATGTGGAGTTTGTTAAAACATATTATTGATATGACAAGATATCGAGAATTGTGACAAATGTTTAATTACAAAAGGCCGAGGAAAAGGGAGGGGGGAGGATAAAGAAATTCATCAAAAAATTTTTTTTCAATTTAAAGAGCTTCAAAAAAATTTTTTTTGGCTCTACCGCTCCCAAATCTACCCCGCCTTTTTAGCATATCTACCCCACCCCTCCCCCACAAGCCTATAATACACCTTAAAGCCCAGTTACATTAGTAATTTGAACTATTGTTATTAAATTCCAAAAAGTTACATTGTAATGAAATTTCTGGCTACTTGGACTCATATCAGTAATTTATCTTTTTCAAAATTAAAAGTTTCCCTGGCTAACAAAATTCCACGCAATCTTATCAAACAAATCAGTTGAACAATAGAAAAACTTATAATAAACAGACGATTTGACAGGTTAGCAATTTTTTGAGGTTTGAGGTTCAGAAATACAGTGCAAGTCCTGTAACCTACACCCCTATAACAAACAAATTTAAAGCCCTCGAGCGATTCGTTATAAAGGAGTTCTATTGTATTCAAATCTCTTTGTCTTTAAAAACTGTTATTTAAAATTAACAAAAAAGTTTTGTCGTTTTTCATAACGAAAACCCATATATATTAACGACAACACTTTTTTTTCACATATACCATTTTACCTTATTTTACCCTACCGATTCTATTAATGCCGACATAAAGAACCCGCCATACTTTTCCTATAATTTCTTTTAAAAAATGGCGGATTCTTTATGTCGAAACCTAATAATAACAAAAGACGAAACTTGATCTCTTTATTGATAGGAATCGTTATCTTCTTACGAATATTTAAAAGTCATTTACGTGCTTCGAAAAAAGTAATAACATTCTGTCTTGTTTATTACATACTATACTTATCAGTAAAAACGTGACAATAAAAAAAGTAAAATAATTTTTAAAAATTCGCTTTTCCAAAATTTAATTTAAAAATATTTTTACAATAAAACAATTAAAAAAAATTATATTTGATCGCCGCGTCCCCCCCCCCTATTCTTAAAAAAAGATTCCCCCTCCCCCTCCCCTATTATTAA
Source organism: Bursaphelenchus okinawaensis (assembly GCA_904066225.2). Lineage (NCBI taxonomy): Eukaryota > Metazoa > Nematoda > Chromadorea > Rhabditida > Aphelenchoididae > Bursaphelenchus > Bursaphelenchus okinawaensis. The sequence continues at coordinate 9,117,185 of CAJFCW020000006.1, read as the reverse complement.
AAAAAGAATACACAAGACAGTTCATTGACAAATTTCCGTGGTCTTCCATGTGCCCTTCTTTCCTTCTATGCCATGTCGGGTACATTTAGTCCTGTACCCAGCCCTGTGTCTAACCCTGTCTCCTAATCTCAAAAAAAAATAATTAGTTCCACTACCAGTTACAAATCGAATCGCTTGCTCGGACTGCGGTCTATAATTTTTTTAAATTGCTTTTTCTAAAACACCTCACTCTACCCAACATTATCCATATAACCATACTTACAAGTTTGTTGTTTTCAAGTTTATTTTAACATAAAAAAACAAACCTGTTTGATGAACCGTGTGATTAAAAGTTCATTTTTTGTGTTGGCTTTAGATCAAGCAGATTAACAGCTAAATGCGACAAGAAAACCTAATAATAGGCACCTAAAATCATAAGACTTTAAAAAAACTTTAAAAACTTTAAAAAGACTTTAAAAAAAAATATTTTTTTTGAAAAATTGAAATAAACATGAAAAAAGTCGTAAGTTTCAATTTTAAGTTCCAAATTTAATCGGTTTAAAAAATGCAACAGAAATTTAAAACAGAACCCAAATTCAGCTTCTGAAGTCTTCAAAAGGGCTAAATATAAGCCGCTTCCCTAAAAACAAAATTGCATTTCTAAAAGGTAAGTCCAACAAGATGCTTTTTTATGTCTCCTTAATTTATTCTACCACCTCTCTAATTTTAGGGATAATTGCCACTATAGTAAAAAACTTTACGTTGCGTAAGTTGGAAAAGATAAAACAACCCTACCCTTTCCTGTCATACCCTATCTTACCATATACAACCCCACCCTACTCTATCGTATGAAAATCTACTCTTCTTTACCATAGCAAACCCTGCCTTTATTGAGCCTATCCTACCTTTCTTTACCCTAGGTTACCTATCTTGTCCTTGCTACCATGCCCTACATTATTCTACCATACTCTATCCTAATTAAGCTTATCCTACCTTTCTTGACACTACTTTACTCTTTCTTATGCTACTATTCTTTGACCACTTTTGACAATTTTAAGCTTGTTAACTGTAAAAAAATACAAGGTCGTTCTTGTCATCACACTAAACTTTTTTAAAATTCTGATATTTATATTTAAAAACGCGCTGCACTTAAAAAGCTTAACTATTTTTAAAACCAAACTATTTTTGATTCCATTTGCCCCCACCTATTTAAAATTTGTTATCAAAACTTTTTTAAATTCCAATCCAGAAGTTTCCAGATGATTTACTTTTTATTTTTTAACAAAACTTTTGATCCAAAAAGACTTTTTAATACAAAAAACAAAGTGCTTTTTGACTTTTGGGTTCGAAGTTCGAACAGACGGATAATGTTCTCAAAATACACCCAAAAGCAACTCGAAAACACATCAACTATAGGCTGTCATGACGCAGTAATGTTTGAAAAAATAACATCAAATATAGCTTTTAAAATGATTTTTTGTTATAAAACTTGTCATAAAGCGATTTAAAAAAACTTGAAAATTTTTAGATTTTCATATACAAGAACTCCTGTATAACGAACTCCTCTATAACAAAAGTTTCGTATAACGAACAAATTTTAAATTCCCAGCTAACACTACACAGTGCATTTGAAACTTCTCTATACCGAAACTCCTTGATAACGAACAAATTTCAACTCCCCGAGCGACTCTTTATACTTACTATAGGTTTTTAGCCATCAAAATAAACTTAAAAAGTTCGCATGTTTTGGTCGCAAAAACATGGTTTAAAAATGAACTTTTAAAAAATATGTTCCTAGTAAAGCAATACAATATCCTTGTTGTCAATTTACAGGGGGTTTCTCCTTCCTTGATAAACAACAAGACTTTTTCAAGCATTTGTAATATGAAATTTTGCTAAAAAATTAAAGGTAAACACCACAAACAAGGAACCAAAATTTTTCTAGTTTACCTAACGTTGCCCTATTCCTTTTATTCGTCTGTACGAACTTCGAACCCGAAACTCCACTATAGTGCACTACCCTACTCTACTTTGTCCTCTCCTACCATATCTTCTCTGAGTAAAAATTACTTAACTACTTTTTCTTTCTATACAGAGTATATATATTTTAAAAAAAAACAATTTTTTTTAAAAAATCATTTTAATATGAAACTGGTTGTATAACAATCCAAAAAAGTCATTATTTTATTGATATGCAACACGGAAGTAGGGTTTTAATTAGCAAAACTTTGAAAAGTATTATAAAATAAAATAAAAAGTATTTTACTTCTAGCATGTAAAATACAATTCTTAAAAACCACACACCAAAAACTTTTTTCAAAATTTTTCAAAAATTTATATAAAATCTGAACCAAACCAATACAAGAGCAATTTGTTTTGTCCGTTATGTTATATTAAACAAAAGGATAAATATAAACGTATTTTACAAAAAAAAATAAATTTTTAGCTTTTTTAAACTTTCTCACAACCTTACTTTACTTATTTACAAGTTATTACAGTCTTTTCATATCTAATATTATAATTTTTAAAAACGTGCATTGGTGGTTGAGTGGTAGAATGCTCGCCTGCCACGCGGGCGACCCGGGTTCGATTCCCGGCCAATGCAAATGCTTTTTTGCGCTTTCTGTGACAATAATTTTGCAAATTATGTCTTCCAAGATTAAAAAACGTATTTTGCTAAATTTTTAATTTTTTGTTTATATGCTTTGGTCAAATTGAGCTTTTTCTTTAAAAATCGACCAAAACCACCAAAAAATGGAAAAATGGCATTTTTAAGCGTTTTTTTTTCATTGTAAAGTGAGTTTTGTATAGAAAACAAAAAATATAAGTACTACGAACAATTTAAAATATGTTATTAAATGCCATAACGCTTTAAAATAAATTTATTTTATTCCTAACAATAACAATATAAAGCAAATTTCAAGTTTAAAGTCTACATTTCTCCATTGAAAAGTAAGTCTTCTTCTTCAGCTGTTTCCTCTCCAGGTCTCCAGAAGTTGGCACAACACAATGCCATTGGGCTTCCATCAAAGTAAGGCAAAATACGTTGTCTTACTTTTGGTCCAACTAGTACGTCATTGTAGATGAACACGCCTAGTACCAATAGTATGAAGCCTAGTACCTGAAAACGAATATGAATAATACGTTTTTCAATCTATGGGTGATGAAAAAGGTTTTATGGTGAGGGAGGAGGTGGAGATCTTAAAAATAGGCTATAAAAATGGTTTTTTGCAAAAAAAAAATGGGCAGAGGTAAAAAAATTTTGCCAGGGGTGATTCTATATAATAGTATAATTTTTAAATTATTCAAAATGAACGTGCAAAGTGTTTTTTCCGTTTTAATTGAGAGCGCTGAGTTCAGAAAAATGTTACTTTTAAATTTCTTTTACTGTTTACCGTGGTAATTTGGCATATTACTTTAATATTTAGGCAAAATCTGTTAAAAATAAATGTGTATAGTGCCTTTTCCAATTGAATCCAGTGTGGGGAATGTAGAGAAAATGTAGTTTTTTAGTCATAAAAATAATATTAATTTTTGTGTACTGCTTAAGAGTAAAATTGTAAACCTCTTACAGTATAATACTACTGAAGTATGTATATTGCCCTAATTAAACATATGAAGTGTCATTACCGACTAAGTTGGGCATAATTTTATTTTAGCGCTTAATATATTTTATAAAGGAGCGCTTTAAAGCGTCCCAAGTAACTGATTAGGACGCTCTGGCGCAACTGCGTCTGCGTCTCTAAAATAAACATGCATTAAATTTTTAGAATAGCTTATTCGTTAAACTTATTCATTTCATTTGGTGTAAAGAATGTTTTCTCAAGTTATTCTAAAGACCTGAAGTCTGCTATGCGAGCCTACAGTGCCAGCTACTATACCAGTTTTTTCACTTTGAACATTTATTTCTTTTTGCATATGGTACGTATTATTATTGAAGGAGTTTGTTTCTATGTGCTAAGGTAAGAATATTATTCATATTTTTTTATTTTATCTTTTGAAACCCCCCCCAGAAAAAACTTTCGAAAAAAGTTGAACTTGGTCCCCCCTGTGGATTTCTTCAAACCGCGCTCCCAGACCAAAAGCTCTTGCTTGGCCCTGCACGTGTTTATAAAGGCTTATGCATGCGCTTAGAAAGACATACATAGCACAAGGAAATTAGTGATAAAAATGGCCGTGTTTAATGAAGCGGTGGCTCTATATCATTCTATACGCAATGTCGTAATAAAAAGCGATTGGTTGCTTGTATTATTGACACATAAATTGTAATCAATATTTCTCGATGTAACGTAGATAACTCTACATGGCCGAAATTCATTTACATACAGTTAAGTGTTTTATGGGAATGCATACATACACCATCAAACGTAGCTTCAATGTACCGTGGAGAAATTAAAAACCGAGGCGACTTACCAGAAGAATTCCGAGTCTAAGACGTAGGTTTTAACTTTACGAACAGCACCTAATACATATATCCTACGTTATTGGCATGGCCAATATATTACGTTATTTGTATGGCCAATATCTACGGACCCGCAGCTTTTGCAAATAGTACAGCCTGAATAATGAATGGAACGTTTGAATTGGTACCCAAACAGTTTATGCAAGCATACAGTATACGGAGCTGTTTTAGAGAAGAAAACAAAAACCAACGGTTTATAACATTAGGTATGTTAATTTTAAATAAAATTTTCTTTACTCTAGTTAACTTAAACCGATGCATTATGTTTTGAGTTGTGATTTTGATGAGTAACAAAATCAGCACAACATACGCATAGACGTAGGCAAATTCCCACGTCTCCAAAACTCCACAATACATTGTTACTGATTGTGAAGCCGTAATAAATTCAGTAAAGACAGTGTTCCCTGAAAGTGCGCACGAGTTGTGTTACTTTCGTTATTGTAACAACGAGTTGTGTTACTTTCATTATTATAACAACGTAAAATGGAATTTAAAAAAGAAATGTGGCAGCAGTGCATTAAGAGATACGCCAGAATTCCAAAAATGGTACTAGACTTACAATTTACTACTATATTAAAAAGTAAGAGGTTTGCCACATCTGCCGCGTACAACTGCGCTTGCAGTTTGGGAAAATCTAAGACCCGGAATCCGTGCCACTGTGCGTACTTTGAGCAGGTGGTAAATTTCGCCAACCACATTCAAAGTCAATGGTTCGGCCCAGAAACACGAATTGAACACCGTTGAAGCCAACAATAACAACAGCGTTGAATCTGTCAATTTGGCAACTTTTCAGGATGAAAACACACCGCCAGTGGAGACAATGGAGGTCAATAATCAAAATAGAGAAAAACAGCCAGGTCAGCCACCAGAACACATGGAAGTTCAGATCGAGCCGACGGCGGAGAAAGGCTTCTTCTACCAAAGTTGGAACCTTTGGTAGAAGAAGTCGGAGTAGAACTAATAGCCGATGGAGAAGCTCCAAGAGATGTAGAAGCGCAGAGCGTAGGATCAGAATAATAGAAGACAAGCGTAGGATCAGAATAATAGAAGACAAGCGTAGGATCAGAATAATAGAAGCCAAGATCAGAGGATAATCTCATATCCGTACATGCGGACGATGAAACGTAAGTGTTCGAAACTCAACTCAAAGTCTAGCATTCATAACTCCTATAGGTAATTATATTCTTGTAAAGAGGCAAAGGTAAAGGGGGAAGGCTGTTCTTGAATACGTAAAATTCAATCACTACGTGGCAGGCGATAGGGTGGAAAAAATTCTTCCGCATAGGCACAGCGGTGCAAATTATTTCAGGTAGCAATGGAAGATGTGAACTTCAAAATGTTCGTGAATGAGAGTGCAGTCATTGGAGGTCAAGAAATAACGGCAAATAAAGTCGTAATGCATCGATTTCGTTGACGGGAACATACGTAATCGTAGTTTACGTGCTATATCTTTAGATTTTAAGAATTCAAGATGTCCCGCTTTGATGAGTCCGCATTGGAAGTGAATGGACGAAGCTTTATCCAAATTACAACCCTGGCGTAAAAATTCTTGTTTGCTACGCGCCCACTTGCCTTTGTTATCATCGTTAATGACAAGACTTTGGGTGTAATCATGGGAGCTAGGCCAACCGTAATTACTAAGCCTGGTATGGCAATCGTATCACTCCAACCTACAGTACGAATTCAACGATCGAATATATTACGTGGTGCACAAGTCTAACCTTAATTTTGTACAATTCGTAAACAACCAATTACACTTTCCTGTCGTTCTTCAGTTTGGTACTCTATCCATCCATCAAGCGAGGCCACAATATCATTTCTTTGGACATGGTCTGATAATCGTAACTGGGTTATAAGGTATCTTCGCTCTCAACTGACGGTGATGGTAAAAAAAAATTCCATTGTTTGCGTAAATTTGTATTATATCTCTGATGATTTCGGCGACTTTCACCTTGAGTGGCCGTTTGTCGTATAGATACCTTGATCTATGCGCATTTTGATAGCATATTTCACAATTTACAATATTATTTAAAAAGGATAACTTAAGGAAGCGCACCTAAGTAGGCTATCTGATGCCGCGCTCAGCTGGCAGTCGTATGAGGGGGAAGGTATCAAGCGGTGACTCTATAGGCTTATACATTTTGGTCTATTTGATATCTATTATGTATGTCTAAAATTGATAATCAAGTAATAAACTGTATGATAAAAACCCTCAGACATATGATTTAACTGAAAATCTTCGAATTATTTCAATTTTACAAAATAGGCATTACCTGAAAGACGACCGCTTGACTTCCGTCGTGATAATCAGCTCCAAAAAGCAACACAAAGAATGACAATGGAAATAAACGAATGCGCAGTTCTTACATTTGAATATGTTGAAAGGTAAAATTTCTGAGTTTAAAAAAAACTATTTATGTTTTTCCACTAGTAAATTGTAAAATTATTACACTAACAAGGAAAGTACCCTACCTGCCCCGCTCAGAATCAAAATTTTTATATGAATTCTTTGTACTACCAATAGTACCCATAAAAAATTTTAGCTCGCGCTTTTGAGTTTTAAATTTAAATTATTTGGGTTTCCCGCCAATTTGGCAAATTTGCCATTGTGTTTCAAGCACTTTTTTCGGCTTTCCAGACAAGATACGCTTACAAATTTAAAAATGTAAGTTCATTTAAAGGTTATCTACCAGTATATCAAAGAAAAACTATTAAAAGTCAAAAAATGGCAAAGTTACAAGCTTGAAACACAATGCCAAGTTGGCGGGAAATTCAAAATGTCATTTTTTAATCTCGATTTTCTCGAGGTTTCCTGGAAAGCGCGATTTAGTACTTTGCTGAACATCTTATATTTATATGATCTTTCTATATAAAAATTTTGAAGTCAATCAGAGCGAGGCAGGTCGGACTTTCCTTGTAAGTAATAACCAAAACATAAAAACTATAGTTTTTGCTGAACTCAGCATAACCGATTTAGTCGGAAAAGACACTTTACACGGGCATTTTGAACGTCTTTAAAACACGATTTCTGAGACCGTGAAGCAAGATGTGCACTAGAAATTTACCCCCTGTTTTGAACTACTTCTCTGGTGAAGTATTTCTCTGGTGAAGTATTTGTCCCAGTGAAGTATTTTTTCGGTGAACTATTTTTTCGATGAACTATTTTTTCGGTGAACTATTTTTCCGGTGAACTATTTTTTCGGTGAACTATTTCTCCGGTGAACTATTTCTCCGGTAAAGTATTTGCCCCAGTGAACTTTTTCTCCGGAGAAGTATTTCTCCGGTGAACTATTTCTCCGGTGAACTATTTCTCTGGTGAAGTATTTGTCCCAGTGAACTTTTTCTCCGGAGAACTGGTTTTCCGGTGAACTATGTTTCCGGTGAAGTATTTCTCCGGTGAGGTGAACTATTTCTCCGGTGAACTATTTTTCCGGTGAAGCATTTTTCCCAGTGAAGTATTTCTCCGGTGAAGTATTTTTCTGGTGAGGTGAACTATTTCTCTGGTGAAGCATTTCTCCGGTGAAGTATTCTTCCGGTGAAGCATTTCTACGGTAAAGTATTTTCTCGGTTAAGTGATGGTTAGATTTTTCTTGCTTTTGTTTTTATATTAAAATCCCCGGTTCCTTCTCCCCTCTATCTCCCTCATACAAATTTTACCTGCAAAGGAATGAATTTGTCTCCAAACATTGGAATAGAAGCCATCCAGATAATCAGTGTTCTACTCGATTCTAGGATGATTCTGGTAGTAGCGTTCATTCTTTTGGTAGTTGATATCGAAGCGAAGTTAAAGAAGCCAATACTAAAACATGAATTTTTGAAAAGTTTTTTTAGACGTGAAAATCCATCTTAAAAAACTACAAGACTTTTTCAACTTTTTAGTTCTTACCTCACAATCAATCCCATCAACCCAACGGCAATCAAAGGTTCTTCAGAAATCTGTTTCAAAGCGAAAAACATGTCCTCCAGCCTTTGATGTGGATTATGTGAAAAGGTCTTTGGTACAGTAATAAAGTACATTGGTACCATCATAGCCGACAAAATCAAGAATCCAAAAGTTCCTTCCAAACCCACTGCCAACAACGGTGGCACATCGTACTTGTGCAGTATCTGCTGTTCTAGTACTGCTTGTACTGCGTGCAGTACTTGAGCAATAATTATTAGAATATCACCCACAATAACGTCACTGCCAGTTTCCGTATTCCCGTTAAAGTACATATCACAGAGACCGATCACTGCTAAACCGGCTGTCACTAATATCATGCCAAGCCATTTGTAACCGGCAAAGTGCATTTTTAGGTAAATTACTGAGAGCAGGCCAGCAAAAAGAACCACGGAGCCTGGAAATTGTTATTTATAAATTTGTAAGTTTTAACTTCAGCTTTATTTAACGTATTTTACAAAAAATTTTTGGTTCAATGAAATTAATTTTAACTTTTTGCCTTAATTTTACTTTATGATAGAGTCAGACTTACCTAGAATCGTATTTTTTTCGAAAATTATTAAAAATTTTATTTTAAATACTTATGTAAATTTTAAGCTATTTTTAAGTCTATTTAACACCTCTGTCATTCTTTTCATCTCTAATTTTCTCCTTTCAAAATGTGCATTGGTGGTTCAGTGGTAGAATGCTCGCCTGCCACGCGGGCGACCCGGGTTCGATTCCCGGCCAATGCAATTGTTTTTTTTGCGTAGTTAAAAAGAATTTCTTTTTTAAAACTTAATGAAAAGTAAAGTAGACATATTGAAAAATATTTTTCTTAGCTTTTTTACTAAAATTTTTAATTAGTTTTGTCATATTTTAAATTTTTTACTTAAGAATTGACGAAAGAAAGTAAAAACAAAGCATAAAATAAATTTTTCATAAACTTTTAGTAATATTTTCTATTTATAATGATATGATTGTTTCAAAAAAGTTATTTCTATGCTAAAAACAAATATTAAAAAGTAAAAACAACTCACCCCCAAGCATTTGATAACTGCTAGCAGTAGTCAAGTTCAATCCAGTATACTGAAGACAAGTGCCAGATATATCACAAATTGTAGGTAATGCAAACAAAAATAGATTAAACTTTTGTAGTCTGGCTCCATTTTCACCTCGATACAAGTACCATAAAATAAAAATGACTAAACAAAAGAATTCACCGACAAACATACAATTGGCTTGGAAGAAGGGATGCTCGAATCTTGAGCCCGCTGACTCTAAACGGTCTGTCCACCTGAAAAGATTGGTCTTTTAGCACTGTAATTTTATTAAAACTGTTAGTGAAAACATGGTAATCTTACTGTAAATCTTTATTTTGAGTTGTAGCTTTGTTATTAACGTGTAAAAAAGTTTTGTCGTTTTTGACTGTGAAAACGCGGATAAATTCACGACAAAACTTTCAAAACTTCAATATTTTGCCAAACTTTACTGTACTACTTTTAAACAGCGTATTTTACTCACTTAGCAATCAGTGTATTAGTAGCGCCAGTTACTACCATAATAATGGCGATGGTTATTGTTATAGAGCCTTCTGACACCATTTTTCGGCCAAGAAGTTAAGAAAACCAATACTAATTATGTTCTTGAAAAAGCCAGTGCCAATTGCACCAAATTATAATAGTATGAAAGACAATATACTTCACAGGTAGATCATATAGTAAAATAACTACCACATAATAAAGTGCTTGTTTGATAGAGAAAAGGACAAACCTATAACAATGCCTTTCAGACGGCAAAGAAGAACATTACTTCTTTATCTTTTTCTTATCATTTTGAGCTTGCTGGTAACATCAAAAAAGACAAGCATACAATCAAAAAAGGAATACCGATCATATATCTAGAATAATGGATTTTTTTCGTAAAATTTTTAATATTTTTAATTTCAGAAAAATCAAATTTATTTTACACTACCCCGCCCTATCTACTAAAAACAATACGTAAAATTATAGTACTACAATAGCATGAACTCTTGCTTTAAATATACTTTAAGGAACGCCTAATAAATTCTGTCGTATTTTACATTAAAGTAAAAAACAAGCGGGCCTCAATTCGTCAAAGACCGTGACCAGCAAGCTAGCTGGACAAGTACAGACGAATCCTTCAACTGTGCATTTCCTTTTGACTCTATCGACCAGTCACCAGACCTTCTAACCAAGCGAGTATGTCAAATTCTGTAAGACAAATGCGCCACTTCAAACAATGAGTCTCGCCAATGCTAAATTCATACCATGGTAGATGGATATCATTGTAAATTTAAGCCTGGTTTCCTTGACTTGCCACTAAATCTATATAGAACAAAAAGCTGGTCGGGTTTGTCATCGAACAGTCAATGAATGGAAAGAAAGATAAATCTAGCTAGCTAAAGCTTACTTGCAGTTTTCAAAAACAGCTTTCTCGGTAACCCTTTATAATCTTTCTTCATATATAGCTCTCGTACTCATACCCGATATTTGGTGCAACTCTTTTGTCAGTTTATTTTTAAATTCAACAAATTTTATTATTCTACCCGTGACAATAAACTAAACTTTACAACACAAATTCATTATACTAGACTAACAAGCTTTAAAACAATATTATTGTACAGATTGCCAAGAGCTTTCTGTATAAAAATGCACTTCTAAATTTGTTATACTACCTATATTAACATTATACCAAGATCTAAGCCGCTTCCTCATCATTAAACAGCAATTCCTCGTCATCATGAACAACTCGGGCGCCCCAAAAGTGAGCACAAAAGACTGAAGTTGGAGTTTCGTGGAGTCTTGGCAATATCTTTTGACGAATCTTTGGACCAATAAATACATCATTGTACACAAACATTCCCAGTATCAAAGATAAGAAGCCCAGGATCTAAAAAATAGGGTAAAATACGGAGATCAGTTCTAATACTAATTTACATATTATCTTGTTTAATGTGCTGCAAATGCACTATAGTATGTCAAAGTACCCGTTATAGTACGATAAGTAAATAGCTGTAACTGTGTTACCGTAGGAAATTATGTTACCGTCATACATTACCATAAAGTCGCTTTTGATATGACGTTAGACCCTTACTTGTAATGGAATAAACTTCTCTCCAAATAGAGGTATAGAGACCATCCAAATGATTAGTGTTCGTACTGAGTCTAACACCATTCGACTTGTAGCGCTAAGACGTTTTGTAGTCGTTACGGCTGAGAAGTTGAAGAAGGCAATACTAAAATCAAAGTTTTCAAAACGTTGTATGACAACTCTATCCTACCCTACCCGACCCTACCCTACCCTACCCTACCCTACCCTACCCTACCCTACCCTACCCTACCCTACCCTACCCTACCCTACTCTACCCTACCTTACCTTACTCTATCTTATCATCTTCTACTTCACTCCCACCCTATCCCACTCCATCCTTTTTTATGCCACCATGCCTCACTGTATTCTACACTTCTTTACCTTACCTTAACCTATGCTATCTTGCCCTAACTCACTCTTTACCTCTTATCTACCCGAGCCACATACCCTACTCTTACCTTACCTATTATAACTTTAATGTACCACATTTCTCTATCTTACTCTTATCCTGTAGCTTTTCTCGTGCTTGACTTTAATCATATTTGTAACCTTAATCTAATGCATATATAATGTTATTGCCCCTAACACCTTATTATACTAACCTTGGCTTTGCTTTAGCGTGCCCTTCCTCCCCGTACTTTAACCCTACCCTGCTTTACCTTACTCCGTTCTATTGCATCCTTTCTTGTTTTTTCTTTAACTAGCCTCTAACCGCTTAATGTTTTAGCCTTACCTTCATTTTACCCTACCCAAACCCTATTCACCTGCTAACTTTAGTTTACTGTTGCCTCTTCTGTTATTAGTCCCTTACCTCACAATCATAGCAGCCAGACCAAACGCAATGAGTGGTTGTTCTCCAATCTGCCTAAAGGCAAAAAACACATCCTCCATTCGATGCTCTGGGTTATGTGAAAAGGTCTTTGGTACTTGAATGTAGTACATTGGTACTAACAAAGAACTCAATATTATCATTCCAAACGTTCCTTCCAAGCCCACAGCCAACAATGGTGGAACATCGTACTTTTGTAGAATCGACTGTTCCAGTACCATTTGTACTGCGTGCAGTATCTGAGAGCCTACTATCAGGATATCTCCAAAGATGATCTCATCTCCATTGGGCTTGGTATTACTCTCTAACATGTCACATAGGCCCACTACTGTTAAGCCTAGAGTGACTAGAATCATGCCTAGCCATCGGAAGCCGGCTAGCTGCATTTTTAGGCATAGCATTGATAGGAGGCCGGTAAATATTATTACTGAGCCTGTAAAAAATTTTAAAAATTTCGAAAAAAATTTTTTAAATTAAAAAAAAATTAAATTTCAAAAAAATTTAAAAAATAAAAATTTTCAAAATTTAAAACAGCTAAAAATTTAAAAATTCTATTCAAAACCCACCCCTAAGCATTTGATAGCTGCTGGCAGTAGTCAAGTTCAGTCCAATGTACTGTATTGAAGTCCCAGTGATGTCACAAATAGCCGGTAGTGCAAACAAAAATGGATTGAACTTTACCAAAACTGGAGCACAATCTTTGTACTTTTGATACATGTATATTATAGTAAATACAACCAGACATCCAACTTCACCAACAAACATACAATTGGCTTGAAAAAATGGGTGCTCAAACGGTTGGCCTAAAGCTTTTAGACCGTCTGTCCATCTGAAAGTAGATGTTAAATCATAGTTGCTGTTTACTTTATCGTACTGTCCTCTAATCTATTCTGTCGTACCGTACCCTACTCTGCTCTGCCCTACCTGCCCTACCCTACTTTAAACTACCCTACCTTACTTTACCCTACCCAAGTTGGCCTTTTTACCTACCCTATCCTTCTTTACCATTCTGAACCATCCTTTATTCTACCCTAGACTACTTGAAGTGTTTGACCTACCCTATTGAACCCAGCGTTACTATATTCTACCTTACTCTATCTTTTCTTACGCCACTCTTAACCCGCAGTCTTTCCTAACCTATTCCACTCAAATCGACCTTTTTTAAACCCCCCCCATTCACAATTTCGAGCCCTTCCTTATCCTAGCATACCAGCTAGGCCTAGCCTTACTCTTGCCAATGAACAGTCACAATTTACTTTAATTTAAAAAAAGTTATTTATAAATATAATATATATAAGTCTCATCTTTTTACTTACTTGGCAATTAACGTATTACACGCTCCAGTAACCACCATAATAACGGTAATGAACACGGTTAGACCCGTTTCGGTCAACATTTTTAGACTTTATTATTTCCACCTAGCAAAAAACGGATTCGTATTTTACAATCACTAGAATTCTCAGTAGCTCACAATAAGTTAACAAAAATACCTTTACTATATTAGAAGGCACTTAGTAGTATATACTAATATTGTAGTATAGGACAAAATTTACAAGACCAATGCACCTACACCTTCTCTGTTACAGCACTGTCACGAATATTATTGAGTGCACGATAGTTTTTTTGGAACAGTTAATCAGTTTTTGTTATCTTTACAACTCTAATTGTTAGCTTTTGATTAGAGTCTATCTAGTTCAAAATACTATTCAAAACGGGCCGATGATAATATAATAACTGTTTTTGATAACAAAATGCTATTTTTTCACAAGGAAATGAGAATTGACAAAAATATAACATAATGACATGTAAAACTTTGTAATTTAAAAAAAGTGAATTCAGTAAAAAAATATTTACTAGCCTACCCTGCCCTTCTGTACTTTACCCTAACCTACCCTACTGAACCCTACCCTGCCCTTCTCTATACGACTCTATTCTATCCGACCCTACCCTACCTTCCCTAACTTTCTTTACCATATTCAACCTCACTCTATCCTACCCTATACTGCCTTACCCTACCCTACAAGTAAGCCATGTTACAAAAAAAATATTTTCACGTTTTTAAAATTTTCACTTTGAAAAGCAGAAAAAAATTTTAAAAAACCCGCAATTCCGCCAAATTTGCCAATAAAGGCAGGAATTGCGCTTGATTTCGCGCACTTTTAAAGGTTTTAAAACTTTGCAAAAGAGCTTTTTGGCTTATTATTAAAAACTTTAGCCTTGTTTTCTTCATACTTCTTTAAACTAAAACATCAATCTACCCAAAAAATTTGCCTTATCCTACCCTACTCTTTTTACACAGCGCCCAGCAACTTTTTTAATCAGAGGCTTTTGTACCTACCCTATCGTACCCAACCCCATTATAACAAACTTATACTGATCGTCTATTCTATTCTTCCACAATGTCCGACAACCCTCCGACTACCCTATCAGCCACTCCAGTTGTACCAGGCACCCCCGTACCTAAACCATCCGAAGCTACCAAAACTTCAACTCCACCCAAGCTCATAATGCCAGATTTATCAACCCCTCCCAAAAACCAGTCAACCAACAATTCTCAAAATTCTAACATTCAAACCATGGTAATCCCTCAAATAACATCAGATACCAACAATAATATAGGAGAGTTGGAATTGCCACAATTAAATGGACCTAGATTTAGAAAGAACTCTGATAGGTTAGAGCTGCTTAAAATGGACCTGCCTGAAGAAGCACCCCCTGAAGAAGAAAGAATCGACCCAGCCGAAGAGTTGAAGAAAATTACTGATTCAGATTTGCCACCGATTGAACCAGATAAACAGTTACGGTGTATTATGGATTGCATTATACCACCAAGGTAAGTAGTGGAGTAGTGTTACATAGTTATAAAGAGATCATACTTTTACCTACCCTAGCTAATAATGTCCTACCCTACAGTACTATATTTTACCCTACTTTACCCTACCCTGATTTACCTTACCCTACCTTACTCCGCTCTCCCCTACCCTGCCCTGCTTTACCTTACTCTACTATACCCTAGCTTGCCATACTCTACTCTACCCTACTTTACCTTGCCCTACACTTGATACATATAATCCCAACCTAATCCTACCGTAATGTAACCTTATATTTCCTAAAAAGATATTCAAATACCAAGAAAATTCTTTTCAGATACCGTGACATGGACGGTAAGAGTTGGATGGAGCGTGCTTCAACAGTACCAGCCACTCGATTCGACATGGTTGGGCTTCAAGAGAAGTTCGATGCTGAACTCAAAGCTAGACATGCCAAATCATTCGGAATATGCCCAATAAGACGCAAAATCTACGATGAGCTGTTTGGTAGGTTGACTTTACCCTACCCAACTCTACCCTATCCTACCCTACCCTAAGTTACCATACCCTACCCCGCTTTGCTCTACCCTACCCTACTCTACTCTACTCTACTCAAACTTACCTTATCCTATTGTACTATATAGTGCCACATTATACTATGTACAAAACAAAATTTAATTTTAAAACTTCTAGATGAAATAATCCGCCAAGTAACGATAAACTGTGCCGAACGAGGTCTATTAATGTTGAGAGTAAGAGATGAAATCCATTTGACGATTCTGTCATATCAAAGCCTACTAGAAAGTGCCATAGCCTACGGAGTACGAAAAGCTATTGTGGTGGAGCAGGAACAACATCAAGCAGTTCGAAATCTAGCTGATGAACGCATTTTAAACCAAAGATTAACTGAGCGGGTAAGGGGGTTTTGAAATTTAGTTTAAATTCAGCGTGGGCGGGTGATTTTGGTGGGAGAGGGAGAACTAGGAAGTGTTAAAAAACTAGATTTTTTAAAATATGAATAAAAAGCAAAAAAAAAAATTTTTTTGAATTTCTGAACTTTCAGATAGCCGAGTTAGAAAAAACCTTGGCCCAAGAAAAGACTGTGCGAGAAGAAGAGATCAAGTTATTGGAACAGACAATGAAAGACGAAAATGAACGATTGAACGAATCAAACAAGACCTTGAAGGTATGTTCTTCAACTCTTCCAATGATTGGACGTATTTTACATTTTTTTAATTTGCATTTAAAAAATCATAATTTGGGTATTAAATGAGATTTTAGAAAAACGTACTTTAGGTATCAAATTATATTTTAAGAACCAAATTATATTTTAGGTAACAAAATATTTTTTTTGATTTCAGATGCACCTCCAAGCCATTTTACAAATGGATCAACAGCTGATAACACAACAACAAAGTCTCAGCGATGCGATTAAAAACTGATTTTAAAAATTTTAAGTAAAAAACATAAATAATACTTGAAATACATTATACCTAAATAAAAAATCAATTTCAATCTTATAATAATTTAAGACAACCAAATACGATTGAAAATTCACTTACAACTGAATGATTTCGATCCACAAAAGCATTCGAAATGTTATCCATGAAGTGATCCCTGAAACGTTATTTTAACATTAGGCACAGGTGGTTAGTAGTAAAACTCTATATAACAATTTCATTTTCAACCTAACGAAGCTTCGCGAAGCACCAAACTGACGCAAAACTGACGAAATTTTTGGATTTTCAATTTGGGAGAGTTTTTATTATTGATTGAACGTTTGACACTTCGTTTTTTCCTTATTTTTATTTTTTTCGGCCGAAAAAGGTAAAGTATTTGATGTTGTGGGATTATAAACAGCGTTTATTAATTGTATGTGCTACGAATTGTTTGAGTTTCATCATGTTTTAAATTGTTTTACTCTATTTTTTATCCGGAAAACTATGAAATTTCACGGGTTTAGATGAATACGTGAATAATGTTGAAGTTCCCCGACTGATTGGTTAATTTTGATGGATGTTGTTGATGATTAACCACATTGATTGAAGTAAATAGGACTGGAAGATCAATTCATACTCATGTTTGGGACTTTATATTGAAATGTTTTGCTGTAAGTTGATTTTGATTGGTTTTCGTTGTTTTAGATTGGTTTCGGCAGGATGTCTCTTTCTCGTTCGTCTGGAAGATTTTTATGAATATTATCGGTGTTTACAGGCGTGGAAGACCAATTGATATCTAAATTTTTGACTTTAACGTGAAAAGGTCTACTGTAATTTGGATTTTGATTAGTCTTTTTGGTTTTAGGTTCGTTTAGGAGACTTTGGTGAATGTTATTGATGTTCACAGGTCTGGAATACCAATTGATACCTAAAATTTGGAATTCAACTTTATATTTTTAACTGTAAGTAGAGTTTTGGTTAGTTTTTGTTAGTTTAGATTGGTTTTGTCAGGACCTTTCTATCCTTTCTAAAATGAACACTACTTCTTGGCTTTGATAACATCGGTAATGGTAAGTCGTGTTTTTATTACATTTTGTTACTTCAGGTTCGACGACATCCAAAATTCACTGTTATTTTTACGTGATCTTATCATGAACTGTGTGGGTTCAAAAAACGTTAGAACTTGAAAAAATTTAATTTTTTTTCAAAAATTATATATTTTTTGGAAAATTATCATTCTGACTGTTTTTCGGCCGTTTCATCGGTCGATTTCTTCTCAAATAAATTTCTCTTCAACTCCTTGAAATCCGGATCATTATGCTGACTCGTCGCGCCATTGTCACAGTAAATCAAGTCTACTTGTCACCTTTGCGCAATTCTCGTGCCTTTTCTTTAAAGCCTAAAATTGGGTGGGATGGGCCGGTCAAAGCTTCAGTACCAGGACAGGAAAAGGGGCTAGCGAAAGGCTTAGGATTCGAACCAGAAGAACCTTCGTCATGGCTTTACAAAGTGATCCCAGGAGGATTATTGCCGGCGGCTATGGTAAAAACCGGCATGCTGAGTACGGTGGGCATGCCCGCTATGCTTGGTGCACTTGTTTTCTGGTGGTACCGTGTGCGGTTGCCAATTCAAAAATTCAAACCCTTTTTGGATTTGGAGAATCAGACGAGGAAACTTCCTGACGGCTCCAGAATCTCATCGTTTTTGAAGTCGGACGTGCTTCAGAAGACTGCGTTTCAGAATGTCAAGACTTTGTACGATGTGATTCGGGTTGGTGCTGAAGCCTCGAAGAACGGGGACATGTTGGGGCATCGGGTGATTCAGGATGATGGTACACAACCTTATGTTTGGCTGAGTTATAAGGATATGATACAACAATCGGATGATCTGGCACATGCTTTTCGAAAATTGGAGATTCCACCTGGTGATAAGACCAATATTGGCATTTATTGCAGGAATCGACCGGAATGGGTGGTTGTGGAACATGCTGCTTATGCTTTTAGGTAAGGTTTTAGTTTTTGATATTTTAGATGTTGACTTTGGTTTAGCTTGGTCTTGCACTGATCTTACTCTGGTTTAGTCTTGGCTTTCTTCGAGCCTTATCTTAACCAGAGCTTTATCTTTACTTTGGTTTAGTTAAAAATGAATTGAAGTACAGTTGTTGTAACTTTTTATACAATTTTTATTTTTTGAACTTTTAGCAATGCTGTGGTCCCCCTCTACAACACTCTGGGTCTAGGAGCTGCGACTTACATTCTGAACCAAACAGAAGCACAAATCGTGATCTGTGATTCGATGGAGAAGGCGGACAAGATCCTCGAAACCAATGTTCAATGTCCCAAAGTCAAGTACATTGCCGTTTGTGATTTGGTCGATTTTTCGGATCTCAGAAAGCGAAACTTCAAAGATCACGGAATCCAATTGTTTTCATTCCAAGAACTTTTGGAAATTGGACAGGCGGAGAAACGAATTCCACATGTCAAACCGGAAAGTGATACGGTTGCGACAATTTGCTACACAAGTGGTACTACTGGCGATCCGAAAGGTGTGGTACTAACTCATGGAAACATTGTTGCTGATACGAGTGTTATCATGTGTTATCGACATCTGATGGATGATAAGGATAAGGTGAGTGCTGGTATGTAGTCTTGGTTGGCAATATTAGTAGAAAACAGTAGGGTAGGGTCACGGCATGGTAAGATAGGGCTGATAGGACTAGAGGTTTCTTAATATTATCAAATTTTTTTTCAGGAAACAATGTTCTCCTTCCTTCCAATGGCCCATATGTACGACAGAATGCTACAAAACGTCATGTTTCAATTAGGACACAGAGTTGGCTATTACAATGGAAACCTCCTGGAACTTGTGAATGATATGCAAGCATTAAAGCCCACTATCATGCCATGTGTACCTCGTGTCATCAACAAAGTCTACGACAAAGTAATGGCCGAAGTCAACTCGAAATGGTACAAAAGGTTGCTGTTCAAAGTGGCAATCGACTACAAGATGAGGGAGCTTCAGGCGTGAGTTTGCATTTTAATTAAAAGGTTTTTTGGGTAAAATACGGTCTTTCTAGGATTTTACTTTAAATAAAATGTTAAAAATCTTAAACTAAAAAAATTTAAATTTTGAAAAAAAAATTTCCGAATTTTAATTTCAGTGGAATTTGTCGACAAGATTCATTCTTCGACAAAGTGGTCTTCAAGAAGATTCAAAATTTGTTCGGAGGAAGAATGAAGGTTGTTTTCACGGGCTCAGCTCCAATTTCTCGGAACGTGCTTAGCTTTGCACGATGCGCATTTGGATGTCATATCTTTGAAGGATACGGTCAGACGGAATGTGTAGCGGCTGCTACGGTAAGGAGGTTTTGAGATTGGCTTTTGAAATTGATTTTAGGTCATTTTTTAAGGTTTTGGGCTTATTTTGTAGAGTTTTAGTCTTGTTTTATGGGATTTAGGCTTATTTTTCAAATTAGGCTTTTTTTAGAGCTTCAGGTGATTCTCAACATATTAGGCTTAATTTTTTAATTTAAGCTTTAAAATTTTAAAAAATTGTAATTTCAACACAATTTCAGGTCGGAACCATCGGCGACAACCGTCCAGGTCACGTCGGAGCCCCAATACCTTGTTGTGCAGTGAAACTTGTAGACGTGCCCGAGCTGAACTACATGGTAAAAGACAACAAAGGCGAAGTTTGTATCAGAGGCTACAATGTCACCCCAGGATATTATAAGAACCCAGAAGAAACGAAGAATGCCATTGATGCGGATGGATGGCTTCACACTGGAGACATCGGACTGTTTGAAGAGCAGGGAACGCTGAAGATTATTGACCGAAAGAAACATATCTTCAAGTTGGCACAGGTAGGAATTTTTTTTTAGGTTTGGTTTCGTTTTTATGTTCAGTCTACCCCTACTTCTAACTATATCTTTACACAAGCTAGTTTTATCGCTACTCTCACTAAACTAAACCAACACTAATTTCAGGGTGAATACATTGCGCCAGAGAAGATAGAGAACGTCTACACTCGTTCAGGCTACATATCCCAAGCCTACGTTCACGGTGATTCACTTCAAAGCACGTTGGTAGCCATCATCGTACCGGATCCAGAAACCGTGACTCGAGCAGCAGCCAAAAAGCTAAACTTAAAAGGACTGACATTGGAAGAGTTGTGCCAGAAATCAGAAGTCAGGAACATGATTAAAGAAGACATGAGAGCAATGGCTAGAGACTCTGGACTACATTCATTCGAACAAGCCAAAGCGATTTATTTGGAAATTGAACCGTTTACTGTAGAGAATGGACTGCTGACTCCAACTATGAAAACCAAACGACCAGAGCTGGCAAAGAAGTATGCGTATGACATTGACAAGATGTACAGACGAATGGTTAAGGATGAAAAGCTTTGAAGAGGGGAAGATTGAGATTCTGGATGGGTTTGAAGAGAGATACTGACGAATAAAGGACTGATTTTCAACTTTTTTTTGAGTTAAGGGGTAAGGTAGAGTAGGGTATGGTATCGCAGGGTAGGATAGGGGTAAGGTAAAGTAGGGACGGTAGGTAGTTGGGTAAAGTATGTTAGCGTAATGAAGGGTGGAATAGGGCAGAGTAAGTCACGGTGGAATATGATATGGTAGGGTAAAGTACTGTAGGGTTGAATTAAGTAGTTTACGGTAGAGTGGTGAAGAGTAACTTAAGGTTTGCCCTCCCGAGTAAAGCTACTCGGGAGTAAGCTACAAGCTAAGGGTAACTTAGAAAAATTACTATCAATTTCAAATTAATTTTTTTTAAAAATAATTATTTGATGCAAAATAAATGGCATTTAAATTTTTTTTGATTCAATTACGCAGATTTTGCGTAGTTTTTTTTCTATTTTTTGTTATTTTATATTTTGTTGAAGATTAATTTTGAAAATTTTACTTTCAAAAAACTTATTTCAATTTGCACTAATTGTGCAGTTGATCACCCTGACTCGGCTAAAACTTAATCTTATATTGCTTACTTCCGTTATGAAATTCCACCAACGTTTGTTCCTAATTCGAACGGAAAATCAGTCTTTTTCTTAATTCGTCGGGCGGGGGAAGATCTGAATTTGGGTCGGGTCAAATCGAGAAGAAACCGCATCCCATCCCAGGTGATATGATGTGGTCTTTGTCGAGAACATATCCACAAACTTAAACTATGAGCCCAATAATTGGGCTTGAAAATAGAGAAAAAGGATCGAAATTTATACAAAATTGTGAAAAAAATTGTTACATCGTCTAGTGTAATATCTTGGCTCTATCTTAGAATAACCGGCTTGTATACCGAATTGCTCGGGCATTTTTAATTTTGTAAGGAGTTTTGTTATACAGGAGTTTTAAATGCACTGATCATAAAATTGAAAAAAAAAACTTAAAAATGAACAATTTTGTAAATTTTCTAAATTAGCATTGTGCTGCAAATTTATACCTTTGTTGTTTTTAGATTCATAATAGGCATTTTATTGATATAACGTTCTAAAGCTTTATAGTGAACTTTACTTTCTTTACATTTTTATTGTAAGTTGCCCGGAACGGCAAGAAAAGTGCTTGAAACACAATGCCAACAATTTGTAAATTGGCAGGAAATTATGATATTTATAGCTTCTGTATAATAAACTGCGGTATAGCGACAATTTCTGTATAACGGACAACTTTTAAGGCCTCGGCCAACATTACACGGTGCATTTTAAACTCTTGTATACAGAATTTCGTTTATATCGAACAAATTTAAAACCTCCGGGTGATTCGTTATACAAAAGTTGTGTGTCATTTGCTTTTTTGGTTTGTACAGAAGCTAGAAAGAAAAAAAGAAGTTTTTTAACAGGAGCTACATTTGCATTTTTTAAAGTTTTAGTTTGAAATTTAACAGGGGCTATTACGTTCAACATTTAAATTTTTTTTGGAAGAAAAGTCTATTTGTGTGATTTTTTATAATCTAAATTAATTCTTCTTCTTTGTATACACTGTTACGTGAACACAAAGTTTCAATCACTTGTTATCACCTAGTAATTAAGAGTATATCCCTTGCAAAGGGTGAAGCCGACGGAAAATACCTTTCGGAAGCTTTGAAGAATCGCTAAAGAATCTCTCCCGGCTAAAGAATCTCTCTCCCGGTTTACATCGCTTAATGATTGCGGTTTAACGTGCGTGTGTGTGAGAGATAAGGGATGCACTTTTGCTTATCCGCCGCCCGAACCCGGATCCACGAACCCCACCCCAGCCTAGCCGATGATGGTAACCTCGATTTGCGGTCGGCGGCGATTCGACCACAAATCTCGTCGAGATCTCGAAGGTTTTACTTTTATTGCACTTTACATTCTTCATTGTTAAGATTGTCGCATTTTTTCACAACGGGTTTACTTCACTTTCACTTTTATCACCATCGGGGTTAAGAGGGTTAGGCTGGTGGCTGGGATTGGATTGGGTTGGGTGATGAAAGTAAGGCTGATGGCTTGGGTTTAGGTTTGGAATGTTAGCTGAGGTTGAGGTTAAGGTTTACTTTTGGTAACGTCGCTCCGGATATATCCTTGGATTCAGTTTCGGTATTGTAGTTTAGACTATCTACTAAGGGTTTAGTCTTCAGATAATAAAAGTCGTTTTTTAGTTAATATAGGCTTAATGAAAATTATGGAATACAATCTCTACAATTGGTGTTAACAAATGAAATTGTAGCTATACGGGGTTGACTTTGCGTTAAAAGGGAGGGTCTTAAGACATTATTCATTAGAAATTAGCATTTTGTGGAATTTTTTATTAGAAATGAGGATTTAATGACATTTTTATAATAATTAAAAATTTTGTGACATTTTTCATTCGAACTGAAAATTTTATGACATTTTGCTTTAGGAATGAAGTTTTTTTTGACAAGTGCTTTTTACATATTGTAAAATTAGTTTTTCGTTTATCTTATTAAAGTTTTTTGATGAGTTGAGTGTGTTCCCCTCTATTGGATTTTGCAAATTGTTTTGCCTCAAATACCCGTCTTTCATTGTCAATTTTTGTTTGTTTACTGTAGCGAGAATTCTTATTATTTAAAAATTTTTTGAGTTAATGTAGATACTAACACCTTCCTTTCGTTCTCCCTTCGCATTGTGTACGAAATCAATTCGTATTTTACAATTATATTTCATTTCAAAAAACCCACAAACGTTGAAGGATCACGATTTTGCTTTTACTTCATCCAGAATCTTCGTTCACTTTATTACATTGTAGGTAGTAAGCCAATATGAAGACGACCCAGTCTTCTTGGCCACCACACCACCGATTTAACAAACATGTTGATGAAGACGAATATAATGAAACCAAAGAGCGAGCTTATCAATTTGTGATTGGAGTTAGTGGAATCTTCTCGGTAACTTCGATGTTATGTTTATGTTTGGTAGTGCCATCAATGTATAACTATGTTGACACGATGGGGGCTTTCAATCGACGGGATTTTGCTTATTGTGAGGTAAGAGTTTTTTACATCTTTCTTCAGAAATGAAGCTGTTTTGACATTTTTTATTAGAAATGAGGACGTTTTGACATTTATGACAACATTTCAGAGTACGACGATAGACATGGAAACAGAAATGGAATCAATGAGCATTAAATTCCTAGAAGACAGTCAGAACAAAACAAAGCGTGCCACGAACTATGGCGGCTACAACCCTACCCTACTTCACCCCAACGCCCCCACCTTCCAAGAATGCCCAGCTTGTTGTGTACCAGGCGAGCGAGGACCATCTGGAGATGCTGGTCTACCCGGAATGCCCGGAAACCCTGGTCCTGATGGTGCACCTGGCCGTCCTGGTACCACACCTAACGCGTCGTGCATCCCAGAACGTGTCTTCGAGCCTCCACCATGCTTGCCTTGCCCTCAGGGTCCTCGCGGAGTTCCTGGTCATCCAGGTTTTCCAGGAGATTCCGGAGAACCAGGACCATTGGGACGACCTGGACTAGATGGACAGCCTGGAAAAATGGGTGAAGATGGACCACCTGGAGAGGCCGGACATCCTGGTCTACCCGGACCACAAGGAGACAAGGGAATTACGCCGGAAGCTCACGTTATCCCAGGCCCACCAGGAGACGCCGGAGAAACTGGACCATGGGGACCACCCGGACACCCAGGTACGCCAGGCGAAGACGGCTATCCAGGATCACCCGGAGAGAAGGGCTGGCCAGGACCACCCGGAGCACCAGGACCAATCGGACAACCAGGACAAAGTGGACCAACTGGAGAGCCGGGACCATCTGGTACGCCTGGTACTTGCGTTTGTCAAGATACCGAAGTTGTTGTGGCTGACCAAAAGGGAGCCGTACCTGCTCCAGCACCAGCTTCAGCTGGAAGAGATTATGCTGCTGACAATGCGCAAGGAAGTGCTGATTCATATGGTCCAGCTGCTGTGCCAGCTGACTCTTATAGTCCAGCTAACGCGCCAGCCGATGATCAACAAGCTGCGGCTGGCTATCGACGACGATTCTAAGGTTTTATGACAATTTGCATGGTTTTCTAGTTTGGTACTGTGCTGAAAATTTTAGTACAGTACTAGGAGTTTTAGTACGATGCTGAAACATCTAGTACGGTACTAGAACTTTTAGTACGGTACCTAAACTAGAATACTATATGGTTATAGTTGGTAATATCATTTCTTTTCTTCGTGACACCTCGACTATGGTTATGTTTATCTCCAAAGCTTCAAATTTTTATCCCACATACATTCCTATATTAAATATGTTAACTTTTGTACACTAACATAATGATCGATCTTGTTAAAATTATTGATTTTTGTAGCGTTTCAATAATAAAAGTTTAAACCTAATTATAAATTGAAAATGCTTTTAAAATTTGGCAAAAAAAGGGTAAATTGGTTGTATATTAACCATGACGGGCAATAAAGTATGACATTTTTCATTAGAAATGAGGATTTGATGACATGTTTTATTAGAAATGATGATGTTATGACATTTTTCATTAGAAATGAGGATTCTATGACATTTTTCATTAGAAATGAAGATTTTATGACATTTTTCATTATAAATGAGGATTTGATGACATTTTTCATTAGAGATTAGGATGTTATGACATTTTTCATTAGAAATTGACATAAAACTTTCTCTACCTATTAAAATACAAACCTTACTATACCTAGTACAACACAAACCGATGACATTATATATTGTCTTTTTTTGCGTGATTATTCATGGTGAATATTCTCGGATGATTAAGTCTCGATGCGCCAGTTAAACGACCTTTCCCCAATAAAAATACACACTAAAATCCACGCGGATCACTGTGCAAATTATACTTTGCGCTTTTACGGATAACACTTTCGGTTGGTCGGGGGGAAAAACGGTTTCACGCCAGGTTTCGTTGAAATTGGGATTTAAAACGAGGATTAGGGGTACTGTAGTTTTGTACAGAAAGCAAAGCATTGAATTTTAATGCTTTACTTTCTGAGGCTAAAACTAAGCTTAGGCCTAAGGCTAAAGCTAAATTGGGGCTGGTAAGGCGGCGTCGGCTGTTGTTATTATATTATACATTGACTGCTAGCTTATGCGGTAGCGGTTGGTACTACTGTAATGGCTGATAGTTAGGGATGGGGGCTCGGTTGGTATTATAGAACTGATTAGGAGAATATTAGTGATTCTGTGGTAAAGAATATTAATGTAAAGCGTGCTGATGGTAGATGGGCTGGCATATGGCGGCGGATAAAGGTGCTGCGTTAACTTTTGGCGATGGTATGGAATAATTAAAAATTTTTTTTTTAAATTTCGGAAATTTAAAAATTTTAGTACTTCCTTGTTTCTACTAGAAATCAAAACAACGTCTTAAAAATGATGTTTATTATTATGTTTGTCACCAGTTCTTTTGAATCAAAGAAAAATTAGTCAGAAAGTCAGTCTAGAAATCGCTTTTCCTCATGTTTAATTCAATGTGTTTCAAAAACAACATCTGGACTGTTTTGAATCCAACTTTTTTGGAAGTTTTGCCGGTAATTTTGAAATTTTAAAAACGTTTTTGATTTTTTGTGGTTTTGCAATGGCAATAAAGAGCTAAAGCTAGAGAGGGATTAGCTATAGTAGGGCAAGCGCGAGGACTGAGCTAGAATCATAGTTAAGGCTAGGGTTAGATTTTTAATACAGTACTCTCTCTGTATAATCAACCCGAAAGGACCGACATTTCGTGCTTACTATAAGGGGTGTTGTCTTTACAGAGAAACTTTTTAGTGCAAATTGGCTTGGCGGGGCTAAATTTCTTGTTTACTATCAGGAGAGTTGCTTATACAGATGGTTCACTATATAGAGAGACCACTGTATTTTAATATTAAAAAAATTTAATTTTACTCAAATATCCACACCGCGTATTTTACAAAGCTTGCCTACATAAGCCTTGCCATCCTACCTTATTTTTGATTAGTAATAGTTGGCACTACAACCAAGTTTTTAACCCAAAACCACCCCTTTTTTAATAAACAATACCCAACCCGATCTCCAGCTGCGAGCTTAATTAGCAAACACAATAATAAGCAGTGTTTATATTCAAAAAAGTGGTCCAGAGAAGATAGCCAGCACTCCGATATTTACCGCACAGCATTTATACGCGTATTAAAAGTATAATTACGACTGTGGACAAGGTCACAGTAGTAATATACATGTAGTCGGGAATTGATTGTACCATAACAGGTTGAGGGTTTTATGGGATTTTTTGAATGAGGTAACCTTAACCTATGGCCAGGTATGGTTAAGGCTAGGCAAGGACGAGGGTTAGTTTAGGTCAAACTTAGGGCAGGCGTACAGCTAGAAATAAGACTAGGACTATTGCTGACAACAAGGCCAAGTCTAAGTTTAGTGATAGGGCTAGTAACAGGATAGGGTAGGGATAAGACAGGACTATAGCTAGGGCTAGAGCTAAAGCAATGGGTAGTGCTGAGGCTAGGGCTAGTGTTCAGGCTTACACTGAGGCTCAGCAAAGGATTTAGGTTATTGCGAAAACTAAGCATAGGATTTTGACTAGAGCAGGGCTAAGTCTAAGGCTTAAACTTAAGAGATTTTACATTAAAGCTAGGGCTAAAGCTAAGGCTAGGACGAGGAATATTCCTAGAACTAAGACTAATGCTGGAGTTAGGTCTAGTATTAAGACCAGGGCTTGGACTGAAGATAGGCATAGGATTAAAACTCCGGCTAGAGCTTGAGCTAGGGTTAAGGAACGGGTTAGAGCTAGGGCTAGAGTTGGGGCTAGAGCTAGAGTTACGGCTAGAGTTAGGGCTAGAGCTAGATCGAAGGCTGTGGCTTAGAAGATTCTAAAACATAAAAATTTTTTTTTGCAACTTGATTAATTAGTGTTTCGCTTTCATTCTCTTTTTGTTATCTCGAAACTGTGTCGATTACACATTCAGTTAAACGTTTCATTTATCGCCCAACGATTCTCGATTAAAATTTAGGTCAGTCGGCTTGAACGAAAAGGGAAAGACCCTCTTCATCCAACAACATCTCAAAGGCCAAACATAATAGCGCAAAATAAACGTTGTATACATGAGGAGATAGCCAAAAATTTGAAAAAATTTAAAATTGTGGTGATACACAAAGAAGTTGAGTTTATAACTTGAGGAAAAATATTGGTTTAGACATCTAGACGGATGATTGGCCAAGTGAGTTCGAGTTTGACGATAGTATAGAGAACAGAACTTTATGATATCAGTGAGATCCCTGTATATTTACTATCTTTTCACCCCTCAAGATTCAAAAAATCAACAATTTTTTTTTCAATTAAAAAAAATAATTTTTCAGCTGCAACAACCTCCATCAGTCCCAATATCATCACCTCCAGTACTGCCAAAATTCGAAACTTTGGACGTGAAACACTTGGAAATAGTAGAACTAAAGAAGAACAAGGAATTCGACTCCCCACCTGAACTTGTTAAACGACCCACGCCCAAGCCAAGAACGAAACAACTTCATATCAATACCGAAGATACTAGAAAAGAAGCTAGAGCATTGGATATCAAAGGAAGAAATTTGGATTCTGGAGTTGTTGAAGAAGAAAGTGAAGAAGAACAAAAGGAAGAGGGAGAAGGAGACAAAGGACATAAGGTAAAATTTTTCTTAATTTTTTTTGTAATATACGATGTCCCTAATTTGTGAGTCTATAATATTATACAGTAAGGAATTTTTAAGGTTAGATTAATGTGTTTGGAGGGTTTAGCTAATTTTGTTTTTTATGATATTTAAAAACTTTTATTATTTTTTTGCAAAAAAATATTTGGTGATTGAGGCCGGGGGAGTGAAACATTTTAAAACTTTACAAGGCAAGTATTCAACCTACTAAAAAATTTTATATAGTTTTTTCGTACCATCAAAAGTACTCATAAAAAAATAGATTGCGCTCTTGAGTTTTAAAATTTAAATATTTAAGTTTCCCCCAATTTGCTATGTTTGGCATTATGTTTCAAGCACTTTTCTTGAACTTCCAGACACGCTTGCCAATTTAAAAACTTAGATTAATTTAAAAGTTTTATACTAGTATCTCAAAGAAAAATAACTAAAAGTCAAAAAATGGCAAAGTTATAGGCTTGAAAGACACAGCCAATTTGGCGGGAAATTCAAAACGTAATTTTTTGGTCTCTGTTTTCTCGAGATTTCCTGGAAATGGGGATTTTGTGCTTTACTGAAGATTTTAGATTTACATGATCTTAAAAGCTTGAAGTCAGCCAGAGCGGGGCAGGTCGAGGACCTTCTTTGTTAATCTACAAAAAGTATGCTTAATATAAAAAAATTTTTTTTGTGCTTTCACTATCAACATTTTTTTGTTGTGCCTAATGTCTCAGGCCAGATCTTAAAGCTAGACCAAACCTTGTCTAATCAAAACTTTTAACTTGGGCGAATCTTTGTCTATCAAAACTCCTAACTTGGATCAAGCCTTGTCTATCAAAACTCTTAACATGGATCATCTCTTGCCTAGTCCAAACAAGTTTTGGTCCTAAATTGCCATTTCTTTTTCGATGTAATTGATAATCCCGTCAAGTTGTCGCAAACCTGCGCTGTTGAAGTGCATTCCACTGATTCGGTCAGCAGGTCATTCTCGGCCCCTCTCCCCTAATCCCACGCTATTTTCGGGGCAAGCGAAACTGGATGATTGGGGCGGCGCGGGTTATCACCGACGCCGTTGGTGAAAAGAGCCTTAACCCCGTTTAGGTCATTAACCGCAAGCCGGGATCGAAATTCCCATCTCCGGCGGCGTTTTTTTTTTATAATGAAACTCTTTTTTGCGCAAATTGTACTAATTGACATGGGTGGGAGACGATTTGGGGTTGGGGTGTGGGACAAAAATATGGGAAATTAGAAAAAGCGGGATTTTTTTTTGATTTTGTGTGGCATAAGTACCTATATCAGCCACTGTGTTATGTAATTGTATAATATTTATTACTTTGATAGAAAATACCACTGATTCGGTCAGCAGGTCAAAATAGGTTAATAAACATTGTAAACTATCTGGCTGTCCGGATATAGACTAGCCATTAAAAACGCCCTACTTTGAAAATTTTGCATCATTTATAATCGAACAACCTCATACGTGTAATTTATAATGGAATTTGGTATTTAAGACAAAGTGGAACTCTTGTATAACAAATAACTTAGGAATATTTAAATTTGTTCGTTATAAAGAAGTTTGGGTATACGTGAGTTTTATATTTACTGTGAGTTGATGGCCAGGGATTTAAAGGTTGATCGTCATACAGAATGTTTGTTTTATACAGGTGTTCTATTGAAATTAGAATTTTGAACTTTTCGTTGTTTCAAAAAAGTTTTTTTAATTATTGTTTATACGCTAAGTGGTTGTCAGGTTCAAGGGACAAAAAGTATTATTATATTAAGATTTATTGCTTTTTATAATAAAGTTTTGATTTAAATTTAAAAAAATGGTGCATTTCTGACGGTTTTACCCTAAAGGCTAATACTGGAATAACTAATAGGGCTAGGACTACGAATATGACTATGATTTGAGAGGTCTAAGGCTAAGAATAAGACTAAAGCTAAGACTAACGCAAAGGTTGTGGCTAAGGCTAACACTACGATGAAGATTATGGCGAAGGCTGAGACTAACGCTAAAGCTAAAATTTTCGAGTATTTTTGAACTTGAGTTTATACAAGTTAAGTTTTAAAAAAAATTAGTCAGAGGAGTGAAAAGTGATAAAAGAGGCTTCAAATAGTATATTGTATGTTTTGTAGCAATATATTGTCATAAAACAATTTTTTAAAAGTGCGATACTAAATGTAAATTTTTTGTTAAAAGTGCATCACTATGTTTTTGTCATATTTAGCCTATAGTTGTTCTTTTTTATAACGCAAAAAAAAATTTATCCAGCTTTGTTTATTTCGTATTTTACAAAAATTTATAACTTCTGCTTTTTTAAATTTAACAAAAATTATTTTTAGTCTTTGCCCCTACCCTCAAATCAAGGCCTTCAAAAGGCCCTTGATCCCAAATCAACCCATCTCAACTCGCCCAAGCCTTCCTTGGTCCACAGTCAAACCTCGTCCGAGTATTCGCCAGTTCAGTCTAATACAGCCGAGTTGGACGAGTTTAGTATCGCTGAGAAGTCGAGTATCAAACACAAATTTGGCAAGATATTCAGAAGTCTAAGCTTGAGACGAAGCGATTCTTATCATCTGAACGAGCCTAATTTGCGTTGCAAGTGTTTTTTGAAGACTTGGTGGAACGATCGGAAGAAAAGTACCGTCTTGCCCGAGTTGGATCAGGTCGAGGAGCAACATGTCGACGGCAAAACGCCAGCGCATGTATCAGTTCGTTACTGCAGTTCAGATTGCCTTTAGGTAAGCGAGGGGTGTTTTTGAGTTTTTTTATTGGGCGGGATGTGTTTAGAGTATTTTGGGAACGGTAGGGCAATGTAGGGTATGCCTAGTCTAAGTCAGTGTAGGAGAGGGTTAGGGTAGGGTAAAACAGCATAAGGAAGAGTAGACAGCTGTAGGGCAGCACAAGGTATGATATGGTAAAGTAGAGTAAGCCTAAGGTAGAGTAGAGTATGGCAAGGTAAGGTAGGGTAAAGTAGAATAGCATAGTGTAAGGTAGGGTAGAGTAGGTTAGGGTAGGGTAGGCTATAGTAGGGTAGGGTGATGTGAAGCTACAAAACCATTCTAAAATTTATTTTTCAGTTCAATATCAGTACTAATTCTCTGTATAACACTGCCAATCCTATACAATAATGTTCAAACCACCATCGATTATGTTGACAATGAGATGCGATTTTGTGAGGTGAGCCTCATTTTTCTATTTTTTATATTTTACCTACTACAATATTGGATAAAAACATTTTTTTACTTTTTTCATTTAAAGAACTGTATTTTACTTCAAAACATCAACATTTTTCAGCGCTCCAACCGCGAAGCTTTATTAGAAGTGGAACTCGGCCGTTCCGGCTACCGTAACAACCGTACAGCTCGTGCTGCTTACGATAATTACCGTGCTGCCGGCCAGAACTCCTACGATTCAGAAGGTGAATCTGGCGGAGACTCCGGCGGCTATGCCAACGACGGCGGCCAAGTACCAAACTTTGAGGTCACCGGTTCACCAATCCAAACCGAATGCCCTGGATGTTGTATTCCTGGCCCACCAGGACCACGTGGACCATCCGGCATTCCAGGCAAGCCAGGTATTCCTGGAGCGGCCGGTAAGCCAGGTTTCCCCGGCACGTCGCCAAACCAAACGTGCCCAATTCAAATGCAACGTGAACCTCCACCGTGCCGTCCTTGCCCCAAGGGGCCACCTGGCATTAAGGGCTGGCCCGGATTTCCCGGAGATGCGGGACCAATGGGACCACATGGAGAACGAGGTCGTGACGGTGAAGATGGTCAACCAGGCGAAACAGGACCACAAGGACCAACCGGCTTCCGCGGTGGACCAGGTGCACCAGGCGATAAGGGAGAGACACCTCAAGGAGAAGTTCGTGAAGGACCACCTGGCGATGCGGGACCAATTGGACCTATTGGTGCACCTGGCGTACCAGGCTTGCCTGGCCGAAATGGTTTGACTGGTGCGCAGGGAGATCGCGGATGGCCTGGACATCCAGGAGAAGGAGGAGAACCAGGATATCCTGGTCCAGAGGGATCACCTGGAGCTCAGGGACCACCAGGTAAGGCCTTGGGGGTTTAACAAAATTGCAAAGTTTGAAAAGAAACTTTTAATTTCAAAAAAATTTTCAGGAGAACCAGGAACCTGTGTATGTCAAAACGTCGACTCCGTCATCCTCGTCAGCCCCCAAGCCAACCAACCTCGCCTTCCAGAACAACAAGATAGCGCGTACGGCAGAGGCTCCGGAGGCTACGGTCGAAAATAAGCATCCAAAGTTCTAATTTACATAGACGCTCTCTTTCACCTCAACATTCCAACCCTATATTATGCATCGATCTTTATCAGTAGTGAGCATTATCAACATTAATCATAACTTTTGCAGATTGTTAAGTGTTATACAGAGTAAAACTGTAATAAATCTACTATAATATATTTTTTGGCAAAGAATGGTTTCAGTCATCTAAAAATATAGTAAAAAAGCAGTTTTTCTTGTTAGTTTCGTCGAATTTTGAGCCGCAAATAAAAACCGATAATTTGCGTGGCATTCCGTCTCATAAATTTCAAAGTTTTTTAAACTGCCATTTTTTAACAAACATAACTTCAGTAGCTCAAAAAAACCCCAAACAACACAATTCACAACATTTTTTCCTTTATTTCCGGCCAAAACCCCAAATCCGATAAACTCGTGACACTTCGTCCACAAACATTCACGTCATTTGACACTTCGTCCAATCCACGAAAATTTCCAAAAAAAATAATTTTTATAAAATTTTGCGCGAAAATAAACTCTTTACCGCATTTCTAACTACTTTTTACAACTTTTTTATAAACCAATCCGTTCAAGGGTAGATTAATATATTATCCATGACATTTTTTCACTTTTTTCGTGTTTTGATAAGGATCAATGCGCAAAGTCGGGCTCGAAAAGGCTGCAGGGAATTAAAAAAGGAGCGTTTGCTTTGAGGTTTCGAGGTCTTTATTGCGTTTTACTGGGTTTAAATTAGAGAATTTTGAGGGAAAATTAATGGATTTTGGCCAAAATTGAGATTTGTGAAGAATATTGGACTTGTTCGACTATTTTTCATTTTTATCAAATTGTCAAACCTTCATCTGTTCGAAAAAACAAAAGTGCATTGAGGAAGAGTGTTTAGGTTATTTGTCTAGTGATTTTGAATTAATATTTGACGTTTTGAAACGTGAAAAAGGATTTGAAAGGCGAAAAAGAGGGGAGCGAACTTGGTGTTGGACAAAAGTTTTATGTTTTTTTTGTATTCGAAAAGGTGAATATTGGTTTGGATTGTATAGAATAGTAATTTAGAGATGCTGAGGAATCTTTTTGACATGTTTTTGTTTAAAATTTTGGAAATTTTGAAGATAGTTTTGTGTTTTAAGTATTTTAGGGACTAATGTCTAAAACAATATAACTTTTTTTGAATTTTGGGTAGTTTGAAGAAAGGAAAGTAGTGTGACTTTTTTTAAGTGTTTTTCAAGATTTTAAAGAATGTTTTTATCATGGTTTTGTCTAAATTTACATGCATTTCGCTACATTTTTTGGTTTTTAAAACATTTTTGGATCAGATGTCTAAAACAATATTATTTTTATGGTTTTTTGTCTGTTTCCGTATATTTTTGTTTGTGAAATATATTTCTACATTAAAACGAATAATTTTCTTTTTAGTTACTTAAATAATTTTATCCAAAAAGTAACAAAAAGCTGCAGGATAGATTAATATTGACATTGGTAGTCTAAATGTTGGAAGGTCTTGTGACCTGGGTGTTGAACAATTATGTGGGAGAATATTTGGAGAATTTGAATGCTGATCAAATTTCAATTGCTTTGTTGCAAGGCCAAGTCGAGTTGGAGAATGTGCCATTACGAAAAACGGCGTTGAGAAAGTTTGATGTTCCACTTGAGGTTAAGTCAGGTAAATTATGTTTTTTTGATAATGTAGGCAAAATACGCATTGCGTCTGGTTTTTAAATTTATTAAGTTCATTTTTATTTATTAAACAGTTTTTTAAAGTATAAAGCTACGTAATACCCCCAAAAACTTATAAAACATCAAGATAAATGAACTTGTTATAGGTATAATCGGAAAGCTCACGTTATCAGTGCCGATTGCTCACATTCGATCAGAACCATGGGTGTTGAAGATGAGCGATTTGTTGATATTGTTGGGGCCAAACTCCGATCCAAGCTCAAATTTGGATTTAGTCGAGGAAAGCGAACAGTCGAAACGAGAACAAATGTATGAAGAGCTGGAGAAGCTACATAAAGTAAGGTTTTGATACTTTTTCTTTGATTTTTAGATAAAACGTGATTGGAAGAAGGTCAGGGGTGGATGTTTAGATGATGGAGTGTAAAACACGAACATTTTATTGATTGTCTTTTTATATAAATATTGGAATTTAAGTTTTAGGTAACATTATGTCATATATTGTAAAATTTTGGTAATATTTGAAATCTAAATTTCAAAAAAAGTTTAGTTTTATTAAAATTATTACTTAAATCTGTTTAGCAACGTCTTCTGAATGCATCGTCGATTCAACTTCAAGCAGAGGAAGCTCAGAATGCTTGGTGGGGAGCTTCAATGATATCAGCTGTTTCTAACAACATTCAAGTAAGTTTATTGGATATTATAGTTGATTATGGATTGGTTTCATAAAGGAGAATATTAATTTTATTTTTAATAATTTTGATTTCGAACTTTTAATTAAAAAAAATAGTGTTCAATAGTTTTTTTTGCGTTTATTACCTAAAATTTTGATTTTATAGTTTTTGACTGACTTCATGTTGTAAAATACGCCGTTTCCTAAGAATTCTTGTTAAGCTTTGATTTTTTTGAATTTTACGAAAAATTAAAAATTTTTTAAAAATTTAGACGTTTAATTTTTAAATTATTTTTAGTTGATCTTGAACAACGTTCACATTCGATATGAGGACGACAAAACCATGCCGGACAAAGTGCCATTTCATTTTGGCTTCAGGATACACAACATCAGCATTCAGACGACCAATTCACAATGGGTAAGCTTAACTTTTGTTTTGGTTGTTGTGATTTTAGGTAACAAAGTTTGATTCGAATCTTGGAAATGCTAAAATACGCGTTTAGTTGGCGGTAGTTATGCTAATGTAATATTTGAAAAGGTCAAAAATTATAAGGTTTTTGCTGATTTACTGAAGCTAAACGACTGGGAATGTCTTTAGAATATTAACTTACAAATTTTTAGCTATAAAACTTGTAAAATACGTTTTATAATTGCTTCTACTTTTTAAAAACTTTATTTTTTTAGAAACCAGGCTTCGTTCAACCAGAAGACGGTGTGAATACCTTCAAAAAGCTGGATGTCAAAGGTTTTTCGGTGTTTTGGAACTGTGCTCAAGAAATGGATGTGGATGTGGATACGTACGAGAAATTGAAGAACATTCTAGCTCCAGAGACCTCAAAGAACAACACTTTTATATTGAAACCCTTTTCAATGGCCGTCAGAATGGAGAAGAATGTTTCAAAGTTTCCACTGAAACAGAACCCACCAATTCCAAGGTTTACGGTGGGTTTCTGGAGCTTTTTTTAATATTGAAGTTTTAGTGGGTTTAAAAAAGTTTTGTCGTTTTTGATTGTGAAAATCAAAAATAATTTTACCGAAAACTTTGTTTTTTGCGTAGATTATTGCCTAAAAACTGCTTTGTCGACTAGATTTGTACCTAAAAATTGACGTTCGACTAGATTGTTACCTTAAATTATAGGGTTTCGATAAAATTGTTACCTAAAATACTTTTAGTTTGATCTTCGACCAGAACGAATTGAAATTGAGTTGTCGAAACGTCAACTGGCTCAAATACGGGTATTATCTACAGAATGGGCACGGTTCGACAGAGCTCGACAACACCGAAAATGGCGGCCATTAACGAGAATTCTGGGAAGGTAAGGATAGATCTATTTAAAGTAGAGCTGGAGTAAGACTTGGCTAGGCTATCGTAGATCTGTAAAGGGGTCGGGACTTTTAATAGTCGGATTTAGAAAACTAAATATTTTTACGTTTAGTGCAAAAGAATGGTGGAGATTTGCATACGGTCGAATATCAGAAGATAACAGGAAACAAAGATCGACAGCGTCGGCCGATTTCGTATTAAAAAGAGCCAAGTTATTGAACAACTATTGTCGATCTTACGGCCGAAAATTAAAAGCATACTTGGCTGATCAAAAAGGGAAGGAAGCTAGGCTGTAAGTTTGTTTTTTAAATGAAATTAAAAAATTTTTTGAAGTTTAAAATTTTTTAAATTTAAATTATGATTTTAAGCTTAAAAAATAATTAAAAAATATATTTTTAGAAAAGACCCAAATGCGAAAGTAGCACCAGCCAGCGCTGCCAGCCCCGAAGACACTGCCTACATGAAACAAATTGAACACGATTCAGAATTCACTTACAATGAACTACATTTATTCAGGGAAATCGTCTTCAGAAAGTACCTAAAACAAGTCGAAGCTGAACACAACAACAATGTGACGTCGAGTGATTCCGTGGAGACTTTTGAAGTGGTTTCACCTGATAGCGGTGAGTTTGGGAAATGGTTGGGTACAGCTGGAGTAGGGCTCAGGGTCCGGGTGAGCTTATGATATGGCTTATGGTACTGTAGAGCCTAAACTACCAGAAGGCCTAGGTATTGTAGAACCTAGGGTACGGTAGGGCCTAGAGTACAGAAATGCCTAGGGTACTATATAACCTAGGGTACTATAAGGCCTAGGGCACTGGATTACTCTCTATCTTACTTTACCCTATCTTATCTTTTTCTACTTTACCATAAGATACCGTACCCTATTTTAAACCCTTAAATTAAAAAATGACATTTTAGAACCTGCCAGAAGTCAATCTCACTACACCCTATCTCGCGAAACTTCGGTAGAACCAGCTACAACAATGTCCACCTCAATGCATGAACAACGTCGACCATCGACAAGTAGTCAACAAGAAGGCCAAGGCTTTTACGGATGGCTAGCCAGCTGGTTTGGTCCTGGCGAAGATCCGAATAAGAAACAAAAGGAAGAAGACATTAACCAGGCTACCTTCTTGAATATGTGGCCACAAGACGGAAACCGAGAATTACCTCCGAATTTGAGAAGAGTCGAGAAGAGAATTGAAGAGGAGCTGCTGGATGTATTGTCGGAGAGCTGGGACGATTCGACGATATTAAGGAGGGACAACTTGCTGGCTGAGGTGGTATTACAGTTGGAGCGGATGATTGTTAGATTCGTGGATGATGATGAGGTAAGTGGGAGGTTTTATGGCGTAAAATGACGAACTTTTATTAATTTTTTTAAAGCGTATGGTTTGGTGGAGTAATTTTGTCGGGGGGGAGGGGTGCTTTTTTTCTTGTCACCCATCCTTGATCAAAAAATGACTTTTTTAAACTTAATTTATAGTTAAAACGCCATTTTGTATTGGTTTGAAGCTTAAAAAATTAAAATGTGATTAATTTGTTACCTAAATTACTATTAACCATAACTTTTCCAGCTAACCCACTTAGGCCTATCACGAATCCTAGCCTTGGACATGTCTACCGTAGCCTCACGTGTCCTCCTATCACCTCGAGAACACAGAACCGAGATCAGCTTATCTGTAATGGACATGTCTGTGCAACGCTTAAGGGTTGCACCTCAAAAGTCACCGGTCATTAGTAGATCGAACTCGTTGAGTGATTTACAAGATGAAATCGAAGACTCGCTGTGGACTGGTGCTGGTGTGGCGGCAATGGAAACAGAAGTCTTGTTTGCAGTGGGACGAACGAAAAGTGGCGAGAAAGTGGAGTGGGACTGTATCAGTGGGGAGAGGAAGGTGAAGAACGACCCGTTGTTGCAGTAGGTTATCTTTAAAAATTAAGAATTACTATATTCTGCAAATGATTTTAGGAGACCGTATTTTACACTTTTTTTTCAGGTTTTACTACCGACGTCTAGCACCTCGACTCAACGTTTTTCACGAGGTCAAAGCCTCATTCTTGCCAATTGCTGTCGTATACGACGAGGACGCACTAGATGGACTAGCCAATCTCTTCGACACGGATTCAGCCTTCTTCAGAGAAGAACAAACAAAAGAAAAAGGCCAAGAAGAAGCACTGAAAGAATTCGAACCAGACAATCAACTCTTCTTAACAGTCAACATTCCAGAAGTTCTGTTAGAGTTGAGGTCAAAACGAAAGTCTCCAACCGCCGATATTAACTTAAGCCACAATTCTCAGCCATTCGCTTCAGCTAGAATCACATCGGTCAGTATGGGCATTGCGAGAACGGAGAAATACTTGACCAAGATGAAATTGGGCTTTGATCAATTCGAATTGAAGGATTTGTTCGAGAAAACGGAATGGCCATTGCTGAAGACGGTGCCACCGAATGGGTCTGTTAGTGGAAGTGTAAGTAGCTAGTAGAAGAGAAAGTTAAATTAGGGCAGTGTAGGATAAGGTAAAGTATAGTATGATAAGTTAAGGTCTGATATAGTAGGGAATGTTAGTGGAGGGTAGAGTAGGGTAAGATAGAGTAGGGCATAATAGGTTACCAAAAGTTAAGGTAGTGTAGGGTAGGGTAGGGTGAGGTAGGATAAGGTAGGGTAATAAAAGTTACTGTAGCGTTTATTTATTAAAAATCCTAAAATTATGTTTTTAGAAAGCGTTGTCAAGGTCTTTACCGACAATAACTGACACAATTTCTTCATCTCACAGTGACTCTGATCTATACTCTTCTTCGTTACCATTGGAACGCAAGGGAATGAAACGTAAGTATTTTAACATAACATGACTATAGCATTTACTTTATTAATTCTTATCTACTCTTCCTCGTCTAAGTCTTTGTACTGGGTGCGCCAAAAGTTCTGTTACACGGTCTTTTAATCAAATGTTTATTTTAACAACAAATATAACTAAAACAACAACTAACAATAGTAACATATAGTACTAGTTATAACATAGCCAATCGGTTTCGAAGTGTCCCTCCTTTGCGGCTTGGCACAAGCGCAAACGCTTCAAAAAGTTTTGTATATGTCTAATATTTTTTGATGACCTTATTCTTTCATTTTCAGTAGTGGCATCAGACCTTCAAACAGCCCGCTCACCTCAATCAACAGCCATCAACCCAGCAATTAAACGACCAGGAATGGCATTAGACAACGATTTTGGCCATTGGGATCAGTCTTGTGTACTATTAAACATCACTTTCGTAGAAGACAAACATCCCAAGTTTGAAGAAGTCTACGAAAAACAACATTGCACGGTGAAAGCGAATCTTACAGAAGTCGAAATCGGTATGAACAGAAGAACGTGGACCATGCTACTCAACTTCTTTGGAGCACTGGGGCAGAAATCGAATTTACACGATGATATTATGCATGTTTTACCTACTACAGCAGAGGTGGCTACTGATCCAATTCTGGAGGCGCTGCTTTATGGAAAGAAAATGACTGAAGATGAGATTTTGAAGGTAAGACTTTGATTGATTTTGCTTTATTTACCATTGATCCTATCGTACTCCAGACCTTACCGTACCCTAGCTCTTACCGTATTCTAGCTTTTTCTTTACCCGAGAGCTTTATTTTAAAATCTATATTTTTTCAGAATCAAAAAGCCTTTGAAGAAGCCAAAAAACTTATAGTAGCCTACAATTTACGTCTACAATTTGAATTCGAAGACCTGTCAATTCACATGAACTACCCAGCCAACAAAACTCAACTAGGTGAAATCGCTTTCAAAGACACGGCCATAGATCTAAAACTGAATTTGAACAATCCAGAAGACCCAATGAAGGTTCACATGGCCATCGGAGACTTTGCCCTCAGTGACCTAACGCCATTTTACAGCGACAAATATGGCCAAAGGATTGTGATTGATAAGAAAATGAACAAAGAGAGCAGACTAACTGTAGATGTACTAAAACACAGGACGGACGACTTTGAATTGGCTAGGAAATACGATATTAAGGTGGACGTGAAGGGGCCAAAAAATATGGAGATGTTTTACGTACATACACATAGATATTTCTGCGCTTTGTTGGACTTTTGGTTTAATTTTGCTGATCTGGGGGATCAAGTGAGGAGGAAGAATGAGAAGATTAGTACGGTAAGTGGGGTATTGGATAGCGAAATTGGAAGAAAATGGTTCTAAATTGAACTTGGGAGACAGGAACTGATGGCAGAAGCTTGGGTAGGTTAGGTTAAAGTAGTATAGAGTAAGAGGAATATAGGGTACGGTAGGTTAAGGTACGGTAGGGTGTGGTAGAATAGAGTAATTTGAGGGTTAAGTAATCCATTTCATTACAGTTTTTTGATTATCTTTCCACTTTCAGTGTGTCGACGGCCAAAAAACTCGCTGCCTTTTATCAGTCGACCTAGAAGCACCAACTCAACTAGTACTCCCACTAAACCAATTTAGTGACGACTTCATTTTCCTAGAGACAAACTCAATTCATATCAGAAACAAATTCCTATTAGGATCACAAACGAAGGAACTAGAAGAACATGCTATCGAAACTCTGCATGGAGAAGATGACTATGATTGCTTATTGGACAAAATGACAGTTCAATGTGCCAAAATGAGAATATTCCCGGGCAAACGAGTTGATGCTCTATTGAAGACGACAGTAGACAGAGAGAGGTACAGAAGAGTTGGAGAGAGTGTGTTCGAAGAGTTCTACTTGGAAGTGGAACATAAGAATGTGCTGAACAAGGCATTCGACCTGAACATTGATGTCTTCAAGAATTTGTCATCGTTCATTTCACATAATTGTAGGT
The DNA here is from genome assembly GCA_904066225.2 of Bursaphelenchus okinawaensis. Lineage (NCBI taxonomy): Eukaryota > Metazoa > Nematoda > Chromadorea > Rhabditida > Aphelenchoididae > Bursaphelenchus > Bursaphelenchus okinawaensis. The sequence goes on along the minus strand of CAJFCW020000006.1, from coordinate 9,075,768 downwards.
TGATTTTAAAACTTTTTTAGCTTATATTCTTAGCTTATCTTTACCTTATTCTTATAGTAACTCTAATTTACAAAAAATGTCATTTCAGTGCCAGAACTCTCCGTCCTCACTTATTTCTACGATTTGGAAGTCGAATTCACGGTGGAATTCTACAAGCTTCTACGTGGATTTCTGGAGAAGAACCTCGGTGACCAACTCATCCCAAATCCGGACACAATCCCCTACGAAGTACTACAATGTCCAGACAAAGGCCTAGTAACTTGCACCGCCCAAAAATACGCCACATTTTCGAACAGAATGGACTTTCGAAATGTCACCTACCACTTTCTGAATGCAACCGAAGATTCAGAAGGCTTTGTCAAGTTTGGAAAAGTTCTACTGCACAAGGCGAGAATATCATTTGATTCGTATATTGATAATCAATCAGAGCTGGACATTATTTGTGAAAGCTCAGAGCTGGCTGACACTCGGTATGATGGCATGGCAGCGAATCAACGACCTAATATATACTCAACTATCGTTCAACCGAGGAAGAAGGGGAAAATATCGGAGGGGTAAGGTTAATATTGGCAGTTTTGGTTCAAAAATGGGATTTTAGATAACAAATTGTATGTTTTTTTATTGAAAAAATAGAATTTTAGGTAACAAAAATAACATTTTTATTTAAAGAATGCTGTTTTTGGCTGATAAAATGGAACTTTTGATTAAAAAATAGGACTTTAGGTGACAAGTTTGAAGTTTTTGACTTAAAAAATGAAATTTTAGGTAACAAAAATAAATTTTTTATTAAAAAAAGTTGTTTTTGGCTAATAAAATTGAGCTTTTGAATAAAAAATGATAATTTTAGGTAGTAAAATGTCGTTTTTTAATCAAAAAACCAATTTTAGGTAACAAAATGATGGTCTTAAAAAATTATTTTAGGACTTTAAACAACTTTTTTTCAGTAACAACATGGCCCTGATGTCCGAAGCCCACATTATGATGAAAAAAGACGAAGCACCGGTCGTAACCCTAGTCTTAATGAACTCCAGAGTACTACTCATACTCGACTGGTTGAACATGGCCAAAGACTTTGTCCTTCAAAGCACTGACTTTGTACCACCAGAAGAACCAACACAAACCAACGTCAGAATACCATTCGCAGTACCAAAAGAAGGCATACTGGTACGAAATGGCCAAAACGAAAAGAAGGAGGTCAAGAAGAATCCACATACAATCACGTTGAAGATCACTTTGAAGGAGTCTGATCTGGTACTACTCGAGAACAGCTCTAGACCAAATTCGTTAGCACTAGTTGGCCATACAACAGCAGTACTAGGCTTACACGATCAGTTCGGTGTACTAGAAGGCAATTTCGAAGTACAAAACATTGGCCTAAGTTGGTGTCTAATGTCGGCCGAAGCTTCGACTCATTGCCAAATTTCGAATGAGTTCAATCTGACAGCTAGCCTACAAAGAGAGCCTCAAACCAACAGGAAAAAGAAGACTGGACTGGATTTGCTGGATATCTCTACAACGGTCAGGCAATGTTTAACCTTTGAGCTAGGCGAAATGGTATTCAGGTTGTCTTACAAGGATATATTGGTAGTGCAAAGTGTTCTAGCTGGAGCTGTTGGACGCTTGACGCCGGCTAGAAATGCAGACTGTCAAGGGGCGCATTCACCCGCTAACATTCCGATTGAACCGGGTGAGATTTTTTGGGTTTACTATGAGGCTTAGTGTACAGTAGGGAATTAACAAGGAAAGTGCCCGACCTGCCCCGCTCTGATTGACTTCAAAATTTTTATATAGAAAGATCATATAAATATTAGATATTCAGCAAAGTACTAAATCGCGCTTTCCAGGAAATCTCGAGAAAATCGAGATTAAAAAATGACAATTTGAATTTCCCGCCAAGTTGGCATTGTGTGTCAAGCTTTTAACTTTGTCATTTTTTGACTTTTAATAGTTTTTCTTTGATCTACTGGTAGCTAACCTTTAAATGAACCTACATTTTTAAATTTGTAAGCGTATCTTGTCTGGAAAGCTTAAAAAAGTGCTTGAAACACAATGCCAAAATTGCCAAATTGGCGGGAAACCCAAATAATTTAAATTTAAAACTCAAAAGCGCGAGCTAAAATTTTTTATGGGTACTATTGGTGGTACAAAGAATTCATATAAAAATTTTGAGCTGATTTTGAGCGGGGCAGGTAGGGTACTTTCCTTGTAAGTAAAATGGTGCTTATGCTACGAATGTATGATAGCGTATATGGTATTTTATGGCTTGTTAGGGTTTGACACGGTTCAGAGTACGGTAGATTTTAGAGTACGATAGGGCCTAGGGTACGGTAGGGCCTAGGGTACGGTAGGGCCTAGGGTACGGTAGGGCCTAGGGTACGGTAGGGCCTAGGGTACGGTAGGGCCTTGCATACAGTAGGGCCTAGGGTACGGTAGGGTTCAGCATAAGGAGTCTTCATCCCTTACATAAACTTTTTATTCTCTGACTTTTCAGCTCCAATCAACATCAAATCAATCGACCTAACAGCGCCAAATCTCAGCGTATGGCTTCTGGACGACTCTCAAAACGTCGCCTTACCATTGGTTCGAATAGTCACATCAGAGCTGAAACTTTTCCAAATCTCCGAAAAATATGACATGGCATTCAAACTGGCAGTCGACTACTTCAATCAACGTATCTTCGGCTGGGAACCATTGTTGGAGCCATGGCAGGTGGAGAAGGTGGAGATCGTATCAGGCATTCATCACAATTCACTAAAGATTCAGCCGGCTTTGAAAAGCCCATTGAACTTCAACATTACACAGACCTTTGTACAACAAGCCAAACACTTCTCATCGAAATGGAATGGCATTAAAAGTGCATTGGAAAGCGATTTGAGGTGGGTTTTCTGGTTTTGAGGGGAATGTTACCTAAAATTTGAAAAAAATGTAAATAAACAAAATGTGGTAGAGGATTTTAAAATAGTACTAAAGGTTTGTAAATAGTACTTTAATGCTATAAATGGTACTAAAAGTTGACTTTTGTTACCTAAAAGTTTTTTACAATGACTTTAAGAGCTTAAGTGGTATCTAAATTTCAATAAGTGATGTCTAGAGCTCAGTAAACCTCTTAATTTTAAAAAGAGTTTTAATAGTACTGATAATGCTACGTATTTCTTAAATTATTTCGATTTGTACCTAAAATCAAAATTAAAAAAAAATTTTTAATTGAAAAATTATAGAACCTTATGTGTACGCTCGAGATCCGACCACCTACCTTACATATTGAGGAATGAAACCGGCTCAAATTTGATTTTTACAACGGCCATCGATGAGGTTCAGAAGGCCAGGAAAGAGCAAAGAAAGCCGAATGCAAAATGGTTTACTGCTTTGACCGACAAAAGTTGCACTTTTGAGTTTCCAACGAAGTTGCTGACTGTGGTAAGGATACTTATTTTATTTTTTGAAATCTAATTTTTTTTAAAACTTTTTATTATTAAAAAATGATCTTTTTTCATTTTTTTCAACATATTTTTATAGCGTGACCGCTCGACCGACCCCAGAAGCCTGGTAATCCGCGTCGAAGGCTGGGACGAAATCTCTCCAGTATCCGTCGATTCTGTTGGCACCTACTTCCGCGTAGGTCGCCTATCACACTCTACAGATTCAAATGGAAAATCAACCTACGGTCGAATTGTAATCGCCGTCTCAATGGAACCGAACGGCCGAAAAGTTGTGACAGTCAGATCAGCTCTACTACTGGTGAATCAACTAGCCGATCCGGTACATTTCTCTTTTGTCAAGGTGAAAGAACGATACGAATGTGATGTTTTGCCCGGGGAGAAGTTGTTTGCACCACTGAGATTTGTGGGAGCATCACTGTTCGTTCGGCCGAAATGTGCGAATATCGAGAAAAGTGCAGAGTTAATGTGGAGCTGGGCAAAACAGCCAGGAGAAGTGGCGAACAAGTTGATCTGCTTCAGTAATCCGGATGATGAACATCAGTTTTGGTAAGGGTTTACTGACTATTTTTGTACGGTTTATGGCACAGTTCTTTTACCGATTGCGTGGTCCCCCCTGTGGATTTTTTGGACCCCCGCCCCCAGACCAAAAGTCTCCGCCCGGCCCTGGGCATAGGGTAGAATAGGGGGCCTCGGGTATGGTAGGGCTTAGGGTACGGTAGGGCCTAGGGTACTGTAGGCCCTAGGGTACGGTAGGGCCTAGGATACGGTAGGACCTAGGGTACGGTAGGGCCTAGGATACGGTAGGGCTTAGGTTATGTTTAGACTTAGGATACGGCACAGCTCGTTGGGTACGATAAGATCCTAGATACGGTGGGCTTTAAATTATGGTAGGAGTTAGTCTACCGTACTGCCTAATTTAAGGTGTGATTTAGGGTACGGTAGAGCTTAGGTGCGTTAGGTTCTAGGGAACGACACCATTTCGGGTACATTAAGGTAGGTCACGGTAGAGTACGTTACCATGGTCTACTGTAACTTTTTAAAGTTTTTATTTTTCATCATTTTAGTATTCTTTTTCATAATTATATAAATTTTCAGGATGTGTGTATCAGTGAAACGAGAACATTATCCAGAAGCCGAATCTCTCTGCGGTCATTCAATTTACCTGATCCCTACCTTGAACGTCTTGAATTTGCTCCCAACTGACATTGAATTGACTTGCAACCGAGAAACCCACCCAATTCAAGCAGGCCAACGTCTACAATCAGCTACTGTAAATCTGGAACAACAACTCTTGATCTCGATCACGTCGGACAAGTTTAGAACGGAAAAGCCGGCCGTGATTCAGAGGAATAGTTTGAGGTATGTGTTACCTAAAATGATGAAGTTTTGCTGATGAAAAAGGGTTTTGTTACCTAAACTACTAAATTATTGATCTTAAGCTATATTGTAACATATAGAACGTGTTATAGACTTTAGAGTACCAAAATATATTACATAATTGCAGTGAAAGACAAGACGGCACAGAATCGTGTCGTATCTTGATCCGCCTCTTCGATCAATACCAAAGAGAACTTCATGTGTACGCTTCAGTCAGCATCATCAGGGGCGGAGCCATTCACATTTCATTATGGGTACCGTTCTGGATTGTCAATCGGTCTGGAATACCTTTGGTGATTAAGCAAGAAGCCGCGGATCAAGAAGCAGCAGGGCAAATGGAGGATCACGAAAGTGCAAAGGATCGGAATCCAATGATGTTCAGTTTCAGTGACACTGATTGCCCGCTACAGTAAGGTTTTTGGGGGGTTGGGTAAAGTAGAGTATTGCAGTGCAGAGTAGGATAGAGTAGAGTAGGATAAGGTAGTGTAAGGTAGGGTATGGTATGGTAGGGTAAGTTAAAGTAAGGCCAATTAATTACGGTAGGATTAGGGAATTTAGGGTAGAGTAAAATATGGTAGAGTAGTGTGCGACATGGTAGCGCGTGGTATGTTAGAGTACTGTAAGGTAGGGTGGTGTAAGGTAAAGTTGGGTCAGGGACGTCGTTAAAAAAATCCACAGGTAGAAAAAAAAATTTTCGAAAATCGGTCCACAGGTAGCCACAGGACCTGTGGAAAAAAATTTTTTTTGGGTCTCCATCTCTCCCCCCAGAGAAAAACCGTAGCGACGTCCCTGAGTTGGGTATTATAGGTTGACGTAGGGTGGTGTAATGTATCTTGCTTTAATTTTGTTTTTGAGGGGAGAAAGCCCCTAAAATAAAAAAAAATGAAAAAAATAATTTTAGGTACAAAATAGGTAATAAAAATACTATTTCCAGGTGTGTGGTCCGAATTGGCAGCGAATTCCAAGACGAATACAAGCCCAAATACAGTAGACGATTCACATTGAATAATGGAGTACAATCGTTACAATTGATGTTAACACACGAAACTGAAGCTACTCAGTAAGAGGTTTTAATTATTTTTTGTGTAAAATACGGGTTGTAGTCTTTGCTCACTAAGTGCGGATTTTATGCCATTTTTCATGAAAAATGAGGATTTTATGACATTTTTATTAAAAATGAGGAAATATTAAATGTAAAATACGATTCCGAAACCTTTTAATTTTTTAAAAGTAAGCGCTATGTAAAATATTAAATTTGATTGTTTAGAATCTACAACATTGGTGTTGAAGTACGACCGGGCACGGGCAGGTACAAGGATACGCAAGTAGTACTCTTGGCTCCAAGATACAGACTAAACAATCAGTCTAGCTACGAAATCATGGTTTCTCATCCGGACGAGGTCAAGGTAAAATACGATAATTTTTACTATGTTTCTAAATTTTTTTGAAAAAAGATTGAATTTAATTTGTTTTTTTTTAATTTTTTGAAATTTTTATATTTTTTTCTTAATTTTTGAAAAAAATATAATACATTTTTATATTTAATTTTTTAAATTTATGCTTAAATTTTAGCAACTCAACAAGCACGTTGGCCTAGCCGCCAAGTCGAACCTGATATGGCACGAGAGCTTCGAAGACAAGCGGATGCTCTGTGCCAAACGCCACGACACCGCTCACTGGTCCTGCCCCTTCCGAATCGACCAAATCGGATCGTTCCACGTCACGATGCGCGACCGTGACGAAACCCCACGCTTCATCCGAGTCGAAGTCACCTTGAACTCGGCTTCATTTTGGGTAACATTCACTGACGCCGCCTTCTTACCAGCTCCAATACAAATCGAAAACCGGTCTACAGTACCAGTACTATATCATCAGTACACAGAACAGGCCAGAAAGCATCATTTGAGAACAATATGCAAAGCCAACAGTGTCGTAGATTATGCATGGGACGATTTGTATGCTCAGAAGTTGTTAACGCTTCAAGTATATGAGAATAAGAGTTATACCTACGACCCATCAAAGCCGAGTCAAGGACCACCATTGGTATATGAGAATAATGTCTACATTCAACATTACCCAAGCTTCAAAAGGTGGGTTTGCAATGTTTTAGATTTTTTGGCTGCTTGACTAGAAATGGCATTTTTTTCGAAGAAAGATTGATATTTTGTATTTAGAATTAGGTTTTTATGACAGTTTTGATTAGATAAAAGGATTGATGACATTTGGGAGAGAGGATTTTATGACATTTTCCATTAGAAATAAGGTTTTGATGACATTTTTTATTACAAAAAAAACCCTAATGACAACGTTTTTTAAAGGTTGTTTTAGTAGTCGTATTTTACTAAGACTTTATTAGTTTACTTTGTCTATTATCACTATTTTGGTCAATAAGATGATGTTTTTTACTTTATGATCTAATCAGTGAGGTATTTCAATATTTGTTCAATGTTTTTCCGAACTCTATTTTAATTTTTAATATTTATTTTTGGTTAATATTACAATAATATTCATTACAAATAATAAGTACAACCATTAACGAAAGCCCCACGAATTTGCGGCTGATGTGACGGCAGGAGCCGTTGATACAGTGGCTGGTGCCATTGTAGCACGGGCTGATACTGTGGCTGATAGGTAGCTGGTTGGTACTGGGGCTGGTAGGCGACTGGTTGGTACTGGTGCTGGTAGACGGCTTGTTCGTACTGTGGCTGGTACGCGGCTGATGGGTATTGGGGCTGCTGTACTGAGGGTTGATGCTGGTGGTACTGGTCGGGATGTTGAAAATCTTGTGTCGGTTGAGGGTACTGGCTTTGCGGCTGTCGGTGGTAGAATAGAGACGGCTGATATTGGTAATGCTGGGGGTTATGGAACTGGCGAGAAGGCTGGTACTGGTCTTGTGGTAGTTCGGGCCACGCTGGTTTAATTGGACTTCCGAACCGTTCTTCTACTTGTCTTCGAACCTCTTTCTCAGCTAAGGGACAACCCCATACTGGGTCTCTCAAGATGCTCATTGATGGAGCAGCATTCACTTTGGCTTCAGCCTCAATCATGACTTTATCAAATGGGTTACAGAAAACCATCTTTGATATTAAGTTATAATTAGTTGAGAGGAGAAAGTCGAACGTGTAGTAAAAATAACAAGTGGTGTTGTATGGTAAAGTATACAAGATTTGGCTTCTTTTATAGGGTCTCTTGGCGAGATAATATAGATAAGTTTCTGCGCAGTTACGTGTCTTAATTTGTGCCAGTTTTGTTGACTCAGCGGCAAAGGTCTTTTGAAGTTTAAATTTACTTCGCCGCAGGGCTGTTGATAGAACTTGGGTCGAGCAAAGTTCAAGTTGCGTAATTGACTTTTTGGGGTTAGGATTTTAGTTTTGAGATACTATTTTTGGAGATTTGATATATAATTGCATTTTTAAATGATGTAGGATTGGAAAAGATTTTTGATTTTTATAAAATTTTTTAATTTTTCAGTTTTGTAAGTGTTAAAGTAGATGAAGAAAATCATGAAGGTATCATTTTTAATGAAAAATGTCACAAAATTCTCATTTTTAATAAAAACTTTCATCAAATCCTCATTTATAATGAAAAATGTCATAAAATCTTCATGGTTAATATCCAAAGTCATAAGCTAATTTTTTTTAAAATTTTTGTTTTTTTTAAATTTTATTTTTGTTATACAGGAGTTACAGTTTTTCAAAGTCCTAATCATAATATTCACAACTTTCAGAGAAGGCTCAACCACTCCGAACCCAGAAGAAACCGACCTTGTCTTTACCTGTCGACAAGAAGGAAAGATCCAACTGACAAGACAAAACACAACTGACAGTTCCCACTCACAACTATGGACATTCACAAACGAACATTGTGTTGAGAACGTGGGCTTCAACTATCGCCAACATCAAAAAGACAAAAAGTTTGTATTGGACGTGCTGGACAATGGGAACGTGCTCATGATGAGGGAAAGAGATCCACAAAGGAATGGCACTCAGAAGTGGAGGTTTACAAATGTAAGAGGGGAGGGGTAGGGTAGGAAAGTTGCGCTGATCTTGTGTACTTACTTTTTGATATTTTAAAGCTTTTTGTTACCTAAAATTGTAAAATAAGTTGAAGGTTCACAAGTTATTAAATTTTGTATTTAAAATTCAAATATTCAAGTTCAAACTTCCAGGACGGTCGCCTCCGCTGCGGATTATCCGACCGCTTTGTGGAAGCCAAAGGTAACACCCTCTACCTATCAGCAGTTCAAGAAAAACACACAGAAGTGGTCCCACTAACCCACCGTTTCAAAAAACAACGTCAGAAGCCGGGATCCGGTGTTCTGGACGTTCAATGTCTTCACGTCGGCCCCACGTTAGTTGTTCGAATCACCGATCGTGCCGATATGAACCTGGAAATGCCATCGGAGCACAACAGAAGACGTGCTTCCACCAGTTCGAGACGCTCACTGTCACGGTACGACGATGATGGACTGAGAACGGCACGGCCTAGCTTCACAATGGAGGCTAGACTGGAGATTCCGGCTGGACTAGGAATTTCTATTGTTAATAATCAGTCGGAAGAGCTGATTTATGCACTGTTTAAGGTGGGCATGGTAGTTTTTTGGGGGGGGGGGGTGATTGTAAAAAATTTTGAATTTCTTTAAATTTTTTAAAGTTTGAAGTTACGGTATGATATCTTAAATAATTTTAAAAAGTTTAGGGCGTGGAATTCACGGTGATCAAAACCGACTCAACCTACCAAATGACAGGCTCGGTATCGGTGATCCAGATCGACAATCAGTTGGTAGCGGCGGAACGATGGCCACTACTGTATTGCGAAGTGAATGCATTGAAAACAGAAGGCGATTCCCCTGACATTTCACCTGCTTACACTTCGATTCCACATGCCATCAAAATGATGCAGAAACCAGCATTGAAGCTGGAAATGTCATGCAATCCTAGGGAACACTACGATGCTTTTGATGTGAGTTTGTTTGGTTTAAAAGGGCTAGGGTAAGGTGGACAGGGTAGGATAAAAGAGGCTAAGTTGGGTAGGGAAGGGTAAAGGAGGCAGAGGCTTGGATAGACTAGGATACTGTAAGTAGGTTAGGGCTGATCATGGTATCGTTACGGTAAAGTAAGGAAGAGTAGGTAAGGATATGGTAGCATACGGTAGCGTAACATAATTAAGATTAGGGTAAAGTAAACTAGAGTACGAATACTAATTTCATGTTAATTTCAGTGCTTCCGTGTCAAACTATGTGATATGTGCCTTCTACTAGACGAAACCCTATTATGGAAGATTGCTCAATTTGTGCAAGAAACTGGAACTGCTGAATCAGTCAAACCCAAAACTCTGATTCAACCTCCGAACATTGAACCAGCCAGCATTTCCGATTCCCACGCTCCAACCAGACGACTCTATTTTGGAACTCTCGAGCTGGAAATTGGCAATCTAGCTTTAACTGTGCTTACTGTAGCCAAAAATGGGTTGCCAAAGGATTTGCGGATTCTGAAGGAACAATTTAACGTGAAACTTGTCAGCTTCGAGAACGCTCTGGTATCGTTACCAGCCTTTAGACAGTTCCACTACTTTGAAACACTAAACTTTTTGGTCGAAAGTCTGAGCAAATTCTACTTGGCCGAGTTCCAGAAACAGACCATGAAGGTCATCGTCACCATGGACGCCTTTGGCAATCCACAAGGCCTGGCTAGCGACCTCAAAGAATCTTTCCAAGGCCTCCTATTCGAAGGAGATGTCAGTGGATTCGTGTCAGGATTGGGCTACGGAGTGACAAACTCAATTTCCAAGGTGGCGTCATCGATGGCACACGGTGTAGGCTCATTAACTTTTGATGAACAACACGAATTGATGAGGAGAAGGATGCTAAGAAGTCAATCACAACAAGACAGTGCAACACCGCTAAGTCATCTTTATGGAGGAGTGAAAGGTCTGGGAGTGGGCGTCTTTGGAGGATTGACGGCTTTAGCAAAGAACACTTTGAATGCTACACAAGAGGATGGAATTTCGGTAGGAATTTTGGGTTTTGAAACGAAATATCGGGATTAGAAAACACTTTTGTATTTTTGGAATGAAATTTTGGGGTTTAAATGAATTGGTTTGGCAGTTTTACGAGTTTTGTGATAGCTTTAAATAGTCTTTAGAGATCTCATGGTCTTTTTAATTTTTTTTTGGTTTTAAAGGGTCTTTTTTGTCAATTTTTATGCGATTTTTCTTAAATTTTTAGAAAAATTTTTGATCTTTTTAATTTTGGGGGTTTTTTTGCGATTTTTTAATTTTTTCAAGTATTCGAAAGGGTTTTAAAATGATTTTTTGCCAAGATTTATCAATTTTTGTTTATTTTTGAAAAAAGGTTTTTTAAATTTTTGTATTTCTTTGTGCATTTGATAATTTTTTGGATTTCTGACAAGTTAAAGAAAGTTTTGCTTGAGAGGGTTCGAACCTGCGGTCTTTCGCGCCAAAGATCACTGCACTTCCACTATACCACAGAGGTTATGTTCGTTGTTTTTGATTACAAACAAATTTTAGGCCTTTTTTCGACGCTGATTTTGATTATGAAAAGATTGTTTTTCTTAATTGCTACAGCATTATGGCGTATTTTACACTATCTTAAATAGTATTAATTTGTTAGTTTTAAAAAATTTTTTTTAGAAGTTTAAAAAAATCATAAATGGGCAATGAAACTAGATAAAGACATACTTCAACATGATATTTTAGGGTATATTCCGAGGAGTGACGACAGGCGCTGTGGACACATTCACCAAGCCAGTTCAAGGTGTCTTCGACTTTTTGGAAGGATCAGCTTCAGCTTTGAAAGAAGTGGTTGGAGGGCCATTGGTACGGAAATCGCACTTCCCAGAGCGACGTATTCGATTACCGAGGGTTTGTACAAGTCTACAGAGCTTGTTACCATGCTATGATGATCAATTGGCAGAAGCACAACAGGAATTATTGAGAATTACTGGGTATTCTACTAATGAAATGTAGGTTTTGAAGGATATTTGGATGGAGTAATTTGAAAAAATTTAGTTTTTGGAGAGTGAGTAGGGGTTGATTTTGAGGGGTTTTGAATTTTTTAGGTAGGGAAGATACCAAGGATGGTTGGAAAAGTAATTTAGGTGGAGCGTGGGCTAGTAGGAAGGCAATGGAAAGTGATTTCTGTCAATATTATTATTAAAAAGAAGGGTAGGGTTGACAAAATTTAATTTTTCTGGGCTTTTTAAAGCAAGATTTTAAAATTTCTTGATTGTTATAGTTGAAGAACACTTCAACGATATTAATATAAACAACGAAAGTTTTACCTAAAGCACTAAAAATAAAATATCAGCAATATAAACCTAAAATACGGCTAAAAAATTATATTATCCATGATAATTTCTTCCATATTTCAGCCTTCTCAACGTGGTAGTCTTTTTCTCACGCGTCTTCCAAGGCGAACGTGAAGTTCAGAAGGCATTGATTTGTTCGGAACAGTGCTACATGCTCAGACAACGAAATGATCAGCCAAACACGGTAACCCAAAGGATAATATACAGATTGTTGAAGAACGTTCAACCGACCACTGTAACTCAGTCAGGATTGGTCAAAGTTGGTAAGTAATGGAATTTTTGGTTATAAATGGAGTTGTTTGGGTTATATTGGCGTTTTTGGTTTTTTGGACGAAATATCACAATATTGATTTTTTGTGACATTTCGTTACAAGAAAAAAAAATGTAGTCATAATTTGTTTTTAAACGTGTTTTAAAGCTATTTAATGTTGACACATGGTTATATTGAATATTTTTGAGGTTCTAACGAAATGTCACAATATTGATTTTTTGTGACATTTTGTTAAATTTACAAAAGGTTTGTAAATCACTACTTCTTTACATTATTTGAGGAAACTATTAATCTTTATGCTATTTTTTACAGAAATTTCGTACGAAGACCGCCGTAGCCGCAACGTACCAGCCTACGTATACTGTTCGGACCGCCAAGTAGCCCACCAACTAGCCGATCGTATCTTGCAGGCTAAACAACGATACGACCATTCGAAACGCACACTGACTGTTTTGGAAGATGTGGACGCTTTATAACTGAATATTACTTGATTATGTGTATATATGTTTATCTATCTTGTCGTATCTTGCTTTATTCCAACAATACACTGTCGTATCTTGGTATACTGTCTTATGTAGGTCGAAGTATACTTAGTAAAATATGTTTTTTGTATTCTGTGGTATGAGAATATGACTAGGGTTTACGTCTGACAATTACTACATGTTTATTGTCGTATCTTGGTGTGGAAGATAGTGTATGCCTAGAAGTTGATGTATGGTATCTTGCTTATGTTACTTTTTTATACTATTGTGTCTTATTTTACCGTATTGATAACCTATTTTGTATGTAAGTGAACGACGAATTTACTGGTCTAATTTTAACAACGGATGTTCGGGTAATAACTATATATATGTAATTGTATATGACCTTGTAAATAAAGCTACAGTGATATAAAGTAATGTCTAGTATATAACAGTGTCTAGTATAGTTTGTTGCTTTAATAAAGTGTTATTTGGTAAGTTTTTCGATTTCTGAATTTGTTATTGGCAACAATGTATTTTCTATTTCTATCAGTTTGTTCAAATAATTCTGTGCTCTATTTTAAAGCCAATTTGCAGGATTAGGGGTACAGAATTATTTGAACGACTTAATAACAAGGGAATGCACCAATGCTTGGGCTTTAGAACAAGACCTGTTTAGGATGAAAGGGTATTCCGTAAGCCTATGGTACAGTAGGGATAGGGTTTAAAGGGAAAGTACACTAATTGCTCCGCTCAGAATCAGCTCAAAATTTTTACTTGAATTCTTTGTACTACCAATAGTACCTATGATATACTAGTAAAAAACCTTTAAATGAACTTATATTTTTAAATTTGTGAGTGTAGCATGGATGGAAGGTCAAAAAAAGTGCTTGAAACAGAATGCCAAGTTGGCGGGAATCAAAATAATTCAAAACTCAAAAGCTAAAAATTTTTTATGGGTACTATTGGTGGTACCAAGAACTTACACAAAAAATTTTGAGCTGATTCTGAGTGGGGCAGTTAAGGTACTCTCTGTAAGCCACCGTAGACCCTGCCGTACTCTAGCTCTTACTGTACCATAAGTTTCACCTTGCTTGGTACTTTCTTTGACAATCAGAGCTGAGCAGGTTGGGCACTTTCTTTGTTAAATATCTTTTCGATTTGTTATACTGGTTATATAGTTCCAGTCACGGCCGGGCGCGAGGGGGGGGGGACGGGGGGGGTGGGTACCCCCCCCAGAAAAAAAATTTTTTGAAAAAAGTTGAACGTGGTTCCCCCTGTGGATTTTTTGGACCCCTGCCCCCATACCAAAAGTCCCCGCCTGGCCCTGGTTCCAGTATAACTATTATATAAATTTGCTACAATAACCTTGTTTTTCTGCAGAGCTGTTACAAAATTTCTCTCCGCAAAAACTTTTTTACGAAACCAATGCAACATGCCTCCAACTCACAAGTAAATATCAATTTTATTACAACGAAAGCTGAGATTCGGGCGACATTATATACAAACAATGTTATATTACACTTGCTGGAGGTCGTATCATCATTTCGTGGATGGTTCGCAACAAACCATAGATCAAACGCCCCAGCTAGCCGAAGAAACCGTTACCGTAGTAGGCGTTGTAGCGGGCTGAAAGCAGGCGCGGGATTAGAGTTGGGAGGGGTAATATGTGGCTGGGTAGGGTAATATAGGGTTTGGTAGGGTAAAATAGGTTTGGGTGGGGTAAATCGGGTTAGGTAGGGTAAAACAGGTTTGGGTGGGTAAATAGGGTTGGGTAGGGTAAAATAGGTTTGGGTGGGGTAAATCGGGTTGGGTGGGTTTGGGAGGGGTAAAATTAAGTTTGTATCTGGGCGGTGTAAAAAGTACTGTTAGATAGGATGTAATAGCTTTAGGGGATTAAAAATGGCATTTGCGAGGAAAGGTAGGGTTAAAATGGAAATTTTTTTTCAAATTTCAAAATTTTTTTTTCAGAAAAGTTGAATTTTTTGCCATTTTTCATGGTGTATGTCTTGGTTAATATACAAGCTATAACCATGAAATTTAGGTTTGATTAAAGTCTTGTTTGGGGCGCTTGCCTACGGTAAATGTCAGTTTTTAAAAATGTAGATTACGGTAGTTATGAGCTTTTGAAAATTACCCCAGAAAAGATGGTTTTTATGGTAAAATACGGATTTTTTTGCTGATAACAGGAGTTCTAGTAAGATTTTAACACTTCGGATAACAGCCAGGAATAGAAGCCCTATTTTAGAAAAAAATTTTTTTTGGGGCCATAAGATTACTCTAACATACGAAAAAACTTACGGTAATAAGCCTGGCTTTGAATGGAGTTTGGATGACTTGGGCCAAGGTTTCCACCCCATGAGTCAAGAATAGTGCCTCTTGTGTACATATCGGCTAGTTGAGCATTGACTGCAGTGAAGAGTACGAAAGCCAGTACTAGTACTATTCTTGAAATCATTTTAAAATTGCGTTAAATTTTAGATTTTAGGTAAGATTTAGCTAAAACTTTCTATTTTTGCTACATAAAAGATCTTTTATACCTAAAATTGGGCGTAAAAACGACTTAATTTGCTAGAACATTTGAGGGGGTGGAGTTTACATTACTTTTTCTTTTTAATTTGTAGTGGCTAGCCTTTTTAAATAAAAAAAGTCGCTAACTTAAAGAAAAAAAGCTTCTTGTAGCTCCTCGAAGGACTAAGGAGGAGCTACAAGGCTCCAGAAGTTACTACAAGAATCCTGAAGTTGGTACAGAAAAAGAATCTTTATCGGCTTGTTCAAATAATTCTACGCCTCCTGATACCAAAAATTTGATTAGGCACAGAATTTTTTGAACAATTTACAAAAAGGAAATGAATGGCGTGTAAACCAAGTTTTTGCATGAAAAATCTATTAGATTGTTCAAATAATTCTGTGCTCTCTGACCCCGAAAATTTGCTTCCAAGATAGCTTAGAATTATTTGAACAACCTAAAAGAAGGAAAGTGTAAACAAGTTTTTTGCATGAAAAATCTATTAGATCGTTCAAATAACCATGCGCCCCTCATCAAAGCAAATTTCGAAAAACGCGATTATGAGGGCTCAGAATTATTTGAACAAACTAATACTTGAGATTCTTTTTCTGTAGCCTAAAAGAATGTGAAAAATGTCTTCTAAACAAAGTTTTTGCACGAAAAATCTAGGGGGCGCAGAATTATTTGAACAACTTATTAAAAATTTTGAAAACAATTTTTTGCGACATATTTTGTGCAAAAAGTTGTTGAAAAGATATCAAATTAGCCGAAATCAGCTGTTCGGAACGCCGTTCGGATCCGGATTCGAAACGGCATTCCAAACACCCGAGTAAGGCAGGGTATAAACTATAATTGAGCATAGGGTAGAAATTCTATGCTTTTTGAAATCTTGATGACCAGGGCAGGGAGAGACTACTCTTTCTTTTACATTTAATTCCGTATCTTTTTATCCCTTACTTCTACCTCTACTTCTACATTTAACTCTACCCGTACTCCTGCCTAAAATATAGCCAAGATACCAAGCTTTACTATAGTATAAAAATCAATGTTATCTGTGGTCTTAATGGTACTTTTAGAGCCAAAAACGGTGCCAACTATATTAATTGTAGGTATAAAAAAGTAGTTTGTAGGTATGATAAAGGAAACCCTTGCTATTGTCTATGGAATAACAAGGTAGAGATCAAAAAGGTCATTTTATGTCATAAAGAATGTAAAAACAATTACAATAGTAGAAGAAAACATTAAAAACAAGTCATTACAGTAATTCTACAGTAAAAAAAACTTTAATTAAGGGTTCAGTTTATACAGTTTTTACAATGTAAATAGCATAGTAAAAATTTAATTGCATTTTTTATTACTAATTGACTTTTAAAAATGAAAAATAAATGTTTAATGCGATGTTTGACCAAAATTTATTATACTATATCTTAAGTAATGTAAATATTTTCCTTCATGCAAAGTAAAAAAGACTGTAATTTTAATTAATTACTGTAAAAATCAATTTTTTGTGAATTTTTTAGATTTTTATTGTCATTTATTTTTTTAAGAAAAAGAAGAATATAATAAATATTAGAAATAAGAGCCTAACCCTAATACTGTAACAATTGAAAACAAAAATAAATCAAATTTGTTAATTTATTGCCCACGTTTGAAGAACAACACACTGATCACGTAAACAAAACGATCAACAGACTTTGAACATTGTAATGCTTACAAGAAAAGTTCTGTATTGTCATCTTTTAAAAGTTAGGTGTGGTATCAACAATGTCAGGCGGTAGTCCTTCCGGCAAGCAAGATAAAGCACTGTCAATTGAGATAAAGCACGAGGTATTATAGTGTAGGATAGTGCATTATTGGTACTTTTCGACCGGGAAATGATTATGAAAATTTAAACTCCTCTTTATCACCACAGTTTAATCAGTCATTATGTCAAGTTACTTTAACAAAAAAATTAGTTTTAATAGGATAAGCAAATAACATGTTTTACGTAACTTTTTTATATTCTTCGAACCTCTTAATCCCCTTTCACGTTGATCAAATGATACGTACCGTGGAACCCGAATGTTTCCTTTGTACATTTATCTTTCAAGGAATTTTTAACTTCCTTCAAAATTGCTTACATTTTAAAAATTAAAAAAGTGTACACAATGCTGCTATTTACTGTAGGGTATGGTAGTGTAAAAAACTATTAAAATTGTCAAAAAAATTCAATTGTTATTTTAACTTTAAAATTTACAGAAATTCTTATGATTTTTACTAATTTTATACTGTCATCAGGTTCAAAATACTATTTTTAACCACTCCTGAAATTTTCGTGAATTTTCATCGGGCCAAACCCGTGTTATAACACTTTTTCTAACGCATCGTCTGCCTTTCCTACCGTCTCTACGTTCCTTTTCTCTCTCGCGCATTTCTTTTCTCTTCTTTATTACCCTCTCTAACCCCTCTCTTCTTTTCCCGCGCTCTCTCTTTTGCGCTCCTCTTTGATCCTTGCGCTCTCTGCCCGCTCTACTCTTTTTGCGCGCTCTCTCTTTACACGCTGTCCCTTTCTCTCTTCGATTTTTTTGTCTGATCAAACCTTTCTCTTACCAAAAATCACATCTCTCACATTTATACACTCTATCTACAACTTTGTTATTTGGCGGCTTCGAACCTGAAAATTTGCCGAAAACTCTGGATTTATAAGTCCAACACACTACCACTACACTAAAAATCGGAAAAAATAAATTTGGCCAAATTTCACGTCTTTTCCATAACAATTTTTTATGGATTTGACGTGAAAATTCGCATGAAATTTTGTCAAAAAAACCTCAAAATTTTGCTGTTTTTGGCTCTAAAAGTACCATTAATGACAAGATATCAAATTGGTTTATATACCATAGTAAAGCTTGGTATCTTGGCTAAATTTTCAACTGTAGGACGATTATTTTCTACCACGGTAACATGGAGATACGACGCTTTAAAGACACACAAGTCAGGCGGTCACGACTTTACTGGTACTTTTCGACCGGTCGATAATGGCAAAATTGTGAAATGAACATTTACCATGATGTTTCATATCATTTCCAAGAGAGCACTTTCAGGAATTGTTGATATTTTGAGTTTAACACTATAAAATACTATAGTAGCATTTACATGTACACATTAAACTGTGCAAACTTTAGGTAGTAATAACTTCCTTTACAGTAACGTCTCCTCATAACAAAACATATCAGCATGTAGAGCATGTCATGCTGTACCATTCTGTCGAGCAAAATATTTTACAGTGCAAAGATACGATAGTTATGATACGACGAATAAATGTCACTTGTTTGATCTGGGAAACAGCAATGGGCACTTTTTAACCTATAAGAACTTTCTTTACAGTAATGCCTCTTCATAGTTGAAGATATGTTCATGTAGCTGATACTCTACTGTATCATAAGTTTTAAAATTTATTTTTTACTATAGCATGATAAGATAGTTATGGTGTAATAAGTTGTATTTTGGGCTATATTGACGTGTTTTTTGTTTTAAAACAGGAGGTGCCACTTTGACGCGTCATAACTTTCTTTACAGTAACTTCTCCTCACGGTGAAGCATGTCTACAGATAGCTGATATTCTACTGTATTATTATATAGTTAAAATACATTCTACTATAACAAGATACGAAAGTTACGTTACATTAAATGTCCCCATAGCATATTATGTTATACAAAAATTTGAACTAAAAAACGTTTTTGAAACGACGTTCTAATGGAATATTAGCTATAAAGTTACATTCGTAGTAAATGTAAGCCTAAATCAATCAAAACGATGAACGATTGGTCTTCACATTGTCGTCGAACATTTTCAAAAATCAACAAACATTAGTAGCGAACACTGTAACGGAATTCGCGTCTCAAAGATCATTAATCCGAAGACTTTCGACGCTATTTTTAGATGTACGAATCAAGGAAAAGTAACGTTCGAAAACAACATTAACTATGTTAAAGATATCTTGTTATATTGGAACCAAAATGACTTTATTTATGACACAAAACGAAATATTGTTAAAATATAGAAGGTGACTTACTTGACATTTTTGATGTATAACTACTGTGAATAGCTGTTGTAACCCATGGATCATGCATAATATGATACAGAAGACCACCAGCTACATGTAGGTATGTTTTACTTTGATAAGGTGCAACGTTAAACGAATTTATGTTGGTTTAAAAATGGCAGAGCTTGTTTAAAAACAACGAAAACGTAAAAGTATAGATGACAGTTTGTCAAATTATAACTATCGTATATAGCTATAGTAAACAATTATTTTAGAAATTATAATATTGTAGAGTACTAGCTACACACACGTATCTTCAACTGTAAAGAGACTTTACTGTAAAGAAAGTTATTGCATGCTAAAAAGTGTCCATTACAGTTTTACAGATCAAAAAAGTGGCATTTCTTTGTCGTGCCATAACTATCGTATCTTGACAAAGTAAAAAGGTATTGTCTGATAGAATGTTACGGTATGACATGCTCTACAAGATGATATGTTTTGTTAAGAGGAGACGTTACTGTAAAGAAAGTTATCACTACCTAAAGTTTACATTGTTTAATGTGTACATGTAAATTTTACTATGACATTTTACCATGTTAAACTCAAAAAATAGACAATTCCTAAAAGTGCTATCTTTAAAATGCTATGAAATACCGTAGTAAATGTTTATTTTACATTTTTGCCACTATCGACCGGTCGAAAAGCACCTGTAAAGTTCTGACCGCCTGACTTGCGTCTCTTTAAAGCGTCGTATATCCATGTTACCGTGGTAGTAAAAATCCGTTGTATAGTTGAAAATGTAGCCAAGATACCAAACTTCACTATGGTATATGAACCAATTTGATAGTTTGTCATTAATGGTACTTTTAGAGCCAAAAACTGCAAAATTTTGACCTTTTTTTAACAAATTTCACACGAATTTTCACGTCAAATCCATAAAAAATTGTTATGGAAAAAACGTGAATTTTGGGCAAATTTATTTTTTCCGATATGTAGTGTAGTTGTAGTGTGTTGGACTTATAAATCCAGAGTTCTCAACAGATTTGCAAGTTCGAATCCGAGCAGTAGCAAAGCCGTAGAAAGAGTGTATATATGTGAGAGACGTGATTGTTGGTTAGAGAAAGGTTTGATCAGACAAAAAAATCGAAGAGAGAAAGAGAGAGCGCGCAAAAAGAGTAGAGCGGGCAGAGAGCGCAAGGATCAAAGAAAAGCGCAAAAGAGAAGGCGTGCGAAAAGAAGAGAGGGGTTAGAGAGGATAATAAAGAAGAGAAAAGGAATGCGCGCGGGAGAAAGAGAACGAAGAGACGGTAGAGAACGCAGACGGTGGGTTAGATAAAGTGTTATAACACGGGTTTGGCTCGATGAAAATTCATGAAAATTTCAGGAGTGGTGAAAAATAGTATTGCGGACATAAACATAATATAAAATTCGTAAAATTCTATTAAATTTCCGTAAAAAAAGCATTTTAAACTTATAGCAATAATTTATTTTTTGAATAATTTAATATTTAAAATCTTTGAAAGTGCTATTTTATAATAAGAGAATTTATTTTCGTGTAACATAACTTAAGAACTACAGTAAGCTCACATTGAAAGAACGTGTAAGTCAAGATTGAAAATTGCTTTTGATTTTTTAGACATTTGATCAGTTGAACAGAAGTGTAATATTAAGTTGTCTTTTGCAAAAACAACAAAAATTATTGTAAAAAAAGTTCAAGATTCCAAAGATTATATTACTCATCTATGATCACATGTTTTTATCGTAGCACTATCGAAGTAATTAAATATAAGTTAAGGTGAGTTTATTTTACATGGAATCAAATTGATATAAACATGATAATATTTTTATGAAACAAAAATCACATACATACTTCGTAAAGTATTAATATGTGATATTAACAGTAAGTTATGAAATTAAAAAAACCGTACAAACACCCACAAAGGTTATGATAAAAATTTACACAAATTGCAAAGAAAACATAAAGAATAAGGTATGACTAACCACAAAATATAAACTTTAAAGTAAAAAGTTAACGTCAACGTGCAAAAAAAAGTTTTGTCGTCAAATTACAAGATCCTCTGTCTTAAAAAACCCCAAAACGTTTTTGAATTCGTTATATATAAACATACATGTATAAAAGGTAAGTAAAAAATTTTCAAGTAGTCATTGATTATGATAACAACATAAAATCGAAATAACCATAATAAAGTGAAACAAAAACTTAGTAAAAAAAAATAAGTTATACTACAGTAAAAACTACAGTAATCAAGCCTTAAATATTATAGGCTAAAAACGTTTCTCCACCTTTTTCCATATATTTTTCGACCGAACGATCAGAATTCAAGTTTTCATAAAATCACTCGATTTTACCAGCTATTGATCTTATCGAAACCTCTCGACCAGTCGATGAACACTAGGCCATATGACACATTGATCTGGAGATGTTTTTACCACGCCCGTGAGAATCGACTCCACTTGGGGTATGTTTTCGTCCATTGCGTGGAATGGTGAGTAACGTAGGACTTCACTGAAACAAAAAAGAAGTGAATATTAAATGCAATCTAATGTAAAATACGTCCGTTTCTAAGCTTATAAATAATAAATAGTACGGTTCACAAAGGATTAAGAAGTGTATTAAGTCATATTAAGGTAGAGTATGGTAGGGTAGTGTAGAGTGGGGTAGAATAAGGGACGGTGAAGTAAGAAATAAAGAAATGACAAAACAAAATCAACTTACTTGTCTAAATTGTAGATGAATGACATTTTGACATGTTTATGGATTCGTAGAGCTTTTGTTGGACATAAACCAATCTGAATAAATAAGATTTTAAATTGAAAAAACGAAAAATTTCGTTACCTTTACCATACCCACCTAAGAATAGGTTACCCTACCATATATTCTCCTTTCCTACCCTATCCAATTCTCCCCTACCATACTATACCAACCCTAGATTACCCTACCCGACTATACAATAACATATCCAAACCTTTTTTGATTAGACCCCCACATTATCCTACCATACGCTATCACACCATGCCCTACCCTATCTAACCCTAGATTACCCTACCCAGCCTACAATACGCTACCGTACCCACTGTACTGTAACTCATTTATCAAATACACTCTTCATTCCTTTTGTTCTTACCGTGATCTGAATCTCCTTGTTCGGATGAATAAGGATTCCACTGATAAAGTCGGCTTTGTTTACCTCGGTTGTGGGTAGGTGACTTACTGGAGCTGGTCTGAACAGTATCAACTGGATATTCAGAGTCCAATTGTGGCAATTCAAATAAGAAAATGGGTCCTAAAATACAAAAAAATCATTTTTAAAAAATTCAAAAAATTTCATTTATAATATGACATTTTTCGTTAGAAATCACAATTTTATGCCATTTTCAGAAATGAAAATTTTGTCAATTAAAAACCATCGTCGTCAAATCCTTACCATGTGAGCCTTCATCAGCGAAGCGAAAGCATTGAATACTCCAGTAGCATTGACTCTGCACATGCTCAGATAGGAATGTAGAGCATACTCATTGTCAGTTGATACGATTACAGTCTCGAAGAACTTGACGAACGTGTCAATGTCGGCTTCTTGTGGGGTGTTTGGGCCTACTAAAATCAGATATTTAGTTATATAAGGTCACAAATAAAATTTCAAAAAAAATTTTTATTACGAAAAATTTTCAAATGTAAAAAATAATCGATCAGTAATGTCAAAAATGCTACTTCTAATCATATCAAGTCTAAAAACCCACATTTTTTCAAAAAAAATTTTTTTAATTTAAAAAGAAATTAAATTCTAAAAGGTCAAAAATTTCGAAAACCCATGCCCAATCAAAACGTATACCAAACCCTTACCAAACTCCAACTTGATAGTAGTATGAAACTTGGTTGGACACATGAAAATCCGTACTTTAGTTGTCCATGGTGGGTAGGCAGTAGTAGTTGGTGTTACCCCCGGAAGACAGAAGCTGACCGACCAGTCGTCCGAATTCAGCTCACTAATTGGCAAGTGTTGAATCGGGTTTTGAGAATGGGCAAAGACGTTCAAGGTTTTTGGCAGTTTCGATATGAAATTGAGGCCGTGAAGGTAGGCTTCCAATGGAGATACTGGTTTCGGCACTGAAAATGCCATTTTTAATAGTATACTACATTAAAAAATTTTACAAAATAAGTACAGAATAACATCACTTAATAGAAAAAACAAGTTTGGCGTGTTACACAAACAGATTTTCAGCTAAAGAAAAAATTTTTTCAAAATAAGGCGAAATGTCACAAAAAAATCAATAGTTAAAAGTTCGTCTTACAGTTTCAAAATTAAATATAAAATTGCCCTCCATGCCAATTAAACTTTCAAAACTTAAATTAACACCTTCTTAACATTCACAAACCGTCAAAAAATAGCATAGACGAAATGTCACAAAAAATCAATAATTGACATTTCGTCTCAAAATCTCAAATTATACAAAAAAGACTGCTCAAAATTTCAATCAAGCTAGTTAAACGTAAAAAATGAAAAATTTTTTAATATAGACAAAATGTCATAAAAAATCAATAATTGACATTTCGTCGCAAAAAGTCAAATCTTGCCTAAAAATCAATATCCTATTCAAAAAACGTAACTTCAAGTCATAACTCGATAGTATTTACAAAATGAACATTGTTTTAAGTACATATTCCCCCTCCCCCTCCCAAAAGTGTTCAAGTTGACAACTTACTCATGACCTGCACCTCCCGAGCGTCAGTTCGTTCGACCGAATTCGAAGTCATTGCTTGTTCAAATACTTCTGGGTCAATTACCAACAACTTGTTCAGATCGTGCTTTTCCTGGCGTTCCGCGTACGCCACGAACTCTTCGAAACGTTCGTCGTACTGTGGTGGGCATGACATTGGGTAGTTGTCGATGGGGTTGTCTGTCCTTTCATTCTGAAACGTTTGGTTTAGAAATTGAGGATTTGATGACATTTTTCATTAGAAATAAGGATTTTATGTCATTTTTTATCAGAAGAGGAAATATGGAATGTAAAATACGGCTTCTAGCAGTTTAAGTCCTTTTTTTTAAATTTCAATTTTTCATAAAATTTTTTTTTTTCACCCCGGCAATATCATTACTTTTTCAAAAATCCCCACCCTTACCGGTGGCACACTAGCCGGATTGCCGTTGGCCCTGTTCTCCTCCAGATGCTCCTTCGAATCAATAGTTTCGATTCGACTTGCCACCGCGAATTTCTTCCAGAAAAATGAAAATCCAGGTAGCTTCTTGATTGTCACTGGGTTCTCATTGCCATATTCAGTTGACTTCAGTTGATTCGCCCTGACCCCAACTTTGTTGTTCTTCAGAAGGCAGAATTCGACGTGGGCGAATCCATGAACTAGTCGGATCACGTATTCTGACAGAGGAATTATGACATTCTGAAAAAAGCTCAAGTTTAAAAATGTCTTCGAAAAATTATTAGTTTTTTTAATATTTTAGGTAACAAATCTCAATTTTTAAAGAGTTTAGGTAATAAATCTCAAATTGTAAATACTTTAGGTAACAAATTTCAATTTTAGAAATTTTAGGTAATAAATCCCAATTTTTAAAGTTTTTAGGTAACGAAATTCATTTTTTAAACTTTATAAACCTAGATTTACCCCGCAATCATACTGCAAGCCTATAAAATCCTTTACCATATCAATATAACCCTTTACCCCCAAACCCTACTCTGCCATATTCTACCCTTCCACTACAACAACATACCGACAAGCTGAAAGCATTGGGCGGCCGAACATCCAAGCCCAATAGCTGTTCCCTCGACCGGTCGGTTTTCAAGTGCATTTGGGCAAAGTTGTAGATCAATCTGAGTGACTTCTCTGTGTTGATTAAATAATCGACCAGTCCGATTAGGTCATCTGTGTCAGTGATATTATCCATGAGCATGGCTGATACCAAGACGTGAGGATTCCAGGTTTTAGACCTGACACTTGTGTTGGTTTTCGAGTTCAATTGACTGAAATTAGGTATCAAATGCTTGTAGTTGCTCTTTTTGGACACGATTAGGGCTAGATCCCGGTCTTTTCCGTAGGTTAGGATCAGCTTGTAGTAGTTGAAGTAGGCAATCTGAAAAAAAAATGAAAAATCAAAATTTTTATTTATAAAATTTCAAAAACTTATACCAAAGTCATTTTTAAATCACAGTTACAGTATCTGTTCACTTAATCCATTCCCTATCGTACCCTAAGCCCCAAATGTACCATAAGCCCTACCGTACCCTAGGCCCTACCGTACCCTAGGCCCTACCGTACCCTAGGCCCTACCGTACCCTAGGCCCTACCGTACCCTAGGCCCTACCGTACCCTAGGCCCTACCGTACCCTAGGCCCTACCGTACCCTAGGCCCTACCGTACCCTAGGCCCTACCGTACCCTAGGCCCTACCGTACCCTAGGCCCTACCGTACCCTAGGCCCTACCGTACCCTAGGCCCTACCGTACCCTAGGCCCTACCGTACCCTAGGCCCTACCGTACCTTGGACCCTACCGTACCCTATGCCCTACAGTACCTAAAACCCTACCATATCCTAACTCTTATTGTACTCTAGACCTTACTGTACCCTAAGCTCAACTTTACCATACCCTTCACCAAAAACTATTCAAATCCCCTTAAACTTGGATTTTTAAAAAAACAAAACAAGACCTACATCAACATGTTGTTGCATGTATCCACCATAATATACGGTGGCGAATTCTTTGACGACTTTGTTCATTCTGCCATACGTAACCAACTGGTCGATTAAATGACGTTTCAAGTTTTCTTGATAATTACTGAAGGGTTGTAGTTGAGCGTGGTGAATTGCCGGTACGAAGCGGAAGAGGTTGCTCTGGAAATGGCAGTTTTAATCATTTTTTAATTTCTAAATTAGGCTCTTCATATAATTATGTGCTCCTCTCAAAGTAAATTTTCGGGATTAGGGAGCGCAGAATTATTTGAACAACCTAATAGTATCAAATTTCGTTTTTTTTAATTTTCAAAAAAATTTTCTAATTTTTAATTTAAAAAAAAATTTAATTTTAAAAACTCACCCTCTCCATTTCAGGAGTCTTTACAGGCGGATCAGTAATACAAAACTCCAAGTGGAAGATGGTATGTCGATGTAATCTCAAGCACACTCTTCTTATACTGTTCTCGAAGCCAGCCGAGTCAAAGTTCATCAAGAATTGACAACTGAAAAAAATGTTTTAAAATCTTTGATCATGATATGGTAATAATAAAGCACAATCAGTTAAGGTAAAGTAGAAAGACTGCATTATAGATCAAGTTATCGTATTGTAGATGAAGTGACTGTATTGTAGATACGATAAGTTAAAAGCTCGAGGAAAGCGGTAGAGTAGGATACGGTAGGTAGAGTAGGATACGGTAGGTAGAGTAGGATAGGGTAAGGTAGAGTAGAGTAGGATAGAGTAGGGTAGGGTAGGGTAAAGTTGGGTAGAGTAGTGTAGGGTAGGATAAGGTAGGGTAGGGCAGGTTAAGGTAGGGCAGGTTAGGGTAGGAAAGGGCAAGGTAGGGTAGGGCAAGGCAGTAGGGTATAGTATGGTAAGAAAAGGTAGAATAGAGTAGAGTACAGTAGGATAGAGTAGGGTAACGTAGAGTAAAGTAAAGGTAGAGGTAGATACTCACTTAACAATGTCGATGACGTTCCCACCCACAACTTCTTCATGCTTCACTTCAAAGTCCACATCCAATTGTCGTAGCGCTCTTCTTAATTGTTCAATTTGAACTTTTCCATCTAATAAGGCCATGAATGCCTTCAACTGACGTCTTCTTACTTCCCACGACATTGTTCTCTTGACTGACAACGGGAGGAACGGTGGAGACTTCTTGGTACCTACAAAATTATATTTGAGTTTTGTTACCTAAAAATCCAAAAGTTCATCGACTAATTTTAATCTTCCAAGCCAGCCCCCGTATTTTACAAAATAAATTTCGAACCGACCTTTAAACTCAATAAGATCCAATTTAGGTACGGCTTGTTCTCTGAGTTCGGCTGTTTCTTCCACTTCCATCACGTTTCGAACACTGTTTGTTTGGTCAATAAGGTAAAACCGACTTTGAAATTCTTTTCTGTCATCGTAGTCAAACGTGGCTAGCTAAAAAATTAAAATTTAATAAAAGTTTTAAAAAGATACGATGAGACAAAGCAGCATAAGGCATGATAAGCAAGCCGAGTTATAGTAAAACTTAGCCGCGTGAATATAGATTACGGTAAGGCCTAGAAGAGACAAAGACCAGAATACGATAGAGCCTTGACTACGGCAGAAAATAAAAACCGTAAAGCTTATAATACAGTAAGAAATAAAGCCTAAACCACAGTAAGACTACAGTACGCCTTAAAATGCAGTAGAACCTACAGCACGGTAGAGTCTAGATTACAATAAGACCTAAGGTAAGATAAGACCTAAGATACAATAAAGACCAATGTAAGTTAAAGCCTAAAGTACGTTAGGGCCTAGAGTACGATGAAGCACAGAATACGGTTTACCTAAAGTGCAGTAAAAACTAAACTACAGTCTGCCCTATTTGTATGTGTTATAGGGCCTAAGGTACCGTACAGCCTAGCGTTTAGTAAAGCCTAGTGTACAGTAGAGCCCAGAGTGTAGTAGGACCTAGAGTATAGTAAAGCCTATAATACAGTAAGACCTAAAGTACGATGAAGACTGGTGCACGGTAGAGCCTAGAGTACAGTAGAAACTAAGAGAGAGTAGAGCCTACAGTTATACTAGACTATATAGTAAGACTACGCTACAGTAACCTAAAGATACAACATAAAAATAGCTTACCAAAAAGTAGTTTGGATCCAGATGAAAACTGAACATGACCTTCTCTTCGGGTACGTTGGTACCCAAGAACGGTGCCCATGGGTCTTCCTGGATGACATGAGTATGTAGGCCATTCAAAGCTTCCATCGTTTTCAACTTGAACAACTTCAACCTCAATTTCAAAATAATTTTTTCGATTTTAAAATCAGTTTTCTTAATATCCAGCGAATTCGAAATCGTGTCCCCAAGGTCGGTCAATAAGTTCTGGGCCGATTCGTCGTATAACAATGCTTCTACTTGACATTT
Organism: Bursaphelenchus okinawaensis; assembly: GCA_904066225.2. Taxonomy (NCBI): domain Eukaryota; kingdom Metazoa; phylum Nematoda; class Chromadorea; order Rhabditida; family Aphelenchoididae; genus Bursaphelenchus; species Bursaphelenchus okinawaensis. The sequence continues at coordinate 9,047,253 of CAJFCW020000006.1, read as the reverse complement.
TAACCTGCCAGTGAAGAGGTTTACTATAATATGCAAATTCTCACAGTCAGGTGTGTTAAGAAATGGCATTATACTGTAGAGAAGGCGAATCTTGGCATCTCCAATCTTCTCCAATATTGTTTTAGGTAGAGAGAGTTCATTGAGGAGACGTTTGACTTGTTTTAGACGTTCGGCTGATCTGTGTTGGGCTGTTGTGATCAGGAATTCGTGGACTTGAGGTACTCTGAAATAAATTTTTTTTTATTTTTAAAAATGTTTTATTTCCAATAAAAAATGGCATAAAATCATCATTTCTAATGGAAAATGTCATCAAATCCTCATTTCTAACGAAAAATGTCATAAATTCCTCATTTCTAACAAAAAATGTCATAAACTCATCATTTCTAATAAAAAACATTATAAAATTCTGCCTTCAGCAATATTATGAAGAAAACTCCAAGTTTTGCCCAAGCAAGGCCCAATTACGCCACTTTACATAAGCCAACCTTTTCAGTACCTATTTTTATCAACAACCCTGCGGCAAAATAAGTTTGAAACTTCAAAGAACCTTCGCCGCTAGGTCAATAAAACAAGCACAAATTAAGACACGTAACTGCGCAGAGACTTAGGTATCAAAGACCCTATAAAAGAAGCCAAATCCCATATAATTTACCATACAACCTCACTTGTTGTTTTGACCACACACACTACTTTCTCCGCTCTCATATTACTATAACTTAATATCAAAAATGGTTTTCTGTAATTTGATAAAGTCATGATTGAAGCTGAAGCCAAGGTGAACTCAGCTCCATCGATGAGCATTCTGAGAGACCCAGTATGGGGCTGTCCTTTGGCTGAGAAAGAAGTTCGAAGACAAGTAGAGGAACGATTCGGAAGTCCAATTAAGCCAGCGTGGCCAGAGCTAGCACAAGACATGTACCAGGTGTCTCAGAAACGTCAGGAACACCACTACCAGCCGTCACAACAGAACTGCTATCAGACGCTACAACAGCACCAATACCAGTCAGTACCACAAAACTACCACTACCAGCCAGTACCGCAACAACACAAGTACCCTCCAGTCTATCAGTACCAGCCTTTACCACAAAACCATCAGCGCTATCTTAGCCAGCTCTACCAACCAATCTCCTACTACAATCTGCCACCACCCCAGTACCAACCCCAACCGCAATTTTATCAACCAATGCCACAACAGCCTACGCCGCCTTACCAGCCCCAATTTAGAGGAGCTTATGTTAATGGTTGTACTTATTATTATTAATACTATTATAATATAATGTTAGTCTCGAATAACGGAATAAATATTGCAAAATGAAAAACTGGAAAAGTTCGAAAGATTCGTAAAAAAAATTTTTTAAATCGGTGAAAAATCAACCTTAAAAATAATATTTTTATCAAAAAGTGTGCAAAAAAATCATAAACTTCTTTGATCAAACTAGGAAAATTAGACGTCTTGTCCTGAAGGTCAAACTCAATATTGTACTTAATCTTTCATTTCAATTCAATTTAAAAATTAGCTATATAGCCATAGCCCAGTGAAAGTTATCTGTTAGTACAATTTATTAATCAAAAAAAGTTCAAATTTTCAAAAAAATTGCCAAAAATAAGATTAGAGTATAGTCAATGAAAAATGTCAACAAAACCTCATTTCTAATGAAAAATGCCACCAAATGGAACGTCGCTTCGGATTTTCTCTGGGGGGAGGAGGAAGCCAAAAAAAATTTTTTTTCGTCCACAGGTCTGTGAACCGATTTTCCAAAATTTTTTTTTCGTGTGGAATTTTTTTCGGATTGGCTTTGGGGGGAGGGAGTACACCCCCCCCTACCCCCTCCCCCCAAACGACGTTCCTGACCCCAAAATCCTCACTTCTAACAAAAAATGTCATCAAGCGCTTATTTCTAATACAAAATGTCACAAAATCATCATTTTCAATTCAAAAACCTTACCCATCGACAATTTCCAAGCGAGGTAGATTCTGTCCCTGGGGGTAATGAGTAACATGCAAGAACTTTCTTCTCCTATCCGATTTGGCAATGACTTTGTAGGTTTGAGATCGTCGTTGTTCTGGCCATAAGTAGAATACCAAGATGCCTTCTCTATCACAGTAATATTCAACATGTAGAAACTCTTTTGATATGACCTGCTTGTAATATTGCACTCGACATCTGAAGACGTCAAGTTGCAGACGTAAGCAGAAGGTGTGGAGGATGTTGAAGATGATGGAGAAGGTCTGAAAATTAAGGTTTTAAAATTAGATTGTTACCTAAATTTTCCCAAAATGTTTTTAAATTTGTTACCTAAAATATTCAAAAAATTAAAAATGTGTTATCAAAAATCCTGAAAGACCATTTTTATACTAATTTGTTACCTTAACTACAAAGAATTCAAATTTATTACCCAATAATATAAACTTACATTCTGAGGATGCCTTTGAATTTCACTTTGAATGAATACACATAAACTGTCCAAACAATGTTGAGGATGAATCAACTCATGCCCTAGGCCCACTTCATGATCATGTACAAGAATGTCGAGTGTTAGAATCTGCCATCGAGCTTCACCATGATGTTCTGTCCTCGTCAATTTAATTGTAAATTCGTTTTCGGCCGTTAGGGTTAACTAAAAGTGGCAACATTAATGTTGTCTCATTAATAATGCCAATTGTTACCTAAAAACCAAAAAATAATTAAAAAAAATTACCACGCCATCTTTGATACTAACGATGTTAATCCTGTCATTAATGTCCGCACTACACCTTATCAGATCGTTCTTAATCAAATTGTCAATCCGATTGATCGTTGAGATCTTCTGCTTCTTTGACAACTCTTTATCAGGTATAAAAGATGTCTAAAATGATCCAAGTTATAATTAATACGTTCTAAAACAACTAAAATATCTAAAATCAAAGTAATTTTAAGCATTGTCGTAAGAAGTTATAACATGTTAAACCGCGTCATAAAGAATTGACCATTTTACGTGTCATTTATTTAAGAAAAACATTCATTCTTTTTGATGCGGCCTTTATATTAGACATAACTTTAGTTTTCTTGATCATCTCATGCCACAAATGCTGTTTTGATGCCTAAAATAATGAAAATAATAACTCAAAGACTTACTGCAATCGTTCTTGGCAGCCTACTCAAACCATGGTTCACCAGTACATCAATGGCAGCGTCTACATCAAATCGGCCAATTCTGAAAATGTAAGTTAATATAAATCATAAATCTCTTAACAGATAAGACAAATTAAACTCCAAAAATCTTTGTTATATTACTCTTTACACTTTCCTACACTTTTTACAACACATCCCTTCTAAATCAATCCCCAGTTACCATCAAAACCAATTTTATATTACACTACCCTTACCCAAGAAACGGCATCTCGATTTGATCCATAAACAACAAGAACTCGGTTGTATCAACAAACTGAGCTGATATGTCGTCCAAAAAGTAATTTATTTTGTTCAACTGGTCGAATTTCTGCCAAGATTTGATCCATTTCACCAATGCATACAGTTTGACAAACTTGCATCTTGTTGAATGTGAATATTTGAGGAATTCAATCTGATTGATTCCTTGTTTTTGAGTTATACTCAAAAATTCTTCATAAGTATAGTTCACAGCTTGTTCTAAAATAAACGACAATGGTTTTGACTCAGGATTGTTGTCGTCCGGCACCTGAAAAGAATATTTTTTTAGGTTGGGTTGATGTTATTCATTATATGATACAAAGTTAATGTCCAAATAACCTCAAACTTTGCAAAAACACTTTTAAAGGTTTCTCCTAAATCTTAAGCACATTCTCCAGTAAAAATTCCTGCTCAAAACCTTTAAAACCACCTCCATCTTATCCATTTCCATCAAACAACACCTAAAAAAGAAAAACCCAAAAACTCTTACCTCAGGCAATGGATATCGGTTGTTATAACCCTCATCCATCTCCGGATACAAGCCATCATCATAGTATTCCTCACCAGTCGAATTGGTACGTTCTTGTAAGAGATCAGCTTGCATTTTCGACCAGAATAATAGTTATAGCTCTATCTAGTGTAACATAATTTACAAGTAAATAAAAAAATAATTAGATTGTAGCTGTTTGTTTAAAAATATAAAGATGTAAGTTAATTTACGTAGTTATTCTATAATACGACAAAAAGACGCACTTTCGCGAATAAAATAATTAATATATCAGAATGCCAAAAGCTTAGTTTTCGTGTTGGGACCCATTAGCCGGTAAGTGTTGTACAGGGTGTCCAGAGAAAAGTGGAAGAAAGTCCAGGCTTCGTTCTCAAAAACTAGAAGTCCAATTGGCTGATTCTTTTTTTGTTAAGCTTCTAATAGCATGCGGATTTGTTCTGTATGATTTTTTTGATCATTCGGCGGAGGTTCGGCGAAGACCGGCGGACGGTATTTTTACTGTTTTCATGGTTATTCCAACCTGTTTCGTATTGCTACTCATGTTTTGGCCATTTTTCAATTCAATTTTAAAATTTTCTTAAAATTTGGTACCATCGGCGGAGAAACCCGGCGAACGCCATAACTCAGCCAAGTATTGATATTTTTTTTCCAAACAAAAACTAACATTTTCCATGTTTCTTTGCCCTAAAAGTGGACTAAATTTGGTCCTTTTTAAACGTGTGCACAAAAATCGGCGGAGAGCACGTTTATCGGCGGAGGCCATAACTCTGTTCAAAATCAATATTTTGACTTCAAACAAAAATAATCATGTTTGTATGAAAATCTTCTTTAAAATGATAGAGTTTGACAAAATTTAAACAAAAATTAAAGAATCGGCGGAGACTCTGTTTATCGGCGGAGGCCATAACATTGTTCAAAGTCCATATTTTGACTTGAAACAAAAACCATTATGTTTTTATGAAGATCTTCTTTAGATTAAAAAATTTTTACAAATTTTAAACAAAAACGGAAGAATCGGCGGAGACCCCGTTTATCGGCGGAGGGCATAACTTCGTTCAAAGTCAATATTTTGACTTCAAACAAAAATAATCATGTTTGTATGTGAATATCCTCTAAAATAATAAAATTTGATTGTCTTCAAATAAAAACTGAGAAATCGGCGGAGAGTATGTTTATCGGCGAAGGCCATAAATTTGTTGAAAGTCAATATTTTTATTTCAAACAAAAAACAGTGTGTTTGTATGTGATACTTCTTTAACATAAAGAAATTTTGTTACACATTTGCTTTTAACGTCAAGAGACCGCAACCTTATTTGTATCAACAAGATATTTTTTGTAAAAATTTACTAACTTAACTAATATGTACCAAGACAATTGGTATACGAACGTAATAGTTTTTGCTTCAAGTTCAAGTATTGACTTTGAACGAAGTTATGGCCTCCGCCGATAAACCTACCCTCCGCCGATTCTTTAATTTTTGTTTAAATTTTGTCAAACTCTATCATTTTAAAGAAGGTTTTAATACAAGCATAATGTTTTTTGATTGAATTCAAAATATTGACTTCGAACAGAGTTATGGCCTCCGCCGATAAACAGGGTCTCCGCCGATTCTTTAATTTTTGTTTAAATTTTATTAAAATTTGTTAATTGAAAGAAGATTCCCATACAAGCATAATGTTCTTTGATTGAAGTCAAAATATTGACTTTGAACAGAGTTATGGCCTCCGCCGATAAACAGGGTCTCCGCCGATTCTTTAACTTTTGTTTAAATTTTGTCAAACTCTATCATTTTAAAGAAGATTTTCATACAAACATGATTATTTTTGTTTGAAGTCAAAATATTGACTTTGAACAGAGTTATGGCCTCCGCCGATAAACGTGCTCTCCGCCGATTTTTGTGCACACGTTTAAAAAGGACCAAATTTAGTCCCCTTTTAGGGCAAAGAAACATGGAAAATGTTAGTTTTTGTTTGGAAAAAAAATATCAATACTTGGCTGAGTTATGGCGTTCGCCGGGTTTCTCCGCCGATGGTACCAAATTTTAAGAAAATTTTAAAATTGAATTGAAAAATGGCCAAAACATGAGTAGCAATACGAAACAGGTTGGAATAACCATGAAAACAGTAAAAATACCGTCCGCCGGTCTTCGCCGAACCTCCGCCGAATGATCAAAAAAATCATACAGAACAAATCCGCATGCTATTAGAAGCTTAACAAAAAAAGAATCAGCCAATTTGGACTTCTAGTTTTTGAGAACGAAGCCTGGACTTTCTTCCACTTTTCTCTGGACACCCTGTATAATAAAAATGAATAAAAACTGTAAAATGTTATTATTTTTTTACTGTTTGATCAAATTTAGCTTTGATTTTTGTCCATCAAAAAATTTACACCAACGAATTTCTTTAATATACCCGTTTATTTGTCAATTCTCTATTATAATATAATACAATAACGCTAACATATATAATATAATATATATATTTCTTAAATTTCATATTATATTATATAATATACCAAAATCCAACATTTAAGTGTCATGGTCTGGACTTTCGATGAGCTTTTCTAACTTTGCTCCTCCGCCGAGCTCTAAACAGTGGTACAGGTTTACGTTGTTCTAGTATAGTGTACCAACTTGGATTTTGCCACCGTAAAAAGGACTTTTCAGTTGGAGTCAACCGGTCGAATTTGTCGTAGACCTTTCTTAAAGCTTGTTCCCAAACTGCTTGCTCTCTCCAGGTTTGTGGGTATCGAGAGTGGAGGAGTCCAGATCCTTGTCGGACCATCTACAATAAGGGTTTTAAAATTTATTTTGTGATTGATATTTAAAATAAGACTAAAAATTGTAAGGCTAAGAGTAATACTAAAGCTATGCAAAGCAAAGCAAAGCAAGATAAGTCAAGGCAATGCCAGGCAAGGCAAGGCCCAAGGCAAGGCCCAAGGCAAGGCACCAGGCAAGGCAAAGAAAGGCAAGGACCAAGACAAAGCAAGGCAATGCCAAAGGCAAAGCGAGGGACAAAAGAAGGCAAGGCGAGGGGCAAGGCAAGGCCCAATGCAAGACCCAAGGCAATGCCTAAGGCAAGGCCCAAGGCAAGGCAAGGTAACGCAAGGCATGGCAAGAAAAGTTAAAAATAAAAAAAATCAAAGCTCACCTCCATATAAACAGCAATGAGCCTCTCGCTCATTCCCTGACGTCTGAAGTTTTCAGTTTGAAGTCGAATCACTTTTCGTACTATTTTTGGATCAACCACAGCTTCATGGACCATTTTGTCTGATTTGCCGTGTTCATTGCTAACCATTTCCAAAAATACTTCGGTTTCAGCGGATGTGAGATCATTCGTAAACCTAGAATAATAGGCTTCTGTTCCTGGTGAGAAGTCCATTCTTGGCTCTAAAAAATGAACTAAAAAGTTAAAAGCGTCCCGCCACTTTTGGTTAAACCTAATATGTAGCAAAAAACGTACCCAGCCACTCTCCAGCTGTAGCCACATCAAAAAGTATCATTATTAGTAATAAGGTTATCATTTTCCAACTCATAATGGCAATGTAGATAAAAAGTTGTCAGGGTCAGAGATGTTATAGGCTTATTAGCCAAAATTCAATTTTTTTAACTAAAAAAAAGTTTTTTTCACAACAAATGACGGTTTTTTTGAATATTTAAGCCCGCAAGTTAAGAAGCTGTACTAGAAGTTAAAGGGGGTTCACTAACAATGAAAGTACCCAACCTGCAACTCTCAGAATCTGCTCAAAATTTTTATATGAATTCCTTGTACTACCTATAGTACCCATAAAAAATTTTAGCTCATTTTAGCTTTTGAGTTTTAAATTTAAATTATTTGGGTTTCCCGCCAATTTGGCAAATTTGGCATTGTGTTGCAACCGTTTTTTTTTGATGTTTCAGACAAGATAGGCTTACAAATTTAAAATTGGAAGTTCATTTGAAGCTTTTCTATCATTATATTAAAGGAAAATAGTTAAAAGTCAAAAAATGACAGTTATAAGCTTGAAACGCAATGCCAATTTGGCGGGAAATTCAAATGGTCATTTTTTGATCTTAATTTTCTCGAAATTTTCTGGAAAGCACGATTTAGTACTTTCCTGAAGATCTAGTATTTACATGATCTTTCTATATAAAAAGTTTGAAGCCAATCAGAGCGTTGCATGTCGGGTACCTTCCTTGTAAGCCCGGGCCAAAGCTAATTTGAAAAAATCGAGCTAAAAGTTGGGCCGAGCCCCTTTAAAGGTCTAACTGTATTACCAACTTTTAAAAAATGCGTCTTTTCTTTTTAAAAAACGTAAAACGTATCGTTTTACTACGTTACTCATAAAGAAGTGGGTTCACGCGTGGCTGAGTAATGTAAGCAACACTGTTAAAAGAAAGGCGACGGCTATATAAATGAACATGTACGTTTATTACTGAGTTTGTAAACAACCATATATACTGAGTTGTAATTGTAAACAAGTCTATATACTGAGTTGGGATTGTAAACAACAATAAAAGGCATATCATCGCGCCACAAAAAGTCTTGTCGCTATTTTATATTGAAAATGATGAGACAAAACGACAAGATTTTTGAAGGAGACCTATTACTTAAATATCAATAAAAATGACGTTACAGTACATTTACTGTACCTTTATGTAATTTAACCGCAACATAGAGAAAACGACGGGTAAAGTTTTGTAACAGAATTTTTGGCGCACTATTAAATTTAGAAAACTTACTTTGAAATTTAAAAATTTACTCAATGATTAAAAATTTGAATAAATTGATTACGAATTTCAAAAATTTTTAAAATAAGTTAAATTCAAGAAAAGATTTTAAAAAACTTTTAAGATTGATTATTGAAAAAGTGATGTTTTAACAAAAAGTAACTTGTTTTCTCGTTATTCCAACATTAGTCAGATCAAAGATATGAACTGACCAGCGAGAAGGAAAGAAATGTCTGGAGCGAGGTAAAAATAATGTTTTCGTTGGTCAGTGAAGATTAAAAAATTAAAATTTTTGTCTTTTTATTGATTAAAAATTGAGATTTCTTACTGTGGACAAGTGTTAAAGAAATGATGGAGATATAACACCTCCTTTCACTTCTTTTAAATACCCTCCTTTCCACTCCAAATATTTGTATGAAAAAAAGTTAAAAGTGGACCCTTTTAACTTGAAATTAAAAATTTAAATGGTAAGGTAGGGTACAGGGCCTATTGGAAACATTTGATCTGGGGGCGGGGGTCGAAAAAATCGGCACAGATAGTTAGCTACCAGCCGATTTTTGCAAAAAAATTTTTCCAAAAATCCACAGGGGGGGGGGACCAAGTTCAACTTTTTTCGAAATTTTTAGTTTTGTTTCCTCCCCCCCCTCCCCCCAAACTTAAACCACAAACCTTCTGTAGTTCCTAACTGTATTTTGAGGTCAGTTATAGAACGTAAACAACGAAAATTGTTTACGAAATGCTACTTAACGTTAATAAAACAAGACATAACAATTTGTTTATAACTTATAGTTCATGGCGTACGTATTTTGTACTAAATTTGTCTTTTTGAACTTAATTTTAGTTACCCTACCCCCTACCCTACCCTACCCTACCCTACCCTACCCTACCCTACCCTACCCTACCCTACCCTACCCTACCCTACCCTACCCTACCCTACCCTACCCTACCCTACCCTACCCTACCCTACCCTACCCTACCCTACCCTACCCTACCCTATCCCACCCTACCCTAAAGAATGAAAATTAAAGACAAGCCTAGACTACCAATGTCTATGATTCTTTGGCGATACCAATAATATTATAATTGCCTAAGTAACAACCCCGAGAAACTCTCGACCAGACAGTAAAAAGTGCATTAATTTGAAAGCAAAAACTTTATAATAATTTTGGGGTGCGAAAGGCTGCCTGTCAACAAGTCGAAGGCAGTGTAATATTGTTTTTATGTTTAGAAACATTGGCGAAACTATCCTTCACTATCACTCTCGTTGTAATGTGTACGCTTTTACAACGTCGTATTGATGAAAGGAGCAGTAGTATCAGCAAATACGAATTGGGTTACTTAGGTAGACATGAGGAACGGACCGGGCCGGGCCCAATTTTCAGGCCTGGCGCATCGAAGTTTAGATCAAGCCCGTCCGATGGTAGTCCCGGCTCAATCTGAGTTTTTTTCAGGCTCGGCCCAGGCCAGCCCAAATTTTTTTTAACTAGTAAACAAGCCGAGTTTTTCGAGTCGGGCCAAGCTTTTTCGGAACTTCCGGGCCCGGCCCAACATAAATTTTGCTCAAGGGCCCGTTTCCTATGTCTATACGTGGGTTGTTATCAGGTTGTTCAAATAATTCTGCGTTTTTTAACCCTAAAAGTTAGCAAAAAAGAAGGCACAGAATTATTTGAACGATTTAATAGAAGTCGTTTTACGATTTACGACTAAGGCTAGAGCTGCGGCTTTGGGCTAAGCATCTGAGCTGTGCTAGGGGTCTGGGCTAGGGTTTTGGGCTAGGGCTCTAGGCTAGGGTTAAAGGTTTGGCTAGATTTAGGGCTAGGATAAAACAATTAGCAAAACTGCCATAATAAAACACACAAATTTATTGAAATAGTAAGAAAGCAGTCAGAACATCAAGAATTCAAAATTTCGGTCAATAAAAATATTACTCAACCTATTTTTATCCATAAACCTCTCCTTCAGTAGCACAAGCCTTGAAGGAAGTGGTTGGTCGAGCACTGTTCTTTTTGTATTCCATTTTGGCTTCAATGCACAAGACCACGCCATTCTTTTTGTGACTGTACTCAATGCCCAGAATATAATTTTTCTTGTTTTGTTGCTTCTTGGCGTACCGTACTTTCTTCAACACATAAACATGTTTACCGTGAATCACGGCAAAGTTTGTCAAGGCGTATTTGGCATGACCCTAAAATGTAGTTTTGTCAGTACAGATACCTTATCGTACCCTAGGCCCTACCGTACCCTAGGCCCTACCGTACTCTAGGCCCTACCGTACCCTAGGCCTTACCGTACCCTAGGGTCTACCGTACCCAAGGCTCTACCGTACTCTAGGCCTTATCGTTCCTTAGGCACTACCTTACCCTAGGCCCTACCATACCTTAGGCCTTACCGTATCCTAGGTTCTACTGTACTCTAGGCCCTACTGTACCGTAGGCCCTACTGTACCTTAGATCCTACTGTACCCTACGCCCTACCGTACTCTAAGCTTTACCGTATTCTAAGCTTTGCCATTCCCTGTACAATACAAGACTCTATGATATAGCATAGTCTATTCTATACCTTACCTAAATCTTAGTCATTCTCTAAAACCTATTTTAATTTCCTTAGTGAAAGGATTGGTGACCTCATAGTCCGAGCCAGCATGTACAACAAGTACAATCACAAATACTAGAAAGACTTCTTTAAAGGTCATTTTGCGACGATACCATCACAGATCGATTGTTATATAAGAAAGCTTAATTAGTTGACTAAAAATCAGCATTAACATGCTATTATGAATGACATTATTATAATGTGCTCACTGTTCTATATTGATTGTAGTCTCTAAAGGATAATATATTTGGTGGAATAATGTGTTCAGTTCGGCTATAATAAGGTTCATAATTCAAAATTTGGTATTGTTTCTTTGTCATAATATTTTAAAAAGGAACGTTCGTTTATAATGAGATGGCGTTCTAATAGGGGCTTATAAGCTGATTAATATTTGGGCGATTCGACTTTGAAATGAAAAAAATGAAAAATTTAATTTTTGAAAAAATTTTTTCGAAAAATTATGAAATTTCAAAAAAATTTTAATTAAAATTATATTATTTTTTTAACTTTCAAAGTCACTAAAATGACAAAAAAAAGTCTTGTCGTTGATTTCCATTGCCTTACAATAGAAAAAACGACAAAACTTTTTAACTTCCTTATCATTTTAAAAAAAGAAGCTGTGCCATTTTAGAATCAAATAAATTAAAATGCGGTCATAATAACCATCTAAAACTAAAACAACATAAAGATAAGTTAAAATACACTAACATAAAGATAAGCTAAACTAAAGCATCAAAAACATAAGGTAAACTACACCAACGTAAAGATAGATTTATTGCCAAAAAGCTCAATTTTTCTTCAAACATTCGTAGTACGCCACTTTCGGCCCAGCATCTCTGCCTCGTGCTATGTATTTGACTTCAATACAGTACAAAGGCCCTTTTGTGCTGTACCTATAGTCAAATCCAATCCGGTAGTTATTGTCTTGCTCTTTGTGTTTCTTGGCGTACAAAACTTTGTTTACATACAGTTTTATCAGAGTTTTGTGGAACTTTTTACCGTAGATCTTGGCTGCTATTCGTGTGTATTTCTAGAATGGCAAAAATTAAAAAAAGGTTTTTTGATAAGTTATAGATGTTGTGTTAGAAAACACAAAAATTTTGAATTTTTTTTATATTTAAAATTACAGTTGAACTATCGTATCACAAACTCCTATATAACAAAAACCTTGAGTAACACATTTCTTTTGATTATCTTTTTTACAGTACATTTAAAACTCTTGAAAACTTCTTTATAAAGAACAAATTTAGAATCCCCAACGAGCCGTTATACAAAACTTTACCGTACCTTACGTCACTGTAGTTCTAATCACCAAAATGCACGCTGTTAAACTTTTCAAAGCTCTTTGCATTAAAAACGCTTATATATGCAAAACATACTACAGTAAAGCTTGTATAACAAACTTATATAAAAAAATCTCATGTAACTACAACTTTCAAGTCACCAGCTAACACTACAGAGAGCTTTTAAAGGACCCGTTCACCCTCGAAAAATTGGTGTTTGAATTCTCGTCGTAAAGTTGGTTCGGCCGTGTTTTTGGCGTTTTGTTTCAACGAAGTTATCGAGAAAAAATATTTATTTTTATTTTTTTTCATGGATAATATCCGCAAATGGTCGATATTCTATGTTTTCTGGTGTAAAAGTGGTTTATATTTCCTAAAATATTATTGTCCTGCTGAAGTTCTCCAAGTTTTATTGAATTATACACTTTTATGTTGATATAGTGTGTAGTTCGATACCATTTTGCGAACTTTTGCAAGATCTAAGCTAAAATAATGTCCATCGTCAATTGGTAAGTAGTTTAAATTTTTTTCTTTTTGTTGTTTTAGGTAGAAGATTATCTGGTTTAACAAATTGGTAAATTTCCGTCGTGTTTCTACAGTTATTTGCTCGGAAAAACGTCTTGACACTGTTTTAGCTTTCTGTTTGGGTAACAATTGAAGATGTGAACATGGTTTTTGTTTAAAAACAAGGAGAATCGATAAAAAAAGGTGTTGTCTAAAGTTTTTCAAAGATTGAAGTTTCAGCGAATGAAAAACGTGAACTCCATTTTTATCTTTATATAATACTTAAGGTAGATATTAAACCATTTCGTGGATATATTGCCTTATAATTTACTTATGAAATTAATATTTTTACTTTGAAGATCAAGTTAATAGAGTATAAATCAATGTAAATACAAATTCGTTCACGAATACTTCAATCGTAAACCTTTTTTGAAACTTTGTCTAAAACAATATCCAAAATAACGCTTTTTAGTACTTTTACGAACCGACATTAGATAAACCACTAAAAAACGTTGCAAAAGCTTATCCCCATCGATCCTCCTTGTTTTTAAGCAAAAACCATGTTCATATCTTCAATTGTTACCCAAATAGAAGACTAAAACAATGTCAAGACGTTATTCCGAGCAAATAACTGTTGAAACACAAAGGAAAGTTACCAATTTGTTAAACCGAATAGTCTTCTGCCTAAAACAAAAAAAAAACAAGTTAAACTACTTACCAATCCACATTATTTTAGCTTAGATCTTGCAAAAGTTCGCAAAATGGTATCGAACTACACACTATATCAATATAAAAGTGTATAATTCAATAAAACTTGGAGAACTTCAGCAGGACAATAATATTTTAGGAAATATAAACCACTTTTACACCAGAAAACATAGAATATCGACCATTTGCGGATATTATCCATGAAAAAAAATAAAAATAAATATTTTTTCTCGATAACTTCGTTGAAACAAAACGCCAAAAACACGGCCGAACCAACTTTACGACGAGATTTCAAACGACCTCCGAACGGGTCCTTTAAGATTCTTGTATACATAAACGCCTTCACAAAGAACAAATTTAAAATCCCCAAAAGTTTCGCAATACAGAAGTTCCGCTTCTGTATTGCGCAAAAGTATATAAACCTGGCATTGACAAACAAGCAACGCCAAAGAAGTTGTTTTTTAGGTTTAAATTCCCCTTCTCTCACCGTTAAAAGAAAAAAATATTAGGTGCCAACATAAAGAACCAGCCATTTTTTTGCAGGAAATTACAGGAAAAGAATGGCGGATTTTTTTATGTCGGCACTTAATAGAACCACTTTTCTTTCCTAACTAGGAATCTTATTTTTAAAGCCCAACTTTACCTTACTCATCTTATTGTTACTTCGACCCTAGTCTACGCTTTAATCTACTCTTCTTGGTTTATCTCTCATTTGTCTTGCTCTATACCTTAGCCTTCACCCTGCTCTTTAATTTTTTCTCCTAGCGTTCTTTTTTATCCTTATCTAGTCTATTGCTTTACCTTCAACCTTGCCTTGTTCTTTACCCTACCCTCTACTAATAAAAATTTTCGAAAATGTTGTAAAATTTTTAAAAAATTGAAAATATAAATGTAGAAAAATTTTTAAAAATCAAAACAAAACTAATTTTGCAAAATTTAAAAGTACCTGAACAATCTCATCCTCTGGATCAATTGCTTTGTACAGATTCTTTTGTGCTGAACATAGTAGAAGAACACAAAGTGATAGTAGGATACATAACTGTTTATTTTTATGCATTATGTTATCATAGGTTCAAAAGTAGAGTTGGTCTTTTTATATGACAATAAAGTTTAATTATAAGATCGTAAATCATTATTCGATTATAGGTCTATTTCGTCAACAATGTTAATATGTTCGAAATTAAGTACTGTTGTTCTATTTATAAGAAAGATTGTTGACATTTTACATTTATGACATTTTTCTTTAGAAATGAGGATTTTATGACATTTTTCATAAGAAATGAGAATTTGATGACATTTTATATCAGAAGTCAAGATATTATGACATTTTTTAGGTTATTACTACTATAATACTCTATATAGTGACCTTTACCTACAATAATATAAAACTTTAGTCTGTCTGCCCTCAAATGTCAAGACCTCTTTAATGTTTAGGTTTATAATGTTATCACACTATAAAGCAATAGATAAAGCAATATAACAGCATAACATTTGAAAAAAACAAAAGAAATCACACTGAAATGGCCAGTGGCTTTACTAATCCGAAAATGGTATGTTATTGTAATCAAATTGGTATGACAATGCGTTAAGCAAACAAAAACAGTATAAATAGCTATGGCTGAAGTTGAAAAACATATCAGTTTGACTACTTCTTCTATTGAGCTCTACCTGTTTTAAGGCAGCTACAATTAGTATTAAGCTACTTCTTTACAGTACCGTTTTAGTACAGTAAGACATAGTATTACCACTGTATTCTACCGTACCAAAACAGTATGAAGCATTGTATTGTTCTTCTCGTTTTATTACTGTCAGCCGTTGAAGTCAAAGCTGCTAGGCTTAGTTCTTCTCAAAAGAAGGCCATAGTAAAGGCCCACAATGATCTACGCCGTACCTTGGCTACCGGAGGCTCTGAAGCTTCTGATGGCACTATGCCTGAAGCTGCTAATATGAATGAGTTGGTATGTGATTCAAAATTTGATTATATACTTTTTTAAACTCTTTTTCTAAAAGGTATCTTTTTTTAAAGGGACCCTTTCACAAAATTTAAAAAAAAATGTGTTTTTAGGTATGGGACGACGACCTAGAAGCAGAAGCTCAAACCTGGGCTCAACAATGCGAATTCAGACATCCAGATGAATCAGATTACGGACAGAACATTGCTTCACAGGCTCCAGCCATATCATCGTCTAAAGCTGCCAATAAAGCCATGGTAAGCTGGTGGAGTGAAATTGCGTACTACCCAGCTGAAACAGCTTATGAACATATTAGTGGCACTGGCCATTTTACACAGGTGAGTACTGAATATACCCTACCCTACCCTACCCTACCCTACCCTACCCTACCCTACCCTACCCTACCCTACCCTACCCTACCCTACCCTACCCTACCTTACACGTAGATATGCATATACCTATATTTCAGATGGCATGGGCTCTAACCACCAGAATTGGCTGTGCTGTCCAAACGTGTACTGAAGGAGGACCAGCAGGATTTGATGATTGGTCGTTCACCGTCTGTAATTACTATCCAAAAGGAAATATGAGGAGAAAAGACATCTACATCAGCGGAGAACCTTGTTCTGAATGTGAAGCCGGCTGTCACAATAGCTTGTGTGCTCCGTAAAGCAAACAAATTGCCATCTTATTACTCTAGTGTTCTATAGTATTATACTAGTAGTATATAATAATAAGTCTAATATTTAAAGTAATAAATAATACAAAAAATTGTTACGACATTTCTAATAGCTTTAGCCCTAGCTCTAGCCATACCCCAAAGTCTTAACTCTAGCCCAGAGCCCTGGCCCAGAGCCCTAGCCCAGAGCCCTAGCCCAGAGCCCTAGCCCAGAGCCCTAGCCCAGAGCCCTAGCCCAGAGCCCTAGCCCAGAGCCCTAGCCCAGAGCCCTAGCCCAGAGCCCTAGCCCAGAGCCCTAGCCCAGAGCCCTAGCCCAGAGCCCTAGCCCAGAGCCCTAGCCCAGAGCCCTAGTCCAGAGCCCTAGCCCAGAGCCCTAGCCCAGAGCCCTAGCCCAGAGCCCTAGCCCAGAGCCCTAGCCCAGAGCCCTAGCCCAGAGCCCTAGCCCAGAGCCCTAGCCCAGAGCCCTAGCCCAGAGCCCTAGCCCAGAGCCCTAGCCCAGAGCCCTAGCCCAGAGCCCTAGCCCAGAGCCCTAGCCCAGAGCCCTAGCCCAGAGCCCTAGCCCAGAGCCCTAGCCCAGAGCCCTAGCCCAGAGCCCTAGCCCAGAGCCCTAGCCCAGAGCCCTTGCTCAGAACCCTAACCGTAGAATTCTAAAATTGTTACATTTTATGAAAAAAATTCTTGTTAAATAAATTTACATAATAGTTAAAGTTAACATGTAATTTTCTGTTTTTTAATCGTGTTCTTATGATTTCCTATATGATCGTCGTTTCAACACAATTTACATTCCGTATAAAAACATTTTGGTTAATTTACATCTCATTTTATTTCCAATCTAACGGTGATGTCAGTTTTCCGTTTTTCATAAGTACTGTAACTTGTCACATATCAATTTAACAGAACGATACAATTTATACTACTTTACCTTGAAGGACTGTTATTAGAGCAGAATTTACGGTTTTACTAGCTTCAAAATGTTGACTAAAGCCCTAATTTTATGTTTGTTAAGTCAGCAAATTGAAGCAGATAAATTTAGTGCTGAACAACAACAGAGTATAGTTAAGGCTCACAACGACTTTCGCCGTACTTTAGCTAAAGGTCAGGTCAGAGGTAAAGATGATGCCTCGTTTCCTGAAGCTGCTAACATGAATGAGTTGGTAAGTATGCTGCCAGCCTAAACCAACCCTTGCCTTTATCGTTCCTTAGACACTACCGTATTTAGGCATTACCGTACGGTTCTGTCGTATTCTAAGATTTATTTTACTTCTAACTATGCTTTATTTTACAGCAGTTCTTACCGTACTCGAAACGCTACTTATATTAAATTTTACCGTACCTTAGGGTATACGGTATCTTAGACTTTATCGTATAAGAGGCTAGACCGTAGCTTATAATTTATTTTACCACAGGTCTTATCGTACTCTAACATATACCTTTCTTTATGAATTTGTGTACCCAACGGTCTACTGTAACCCCTACCGTATCATAAGTTCTATTGTCCCTAAGCCGCTATTGTACCCCACGATAGGCCGTATCGTACCCTATGCCATACCATGCTCTAGGCTATACCGTACCTTAGGCTTACCTTGCCCTAGGCCCTACCTTTCTCTAAGCCTTATCTTAAGCACTACTATTTAGGCACTATCCACTATCTGACCCTAAACCTTACCAAAGTGTAAGCTCTACCCTAAAACTAAAATCAGCCAATCCAAAACTCTTTTTAAAAAATTCAATTTGTAGGTATGGAACAGTGAATTAGAAGAAGAAGCAGAAGAGTGGTCGAAAAACTGTAAATTTGACAATCCTGAACACATGGATTACGGTCAAAATCTGGCTGGTGCTTCTCCGTATTATTCACCAAATGAAGCGCTTACCGATAAGTCTCATATTCTCCCCACCATCTTTAAAGAATGGTGGGGAGAATATGAGACTTATCCAGCCGACGTTAAATTTACTTTTAGCATGGATACTGGGCACTTTACTCAGGTAGGTCATGTTGTATCTTTTAGTATAATATAGTACTGTATTTATTAGTATTTTCGAGTATGAAATAACATATTGAAAATGTCAAGCAGTAACCTATTATAATTCTGATTTATGTTACTTTCAATGTTAATTTAAGATGGCCTGGGCCAACTCTAAGAAAATTGGTTGTGCAGTGCACAACTGCACGAACGGCCAAGACTTGTTTGGTACTAGTGATTGGACTTTTACTGTCTGTAACTACCTGCCCCGGGGTAACCTCCGCAAACAAGATATTTACAAAGCCGGATCGTCTTGTTCTGATTGTGACACTTGTAATAATGGATTGTGCAAAAATGGTGAATCGCAAGCTTCAGAGGGAAATGGTTCAAAACCGTCAAAGTCACAAGATTCAGAAGCTTCAGAAGATACAAGTGGTTCAGAAGATTCAAAAGATTCAGAGGAAAAGCCTTTTAAATCTTCGGATTTAGAAGATTCAGATGATACAGATTTTTAACGTTTTAACACATTTTTAATGTAGTAAACTAAAATTGATGGGCAGTAGATATCGTAATATATATAATGAATAAGTCCAGTATAATATTTTAAAATTTATAGTTGGCGTTAATTTTCTTTACAAATTTTAAAATTTATAGTTATCGTACTCCAGAGCCATCTTTCTCGGCTGTTCTTACAATTACTGCCACGGCGGAAAGCTTCCCGGCGGTTGGACGGCAGTAGTATGCGATATTTAGTGATATTCTTTAGTATGACCCTCCGTAGTTTGCCACTCTTCTTATAATAAAATAAATAATGTACTCAGAGTCGAACTAAGCAAAAAAAAATTCTTTTTATTTAATAAATTTTTATATTCAAATTTTCGCATTGAAATTGGCTCTATTGTGTTACTTATAACGATATCAATTCAAATACAATTCAGATCAATATGACAAAATCAATTTGTCTAGATATAATACATTAGTACCACAAATTATAGTGTTGTATGTATCTTTGAGCTCAAGTACAATAGCAAAGTCTGATTCTATGACATTTTATATGCAAATAAATTATCATAACAATAGCTGGTGGTTTCAATTTAATAATGGTAAGTTATTGTGATCCAATTCAAATAACAATGCCTTGTGTAAACAGTAGTAGAGTATAAATAATCGTATGAAAATTTAAATAGCATTACATTTTAAGTATCAATTTAATGCTACCGTATTATCCTTGATACAGTAAGTCTATTGTACAATTTAAACCGTACTAAGTTTAAAACAGTACTATTTGTGCCAATATGTTGACCATACTAATCGTATGTTTGTTGGGTTACCAACTTGAGGCCACAAAGTTTACCGCCGAGCAACAACAAGCCATATTAAAGGCCCACAATGACTATCGTCGTACGTTGGCCAAAGGTCAAGCCAAGGGTCAAAATGGTGGTACCTTTCCGGCTGCTGCCAATATGAATGAATTGGTATGGGACACTGATCTAGAAACCAAAGCCGACCAGTGGGCTCAAGCCTGCAATTTCGAACATCCATCGAACCCTGGCTACGGTCAAAACCTGGCAGCTGCTTCTCCTTTCTCGTCTGCCGATGATGCTCTTAAATCCGCCGTTGACGAATGGTGGGGTGAGGGTAAGAACTACCCGGCTGGAGTTGCGTTCACTTTTGGTTCAAGTACTGGACATTTTACTCAAGTAAGTGTTACAATTCTCGCAGTAGCGAAAAGTCGGCTTTTTTGCTACGGATGCTCTCGATGGCAGTGCAACCCGGCGGTAACGACCCCCATAATGTTAGGAGTGTGCCAGTAGTCTCCTTATATATATTTTTTCTTTAAGGTTGCCTGGGCCGCAACAAGCAAAGTTGGCTGTGCTGTCCAAAACTGTACCAATGGTCAAAGCTTGTTTGGCACCTCAGACTGGACCTTTACCGTATGTGACTATCTTAGTCCTGGCAACTACCAGAACCAAGACATATACAAGAGTGGTGAAGCCTGTTCAGCCTGTAGCGGTGGATCTTGCGACGATGGATTGTGCAAGGCTTGACTTACTTAAAAAATAATCTGTGACTAAACTACATTTTTTTGTGGTTATTACTAGTAGAATACCGAGCTCAAATTTAATATGAAAATGTGCATGAATTTTATTAAAATAAACTTATACAACAGCACATTTTGTCGACTTTGACATACTATATATACATATATATATAAATCAAGGTCCTTCCTTGGAAAAAAAACCGGTTTGAAAAAAAATAAAGTATGATTACAAGTAGAAACTAAACAAAAAATGTATGTTTTATGTTCTGCTCCTCACTCCCTCACACAATATTTATACTAACATCTTTGATACATAGTATATATAGCTAAGATCGTATTGTTAAAAATACTATACTTGCACATTTACAAATATTTTTACTTCTTGTCGGCAGCCAGGGTTTAGTTTGGCTCATTATGCGGCCAACCTTAGCATAGATCATTGTTGCAACTCTCGGATTTACAAGAAGCGCACGGATCCGGGCTTATACAAAAGCTCGTTGCCATAACCACTTAGATTAAGATTGATTAAAATTAAAGCCCATGTAGCACTATGGTTGTCAATACATTATTGTTTGTAAGCCCAATCAGTCCAAATGGTACAGTGTGGTCTCTCATCGTGTTATTCAGATCATGATAGATAATATACTGCTTCCATTTTCTCATTCATATTAACAATTTTCTTTAAAGATGAATTTGTTTAAAAATTCACATCTATTTGATAAATACATTGTAACTTTTATTTTTTTTCATTTATTGTAGCTTGTTATAGTAGAGATGTCCACGGCTTAGACTATATCATGAAACGCAATATTTGAAGCAATTTGCTTATTGTGCTTTACTATTATTTTCTAACGTTTTACTGTCATTCACCAGAATTTTGGTATTATTCTACTTGTCAGGATAAGTTTAAACAACAAAAAAAATTTTCAATTATAAATTTTTGCATTAAATTTGGCGCTATTGTGTTTCTTAAAATACTATCAATTTAAATACAATTAAAATCAATATGACAAAGCCAATATGTCTAGATGCATTAGTATCACAAATTATAGTGTTGTATACTTTAAAAACTACATACAATAACAAAAAAAATGCTAGATGAATGCAAACAAATCATCATAACAATAGATGGTGGCTTCAAAGTTAATAATGACAAATTATTGTAATCCAATTCAAATGACAATGTCTTGTGTAAACAGTGGTAGAGTATAAATAATCGTATCAAAATTTGAATATCATTACATTCCAAGTATCTTTTTAATATTACTGTATTTTTTGATACAATAATTCTACTTTTGTATTTAAATACTATATTTACACTGCACTAATTTGAAAACACTAATATTTGTGGCAAAATGTTGACGAAAGTACTGATTGTATGTTTGTTGGTTTACTAACTCGATGCAGCAAAGTTTACTGCCGAGCAACAACAAGCCATACTAAAGGCCTACAATGACTATCGTCGTACTTTGGCTAAAGGCCAAGCCACGGGTCAGAATAATGGTACCTTTCCAGCTGCTGCCAATATGCATGAATTAGTCTGGGACACTGATTTAGAAACCAAAGCCGACCAGTGGGCTCAAGCCTGCAATTTTAATCATCCGTCAACTATAAAATACGGTCAAAATCTTAACGCTGTTGATCCTCCAATATCTGCTGATGAAGCTCTTCAAGGAGCTGTTAGCGATTGGTGGAATGAAAAGGACGAATACCCGGCTAACGTGACCTTCACTTTTGGCATAAACACTGGGCATTTTACTCAAGTAAGGTTAATTAATATTCAGTGCTTTTACTTTAAACTTTAAATACTAAAAAATACATTACTTTTTCAAGATATAAATGTTACTGCAGCTTTATAAAAACATTATTTTTAAGGTTGCTTGGGCAGCTACAAGCAAAATTGGTTGTGCCATTCAAAACTGTACAAATGGTCAAGAATTGTTCGGCGTAGACAATTGGACTTTCACTGTATGTGACTATATGTCTGCTGGTAACTACTTAAGCCAAGATATCTACAAGAGCGGTGAAGCTTGTTCTGCTTGTAACAGTAAATCGTGCAACGATGGATTGTGCAAGGCTTAACTTACTGTATTTGTAAAATACTTAAGCAACAAGTACTTCGTTGCTTAAGAAAACCGACTTCACATTGAACGTATTAAAAATTTTACATGTGCATGAATTTTTAAATAAACACAAAAAATAATTACCAGAATAATTACATTAACACAATCTGTATAACATTTATCAAACTTTTTTGTACCAGTAATACAGAATTCAAAAATTCTGGAACCAACGAAAATTTTTATGATTTCTCTGACATTCTCGTTTCTAGGGAATTGTGGCTAGGGGTGAGAAACGGGCCGGGCCGGGCCCACTTTTTAGGCCCGGCCCAGGCCCGGGGCCCAACGTTTAGGCCCGGCCCGTTTTCAATTTTCTCTCTTAAAAATTTTAAAACTTAAAAAATAAACGGAAATTTGGCTTTGCATTGTTCTTTTAGATCATTTATGTATCATGGTACCCAACAAAATCAAAAAACATCAACGGGGATTAAAATAAAAAATTTTTTTTTCGGGCCCGAGCCCAATTTTCAAGCCCGGCCCGCGGGTCAGGCCTAACCTTTGGGCCCGGCCCGTTTCAATTTTAGCTCAAAGCCGGCCCGGCCCGATCGTAGGGCCGGGCCGGGCCTAGACGGCCCGTTTCTCACCCCTAATTGTGGCCACGTTTGAATGCTGTTCACTGTTTGAAAATGTGGTTAACCATAGGTGCTAAGTCTGGTGAGAAGGATTGTGAAGAACTTCATACCCAAGCCCGTTCAGTTTTTCATTGATCAGTTTTGTCAATTGTGAATAACTATAATATAAAAAAATTGTACCTGACTATTTTTCCCATGACGTTTTATACTTATGAATATTTCAATCATTTTAAAGTTACGCTGTAAAAATTCATTTTTACACAAGGTGTACGGAATTTGCCCACTTTTTTCAATTCTTTTTTATTTTTAGTTCTCGCGCATCAATTAGTTAACAAGTATAACCCCTTCTTATTTCAATGAAATTTGATGGGAAATAACAATATGTTTGAGAAGGAAGATAACGAAATTGTATTCGTAAATTCACGTGACTAATTGGGAATTTAAACGCGTTTTTTGAAGTCAACACATTGATCTACATATTAATTTAAAAAAAAAGTATTAATTCTAAGCTTTATTAAACCTAAGCTTATATTGGCTATTCAGGTCCTACAGGTCTTTAATGAAGTCTCCTCAACGGCCCGAGAATACAATGTAAAACTATTTACTATAAAAAAGTATGTAAGCAATATACAATGAATTTTTTTTTGATAAGCGATATAAGAATATAACGAAGAGAAAGTAAGGATTCAACTTGCAAGTAAGTGTTGTGAGTATTCTCTACTCTCCGTGTCAGTGTCAATTGATCTCTACAACCACGTCATCTGTCGTATTGTACTTGCTGTTGCGGAATGTAAGAGTTGTTTTGTTTTGTTCCGAGACTCAGGGTGATTAGAGGTTGGCCAGTGCTTGATGTTACTGCTAAAGTAGTAATGATAGCACATATTGCATACTCTTTTTTTCATTTTCTTACTTCTTGAGTTCCGCAAGCCTACTTTTATTAAGGCTAATTTGGTAAACCTTTTTTTATTGTGCGTAGGCCTAATAAATCAGACCAAACTAATTTTGAACCAGCTTAAATTGAGCCCAGCAACTAGTAAGCATTGAAGATATGCTTCATTTTATTGAAAGGAACCTGTAAAAAAATAATGTTAAGTTAGATAACCAATCACGGTGTTTCCCAACTCGTGACATGTTAAAAACTCGACTTTTTGTACTTCGAGCTAAATAAGAAATAATTGTTAGACGTTTCAACACTTTTATCGCATTCGATAACAAAGTACATTTCCATATCAAAAAAGTGTTTACTGGTTTTGCAGAGAATGGGTTGAGAAATTGAGAAATACGACCTAATTAATTGTAGCTAGAGGATTTTGCAAAACTGTCATTTTAAGATTTGTTGGTTATACAGGGTTCGTCAAAAGTTCTGTTACAAAAATTTATCGGTCGTTTTCTTGTATTAGGAGCCCTGTTATAAAAAATTTATTAAAATTTCTATTTTAGGCATGTTTACAACAATAATTTACTAATAGTAATTTGCAGTCAATAAAGGTTCTGCTAAAAGAATTTACAGTGAAAACAGATACTGTTTATCAACAAATGTGTATATTTTTACAAATCTGCAGTTTTATTTTCGTATTTTACTACAGTATCACAAGTTACATCGTTTTAAACTAACCTGTTTATAAAAAGCTGGTACACCTAACGCTATTTTGATTTAGATCTCAAAAATCTATGTTAAAAGTTATTTTTCTATTTTTCAAGCTTCTATTACAACACAAATAAATCATCAAAATACAAAAACAACTTTGACTTTGATTACGAATTAGCCACCAATCCCGTACGTTAAATTTTGTTGTATATCAGCTCATAACTCACGTTGTAACCGCGAAAACAATGAAGAAATGTGACGTAGCGAAGAATTTAATTGACATTGTTGATGATAAAATTTCGAAACTGAAGAAATAATGGTAGTGTTTACTGCAGACTTTGTACTGAAATGACTATGAAGAAAGTACATGACAATGTTGAAAGTCGATGCGTATAAAAAGACAATCGTGGAATATGTTTGGTTGATCTTGACACATTTCGGTTGACAGTTGGGAAAGAAGTTGGGTTAGTAGGCTTTGGGTGATTATTCTTAAGTTTTTAACTACCAAGTTTCAAGCTTGGTAGCTTAACCTACCAAGTTTCAAGCTTGGTAGGTTAAGGTTTAGTAGGCCTGGGCATTGTAGGCTTAGGCCTTTGTATTCTTGGAGTCAGTAGGCTGAGATTTATTATACGTAAGCTTGGTAGCCTTAGGATTAGGTTTAGTAGGAATTGGTTTGCTAGTTTGGGGTTTATTAGGTGCCAACATAAAGCGCCCGCCATCTTTTACAAGAAATTACAGGCAAAGTATGCCGGCTCTTTATGTTGGTGCCTATAAGTAAAGTAAGCTTAAAACCTTAGGCTTATCACGCTCGGATTTAACAAGTAAATGGATAACAGGTTTAGGCTTAGAAAAATTTGGTATATTAACCTTAAACTTAGTAGCCTTATGCTTAGTAATATTGTATTTTGTAAGCCTAGACTTAGTAAGCTTAGTTTTAAGATGGCTTACGCTTTGCAGGCCTATTATTAGGAAGCTTAAAATATAACTACGTCAAGGCCTTTTGGTTTCAAAAAAAAACGTTTTAATGCCAAATTAGGCACATGAATTTAAAAATTTTATTAATTCTTTTAGGTTTGGTGCATCTGTCTACAGCTTAAGTTTATGAAATTGAGTTGATTTTATGTTTTTCAAATTCAAAAGAATTTTTCTTCTGTTTACGCCGATCGTTTTATCAAATACGAAACTCATTTCTTTATCGTATCTCATTAGGACTGATAAATCAAATACGAAGCGATTAAACGATGGGCAGAGAGAAACACAAGGAGAGAACGCGTTTTCGCGAACCTTCTCGTTTCGTGGTTCGTTTTCGGTTCGTATCACGGGCATTATATATCTTTCATTTCGTCTCTGATACGTGTGTCATTTCATGTCGCACTCTAATCTTTGTCTGGTATCGTATCGCCGCCTAACAGTTTTGTGGGTTCGTATCGCACTCTCATTATACCTATCGCACTCTTATTATACGAGTCGCTTCGTCGTATCTTTCCTTTTGTTTTCGAGAGATTTCTTCATTTGTCCAGGCTGTTTCGAAATCATTCGGTTGTTTTCGTAATTGCGACAATATTTATAAGGAAAGTGGGCATTTTTTGAGTGCAAGTGGACCGACCAGTTGGTCATTTTGGGGACGGCAGTTGGCTTTTTATAATACTTATCTAGTTGTTGATTCGTGTTTAGGCTTGATAGTTGTTTTTACGAATGGGGAGGGGATGATAGTTGTTTTTACGAATAGGGAGGGGATGTTAGTTGTTTTTACGAATGGGGAGGGGATGTTAGTTGTTAGTGGATTAGTATTACAACTTTGGCAGGTCTTTTTAGGATTCGATAGGCGAAGGGATGAGGAGAAGGGAGGAGGGGGGTAAAACATTTTTCGTTTGGGAGGGGAGGTGCATTTTTTTCCATTTTTTGTTTTTCATGAATTGAATTGACAAGAAGGATAATCGAATTCAACTTTTTATAAAAAAAAATTTTCTTTGGTCATTCGTAAATTGACAACCCAAGATACTGTTGTTTTGTAACAGAACTTTTTGCGCACCCTGTAATAAGCTTTTGTATCAAATAATCATACTATGTAGTACGTTTATGCCATTTAATCCCTATATTAACTCAAATTAATTAGCCTTTGTTAAAAACTAGTTTTTACGATCTGTCATCGATTATGTTACTTCAAAAAAAGCTTCATAACAAAAAATATTTTGAAGATTTTCACGTACACAATAATATTATTTTGACTGTTTGCACGCAGACATTACATCAAAAATGTGAAGTAAAATTTTATTGCTTTGAAAAAAGTTTTAATTTTGATTAATTTGAGTTTACTTGTACTTATGCTTCAATATGAATACTGGTTTTGTGAACACGATTTTTTTTTCATTTAAAAAACAAAAAAATTATTAAAATTTTTAAAAACTTATGATAATATCATTGATCTTTGTGTCGCTATGAATAAATATTAGTATAGACAAATTAATCATAAAATTGATTCAGAATCTTTTCTTTTCATTTTTTAATTTTTAAATATTATTTTCAATTTTTAATTTTTTTTTATTTTTAATTAATCAGCATTGAAATTTTAAGCATTTCCTTAAATTCCAAAACATGTTTGTCTCAAAACTTAAGCCCAATCTTTGCTGTCTTACTATCATCATCTTTAAACGTCTAATTTAAAGTTTCTTTATCAGTTTGGGTACAAATAAACAAAACAAAACTTGACCACAAAACCCGTTGAAACCAAAAAACAAGACCCTTTGTTACGTTGCTTTCGTGAACGTACGAACTGTTCAAATATTTGATTTTGAACTCGTGTCTTGAGCGATTAGCCATAACATCTTAAGCCCTTGTGTTTTTGTTTTGTCTTTAGCACGTATTTTGAACTTCTTGGACTTTTAAGTAGGACTAGATTAGGGCTAGAGCTAGAGTTAAAGCTAGAGTTAAAGCTAGAGCTAGAGCTAGAGATAGAGCTAGAGCTAGAGCTAGGACTAAAGCTAGGGCTAGGGCAAACGCTCGGGTTGGGGCAAGGAAAAAATCTGTTGTGTATGACATCACTTTCTCTCACATCCCCACTTATCAATTCTATTCAATGCAAAATAAAACTCTCAAGTATGGCCGACGTCACGGCCAAATTGTCGGTCCATTTTGAGTGTGACGTTGGGCCGCGGGGCCGTTCACTTCTCATTTTTCTCTTTTTAATAGAGTTCTACCACTCTGCGGTGGCTGACGGCTTCTGAATAGGAAAGACGTTTCAGCCGGTTCTTCTATTTTAATGTTTTTGGTGACAATTTGATATTGAATCTAAGCCTAAGTTAAAGGGTAACGCTAATTCTAAACCTACGGATAAAGCTACGGCGAAGGCAAAGTCTAAAGGTAAAGCTAAGGCTAAGGATAAGGCTAGTACTGAAACTACGACCAAGGCTATTAGCTGAGTCTAAGGCTAGGGATAAGGCTATGGTTAAAACAAAGGCTAAGGGTGAGACTAACAGTATGCAGTATTGTATCATCACTACCTTTCCCCCCCCCCCCCCCCAGCCTTTTACTAACACTAATCTTAAAACTCTTTTATCGAAGCCATATCTACTACAATACAATGACAACAGTAGTTAATACAGAAACCCTAACAAGGTCTAAAACTTCCAAATCTATCCACAAACACTTCCAATGTGAAAGCACTTTCTCGTTGTAAAAAAGTTATTTTAACTGTCTATTCACATGGGGAACATTGTGTAAAGTTCGTTGTGAACACGATCGCGAAACTGTAAACATTTAATGTTTGATGATCAAAAATATTTACTAGAAGCGTTTGCAGGCTCGCCTTGTGATTAAGGTGGTACTGTAGGGGTAGATTTTTTGTGATCTACTTGGTACTGTAATTTGCTGATTTTTATGTTGAAATAGCACTATGGTTTTGAAAACTAGAGATTTTTCGTTTTTTATTGCCCAAAATGAAACTTTTTTAAATTTTAAAATTTAAAATTTGGCTATTAGGTTTTTGTTACCTATAATACCATTTTTTGGGGTTTTTTTACCTAAACTTTGATTTTCTTGAGTTTTTATTACCCAAAATACGATTTTATAACTTTTGTTACCTAAAATTTGACTTTTTGTTACCTAAAATTCAATTTTATTATTTTTATAATCTAAAATTAATTTTTTTTGTGTTTTTATTACCTAAAACAATTAAAAATAGCAGTGTCGTTCTGTTTACGTCTCAAATGTTCCCTTCACAATATAATCACCCCTTGTTTTTAAATTCAAAATTCTTGTAAACACCCAAAAATAGCCTTATGGGAGCCACAAAACGGGGAATCCAGCCCCACTGAATTCCCCGTCTTTTGGCCGTGAACACAGTGTGGAATGTTCTTTCGCAATGCGAGCACACTGAAAACGAGGCCATTTCGTTTTTGGCCGTGTTTTCGCTTGCCGAATGTTTGGGGGAAAGGTGCACATGTTCGAAATCCGGTGCGGCACATGTTCGTCTTTGATATTTTTTGCGATCTATGATTGCTTGAGGGTTGTAGAATGTTTTTTAAGGGTCGGAAAGGTTTGGTAGAAGAATTTTGAAGAAGTTTTTTTGATTTTGAGTTAAAAACGGCTTATTTGGAGGGAACGAAGTCGTTTTTTGTTATGAGGAAGTATTTTTGAGGGGTACATGGCACAATTTGGCTTGTTTTTTATAATCGTAGCTATCAGAAATTGAAAGTCTTAGGGTTATCGCAAGAGGTAAGGCTAACGCAAGGTAAGACTGAGGCTAAAGCCATGGCTGGGGATGAGGATTAGGCTAAGGCTAAGGCTAATCACCAACTATGCCTTAAGCCCTAAATGTTTCAAGATTAATCTGTTCCGGTCGCCCACAAAAACACATGCGACCTTATGACGGAACGTTGAGCTCCTTGGGAATTGCCTGGGCTTCTTTCTATCATTCCAGTTGTTTTAACAGGGGTTAAACAGTGATTTTTGAAAAACTAATGAGGCTCGGGAATGCCTAGGAAAGCTGTTTTATGATTTTTAGGAGTGGGTGAACAATTTGCAAATTGATAAAGCTAAAAAAAGGATTTTTAAATTTTCTAGTCAATATTATAGTTTGAAGAGTAAATATTTATAGGTATCACAGTTGGACCGCGCACAAAATTTATTTCCAACCACATTTTGTAGTAATGTTAAATTTGGAACTAAATTGGCAGCAATATTGATGGCTTTGTTTTTAGCTAACTGGTAGTTGGGGCACTTTGTTTTGTACTTTTTCTTAGACAAAGTCAAAAACATCTTTGGATTCTCTGGGGTCAAGTGACGAAAAGGCTAAATAATAAAATATAATAGGTTAGGTTAATTGATAGAAATCTTTAGAAGTTGATAGTAAGCTAATGTAATTGTGTTTAGAAACTGTAATTTCTATTTATCTGGCAATTATTTCTAATCTTTTGCTTGTGTACTTAACGCAATTTCAATTTTTGGCGCGTTTCTAATCCAATAATTTTAGTTTTTTTACTTCTTTCATAAGAATTCGAAAACATTTTTTACAGTATATTTACAGAAAACTTCTGTTTTACATTATAGATTAGGTCATATTAACTTATTTTCAACTTTTGTACACCGTCTGTAGTCAGCACGCCGTCATAGCTTTAATACATATCACAAACGAAAGCTTTATACTGTGAAACTCTTGTATAACGAGTCGCTCGGAGATTTAAAGTTTGTTCGTTATAAGGAGTTTCGTTATAAAGAAGCTTTAAGTGCACTATGTAGTGGTGGACAGGGATTTAAAAGTTGTACGCTATACATGTTATAAAGGTTTACTTTATACGGGAGTTCAACTGTGCTTCTAATCCTTAAAACTACTTTTTGTTAGTTTACATTGTTGTTGAAATATATATCATAACTATTTAATATAAGGAACAAGCAAGCCAATCATATTTCTTTAGTTTAAAACCTGAAATACCCTTTTTCTTTTTGAAAGGTTTTGTGGCTACTGTTGAAGCGAGCGCAACGTTCTGTAGTGTAAAATTCTTGACTTTAAGATTTGTTTTTAAAAATAGAATTGTTTTGCTATACATAGTTTTCATGTGACACTGTTTTACAGTAAACTTTTTGCGTTTTACAATATATTTTGTAATTTCAACATTGTTTTTATATTTTATTTTTAGGAACTAATTAAATTTAACCCCAAAAATATACTATCATGAATTTATATCATGCAATATGATACAGCTAGGTGCTAAATCAGAGTTTACGATATTTCCCACGTTTATGACTTTGAATATAGAGATCACTATTTCATATCGAATATGAAATATTTTTGATTGCGGAATACGTTAAGAAAAATACCGTTGCAATCATTTTGAAAGTAGCATTGCAAAAAGTATGAAGCAATCTCTGATTTCAGTACACGTTTACGCTCAAAATTCTATATAAGGTATTTAGAACTTTTGTATAACGTATCACTCCGAGATGAAACGTTTTTTGTTATAAATGAGTTTTGGTACATAGGGGGTTTAAATCAACCTTTAAAGTCTTAAAATTTGTTAGTTGCACGAGATTTTTGTTATAAAGAAGTTTGTTATACAGGAGTTCCACTGTATTTTGAAGACTTTTTAAGCGTTCAACACCTTTATGTTACAACTTATCATTTGTGAAACCCCCATTTTCTCACACAAACTACCATCAGGCTCCAGAAAGCCCGTGGAAAGCCCCGGGCCGCCCTTTCACCCGGCGATCAGTTGAATAGTTGTGAGCAAACAACGCGGCTGTCACGTTTCCTTTCCACCCCCAAAAATGTGATAGCCGTGAATAACAACGCGTCTTTATAATTGGGGTTGATTCGACATCGCTGGTTCAGTCGTACCCTTATCGAACGGCGGCTACGCGAGTCTTTTTTTTGCTTCGACATTTTGAAATTTTCTTCATGATTTGTTGGCGAATGTTAGGGTAGTCTTTTAAGGGTGTTTTAAGTGAAGTGAATGTACTGGACACCTCGTAAGTGACAGAGCAAAAAAAAATTTTTTTGTTGATTTTGTGTGTTGAGATCTCGTACTCGCAACAAAAACGACAAGAGGTAGAATGATTTATTTTTCGGAAATCCCCGGCTTTTATACTGTCGATAAAGTACAAACAAAAGACAAGAGAGATTTGCATAGTGCTGAGAATTCTCCTCATTTCTTGGGCTTGACGGTTTCTCGAGCGGTCGGGTCTACCACATTCTGAAACTCCTTTATAACGAACTCCTCTATAACGAAACTCCTGTATAACGAACAACTTTTGAATCTCCGTTTACCACTACACAGTGCATTTAAAACTCCTGTATAACGAAACTCCTTTATAACGTTCAAATTTTGAGTCCCCGAGCGATTCGTTATTCAGGAGTTCTAGTGTATATGGAAGTTCGACTGTATATAATAGTTACATGCCTTAACAAGGCCTTTACGTTTTGCAGTTTTCCATCCCATATGATAACCACGTTAACATTGATTCCCCGTTACATTGTTCAAAATACACCCAATTGCCTTGAAGAACTTTCATCGCAAAATATATCAAAGACATTCTTTAAGTGTACCCCAATCGTCGCAGGGAATTTCATTGATAGCGTTTTTGTGGATAGTCATGATTTTTTTGATGTGGGGTTCCTTTATGATAAAGACGTAGGAACCCCTTCTGGAGTGGGGGTTTTCTCTTGGACTTTTTTGATTTCATAGGGCGGGGGTGCTTTATTAATGAATGCATGGGGTTCCTTCTTTATAATTTATTGATAAGGCTCATTAAAAGGTTCTCCAATGAGTACTTTTATTTTCATTGATAAGAAGTTGGGAAAAGAGGGGTAGGAGAAGCAATAGAGGGGTATGAGAATAGGGGTTTATGAAAAGAGGGGTTTTGGGGTTCCACCGCCGTTAGGGGGGTTTCCATCGTATAATTTTTTAACACGGGGTTTCCATTATATTGATACGCTCGTTATCATTCATTTCGCATGTTGGAGTGGGAATTAGGCTGTCTGATGCGTCATGCAAGAACAAATTACGAAATCGGTTTCTGGTTTTTCGTATACGAACGTAGAGAAATCAACTGATTAGTTGGGAACTTGGTTTCGGGACAGTTTGGGGTCGTTTTAAGGGCACGTGTCACGACTTTAGTACGTTTTAACTACATTTTTTATATTTTTAAGCCTTGGTTGTTTGCGCGCTGCTTGTTATCGTGTAGTATTTTACAAAAATTTTTAACCTCAAATACTTTTAGATACCCTTGTTACCTAAAAACATCGAAGCAATACAATGCTGCCAAACCGCCGCCGCTCCACCCTCAGCCAAAAGGAGGAACTCGTCCCGGGCCTAAACGGTAAGAACAATTCCCTAACCCCCATTTTCCGGTCGATTCCTTGAATTAAGAGCGACTGGACGCGGGATTGACCCATGAAAGTTGATTGGATTAACTGGAATGGGTAGTTGACTGGACTAATAGCTTGGACTGCGCGCTTGCTTTTGCTCTCTCTCTGTTTCTACACTTATGATGGCGGGCTTGGTAGAGCAAATGACTACCAGATGGCTCAACCATGTACATTATAAAGGTCTACATTAGAACGCAAATCAATCAATGGACAAGACCAAGTCAAACACTACAATCAAAAATGACATTACTTAAAATCCATGTAATCCTAATCGACCAAAAAAATCTACCGTACACAGAGAGAGACAAACAAAAAGCGCTAATAGGGGCGTCGTAAGTATTGTTAAGCAACAACTATAAAAGTACTAATGTCCTCTTCTCGTTTCAGCTGCTATTAAACGAAATTTCAAGAACTATGCCGATTGCCTAGATATTCAGGATCAGCGCTATCTCTGCGAGTTCTTGAGGCTTCGTGGTGACGATGTCCGTCCAAACGCTGAAGCTTTCGCTGCTGTACTACGAGATATTGAACTGATGGAGACAATCAAAGAAATGACTGCTGCTGCACTGTTTGAGTCTGGCGCTGACGACAAGATGGCTGACTTTTGTTTGGAGGTAAGAGGACAATGATTTTTTTTAAATTTTTTAAAAATTTAATTTTTTTTAATTAAAAAAAACTTTCTAGGCTTAAATGTGACTTTTTACTTTAAAAGATTAAAATTTCCATTTTCAGTTGATCGACATGACTCCTCAGCTTGTTGTCCTCCGTAAGCTCAGGCTAACCGAAGATATTGACGAAGAAGTCATGACCTCGCTACTGGAAGAGTTCATGGACCTCGGAATCAAATACATGAACTTGAATGAGAAAGACAAGCAGAGGTTGAAGATGATTGGCCCTAAGGTCCGGCCGCTGTTCTTGGACTTTGGCTTTGCTAGTAGCATCAAATTCTTGTTGGAGCACTTTGAACGATAGATCGGCTACTGTAATATCATTAATAGTAGCAATAAGCATCTCTAATAGATTATACTATCATATTTAATAGTGTATACTAGTGTCGATAGTAATAGTAGGCTGATCCTAAGTGCCATTTTATACGATAAAACGTGTACACAATGGTTTTTTATTAATGTAAATATTATACAAGTCATCGTGTTTTATCTTACTGTACTTTTCTTAACCTATCCGACTGTACATTCGTCTTTAATCGAATTCAGGGCTTTATTGTAAACAATCAAATGTCTACCAAAAATCTCTTAAAACGCATGTATGTACATACCATCACTCAGTCATATACGTACAATATACATATTCCAAAAATATTATTTTTAGCGGTGAATAGAATATTTTATAGATTTTAATATTTTCAATTGTGATCACTATACATAATATTTAATTGTTGGGAAATAAAGATAAATTCAAAAAATATTGTTTTGTGTAGCTGGTGTGCAAAGAAAATTACATTTTTTGGTTAAATGAGGTAGGGTAAGGCTGTAAATAATAAAAATGTTAAAATACGGTAAGTCCTGTAAAGATCTAGGATAAGAGTTAGAAGTTAGTTCAAAGCAGGATTAGAAAGAAGCTGGACCTAAAGAAAAGTAAAAGTAAGACTAGAATATGGCTTGCAAACTGCTAGGTTTAAGTTAGCCTAATGCAGATAAGATTAGGAAATAGCGAAATCCGAGTACGATAAGACTTAGGAAACGTATAAAAACAGTAAAAATAGAACTAGAATACAAAACTAGAGCAACGAATAATAAAATCGAGAGCAGAGTTAGGATAGAGAAGGTATGACAAGACCAAAAAAGGTCAGCTAAAAGTTTACTAAATTAACTTTTCTTTTGTAAATAATTGTAACTTATAGAGTAGGCTCGGGGTAGGGCAGTGGTAAAACTACTGGGTAGTCCAAACAAACATAGCCACTAAACTACACACTAGAAAAAAATTTTTTCAACAACAAGTACATACTTACTAATCAAAATGATTATGAACAGCATTAACATTAAAACATTTTTAAAATTTGTGACATTAGTAATGTAGAATTCAAAACTTCTAAAGCTAAAGAAAATTTTGATGGCCTCTGGCTTCGTCTTCTTCAATGAATTGTCGTTTACCTATAAATGCATTAATTGTTTGAAAATGCGGTAATTTATAGATGCCATGTCAGATGAGTACGGAGGATGATCAAAAACTTTATATTCAAGTCTTTTCGATTTTTCTTGGGACATCCTTGCCAGATGAGGATGGGCATGTCATGCAAGATATTAATGGGTTGTAGTTGAATTTCTTTTTCTCAGCATTAATGGTAGGTCGCGGCGTATTTTTGTCGATCTGTTCATAATATTTAAGTCTTAACTGTTATGTTCTGACCACGTTTTAAGAAACTGTATTGAATCAATGTACGTCGACACCTTCAAACAGTCAACATAGCCTTCTTCTGATGCAAGTCTGGCTTTACAAAAAGTGGCTAGCAAAGCGACCAATAAGAATCCGTACTTTTGACCTTCTTGTATTGTATTCGGGTACTTGAAAAAAATACAACAACTTCTCTAATTCCAACTTTATTGTACCCGAATCATAAAAAAAATAAATACAATAGAATAAAAACATAAATAATATATACCATAACTTCTATAATAAATATTACACAGACTAATAACGTCTAAACTTCTTAAAGCCCAAGCTTTCAGCAGCCAATTTCTTCAAGTCTTCGATAGTAATGTCGGGGTTGAGCACTGGTACTCCTTCCGGTCGCTTTGTCTTTTTCTCGATTACTCCAAAGTTGATCGAATGAGTTGGCAGTTTTTTGGCTTTCTTTTTGGCCGAAAACGCGGCCAAATGTGGAGCATGTTCTAGCTCTTCTATTGGTTGTTCTGGTGCCATTTGGGAAGCAGTTGGGGTGTGTGGTGCATCTTCAGAGGCTTCTTGTGCTTCTGAAAGTTGGTCTTTCATTTTTGATTTTTTTTGGAATTTTTACGCTTTCCAACATGTATGATACCGTATATCTGTATCAGTGCATAACTTGTGCTTTTAGTACCATTTTTATTTTTTGGTACTGTTGGTACACTTGGTATAATTTTAATAACTTTCAGTACTACTAAATGACATTTTTAATTTTAGTACATTTTCTTACCTTCTGGTACCTCTGGTACAGCCTCCAATTCTTTTGGCACTTTAGAAGCTTGTTTCAAAGCTACCGGTACTCCAGAAGCATCTTCTGCAGTTTCAACGGCTTCACTTGACGAAGACTTTTTGGATTTTTCAACAGATTCTGATGATGATTCGCTAGATTTGTGTATTCCAGCAGCTGTCGAGGTCTTGGCCAAGGCTCGCAGTTGTCTATCTAAAAAAATTTTAAAGTTAACATTAAAAATGGCTTCAAGTTACAAAAACTAGATATAGCCATAAAATATATCAAGTTTAACCGAGTTAGCGCCATTTTTAAACAATCAAACAAGAATTTACCTCTGAATAGTCTTCCAGCTGAAGGGTCAATAAAAGCAATTTTTCGTTTCAAGACCAAACTTAATTTGTCAAATTTCTCCACAATGGCTGAGAAGGCCTTCAAGCCTCTTGGAGAACGTTGGCCAAGTTCTTGTAAAGCATCTTGTTGTTTTACTACCTAAATCAGTCAGAGTAACTTTAAAAACATATGCCTTACCCTTTTCTACCTTATCCTATCCTATTCTACCCTACCCTTCCCCATCATACCCTACCCTACCCTACCCTACCTCATCCTTTCTACCATTCTCCACCTTATCCTACCTTACCCTTAAAGATCTCTTACCTCTACCAAATAATCGATCAATTTCTCGTCAGCATTGACCTTTTCCAATGCAGTCTTCAATAGCTTTCTGTAAACTTTTTGGACAGTTTTGTTGTTCAAAGCCTGTTGCATTTGAGCTGTAGCTGACTTTACTCTATTATCAGCCAAAACTCGGACAAGCGCTGCTTCGGCACCGGTCAAACCGGCCGTTAGCTTTGGGATAAGTTCTCGTTGGGCAGCTGGAAATTTTAAAAGCTTATTTTTTCGTCATCGGTAATGGAAGCTTAGGGTAGGATAAACTATAATAAAGCTAGAGGAGTGTAAGGTATGGTAAAATAAAATAAAGTAAGGTATAGAAAAAACAATTCAACAACACTTCCAAAAACCTACCATCAAAGCCTTTAGCCAACTTCTCAATATCACCCCCATAAACAACACCAGCCACACTCAAAATTAAACTCGCTACCACCAACGTCCTCATCGTCCCAATTGACAACAAAACTCTCGTTATCGACCATTTTAAACCATCTAACCGGCTAATTGTTACCTCATTGTCTCCAGTTCGAAATTCGAAAAACTGATCAAAACAAGTTTGAAATTTGCAAAAATCAGTGGAAAAACCCGCGCAATCACTTTTTATTGAATTTTGCAGTTTAAAAAAACTGACGGGGTAAAACGAAAAGCTTACGGAGTAAACATTTTAGTTAAAAATGGTTATAACTAAATAATCAACGGTGTAATCGCGAAGGGGAAAGAATGGAAGAGAGGTAGAGTTGACAAATAAGCGTTCAGATGGTTAGTGATCATCAATCATCTTGCTTCAGAAAAAGCATAATATTTTAAGTTGAAAAGCGTTTTCATTTTTCTGTAAAAATTTTGTTACCCTACTCTACCCTACATTACCCTACCCTACCCTACCCTACCCTACCCTACCCTATCTTACTTTATCATTATCTAGTCTGCCTTATCATGATCTGTCGTACCCTAACGTGCTTCACCTTAATTTGCTATAGTTTACCCTACTACATAATATAAAAATTATCGTAACCGCTGCTTCAATATACAGTAAAAAATTTAAAAATATTTTTATATTTGCATTACTTGATGTCCAAAACGATAAAGTAACAGTTTATTCAAGTAAACATCTGCATTTATGTATAATATCGTCTTATCCACTCGCCGCTTGTTGAATATCAATCTCAACCCCAACCCTCACCTTATCATCCTTAATAAACCCATTCTTCGGGTCATAAAGAACATCCAAATCAGACAGGTTCTTGGCTTCTAACTTCAATGTCTTTTGTGTAAAAGTATGTGGCACAACCCGTGAGAACTCTTTAGCATCGTCCGCGTTTAGTACTCGTACTTTAACTTTAGCTTCTGATACATGATCTTTCGGTATGTCACCTTCTACGTCAACCTCTAAGCAGAAATGATTTCCGTTACAGTTTGATGACTTTACAGTAAGAATTAATGGAATGTCATCTACTGTGACACCAGTGGAGACGGCCCATTTGCCACGGTTCTTGTAGAGATTGCTGAAGCTTGAGAGCTCGAGGATGTAAACTACTATTGGTTTTTGAGTTGGCTTGGCTGGAAAGATAATTTTTTAGAGTTGACTAGTTTAGCTTACTGTAGCTTTCGTAAAAAAATTTGTTAACTTAGAAAGATATATACGCCTTTAAAAATTAAAACTAACCTTGTGCTTGATTGTTCCTACCCACAACAGGCTGTGGAGCAACACTTGACACCTTAACATATTGACTCAACGGAGCCGCAGTTGAAGCCTTCATACGTTGAGTAGCTCTGGAGCTCTTAGGAATCTTTACTCCAGGTTCGTATTCACAGTTTGGTCCTTCTTTTGCATCTTCCACACTATTTTCAATGTGTGAATTTGGTGTAACGCTGTGAGCATTCACCGGAGAGCTGTTTTGTTGTGGACGTCTTGTCATTACATCTGGTTGGTTTGACCGTCTGGTAAAAACTTCATGTACGTTAGGGTTGTGAGACACACCAGGTGTTTTGGAGCTACGAGAAAGAATATCTGGTTTGTCAGAACGTCTACTAACAACGTCAGGTTGATTGGTTTGCGATGACACACGTTGT
This sequence comes from Bursaphelenchus okinawaensis, assembly GCA_904066225.2. NCBI lineage: Eukaryota > Metazoa > Nematoda > Chromadorea > Rhabditida > Aphelenchoididae > Bursaphelenchus > Bursaphelenchus okinawaensis. The sequence continues at coordinate 9,008,396 of CAJFCW020000006.1, read as the reverse complement.
GGGCTAGCGGAGGCGTTGATCGGGCTTGGTGAACGTCTGCTAACAACATCTGGTTGTGATTTAGCACTTGAAGCACCTTGAGGTCTTGGTGAACGTCTGCTAACTACATCTGGTTGTGATGTAGCAGCTGAAGCTCCATGCGGTTTTGCAGAAGCTCTGTTTAGAACCTCTGGTTGAGCAGAAACTATCTGAGGCCTAGGTGAACGTCCGCTTACAACTTCCGGTTGATTGGTCTGAGATGATACTTTTTGTGGACTAGCGGACGCGTTCATATGGCTTGGTGAACGTCTGCTAACAACATCAGGTGGTGCTGTAGCACTTGAAGCGCTTTGAGGTCTTGGTAAACGTCTGCTAACAACATCAGGTGGTGCTGTAGCACTTGAAGCGCTTTGAGGTCTTGGTGAACGTCTACTTATAACATCCGGCTGGGTAGTAGCGCCTGAAACACCGTTAGCGTTTACAGACACTCCTTGAGGTCTTGGTGAACGTCTGCTAACAACATCTGGTTGTACTGTAGCGCTTGAAGCTCCTCGAGGATTTGCAGGAGTTCTGTTTAGAAGGTCCGGTTTATCAGAAACTACTTGAGGCCTAGGTGAACGCCTGCTTACAACATCTGGTTGTTTTGTACCGGCGGAGGCTTTGTTAGGAATTATAGAAGCACCGTTTGGTCGTGGAGAAGCTCTACTAACAACATCTGATTGTCTTGTAGCATCAGATATTCCATTAAGTTTAGCAGAGCGCCTACTAACAAAATCGGGTTGTCTTGTAGGATCGGATACCCTAGTAGGTTTAGCAGAGCGTCTACTAACAACGTCTGGTTGTTGTGTAGCACTGAACACACCTTGTGGTCTTGGTGAACGCCTACTAACAATACCTGGCCGACTGGTTTGAGCTGATGATGGGCGTGAATTTTCAAATTCTTTGTGTGATTTTGAGGATGCTCTACTAACAACATCTGGACGTCTTGTAACATTAGAAACTCCATTAGTTTTAGCAGAGTGCCTACTAAAAACGTCTGGTTGTCTTGTAGCATCAGTGCCTCCATTAGGTTTAGCAGAGCGTCTACTAACAAAGTCCGGTTGCTTAGACGTTCCTTGAGGTTTTGAAGAAGCCCTGCTTACAACATCAGGCTTATTAGAAACTCCTTGAGGCTTTGAAGAAGCCCTGCTTACAAAATCGGGCTGTCTTGTAGCACCTGAAGCTCTTCGAGATCCTGGAAAACGTCTGCTAACAATTTCTGGTTGGCTAGTTTGAGCATCGTCGTTGCTAATATTTTCTTCAGAGTTTGTAGAACCGTCACTTTCACTGTTTTCTGAATTTTCTTCTTCGTAAGTTTCAGTGGATTCGTAAACTACAGAAACTTCAACTACTTCTTCTCTAGGAGCTTCTGTAACTTCCACAGAGGCTTCAGTAACCTGTTCAGGAGCTGCCGTAACACCTTGAGTAGTTGTAGAAACTGTAGTTGGGGCTGCAGTAGTTTCTTTTTTCTTTTTGCCCAAAATAGAGTCCAAATCAAAGCCATGGCTCATTATGTTGTCCAAATTCTTTAGCATATCTTCAATGTTTCCTCCTATCTTTGATGGCGTAATTTTGCGAGCTGGTTGCTTACATAGGCCACAAGTGCGCGGACACCAACGTTCAATGATATTCCAATCGTATACTCCGCCATTTCTGTTACAGCCACCCATGGCTTTAATTGAGTCACAACTGCAATATTGTAGTGTCATAGCCTTGTCCTTTGTATTACAGTATGGTATATGTTAGTAATTCCGTATGTAAAACAGAATTTACAATAAGTTTTTATATAAAAAATTTTATCATACGCTGATAAAAAATAGATAGATAAAAAAACTTACGCTACAGCATCCCTACAATCATCCTCACACTGTTGACACGTATACGGACAGTATGTTTTCATCATACTAAAATGCGTATACACCGTGCAGTAATTCGCCAACGCATTACACATAAAACTGATTTTATCTTCACATGGCTTACCAGCCACGAAATACACCCCTAGGGCAATAAATACGCTGACAACCCGCATTTCACAAGAACAAAATACAAAAATAACAGTAGCTTATATAGAAAACAAGTTTTGATGTCACCGAATGTTGACATAGCTGCGTTGTTCGACTACAAACACGCAAAAATTTACAATTTATAAAACATTTTTGGCCGCCAACTTTTTTTGGGAACAGATGTGTGTAGGAAACGCGTGGGCTTGCAAATTGTAGGCTTGACAATGCGTGTTAAAGATTGTATTATGGTTTTTCATATTAAAGATTAAAAATAAATTTGTGACTGTTTAAATTTAAAAACAACTGTTTTACTAACAAGGAAAGTGCCCAACCTGTCCCGCTCTGATTGACTTCAAACTTGTTATAAAGTAAGACCATGTAAATATAAGATCTCCAGCAAAGTACTAAATCGCGCTTTCCAGAAAATCTCAAAAAAAAGATATTGAAAAATGACATTTTGAATTTCCCGCCAACTTGGCATTGTGTTTCAAGCTTGTAACTTTGTCAGTTTTTAACTTTTAATAATTTTTCTTCGACATACTAGTATAAAACCTTTAAATAAACCGACGTTTTTAAATTTGTAAACGTATCTTGTGTGAAAAGCTGAAAAAAGTCATTGAAGCACAATGCCAAATTTGCCAAATTGGACAAATAAATTTTAATTTAAAACTCAAAAGCGCGAGCTAAAATTTTTTATGGGTATTATTGATGGTACAAAGAATTCATATAAAAATTTTGAGCTGATTTCGAGCGGGGTGAGTAGGGTACTTTCTATTCTTTAACCTTACCAAAATTATTAATTTAGTGATTTTAATTTTTTATTTCACAAAACCAAAAACATTTATTATATATTTTTTTAATTTTAAAAAATTGGTTTTTTTTCAGTACTAGTGTTCGTTTTTGGCGGGGGATAATTTGTAATTATATTCAAAGACGTTTTTTCGCACTTTAAACTTTTGTTTTGTCTTTGAAAATGAATAAAAAGTAAGGCTAAAAGATTTAAAGACTATTTTTATTTATAAATCGCCGGACATTTTGGGGAAAACTGTTTTTGTATCAACACGTAATCGTTTTATGGCGCTAGGAAAAATGCCGTTTTCGGAAATTTTGATTTTTAAAGGGTTTTTTTTATTTTTTTAGTTAATTTACTTGTAGTATTGTACTAAGTGGTACTAATGTTTAAATTAACACTGTTTTCATATTTTTCTGGTGCTAAATGGTATTAAATTTAAAATTGGTACTGTTTTTATATTTTTTGGTACTAAATGGTACTAAAAGCCCAAAATGGTACTCTTATTTTAAAACCGTACCAATTTAAACTTTAGTAACATTTAGTATTATACTACAACTAAGTTAACTAAAAAATTAAAAAAAAAAAACTTTTTAAAAATTGTGTCTAAGAACCGCAGATCCACGTGTCCAAAAACCGCATTTGTCCTAGTGCCGGTTTTATCTGTAAAGCTCTTCTTGCCTTTCTGAAAATTCTGTAAAAGCAGGCTTTGAATCCAGAAATTTTTGTTTTATTTATTAAAAACCATGCATGTGCACGGCCGGGCGAGGACTTTTGGTCTGGGAGCGGGGGTTGAAAAAATCGGCACAGGTAGTTTTCACAAAAACAGATCAGGTTCAACTTTTTTGCGAAAATTTGAAATTTTTTTTCTGGGAGGGGGGGGTTCTCGTGTCCATCCCCCCCCTTAGCGCCCGGCCCTGTGTATATGTTCTGTATGTGTTTTTTACATATGCATGTTTAAAATTTTATTGTAAATAATCGTTTTTATCGTATTGTATGTCATTTTAACAATGAATATATATTAAAATTGTTTTTTTACTTGATATACTATGTACATTTTTCATTACCAAACTTGAATGTTTGAATAACATTGTTTAATATACTATGAATATTACTACACATATAATACATTACCAAGTTTTTATATAATCCTATAAAAAATTTTTAATTTACATATACTACACATTTTCACTTAATATACTACGACACTTTAGTAATATACTACGACACCTTGCGAAACGTATCTTTATTACATTTTGATTTTTTAAATTTATAATCTATACACTTAGACATGAGCAACCGGGCCGGGCCTGACCAAAATCAAAAACGGGCCGGGCTTGAAAATTAGGCCCGGGCCCAATAAAATTTTTTTAATTTTATAAAATTTTATATTTCCACATATACTCATATTTTTGATTATAATGTGTTAATTCTCGTAAAATAAAAAAAATTAATTTATACCAAAACTTTTTTTTGCAAAATTGTTTTGCCGAACTTAATTTATACAAAATTGTTTTGCTATTGAATTAAAAAGTATCAACTTCTTCTGTAGTTATTTCTGTAGTGTAACTACTTGCTAAACTAGGTGGGGGGTTCAAGGATTCGGTGCTTGTTTCCACTGAAATAATTTTCAGCTTATTTGTTAAAATGCTTCGTGAAGACTACGTGCAGATCCGTAACGCGTGCCAACTCACCTTGTTGCTGACTTATGGCTGTGGACGCGCATACAAACTCGTGTTGCACAACGCCCAAGCCTACCAACTATTCGTACAAAATGGCCCTTTTCGGCTAGTGAGTTTTAAATTTTTACTGCTACATTTTGTGAAAGTTTTGTTTTTAATTATTTGTGCTTAAACAAGTTTTGGATTCAAAATGCTTGCTTAATATAAAAGTTTTTTAATTTTGTGCGCTTTCAGCTCGTATGCTTTGACGTAACGTTCGTAACACCGATCCAGATCTGGCTAAAGCCATCGTCAAGTTTTTTCAAAATTTGACACTAATGAATAATACTCGTAAGCCAAAAATCGTTACAAAAGGAAAAGGCTTGAAAAGTTTCGCCGTAAAACAGTTTTTTTTCAGTTTGGAAGGGAGGGGGGGAGGAAGGGGGTTTTATAAATTATTGTCGCAGCGCAAACGCTCGTGCTGCTTAAATTTCGCCGCGCAACTTTTAACCGATGATTTAAATTTTAGAAGAAATGTCGCTTAAGAAGTTAAGCGCAGGGTTATACTTGCATGAACCATTTGAAAAAAATTTTCGAGTTATAGTTATTTGTGATGGAAGAATAGTTTTTACGGGTCTACCCGGAGAAAAATCAATTGGTTTATTGCTAAAAGCAAATCACTATGTGTTTTTCTGAAAAACCACATTTGCAATTGCCCGTAAGTTGCGAACAAAAGAATTCACATTAGTGTCGCAAAATTTGCTTTGATTGTGGTTCAATTGACTTTTATGCACATCATTCGTTCAAATGCCGTAGACTGCCATTCTTGTCTGCGTTTTGGTCCCCATTATCCCTGTAAACCGACAGATGGTGTTGACTATTTACATTGTAACCACTGCAACTTTTCATTTGCACTAAAGGTTTTCAAATTCTGCAAAGAAAACAATCGATCAGCCCACGCGGGCGATCCGTATTCAAATTATAATTTACCTTTTTGTTCATTTCCATTCGTAGTCTGAATAAATGCTTGTGACTACCAGTAAATAAGGATTGAAATTAAATTCTTATATGGTGCATTGCAAAAACAACGTAACTGAACGCCATATATTCTAAAGTCGCATAAAAAATTGGTGACAAAAAGTCTCAGCAGTCTCAACGACGTGCTGAACAAGCTCCAAGAACCAGTAAAAGCCGCTACACGACTGCCCGTGGTGGAACTACTAAAACGACGCAGCACCTTGGAAGATGCCATCCTCAGAAGCGAGTCCAAACTTCAACTTTTGCTTGCTTGTGAGCGAGTCAATAAAGAATCAGGCATCGACGACTATGTCAACAAAGCTACAGAAGCAATCGAAGAAGGCTATAATGTTAATAGATACCTGAAGGAGTTAATCATCGAAAAAGAACAGAAGGTAACTGACGAAGCCGAAGCGCAGACGGCAAGTAATCCAACAGCCACCCATCAAAGAAGTGCCGAAGCTACAATTTCAAACGCCCAAAGTTCAATTAACCAACTTTCAATGGTGAAGACTACACACAATGGCCGTCTTTTGCACAAACGTTCGAGGCATACGTTCACTCGACAAAGCTCACATCTTTCGAGAAAATTACGGTACTAAGAATGCTTGCAAGCCAAAGCCAGATAAGCCTTAGAATTGTACAAGACGATTGCCGAGAATTGTCACAGATTATTGGCATATTTGAAAAAGAGATATGAAGATCCGGCGATGTTAAAGCACACAAGGCTGGCGACGGTAGCAGGAAAGAAGGTCGGCCGTCAGGCCGAATACAAGAGGCCTAGATGCCACCGTCTCTGGATCGCTTGGAAATTTCTGCCCATTCTAGGTTTAAAGTTCTAGCCGCACGGTCAGTAAAAGTTTTAAAGGTTTTAAGGATATTCTGACTTTGCAAAGTCGCGGTATTTGCGTATATCGTAACCGTAATTAGTTTAGGCATTTCTTCCATATCAACAGTTCGTATCAGACTAAGGTTTATATCAAGATACAGTACCTACAGGATTTGTCCTGATACCGTATTAATAGTTTAGTATAGTATAAGATGGTCAGCCCTAGCACTAATAGGTTCTGAGACGAGCAGGGTCACTAACCCCCCCCACACCATGTAAATAGTTTCAGAAAAACAATGGAACCTTGGCAACCGAAGCTAACGTATTAAAGGTTCAAATGCACCGTAGTTTAACGATCTACATTGTCTCAACTACAACGAGCCTACATAATAAATTATACTGCACCAGCGCCATGGTTCGTGGAAATACAAATTTCGTAATATGCTCGTTTTAAAAATTGAAAATAATTTCAAAAAAACAATGGAGGCCACTGAAGCCAAACTTTTTTAGGTCCAAAGTCATAGAAGCCTAACGGTCTACGTTGTATCAATAACAACAATACACAATAAGCTTCACCGTACCGTAGCAGGGTCAGAGGCTAAACAGATTTCGTAGTACGGTTGATTGCATTTGGACAAAATGCCCTTAAACTACAAAATGCGGAAGAACAAAATATAAGTAAAAATTTTACTATGTCTAAAACATTTTAAGACTGATATAAATAAATTTTTGGTGTTATTTTAAAAATCTGTTTATAAAAAAATTTTAGATCAGATGTTACAACGTAAAGGACCGCAAACACAACTACCTGGCTACCGATGCCCCAAGCGAAGACCAAATAGAGCTGGTACTGTCGGATTCGAGCTGCGTAGGGTTCACGTTGGGCTGAAAAAGCTAGTGAGAGCGATAACAAATAGCTGGCCACTAGGTTGGCTATTTCTTTGCCGCCCTTACTAGTTTTTTTTCCGAAGGCCTCGGAGACACATTACTCTCTTAGGTACTGTTCTTAAAAATTTTTTACCGCAAGTTAAAATTGGTGTCATGATAAGCTTTTTAAAAAATTATTTCTTCTATTTTCCTTTCCTAACTATAGCTTAATTATAGCCAAAACTTATTTTCCAAATCAACCTGTTATTGTAATACGCTAAATTAACAAATAATTATGTTACAATAACAGTCTGTGCAAGAATAGGTGTCAAGGTTGTTATTACTAGAGTTCCGTGTCATTTACGTCATTTTCATTTTTTCGGCGATCAGCGAACAAAGTTTATTACACTGAAATCTCAGAAACGACAACTGAAAAGCTGACGGATATTCTAGTCGCTTCGAAGATATACTACTAAATATAACACATAGATTATTCTTTACATCAAAGATTAAATATTATTTGATCATCGATGCTTACTTTGGCTTAAAAAGTTTGTATTTTATTTTTAAAAAAGGTTATTTTTTATTTAAGTTTTGATTGGCGTAATATAGAATATAATCTTTGTTGTATAAGTACATTACTCATATTATCAAATCCAGCGCATCTCACTGTATATAAAAGCATTGTAAAAAAGCTCTTCTTATAACGCACGAAGCAGGGCTATTGTAAAGATTACTGCACAAAAGACGCTATATGAAGTAAACATTTGGCAACGTAAACCTAAAAATCCGTAAAATTAAAAAAGATAAATTTTGTATAAAAGATTTTATAGCACAACGCAAAACTTAAAACACAAAAAGCTCGTTTACTCCATAGGAGACTTTAAAACTCAGGATACAGTGTTAAGATGATCCATCCTAATATGATGAATTTATTTTTGTTATTACACGTAAAATTAACCCAGTTTGGAGATTTCGCTGAAATTTCAAAACTAGTGCGTATTTGTTTAGAAAAAACACGGGATGGTGAAAGGAACGACAGGGCACGGTATTTTCCGGACGGCACGGTGGTTTGGTTTTTTCTTGATCTTTTGCGTTTTCTTATGAAAATAGTGGTATAATGACGCAATTTTTATATATTTGTTGTTTTCTTACACTATACCTATCATAAAATCTTATCTACTCTATATATGTTTGGCTGTAGTGCTAACACTGGCCTATTGTACTAGTTAGTACTACCTTCAAACTTCCTGATATCTCAACATTTGTTTTTTTCTTCATCTTTTCTTTTTCTTTAACCCTCTCCAACTTTTACCTTTATTTTCTTCGGTTATCGCACGTAACAATTCGTATCTGCCCGCCCCAAAAAAAGTAAAATCTATTAACTTAACATCCAAGAAAACTTCAGAGTATATAAGCTGGTTTAAAATGCTACTGAACATCATCAACAATAAATATGAAGTTTGTTTTGGTACTGGCTTTGATTTGTGTTGGATTTGCCCAAGGCTTCTTCTTTGATGAGTACCCAGCTGCTAAGGGTAAGACTTAATCTAGTAAAAAACGAATTTGTTTTAGCCTATAAAACACCTTTAAATTTTTTTAGATTTTTCAATTTTAACATCCAAATTTTTAGCCCTGATCCCATCCGACATTGCCGACTTCATCCACAAACTTCGCCCCGATGAAGTTGCCATAATCAAGGCTGCCAATGCCCGCCATCCAGGCAATATCAAAGCAATCATTAAAGACATTGAGCACACTTCACCAGCGCTCGCCATTAAAGCTACCCCCATTGCTCGCAAATACCAAAAAATCGTACAAAGTTTCACCCCAGCCGGGCGAAAGTTCTCGGACGAACTTTTAAAGTCGATCTCATTGGCCGCTATTAGCCCAAGCGACAGCAAGGTACAAACGACCGCTCAAAGTTTGTTGACCAAATGGAACGCCTTGGATAAGACTACCCAAGCTCAACTTAACGCCAAGTTCCCTAATGCTTTGAGCGGACTTCAAAGTAAGGGTTTTAGAAACTTGAATTAAAATTTTGATTTTTAAGCCACTAAAATTCAAATTTTAAAACTGTCAAAAATCACCTTATAACAATTAGCCAAAACTTATAATGTTACACTATGTTTTCAGAAAAACCTATATTTTTACTATTTTCCAGAGCTAGCCAAAGAAGGCCCAACCTCATTCCGCGCCCGTGCTGCCGCCGCTCCACGTAAACCCGTTTCAAACCCAATCCCTCAACGCAAATTCCTGAAAGATGCTCCAAAGAAAGCCGCTAAGCCCGCTGCACGTGCTGCTCCCAACGTCCGCCCACAAAGCACCGTCTCTCAAGGTTAAGATCTACCAAAAGCTTTAGAAACATACCAAAAAATGAGATATTGAGTTTAAAATAAATTATTGATTTTTAAATTGAAAAATGCCAAATTTGCCAAATTGGCGGGAAACCAAAATAATTCAAATTTAAAACTCAAAAGCGCAAACTAAAATTTTTTATAGGTACTTATTCTATACCAATAACATTAAAGGTACAAAAGTCGGGTTTTAAACACAAATAAAGTTAAAGTAGTTGACCACGTTCGTTTGTACTGACGATACCAAGCTTGGTAAAGAACAGTTTTTCCTCTTGTGGAATATACAACTTTTTGTAGCTGTTTTCCAAGTCTGTAACACGATGATGGAACATTTTCCAGCATTTTTCGCCGTTAATCGATGCTGCAATGCCTTGCTCTAATAATGATATTCTAATGTCCCAGGTCGTGTTTGGCTTGGGTTGAGTTAGAGCACATCGCTCCAGATTCACAAACTTTCCTTTCTCCATATGACTCATTGCGATTTGCTTTAGTGTGGGCATAATGATAAAACAACCAATTATTTGATTATCATTGTTCATCACATATATGCTCCATCTATTATCACCCACTGACGCAACGATCTGAAGAGTTTCTCCTGAAACAGTAAGACATAATGTAGGGCAGGGCCTACGATACGGTAAAGCGTAGAGTAAGGTAGAGCATAGGGTACGGTAGGGCTTCAGGTACAATAGGGCTTAGGGTACGGTAGAGCCTAGGTACAGTAGGGCCTAGGGTACGGTAGAGCCTAGGGTACAGTACGGCCTAGGGTACGGTAGGGCCTAGGGTACGGTAGGGCCTAGGGTACGGTAGGGCCTAGGGTACGGTAGGGCCTAGGGTACGGTAGGGCCTAGGGTACGGTAGGGCCTAGGGTACGGTAGGGCCTAGGGTACGGTAGGGCCTAGGGTACGGTAGGGCCTAGGGTACGGTAGGGCCTAGGGTACGGTAGGGCCTAGGGTACGGTAGGGCCTAGGGTACGGTAGGGCCTAGGGTACGGTAGGGCCTAGGGTACGGTAGGGCCTAGGGTACGGTAGGGCCTAGGGTACGGTAGGGCCTAGGGTACGGTAGGGCCTAGGGTACGGTAGGGCCTAGGGTACGGTAGGGCCTAGGGTACGGTAGGGCCTAGGGTACGGTAGGGCCTAGGGTACGGTAGGGCCTAGGGTACGGTAGGGCCTAGGGTACGGTAGGGCCTAGGGTACGGTAGGGCCTAGGGTACGGTAGGGCCTAGGGTACGGTAGGGCCTAGGGTACGGTAGGGCCTAGGGTACGGTAGGGCCTAGGGTACGGTAGGGCCTAGGGTACGGTAGGGCCTAGGGTACGGTAGGGCCTAGGGTACGGTAGGGCCTAGGGTACGGTAGGGCCTAGGGTACGGTAGGGCCTAGGGTACGGTAGGGCCTAGGGTACGGTAGGGCCTAGGGTACGGTAGGGCCTAGGGTACGGTAGGGCCTAGGGTACGGTAGGGCCTAGGGTACGGTAGGGCCTAGGGTACGGTAGGGCCTAGGGTACGGTAGGGCCTAGGGTACGGTAGGGCCTAGGGTACGGTAGGGCCTAGGGTACGGTAGGGCCTAGGGTACGGTAGGGCCTAGGGTACGGTAGGGCCTAGGGTACGGTAGGGCCTAGGGTACGGTAGGGCCTAGGGTACGGTAGGGCCTAGGGTACGGTAGGGCCTAGGGTACGGTAGGGCCTAGGGTACGGTAGGGCCTAGGGTACGGTAGGGCCTAGGGTACGGTAGGGCCTAGGGTACAGTAGGGCCTAGAGCACAGTAATTACAACACCACTCACCAAATCCCCAAACATCTTCTCCATAGTATGGCAACGTCACATCTTCTTTAATATCCAATGCGTCTAACCGTACCAAACGAGCAATGACCCCGTAATTGTTTACAATATTCTGATAGTCAAACTCTAACGCTTTAGATTCCTTATTATTTAATACTATTTGAATACTGTTTTCACCGACAAACTTGATAGTAAAGTCGAATTCTGAATTCGGATGCAGATACTCTTCGAAATGGTACGTCTTAAAATCTGGCAGGTTCCGATCTAAAATTGGCTTGCATATAAAACTGGATAAAACATTTCGTGAAACTTCAGTACATAGAAGCGTAGTGGTAAAAAAAGATTTAAAGGTTGCTTGTTATGCAGAAGTTTTGTTATAGAGATGTGTGTTTTACGGGAGTGCCTCTGATTATGGGTTGGCTACAGCTTTATATATATATATGTATATATGTATCCTCTAAGCTCTATGTGAAGCGTGAACACACTATTAAGAGTTTGGAAAGGTTACAGTTATAGAACAAAAAACTCATTACCGTTTTTGACCTCCAAGTAACAGTCGTTTACATCATCTGGGTTGTAGTGATTTTCAAATCCCAAGAACCTGTTCTTTTCACCCCCATAGCTATTGTAATATCTCAAAACAAATTTAAAAGTGAAGTTGTCAGGAGGACCAGTCAGCCCTTGAACAGACAGTACGTTGTTGGGAAGGACGCCTTGTTTCCGTGGCCGATACTTTTCAAAATCGTAAACCTCTGCTGTAACATAAAATATGGTCAAAAAGACAGTTAGAAAACGCAACATTATCGTAGTAGAAAACTGAAAAACTTCTGTTGTAGAGCAAAGCCGGGAAATGTAGGCGGCCGCGTATTGTAGTGCTAGCAATCGTAAATTGTAGGCCCAATAGAGAATAACTATATTTACCGTAACAAACCGTCTTCACTGCCAGATGTTTCAAAGTAAACTTTCTTTAATTATACCAAACCTTTAAGTATATTCTGCTTATATATAGAGCATTTTTTAACAAATAACAGTGTTCACAACATTTCTTGGTGTCTCATAAAACCTGGGAACATATTATTTAAATTTATTGGCGTACATCAATACATCATTTCGTTGATAATTGTGTGAACAACAGCAAAAATGAATATGAATCTGAGAATTTTATTTAAAATTTTTTTTTTAAATTCAAATTTTTTAAATTAAATTTAATTCAAGTTTTCTTTACCTTATATCGCTTTTTCTCAAAATTTATCATGGCATTGTTAATTTTTCATACAACAACAAATAATGCATATTATAACTGTTAATTTTGCGAACTGTGTAAGGTAGCGCATTGCTATAAAATAAAGAAGCCCTGAGACTTTTTTAAAATTTATTATTTTGTAGTTATTTTGTGCACTATCAGAGTCAAACGACTTTGCTGTGACAATAGAGTTGTACGAGATGACATCGGGGTTTTCAAAACTAGACCTATAGGATGAAGTGCATCAAATTATAATAAAAACTGAGTTTATTTTTTGTTAACTGCCCCTGGCTAGCCTAGCACAGCTCTTCAAAAATGCGTTCACAAAATTATAACGTTTGATCTTCTTTTATCCTACATAGGTGTCGCTTTCAAAACCCGACTTCAATTTGTGCATACAGTGTAATCCCGATATAACGAATCTCAAGGGGATTGAAAAATCGTTTGCTGTAGCGGGGTTTCGTTATAACCAGTGTTTCGCCCGGACCGGTCCGGAGCGTTTTCACCGGTTCGGTCCGCAAAGAATTTTTTTTGTTATTTTTTTAAAAAGCAAAAGGCGCTAAAATTGCTTTCTTTACGCTTAAAAACTTAAAAATATATTTTATTTGCAGTTTTTAAAACGGCTTTATTAAAATAAAAAAAAATGTTTTTGCGGACCGGACCGGTCTGGCAAAACACTGGTTATAACCAAACTTTGCTTGTTAAAGAATCAGTGCCAATTTTTTTTAAATTTAACTCGTTATGGGTTTCGTTATAAGCAGAGTCATATTAGCCAATTTTCACTGTATTTTTCGTTTTTTTAAGTTTCAGGTGCGAGCATAGCTCAGGAGCTTTGAAAAACTTCACATACTACAGTACTTTTTGCCAAAATTGCTATACAACTTCTCCTTAAACCCAAATTATTGTAATACCGTAATGTTACGCATTACTCATATCTATTGGGACATTATGCCAATCTTAGTCATCAGCTCATGGCTAAGTACCATACAAGCTTATGACAAAGAGCCTTTCCAACAAGCATTCGAAGTTTTTGAACCACGAATTCGGAGAATCAATCTTGCCGATATCAACTTTGTTGATGGCGAGTTTATAGACAATAAAAAACAGACATTTTGGATAAAAGCGTTCATAAAGTGTACCGAAAAACATCCTTACTTCAAGGCGTACACTTACCGATGTGAACAATATTTTACAATTCATTACGATGGTGGAACATGGTATTTTACTGATTACGGTAGGTTGTAGCAAAACGGTAAGACAGAAGTCTTTTTTACTGTGCCGTAAAGCCTACGGCACATTATAGAAAAAGGTACAGTATAAATTACAAAAAGGTCATAGAACTGGACTTTAGATATATAGATATGACTGGGGTTTAGGTATATACAATACAACAGAGTACAATAGGGCCTAATTTACGGCAAATCATACGGTACAGTAGGGCTCAGAGTACATTAGCGTTTAAAACGGTGTTTCAGAAAACTTTAAAACTTTAGGTCATGACACAACAGAAGTGGAAAAATTGATGGGAGACAATCACATCGCAGTGACGCTTGAAGCCCAAAACGGTGGAATTCAAATCTATACGGGGCCTGACGATGCAAAACAAAAGTTACACAAATTTACCGGCCACTACGGTCAAATCGATCTATTGTACTTGTCTGGTCCTCTAACCAAAGGTTCCATCAAAATCACCTCACTGGTTAGTAACAAGTGGTATGCCCCAGTTGATATGACCAAAAGTACGTTTTCTTGCTTGGCAGACTGAAAGCCTAAAGCGTAGTTTTTAAAAGACGATTTCTGAGACCGTGAAGCATCCTGAAACGGCCGTGTGCCCTAGAAATTTACCCTCTGTTTTTACCTGATAAATCGATAACAAAGGCTTTTATATAAGACACATGGTAAAGCGATTTAGGCTAAAATGCCTTTTTATGCCATTTTTTGACTTAAAACAACTTAAATTTTGTAAAAATCCAATAATGCTCCAAAATCTTTGAAAATGTGCGTACATACGTTTTCAACCATGCTGAACAAAACTGTAATTGAACATTTTTTTCTATTTTTACCGTAACCTACCGTAATCCGACCGGTCGGTTATAAAAGTGCAAATATCTAAAAATTTAGCACGGATCTTCATGGGCAATTTTTACATATTCAAAATCTACATTAAAAGTAGATATTGATTGACTATGCGTTCACTTCTAGGGCTGCGTATTTTGGGGATTTTTGGCCGTTTAAAAAATTACCGTATCTTACGGTCAAAATATTTAAAAATCATAACTCCGTTTGTACTGCTGTAAATAATGTCAAATTTGGCATAGTTATGTTTTTGACTATTCTAAACAAAATTGTAATTGAAAATTTTTTCTATCGTTACCGTAACCTACCGTAACCCAAAACTACTGTACGGATTACGGTAGGTTATGGTAATAATAAAAAAATTTTATTTTTATTACGGTTTAGCACAGTTTAAAACACACATATACAATTTTTTGGAAAATAAAGCGTTTTACGAATTCGTTATTAATTTTTAATATTTTGGCTGTTTTTAAACGGCCAAATCTCCCCGAAATACGCAGCCCTGGAAGTGAACTATTTTCAAAGCTTTTGGAGCATTATTGGATTTTTAAAAACTTAAACTGTTTTAAGTCAAAAAATGACATAAAAATGCCAAAACGGCATTTTAGCCAAAGCTTTACGATGTGTCTTACAACTGTACTAGTCATCGATTTATCAAATAAAAATAGAGGGTAAATTTCTAGGGCACACCTCGCTTTACGGTCTCAGAAAGCGTCTTTTAAAGTATTTTTTTTTGAACTACAGTGGAACTCCTGTATAACGAAACTCCTTTATAACGAACAAATTTCAAATCCCCGAGCGATTCGTTGTACAGGAGTTCCACTGTATTTTTTTAAAAGTTTTACAAAATAAATTTTTTATTATTCAGGGAACCTATCATTGGGTCTTTTAGTCAAAGAATTAAAGGACGATTTTGACTTAATGTTAATTGGTGAACAAGATATCGTTATGTTTTACATGACTTTTCACGATAATTTTCTCAAGTTTAACTCTGATACGGAAGGTAGATATGGGAACGAAACGCGCTGTACCTTAGATTATATAGACCCAATTGAACTGGACAAAGTTTCAAACCTTACAATTTACATTGATCCAAAAGACAAACTACACGCTCATGTTATATCTAACGGTAAAGCATGTCCACCGTTCCAGATGCCCAACATGGCAGATTTTAATTTGAGTCAAAATCCGAAAAGAGGATTGATGCACTTTGTCAATAACCGAGTTGTTTCTATAATTTTTTAATTATCCTTGATGTTTTTCACCCAACGAACAAAAACCTTTTTTAAGTTCAACTTTTACAATAAACACTTTAATTTTGCTTTGTAGAACTCCTGTATTAAAGGTTTAAAGGTTTATTAAAATATTTCTACGCTATACAATTACAATTTATGGTCGGTGGAATGTAGATATAGTTAGATTATATGTTGTTGATGTCGACGATTGCGTTGAGATACTGCGTGTATGTTCCTGGATTGTTCTAGTTTTTCCTTGTTGTCCACTGGAGCTATCCTTGGTTTATGATTGATGTTTCTCATACTCGGGCTTCCCCCCAGTTTACACTGTTCACCGCATCACTGATTCGTGGGAGAGGTGCTCTATAGGAATTCTGGCTTGCCTATCATACACCTGTGTTGGCCAAGTGATGATGTGCCTATTCCCCGTGCTCCCAGCACTACCCATTCCTCAATGGGCCTGGGATGGGCAGAGGCGGGGGTCGAACCAAGGTCCTTCCGACTAGCAAGTGGCACCGCAACTACTGCGCTATCCCCGCGTTGTGTACCACTAGACCGAAAATAATCCTGCCGTGATCGCCAAATAGTGACAACGATTTCTCGAATAATAATATATAATAATATTTATTGTTGGTCAACAATATAATAGACAAAATCACTGACGATGAGACAGGTAAAACGTTCGACCGGACTTTGGACGTGGCTCTGAACTGATTGAATGACGCGCGTGCTTTTGGTTTGATCAGGGAAAGTTTGACAAATTTGCATAAATGTTCTAAATAACACGTTTCTTGATTGCGGTTCACTGTCTATATTCGCTCTTTTTTCAGCAAGGGTCATTTTCGGCCACTCAGAAGAAAAAGAATGAAAAACAGCGAAGACAAGTAAAGTTACCTAAAACGTAATACTTTGCGTCACATAAATAAACTCATAACTGACAAACAGAACTTTATTCTGTATCAAATAAAATCAAAAAATACAAAAGTCGGGGTTATTAACGGTCGAAAAAAAGTTAAAATACGTGACCTCGTTCGTCCGAGCTGATGACACGAAGCTTACTTAAAAAAAGTTTTTCCTGTAGTGGAATATACAGCTCTCGGTATTTGTGTTGCATGTCCGTAACACGATGATGGAACATTTTCCAGCATTGTTCGCCGTTAATCGACGCTGCAATGCCTTGTTCTAATAATGATATTCTAATGTCCCAGGTCGTGTTTGGCTTGGGTTGAGTTAGAGCACATCGTTCCAGGTTCACAAAGATTTCTTCCTCCATATGACTCATTGCAATTCGTTTTAATGTGGGCATAAAAATAAAACAAGCCACAATGTTTTGGTCGTCGTCCATCAAATATATGTTCCATCTGTTATCACCCACTGTCGCCACGATTTGAAGAGTTTCTCCTGAAATAAGAAAATGCACTATAGAGTTAATACAGTGGGAGCTAAAGTACGATAGAATCTTATGTACCGTAAGGCCTCTTAACGGAAAGACCAAAAACGTAGCAAACGGTACGGTAATTTTGACGCCACTCACCAAAGCCCCAAACGCCCTCACTATAGTATGGCAACGTCACGTCTTCTATAACGCCCAATGCGTCTAATCGTTCCAAAGCAGCTTGAATCCCGTAATTGTTTGCGTACTCATAGTTAAGCTCTAACACTTTAGACTCCTTGTTATTTAATACTACTTGAATACTAGTTTCACCGACAAACTTGACTTTAAAATCAAACTCTGAATTCGGATGCAGATACTCTTCGAAACGGTACGCCTTAAAATCTGGCAGGTTCCCATCTAAAGTTGGCTTGCATATAATAATAGTAATATTTAATGGAACGCATGTATAACGAAGCGTAGTGGTAAAAAGAGATTTAAAAATTGCCTGTTATGCAGAATTTTTGTTATAGTTTTGTATGTTATACAGGAGTGCCTCTGATAGCATAGGCTGGCTACAACTGTATATACATAATATATATATATATATATGTATCTACATAGCCCTATGTGAAGCTTGAACACACTATAAAGAGCTTTGAAATGCTATACATAGTTTCCCCCAAAAATCTTGGAACACCCTGTAGTTATCGAACAAAAAAATCATTACCATTTCGGACCTCTAAGTAACAGTCGTTTGCATCGTCTGGGTTGTAGTGATTTTCAAATGTCAAGAATCTGTTTATTGTGCAGCCATAACTGTTGTACGCGTTTAATTGAAATTTAAAAGTGACGTTGTCAGGAGGACCAGTGAGTCCTTGAACAGACAGTACGTTGTTGGATTCGAAGCCTTGTTTTCGCGGCCGATACTTGAAAAACTGCTGAAGTTCAGCTGGAACATACGATATCGTCAGAAAGACAGCTAGAAAACGCAACATTATTGTGGTAGAAAAAATCTGGCAAGTTGCTATAGTTTAACAAAACAAACAAATCACTGTAATAGAACAAAGCCGGCAAATTACTGTAGTATAGTGTCAGCAAATGTATACGGCCGCGTATTGTAGTACCAGCAATCGTTAATCGTATTTGCACTAGCTCAGGAATATTTACTGTAGCAGGCCGTATTCTCTCTCAGATTTTTTAAAGGAAACGGTGGTCGAACATGCTTTACTTTTGAGTATATTGTACTATATATATTTAGCAACCTTCTCACAAAAGAAAAAACACAGAAAAATATTTTTAAATTTATTAACGTATATCAATACATCATTTCGTTGATATTTGTGTGATCAACAGCCAAAATTAATATTAATCTGAGAATTTTATAAAAAAAATAATTTTCTTTAAAAATTTGAATTTCATTAACGTTATGCGCACATTTTTCTCAAAATTCACCATAGCATAACAATTTTTCATAACACAATAAATGGTGCATTTTACAGCTGTTAATTTTGTGAACTGTATATAGGAGCGTATGGCTACATATAAGCAAAAATTTATTGGGTTTTTTTCTAATTTTAGCATTTTGTTGTTTTACGCCCTAACAGAGTCCGGCTGATGACTTCTTAGAACTCACAAGGAAAGTGCCCTACCTGCCCCGCTCAGATCCAGCTTAAAATTTTTATATGAGTTCATTGTACTACCAATAGTACATATAAAAAAGTTTAACTCGCGCTTTTGAGTTTTAAATTTAAGTTATTTTAGCTTCCCGCCATTTTGGAATTGTGTTTCAAGCGCTTCAAAAATGGCGTATTTATAAGCTTGAACATAATCCCAGTTTGGCGGGAAATTCAAAACGCAATTTTTTGATCTCGATTTTTTACAGATTGGCTGGAAAGCGCAATTTAGTACTTTGCTGAACGTTTTACATTTACATTATCTTTCTGTATAAAAAGTTTGAAGTCATTCAGAGCGGGGCAGGTGGGGTACTTTACTTGTCAGCAAGACTAGATTTTTTAAATTTATTTAAAACGGCCGTGCCTAAAATTTTGACACCGGGCCTGGGCCGTGTTTTAAAAGTGGGCCCGACTTGCTTCTGACCCCTAAGCAGGAAAGATCACTTTTTAAAAAACTTCTATGGAAAAGAATCCGTTCTCACACCTAGAAAGGGGACCTCCTTCCCAGCGCCCGTCTTGTTCACTGTAATGGTAATTAACGATTATTTTTTCTAAATCATTTCCAGATTTTTGTTTAGGCCCGACATAGCCAAAGACATTTAAAAAAGTCACATACTTCTGCCCTTTTTGCCAAGATTACTGCACCACCCTAATGTTAAGTATCACTGATACTGATTCTATCACTATACCAATGTTAATCGCCATCTCATGGCTGAGTGCTATACAAGCGTATGACAAAGAGCCTTTTGAACAAGCATTCAAACTTTTCAAACCTCGAATTCGAACAATACGGCATGGCGATATCAACTTTGTTGATGGCGAATTTATAGACAATAACACACAGACATTTTGGATAAAAGCATTCATAAAGTGTACCGAGAAACATCCTTACTTCAAGGGATGGACTTACCGATGCCCACAATATTTTACTGTTTATTACGATAGTGGTACATGGTATTTCACAGATTACGGTAAGTTGTAACAAAGAGAACGGCAGAGCGTATGTATTCTTACAGTGACATAAAACCTAAGGCACAATAAGGCTTTTAATTTAAGGTAAGGCCTCGGGTACGGTAAGGTTAAGCTAGGGTTCGGCTTTAGGTAAAATACAACGATAATTACGGTAGGGCATACAGTGCGTTAAGATCCAAAACGGCGTTACAGAAAAATTTAAAACTTTCAGGTCGTGACTCAACAGAATTGAAGAAATCGATGGCAGACAATCACATAGCAGTGACGGTTGAAGCCCAGGACGATGGAATTCAAATATAGAGTCGACGAGGCAAAAGAAGCCTTACACAAATTTACCGAATACTACAGTCAGATCGACCTACTGAGCTTGTCTGGTCCACTAATCAACGGTTCTATCAAAACTACTTCAGTGGTTCGTGAGAAATGGTATGCCCCAATCGATATGACCAAAAGTATGTTCACAATGCGCCTTAAATTGAAAATTTCGCTTTAACAGAAACCCCCACTTGAGTTTAATACAAAGAAAAATACCAAAGTAATGCTTTCATCATTTAGGAAACATAACACTAAGTCTTTACGTCACATCGCATAGCCAAGACTTCGGCTTAATGGTAATTGGTGAACAAGATATCGTTATGTTCTACACGACGTTTCGAGATTCGACCCTAAAGTTCAATTCTGATACGGAAGGTAAATGGGAACAAGAATATCTTTGTAACGGACAGGATATAGAAGAAATCGAACTAAACAAAGTCTCAAACTTCACACTTTACATTGATCAATATCACAAACGACTTCTTCAGGTTATAGTTAACGGCAATGAATGTCCATCGTTCGTAATGCCCGATATGACAGCGTTTAATTTAAGCCAAAATCCGAAAAGAGGACTGATGTACTTTGCCGGTAACCGAGTTGTTTCTTTAAATTTTTAAGAATATATTTGATTTTTTCGACTCAACAAACAAAAATCTTCAATTTTTACTTTAACAAACAATAAACTCTTTAATTGTGCTTTACAATAGAAGTAATGTGTAACGAATTCCTCTATAACAAAAATCTCGAATAACGAACAGTTTTTAAATCTCCGTGGAACACTGTAAAGTGCATTTATAACCCATGTTTAACAAAACCCCTTCATAACGAACAAATTTTAAATACCCGAGAAAGCGCTACCTAGAACTGGCTCCCGGCCTGGACTTGAGGATTCAGCCGGGCCGGCAATTTTACACAAAAAATTTTTTCTTTCTTATTTTTTTTTCGGGAAGAAAAGGGGGCGGAGGTTGCGCCTTTCTTTCGCAAAAGGAGGCGGAGCTTGCGCTTTTCCCCGGAAAAGAAGGCGGAGCTTGCGAATAGAGGTGAGAAACGGGCCGAGATTTGGGCCCTCTCGGGCCTGAACAGGCCCGTTTTTTAAAAATTTTTTTCCCGCGCTTTTTTTCTACTGGTCGAATTGGTCTGAAACTTTTTCTACTCCTATGTTTTGAATGGTCCTGACTACTATAACTAGTCTTAAAATTTTGATATCTCTTATCGTTTTTGAGATATGGACTTGGCGGGAAAAAAATATTCAAAAAAACGGGCCCAATCGGGCCCAAGGCCCGGCCCGTTTCTCACCTCTACTTGCGAATGCGTTTCCCCGAAAAAAAGAAACTTTTTGCGACTTCGGCTTCCAAAAAAATATTGCAAATCACTACTCCTACCTCTAAACATCTAAAAACAGCAAAAATATTTATTGGAATAACAAAAATCAACGAGATTGAAGATCAATGTCGGAAAAATCTGATTCATGTCGAGGCTTTTCATTCTCTACCACAACATCCTCGTCTTCTTCGCACTCGCTTGAACTTGAATTGAGACAAAACTGGGATTCGGCCTAAAAACGTTTTGTTAATATTACAAAAATTTCAAATTTCAAAAAAAAATCGAAATTTTTTAATAAAAAATCGAAAAGTAGGGGTACGATAAAATTACTGTAACTTTATAATTACGTGAGTTTAAAAAATCGATTTTTTGAGGTTAGATAGGTTAATAACCTATTAATATCTATCCGAATTTTCAAGTTTCTTACAACCATATAAAAAAAGTTATGGCAAAAAACAAAAATTTTAGACTTTTGAAAATATTTTAAGAATTAAAATAAAAAAACTTAAGATTTACCTTTTCTGGAAGCAGATTTTCCTGTTTCTTCTTCACATCGGTATACGCTTCCTTGTCTTTAGCTATTTTGGCATTCGCTGATAATCTGACAGTCACTTTTGGAGACACAAGTTCCTTGATTTGATCGGTTTTAATCGACCAGATGTCTTCGTTTTGGGTCGGCAGGGATCTAGAAATAAATTTTTATTAGTCAACGGATTTTGAACTTAAATTTTTGTTACCTAAAATTCACATTTTCATCGTATTTACCACTATAAATAAATAACTAAGTAAAAATTGTAGTTTCTTACGTATGATTATCAATTTCATGGCCAAAAAGCCTCGCAAACCAATTGGAAATCAACTGCATTCCATAGCTGAATGCTCGGCAGCCCAAATAAGGAACCTCTTCTTCAGATGACATCAAAACACTGCTTTTCAACTTGAATATCAACCAAAATGACATTTTTCCAAAAAATCAAAAATTTTAAAACAAAAAAAACTTTTCAAAATTCAAAATTTTGCTCAAAATTTTGACACCTCTATAATCACTTTCGCATTTTTTGCCTTTACCGTGCGGTTGTCGACCCTCTACAGCGCGGTATATTCCTCATGCTGACCAATTTCCTGGTAAACTCTTGGCTAAAAGCAGGTGACGTTCCCGGCGAACAGGGCAACGAGTGGTGGGTTTTAGTGCTATTAATGACGTCTTCAAATACCATTGACATGCCTAAAAGTAAAATTTTAAACCTTCAATTTGAGGTCAAATTTTAAAATTTTTAGTCCACGAACAGCCAGTCCCACCGCTAGCTTCACTGAATCGGATCCGAAGAATACCAAAAGTGATAAACGTGAACGATTACAAAATTGTGTCACCACAGCGTTTGGCATAACCGTGGGACCACGACCAACTCCAAATTCATGTCATTACAAGGTAAGAAAGCGTCTCTGTGGATTAAAATATCGAAAAAATAAACCAAAAAATTTTCTTCATACCTACTGTTTAAAAATTTTACTTTTTTCGATATTGTCGCAGCTAATCTGTACTCATAATTCAAAAATAGCACACACGTCAAAAAGAATTGACCATTTTACTAAAAATTTACTCTTAAAATCATCCGATTCTTTTTGGAGCGTCCCTATAATAACTTATTTTTTCACATTTTTAACATCCAAAACATTGTTAAAACTAAAAAATAACTTGTGAATTAGAAAGTAAATAAAAAGCAATTTAGACTGAAGTAAAATGTCCAGAAAGTTTGTGGAACAGATTAATGTTGGCGGAAAACTCTTCGAGGATCCGGACTTCGAGATGAGCTCATTGAAAGATCGCTTCCCAAAGCTCGAATTCAAACGTCCTCCTGTGAGTTTTATATGTAAAAGACGCAAAAGATTCTGTATTTAAAAATACGAGAATGTAAAAGTCCATTTTTTATGAAAATTTTGAAAAAGTCCGAAAAAACCGCCAAAAATCGGGTTCAAATTTCCGTCGAAAGAAAATTTTCAAACACTGATTTTCGACTAATTTGCAAAATATTTGAATAGGTTTAACTGTCCTAAAAATTTTGTAAATCAAAGATTTTTAGCTTAAAAATTAGGCATTAAATTATACTTGCTTTTTTTCAGGAAATTTGCCAAGATCCAAAGTTTTTCATCAAGGGACGATCATCTAAACCATCAGGAAAGAGTCAAATTGGAGATGCCTGGTTCCTGCCGGCCGTTACTTTGGTCGCATCACGTCCAGACTTGATTGAGAAGGTCTTTGATGTCAACCAAAGCTTTGAGAAAGAAAAATACACGGGAATGTTCAAATTCAAGTTTTGGTTGTATGGAGAATGGGTGAATATTGTTGTAGACGATAGATTGCCGGTAAATGGAAAGAACTTGATGTTCTGTGGCGTGAATGATGAAGGTTTTTGGATGGCTTTGCTGGAAAAGGCTTATGCGAAGTGAGTTGACGTATATTTTTTAGTTTTCTTGAAATTTAGTTTTTCTTCGTTGGCAAACGTTATATTGTACATGAGGCTGATGGAAGTGGATTTTGCGTAAAGGGTACATCTTAGAACTAGCTTAAATTTGGCGTAGAGTAAGATAAGACTATCAGAATCGTATTTTACAGTATTTTCGGTTTAATTTTTGTTGATTTATTGGTTTGCTATATTGTTTTAGGGGTAATAGTTTATCAAAATAATTTTTCTTGCTTTTTCTTTAGAATTATCTCATTTTACGATATTGTTTTAGGTTGATTGGTTCATACGACGCAATAACTTGTGTCGGCTATCCCTTTTCATTGCTATGTTTAACTGGTGGAATTATCGATACGGTACACAAATCTGAATTCGAAGCCGATGAATACGAAAAATTGGCTCAGGAAACTGCGACTGGAGTGTTGATATTAGCGCTGACGAGTTACGATTTGCCGTTGGGAGGAATAAATGGACTTTTACCGAATCAAGCTCATGCTCTTACTGGGCTTATTGAGGTAGAAATGAATTTTAGGATGATATAATTTTAAAATTTAAAGTCGAAATTTAAAGGTTATTGATTTTTGAAAATTCTGTAAACATAATATTTTTAGGTAACATTTAAAAAATGGTTATTTTTAGGTAAAAACAAGCAACAACACGACGATTCAGCTTGTCAAACTGTGTAGTCCATGGAACACCGTCAAGTGGACTGGAAAATGGTGTGGATCTAAAACAACTTGGGCAGAAATTAACGCTTCGGATAAGGAGAGGTTGATCAAGGAAAAGACTGAAAATGAGTATTGGTAGGTCTTTTAGTCCATTTTTTTAAATTTTTTAGGTTTATATTTTAAAGAGTTCGAGATTTATTTAAGTTTTAAAAAATTTTTATAATTTTTAAAAATTTTTGAATTTTAAGGATGGACTGGACTGAATTTGTCAAGCTATTCGAAAGATTGTCCAAATGCTACGTTACTCCGAATGCCTTGATTGAATGTGTTGAGAAAGTGCCGCCAACTCAAAAGGAATCAACTTCAATTCCAGTACAGCATCATTGGAGAAGAAAAACAAGTGGTGGTGCACCTGGTACTGATCGGAGTAGGTTTATTTTTATTTTTTTTTTCGTTTTTATGTAGCTTAATTATTCTACGAATTTTTAGACCGTTTCCAGAGAAACCCTCAATTCGTGGTCAATGTCAGTTATATGAATGAGGGTGAGAAGGGGAAGATTCCGGTAATCTACAATCTGCTCCTAAAATACGGCGAAAAAACGTCGAGGAGATGCATTGCCAGTGGAATTGTGGTTTACAAGATGCCAGACGAAGAGAGTGGAAGGTTCAGAAGGTTTGACGCCAATTTCTTCAACGATCCTACGAATCAACCGGTCTACACTCAAAAGGTCTTCAAATATTGTGGGGTGGGTTAATGGTTTTTTAGTATAATTTACTTCTAATGAAAAATGTTGTAGAATCTTCAGTAAACAATGTGATAAAATCCTCATTTCTAATGAAGAATGTCATAAAATTCTCATTTATATTGAAAAATGTCATAGAATTTTCATTACTATTGAAAAATGTCATAAAATCCTCATTTCTAATGAAAAATGTCATTTTTAGTCTGCCGGCTATCTTAAGTTGGATCCGGGAGCTTATGTGTTTGTGGCCTCATCGTTTGTCCCAGAAGATCACGGAACCTTCTTCTTGAGGATTGTCGCTCAAGGGAAGTTACTCGTTTCGTAAGTGTTTCATTGTTTTTAAGAATCACGAAAGGACCCTATCTTACCATCACCTACCCTACCTTACACTTTTACACCCTTCTTTACCTTACCCTGCGCTACCCTATCCTACTTTACACTGCCCTGCCCTACCTTTTAAACAAAGCTTTCCTACTGTGCTCTACTCTAAAATAAGTATATTGTATATATTTCGAAAATTGAAAATTTTTTCGAAAACGTGTTTTTCAATGAATTTCAGTGACATTTTTTAACTTTTATGGTTACGTTCGTTTTGATGATTTTTTTTCTTCAGAGACCTGGAATGAAGCATCTGCAGACTGGCCAGCCAATGTGATTCTACTATCAGTTTTTTGTTTGCTTCAACTACTCGCGACTACTAGATCTCGATCGACTTAATTTTGTCTTTGCTTGTGGTTTGAAAAAAATAAAATTTTGAATTTGAATAGGTGGTTTTATCGAAGTTTTGTTATTGTAACAAAATATGATACTTGATACTGTACATTGATTTATTGTAATGGTTTTGAGGGTTTTATTCTAGATATTATGTTAGAGGCGACTTATACTAGCTTACTTAAGCATGACTTTGTGAGTCTTGCCATTTCCTTATCGTAGCCTTGCCGCGGCCTTATTATAATTTTAGCCTACCCTTATCATAATAGCCTAGCTTTATCTTTTAGGGTTTATAAATGACAATTTGCATGAAGTATTTTGTATTCCCAACAGACCAGATTTAGTGTGATACATGATGCTTTTAGTAACTTGGTTATCGTGCACTTCCTTTTCAAAACGAAACGTTCAGATGAGCAAAATTTTGAGATTTATTAGGGTTTTTGAGCTTTGCTGCCCCTAGCCCCGCTTTTCCTTACCCGCCTATTCCTTAATTTTTTTTGCCTTTCCCTGCCCTACCTTGCCTTGACTTGCCTGCCTTATCCCTGTTCTGCCCTGCCCTACTCTCCTCTGCCTCGTCTTGCCTTGCCATTCTTTACCTTACATATATCTCCCTATTCTACCCATCTTACTTTACCCTACCCTAATTTATCGTACCATACTTTACTTTCTTTCCTGTACCCTTTTCTGCTTTACCTTACTCCATTATCATGTTTTAATATAGCCTTAAATTAACCTCATTGTATCCCTACTTTAGCTCTACTTCTCAACTACCCTAGCCTATTTTAAAGATTTTAAAAGAATTGTCCACATGAACCTCACAAGATTGTACTTTGTCATCGTTTTCCCCCAATGTTTGCCTTCAAACTACCCTTTTTTAATTTACACTTCCACAATTTTGAGTTTTTTGCACTTTCCTAGCCTTTCTCAGCATGATGTAAAAAATACGATGTATACGTTTGTATAATTAAAACGACGTTGAATTGTTTGACAATGGCAGTCTATTCCGGTCGATTTTGGACTTTATTCGAAGTCTTTTTTAAACAGTAGGCTTTACTCGAAATCTTGTGTTAGGCTTTACAAAATGTGGGGTTGCCGAATGTTTGTAATAGTTTTGCAACACACGACGTGTGTGGCGGGGTATTTTGCAAATATAAAGATGGTAAAACTACAATAAGCTCTTGTGTTGCTCCCATTAGGCTACCCTATGATAGGGTAGGCTAATGGGAGCATTTTTTATAAACCAAAATGACCAAATTTTCATTTTGAAATTTTTTCGACATTTGAAAACTGAAATTTAGGTATCAAAACCCAGACAATTCATCAAAATTTAAGATTTTGTTTACATTTTGCACGTTTTGTGTCGCGCTCAATTTCAAGAACATTATGTCGTTTATTTGAGGACTTAAGCCCGCGGCATTGTGTAAACTTTGATACGCTACATTATTTATTGCTTTCTTAATGTTTCATAAATATTTGTCTAGGGAAAGACGTTCCGGGCTCAAAACGTGAACTTTCTGAAATTTTTTAAAGTTACTGTGACCTTCTATTTACTGTATTACTGCTTTCAGTAAGTAGCTTGACTTGAGCCTTATCTTAACCCAGAGTCTAATTCGGAGCCCGCAGAGAGCCCTAACCATTGGCATCTAACCCTAGCCTTAACACTAGTCCTAGCTATAGCACCAGCCATTTCCCTAAGTTCACCCCTAGTCCTATTCCTAGCCATTGTCCTAGTGCTAGCTTAGAGTCTTATCACAGAGCCCTAGTTTATAGCTCTAGCCCAGAGCCCTATCTCTGTTCTTATCTATAGCACTATTCTTAGCATTAACCTACCCTAGAACTACCGTAGCCTCTATGCCGGTCTTAAGCTTTTCTACACAAATTAACGCTACCCTATCTTACCTTATGCATACCGTGGCCTTATCTTTTGTACTGTCTAGACCATCCGCTGAGCTAGGCTACTCTCTACTATGCCCTGCCTTATGCCGTATCTACTATAACTAAAAAAAAGAGCTGGAACTATCTACTGTACCTCGATTCTACCTCCCTTTTCTTGGTTACTGCAATGCTGCTTTACCCTAGCAATCTACAGCAATTGCTATTTGAATATTTGGCCAAATACGAAAAGCGTGCTCTCTAAACTTTAATTAGTCGAAAATCCGAAATCTGGTGGTTCTTGGAAGAGTAAGTAACAGTAATTGGCACGTGGGAAATTGAGACGTTTTTGGGGGTCGCGTGTTTTACATTTTCAATTAGATAAATACAAGTACGTGGTACTTTTCGAGCACTTTTTCTGGATTATTCATCTTGATATGATTTTAATGGGCATTTTATTACAAATTTTAGTCGTATTTCATTAAATATTTAATGAAGTTTTCAAAACTTTTTTTTTAATTTTTTGGTTTCTAGCCAGATTCTAGTCTTATCCTAGGCCAACCTTACATTATCCTACCATTTTAGCGATTTTTTTGCTTTGAAAAATATCAAAAATTTAAAATTTTTTATTTGAACTTTGTTCTAGTTCTATTCTACCTACGCTGCCGTGCCCTGCATTCTCTTGCCTTCGCATACCTTACTTAAGATCCTACTCAATCATATCCTAACCTTAGGCTTATCATGCTTTATCCTACTATACAGTACAATACTCTATGGGTAAAATTTTCATTTTTTAAATTTAGTTTTATGAAAAAATTAAAAAATTTTCAACTGACATTCCATATGACAATAAACCCCAAAAATCAACCCTAATGACGTAATTTGTCTGATTTGTCAAATGTCGAAAATTGCCATAAATCTTGGTGCTTACGTACATATGAAACCGCCATTGTGTCTCCAACCTATAAACAATTGTCTTGGCAATAAAACACTGACAATCAACAATAAACGCTCTTGTTTTTTTTTCATGTTTTAAAGCTGTTTTTTGGGGATGAGTTTAGTATTGTTTGATAGTAAATTGACTTACATTTTAAAACTTTTTGTGTAGGGTAGGGCACGGCATTGTAGGGTAGGGTGTGGTAATGTAGGGTAAGACAGGGTAAGGTAGGGTGAGGTTGGTTAGAGCAGGGTGAGGTAGGGTAGAGTAAGTTCAGCCTAGGCTAAATTAGGGCTAACGTAAAAAGCTACATCTCAAACTTTTTTGTCCACCAAATGACACTTTTAAAGGACCAGTTCGCCCATTCAAATATCATTGGCATTCTGTCGCAAAAATTCGACGTTCATTTTTTTCGCAAAAAACCTGAGCAGGTCGGTCCCAAATTGGAAAATTCATTTCCACACCGACCCACTCACGTTTTTTGAGAAAAATGATTTTGATTGAAATTGCCTGATTTTCGACGCTTTTTGCGACAGAATGCCATTGATATTTGAATGGGCGAACTGGTCCTTTAAATAACTTCATGGCTTTTAAGAATTAAAAAATAACTATAAGTTCTATTAAAAATTCCTTTTTACTTTTTGAAATATAAAATTTGATACGTTAGTAAATATAACCTAAAAAGAAAGCCATGAAGAAAAAAATAGTAATTGTGAAAAAGAGTAGACCAGTTTTCGCTATAGTACGCATTGCTCGATGGGTAATTTTAGTGTGGGGGTGGAGTTCATTATTTTACAAAGTCTGAAAATCAAATTTTTTTTCTTAGAATTCAATAGAGGAGGGGGGGGGATAGCAATTTTATTTTTTTTTAACTTTAAAATTTTGTTTTTTTCGGGACAGTAGCGCCCTAACTACTAAGACGATCTTTGAAACAAACTAAAAAATTGCTCGTCAAAGCTAATTTTAACTGAAATCACAATTTTATTTTCCACGTCCTGTCAATCTTGTTCTTATATATCATTTTTATACCTAACGCTTCAAGAACATGGCAGTCCTACCCTACCTAAATTACCAAGTGTATGACACTATACTTTATAAGCATGACAGCTTTCCCTCCTTTTATCCCCCTCAACTTCCTTGCAGCTTAATGTCACTTTTTCATAAGGCATGAAGCAGTTAAACGAGCCTATAAAAAATGTTGACTTTTTGGTCTTTCATTTTATATAATCCAGCGTGCAATTTCATTGAAGTGCAATTTGAGAGCGTTCAAAAATGGCTACAAGGTTATTGAATTAAGGAAACAATGCGTTCAGTTGTTTTTTATTCGTAGTTTAAAATTGCGTTTTAATGGTGATGGTACGGTGAGTGTTTGGCCGTTCCGTTTGCTTACTATTGGGATATGAATTTTGGTGTAGTAGGTTGGATTGAAGGGGATTAAAAATTAATATATTTTTTTTCTACTCTGGCTTTAGCTGCCCTTAAATACTCTGCCATACCCTCCCCTACACTACTCTACTATGCCATACCGTACCCTACCCTACCTTACCCTGCTCTACTTTACCCTACCTCACTTTACTCTGCCCACCCAACTTTACGTTCCGGTATCCTATCCTACCTCTCCTTCTTTGATATATTGTACCTAACTTACCTTCGAATACCTTACCCTACCATGCTTTTACTATACTCTACCCTACCCTACTTTACTGTTTTTACTCTACCCTAGCATACTCGACCCCTACCCTAACCCCTCCTTCTCCGCTCTACACTACCTTAACTTTCCTTTGCTTTTCTTTAGTACCACTTTGACCTTATCATACCCTCCTTTGTCTTGCCCTAACCTTTTGTGCCATTTTTTCTTATTCTACTTCAATTCCCTATCCTGCCTTTTTTAAATGTAGGTACTTCATGTAGCCTTAATTCAGAAGACAAAACAATTGCGCAACATCTCCCCTACTCATTACTACGTTTCAACATGCAAGTTTCCCAATTATTGATACATATAATGAATACCCAGACGGTCTATAATTAAAACGCCTAATCGGCTCCAAGTAACTAGAAAATATGCATAGTTATAGCTTCACAGACTCGTTGCACTTTTATTTTATCTTTTTTACGAATTTTGGATTCTGCATTTTGGTTATTTTACTGTGATATTAATGTTTTAATCTAACATGTGCGTGCTGAATGGAAACACTAAGGATTAGGTACTACAATATACGTGTGTGTATTATAGTAGATAGTTTTTACTGTGTCAATTTCATTTTTTATTATTTTATTGTCCACATATTGGTTTTGGCA
The DNA here is from genome assembly GCA_904066225.2 of Bursaphelenchus okinawaensis. Classification (NCBI taxonomy): domain Eukaryota; kingdom Metazoa; phylum Nematoda; class Chromadorea; order Rhabditida; family Aphelenchoididae; genus Bursaphelenchus; species Bursaphelenchus okinawaensis. The sequence continues at coordinate 8,977,176 of CAJFCW020000006.1, read as the reverse complement.
CCAGTAAGACCACGATCATGTTGTATTTTTTCATTTTTAGTTTTTGGTACTACTGGTACACTTAGTGCACTTGTTTTTCAAAAATTTGTTACTTAAGCACCTTAAGCTAGTAAGTTTGTGTTAAAATCCAGCCTTTTAAAAATTTTTGATTTTTGGTAGCACTGATGCACTTAGTACCCTTTTTTTAAAAAAAAGTTCTATTATAATCCTCAGGGCCCTAAATGTTTGCCTAATAGCTCCTTATAAGCAAAAAGTTTTTCCTACAGTAAAATTTACAGAGTAAATTATCTTACTATGCGCGTCACAACTATTTTGTTCTCCAAACATTACCCTAACCATTCCTTGTCATAATCTGGATTCTTTGGTCTCGGAAGTTGGTTTTTGAGCGCAAAAAGAATTTCATAAAAGCTAATTGCATTGTTTTTATTGCAGCCTTATTATAGGCAACGTTTATTCTTTGGGCTGCAAAATGTTTTTCTATTTTTATATTACTTTCTGATTTTTGGGGAGGTGGAGAAGTATTATTTAGTAACAAAACTGAATTGTGTAGCTAGAGCAGGACGAGGGTATGGCGAAGGCAGGGTTATGGTGAGATTAAGACAGAGCTGGAGAAAGGCAAGGATAGACCAATGGTAGGGCTATGGCTGGGCTAGGCTTGAGCTAGGGTTCAGTGTAAAGCAAAAGTTAAAGCTAGGGCTAAGGCTTCGGCTGGGCTAAGGTTAAGGCTACCTCTAAAGCAAAAACTAGAGTTAGGGCTAAAGCTAAGACTAGGACTGCCAATCTTTTTTATACACCAAAGAACCGGTATTTACTTGTTGTCTATATATAACATTGGTGTATCATCAAACACAGATTTAGTCATGGGAGAATGTTTAAATTACTTTCTTTTTACTCGTCATTTACTATTTACACTTTGATTCGTGTGGCTCGGCAGCTTAAGCGACGGTTAAGCTCTTTGACGACACTTTTGAGTATATCATATTGTTTACGTGGATGTTTGTGTTTGGTGAGGAGACAGTTTTCCTTTGCCATACCTTCATTTTGTCATAGATCTATCATAGCCATGCTCTGGTCTACTCTGCCCACCTCCACTATACCTTATTCTACCCTACTCTATCTTAGCGCACCCTACGCTTTCCTACCTACCTGGCTCTGCCCTAATTTACCTTACCCTAAGTCTTTTAAAACGATTTTTTATTTTATTAGTAATAAGTTTTGTTATCAGCTGTTCAGCAGAGGAAATGCTTATGAAGTCTTATCATCATGATGTCGTTAAAGTTGGACTTTAAAGTGATTTACATCCATGATAATAATATAGTTGTTTTACAACTTGTTTTGTCGCCAAATTATTTTTTCTTACTTTCTTAAATTTGATTTTAATTTTTTTTTAATTTTCAGTTTTTTTAATTCTATTTTAATATATGTCTATATAACCCTTGCCTAACAAAACAAAAAAATATTTTAGATGTTTACGTTTTAAAACCATAAACAATGTTTCAATTTGAGACTATCAAATTAAATTTGTAGTTTCTCAACTATTAAATTTCACATTACATTTATTTTAAAAATTTGTTTAAAAACGAATATACAGTGTGAAATGACATCTTCTTTGTTTTAGGCTAGGTGGTTTGGTTTTTCAACACTTGACTTTTTTTTATGAACCTTGCATTACAAATAACGTTTGTCCAAATTACGGAGTTTTGATGAATAGGGTAGGGTAGGGAAAATTAGGGTAGGGTAACATAGATTAGGGTAGTGGTGTCAGTCAAAATAAGGCACAACAGAGAGATCGTCAAAAAAGAAGCCTTAAAATTTACTTTTTTGGTCGCAAAGATCACACATTAAAGCTCACAAAACTCTCTTAATTTTTTTACTGTAAACAAACACTACTCTATAAAACATTACTTACAGCCTTATAATGTAGATATAGCTACGTTTGTCCTCGTATATTTTGATCTCAAGATCACTTAGCCTTGCCTCATACGTACTCTAGCCTTACCTTAGTCTTGCTAGTCCTGTCCTATCCTAGCCATACACTAGCATACCTTTATGTTAGCATTACACTAGCATCTCCTTTAGACTACTTTTGGCAGTTTAAACTAACATTACCCTACATTATCCTTCTCTACCATTATTATGTTTCTAGCTTTAAGAAAATCATACCAATTTCTAGTATGTCTTTGTTCCATATGTACGTCTGTTCTTACGTATTGTGTATGTTTATGTTTTGCCAAAACATTTTACATTGTTCCATACGCAATAAAAATTTCAAAATGTAGTCTTACACTTCCGCCAGTACTTTGATAGACACCTTACTTCTTTAAGATAATCCTTCACTTATCGTTCTTCGTTTTTCAAATTACTATGATATTATAGTATGTTGAAAAGCCTCTATCTTACCCTAGTACCCTACTCTGTTCTGCCCTACCTTACTTTATCCTACCTTAACATACTTTACATTACCTTACCATACATTACCCTGCCTTACTATACCCTACATTAACTCACTTTACTTTAATTTACTTTACGTATTTTTAATATTTTTACCATACCATATAGAATTTTATTAATTTATCTATTTATTCTTATGTAAAAATAGCTAACACTAATTAATTTATTTTGCCACGCCATTAGGTCTTTGAAATTTATGTTAATTTTCGAACGCTTGCCAACGATGTGCATAACATAAAAAGGTAAAAGAAAAGCTGCAAGAAAAGAAATGTAAATTAGAAATAGAGCCAATTTGGAGCCGAAAAAATATTTTTTATAAAGGGCAATTGGGGCCAGTTTTTCGAATGAAAACAACACATTTGTTAACATACGATGATTGATTGTTACAGACGCCTTTATTTGAATATGTTTTTGTTGTTTTCCAGTTTTTACAGACAAGATTTACGTATTGTGTCTTTGGACTTTGATAGGAGAATAGTACTGTAGATAGGTATAGGGTCAAGTTTAGATTAAATTAAGGTTAGAAAAGGACAGGGTAACCATAAAATAATGTGGCGCTAAAGCAAGGGCAGGGACGGGCTTAATTGAAAGCTAGTAAAAGTTATGGTAGAACATGGTAAAATAAGGACGAGGTTAAGTAAGGTAGGGCACAGTATGGTAAAGAAGGGAAGTGTGGGGGAGAACAAAGTAGGGAAAGGTAGGATAGAGTAGGGTAAAGCAGAGTAAGGTAGGGTAAGTCGCAGTACAATAACTCATGTAACATAATCCGTCATAAAGCTAGCTACATATCTGTGTCATACACATGTACCTTAATACCTACAACCATGCCTTGGAACATTATACCAAACGCTTAGTAAGAAAACGCATGCTACTAAGCCTAATCTCACCTATAAAATTAGTTACCACCATAATGAAAAGCAAAAGTAATTAGATGATTTTCCTAAAATATGCTACATATAATACTTCCTTCTTTTTTACATTATGTTTTTACCCATTTTTAATTGTGGTATCATGGCAATATAATGTGAAAATAGTGGCTTTATGCGAAAAGATTACATTTCAGACCAGTAAGATTAATGAGGAGTATTAAGGTGGTTTAAATATTGTGTTAGATTAAAGGCTTCCAGCTTACAGTCTATTATATTAATACTAGCACTTGAACAGTTGCTTTTTATCAACGTGGCTTGTTAACGTAAGAGGGGAGTAAAGTACGTAAGGGAAGGGTATTGTAAAGTATGGTAGGCCAAAGCGAGATAAGGTAGGCGATGCAAAGTAGGGTAGCCGGATGTAAAACAGGGTAAGGTAAAGCAAGAGGGGTGCACGACAGGGTAGGTCAAAGAAAAGGGAAGGGGTAAGCTAGAGTAAAGCCATGTTACGATATTACTAATTATAGCATTCTGCTCTTTATTTTTTACTACACATCACACATACAATCTTTTTCTACTACGCCCCACACAACCGTTTCTACAAAATTCAACAACTTTCCTCTAATATTACAAAACCGTCTTACTACGTTTCGTGTTCGTATCATCCCTTTTGTAGTTAAAATTGTAAAATCGTCTCACTTTCCAAAATCTTAATAATATTATCGTCTGTGTCACGTCTTAGTCCGAGTTTAAACGTACTAAACACCACTCTACGTATTATTTTTGTTATTTCTAGAACAGGATTTACACTGTAGTTTAGTCTGTAACATAACCTTGAAAAAAGATAGTGGACTAGTCATAAGTCTTGGTATAATAATACCCTACCCTATGGCTTTGTATACTTACTTTAGGTTTACTATTTGATAACTCAATTTCAGACTTAGATCAATCTTTTTTACAGGTCTATAGATCAATAGCATCTTTAATGTAACAGAGCCGTATTTTACCCCTCTTATGCTAAATATTTGCTATTTTTGATTTTTGCTTCTTTACATTACCTTTAAAGCGTAATTCTATAGAATTAGCGCATGACTTTGAAAACAAAACTACAAAAACATACTATGTATACATTTCTACCTCTATATTTATGTCGGCATGCCTAATTTAGCCTGTTTTTCTTTATTAATTTATTTTTACGTAGCAATGTACACGTAAAACTGTTAACACATTTTTATTATTGTGAGCAATTTTACGCACTAAATAAAAAACATAGCGACAGGTGCAAGTATACATTTATATTAGCAATACTTGGTTACTTTTAGTACTCTGTATTATTATATTCATTTGAAACTAACACTGCTTTATTTGGTCATACTTTACTCCACCCTAACTTACCTTTCTCTGCCGTACTATACCCTAACCCACCCTCGCAATACCCTTTTCAACCCTACCCTAACTTAATCTACCTCCTACCCTGCCCTACATTGCTCTACTTAAACCACCCTTACTCTACCCTACCCCACGTACCCTTTATACAGTACTCCCCTTAACATTACGCCCTCGTTTTGCAAATCTCCAAAAATTGACATTACGTTTGCCCTTTTCATTTATTGTAATTTTCTAATTTTATTTCGTTTTGCAGTCGTTTTTTATGACAAAGTTGTCGTGTTGAACTATAATTAAAATCGTATTTAAAATTACAACAAAACTTTTTCTAAAGTACACTTTGTTGGCTAATGTAAAGTCCAAATTTCAGGTAATAAAACGCAAAAAGGGGGTTATTTTTGTAGTACTTCCTTTAAAAAGTACGTTTTAAAGGCTTTGATTAGAATTGAAATCTTATAGCTTATAGATTTTCTTGCTTTGCGAGAGTATTTTTTTTATAGTGGTTAGCCCCATCAAACTGATACTGATCTGCCTATACAGTTATCCCTATCTAATTAACTCAAAAGCGTATTGCCGTTGGCTCTTCTAACAAAAAGCCACAGTATATTAGATACATTTCGTAACTTGCCTACTTATGTAGTCTACAAAAGGCTACTTATATGAACAATTATCAGATTGAACCTACATACTCAATTTTAATCTTTCTTTTGCAACATTTATCAGCTCAAGTTTTACGTACATCGTTTCATCACAGAAAGAACAGGGTGAACGTGCCAATTTTTACAATATTTTTTAAATCAAACAAGCTACTTCTTATCTTTTCGTAAAAGAAAGATATTTCTTACGTTATACTTTAGTATGACAAGCTACGTTTAACATTATATTTTGGTAAGAAACCTATGTCATCATTGTTAGCAATGTATTTTTTATATTATACTAGGTTTACGCCTGAACTATTCTAATACCATTCCACTTCTAAATATACCTTTTTTATGCCATATAAATGCAGGTTTGGACCAAAAATAGTCTTTAGACAGGTTTGCAAGCTCAGAATTCTTAAAAAATGACGCTGTTTCTTCGAGAAATTTAATCCGTGATATTAAGAATGAATGGACAAACAAATAAGCATGTCTGTGTCTTATATATAGACTATACAACGTGAACTCATTGGTTTAAACGTGTTGTAAAATATTTTTTTAACAATTTTTTTAATTTCATAAAATTGTATAGTGTTCGTATTTTACCTTTCGACTAGACCTGAAAGAAGACCCGGCCCCTTTACAGGTCTACTTCGCCTGGTTTTTAGTTAAAATCGTATTTTACGTTTTAAAGAAATCATACTTCATTTCGTATTTTAACTTTTGACTGTGTTCGTAACCTTTACCATATTTTTAATTTTTTTGTGAAACAGTCCTTTTTCAGCCGATGTCACCAATTCATCGTAATCATACGATATTTTCCCATCCATCCTCAAGCCATTTCGTGTCACCCCTAATTCTACCTGAAAGTATAACCCCAGATGCCGCATACGATGACAGTATTCTGGACCAAGTGTCACGCCGACCAGAAGACGGGTCAATCGACTTTATCGCCCATGTTTATGTCATGCCATGCCTGCTTATTATCGGTAGACTGTTTTTACCATCCCCTACTCTACCTTTGTAATATCTTAGTTTACCCTAACCTACCATGCCCCACATCACATTAAAAAAGCCATTTTCCCGAAAAACCAAAAAATTATTAGAAATTAAGACCCTACCTTACTTAACAAGTCGTAACTTATGACATAAAATAGTAAAAGCCACAATTCTTTGTCAAAACATCACCAAGACTCTGACACATCATGATAATCTTAAAATTTCAGGATTCATCAACCAGTCGTTAAACATTGGCACTTTAAACTCACTAGCATCAGCTGGCTACCTATACCTCAAAGCCTCCGCCATCGCGGACGTCCTATCCATAATAGCACTAATACCGTTTTGTGTACGACAAGGTCATGCTCACAATGCACACTCGTACATGGCAATGTTCTTTCACGCTCACATTGAACTACCACTCATTAATTCGTTGATTACTGCAAGGTATGACATTATTTTTATTTCTAATGGCAAATGTCATAAAACCCTCATTTCTAATGAAAAATGTCATAAGATACTCATTACAAACTCAAAATTAAAAAAAATCATTTTAGTGCCTTATGTCTAGTAGCAATGACTATCGACCGATACCTCTCAATTCGCCACCCAATCACCTTCTACAACACACCAGACTGTAAAAACCGAATACGACACTCAATAACCATCCTGTTCGCTGTTTCTTTCATCCTATTCATACCATCTGGATGGCAAAAAGTCTTGGTACCACATTGGGACTCAAAGCACCAAACTGTCTTCTGGACCATCGAAGTCAATCGACCACTAAATCAGTCGACAATCTTCCAAACATACCTAATGTTCAGAGAATTCATCAGTCGATTAGGACCGATTGTCATATTGACTGTACTAAATGTTGGTATGATAAGATCGTTACGAAGAATCAAGATACGATACAACTCGAGGAGAGTGAATCAGCCACCAAGGGTCAGAGAAATGGACAGAACGAGGATATCAGTGCTGTTGCTGATAACATCAGCCACTTTTGTTATCTGCACCTTGCCTGCAAGTGTACTGAGTTTGTTCGTCAGCAAAACCCACAAATACGACGACTGGAAGTTCCAACTATTCAGAGCGTTTGCTAATTGTCTACAAGTCTCACAGTAAGTCTTTTAGGCAATATAAATGATCTGTGCTGTATTTGTAACAAAAACAATGGCACAACATACATAACGTTGAAATCTTTACTTAGTTTAAAACGCCTTTTATCATAGTAGCTAGCCAATAAAATAGTCTGTAGTCACATAAAGTGTCAAGCCTCTAGCTATCTGTTTAAAAAGCTATAATGAAAAACATCCTTCACCTTGACTTCACCTACTATAATATCGAAAATCCACGCATTCTCGACTGAACCTGATCCAAAATGCTAAACTCTTCAATTCAAATCCTTCACAACAATCTTCTAATCATTTTGTTTTCAGTTATCTCCATAATTTTTACCTATACACGATCTGCTCATCCGAATACCGACACGCGTTCCTCAAACTCATTGGTTGTTACAAACCGAACCGATTCTCAAACTCCACCGGCGACTCTCCAACCATACGATTCTCAAACACAAATGTAGCTCAATATTTACTTACTCGGATCAATGGAAAGTATATTGGACGTAAAAAGCTTTCAACAACTCAAATCCCGTTTGATTTTGAACGAAAAACTCCAGCTTCCGCCTGATCTTTGCCAAATATTTGAATGTTAATATTGTTTTTTATTGTTTAAATTATTGTAAACTATTAAAAGAACATAAAGTTAAATGAAAACTACTAAAAATAATGCAAAAACTTACATTTAAATGGTGGAACGTCTTTGCTCTCGTTGAAGGCCGTGGTTTTGATACGAGCTCATTGAAAGGTTGTTTCCCAAAGGTGGAATTCAAAAGTCCGTGTGCAGATGAACCTAAAAACATATGACATTAATTTTTTTACAGTGTTTTAACAGAAATTGTATAGCAACATAATAATTTACCTAAAACAAACAAACCCCAGCGACATAGCCAATCTGATTAGGCCCCACAACGAAAACAATTTTGGCGTTTCGTGACAAAAATATTATTTTCTGGAAAATAATTTTCCTTTTTTGATATTTTTGTAGTAAATATACAGTGTTTACCATAAAAAGTAAGCACATTTTACAATATTGGAGTTTAAAAAATGAGAAGGAGTCTTTCCCGTCATTTGCACGCATCTGCATGTTGTTATAACCGAGTTAACCCGGATCGAAAGGCTTTGGAAGAAGTGGCAAGAGTCAACGAACGGAAAAATAAGAAGGAATTTCGGGATGAAGTAATAGAACCAAAAAAGAAACCGATTTTGGACTATAAAGGCATGTTTTATACTATTTTTGACTTTATATTTAGGCCCAAAGGCGAATTGTGCTGTGTATGGTGCCGGATTCACGAAATCTGGTGCTCTTGGGAACTCAAAACTTGTAACAGCTGAAGGACAACCTGAATTAGTCAACCGACCGCTTAGGATTGGGGTTTTGAATACGAAAAGCATTAGAAGAGTGGCTGCTGGGCTTGGATTTTCAGTTTTTGCTTCGCCGTCTAAGGTTTATGGCTGTGGATTGAACAATTTCTATCAAATTGGTGGAGAATATAGATCGGAAAAGAAAGAGTAAGGTTTTTAGAATTGTTTAATGTAAAATACGACTTCTCAAATATCCTTACAAAAACAATAATGCGCTTTTTAGTTGATGGGTACAAATAATTTACGATCTTTAATGGCTGTCTTTTTAAATTCAAATTAATGTTGATATAGACAGTTTATTTTTATTAAATTATAACTGTTTATATGTTTTAGAAGGTCAGAAAAGTATTATATATCACCGACAGAGATCAAAATACCAGAAACACCTCAGATTTTGAGCATATCTTGTGGTAGATTACATACATTGGTAGGTACAAGTGATGGTGTTTATGCTTTTGGAGATAACGTACACGGACAATGTGGCCAACATCCCGATCATTTGCCACAGGTACATTTTTGATTTTTTGTTTTTAATTTTAGATTTTGTGAAAAGAAAACGAAACAGAACTACAGCACCTTTACTGTGTACAGTAAAGTTTCTGTAATTCCTGACCTTACACGGGTTTTTAAAGTTTTTTTATACGGTTGGTGGAATAAATACATAATTTGTAATGTCACAATTTTTCAAGATTATTACCTGTCAAAGCTATAACAAAAATTGTTATAGGTAACACACTCAGTTAGGGACTTTTCCGTTCCTCGAGTGCCAATTGATTCGTCTGCCAAAGTAAAACAAGTTCATTGTTTATTAGATACTTCATTTGTACTACTAGAAAATGGGAAGTTATATTCGTTTGGTTTGGGAACAGATGGTCAGTTAGGTACAGGCAATTTGGACATCCAGTCAATACCTACAAACTTAGATCTGCCACCGATCCGGTTAGTGGCTGGCAGTACGGATACAGTTATGGCTGTGGATTATGATGGTACGTTTTCGTCTTATGACCTTAGAAAATCTGGCATTTTTTATGATTATTTTATATTATAGTAGGCATCTATTGTTTCTTTCATTTTTTACATTAGAAATATAAGTATTTACACCTAACTTTTTTAGGAAACCTATTTATGTGGGGTCAAAATGAGTATGGACAACTAGCCGAACTGACAGATGAGCCTCAATTAGCATATCCAATTCAAGTACCATTCAAATTTGATAGTCCAGTACGGTCAGCGCATGCTACGGCTACATCGTGCATAGTGGCAACAGAAGAGGGTGTAGTATACACTTGGGGATCAATGATATTGGGATCTGGGCCTTTGCTCAAGGAGTCAAAACGACCGGTTGAATTGTCTCCGAATTTGTTTGCCGATGCTCGAGGAGGTCATTCTAAGGTAATATTTTGCGGTTTTAGGTGTTGAACGGGGGTTTAAGGGCAATATTTGACGATTTGTGGTACATCTAGGTTATTATAAAGTAATCTTTGTTAGTTTAGCTATGGTTAAGGTGAAAAAGGGAAAATATTATTAAAAATATGTTGAAGTAGATTTTTTAGATTGTTATAGTAATTTTACTTCCAGGTTCGTCGTGTCTTTGCCGGAAACGCCACAATGGCCGCCATAAACACGGCGAATCAACTGTTTGTTTGGGGAGCCAATAGGCATAGAGCCCTGGCTCTTGGTCATCCTAAAGACCAGCTTTTCCCGATCCAAGTTCATATACCTACAGATGTGAAATCGGTGGCTATGTCACCAACTCATAGCTTATTCTTGGCTGAAACTACGTAATTTTGGGAGCGTTTAAAGTCATATTAAGCTAAAGTTGACTTTCAAGCTTATCGTTGACTAAAGTTTTCAGTTTTGTGTCTGGTTTGTTGTTGTTATAGGTTGTTGACTAGTGTAATATAAACTAATAGACAAAAAATAAATCTATTAGAAAACTATAAAGATGACACTACGTTACAATAATAACAATCAAAAATCAAACAGTTTGGTTTGGTAAGACAGTTTATTCTACAATATTCGTTTCCACTATGCAAGGTCTTCACTTTTTGGTGCTTTAGCACTACTTTTCTCTTTAGGTTCTTCAGGTCCTTTAATTTGACTCTTGGTCTCTTCTGGTGCTCCTTTCGCTTGGCTTTTTGGTTCTTTTACACTTTTACCGCCTTTGGCTTGATCCGCTTCTTTCATTTGGCTCTTGGTCTATTCTTGTTCGACTTGACTCACTGTTGGCTCTTGATCTCCTCCTGCCTGATCTTTACGAGTTTTAGCTCGACTTTTCGATGGGTTCGGTTTTCCAGATTGACTTTTGGGTGCATCTTTCATTTGGCTCTTATTCTCATCTGGTTTTCCGACTTGACTTTTTGGTGCATCTGGTCCTTTCATCTGACTTTTTGGTTTTCCTGATTGACTTGTGGGTCCTATCATCAAGCTCTTGTTTTTGGATAAAGGTGGACCAAAGTCGTCTGGAATATTGCCACTAATTGTATTTTCTTGTCTTCCCGGGAACAGCATATCCAGACGAACTGGTAGCAGGGCTTGAAAGGCCTGGAATTGTGAGATTTAACGTAATTTTAAAAAACGAAAAATAAACCCAAAATTTTTGTTAAAAAGTTTAAAAATCATAACTTAGTACTCAAAGGCCCCTATTTTAAGTCGAAAATGCCAAAAGTAAGGGCCCGTGTTTTGAGCTGAAAAATCCAAACATCTCTCAGTTCTAATGCAAACTCACATCATCGCAAACCTCCATGATCTTGGCTTCCAAGTTCAAGAGAATCGGCCTTTCATAACCATATACGCCGTATATGAAATACACCGCAGCAGCGAATATAACTAGAGAGAAAAGAATCGAAAAAAATGAGAACAAGATCAACCACAACATGCCAAATAAATTCGTTTTATTGACCGGTAGAGGTAGAGTAGCAAGGCATAGAATGGGGTTTTTTGAAAAACGGTTTGAAATTTAATAAATTTGAAATGAAAAAACTAAAATTTTATTTTTATCAAACATACAGTAATTGGTATAACATATATAATTTTTATTACTTGTTGCTCACAGTGATAAATAGATTATATATAGATTATACTATATTAAACTACGTAGTAATAAATACGTCCGGTTGCATCGGATACAAAAGTCAATGGAGGAAACCATTGAGGTGTATGGTACGGGGGCTGGTTCTGTTGTACTGGCTCGCATTTTGGAAATATCTGTTGATAATACAAAGTTGGATTTGGGAACGCTGGATGGTATTGCGGTTTGAGGACAGGTTCATACTTTGGCCATGCGATTGGTTGGTAGGGCGGGGGCGTTTGGTGCTCTGATGGCTTGTTGGGCACGGCTTCTTCCTTCTGAGGGCTTTCTAGAAGCTTTTTCGTTAGGGCCCATACTGAATTTGGTAAAAGGCTCGTTGAGGAAGGTCTATTTACCTTAACCTCGGTTTTCATCCAGCTCTGGTTGTATGACGCCATTTTAAACAAAGTTTTTGGTTGGTTGCTGAAAAACGGGTCAGAATTAATAGCAAAATACGACACAAAATTATAGTTTACAAAGAAAAACAACGAACTATTAAAGGGTAAGCAAAAATATGATTTATAAAAATATTGTGGTAAGACTTACTTAAAACCCGACCACCAAACAAACGAAAAAGTCCTGTTGTATGTTCAAGTATACGATTCTAGGCTCCTTTTATAGAGTTTTGAGGATAAGATTATTTTCTACGTGTTCAGTTTTCGTTGATATTTCTACTGATGTAGTCAGACGGGGCCCTTGAAATTTAAATCTTTTTACTGTAGGGGCCTTCAATAAAACCAGCCAGTTGCCAAATAAAAGGCAGTTATATTGTTCCTTTTGTAGTCTTATTTAAGGTTTATTTGTACGTGTTTAGTTTCCATCGATATTTCTACCGAGGAATACTGAAGAGCTCTTTGACCCCTCAAATCTTTTTTACCTTCGGTCCTTCAATAGAACAAGCCTGCTGCCATATAATAACGCAGATATATGTTGTGTAGTTGACATTTTTTATATTATGACTTGAATTTTTTGATAGATACATAATTTTAGGATATAATAAGAAGATGAGTAATAATTAGGGGAATTCATCTTGAAGTTCAATTTTAGTTTTATGCATTGTTTTTGCTGTAACCTTACAGTAAATTTAAGTTATGAGCAGTTACATTTCAGTCTTCTTACTCACATTTATTTTACGACCAGTAAGTTTATAACAAAAATTTATTGCGTTGTAAATGTGGGCAGAGTTAAGTTGATTTAAACATAATACAGTGAAACCTCTACAGTATCGTCCTCGATAACGTGACATCCTCTGACAGCTTCGTGACCGCTTTTTTACTAGAAATCTTATCAAAAAGTACCTGGGTAGTGTGATGCTCTGATTAGAAGGACAGGTTTGGACAGATTTTGGAGTGTCATACTAAAGAGGTTTGACTGTACATGGTGAGACATATTGTGAACGATGGGATGAGTATCAAATAGTAGTATCTTACAATAAAAGTTCTTAAGATAAAATTTGCTTTAAAGATGATGTGTTGTAGATTGAAGATCAAGTGAGACGATAAATTAATGACGTACGATACATGCAAAAATTACTTTTAAACACAAATTAATAAGTCGTACTAACTAATTATAGTGTGATCATTAAAGTCATAATGAAAAATTGAAAATTAAGAGGATATTAACAAAATTAGGAAGATGTTACCCTAGAACATATAAATTTGCATTACAGTAGAGTCGAATATTCTGATATAACAGCGTTTAAATCCCTTGGCAGGTTTTCCCAGCCGTTTTTCAACCATTTTTTGTTCATCTTTTGTAACAAGATCCGTAGCAATGTAGCCCATTTCTACTGGATACGCTAGTGTACAGTCGGTTTTGCGACCGGTAATATCGACCACACATAGGTCGCTTAACTTGTGCATTTGGGACTAAAAAATCCATATTTATAGAACTATATAACAGTTTTTAAGCAAGGAGTATAGTACTGGTATGTAAGTATAGTGTTGGCTTATGTGCACAAGTTTATATTATATGACATGTGCAAAAACTTATAGTATAGTCTGTGCATAAATTTATAAAGTATGTACTACAATATCCTATATAAATCAAGCACTACTATGACAAGCTCACCTTAACCGGACTAATCATAGTACCATCAAACTCATCGCAAAGCCGGCCTAATGCCGGTCTTCGAGTACCATAAGCACCACAACAAAAACAGGTTATTAGAATCAATATGGAACACTTCATTTGAACTAATTTGCTCTAAAAACAACTTTAAAACATTCGGGAAACGGAAACTCGACTCAATTTCACTTTAAAATAAGTTGCCTTTAGTTTAAACGCATAAAAAACGCGTAGGTAATAACAAGCAGTTTAGGTATTAAAGCAGGGTGAATTTAAGGAAAGGTGTGGATCAAGAAAGGGAGGGGGGGGGGGGGGAAAAAAGAATTTTTTAAAATTAAAAAAAAATTTAATTAGGTGAAGTCTTTATTCTACCCCAACGTGAATTCATATACTTAATATCTCAGCCTACAGTACTCTGTTTTACCCTAGTTTGTCTTACTCTGACCTTCTTTACCCTACCGTTCTACCTTACCGTAGTCAACCCTAATGATCTACTTTACCCTACTTTACTCTGCTCTACTCTATCCTAGAATATCATGCCCTTCCTATCCTGTCTTACCCCGTCTATCCTACCTTACCCTCTTACCCTACCTACATTAATATGCCCTACCAAACTCCACTTTACCCAACTTGCTTTTTTTACTCTACCTTACCGTACCCAACTTCACCACCCTATCTTATCCTAAATGTCTTGGTTCATTTCTATATGAGTACGATAGTGATTTTATCCGGCGAAACCAAAAAAAACCTTCCTTCGGTCGTTCGATATTATAATTGCAGCAATAACCAAAAAGCCTAAACCAAACCTAATTAGAAACTGTAGGAAGACCGTGACTTCCGTCTTCCGCAAAAAAATCGCTTTTCCACAAAAGCTCTACACATAAATTACTGCAAGAGTTAGACAAAGAGGAACTCGCACTTTACACATCCAAACCGTTTTGTAACATTCACATCTTTAATCAGTATTGGCTGATTACAGTCAATTAGTGTGAAATGAAGGTGAATGCGGGGGCGAACTTTCAAAGTTCATAATGAGAACAGTAAGGTTTTGAAAGGAGGAAGTGTAAGTGTAGTTCAAGAAATTTTGGAGTTAAAGATAAAGAAGGAGTTTACATTTTTTTCTTAGGTAATGCCTAAAGCAAAATGAAAAAACCGTACTGCCCAGAATATTGTAGGCATGAAGTTAGGGTACAGTAATATAGTGGAATGAAGTAGTGAAGTTGATGAGAGGATACAACAGGGCAGGATAGGGTAAGACTTGATTATGACTAGGGTAGAGTATAGCATCGATAAAACATAGTAGGCTAGTGCAAGGTAAAGGAGGGTGAGATTGAGTAGGGTATAATGCGATAGGATAGGGTAGAGTAGGGTAGGGTAGGGTAGGGTAGGGTAGGGTAGGGTAGGGTAGGGTAGGGTAGGGTAGGGAATAGTAAATCATATTATCAATACTATAGTTCATTAAACCAGCAACAACCACCAACTTTCCAACTTATAAACCTTTAAAAAACGTGAAACTTATGAAGATACGACGAATACGGAAGCAAGTTTAATAAATTTACGTAATCATAACCAAAGTAACATTAAACAAACACACTTCGCTTAAATACGACTTCGATATTGGCGGGTGAGAAGCTCGTTCGCTACTGGTTTTTACTGCGCTTACGTTGAGAAATATTGAGCTTACAATCGAGGAGTCATAATAATATAGGGGTATAACATAACCAAATAGTAGCAGTAATATTGATAAAACATGTAAAATGATAATGTATAATATGGCATATTAATCATACATAAGCCATATAACATAACACCAATCTTATTTAGACTTCAATTCTTACTCTACATACAACTATTAGGTAGTGCAAATAATTCTGTGTCCCTTAATTTCGAAAATTTGCTCTAAAATAGAGCACAGAATTAGTTGAACAACAGAATATTACAATAAAAACTTAAAAAGGAAACCAATTCCAAACGTAGACGTTAAACTTTGACAGGTATTGCCACAAAGCCGATGATAATACTCTTTAAAAGGTCATTCGAACGACCTAATCTCATCATCGAACACATTGTTGTCATAGAACTCGAGTTCCGGAATCTCCTTATTCTGAAGAGTCGGCTCGAAATCGAACGTGAGTTTCTCCGAGGTCAACGAGGCTAAAGCGAAAGTTGTAGTACTTTGGAAAATGTAACACAACTTTTTAGGAAAATGTTAAATTTAGGTTATTTGAGGTACCAATATAGCATGAGGTTCTGTCATTTCAATTTTGAAGAATTTTTACTGTGAAAGCGAGATACAGTATCTGTAAGTTGAAGCTATTTGCTTTTCTGAGAAAGTCAGGATGAGCTGGACCATGCATTCACTCTCATTCATCCCCACTTCTATAATACCGACCTCACTGCTTCATCCAGAATAACAAAGGAAGCAGCTTATCTGACCCACTCAGATTCATCTCAAAATTTTAATATGAAATCTTTGTGCCACCAATAGTACCCGTAAAAAATTTTAACTCGCCCTTTTAAGTTTTAAACTTCAAATATTTGAAGTTACCGCGGCCGCTTATTTGGCATTGTATTTCAAGCAGTTTTTACTTTTCAGCCAGGTTACGCTGACAACTTTTAAAATTTAGGTTTATTTAAACGTTTTCTACTAGTATAACAAGGAAAAATAGTTTGATTTCAAAAAATGACAAAGTTATAAGCTTGAAACACAATGCCAATTTGGCGAAAAATTCAAAACGTAATTTTTTGATCTCGCTTTTCTTGAGATTTCCTGTAAAGCGCGATTTAATACTTTGTTGAAGATCTTTTATTTATATGGTCTTTCTAAATAAAAAGTTTGAGGTCAATCAAAGCGAAACAGGTCTGGTACTTTACTTGTTAGTTTCAAACTAAAAAACTCACAAACATAACACCGTCGTTTGCCAGGCCATGAATCCCCAAGTTTTACCGTGCCCAGGTACCCATCGTAGCTTTCGTACTCTTCTTGTACTAAAAACTTTGATAGGTCAATATTGGTGATGGCAGAACAATGTCGTCGATCTCTCTTCTCTACATGAATCACACAAACCGGCTTTTCATAATCGTCGGCTGACAAAACTAACTTTACAATGTTGGCATTGTCACAGTAGCTTTTTAGGTCCGCTAGCGATGATAGGACTGGTAACGGTAGAAGTAGTACAATTAAGATATGGCTTATAAGATTTAAGGTTAAAATATCTTGTACTGGGGCCATAGTATGTTAAAACACTATTGTTGAGTTAAAAATAAAACTGCCACGCTTTTCAACAACCAATGTTGATTTTATTATTGTAAACCGTTTTGTATTTACCAACGGTTGATGTATTTCCGGGAATCAAGAGGGGGTTTTTTGGAAAATGAATTGAAAAAGCCCAAATAATTAACGACATCAAACCGATTGTTGTAAAGTGTCCACAAACATAAACCCAAAACAGTAAATTAAGACTGTTGATAACTATTTTTGGGTTTTGGAAATGTGTATCGAACCATGTGGTTTATAAGGAAAGGGTATTGTAGGATATGGTAGATCAGGATTGAATAGTAAAGTTAGGGTTGCATTTTTATTCAAACCTAACAAATAAAGGATGAATTACAATAGAAGAATCGTTATTATAGTGCATCAAAAACATAGCTTTAGAAGAAATCAAACCATAACCTTAAGAAGAGGTCAATGACGCAAATATTTCTGCGTCTTTATTTGGAAGCCGGCTAGTTTTATTAGATAACTTACGGTAAAATAAGTACAAAAGCTCTGTCCAACTACATCGGTACAAATATCGACGAAAGCTGAACACGTAGAAAATAATATCTTTTCCTCAAAACACTATAAAAGGAGTCTAGAAACGTATAGTTCGACATACAACAACAGTTGTTCGTTTTTGCAGTGGTCGAGTTTTAAGTAAGTCTGCTTATATATAATATTTTTATAAATTATGTTTATAGATTAGCTTATGGTTGTTTTAGATTTTATTCGTTTTAATTTGTTTCATACGTTACCTTTAAATTACAGTAGAACTCCTGTATAACAAATCTTTTCAATTGGCTCGTTATACAGCATCTTAGTTACAAAGTTCGCTATTTAGAAGTTCTACTGTGATTTGTATACTGTGTTGTATTTTACATATATATTAATATTTCAATTTTCAGATTATTTCAAAAACTTTTAAACAAAATGAACTTCGAAAACGACCAACTCGGGATCGGAACTGCGGCCAATGTTGATTCAACGCCTGTAAGAAGTAGTTCATCAGAAACAGCCCGGACCACAGAAGAACGTTTTGGAGTTCGTAAGGTGGAAACCCGCTTCAGTGGACCATCGTTATGCCTGCCGCCAAAGCCCCATCAGACCGCAACTCCAGTTCAAAGAGTTTACCAACAACCCCACCAACAGCAGCTATATGAACCAGCGTTTAAGCCCCAGTACCACCCAGCCATCCCTGCACAACAACAATTTTCTCAGCAGCTGATGGCTGCTCAATACAACTCAGCCTTCCCGCGTTCACCATTTGCTTCTTATCCAATAGCTCCGCAGTGCTATCCATTACCGAACTACGCATTCCAGCACTATCCTAATCCCTATGCTCGTCAACGTTCTCAGCCAATGCACAATCATGTACCATATCAATAATTGTTTTTTATATCTAATGTAAACAACTGTATACAACTACCAAGTATAATAATAATAAACATATCAGATCAACTATATAACAACCACTTATTGCCTTTTAATATCAATAAAACAACAAAATATAACATTTTTTAACAAGAAAAACAAAAATATTAATAGTCCTAATACATTTGCCTAGCCAATTATACTATCTGGCAGCCAAACAAATGATGTCCAACAAAAAAATTGATTTTTAACTTCAGCAGCCTTAAACTAGAGTAAAATTTCAATATATATATATATATATCAACCATCTACCTGGCAACTTTCTTCCTTTTTAGCCTTATAACTTTGGTCAACATCTCCACTATCCAATTGACTCGTCTTACCAGTCAGTTCCACCTTCTCCTTCAACCATTTCACTTGTCTTTCCAGTCGTTTCCTGATCTCTTCAGATCCATAAAACTCAAAAAGTTCCGAGATCGGTGGTCCATTCACATTGTTGATGGTTGAGATTCGAATAAACATTAGAAAATGTTTTGGCGAAATTTGGTTTATCGAACAAATCTCCTTGATTTTTTCGTAATCCCAGCCTTTTACTTCGTCTATGTAGTTGATGAACAAGTTTAAATAGTTTATGGCGTTTTCCGTTGATTTTATATGCTTTGGTAGTTCGATTGGTCCATTTGGTACTGTGAAAAGAAAGGAGAACCTGAATTAGTTAAGTTATGATGTCTTAAAGTAAGACAAAGTAAGAAAAAAGTATTTTATGATAAAATAAATTGTAGGGTACTATACGGCGGCGCTAGGACAAATGCGGTTTTTGGACATTTGCGGATCTGCGGTTTTTAGACACTTGCGGATCTTCGGTTTTTGGACATTTGCGGATTTTTTAAAGGTTTTTTTAAATTTTTTAGTTAATTTAGTTGTATTATGGTACTAAATTGTACTAAAGTTTCAATTGGTACGGTTTTAACATAACAGTACCTTTTTGGGCTTTTAGTACTATTTAGTACCAAAAATATAAAAACAGTACCGATTAAAAATTTAGTACTATTTAACATTAAGAAATATTAAGACAGTGCCAATTTAAAATTTAGTACCATTTAGTACCATACTACAACTAAATTAAATAAAAAATAAAAAAAACCCCTTTAAAAAATCCGCAAATGTCCAAAATCCGCAAGTGTCCAAAAACAGAAGATCCGCAAGTGTCTAAAAACCGCAGATCCGCAAATGTCCAAAAACCGCATTTGTCCTAGCGCCTATACGGCATACGGTATGGTAAAGCCTAAAGTATGTAATAGTTACCGATAGAGCCTAAAATACTGTAAAGTCAAAAGTAAAATTAGGCCACAAGATACAGTAAAGTCTAGTGCAGACTAATTCCAAGTAACCCATAGAAAATCACTTACATATCCTTTTCCTTCTTATTCTCAGGTACAATAAGTTGCCCCAAGTGTGAGAATGCTTCTTCATTATTGGTCAAAAACTCGGTCGACTTGTTCAAGTATTCTTCTGTCAATAACTCTAGATTCACTTTGACTTGTTTTCGATTGAAAAAGAATCGTATTTCATCATTCAATGTTTTCTCTTCATAAGCTTTGGCAATTGAAAGACGCGCGTATCTGTCCAAGGCTTCTGTGTCTAACTGAAATAGGTTTTTTAAAGATTTATGATAATTTGAAAAGTAGAGTACAATAGACTAAGGTGAGGTAGGGTAGAGTAAGGTAAGGTACAGTCGAGCAAGCCAGGATAAAGTAGGTCAAGCTTGGGTATAGTAAGGCAACAGACGATACAGCAGGGCAAGTTAGTGTACAATAGATCAAGGTAGAGTACAGTAGGTCAAGAGAAGGTACAGTAAGACGACGTAGGGTAGAGTAAAGTAGGGAAGGGTAAGGTAGGGTAGAATAGGGTAGGATAGAGTAGGGTAGAGTAGGGTAGGGTAGGGTAGGGTAGGGTAGGGTAGGGTAGGGTAGGGTAGGGTAGGGTAGGGTAGGGTAGGGTAGCGTAGGGTAGGTTAGGGTAGGGTAGGGTAAGGTAGGGTAGGGTAGGGGTAGATTGTACAATAAAAAACAGCGCCTTACCTGCAAACTCCTAGTCCCCAACAAGCTCTCATCAAACTGTTCAATCATTTCTTCCAATTCGTAAAACTTTTTCACGTCAAAGTACCTGATTCCACTGCCATTTCGAATCAACAAGTTCAGGATCGCCGACCTCAAATATCCCTTTTGATGATAATAGTAATCAGCAAAGCCATCTTCATCACGTTTCGACAGTTTGCTTCTTGCATTCCTCATAATCAATGGTAAATGAAGCCATTTCGGTTGTTGCCATTGGAAGGCTCTGAAAGTGAAGCAAATGACAGTTATCGGATGGTTACCGTAACATTCTTTAAAATTCAAAAATAATATCCTAATTCGATGAGTTTTATCGTTAATTACAGCCATATTTCGACACAGCTACGTGTTTTACTATTTTTCCCTTCATCATCAGCGGACCTCCTTCTGCAGCCTGCGGACTTCGGGCGCGACTCTCAAAACTTCATTTACCAAAATATTTTTCCAAAATGAACGAACCAGCTTACCGATATAATTTGACATGTTTGGGAACACTAGCCAGCCATTCTTGTCCACGTATGACATGTGAAATTTGCATATGATGATCATCGACAACATTGGCCAAATGGTAGGTGGGAAAGTGGTCGGATTTCATTATAATAAAGTCTCCTTCGTCGACTTCGGTATGAATATGACCGTAGGCAATGTCCTAAATGTATTTTTTATAATTTTCTAGGTTTTTTAAATGTTTCGACTGATATATTGGTTTTAAAGTGAATTTTTTCAAAAAAAAATCTTGTAATTATACCATGGCGAAGATTCGAAAGAAACTAAACGTTACGATTAACCTAAAACAACATAATTTTACTCACATCAAAGTCAATCTTCTCTTTGTCGAATTTAAACCTCACAACATGTGGTTCATCTTTTCTGGCTTCGCTTTCATCATTATTAACATGTCTACAATGATTATCGTATTTAGGTGAAGTCCGTTCTCGAATCGCATTTTTCTTCAGAATCTCGAGTCTTTGTGCTGTACAAAAACATCTATAGGCATGACCAGAGTCTATTAATTGTTTTACTGCATCATGATAGTAGTTTAGACGTTTGGATTGCTGATATGGACCAAATGAACCACCTTTTTGAGGACTTTCGTCGATTTTTAGGTCATAATCGGTGAGGATTTGCTCGAACTGAAATTATTATAGTGTTATGATGGCTTAAATTGATGTGGAAGTCATTTTTGTGGTCTTTGAAATCCATTTTTAATATTGAACTTCAAAAAAACTTCTACCTACTACAATATAATCTTTTGCTTACCAAAACCTACTACAATATTCTATAAAAACCCATTACCGCCGGTAACCACTAAAACTTCTCTGTCTATCATACTCTATTCTCACTCACCTCTTCAGCAACTCCATCAACCAGTCGATTCTGGTCCGTGTCCTCGATTCGCACTATGAATTGGCCATTTTTCGATTTGGCAAAGAGATAATTGTATAAAGCTGTCCGTAACGAGCCCAAGTGCATTCGACCGGTCGGAGATGGTGCAAATCGTACTCTTACATCAGTATAAGAGGAATAGTACCGTACTGTGCTGATTCGGTACAGTCTTGAGATCATTTTGAAAACTAAAAATTTTTGTTTTTTTTATGAAAAACGTCATATAGTGCTGGTTTCTAACGAAAAATGTCACAAAATCCTCATTTTAATAAAAAATGTCATAAAATCCTCACTTCTAATGAAAAATGTCGTAAATCCTCATTTCTAATGAAAAATGTCATAAAATTTCATTTTTTCATATTTCTAAATGAATATCTGGCATAATGACCATTCTCTAACCTTTACCAATCCATTATCACCATTTCCAACCACTTCAAGTTATAGCTTTTATTAAAACAACAAAGAACAACATGTTTACAATCATTGCGTGTTTAAACGTGAAATGTATATCAGTCGATTATAGGGTATACAACAACATTGATTTAAGCTTAGCTTATCATTTTTTGATTTACAACAACATTTTTAAAATCTAAAACAAAAAAAAATCTTTTTTAATATTTTTGGATATACAACAACATAGAAAGATCCTTTTTAACATTTTTTTGATCTAAAATGACATAAAAAAGCTAATTCTTTTTTTTCTACTATATATATACAGTTAACGTAGCTGCGGTTTAGATTATCTAACAAAAATGCAAAGACAAAGTCATCTTTTTTGAAAATATGACATTTTAAACTTGTCCTAATCAGTCTGTCATGTCATAACTTTTAAAATTATAGTAAGAATAGCTTTAAAACTGTCTTATTGCTTTTAGAAAGAATCATTTTCTACTAGGGTCAAAACTTTAGGAAATTCATGTTACACTAGCTCCAAGGACTTCGTTACAGACTTATTTTTTCTGGGAAGAGGAGGTGAAGGAGTAGATCTATCCCACCTCCCAATATATGTAATTTTGGCTTCCACCAGAAAAAATCTGTAGCGAAATCTAGCTCAAAACCTATTTTCAGCCTAGCTTGATATTCATTACAACAAGTACAGAGAAGCACCACACAATTATAATTGCAATTACGATAAAATTCTATTGAGATTTCTTTGCCACGCCTCGTGGCGGTTTAATTTGAAGCTTTTTGCGCCGTTTCACCACGTCATCCTGAATGGCACCGAGGTTTTCCGTACTCGAGTCCAGGTAACAGTTCTCGGTTTTGCCTTTGTATGAGATCTTCTTTGTGTACTGTAAATATTAACGTAGAACAAGGTAAGTTATGGTAAGTTAGGATAAGTTAAGGCACGATAGGGTAAGGTAGGGTAAGGTAGGGTAAAATATGGTAAGCTAGGGAAAGGTAGGGTAGGGTTTGGTAAAGCAGGGTAAGATATGGAAAGCTAGGGCAAGGTAGGGTAAAGACACGGTATTCTATATAGAAGTTATTACAAAAAATTTTTACCCTGACTAATAATATAATAATGAGTCGTATTTTACACCAAAAATATTAACTTACCGAATATTTAGCCCATTTTACTGATAACCAAATGCACCCGATTGTACCAATGATCTAAAATACACATTTTAATACAAAGCAAGGCAAAAAACATGTAAAAAATCTGTTTACTATCAAATAGTAAAAGGGTTATCACATAGTACTAAGCTACCGTATAGTCAAAGGCTATCTAATAGTGAAAGGCTGTCACATAAGCCTTCCTTGTTATTAGGTTGTTCAATTAATTCTAAGCCCAAGCAAATTTTCGAGGCAAGAGGTACAGAATTATTTGAACAACATAATAGTTACTATTACACTGTAAAGGACAATAACTTCTTCAATATATAGTTAAAAACAAAAAAAATCATACCAAGATCAATATCCAGACAGTGATCAAGAATATTTTCATTCTTGGCAAGATTTGTCGGCCAAATTTGACACAAATTGCCATTTCTAACAAACACACCGCCAGATATACCCAGCATTGCATTCCTAAACGTTTGATTTTTGGGTCTGTACAGTAGAGGTAGTATTGCCTGAAAATTGAAAATTATGACATTTTTAGATTGATATAAAGATTTTATGCCATTTTTCATTAAAAACGAGGATTTTATGTCATTTCCAAACTCCAACACTCAATGCTATGCCAAACCTTACCTTATACTAGGTGCTGAGATCAGAGCAATCAAAATAAGCCTCCAGAATACCACGGGATGTGTCGTATCGACCGCGAACACATGTTTTAAGAAAAAGGTGTTCAGTTCACTCAATAACCATATCATGATAAAGGCATATATCGATATACACCTTCTCAACGCAAAGGAATTGAACCAATCCACACGAATCCAGCTTTCCGGCGTGAATTGCATCACAGATCGCATGAACTTGCCTTTGGCCGTCCTGATGTTCTTCACGCTTTCCCAGTGGAAAATCCGCATCTCCAGAATCCTGCATACCCACATGCCGAAACAGATCCCGAGGCCGTTACATACGAGAACATCGAGAATGATGGCGTCCCACCAGCATTCTTGGAAATTAGGTAACAAATGGGTGAAGACGATCTCTGTCAGCTCCCAGGCTATGCTGATATACCAACAGATGATGGAGTGACGAATGAGGAGGGCTTTCATGGCCCAACCTAGGAAATGGCCTACGGCGAAAATGTCCATCATTCCCCAAAGACGTTCCAGAGTTACATGATGGCAGTTTACGGCGTAGTCCTGAAAATATGTGGATTCTATGATATTTTTGATTACAAATGGGAAGTTTATGACAATTTTCATTCGAAAAGAGGATTTTATACCATTTTTTATTAGAAATGACGCTTAAAACTATTTCAAGGCAACCACAACTCCAACCTAAACCATTATCACCACCAAAACCTTACCTTCTCTTTTAAAGTCGCCTGCCCAAGACCTTTTGGGTCCAACCACGTTAAAACTTTCTTAATGTCGTCATAAGTTTGAAACAATGTAAATTGTAACAACATAACGTAAAGAACCGACACTCCAAAGACAATCCTCCAGATAATCGGATGTGGTCGAACAAAAGGCCCGTTTGGAAATGCCATAGCCGATATCACCAAAAATAACCCGCCCATGGCCTTCATGCCAAAATATACATTGTGCTCAGTTTGTCCGTCGTCTCTAAAGACCAAAATTTTATGTTTCTATCAATTTTCAAAGAGGTTACGGTGAAAAGTTAACAATATTGTAGTACCTGGATCCAAGCCTGGAGACGTACCTGCCAAAAGCACAAAATACTTACTCCCAAAAAGCATAGTAGATCAAGTAAACTCCAAGTAAAGCAAGTACTGATATCGTATGAGGTTTATAAAACACTTCCAATGTAACATCATTTACCACACGTTCATTAACGTATCTAAAATGTAGCCGCTCCAAATCTGTTCGACTTCTTGATAAACTAAAAAATTTAAACTTTAAAAAGATGTTAGAACTATTGTAGTTACTCATGCTACCTCAATTGTAGCCTATAACATACAAAAACCGTGCTTAAAATCCTAAGTTTGATAAACTGTTACCTAAATTGAATGAATAATGACTAAAACAACAGTTTTCTGCCTCAAATTAAAATCAAAAGATTTTAACTTCATTTCTGAAAATCCAGTCTTGTTCCGTTACCTAAAATTATAAAAACCAAAAAATATAAACTTACATATCTCTACTTCGTTCAAAATCAGAATCTTCAAAACCATCTTCAAACTCGCCTTCATAGATTTCTGAATCACTACCAGTCGTGTACCTCTTTCTTCTTTTACTCCCATCGACTTCAGAGAACGGCGAAGGCATCGTACTGGTCGATTCTGTGTTATCAAGATTCAGCTTTGGCTCTTCATCACCGGATATCGGCTCTTCCGTGGCCATTTTTACCTTTAAAAATATAAAAGATGATTTAAAACCCGGAAATGGAAGTTTAAAAGGCGAATACGATATTGTTCTCACGATAAAACAAACAAATACTCCATAAACATCCCAAATATTAGCCATTTTTCAACGTAAACATCAAAATAAACAAGGGTTTATGGATCAAAAACCGTTGAAAGCGTTTTTCTTTTTTGAATTATGAAAGTTCGACTTATTTTTTGTCTGCATGCATCACGAGTTTCGGAATAGATCTCCAAAAATAAAATAGTGCAATTAAAATATATTACGCTATGCCACGTTCCTAATTTCGCTTCAAGACTAACATATCGTCTTATAGACGATATAATTTAGAAAGCGCAGGCTGCAAAATGGGGGCGCACGTCGCAAAAGTAGATTCTTCTTTCACTTTTCCGAAAAAAGAAAAAGAACATGTTGTAAGTAGATTATGGAGCAAAATACCATTATATTGTATGGGAAGGCTTATATATTTGTTATTTCAATGGAAAGGGTTACTTCTGTGTTTTTAGATTATTTTCAATCGATTTTGATAGGTTTTAGTTCAGTTTTGAAGGTATAGAATATATTGTTAGTTTTTGAGCATTTTAGCATAGGTTTTAGATATTATTTTGAGTAAGATTACTTTAATATAAATCTACAAGGTTTATTCTTTATTTTTGATTTAATTTTAAAGCAATTTATGCGGTTTGTTGAGCTATTTTGAACGATTGAATTAACATATAATCAATATCTATATAAGGCTAAATTCAAAGTAAACATTGACACGACTTCGTAGTATGTGATATCAATTTTTTGTATACATAAGATAATGTCAATTTATATTATCAGAAAAGTTTTGATCGATGTTTGATTTTATGTTAAAATTCGATTTTTAACAAATTTTCAATTTTAAAAAGTTTTTAATTTAAAGATTTTTCAGATATGGCCCTCCTGATATAGTCCTACCGTTAATTCGCCATGACGTAAGTGATTAAGTTGTCAATGTTTCCACGTTTCTTTTTCGATTGCTCGAAAGGTTTTTGTGATATTACACTAGACCTATAACAATGTTTTTGATGCGTGTGATGAAAATGCTTTTTGTCCTTGTGGTTTGTAAAGTAAAATTTAGTGTTGGGAGTGTAATATTTTTGGTATTGGGGTCGAAAATTAAGGATGAAATGATTTATTGGGGTTTCTGAACGTACTTTGATGGTTTTGCATTGGAAATGAGGATTTTATGACATTTTCTATTAGAAATGAAGGTTTTATGACATTTTACATTAGAAGTGAAACTTTTAATTTAAAATAGAAATTTTCAAAATTTTAGGTAACAAATGAACTTTTTGTTGTAAATTTAAAAGCTAATCTTAACCATAAAAATGTCTAAAGATGACATTTTCTGCCCAAAAGTTAAAACTATGTTTTCACGTTCTCATGACAAAAAATGAAAGTCATATTGTTCATGATCCCACGTTGAAATCTCCCTCCAATCTCTAACTTATCTAACCAGCCCTTATTCTTTAATTTCAGCTCGGTAAATCAGACGCGCAAAACGCCCGCAGCTCAACGGCCCGCTGAGAAGCGTCGACGAAATCAAAAGGAAACACCGGCGAAGTTTCCGCGCTCGCTGACCGCCACACCTCAGCAGAAGGAGGAACAGGAGAAGGAGGTGGTTGTGGAGGATCAGCCCAAAGAAAGCGAAAGCGAAAAAGTCGACGATGAGGAAACGGCGGATGAGGTCACGGATTGGTTCGCTGAGAACTGGAAACCCAATTTTCGGTAAGAATTTCGATTTTGTTTCTTTTGTTTTTAGGCGGTTTATGGAAGGATTTGAGGATGTTGATGTTAAGTTTGGATGGAAAGGATGGTTAATTTCTGTTCTTTTTATAAAATATCAAAGATTGAGATTTTCACCTTAAAAACATGAATGAAAAAACTTTTTTTGTGCTTTCATAGCTAGAGTTATTTCTTCTTTTTCAGCTCAACTTTTCCCCTAATCCACTCTCTCGAGCGCTCGAAAGTCCTATCAGAGTATCTTCACCTAATCCAACGTTACCGAGCACGAGTAGACAAAGTAGAAGCTAGTCCAAAACGGCTACCAAACCCTCAAACACAAACTGTCGAGGAATTGGAAAAAGAGTTGGAGAAATGCGACGCCGAGATCGACTTGCTGAACAAGAAAAGAGAGAACACCAACGATCACAAGAAGGAACTCATGGCCAGATACAAGGCGTTGTATCGTGAAGAAGATGAGGAAAGAAAGCGGAAGGAAATGATGTCTCAATGGGATGCGTTCAGCACGCTGTTGGCTGGCAATCCACAAGCGTTGAGTCAAGCTCAGAATTTGATGCTACAGCCTGGACTAAGTGGCAGTGAAAATAAAGGAAATCCGTTGGCTGGACTTAAAAATGGCAGCTCTTTATCAACTACACAGAGTCTACAAGGGATAACTGGACCATTAGGGGCGCTACAAGCCAATGCCATGAATAATATTGCTCAAACGACAGCTCAAAGCATAGTAAATGCTCAGACATTGGCTAGCCAAGCTAGCTTCTTGCAAAGTTTGACTAGTCAGGCTAATTTAAGTAGCAATTTGGCTGGAATCACGTCGAGTATGTCTGGATTGCCATCGAGCATGAATTTGGGGGCTAATATTGGCATGAACTTAAGTTCATCGGTTCAGAACAATATGAATCTAAGTTCGTCAGTTCAAAATAGCATGAACTTGAGCTCTTCAGTTCAAAATAATATGAATTCAGTGCAGAACAGCCTAGGCCTACCTCAAGACTCGTTAATAGGTCTAAATGTAACTACAAGTCAACATATGCCTAGTCAAGCAGCTTCATCTTCAACATCAGTACCTACGCAAATCAAGCCAGAGCCATCTCATCTACAAGATAATAAGCTCGGCTTTAGCGACGTCAAAGGTTCAATAGGTCTAAGTGATGTCAAACCGTCAGTAGGCTTGAATGTAGCGCAAAATTTGTCAAATCAGCCAAGCTCAAGTCAGAAGCTGAATCAGAATCTACAAAATCAAGCGAGTATTGTGCAAGGATTGGCCAATGCAAATGCTTTTAATCGAAATCTAACTCCAAGTACCAATGATTCACAAAGTAATTCACCGTTTGTTCAGAAGAGTTACTCACCTGATGCGCAGAGGAAGAAGATGAGCATAAATCCGGCATTGAACAAGTTCTACAGCTTGTTATCAACGTTGGACCCGAAGGATGGGAATGCGGACAATTTGACTGCTAATTATGTGAGATTTTTCAAGTTTTTGATTGGTTTTTAGGTAATAATGAGGAGTTAAAGGGGATTTTTTTGATCAAGAAGGCTTGAGAATGGTGAAAGCTTGTTAAAGCTCTTAAAAAGGGCGTTTTGAAGCTAAAAAAAAGATTTTTAAAAAAGAAAATTCTGTTTAAAATTTTTTGTTACCTAAATTTATTTTTTGATACCTAAAAACCAACATTTCAGCTCCTCCAACAACAACGTCAACAACAACAAACCAATAGCCCGTTACGTCGCGACTATTCCTCTCCAGTACAACAACAAGTTCGACAACAGCAAAAGCCTCAACTCCCCCAATCGTCCTTTGCTACTCCAGCACAAACTAACCCAACCCTACAGGCTTTAAGCCAACTTCAACAGAATCCGCTACAATATCAGAATGTGAGAGGCTTTAACCCGTTGACTGGCCTACCTAATCTACAAGGTTTGGCACCGAACACCAATTTGCTACAAGAATTTGCCAACTTACAACGGCTTCAACTGGCTCAACAGATGCAGAATCAGGCTAGTGCGGCGGACATTTTGAATGTAAGGGGTTTGTGGATTTATGGGCTTGTCAAGGCCTTAATAATTAGGGGTTTTATATCTATAAATGAAAAATTTAATTTTTACTATTTTCTAGGCCGCTAGAAATCGAAACTCACCTCTACAAACCTCCCAAATGCAACCAAAAGTTGCCCAGAACATTCAAGCTCAAAGGAAAGCGAGCACAAGTCAATTCCCAACGACACAAAGCTCGGTAGCGTCGAGGATTCAACAGCTACAGAACTCACAAGCACAACAAAGAAGCTCCACACCACAATTCGCGGTACCAAACTTGCCTGGACAACCGAAAATGCCACCACGACCACATTCATCGACTTCTAAGGGGAATGGTAATTTGTTTTTTGAAGTTTTTGGTTTTAGAGATTTTATGGAATCAAGGATAGATAGTGATAATGAAACAAAGTAGGGACTAGTGTAAATCCTATATAGGCCTTGTTATAGAAGTTCTGGGATAGCTGGTGCAATTTCCTAGTAAAACATGTGCAATAACGTAAACGACATGTAATTTATGAAAGGGACCTTAAAAACGTCTCTAATCCAAGATTCGCCACAAAAACGGCAAAAATAGTTTATTTTATTCGAAACGACTACATTTCAAACACAACAGTCTTTATATTTACCATAAAATAGTCTAAACATATTTTACAAATTTCTCTGTGGAGTTTGAGATCCGACTGATCGACTGGTTGGCGTGTTGCTGTATGAACTGGCAGTACTATTGGGCGACGGATTTCTGACATTATTAGGCGATGGTACTCTTCTCGAACCGGTCGAGTTTTGCCTTTCACTTCGTACTTCATCCAATGATTCTGCTGTCATTGGTCGAGTGGTTGGTGTGTTGCTGCATGAACTGGCAGTACTATTGGGCGACGGGTTTCTGACATGACTTGGTGATAGAACTCTTCTCGAACCGGTTGGGTTTTGTCTTTCACTTCGTAATTCATCCAACGATTCTGCTGTCATTGGGCGGTTGATCAAAGCGGCTTGATTCGAATTTTCGGTTGGTATCACAATGAAACTTGGCTCGGCTGATAAAGTTTTTGGAGTTGATGCTGGAGACACAACTAGAGTTGAAAATTGACTAGGTTCAGCTGAAAAGGCTCCTGGAGTTGATGCTGAGGTCACAACTGGAGTTGAAAGTTGACTTGGTTCGGCTGATAAGGTTCCTACTGGTGTTGATACTGGAGTTGCATTTGGAGTCGAAAACTGGACTCCACTTGCCGATGAGACGTCACCGCCTTCATTTACTGGGGCGTTTATTCCAGCCGGGTTTATATTGTTACCAGTTGGGTTAGCATTTTTTGCATTGGCATTTTCGGTCGCTTGTTGTTGTTCTTCCTCTAGACATAATGCGTCGATCGTTTTGTGCAATTTATGGTCATGAAGTTCAAAAGGGCCTAACTCGAAACTGATTGTTAAGATCAGAAAAAGAAAGGACAAGGCCAGAACCCATTGACAATGTGTTGTTAGGAGGTACCATTCCTATAATGGCACCATTTTTATCCCGTCATTAGTACTGTTCTTAAAAGCGTAAGGTCATTTTGTAAACGGCTTTGTTCTAGCTACCGAGGTAACACTATAAAAAACCCACCTCCCAAGGTGCTCTCAAAACATAGCTGCCGCCTTCTTTTTTCAGTGTAACCTCGGCTGTCCTGTTTCCAATTTCATTCGATTGAAAAATGATTAGGACTAGAAATGAGCACGATGCAAAGAAAATGATGACTCCTCGTGTGATCGAAATGGGCGTTTTTGAAGGGCTAGGCTTTATGATCAACGTCAATACCAAAAATATCCAAATGTAAAAGATACCGCCGCAAAACGCCATAACACAGCCGATTATATGAAGTAGTGGGAGATGTGTTGCCTGAAAATTTTTGAAATGACAAAACATGCTATAACATAGTAAAATGGTACAGAAACTAATAAAGTGATACACTAGAGTTTTTCTGTACTAGATCCACTCACAATTACCTCCTCCCAAGCGAGGGCTCTGAAATGATACAATAAAGTAAAAATCAAGGTAAAGTAGACGGCTTACCTCAACCGATGCCACAATAAGCACACCAAAACCTGATGTTAACCCAATAATCATTGTAAATAAAAATATCAGACGATAAACATCTGGTAACTGGAAGGCATGACTTGTACGGTAATGTGTGTTCAAACGTATGTGAATCGAAAAGACTGTACATATCCCTGAAAAACAACAATAGTATAATATATAAGGATATTAAAAAATATATTAGGTTGTTTAAATAATTCTGTGCTCCATCTCAAAGCAAACTTTCGGGGTTAGAGGGCACAGAATTATTTGAAAAACGTAATAGATACCACTTTTATCATATTCGGATGAAAAATAACAATATTAGCTATAATATGCAAAAACAATTGGAATTCTTGGTGGTACAAAGTATTCCAACTACTGTAACGTCTAAATAATAAAAGTAACAATCAAAAAAACCAAAAGACACTTACAAAAAAACGCTGACATTGCAAGTAAAAATCCAAAAACACACGATTCTGGAGGGTATGTGCCACCATCACTAAAATATTATAAGTAGTAAGGTAGTAACAGATAAACGTAACACAATATCTGGCCAAAAAACACTAATACAGTGGAAATCCTGTATAACTAACTCTTGTATAACGAAATTTCTGTATAACGCACAACTTTTAAGTCTTCGGCCAACACTACACAGTGCATTTAAAACTTCTGTATAACGAAACTGTTTTATAACGAACAAATTTAAAACACTTGAGCGATTCATTATACAGGACTACTGTATCAGGGTTAACTTTGAAAAAAAAACTTCAAAAAACACAGGATAAACAAGAAAAACCTCTCAAAAAATAGAGGAAAACAACCAAAACCTCACCTTAAATACGGCGTATACCATTCCACATTGTTTTTATGCGCCTCTAACACGTAACCCGTGAAGAACGCCAGCACGGCGGTAATACCGGTCATAACGGGGAATGCTCTAGTTTTTATATGTATTCGCGCATAGTCGTCCGGCTCCTCCTTCAGCTCCATGAACGGAGAAACCGCGAACTGAAGCGACCGAAGAAGCATGGCCGCCCGCTTTGAAGATAGAGAAATGGAAAATGAATGAGATCAGTTTCGTTGAGCGTTGAAAGGCGTTTTTCAAAATGAGAAAAAATTTGAATATTTTAGAAAAATTTGATTTATTTCAATGGTTTTTGGTTAAAAAATAGTGTATTGTATTGGTAGGGTAAAGCACAATACAGCCTTGAATACAGTAGAATATAGAGCATGATAGACTACGGAACGGTGAAATATACTTAAGATAGAGTGGAATGGGGTAAGGTAAGGTAGGGTCGACTAGAGTAGAGTAGGGTACGTTAGAGTAAAGTAGGGTAGAGTAAAGTAAAGTAGAGTAGAAGGCAGTAGAGTACCGCAGAGTAAAGTATAATGTATTAGAGTAAAGTAGGGTTGAGTACAGTACAGTAAAACAAAATACGGTACAGTTCTGTATAGTAGAGTACAGTAGAGTAGGTAGGGTAGGGCATGGTAGAGGGTCCGGTAGGTTAGAGTAGGATAGAGTATGGTAGGACAGACTAGAAGGGATAATTGTAAAAACTACTGATAATTAAAAAAAAATACAATTTCTTGTTTCAGCTGCAGGCACAACACCTTCATCATCAACTTCACAAACCTCTAATCCAGCTGCAGCCACTGTGCCATTAATGTTGAATCCGGCTGACAATCAAAGCGCACTGAACACCGAATTCTTGGCTCAACTTTTTGCACAGAACGGCGACATGAATCAGTTGTTGATGCAGTTGAAGAACATTAATCAAAGTAGGTTTGTTTTTTATGGTTTATGGGATTACATTCTTTGCAGACCCTATCCGAAAAATGGGTTACCTTTTGGTCAATATACTTTTATTTAATATTAATCATTTCTAGATCAACAATAATGCAATTGACGACTATATTTTGTCATACATGACTTTACATCTACTACAAGATAACTTGTGTTTGATTCTCATCAATTTCATACGGGACATTGTTTATGGAACTGTTTTTTCATAAATTAGATTGGTTTTTTAGCTATTGTTGAATAAATAATTGTTAATAACGGTAATTACTGTATTTATGATGGTTTTTGTTAATATACTATGGTTAACTACCATTTATATATACTTAACTTTTATTTTTTTGAATCTTTTTTATATGTAGTAAGATTTTTTACGTTGTTATATGAAAATGACATTTTTATTGATAGATAACACTTTTTTAATATATTTTTTAAATAATTTGTACTAAACTTTGTATTTTACCTTTACTTTCAGATATTTTTCGCACAAAATGGAGTGAAATTCAACGCCAACGTTTCAATCACACAGTAAATTTTTGTCCTCCAACTGACAAAAATTGTTATTTGTTAGAATAATAGTGACATTTCTACAGAGTATTTTCGAATCATGCTCAATTATTTGTTATGTACATACACAGTGATACTGGTGGTTCTACTAAATGGAGTCTTCGTGAGGTCAGATGGAGAAGATGCTGAGATTTTGAATCACAAAGAGGACTTGAAGTGAGTTTATTGTTATATTAGTGAGTTTAGTGCTCCCTTTCTGTCCAGGGCTGTAAATTTAGAATTTTTGGAAATTAGGCTAGGGGAGGTTCCTTTGCAGAACTAGTTGGTATGGTAACAAAAGGGGTATCTTAACCTAGTAGAATTACTGCTGAATCGTAAGATAACAACGAATATAGGATCCGCGAGAACGTACTCTATAAACGTTATAGCCAGAACAGTTACGGCCTAAGTTTTAGGTTAATGCCAGGAAAAAGTTTAAAACACTTTAGTTCTAGGTTACTTTAACTTGTCAAACATAATATTTTCAATTCCAGCTAGTTGTGTATTATCATATATTTTACTTCTATTCTTAAAAATTGTCCAATGTGATTTCTATTTTTTACATTTATTGCTAATTTACATTTTTACAATATTAATATATATTACAAGTAAAAGTAATGTATGCAGCCGTTAATATAGGCTCTCATTATTGGCTTGGACGGCTCTGGCTCTACACGGCATTGAGATGCTTGGGCCTCGGGCATGTACTGGTACTGGGTATCTTGAGGGTATCGCTGGGCAAGCTGGTAGTAGGCTTTCTGAGAGTATTGCTGGGCTGGCTGATAGTAGACGGGTGGCGGGCTGTAGCTAGCCATTTGGTTTTGTTGAGCTGGCTCGTACTGGGGCTCTAGTGGCTCCTCAAATCGCTCGGCTACTTTTCTGCGCACTTCTTTTTCTAGGAATGGGTCAGCCCAAACTCCATCGGGCAAGATGCTCATGGACGGTGGGGTATTGATCTTGGCCTCGGTCTCGATCATGACCTTATCGAATGGGTTGCAGAAGATCATTTTGATTGTTAGATTGATTGCTGAAATTTAAGATATTAAGTTAAGGTTAATGTGAAGTTTTATAAGGTAGTACTGATAAAGTGTATGTTCCTCGCCTCTTTTTATAGTGTCAAGTTTATGTGCCATATACGATAAAAAAGATATCTTACGTTCTCTTAAATCTTTACGATATGTAAATTTATTGCCAATTCGGCGATAATACGTTCAAGTTTAAACGTATTTTTCCTCGGGGTGTTGATTAAACTACGGTTTTTGGCTTTTGCCGCCGCTGGCAGGTGATGCAATTCATCTTTTTTTCTTGTTAATGTTTGATCTTTTTGATAAGAGTACTGTAGTTTTTATATTGAACATGATTTTTGGAATTTTGCGTTAGAAATGAGGACTTGATGACATTTTTTATTAGAAATTAGGATTTTATGACATTTTTCATTAAAAATGAGGATTTTGTGACATTTTTCATCAGAAATGATTGTTTTGTGACATTTTTCACTAGAAATTAGGATTTTATGACATTTTTCATTAGAAACGAGGATTATACTGTACTCATCTTTAACATTTTCAGAAATCAAGCCAAAGAGATGTTCATGCATGCCTACACCGCATACAAAACCCACGCCTTCATGGCCGATGAAATTATGCCAATCTCGTGTAAACCTAGAATCAGAGGTAAAACAAGGTCGAGAGGAGATGTGGACGACTCTTTGGGCAATTTTTCATTAACTCTGGTTGATTCCTTGGACACATTGGCCGTTTTGAATGAGCTGGACGAGTTTGAAGAGGCAGCGGCAGCTATAATCAGAGATGTCAGGTTTGACAGTGATTGGACGATTTCGGTGTTTGAAACTAATATCAGAATGGTCGGAGGATTGATTTCTGGTAGGTTGTTTGTATGGTTTCTTCGATTTTAGGTTTGTTGATGTTGTAGTAGGCACTTTGTATCAAAAAATATGAAAATATGGGGGTTTCTTGCTTAATATAGCAAGTAATGCCTATTTTTCCGTTTTTATGTTATTTTCGTTGACTTTAATGCCATTTCCTTTGATAACTATAGTTTTTCTGTCGCTTATAACATAAATATTTTAATTTTCATCAATAATCTCAACTTTCAGGCCATTTAATGTCAAAAATCATCCAAGACAAAGACCCAAAAAGGATGTTGTGGTACTCAGACCAGCTTCTAAAAATGGCAGCAGACCTTGCCGACCGCCTCTTGCCAGCTTTCAACTCGACCAGTGGAGTGCCATACTCAAAAATCAACCTAAAACGAGGCTTAAGTCCAGAACTGAAGCACCAAAGTGACACGTGCACGGCTTGTGCTGGTACTATAATATTGGAATGGGCTGCTTTGTCTAGACTGACTGGTAATCCAATTTACGAACAAAAAAGCCGAAAAGCTATGGATTTCCTTTGGAATCAACGAAATCACGGCTCAAACCTTATGGGCACGGTGCTGAACGTGCACTCTGGAGACTGGATTCGAAGAGATGCTGGCATTGGTGCAGGCATCGACTCGTACTACGAATATACGTTGAAGGCCTATATCTTATTGGGAGAAGAGGACTACCTTCATAGGTTCAATACTCATTATGAAAGTGTGATGAAGTACCTGAACAGAGGTCCATTGTTTGTCGATGTTCATATGCACAGACCGACAATAGCGGCAAGATCGTATATGGATGCATTGCTGGCGTTCTGGCCCGGAGTTCAGGTCTTGAAAGGCGATTTGAAGGGAGCAATTGAGATGCATGAGATGTTGTACCAGGTTATTCGGGTAAGGAGTTGGTTGTTTTGTTAAAATGAGGGTTTTTAGTTGAATTTTTTTTTATTAAAGTGAATGTTTTTATATGGTACACGAGTTTTTATGTTAAGATTTTAAGAATATATGGACTTTAAAAGGCTTGATTTTAATTTACAAGTTTTTAAAATGTCTTGAAATACAGTTTTTTAAAAATACCACTGAAAAGTTAAAGGAATTATATTTTTTATAGCTCTAAAATAAAAAAAATATAAAATCTGAACTAAAAACATGTCATTAAAAAATTTTTTGAGTTTTAAAATTTTAAAGTTTTTAAATTTTATAATTTCACCGATTTTTCAATCGAAAATCTTATTTCGCACCCTTTTCGCACTGCAAATCGCTCGAAAAATAGCAAAACGAAGAAATAAGGAGAGAAGACGAGCGTGCTTTTATAGCTCAGTGGGTCGGCGACTCGCTTCGTCTTCAAAACGAAGCGGGTTCGACTCCCACTGCCGATGATGACAGTTATTCCGCCCCAGGCATAAATGCATTTGATGATTGGTCAAATGCTGAGGCTTTTACTTTTGGTTTGAGCTATATTAATGTTAATTTTAGATGGCAGTTGATAAATAATGGGTTTTTTGTACATTTTAGGGAGAAAAGTTGAAGGTTTTTGGAAAAAATTAGGGGTTTTGTAAAGAAAAATGACTGGAAAGCGGGGGTTGGCGTGGATAATATTGCTGTTTATTGCATTATTAGAGAAGGAAGATAACAAAATGGCATTTTATATTTCAAAATATGATTGTGTTTTTGTAAAACACGAATTCTGCACGTCTTGTTACATATTGATTGGTATTTTTTAGAAACATAAATTCTTGCCAGAAGCCTTTACTCATGACCTTCAAATCTACTGGGCTCAACACCCCTTAAGGCCAGAGTTTCTGGAATCTACATACTTATTGTACAGAGCAACAAAAGACCCTCACTACCTAGAAGTGGCGAAAAGTGTGATGGACTCGATGAACCAACATGTCAGAGTAAAATGCGGGTTTTCGGCGCTGAAAGATGTCAGATCGATGGAGTTGTTGGACGAAATGGAAAGTTTTGTTCTGGCAGAGACTTTTAAGTATCTTTATATGATCTTTGCCGAACCGGGTGATCTACTTTTTGATCCGGATAACTATGTTTTGACCACGGAAGCACACTTTTTACCTCTGGCTATTGGGGAAACAAGGTAAGAAATTTGGGTTAGAAAAGGTGGATTTTTATGAGTTTATGAAATGGGGAAGGTAAAATTTGGAATTTTAATGAGATTTTTTATATTTAAAAATTTTTTTTTGACATTTAAAATTTTTTTGAAATTTCGAAATTTTAAAAAATGTTTTGATTTTTGATGTTTCTTGAAATGGCTTTTTTCTAAATTTATGACATTTTTTATTCTTTTTTGTTACTCTTACGTTTAGAACTAATTTTTAAAACTAAAAACCCAAAAATGTCATTCCAGATCCATCGACTCACTGCCAAGAAGAATGTTGATCGATCCAGACGAAGTGATTGGAGATGACACTTCTAAAAAGTATCAAAGTGCATGCCCCAACTTTGCCAGTGAATTCAGGACGGCCGATGAGCTCTCGCTTTATGGAAAGACGCTAAGAACGAATGTGAAGAAATTGTTGAGCGAAGTGACAAATCTAGGATCACTGTCATCATTAATGTCTGGCAATAACCTGTACTCGTCTTTGAGTGAGGAGGAAATTCAGAAGAAAGCGTGGGTTTTTTGATTTCAAAGAAAAAAATGATTTTTTTTAGATTTTTTTAAATGAAATTTTTAATTTTTAAACATTTGTTTTTTTAAAACTTGAAATTTTAAATTTTTAAAATTTAAAACCAACAATTTTAGTGGAGACCGCCTTCGAGCCTGGGCCTTCAGCACCACCAATGCCGATCACCTAGCTCAATTGAAACGAATGGGAATTCAAATTCAAGTCTTGCCGGACGGGAAGATGCAGCTGAGTCATACTGCTCAAGATGTAAGTTCAAACTTTATATTTTGGAAAAATTGTTTCATATTGAGCTTTCCATGGGTTTGTTTATGGTAAAATACGGATTTGGACAATTGATAGTCTTTGATAGTAATTTATTAGTCATCGGGTTTGGATTTGAAAAAATGACAAAATGGACAATTTAAAATTAAGATTAGACTGGGACTACGGTAGGATAAGATATGGCAGAGTAAAGAAGGTTAAGGCATTTTAGGGTAGAGTAAAATAAGGTAGTGCAATTTGAGTTAGTTCAGTGTTTGGAAGGGTATGATAAAACACGTCAGGATAAGGTAGGATAAAAGTGAATTTTAAAAAAATATTTTGAGCTATTTTACACTGATAAATAAGGCACATTTGGCAAAAAATATTTTTTTATTTGAGAGGTGGGGTGGTAAATCGTATCGATATTACTTTGTGTTGCCCTTGCTTCTTAAGTGAGTTAAACGATTTTTTGACGAATATAACTTTTACTGTGTACTTTTTCTTTTTATATTGATTATTTGTAACTACATTTTGTCAGCGGTGGACTTTAAATTTTATTTTTTAAATTTAAAAAAATAAAATTATTTTCAAAAATAGTAAATTTCAAAG
Organism: Bursaphelenchus okinawaensis; assembly: GCA_904066225.2. Lineage (NCBI taxonomy): Eukaryota > Metazoa > Nematoda > Chromadorea > Rhabditida > Aphelenchoididae > Bursaphelenchus > Bursaphelenchus okinawaensis. Next base: position 8,937,566 of record CAJFCW020000006.1, on the reverse strand, counting down.
CCGATTTTAATGATAAGCACGCTTTTTTGTTCCGCACCAAACTAAAATGGGTTCTAATTTCAGAAGAAGTCCGCCGCTGACATTGTTTCGTGGCAGTCGATTATGGATTACCGCGCGGTTTTCGGCGTCGCCACCTTTTGGGACCTCCAAAACGACCCCATCTTTGTTCAATCCAAACAAGCATTGGCCTCAATGTCTGTGGTCTTGCTGCTAATATTGATCACTTGGGTCTCACTAGTCTTGGGAGGGTGTTGTATTATGATTGTCACCATGATTCTAACTAAACTGAGGCATATTGGAGGGAAAAGCGGAGCTAAAGAGGTAGATGATGAAGAGAACGAGGAGTTTGAGGGAGAGAATGTTGAGATTGATTGGAGAGACAGAGAGAAATTGAGAGAGAACAGAGAAAACGATGGTTTTGGAGGCAAAAACAGCGATTTTGGAGCGAAAAATAAAGGAAAAGCAAGGGAAACAAGAGAAAAAGAGAGAAATAGTAAAAGAAAAGGAGATAGGATAGAGGGTAGGACCATCAGTGAGAGTACCAATAGCACTATTTTATCAGAAGATGGTGTTACTACGAGTTATTTTAAAGACAGTACTACAAAAGCCAATGATAACATAAGTAAGGGCGGTAATAAATGGAAAATTGATAGTTTAGGTAACAACACAAGCAAAAATGACAAAAGTAAAGCCTGGGGAAGTGAAAAAGGTAATATAAAAGGTGGAGAAGACAGAGATAGAGATGAATATAAAGGAGAATGGCTACTAAACAGGCCTAGAAGAGTAAGAAAAAGACAAATTTTAGGCCACAGGGACTAAAGTTAACCAAATTTTTTAAAGAAAAATTTTTTAAAAAATGCCATTTTAATGTATGGTAAAGAATACGAGGTTATTCTTCATGATATAGACACAAAAGAAGATATATAAATTGGTTTTTGATTAGATATACGAATGATATGGCTTTGTACATAAAGTAAACGGGTAGTTTTGACAGTTCAAAACAAGTTGACGGGCTTAATTTAAAGTAAAATACGAAGTTAATTAAAGTGATTCGACAATGAATATTATACAAAGTCTTTAAATCTTACTATAGTATAGTCTTCCTGTACCTTTAGATCATTTTTTTTATTTTAAGGGTATTTTTAGATCTTATTTTTCTATTTTAAGGTGCATTTAGGTCACCTTTTTCCATTTTTGGGGTACTTTTGCACTTTTTTTCTATTTTCAAGATATTTATAGATCATCTTTTTCTATGTCTTCTATTTTCAAGGTACTTTTATATCATCTTATTCTATTTTTGATGATTCTATTATATTTTTTTTGTCTAACCTTGTTTTTTTAACGTTTTGGGTCTTTTATGATAAGTATAGGGTTATTTACTATAGGTAAAAAAACAGTTCACTTGATGTTCTATACTTTTTTTCTACTAAATATTGTTATATAGGTTATAAAATACAACGAGAAAAAGTTTATTTCTTGTACATATCATCTACAAATATGTGGTTGTATTCAGTTTTTACAACGTTTTTTAGTATTATTTCGTTATAAAACATGTTTTTGTTTTCTTTTTAAAAAATATGGATTTATACTTGTTAAAGGTCTATTTCACTTTACTTCGATTTAAACACTTGATTTTTGAAAATAAATTTATTTTAAAATCTTTACAAGAGAAATATACAGTGGAACTCCTGTATAACGAACTCCTCTATAACAAACTCCCGTATAACGAACAACTTTTGAATCCCCGTCTAACACTACACAGTGCATTTAAAACTTCTGTATAACGAAACCTCTTACTAAGGAACAAATTTCATGTTCCCGAGCGATTCGTTATACAGGAGTTTCACTGTAAATGCGTTGTGGGAGCTGAACACAAAAAAGTTTAATCTTAAGATATAAAAATGGGTTCAAGCTTGGCAATTTTTTGACATTTTAAAATTTTTTAACTGAAAATTAGAAGAATGATAACAATATGTTTCAAAAAAATTGTTTTTAGGCGGATGATGCAGCTTCAGCTGTTGAAGGCGTGGAATTCATTCAAGAAATGATTGAATTCTCGAAACAAATGGAAAAACATGGTGAGTTAAAGTCCATTTTGATCGTTTTCCAAAGGTTATAGTTGGTGTGATGGACTCAACGTGTATGTCTCATATGTAAAACTTGTTTATCTTTTAGTGTTTTGTTGTAAAATACGCTTTGTAGATCGCCCACTTTGTAAAATGGCATTTTTTAGTCAAAAAGGGGCGTTTTGTAATGTAAATTTTAAGAAAAACTTGAAAAAAGTGCAGTTTTGTTACCTAAAGAGCTGCCTATATACTTATTTTTTTTATTTTTTGTAAAGGTGGATCTACCTTTATTTACTATCTTTCCTCCCCCCCCTTTTCTTTCTCTCTAGCAACGTTTTTGTTCTAATATACCTTTAGATAGGTATAAACATTATTTTTTAGTTCCTATAAGGATAGAACCTCTAGTTCAACTGATTTCCGACCCAATATTCGGTCGAGAAGCGTTCAAAGCATCGTCAGCTCAATTTGGCACTAATTTGGAAGAGGAAGATGTAATTTGCTTTTAATTGTATTTACAGTAGACGGTAATGTTAAAGGGTAAAATACGACTTGAGCCGGATCGTGCAGGTTTGATGGCTAAGTTTAAGTCACGGCCTCATGGGCCGAGTTTAGGTCCCGCAACGAAACCTTTTATTTGTTTTAATTTGTTTAAAACTAAATTTAAAATGACATTTTTAGGAACAAAATGAATTTTTTAGATATAAAATGACATTTTTAGGTAATAGCAGAAGTGGTATTCGCCGAGCCGAACCTAGCATGCACTTCTTTAACTAATATTGAAGAATTACAAGGTAAAATAGCAGTGGTACGCAGAGGAGAATGCATGTTCCAAGAGAAAGCACGGCACGCTCAGGACGCTGGTGCTGTCGGCGTTATTGTTATTGGTATGTTAATCTTAAGTTAGTGTTAGTGTAGAATGAAGATCTATTTTTAGATGTTGGTTAATATTTTTTAAATTTAAATATATTATTCTAGATAATCAGCGCGGAACATCGGCGGACAAGTCACCTCAATTCGCAATGAGTGCTGATGACAAACGAACAGATGACATTAAGATCCCATCCATCTTCTTATTTGACTACGAATCCCAGAAACTAATGAACAGAATGAGAGCCGAGCCAAGACTTTTGGTTCGAATGAGCACCGAACTTCTGAATCCACGCTTCTTGTTCACAGAATTTTTGAAAGGAAATTGTTGTAAGAGGTCACCGTTGGTCGTACAGGTGGGTGGATTAATTTATTAGGGAGCGTAGGTTATAAAAAGTAGCAAAAGGGTTGGTTCTGAAGGGAGGATTAGGTCGGGGATGATGGTAGGGTAGATTAGGTGGGGGGGCTGAGGGTGGAATAGGAGAAAAAAGGCATTACTGTAGGTTTTGAAGGGAAGGCTGGGGTATGGAAGGGAATGAGGGTAAGTAGAGTAGAAACGGGGCTGAAGGCTGGGTAAATTCTATTTTAAAGAATTGAAAATCCAAATTCTCTCGTTTATAGAGTTTAATTAAGTAATAACCATATAATAAACCCAAATAATAAAAATAAAAGAACGGACCGTTGAAGTATAAATATACACTTGGCGCTGCTTAGGCAGTGTTCACAAAATCGGCAAATGCAAATTAGTTATGAGTAACAGAAGACGGGTTTGTTCACAGGTATCCGTGGCACTCCCCCCAAAAACAATATACACTGAGAATTGGTGACACTGCCACCCAAAAGCCAACTTCGTCTCGACAATGTCGATAGCACTGCCGGCCAGACAACAATAACTCAATTTTTTGGCACAGACTAAACTTTAATTATTTTATCACTCGAGTCTTGTAAAACAATTTTTATATGGTAAATTTCTGATGCAAAGGTGCGAGCTACGCCTTGCAAAAAGCCAATATTCGAAATTATTTCTCGTTACCCGATTGTAATTGCAATTTGTTAATAAGGGCTTCTGTAATAAAGCTCCGCATGGACCCGCGGTCTAATATGGCGTGCGTTTGTACTACAATATCTAAACCATCTGGGACAACCGGAGCTGTAAATGGGACGTGTTTGCAATATTCATAAAAGTTGTAAACGGCTTAGGCTTCCCTACTGTTGTATATGTTTTCTCAATGCCTTCGGAATTTGCTTGCATATGTTTTTGAAAGGAAAAAGGTGTTTTTTTGATTACTCAACGGAATAGCATTTGAGTTAGACAATGGTACGTTTTTCGGAGGGGGCTTCTCCGCAGATCTTAAAGGGCACAACGCGAGGTGGTGGCTTGCGAAACAGTCACGGCACTTTATGTCTACCGTACATTCGTTATTCAAATGCTCGTATCGGCAACATTTCGAAAATGCATTCATTTGACTCAACCTCCTTTTTCTGTCTTCAACAGGGAAAGGTATGACGATGAATAATGCGATTGCTTACAAAATAAACAAAGGTACCCCGATTTATGTAAATTAGCTGTATTGTCTAAGCGCTTGTGACTCAACGATTATGTTACTGCAAGATTACTAAACGTTCCCAATTTTGAATAAAAGACCTATAATTGGTTCCGTTGAAAGTAGGGAGTGTGATATTGGGTAGGTAGCTAAGAATGCTAGTGCGTGTTTGTTCAGAAGTTTTAGGCTGTGCAGTTAATTCATTTTTACTTAAAAAAACCGACCTCTTTTTGACCTTCCTTTGGTTCTTCCAACTTCTGTGCTTTTGATCGAGGAGCCGGCGCTGGTCTATCCCTCAAAGTTGGCGTTAACGGTCTTGGCATTTCCAGTTGGTCTTCCAAATTCTGTTCCGCTAGTTTTTCGTCCCGCAAAAGCAAAATGTCGAGTTGCTTTACCAACGCTTTGGCTTGCTTATAAGTAGCTTTGGCGTTGTTCAGTAATTCTTCATGTCTTCCGTACTTCTCGTAGTATATATTATAGGCATACTTTTTTCTTAAACTTGTGAGCCCGTACAACCAAGCTCCATTCATGGTCGAGGTCTATAATCGATTGGTACCTTTGTAGCAATTTGTCATCCAAGGTAGATACGTCGTTTCCCAATGACTATAGTTCGTCGTATTCAGCTGAATTTAGCGGCGTTGGTTGATCCCGAAGGCGGGTTCTCGCCTTAATGGGATCAATTCTTCCAACGCTTTGCTCAATCGACCTTTTTCTTCGCCGAGTTCTCGTCGAAGTTGACTATTATCAGCCGTAGCCGTGATCGCCATATAAAGAATTGAAAAACCAAATTCTCTGGTTTATAAAGTTTATTTTTAATCTTAAAAAACTTAAAAGTAGTAACCATATACTAAACCCAAATAATAAAAATAAAAGCACGGACTAACCGTCCGTTCAGTTATAAAGACACACTACTGGCGCTGCTAAGGCAGCGTTCCCAAAATCGGCAAATGCAAATTAGTTATGAGTAACAGAATACGGATTTGTTTACCGGTATCGGTGACAGAGGGGTAGGGTAGAGTAAGGAAGGGGCTGAGAGTTGGGTAGGTTTTAGGGTGATTTGTTTATGAGTTCAGAGATTTGGCAAATTGAAAAATGCAGTTTTGTTGATTCCGAAGGGACGATTAGGCTAGGGAAGGAGCTGAAGGAGGGGCTGGGGGTTTATTAGGGCAGGGTCGCTACAGATTTTCTCTGGGAGAGGAGGAGCGATATCGAAAAAAATTTTTCTTTTGTGCTTGTGGATTTTTTTTTGGGTCGGATAAATTTTTTACTGCGTTAGGCTCAAATATGTTTAAAATAGCTAAATGTTATGCTAGGTGGATAATTAAATTGAAATTTTTTAATTTTACAAAATTTCAGAATAAAATCTTGACAGTCGACTACAAAGCTGGGCTTTTAAGGGTTGATTATTGGTTTAAACAATTGGAAGATGATGTGGAAATGAAGGAAACGGATGAGGAAGAGGTAAGTTTTTTAATTTTTTGATCTTTTTTATTTTTTAGTTGAAAAAATTAAAATAAATATAGTAAAAACGAAAAATTATTGCTTATTGTAGTCGTTTTGAAAAACAATTTAAAATTGACTATTGTCACTTCTAAATCAATATAAACCCAAATAAAATTACCTTCCAGATCCTAGACGAACAGACCGAACTCTTCAAGCTAGCCACCAAATTCCAAGATAAGCCAGATTCAATAAGATTCAATGCGTTGTTAAGAAACATTGGTCATCAGATTCTACACAAAAACAAAGAAATCACGTTGGGCCAAGCCGATATCAGAAGCCTTAAACGACTGATTAAGAGTGTGAAGCTACAAAAGATTTCAAACAACGTTCTGAGGCTAAAGAACAGAACGTTGAGGACTGTGATATGTAAAGCTGAGGTTAAGAATGGGCCAATTTGCGAGGAAATTTTTAAAAATTGATGGAAATTCAGGGTTTTTGGGGTGGTTTTAGGGCAGAAGTTGTAATTTTTAACAGTTTTGGGTCGGTTTTCAAGCAAAAATGGAAGTTTTTTATTTTAAATTTTATTTAAAAAAATAATTTTATATTTTAAAACATACCTTTTTGTTAGCTCATATTGTCTAAAAATTGCATTTTTGTTGTAAAATACGTCCATTTTTTAAAATTAGTATGTGAAAATTTTAAATTTCGAACAAAACTTCAAAGTGCTAAAGCTAAAAGATTCCTTGGTTTTTAAAAACTTTTAAAATTTGAATTGTAGGTGTTTTTACAGCTGTCTTTTGTAATATTATTTATTGTTTGTACACTCATTTTAAGTTATTTATGAGTGTAACAGTGAAAAGTCATGAATGTACGGGGTATTTATTAAATTGTCTTATTTTTGATTATTTTTGAATTTTTTTGATAAATGACAGTTTTCGTAACATTTTGGAAGTATGGTAACATATTGTATAATAATAAAGTTATAAAATAGATTGGCGATTTTGTTGTTTGTTTAAATTATTGGTTTTATGGCCAAGTTTATTTATTTTTTGTTCTAATTTTTTGCGTTTATATTGAAACCTCTTTAGTATGACTCATGATAGTATAACCCGTGATAGTATGACATTCTCTTTAGAACAACAAATTTCTTACCGCTTTTTATAATATTGGATTGTTCACATAATTCTGCGCCTCCGTACCCCACAAATTAGCTTTGAGAAGGGGGGGCAGAATTAAGTGAACAGCCTAATAAAACTCGTATCAAAAATTACCTGGATAGTGTGAAATTATGGTTATAAGGGCAGGTTTGAGCCAATCCCTTGAGTGTCATACTAAAGAGGTTTGACTGTACCTTTAAGCTAGAAAATTTGGGTTATATATATTATATGGGCTTGATTTTGTCACGAAACTTTGTTATAAGAAAAAGATTGAAATTTGTTGATTAAAAGTGACTTCTTAACTATTATATATTTTCGTAACGCACTATGGGCTATATTTTGTATACTCGGCTCTTACGACAAGGTTTCCAGTACAGAATTGATAAAAAAAACTTTTTTTTTAATTTTTGTTTTATTATTATATCATGATAAGGAAGAACTTTTTAGTTTTTTTCATTTCTTGGCTTTTTTCAATTTTTCACTTTTTAAAACTATTTATTTTACATTACAATAACATCAAAAATAGTATGTACAATCATTAATATAAGATCCTCTGATTTGGGGCTGGTAGGGCGGTATAGTTTGAAGACAAGGTTGTTGTGACACTTGCGGTGGCGGTTGCTGATACTGGGCGGTATCTAGGTACTGGGCATTGTGTTGGTACTGAGTGGTATGTTGATACTGTGAGACATAGGCGTGCTGGTGTGATATGTGATGATATTGTACTTGATGATGGTACTGAGCGGTATGTTGGGGCTGGGAGGCGTACAGTTGTTGCAGTGATATGTCCTGATATTGTACTTGATGATGGTACTGAGCGGTGGGGTTATATTGTTGGTTTGGGTACGAGTGTTGGCTTGGAATTTGGTGGTGCGGATGTTGGGTTGTTTGGTACTGATTTTCCTGGAGCTTCTGGTACTGTTGCATTGGACGACGGTGATTCTTTGGATTGTGATACTTTTGGTGCGATGGTTTTCGGTAAGATTGTTTTTGGTGCTGCTGGTACTGAGGCTCTTCACCAAATCGTTCAGCAACCTTCTTCCGGACCTCGATCTCAATCAAAGGGTCAGCCCAGACTGGATCCTTCAGTATGCTCATCGATTGTGGCGTGTTAACTTTGGCCTCGGCTTGAATCATAACCTTATCATAGGGGTTACAGAAAACAACCATTTTTGATTAAAGTTATAACTTAAAGAGGCTTTAACTCGAAGGCACTTGGTAAACAACAAGTGATGTTGTATGGTATATTACGATGTTTTTTATCTCTTTTATAGGGTTTTGGAGGCTCGATAAGATAGTATCTCTAAAGATATATGGGTTTATTAGTGCCGATTTGGATAGATCTGCGCGGATAGTTTTTGAAGTTTAAAACTTATTTAACCTCGGGGGCTTGAGGGAAACCTTGAAGTGCGAGAAATATGGGTAGACAAAGTGACGTCATTGACATTTGGGGTTAAAGTTCTAAGTGTCTAGATAATATTGTTGTAGATTTGATGGTAAACAGAGGTTTGCTCGTATTTTTTATAGGAATTGAGGATTTTATCACATTTTTCATTAGAAATGAGGATTTTATGTCATTTTTCATTAGATGTGTGGATTATTTGACATTTTATATTAGAATTGAGGATTTTACGGCATTTTTCATTAGAAATGAGGATTTTATGACATTTTTCATTAGAAATGAGGATTTTATGTCATTTTTCATTAGAAATGAGGATTTTAGCACATTTTTTATTAGGTCTGTTGATTATATGAATTTTTTTCATTAGAAATGAGGATTTTATGACATTTTTCATTAGAAATGATGATTTTATGGCATTTTTTATTATAATCGATGATTTTATGTAATATTTCAATGTGTAATGCGGCTTTCTCCCGTGTGTAACATTTTTTACTTTATTCTTATCATCAAACTTAATATCTCGCCATTTCCAGCTGCCATTACCTCCAAAATGGGCTCGAAATACATTCCGAAGAAGAAGAATCAAGTCCCACAAGCACCAAGTGATCCAGACGTGGAGTGGGAGAACCATCTTTTACTACGAGTACCTCAGGAGTACGCGGATCGAGTACGAGAGTTCTGCACCGATGCCAATCCGGACGATCACTTCAACATCAACTTTCATCCCGAACTGAGGAAAGGAACGTTACACTTGGGCAGAGAGACGTTGCACTTCACTATCTATGATCTGCCTTGTATTATTGAGGTAAGGAGGGGTGGGGAGTAATGTTTTTTGGTAAATAATGGCTGGCGGGCGTAGTAAATGAGGATTTTTCTAATTTTTAAAGGTTGTTCAAGGCCGAGAGGACGATGTTAAGACTTAGAAGAGGGTCACAGTGACTTACGAAATATTTTTTTTAAAAGACGATTGGGTATGTGTTGAAAACGACAGCTTTTAAAAACTTTGGTTTAAGAGATAACAGATGACATTTTTCATTAGAAATGAGAATTTTATGACATTTTTCTTTAGTAATGAGGATTTTTTCTAAATTTTGATTTTTTTCCAAATTAGCATTAAAAACATTACTTTAGGTAATGAAAACCCTGGACAATGTGAATGTATACAAAGTGGCCGACCTAGCCCAGATCTTAATTTGCTCTGAGAAACCGGTGCCAGAACCAACTTTCAACGACCTAAATGGCTCAGACCCAACCAAAGTTGAATCGATTATCAAACAGAAAAAGGAAAAGTTTTATCAGTATCCACATGGAGTGGCACCCTCGTTAAAGAATGTCAGAAAGCGAAGATTCAGAAAGACAAAGAAAAAGAAGTACATGGACGCACCTGAGATCGATAAGGAGGTCAAGAGGTTACTACGGTAAGGAGGAGCATTTTAGGATAAAGAATACCCTACCATTGCTTTTCTTTGGTCATATACTTTGTTTTGCTTTTCATCACTTTACTGTAATTTTATATTTTCAATTACGTTACTGTACATTCTACTCTATTACCAAATTCAGATCTGACCTTGAAGCAGAATCCGTTCGTTGGGAAGTGGTCAACGTTGACCAAGAAGCCAAAGTCCCAGCCTCATCCCAAATCCCAGCAGCAAAGCCAGAAGACCCGAATGTATCTCAAGAACCTCAGCCTTCAGCATCGTCGGCTTCTGAATTACCAACCACATCAAAGACGGTTCAGTTCGACGACGAAGACAGCCAGATGCCAGCAGAACAAGTAATCCCAGACGACGATGATTTGGACGATTCTGATGACGATGACGAAGCACTTCAGAATGCAATGAAGCGGGCTACGTTAGATCCGCAAGACGAAGATACGATGGATGCACCTCCACGACAGATCATTGTTACGGATGATGTGATTGGAGAGTTGTCAACTTCAAGTGATGAGGATGAGGAAGAAGAGTGATGGGGTATGGGTTCTAATGGCTGATGAGAAGGGAATTGACGTTGTAGAGGCTTCTGGAGGCTTTGCAAAGGGTTCTGAAGCTTTTAACGGGGAAAACAGATTCTGAAGCTTATTTGGAAGGCCGACGGCAAATTTTGGTCTTAAACTTGAAGTTATATGGTATATTCATAACTTATACCTTGTTTTAAAAAGTTTGATGTTGTATTGGTCTAACAAGTCACTTTTTCTTGTTTTTGCTTAAAAACAGGTTGCATTTATATTGTTTTAGATGGATAAAAGATGTACATTTAGAAAATTTACTTTATAAAGCAAAGTTCGCTCAGTGATTGTAAAGTTTATGTTGAAGCAAAAAAGATGCGGTTTTCATTTTCAATTATAAACTGTGAAATTGTCCATCATTGTTTCTTTCAACTCGAAGTAAGTGAGAAATGCCACATTCTAGTTTAAACGTCAGAAACCCCAATATTGCGTACAAATAGTAAGGGTGTAGACAAAACTTGGTTTCACTGTGCTGTCGGCTGAGGATGTGGCTTAGGATTGAGGTTTGTCGGCGTTGTAGACCTCTCTTTTAAAAAACTACAATATCCTACTGTAGGCAGAAGAAGGGACATACCCTAACGTATTATAATATGTTAAAGCGAAACTAAAACAACAATTCGTTTTAAGACAAAACAAGTACTGATAAGAGATCCTACAGTGCTTGAAAAATCAAAAAGTCAATTTGGAGTAGCTCAAAAAGTCATTTTTTCTTTGTTTTTAACTAAAACAACAACTCTAACCAATATTGTTTTAGATAAAAGTTACTCACTCTTATTATTTGAATGATTCTGCAGAGTAGTGTGGCAAACTCCAAGGTCTTTGACACGTTCTCAGGTCGTTTTTAAGTTTCTTCTTTTATCCCTGACTTCCGGGCCCTAGCGTCAAGTCCCAGGTTCTCGAGAGTAAAGTCGCTAGTTTTGAATTGCTGGAATTAGCGTTGTACGGTGCGTTCCTTAGCTGTACCAGTGCCAAATGTTATGGTACTATTCCGGGTTGCCACGGTTGCGTTGTGGCCAAGTTTGTCATGGTATAAAAAATGGCCTGTAACTCGATCTTTTTTTTACAATTTTAAAAACCCTAAATTAACAAAACTACAAATCAAAAAAGCATAAAAAACAGGCAAAACGATAGCCCAAACCCTTGACTTTCGAATGATATAAAACTCAATGGCAACATTTGAAGCCGTTTTTGCTTCAGGCGACTTCTTGCCGTTGTTATCAAAATCAGCCATTCTGTTCTTTCCAACCTAGTAATTGATCGGTATAGCCATGTTTGGCTCAAAATTACTGTTTTAAATCAATAAGTTTGAAAATGATGTATTTTTAATTTAAAAATCCCTTAACTTTCGAAATTTTGTGTGAACAGTTTACTTACAAACCACGAAATTTCAAAAATACTAAAGAATTGCTGTTTTTCTGACTAGAATTATATTTTGGAGAAGTGTAGCATATACTACGAGAACTTCTCATGCCTTTTTGGAGTTAGTTTCTAGTTTGATACGAATGCACTTTAATGTTACAAGCATCACAATAACACAAAAAGACAGGTTTCGAAACATTTATCAATTTAAAAGTCGTCTTTTTGTTTAATGATAGTAGTATTATTGACATGGACCTAGAAAACTTACTTTTTTCAGTGGGTTTTAATTACTTTAAGGTAGGGTAGGGCAGGGTAGGAAAAATAGTAATATAGCTATATAGATGTAGTTACAAACCTAGAATAAAGTAAGGCTGGCAACAAATAGGGTATTATAATAAAGTGAGGTGGCTTAAAGTAGGGGCAGGGTAGGGAAGGGTAGGGTAGGGTAGGGTAGGGTAGGGTAGGGTAGGGTAGGGTAGGGTAGTGATAGAATAAAGCCAAAAAGTAGTAGTACAGGATGATACTAAATTTGAACGCGCATAGTAATGTATAGTACTGGTGTGTAATTTGAAATGTATTATTGTGACTTATCCATTCAACTTAATTATCGTTTGGTATCACTAAAATGTTATGATTTTTAAGCTTGCTTCTATTCAGAAAATCTAGAATGATACCTCAACTCATCTTTTTGGCACTAGTTCTAACACTTTTTTACAATTTTTATTGGAAACGCCGCAGCTATCCACCAGGTCCAACTCCACTACCTTTAATTGGCAATATCTATTCTCTATCCAAAGTCAATCGTTGGGAGACGAAATTCATAGAATGGAGCCAAAAATACGGTACCACCTTCACCTACTGGCTGGGTGAGATGCCGGTGGTCGCAGTTTGTGATTACAATGACATGCAAGAGTACTTTGTCAAGAATAGTGACATCTTCTCGAATCGATTCGTGAATGAGAGGACTATGAAGATGATGAAAGGTGGTCAATATGGTATTATCAGTGGTAATGGTGGCCCGTGGAGAGAGCATAGAAGGTTTGCGTTGAAGGTGCTACGAGACTTTGGGCTTGGCAAGAATAAAATGGAGGAAAGGGTGGGTGTTGTACCTATTTCAGTCTCAGTTGATTTACAAAGATAAAATACGAGTTGTCTATCAAATTTGATTGGTAAAGGTAAAGGACGGCCGATTTAAAACGGAGTTTTTCAGATTTTAGAAGAGCTCTATTTATTGCTGGAAAGAGTGAACAAAGAAGTGCACGGTAATGAGGAAATCGACTTTTTCAAGTATTCGGATATGGCCGCTGGATCAATAATCAACTGCATTATTAGTGGCTACAGGTTTACCGAGGTACATATTCTTAATTTTTATTTTGTTTCGGAGTTGTTACAATCTTGTTTAAATTTTTCTTTTGCGTATCTCTACTCTGCTCCTACCCGAGCCTTAAATTAGGCTCTAATCTATCCTTACCTCCTCTGTCATATGCACTAATATATATGCTTTTCTAGGGATTACAAGACCAATTCTACAAGATGAAAACTCTAACTACCGAGTTAGTCAAAAAAATAACCAGTGCCAAAGTCAACCTAGTCATGAGTAATCCATGGTTGTTGAACGTACCAATAGTGAAAGACTTTCCAAACGAATCCATGTCAAATCTACACCAAATCTTCGAATACTTGGACATTCAGATTGAGAAGCATATCAAGGAGAATGATTATTCTCAAGACTTTGAGCCTTCTGATTACATCGATGCCTTCTTACTTCAAAGAGAAAAAGTCATCAGAACCGACGGTTCCGAAGGCAACTTCACTATGGATCAACTGAGGAACATCTGCATGGACTTGTGGTTGGCAGGTCAAGAGACCACGTCATCTACCATCACATGGATCATCGCTTATTTGATACGATATCCTGAGGTACAGGAGAAGTTACAGAAGGAGCTGGATACGGTAATTGGAAGCAAGAGAATTATTAAGATTGCTGACAAGGCTGATCTGGTTTATACTAATGCTGTTATTATGGTATGATTTTTTTATTTTTCAGTTACTTTTGACGTACCATACTCTACTCCGCTCTCTCTACTTTATGTTGCCTTGCCTTGCCTTGCCTTGCCTTGCCTTGCCTTGCCTTGCCTTGCCTTGCCTTGCCTTGCCTTGCCTTGCCTTGCCTTGCCTTGCCTTGCCTTGCCTTGCCTTGCCTTGCCTTGCCTTGCCTTGCCTTGCCTTGCCTTGCCTTGCCTTGCCTTGCCTTGCCTTGCCTTGCCTTGCCTTGCCTTGCCTTGCCTTGCCTTGCCTTGCCTTGCCTTGCCTTGCCTTGCCTTGCCTTGCCTTGCCTTGCCTTGCCTTGCCTTGCCTTGCCTTGCCTTGCCTTGCCTTGCCTTGCCTTGCCTTACTTTGCTTTGCTTTACTATTCTCTGCTCTACTCTGCCATATCTTGCTAGCATATTTTACTTATCTTATCAAAGCTTATTCTAGCCCCGACTTTAGGCCAACTTGTACTCTAGTTTAAGCTCTACCGTGTCATCAACCTTATTGTTCCTAAGACCCTACCATACTTTAGTTCCTTCCCCACTCTACGATTTATTATGTTACAATTGCTACTGTAATATTTTCTCTATATTAATATTATAAATCTTACTGTGTTATCTAACATTGTATTGTCTTTCAGGAATGCCAACGATGCTGCAATTTGTTAAGTCAGAACGTTCCTCGCGCAGCGGCTGAGGACGTCGAAATGGATGGTTATAAGTACAAGAAGAATACCGCCTTTGTACCACAAATTTCAGTGTTGCTACAGAATTCAAAAGTAATTTTTTAAATTTATGACATTTTTTATTAGAAATGAGAATTTTTTGACATTTTTTATTAAAATTGGGGATTTATGACATTGTTCATTAGAAGTGAGGATTATATGACATTTTGCATTAGAACTCACGATTTTATGCTATTTTTCAGATCTTCCCCAACCCAGAATCCTTCAACCCCGACCGTTTCGTGACAGAAGACGGCAACCTCAAGCACGTCGAAGAGCTGATACCTTTTTCATTAGGTAAAAGGATTTGTCTTGGAGAAGGAATGGCAAGAATGGAACTCTTTATTTTTATTGCCAACCTCTTCAATCAGTACAAGTTTATGCCCGGCAAAGTCCCACCAACACTTCTAAAAACAAATGGCAGATCCACTATGACTGAACCTTATCATTGCCGAATCGAGCCTAGAAGCTAGAAATGGCAAAGATATTTTTAAGAAAATAAACTAAACAGAAGTGTCTTATTGTAAAATACGATATAATAATCTGTATGTTTATTTTTCAATACCAAAATGTCATTAAAACAAAAAATGGGATTAATTTATATTCGCCATGCCGAACTTCAGCCAAATTTAATCATAACTTTTTTAAAAATCAAGTTTAGAACGCAAATTTTTGTTTAAATATCAACTATAGTATAAATAAGCTGGATACAAAATTTTAGCCAAATCCGTAAACGTTTTGAAACAGAACGCCGAAATAGCGGGAAATTCAAAACTAGCATTTTTTAAAGTGTGAAACAGAATCTTAAACTTTTCATATTTATTCCGTATAGTATAAATAAGTCGTCTAAAAAATTTCAGCTATTTGTAATCAGTACTCTTTTAGTACGGAGCTTTTTTGTTGACTTTTACCATTAGCCAAGTATAATAATATGCTAAACTTAAAAAATTGGCAAAAAAATACAAAATGTGTTAAATTTTAGGAAATCGAATTTTTAGTTAATTTTTTATTCCTTTTTTTTCTGTAAACCGGTTCTATACAGTAAACTCTCAGCTTGGCGCGAACCTTTCTGCAGGCTGCACGACTCTTCTATTCCGAACTGCGGCCAATCTCTTCTTCTCGCTTTTCGCTTTTTTTCTCTTTGTCCGTCGATCGTTTTGTTGGAAGGATATCGAGGGTGTTTTCCAAGTAAGTATTTGATTTTCCATTGCCTTTCCTTTAGATTTTGACTTATTACATTACTGGATTTGTCAAACTTTGGGTATTTTACGGGTAACATCTTTACCACCTTATTTTTGATATTTTTCTTCTGCTACTTCGTTTTTCGTTGCCATGGCGATAGAATTTGTGCGTGTATACCTGCTATAGTTATTCTTCGACATTCTCACCAGTTTTTTGTTTCGTTTTGTTTATTGTGCGTGTATGCTTTGTATTGAAATGGCAGAGATACGAAGGGAATGAAGGAGAAGGGCGCACTTTTTTCGAAAAAACGATGAAACTGCTGTTCTCCTATTGATTTCCCCCAAAGTTTATGTTGAAATGGCTTTGATATTGATAAAACAAAGATGTGTTCGTTGTTTTAATGCTAAAAAAACAAGGAATATATTGTTTTAGGTCGAAAATTTAGAGACTTAGAGGTCTGAAGACAGCTTTTGTGGTTTTAAAGTGAAAAAATTGAATTTTGTTGAGTTAAAATAAAGTTTTGTTGAGTCAAAGGTTAGAAAAGTGTTCTGCAATCTTTTAAAAGCATGCCACGTGACTTTAATTCACATTGGTGGCATTTTTGAATTGTGTTATATCTAAAGCAATATCAATAAACCAGTCTCAACTTAAAATGATTGTAAAGGATACATATCATATTAGGTTGACAATAGACGAACAGGTATGATATTTGTACCTTCAATGGTAAAGTGTTATAAGGAAGACGAATTCGTTCCAAAAGTTTTGTGAATTTTGAGTTTTCACACTTGCACCGTGCATTCTTCCACTGTTACGCACCAAACTTTTAATTTTATTTTTTATAAAAGTTTGATGAAAAAAAGGTTATTGTTCAATTGGAATCTTTCTGAACCGGTTGCATATATTTATTAGTAAAATTTTATTGCTGGATTCGGTAGAAAAGTTTTTGGAAGCTCCGGTTTATGTGTAAAATAATTAGTCGGCTAAAATTAGAACATTATCAGTTGAGTGGTCATTGTTTCATATTTAAAACTAGAGTTTAAGCTGTTGGTATCACGATTTTTTGTCAAAACATTTTATTGGCTATATGGGCATCTACAGCTTGATAACACAACGAAACTATAAACTTTGATTACCTAAATATTTAGACTAGATAGTTTTTGATTATGATGATTTTTTGGCATTGAATGAGATTAGCGTTTAGCAGTCGTAAAAAAGTCATTTTATTGCCAGATGTAACCAACAGAATCAAAGGTTATTTGGTATGTTAATATAGCGTAGTAGGTGATCAAAGTTTATAGTTTCATTTTGTTATTGAGCTGTAGATATTCATATTATTAATTAAATGTTCTGGCAAAAAATCATGGTATCAACATTGTTTGGTGAAACTATCGTCGATTTTTTTTGCTGATTGTTAACACATTTTAAAATTTCGGATGATATGCTATATTAATCGTATTTGACTTTGTATATTAAGCTTTTCATTGTCGTATATTGGGATTTTTAGCATAATAAATATATATCAGATCAACGGAGGCCCTACGGGCCTCCTATGATCTGGTAAATATATATTTATTTGTCTTTTTACTGTGTTCTGGTGTAACGTGCTCTTTTTTATCTTATTATGGGCTCTTTAGTAAGACATTACGCTATTACGAGCTCCCTAACGCGTTATATGTTTACCTATACCTACTCCACACTAATCTCATTCTTTTTCAGATATTTCTGTTATTTGGCATTTCGAGACGATCGTATGGATAAATAATAAAACAACTTAAACACTTTGTTATCGTTTTCACAAGCATTTAAATAAAGTCATTTTGTTTTGAAAAAGAAAAAATAGAAAAGCAGGAGGGTATTAAAAAGGAATGGCGGATCCGAATCGCATCTTCAACGGCGACCAAATCTACTATCAACACGTCAACGACCAACCCAACGAGTATCAACAGCACGTCGACGGCGAACCCGTCTTTCCGGCCGACCTGCTCGAGCCGGCGCCCAACGTTCCACATCAAGGTGGTGGTGGTGGAGGAGGCTATGTGTATGCGGACGAATATGTCCAGAACTTTGAGGTAATTGATGTGATTTGTGTTGGCGCTTTTAGGAGAGTACTGTAACTTTGAGTTCTGAGAGGAGAGTGTTGCTTTAGAGCTTACAGTGACGCTTTAAACATGTGATGTACGGTTTTAGAGGCTAATGATGCTAGTATGTAATCACTGCTTTGAGAAAGTGTTGCGTCTATTTAAAGAATGTTATTTGTTTTATAGTTTACTGAGACATTTAAAAGGATACTGTGGCTTTTTAAAGACTACTGTAAAGCTTCCAAGTGCGCTGTAACGCTTTCCAGAATACTGTGTCTTTAACTAGTGATGTACTTGCTTTAATGGCTTCTTTTATCTTACAAACAGACTGTATCGCCTTTTTTCATCTTTGAAGGTCTACCGTATTATTTCAGAATTACTGTTAATTCTTATTTTATATTTCAAGGTTTATTTTACTGTCTTGTTATTATGTATGAGTCCTTCTGTATTCTTTAGAGCATTAATGAATACTGAAGAACTCATACATAGTACGGTAAAGTGGCTTTGAATCATAAAAAGTACTGTAATTTTAAACGTTTTTTTGTAAGAACCATCAACCATGCTATAGAAAGTAACATCTATGAAGTATGTAGAGCGTACTAATTTTTTAGGAACGTAGTACTGATTGGAAAGTGCCATAGAGTTGTAACAAAGTACTGTCGAAGATTCTCTTATATTTTTGAAACTTTGGTTTTTATAAAAACTTGTAATACATTGTTTTATAAAGTAATTTAGTTACAGTGTTTATACTGATATGATATTAAGTGTTAAAGTCTTAAAAATGCTCTTATTTTAATTAAAATGACAATATTCTATTAGTTTTTTTGTTGTCATACTGTTTAGCGTTTTAAAATTGCTTTTTTAAAAAAAGCCAGTTATTAAGTCTTTAGTTACAGCACAGTACTTTCTACGCTATTTTTAGTTACAGTACTTATCATTTTTAAATCTTATTCAATTTTTTTAATGGTGTAGTATATATAATTTAACGATTTATGTTGTAATAGACCTTGCCTTACTAAACCAATTCTACTTACAGATGCCTTACGTAATCGACCAAACCAACCAGATGGACGAGCAGTGGAACCAACAATATTACTACGGCAACGACATTCCATATACGGGTACGGAGGAGGTGGTCGTGGGTGGTGATGAGTTCCAGTCATACGAACCAACTCTAGCACAACATAACTCGTCGATGAATAACCCATTCGAAGAGGAGGACGACGAAAGCTACTATCCTCAGCAAGACCTGGCTTCATATCCGGTGATTCATCATCAAGGTCCAACACCATTGCTGCTAGAAGAGGATGATTTTGATATGGAAGACGAACAAACAGTGGATGTTCAAGCTGGACAACAACCTCAACAAGTTGTGGTGGTGAGACAACAAAGAGATGTTGAAGCTGAGATTAAGAAGCGAAGAGCGGCCAAAAGAGCGCAGAGAGTGGCTAACGAAAGGGCTAGCTATGTGTCTGATGATGCTACGATGTAAGTTTTTTGATGTTATGTTAGGGGAAAAATCAAGTTTTAAAACATAATTTTTTATCTAGGATGTTGTTCTTGAGGTATTTGGTTGTTCAAATAATTTTGAGCCTTTCTTAAAGGTAATTTTCGGGGTGAGAGGGCTCGAACTTTTTTGAACATCTTAAAAGTAGGTGGTGGGTGAAGGAAAGTGGATAAAAGATATGGTTTTTGGGCTTTATACAATAAGAGGTTGGTTTTAAATTGTAAGAAAGATACTTGGCTTTCTCTATGTAGAAGGTAAGGTATTAATGTTGTGCACAATATGCTTGAATAGCTACTTTTATATGAGTAGTTATCTAGAGGGGTTAATTTGAAAGACGTTTGATAACCTTAAGTTTTTTGAATTTTATGCTTTAAATTTGTCTCACGCCTAAAGAAAACATTGTTTTGTATTGTGTGAAAAAAATTAAATTCACACAGGAAGGCTGGACAAACTTATGAGCTTTTTTTTATATTATAGTAGATACTTGTTCGGTGTTTTGAAAAGAATGATTGATAAGTATAAAATTTCTGGGCTTATAAAGACTTTATGGTTATTACATTTTTTATTATGACTTTTTCGTTTATTTGGTGCGTTTTGAAACATTTTTAATTTTTTTAACAAATTTATGGGCATTATCTTATAGTAGGTATGTATTTGGTGGGCTGGAAATGTGTTTGAGCTTTATTTTTGTAATTTTGGTATTTTAATTTGATATTTATAGTAAAATACGAGATGAAATTTGCCATTGAATTAGTAACATAATTTTATATTTTTTATATTGTAGTAGGTATAGAAGACTGATATTAGAAAAATTGTGAAAACGAAACTTTTTCTAAACTTTTATTGTAAAATACGCTTTTCTAAAATTAATTGGTTTAATTTTAATTGATGATATTGTTTTTTCAGAAATCAAAAAGCTCGCGAACAAGCAGCTCAACGGTTCGCGACCAAAGAAGGCTGGGAATGCATGAACAAGTGGCTAAAACAAGCGATTGAGAAGGACGACAAGGAAAGGTTAATCCAACATTTGGAAACCCTTAAATTTGTAAGTTTTTTTTATAAATTTGGGTTTTTTGAAGTTTAGGAAAAAGAGGATATTGATGTAGATGGGCAGATTAAAGACGAGGAAAGTTGATGTTAATGTATCATAAAGCATTCGTTTTTTTCTGTTAAAAAATAGCTAAACAATTAGGGAGTGTTATTATAATAGTTTGAAATATTTCTTTGAGTGTAAGCATGTTCTAGTCGGTGGGTAAGATAATATCGAAGATTTTTGATATTAAAAGGGTATTTCTTAGAATAACTTTTGATATTAAAAGATAACTAAAGCTACTGGGAACCTTATTGGTCTTTTTAATAAATTTATAAAAAATCAACTGAAAACATTAATTTGTTGATTATCGGTATATTATAGTTGATGGCCAAGATAATATTGATCATTTCTCAATAAAACTGAAATTCAGAATAATGTATTTGGTATCATAAGATAGCTAAAAGAACAGAGAATAACATGTTGACAGTTTGTTTTATTTAAAAATGGAATTTAGATAATATTTTTTGTTTTTTTCAGACTGATGTCTCAGTTGACCTACTACAACATACGGATACGGCTAAAATGGTGCGCGAGCAGTGGAAAAAGAATTCTAACAAAAGTGAGTTGATTTTTTTGGTAATTTAGTTATAGAATTAGAATGAAGCTATTTTGAAGTCGTTTATTTGTTTTGTTACCTAAAATTTGAAATTTTTGTGGTTTTTTGGTCGAAATTTTGAATATTTTTGAAGTTTCCAATGTTTTTTGAAAGGTTTTTTAAATAAAGTATGATTTGTTTCAGAAGTGAACGAGCTTGCCAATTACCTATTCACAACATGGAAGGCTAAAGTGGCAGCAGAACACAAAAAGAAGAGTTCGAAGAAGGAAAAGGAAAAACCGAAGAAACAAGAGAAAGAAAAGGCGTCTCCACCAAAGAAAATCTCGAAAGAAGAACACGAACCGGTGAAACAACAATCAACGGACGTGGATCTTGTGGGTAAACTAATCGACGCAACCGCCGACAAGCCTAAGGAACAGCCTGGAGCTTCGGAACCAGTCAAAAAGACCCGAGTCAAGGCGAAGGTCAAGATTAACAAGGGAAGAATGACAGGTAAGATCATATTATATGGTTTTTTGGTTATGATAGATGAAGACTTGATGGGTGGCTGTAGGCAGGGACTTTGCTACAGATTTATTCTGGGGAGGGTGGATGCAGAACTTTTTTAGTGAATGAGTAGGGTTGATAAAGTAAAAATTTTGGGGGGGGGGTGTGGCTTTCTTGAAAAATTACTCGTAGAAAGGCATATTGTATGTTTTGCACATGTTTGTTTGCTGGAGAGGGTTAGGGGAAGGGCGGTGTCTTACCAGACTAACAAGGAAGGTACCCGACATGCAACGTTCTGATTGGCTTCAAACTTTTTATATAGAAAGATCATGTAAATACCAGATCTTCAGCAAAGTACTAAATCGTGCTTTCCAGAAAATTTCGAGAAAATCAAGATCAAAAAATGGCCATTTGAATTTCCCGGCAAATTGGCATTGTGTTTCAAGCTTATAACTTTGTCTTTTTTAACTATTTTTCTTTAATATAATGATAGAAAAGCTTCAAATGAACTTGCAGTTTTAAATTTGTAAGCCTATTTTATCTGGAACGTCAAAAAAAGTGCTTGCAACACAATGCCAAATTTGTCAAATTAGCTTTCGTAGGGAGTGGGGTGGAAGTCAAAAGTTTTTTTGTTTCCCAGGTAGCATTTGCACCGATTTTTCAAAAATAAAATAACGTACAGGAGGTGCTTCTTTTTCTGATTTTTTGGACTGGCTCTGAGGTGCGGACTCACCCTTTTTTACCCCACCCTTCCTCCCCTCTCCTTTTACTCCTTGTAGCGACGTCTCTGTTGAGGGCTTGATTTAGGCTTGGGGTGTCGCACTATTGAGGGTTATGCCAAAGAGGTTTACTGTAATTTTGAAAATTTGAATAACAAAATTTTGAAATAAGGTGGAAAGTTGAAAATTTGAATAATAATGCCGTATTTTAGGTGCGTTATACGAACCACAGGCCGACCGAGTGACATTACTGTGCCAACCTCTCTCGTGGATCTCTTCTGATTTTGACTCGAATATTCATAAATATTCGAGAATTATTGCCATTTTTTGATTTTTTAGAGTTTTTTTCGTCTTTAACAGGTCTTTGGATTACTGTCATGTCTGATGGACTTTCGATGGATTACTGTAATATCACATTCGGAAAGCTAGGGAATAGCTCCTCTAAAGGTATACTGTAGAGTTGTATATGCTTACTGTAGTGTATTATTTTGTTGTGTGGGATACTGTAACATGATGAAGTACAGTAATTCTTGCATGGTACTGTAATATATCCAGCGATTGTTACGGTAGCCTGAGTGCGTTTTAAAAAAGACTAGAACGATTACAGTAACACATGGCTTACAGTATACCAATGGAGTTCATTTAGATATGTCAGTACTACCAATATGTACGGTAATACGAGTAATCTTGTTTTAAAATACGGGTTTAAATGAAACATGAAATGAAAAATATAATGAATATCATTCGAATTTCAAAGCAACCAGGACAAGCACAAGGCCAATATGGATGCAGACATGGATAATATAATAAGGAAAATGAATGAAAGCAATTTTAAAAGTGAAAAACATTAATGAGTGTAGAGTATTAGGTTGTTCAAATAATTCTGTGCTCTCAAACTCCTAAAATTTGATTTGAGAAGGGGCACAAAACTATTTGAACAACCTAATAGAGCAATAGGTATTATAGGTTTTTGAAAGGTAAAATACGGTTTTTATTGCTCGCGAGGCTTAAAAAAGGGGTTTTTGATTATGCAAAATGACGTTTTTGGCAACAAAGTTTGTTCAAAACGGATATTTTAGTACCTAAAATAAAGGTCTTTGAGCTTGATTTACGGTCACAAGGCTACAGAAAACCTTCACGGTGTAGTATTGTACTACATTTTTCAAGAGAAAAATTTGTCATTTTTGAAAAAAAATATGTCTTAGGCACTTATACAGCGTTTTTCGATGTTCTTAGGCATTGTTTTGAAAAAAAATTGTTTTTAGGTAAGGCAGGGCAAGGCTTGTTTAAAAATTTCAAGTCTTCAGGGTGAAACTGAGCAAAATAGCTTTTGTGATCTCGGGATTTTAGTAAGATGGATAACATGAACACGTTGAGAGTAACATAAAACTTAGGGTCAAAGGCTTTTTGAGGCAGTTTTTGTAAGAAAAACTACATTTTTGTGTCACAAAACGTCATTTTTAGCTCAAAAAAGATCATTTTAGGTGTTAGAACATAATTTTGTGATTAAAAACGGATTTTTTCTGATTAACTTGTGTCATTTTTAGGTAGGATAAAGCTACTATTAGGTTCAGATTGAAAACCGTGTTCTACCTTTCCAAAGGCTCTGTAATACTTATTGTTTTGTCAGGTTGTTCAACTACTTTTGTGCCTTTTCTTCAAGAAATTTTTTGGGGTTACGAAGCACAGAATTATTTGAACAATTGAATGGATAAAGCTGCGACACCTAGAATACCGAGATTAGAGGTAACTATAGGGCTAGTGTTACTCAGTTTTATGAAAGTTTTGTCAGTTTATTAAAATGTTATATTTTGGTTTTTATTCATATAACTTTAGGTATATTGAGGTTAAATTAGGGTTAGATGATAAAGAACGGCATGTTTCATGAGGCGAATGAAGAAGTTTTGAGAGATGAATGGAATGAAAATAAGTTTAGACCTAAGGCATATATACATGGGTAATATTATATAGGTCTTACTACTAAGGTAATAGGGTATTTCTCGTATTCTGTCATAAAATTTTGGGTAAAATGCGCTTGGTCTTCAAATCCTGTTGTACCTTCTTTTAGGTTGTGCAAATAATCATGCGCTTTCTTATCCCGAAGATTTGCTTTGAGAGGGAGCGCAGAATTATTTGAACAATCTAATATTTAATGTTATTGATGTTTTTTCTATTGATTCTTGGTCTATATGATAATATTAATGTACGCTTTCTTTCTATATGTCATGCGTTTGTAGGTTAGAAGGGGTTGCAAGAGAAGGGGAGAGAGTTTGCACAGAATGTAACACTTGGTCGGGTAATGTTGAGGTTCTTTTGATTAAAAAATTTTTTTTTGAATTTAAAAATTAAAATTTTGAAAAGTTTTTGAATTTTAAAACTAATAAAATCCATTTCCAGGCTTAGAAGAAGATGCCCCACCCCTACCGCCGAAGAAAGAACGCGCCAAAACAAAGCCCCAGCCCGTCTACACGGCCTCCGACGCCTTCCTAGCCGAACTAGACGCTGTGGAATCACGGCCAACACCAAAAAAGAAGCCCAAAGTCACGGTGGTCACTCCGATTCGACCAGCACCAGTACCAGAAACACCAAAACCGCAGGAAGAGAAGGACAAAGAGGAATTGACCGAGGAAATGATCGAGAAATTGGTCGAAAGCAAGAGACAAAAACTCGGAATATTGAGGACGGACCCACTGAGCAAAGAGGAAAAGTCGTGGAGGAAGATCAGGTTCAGGAACGAGCTGGTGGAGACACGCTTCTTCGATTGTGACACTAATGAGAGGGGTAAGTGATGGGGTGTTTGAGGGATAAGGTGAGGGGTGGGTTTTGGTTTAACTTTATTAAGGGGTACTTCTCTATTTGAGCCGTTTAGTGGGTGGTTTTTGGTTTAACTTGATGAAGGGGTGGTTTTTGAAAATGTAGTGTGGCGCACGGTAAGGCCAAATGTACGATTTAATCTAGGATACGGAAAAACATAAAGAATAGTAGTGCCTAGGGTATGGTAGGGTATATCATAGTGTAGGACTAAGGGAACGACCGGGCCTAGATTACCATAGAGCTCAGGGTAAGATAAGATCAAGTGTACGGTAAGCCTAGGGCATGATAGAGCTAAGTGTACGATTTGGCTTAGGATACGGTAAAAGCTAAAGACTAGTAGTGCTTAGAGTACTGTAATCCTTAGAGCCTGGTAGGGTCTGAGGTGAGCTAGAGCTTAGTACTACAATAGGCCCTAAGGTACTAGGGCCTAGGGTACGGTAGGGCCTAGGGTCTAGGGTACGGTGGGTACTAGGGTCCGTCAGGGCTTGTAGTATGGTAGGGCTTATGGTAGAGCTTTTATTTTGTAACTTTCTTATGATTTAATTTTAAAATTATTTTCAGTGAATGTCTCCAAGCTAACCCCGAACGAAATGAAGCATTTGGAAGCGATGCGAGAACACGACGATCTAGCCAAGCTGAAACACGAAACATCCATGCCACCCCTACCCGGCCTTCCCCACCTGAATCCGATGGAAGACCCAGAGAACCCTATCTTCTCATCGGTTTCATGGCGAAGTCCTCAAAACTCGTGGAGGCAACCAAATCAAGGCTACAGAGTGGTCAAGATTGCCAATAATAATATGTTACCCAGAGGCAAAGAAAGCATGATAATGAGGGCAGAGAAGATCAGACAACAAAAGAGCATGAAGGCTTTCTATGACCCCAGAATGTAGGTTTTCGGGTGGATTTGTTGGTT
Organism: Bursaphelenchus okinawaensis; assembly: GCA_904066225.2. Classification (NCBI taxonomy): domain Eukaryota; kingdom Metazoa; phylum Nematoda; class Chromadorea; order Rhabditida; family Aphelenchoididae; genus Bursaphelenchus; species Bursaphelenchus okinawaensis. Next base: position 8,911,617 of record CAJFCW020000006.1, on the reverse strand, counting down.
TTGTTACCTAAAATATTATTTTTTTTTTATTACCTAAAATTTTGTTTTGTTGTATTTTTGTTACCTAAAATTCTAGTTTTTGAGTTTTTGTTACCTAAAATACTATTTTTCGAACTTTTATTATCTAAATATTATTTTTTGAAATTTTGTTACTTAAAATACGGTATTTTTGATTTTTGTTACTTAAAATTCGATTTTTTGGGTTTTTATTACCTAAAATACTACTTTTTGAGTTTTTGTGACCTAAAATATCATTTTTCGAGTCTTTATTACCTAAATTCGTATTTTTTTAACTTTTTTTGTATATATTTTTTAGCTTTTGTTACCTAAACTATCATTTTTTCTAACTTCTGTTACCTAAAATACTATTTATTTTAAATTTTGTTATCTAAAGTACAATTTTCAGTCCAAGTCCAATAGTGAACGAAAACTCGGATGAAGAATTGATAGAATTGGCTAGAGAAGCGGAAGCCAAATTCCAAAATGATCCGAAGTCGCTTCACATCATCGTGTCTTACGATGGAGATCGTCGTAGATCAGACGAACCCAGCACCTCGACCGCAGCATCAACGACATCGGCTTCAGCTCTCAGTCTGCCACTTCCATTCGCTACTACCGCCAATCTGCCAAGTGTACCAGCTTCTGATTTTGAAAACAAACCTGAATTACTGGCTGGACTACCTGGAATATTAAATACTAAAGTATTAGCGGTACCAGGAGAACTAAATGTACCAGGTGGATCAGCGACAGCAGGAGGACCAGCGGTACCAGTACTACCAGAAACAACAAGTTTGTCTGGAATAGGAATAGATATAGCCCAGCTGACCACAGGTATGCCAGATACGCCACGCTCTCCAGAACCATCACCACGAAGCACCCTACCGTACTCCGGCTCTACCGTATCGAGTACAGTACTATCATCATCGAGTGCTTTACCAATTGAATCATCAAGCCCATCATCACGTGGATTACTACCATTAGTACCAACTTGTGGACCAAATGCAGGACTATCTGGATCGTCAGGTACATCAGTGGTACCATCAACAGTACCAACTGCACCAGTAACACTATCAGCCGATGTTCTATCGATTTTAGAGTCAGTGAAACGAACAGAAGTACCAAAAGACGCGATACTAGATGATAGTTTAGAGGACATTATCGGGACTGTAAAGGAGGGTAACATAAAGAATGGCAGAGAGAAGGTCAAGTCAGAAGAGCCAGAAGACGAAGACTTGAGAGTTCAAGAGGATGAAGACCTAAGAGGCGATTACGACATGCGTGAAGAAGATGATCAGGACCTCAGGGATCAAAAACCTGACATCAGTACCAGTGGTACCACTTTTGCTACTAGTGGTACCATTTTAAATAAAAATAATTTTGGAATTTTGGGATTACCTACAACTTCTACAGCATCTACCGGTCCTAATTTTGGTACTACTGGTGCAGCCAGTACGATTGCAGCTAATTTATTAAGTATCAGTACTACTAAGGCTAACACGAGTACCACACATACAAGTTCTTCAACACAAAACACCTTTTCAACTCCGTCCGGTCTAAGTTCGGCCGATTTGAATGGCCTACTGAGCAGCCTCGGGGCCGTGGTGTCTGGTACTACTAGTACACCAAGTTCGCCAACTGTAAAATCAAGCCCTCTGGCTAGTCCAGGCCACCTGGCAGGCAATGTGGACGGGAGAAGAGGCAGTTTCGGACAGAATGTGGATGGATTCGGCCAGAAGTCAGCCTTTTCCTTGGCCAATCCAGCCTTCCCCAACACTTCCATGCCTCCACCAGCTTTCAGGCCAGCAGCCGGAGCTAATTCAAGCTTGCCTGGATTGCCCGGGGCTTCTTCTATAGCTGGACTACCTGGATCTTCTCCAAGCCTAAGTGGGCTACCAGGCTCATCTCCAAGCCTAGCCAACGTGTCTTCACCAAAATTGGCCAACTTGACCGGACCACCAACCAGCTTTACCATGTCTTCTTCATCGCTTGCCAACCCAAATCAGCAGCAGAAATCGACCGAAGAAAAGAAACAGCCACTGGTAACGACTGATACCCTGAAGGTCTTGGCCGATTTAGCTGGAAAAACGGTTGGAAAACTGGATTTGGCCGCGATTTTAAGCAAAGTCGACAATGCAACCAAGAAGCCGGAACCAGTGATTGAACAGATCAACGATCCGACTGGAGTTATGGTAGGTTTGGTTTTTGGAATATTTAAATTTAGATTGTTTAAATAATTATGTGCCTTTTTTAGGTTTTTCAAGTAATTCTGAGCTGTCTTTAGATTGTTCAAATAATTTTGAGCTCTCTTTAGGTTGCTCATATAATTCGGAGCTATATTTTTTAGGTTGTTCAAATAATTATGAGCCATCTTTTTTACGTTGTTCAAATAGTTCTGAGCCATATTTATGTTGCTCAAATAAATATGAGCTATCTTTAGGTTGTTCAAATAATTCTGAGCCCTTTACTACGAAAATTTGCTTTTTTGAAAGGGGCGCAGAATTATTTGAACAAACTTAATAGTACCTTTATCCTACCCAAAATTGTATTATATTACATAAAAATGGTACAAGTTAGCCAGAAAAAATCGTTTTTTAAGCAAAAAATTAGGTTTTAATACTAATGACCTTTTTAACTTATATTAATCTATCAATTTTCAGTACCAACCACCCCCGGTAATCCAGCAAATCGACTCATACACCACCCCCTACCCTCCAGCCGGCTCATTCCCTGGCCAACCCAATTTTGGAGCCCGACCCCCCTTCCCGAACCAAGCCTTCAACCGCCCACAAGGACCCGGCTCCTTCTTTGGTACCCTATCGAACAGCACCAGACCAGCATTCGGCAACCGACCCATACGAGCACCAGTACCGTGCAAGTTCTTTATGCAAGGCTTCTGCAACTTTGGCGAAACTTGCCGCAACTTACACGCTCAACAACCTACAGAAGGTCTTAGGAGGCTACAACAACAAGCTTCAGGTGGTGGTACAGGCGGTATCGGCGCACAAGCTGGTACAACGCCACATGGTGGTGCTATTGGGAATCAAAGTGGCACTCAAGGTCCAATGGGACAAGTTGGAGCTGCTGGTACCGGATTTGCGGGAACTGACTACGGTGGTGGTAAAGAGTACGGTAACGAGCAGAATAATGGGTACGGTAACTCGAATGATCATAACAAGGGATACAGTAACTCGAATGATCACAACAAGTCATACGGTAACTCATTCGACAAGAACAACCCCCACAATCCAGGATTCTCACAAAGTGCGCCACCGTTCGGCGACAAGGATTCAGACGACCGTCGCGACTTCCGCAACTCCGGCTTCAGAGGCCGCGGTCGAGGCAGAGGAGGCAAATGGGATGACCGACCGCGACGACGATATTCACCACAACGACGATACGACAGAGATGACAGAGACCGAAGAGACGACAGAGATCGAGATGAGAAAGATGATAGGAGGGATAGAGACGACAGAGATGAGAGAAGGCCAAGGCGGAGGAGGAGAAGGTTGGTTTTTGAATTTTCTTACATTTTTTGGCATAAAACGGCAAGAATTTTCTTTACAAAGCTTTATCTGCTAATTTTTGCGAACGGCAGGCTGCGGATGACATTTTATGCGATAAAAACGAAAAATTGCTATTATGGCAATAACTTTCTTTAAGGATCATAAAATGGCAAGAACTTTCTTTACAAAAACAAATGGCGAAAACTTTCTTTACAAAACGCAAAATGGCAATAACTTTCTTAACAAAGTGTAAAATGCCAAAAACTTTCTTTACAAAGTGTAAAATGACAAAAACTTTCTTTACAAAACAAAAAATGGCAAAAACTTTTTTTTTAAATTGTAAAATGGCAATAACTTTCTTTACAAAATCAAAAATGACGAAAACTTTCTTTACAAAACGAAAAATGGCAATAAATTTTTAAAAATATTTTTTAAATAAAACTTAATCTCAAAATTTCAGCAACTCTAAATCCACCTCCCCACCACCACGCCGACGTCGTTACCGCTCCAGAAGCCGCTCACGGTCCAGCTCTCCGCCACGACGCCGACGCCACGAACGCCGTTCGCCGAGCCCTCAAACGGCGCGCGAACGAACCGCCTCTCCGCCGAAGAAGCCGGACGAATGAACTGACTTTGATACATTATCAACCATCTTTGTACTCTACGATCGTTTTTGTACCCTCGCCACAATGACTGTTTTGTTCATCTCCATACCTAATGTGATGACATTTTGTACAGTATACGATGCTCATCTATCTTGTTGTAGTATATTTCTAATTTTATGCGAATGTAAAGTCTTTTTTCAAAGTTTTGTCAGTTTTTCATTCAACGGGTCCATGTGTCACAGGTCAACACTGCTGTATCTTTGTTTTGGTGTGTTGTTTTAGGTTGTTTTGAACCGTTTTAGAGTTGTTTTAGGCTGTTTTTGATGATCTTAAGGTTGTTTTAAATTGTTTTTGAGTGATTTAAGGGCTGTTTTAGGTTATTTTTGAATGATTTAGGCTTGTCAAACGATCAAATTAAACTAAAATTTGCTTTTTTGGCTAGTTTTCTTTTTATTTTTAGTCTGATTTTTAGGCTTAACTTTAATGTTTAGACCTGCTTTATAAGCTTTGTTGAGATATCATATGAAGTTGTTCAAATAAGTCTGAGCCATCTAATTTTGAACATTTGTTTGGAGAGAGAGAAGAAATTGTTGAGAGGGCACAGAATTACTTGAACAACCAAATACCTAGAACAACTTTCTAGATCAAGATTTATGTCTAAAAACTCGATTTTTTATTGCACGGTGCAAATTCCGAAATCTTTCTTTTCTGCACAGTGCAAAATTTTTACTTTTTTAAATTTCAAAAATCTGATCATTCAAAAATCGTTGCCATTGCTTTTTATAGAATTATTTTGAACTGCCTCAAGTACAAGTCTGCTTAAATTTCAAATTTTCAATTGTTATTACCTATTTTTTTCATTTTTGAATTTTAATGCACTGTGCAGGTTTTTATTTCTGCACTGTGCAGTCAATGTTCAATTTTTGAATTTCGCTTTTGATTTTAGATTAAAATAGGTTAAAATTGCATTTCATAGAAGCAATAGTGTGTTTTTTAGTATGAAAACGAATCGGTGCTCAGTTGTGTCTGTTTTATTGTTTAACGAAGATGTCTTTATCAGATTTACCTTATCATCTATTTATTTTTTGTTCAATAAATTTTTTAAAAGATATTGGTTTTGACACGTATAAGCAAGTTGAAAAGCATAACGTTTTGCAGTTTTTACATGAATTTTGATCGGGTATTGATCAGACTTGATGTTGAATATGGTTAGGGATATTGTAGTAGGTCTGGCATGGTTAAAGATGGTTTAGTAGATCCAGCATCTGTTAAAGATATTGTCGTAGATTCAGTAGCTTGAAATTGCATTGGATATTTATTAAAATTTTTATTATACTTGATTAAAAATGTTGTGTTAGCTCCAGCAGGTTTAAACATGTTGTAGTAGGTCCAGCAGCTGTTTAATAACAACTTTTTGTAAAAATGAGTTGTAAAACTTAAGAGAAAGGCTACAATATAGTGTAATTCAATGAAATTTGTCATAACCGAGTGCTGTTTACTATATTATGATAACTTTCAGGTTATGTTTCCTAACCTTTCGACCGTTGGTCTCTTGGAATAGTCTCGAATAACTGATTGGACTAAAAGTATTATTTGATCGAATCGACCATGTTTCGCAGTGTAAAGAGAAAATAGTCTTGAGGTAGGTTGATTTTTGATGTTATGTTAGGTCTTATCATATTAGGTTGTATAAAAAAGTTTGAGCTACTGAACTTTATATATATAGATATATATTTACATGCCTTTACATATTATTTATTGTATATTAAGGGTAGTTGATTGTTTTTAAAATTTATCATAGGTTTGTTCATAATATAAGACTCCACTTGTTTTATTTTGTTTATTTTCATTTTCCAATTTAACATTTATTATACAATAACATCCAAAACATATTATGGGTAGTTCATACATAGAGAAGCGTAGAGATATTATATACAATAATATAAGTTTAAAATGGCTGAGGTATACACGTATTGAGATATTTCAATGAGGTATAATATAGTTTAAGGTACTGGTTTCGAGATTTTTGCTGGATACAATTTGAGATCTATGTTTGTAATGTGCAATAGTGTCAATTAGGAGAACAATTACTAGAATATTAAGGTTATCTTAATCAAGTAAGCCTTCCATTGCCATCGCAATAAGGTCGGCTCCACCAGAACCGACCGCCCTCATTTCCTCTTCATCATAGTAATATACATGTGCTAGGTCTTGTTGAGGTCCGGGTTCAGGCTCTTCAATAGCTGGATCATCTTCTGGAGCTTGGGCCAGTGGCGCAGCAGTCTCTTCGCCTTGGCCTGGAATTTGGACCGCCGGTTCCAGGTAGTTCTCCGGGTTGAACCAGTCATAATCATAATCATCTGGTCCTGGGCTAGCACTATTTTGTGACGTTCTTTTGTTGTTCACGTCGGCCGATGCATCATTATATGGCGGGATGTATGCGGGCTGTTCTATTGGATTCTCTGCCACTGGATTGGGCATATCCTGGTAATTATTAGCCGGCAGGTGGCATGTTTGTTGGCCAAACGTCTTGTATTCGTTCCATTTTGGTTCGAAGAAACCATTATTAGCTGCTAATTGGTCACACATGTTGTTGTAAGTTGTTGCCTGGCTATACTGTTGTTGTGTGGCCGTCTTGTAGTGATAAGGCTCATAATTGGCAACCGGCTGGTTCCAGTAGCCTTGGCTTGGACCAGCCGATTGGTAATAAGCCGGGTTTTGTTCGTAGGAAGCAGCCCATATTTCTTGTACTGGTTGAACGTGACGTTCGAGCTGTGCTGTCCCGTCTTCGCATATGTAGTTTCCTTGGCCTACGTAGCTAACTTGGCCAACTTCAGCGACTTCGTAATTTGTGTTTGGCCTCAGGGCATGTCCATCATTGGCTCGCTTTGCCGCAACTTCGCCTTCATCGGCCATACGGCGCTTGGTGCCGCGGCTGGTGGATGAGCCGGCTTTTGATTCCTCGCCAGCCGGCTTCTTAATGCAGTCGGTTACGTACCGACTAATTAAGACCTCTACTTCCGGAGCATACTGTATAGTGCCAACGTCTGTATCTTGGTAGAATGGTGCGTTGAGGTTTGGCGATTGCATGGTTCTATTCTTACTTTTAAAGGCAACCGTTTCTTTTACCAAGGGATAAATAGGAGGCAACTGAGCAGGTTCTAGTTCTTCAATCTTTTTATCTAAAAATTATAAACTTAGAATGTTCTTTTGTATTCGTTCTTAACTATGTAATTATTGAATTTCTACGTTACTAAATTACTTTAAAGTTCGATAAAATAGTTATTTAAATATACAGAGTAGTAACTTACGGATCGCTCTTTTCTTTTTATTATTCTCGTCTTTAGGGACGTATTCAAATAAGTCCTTTGCGCTCGGATTGCACCCTCCTGTGTGGCACAGCATCCCGGCACTGATCTCTAGTCTGTTTATCTGCGGATTGTACTGGACCGTGAATGTGAATTCACATTTCCGCGTGTCTTCGGAGTTTTTCTTCGTTACTCTTTTATTGTAAAGGGCCTCCCCGGTCTGGCTGTCAAATCTTTTGATGACTTCATGATTTGGACATTTAAAGACTAATCTGTCGAACACGAACTGTTGACAGATTTCGTCAGAAAAGGCATTTTTGTTCGCCTTCAAGAAGTTTGAGCTACTTCTCAAGAGGTGTACCCTGGCTGCCATTTCATACCGGATGAGGGCATGAACCAGCTCGTCATAACTAAAAGAAGCGAATTATTATTTTGTTAGTCTGCTTGGTTGCTTTACTTTAATAATTGATTATATTGTACTGACAAGGTATATTATGCTTGTTAACATGATCATGACTGTTTTTATAGTTTTATTGCATAACCTTTTATTGATTTGGTATCTGTTTAATACATTGTATAAAACTTACGATGTGAAGGTAGTTCCTTTTTGAATTTTGTAGCCTTCGTTGTTGTGGAAGACGCACCCCGACTGTTGTTGCACCATGGGTTTCTTTTGGTAGGTGTTGGGCTTCTGGTGTGCGGAGTTCATTTTTGTTTTTTAAAAAAACTTTTGAGCGCGATAAGAGTGAGATCTATAAAAATGTATTTAAGTATATTGTACGCTAATTTGTATCGATCATGGTCGAAAAAACACGGTTATGAGGGGTAACGATAAGGTAACAGCGAGTACGGAGCGCGAGAGATCAAGAATTTGGGTTAAGGAATGTTCTTTTAATAAACTTTTCGATAAAGTTGTTGCTTAGTGTGAGAAAAACGTTAGAGTTTGTAAAAATCGTTTACTGTATAGTAAAATCGCATTAAACACGGGAATATCCAAAACCAACATTGATTGGTTGTTTACATATGCTTAAAAGTTATAGAAGAAGGTTATACAACTTCAGCGTAATGATGTTTTTGTAGGCTACACATTATTTATATTATTGTAAGCAATTATTAAATGAGTAGATGAGAGCAAATCAATGTGTTGGTAATAGTATAGGTATAAAATTCATGTGGTAATACCTTTATATTGTGACACGTAAGGTGAAAAGCATTTTTATATACGGAAACCCGATAATATCCAGCCAATCACGGTCGAGGTCACGGTATTCGTAAGGTTAAAGAAGCGAACGGTATGATTAAAAGGTTTCAATAAATACTTTCGAATACCGTATACCCACGGTCATTTTAAGAACAAAAATCCTAATGTAAACCCTTAAAAACTGCTTAACAATCAAAATCTTAATTATTTGATGGAAACTCAGGACATCCTAATAAAATAAGGATGTCTGACCGTGTACCGGCTAAGCAGATAGCTTTAATGAAATTAAGTTTTGGTGAATCCAGATCAGAAATGCCGGAGGGTCTAATCAGGTATTACGCAAAAATACGAAGGGTTTTTAATGCACAAAAAAAATTAAATTGTACGTTTTCACTAACCTTGATTACCTAAGGGCATTATTCGCGCTTTTTGATAGATATGATTTTTGAATTTAAACCGAACTAATTTTTGGCCACTATTATCATGAAACTTAATTCTGTCATATATACATATGCCTCATAATGTTTAGACGACTAAACGTGTAAGGTTACGGTAATTTAAAAAGTAAACGAATGATAAAGTGGACAAAACAATATTTATGATCTGCTTGTAAAGATACCACAGTAAAGGAATGTGTAAGGAGTAATAATTGCAGCTAACGTGACGCTGGGTTAACAAAAATTGGCTATACTCAACCATAGTGTTTTGACCGCTACGACATTAAAAGACAAACCATAACTGGGAACATACAGGAGATAGTATTGACTATATAGTATATATAGTCAAAATAATATATGATCCATACTATTTTGAGTATACCAAACTCATATTGTAATTACAACACCGCAATTCTCAATAAAAACTACTTTGAACTTTTAAAATACCCCAATGTATATTACAATAACTATACAGAAAGAACAAAGTAAAAAAGAACATGCTAATAAAGAATCATGTCCAACCGTTCACCAGCTAGCCATATAGCATGAGTGATGTTGGTTTTGGATGGATTTGGTTTGGAAAGACAGGAGGATCTTATCAAGCTCAATAGTGCTAAGATTGACCCTTGTTAGGGCGAAATATCAAGAAAAATTTAAATTTACATTATTATCTAGCGATTGATTACCTCGAGGCGGCTTTCGCACATATTTTTACAATTGGATTGGGTTTTGAAGGTCATACAGATTTTTGAAACGGAAACTAGTAATTTGTACTAGTATATGTACAGAAACGACACAGAACAGCACAGTACTGTTTCAATAATGAATATGACAATTTAAAGGCAAAATTGTAAAAAGAGTACCTAAAATTTTTAAATACATACAACAAAAATTGTAAGTAGTACTGACAATACTCAAAATTGTGTTAAATACGTGCCTCATGAACCATAATATAACCAATTTTATTCCAAATTGCCCTTTTAATATTATATAGTATATATACTAAAAATTATACCACCTATACTACTTTGAGAATACCATAATCAATACCCAAAGTCCCAATATAAACTACCATAAGCTTTCAAAATAATCAAAAATATATTACAATAACAATACAGAATGAACAAAGTAAAAAAAGAAAATGCTAATAAAAAATCATGTCCAACCGTTCACCAGCTAGCCATATAGCATGAGTGATGTTGGTTTTGGATGGATTTGGTTTGGAAAGACAGGAGGATCTTATCAAGCTCAATAGTGCTAAGATTGACCCTTAGGGCGAAATATCCAGCAAAATTTAAATTTATATTATTATCTAGCGATTGATTACCTCGAGGCAGCTTTCGCACATATTTTTACAATTGGATTGGGTTTTCAATCTTATACTGATCTTTAAACATGTACTTTGTATTGTTATATGGACAGATAAGACAAAAATCAGTATAATATTGTTACAGTAATGGAAATGACCTTTTTAACCTTTTTAAAATAATTCAAATTTCGACAAGCAGTACCAATAATGTACTAAAGCTAGTACTAACACGGAAAAAAAAATATTTTTGTACAATTTTTTTGAAATTTGCAAAAAAAAATTTTTTGGGTTACCAAACAGTACCATAGCGAGAAAAGGTATATTTTTTATAAAAAACTCGTATAGTACCTATATTTAGTATTTTTATGCGTTATACGGTATTTTTCTTTAACTTGCCCAAAACGACATGTAACTCCATACAATAAGCATATATAGGCCCTGTTTTAGTTGAATACATACAAAGTTAATCCCAAAAGTACCCTAAACTTTAAATCTGTCTTGAGCACTCCCTAATATAGCTCAGCTTTAGAAGTTAACCTAGACATCCTGTAATGTAAAAAATGTTCGACTGTTCTTCACCGATGCAGATAACATGAGTGATTTGAGCTTTAGATGAGTACGAATTGAAAGGATTCGGCCATTGCGTAATTATACATATATTGACCTTTAGGGTTTTATCAAATGAAAAATTTTAATTTTTGGGGTTTTACTTGTGTTTTGACTATCTAGGTGAATTCGTTAATTTTGATCCACAAAATTCTATGTTTCATAGCTATTCCTTCTTCATTTGACTAATAATTATCTTTTTTAGGCAAGGAAAGTACCTGACCTGCCGCACCCGGCTCCTTCTTTAGTACGATCTCCAACAGCACCAGATTAGCATTCGACAATCGACCCATCCGAGCGCCAGTACCATGCATGTTTTTCGTGCAAGGCTTCTGCAACTTTGGCGAAACTTGCCGCAATCTACACGCTCAACAACCAACAGAAGGTATAAGGAGGCCACAACAACAAGCTTCAGCTGGTGGTACAGGCGGTATCGATGCACAAGCTGGTACAACGCCACATGGTACTATTGGGAATCAGAGTGGTGCTCAAGCTTCAATGGGACAAGCTGGAGTTGCTTCTTAAAAAACTCATTCGACAAGAACAACTACCACATCGTGACACTGACATTCAACTTGAGGTATTTCTTGATTTTTTTAAATTTTGTAAGAGAATTGATATATTCACCTGAGTGTCAAGGATAATATGTTAATGTCTTGAATAAGAGTTAATATAGCGATTGTTATGTATCTGTTGATTATATTCAATTTTTTGTGTATTTTTAGATTGTTTAGCGATAATTGGGTTTGATCTTGGCCTATTTTCAGCTGAATTTTTTAGGTTTTGTCCGAGACGTGTTGCTTTGATGTGGGTCCCACCACGAAAACAAGTCTTGGCATTTCGCTCCAACTATGTGCGATTTTTCGACAAAAAATCATTCTCGGATGTTGCCCTTCGAAACGTGACCTGCGCGACTGATCGAGTGGACTATGTAAGTCAAATTTGATATTTCTAGTAAATGTAAGTGTATATTTGGGACATTTATGCTTAATATTGTTTTTCAGGATTTATTGATGATGAACAGCAAGAGAGAACGTTTCTGGAGGTGTAGAAACATTTGGACGATGGGAAGTACCGGATAGTAACAAAAAACAGAGGATTTTTAATTCAGAAACAGTAAGTTTTTCTTTTTTGTTGTGTTTTTAGGCTTTGTGAGGGATCAGGGAAAATATTACGTTACACTTAATTGTCTCATATGTGGCGTAATTTTGCCAGGAATCGTGAGGAGTTTGATGTTGTTAGCAGGGAGGGGCAAACACCTCGCAAGGGTGGATAATGGATATTTTTGACATTATCATCATTGATCTCATCCACAATTTATCGTTATCACGTAACAAATATATGCTGAGGTACGTTCAGTCAATGTGTAATTCAGTAAATCAGTTTACTGACAACGTTATGTTTATTGTAATAACAATATCAAATGGTGCTTGATTTCAAAATAAAATGACATTCAAGTTTCCAGATGACAAAATTACCTTCCCTTCAAAAATATTTTTCGTATCTCTATCCACCCCTTGCGAGGTGTTTGCCCCTCCCTCCTCTCCAAAGTCCGTCACCGTCGGGTTGCCAACTGAATCCAGATTACTCCGCGAACGAAAAGAGCAACATCCAAGTGTGTATCGCTATCAAGGCATCAGAAATTGATTGTTTCCGTCCCTTGCGCATAATACCACAAGTGGAGGAGCAGACTCGGCACAAGTCAATATTAATCAAAAAAGCCTTCACTTTGAGAAGACTTGAGATTTGTAAGCCTACACTTTGAAAAAGTAAAATGTTGAAGAAAAATTTGAAAATTGATCCAAAAAGCTTAAAAATCATTTTTAATTTTCGAAAAAACGAAAACTTGTGCCTTTGCCACCCCAAGAACACGAGTGCTTGAACCTCCCGCTTAGCCTCGCTAAAAGTACAAGAAACAGAAGGGAGAGCAGGCTCGGCTTCACCTCTTCGAGGAAAGAAGGACAAATGGATAATAATACAAAAAATAAATTTTTGATTTCAAATTTAGCCACGTCAAAACTTAAAGTTTCAGAAGTTGTGACAAAACATACCGCAAAAAAAAGACACACAATATACAATTACAACAAAGGTATTTTAATTAGTGATCTAATATCTTCATGCCCTTACAGATTACAGGCTGGTTTCATCTGATATCATCTTTGTCCTGGTCTTCTTGACACTTCTTGATGTTATCTGGGTACTATCCAAGTCCGCTGTGTGATCTTGAACTCGATTGGTCGTTGGGCCTTGACGGACGCTGTAGTAGATTAGTAGACGATTCTGAAAAGTTTCAACATTACATTCAATCAAAAAAAACATTTGAAAGTCAGTCTGAAGTAGGCTTCAAAAGTGATCCCAAACCAAAAAAACTTAACATTATATCAAAAAGTAGCAACAATATCTTCAAATGAAACGTCAACGTAAATACATCCGTAATCTTACTATGAAACCTAAAATCCTTCTTATTGTCTACAAAATCAAAAAGACAAAATCTCATTGATGCCTAGTTCAATATACAAAATTGGCCCTTTCTCAAAAACTAGTTAAAATGAATGCTTCAATTTCTATTTTCATGTAGACACGTGAATAACTATAAAATCAAAACTAAAATATCCATACTTTATCAAAAAGCTCAATAGTAAAAGCAAAAAGACTACAAATAGCCGCTTGACGCCTATTGTAATATACAAAACGAATCATATCTCAAAAACTAATGAACCAATTAATAAAAAAATCTAGTTCTATACCTAGCCTAAACCTAGAGGCTGCTAACAACATCAAACTCCTCACGATTCCTGGTAAAATTACGCCACATATGAGACAATTAAGTGTAACGTAATATTTTCCCTGATCCCTCACAAAGCCTAAAAACACAACAAAAAAGAAAAACTTACTGTTTCTGAATTAAAAATCCTCTGTTTTTTGTTACTATCCGGTACTTCCCATCGTCCAAATGTTTCTACACCTCCAGAAACGTTCTCTCTTGCTGTTCATCATCAATAAATCCTGAAAAACAATATTAAGCATAAATGTCCCGAATATACACTTACATTTACTAGAAATATCAAATTTGACTTACATAGTCCACTCGATCAGTCGCGCAGGTCACGTTTCGAAGGGCAACATCCGAGAATGATTTTTTGTCGAAAAATCGCACATAGTTGCAGCGAAATGCCAAGACTTGTTTTCGTGGTGGGACCCACATCAAAGCAACACGTCTCGGACAAAACCTAAAAAATTCAGCTGAAAATAGGCCAAGATCAAACCCAATTATCGCTAAACAATCTAAAAATACACAAAAAATTGAATATAATCAGCAGATACATAACAATCGCTATATTAACTCTTATTCAAGACATTAACATATTATCCTTGACACTCAGGTGAATATATCAATTCTCTTACAAAATAAAAAAAATCAAGAAATACCTCAAGTTGAATGTCATACCTAAAACACCATATTATAAAATTTTGACAAGTTTTTTTCATGTTCATTCAAATAAACTTGCATATTCTAGTAAAGATACCTAAAAACGCCCAAATACATCCAAACACCATCAATAATCTAAATAAACCGTTAAATACGACTAAAAAAACTTGTCTCATAACTCAAAATTACATTTTATTGCCATCATTAAACTTACAATGATATCGAAATAATAAAGGCTGATATTACGCTAGATCAAAGATATTATAGTAGACATAACGTATATTTTACCATATTAGTGGACAAAATTTATTGCACTGCACGTTTAGACACAATTATTTCATAAATAAGTTTAAAAAGGTAAAATACAGGCAAGAACAGTGGAGTTTAAAATATCTTGATTCGGCAAAATAATCGACAATTGTTGCTTTTGAAAGGCTGCGCCCGAGATAAAAAGTCAAATTACAGTCAGCGGGTTAGAAATCTCTCGCCAACTCCCGAGATCTTTCATGAAGCAAAACTCAAATAGTAAGTGCAAAGTCAAAAAAGCCATTTGAGTATAAAATGATGTAGAACAATATATATATATATATATATTACCATTAACTCGCGAACTTCGCTGATCCCTGCATCGGCCGTCTTCGAAGCCTGATAAGCTGCTTCTTGGCCTCCTCGAACTGTGCCAGTACCTTCCTTATCCGCCAGTACAATCCCGAGTTCAGCCCAATTTGTTCGACCATCTTTTCGTAATGCATTGTCCTCACCACGTCCTGTGGTATGTAATGACGACATTGATGTAGGCAAGACACGGTCAGTTGGACTGTACCACTTGTCTCCGCGCTTATGCCAATTTTGGACGATATTCGTGGTAGTTGGCCACTTTCTAATATACCAGCGAATTCAGGCTGGGCCAAGTCTACGGCTTGGCCGATGAACCCCTCTCTTAGTCTGGCTAAGTGGCTAAACGGGTTTTTGGGCCGCCATGTTGAGATAGTCAAGACTTGTTGAGAAACGGGACAAATAGGTAAGGAAGTAGTACCATAGCCGTCAATGTAGAATCGACCCCATGAGTCTTCGGCTAAACAACGAAGTCGGATACGTGGCCAGAAGAATTGGTCGGTTTGAGGTTTGTAAGCTCGGTAGAGAAGACTGAACTGGATTGGGTAGGAGAAGTAGACCAGGTCTTGCTGAAAATAGCAAAACATAATACCCTACCGTATCCTAGGATCTCCCACATCCCAGGCTTTACCGAACATAGGCTCAAACCTACCCTATACCCTGCCGTACCCTAGGCCCTACCGTACCCTAGGCCCTACCGTACCCTAGGCCCTACCGTACCCTAGGCCCTACCGTACCCTAGGCCCTACCGTACCCTAGGCCCTACCGTACCCTAGGCCCTACCGTACCCTAGGCCCTACCGTACCCTAGGCCCTACCGTACCCTAGGCCCTACCGTACCCTAGGCCCTACCGTACCCTAGGCCCTACCGTACCCTAGGCCCTACCGTACCCTAGGCCCTACCGTACCCTAGGCCCTACCGTACCCCTAGGCCCTACCGTACCCTAGGCCCTACCGTACCCTAGGCCCTACCGTACCCTAGGCCCTACCGTACCCTAGGCCCTACCGTACCCTAGGCCCTACCGTACCCTAGGCCCTACCGTACCCTAGGCCCTACCGTACCCTAGGCCCTACCGTACCCTAGGCCCTACCGTACCCTAGGCCCTACCGTACCCTAGGCCCTACCGTACCCTAGGCCCTACCGTACCCTAGGCCCTACCGTACCCTAGGCCCTACCGTACCCTAGGCCCTACCGTACCCTAGGCCCTACCGTACCCTAGGCCCTACCGTACCCTAGGCCCTACCGTACCCCTAGGCCCTACCGTACCCTAGGCCCTACCGTACCCTAGGCCCTACCGTACCCTAGGCCCTACCGTACCCTAGGCCCTACCGTACCCTAGGCCCTACCGTACCCTAGGCCCTACCGTACCCTAGGCCCTACCGTACCCTAGGCCCTACCGTACCCTAGGCCCTACCGTACCCTAGGCCTTACCGTACCCTAGGCCCTACCGTACCCTAGGCCCTACCGTACCCTAGGCCCTACCGTACCCTAGGCCCTACCGTACCCTAGGCCCTACCGTACCCTAGGCCCTACCGTACCCTAGGCCCTACCGTACCCTAGGCCCTACCGTACCCTAGGCCCTACCGTACCCTAGGCCCTACCGTATCCTATTCCCTAACTTATCCTACGCAATACCGTACCATAGACCTTACCGTACCCTAGACCTTATCGTACCCTAGTACCTACCGTTCCCTAGACCCTACCGTACCCACACCCTATCGTATCCTACGTTCACCCACACCCTAGGTCCTGCCGAACATAGGCTCAAACCTACCCTAGGCCCTACCGTACCTTAGACTTTACCGTACCCTAGGACTTACTGCACCCTAGGGTCTACAGTATCCTAGACCCAACCGTACCATAAACCTTACCTTTTCTTAAGCCCTACTGTTACCTACGCCTTATCGTACTGTATAACCAACCCCGCCCCTACCTTACAATTAGGCCTTACTGTACTCGTACTCTAAGCACTCCCGTGCCTTACTTAAGACACTCCCACCCTAAAACCTACTATAACGTCAATCTTACTATATCGTAAGTCCTATAGTATGCTAAATCGTATGGTAACTTATGATCTACAATGCCCTAATCCCTACGATACTTTTGGCCTACTGTACCCTAGTCCGTACTTTAATATCCTAATCAATACCTAATCTTTAAACATTGGTAACATTAAAAAACCCGTATTTTACCTTGCCCTCAGCCTTTGAAAAGCAGATTTGTGTTCTTCCAGCCAGTTGTTCGTCTTGTGCCACATCCATGTTCTCAGGTACATCGATATTATACTCGACGTACAGTCCATCATGCGGCATGTTCCAGGCTTTGTCGATGACAATATTATATGACAATAAGATGGTACAGTTCGGTGGAATGTCAACCTTATATTCGTCTTCATGACCTTCATCGTCGTATGTTGAGATTGTGGGAATTTTGTCGAATTCTAGTTCTTCTGGTATTTCTATGGTACACGAATAGGTACCTATTTTGGTTTCGACCGTCTGTTCACCTAGGCCTGGCTGGATCTGAAACGTATACTTATTTAGTGTAAGACGGGGCTAGGTTAAGATAAAACGAAATCAAACTGCTGCAAAACAATATATAGGTTAGTGTACAGCCAAAGCTACAGTAGGCCTCAGGTACGGTACGGCGTATACTATAGTAACTCATATACATATTACGATAGACTCTTCGGGTAGGGCAGGGCCTAGGAAAGGTAAAGCCTATGGCAGAGTAAGACTAGGCCTAGAGTACGGCTAAACCTAAGGTACTAGAGTAAGGTAAAGCCTTGAGTACAGTAGGGCCTTGATTACAGTAGGGCGTTGGGTACAGTAGGGTCTTGAATCCGGTAGAACCTAAGTAACTTGAGTACGGTTGGGCCTGTAGAACGGTTGGGCCTTGAGTACGGTAGGGCATTAAGTACAGTAGGGACCTAGGGG
Source organism: Bursaphelenchus okinawaensis (assembly GCA_904066225.2). NCBI lineage: Eukaryota > Metazoa > Nematoda > Chromadorea > Rhabditida > Aphelenchoididae > Bursaphelenchus > Bursaphelenchus okinawaensis. The sequence goes on along the minus strand of CAJFCW020000006.1, from coordinate 8,893,667 downwards.
TCCCGTAGGGACCTAGAAGTCCGGTAGGGCGTAGGGGTCCCGGTATGGCTCCGGGTAGGGGCCTAGGAGTCTGGTAGGGGCCTAGGAGTCCCCGGTAGGGGTCTAGGGGTCCGGGCAGACGCCTAGGGGGTCCCGGTAAGGGCCTAGGGGTCCGGGTAGGAGCCCAGGTGTCCCGGTAGGAGCCTAGGGTTCCTGTAGGGGCCTATGGGTATAGCAGGGCCTAGGAGTCCGGATAGAGGCCTAGGAGTCTGGGTAGGGGCCTAGTAGTCCGGTATGGCTCCGGGTAGGGGCCTATGGGTATAGCAGGGCCTAGGAGTCCGGATAGGGGCCTAGGGGTCCGGGTAGGGGCCTAGGGGTCCGGGTAGGGCCTAACTAGAATAAGATAGGTATTTCCACACAACAATATGTTACCCTACCTGTATAGTCTTTCTTCCAATCAGCCTAATCTCGCACAATATCTTCTCGTTATCCTTGTCGTATCCTTCATTCCACGCTCCAAAGTACCCCATGATATACATTGTCCTCGTCCCCAACTCAACCTTTCTCTGTTTCTTTTGTTGTTCATTAGTCGGAGCATCTCGTACTGGTCTTCTTAGGGTATCCGTGCTCAGTGGTACCACCTTTCGAGGTCTGAAGGCGATCGAATCTTCAGCATTCGATTGGAACGATGAAGCACGACGAGTGCTTTTGGAACGGCGGAGATCTGAGTCGGTTATGGTGAAGATACGACGGCGTCTAAAATTTAAAAAATTTTGAGCTGTAAAGAAAGTTCTTGCCATTTTTTGTTTCGTAAAAAAAGTTCTTGCCATTTTTTGTTTCGTAAAAAAAGTTATTGCCATTTTTTGTTTCGTAAAAAAAGTTCTTGCCATTTTTTGTTTTGTAAAAAAAGTTCTTGCCATTTCTTGTCTTCTAAAGAAAGTTCTTGCCATTTTTTGTCTCGTAAAGAAAGTTCTTGCCATTTATCGTTTCCCAGAGCAACCTTGGTCAATTAACTTACACAGTAAAAGTGCTGCTACTAGAAGGTTGACTATGTTCCCAAATCTCTTTTCTGGGTGACTTTCCTTCTTCTACAGTATCCTTCTCTACCGTATCCTCTTCGACCTTTTCAAATCCTTTGACTTCTTTTACCGTACCACTGTCTACAGTATCTTTCGTGTCTTCTAGACGTGGGTCAGAAGGCGGTGGGGTATCCTCTTCATCTACTGTGAAAGTTACTGGCTTCTGATCTTCTTCTTGTTCTTCTTTATATTCTTTATCATCTTGTTGTTCTTCTATATCATCATCAAGTTGTTGCTGTTTTTCATTATTATCTTCTTCATCATCTTTGTTATCTTCTGTAGTGTCATTTTGGACATTTTCAGGTTGGTAAGCTGCTTCTTCTGTAGGTTTTTGAGTTGGATCAGTAGCTTGAGGTATGTCTACATCTTGTTGATATGCTGATGACAATTCTTCCTGTAAAAGGTTACACTTGTCATATTTTTAACTATGAAGTTCTACCCTACTCTACATTACTCTACCCAAGTCTACCTTGCAATACCCTATGCCACCCTACCTTACTTTAATCTACTCTACCATACCCCTCCCCACCGTACTCTACTCTGCTCTATTCTACCAAACTTTGCCTTAACATACCCTACGACACCCTGCCCTACCCATACCTGCCCCACAAACCATCAAAAACAAAATCAACTTACCATAGGATTGCCAATCTTCTGCTGCCATTTCACTATGACCACTTCCGCGTTACTGTCGAGCGGTTTATACTCTGTCGATGTGCTCTGCTTCCCATGTTTCCAGACGCCGCGTTGGTGAATATCGGTTACTTTTTTGGTAAATTGTTGAAAACTGGGCAAGTTTCCGAAGGATGTTCCCACGTAGTTTAGCTTTACACTGAAAATACTTGATTAGATAGCTTTTCATTGATAATATTGTTTTAGCAAGGATTTTGAGTAGATTTCTTAAAGAAACAGATAAATTTTGTCAGCTTTTCAGAACAATATCAAGGTTTAAACATCCGTGCATCAAGAGATATCTAGTGGAAGATCGGGAAAGTATCATAACTCTAAAACTAATCAAGACAGACGAAAACTATTTTACAAATATGTAGGTTAATGTCCAAAAAGGGCTTTCGAAATAAACTATCATAATATACATAAATTTTAACAAAATACAGCGTTGTGAACTTACGGCCCCCTAATATTAAGTATAATATTGCGAAAAGCTCATAACTTAAAAACTATTCAAGATAAAAAAAAAGCGTTTTAAAATATTATAATCCAATGCCTAATATACCATTTACGGTATATATCATCAAAAGTTAGATCCATTTCCTAAAGAGACAACTTTTTAAAATTTTGAGCCAACTTATCAAGTATAATATCGATAAAAGCTCATAACTCAAAAACTAGAAAGATAAACGCAATTAAATTTAAAACATAGTAACTCGCTATCTATGAGACCATTTACAATATAAAATATTACAAATTACATTTAATTTTATTAAGATACAGCATCTTGAACTCTCGAGCCATCTGGTATCAAATGCAATATGGAAAAAGAATTGTATCTTTTTTACTAGCCCAAACATAAAGATGCCCTTTCACAAAACTAATAAAAACTATTTTTTACATATTCTAACATCATAAGAACAATAAACATCAATTTATACAGAACACTTTAATCGTTTAACTCCAGAAGACCTCAAATATCAACTACAACATCAAAAAAAACTTGAAAAAGACTTACGTCAGCTCTAAACTTTTTGGATTCCCAGAAAAATTGTAGAAATTTGCAGAATTTTTCCGCATTATATAAGAGCTCAAACTTCAGTTGCATTAGGAACCATTAAATGACCGAAGCCATGGTCAGCTAATGGCCGAAAAAAGAGTAAGGTTGCCCGAGCAACGCTGCAGATGTTTCAAAAATACAACAAATATTGACTTATTATATAATTCTGCTTTATTAAAACATTAAGATAAGCCAATTTAAAATTAAAAAAAAAAGTTACAGTACTATTTGCACTATAAACAGTTCTTCAATTCTTTCTTATTAGTCAAAAACCACTCAAAACCAGTTTTCTAACACTATATTCAGACAAAAATAAACGAAAAATTCATTTTCAAATAATGAAAAACATTCAAATAATGAAAAACATTTTTTAAATTTCAAAAAAAGCGCAAAAAACCGATTTGCAGGGAGTGGGGTTCGAACCCACGCGGGCTGACGCCCAGGGGAACTTAAGTCCACCGCCTTAACCACTCGGCCATCCCTGCGCAGCCGAATATGAAGAGAGAAAGCCATAGGTGCGTTCGCTTTTTGCGGAAAGAGAACACGCTTGAAGTCGAGAGGGAAATGTAGTTAATTTTGTATTAAAAACTTAATTTTACTTTGAGAACTTCTAAAATACGAACAATACTAATAAAAACTCGTAAAAGGTCTTTTTATCCTAAATCTCTCACGGAAAACGTTATATAAACATAAAAAAAGATCATTCTATGGCAAAAAAAAACAATGTTTTAAGATAAACCTTGATAAGGACAAGTATTAAATGACTTTCAAATACAATTTGCAAAGTTTATTTCTTCTAATAACGACACAAAATGAATCCATATCTTGATTTCCTTGTCGCTGTACTCATTCTTCCTTCTTGCTTAAGGGTTCGAAAGAACTGCGTTTAGTACGACTGCTCTTATTGCTCTTCGAAGATCCTTTGCTCATGGCTTCAAACTGAAAAAATAGAAAACTAGCTTCAAAATCATCTCTGTAGAAACTTCATCAAGAGTTTTTTTTCGATCATTGCTTACTCTTCTTTATATACCTACCGTATCTTATAGTACCCTTCACTGGTTTCTTATACAATTACTTATTTCGGCTTGTTTGACCCTAACTTTCGGTGTCTTGTACCTTACCATACCCTAGTTTACTCTGCCATACCATACTTTACCCTAGCTAACCTTACTTTACCATACCTCCATAATAAAACAACTTACCCCTCCAGTACTGCTAGAATGTGGTGCATTCACATCTGGGACTTTCACTGCTCCTAACACTGAATTTTCATTTGTATCTCCACACGTTTTGTTGAATTCATCGACCATTGAGGCTGCTTGAACAACCTCGTCGATCGGAACCTTGATTTTGTTCTCTTGCTCCAGAGTTTGTAATGTTTTGGAGACGTTATCGGCCTGGGTAGTTTTGTAGTTGCCATGAACTTCGGGGTTACTTATCGGAGCTATTGCTGTTATTTCACGCTAAAAAAAAGTTATTGTCGCAATGGTTAGGTAATATAATATTAGAATAAGACAAAATTAGTCCCAAGAATAGGAAGAGAGATCACTTAAGAAAAGTGGGAGAAAAAGAGGAAGCCTTTGGCAAAAAAATTCAAAAACTTAAAATTTAAAAAAATTGACTTACCAAATAAACGACAAGTTTTATGAAAGCTAATCGCTGTTTTTTCTCTTTCTTCAATCGATAAATACTCCATATTATAAACCCAATCATTAGTCCAAACGTGAATCCACATATCCCATGTAAAGCATGTGGAAAATGAAATGCACCAATTCGATAGTCCGGTGATTCTTTCATCTTCTTAGACTAAAAAAAGAAAAAAAAACTAGTAAGTCACCCGTATTTTACAAAAAATTAAAAGCTTTTGTAAACCGTAATACATCTCTGAAATAACATTAATCTACCCTACTAAGCTCTGTCATAGAACACAACCATAATCTAGACGAAAGATGAGAAACAGGCCCGGCGCGGCCCTACAATCGGGCGGCCTTAAACTAAATTTAAGTCGGGCCGGGTTTGGAAATCAAGGCCCGGCCTGTTGAACGTAAAGAATTCGGGCCGGGCCGGCTGAGGTAAAAATAAAAACGGGCCGGGCCTCAATCTCGGGCCCACTTTTAAGGCCCGGCCCGGGTCTCAATAAGCTAGGCCATACCGTACCCTAGGCCCTACCGTACCCTAGACCATACCGCACCCTATGCCATACCGTACCCTAAGCCCTACCGTACCCTAGGCCTACCGTGCCCTAAACCCTACCGTACCCTAGACCTACCGTGCCCTAGGCCCTACTCTACGTTAAACCTTAATGTATCTTAAGCCTTGCCTTGACCTATTATATTACTTACCGTGAAATAAGTTCTGAATTCAGACTACACACCAAGCCCTACTGCACACTAAACCTTATCGTATCGTAAGCCCTGCCATACTCTATGCCCTATTTTACCCTAAACCTCCCGTATCCAAAACCGACCATAACCAAGACTCTTGTAATCTCGTTTTGAGATACGTATTACACTCTACCACACCTCAAGGCATACTCTATAAAAACCTAAATCACACCTTACTGAACTGAACATACCAGATAGACAGAGATCGCAAAAACACTATAAGCTGCTGGAAGGAATGCCATGAATGCTGCGATAATGATCGTAAAAATTATGCACGATGGGTATCGTACACGGTGGGATAGCGGCCGCATAGTAGAAAAGGTAGAAAAGAAATTGAAAAAAAATGTAAATTTAAAAAAATTATTTCAAAAACTTCAAATTTTCATTTTTAAATCCCGTTTTTCTACTTTTCATACCCAAAAAACGGTGTTTTATAAAGGCTTTCCTACCTATGTTTCTCATTTTCTACCAAATTCAACGACAAAAACGGTCGTATTTTAGAAATGAAGAAAGATTACGAGTTCTATATTTGTGAAGGAGTTGGTTTGGCTATAAGTGCCGTATTGGTAGTGTTTTTGACTTATGTTTGGGACAGAATGTTGGATAAAAAGCGACGACAAAAGATGGAAAAGGTCCTTGAACTAGAGGTAGGTCCCTTCTTTAGCTCTCTAAAAACTACTACACTTTTTCTCATTATAAAGCTATTAAAACAAACTTTATATTATCAAAGCGCAGTAAAATTTGCTATTTTTGAAGTCCTTTAAATTCGCCAAAACTTAGTTAAATAAAAAAAATTTGAAAAATTGAAAAAATTGGCTCGGAAAAAGAAGAGTCGAGCTTGTTCGAGCTACTGTAACTTTTTAAAATTAAAAAACTTTTTAAAACTGTTTACATCATTAGATTCACAGTAAAATGCGCTATATTTCAACTTATCCAAAATCTGCAGAAACTTCCTTTACAGCTGCAAAAATTAAAATTTTAACAAAAAATCCCTAAATTTTAACCAAATTTAAAAAAATATTATAATTATCGTATTTTAGGTCGAAATTTCTCGAAACAACATCAATGTGTTGCCAGATGATCCCGAACATAACATGCAAAAGAAATACATCGCTGCCGTCACCGAACAACGCAAACTTTTGATCGAATTGGGAGTGCGCGACAAGGAAGTCAACAGCGATTTCAAACCTGATTCTGTTATGGCCTAATCTATGTACTACTGTTTGAAAAATAAATGACTGTAACCTTCTTTATTATACCTTCTAAATCATAACCTTCTTTAGGCTGTTATTAGTTCAGTATCAACTTTAAAAAATTACGTGTTATATGAAAAATGACGCAAATTTTCAAAAATTGCCTTCCAAAACAAAAAAAAATTAAATTCAAAAAATAGCTTTCAAAATTTAAAATAAAATTCAAAAAGAAACTTCATTTTTATCATTTGTCAACGCTTGGGAACGGTCCATGTTTGGGCATATACTACGAACGGAGGTCAAATGGGTTACCTGCCTCGGCATCGCAGTTTGTGTATGGATTGGAGCATTTTTCACCGCACATTTTTTGTATGAGGTAGGCTTTACTAAAAAATTTTGATGAATTTTCTCCTAGTCCTAGAATTGGCAGTACGATACGATTCATATTACGATGGAGTCTGTATACTAAACTCCACCGTAATATAAATCGTATCGTACTTTAGGCTCTATCGTAACCTAGTCTTTAATTGACCTATGCAATATCGCTCCATAAGCCTTTCTGTATTCTAAGCCCGACCGATAGGCCGTACCACAATATTTTTCCTATCAGATTCTAGATCCTACCGTACCATAAACCTACTGTATCAAAGACCCTATCCTACCATAGGCCCTACCGTACTATATACCCTACCATGCCATAGACCCTACAGTACTATCGACCCTACCATGCCATAGACCCTACCGTACCATATGCCCTACCGTACCATAGGCCCTGCCGTACCATAGGCCCTACCGGATTGCTTCTTTAAATTACTGTTACTTTCAGCAGAAATACGTTGACCCAAAAGAAAGTAATCATGAAGATCTTAAAGATGACGGCTATAACAAGATACACGCACTTTACGTAGTCCGAGGCTTAATTGGCGGGCTATGTGTTGGAATTTTTATTTCTGCTATCTTATGGTTCATAAGGATGCGCCTCATCCTAACCGACTTTTGCGAAATCATCCTCACTTCTGTAAGTACCCTAGTCTACTATAATAAAAGCTTTTCTTTCTAAACCTACAGTAACATCAAGTTTTCTTTCTAAGCCTACTTTAACGTAGCTTTTTCTCACTGAATCTATTATAATACAAGTTTTTATTCTCTCTAAACCAACTGTAACATCATTTTTCTCTTTAGCCCAAATTAAAAACTATCTCATTCCAGCGTAAATTACTGTATACTCGGCAAAAATTCAAGAATCAGAAGGCATGGTACGATCGAAATTCCGACAAACTAATCAACTTGACAAAACTGAAGCGCAAGTACGGCATCCAGCACGACCTGTACGGAGACTCGGCATGTCCTACAACACAACGAGAAAAATCATTATCATTAGTATCGGCCGAGGATTTCAATGCAAAAGAAGACACACTTAAAGCCGATGACAAAGCAGCTCCATCCGAACCCAAAGCCAACACCCCCGGCGGCAAAAGTGACATTGTTTTTCCACCCACCAAGAAGAACGTCGAAACTGAAACGAAAACTGAAGACGTCTACAACTCGGCTATGAAAGATGTAAGTAGCTACATACTATAATTCTTATTCTAACTACCTATAATGATATCTGGAACAAGCAAAAATAGAGTTTTCGCAAAATCCCCTCAGGCAAAAAATTAAATTTAAAAATATCAAAGAGCATTTTATGACCTAATATTTCGCACACACACTAAAAATAGTATTAGTAAACTGCACGCCAATTTTTACCCAAAGCCGAGCACCTTATCCCAAGTTGGACCCGTTTTAGGTAACAAGATACCAATAATAACATGTCGATTTTAAAGGTTCTGGAAAAAACACGATAAATTAAAGTAAAAACATGCAAAATAGGTATTATAAATAATTTTATCATTTTCAGACAAAACCACCTCAGCCAAAACCAACCCAATCGTATACAGAAAAATCTTGCAACGAGTCAAAATCGAACCTAACAAACAATACCAACGACGCTAGTCAAGCAACGATAACAAAATGAATAAACTTGTTAACTAGTACTGTATAAACGTTTTTCCTGCCGTTTTACCCCCAAAAACTACCCAAACTCCAACGAAAAACGTAAAATCCCAAAAGACTCGATGAATTTACGCCTTTTCCCTAATCTCTTCTTTTCTTGAAATGCATAAATTTTCTCGCTCATTCTCCATATCTTGCGTTTTCTAATTTCGGTCAAAGATATTTATTTTTTCCGTTTTCTGATAACATTAATAAGGTGGAACCATATCGATGGCGTGAAAGCAAGGTTCATCGCTCGGAATATTAGTTTTGTGTTCGATTTTGGCGTGTTTTCTTCTGGTTATTAACAAAAAATTAATTTACGTGTTCGTTGATAGCGTGTAAAACATTTATTTGGTTGTAATTCTAGAATGAAAGTCTCGGATCTGTATCTTTTTGGCTACAATGCTGTCCAAGTCCTTGGGTAAGTGCTTGAAATGAATTTTTGTTTTCCTGTTTAGGTATAGGTTCATAAACAATGCTGTGTTGGAGATAAGAGAGCTCTCAGATAAGGTGAACATTTGCGTTAAGAAAATGTTGTGTCTAGCTTTGGATTTCGATGTCCAATTGTTGTTCATGAACTTGTACTGCTGTTTTAATTAGTTTTACAACAAAACCGTCTAACTGAGACCATGGAACATTAGTTTTTTTAGATAGAGCTAGTGTAATATTATCTTGCATTTTTTGAAAAAATATGGATAAGACCATGCTTTTATACCTACTTCAGGATCACAAAAATTTGCGGTATACAAATTCTAAACGTATTTTGTCATCTGTAGCGTTTACTATACGAATTTCCTTTTCAGATGGGGATCGGTGTTGGTAAAGACGGTTTCTGGATTGTTGGCTGGAAACTCATTTACCGCTTTGTACGAGAATGTTGAATGGGAACTACAGGTCTTCCAGACAGCTGCCGTGATGGAGATCATTCATAGTTTGGTCGGTTTGGTACGATCTCCAGTCATGACCACTGTTACCCAGGTCTTCTCCCGAGTTTTTGTGCTCTGGGCTATTATGTACAAAGTTCCTTCTGTAGGTTGCTTTTCCTTAGATTGAGATGGTTTTTAAGAACGTAAAAAAGTATAGGTTTTGAAGTTTGGTTTCATAAATAATGTTTTCTGACTAATATTATTGTCGAACTGCCTAATTACATGTTCTTTTTCAGAGCCGTGCCAGTTTTGGAGTTCCTATGTTGCTGATTGCCTGGTCAGTCACCGAAGTCATCAGATACTCTTACTACGCCTTGAACCTTGTCAATGCAGTACCATACGTTCTCACCTGGGCTCGTTACTCTTTCTTTATTGCCCTGTACCCACTGGGAGCTTCAGGAGAAGTAATCACGATGTTATCTGCCCTGAAGGAAATCGATCAGAAGAAGCACTTCACCGTGGAAATGCCAAACTCTGCCAACATTGGATTCTCATTCTACTACGTTGTCATCTTGTTGGCCTTGTACTATCTACCAGGATTCCCTCAAATGTACTTTTACATGTTCGGACAGAGAAAGAAGGTGTTGGGGACTGGAGTACAGAAGAAAAAGGAGTAAATTTACCACAGTAAATTACATATCACATATTCCTTGCCGTTTAGATATTGTTCTACGAGTTTTTATTGTATTGATTAATTGTAATTCGTATTTAGGTATTAATGTATTGTTATTTCGTATATTTAATAAATTTTGATGATTCTACATGAACTCTGGGCTGTTTCTTAAAATCTAGGATATGTGTGTTAAAGATTTGTGTATACATGTATATACATAAAGTAAATTTTTCAACGATAAATCCTGTTTAAGCGTACGCGTACTTTGTACTGACGTATGACGTAAGTACGTATACGAAATAAACCTCTTCATAGGGTCGTATAAGCTTTTGATAAACATGCCAAAGGGTAAAAAGGCTCCTATTCAAATGTATTAATGATACTGCGATTTGCCTGCGGTTTAGGTTGACAAACCGTCTACATTTGACATCAAATTCTCAATCACTATAGTTTTTAGGCTTATAGGTTGTGGTCGGGTATAAAATTAAGCTCTGGGTTTTTAAGGGATACTGCTTTAAAAATACTTTAGTGTAAATAAGGTACGGTAATATCGTTCGTGTTCTTGTTATCTCTCTAGCTAGAAACCAGATCTTCAATCCGAGCCAATTGCCATAATGTTTAAGTCTGAACTCTTTAGTCCAGGCCGCTCACGGGATGTCTTAACTTGGTCAATTAGCATCAAGCTTGGCCAATTCCTTGTGTCTTATCGTGTAATCTTCATCTGTCTGCCTTGAATTCTTCAGTGAACTCGCTTAGCTTTCACTTACATTGTAAGAATCTAGGCCCTACTCTATGTCATTGCTCTCGTCAGTAGAAAAGCACTGCAAAGTTGGTCAAGTCATTTATCAATATAACAAAGCTCTAAAAGGCCTTTTTATAGTGAAGTAACGTTTTTTAAATTTACTACTACATTTCTGAAGCATACAGTGTAAACGTTGTCTTTTATATTGATTATACTGTAAATCATACTTTTCAACGATAAAAATCTATTTTATACCCATACGGACTTTGTACTGACCTATGACGCAAGTACGTATACGACTTTAACCGATTCGGCGTATCATATAAGCCTTTGATCAACATACCAAAGGGTAAAAAGGCTTCTATTCGCATGTATTAATAGCACACCGATTTTATGTGCCTTAGGTTGATAAAACGTCTACATTTGACATCAAATTCTCAATCACTATAGTTTTCAAGTTTCTGGGGTGCAGTCGGGTATGAAATTAGAAAATCAGCCTTCTAATCGTTATCCCAGTCTGCTTCTAAAGTGGATTGGCTCAGAAAATTGACCAGGTTTAAGCCAACTTTCTGAGCCAGAAGCTATTAACAAATCATGCAAATAAAAAATTCTGACACGGCTTTATGCACCATAATAAGGCCCTGTATAGTTCTGTACGGTAATAATTAACCATATCCCACATAATGTTACAAATAACGTTCTGTAACGCGTCCGACCCATATGAACACTGATTTTCAACGTTTCTAATCAAAATTCTGGCTCATCATTAAAGTCTCGTCCATTCATAAATTCGTGACCGTGTTCAATTACATTACCAATATACAATAACAAAAATAACGCGCTTCTTAATAATGATAACAACAATAACAATTTAATACCATATACCACTTTAGATAACCTTCCAACGCCTTTTTTTGATTATAATCAAAAAATTCAAAATGTGCAACCAAAAGTTGACCAACGAGAACGTTTCCGCCGCCAAGGCTGAAGAAATGAGCCGTAAGCGGCCAGCCAGCCCTGTTGAGGAGTTGGAGAGTGCCCCTGCGGCCAAAAAAACACTGTGGGACGATGAAAGAAAGGCCGAACTGGTCAAAGACATCAAGTTGATGATGAACTATCATCTCAACGTTTGTAAGCCTTATGGGCTTATGGATGTGCCAGAGGACATGGCAGCTAACGAAAGTGGTAAGTTACAACAACAATAACAATTTGAACAAGAAAAAATTAACAAAAATAGGGTAAGGTAATATAAACCAAACAAAACAAAGATGACATGAACTATAAAACAAACAAATTATGATGCCAAGAATAACTAACAATTTTTATAGATTTTGATGAACAGTATGGATTCAGAAGGAATGCTCATATTTGGAAAGAGCACGAGAATGACATGTTGGAGTTTTCCAAACAAAGAGTTGATAAAGAAGTGGAGAGTATCATGGATACGGTAACAAGGGCCACAAACCCATTTGTTATCGTACCCCCTTTGAAAAACGTTGTCCGACCAAGTCCTCCAGCTCCAACACAAGCCAAGCACCCTGAAACGGATGTTCAGGGTATTATGGACGCCGTAAAAAAGGCGACCAACCCGTTTCCGATGGTGCCTCCGCTGAAGAAGGCAAGAACAACAAGCACAGTGGCTGACACATCAGGGCATGGCAAAAAAGCAAAAGAAGGCGCAGAATCAAGCAAAAACAACGTGATGGAAATTGAAAGCATTATGGATGCCGTTATAAAGGCGACCAAGCCATTCCCCATAGTACCTCCACTGACGACAAGCCCAACCGCACCAGAAACATCAGAAAATAAAAAAGAACAAAGAAATGCCAAAAAAGATAAAGAAAACAAGGACCCGTCAGAAGCCAAGAAGACCAAAAAAGAGAAGAAACCACCAAACAAGCCCGCACCGTTGATGAGACAGGCAATGAGGATGATGAAGAACTGCCGTAGAAGCGGTTATTAATATTTTTAGTATAAAAATTGTATTATTATTAATATATAGACACAATAATTATGTAACGGGTAAAATAAATAATAATTAAAAAACAAATTCGGAAATAATTATAAATATAATTTGACTACAAGATAACAGATAACACCCTTGATAACCAAACAATACTAAAGAGACTATAGAGATAATAATTAACTAGTTATCTACATCTGGTATAACTTTAATTCTGCTTATCGTCGCTTTCCTCCAACTTGAAGATGTCGCAGTAGTTGGTTCCCAAAACGTAGTTCCGGCTGTAGTAGTCCATAAGAGAGCTCAGAGATGGGAAAGTGACGTCAACACGGACCGGATTCGAAGGGTTATCGACGTAGAGTCTCGGTGTTCCTTCAATCATGCCTTTCTTGATTTGGTAGTGTCTGAAAATAGATAAAAGAAGCGTAAAACTGTATTTAAATCTATAAGTAAACCTAAATAACCATAAAACAACATGTTCATAGAAATTTTAGTTAAAAATTAACTTTTCAAAATACAAAAACAGCGATGAAACAAAAAAGTCAATGTTAACATAAATGTTTCATGAAACCCCTTCATTACAGGTTTCAAAAGCCGGTTTTACTTCCCAAGCTCATACCTAATTACCAAAACTAAATATAAAAGCTAATCTTACCCAAAACTTCCGTTAAATCTGCGATGAACCATGGTAAGCTCGGCATATTCCTTGAGATCCGGATATTCATTGACCTTCATGTAGATGCGGAAGTCAGCAATGCCTGGCACCGATTCTTCGGCCTTTGCAGGATCGCAGTAACCAATATAAAACTTTTCGAACATTGCATCCTTCTTTGAGTCTTCAAAACTGAAATTAAATCAAAATGAGGTTGAAATTGGTGTAAAAATATGTAAAACAATATAATCATAGAAAAACTACACTTACGAGTTGAACACTGTTTTAAAATTCTAAAGTTTTGACCCCAAAAGAGCGGAAATAAAAATTTTTTCAATTTCTGGATTTCAAGAAAAACCTCCCCAAGAATGACAGGACGCAAGCCGCGATAAGTTTCTTGCAGACTGCACAACGTGCAACACGACAAAACAGACGTTTTTCATGCAATAAATGACATTTTTAAGAAAATTCGAAAGCCTTTACAGAATCATACAAATACTTTTAACGAAATTAAAAATATTTATGGATATTCTTAGTCTTAAACCGTAATTATATTAAGAAAAACGATAACCTACTTGATTCTATTGGAACCGTTGCTGGCTTCTCGGAGGATATCAGCAAGACTTCTGTCAAACAACGCTGAAATTTTAAAATTTATACGAATTACTTAAAAAAATGACAGCAATTTTTATAAAAAATCAAGGAAAGCTACTAATAATCGACCCAAATCTTCAAAATTCGAGGAAAAACAACTAAAAATTGGGTGAAAATTCAGAATAAAGTTTAAAATACGCTTCTAAAGCAATGTTACATAAGCAAAATTGATAATAATTGTTCATATGACAATATCTTACGAATTCCTTCCAATTCTCCAGTATCAACACTATCGAACTCCGAGATGGAGCTGGTCGAAGACTCCAAAGCGCTCGAGCTGCTGGTCTCGGTCATTTCAACCGTCTGATAACCGCGTTTTTCGAAAAAATGAATGAAACGGCGAGTTTGAGAAAATTTAAAACTTAAAGAAAGTTTACATATTCAAATTTCAATTTTAAAAAAATTAAAAATCTGATTTTTACAATTTTTTAATTTTTTTTAAATTCAATATTACAGTGACGTCTGTTATACTCCAATTTCAGGTAAAATAGACTCCATTAACCTCTCTTTCATTCAAACACTTCAAATCTGTTTAAAAAACTAGTATATTTTCAAAAAATAATAAATACAGACTTAAAGCACAGCTATAACAGAATAACAAATTTAAGAACGAGGAAGGGGTACTGTAACATTGTGTCGTTTGTCAGTGCACCGTATAGGTATAGGAGTACGTTTTCTTTCGTTTCTCTCAACTGTCCTGTCTTTCGTCCTGGCCAATTTCGTTGCGGAATTTGTTTTAGCCGGCTGGCTTTTCTTTGAGTTCTTTTGGCTGGCGGGCTCGAGTCGGACGGTATACTTCACGTTCGGGGCGTTGCTGAAATAGCAAGAATTAAAAAATGTATAAAATTTTTTAAAAAAGTGTAATGATCTGTAGGTTAAATATTATCTTTTTAATTCATTCTAGCTCTATTTTAAAAAAACCACCCCCTAAATGTCATTGCCCTACCCAATTGCTCTCCCTTTCTTACTATTTTCTAAATCATTTTCATTAAAAAGTGGCCTTTAATCATCCATTTTTATGCGCAAAAACCTTTAAAAATACCTGTTTTCTAGTCCTCTCCCTCTTCTCCTTGCCCTCTCCGCCTTTCGCTGTCCTCTCGTTGACCATTGATGGGTCCGGTACCAAGGCCGATGGCAGACGCTCCTTCTCACTTGATGACTTCTGAATTTCGGTGAAAACATCTTCGTTATTCTTGTCTTTTGTCAGTAATTTGATGGTTTTCTTTTCTTCCTTCTTCTCTTCTTTTTCCTTTCGCTCTTCTCTATCTCTTCGACGTGGTCTCTTCTCTTTTTCTGGCTTTTCTTCCTTCTTTAGTCGTTCTCGTTGTTCTTTTGGTTCTCTGGTCTCTTTTGGCTCTTTTTCCTTTTGTACCGCTGGGTCTTTAGCTTCTTTGGGTTCTCTCGGCTCTCTGGGTTCCCGAGGCTCTTTTTTGAAGTCTAGCTTTGAATCTAAAGCAAGTTTTGTCTTTATTTGGAAGGTAAGGTAGCCTCCGATTATAAGACACACCAAAATACAGTACTTTGTGTCTATTGTAAGATGGTTTTGCCAATATTATAGTTTAGCATAAAAAGAAGCCATTATTATTAATGTTAACTATAACAAGAGTCTAGGTTTACAATTTAAGTTAAAGAGGTTTTAAAAAATCAAGCAGCCATATAAGCGTATTTTACTTACCGCTTTTCTCTGGTTTAGTGTACTTGTCCTGCAATTTCTGTAAGCGTTCTTTCTTAATCTCTTTTTTCTCTTCTCTTCGCTGTTCTCGGGTAGTTTCAGACCTTCCGCCTTCTAAAATAAGGTAATAAAAAAATATTATTAATTGTTTGACACAAATTTTAAAATTTAACAATGACGTTCGTATTTTACATCGTGCACTTTTACAATCATCATGCTTTAAAATATCCAAAATCGTCAAAAACCTACGTTTATATGCTGGTTTCTTTCCGAAATCAGTCTTCTTCTCTTCTTCGATGGCTGCGAATGGAGCATGACGATCTCTACGAGCTTTTCGCTTTTTTTCCTAAAAAATAAACTTTAGCATACTAAAATACATACCAAGATAACACATTATCATAAAAATCATATCCCGAAAAACAAAATACAAGTCATCTTTTTTTACAGACAATATATTAACCTACTTTCTCTACATACTGTTTACTCATAAAATCAGTCAACGGAGTCGACTGAACTTGCCCATCTTCCAGCATCTTCTCCTTGCTCTCCACTTCCTTGATCAACTCGTCAAAGTCCGTTACCTTCTTCACCACAGTCGTAGCCTCATAAGCGCTCAAAAACTCTTGGTAATCCGGTCGCGTCTCTAACGTTCCGGTACGTTTGTCCGAGATCAGTGCATCTTTGGGGAAGCTTTTTGGTACCTCTTGATGAAATGCCATTTCCACTACCGCCTGGTTTTCAATTCCCTTTTTATCCACAAATACGTAGCCATGAAACTTGTTGCGGAACTCTTGAGCTTTCTCCATGTTGTCAAAGACAATGTAGGCTCGAGAGTAGGACCATGGCATAAGGTCTTTGTCGGCGGGACAAAACCATATAGTTTCATAAGTTTGGTCGATTTGCTCTTTCAAGTCTTCTTCCGTGAATTCGCGGGGTAAACGGCGAATTATCAACTAAAAAAATGGTTTTTTATTTAAATAATTTTTTCAAGTAAACCATATTATTCTGTATGTCACATCTAAAAATCAAATACAAAGTTTCAAAAAACTTACTTTTAGTCTACCTCCTTTAGATTTAGCATCTTGAGTCATAATGGTCCAACAAAGGTAAATCAACCTAAAATAAGAGTTTTAAAAACTAAAAGTAAAATAATGTTGTTTCACAATGTCAACCGCGTTCAAAAATAAAAAAAAAACAAACAAAACAAGTAAAAATTCGATTTGTAATAGGGTTTGGCATAATTAAAAAGGTGTCAAGACATTTTTTAAAGCAAGAAAAACCTGGTGATGTAAATATATAAGCCTAACTTACACAGCGGACCTCAAAATCCCACCAAGTTAAAGCGGGCTGAACCCGTCTTTGGCCAATTCCAGACCAATTAACCCGCACTACCTACAATCTCCAAAAAAGAAGCTTCTTCGCACTGTTAAAGCCTCAAAAATCCACCCCAACCACGCCATTGCCAAAACCTTAATCTATAATAGCTTCAACTATCACCCTTTACCTCTTTCAAATATCACCGCCCATTTATCAAATACTACAACTCGGTTAAATACCAAACAAACGCAAAATTATCGACAAGCTATATCGTATGTTTATTCCAATAATCGTTAAATGCAAGGCACAAAATCGTATGTTAGAACCAAGCAAATATTCTTTAAAATGCACTTATAGAACAAAATCACGTATGACAGCTGCCTAGTCTATGAAATGGCTATTTTACAGTTTCATCACATTTAAATTACAATGATTAAAGCGTCAAAAAAGCCTTGTCATCGCCTGTAATGTCGCTTCCTGGCATGACAAGACTTTTTTTAGCCCACTAATATTCAAGAACATACAACTACTGTTTAACAACAAAGAAATGACTATAGTTATACATTTAAGACAAAATGACAATAAAAGACATTGTAAGATAAACTACAGCCCTACAGAGTGAGTAAAACATTAAAAAAACCATAATCGGCTTACATTAAATTATCTCGATGTACTAATATAGTAAACAGCTTAATTGTGAACTAATTTACAGATTTTTTACATAAAATATTTTAAAAATAAAACGAAGAATGCATTTTAAACTAGATACAAGGCATGTCATGTACAAAAGCGTTTTATAGCTGAAGAACTATAGCTATATATATATAGTTTAAAGACAATTCCAAAATAATTATTGCTATATTACCTCAAGCAATCTCATTAATTAAAAATATTTAAAAAATATATTTTCCAGTCAGTCTATGGTTATATCAATATCCAGCCAGTCTTATAACAATATCAATTCAGTCTATGATGATATCAATACCATACAGTCCAACATATTTAACAATAATAATCTAGCTTAGACTACTTGTTTTGAAGCTTTGATGTTGTCATTAGTGTCATTTTCCTCCTCATCCGCTGAGCCATTCTCCAACGCTGGTGATGGTGATCTACTGACCAACTCCCTCAGTTTTGATCCCAAATTTAGGGTAATATGACCATCTTTGTGGAAGGTGTCTAAGAAGCCTCTGACCAGCTCATCTGAACGCGTTCTCCAACTGTTCAGAAGCTCAGCACCTTTTTGTTTCAGACTGTCAACTTGGTTCTGTAATTGGTATCGTTGGGCCTGAAATTAGAGTTTAATCAACAGATATTAATTTAGATTAACAGAAAGGTAGCTTAACCGTCTCCTCAGAAAAAATTGCACCAAATCTCCATCTAAACCGATATAAACCTACCGAAAAGAATCCCACATTCAATTCTTTGGCTGAGTAACCTCGCTGCAGGTTTCTCCGCACGTATTTGTCGTAGTCGCGGATGATACGGCATACCACATCCGACGTGGATACTCCTTCGGTTCTTTGTGTTTCTACAAACATCTCTTCTCGTCTGAACTTTTCGTACAAATCTTCTTCTCCTGGTGCAATATAAGGCAGGGCATCATGAGCAATAAAGTCTACCTGGAAATTTTAATTTTTTTAATATTTGCTATGATTAGAAGTAATTTTTTTACGACTTTAGTTTTTTTACATCACAAACACTTTTTGCTAAATATTACCATTAAATCCTATAAACCATTTATTTGTAAAATGCATTGTTCTTACCTTAAGCTCCTTCAAAAAGTCCACAGTGACGTACCATGGTGAATCTCTGTAAACTTCATCAACATATCTACAATGTCGGACGGCTTCGAAACGTTCCGACTCTTCTGTTACTGTACGACCCTTGTATTTGTGAGTGTTTTTGTCTCCGCATACTAGAATTATATTGTTTAACTTCATTATTCCATCACTATAAGATTAGTAAAATCAGTACACTCTATATTATATTGTTTTACCTCATTGATCTATCATTATAAGACCATTAAAACCTGTAAATTTTATATTATATTGTTTCACCCCATTATTCTATCACTACGGTCAGTAAAGCTTGTAAATCACTTAAAAAATACTAAACAGCGTTATGTCTTCAAAGCAAAATCCAAACTTTCGCTCCTTTGAAACCAACAAATTGTATACAAAATAAGATACCTACCTCCAACAATAAGGTATACGTTAGGGAAAGCGTTCTTGGCTTGTCTCAACTGATTGGCATGACCATGGTGAAACAAATCGTAGATACCATCAGCAAATACTCGAACTGGTCTACCGGCTAAAAAAAATCATTTATCATAATTCATTCATTTGTTACTTTTTTTGACTATTTAAAATATACACACTGGAACACCTGTGTAACGAACTACTCTATAAGGAAGTCTCTGTATGACGAACAACTTTAAATCTCCGGCTTTCGGTATACAGGAGTTTTAAAAGCCCTGTATAGAGTTAGCCGCTGACTTAAAAGTTGTTCTTTACATGAGATTTTTGTTATAGGGGAGTTTGCTATACAAGAGTTCCACTGTATTATCAGAAGTACGATATTTTCTTTAATCTTTTTTTATTGCTATAGCATCTTGTCATAAAATTTTGTTTCCATATTATCTTATTTTAAGTATTGATGACCGCTCTTTTGACCCTTCAAACCCTTTTTTAAACTTGGTGATTCATCAAAAAGTGGCGCCACATTTTTGCAACCACATGTTGAATACATTCTTTATCAATATTCGATAAAAAACATAAACCAACGGAAGTACAAAGTTTTCAAAAGTGTTGTAATGAGCTCAGAGAACCTGATCTCATTTATTTTAAGGTTCTGTATCAAAGACACTGAAGGGTAGTCGGGGACACTTTTTTTTGTAAAAATGGAGTTAACTTTGTTCGTTATAATGGAGTTTCGGTACACTGGGGTTTTAAATGCACTGTGTAGTTTTAATCAGGAATTAAAAGTTGTTCGTTATACCAAAGGTTCTTTATAGTAGAGTTCGTTCTACAGAATTTCTACTGTACTTTTTAAGTTTAATCTTTAAAATCCCTCTACTCACCTGAGTTCTCGTAAGCCTGTTGAAGTGTAATCTTTTTCGTGTAGTCAACTCTATTCCTCTCCGCTACGGCACCTGGCTCATCGTGATATGGTGCTGGTTTGTTTAGTGCCAATTTCAATTCCGATCCACCTTCAATTTCGGAAGTTTCCAGCTTTGGTGACTTTTGCCCGGCGCGTTTTTTGCCCGGAGGGCTTGCCGAAGCGTTCGCTGCTGTCTGACGTTTGCGTAGTTGACGTGGCGACATCTTAAATTAACTGTGAATAATCAAAGTGAACAAATGTGAAGAATTACAATGAACAAATGTTCGAACTGAACAAATAATTGAATAAGTTTGACTATCATCATATTAAATAATGTGCAACACGTAAAAGCAAATGTTTACACAACTGCAAATTGTAAATGAAAAAATGATGCAAAATTTTTTTAAACAGTGGGTTCAAAATATTACGTTCAAACACTAAACGTTCCTTTATAGTAATTATAGATAACAAGTCAACTATAACTAAAGGAGCCTAGTTCAACCCTAACTATAAGATAAAAAACTGTAAAAATACTACAATATTTACAAGTTTAAATCTAAAACAATCATAAACTAACTTATTCAAAAGAATTCGTAAAAGAAAAAATCCATATCAACTTCTCTGGACAAAATAAATCTCGGTATCTTCACTTCAGAGCCTTAAAATGATCTTTTTAAAGCCTTAAGGTTTACAAAAGTGAACTTCTTGCCCTCATTTGGTACTGATCGCATATGATAACACTACTATCTTGTTATGTTTATCAACAAATAAGGTTGTTTTATCACGTTTTTCAACGTTAAACGCAAAAATTGATATGTAAGCGTTCGCATAATATATTAGATTGCTCAAATAATTCTGTGCCCTAACCATGAAAATTTCAATTGAGAAGAGGTACAGAATTATTTGAACAACCTAATAATAAATATTTAGATTTTGTGAAATTTCATGAATTCAATTGAATGACATTTCAATTTTAAACTAAAACAAATACGAAGATATGATGAGATTGTACGGTTGGTGATTTACATTTTCACATGAATAATTATAGTTTGAATAATGCTCTTATACAATATCATGTACATGTATGTTATGGACGTGTCATCTGACCTTTATACTAACTATAAATAAAACACATTTATTTTTTATATCACTTTAACGGCTCGTTGTTAAGTTTAACATTACGATAATGATTGAACATGTTAAAAGTAACAAAGAACAACAATATAAACATAAATAATATCTTATTAGCACAGAGGTCAGATGACACGACAGTATTGTTGATTCCGATGACATTTCAAAAACATTATTCAAGTTATGCTTATTCTTACAAAAACAAGAACAATCAATGATCTTAAACTCAAATTTTGTTCATATTTGTTTTATGTAACACTTGAACGCCTGCCAATCAAATGGAAATTTCGAAAAATCAAATATTTACTACGAAAACCATTACATATTTTAGCCTTTAACGTTGAAAAACAAAACAACCTTATTTGTTGATAAAAATGATAAGATAGTAGCGCTATCACGTGCGATCAGTACTAAATGAGGACAAGAGATTCATTTTTGTGAACTGTAAAGCTTAAATCAATAATTTTAGGTCTCTAAAGTTAAGATACCAAACTTGATTTTGTACAACCTTATCACCTGCGGTCTAAAAGTCAAGCGAGCATAGTTAGCTTTCAATATTAAAAACCTACACCCCCAAATACGTTGTCTACGTTAAAATCCAGGTTATGAGAAGCAGCTCATACCACTTTATTCAGCTAGCGTGACACGAATCAAACCTTCGGTTCACCCTGTACCC
Organism: Bursaphelenchus okinawaensis; assembly: GCA_904066225.2. Taxonomy (NCBI): domain Eukaryota; kingdom Metazoa; phylum Nematoda; class Chromadorea; order Rhabditida; family Aphelenchoididae; genus Bursaphelenchus; species Bursaphelenchus okinawaensis. Next base: position 8,871,818 of record CAJFCW020000006.1, on the reverse strand, counting down.
TAACACAAAAGATAACCCGTTATCATCGTATTTTCATCTGATCAATTAATCGAAAAGCCAACATCGTCATTTTAAACGACAATCGACTCCGCCTTCCAGTTTTATCAATAATTAAGACGTATCAATCTTAATTTAATCAACAAACACTTCCTCCATATTAATCTCGGAGCGTAAACAAGGACATTGTAATGTCGTTTCCACATTGAAGAAGGGCAAAACAAATAGAAAATAGAAGTCCAGACCATTACTCATAAATTTGTTTATCGAACTCGAATGGTTCTTTGTCCTGTCTGGTCTGAGACAGATTTTAAAGATTAGGAATGCTTAAAATAGCCCTGAATTTAGTCCAAGTTTATGAAATGACTAATATTAGGTTGAGCAAATAATTCTGTACTCCCTAACCGTATAAATTTGCAAGCTAAGTGGCACAAAATTATTTCAAAAACCTAATAGTACAATAGTATACAGCAGCTCCTTTAACTTGAACTAAATTTATGTAGAGATTTTAAGCAAGTCTAATCTTTAAAATCTATTTCTAGACTAGACAAAGCAAAACACAATTGAAGTTCAATAAAAAAATTATAGGTAAAAATCGTTTTTCTACTATTTTTCTAGTTCTTTGCCTTTTTTCAACGTAAAATCGACATTACAATGTCCACGTTTACACCCGAGGTACACATGTAAGAAGTGTTTTAATAAAGTTAGAATTACTACATCATAATCGTCAGTAATTTATAAAAAAACACCTTTTCTATCCCAGAGAAATCTTCAACAGTTAGCTTTAAATACTAAAAGCATATTTTAAATTAAACTGTTAAAGCGATCATGTCCATAAAACATCGTTTTACAAAAAAACATTCTTATAATAGACATTGATACCTGATCAATGCCAAACAAATGTGTTTGCTTAACGTTGATCAGTATTAGTATGACTTTTGTAACCAACATTCATGTTTATTTATTTTTACCACTTTTTTCGAAATCGGTAGTAATAATAAACATGTTGTAATAAGAACAACAAAGAACTAGTTGGTTTCTTGTTAGTTATCAAATTGCTTTCTTTTATCAAATATTCTTACAATAATGTAAAAACCCGTGATTTTCACAACTGTGACCACATAGAGCGCTGGTTGCTTACAATATGACTGTGCGATCAGTTAAAGTTAAATTTTAATGAGTAATATGACATGATAAATCATTTTAATGTACTTTGATAAAATGTTCGAGAAATCAATATTCGTTTAAAAGTACAAACCACAGGTTTTAAAACTTAACTTTCTATTAACTTTTTGACCAAAATATTTAAAAAACCTTTAGTAAACATCAAATTTTAGTAATATTATATATTGAACCCAATTAAGCTTATGAAAACACCTACTTTTAGGTCACACATGTGTTGCCGTGAATTCTCATGAGAATATCAAAACGTAAAGAAAAATTAAAAAGTGGAAAAATATTCATTATGGTCGATTTCTTGCTAACTATAACAATATGATCGCCACAAACTCATCATTAAGGTTAAAAAAGCACGTCATATTTTATAAAATACGACACGCTTCTTCATATTATTTGCGGTTCTTAATAAGTGTCTCGTGACAGATATCTCCGCTATAAAGCTACATTAACATGTCCCGCCCACATACCTGTTTGTAATAGCAAGCAAAATACCTAGATTACAGTATTATATATCCACTGTTCTCTGTTCCAATTTACAAATTATCAAATTATGGGAAAAATAAACACAAATGGAAACTTTAAAACTTGTAAAACAGCTGTATAAATTGAACAAGAACGTCAACAAACCGCAATTAAAACTTGTCCAATCAAACACAACATATTGCCAACTGAACATCAATAAAAAGTCGAAATTAAACAAAAGCATCACTACACATTAACAAAACTACAATATTCAACTTGCAAATACAAAACATGAAGACTTAATCATTCAAAAAAAAGTTTAAATCATTAAAAGCCAAACTAAAACAATCAATTTATGATATCCCTCATGATTCATATCCAAAAAGCTAGAGATTCTAACCACTTTCACAATCTATGAAGCAAAAAATACGCCCAAATTGTTTGTCTTGTTGTTTTTCTTGAATCTTTTTTGACGAAAAATATTTTTGAGAAGAGAAACTAAACGCCAACCTTGTTTTCGTGCCGAGACGCACTTAACGTTCACATGTCTGTTTTGAATGCAGAAAAAAGAAATTTTCGACAAATTTTGTAGTAAAAGAAGCTTAAAACAGTTTGCTTAAGGTCTTATTAATACCAGTAATTATTACTATCGTTTATTGTTCATTTACTTAATTTTTATTAACTAGTTGTTTACGCGAATTTTACTGATGTTGTCGTTTCTTTTACAACAAATTTGTGGCCTGATTGTAAACAGCTTTGTAGTTCAAAAAAAAATTAATTTCAGACATAATGGAAGGGTATTTTTTGCCTCGTAGTCCAACAAAACGTGTCCAGGACATAGAAAACATCAAGGTGCCTGGGTCGCCAGATATGAAACATGCTAGAAGTCGACTGGACCACCTTTTGACGGGAATTCGAACAGGAGAATCTCAACAAACTGTTAGAGAAGAATCGTAAGTTTTCCTTTTTGTTTTTTTTGATGATTTTAGGAAAGGATATTAAAATTTTGCGTACGCCACTACAGCTTTTAAATTCTTCTTGATTACATAATGTCTTAAATTTTGTATGGTTTTAACAGCCTTGTAAGGCAATATTTATCAATTTTCATTGAAAATATTTTCAGCGTAGCCCCGCGTGAATCTGAATTTGTTGATGAAACCAAAAAAGGTCCAGGAAGACCAAGAAGGCCACGACAAGATAATGGAATGGTATTTGAGTTGAGAGGAAAGTCGTTTATGATGGAAGATAATGATACCGAAGATACTGTTTATGAAATGTGTAGAAGGTGGATCTATGGGAAACACGACGACTCGGTAAAGATTGAGAACGACCCACCAGTTGAGCCGTTTCATGAAGTTACTTCTCTTGTAAGTATTTAACATTATTTTTTTGAATTTTAGAGTTGTGTAATATATATTTGGATTAAATCTTAATTTTTTAGGACCTGATGGCCACAAAGCCCATCTACTTCATGCCAGGGCCAGATGAAGAAGCTGTCGAACTTCCCCCAGTACCAGAGAATCTTCCAGTCAACGTCCAAAGCCACGAGGTCCCTGACGATGAACATGGTTTGGCGATGGTTATGGCTGATCACATTAAGCATTGGAAAAATGTACGACGATGTTTTAACGAACACAATGAAGCAAGGAAAGCTCGACACAGAAGAAGTGTTGATCTTTTAAGAACTGTGTACAATATTGCTCAACAAACTCAAACTTGAGTTATTATTTGAGTTTAAGGGTGTTTTTACGTCGTTTGGATAATTTACAAAATATGTTTCGATCTCCAATTAATTTTAAACGTTCTTATTGTTGAAATTCATGTTGCAAGTTATAAAAAATGTAAATATCACCTAGTTTTTAACTTAATTTCCAAAAACGAGACAAAAATTATACGTTTAAAAACAGTTTACTAAACCAAAACAATAAAAAACAATGGAAACAAAAGTATGCGAAATAACTTAATAATTACAATGCAGAGTAACAAAAACAAAGATTACTAATTAATAACCTTGGCGAGGATGGCTTCCTGGCAGCGCCTGTCCTTCAGCTGCTCCGTGGTGTAAGTCTTGAAAATGTTGCGAACTCTCATCAATACCATTCCGGATAAGTTGCGACCTTTACCAACAAGTGGGCACATGTCCAAGGTGGCGGCTTTTAATTCAACGGGGTACTGAAATTAAAAAAAAATATTTTTGATATAAATTTAAAATTTTTAGTCCATTTTGTAAGATTCTTTGATAAAATCGTTTTATGCCGAAGTGCATTTATCAAAATCCTTACCTTGAACTCCTTGCCCTCATTCTCTTTTACCCATTCCATCAATCCTTCCGAGTTTGTACCACAGGCATAAACATCGTCTTTTTCGTACAATTGGACCAACAACTTCTCTTTTGTCTCCATTAGCTGCTCCATTAATCCAAAGTTTTGGAGGAACTTGAGAGTATTGGCGTACAACAACACCTGAACACCTTGAGTATTCTTCCAGCTATCCACAGTTTTGTAAGGAACGCGAAATTGCTGCAGAATGTGCTTGGCCTTCACTTTGGCTTCTTGAGGAAAACGACAAGCTCGAAGACGACCAGCTGCTATTGGTCCACACAAACTGTAAAGCTTGGTGGCCTGGTAGTATTGCTCAACTGATGGGTACAAAATGCCTCCGATGTTGATTTTGCACTGAAATATAAGTTTTTTAAAAAGTGAGATTAAAAAAGCTAATTTAAACTTCATAAACGTTAATTTTAACTCTGGTAACCAAAAAAATTTCTGTAATCCCCAAACATCTTGAGACTTCATCAGAAAACCTACTATAACTTTATAATTAGCGGTAACTATAAACTTTTTTTTTCATGTCGTTTTACATACAACTTGCAAAATGAGAAGAAATATTATAAAAACAATTTTGTTAACAATACTTTGACTCATGCTAAACTTTACAGCTTATTTTAAAAAATTTATAAGTTAAAAGCGCCTTATATTCTATCTTTTCACATCTAATTCAGTCTCCGAAACCTAAAAATCAACGATAAAAAATCTAAAACAACATACGCTGAAGAAGCTGCTCAAATAATCCGATTTTCCAACAAATGTCACAATGTTATCCTGGTTGATTGGAATCGTAGCCACCTGTAGATCGATAGGAATCGGTCTCACGGCAATCTTCTTCTTTTTCTTCGGCTTCGCGTTCTTCGAGGAATTCGGTTGCGCATCTTCCAAGGTTTGTTTCTCCATGGCAGAAGCGAGATCGCTCGAAGAATTCAAGGTGTCGCCCATGGCAAAAGTAGCGATGTCTTCGTCCAACGTGAAGTCGTCGGCCATGAGTGCAATGATTTTGCGTGAAAACGACGGCGCGGTTTTGGCCGCAAAATGTTTTCTCGGTTTTGCGGAATGCCAAGGATGTGGTTTTCGTTGCGGTGTTTGTTGATATGTTAAGGAAACGGGTATTTCGGGTTTTTTGTCTGTTTACCGTATAATAAATGTTGATAAAGAATATCTTTGATGTTTTTTTAACTGTAATTTTCATTAGTAACATTTAGATTTTGTAAAATACGATGTCCAGAATCTTACCAGTGTTCTCTGCAGAAACGTGAAAGTTTTGTAATAATTAAAAATTAATCACCTCAAACGTTCAAAAATATCGAAATCATCATAACATTGTCACTTTTGTTAACAATGAATGCATCGATTTTCACTCCGCGTTTTTTACTTCTTAAAATCCCCTCTGGCTCTTTTGGCCAGTTCTTTTTGCTTCAAAAAACGCCGCAAAATTTTCTTCCTCTCACACACTCACGTTGATGCTAATAAACAGCCATGGGAAATGCTTTAACCAGTCTGGGGTTTAATCAACCCTTCTTCTTCACTTTAATTGGGTAAGTGTAAATTGAAGTAAAATAATATTGGTTTAGGTGACTTTATTGTGTTTAGTGATTAGTGGGACAAATTAAGGCATAAACTGATAAAAAGTTAAGGTTTCTTTTCAATAAGTAACCAAAAAAATATGTTATAGCAGAAATATTTTGAAGTGTTTAATTTCAGAATTATGTTACTACTAATTGGCACAGTAGCATTAGTAAGTGATCCACAAGAAGAAGAAATGGAACTGCCAAGCCGTTTTGACCAAGCTTACGTAAGTTATAATAAATTCCGATAAAAATTAAGTATACTGTTATACGTTACATGCTTATAAAGTGAATCGACTTAAGTTTATAGCAATGAACCGGTAGTCTTATATTCTAGATGAACATATCACTAGGAAATCCTCGCCAGAGTAGGAAAAAGCCTACAATAAAGATGTACTGACACTAAGATCAGCCACATTTATAAAACACCTTGGACATATTTGACAATAACCTTGTCACAGAACTTATGATGACTATAACTGGTGATCTCGTATTTACTGAATTGTAATCAGCGGGTTGTAGCTGTTTTCTCGGTCAGCTACGTCTTCAAGCGGTTGCACTGGAACGCACGGTGTGGTCGCATTCAAGGCTGCTACTTTAATGTATTGGACATTTTTGCCCATTTTTTCTTCCTTTGACTTCCTTGACCGTTTGGTTGGCTAAAAATTGCAATTTTTGATAGTTATTGTTACTCAAGTTTGTTTTAAAGTGTCTTGCTAATTATGGTTTTACAGTTATTATGGGCAAAATTTTATTATTTGAAAAGTAACTTTTAGGGCTGCCCATACCTAGGGGCGATTTTTTTTGTGGGCGATCTTTTTTTTGGGCGATTTCCTCAAGGGCGATTTCTTTATGGGAGATCCAAAATATTTTTTAAAAAATACCCTTTTGGCCTTACCTGACCCCATTCCTGACCTTTTAGGCCCTACCTGATCCTACCCTTGACCTTTTTGGTCCAACCTGACCCTACCCCTGGCCTTTTTGGCCTTACTTGGCCTAACCCCTGACCCTTTTGGCCCTACTTGACCCAACCCCTGACCCTTTTGGCCCTACCTGACCCTACCCCTGACCTTTTTGGTCCAACCTGACCCTACTCCTGACCTTTTTGGCCTTACTTGACCCAACCCCTGACCCTTTTGGCCCTACTTGACCCAATCCCTGACCCTTTTGGCTCTACCTGACCCTACTTCTGACCTTTTTGGTCCAACCCAACCCTGCCCCTTACCCTTTTACCCCTACCTGACCTTATCTCTAATCCTTTTACCCCTACTTGACTCTACCCCACTATGGTATAGTAGGTAAGTTAGGTATGGTAACTAAGTAGTATAGGGTTTGGTATGGTATGATGTAGTATAGTATGGTATATAAGATAGTGTAGGGTATGTTAATATAGCTATATATATAGGGTATGACGGTGCAGGATACGGTAGGGTATTGTACGGTAGGTAGTATAGAATACGATATGGTAGGTAAGGTAGAGAATAGTAGAGAACGTACGATATAGTATGATATGGTATGGTATGAGACACTATGGTGTACTAGGTAAGTGAGGTATGGTATAGTAGGTAGCATAGAGTATGATAGGGTAGGGTTAAAATAGCCAGGGGTAGTGTTCGGTAGGGCAAAAAGGGTCAGGGGTAGAGTCAAGTAGGGGTAAAAGGATCAGAGATAAGGTCAGGTAGGGGTAAAAGGGTAAGGGGTGAGGTTGGGTAGGGCTAGAAAGGTCAGGGGTAGGGTCAAGTTGGACCAAAAAGGTCAGGAATGGGGTCAGGTAGGGCCAAAAGGGTCAGGGGCTGGGTCAAGTAAGGCCATAAAGGTCAGGGGTACGGTCAGGTTGGACCAAAAAGGTCAAGGGTAGGGTCAGGTAGGGCCTAAAAGGTCAGGAATGGGGTCAGGTAAGGCCAAAAGTATTTTTTTTTAAATATTTTGGATCGCCCATAAAGAAATCGCCCTTGAAGAAATCGCCCAAAAAAAAATCGCCCCTAGGTGTGCGTTACGACTTTTAGTCTTGTTGTAACACTAATAAGCGTAATTCAATGATTTTTTGATTAATAGTTGTAATTGATATCAGTGTCACAACGCCTATGTGTTATCTACATTGTTCTCTAAACTTACCACAATATTGCGGTCGGCCGCCATGAGTTGGTCTTCAAATGAGCCAACTGCTGGCCGCTTACGGCTAGTCTTTTCGGCCTTGGCGACAATTTCAACATTGTTCATGTTCATTGACATTTTGATTTTTGATTTTTTTTGATAAAAATTTAAAAACGTTGAGTTAAAGCGATCTCTGTAAAACAAAAAATATTTTTTGTTGTTTTCGTTATATTGTACTTATTACTATTAATCACGATGTAAATGTTATTTCATACGCGGGAACACGATATTTATCCATTATTCACGGTTACAGTACGAAACAGTACGGTAGGCACACGACAGGACCACACAGTACTGTAGGAACACGAATCATACGGTATGAACATCGAATTCAACTTATTTCCTCCCTGATTGAACACAAGAACATTTTTTTACTTTGACAATACATCGGAAACATGTATTAAATTATAATACTAAACCCCTTGATTGATCATAAGTTATAAGAATAAAAATTAATACACGCATTCCACCAACCTAAAAACATAAAGTGATGTGCGATTTTTAAAAATTAAAATATTGCAGAAAGGCCTATGGCACAAAAAAAGTTTATGTATCTTGAGATAAGATGCTTAAAGCACATTTTTAAATATTTGCCTTGAGGTCAGCGATACGCGCAGTCTGTAGTTCAGAGTTCATGGTGCAATTTGTGTAATTGTGAGATAAGATTTAATAAATAGGATTTTGATTTCATAAAAAAAACTACGTTTAAAATTTGATAAAATTTCAATTATGGAAGACAGAATATTGTCAGTATTTCATAAAAAGCTTATTGTTAGAAACTTTACATGGAAGAGTTTGATAAAAGCATGTATATACAAAAATAGAGGAAGTTATACACAGATAGAGTAGTTATTTATAATATAAGTACTTATATTACAATATAGTATCATAATATCACGCATAAATATCAAATACTATCAAAAAATATATTGTATTCATAAATTAGAGTATAGTAACATAATACCACGCATAAAAGATAAAATAATCAAAAATTGGTTAAAATGTAATTAGAAGTCGTCAGGATAAACTATACAAAACAAGTTGTCAACATACACACATTACAGTACCCTAAATTAATAAACTTTACTGTCCATACCTAACTATAGTTATGAATATGTTGTGCCTATACCTAACTAAAGCTATGTATAACTTTTAAAAATTTATAAACACATGATTGAACCTTGCAAACCCTACAGAATAAAGTCAATACCTTAACAATGACAATATGTACTACCTATGCTACATTACTAACATAGGTAGTACATAATCACTAAAATCCCTAAAAATTAATACACGACTGCATCCCACAACCATAAAAACACAAAGTAATTTGCATTTTGTAAAAATGTAGCTATTGGAAGGCCAACGGCACAAAAAAAGTTTATGGATCTAGAGATAAGATCCTCAAATCAAATCCTTTTATTTTGCCTCGAGGTCAGCAATCCGCGCACTCTGTTGCCCAAAGTTCGTCGTGTGGTTTAATTGGGAGATAAGACTAGACATATTTATATAAAAATGCAATGAAAATACTGCATAAAAATCGCTCAAAAATTTAAAATCTTTTCAAGCAATGACACGTTATACAGAAATTGCATTATAGAGAAGGCATAAAGTGAATCTACACGGGAAGTAAATCGCCAAAGTGTGCGATAAGCCACCGGCACAGAAATCTTTCCTATTGCAACACTATCACAAAAGCTTTTTATTTTTCTGTTTTACCTCGAGGTCAGGAAATATAGTACCTATGAGTACAAAGGTCATGCTGTCTCTTGAACTTGGTAACATAAAAAATATGATGTCGAGCCTACAATTTAGTAAAAGTTACATTTGTATAAAACGTTACAACAGTTGAACTTCTGTATAAAAAATTCTTCTATGACAAAACTTCTGTGTAATAACCAAATATAAACTGCCTAACAATACACATAGCATGCTATATAGCATATAAAACTCATGCAGAACAAAACTCCTTAATAACAATAAAATTTTACATCCCCGAGCAAAATTGTTATACACTGTACTCAGATATTATTATCCTATGTATACTTTCGATCCCCGTCTTTGTAATTAACTATAGTAAAAGAAACAGCTACAAACAACATCCAACTGCACCATGCAACCCTAAATATGTAAAATGAGTTTTCAATTGGTGTAAATTTTGTTTGCGATTGAGCTTTTGATACAAAAAATTTTATTATTAGGATACGAAACGACAAAGCTCATTTACATTAATATTACGTTAAGATCGGCCAATCGTATAACCAATAGTACAAAGATTAATCTATTCTTTCTAAATGTAGACAAAATTACGGTGAAACTCCTGTATAACGAAAAAAAAATTAAAATCTCTAAGCAATTCGTTATACAGGAGTTTCAGTATAGATATAAAACCTCATTTATGTCAACTACAATGTTTTAACCGTTGTTAGATGTAAAAACCTAAATCATTTTTTTGGCTTTATTATGATCTGAATACCATGAATATTTAGTGTTGATTTAAAATTAATAAATTATTGATTTTTTGAATATTGTTGTGCTTCGTTGTACTGGCATCATATTAAGCGGGCACGAGTACACCTTTTAGCGCCACGACAATGAAGAACTTGGCATTCTTCACCATGTACGTTTGAATATTGAAGTTGGGTCTTCATCAATTTTTGCTCTCATTAAAGATATCCGGCTATTATATCTCGAGATGCCTGAGGACGAGAGCGCGATGACCCGAGGGGTTTTGTTTGCGGTCGTTACAAAAGAAGGTAAAAAGGCTTTGGTTTCGTGTTCGCAAAAGTTTTTGGGGGGAAAGAGAAGGACAAAAGAAGAAGAAGATCATTCTGGTCTATTGTTTTGCGAGCTGGCCAAGAAACCCCACTTTTGAACCGATTTTCCATCGGCCAGAGGGGTAAAATTTTGCGCGAAAATTTTGGGGATTACCTTGAGCTAGGTGTTGGAGGCTTTACGTGTCGAAAAGAATAAAAAAAAGTGGGAAGAAGTAAGGTTGAGTAAAAATAAGATATTTTTTGAGGTTAGGATGACACTAGCCTCAAAAGAGAGTATTTTTCCTTTTTTTTGTTTCGTTGAGGTGTGATTTTAAAAAATTTTTAAATTTCGAACGTTTTTAAGTTCAAAAATTTAAAAATTTAAAATAATTTTTATTTCAGAATCTTCCAAAGATAATATGAATCAGAAACTACTAAAAATCTATCCATTTCTACCCTAAAACATTGTTTTGCCCAATTTACTACAATATCAAAATCAATCAATCTACTATAATATAAACCATCCAACCTCAACTTAATGTCCGAGAACCCTGAATGGATTGAAATCCAAGTCAATACGTTTACAAATTGGCTGAATCATGAGCTTCGACATACTAGCATAACAATCAACGATCTGTCCACGGAATTATCGACCGGTATAACATTGATTCGAATTGTTGAATGTCTTCAACAACGAATATGCAAAGCCAAGGTTTATGTGAACAATCCCACGGAAATACAATGTTTGATGAACATTCAAATAGCACTGGATGCTTTGAATGAAAATGGCATTAAGTTGGTCAATATTGGTAGGTTTTTATAATAGCATTGGCTAAAAAATTTTAAAAATCTTTTATTCTTTTTTTAAAATTTTTATTTATTTTTTTTACATTTTTATTTTTTTTGTAAATTTTTGATTTTTTTAAAATTTTGTTTTATTTTTTTTTAAATTTTCATTTTTTTTAAATTTTTTATTTTCTTAAAAATTTTTATTTGCTTTTTAAAGATTTTTTATTTTTTTTTAAATTTTTATTTGTTTTTTTTCTTTAATTTATAATTTTTTTTAAAAATTTTATTTAATTTTTTAAATTTTTTTTTATTTTTTTGAATGTTTTTACTTTTTTTTTAATTCAATATTAAAAAATAAACTCTATTTTTTTAAAATTTTTATTTGTTTTTTTCTAATTTAATTTTGTTTTTTAATTTTAATTTTTTTAAAATTTTTTATTTTCTTAAAAATTTTTATTTGCTTTTTAAAGATTTTTATTTTTTTTTAAATTTTTATTTGTTTTTTTTCTTTAATTTATAATTTTTTTTAAAATTTTATTTAATTTTTTAAATTTTTTTTTATTTTTTGAATGTTTTTACTTTTTTTTTAATTCAATATTAAAAAATAAACTCTATTTTTTTAAAATTTTTATTTGTTTTTTTCTAATTTAATTTTGTTTTTTAATTTTAATTTTTTTAAAATTTTTTATTTTCTTAAAAATTTTTATTTGCTTTTTAAAGATTTTTATTTTTTTTTAAATTTTTATTTGTTTTTTCTTTAATTTATAATTTTTTTAAAATTTTATTTAATTTTTTAAATTTTTTTTTATTTTTTGAATGTTTTTACTTTTTTTTTAATTCAATATTAAAAAATAAACTCTATTTTTTTAAAAATTTTTATTTGTTTTTTTCTAATTTAATTTTGTTTTTTAATTTTAATTTTTTTAAAATTTTTATTTTTTTTTCTTTTAAATTTTTTAAAATTTTTAATAGTTTTTTATCTTTAGGCAGTCAAGACATTTACGAAGGAAACCTCAAGCTCATCCTCGGCCTAATATGGGCTTTGATTCAACGCTATCAACTTGGTACAGACGCTAAGCCATTATCTAAGAAGCTGGTGTTATCATGGCTTCAAGCAGTACTACCAGAGGTACATTTGAGTAACTTTCGATCGAATTGGAACAATGGAATTGCTTTATCAGCTTTGATAAACTACTGTGATGACAAGTTGTTGAGCGATTGGAGAGATATCGATCCGGAGAATCGGTAAGTAAAAGGTTTATGGATGGCTTCAACGAGATCTACAGGTAGGTCTTGTTATACATGACAAAATCTATAGGAAGGTCTTGTTATAGTCAAAACTTTGTAAAAATTTAAAACTGTTTTCATTTATGTGGTACTACTGGTACTACTGGTACTAATGGTATTACTGGTACTAATGGTACTACTGGTACTAATAGTACAATAAGAGAAGTCTAGTGTAATTTTAGAAGCACAAGTAACTGAGCTCCAAATCATTTTACATTTCAGCCTCCAAAACTGCCAAAAAGCATTAAAAATCGCTGAAGAACACCTCAACGTACCTACTATAATATCAGCCGAATATCTAAGTTCATCAGACTTGGATGAACTGTCATGTATGACATACTTGTCATATTTTGTCCGTAAAGATGGTCCTGGATACAACGCTACATTAAGAGATGTCCAAGGAGTGCTGTATGATTTGGAGATTCCAGATTTTGGAGTTTGCTTCAATGATGGATACCTACTATGCAGAATGGTCAATGTTTGTGGTGGAAAGATTGATTTGGAGGAAATGACATTTGATGACAAAAGTCATTGGAGTTGGAATGTTAGACAGGGTATGTGGGTTTATTTAGCTCTATTTTAACGTATGTATACTAGCCGTTATCTTAAACTTATACTAGCTTATCTATGGGAGCTACGGCCAGCTAAAGGCTAGTACAAGTGTTAGGGCTATTCTTTTTTAAAACTTATCTTTTCAGCCTTAGATGCAGCAATAAACGTTGGAATTCGAACTACACTGCAATCTGATGACATAACTTCTAGTAACCCTGATCATCTTGGTAAACATCCTTTATTTCCTTTATAAACCATAGTATTAGGATGTTCAAATAATTCTCTGCCCCTTAGCCCAGCAAATTTTCTTGCAAAGGGGGCATAAGATTATAAGAACAACCTAATATAAGCCTAAAAGAGCTCATAAACAACATACAGGGTAGTTCTGTTACAAATCATTATCGGTCGTTTCCTCTATGTTTTTTTTCGTTTTTTAGTATTATAACTCTGTTTACCGTAGTAAAAAAGCTTATCGCAACAAAAAACCATGTTATTCCAGCTATAATGAACATATGTGCAATGCTAATACAAAAACAGCAATATGAAGAACCGAGTACCTCAGCAGGAACCTCAGCAGAATGTTATAATGGGCAACAACTGAAAATGGACTTGGCATTTGCTGAAAAAGCTTCAGTTGACATTGACGACTTGGATGTTGTGGTAGAGGATGACGATGGAAACATTGTATCAAATGATGTGCTGAACCTGGTGAAACGAGAAACTGATGGCGGAGCTAGCTTGACGTTGGTTCCTGAAGTTGCTGGGTGTTATCAGGTAAAATTTTGAAAATTTGGCGGGGGAGGGGGGAATGTTGGCTTGAGTTTTAATATTTAGTTTTTTTAATGGTATTAGTCTTAAGCTACTGTAAAAATGAGGTTTATGTTGTAAAAAAATAGTCTTTAGTCCTTATAAAAAGTAGACTTGACTTATTATAGAAGTAGTCTTGAGTCATTGTAAAACATTTTATATTATCAACTGCTCTTAGTAAACTACTATGACCGCTTGCAACGTATTATACACATAAATATCCTATCCGTTCTTCTTCTGTCCACAAAATCCTCTATTTGTTTTTGCATTTCCATTTTTTTCGATATTTTTTTAAATCCCACTCAATGGCTAATATCGAATAATGTTCTGTTTTGGTCAGGGTACAGAAATGTCTTTCTAAAACAGGGAAATTTTTGAAAAAAAGGGTTTTTATTCGGGCTGGGTGGGGTATTTTAGTCTGAAAGAGGAGGGGGGGGGGAGAGAGGGAAAGATAAAATAATATTTTTTTTTAAATTCAAGTTAAAAAGTTATTAAAGTTAGCAGGGAAATAACTTTTTTTTAAATTTTTTAAGGGGGGGGGTACGACAAGAAAAAAAATTTTGCAAAAAAAGTTGAACGTGGTCCTCCTGTGGATTTTTAGAAAAAAAATTTAAAATTTTTGACTCCCGCCACCTGACCAAAAGTTTCCGCCCGGCCCTGGTTACGACGGTGCTCTCATAGATCTAATTTTTCCTTTGTCTTGCTTTATATTAGCCTTGCCATAGGTCTACTCTAGCCCTATCTTATCTCTTTCATCGTTTCCTCTTAGCCCTTTCATATGCCCTAATACTTTAGTTCTACCTCAGCACTACCCTGGGTATATCCTAGTTTTACTTCGGTCCGGCTCATAGCTTTGTCATGGACCTACTTTATCGCGTTCGTAGTCTTCTCTTGACTCTACCTTATCTGTATTATAGCTCTCTTCTAGATCTTCTTTATTTCAGCCTTACTTTAGTTCTACTCTATCCTAGCACTACTCTAGTCTTGTTCTAGTTTTACTCTAGTCCGTCTCCTAGCCCTTCCTTAGCTTTACCTTCTCTCTTTCTTAGCTTCCTTATAGCTCTTCCTTATTTAACCTTACTGTAGTTCTGTAATAGCAACACACGACGTTCCTAGCCCTTCCTTAATTTAAATAGCCCTACCCTACCACTATTCCAGTTTTATTCTAGTCCCACTCTAGTCCGACGCCTAGCCCCGCCTTTGCCCTACCTTATCTCTTTCCTAGCTTTCTCTTAAACTATCCATATGCCTTACTTCTGTTCCACCCCGACACTACTATAGTCTTCTCTTAGTCTTACTTTATTTCTCTCCTAGTCTTACTCTAGCCCGTTTTCTAGCCATAACAAGTCCATGTAGAAAGTAAGCATCTGGTGCTATTACATACAACCAAACTGTTGTGCATTGCTTTTGTCGCTGTACAAAAAACGTTTTTTTGATTAATTCGACCCTTCCACTGGTTTAAGGTTGCTGTTAAAACCGGAGCGCGGTCTTCTGAAGGTCAGCCGGGCTTCTTCTCCTTTCGCCTCCCAAATGCCGATCTATTTTTGGTGGTCATCGCGAAAGGGACATGAATATAAAATACAGCCCCCAAGGTTCGCAAATCGCTGCTTAATGTGTTTCGAACTGTTATTTATTGAAGTTTGACGGGTCATTGGGCTAAGGCATATTATGCAGGTTTAAGCGGGGGGAGGGGGAGGGCGATTGATTTTTTCGGAATTTCGTGGAACAGGGGTTGCTTTTTCTTGATTTTTTTATATAGGGTAGATGAGAGACGTTGGAGGGGTTTTTGATTTGGCAGGGGCATGGGTAAAAAATAAAAAGCGAGGCAGGGTGAGTCAAAGACCGCGTAATTATTATAAATGACAAGAAAAAGATGAGTTTAGGGCTGTGGATAGGGTTAGAGCTTGGATTTGAGCAAGGGTTTAGGCTAGGCCTTGAGCTAGGGCTTCAGATAGGGCTTGAGCTACGACTTGATCTAGCACTTAAGCTAGGCCTTGAGCTAGGGTTTAAGCTACGGCTTGAGCTAGGATTTGAGCTAGGGTTTGAGTTAGAGCTAGGACTTGAGCTAGGGCTTGAGCTAGGGCTTGAGCTAGAGCTTGAGCTAGGACATGACTTAGGGCTTGAATTAGGCCTTGAGTTTAAGTTAGGGCTTGAGCTAGGGCTTGAGCAAAGGCTTGAGCTAGAGCTTGCATTAGGATTTGAGCTAGGGCTTGAGATAGGGTTAGAGCTAGGGCTTGAGCTAGGGCTTACGTTGGGACTTGGAGCTAGGGCTTGAGCTAAGGCTTGAGTTAGGGCTAGGGCTAGGACTAAAATAAGGCTAATAACGTAAATATGTCTCGATTTTCCGACCATTTTAACCCAAAAGCCTTCGTGTTACACGCCAATTCGCGATCCGCGTGTTCCACCGAAACTCTCAAAACCCAAACCTGTGCCGGTTTTATTACGAATCCAGTTGGGCGGATTTTTCGAATTTTTTTGTAATAATTTGTCTGACGTTTTTTGTTCATTTCGTAGTTTTTTTTCGCCCTGCGGCGGGGTTAACTCGAGCCGTTATTTTCGTCTGATCTCGAAATTCATTTAGGTTTAAATCTTACTAACCGGATAGAGGAATAGGTAATGAGTGTGGGTTTAAATCTTACTAACCGGATGGAAGAATAGGTAGTGAGTGTGGTGGGGAAGGAAGGAGGTAAGGGGGGAAGGGGGGTGGGGGGGGAGGGGGGGTTGTGTATTTTTGTTTTTTAAAAGATTTAAAATTTGCGGACCGTTTTACAAAATAAAATAAATTAAATTAATTAATTTATTAAATTTTATTTTGTGAACCGGTGCGCAACGGTTCAGATGAATTTAATGATTTTGATTTTTAATTATAGTAAATAAAATTTAAAAATAGTTTTTTTTTTTAAATTCACAAAAGCAAATTTGTCACATTATTGTAACAATCCATGTTCCTGAACGTCTCTTTCCAATAAAAACAAGTCAACAACACTTTGATTAACGATTCACTCTAAAACAATATAAAAACCACTTCCCAACCCTTCAAAACAGTTTTTGACAAATAAAACTGTCAATGCCATTCTTTTTTGCACTTTTTTTCAAATTCTATCACTTTGCACTTTCTCTCGCTCATTACACAATTTTATTTATTTATCACGCCATTACTATTTGTTTGGTTATGTCAGATCGATCTTCTCAAACGACCGACGTGAGATTCTGAACGGCTTTGGGGAGACGGGAGGCGATATCCGATATCTTTCTTATGATTTATATTTGCAATACCATGTTTATACATATAAAAGCGTAGGGTATATTACTGGTTGGGGGTGAAGTTGTAGTAGAAAAATTGGGTGGTGGTGGTGGGGGGGGGGGATTTCTTAAGTTATTTTTTAGGGAGGAGAGCTTAAACAATGGGTAAGGGTAGGGTGAGGTAGGGTACAGCATGAGTAAGTTAAGATGATGCAAGGGTAAAAGAACGAAGAGTTGGGAAGATTAAGGCAAGGCAAGTCCAGTTTATATCAACAGTTTTCTATTTATAAAAAAATATTTGAAAAATTCACGTTCTACTATAGTGCGTATTTTACCTGTCTTAAAATTTTATAAAACAAACTTATCTAGCCATACAGACATTCTCTTCATGTCTATTCTTTATTGCTTTTTAATTAAATTTGCGTGAATCGATCAGCAATTTAATTTGGTCAATCTGAAACCAAACAAAAAGTTTGTTTGGTATTTTTCGCTGTAATTTCGGTTTAAAACTGTCGCTTTTTTGTCACAAAAAAATTGAAAAAATGCGAGATTTTCACAAAATGAGCAGATTTTGTCGCGAAATTTTCCCATTTTCCCACTTCTTTATTGACATTAGTGATAGTTACTGGACATTTCGGCGCTAGGACAAATGCGGTTTTTGGACATTTGCGGATTTTTTAAAGGTTTTTTTTAAAATTTTTTAGTTAATTTAGTTGTATTATGGTACTAAATTGTACTAAAGTTTGAATTGGTACAGTTTTAACATAACAGTACCTTTTTGGGCTTTTAGTACCATTCAGTACCAAAAAATATAAAACAGTACCGATTAAAAATTTAGTACAATTTAGTACCATACTACAACTAAATTAACTAAAAAATAAAAAAAAACCTTTAAAAAATCCGCAAATGTCCAAAAACCGCATTTGTCCTAGCGCCGACGTTTCTTGTAATAATTTTTAAGATAAATATTATTTAGCATTCAATCTTTTATTTCTGAGGTATTCATGGCTAATTTTGGATTATCCGTCGTGGACGGCCAGTTAGAAATTGTCTTTTATACCTAAAATTAGGTAAAACCCTTTATATCAAACTTAAAACTTTATCAAGTTTATTGATTTTGTTTTAGCTAAATTGCTTATAAAATGAGGATCAATTTGATACTAAACTCAATATAATTCGTTGCATAGTTATTGAGATCTAAGTTCGGGCCTTTCGATATTGTTTTAGTAGATCAAGGACTTCGCGCGCGTCGAAAAATTTTAATATTTTTGTCATTTTAAGTTCCTCAAAGACGAGAATTTGAAGTAATAAATAAAATTAATGTCTCTAGAATATAATTATAGGTTTTTTAAACACTTTCTTAATGTTATACTTCTGCTTTGATGTTCTGTCTTTTCATCCTCAAGATGTTTCTGTTTCTACTTCAATATCGCTTTTTCTACCTCAATATGTTCTGCTTTTACTTCAACATCTTGCTCTTCTTACCTCAATAACTTGCTTTTTGTATCCGTCATTGTTTTATATTGATGTTATCCTTCTACTTCTGTGTTTTGTTCTTTCATCTCAAGATGTTTCTGCTTCTACCTCAATTTGCTTTTTTTTATCTCAATATCTTTCTTCTCCTACCTTAATATCTTCCCTTTTTTATCTTAACATTCTGCTCCTTCATCCTGAGTATTTCACAGCTGTTACCTCAATGTTATGTCCTTTATCCTCAATATTTTTCCTCTTCTTCCTTTATATCTCAACCTTTCTACCTCAATATTCTGTCCCATTTACTTTCATTTTCCACCCCTTCATCCTCAATATTTTACCTCCTCTTCCCTTATATCTTAACCGTCCTATCTCAATATTCTGTCCCATCTACATTCATTTTCCACCCCTTCATCCTCAATATTTCAACGTTTATACCCTCAATATTCTTCCACATCTACGTCTATACATTCTTCGAGTTTATTGTTAGCGGTCAAGACGTTTTACCGCAAAAATATCGAAATAATTTAAAAGGTCAACCGAGTGTACAGTTAGTGCGATGCCTGCCTTCTCTCTCTCCTTCTGAATTCCATTTGGCGGCGGAAGTCGGAAAAAGTCGATGAAAGCAATCGTTTGAACGATGTAAACATTTATTTCGCTAGCCTTTTTTGCTCCCTAATTTAAGAGTTTTATTGCTAATTTGAATGAAGGAGGAGGGGGGGGAGTTTAATTGTAGTTTTGACCAGAGGGGTGTTTTGTTAGGATTTTTTTCAAAGAAGGGATGGTTTTGGTTGTTTTTTTTTTCGCTGGAAGGGTAATTTTGGTAGCAAATTTGGGAAGGGGGGGAGTGGTGGCGGTGAGTTTATTACTGAATTGAAACTAGGGGGTGTTTTTGATCGTTTATTAAATTTTAGGGGGGTTTTAAACTATTTTTATTGGAGTGGTGGTTTTTTCACGGGAGGGTTGGTTTTAGTAACAAATTTGAGAAGAGGGGTGAACTTAGTTGTGAATTGCAAATAGAGGGGCGTTTAGATCGTTTATTCTATATTAAGGGTGGTTTAAGAAGTTTTTTTTTTTACTTTGAGGGATGGTTTTTTTTGGAAGGTATGGAAGGGTAGGGTATGGTAGGGTAGGGTAAGGTAGGCGTGTTTTTATGGTTTTAAAACTTTCTCTGTAGTCGCCATTGCAGTAATTTTTAAATTTTTAATAAAAAATAACCCAATCTCTTCAACTTCAGGTCCACATATTCTGTGAGGCAGTGGAATTGCCAACGTCTCCAATCTTTCTCACGGTACGATCAAGTTCACCAGCCTCGGATCAGAAGGGAAGACCGCCCAGTCCAATGGCGGATTACGATCAGCCTCACGTCGGAAATGTCTCGTTCTCCGGACTAAACGAGCCTTGCTCGGTGGGCAGTCATGTCGAAGTTGTGGTAGGTTTTTAAAGATTTTTGGTATAGTCTGGGCAGGGTAAAATTGATTTTTCTGATGAAAACAGGGCGGGGTAAAACTGATTTTTATGACAGAATCAGGGCGGGGTAAAATTGAATTTTGTGATGACAACAGGGCGGGTGAAACTGAGTTTTGTGGTAAAATCAGGGCGGGGTAAAATTGATTTTTATGATAAAATCTGGGCGGGGGTAAAATTGTTTCTATAAATTTCGAAGGTGGACAAATGAAATAACATAGTAAAGTATAGGTAACATAAAAGTAACATTTTTTTGGGCAGTGTAAGATTTTTTTTGGGCGTGGTAAAAAAATTTTTGGGCGGTGTGAAATGTTTTATTTTGTTTTGTTTTTAATAAAAGCAATACTTTCAATTTGTAGTTAAAAAGCGTACCACCGATGTGTTTCTCTATATTTATGTATTTGTTTGTATTTCTTATCAATGTTCTTGAAAAGCCTTATCAGCATCGAAATTTAACTCCAATTTGGCGTCACAAATCTGAGAAAAAATATTTTTTATGGGCAGGGTAGTGTAAGGTAAAAATTTCAGGATTTTAAAAAAGGAATTGACGAATTTACAGCGTATTTTACATAAATTTCTATTTATTTTTGACACTTTGAAAAACCGATAAAAATTGTGACATTTCGTCATAAGATTACAAAATTAACAACTTGTAATGCTGTACTAAATTGACTTTGAATGGGAGTGAACGTAAGGCGAGGTAGGGTAGGGTAAAGTAGGGTAGGGTAGGGTAGGGTAGGAATCATAATTGAACTTAACATAACAGAATATTGTACTAACTTCTTTCCAATTTCAGATCAATGCGCAAGGCGGGAGCGCCCAACGTAGCGAAGTGAGTGTGTTATCAGTGGCGCCGAGCGGCAAACGGCGAGAATGCAAAGTCACTCACCAGGCCAATTCCTTCACCGCCATTTTTCAGCCGGACGAAGTGGGTGAGTCGAACTTTTGATATTGATATTGGAGGGTTATGTTAAGCTAGTTTCTCTATATTTGTTCTAATTTAATTAAAATTTCTATGCTATGTTAATATTGGCAATATAATACCTTCTGAAGCAATATTTGGATCTAAAACAGTGTTTGAATGCTATTTTTTGCTATAATTTTGCTGTTATGATGACTTTAATCATTGCTTTTGGGCTTAATTAAAGTTTTTTTTTATAAAATGCTAATAAGGTCCGCCTCTCATGCAGGTCAGTGGCAAATTGGTATTGTTTATGCTGGAGAACACATACAAGGCAGTCCATTTGATGTCCAAGTGTTTGATGCTGATCGAGTGAATGTTTATGGTCTTGACGTTGGACTAGTAGGACAAGAACTCAAGTTCACAGTAGATGCACAACAAGCTGGAGAAGGAGCAGTTAAAGTGGGTTGCTTTTGGTTATAGTGTTTTTGGCTTTAGGGCTTTGATGTGAATTTCTGTGGAGAATACGAAGGGCATGATAGGATATTGTATTATAGGGGAAGGTACAATAAGTTAAGATAGGTTGGTGTGGGCTAGTGTAGAATAGGATTGCGAACTGTATGATAGGATAGAGTAAGGAAAGTCAAGTTAATGGTAGGGTAGTGTAGGGTAGCGCAGGATAGGGTAGGGTAGGGTAGGGTAGAGTGGGTAGGATGGGGTGGGGTAGAGTAGGGTAGAGTAGTCTAGGGTAGATTACAGTAGGGTAGAGCATCCTAGAGTAGGATACAGTATGGTAGAGTAAGGTAAGGTGGACTAGGGTAGGTTACAGAAAGTAGGGTAACATAGGGTAGTTTAAGGTCGGATAAGGCAATATATGTGTAGTAGACTATAGCTAGATTCTAATTTTAACATTTTAGGTATCAATATTCAAAAACAACAAACAAATCCCGTGTGGAGTAGTGGAAGAAGGCACGAGGCATAGGTATCGAGTACATTTCACACCAGACGGTCCAGCACGCTACGAAATTCACATTACTTTCAACGGAATGGAGATCAAAGGTAAATCTTTATCTAAAAGTTTTTAAAATCTGTATTTTAAGTTCAAAATTTGTTATTTTAATTTAAAATTGCAAAATTAATTTAAAGCGATATAAAAGTGCATTTCAGGTTCCCCATTCATTTTGGACATTGCTGATGCCAGCCAAGTCTCTGTCCACGGCGATTTCTTAAAAACGGCCGCTGTGGACAAAATGGCGCACTTTTTTGTTAATGCTATTGGCGCAACAGCTAAAGACTTGAATGTGGTCATCACAGGTAAGTTCACAAGCTTCATTTTGACAGTTTTTAATTTGCACGCTTCTAACTGCTATCTTGGACTTCTAACCTTTAACATTAGGTTGTTCAAATGATTCTGTGCCTCTCTTTAAGCAAAATTTAGGGGTTAGGGGCACAGAATTACTTGAATGGATAAGGAACATCTTTTGAGTACTTCTATCTTACTTTTAATTTTTTTCTAACAGTACTGTAACTTTTTGAAGGAAGAATAGTACTTAAATTCTTCTTTTCTATCATGATCTAAAAAACGATTGTAATATTTGAATATTACACTTGATATCAAAATGTACAGGTATTGGTACTAAAAAGTACTTTAATAAGGTCTACGTAACCCTGTGGTACTAATGTAAATATCAAAGGGTACAATAATGGATTAAAACAGTACTAGTACCTCTGCAGTACTGTAATTATATTTTGTTCAACCTACAGTAAAAGTATGTTACAGTACAGTAAAAATAAAATTTAATTTTTTGATCAAAAATATTGTCATTATTGTATCATATTGTCTGCTAAACGCTCGCTTATAACCAATTTTCTTGGGCGGATTGATCGCCTTCTTAAGGACCATCAGGAAAGCAGAAGCATGCCAAAGTGGCGGCCATTGAAAACAAGGCTTTTCGAGTCGAATGGAAACCGGTGGAAGTTGGTAAGTTTTCAATATTGTTTCCAAAAATGCCATTTTTTAATGTTGTATTAAATTTGAAATAAAATGTTTTATAAAAATCACTTTTTCGACCATCAAACCATCTAAAACAATATAAATTAATGTTCAAAACGTTGTTTTTCAGAGGTAAAAACAATTTTGATTGTGCAAATTTGCAGGTGAACACAAAATCGATGTCCAACTGTACGACCAGTCAATATACGACCAACATTTACTGTGCAACGTGGGCGATCCGGAGCTGGTCACCGTCCGCAACATACCTCAATATATTGATCTGAACAAAATTGGCCAGGACTTGAGTTTTGAAAGTAAGTTTTGAGGAAGTTATTAAATATTGACTTTGAGTAATGGATTTTATTTTTAAATTTAAAATTTAGAAAAAATTTTGTTTGACGTGTGGAATTTTTAAAAAATGGCTAAAAATTTCAAAAATTTGGGAAAAACAGGGATGGCGTTGGATTACTGTAACTTTTTAAATTTGACAAGTTTTAAAATTTTCTTTATATGTCCTTTTAGTCCATATTTACACAACGTTTTAAGCCCACAACTATATTTTGAAAAAAGTTATGACGAAAACTAGAACGCGATGTTCTTCACCTACTATAATATACCTTTTTTTGCTTTTATCTCGACAAAATCTAATGTTTCAATCAAGAGCTTTTAAAATTCTAAAATCTCTGCAATCCTAAAACAACAAAAAAGCAAAACCTTGTTTACGCATCTCTTTTCTCACCTCAAAATCAGTAAAAAGTAACATTAACCCCCACCAACAACATTATTCTTGTAGTTGATGCGGCAGCGGCGGGGTCCGGCAATCTCGAGATCATAATCAACGGCGGTCGGGTGACATGCCGTGTCCGCGAGCTGGCGACTCGACATTTCCTCGCCGAATTCACACCTCTACAGCCCGCACCTCATGTTATTGAGATGAAGTTCAATGGGGAACATGTTCGCGGATCACCATGGACATTACCGATCAGGAATGGTCAAGGATCGGTCGAGTATTCGTCGGGTTCGGGGATTCGACAGCTTAGAAGTCAACATGTTGAGGATGAACCGTGAGTTTTGACTAAACTGGCATTTTTTATTTTTGTGGACGAAATGTCACAAATTTTATTGGTTTTTTTGCGAAATGTCACATTTTTTGTAAAATACGAAAAAATTTTTAACAATTCTAATTAGTACGTAATAATGGTTTCAAAAAAATGTTGAAAAAAAATTTTGAAAATTAGACGATATGCCACATTTTTTATCGATTTTTGCAAAGTGTCAAAGCTTTTATTGTCTTTGTAAAATACGTATCCTAGTTTCTTCAATATTGTTATGGTTAAAAATTTTGCGATTTTAGGTATTCTGAATTAGTAGGAGTTGGCCTGCACCGTGCTCAAGTCAATTCAGTCAGTGCTTTTGAAGTCAACGCTTCTACTGGAGTTTTGAAGGCTTCTGATGTCAGGGTTAGGCTTACTGGTAAGATTTTGGAAACTTAAAAGTTTATTTTACTTTTTTTTTATCCCAACCTCACCTTATTCTATCCTACCTAAATTTGCTCGACCCCACTTTACCCTACCCTACGTTAACCTGTCTTATGTAATCCTATCACAACTTATGTTATTGTAGACGCCCACGGAGCAAAGTTAGACGTTCGAATATTCGAACAAAGGAACGGTGTACGATGTGAATACACAGTGAAAAAGGTCGGTGATTATTTACTGGAGATTTTCATAAATAATCGACTGATCGACTCGGGTCCATTGACTGTCACTGGCTACGACTTGAACAAGATTAAGGTGCAGCCGGTCAAAGATGGCGCTCCTGGAGAACCAGTACAGTTTGTCGGTGAGTTTTTGAGTTTGAAAAGTTGTGGTTTTGAGCTTTTTAAATTTTAAAATTTGAAATTTTTTAAAATTGGTTAAAAATGCCATTTTAAAATGAAAAACAATCAAAAAGTAAACAAAATTCAGCTTTAACTCAACAGAGATTAATTAAAAAACCAATTTTAAATTTGATTTTGATAATTTATGGGGCGTATATTAATATGCATGGAACGGAATGTGTAAAGGGGTCATGTACAATATCAATATTAATGTTTGTTTATGCAAGAGATGGGCTTGAAACAATTAAATATCGTTTTTTATTTTTGGTAAAAGTAAAATACGATGCTTGTAGGTATTGTTTTAAAAATTAATTTTTTTAAATTTAAAAATTTTTTGGGAATTTTATTTATTAAAAATGAAGTTTTTAAAATTTTTAAAGCTAAAAATCCTATTTTTAACAGCAGACTCTAGTAGACCAAAAAATTGAAACCACCTGACCGCAACCCAAACCTTTTTTAAAACAAATTGTTTTACAACATTGTAAAAGTAGCGACGTCTGTTTCATCGACGTTCGAAACAGGTCGAGGGATTCTCGTTTCGACTCTTTTTTTGTGTTCGCAGCCACTTTTCTACGCTTACTTGACCAAGAATGTTTACAAATTTATGGGCTTTTTGTTGGCGCAAAAGTTTTGGGTTTATTTAGTGGAAGGGGTAGGTACTAGTTTATTACTAGTGGAGAGAGGGTAGTTACTAAATGCTTTGCTGACTTAGAGAAATCTTTAAGAAACTTTTGTGGCCAGATGGACATAAGCTTATTGTTCTACCCTGAAAGCTTTTCTCTATTCTCAACGCTAGCCTAGATCCGCAAAGGGGCTGGGGTGAGGACCGAGGACAGGTTGGGCTTTGTGGGCCTTTTTTAAATCTACCTCAGCCTCAATTGTAGCTTTTGCTATCGTCCAAGCCCACGTTTCTCAAACCTTAGCTCTTATTATAGCCCTTCCTTTAGTTTAGGATTGTTCTAGCCTTAGTTTCAGCTCTAGGCTTAGTGCTAGCTTCAATTTTATTTGTCGTTCTTACTTAAGACGAAGACTCTTACACTAGCCTTTGATTTAGCATAGCTTTTGTACTAGCCTAAGCTCATTCTTTTTATAAATCTTAGGTTAATATTAACTTAGCTTTTGCTTTTGTCTAGGTTTAGATCTAACCTTAAATTGTAGATTTTATTGTTGCTTAGGTTTAAGCCTTTCTTGCCTCATATTCTTACATGTTAGTTTAAGCCAAACCCTCTTACCTTAGTCTTTGCTTTAGCCTGGCTTTAGCTCTCGCCTTAGTTTTAGCTCTAGCGTCAGCTTTAGCCTTTTCCTATGCGTACTTTAATCATAGAAGCTGCATTTTATATTATTGATGAACATAAACTTTTGTTTAGTGTTGCGTTTCATATATGTATTGTTGCTGAACTCTAATTCCAAACCCCTCCACTTCCCTGCCACTTACACTTTATACTCTGCATTCCACTAATAAAATCGTAAAATATAACAATATCGTTGGATGGTCTAAAAACGCATTGTAATACGCTTCTCGTTTCGTGTGTCAGGATGATCAACTTTACTTGGCTGACAAAAGTGTAGCAGCGCTCGCTTTGAGCCGATTTTTGTGTGTCAAGCGGGGCTGTCGCAACAGAAGCCGCCTGAGGGTTTTTTCGACCCATTTTGTGGATTCCCCCTTTTCCATTTTCGGAGGCTTGAAAATTGGGAAAAGCGATTTTTTTGGCTCGGATTATGGGAGGGAAGAATTATTGTTTAGGTGTGTGGAAATGGTTTTATTTTGCGAAACTTATTTTATTGGTTTGGGGTTGGGAAAAACGTCATTTTGGCATTAAAGGCTAAATTTTAGGCTTAAATTAGTCTTTTTAAATGGTTTTTTTTCTAAAAAAGTTGATTTTTAAGCCAAACATCATATTTGTTACCTAAAAAATCAATTTTCCAAAAAAGTGGCATTTCGTCACAAAACTTTTGCACAAAAACGACATTTTCCATCCAAACAACTCAAATGACATTTCCACCAATAAAATTAGTGTTAATTTGACGGTCTGTCAAGCTGTGTCACAGTTACAATAAAGCTTTCAAAGTTTGCGTTTTGGCTTAAGTGACCTTCACACTTGTTAAGGATTAAACAGCCCAATTCATTTTTTTTTGGTGCTCGGGCACTCTACGGTACTTTTGATTATTGATAGTAAAGGCTTAACTTGACATATTATTGCGGGTTGTTTTTTGGAATTTGGGCTGGATTTTTTGAATGGATTTTAAATTTTTTGTTTTTTTTGAAGTTTATGAGTACTAAGGTTGTTCAGAGCATATTTTTTCATATTTCTTAGTACTGTAGGAGTATGTCGACGTTAAGAGACGTTAATTTTGTGATGAAAACTCGAAATTACTATCATTTTTCGAAAATTTTTGATTCATACAGAAGGTACAATGCATAGTCCTAGACTTAGCTTTTGCCCGAGCCCTTATTCTAGCTTTACAAAAGGGTTGCACCAAATACCTTTCGACTGTTAGAGCAATATCTATAGAGAATTAAAGAGCATAAAACGTAACCAAGAAAACCGTTTTTAAAAATTGCTAAATGGTCTTGGCTAGCGAGATATTATTGGCCAAAGTAATATTTACACATAGCTTATGTTGGTGTTTTACCGTTATTACAAAGAAGTTTTGGTTAGCCAACTAATGTTTTGATTTGAAAATTTTTTACTTATAATTTTCGCGTTTAGTTAGACATGGAGAACGGGTCTGGCCTAATTTTGAGGCCCAGGTCTACCTAAATTTGGGTCAAGGCCGCCCGGTTCGTTCTTCATGTCTACTTTTTGTGGGGTAAGGGGGCGCAGAATTATGTGAACATCCTAATAGTTACCTTTGGAAAAAATATTTAGCAAAAGTATCATTTGAATTTTAAAACTATACCTTTTAATCATATAAGAATATTGAACGTACTGTAATTTGCTAGCCAAGACCAATTACTAGTTTTTGATAATGGTTTTCTTGGTAACTTTTTATGCTCTTTCATCCTACATAGGTCTCGTTCTAAAACCCGAGAGATATTTGGTGTAATTATTTAATTAAATCTAGCACAACTTATATCTTTTTAAAAATAATACATATTTATTCTTTTTCATCTTTTTGTTAGGCCATACTTAATCAAACTCATGTTATAATGAACTCAAGAATCTTCTCTTTATACTACTCTACTAGTCCCTACTCGTTCCCATCCACTCGTATACAACAATCACATAAAATACGTTTAGCACTCGAAACTCTGTCCCTTCGATCTCGCGCTCAACTTTCGATTGTTTGTTGGTCTTGAACGCAAAAACCGACCCACCAAGGTCCTTTCGCGCCCCCCCCCCCCCTGTTTACTCACTCACGTGCAAGAATGTTCCGATTGCTGCGTGTTTTTTTTTTCAACCGGTTGTATTATTGCCTTCCATCGATTTTGCCGGCTTTTCTTTTGTTTACTTTCGGACTGTTTTGTGTTTTGGTGATTATTCTATATTGTTGTTGTTGGGATTTGAGGTGAAATCGAAAACCGAACGGTTTTGTAAACGGATTTTAAGGGTGTTTTGGAAGGTCGGAACGGAAAAGGTGCAAAAAGTTGTCTTTTTTGAAAGGTTACTTGCATTTCTGGAAAAAGTAGGGTTTTTTACATTACTGTGAATGAAAAAGGCGATTTTTTTAAATTTTGATTTGGTCACCCCTGTTGGTTTAAAAAAATTTTTAGGAAACTTTAAGAATTAAAATCTTTTATAATTGCATAAAGTATGGCACGTCAAGGTAGGGTCGACCTGAAAGGGAGTCTATTAGGTGTGGGCGGGCACTGACGGCTCTTAAAAATAAGGCCCAGTGGCTCAACGTAGGTCTTGAAACGAAAGATTTTACTTGCAGCCTTACGTTTTTGCAGGTATAAGTTAGAGTTAATTTCCACCAACCCTCAAACCTATCCAGACGTCACTTTGTATATAAAAACAACAAAGAAGACCTCAAAAAAGGTTTTGAAAACATTGAAATTATTGAATGTTTACACAACATATTTTATGTTTTTTGTTATACGTTTTGTATACAACGCTTATGACGGTATTAGCTCACTGTGTGGGATGGTATTTTGTTGCGGTTTTTTTTTATTTATACAAAAGTTGTTGATATGTTGGAAAAATAGGTAGGAAACTTGATCGAACTGCTAGGGCTTCCAAGGTTTTTAATTTTTTTATATTTGGGTAGGGTAGAGTATTCAAGTCACTGATGACAGGCAGGACCGGGCGCTTTTAGTCTGGGGACAAAGGTCGAAAATTTTTTTTGAAAAGTCCACAGGAGGGGCCACGCTCAACTTTTTTCGAAAATTTTTTCTGGGGGGGGGGAGCCTCTTTGTCCACCCCCTCCCCTTCCGATACACGAAATTATAGGAAAAGTATGGCGGGTTCTTTATGTCGGCACCTAATACTAAATTTAAAAATCGCCGATGAGAAATAAAGCCAAACTTAAAAATCACTGATAAGAGATAAACTTAAAATCACTCCTTAAAAATGTCATGATTGGTCTGTATTAGGACTGTGAGTCACTGTCGTTCAATATGGTATTTGAGGGGCAAGGTAAACAAACTCAAGTCGTTATAGGTAGAGGTGCGTGGGAACCGGAGACGGAAATGAGGAGGTTATAGCGAGCAATATGAGATGAGGCAAAGGTTTCAGGCGGGGATGTTTGCGGGTTTTACAGTGATTAATGATTAGGTTGTGGAGTATTGATTTTTTTTTAATTTTGAGGGTATTATGGCAACAAAAAGTTGTCTTGTTTTCTCTGTTTTGGGCTTTAGAAGATGTTGTTATACTCGGCGCTTTCTAGTTAGGACTGACTATTTTCAAACTTACAAATTCCAACCTATAACTACTATAATATAACACATTAATTACAAGTTTTTATGGCTACTAATTTGAAATGCTCCTTGTTGATTTATGCCTTTTCAGCACATTCGCATTTTGTTTTTAATGTTTTCTACTGAATGTAAAAGCCTTTGATCATTTGTGACCTTTTTCCTTTGCTTTCACTCTTCAGAATGGGGTCTGGGAACGACGCGCTTACAGTTTCGGTTTTGTAGGCTTTTGGTTTTGCAAATGTAGGATTCGAAGTTTTAAAATTTTGAAAATGCGAAACGTTTTAAAACTTTTAAAAAAAGTTTTCAAAACGAGGTTGAAAACCAGTGTCGGGCGGGGTGATTTTGGTTTTTTGGGGGGTGAGGGGAGGGGGGGGTTAATAATTGTTTCAAATATTTTGTTTGAAACGTTCACCGAGAGACCAGATTCAACTTTTTCTAAATATAATTTTGTTGGTTGGGTAGGGGTTTCTTGTTTTAAAATTTTTGTTAAGCTCTGCTAACGGCATACTTCCGCTTTTTCTTCCTCGATTACTTACCAGCAGCTTACAGGGAAAGTACCCTACCTGCCCCGCTCAGAATCAACTCAAAATTTTTACATGAATTCCTTGTACTACTAATAGTACCTATAAAAAATTTTAGCTTGCGCTTTTGAGTTTTAAATTTGAATTCTTTTGGTCTTCCGCTAATTTGGCAAATTTGGCATTGTGTTTCAAGCACTTTTTTTCGACTTTCCAGGCAATTTGCGCTTACAACTTTACAAATGTAGGTTTATTTAAAAGTATTGTTTTAGTATATTAAAGAAAAAATTTTAAAAGTAAAAAAATAACAAAGTTATAAGCATGAAACACAATGCCAACTTGGCGGGAATTTCAAAATGCAATTTTTGATCTGGATTTTCTACATGATCTTTTTATAAGTTTGAAGTCAATCAGAGCGAGGAAGGTCGGTTACTTTTCTTGTAAAGAATGTTCTCACAACTTTTAAACTGGTACTGTATCTCTCATTGCTCAAATTTCTAAAGATCTTTCATGCAGTAAACAACTTTCTTCTAACTTTGCTCAAGCACTGTTACAGTAATTTTCTCATAACTCGTAAACTCGTGCTGTAAATAAGATCTTTCATACATACAGTAAACAAATTTTGTCTTACTGTAAACAAAATTGGAAACAATCCTAAAACTTTTTTGTTTCTTATTTACTCGCGGCGAGGGAAAAAAACATTTGCGCTTACAGCTCGCATGTTCTCAATTTTCTGTTTCAATTCGATTGCCTCTTATATAAATATATCCATGATCAAACACGGGCGCCCGACCTTTGCGTCTTTTGTTACCGATCGATTATATTCGTCTTAGGGACGGGTTTCGTGGTTGTTGCAGCACTGTTTCATGTTTACTTTACTAAATTTTTGTTTTTGGGTTGTACTGGTCGTATGGGGCTTCTGGGGTGGTTCTATAGGTATAGTTTACTAGAGTTTGGCCAGAAGTGTCACTAAAAATGTTTGGGAGGGGGATTATCTTGATTGCTGTATTCTACTCTTTCATTCCTTATCTTACTTTAACATGTCTTGCCTTAAAATATTCTACACTAATCTTTCCTGTCGTGCTTTACTGTACCCTATCTTGCCTTTCCCTACCCTATCTTAGCCTAATCTACTCTACTCTCCTTTATCCTATTCTCCCCAACCTAAACTGCCTTACCCTATCTTACCGTACTTATTCCTACCCTACCGTAACCTACTTTGTATTATCCTACACTAAACTGGCCTACCCTACCCTATCTTATCGTACTTAGGCCTACCCTACCGTAACCTACCCTACCCTAAACTGCCCTACCCCACCCTATTCTACCCTACGTTACCCTTCTCTACTATACCCTATTTTATCCTATCTTGCTCAAGCCTACCGTACCCTACCGTACCTTACCCTACCCTATCCTTCCTTACCGTATCCTACTCTACCTTACCCTATCCTACCGTACTCAAGTCTAGCCCATCCTACCCTACTCAAGTCAACCGTATTAAACCTCAGCCTTCCCTACGTAAGCCCAGCCTGTCTTATTTCATCTAACCTACTGTATTTTACCTAGGTCTGACTGTCGGCCCGGCCCGCGGAAGCCAGATCTAATTTTACCCGTAGCTTAATCTAAATTATTATAACTTACTCTTAATACATTGACTAAAAATGGACTTATTGCCATCAAAACTATCGTAAAATCTCGCGAGCCGTTCATACCAAATCCAAAACTCAAGTTACACATTCCGTTCAGATTCCGTAGCCATATGTTTTAAAGAAAATTCTCTTAAATTCGGAGAGAAAGCCTTTGTTGAGTTGAAGCATGGACAGTGGTTATGTGTCCCAGTTATACGTTATTCCTGCAGTCGACGCGGCCGAAGCCGGCAAAGGCCAGCTGGAGATCAGTGTGAATCAAGGCAAGGTCCCGAACAATGTTCAGATGCAGGATGCGGGTCGATGCTTGGTCACGTTCATACCACAACATGCTGGAACTTATGTCATCGATGTTACGTTCAATGGGCAACAGGTTCATGGTGGGTGGAGTTTTTGGATTTTAGGAGGGTTTTATGGGTTGGGGTGGGTTTTTTGGTATTTAATTTTTAAGGCTATGTTGAGGTAGGGTAGGGTAGAATAGGGCAGGGTAGGGCAGAGTAATGTAAGCTAGGGTAAATTAGGGTAGTGCAAGGTAGGCTAATATAAGATAAGGTAAAGTAAAAATTTTTAAACTTCAAAATGCATTCCAGGCTGTCCAATCCAAGTCGACGTGAACTCAAAGCACGTTGGGAAGCCCTTGTCTCATGCCGTTCATCACAAATCAGGTGGTGTGGCAGTAGCTGGCGCTTCGTCACCAGCACCATCAACCATCGAACGAGGACCATCCTCAGCCTACTTCTCTGGCGGATCACCTCAAATCGACACATCGTTCCAATCGCCGGTATCTCCACTGTTCCAAAGTCAACACAGTCCCAGAAGCCCGATCCTGGTACAACGTAGCAGTGAAGGCCAATATGCTACCGGAGATCAGGGTCTGAAGTCACCTCGGCTGGTCGATTTGGCTCGTGCCGATCAAGCCGGTCGTATGGGATATACGGTAGCACAGTACGGTGAAGGTCAGGAAGGAAATTCTGAATCATACCGTACCAGTCGCTATTTTGGGGATTCTACTGACCGTGCTGAGTTCAAGCCGACAGGAAGATCAGATTACAGTAGTCCTAGCCGTACTGATTACGGTAGCCCGAGTCGAACCGAATATACCAGTCCAAGAAGAGATTATACTAGCCCGAGTCGTACGGATTACGGTACTCGTACTGAATACAGTACGAAGCACACTGAATTCACATCAAAGGACCGTACAGAAGCTCTCCGTAGCCCTCCACACGGCGATTCTACTGTAGATTCCGGCCTCGGTAGTACGGTAACCAAACACCGTTATTTCGAATCTTCCGACAGTCGTCCTCACAGCACGGTGGAGCCAGAATGGCGTAAAAGCCTGATCGAACAACCCCCACCAGTTCCAAAATCACCACCCCCAGAGGAATCAGCCCAATTTCAGATGACACGATCGGCCGAAATGAAGTTGTACGATGACAAACTGAAGACAGAAGACCTGACCTACAAGAAGGGCGTGGGCGAAGAGGGCTACGACTACAAGGTGACGTCAGAGAAGTATAAGCCTGGAGCTAGAAGTCATGTGTCAGAAGGCCATCGTCAATTCTCAGAAGGTCAACAGGCTTCACCAGCACCGTTGGGTGATGTAGCACCGGTTTCCAAGTACGAGCCCGAAGTACAACGTCCCAGCTCACGGTACGAAAGCACGGTGAAGTACGAGGTCCCACCTAAGGATGAGTTCTCGGCTACACGACATGAAGCTCGAGGCGAATTCTCTTCGGCTGCTCGACAAGAATCTGCAGCTTCTAGACAGGAGGAATTACCGTACAAGCCCGAATCCCACCGTCAGTACGACGAACCCCCAAAAGACTACGATGAACCACTAAAAACCGAAAAATCTGAAGCCCAACCGCTACAGAAAGCTACGGAAATTCACGGTGTACCGTTCGAAGCAGCCGTAGAACGACGACCCACTACAGAATACACTCCAGGCCATAGAAGACAACCTTCAGGAGCCCAATCAACGCCAGCTACACCAGGATCACAACGAAGAATCGAGGAATCTGGAGGTGAATCAAGGTCTTCATCTAAGCCTAATACACCAAGATTAAGCCTAAAGTTTGGAAGAGATAAGAGCAAGGACCCGAACAAGGGATTCGAATTCGGAAAGAGCAAGTTCACCAGCAAACATGAAATCGTACGAAGAGGCAAAGATGTGGATGTCAAGTTGGAAAACCTGAAGTTGTCTAAGGAGGACCAGTTAAGAATTGTTGTACTGCGTAAGTTAATGCAATTAAGCAAATTTTTATGGTCAGAGGGCGCAAAATTATGTGAACAACCTAATACAATGAAAACTAACAAACAGACCTAAGATAGCATACAGTTTTTTGATAATAAATTTAAGAAAAACCGTTAAAAGACAAGGTGAATATAATTTCTAGATACTTTAGGAGATTGCAGTTAATGTTTTAGTAATTTTAAAAAGGTAAAACTAAACATTTTTGTGTTATAAGACCTAGAACGTTAGTAGATTATAGGTTGAACCAAAAGTAACGGGTCACTTTCCAGTTAAAAACTGACCCGCTACTTTTGGTTCAACTTATATCACCAGTCAAACCCAAAGTAATAGATTGTTCAAATAATCCTGTGCTTTCTAACCTTCAATTTTTGCTTGGAGGGGGCACAGAATTATTTGGACAACCTAATATCACGAGTAAAGCCTAAAGTTTGGGGAGTAAAGTTCAAATAATAACACAATCAGGAGTGAAACCTAAAGTGATATAAAATAATATAACTTTCTTTAATCATAACTAAAATTGAAACGGTTTTTAAATATTGGTTTTGAGATAGTTTGTTATCTTTTTCATTTAATTTTAAACGTTTTACAATAATAAAATGTCAAAAAATTGATTTTTTTCTTATTTAAACTTCAATACCAACAAAAAAGCCTAAAACAGCATGGTTTTTTTTGCTTATAACAACTATTTTTTGATTTTTATTACATGTTTTACCATTTTAAAGTATTTTAAAAAGAAATATTGATAAATCAAAAGCTACTTTTCAAGAAATGATTACAAATTTTACCCATTTTCCTACCTAAAACACCTAAAATTTGTTATTTACGCGGAAAAACAGATAGAGATCGACCTCATTCCTGAGTAGGTACGCCTTTATTTTGCATTTCTATTAAAAAGTTTTGTTTCTTTTGGAAGTAATTTAGCTGTGGGAACAAAATAAATATAGTTTTTGTAATGGGAACTTGTAATTACAATTGTTTTGAGGGAAAAAGTTGTGTTAGAAGGCCTAGTATAATATAGTGGAAGGTCAGGATATAAAATGGGGGAAGTTTTAAAATTTGTGTTTTACATCTTCAAAATCTCTCATATTTTCAAATTTTGCCATTTTTTGTCAAAGGGGACATGTTATACGATGAAATGAAAGATTTCACAAAATTTAAAAAAAAATTTTAAAATTTCAAAAAAATTAATAAAAATATTTTCAGCGCCATCCTCATCAAAATCCGAAGACCCGAACGCAGCCCCCGACCTTCCACATCGTGTCAAGAAGTCGGGCAAGACCTACGAGATCTCATTCCATCCATCCGAAGTCGGTACCCACAAGGTACTAGCCTTCGTCAACGACCAACCCCACCCTCACTCACCATTCCCAATCCGCGTCTACGACTCATCCCAAATCATTGTTGGTGAAATCGTACCACAAAGCTTCGTCAACGACACCGTCGAGTTCACCGTGGACGCGGGACGCGCCGGCTTTGGCAATTTGGAAATGGCAATCAAGGACAATGATGACGCGATCATACCATCCCATGTGAACCAACTGGAAAGTGGGTCGGCCAAATTCTTGGTCACTTTCAACCCAACTTCGGTCGGTACTCATACTGTGAATATCACCTTCAACAAGGAGGTCATTAAAGGAAGTCCGTTCGCGGTTCAAATCGTGGACCCGGCTGATGGATCGGCTGGAGATTTAAGGTAATTTTGGGGTGATTTTGAGAGTTAAAATGAATGTTTTGAAGTTATTAGATGTAGAAAATACTAGGGATTTTAAAAAATGATGTTTTACATATAAAGTTTGGACAGAAGTGGAAAAAATGGCGCTTTTTTAGAGAAAATGAGGGTCTGATGTCTACTATAATATAAGACATTACATAAGAAATGTAAAATAATGCATTTCTTATGGAATTTACTTTTCTTTGGATAAAATAAAGTAAGATAAATTAGGGAGTAACGGAACTTACAGCAGGTTTTGAAAGAAAACGACTTTTAGGGTTCTGCAGGCTGCAAAGTTCCATGTTATACGATAAAAACTGTTTTTAATTTGAGAAAATATTTCAGCAAAACCAAAGACAAATCAAAGCAAAAGAAGAAGGATGTGAAGAAGGACAAAACGAACGGATTGCCAAAGCTTAAGGACAACAAACCGGTTGTCAATAAGCTTCCATCGCTTTCCAGAGTTCGAGAGTCTGCTCACATCACCGTCCAGATCCCACAGGCTACAGATGTTGTTAGCGCTGTTGTTACCGGTATGTGTATCATCAACATGTTGTATTTTATTTATTTTAGTGATAACTACGAGTTTAAAAATTTTAGGTCTTGTCCAAGTATGAATAAGCCTAATATAAAGGGATGTTTATATCAAAAATGACAAAGTTAATATTATATACTTGTAAAGTATTATAATATCATTCAAAACCATTAATATAAAACTTATTTCTAACACATTTAAACCACTTTCCATCACTAAACACAAAGAATATTCTACTTACATCA
This sequence comes from Bursaphelenchus okinawaensis, assembly GCA_904066225.2. Taxonomy (NCBI): domain Eukaryota; kingdom Metazoa; phylum Nematoda; class Chromadorea; order Rhabditida; family Aphelenchoididae; genus Bursaphelenchus; species Bursaphelenchus okinawaensis. Next base: position 8,835,211 of record CAJFCW020000006.1, on the reverse strand, counting down.
CTTTTTCCGATATTACACTTGATCTGATCTACTATAATATAACGTTTAACCCATTTCTAACTCACTAAACTCAAATTTCCAGACTCAACAAAAGAAAAACTACCAGTCGAAGTATTTGAAGAAGAACTAGGCCTAAGAAGGATCGAATTTGTCCCACAAAGAGTTGGAGATCACGATATCAGTGTGAACGTGAACGGCCATGAAGTCAATGGTTCTCCATTCACATGCCGCGCCTATGATCCATCCAAAATCGTGGTGGGTGTTGTACCTGATGGTGTTGTCAACAAACCAGTTCATTTTGTTGGTAAGTAGTTGGTTTTTGGGTTAAAACAAAAATTTTTTTGAAAAAAGTGGGGTACGGTAAAGTTACTGTAACTTTTGTATTTTGATATCTTTAAAAACGAAAGTTGTTGGATAGTTAGCAATGTAAATGATCTTTAATTGTACGAAATTTCAAATTTTTCTCTTGCATTTGGCAAAAGTTATAACAAAAATAAGTTATGTTGTTATAGTCATCTGTACCAAAATTTGTCTACTCAAAAGAACTTTTGTTTTTTGTTCTACGATTTAAAAATATGAACCCCAATATTAAGTATAATCTCTTGACCTCGGGAAAAGAATCTCCTCTTCCCCACAAATCTCTAAACTCTCTCCTTCTCAACGCTCTCTTTCTTTCAGTGGACGCAAGCGAAGGTGGAGTAGGAAACCTGGAAGTGGCCGTAAATGAAGGCAAAATCCCATCAATGGCCCATCCCCTAGGCCAACACAAGTACGATATCAGTTTTGTGCCACGAGAGAACGTGGACCATCACGTCAGCGTGCGCTTCAACAACGAGCCGGTTCCTGGTTCACCGTTCCTCTGTCGTCTCCTGAGCTCGCTTCAGGTGCGCGCCGCGGGACCGGGCCTCGAGCGAATCGCGGTGGGTCGCGAGACCGAGTTCGAGATCACCGTCGACGAGCCAGACACCGGAAAACCACTGGCCAACCCCGCTTTGCCGTCCGTCAGCGTGCTGGACGTGAAAGGCAACCGAATCCCGGTCACGGTGCAAAAGGACCCCAGAAGCTCGGAAGCCGGTCGATTCTTGTCCTCATACACGCCAAAAGTGGTAGGAAATCATCAGATCGAGGTTGTGTATGATAACGAACCGATTCCTGGCTCTCCGTTCAGTGTGAAGGCCTTTGACGCATCGTGCTGTCGTCTGATTCTGGAGGAACAGGCTATCGTGGGCAAGGCGTGCACGTTTCTGATTGATGCCGCCAAGGCTGGAGCGGGAAACATGGAGATTATTGTCAGTGTGGACAACAAGAATGTTCCCAATTTTGTTCAGGTAAAAAAACGTTTTTTGAGACGAATTGTCAAAATTTGAAGAGTATTGATTTTTAGGACGAAGTGTCAAAAAAGTATTGGTTTTATATTTTCATTGATAAACTTAATCGAAACAATTTTAAGTAAACCAAGTGCTTTTAGTAAAATAAAAGACGAAGAATTGAATATTGTAATGAAATTTTGCCTAATTTTTAGCCTGAAGGCCAAGCCCGCTTCAAAGTCTTCTTCACGCCACAAGAAGTCAAGGATCACGTTATCAGTGTGAAGTTCAACAGTGAACCAATCCCCGGCTCTCCACTGAAATGCCCAGTTTATGCTGAGAAAACATTGTCATACGAACCCAACTACTCGGTACCACCACCAGTACCAAGTACGCCACCGCCAGAGCAAGAGTTGAAGTTGGTCGGAGACCTGCGAAGTGCTCAAATCGGCCGCCCCAAGGGCTTTAGCATCGATTCACCCCACCCGGGGGCGGATTGTAATGTCGTGATTACCGGTGAGTACGCTTATGTGGCTTCGAACTGTTTTGGGTCGTACGTACGTGGCAGTATATTATGTTACGTACGTGGCAGTATATTATGTTAGAGTTGATCTTGGTTTTTGGGGGATTTATGACATTTTTCATTAGAAATGAGGATTTATGACATTTTTCATTAGAAATGAGGATTTTATGACCCTTTTCATTAGAAATGAGGATTTGATAAAACTTTTCATTAGAAATCACTGTAACAGAACTTTTTGCGCACCTTGCATAAATGAAGTTTTTTGGGATTTCATTTAAAAATGACATTTATATTGCTGTGTACGTACGACTATTACTATCTTCTGGCCTTGTTTTAATATGTTAACGCCGTTTCCGTTAATGAGTTTATGTGTTTCGCTAACTTACAGCTTACCAAAAACAATATTTTGTGCTTTGAGTTATAGAAAAGGTGAAAAATTTCATATTAAACAAAGGATAATGTTCATAGAGAGCATACTAGTTGAGGAAAAGGTGTATTATGAGCTATAATGAGGAGCTAGGACTAAAAAATTATATTGTAGTAGACAAAAAGTTGTCATTTAGGCTAATAATTGCCTTGATGTTGATAAGAAAGGCATTAGAATCAAAGGTAAATAGGGTAAATTACTGGAAATTGAATTTAAAACAAGGGAAGATAGAGAAAAGTTTTGAAAATTCGGTTTTAAACGGGTTAAATTAGGTCCAAATGGCAGACGAGTGTCAGTGGAGTTGGTACGAATGGACGAAGGATTTGATGTGGAGTTCACTCCGAAGGAAGAAGGTAAGCTTTTTTTAGGTGTACATAAGGTTGTTCACATAACTTTGTGCCCCTAACATCGAAAATGGGGTTTTAATTGGGGCACTGAATTATTTGAACTACTCAATAGCTACTTGTAAACTTTTTTTTTCAAAAATGTTTTTATTAGGTTGTTCAAATAATTCTGTGCTCTTGACACCGAAAATTTACTTTGAGATGGAACACAGAATTTTTTGAACAGCCTATTATAAATTTATTTTTTGAAATTTTTCAAAATTATTTGTAAAGCCTTGAGGGTCTTAAGAAGCTCGATTCTATGTAATTTTTGACCGCGTTAAAAAATACGAAAAACTTTTTTGAGGATATGTAAAATACGTTTTTTGAAGGTAGGTAATAAATTTGATTTTAAATATCATTTTTAATGTAAAGCAGCAAAATAAGTTATTTCGCCAAGCGGATTCGAACTTTTTTGGTTTTTCACCGTTTTTCAGTCAACGTAATCAAGCTAAAAGTTTATATTTTGATGAATAATTTCATTTTTATGAACAATTTCAAAGGCTTTACAAAATGCATTATGAAATTTTTAAAAAAGATTTTGAACTTTTGATAACTTTGTTTACCTACTGTAACTTAAAAAATTTTTTTTTTAATTTTTTTTGTTTTAAACCGAAAAGGCCAAAAAATCTTCAGGACAATACGAAATTGATATTCAACTCAGCGGCAAGACAGTGATCGTAACCCAGTGTACGGTAGAAGCAGCAGTAGCCACCACATCAGCCATTCCTGACCATGTAACCTGTGGCGAAGTCTTGGAATTCAATGTAAATCTAGGCAAAACGAATCGAAACGAAATCCGAATCGAAGTCCGGTCGGAAGATGGTACACTAGTGCCGTCGACTAGCCAGCTGAGTACGAACAACAACAATATTCACGTTTGTTGTACGGTACACAAGCCAGGACGATACTCAGCCATTATATATCAGAACAACCAGATCATCGAGGAACACTTCTTCAATGCTACGCCTAGTAATGAGTGTGTCAGCTTCTATGCTTTCAATGAAAAGGCTTTGGTGGATCAGAGTGCCAAGTTTGAGTTGGAAGTGGCTGAGGGATTGGATAGTCATCTTCATATTGAAGTTACTGGTAGGTCAACAGATTTATAACTTTTTGGTAAATTTGAAATTTAAAGTATTATTTTTAAGGAAAGTAGTGTCTGTTATTTATTTTTGAAAATTTTATTTTCGGACGAAATGTCAATTTTTGAGTTATTGATTTTTAACACGAAGTGTCACATTTTTTATTGGTTTTGCATATCGAAGGACAAAATTTTAAAAATTTGCGGATTTCTTTTAGTGGTAAAATACGCGTAATTGTTTTTTTTTTGTTGAAAATTTGTAATTTTTTGAGTTATTGGTTTTTGATGCGAAGTGTCACATTTTTATTGGTCTTTTATAAAGAAATAGCAAAATTTTTAAAAATTAGTTGTAAAATACGGTTAGTTAATTTTTTTGTAAGAAGGAGTCATAATCTCTAGACTTATTAATTTTGCTACGAAGTGTCACATTTTTTATTGGTTTTTTGAAAAAAATATTTTAATTGTTTATCTTTTTATTATCAGTCTGAGCTTATAAATAGTGTTAAAAAGCCTATTTATGACTAACTTATTCACTTAATCTTGATATAGCTTCACCAAAATATTATTTTCACTTCTCCATCTTTCAATATCAAAAAGGCCTATAACAATATCAATAAGATCTATAACAATATCACGTTTCAGACCCAGATGGAAACTCGGTTCCAGTGTCGATGCATCGAAAGGAAGGCAGAAGTTATGAAGCGGACTGGTTGCCAAAACGAGAAGGTCTACATGTTGTGTCAGTGCTGGTTAAAAACCAACCGGTCGCTGGATCACCGCGACAAGTCAACGTGCTTGATCTGTCTACTGTACAACTGATTGGACTTGAGAATAGTGTTGTTGGTACTCAACAAAAGTTTAATTGTAAGTTTATGTTAGGGTAGGGGTTTGTAAGGGTAGGGTAGGGTAGGGCAGGGTATGGTAGAGTAAGATATGAACTGTACTATAGGGTGAAGTAGTGTAAGGTAAGGTAGGGAACACTTTTATTACCTAAATATTGTAAAATACGGCTCTTGAATAAAAGTCATGTTTAGTGGACTGGACCAACTCTGGTGGATCAACAGCGTCAGTTAAAGTAACCTACAACAACAAGGATATGGTACCGTGTCAAATGAAACGGCTAAAGCACGGTTTACATTCATGTACATTCATACCATCTGATCCAGGACTCTACCTTGTTGATGTATATGTCGATGACGTCCAATTACCGGAATGTCCGTACGAAGTGATTGTGAGTGATACGAACGCGGTTAGAGCACGAGGTGATGCTCTGACTCATGCTCAGAAGGGGAAGACAGCACGATTCGAGGTGGTGATTGGGGATGGCGGCCGAAGCGATTTGGATGTGGTTATTACAGGTATGATGATCATAGAGATGTTTATGGTACTATTACTGTGTAGTACTAACTTATAGTTGTTTATATTGTAGTAGTATTTAGTACTAAGGTTTGGTACTATATTGTACTAGTTTTATAGTACTATATTGTTTCTCCATATGAGATTCTATATACTACCATGTTATGATGCTACAGAGTACTACAACTTATAGTACTAAATAGTACTATTTTCATATAGTACTATACAGTATCACAATTTACAGTACCATATATGATAGTATTACACGTTTTTACAGGTTGGTGATGGAAGATGTGAACACGTTTTGTTATTGTGCTGCACGAGTACCCCCTTGAATTTCAAAAATAGCACTATAAAGGGAGGGCGGGGTAAAAAAGTTAATTTTTGGAAAAATGGGCGGGGTAAAAGTTAAAATTATGAAACATAATAATAGAAAGGTCTAGAAACTTGTACATAATATGAAAATGACGTTAGTTTAGGCAATGACATTTTTTTAATTGAAAATTTCGAAGTTTTGAAAAAAATTTTAAATTTTAGGTAACAAATATTAAAAATAAGCTTGCTTTGAATTTGTGTTGTTCATACTAACACTTGTGTGCTTTTAACTGTCGTTTGTTGCTTGTTTCTTCACTTTTATTAAACTTCATTTTGAATTTTTGAAAAATATTGTTATAGACTCCACCAAGAGCCCATTGCCGGTACGATGCTACAAACAACAAGACCAAAGCTACTGGGTTGAGTTTACCCCAGAAACTATTGGTACGTTATTTTTAGTTTTTACATACTTTTAGAAATTCGATACTTTTTGTGACACTTCGTATTTTTGCAAATACTTTTTGTGGCTTTTCGTCAAAATCTGTAAAAAGTTGCAAAATTGAAAAAAACTTGGGCTTTAGTATGTTATATAGTAAAAATTCATTTAAAATGACATAAATAAAATTATATGCTTACAGGAGAACACATAATCGAAGTGACATTCGCCGACTTTCCAGTCAACGGCTCACCGTTCCACTGTGAAGTGGTTGATCCAAAGAAAGTCAAAGTATCAGGCCTAGATGAGACCATTCAACAACGTCACATAACTCGAGTACTAGTCGATCGTACAGAAGCTGGCAAAGGTCAACTCGACTTTGAAGTATCCGATCCTCAAGGTCAGGAACTCAAGGTTGATCGAGTGAGAACGGCGCCCGAGGTCGACTCCTTTACATTCTTGCCAAGCAAATTAGGCCAACATAAGGTGCTGATCAATTTCGCTGGTTTCCCAGTACAAGGTGCTAAAGACTTCACCGTCGTTGAGTACGGCGGAGCACCAAAGCTTGAAGGTCCGGCCTCACAATCTGTGGTTGAAGTAGACAAAACAGCCAAACTGTGGCTGGAATCAAAGAATGGTGGACTAAAAATCGATGTCCGTGACCAGTTAGGCAACAAGATTCGCCATCAGCTGGCCAAGGCCGAGCACGGTGCCACCGAGATCAGCTTCGTGCCCGCGAACGTCGGCAAATACAGTGTGGATGTGCATCTGAACAACAAAGCGTTGAGCGAGAAGCCACTCGAAGTGACAGTAGTCGACCCACGCAAAGTGGTGGTTAACGACGAAACAGCACGTGCTGATGGAACGTTCGTACTGGGAATTGGCCAAAAGAACATCATTGATGTGGATGCTACAGCAGCGGGGCACGGTGACTTGAACGTTGAGGTCCGTGACGCGTCCGGTGAGCTGTTGCCAGCTCGTGAAGCTCGTGCTGAAAGTCAAGGACGAGGAAAGCATAGGCTGATACTGCAGCCTAGCAAGAAGGGTGCTTTGAAGATCTACCTGTACTATTCAGGACTACCAGTACCGTCAGCTTACCCATTGATGGCTGTTGCTGAGACTGGTGGTGCCAATGTGAGACGGTCAAGTGCTGATCAGGCCAAAATCTACAGTACAGAAGCAGGTAGAGGATACGGTAGTCGAGGTCAAAGTGTCGAACACACAACTCACTACAGTACTTCAGAAGCCCGTCCTCATTCTACAGAACAACGTACTCGCTCCAGTACCGAATATACCACTACACATCGTACCAACGTGGAACAGACAAAGAATTTCGGTGCAAGCTCTGACAATATACACCATTCTCTTCGTACTAGTGCTGATCAGACAGTACGAGTGCACGGTGAAGGTCTAAGTCGTGCTATCGTTAAAGAACCAGCCGAGTTCATTATTGATGCTTCACAAGCTCCCAGAGCTAAGATCACGGCCCAATTGATCGGAGAACAGAACGATATTCCAGTACGGCTGCAAGAGAAGAGCAACAACATCTACAAGGCCGTCTACACACCATTGGCTGGTGGCGACTACGAACTTATCGTCAAAATTGACGGAAAACCCCTCAGGGAACAGCCTTTCGTCGTTCACGTTCAAAGCTTTACCACGCCCGCAGGTCAAATTGAAGTAGATACTAAGAACTTGAAGCTGGGTATCATTAATGAGGACATCAAGACTGTTATCGATGCCAGAAAAGCGGGATCAGGCCAGCTCTCGGCTCAATGTGAAGGCCCAACTCAGCTGGAGTACTGTGAACTGTACGATAACCGTGATGGAACCTACGTACTGCGAGTACAGCCAAAAGAACTTGGTAGACATGTACTGAGCATCAAGTATGCTAACGAGCATGTTCCTGGAAGTCCGTTTGTCTTCAACGTTTCTAATCCACCAGATGCTAGCAAGGTTAAGGTCTATGGTCCTGGTGTTGAACATGGCATTCTGGCTACGTAGGTTTTTAAAGGTTTTGGGTATGATAGTGTAGGTCTACTGGGACTTTACTATAGTCTGACAGGGTCTGGCAAGTACACTGGCTTTACCAAAAAATTTCTAGCCCCGACCTAGCCCATACCTTAACCTTTTCAATTTTAAAACCCAAAACTTTCAGTTTCAAATCCAACTTTGTGGTGGAAACGAAAGGAGCTGGTGCAGGCCAACTCACCGTCAGAGTACGTGGACCTAAAGGCGCCTTCAACGTTGAAATGCAACGTGACCGACAACAAGACCGCACCATTCACTGTAAATACGAACCCAAAGAGCCCGGAGACTATCAGGTGGAAGTGAAATGGCATGGACAACATGTTCCTGGTAGGTTTTTTGGTTTTGTGATATTAACAGCTTTGAAAAATGGTTTTTAAATTGTTTTAAAAGACCAATAGTTTTTGTGACATTCCGTCATATTTTTTAATAAGTTTGCGACATTTCTTTAAACTTACGAAATATAGTACTAGATAAGACAGAAAAATACAAAACAGGCTTATTAAGCATTATTTTGTTCTGTAAAACAGTTTTAAAGTACCAATAACTTTTGTGACACTTCGTCCTATTTTCCAATAACTTTGTGATACTTCGTTAAACATGCAAAAAACAGTTCTAAACAATTTAAAAAAAAACAAACAGCCTTAAAAAGCTTTCTTTTTATTATATAAAACAATTTTAATACACCAATAACTTTTGTGACACTTCGTCCTATTTTCCAATAATTTTTTGACTTTCCGTTAAACTTACAAATAAAAGTACTAAACAGAACAAAACACCAAAAAACAATAAAATTACAACAAGGAGCTATAAAATCACATAAAAACAATAAAATTATAGGCTCACCATTCATGGTGATGATTGTTGACACCGAACAAGAGCTTCAACGCTTCTTGGCTGGTGAAGCACCATCCCCACAGCCGGCTACACCATTTGTGCCGCCCGGCTGGGTTGGTCCTCCACCACCAGGAATGATTCCACCCCCATTCAGTCCAGCGTTAGCTGCTTCCCCTTATGGTCCTGTCCCGGTTGGCATGATCCCACCGCCACATATGCGCGGACGACGGTCTGGTCCTCCGGCGGTTATGGGTCCACCACAACCAATTTATGGTAGAAGGCCTTATTAGACCATAATAATGAATATGGGCATGAATATTGTTCTATAGTGCAACCATATCTTCATTATACAATATTATACTTGGTATCATAGTTTACCATATTCTATCTGGTATCATTTCCTCCCATACCATACCTGGTATCACCCTACACTTTGAGATACTGCTATATCTTTTACTACATGTAATACCATTTTACATTTCACTTAACATGACATTGCGCCGCTTTCTCTGAACTTAAAGCTCAATTTTTCGTTAAGGTGCTTAAGATTATTTTGGAATTTCATATCATTATCACTGCCTTACTGTGTTCAAAAATATCATTCTGGCATAATAATATCATCTACTTAATAGTTCATATCTAATTTTTGCTTCATTTCGTATTTTATTTGTCATATATGTTATACTATGCTTCGTATCTTGTTCATTTTGCTGTTACATCTTATCTTTTTTATATCTTTAGGTTATTTTTTACTATTTTACAAGACATCGTATCTTCATTTCTTAGCTTAAAAATTGCGACCATGTTATATGGTATCGCATGTTTCAGTTTAATATATCTTTTTTTTATATATCTTCATAACTTCGTATATACCATACATCTTCATAACTTCATATATATTGCTTTCTAACAAAGATACGACTGTATCTTCCCTACGTTGTGTCATCCGAATACGAAAAACGCATGTAGCTACAACTTGTGAACCAATATTGTTTTAGTCATCTAGCCATTCACATAAATTATATTCAAACAACTAAATTCTTCGACGCCGCTTAAAAACGAAATTTCAATTGCCAGCCACTCTTTCGTCTTGTTTTATTATAGTATTAAGAGAATTGTTATAACGTGCCGTACTGTGATTTCTACAAAAAGAGTTTCTAATAAATTTTAACATGATGATGATTATTTTTGACATGATGATGGTTATTATTGACATGATGACGGTTATTATTAAAATGATGATGTTCATTATGAATGAACAATTTATAACGCTACTGAACTTCTACTCAGGCCGTCCAAAGCTTTTGACCGTTGAGAACGCTATTCCAGTAAACAAGTATCTTGGCTGAAACTTTTAATTAAAAAATCATTGAAAAATGTCCCGCTACGTTTGGTTTTAACAGAGTCAAAGCCCATGATACCGTAGCTCTTAGCAGGCGCTGTACCGTAGGACTGAGAGTACAATAAGGGGTAGTTTTTTCTAACAACGTAGTTGCCCAAGATAGTCAGGGCCATTTATCAATTTTCGAAAATGTTTTTCTGGGTAAATTGTTATGCTCTTTCATCCTATATAGGTATCGTTCTAGAAGCTGAGTGATATTTGGTGCAACTTCCTTGTTAAGAGCTCTACCCTTAGCCCCAAGCTTTAGCCTTAGCCTTATGTTGGTTGTAGACTAGTATGAATCATTATTTTAAAAATAGCTAAATAACTTGGAACAACATGTAATTACTAAAACAAAACTATTTTTGATACTAATCACAAATGACAACTTTGTAAACAAAGTTTCTTCACAAACGTCATTTTTTTCGAAATCACGTTTCATCAGTGCAAAAGGTTTATTTTTAAAAATCTGCAAGCCTATGGACGTGTTAAACGTTAAGCAAATGGCAATCCGACAGCCTCATCCCATGTCAAGCTGTCAAATGATTTGTGACAAACATATATAAAAGATGGCGTAGCGCCAAAACTTTTTTATTGGCAGTTGGCTGAATAAATGGGATTTTAACGAGACCGCAGGGGTGGTTGAATTTTGTTTCTGTGTTAGGCTTATAGGGATTATACCCTAACTTATTCTACTGTATTTTATCTTTGGTTACCCTGCTCCACCTTGCTCTACGCTAGCCTATCCTATGTTACCATACCTTGCCCTACGCTACCCTACCCTTGCCCTACCCTACCCTACCCTACCCTACCCTACTCTCCCCTGCCCTACCCTACCCAATTCTACACTATCCTGATTTACCTTACCGTACTCCGCACTGCCCTGCCTTGCTCTGCCCTACTCTGTTTTGCCCTGACTTACCCTGCCCTGAGCAGGGTAAACCATACCTCACCCTACCTTACATTACCCTCCCCATCTACAGCCTGAATTTACAGTGTTTTTTCTTTACCGTACCCCAACCATACCTTAAATTAGTTTTATCACGCCTTTGGCCAAAACTTTTTTCGAACCCAACAAAATGACATAGCGAAACAAGAGTGGGGCTAATCGAGAGCCAAAAGCCCTCCGGGGGTATCAACAGCGGCGGCTCGTTTAAAACCCCGGCGGCATTTTAATGTGGAGAACATCACTGAGATTCGAAATTAAACCGCGGCTTTTCGAACGCGGCCTGAGGCTAATTTTCGGGACCATCTCGGCTCCGGAATCTCTGAACATGCTTTGATGTTTACTGCGTAATCTTTGTTTAGGCATGAAACGGGGGTTGGCTGGGGTAAACTTTTTGTTTAGGGAAAGGGTGGGGTTTATTTTGGCAAATGGCTTAATTTTTTGAGGGGAGAAAGGGTTTGGGAGAAAAAAATTTGATTTTTAAAAATTTTTTCTGATTTCAGTTAAAATAATTTTTTTTAAAATTTTTACTTTGTATACAAAATTTTGTCATTAAAGCCTCATTTCTAATAGAAAGTCAAACAAAAATCCATAGCTGGGCTCAATGTTGATCTCGACCCAGGCTCCGGGCCCAATGTTTACGCCCGGCCTGTTTTCAATATTTCACAGGCCGGCCTGGCTTGGTCAAAAAGTTTTAAGCCCTGCACGTGTTAAAAGCTAATTAAAAAATTTTTTTTTACATTTATTTTTGAAATTTGAAATAAAAATTTTTGAAGCCGGGTTTACCTTTCAAGCCCGAGCCATCTCTACTTTAGCTTAAAGCCAGATTGGCTCGATCGTAGGTCTGGGCGGGCCGCGTTTACACGGTTCGGTTCCCATCACTATTGATGTTTTATGTCACCAACTCCTTACTACTTACAAAAATGTCATAAAATCTTCATTTCTAATGAAAAATGTCACAAAATCCTCATTTCTAATGAAAAATGGCACAAAGTTTAAATTACCAAATCAAAATATTTGAAAATTTAAATTTGTTTTGTTCAGCCCTTCATTATATTTTAAAAAAACCAAATTAAATAGCCTATCGCTAGTTGATCTTAAAGCTTTTTTTGCCAAAAACCGAACACATAAACATAACAATCATGAAAATCACATAAAAGTGCGATCGCTTCTCGAGGCCAGACATCTGGCCACTGGTTTAATGAGGAAGATAAGGTGCTATCCAAAGTTTTATTGTTTTCCGAGTCCAAATAACAAACTCACAGCTTGTTCCGTGGTACAAACAAAAATAAACAACATGGGCATGTTTTTTACTAAACCTAGGCTATATTGTGGCGTTTTGTATTGGGCTTGAGGATTTTGGGACATTTTTCATTAGAAATGAGGATTTATGACATTTTTCATTAGAATTGAAGATTTTATGACGTTTTTCATTAGAAATGAGGATTTTATGACATTGTTAATTAGAAATGAGGATCGTATGACAATTTTTATAAAAGATGAGGATCTTATGACATTTTTCATTAGAAATGAGGATTTTATAGCGTTTTTCATTAGATGATGATGACAATTTCAAACTCTTTGCCCTCCAGCTATTTATATTGTTTTTTGAAATGTTGCCATTCATAATATGGGGGGAAAACAATCTTTTTCCTGCCCTTAATCATTCGCCAGTTGTTCCGAATCCGTCTTTGTATGTCATCCATGCTTTGGATCGGATTTGGTCGATTCTTATTAACAATCTTTTTTACTCATTTTTTCACGTTTTGAAAGATTGCTCGAGGGTTTTTAATGTCATAAGGTTGAAAAAAGTTTAGAGTTAACTTTTAAGGGGTGTATTACTGAAGGTTTTATAATTTTGAAGAGAAATTGAAATTAAAGTATAGTGGAACATCTACGGCATCAAAAATCGTCTAATCTAATATATATATCTCCCGAATTGTAATTGTAGACACTTGAAGAATGTAAAGTAAATTGTCATGATGGAGTTTGGTTATACAGGAGTCATACTGCATTTACTATAGTGCCTTAAAATTACTCTGGAAAGTTTTAAATTAGAATTTCTTAATTAGTCCGTCTACTAAAGAGATTACTTGTATACTACGATTCTCTGGAACATTTACAAGGCATTTTTGGCTACTTTTCGAGTTTTTTTTTATCTCTTATTGGGCTTGAGTACGATAGACTTTTTCATCAGAAATGAGGATTTATGACATCTTGCATTAGAAATGAGGATTTTATGATATTTTTCATTATAACTGAGGATTTATGACATTTTTCTTTAGAAATGAGGATTTTATGATATTTTTCACTGGAAATGAATTTTTGGCTATTCTTTGGGCTTTTTTCAATTTTTTATTTGGCTTGAGTACGATTGATAGATAATGATGTAATGAAAGTCGTGTTGTTGGGGTAAGATTCCTGGTAGGGGTGAATTTTCTCAAAAATTTTTTAAATACTTTGAATTGACTCTGATCAGCCCCGGACATGTGATATTGGTCTAACAAGGTTAAAAAGTATCATTTGTGTTTACAAAAACTGGTTTATAATGGCTTACTTTCTCTATCTTACCCTACTTGCCTTGTTTGGCGTTGCCTTTTCTTGCCCTGCTCTACCCTGCACTGTCCTACCCTACCCTGCTCTACCCAGTTCCACTTATGAATCTATTCCTTTCTGTCCTAACACATTAGATATGTGTCTCTCCAATTGTCATATTGAAATGAATAATATTATGTTTGGTAAAATACGGAAAAACTACTTCTTTATCATTACAGTGTCATAATGGGCCTGAGTTGTGGAGCACGAGTACTAAAGTTTTGTTTATTCGTTTTTAACCTGGTATTCTTGGTAAGGACTTTTACATTTTTTTGTTTAGGTACTGTTACTAGGTGCCGACATAAAGAACCCGCCATTTTTTACAGGAAATTACAGGAAAAGTATGGCGGGTTCTTTATGGCGGCACCTAATATTAGGTGATTGCGAAATTATCCCGCCAATTTTTGTTTTTACCAAAATTTAATATTAAAAAAAACAACAACAACTAATTAACAAATATATGTGTCATTATTATCAACAACCTGTTGCCATCCCTTCGGCAGCATTTGGATTCAACTTCTGTAGAAACCTGGAGTATTAGAATTGAAAAAGTTAGTTCACTATCGGTTGAGGTCGTCTCGGTTGTCAAAGCGTATTGCATTCAGATGGTTTTGAAAAAAGTGGAACATATTATAATCTGAAGGCACAACATCGGTGGAGTACAGCGCATGTGGCATCTCAGTCCAGCCGCAACTTTTCAGCTTGTGTTGGGTCAAAATTGTCACATAGGCGCGAGCATTGTCATGAATGAAGAAGACCCGGTCTTTTTTACCATGAAATGCAGCGGCAACAGATTTAATTTGTCTACAGTAGACATCCACAGGGATCGTAGTTTTATGTGATACCATTTCCCAGTACACAATACTTGTTGAGTTCCAGCTAACGCTGGTCACCTCCTCCAGTTGGTGAAGACTAGGTTTTGGAGTTGACCCACCCTTTTCTCCACGTCCAAACCATTGTTTCTTCTTAGTGTGATTAACATACAGTACCCACTCCTCGTCCCCAGTAACCAAATTGTCAAGTCATGCAAAGGTCCTTGGGAACATCAACAAATAAGGGCAACTTCCACTTAGCGTTTCAGCTGGTCGCTGTTGAAATCATGTGGAACCTCTTGGCCATATTTGCATGATCTTCCAAGGGTCTGAAGTCTAATTAATATGGAAGAAGGATTACATTGAACCTCTACAGTCCAATGAGTAATAGTTCGTCTGGGGTCTTCTTCGATCAGCTTCAGAAGGTGGGGTTTCTTCAACGCTGATGGTCTACCATATCGAACTTTTCGGACATGTCAAAGTCACAGTTTTTGAACATGTGAAGCCAAACTTTTGTGGTGTCGTAAGAGACAACTGAAGACCCTACAGCACTGCATATTTCCTTCGTCGCTCTTGTTGCGTTGCCGTTCTCACGGAAGTTGCGAAGTAACATTGCTCTAACATGACCATGTTTTACCTTGATTTCTTGAACCACCGTAAACAACAGAATGCTTGAACATGCAATATTTTTTAGTGCTTGGACATCTCTTTATATAGGTTGACAACAGAAATTTCTAGAACAATCCAAAATTTTTAAAAAAATTTTTGAAAAATTGGCGGGGTAATTTCGCAATCACCTAATATTAGGTTAAATCACAAGTAGCGGGACACTTTTTTATCGAAAATTTTGGTACAGCCTAATATAACAGCTTTGAAGGTGGGAGCCAGGCCTTTTTTCAGCCTGGGGCCTCCGCTGTACTTCTTTTAGAATTTTTAAAGTTTTAAAACTCAAAAACAAGTTAATGTTTCAGTTCTGTGGCATAGCCTGTCTCCTCCTTGGAGTATGGCTAGTGATGGATCAATATGCTGTAGAATCCCTGGCTTCAGCCGCGTTAAAAGCTCCAGGAATTAAGGACGATGCTCTAATGGAGTTGGCCACAAAACCAACGGCAGTACGACAGATTGGCTATGCCTTACTGTTCGTGGGCTGTGTGGTACTAATAGTCGCTTTCTTGGGATGCTGTGGAGCGGCCAAGGAGTGGAGGCCATTGCTTTGTTGTGTAAGGGTTTATCTTGATGTTTCTAGTGTTTTATGAGATTTGGAATTTTATACGATGAAACATGCTTTTTGAATTTTTTGAAAATGGAGACTTTTTATACGATGAAAAGTGTTTTTTTTTGTTAAAAATTTTTTAAAAATTAACAAGGAAAGTATCCTACCTGCCCCGCTTAGAATCAGCTCAAAATTTTTATATGAATTCTTTGTACCACCAATAGTACCCATAAAAAATTTTAGCTCGCGCTTTTGAGTTTTAAATTTAAATTATTTCGGTTTCCCGCCAATTTGGCAAATTTGGCATTGTGTTTCAAGCACTTTTTTCGGCTTTCCAGACAAGATATGCTTACAAATTTAAAAATGTAGGTTCATTTAAAGGTTATCTACCAGTACATCAAAGAAAAACTATTAAAAGTCAAAAAATGACAAAGTTACAAGCTTGAAACACAATGCCAAATTGGCGGGAAATTCAAAATGTCATTTTTTAATCTCGATTTTCTCGAGATTTCCTGGAAAGCGCGATTTAGTATTTTCCTGAACATCTTATATTTATATCATCTTTCTATATAAAAATTTTGAAGTCAATCAGAGCGGGGCAGGTCGGGCACTTTCCTTGTAAGATTTTTTTCAGTACGCCACCTTGTTAATGGCAATATTGGCCATTGAGATAACTGCCGCCATTTATGCTGCCATGCATTCACATATGGTAGGTCTCCGTGTCTTAACTTTCTTTATATTAACCATTTTTTAAAACTTTTTGAAATATTTTTTTAATTTTAAAAATTTAATTTTTGTACATTATGGTATAAAGAATTAAATTATAATATTCATTTTCGTATTTTACAGTTCCAAAAAGATTTCCGACAACTACTAAAAGCATCACTAAAAATGTATAATGGTACCGAAACAGTAACCGCGAATGGAGGTGGACCTACCGTTCACAGCGATGACTTATTGGTCAAATTGGCTTGGGACAAGTTCATGATTGAGGTAGGGGCATAATAATGATTTTTTTTGTAATTGGAATACTGTAAGAAAAAGAAAGGTGGATGGGTAGAGTAAGTCAGGGTAAGGTATAGCAATTTATAGGTTGATTTAGGAATATGGTAGGGGGTAGGGATCAAGGTAAGGGAGAATAGAGTAGGGTAGTTTATACTAGGGTACGGTAAGGTAAAGTAGAGCAACCTAGGGTAGCATACGGAAAGGGAGAGTGAAGTAGAGTATATTAGCGTAGGGTATGTTGTGGGACGGTATGATAAATTAAAGTAGGGTACGGTAGGGTAGAAGAAGATAAAACAGGATAAGATAAAAGGCACGTTAGAGCAGATCTATTACAAGAGAGTTTTACTAAACACAGGCTAGGATTATGTTAAATACAACATACACAGTGACAGCTACATAATTTTAGAAAAAATGTTGTGGAGTAGATTCGCGGCGGGGTGATTTCGCCCAAAGCGGCTGGTTCCAACAGACCGGTCGATTACACGAATTTCCTCCATCTTGTTGCCCGCCTAGGGCTAATGGTAACCTTATGCCCTACTGTCCAACGATTTCACGCTATGGAGAGGTAGGTAACATGCTTTTTCTTATCGTACTCTACAGTACAGCTATTACTATCGTACACTATGGTACGGCTATTATTATCGCACACTATGGTGCAGTTATTATTATTGTACTCTATAGTACAGTTTTTTCTGGTTTTAGTTTTTATTAGGTTGTTCAAATAATTCTGTGCCCCTCCCCATTAGAAATTCAAGAAATTTGGGGTTAGAGAGCACAGAATTATTTCAACAACTTCATAAAGGTCCATTTTTGTTGCTTGTTGTTGTTCTAACTGCGCCCTATGTTTTCGCAGGCAGCAGGCTAGCTCTGAGGTCTATTTTCAGCAGTTATCGTCGTATCTTATTTTAATGTGAATCAAGCTTCATAATATTATATCAGAGTAAACAAAATTTCATTATCATGTTATTGTGAACCAAGCTTCATGACCTTATATTACTGTGAACCAAGGTTCATTATCTTATGTTTGTGTGAACCAAGCTTCAATGTATGCCATTTTTAGGGCTGCTACGCCAAGATGCGTGAATCAGTGATGGAGCTGACAAACAGCTTTAAAATTGTAATGTGGACGGCTTTAGTGATATCATTGATCCAAATATTCGGTATTTTTGTGGCTTTCTGCTTGTGTAATGCCATCTCCGTGGACGAGTATTACTATTGATCAAAAAGGTCATTGCATAGAGTTGAAAGATCATTATATAGAGCTTAACGGTCTTTAAATAGAGCTAAAAGCTCATTACATAGAGCATGGTAATATCCAAAACAGCTGCCTTTGATTTTATATCGTACTGTTCTTATACTATTCAGTATTTTCTTATAGTATGTAGCATTTTTTGCAAATTCTTAGTAATGGTATATGCTTTTTTTCAGTTCAATCGATACTGGGTTGTTCAAATATTTCTGAGCCCCCTCTCAAAGCAAACTCTAGGGGTTAGGGAACACAAATATTTGAACAACCTAATACATTGTAATAGTATTTTTTGTTAGTTCTTCGTATTGTTATAGGCTTTTTTTCAGTTTATTTGCCATTTGATATCAGTTTGTTGTCTATGATAAGTTTTCAAACTACATTTTTACTGTTAATCATATCTTTTACTATATGCATGTTACTAGGGATGCTTGGAGTTTATGCGCTTCGAAGAACAGCTCCGATTCTCCGTTATATTGGGCTTGATCACGTTGGTGGCGATTGTTCAAGTAGGTTTTTGGCTCATTTCTAAACTATGCCAAACCCTAATTATAGATTTTTAGAAAGTGTCAGGTGTTTTACTTTCGTATTTTATTCTTAGGTTTTTCAAATAATTCTTTGTCCCTCAAATTTTCAAAAAATCAGTAAAAAACAACGTTAATATGTTATTCATATTTCAGCTGGTATGCTTTGCACTTTCGGTCCGGCTGTTTATTCATGTTAAGAAGGAGATGCTCGACTTATATTAACCATGCCACCTCATATTTATTGCCTTTCTTTTTTCTGATTCTTGTTTTACTCTTTTGGTTGTTTTTCCAATCTTTATTCTAATTTTTATTGTTTTTGATGTCTTTGTTCTACTTTTTTTGATTATTTGTCATCATTTTGATCTTTTTTTAATTTTGTTCACTCTTCCTCAACCCTTTTCCCTCAATTTTTTCCTATTTCCGTACACCTTTTCATATTTATAAGCTTATCACAAAATAAATTAGTATTAACCTTCGATATAAAAATAGATATTTAGCCGTTTAAGCGATTGAGCGGTTGACTTTTACCGTTTTTTGTTGTCGTAGTGAAGCTCTTTACGCGGTTTAGCAATAGCACGATCCATCGTCAGTGACGATTTGACGTGGTTTTATTGGGCCAATATCCACCACTTGACGAGCGTCGGCTTGACGTTCGTTCTCCGTTCCTGGCAGGGCGTTGGCGATGCGGCGGAACAACTACAATATATAAGGTTAATATTGACCTTGATTTGTTATTTTTGTCCTAAAAAGACATATATCCACCTAAAATGGTCCTTCTCCACATAAGAAGATACTTGTCCACCTCAAAAGCTCCTCCTCAGCCTTAAAAGATACTTTTCCACCTAAAATTATCCTTCTCTGTCTTCAAAAGGCCATTTTTGATATCCAAAGGTCATTATCATCTCAATCTTTACATAAATTGCTAAGCTGTGGCAGAGTTAAACCTAAAACTTCAAAAATAAATGATAAACCTTACTTGTTTTACATTATAGCCAGCTTTCGACGAAGTTTCGATAAACATAACATTCAGCTCATTCGCTTTTCGTTCTCCTTCTTCAGTCGACACTTGTCTAAACAAAAAGAGGATTAACTTACATTGAAAATATTAGATTAACCTAATTTTATGATTTTTTACAAAGAAAAAGGTTCAAATTTAAGTTTTCTTTCAAGAAAATCGCCAAAAATGACATTTTATCGTCATTTTGGACTTATCAATGTAAAATCCGAAAATTAAAATCCCTACAGCGCAAAATATGTGTATTGCCTTTACCTTTTATCAGAAAGATCAGTTTTATTACCAACCAACATGATAATGACATCACTTCCACGCTCCGTCCTCACGTCGTCAATCCATTTCGAGGTCTGGTGGAACGAATTTGCATCTAAAAACAATAAATTTTGCAAAATTTGATTGTTTTCGTACGTTTTTTATGCAAAAACAATAATGTTTTTTACAAAAACATTCAAATCGACTAAAGATTGACTAAAAACTGAATTTTAGTGAATAAAACAAGGTGAACTTGATGTATTTGCCCAATTTAGAGTTCCTATAGTAAAAACCAAGCCTAAAAATTAAAGAAAAAGTATACAAAACATAAAACTTACTAGTAATGTCATAAACGACCACAGCTACAGAAGAATCACGAATATAGGAAGGAATCAGAGATCTGAATCGCTCTTGGCCTGCTGTGTCCCATAATTGTAAACGGACCTAAAATTGTCAAGCATAACCTTATTAACATCGTAGAATATAGGCAGCACCAGCTTATCATTCGACTATCTGCTTCAGAATCAAGCCTTTGCATGAAAGCTACTAAAATTACCTAAAACTCAATGAAATTTATGTTATGCTTACTGTTCTGTCCTCCAAATACATTGTCTTACTAAGGAAATCAATGCCAATCGTAGCCTGATATGTATTATCAAAGCTGTCGTACATAAATCTTGTGATAAGCGAGGTTTTGCCAACTGAAATTGAGTTACATCAAAAAATACATAATATGCCATGAAAACTGTCATTTCTAACCTCATTTCATGCTTCAAAAACATAATTACAACTTCATTTCACATTAAAAACCTCAAAATGCATTTGCCAACACCTAAAAGATCCGAACACCACCAAAAAAGCCAAACTGACCACTTTGTTCTCCCAAAAACACCAACTTGAACTTCTTCATGGGCGAAGAAAAGTCGGACGACATTTCGAGAGTCTCGACGAAAGTTGAATTTTTAATAAAATAAATTAAAATTCAATTCGTATGTCGGCTGTCTTCATCTCCGTAAACGGAAGTGCAGTTGGAAAAAGTCCGGAATATAATAGCGTTATGCCAAGCGCAGGGTTTCGTGGCAAGGTTAAATTAAATAAATAAAATTTCGGATTTTCAGCGGAAAAAATTTTTTTTGGCCAACTTGGTGTCATTTTTTGACCTTGTTGGAGGTTTTTACGTGATTTTTTTAAATTTTAGTATTGTAAAATACGAAATGTAATAATGTTGCCACTTTATGATTGTTTTTGATGTGTTAAAATAGTGATTTATTATACAAAACAGTATTTTGTGGTAAAATACGAACTATGTCACTAAAAAGCTAAAAATTACTTGTATTATAAGATACAACTACTACGTTTTTGAACTGTTACCACTTTAAAATAACACATCTTCAAACAGCGTAAAAAGCCTTGTTTATTATAGACGGAATGTTGAAGTCGCTTTATTTCTTGATAATGACCTGGTTTGTCGGGAAATTTAAACGATTTCACGTCTTGTCTACGTATTCACAGTTTTTTATACTAATTTTTTTTAAGTTTTATTTCCTGCCATGGTGAGCTACTAATTTTGTAGCCGAATCACTCGTTTATCGTCTTATTTTACCAACTTTTGGGTATAAGATTGGAAAAGGCAGTTTTTTGAGTAGGTATGTTAGTGAATTATTTTCAGTTATTATAAAAGAGCTATTTATAGTTTTTATTAACAGTTTTGACGTGCGTGAAAGAGGTAGCAGCATTAAAAGTGATGTAAATTATAGTGGTATGGTATGGCCTTAATTTAAGAAAATCAGAAAATTTATCACTGAATGGCTGGATACGACAAATTTAGTTACTGAAGCTTAAAGAGTAGTAAAACCTTACAGTGTGTAACGTTTGGTTAATTTTGAGTCAAAACTAAAAAAGTTATAGTGAATTTTCTAAATACTCATCTGTTGTCTAGTATAACATGCTTAACCTTTAAATTTGGCATTTCTTTTAGTAGGAAACAATTCATTGTTGTATTATAATAAATATGATAATAGCTTATTATTGTTAATTTTTGTAGGGTTTTTGACGATTATTCAAAAAGTTATGATTAATTTTCTACATACTTATGTGTTTTTCAGTATAATATTTTTTATATGTTGTTTTAACTTTTTCTATACTGCCATTTGTAAATTTGTATTTGTTTTGTGAGTAACATGGTATTGGCTTGTAATTCTGAAGTTTTAATAATTTTGGGTTTTTATTTCAAAAGTTAGGACCAAATTTCTAAATACCTACTGCTTTCTTTAGTGAACTTTGAAAAATGCTTTATAACATTCAATTCTTCCAACTTTTCTTAAATTTTCTATTTTACTAATCAAAATAAGTACCTTTTGAAGCTTTAAATTCGTCTGAAAGTGCATTAGCTTATCAAGAAAAACAAGCCCGGCTACAAAATACAAAGTCCGTTCGAAAAGATCGCCGCTGACCGAATGAAAAATGGAATGGGGAGGGCTCGAGAACTTGTGTTATTAGTAAACAAAAAAGCACGTTGTGCAGACGGTTACACTAAATGTAGTCGATTTTTGGTTTGAAATTTTTTGGAATTTTAAGATTTATATTGAAAATGGTAATTTCGTCTTGCTTTAGGCCTAAAGTGGGGTTGTTGGTTTAGTTTTTGATGTTTTAATGTTGAAATTTCTGAAGTTCTTTATTTGAGAAAGGAACTACTATGTGTTTTTTCTATTTTTTTTAATAGTAAAAGCTGTACTTTTATATGTGTGTTGGTGTTGAAACATCAATTTACATTGTAGTAGGTCCATTTTTTCTCATTTTTTCAAGTTTTTTGATATTTTTTCAATATTGAAGCCGTGTTTTTGATAATTGTTTATTATAAAATTACTTTTTGGTATCTGAAAAGCATTTTAAATTTATTTTACAGGATGTTTAAGCCTACGCTGATCCGGCAGACAGCCAGGACCTTGAGCACTCGGTTGTGCTCAACTTCAAACGGCTTAGACTTCCGTAAGTTATCAAAAAACATTTGAAAGTGTCTGTGATTGAAAACACGTTTCATTTGTTATCATTCTCGATGTTTTTCAACGTGATTGTACTTTGTAACACGCACTTTGAGCTTGTGAGCTTCGAAAAGGGCTGTGACGTACATTTTTTGGAAGTTTCAGAAAAATATTTTTTTAATATTTTGATGTAAACTTTTTTTAGGTTAATAGGTAATTAGATATCTTGTTTGTATTAACATATATAAGCCCTGATTTATATGTCAATAAAAATTTATATTAATTGTCTTCAGAGCTCACCGATGACCAACGCCAACTAAAACAAGCTGTAGATCAGTTCGTGAAACAAGAGGTAATCCCAGTCGCCGCCGAATATGATCGTACTATGGAGTTTCCATGGGATGTGATCAAAAAGGCCCATGCTAATGGATTCATGAACCTCGATTTACCTCAAGACATTGGAGGCTTGGATATGGACTTGGTATCTAACTCGATCGTCGCTGAATCCATGGGCTATGGTTGTACTGGAATTGGCACTGCTTTGAATGCAAATGACTTGGCTTGTACTCCGTTGTTGTTGGCTGGTAGTCAGGAGATCAAGAAGAAGTTCCTCGGGAGATTAGTCGAAGAACCTTTGGTTGCGGTATGTTGTTTTATTAGTTTTTTGTTGATTTAGGTAGCTGATGAAGAATATTTTGAAGGTAGATGAGGAAAACGTGGAGTTATAATAGAGAAATGTGTCTAAAATTGAAAAACATTGAGTTTTAATGTTTGGAAATGTCGTTTAGAATGTTAGGACCTTTATTTAGTTTACAAATAATGCGTTATGACAGCAAATTTAATATTTTAGCTCATAAAATGATCAAATATAGCTGTTTTTGAGTATAAAGGATAACAAAACTGTAAAGTCAGCAAATCTAAATTTAACTTACCGTTTACAGTCCTACTGTGTAACCAAGCCAATTTTCAGTCATACTGTGTAACCGAACCAAACGCCGGCTCAGACGTCGCCGGAGCCAAGACAAAAGCCTTGAAGAAAGGAGACGAATGGATTCTGAACGGTTCCAAAATGTGGATCACTAACGGCGGCTACGCTTCATGGTACTTCGTATTGGCTCGTACTGATCCGGACCCAAAAACTCCAGCCAGCAAAGCCTTTACCGCTTTTGTGGTCGAAGGTGACACTCCAGGCTTGACTCGAGGCAAAAAAGAAGTTAACATGGGCCAAAGATGCTCATCTACTGTTGCGATAACCTTTGAGGATGTTCGAGTACCAAACTCACAGGTTTTGGGCGAAGTTGGCAAAGGCTTCTTGGTGGCCATGAAGACGTTCGACAAAACTCGACCATTGGTCGCGGCTATGGCTGTGGGATTGGCGTCGAGAGCTTTGGACGAGGCATCGAAGTATTCGTTGGAGAGAAAGACGTTTGGAGCTCCAATTGCTATGGTGAGAGAGGGAAAATGCTGTTGTTATAGTTTATTTGGATATGATTTTTCGATTTTTAATTTTGCATTGGTTTAAAATCTACGGGGGACCAAGTTCAATTTTTTCAATTTTTTTTGAATTTCGAAAATTTTTTAAAAATTTTTATTTTTGGAACAAGATTGTTTATACAGCTAAGATTTTACCTGTTTTGTCTATCCTGAACCTCGTTTCTTTCAAACATCCACTTTCAGCACCAAGGAGTAGCTTTCATGATTGCCGACATGGCCGTTCAAGTCGAACTAGCCCGCTTAATGACCTACAGAGCCGCCGACTACGTAGACTCGGGTCGCCCAGGCTCCTACTACGCCTCAATTGCCAAACTCTTCGCGGCCGATGCGGCCAATCAAATCGCCTCAAACGCGGTTCAAGTCTTTGGTGGAAACGGCTTTAACACTGAATATCCGGTCGAAAAACTGATGCGTGACGCCAAAATCTTCCAAATCTATGAAGGTACCTCACAAATCCAACGGGTTGTCATTGCAAAACAGCTATTGCAACGCGTCAAAGAAACTGGCACGGCTGTGGAGTTTATGGATAATTAGCGGCATGTATAATATAAAATAAATTTTATAGCAATTGTGGTTGGTGTTGATGGAGGTTTTGATGAGTTGTTTGAACTCTGTGATATCTTGATTTAGATTTTGCTTTTTTTAGATTTTGTTTTGATTTTTCGTATTTATTGATGGTTTTTGGCTGGAAAGTTACGCTTTTTTGCGATTTTTTAAAGTTTTTGGAGTTTTAAAAAGCAAAATTTGAAAATCTTTATATGTTTTACATTATTTATGTTATAGACGTCGCGATTTTAAGGTCTACGGCTTTTAAAACTTTGTTTTACATCACATTAACAACTTTATTTTAGATGCTCCGCTCATCCTCCTTCCTAAACTCCTTACAAAAGGCAAACGTTTCCTCACAACGTGCCTTCTCGTTTCGCCTGAACGATCAACAACGTGAGTTTCAACAAGTTGCGTTACAGTTTGCCAAGGAAGAGATCGCACCAAAGGCCGCAGAATATGACAAAACTGGCGAATTTCCATGGGATTTGATCAAGAAGGCTCATTCTATCGGTTTGATGAATCCTGGAGTTCCAGAAGCTTATGGTAAGGGGGAATAGGGGGTAAAAAGTTGGGGAAGAGTATAAAGTTTAAAAAGGAATGGCATAAACGTAAAAAAATGGTGGTTTTTAGGCTTAAAAATGAAAAATTTTATTCTTTTTGAATAAAAAACGGGTCTTTACCTAAAATTCGTCATAAAATTTGTCAAGATTAAAAAAAACTCAAAAATTTGTTATTATGACTACAAGACAATACTCTAATTAACCTTAAAATTCCAGGAGGACCAGGCTGCTCAAACGTCGAAACCGCCTTGATTATTGAAGCCCTCTCTTATGGCTGTACCGGAGTTCAGCTAGCCATCATGGGCCCCAGTCTGGCGTTGGCCCCGCTTTTGTTGGCTGGAAATGAAGAACAAAAGAAGAAATACGCTGGAATGCTGACTGCTGAACCATCAATTGCTGTAGGTTTTGACTAGCGATAGTTGTGGGATATTGTAGTAGGCTATATGGGAGATGCTAGGCTTGAAAAATACTTTTTAAGTCAATTTTTGCTTTGAAATCTTTTCTCATTGTAACATACGAATAAGCAGAACTTCTTTTGAATCCTGTATGGTTTAATATCTATTAATTATCGGTTTCGTTAATAATATTGTTTTAGTCGTACTGTGTGACTGAGCCAGGAGCCGGATCTGATGTGAATGGAGTGAAAACTAAAGCCGAAAAGAAAGGTAAGCCAGCTTTTCATGTGTAAAATACGCGTCGAATAAATTTTCTGCATAAATGCATGCGTTTTATAACATAGATCTATTAATTTTTTGTGATTTTAGTCTTGAAAAAAAATGTTCATCAAATTCTAGTGGAGGCTATTGGTGTTAACAATATTATTATTAGCTTTATATTATTCAAAACGATAAAAAATTGTTTTATATTACTTAAAATGGTCCAAAAGTTTACGCAAAATTACTTTGGCAAGCTCCGCCCACTCGAATCCTCCGAATCGCTTTGTCGATAAATCAGATTGTCGTATGTCATCCCATACGCACTCAATTGTCTCACTTTTTGGTCGATAAACGGGATATCGCTCAAAGCTGCGGGCTGAAAAGCAAAATGCCCTCCACCGCCACCTTTTGTCAAAGCCGAAAATATGGCCAAAGCGTCGATTCCGCGGCCCCATGCGTGTAGACTTTGAATCGCTGAAGAGCCACACATGTCAACCGTCATGGTGGATAAGATAAGACCGGCGAAGATGAAGCAGATCCAACCAAAATAGTGCTCGGGAGGGTTGTAGGCGAGGGCCGGGTCCAGGTCTCCAAAGCCGATGGTGGTCTGAAAGGGGAAGAATTAGGGCTCTGTTATCCTATGTAGATCTCGTTCTAAAACTCAGGATATTTACTGCAACTTTCTAGTAAAACATGTCGCAT
The DNA here is from genome assembly GCA_904066225.2 of Bursaphelenchus okinawaensis. NCBI lineage: Eukaryota > Metazoa > Nematoda > Chromadorea > Rhabditida > Aphelenchoididae > Bursaphelenchus > Bursaphelenchus okinawaensis. The sequence continues at coordinate 8,808,584 of CAJFCW020000006.1, read as the reverse complement.
GTTGAGTATAACAAGTTTCTTACCATAGTAATGAGACAAAAGTAATAACTGTCCACAAAGTTCCAAGTCTCGGTAAAGTATGAGCAAGTAACAGCAGCTCCAAACATGTAGCCCAATAGCAAAAACAGCACAAAAGCCTTTGATAATGGGCCCGGTTCACAAAGCAGATCCTCCTCGTCTTCTTCATTCCCTTCCTCGGTCTCTTCGATGGCACTCTTTTGTTTCTCATCACTGTCTGACTTCTTCATCAACCTCTTTCGATAACGATTCTCGGTTTGGGCCAGCACGTCCGTGAAGAATTTGGCCACATCGGCTATTGTGATCAAGGTTAGGGGGATTCTGAAGTATTTTTGTTTTGATTGGAAGTTTATTGTAATTAGTGATGGGAGAGAGGTTTTGGTTTTGACTTTTCCTCCTATTTGTCCAGGAGAGTAGGTGTAAAATTGTTATCATTACTGAATGTTTGTTTTTGGAAATTAACAAAAAAAACTTTTTTCTGGTCGATTTTTTTGGTCAGTTCGATTTTTCTTTTAGATTTTTTTTCTGGTCGATTTTTATTCTAGGATCAAAAAATTAAGAAAGTGTCATATCACTTACCCCAAAGCACCATAAACAATACAACATATCCTCCCTAATGGTGAGATCGGCACTAAGTTACCGTAGCCTAAAATTGAAATGAAGTAGCAGGCTTTTTCAATCAAGGTGATTTATATACGTCGCTGGACTAGACCTGGAAGACGGCTTACTAGGTCCTGCATTGGCCCAGTTTCTTTACAGGTCTACACTGGTCGAAATATGGCAAAATTTGAGTTATAGATATGACAAGATCTATCAAAAAATTAAAAAAGAAAGTAAATAACTCAAAGTATGACAAAATTTGTAAAACCAAGAAATTAAAACTAAAAAACAAAGTAAAATAACATACCTACAGAAGTGAGAACAGTAATAGAAAAGTACAAAGCCGAGTGGAACGACCACTTTGAGCCTTTCTTCCTCTCCACTGAGTTGTGAGAGATTTCTTCGGCCGATATGCCTTCGGAATAGGCTTCCATAGCAGTTTGAATGATTTTGTCGATGGTGTCTTCGATAAGCTCATTGGTTTTGTTCTTGTCTTCTTCGGTTATGGTATCAGGACGGGGGATTTCTAGGTTCAGTAAGGCGTTCTGAAAAGTTTTACTTCAGTTTCTTTTCATGTGGATTTCTGAAGGGGATGAGGATGTTTTATATCTCTGAAGGGGGTGCAAGTAGCAAATTTTTATTGTTTTGGACATTCTTTTTATTTTTGAAATTTCTTAATTTAAAAGCACAATGTTTTTTAATTTTATAACATTGATTCACTAAAAGAAGTTATCAGTAACACGACAAATTGTTTAAAATTTGTTAAAAACCCCGAGGGAGTTGAATAGAACAAGGTTGACACACTCTGTCAAATGTTTATGACGAAAAGACAATGAAATACCGCTTGGGGATTCAAAAATACCATAAAAGTTTGAAATTTATTTAATTTTTGGTGGGAAAAATTTTTTGAAATTGATAATACTTGTTTGGAATTTTAAAATTTAAAAGGATTTTTGAAATTTAATTTTTTACGAATTTTTGATTTTTGAACATATTTTTTCAATTATAATATTTGGACATTAACAAATTTAAAACAATTTATCAAGACATAACAAAGCTTACCTGTGCCGCTTTAGCATTATGAGCATATCTAGTCATATGGCCTTGCCCATGGTTCTGTTCAGTATACTGAAAACACAATGCTCCCAAGATACTGTACAATATTGTCGTACACAACAGTAACACATGAGGCAAAATCAGTCGAATCCTCTGCACGATACTCGAGGTCATAACCTGCGGAACGGCGAAGCCACGTCGTCGACCGCGAGGATCTCGTTTCTCGTCCAAATGCAATCGAGTCAAGGTGGCTTCGGCCGCCGCCGCCGCATTCGATCTGACCCATTGTGCCTTCAGATGAAGCGCTCTCATTCTTCCGGTAACTTGATAGGTTTATTGGTCGTGGAGAACAGGTTGTTTCGGGCAGTTCCGGTTAAAGGTAGATGTAGAAGGAGTAGTGAGGAGATGGATTGGGAAGTTGTAGTTAGTTGGGTAGTATTCTGGTGGTTGGTTGGGTGTGAGAGCTAGGTTTGGGTGTGAAAATGTTGTTCTTGGGCTCAGTTTTCGGTGAGGAGATGTTGACCTTGGGGACAGTTTTTGATAGGAAGATGTTGCTCTTGAGATTTGTTTTAGTAGGAACGTTTTGCTCGTGGTAGCTTGTGATGAGTAAGGTTGATTGTAAAGACTTTGGGATTGATGTTAAGGTTATACTTGTTTTCTCTGAAACAACGTTGATAAAGTCAGGCACTAGGAAAAGAAATAACTTTAAATTTTTTATTTTGGCCGCTAGGGCAGTTAGAATTTGTTTTAATACAGTGAAGATTCTGTATAACGAATCGCTCGGGGCTATTAAAATTGTTCGTTATACAGTACTCTCTATATAAGCAACCCGAAGGGACCGACATTTTGTGTTTAGTATAAGGGATGTTGCCTTTACAGAGAGGCTTTTTAGTGCAAATTGACTTGGCGGGACCAAATTTCTTGTTTACTATAAGGAGAGTTGCTTATACTGATGGTTAACTATATAGAGAGACCACTGTAAAAGAGTTTTGCTATAAAGACCTTTGAAATATACTGCTTAGTGTTAACCGGAGGTTTAAATGTTGTTCGTTATACAGAATTTTTGTTATAGAGGGTATTAGAGGTCCTACAGGGGTTCCACTGTAAGATATTGGGTTGTACAGATACAGATGAGCCTTTCAAAGCGAGAAACTTTGATTTTTTTGTAAGTATTATACTTAATAACCAACATCGTAGTATTTGAATACATCGTATCTTCATTAAGTATTTAAAAATTTAAAAAAACGAACGCTGTCAAAATTAATATTTTTGTAATTTTCAAAACCAAAAATTTTGGCTCATTTATATTTGAACAGAAATTGACTTTTAAAAACAATATTAATGCAATATAACTATAAGAAACCATAAAAAATTAAGCTTTGGACCTTCAAAAACCCCCAAAAACACTCACATCAAGCTACACGGGCAAAGGTGTTGTGCCACATAAACAATAACAGGATCTGGACATTGTTCATCCTTTTAATTCACCTGCCCTCCTGCAAAAGTTGTATCCCGTTGGGGCGATTAAAGTGTAACCGTCCATGAAATTCCCCTCTTCCTCTTTGGCCGCACGATTTTTTGACTCCAAAAGATTTGGGCGGATCCTCGGGCTTTATTGGGAGTGTTAATTTGGAGGGATTTAAAGTGGTAATTGGCATTAGGATGCAGGATATTGGGAAGAAATTTTAAACGATTTTGGTTTACTGAGAAGGCTTAATGTTGGAGTAAAGGTTAAGATGATAGGGTTGGGTGTTAGGTTCTTGAGTAGAAGGTTTTGAGTTTTTTTAACGTTTGTATTAGCAAAATTACCTTAAACCTAGCATCTAAACAACCCATACCTTTTCAAAAATAACCTTTAATCTATCTTACAGGCAATGAATGGGTTATCAACGGTTCGAAAATGTGGATCACTGGCGGAGGCCACGCCAAATGGTTCTTCGTTCTGGCCAGAACCGACCCAGACCCAAAAGCTTCGGCTGGCAAAGCCTTCACCGCCTTCATCGTGGACGGAGACGCGAAGGGTGTGACGAGAGGAAAGAAGGAGATCAACATGGGACAAAAGTGTGCCGACACCAGAGCCATCACCTTTGAAGATGTTGTAGTACCCGAAGAGAACGTGCTCGGAGCACCTGGAGCCGGCTTCAAGGTTGCTATGGGAGCTTTCGACACCACAAGACCCGGTGTAGCCGCTGGAGCTGTTGGCCTGGCCTGGAGGGCTTTGGATGAGGCTTCAAAGTATTCGCTGGAGAGAAAAACGTTTGGAGCTCCGATTGCTATGGTAAGCGTGGAGAGGTTTTCGGTCTTTTGGGGGAAAATTTGAGTTTTTTGGGGTTTTAAAAAAGTTTTGTCAGTTGAAAATGTACTATAATATTTTGTTTTGTCTAAACAAGCTATTATAAAAGCGGGCGCAAAATTAAATGAACGACATAATATTATCAATAAACTTATCAAAACCAAATTTTCAGCACCAAGGAGTATCCTTCATGCTCGCCGACATGGCCGTCAACCTCGAACTCTCCCGTCTCATGACCTACAAAGCCGCCAACGAGGTGGACAAGGGCACCCGATCCTCATACTACGCCTCAATCGCAAAACTCTTCGCCGCCGACACCGCCAATCAGGCCGCATCGAACGCGGTCCAAATCTTCGGCGGAAATGGCTTCAACACCGAATATCCAGTCGAAAAACTGATGCGTGATGCCAAAATCTACCAGATCTACGAAGGCACCTCCCAAATTCAACGTGTTGTCGTAGCTCGCGAACTCCTACAACGAGTCGCACAGACCGGAACCGCCTCGGTCCTTCAATAAGTCATGTATTTGTAACAATGTTTAGTAGAACCATAAATAAATTGAATTTTGTATAATTACTAAAGGTTTGTTTAATTTGTTACCTAAAGTTAAGGTTTGGAGGGAGCGTGTTATAATGAGATAGATAAAATATAAAATGTTAAAAAATATCGTAAAAATAAGATAATTATCTGCAAAACAATCCTACTTTTACAATTTTATAAACTGAATATTCTTGTGACACTTCGTTGAAAAGCTAGCCACATTCCAATAAGATTTGTGGCATTTCGTCTCATCCATCTTTCTCATCCTTCGCTGGAAAGAATCTTCGTTGATCTATTTCACAAGCTTCACAAATTGTTTACCTTCTCAATTATAACGACGTTTTTGGCCATGAATTCGCGGTTGGTATTAATCTTGGCACTCGCATCTATCTTGTATATTACACATGGAGTTTCGTTGGACGAAGTCAACGATTTGGATGATGGCAACAGAGTAAGTTCTTCAAGTTTTTGATGTTTTTAGGTGGTCGTTGAAGCTGATAAGGTTTTTGAGCTGGCTGTGCGTTTTTTGTCGAAAATGGGAGGTTTGTCGAGATTTTTATGTTATCTATGAGTGAGTTGGTGAAATTCGAGCTTTTGATGGTGAAGATGTTTGAATATAAGTCGTTTTTGGTTATTAAAAGTTGGCAGAGATTCTGTTGGAAGTTTTTATGGCAATTTAGATTTGTTTTACCTAAATTAGAGGTTTTTTTTGAGTATTCTTAAGCTGATGTTATTCTTGAGGGTGCATTTTACAGTTTCAACCGGAAGATGGCTGGTTAAATGGGATAATTGGGTAATAATAATTGTGTTAAATCTTGCTACAGTTTTTATGGTATTTTTGATTTGGTTTAGTTGGTTTTATATGATGTTTTTGCTTCAGTTTTCCTTGATATTGTCTATGTTATATGAAGAAGATGAAATTTTTTATGAAACTAGGCGTTTCATTGATCATTATTGTTCAAACTAGTAACGTTTTTATTTCAGTATGCTCTGAATGAAGTTATTGAATCGCTGCGAGTGGCTGGACGTAGCAATGGAGGATTCACCAACAACATCTACGAATTCGAAGGCAGTGGCGAGGAAAGCAGCTCAGAATTCGAGGAATCTGGCGAAGGAAGCGGAGAAAAGTCTTCTGGAGCTTCGAGTGAGGAATTTGGCATTGAATCGTCAACATTGCCTCGGACTTTCTCGCGTGTTCGCCGGGCCAAAGCGTTGGAGAACTTCTACTACCTGCCTTCGAGAGGATGAACAATATCTTGATGTTTAGCTTCATTTTTGTTCTTAAGTTGTAATTTTTGGCAGTTTTTCTTGTAGATATGATTTTTCATATTCTCTTGGGCTTTACTTTTCATGTTTACTGTAAAGTGTTTTCTAATCTGGCTGATTTTGTTTATAATATGTCTTGTTATACCTACATAGGTCTGTAATATTGCCTTTTCGTCTCATGTATAGTCATGATCTCGCTTGTTATACTTATACTGTCAATTATTATGCTTATATGTGATACTCATAACTTAATATTATCTCACGTGTTTTTATAAATCATAACTTAATTATTCTTAACTTTGTACTTTGAAAGGAACTGTAATAAATATTGTGCAGTATAGTTTATTCAGAGGTGATGGTATTTTTATGAGTAAAGGCTTGATATATTTTGGTTTATTTACTTTTTCTAATTATAAACATTATATTCTTATTAAGCTTTTGATTATTTAGTTTTTTCTTCCACCATTATGCACGTGTTTATTCTACCCAATACCTATTACAAAGGATTCATCAGATTACAATATTGGACAAGCTTTTTGGGTTTAGCACGTTACAATACTGGGCAAGCTTTTGATTCAGCTATCCCCACTCTTGTTGACGGCAATGATCTTACCAATGGCCACGATTTGACCTATGTCACGAAGGGTAATTGAACCCAGAGACGCGAACTCTTTGAAGGTTTCGACACACATTGGCTTGATCGGCTGGAACACCACTTGGACCGCGTTCCCGGCCCTGGGGCTGTCAACTGGGTTATGCTCAAATAATTCTCCAGTACGACCGTCCATTAACCAAAACTCAACGACTTTACAGGGGACATGGGCGGTGTGACAATCCACAACCGGGGTGTATCCAACGCGGATATTTCTAAGTCTTAAGACTTTAATACGGGCGGTGAAGGTATAGGCCGGCTTCGCTGGATACTTGTCGGGATCGGAAGCGACACAGCCACGCCGAATGTCATTTATGTTTATGTTGTTCACGCTGAATCCGACAATGTCTCCGGGGTGGGCTTCGTCGACGGATTCGTGGTGTTTTTCGATAGAGCCGACTTCACCGGTAACACCTTCTGGTGTGAATGTGACATTCATGCCTTGGCGGAGCACACCAGTCTGAACTCGGCCGACTGCGACTGTTCCAACTCCTGGAGGGGAAGAATTATAGGGCTTGTAGAGGATTGTAACGCGGTTTCGTAGCTGATTGTGAGAAAAAACTGTTATTAGGTTGAACCAAACGTAGCGGGACACTTTTTAGTTCAAAAACAAGTGAAAAGTGTCCTCTTACTTTTGGTCCACCCTAATAATTTCTTTTCCCTTTAGCCTAATATTAAAGGCATGTCTAACAATATCAAAATGCTTACCGTCAATATTCTGCACATCACTAATTGGCAAACGCAGAGGTTGTTCCGCAGTTGATTTTAGTGGATACGTTTTATCGATAGCCTCAAGAAGAGTAGGGCCCTCGTACCATGGCATGTTGGACGAGGCTTCAGCGATATTGTCTCCATCATAGCCACAAGTCGGGACATATGCTACCTTGTACGGGTTGTAGCCCGCCTTCTTTACGAGCATGTGTATTTCTCTAGCGGCTTCGTTAAAACGCTTCTGGCTATAGTTGACTGAATCCATCTTGTTCAAAACGACGACGATTTGCTTGACGGCCATGTTGAAAGCCAGGATGGTGTGCTCACGAGTTAGGCCGTCCGCACTCAAGCCTTCGTCATATTCATCTTCTACACATGACGCAACCAGGAGAGCACAGTCGGCTTGAGATATACCTATAAGTGGGAAATGTGAATGAAGACTAGGGTAATATTAGGGTGAACAAAAGTAACGGGACACTTTTCATTTGTTTTTGAACTAGAAGTGTCCCGCTACTTTTGGTTCAACCTAATATAAACTACATAAAGGTCAAAACGCCTACCAGTGAGTGTGTTCTTCAAGTAATCACGAGTGCCAGGAGTGTCGATGATAGTCACATTGTGGTTGTCAGTTTCAGTTTTATTGAAGGATATATCTATAGTGATATCTCGTTCACGTTCAGCCTTTAGTTTGTCGAATATCCATGCGTACTTGGAAGTTTCTTTACCTTCGTTCTGGGCTTCTTCCTCGATGTTATTCATGGTGTCTTGGTCGATGCTTCCTGTCAGGTGGAGCAATTGACCAGCGATGGTGGATTTGCCGTGATTATGGTGGCCGATCATGACGACGTTGATGTTGGTTTTACCGTTACTCATGGTTGGGGTAGTTTGATGAGGTTATAGGTTTAGGGGCAATAGGCTTATGGGTTTAGGTGAATGGGATTATAGGTTTAGGTTAATGAAGAGACAGGTTTAGGTCGATGGGCTTACAGGGCTAAGTCGATGAACTTATAATGAGCTTAGGCTTAAGCTTTCTTAAAATTAGGTATAATTTTCTTTCAAAAATTTGGCCTTTGGCTTAGTTTCAAATAAGTTAGCCTTAAGCGTTGTATAATGATATTAAGAAGTAGATGAACTTTAGAGGTAGGTAAAGCCTAGAGGAAGACAATATTAGGCAAAAACTAACCTTGATTTAGTTGATTATTTTCTTTTATTTTTAAGGCCTAGCTCCTCCCAGCCTTTCCGAGAACTAGCCAATGTGTAAAGCAAAGATCACACCTTCTTTTACCGATTTATTACTTTTATAAGCGTTCTTGTTTTTAGCAGTTGTTTGATTGCTATCATCTACGTTTTTAAACTCTACTTCAAGTTCATAGTCTACCAAAAGTAAATTGTTTGTTTACAAAAAGGTTGGTTCCTGGAAAGGCAACAGTCACTGCATTTTATGTTTATAAATTAAATTTAAAAAGCTTTGTATGTTCTATAAATAAGGATTTGTTGTACATTGTGTTAAGAAGCATATAATTAGGTGAACGACCTAATGGATATTTATTATCGCCCGGTATAGTAATACCCCAAGACTTTGGTTTTGCTTTAGCCCTTATTCCAGATTTACTACTAGCTTTACTTTAGCTTTAATATTGGTACTTTAAATCTATATTATTAGTTAACACTTATCTCTAATATATAAATTATAGTTAGTAATGTGTATAAAAGTGAATTGTATTTACTTTTTTATTAAATATTAACTTTTTCTGTCTACTATTGTAGCTAGTTAGTTTTTTAGGCTTAACGCTTGTTAACGGACATGATGAGGGGGGGGAGTGAGAAACGGGCTGAGTGGTCCCGGCCCATTATGCAAAAGTTGAAACGGACCGGGCCTTAAAGTTGGAACTGGCCCATCATGAAAAGTAAGTAGGCCCGAGACCCAAATTTTTTAAAAATTTTTTGCTTTGATTCCCGTTAATTTTTTTCGATTTTTTAGGTACCACATCGGGCCTGGCTGGACCTACATGAGAAAAAAGAAAAATGTAAAAAAAATAAAAACGGCCCGGACCTGAACGTTGACCCTCAATCCTCTAAAAGCAGGTCCGGCCCGTTTCTTGTGCCTAGACATGATAACCCCAACAGCCACTGTTTGTCGTATGTCACTAAACCAGAAAGTGGGCTTACTAGGCCCGTCTGAAACAAATTTGAAAGGGACCAGGCTGGATTTTGCGGGCCGGGCCTAAACGACAATCCTCTATTGCTTTCTCAGTAGGTCGGTCGTAAATTTTTACATTATTAGAGCTTCCAAAGGACCATATTTATTTCAAAACCTTCATTTTTCAAAAAACGTTAATGTCAATTGTCATAAAATCATTAAAAAAATCATGGAAAAGTGCCTAGTGAGAAACAAAATTAACAAAAGCATTAAAAAGGTATATTAATATGAGAATATTTGATCAATTTCTGTATGAAAAAAGATGACAACATTAATTCAAAATATAATATAAGACCATAAACATTATATTGTCATAAAAAGTGAGAGAAAAACAATATACAAGGTTAAAGTGCACATTAAAGTGCATAACATCAATTGTGATTTTAGAGAAAAATTTTCTTAATTTCGAATTTAAAAAAGTCAAATTTTTCAAATTTTCATCAGTTAAACACGAAATTTGGATGGTGTTCAACTATCAGCAGCATAGTAAAGGTAGTACAATTAGTTTGTTCAAATAATTTTGTGCTCCCTATAAAAAATTGCTTTGATAGGGGAACACTGAATCATTTGAACCACCCAGTATAATAATATAATTCAAAACAGTAGTAGATCATTAAACAATATTGCACTTGATTATATCTAAAAAATTATTCAAAGAGTCATAGATGTTAGTACCTATGATAATAATTCAAACTTAAGATGAAATTGTATAAACTACCTTTGATGACATCGTCGTACCAAGTTATAGTACCAGTTCAGTATTAGTACTACGAATCATAATACAAAGTCAGATATAGTACTATATGCGAACCACGGACTATAGTACCAGTCCAGTATTAGTACCATAATCATAATACAAAGTCAGTACTAGTACTAAAAATTATAGCACCATTTCAGTATTAGTACTACAAATCATAATACAAAGCCAGATATAGTACTATAAGAAAAACCACACTATAGCACCACTTTAGCACTAGTACCATAATCATACTACAAAGTCAGTATTAGTACAGTATATATCATAGTAGTGGTACTACACGTCATAATATTAGTCGTGTATATCATAGTACTACATAAATTCAGCGACGCAATCCACCGACGGCCGAGCCACCAAAGTGAGTAGGTAATGGTCTTTTAAGAGTTGGTTTTGTTGAAGACGGCAATGGCTTTGAAACAGCTGGAGCATAGCTTCTTGGGACTTGAGAGTTCACCTGAGAGAATGGTTGAGGTGGAGGTGGGAGTTCATGACCTCGTTTGTCCAACTCGAAGAGATACTTGAGGTCGTTCATCGTGAGCTTGGTCAGGTTCTTTTGGGCCACACTGAAAGTTTAAAACGGGTCACATAAAGTCATTTTATCAAAATTTTAACTAAACTTTAAATTTTTAGGTAACAATTGATCTTTTTTTGGCTTTAAAATCTTATTTTTAACAAAAACCTTCAAAACCTACCCATCCAGCACACTCTTAGCCAACATGATCTTCTTCTCCTGCAGTTCCAGCACTCTCTGCTCGATGGTTCCTTTGCAAATGAACTTTTTCACAAAAACCTCCTTCTTCTGACCCATCCTGTAGATCCTGTCAAAGGCTTGTTGTTCTTGAGCTGGGTTCCAATGAAGATCGACCATGAAGAGATGATTACCTCCCACCAAGTTCAGACCTACGCCACCAGCCGTCAGTGATAGCAATAGGACTGGGATGGCGTTCTTGAACGAATTAAAGTCGTTCATAACTTGTTGTCGGTCGATTGGTTTCATGCTTCCTGTTATTGACATAACTGGCACGTTTTCCACCGACAGATGGTGCTGAATAATATCTAGTACACTTGTCCATTGACTGACAATAACAACTTTGTCACCGCGGTCGATGACCTCCTTCAGATGATGCAGAACAGCCCGAACTTTGGTGCTGGCAGCTTCTGGTTCGAAGAGTCGTTCGACTGCCACCACATCTTGACCTAGCTCTTCGTCTTGTTCGAGGGTTATGGCCGAGAAGGTCTTTTCTAGTTCTGCTAGGTCATCTTCGTCTGGAGTGGCTACATCTTCGTTCTTGAAGCAGTCCACATCGACCGCGTTTTTGGTCAATGAGAGATGGACACATGCTTGACGAAGGCGAAGTAAGAGGGCGAGTAAGCAGCTCATGATTTGGAAGTGATCTCCTGTGTCGATTTCGCGATTTCCTCCTGAAAAAAGAGGTGTTATCGACCAAAAATGTCAAGTTATACACTCTCTAAACGCAAATTCCAGCTCACTAGGTAACACTACTTCATCCCAAACAATATTGCTTGAATCTTATGAGTAAACCTTGGCTGAATAGTAATAAAGAGTACTGCCTTACCCAAGAAAGGGTTGATAATCTTGGTCTTTTCCTTCTTTTTAATGTGATAGCCTTCGTTCTGGCTGTCTTGGATCATTTGTTTGACTTTTTGTCTTGATGCTTCAAACATGAGTTGATAGCACCGGCCTTCAGCACCTTTCATCTCTAGTTCGATTACCTCGAAGGTCCTCTTGGGTAGGGTTAGTATTGGTTTGTTAGTGATTGGTTGAGTTTGGTCTTTGGTTCTGCGGAGCAGTAGACCTTTGATAAGGGTGTTTAGGCGTTCGTTGTTTTCTAGAATAGACAAAATTTTAAAAAAAATCAAAATTTCAAAAAAAAAATTCAAATTTCAAAAAAAAATTCAAAATTTCAAAAAAAAATTCAAAAAACTCAAAAACCTACTACTCCCGCTCATAATGTACATTTTCCAGTGTCCTTCTTCGTGGAATGGGTGAATCTTCATGAATCTGATCAATGAAAACAGGTCCCAAAGCTCATTCTGAATTGGAGTACCAGTGAGGCACCATCGGTGGATGGCACTCAGTTGACAAGCAATTTTCGAAACTTTCGCTTTTCTGTTCTTGATTTTATGAGCCTCGTCTAGGATAATTCGCTCCCATGCGATTCTGCCCAACACGGAGTTTGAGTTGTTGTCCAGCGGGACGTCTGAGGCCAGGGTACCATAGGTTGTGATCACAATGTCATAACCGGCGATCCTGAAAATATATTACACATTAGTTTTATTAAAGTTAAATTTAAAACAGTACCTACTGCATACCGTATTTTACACAAAACCGACAAATAAAATAGTATATTTGGGTCCCGCAACGAAAAAATCTTGGCACAAATCAACCCTTCAAACATATAAATTTACTTACAACGTAGCTGACGCCTTTCTCTTACTCCCGTGATACACATGAACAGTCAATTTGCCCAAGGCCACTCGATCTTCCACTTCTTTCTGCCATTGTAGGATCAGTGAAGCCGGTGCTACGACCAGTGTAGCATTCGAATAGACCAGATTCCTATGTCTACATACATTTCTTCGTTCATCTCTTTCCTTTTCCCAATTCTTGTCGGCCAGGCGTTTGTTCTTCTGTTCGAGTATCAGAGATATCATGGATAAGGTCTTGCCGAGGCCCATATCATCAGCCAGGATTCCGCTTCCAGGCTTTTGGGTTTCTCTCCACAACAGCCATGCCAGGCCTTGTTTTTGGTGATGCATAAGGTCGATTTTGAGGCCTTGCGGATTTTCGGCTAGGACATTTTCGTCTGGGGCGGTTGATAGGGCTCTGAAACAAAATTTTTAAATTTGCATATAAACTTATACAAAGGGAACCAACAACAATATAGTAGTCTAAAGACCAAAAATATCTTACAGAATCATTATACAATCAAAAATTAGATAATACAGTCGAGAGCATATCTAAAAATAGCCTCTGAACCCAAAAAGTACTACCAATACCTAACATAACATATATTACAGTACGTCAACCCCACAAGCCCTTACTTATGCATGCTAGCAATCAAATTGTTGGTCTGATCCCTGATGTCTTCGTATCTGCCAGCTGTCATTTTACCGGCAAAGTTCCTCTTTGTCGGATCATTCGAAATCAACCGGTTGTAATCGTTCAGGCTGACTTGTGGAGGTGGTACTATGACTGGTACTGGCCTCTTCAGTACTTGTTTTTTGACTGGCGTTGGAGCCTTTTTGGGTGGACTGTCAGTGATTGAGATTACGGTAACTTCGTCATCCGAATTGGCTTCGTTAGAAGTGACACTTGAGTTCCAGTTGTGTTTCTTCTTGACATCAAGCACCTGGATCTCACTATCGTCCGAGTCACTGGCTGGCACGGTGTGGAACGATGCTGGGGGCGATGGTCCTGAAGAGTGGTTTTGGAAATCATCTAAAATCTTAAAAATTAACCAAATTTTTTTTTAAATTCTCACTTCTAATGAAGAATGTCATAAAATCCTCAGTTATAGTAAAAAATGTCATAGAATTGAAAAAATATATCAAAAACCTCACCCATAGCCATTCCTTCATTCTCTTGTTCCTGAAGTTGTCTGGCAATGGCTTCATCAGTCGCTATTTGTTCGGCCGAGTCCATACCTTCAAAACGACTGCCATTATATTCACCATGCTTCTCTGAATCAGCATTTTCTTTACCAGGCCGATCAGAACTGTCCATAGCATGATTATCCTCATCGCTTTGCTTAGACTTGTTCAGAGTGCCATTAGACGAAACAAAAAGACCTGAATTTCTCTTACATTCACCATGATGATCAAAGCTGTCATTCTTCTTATCACAGCCAACTGACTTCCGATTCTCTTTACCATAATGACCAGAATGATCCATATCATCTTCTCCATGCTTAGACCACTTCATACCACCATTATCTTCATCAAAACGGCCAGAATTATCCATCCTATCATTATCTACATCAACATCATTACCCTTGCTTCTTTTCCTCTGTTCATGTTGACTTTTGTCATTTTCATCTTCATCATCAGTTATTAATGACACCACTTGAGGTTTGTTTTCGTGTTTTTTCGAAACTTCACCAAAATCCTCGTCATCCGATGACATTATGATTTGATGTTGTTTTAGAGAGCTAACTGAGTCAGTTGGCTCGGATTCGGCAATTCTTAACGATGGAAAGGATTCTGGAGGTTCGGAGGCCTAAAATGAGGTTTTTGTGGGTTAACGTTTAGTTGAATTTTAATCTTTTTCATTACGATTTTAAAAAATTAACTTTTTTCAAAAAATTTTTAAAAATCCACCCCTAAGTCGAATTTTGAGTATTCTTGCTGTAAAATACGAATTTTGCCCTTTTTAAAATAAATTTTGATGATTTCAAGCAAAAAAAACCAAAAAGAAAGTTTTCCTTATTAATAACCCTTATGTTATACCTCCACTCACCTAAAATAACACAAATCATCTCACCTACCAAAATCATCCAAAAAAATCAAGATACCTAAAATACAAAACCATGCCATCTCAAATGTTTAAAATCCCCCTACCAACCCTTAAATTTAAAAAAATATCTCCGAAATGTCAGTAAAATCTTTTATCACAGGTTAGATTTGACTATCACATAATGACAAATCAGTGCTAGTATAATTTCAGTCCTAAAACTGAGAGTGGAAAAACATCAGACAGTATGATTAGTATAGTACGACTAGTACAAAATTGTACAAAAACGTTAGATATCTGGCTAAAAATCTTTTTTTGTAATTTTTTATGTTTTCTTCAGTTTTTCTTATGGTAACATCGATGTTTTTGATGAGATCCATTAATACTTTCGCATTTTTAAGATGAAAAATAATCCAAAAAGAATCAGAATGAACATATAAATCTAAAAAAAACAAAAAACTAGTATATTTCAAACATTTTCAACGTTTTTTCACCGTTTTTTACAAAAGTTCGTCAAAAAAGTCACAAAATTTCAGCCAGATATCAGTAGTTTTTCCCAAAATTTCGACAAACATTTCAAAGGTGGTTAGTTCAGAGACAGTAATTTAAATTTATCCGCTACCTGGTGTTCTTCGCCGACCGATCGCATCGAAACATCTCCTTGATCCGAGTCACTCTCCATTACGATCGTGTTACCGTACTTCTGCAGAGGCGGCCGTCTTGTTGGTAGAGCTCGCTGAAAAATGATCAAAATTAATTTTTAATACCTTGTGAATCTAAATTTATATTAAAGTTTTGCATCAATATTCTAAAAAATATAAATTTTGATTTTTCCCGACCAATACCTACTACAACATACTCACCCGTCCCATTCGTTGCTTTCTCTGTCGCCGTTCCCTCTTTGCCTGTTCTGACAATCCATACCAATTCTCCTTCTCATCATCATCATCGCTTGGCTCGATTATGCTTCGACTCCGATGCATTGGACTTGGCGGATCTGATTTTCCATTAGCTGATGTTAATGGAGCTCGGAACGTTGGCAGTTTAGGCACGACGAAACGATCGTTAGTTGGTGTGGCGACTTTTTTCGATTCGGCAGATCCACAGACAACTCCTTCGGCCGTAGAACCATTGGATCTGACTGAGTTTCGTGCGACTTCTGGAGTATCGTCGTCTATTGAAATCACTTCATGAATTGTTGAGAAGTCAAGTGTTGGACCTGGTGTGTTCTAAAAAAATAGATAGTTTATCTTCTTTATTGTTTAAAGAATAAAAACATAACTTTAAAATGAAAAAAATCTCAAACTCTAGACATCATTTTAGGTCTCTCTAAAGCTACTACAACATGCAAGTATTGGCTAATTTCAAAATTTTATCTTAAAAACTTGTTGACCCATTAAATTATCTCGTAATTGTCAAAATTTGAAATCTATAACTTTCTGTTCAAGAAAGTTATAACAAAAATAAAATTTAACACTAGTTTTTATAAACAAGTATAATATAACACATTAAAACCGTACTTTTCCACTATATGTAAACCTCCAGAGTAACCTAAAATATAAAAAATAGATAGTAAAACAACTTACCAATGTAGGAGCATTCGGACGATGGCGGATCACACTCAACTAAAACAATATTCATTAAAATCTTTCAAACTAATAGTTTTAAAATTGCCAAAACTGAATGTAAAACTCTTTTAACAATACACAAACTTACAGCAAGTGTAGGTTTAGGAGCGTCCTTTGAAATAGGAGTAGAAGTAAAGGATGGACCAGCATTTTCGATACTTGAAAACAATCGTCGACGGTCCATCACACCCCTAAAACAAGCTGGGCATGAATTAAACGAATCTACACAAACAATAAATATCAAACATTGACGTCAATCGTATTTTACTAATTTACACAGACGAATCTGATAATTCATAGCAGAAAAAGCTAACATTTAGCAAGTAACACTTCAAAAATTACAATTTAGCACAACAAAACACCTCAAATTCCCTGTTTTTCAAAAAATGAATGTAAATTCACATTTTATGTCAAAAAATGCAAGAAACTTTTATGAAATGTAAATGATAAGGTCAAGATTAAAGTCGAGATCGATTTTCTACAAAAAATTGTCCGCTCAACGTTCAAACATGGACCAGTGCGCCTGTAAGTCATTCGTCGCGGGACTCAAAAGCGAGGGAATATTTGGCGCCAATTTATCGTTAGAATCGAATTATTCCATTTTCCCGAGTTTCGGTGTGAATCCGCTCCAGGAAAGGCTTGCGTTGATTCCAAAGAGTCGGTTTTTATTCGTGTTGACGTCTGTTTGGCTAGTTATTCAATTATATAGAGCTTACAAGTTGTTTTAGCTGATTTTTGAACGTGGTTTTGGTCGATTTTCTTTAGATTTCGAATGATTGTTATTAAAATTTTTGTTTTTAGGGGGATTATCGAGAACCATGTCTGATTCCGACTCTGACTTCGATGCTCCCGGCCCGTCGGCCAAGAAAACGCCGCCGTCCAAGAAGGCTCCAAAGGCTAAAAGTATGTTGTTATAGGTTTTGTATATAACTTTTTTGAAACGACAGTTAGAGATTTGAAATTTTATGTCATTATAGATAATATATTTTGCTAATTAAGTGATAAAATGAATTCTTGAAATTATGACAACGTAGATGATACAGCAATATTACTTTAGTCTACTAATATTTACCGTTTTTCTTTCAGAAGCCGTCAAAGACGAAACAAACCAGATGAACGAGGAAGACATGAACGTTTTCACCAACATCGACAAGAACAAGGGTAAAGCACCTACTATTGAGGACATGTATCAAAGAAAAACGCAGCTGGAGCACATTATGCTTCGTCCCGATACCTATATCGGATCTGTGGAGTTTTGTGACAGGCAGTTGATGTGGGTTTATGATAGAGAGGAAGAGAAGATTGTTCAACGTGAAGTGTCGTATGTGCCAGGTCTTTACAAGATTTTCGACGAAATCTTGGTAAACGCGGCTGATAACAAACAAAGGGATCCGAAGATGAACTTGATCAAGATCAACATCAATCAGTAAGGTTTTTTGTTACTGTTTTGTTTTTATAGGTACTGACAAGGCTTTAGAATGAAGTAGAAGAGATTTTTTGTACAGATTATCATTGTTATGTTAAGAAAGAATGTCATTTTTGGGCTAAACCAATATTATTCGATCAAACCATCTAAAATAATATAATTTTAGAGCGAAGAACGAGATTTCCGTGATGAACAACGGCAAGGGTATTCCGGTGGTTATGCACAAGGTGGAGAAGATGTATGTGCCAGGCATGATCTTTGGTACCTTGTTAACCTCGTCCAACTACAATGACGATGAGAAGAAGGTTACTGGTGGTAGAAACGGTTATGGTGCCAAGCTGTGTAACATCTTCTCAAGCAAGTTCACATTGGAGACGAGTTCTAAAAGCGATAAGAAGGCTTTTAAACAGGTAAATTGTTAAGTTATGAATGAAAATATTAATATTCCTATAAAATTATTAAGATTTTTCTGGATTTTTCATTGGAAATTGGGTTTTTGGCTACAATTTTGAATTTAAGTTGCTGATTTCAACCTCATTTTTCATAGAAAACAAGGATTATCTAGAATAGTAAAGCATTGTTAAAATTATATTGTTTTAGACCTGGACCAATAACATGACGGCTACAGAAGACCCAGAAATTACCAAAAATGAGGCCGAAGACTTCACCAAGGTCACTTTTTGTCCAGATTTAAAAATGTTCAAAATGGAGAAACTTGATGATGACATCGTGTCTCTGATGTGTCGTCGTGCCTTCGATATTGCTGGATCGACAAAGGGAGTCAAGGTTTACTTGAACAACAAGTTGGTACCCGTAAGTTGATTCTTTGGTTTATTTTGCAATAAAAATGGGGATTTTCTGGCATTTTGTATTAGAAATGAGGATTTCTTGACTTTTTTTCATTAGAAATTAGGGTTTTATGCCATTTTTCATTAGAAATGAGGATTTTGTGACATTTTGAACTATAAATTATTTTTTCATTTTAAAATTTACAGTGCCAAGGCTTCAAACAATACGTGGAGCAATACACCAAGAACCTAACTCACGATGACGAACCCTACAAGGTGGCCTACGAAACAGTCAACAATCGATGGGAAATCGCGATGACAGTTTCTGACAGAGGCTTTCAACAGGTCTCATTCGCCAATTCTATTGCCACAACTAAAGGTGGTAGACATGTTGACTATGTGGTAGATCAAGTGGTCAGCAAGATGATTGAAACCATCAAGAAGAAGGTCGGAAAGAGTGGAATCACGGTGAAACCGTTCCAAGTCAAGAATCACATTTGGGTATTCGTGAATGCATTGATCGAGAATCCGACTTTCGATTCACAGACTAAGGAGACTATGACGTTGCAGGTAAGGATACGTCATAAAACATGGTTTTGATCTAATTTTTGGTGGTTTAAAGTTATTATATGTAATTGATGGACTAAAAATGAGTTTTTTTAGTTATTTTCATGCTGTTTTAGAGGCTTCAAGGGTTAAAAATGAATCTTAAAAATTATTTATTTCCTATTGTTTTTTAAACTTAAAGTAACATTATTTTCTTTTCAGTCAAAGAGCTTCGGATCAAAATGTGAACCATCAGACAAATTCATCAACGAAGCCCTAAAGTCGGGCGTGGTCGAGAGTGTTATGTCCTGGGTCAAGTTCAAACAACAAGAGCAACAGGACAAGAAGTGCTCGTCCAAAAAGACCTCCAAGCTGAAGGGAGTACCGAAACTCGAGGATGCCAACGATGCAGGAACAAAGAACTCACACTTGTGCACTCTGATCCTGACAGAAGGAGATTCAGCCAAATCGTTGGCTGTAGCTGGACTGGGTGTAATCGGCAGAGACAGATATGGTGTGTTCCCACTACGTGGTAAAATGTTGAACGTGAGAGATGGTAACCACAAGCAAATCATGGAGAATGCCGAGATTAATGCTTTGTTGAAGATTGTCGGTCTTCAGTATAGACTGAAGTATGCGACGGATGAGGAAAGGAAGACTTTGAGGTATGGAAAGATCATGATCATGACTGATCAGGTAAGGATAAGTTGGGAATATGGGCTTTTGTCTTGGATGTAGGCTTATTTTTGTTGTTTAGAACGTTTTCGGGCTTTTTAAGGATTTGACGAAATGTCACATAAATTATTGGAAAACTTGACGAAGTGTCACGAAAATTATTGGAATTTTAATTTTGCAAGAACTGTAAAATGCGATGATAAAATATCGATTCTATGTGATTAAAAATGAAAATTTTGTCTTTTTTAATGACGTTTCGTTTTAAATTGATATTTTTGTAGGATCAAGACGGTTCCCACATCAAAGGTCTCGTTATCAACTTTATCCACGCCAACTGGCCAAACTTGCTGAAGACGAACTTCCTGGAAGAGTTTATCACTCCAATTGTCAAGGCAACAAAGGGAAATCAAGAAATTTCATTTTACTCATTGCCAGAATATATGGAATGGAGATTGAATACAGAGAACTGGAAGTCCTTCAAGATCAAATACTACAAGGGTAACTTTTTTTGAAGTTTTTGGCTTACAGGGGAACACACTTATTTAAAATTTAGTTTGATATTGATATTATTTTAGGTTTTTTTATTGAAATTTTGCTTTTACTGCCATTTTTTATCGATTTTTGCTTGAAAACTCTCCTTTAATTAGTTTTAAACTGGTATCGTTTCAGGATTGGGTACCTCCTCGGCAAAGGAGGCTAAAGAATACTTTTCGGACATGGTACGCCACCGAATCAAGTTCCGCTACGGTGGCCCCGGCGACGATGAAGCCGTAGAGATGGCCTTTTCGAAAAAGAAGATTGAAGACAGAAAGGACTGGCTCACCGGCTGGATGCAAACCAGAAGAGAACGACGACAAGCAGGCGAAGCCGAAGACTATCTATACGACAAGGACACGAGAGACATCTCCTATGCTGACTTTGTCAACAAAGAACTGATCTTGTTCTCAAACATGGACAACGAAAGATCAATTCCATCACTCGTGGATGGCTTCAAACCCGGCCAAAGAAAGGTTATGTTCACGTGCTTTAAGAGGGCGGACAAGAAGGAAGTCAAGGTGGCTCAGTTGGCTGGTGCTGTAGGAGAAATGTCAGCTTACCATCATGGTGAAGTAGGTTTTTTATTTTTGTAGTATTTGGGGTAGATTTTAAAAATGAATTGAAGGGGTGAAATTTATATTGAACTTGATCTAATTTCTGCATTTTTCAGCAATCTCTCATGATGACCATTATCAACTTGGCCCAAGACTACGTAGGCAGCAACAACATCAACTTGCTGATGCCAAACGGTCAGTTCGGTACCAGATTGTTGGGTGGCAAAGATTGTGCCTCACCTCGTTACATCTTCACACAACTCTCACCAGTAGCCAAAGCCCTGTTCCCAGCGGCCGATGAGAACGTACTCAAGTTCCTGTTCGAAGAAAACCAAAAAATCGAACCGGAATGGTACTGCCCCATCATCCCAATGGTACTCATCAACGGAGCAGAAGGTATCGGCACAGGATGGTCGACTAAAATCCCCAATTACAATCCAAGAGATGTGACGGACAATATCAGAAGACTGATCAGAGGCGAGGGCATGAAGCCATTGGTACCATGGTACAAGAAGTTCAGAGGTACCATCACCAAGATCGACAGTCAAAGATTTGCCTGCTCTGGAGAGATATCGATTCTCGATGACGACACAGTAGAGATTACCGAGTTACCTATCAGGACTTGGACCCAAGGCTACAAGGAAAGTGTACTAGAATCCCTGATGGACGGTACTCCAGACAAGCCAGCCTTGGTCGCTGACTTTAAGGAGTACCACACGGAAGAGACGGTCAAGTTCTTGGTCAAAATGAACCACGGAAAGCTGAGAGAAGCCGAACGAACTGGTCTTCACACCGTCTTCAAACTCACCACAGTAATCAACACCACTTGCATGGTACTGTTCGATGCAGCAGGAGTACTAAGACAATTCTCAAGCCCCGAAGAGATCTGCCACGAGTTCTTTGAGACCAGAAAGGTGAAGTACATTGAAAGAAAGGCCTTCCTCGAAGGCATGCTTCAAGCTCAAAGTGACAGGCTGTCGGAACAAGCTCGCTTCATCCTCATGAAGATCAACAACGAGATTCACATTGAGAACAAGAAGAAGCAGGTCATCATTGAACAGCTGATCAAGCACAACTTCAAGCCAGACCCAGTCAAGCAATGGAAGGAGATTCAGAAGCGGAAGGAGCTGGAAATGTGCGGAGAAGTGGAGATGGACGAGGAGGAGGAGGAAGGAGATGATAATGTAAGAAAAGGTTTTGGATACGAGTTTTATATTTGAAATAGTGAATTTTCGATGTGGTTTGGCTTAAAAATTAAAATTTTTCAAAAATTTTAAAAGTTAAGAAAAGGCTTATAAAAAAGATAAGGTTATTTTAGGACCAACTTTCGCGCAAGGTCTCGGACTATGACTACCTGGTCGGTATGGCCATCTGGAAGCTCTCAATGGAAGACAAGGACAAATTGATGGGTGAAAGTCAAACCAAAAAGGACGAATTGAAGGTACTCCAGAGCAAATCTTGGGACGAACTGTGGGAAGAAGACTTGAAGGTCTTTGAAGAGGCGTTGGAGAAACAAGTAAGGTTTAAGTTCAATTTCAAAATGACAATTTTAGACCTTTGGTTAATATTGCGGCTTAAAAGTTAGGTATTGTTATATTATTATTATATAACTAATAGTATTAAAAAAAATGCTTTTTTTCAGGAAAAGAAGGAAAAGGCAGACCTGGAGGACTGTTTGAAGAAGGCCGTTACCAAGTTGGGCAAGGACAAGTCAGAATCCGGGAAAAGAGCAGGTAAAAAGCTGGCTGCTGGCTTGGCTGACGTCAAACCAAGTGAGAACGCTGTCAGAGTCGAAGTCAATTTGGATGTTGTGAAAGGCAAATACGAAACCAAGCCTAAGCGAGAACCCAAAGCTCCGAAGGAACCAAAAGAATCGAAAGCAAAGGCCAAGAAGAAGGACCTGGAGAACAACACTTCCATGGATGCGTTCGTCAAGAAGGGCGTGAAGGAAGAGCAAGACGATTCAGACATCGAAGAGATTGACAAGGAAAATCAAACTAAACCCGCGCCAAAACCCAAGGCCAAGAAAGCACCAGCGGACACCAAAGAAAAAGCACCAGCCAAGAAGGCGGCTCCAAAGAAGAGGAAAGCAGCTGAATCTGATGGTGAAGACGATGTTGTCACCATGTCTTCAGATGATGAAGAAGCCATGGACATTGGAACTCCACCACCGAAACGTGAAACCGCTCCAAGAAGAGCCGCGGCCGCTAAGAAGCCAGTCATCGTGGATGAGGATTCAGACGAAGAGTTCAAGCCGAAGCCAAAGCAAAGAAAAATCGTGGATTCTGACGACGATTTTTAGGATTTTGAAGACCTTTTTGTAACCATTTTGTGTTGAAGAATGTTAACGATACGGAAGAATTCAGAAGGCTTGAGCTATCGTATAACCGTCTTCAAAGTCGTTTCTCTTAATGTTAAATTGTATCTTTTATCATGTTAAACTGATTGTAAAACGATCAACGATATCTCATGCCCAATGCTATCTCAACCTCTTTGAATTGTAACGTGTATAGAAGTTTGTGGTTATTTGATTATGTTTTGTTATTCCACACTAATCACCTTGTAACATTACTGTTTATACTGATTACTGAATTAAAAATTGAACGAACGTACCTCAGCATATATTTGTTACGTGATAACGATAAATTGTGGATGAGATCAATGATGATAATGTCAAAAATATTAATTATCCACCCCTTGCGAGGTGTTTGCCCCTCCCTCTCAAAGGTCCGTCACCGTCGGGTTGCCAACTGAATCCAGATTACTCCGCGAACGAAAAGAGCAACATCCAAGTGTGTATCGCTATCAAGGCATCAGAAATTGATTGTTTCCGTCCCTTGCGCATAATACCACAAGTGGAGGAGCAGACTCGGCACAAGTCAGTATTACCCAAAAAAAGTCTTATTTGAAGACTTCGAGATTTTTAAGCCTAGACTTTAAAAAAGTCAAAATTTTGAGGGAAAACTGGAAATTGAAACAAAAAGTTTAAAAATAATTTTTAAATTTCGAAAAAACTAAAATCTTGTGCCTTTGCCACCCCAAGAACTCGAGTGCTTGAACCTCCCGCTTAGCCTCGCTAAAAGTACAAGAATCAGAAGGGAGAGCAGGCTCGGCTTCACCTCTTCGAGGAAAGAAGGACAAATGGACAATGATAACGAAAAATCCCCCAAAAGCTTAAAAATACAAGTACAATAAAGATATTATAACATATTAGCTGATCGCTTCATATCTTCACAGATTACGGACTGGTTTCGTCTGGTTGCATACTCTTCTTGGTTCTTTTGGTACTTAATCTTCTTTGGGTGTGAGCTATGTTCGGAGCGTAAGCTGGAACTCGATTGGTCGGCGGACCTTGATGAAAGTTGTTGTAGATACGAAAAAACCTGAAACATTTTAATGTTAAGTACGATAACAAAAACTGCGATTTTTAAGAAATAAAAACCAGAAATTTTACTCCAAAGTCCTATGTTATTATAACCTAAAAAGAATAATTTTAAGTCAAACGAAGAAGAAATAGCCACAGAAAATAAAATATTGTTCAGCAAAGTTAAAGGATTCATCTAGATACTCAAAACACAAGTAAAAAGAAACATATTTGAATTTTTCATTAGACAAAGCCCTAAAGGTCAATATATGTATAATTATGTAATCGCCAACTCCTTCCGATTCATACTCATCTAAACCTAAAATCATTCGCAGTATCTGCATGGGTCAAGCATAGTCGGGTATTTTTTTATATATAGACTTGATAGGTTACCTTCTATAGTTGAGCTATTAAGGGGTGCTCAAGATAGTTTTTGGCATTTTTGGAATTAACTTCGTATGATTACTGTGTGGTACTATTTTTACGTCGAGTCACTTTAGAATTGAAATTGTTATATCATTATTTTGTTCTCAAGTTAACTATTTAAAGCATTATTAGTACCAATTACAGTCAGTAATTTTTTTAAATTTTAAGTACTATGTTTGCTCGTTTTCTTTGAAGTATATTAAAAATGCCATTTTCATTACTGTGACAGCATTGCATTACTCTTTGTCGTATCTGTACATATAACAGTACAAAGTACAAGCTTCCGTTTTAAAGACCTGTATAAATTTCAGATAATATGTGCGAAAACAGCCTCAAGGTAATAAGCGCTAGACAAAAATGTAAATTTACATTTTTCTTAATATTTAGCTTTAAGGGTCAATCTAGGTGCTATTGATCCACATAAGATTTTCCTGTCTTTACAAATCATGTTAAACCAAAACCAACATCATTCATGCTACCTGTCTAGCTGGTGAACGGTTGGGCATGATCTTTTACTTGCATATCCGGGTTTTTACTATATTCTTCCATCCTGTTACTGTATGATATTTTTGGGTATTTTAAGAACTTGTGGTAGTTTATATGGGAATCTCTTATGTTGTAATTATAATATGTGATTAGTATTCTCAAAGTAGTATAGATGGTACATTACTATATGTTAGTATTGGGCGCGTTGAAATGGAAATTTGTTATATTATTACTTGTTTCTGTCCTTGAGTTAAGTCATTAAAACATTTAGAATATTTTCGGTACTAATTACAGTTTAAGCAGCATTTCAAAAATTTTATGTACAATTTTTACTATTTGACTTTGAAATCGTTTAAAATGTCTGATTCATTACCGTAACCGTATTATACTGTTTTTAAGTTGCATCTGTACAAAATATGTGCGTATTCTGCCTCGAGGTAATCCAACGATAGATATTAATGTAAATTTAAATTTTTCTTAATATTTCGCCTTAAGGGTCAGACAATGTTATATCGCGCAAACCGAGATAAGATTATCCTGCTTTTCCAAATCATGTACATCCAAAAACAAAACCACTCATGCTATCTGCCTAGCTGGTAGACGGTTGGACATGTGTTTTCATTAGCATTTCCGAGTTTAACTATATTCTTTCATCATTGTTAGTGTATTATTATACATTTTTTGGGTATTGTGAAAATTTAAGGTAGTTTATATTGGGATTTTCGGTATTGTTAATACAGTATGAGTATGGTATTGTGAAAAGAGTATAGACAATACAATATTTTGGTTTATATACTGTATAGTTGTACCAGGCGCGCTGAAATTGAAATCTGTTATGTTATTACATGGTTATGTCGTTCAGTTAAGTACGGATTATAGTTCAAACTCTTTGAATATTTTCAGTACTACTTACAGTATTGATAGTATTTAAAAACATTCAAGTACTATTTTTACTATTTGACTCTGAAGTATGTTTAAAATGTCATATTAATCATTATAACAGTATGGTGCTGCTCCTTATCGTATCTGTACGAAATATGTGCGGATTTTACCTCGAGGTAACCAAGTTGGTTTAATAACTTGAAATTTTAAGTTTTCTTAATATTTCGTCCTAAGGGTCAAACAATGTTATATCGAGCAAACCAAGATAAGATCCTGGTTTTCCCAATCATGTAAAACCAAAATCACTCATGCTATCTGCCTAGCTGGTTAACGGTTGGACGTTAGTTTTTATTAGCATGTTCTTCTTTTTAATTTATTCTTAAATCCTTAACCATACTTCTTGACCTCTCGCGTTCCGTGCGCACCGTGACTTGCCGTTAAATAAAATGGCCGTTTCTGACCCCACTTCTTGACCTCTCGCGCTCCGTGCTCACCGTGACGTCGCTACCCCTTATAATTGCGTTTTTCGAAACCATACTTATCAAATAACTATGTACAATATATTAAAGTAAGACTTTTAGATCGCAATCTTACACTGCTTTAAAGTATTTAAAAATACAAAAATGAACTCCCAACACATCAAGCCTACCACCTACAAGAAGAACGCATTGAAACAAGACCAGTTGGGCTGCATCTTTGAGAACAACGAATATTACAAAATTAAACAAGGAACTACTTTTAAGTCGTAAGTTTTACACAACATATTAAAATAACAGAAATGACTAAAATTTAAGCAATACATATACTCTTAACGAATAAATTTAAAAAAATGGCGTTTCAAAGAATATTTAAATCAAAAAATTAAGTCATTTACTGCGACAACTAACTTTACATTTAACACAATATAATCCAGCTGAAGTCAAAGATAAACAACAAGATTACAAGTTCATTTGTTTTAGGTACGATGAGCTAGTTCACGCCATCATCAGGTACGAAATAGCAGCCAGAGTGCACCTTTTAAGAAGTAGTTCGAACTTCTTGAAGGCCAACAAAAAGGTTGTCTTCTCAGAAGACATTTGCCAGCAGTTTGTATTAGTTGATCGGCTCGTGTTTAAGTGTCCGAACCACGAAGTCATCAAAAGATACGACAGCCAGGGGAACGCTCTCTACAATAAAAGGGTGATAAAAAAGAATATTGAAGACCCAAGGAAATGTGAATTTACCTTCACGGTACAGTACAACCCAGAAATAAACCGGCTACAAATTAGTGCCGGAAAGCTGTACCACACGGGAGGTTGCAATCCCAGCCACAGGGACTTATTTGACTATGTCCCAAAAGATGAAAACAACAAAAAGAAAAGAGCTATCCGTAAGTTATACGCATTATATTCAAATAGCTGTAATTTTATCAAATTTTAACGTAATTTAATAATCTACACAAACCAAGAAGCTAACAAATTAATAAAGAATATGCAAAACAACATATTAGCTTCACTGTTTTTAGATAAGAAAATTGAAGAAATGGCACCGACTCGGCCGCCTGTTAAATACTGGCCCGCAACTACAACAATTGCCTTCAAGTCCAAGAATAGAACGATGCAATCACCGAACTTGAACGCGCCATTCCACCAGGACACTGACGCTGGCACGATAACGTACGCGCCAGAAGTTGAAGCCTTGATCAGTCAGTATGTCACCGACTGCATAAAGAAGCCGGCTGGCGAAGAGCCTAAAGCCGGGCCATCCAACAGCCGCGGCCCCAAGCGCCGTATGGCAGACGAAAGCGAAGTAGCCGCCAAGAGAGCCAATGATGGATATGCCCTGAGACCAAACATGAATTACGAAACCGCAAAATTTAGCCAAGCCAGCTACGTAGGCCAAGACAACTACATGAGCCATGACGGGACAGTACAGTTCGAAGGTTATGTACAACCAGTGCAACAAAGATGTGAAGGCCAGACTGATTTATTCAGCCAAAACCAGGCTTACTGCCAGCCGGCTGGTCCAAGTCAAAGCTATTGGAACCAGCCGGTTCCCAATTATGAGCCTTATTATGAACAGACGGCCACACAACAATATAACCAAGAAGGCTTCCACAACATTTATGGCCAACAAGCGAGCAATAACGGTTTCTTTGAGCCAAACTGGGATGGATACAGTAGGTTAAGCTACGAAGCAAGCCAACCGCCAGCTTACTGTAGCCAAGACATCGCCGAACCAGTGCCAGAAAGTCGAGCAGAACAGCCCGCGTATAATCCGCCATATGCTGCCACATTTGTCAATGATCACAATGTAAGAAGGTCACAACGTAGTGGTAGTCCAGAAGAAGATAACTATGACTGGGGCAACCTGGATGATTACTTCGAACCGCCGCTCCAGTGTTCAGCCCAAGAAGAAGAAACCACTTTGTCGTTGGCCCAAAATCCAGAAGGTCAAGATAGTCCACCCATTGAACAGCCTGAACCGGAACCTCAGCAAGAACCAGCGCCTATATTCTACTATGATGAAGAAGAAATGCAGGCAGTCGGTTCTGGAGGAGCCGACCTTATCCTAATGGCCATGGAAGGTCTACTAACATAAACTTAATATCCTTGTGAAATACAATCTATAGATCTGCAATTATACCTCTTTAATACAAAAGATTGTACCTCAACTTATTTTATACCTCAAAATTGTAAAGAAGTATCTCAATAATCCTATATTTAAACCGTTTTGATCTTATATTATTGTAAATAGTATATTTCTATCATTATTGCATATATTAAAGTGAAAAATAAAAATAAATAAAAAACCAGTTAGGCATATTGAGAACAAACCCATAGTAAACCTAAAAAATAATAAAACTGAACAAAAAGAAAAGCCAATGCTTCTCATCTTTATAGATTCTACAGTTCAAAAAACATCAGATAAAAACTCATTCAGTCGGAACTAATATAATAAATTATAATACAAAACTATGACCAAAAATATTTCACCTTTTAATAATTTAGCAATGACAACATAACTAAACTTAAAAATAAAAAAACCAGCAAACCTACCCTTTTCTCGTTGTCGTTTTACATGTGAACATCGAAAAAGTGACCGGAAAGCACCATTTTTGTATATATCATCGTCAAAGTGGTCTTATCAAAGAGAGATCCGTGGAGGATTGGAGCTTCGACAAAATCATCTAATAAACAATGAATACAGGAAATTGGGCAAAAAGTGTATAGACCTATATAAAAAATTACAAATTCAAATAACAAAACTTGGCTTAAAATAGCAAAAACCTTGTGTCCAGCCATTAAAGTAGTAACCAGAAAGGTAAAACACATTTTATCCGCCCCCAAAACTTTAAAAATTTACAAAGCTTACTTTAGAATCCGATCAACCTCCATGTCAACGTCTAAAAAGTGTTCTGAATAGAGCAAAATACAAGTTGTTGTAGAATCTTGTGCTCATCTGAAAATAAAATTTGTTACCTAAAATTCACCAAAATCAAAACTTTGTTACCTAAAATATCGAAAATAACGAAAATTTATAAACAACTAAAAGAGCCACAATTTTTTAACCTAAACTCATCAATACTCAAAGTTTAATACCTAAATAGAACGAAATCCAAAACACAATACCTAATCTTGAACAAAACCATCTTTAATACCTAAAAAACAAATTTAAAACAATATAAACTTACGTTTGCAACTGTACATCATCCTCTGTCTTTGCTATTAAAGCCACCAGCTTCTTCATGTAAGTATCAAAGGCTCGTTGAACTGTCTGAAAGTTGCCCAAAGCATCCTCAACTTCTCGAAACTTGGATCCTTTTGTCAATTTGTCAAAGTTGAACATTCTAAAACAAATAACATTATTTAAATTATTTAAAATACTTTATCAATAAATTAAAATGAAAGATTTATCAAGTTAATTTGATTTTACATCAAAAAATTGTTGAAATTTGATGAAAATATTTCCACAAAGTTGCTTCTGACTAAAATTTGCTCGAAATTAAAAGTTGAGTCAAGTGTTACTTTTTAGGGGTAATGTATATTCGGATCAAAAAACCATGGAGTTTTTGATAAAATTTGAAGTTTCAACGCATAAATTATAGAATCAAACGATGAAGGGCTCATAATTGGACATTGTAGAATGTTCTTCAGTTGATAAATGCAATGATTTTTCCACAAAAAACGCTGTAATTTTGTGGAAAATGCGCTTTGAAGAGTTGTCTATGGCCTTTACAAGCATAAGGATGATGGAAATTGGACAAAACTAAATTGGAAATGAAAGCATTTGGACGTTGAAGTTATTTAGGAGATTCCGAAGGATTTTTTAAAGATAACTTTGCCAGTTTTTAGTTTTATTTGAAAGTTTAGAGTCTTTTGGAAGGTAATGTTCTCGGCTAGTTCTTGACCAATTTTGCTGATTTTTTGATTTATTGATGTCAAATGACATTGTAAAACTTGCTCTATCATACTCTCTGTTAAACTTTATCCTAACCTCACTTTAGCTTTAATTATTTAGCCGTTACCATCTAGCCCTAACATCTTTAAGCTAACGCCTACCATAATATCATTAATGTTCAAGTTTACCATAAGTTCATCAGTAAACAAAACCCGTAGGCGCTACAGTATATCCCTTGTAAACAAAGTAAATTTTTGAGTAGAGAGTGACCTAACTAAACAACAATAACATGTTGTATTAGAGTGTAATGTATTCAAAGTACACTCCGCATCATATTGTTTGTTCGACAAACACTGTGATGATGATGTTATTAGCAGGATTAGCGTCTGGATGAGTATCAAACTTGTACTCGGAATGCATTCGAACATCATTGTTCTATTAACATGATATCAAAAAGTAAAAAAAAGTTACTAATCTTTTATAATTATAGTAGTGTGTGTATACATATGGGATATAGTACTTGACTTTTGATAAAAAATGGTTTTTTGTGTTTCAGAGGTTACGGTAATATATGTAATATTATGATAGTTTAGCAGTTTAACTTATAGGGAAGGGTTGGGTAGAGTAGGGTTGAGTAATTTAGTGTAGGTTAGGGTAGGGTAGGGTAGAGTATAGCAGGGTAGAATAAGTTAGCGTAGTTTAGGTCAGGGTAGGGCAGGGTATTGGAGGGAGTAGGGCAGGGTCGGGGACGACATAGCAGAGTAAGATAAGACAGGGCAGGCTAGGAAAGGGAGTGACATAGAAGGGTACGGAAGAGCAGGCTAGGGCAGGACAGAGCAGGGTACAGCAGGTCACTGAGAGGAGTAGGGCGGGACAAGACAAGGTAGGGCAGGGTACGTCAGATAGGGTAAAGTATTGCAGGCTACAGGGTTATTGTTGTATGATAGGATAGAGCAGGCCACTGTTAGGACAAAGTATGAATATGGTAAGGCTAACGAAGGGCTGTTGCAGCTTTACATCATCTTCTATGTGAGATGCCACGAATAAGATAATATAAAGTAATGTTAGAGTAAGAAAAGTTAGGACTAATTTCTATATTGTAAAATACGCCTTTAACATATTTGAATTAAAAAATTACGTTTTCACCAGACAGTAGCTGAACTTTTGTAGCATTAAAACGTATTTGTTATTCACTTTTAATTTTTTATCTTGTGTTATGCAGCTCGCCGTTCTATTTTACAAGTTACACTTGAAAACAAAAACTAAATGGATTTACTTAATTTGAGGGCTAGTCCTTGCTCTTGTCAGCTCTTTGGACATGGAGCTGCAGTTATAATGTGACATTTTCTTTTGCATAAAACTCTTTTGACTGTTTGTGTTTGCACGTTGCTCTTGGAGGTCATATGTATAAGCCAGCATGAGTGTTGGGGTGGACTTTTGTTTTGCAAAAAATGGCTAGTATGTAGTATAGTAGTATGAAGTTACTGTAAGAAAATAACGACTTGTTCAATTAATTCTGTGCCCTTTCTAAAAGCAAATTTTTGGGATATGGGGCACATAATTATTTGAACAACCTAATATAATATAATGAGGTATTCTACTTTACCCTACCCTACACTACGTTATCCTACCCTATCTTGTTCAACTCTACTCCACTTTGCCCCACGTTACGATTTCCTACCATAGATTACCCTACTCTGTCTTGTGATATATATCATACGTTAGCGTAGCGTATATTGCCCTACTTTACCCTACGAGTATGTTGGTCTAGGTCATTTGTGTATACGTTGTTTGTCATAAACGAAACAGTGACAGTAAATTTCTATGTTAGAGCATTAAAAGCTATAGCATGATGTGTTAGAGGCAGGAATGGTTATAAGAAGGCCATTCTTGAATTATGATTTGGTACAGTAGAAAACGGTAGGGGCTTGTAGAGTGAAGTAGCGTAGGAGAGGGTATGATGGGACGAGAGCTCTGAGCTAGGGTTCTGGGCTAGGGCTTTGGGCTAGGGCTAGGGCTCTGGGCTAGGTCTCTGGGCTAAAGCTTTGGGTTAGGGTTCAGAGTCATTGTATGTTATATTTTTTGTTGTTTACAGTATTCCCTTTCCTAGTTTTTACACGTGAAATTCATAAAAAATGTCAAAAGCAGGACCAAATACGGAACTACGTTAATATTATAGCTTCCGAGTAAACATTCAAAACATGTGTCAAATGACAAAATCATCTGTCACTAAATGTGCAACATTTAGTTGTACTGTAATATAAAATGTCATAAAACAAACAATAAAAGAGTATTTTTGACAAAATTAGCATAAATTTTTGCAAGTACAGGGAATGAGTATAGTATAGTATAGTTTGTATAGTATAGTATAGTATAGTATAGTATAGTATAGTATAGTATAGTATAGTATAGTATAGTATAGTATAGTATAGTATAGTATAGTATAGTATAGTATAGTATAGTATAGTATAGTATAGTATAGTATAGTATAGTATAGTATAGTATAGTATAGTATAGTATAGTATAGTAGAGTATAGTATAGTATAGTATAGTATAGTATAGTATAGTATAGTATAGTATAGTATAGTATAGTATAGTATAGTATAGTAGAGTATAGTATAGTAGAGTATAGTATAGTATAGTAGAGTATAGTATAGTATGGTATAGTATAGTATAGTATAGTATAGTATAGTATAGTATAGTAGAGTATAGTATAGTATAGTATAGTATAGTATAGTATAGTATAGTATAGTATAGTATAGTATAGTATAGTATAGTATAGTATAGTATAGTATAGTATAGTATAGTATAGTATAGTATAGTATAGTATAGTATAGTATAGTATAGTATAGTATAGTATAGTAGAGTATAGTATAGTATAGTATAGTAGAGTATAGTATAGTATAGTATGGTATAGTATAGTATAGTATAGTATAGTATAGTATAGTATAGTATAGTATAGTATAGTATAGTATAGTATAGTATAGTATAGTATAGTATAGTATAGTATAGTATAGTATAGTATAGTATAGTATAGTATAGTATAGTATAGTATAGTATAGTATAGTATAGTATAGTATAGTATAGTATAGTATAGTATAGTATAGTATAGTATAGTATAGTATAGTATAGTATAGTATAGTATAGTATAGTATAGTAGAGTATAGTATAGTATAGTATAGTAGAGTATAGTATAGTATAGTATGGTATAGTATAGTATAGTATGGTATAGTATAGTATAGTATGGTATAGTACAGTATAGTATAGTATAGTATAGTATAGTATAGTATAGTATAGTATAGTATAGTAGAGTATAGTATAGTATAGTATAGTAGAGTATAGTATAGTATGGTATAGTATAGTATAGTATGGTATAGTATAGTACAGTATAGTATAGTACAGTATAGTATAGTAGAGTATAGGTAGGTGACTACTACCATGTACCTTATGCATAGCATTAACTAGCTAAAGTAACAACCAAGCTCAATTTGAAAATGCATTTTTGGTTGCACATAAACAAATTAAATGGCAATTAATGTTAAATGAAGTTAACTCAATTAAGTTTACTATGTTAACATTGCTGCTAATGGTATTGTAAGCAATACTTCCTTTGCTTTGAATTTGAATTTGTTTACAGCCTATCTCAACCTTGCAAGGCCTTGCTTCTGGGTTTGAGGTTGAGCTTTTAGCGTTGTGTCGAAATTTGCCAAAGCATTTGCGGGGGGCGTAGCCAGTGGGGTAAGGTAAGGTAGAGTAAGATAGGGTAGAAATACCATAGGACTAGCTTAAGATAAGGCTGGAGTAGGCTAAGGTATAGTCACGAATACTGCAGGTGTAGCGATGCCAGTAGGGTAATATAAGGTACGGTAAAGTTGAATACGGTAGCATAGGCTGGTGTAGGATTAGGTATGTTCCGGAGTAGGACAGGAGTAGTTATGGGTGCAGTAGGACTTTTCGGGCGGGGAGGGTGAAGTAGAGTATGGCAATATGAAGTTGAGTAGCCTAGGATAGGGGAGTTCAAAGCACAGCAGGGCAGGACAGAGCAGGGCAGGCAAGGCAAGGCTAGGGTAAAGTAAAATAGGCTAAGTTAGGGTGGGGTGAGCCTAGATGAAAGTAGTGCCAATGTTTGTGAGCTTTTAGTCACATTTTAATGAATAATACAGTAATTGATCTAACTCAATTACTTTTTTTTCATATTACATTTGAATAGCAATATATGTATCTCGAACTAAATAAAATTTATTATTCTGTATGTCGTTTTCTCACAAAAAACAATTGTACAAGTTCATTTACATTCGCAATTTAGAATGCAAATGTTTTTGAGTATTCAGTTTGGTACTATGGGGGAGGGAAGAGAGGCTTTGGTATAGTGAAAATTATCACAATTAAATTGTTTTATTATGAATGTAGTGCTTCTACCTTACTTCATCTTATTTTACTGTACTAAACTTTACGCTTACTTTGCTTACGATACCTTATACTTATATCAATCTACATTAATGTTACTCCTTGAAAGCAGGATTTTAGGTAACAAAGTGCTTTCAAACCAAGAAAAGTGAAGTTTTAGGTAACAAACTCCTTGCTATCAGATTGTTCAAATAATTTTGTGCCCTTTAAATAAAATTTTCAAAAACCTTGTTTAAATAATTCTGTACCCCTAAATAAAATTTTTAAAAATTGGGTTTAAATAATTCTGTGCTCCCTCTAACTTTAAAAATTTGCTTTTAGGGGGGGGGGGCACAAAATTAGTTGAATAATCTAAAAGAGGCACAGAATTATTTGAACAACGTAAAAGAGGCACATAATTATTTGAACAACCAACTATAAAAAGCATCTGCCATTTCCAATGTTAAGGTTAAGAAGATTTCATCTACATCTTATCGTAATGTCAAGCTTATCCTGATGCATAGTTAACATCATTAACAAACTTGTACATGTAATATATGCACATATTCAACTCTGCTTAATGAATAATTTGTCGATTTCCATTTATACGGCAAGTTTTCTCTATTTGAATATATATTATAGCACGATGGTAAACATTTTTGGTACCTACATACTATGTTATTCACAATTAATGTGCTATATTATGCAGAACGGAAATATTAACCTTCTAAGCTACATTAGCCATGATATTTGCAGTGAGTATACCTAGTAAAGTAACTTATTCGCAGTGAATATATCTTGTATTAATGTTAACTTCTAGTAAAGTAACTTGCCAAATTATGCTAGCGTAACATATTATGGTATTTATCACATATTGAGTATGTGAATGCCATGGAAAGAAGTTCCTGGCACTGCAAAAGGTTTCTGGGACTATTTTAAGTTTTGATGCATATATGTAATATTAGGTAAACAATGCTTGTTTTAAAGTTTGAGTACAGCATAATAAAGAAAGTCATATATACGTAATGAATTTATTAACATTACTATATACATACTACGTAGAACATTATAGCACTAGTAAAACACGATAATACTAATAAGGAAGAGTAATAGAGTTAACTGACATGAGCACCTAAGTACTAATAGGGCCCTATTATACTAGCTGATCCACATAGTAATAGTAGAACAACATAATGCTAGACAAGTTTCATAGTACTAGTTGAGCAACTCAACACTATTAGAGCTTCAGAGTTTTAATACTAGCTGAGCAACATAGTACGGGTAGAGCACTATAGTACTAGTAGATAACCGTTGTACCATTTGAGCGACATATTCTAGTACCGTAACGTCTTATAGTACGAATGAAACAACGTTGTACTAATAGAATACTATGGTTTTAGTTGAGTATCATAGTAGTTGTTGACCAAACTAGTAAAACGTTATAGGACTACTAAAGCACGGTATGAACCAGGTATTAGTCTTAGGAAGCGATTTTTCTTACTTGTATTTAAAGCAAAGCATAATTCAATACTGTCTTGCAGTATAAAAATATTAGTCAGTACTGTCTTTAAGATCCTTATCACAATACCTTTCAACCCCTCAGTACTTTCCCAGTACAAAATCTTTTTTATACAAAAAAAGACATTTTTAATACTGCCCAAAATACCACCGCAAAACTCATTGATTAGCACGTTTAAT
This sequence comes from Bursaphelenchus okinawaensis, assembly GCA_904066225.2. Taxonomy (NCBI): domain Eukaryota; kingdom Metazoa; phylum Nematoda; class Chromadorea; order Rhabditida; family Aphelenchoididae; genus Bursaphelenchus; species Bursaphelenchus okinawaensis. The sequence continues at coordinate 8,772,241 of CAJFCW020000006.1, read as the reverse complement.
ATTCGATTAATAACCAGAACTTGCTTGAATAATCTTGTTTCAATTAAAAAATGCTAAATTATTACCGTATGCACTACAAATTGTTATTGTTTTCGTTGGCTTTTACATATCAAATCACATTTGGTCCGTAGTAGCTGAAAATGTCCGACAAAATCTTTTCGCTATACTAATAAAGGCCAATGTAATATGCGGTCAACTGTATATCTAATGTAATATGTGATGAAGTGTACACCTAGTGTAATATCTGATGGTGTTAGGGTAGGGTAGGGTAAGATAGGGTAGGGTAAAGTAGGGTAGGGTAGGGTAGGGTAGGGTAGAGAAGGGTAGGGTAGGGTAGGGTCAGGGGTAGGGTAAGGTAGGGTAGGGTAGGGTAGGGTAGGGTAGGGTAGGGTAGGGTAGGGTAAGGTAGGGTAGGGTAGGGTAGGGTAGGGTAGGGTAGGGTAGGGTAAGGTAGGGTAGGATTTGATAGTTTTTGGTTTAGTAGGCTTTCAAACGTTTTCAACTTTTTCGGTTTACTGATATATAGGCCTTCTGCCACTATCACCATATTGTTTTCCAGGACCAATATAACATCACTTTACTATAACATAAATCTCTTCAACTATAAATATGTTTACTGTACGAGCAAATGAAATTTACAAAATTTCTGGGAAATTGGTGTCTCAAACTGTCTGCGACAGGCTTGTTTTCATCTGTTTTGACCTGTTTACAGTGTATTCGGACATTGTGAATAGGCTATTTAGTGTTTCCGCAAAGTGCGCTCTGTTCTGGCAGTGTTTTTCCGCGTTTTTTCTAAAAATATCGACCTAATGAGACGGTTATTAATATCATAATTTGTTTTGTACGTGCTGAATGGACTGAAATTGGTCCAGGTTGACTTTGAATTGAGTTGTTACTGAATGTTTTTGTTATAGATAATGGTAAAATACGGTCACTTTGAAATATGAGTTGGTAGGGTATTCAGAAAGCGGTAGGAAACGGCAGAGTAAAGTAGGGTAGGAGGGAGTATCAGGCTTAAGAGTTTTTTAATTGCGGTGGGCCAAGCCTAAAAATTGTTTGAACGGGCCGAGCAAAGCTTGAGAGTTTTTTGGTCGGGCTGGGACAAGCTTAAGATTTGTTTGATCGGGTCGTGATAGGCTTAAAAATTTTTTACCAAATTGTGCCAGGCCTAAAAATTCTTTGGTCGGACCGGGTCAAGCTTTAGAATTTTTCGATTGGGCCGGACCATGCCTTAAGAGTTTTTTGATTGAGCCGCGCTAGACTAAAGAACTTTCTTTTTAGCCAGGCCAGGCCTATAATTTTTGAATGAGTCAGGCCAAGTCTGATTTTTTTTGATTGGATACTAAGCCTAAAGATTTTTGATCTGGCCGGGCTAGGCTTAAGAGCTTTTTAAAAAGGGCCGGACTGGTCTTAAAAATTTTTTGATTGGGACAGTGCCGAGCCTGGAAAGTTAAGACTAGAACACTGGGCTAAGGCTCTGGGGCTAGGGCTTTGGGCTAGGGCTCTGGGCTAAGGCTTTGGGGCTAGGGCTCTGGGCTAGGGCTCTGGGCTAGGACTGTGGGCTAGGGCTCTGGACTATGGTTCTGGGCTAGGGCTCTGGGCTAGAGCTCTGGGCTAGGGTTTTGGGCTAGGGCTCTGAACTAAGGCTTTGGGCTTGGGCTAGCTTCGGGTTAGGGCTTTGGGCTAAGGTCTGGGCAATGACATTTACTTTGTGGACAAGTCTTAATACGTCTTTGTGTAACAATCATATTATCCTTTACATCTTTTAACAGTTTCTTTGCCAGATTACCGTTAATCTCTGACTCACTGTGAATGTCAAAACCTTACTAATTGCTTTTCATTAAATTTCGGGGATTTTCGGGATTAATGTCACATTGTCTCATAACATTTGTAAGTAATTAAACATAATGGGCGTGGTAGAAACAAGAATAGATTTTTTGACATTTTTTGCAAATTTATTTGTATTTGAATATCGAATTGCACGCTCGGTTTGTAGCTTTTTGTTGTTTTTGTAGCTGCAAATGACAACCAACGGGTTTAAAAAGTAAACCGGCTGTTTACTCTTGGCAAACTAGCAAATAACACACTAACATACTGTATAGGGGTTTATAAGGGCAACTTTTTTGAGTTTATTATTAGAGATTGGCAACTTTTTTAAAATTTTTTTAATTATTGAAAAAGATGAGCTCAACTCGTGTTAAGTGGAAGCTTGAGGCTGTATAAAGGAGGAGAAAGTAAATATTAAAGCTTTTTTGTCTTTGGCTCACAGTCAATGTGCTAATATGCTAAAGGACTAAGAACAAGGCTTAGGTTGAGGTTCAAGCTCAGGATCAAGATTAGGCTGTGGCTGAGGTTGACAAACTGTGAGTCAATGGCTGTGGCGTTAGTCTCTGCTTCCTTATTGCTCCATTCTTGAGTTAAATTTAGTAATTATAAGATAAAAATAAACTGACATTCATAGATTCTTTAAAAATTTAGTTAGCTGTTTTTGACAAGTCTGCAAATGCAGAAATGTTAACAGTTCATTTGTTTTGACATTTATGGTGTTTGTTGAATTATATTTTCTTATAAAACAAATTTTTGTATTTTAGCGAAGAAGGCTTGAGGTATAGGTTATAGTTACGGCTTGAAGTAAGGTTAAGTTTTGGTTAACGCTAACTTTAATTGTTGGGCTAAACTAACGTCTATATTAATGTTAAGACAAGGCTCTGCTCATGCTCATGCTCATGCTCATGCTCATGCTCATGCTCATGCTCATGCTCATGCTCATGCTCATGCTCATGCTCATGCTCATGCTCATGCTCATGCTCATGCTCATGCTCATGCTCATGCTCATGCTCATGCTCATGCTCATGCTCATGCTCATGCTCATGCTCATGCTCATGCTCATGCTCATGCTCATGCTCATGCTCATGCTCATGCTCATGCTCATGCTCATGCTCATGCTCATGCTCATGCTCATGCTCATGCTCATGCTCATGCTCATGCTCATGCTCATTCTCATGCTCATGCTCATGCTCATACTCATGTTTATGCTCATGCTCACCGTCAGGCTTAACCTTAAGCTAAGATCAAGGCTAAGTTGAGACCAGAGCCAGAGCTAGTTTCTTTGAATACAAACTTCGTACTGAATCATATGTTATTCTTTGTCTACTAAAATATACACTACAATCAACCTTCTCCCCTTTATTATCTTATGCTTTCCCTACAAACTAAAACTTTTTGTTTACATAATTTGAAAAATGGCCACCTAAAAATTAATTTTGGTTCGATTTGCTGACGTTGTGTCTATTTCTGTCGCCAAACGTATAATTTGAAATTACACAGTAGAATAACAAATACCACTTAACTTCGTCTTGGTCTTAAGATTCGAAAAGTCACATTTTTGAGTTTAAGTGTAAAGTCGAGGAGGGGGAGAGTGGGTATATTAGGGTCATATTGTAGTACATACAACATCTCGTACTATGAAGGTTATGTATTTTGATGAGTTAAGATATGAAAAAATATACATTCTGGGGTAGCGTTGGATAAGTAAGAGTAGATTTAAGCACCATAAGGGACACACTGGGTAGGGTAAATGGAGGTAGAGTAAGATGAAGTATGATAAGGTAAAGTAGGGTATATTTTCCAATTCACCATCTTAAAAATGACGTTTTAGCCAAGCAAACACCACGTACAGTATTAAAGTCATTTTATGTTTACAAGTTTTTGTTTTTCAACATGCAATTAACCAAAGCTCACCAAACTTGTGCACGCTTCAGCATAATCTCATATATCTTGACAACACTCGTTTGCATAATGTTTTCTTCCGGTCGTACCTGAACGTTCTTCGTATCGTGCGCCGAGAGTTTCGCGGATTCCGAGAAAATTTTGTTTAAAACATTAGATTATTGGAACGGAGATTGGTGGATAATAAGCTCAAAGTGCAATTGGATGGCATGACGAGAAGAGGCAGATTTTTGTTTTATAATTACTATTATGAATAGAAGTTATTTTTGTTACTGTAGTGAGGGGCTAGCATTTCAAGCTTTAAAAGAAGAACAACATATTTTTTACTTTTTGCTATTGTTTAATACAGTAAACCTGTGTATAACGAATCGCTAGGGGAATTGAAATCTGTTGGTTATGAAGAGGTTTCGTTATATATAGGTTTTAAATGCACTTTGTAGTGTTTGCCGGAGATTTAAAGGTTAAGTGTTATACAGGGGTTTTGTTGTAAAGAGGTTCTGAGGTTCCACTGTATTTTATGTTATATAATAGGTAAAGATTGAGAGAAAAATTTTGTTATAGGTAACGCTTGGGAAAAGATAAAGTTTAAACTAAAGTTAAGACTAGGTCGCTTGAGCTTAATTCTAGGCTAAAGTTTATTGCAAGGCTAATATTGTGGCAAAGACTAAAACTAATATAGAAAACTTAGACTAAGGCTAAAGCTAAGGCAAAACCTAAGATTAAGACTAACGCTAAGGCTAAGGTAATGAGAAACACTTAATTTTAAGGCTTGTTTAATGAAGATTTATTGTAAATATATATGCAGTAAATAATAACTGTATAGCAAACTACAAAAGGATTGAAACATCGTTTGCTTTAGCGGGGTTTTGATACATCCGAAATTTTTATTTATGAATCAGTGCAAATTTTTTTTCTAAGGGATTTAAAGACTCGCTAAAACAAAGGTTTTGTGGTAAGCGGAGTCCTATCAGCGAATTTTCATTGTATATTAAATGTAAAATACTCCAAAAATCATTATATTTTTTATACAAAAAAAGAAATTATTTATTTTTGCACATTTTGAAATTTTTGCAATATGCAATTTGGTTTGAAAGTGTCTCTTTTTAAGTTTTACATACAAAATTATTGTTTTGTAACTTTGTAAATTAATATTATCTTAACGTCTGCTTTGTACGTGGTATTTAAAATGTCGTAATGTGCATTTTTAGAGTTTTTTATCTTAAAATACTGGGTTTACATTGTAAAATACGGTGTTAGTAAGTAGAGCAAGATTTTTATAGTTATTGAAAGGCGTGTAGAACGAAACTTCTGTATAACAAGCAACTTTCGAATCTCTAGCTAATACTATAAAGAACATTTAAAACTGCTGTAATACGAAACTCATTGATAACGATCAAGGTTAAAAGCCCCATACCATTTGTTATACAGGAATTCAGAATAAGGCTAAAGTACGGTAGAGCTAGTATTAGGTTAGAGTAAGGTTGGAGTAGAGATATAAGTTAGGATAGATCTAGGCTAGATTTTGAACGCGGTATAGCTTGAGAAGTCAGATCTCTGGGTATACCTCCTTTTGCACACTTTTCATTCATAAAGCTGACACTTTCACCTGTCATAATACGATTCAAAATTGAAAAAAAAAGTTTTTGACTGCGTAGACATTGTATAATTAGTAGGGCCCGCTTTTTCGGAAAATGGCCAAGTTTTTGGAACCAGGCCACCTGGGTGGGATTAATTATTCATCGAGAAGGGCGTTGCATTTCATTTCCATAACACTGCTTGTTGAAGGTCGGGAGAGATAACAAGATTTTTTTAGGTGAGGAGATGATAATGATGTAGGGTAGGGTAAGATAAGGTAGGGCAGGGTGTTGTAGAGTAGAGAAAGGTAGGGTGAGTAGGGTAGGGTAGGGTAGGTAGGGTAGGGTAGGGTAGGGTAGGGTAGGGTAGGGTAGGGTAGGGTAGGGTAGGGTAGGGTAGGGTAGGGTAGGGTAGGGTAGGGTAGGGTAGGGTAGGGTAGGGTAGGGTAGGGTAGGGTAGGGTAGGGTAGGGTAGGGTAGGGTAGGCTAGGGTAGGGTAGGGTAGGGTAGGGTAGGGTAGGATTGGGTAAAGTAAGACCGCGCTTACTGGACCCACTTGCAAGCTCAGTACCTTTTCAATATGCAAATTTTTAGTTTACTATAACCTTGAATTGAGTTTTACCATATGACCTTAAGATGTACCGTAACCCCCACATCCGGCCCAATTTCCAAGAAATGGACTAAACTCGCCTTGTTATGACATGAATTTTCGGTCCGGCATGACGCGAATTCGAAAACAGTTTGAGCAGTCCAGAAACACTGACGTTTTGACACTTCTTTTATGGGGGTGGTGCCAAATATTGGCGTAGTGGGAGGAGAGAGATGGGCCACAAACAACACCTTTTTTGTTAGTGGGGGCTATTAACTCGGCATGTATTTTAAGTTAAAGAGGTAGGGGTAGGGCTATTTTTTTTTGAGAGGAGGGAGGGGGGGAGGGGTGTTTTTTAATTTTTTAGGTGGAGGGGGGGGGTTGAGGTAGTACTAAAGTTAAGAAATGGAGTAATATGGAATTTAAAGGGAAGAGCAATATTGAATTTAGAAGGGGGGGGGGGTACTATAAAATTTAGGAATGGAGTAACATTGACTTTTGAATAAGCAGTTCAATATATTTTTGAAAAACCTTGTTCAAATAATTCGGTGCGTTTTTTAAATTTTTTATAAATTTGAGAGCCCTATTTATGTTGTTCAAATAGTTCTGGGCTCCCTTTAGATTGTTCAAGTAATTCTGGGCCCCCTTTAGATGGTTCAAATAATTCTGGGTCCTCTTTAAATTGTTCAACTAATTCTGAGCTACCCCACACCGAAAATTTCTCTTTAAAAGGGCTCAGAATTTTTTGAACAACTTAATGTGTTGTATTTACCTTACAGTATCATGTTTTATGCCCTGTACTTTAAAAAAAATTTTTTTTGTAATTTTCTTTACCATTTCAATGTTTTTTTTCAATCTAGACATAAAACTTTCGTTCTCTTAGACAACAAGATAAATTTAACTTTATTTGAATTTGAAAAAAAAGTTTAAAATGATTACAATTGGACGTGTGACGTTAAGTGTGACAATAGAAAAACATGACTATAAAACAATGATGCTTTTCAGTTTTACTATAGGTTTTTTTTGCGTTTTAAAACAGTTTAAAGTCTAAACATAGGTTAAAGTCGAGTTCAGGCTAGAATAAAACTAGAGCTAGGGTACAAGTAAAATAAAACTAATTGTAAGGTGCGGCAGGACAGAAACAAGTTAAGGGTAGGGTAGCTCTAGACAAGGGTATCGCTTGGATTTTGGGTTATGATACAACTAGGAGTAAAAAGAAGCTATAGTAGGGTACAGCTACAATAGGATAAAGCTAGGGTAAGGAAAAACTAAGGTGGGATGGATAAAAGTATGATAATGTAGAGTATAAGGCAAGGCAAGGCAAGGCAAGGCAAGGCAAGGCAAGGCAAGGCAAGGCAAGGCAAGGCAAGGCAAGGCAAGGCAAGGCAAAGGCTAGGGTTCTGGGCAAGGGCTCCGGACTAGCTACTTTTCACTGTCGTATTTTATACAAATATACACTAGTTAATGGCCTTTTATATAATAATACTATGATGTTGTTTAATTTCATACTGACACCCGGTCTAAAGTACTGTACCTAGTTTTCAGTGTTTTAATAGTATGATTACTGTGTTGTTGTTTTCTAAAGTAGCAATAATAAGGAAACGATCCCGAGGAATCCTTAATGAATATTTGTAACATAATTGCTTGTACATATACTATTACACATAATACGAAAAACAGTCTGTGTTACATATAATATGACCCAGAATAAGACAACAGTCTATATTACATATTATATACTATAACACACATTAGGACTTCTTCCTTGTTATGTATTATGACATGTTGTAAAGTGGGCGATACGTTGAAAAACTCTTCGGATTAACATGCCACGTAGCTTATCGTATTTAAACAATGGAACGGATGTTTACTCGGCCATAAAAAGGTAGTGTAAACGATGTGATAAACATAACGTGGCCACGGATAATCTCTACTGTGTTTTGAGGAGCTGGGATATTAACCATGAGTTGTTATATGTGTAGTAGATCAAAGTTTAAGTTAACATGGGTTATATATATAAATAGGTGAAGTATGGGCGTGGTGTCAGTGAGAAGGTATTCGTGAAACATACTGAGTACTTAGGTGTATATTTATAGTACTATATAAATTTTAATTTCTTTGGGTGTTCTACTATATAGTATCAAATTGTTTTGAAGTGTAATGTAATACTATATAGTACTAAATTTTTTTGTGCTATATAGTATCATTTATTTTTATTACTATGTAGTATGAAATTTCTTTTGGTTATAGTACTATATAGTATGAACATTTTTTTAGTGTCGGTACTATATAGTATCAATTTTTTTGTCATAGTTCTATATAGTATTAAATTTTGTTTGTGTGTAGCAATTAAAATTATCAAATTTATTTAGTTATAGTACTATATAGTATCAATTTTTGCAATTGTGGTACTAAATAGTATTACATTTTTTGGTTATAGTACTATATGGAAACAACTTTTTGAATGTAGTACTAAGTAGTATTAAATTTTTTTTGTTTATTGTACTCTATTTTTAATATTAAACTTTTTGGTTTATAGCACTATATAGTACCAAATTTCAAAAAGTCGTATTACTATATATATAGCATTAATTGTTTTTGAATACAGTACTATATAGTACTAAATTTATAATATTTTTGTAAAACTCAAACCCCAAAACATACGTATATATGTATAGTAAGCCATAAGACATGTAGTCTTTCCTCAATATTACGTTACTTATTACTATACGCATTACGATTTAAATTAGAAAAATATTGTCTGTATTACAATATTGGTCTAATATATAAAGATTTACTATGTAATAACCATATTTTTTATTTTTATTGTAATAACAGTCGTATGGTGTAAAATATTATTGTTTTTGAGTGTAATATATTGTTTTAGTATAACTGTTTTACTTTCAGAAGTTCTATGTCATGACAGGTGGAATTGCTGGTGGTGTACTGTATTTTTGAAGCAACGGTGGGGGTTGGGCTGAAATTTAAGGTTTATGGAAAGGGGGGGGGGAGAGTAGTGGAAAAGGAGGGCTAGTTTTGACATTATATTAGGTCGTTCAAATAATTCTGTGCCCCAAATTTCGAAAAAAGTGCCTTTTTTCTGCTGCTTTGAAAAGGGGCACAGAATTATTTAAACAACTTAATAGTATTAAGGCTATACCTTATCATAAAGGTTATATTATAGTACCCTACCTTGCCTTAAGCCACTCATGCTAAACGCTTACAGTAAGACACTATTTCACTTAAAAATAGCTTTTAAACTACAGTAATCCTCTACTCAATTCATTACCTCCAATTAACTACCATACCCAAAATCCAAATTCAAAATGATATCAAAAATGCCGCCGGCGAGTTAAACGAACTGTCATTTAAAATAAGTGTAGGTTAAAGCTCAATAAACGACGGAGTGATATTAAACTCAAACCGACCAAACCGACCGGAACGACTGTGCAAATTTTAGTTCCAAAAGAAGCTCCAGGAAGTTCGGCCGAACACAGGAAGGCCTATATATGGACTTGGCAGTTCAAACGAACAGTTGGGGTGTTTTGGATTGGGTTCAAGTTTTTGAGCTAGAATTTCGAATTTTAATTTTTTAAAATAAAGTTTTTTGTTAAAAAATTTAAACTTAAATATTAATAATTTAAAACTTTTCTTATTTATCTGCTTTTTAAGTACAGTACTTTCACTATATATGCCACTCGAAATAATTTTTAGTGCAAATTGACTTGGCGAGACCAAATTTCTTGTTTACTATGAGGAGAGTTGCTTATACCGACAGTTCATTATATATAGAAACCACTGTAGTTACAATGAAACCTTTTTAGTATGACTCTCAATAGTATGACATTCTTCTTATAAGGACAGGTTTTGAACGCTTTTTTTAATAGAACCTTTATCAAAAAAACAGTTAGGTAATGTGACATTCTGGTTATGAGGAAAGGTTTGGACTAGTGACTTGGGTGTCATACTAAAGAGACTTGACCGTACTACTTTCTCAAACGTTTTTTGTGAAAGAGTTCTTTTATGGTTTATCCGTATATGAGAAATGCCTTCTACGTAGGCTTGTAAAAGGGACAAGCTTTATCTTTCGGCCCGGTCTACATGCTAGGCCTTGGTTTGGGTTCTGGCTTTTGAAGTGTATGGGCCTTCTAGAGCCTTCATTTAGGCTTGGCCTTTTTCAAACTTTTGCTTTAGCGCGGGGCTAGAGCCGGAGCCAGAATTAGGTCTAGTAAGCCTTTTTTTAAGTTTACTTCTAGCCTATTTTTAGAGCAAGAAGTATCTTAGCTACAGTAGCTCTAACTATTTCAAAAACAGCTAATAGTTAAATATATTTGAGCCGGAAACATATTTTTGATTATTATTATAATTATTATTATTATCATCAATTATTTTTGCTAAGTTCCAGAGATTTGCGTTACTGATTTCTCCAGGGATTTTCAATTTTTTAAACTTGCAATTAATACATATATATATTTATATATTATGCTAAAAACAAAGTCGACTTCTTCTATAAAAACCCAATTTTTGAACTTATAATAGTCGTATAGAGAAAGTTTATCTTTTTTGAGTTACAAAGCAAATAATGGGTAGTTTAAACTTATAAACACATTAGCTTTTTGCAAGTTCTTGTTTTATTGCTTTGGTTTATTAACCAGGGTAATAAATTTAAACTATTATAATATATACAAGAGTTCTACTGTAACCAAAGCCGGGCGGGCAATTATGGTCTGGGGGTGGGTCGAAAAAATCCACAGGGGGAACCACGTTCAACTTTTTTTGAAACTTTTTTGAGGGTGGGGATATCACCTCTGCCTCCCCCTCCCCCCTTCCTTCGTAGTGCGCGGCCCTGACTGAAACATATAAAGTTGTTGATACTAAATGTTATACTGACTATAACGAGCTTTTTATAAGTTACTAGGCTCATTACAAATAGAGTCAACAATATCTGTAAGGTAGAGCTAAGACAGAGGCACGGTGAGGGTAGGGGCTAGAGTGAGAAGTGAGGCTGAAATAGAGCTGGGCTTGAGCTATTAGGTGCGACATAAAGAACCAGCCATTTTTTACAGGAAATTACAAACAAAGTATGGCGGGTTCATTATGTCGGCACCTAATAGAGCAAGATCGGGCTTTAATAACTAAAAAGCATTGATTTATTATAACAACTTTTTACCGTGGTGTATCATAAAAATGTATTATACTATAGTTAGCAAAATTTCATATACTTTGATACCTTTTAATAATAAACTTGAGATGTTGAACTGTAAAGCAAACATCTTGTTGAAAAAAGGGTTGAAACGAATAATTAAGAGTTATTTATGAGTTTCGGCTGAGTTGCAAAATAACCCACTACTCTATGGACTTGCATATTACTGTGCGTGTTGATGTACGAAGTCTGCTACGTGCTTTTTTCGAAATTCAAACTTTTGTGAAAAGATGTACTATTAAACTATGCGCTTTTTAGATATAGCGCTTTGCTATGGTTGTGTTTCAAAGTCTATTTCAATTAATTATTCATCGCTTTTGATGTAGAAGGGTATGACAGGTCTTGTAACCCACTCAGTAAAAAATATTACGTTAGTATGTAGTATTTAGTGCTGCAGTAAAAACTCAATATTTATTTGGCTATAATGAGAGATACTATAAAATGGCATGGCTTACTAGAAGTTACTGTAATGTATATATTATAGTTTATAGATATCGTAGGGTAGCTAGGGTAGGTAGGGGTAGAAGCAGAAACAGGGGCTAAGAATGGCTACAGCCATGACTATGACTAAGGCTCTTGTTATTTTGTTGTGTTATAGTACTGTATGATGTCTTTGGAGTATAATAACACATATAAAACATTATACTACATAAAAACCTGAGCTGTACACTGTAGTCCTTGTATACTATAACACATAACACTAATATCTCTATTTACTTTCACAATAGTAATATATAGCATTGTACATTATGGTTTATCTAGTCACAATGTCTTTTACATTGTAGTAGAGTTAATCTAGAATTATCTAAAGAAAGGAAATTTGCTAATATTGTACTCGAGTATAATACTATTTAACTCTGTTTTGCATTTTACTTGTGGTTAATTTTATAATTGTATTATGTGGGGGTACATGCTCATTTATAATTTATATATAATCAACTATAACATGTATGCTAATTAGGAAGTAAATCTTTATAAAATATAGGTAACATGTTAAAACATGTTTCAGTAGGAATTCACAATAGTTCCTAGTATTTTTAAGTAATTATCGGTTTTTTTGTATTTGTGACGAAATGTCAAAAAAAGTATTGGTTTTTACAAAGGATTTAAAACTTGACATTTTATGTTTTTAAAAGCGTTTTTAATACTGTTTTTAGTTAATTTTGGATGATTTTAGTTTGTGACGAAGTGTCACAAAAATTATTGAAAAAAATGTTTTTTGCTAAAATCAAGTGTTTTTTGACACTTCGTCTAAATTTTTTTCCTAATTTTCTGCCACAAAACATAAAATTCAAAAAAACGTAAAAATTGACGTAAATTCCGCTTTCGTACCGTATTAGTACAACATACGTTTTGCGGCATGAAATTGAATTGAAAGGTTGAAATTTTGTTTCATACCAAACTTTTTAATCCCCTGAGGGAATTTCCGGTTCTTTGACATGATGATTACTGTCTTCGTAATGTTTCGCGATATTGTCTATGACAGAAGTGGAAGTGGGGTTATATTTAGAAAGGTATAATGTCAGGAGGTAGTATGGGCTAGATTTTTACAAGAACCGGACCCATTTTTTGTCCAGGTTTAATCTCTTTTAAATTTTCCTTTGGCCGGCCTTCCCCTTATCGAAATTTATTAAAATTTTACACTTTTTTAAGTCAAATCTTTCCTTGCAGGACTTAAGCTGGGCTTTTCAAACCTTGTTTTAGGTCCCGCTTTCAACTAGTACGATCCTGCCCGGCTCTTTTTAAAGTTTTTTAGCTTGGCTTGGGATAAAGACAAGAGGACTAGGCTAAAACTGATTTGAAAGGGACCAGGCGGAAAAATGTGGGCCTTGCTATTAAAAAAAGGTTTTGTGCCATTTTCAACGCAACTTTCTCAAAAAATTTTTTTTAAATTTTCAACATTTAGTAGCTATCTTTTATTGTCTAAAAGAAGTTAAAAACGTTTTTTTCATAACAAAACTCTTCTCTTTTTGTCATTTTTTGTTGTCAGACCAAAGAGATTCAGGTGTCTGGAGCTTTGTTTTCCAATTGACATTTCCAACTTCAATAGATGTTGTTGTCCTACAACTTAATCGTTTTTTAAAGACAAAACTTTGGCATTTTTATAGAAAAAAAGGGCATCACACTGAGTTGTATTTTGTGGCCGGAGGCGTTTTTATCATTGAATTTGTACAATAATTCGTGATTTTTCGGAAGTTTTTATATTTTGCCATTTTAAAAATTGGGAATGAGGATTTTCGTTATATATGTCATTTTGCATAAAAACAATTTTAAAAGTTTTGGCATAAAATTTAAAAAAATTGTAAATTTTTTGAATTTTCAAATTTTTTTTTAAATTTTAAAATTTTGTTAAAGTTTTTTAATAGTAGCTTATGTTATGGTAATTATTTGTGCAAAGTTTCACATTTTTGTCTTGCTCCATTTTAGAAAAACGGCTTGCTAAATATTCAAATTTTAGTTTTCACGCCAAATTTGGCATTTGGTTTTACCATCAAAATTTGATGAAAAAACCTTGTAAAATACGAATGTTATTTTAATTTTGTTTCAAAAGTAAATTTTTAACACTTTCACATTACAATGCCATCATCCCATCCCACACAATACTCTCTACTACAATATGACCCATAAACAATTTAGTACAAGGCATATTTCAAAATTACTCGTTTTCCATTGAAATTCTCTCAGACACGGTTAAGTATGTAAATTAAACGTACTTACGAGACAATAACCTACTTACAACTATCGTATTTACAAGCACTCAATCACCTGCCATTTCACAGTGCATTTCTGTCATTTTATAACGATACAATGTTAAAATTGCTTACATACAATGGGAAACTTGCATTGTATTTCCAATTTTTACAATTTGAAAATGTATACATTTATGTCTTTACTATTCTTTACTATAAGTTTTTACTCTGTAAACGGGGTTTTTCGTAATTAACATATTTTCAAATGGCCAAAAAGGGGCGGAGCCTAAATTTTAAAACTGGAAAGAAAACTTTGAAATTTTGGAATTTCTTTTTAATTTTACAATCTGCTAAGACATTGTTAGCATAAAGTGTTGTAGGAGCGTATTTTGGGTTTTGTGGTGTAAAGAAAGTTTTTGCAAATTAATTTTTTAGGTATGTGTGGGAGGGGGGAGGGGGAGATAAGGAAGGGTAGGGTTGGGTAGGATCGGGTAGAATAGGATAGAACAGGGTAGAGTAGGGTCATTGTAAAACCTTATATGGACCTCTTTCGATCAGGCCTGTATTCCCAATACAGTATCCCAAAACTTTTCTTTGTCGGGGTAGATCTTGGTTTATATGGAATTTGTAAATTATGACAGTTTTCAGAAAACTTTTTAAATTTAAAACCTATGTAAACGATACTGAACATGTTGTTTTTGAGTTTAAAACGTGAAAACATGTTTTGTGTTGGTCAGTTCTTTTTAAAAACACGTCAGTTTTTAAATTGGATTATGCTTTTAAACAGTAGGATGCACGTATATCTAATAATATCACAGTAGAGTTTGAAGTTTGAATTTATGCTTAACTCTTTTTTATTTTTACCTTACTATAGGCTAAAAATAGTTACACAGGAGTTTTACTGTATTATATAAGAAAATTCTGCCACAAGCAAGTTTAAGCCTAGTATAACGTAAGATACAGTATCTACGCCACTTTATACACGCCATCCTCAAACTTTTTAAAATTTTTGTAAAGTCATTTACTGTACCATACAATACAATATACTATAACATATCATGCGGTAAAATGCGGGCTTTAGTAGCTACATGAGTGTGCAAAAACAGCAAAAAAGTGTAGTTTTGAAATTGTCACGCTACAAAGTAATGAGACTAGTTTAATACTGTAAACCATTGAATGTCATGTCAATTCCTTTTTTATTTTTTTAAAATAGCAAACATATGTAGAATGGCAAGCACATTGTTGGATACTTTCATGTAATTATTTAGCTGTTTTACTAGTTTACTTTTGGTTTGCTCTACTTTAACCCACCCTTACCTTTCAGCCATAATTCAGTCTATAGCTATTTACATTATGAACCCAACAAGTACGTTAGATGTCGCAATTTTAAACCGAAACGCCTCCAAAAACAAGTCAAACTTTTAAATATTTTATGAATTGTCGGGAAAATGTGACAGACTCGATTTGGTGACGTTTCGGCCGTTACGCAGTTTGTAACTTTCTATACATGTACATTAACATGTAAACATATGTCAAGGTGAAGTTCAGTGTTGGTCTTGAGTTGTAGCTAATAAGGTATGTATTGTTAATGTTTGGGTGAGAAGTATATCTTGTGGTATGATCTTGTAGTATAGAAGCCACATTTTACTTTTATACGTAACCTATGTATAAAAATAGGTATCAATGACATCATATGAATCTTAGTACCAATAAGATTAGAAAACACAGTAATCTTATTGGTTTAGATGATGAATATAGTCTGCGTGATGTCTTATTAATATAGTTGAGCTAAATCTTATTCTAATTGAAAATTAACATACTTGGCTGTTAGGATGACTAAATGATAAGGTATTAGTCTATGTTAATATACGTGTTCATTTACTGCCTTGCCTTGCCTTGCCTTGCCTTGCCTTGCCTTGCCTTGCCTTGCCTTGCCTTGCCTTGCCTTGCCTTGCCTTGCCTTGCCTTGCCTTGCCTTGCCTTGCCTTGCCTTGCCTTGCCTTGTCTTGCCTTGCCTTGCCTTGCCTTTCTCTTTTAATCTAACTTGATTACCCTGCCTCACGCTGAAAAAAAATAAAAAAAAGAACCCCCCCCTCCTCTTCCCCCACCTTCTTCCCTCTCCTCTCCCTCTCCCCCTCCTTCCCTTCACCAGTTCCGAAATGGCTTTGCTCTACTCTAATTAAAAATTACCTTTCTTCACTCTATTAGCATTAACTATATGAATAATATGTACTACTAATGTCTTAAGATACCTTGAGTACGTATCACTACAAAGCTTGGTACATAATCATTGCACCGATTACAAAGTCAAATATTTTACTCTTTGAAACAATGTAAATCTCAATAAAACAATGTCAATACCTTTGGAACAATGTAAATTTGGTGTCTTATAGACGTGACATTCTGTGGCAATCTTGAGTATGAGGCTCAAGAGTCTATTAAAGATTAATCCTTATGTATCATAATAAGTATATATAGTCATGAATATGATGAGTTGGTATGTGTAATGAGTGCATTTTGGAGATTACTTTGGTACGTGTTTTAGTAAGGTATGATAAGGTATGGTAAAAGTTGTTGCTTTTAACTAGGTATGAAGACTGTATGACATTTTTTATTAGAAATGAGTATTTTATTACATTTGTAATTTTAACTATACATATAGTTAACCTTGAGTCCCTCTAACTATGTCATCATATTCAAATACAAACACTGCGTCATCACACCCTCTACATCGTATATCGTATTACATAATTGTCCTAATCTCCTACATCTACTTCTTTATGCGTATAAAAGATGTAGATGCAGAAGAACGCGCTCAGTACGGGCGGCATACGATGACCCGGATTGTATTATAGTAGAGTATGAATTTTAATTTTTGAACATTTTTTAGAATTTTTTATTAAAATTGAGGATTTTGTGACATTTTTAATTTGAGTCGATGATTTCATGCCATTTTTTATTAGATATCAACATTTTTTGTCATTTTTTATCTTTTATTCGTGTTATTATCTGTAATCAATTTAAAATCCGTATTTTACATTAACCTTCTTCAGGGAAGAAAACAAAAACAATGTTGCGATTGATAGTAGGTGTGACGACGTTATTCATGGTGATGGGCCAACTCAAAGCAGCTCCAAAAACTCCAGAACCGGTGCGAGTAATGGAAGTGAATATGGAAAGGGACGGTGATGACTTGAGGCCCGAATTCTTGGTAAGATTTTAGGTTTTTTTAAATTTTGAAAATTACTGACCCTTGCCTAGGTAAGCCTTAGTTTTAGTCCTACAGCTAAAATTGTTTTTAATATTAAAGTAACAAATATTATTTTTTAACGTTTTGAGCACTAGAAAGTAAAGATTCAGTAAAAAACATGAAAAACTTGATCTTTTTGGAAAAAAAACCTACTACAATTTGGAGCCTCATATCTTTATAACTAAACTTTTTTTAAAAACAGTTCTAAGCAGTTAAAAACAAATTTTCTAAGCTTTAATATTATGTAAACACTATGCATATTCTGTATTTGATTGTCTCTATACATTTGATTAAACTAGCTATATTCTAACTCAGGATAATATAGAGATAGGTGACTTTGACAGGCTGTAACTTTTTCGAAAATTTTTTTAAAAGTTTTTGTTTATTTGAGTTAAAACCACATACAAGTACCTCAGATTTGATATAAATTTTAGTTTGCTCGTACTGGTACTTTTTTTGTTATGCCGTTTTTCTTTACTCCAACTTCAATTTTTCGAAAAAATTTCAAAAAATTTAAATTTTTTGTAAAATACGAGATTTACTTCTAACTTATTTTTAATTTCAATTACCCTAAAATAATAACAACCACATTTTCAGCCTTACTACACTTCAGACTACGAAGCCGTTGCGAATATGTTGGCGCGATTGCAGCAACTTCAGGATAAGATTGCGGATATTGACGTGAAACAGAAGCGCGACTTCCGATTCTACGGGTCGCGGGGAAAGAAGTCAGTACGTGAGACACGGAGGTGAGTACTATTATCTGTTTATACTTTTTGAAAGGCTTATAGTGTCTTCTTAGTCGACTTAGCTTAAGCTAGAGCTAGAGCTAGAGCTAGAGCTAGAGCTAGAGTTAGAGCTAGAGCTAGAGCTAGAGCTAGAGCTAGAGCTGGAGCTAAAGATTGGGCTTGAACATTAGCTTAAACTAAGCCTTAGCTTAGCCTGAGAGTGGGTTCTAGCTTTAGCCTTAAGCCTAGGAATATCTGTTATAAATAATAATGCTATTAAACCCCTCATCTTCTAGTCATCTTTTTGAGTTAAACTTTAATTTAAAATTAATGTTGCAAAAGTAGTGTCTCATCCGAAAAGGCTCGACTTCCTGGTAGTAAGGATGAAGTAAAGGTTGTTTTTTGAGTACAAAATTAACTGAATTTTTATTAACTTTGGTGTAAAGATACTTTTATTTGCATTTAGGGTTGGTTTTTGAAGCTTGACAAATTTTAATCTGGGTACTTTGATCGTGCTAAGTTGTACGTCATTTTTTGAAAAGGAGAGCAGAAGGAGGGAGGGGGGGGAAGAAAAGAGGTTTGGGATGACAAATTCTAAAATACGTCTTTTTTGGTTATGAAGGAGCTTCTATGAACGTTTTAAGTACCATGGGGACCCTTTTAGTGTTTTTAGTACTATTAGTCTTATTTCAATTTAAAAATTTTTTTTTTAATTTGAAATTTTTAAAAAATGACAAAATTTTTTAGACCCAAAGTTTCAAATATTAATTTTTTTTGGTTTTCAGATTCAATTACATGCCGTCCCGAGGGTAGACCAAACTATCAAGCCAAAACGAATGATGTTCACCATCATCGCTTACAATCGCTGCTTCTCATCATTGTAAAGTTGTTAGTAAAGGTTTCTGTACTATTGTGTCATATTTAATCGAATAATAAATGTTTGTTGTAAATGATGGTTGGGTTTATTACTTTAGTTTTATATATTAGTTTAGCATGAGCATGAGCATGAGACTAAGCCTTAGAAGAAGACAGAAAGCACAACGTATTTTACCGTGGAACTACAATTTTAAAATGACGTACACTTATAAAAGAGAATTGTTTGTCCAAACAATTCCGACGTCAATTTAAAAAAACGTATGTTTATTACAGCAGCTAAAACATTTGACAATTTGAGAATGTTAGTTTAATGTTTGTGTACACTATGGCTATTACTAGAAATGTTTCATTGTACGATTTTAAGTACAAGTAGATAATTGTGATAATGTCATAAGTGTTATCACCGAGGCCTTCATAGTATAGACAGAAAGAATACATTCACTTTACATTTTCCTTTTTCTAGTTTGTCCTAATTCTGTTCTAGTCATATCTTAACCTTAGTTTTGCCCTTTTTTTGCCTTATCTTTGGCATATTATGGTCCTACCTTAAATTTAGCTTAGCCTGCTCTAGCAATGCCCTGGCCACTATAGTTTCTGAAGTTTAGTTACTTACACCTACAATATAATACTTCACAATACAAAAAATATAGCGAATACATTCATCTTTTGCAAAATCGTACTTGGTTAACAAGCTGCTATAAGAAAACTGCAAAAACATGTTCAAAACTTAAAAATTTAAAATTACAATTGACGTAGCTATAAATAGACACAAATTACAATATAGTTGGACCTAGCACGAGCGCACCCGCAACGACAACGAACAGCACTTGGCATTTCGCACCACGTACGTGGACAGCACGATAAAAGAAGAGGACGGTCAAGCAACAGGACAGTCGAATATTGGAGTCAGTAGTTGATCAGCAGGCGCAGGACAGTTGGGACGTCCGAAGGACGTCACATACTTTATATCTGTGATCTTTATCGTTATTGGTTTATATTATATATTGTTGAATGTATAGTGGAGGTAAATCTATTATATAGTATCTGAGGGCTGTTTGGAGAGTTATAGAGGTTATTACACATTGGTTTATATCTGTAGGGTCCTACCTTAGATCCGAATATATTTACATACATCTAGTCTAAAACATTTTATTATCTTCTGTAAAAAACATTTTTCCATTGTTACCTTGCTAAGCCTGCTACAATAAGTAGACTAGAATTGTTACACACCTTCTAATAATAAGCAGTGTAATCTTTTACTTTGCAAATTAATTTAAAAGTGTTAATTAGTTAAGGTCAAACAAGATTTGCAACGGATTTAAGTATCTTTTTTAAAGTAAAGACGTAGTAGATTAGACATTATAAGATATACCTAACTTGGTACGTAAGAGATGTATGAAGCATAGTGAACTAGTTTAGTGATTATAGATGTAGTATACATATTACTTTACAGGTAGGTAGTATATTACCTTTAAAAATGTAATTCAGTGTTACTTGGAAAAAAAGTTACTGTGGAATAAAAAACGCTTACTGAGCTAATATATATGAAGTATAAAAGTATAAAAAGTAAAGATTTTGATAATATGAGCCAACAGAGAAGCGTTTCATGACGTTGTATCTGTAATTGTACTCTTCAGAACATCCTGTGACGTTTTCATTTGAGGCAACTATAACCACACTTTAGGATGTGTAAGTATACGATATTGTATTATAGCTTTGATAATTATTAAAAACATCTTCTTACATACAATATACGTAGTATTACGTACGTCAATGTGATGCTATTGATCATAAGATAAGATCTTAATTTTATCTTTACTCATAGTGATCTTAGCGGTAGGTGTAGCCTTAGTCTAAGCTCGAGTCTGAGTTTGAGTTTGAGCTTGAACCTGAGCCTGAGTCAGAGCCAAAGCCGGAGCCGGAGCCTGAGTCTGAGCCTGAGCATATGCTTGAGCCTAAGCTTGCGCCTGTACTTGAGCTTGAACCTGAGCTTGAAACTGAGCCTGAGCCCGAGCCTAGACCAAGCCATAGCCCAGAGCTTTTTAAAACTCTACAGCCCCAGTCCAAAGCCGTAGCGCGTCCTACTGTACTATAGCTAGAGGTTGCTTTACCTTACTTTACATTACCTTCTAAAAATATCCTTTTCCCCCACCCCCTCTAAACTATAAAACAAAATAAACATTCGACTATAATATTAAACTAGTGCGTTGTACCCCTTGATTGACAGACCTTTCCTACGCACGTTTATGTACCCAAAAGGACAAAGTGCGAAGTCAAAAAGTTCATAAAACATTTATAAATGTTTAAAACATCATGAAGTGGCACATGAATAACAATGTTTAATATAAAATTGATGAATCAACAGGTGGTAAGATACGTATATAGTTGTTCAAAAAGTTATGAGCCAAAGTCGCTGAGTCGTGTGTTCAAAAAGTAATGAGCCAAAAGTTCTGAGCCGCGTGTTCAAAAAGTAACGAGCTAAAGTTGCTGAGCCGTCTGTTCAAAAAGTAATGCGCCAACATTTCTGTGTCGCTTGTTCAAAAAATAATGAGCCGAAAGTTCTGCGTTGTCTGTTCAAAAATTATTGAGCCAAAAGATTCTGAGCTGTAGCTCACTATTTTTTGAACAATTTTATACTTATGTATGGAGAGCTATAACAACTTTAAAAAAATTTTTTTTTAATTTTAAAAAAAACTTTAAAATGTAAAAAAATGCATAATACGATATCCGAAGTAGCAAGTAATAAGATAACTTACGTTTTGATAAAAGAAAGACCAATTAATAAGCCTGCTGATAGTGTAATATAATAAACCTTATCGAGTGACCTCTAAAGACCTTTGGAAAAAGAGAAAACTTTCGTCGAAGAGAAATCTTGATCATTCAAGGCTTTTTTAAATTGCCACCACGTGGTGTACAAACGGCTTTACATTTTGTAAAATACGTATTTGCTCGCAACTCAACGAGAGCTTAAATATTCTTTATTATCTGCTATCTCTCAACGAAACGAATAGAGATTCAAATATCAACTATGGTTGATATAAAAGGAAAACTGGCCAAATTGGACGAGGTTTTGCCTAACATTCTGCTTGATAAGGTAGGTTTTTCTTTTTTAATTTTTACTGTTTCCTACAGTAGAAGTAAGGGGTGAAGACTAACTTTTGTATGATGAATTGCTTGGGGATGTA
This sequence comes from Bursaphelenchus okinawaensis, assembly GCA_904066225.2. Classification (NCBI taxonomy): domain Eukaryota; kingdom Metazoa; phylum Nematoda; class Chromadorea; order Rhabditida; family Aphelenchoididae; genus Bursaphelenchus; species Bursaphelenchus okinawaensis. The sequence continues at coordinate 8,750,417 of CAJFCW020000006.1, read as the reverse complement.
AAAAGAGCAGTTTGTCATAAAAACGTTTCGTTAAGATTTTTGCCATACAGGAGGTTTACTGTACCTTTATTTGTCCTAGCTTTTCTCTTTTTTGTAACAGCCTATTTGTAAGTTTATCAAAGCCTTACCCCTTCTCTGCCTTACCCAAACCCACATCTTTGTTTTTCGGTTCCTTATACTGGTTAATATTTTACCTTGCTATAGCCTTTTCTTACTAGGGAATGTCACCAAATATCAGTAGTCTTACCTAAGTCCTACTCAAGTCGTACCAAGCCCTACTTTAACTGTATTACTCATACTTTATTGCAAGCATATTCTACCAACAAATTGATTTTATTTCTAGTCTTGTTTTGCCATTTTTACCCTTTTTTGTACTTGCCAAATTTTCATCTTATGGTAGTTTTGCCCTTTCTCTACCCTGGCTATACTGGAGCCGTATCTAAGCCTTACCTTCTTCTTTTGTCTTGTAGTTTCAATTTATTATACCTCTTATCGTCGTCTACCTTTACTCTTATTTTACCCACTAAAGGTTTTAGTATCATCATGCTAAGCTTTACCACATTTTTTCAAAACCACTTTACGATATGTCTTAGCTAGCTATAGTAACGGCCTGCTTAACAATAAGAGCTAAACGTGCGTTTATTTTACTGCGGGTCTAAAACGTTCATTTTACCTTGACAAACGTAACTATTATACCTCTATTTATTATACAATGCAATAACTTACATACTAAAAAAGCCTGTACTCCCGTCATAACACCCTCACCGTCGTACCGTAACAGCACGGTGCACAAAGACTGTTTTTGCAAACCGCAAATGCTCGCAATTAGACCAACATGACGTAGATTTCACTGTAGAGTAAGAATTAGGTTGAATTATGCATGGCAAGAACGGAAAGCGGTTGTTTATACGACCAGTCTTCCTTATTCAGGTGGGTTCCGAGAAGGCTTTCATCTGTTTGGGAATTAATTGCATTTGCACGAAGCTTCCAATACACAGAGATCGTCTTGTTGGGACGTACCTGCACGTACGTTTGGATTGTATTTACAAATGCTTGTATGCAATGAATGCTTAAAGTACATGATACAAAACTAGGTAAAGTATACTTACCCTACCCCACCCTACCCTACCCTACCCTACCCTACCCTACCCTACCCTACCCTACCCTGCCCTACCCTACCCTACCCTACCCTACCCTACCCTACCCTACCCTACCCTACCCTACCCTACCCTACCCTACCCTACCCTACCCTCCCCTACCCTACCCTACCCTACCCTACCCTACCCTACCCTACCCTACCCTACCCTACCCTACCCTACCCTACCCTACCCTACCCTATCCTACCCTACCCTACCCTACCCTACCCTCTTCCTTTGCCTTACCGTTACCCTACACTGCCTTACCCTACCTTATATTTCTTTACCCAAAAACATGTTGTCTTACTGTATGCCACCTTGCTCTAACCTACTCTAACCTACCTTATCTTACCTTACTTAAACTTACTCAATCTTATTATCTACCTTACCCTTTATTGTATAGAACCTATTTACACAATTTACAGTATCACAAGAAGTCAAACATTACTCCCACAGTTTTACAAAATCTATAGACAACAAACATTAAGACTTATCTAATATTTATGGTAAAACATGCGCATAGTATATTATAGTAACAGATCAAAGTCTTAATTTAGCAGTTTTTTGTATTTTGAAATTTTAAAACAAAAACCTTAAACATTGTGTTTTGAATTGATACATAATTTATAACGGCGCTTAAAATACATAAACATATATACGTATATAGATTATGTATAAATTTATATGAAAATCAATTGAAAATGCAAAAATATGCAAAGAATTTATAAAAAAATGTGTAGGCTGAAGAAATAAGTGACTTTTGTAAACATATTAGAATATAAATTGAAATGATAATACACAAAATGTAAATAACTCTAAGACAGAAAGATAAAAACAGGCTAGTATACAGGAAATTACAAGATGGCGGGTTCTTTATGTGGGCATCTAATATAAATATAAACCATACCCTGAAATCATGCTTTAACCTATCATACTGTAACTTTATTATTTCTCTACAATAGTTTTTACAGTAGCCATAATCTTACGTTAACTCTAGCCTAAATATAGTGCTTTCCCAGCCGTATAAAAGCCCTGCCTTAACCTAGTCCTATCTCAATTCTACTCCACCCCTATTTTAAACTTTAGTTCCTATGTTAGCCTTATTCTAGCACTGCCACGTTCATATCCTAATCCTACCTCAGCATTTGCAAGCTCTATCTTAGCCTTCTTTGTTCTACGCTAACCTTATCTTAACCAAAGAACTACTTTAATTCTACTCTTTCATAAATATAGCCGGACCTTAGCTTAGCATTGGCGGTATTCAATTGCTGTTTTAGCTCTACCCTAGCCCTTTTCTAGCAATGCCGTAGCCATACACTAGCCTTGTTATAGCCCTACCTTTACTTAGCACTACTTATACCTGGCCCTACACTAGCCTTACCTTGGTTCTACTATAGCCTTGCTATAGACCCATCTAATTGTTACTTTAGCCACATCTATCCTTTGGTTTTTACGGCAATATGGCTTAAAACAAAACTTACCTTACTTTAACCTACCCTTTTTCAAAAAGCCTAATATTTACTATAATTTCACAGAAATCCAGACCTATCACATTAGTTTAACATTACTGTTCCAGAACGATCAGCACGTATTCCGCCAGTACTACGAACAATTTTTGAGTGTCAACTCTTTAGTTGACTGGGACCAACTTACTCTTTTTGACAAAGAAAAATATCAAGTTGAGTATGACAATCTACCAGAGTTTGACATAAATCCAGCTCAAGAGATTCTGAAGCGTGTAGCTGTTATCAAATTGAATGGTGGCTTAGGAACCACCATGGGATGTTCTGGACCAAAATCCTTGATCAAAATCAGAGATGGCTTGACGTTTTTGGAATTTGCTATTCGACAAAATGAGGTAATTTCAATTTTTTTAAATTTTTTTATTTTTTATTTGATTTAGGAATCGATAAATTTTGTGACATTTCGTCATTTTCCAATAAAAAATGTGGCATTTCATTCTACAAAAAAAATATAAAAATGTAAAATACGCATTATATTAATATAAAATTTTATTTTTTGTTAAATTTTACAATTTTTGCACATCTTTTCAAAATTCAATAATTTTTGTGGCATTTCGTCAGCCATCTAAAAGCAGTCTATAATCGGTACTCGCAATAAAAAAATTTTTAGATCTTAAACAAGCATTATAACAGCACGGTACCTCTGATTTTGATGAATTCATATAGAACAGAAGCAGAAACAAAAGTCTGGCTACAAGAACACAAGTTCGAAGACAAGGTGAAGATGTTCAATCAATCCAGGTGCCCCAGAATTTACGCTGACACTTTATTGCCCGTTCCTAATTCTCCTGGTGACAAAGAGGATGAAGGGTGTGTTTATTTATCTTTTTTAGCAAATTTTTTAATGTTTAACGAAATGTCAAAAAATTATTGGAAAATTAGATGAAATGTCACAAATTTATTGATTTTTAAGTTGTGCCAAAAATGTCATTTTCAATGCATTAGAGTAATATTTTTTAATTTTTTTCGTTTTTGCAAAAAATATTTAAATTTGACGAAATTTCACAAAATTTATCGGTTTTTCTATTCTTTGACAAGTTTTTAAAACATAGTTTTAGATGGTATCCCCCCAGGTCATGGCAACGTATTTGCCGCTCTTAACAATACTGGATTGTCAGATCAACTCCTATCAGAAGGTCGTGATATTATCTTTGTTTCTAATATTGACAACACGGCAGCTACTGTAGATGTAAAAATAGCTTCAGTAATTGCAAGAGACGATGTTGAGTATGTTATGGAGAATACCAACAAAACTCAACAAGACATCAAAGGTGGTACTTTGATTCAATACGAAGGTACAATCAAGCACTTGGAGCTTCCTCACGTTCCTCATCACAAGGTTGATGAATTTTGTTCTTTGAACACGTTTAAGTAAGTGTAAAGGGGTCGTTTTGGTGAAAACTAGAAGCTTAGGCTTTTTGATACATTTCTAAAGATCATGCAAAGCATAATTTGATAAAGAAAGTACAGTAAAATAACATTTTAGGACGTTCAACACCAATAACATATGGGTCGATCTGAAAGCTGTCAAACGAATGTTGGAAACCATGAGACTTGAAGTCTTACCTAACAAAAAGGTATGTTTTTATAGCCGTTCCTTGCCTTGCCTTGCCTTGCCTTGCCTTGCCTTGCCTTGCCTTGCCTTGCCTTGCCTTGCCTTGCCTTGCCTTGCCTTGCCTTGCCTTGCCTTGGCTTGCCTTGCCTTGCCTTGCCTTGCCTTGCCTTGCCTTGCCTTGCCTTGCCTTGCCTTGCCTTATCCTATCTTACCGTACTCTATACCTTACCCTGCTTTACCAAAACTTCCCGTAAAAAACCTTGTTCTACCCTACTCAAGCCTTGTTTTACCCTACCCTAACTTTCCTTTACCATATTCGACTTTATCCTTTTTCAAAACATTTAAACTTCAGAAGCTCTCAACCGGCGAAGCTGTAATTCAGCTAGAAAGTGCGATCGGCGGAGCCATTCGCAACTTCGAGTTAGCCAAAGTCGTTCACGTCCCACGTCGTCGTTTTCTACCAGTCAAGAAAACTCAAGACTTGTTGGTAATCATGTCAAACGCTTTCATCGTCGACAAGACTGGAGTACTGGTACTGAATCCAAAGAGGACTATCAAAACAGCACCTGTTGTTCACTTGAGTACCAATTATGATGCGATTTCAACATTCTTTGACCATTTTGATGCCATCCCTGATTTGTTCGAATGTGAAAGTTTGAAAGTTGATGGAGATGTTAGATTTGGCAAGAAGATTGTGGTTAAGGGCAATGTTAAGGTCTTTGCCAAAGGAAAGGCCAAGATAGAAGATGACACAGTATTGGAAGGAGATATTGAACTTTAACTTAATTTTATTGATGGTTAATAAATAAAGTTTGCGTTTTTATGTTTCTGACAGTTTAAAACAAGTTTTTAAAAAACTCATTTTCAATATTTTTCGCAGTTTGCGCAACCATTTTATACGAAAGCTGTCGATTTCAAAAAAACCATGCAAAAGACAAAAATCTTCAGATTTTCCACTCCTTTTTACCATTCATTGTCATGATACGACCATGTTATGTTCGTAAAATTTTGTTCATTGAATGGTTTCGATTTTACACTCTGCTGTCTCTTCGTCTTGCCCACTCTCTCCTCGCTTCGTGGAGCGAGAAAAATAGTTGGAATCGAAAGTCCGGTTTCCACTATAATTTCGTCTTTAATTCAAACACAAATTGAGGTTTTATGCGTATTTTATGGCTGGAATACCATGAATAATATTTGAATTTTAAAATTGGTTTAACTTCGTTGCTAAAGATGTTTTAAATTGTGATTGTTGAGCTGTTAGATCGATTTGTATTAGTGTTTTTAATTTTTTTGATTGTTTATCGTGTTGTTTTTTAATGAATCTATGTTTAGATGAAAGATTAGAATCTTCTCCATCTATTTTTATGAATTTCAATCTGAGTTTTATACACATTCTTTGTTAAAAACTAAACTTTGGTTGTCGTACTACCTAAAAACGGACTTTTCTCAATGTTACACTTGTTTTTCGCTGTCTAGCTAATGTTTTTTTTCTCAACTTCTTTCTTTTACTTTTTTTAAACTGTTCTTTTTATTGATAACATATTTTTCTAACAGTTCATCACAAAGACCGCGTGTTTATTTTCAATTTTGGGCTTTAAACTTGATATAGACGCTAAAATAAGGTTTCATAATATTAATTTCAGGGTTTTTATAGCCAAATACTGGTAGCTTGTTCTTTCTAGTCTTCATAGCTCTGTGTACAATCATGTCGGACGAGAAAAAAGTTAACAAGTTGAGGAATAAGGTCCAACGATACATTTCATTGATTGAAACTTCAGATCAGGTATGTTGTTATTGCTTAGTTTGGTTTTAGGGATAAATGGAAGGGAATTTGACTTTAAATGCATGATTGTGTTGTATAGATACAATATAAGTTCTCAAACACGAAATTTTTAATTTTAAAGAAAAACATTAAAGCAAACTTACTATAACATCTATTTTCAGTCCCAAATCGAGCACGCTATCGACAGATTGGAGAAATTGGACATGACGGTCGATTGTCTTCAAACTACAGGCGTTGGGCGTGTACTGAATCAGCTGCGGGAGAACCCCGAATTCGGGGAAAGAGCAGGTATTCTAGTAGACAGATGGCGGGCGATGGCGTCGGAAGCGGCCCGTTTACTCAGACGGCTCAGCCCGAGTGTTCTGGAATCGGAAGAGAAGAAAAAGAAGGAGAAGAAGGCCAAAAGAGCAATAGATCCGTTCGAAGCTCAATTAATGGCTGCTGATCTGGATATTGAGGTAGGTTGGGTTTGTTGTCTTTGATTTTTTTGGTCGGTTCTAGTCGATTTTTGAAATTTATTTTTTATGTGATTGTTTTAGCCAAAGAAGAAGCCAAAATTGTCTCAAAAGTCGTCCAAAATTTCGGCTCCAGACGCTGATGATATTGTGAATGCTGTCGTTCACACAACAGAAGTGTATAAACAAGCTCCATCTTTGGCTATTAGGCCTGGAACGAGCAGAGCTGAGGTTGAGGCGGCTCTGGATGAGCCTTTGAGTAAGATTTTCAACTTGTATTTCGATGTTTAGGTAACACTTTGGAGAAAAGTGACGAGAACTTGTCAAAACTTATAAAATATGGACTTCATTTTGAATTTTCGATATTATTCTGTATAAAAAGCTTTGATGAATTGATATTTTTTGAAATTTAGGTAACAAAAACACTAAAAAATCTATTTTCAGCCGATTCCATGTTCGATCCGTCCGTCTTCAAGCGAAAAGTCCGTGCCAAAGTCTATGCAGGACGTCGAAAAGTTGTTTATAACACCACTGTTCCAACATTGGTGGCAGCATGTCAAAGCTATTTGGTTGACAACTTGGATGTGATCGAGGAATTGGGCGATGTGCCTTATAGACTACTGAAACCAGTATTAGAGAAATGTTCTACCGACCAGTTGGATCGAATCTCGGCTAGAAACCCTCAATTATGGGACGATTTGGACGAGTTGTGGGAAGGAATCGTGCAAAAAGTGTTCAGAAATGACGCCAAGAGGGGGAAGAAGGAGAGTTGGTATGAGTGTTACAAGGTGAGAAGGTTATGAAGGGTTTAGGAAGGTCAAAATTATAAGCTTATATTGTTATTATAGGTTTTATGTGCTTTACAAAGGTTGATTTTTATCAATTTTGAGGATTCTAATTTTAATTTCAGAGACTAAACCGAGAACGTGAAGACCGTCTCCATCGAATCTCCGCCGGCATTAGACAAAAGCACAATAATCAAGCTCAAAAGTCCGAGATGAGGACCACCTTAGTCGATGTTATCAATCCTGCATTCGCCAGGAAACGTCAAATCAGATCAGGAATAGCACCAGCCAATGCTGTAGGCATCCCAGATGCCCTCCAAGTATCAAAAGCAAGAAGGCAGGTGTTTTCCGGAAACAAAGGTGCAGTAAATGCTCTACCATCAGCTGTGAAAGGCTCAAGAGCTGCGGTTTCTTCGTCATCAGGCAGTCGAACTCAGAAAACCCAGCCCCGCGGGGCTTTAATGCAGAAAACGTTGAAAATGCTGAAGGGGAGGAGATGATTGGAAGAGAGTAGTGAAGATTGTGAGAAAGAAGATGAACATTGTTAAGAGAAAGGAGATGAGTATGATTGTAAGACAGGATATGAAGTTTGAAAGTCTTAAAGAAGAGAAAAGTATAGGAAATGAGAGGATGAATATTGTAATTTACAGTATTTCAAAGCGTTTTTGTAGTATTTTCGACCGATTTTGGGTATTATATCATAGACTTTTTAAGGTTTTTTGTTAGGATAAGACGCCAATTTATCATAACTATTGTGTCTGGTCAAAAAATACGTGGATTGTTAACAATTTTAGTTTTTAAAACAGAAAATTTGATTTTTAGGCTTAAAATGGGTAGAAATGATAATTTTATAGCGAAAATGGCCATTTTTAGCGGAATAATTTTGAAAAATCGATGATTTTACCAACTTTTTTGACTCAACTACTGCGGTATAAAAAAGAATGTCATAGTAACGCGTGTGCTTTTTATATGTGATTTTTATCATAGATAACAAGGGTTTTTTTTATTTTTTTTATCAAAAAAAAAGTTTTTTTTTAATTTAGAAAATTTACAAAAAATGTTATTAGTAATAATTTAAATTTAAAAACATTAAATGTTCAAAAAAGTGTATGTTATATTAGGTTTGTTAAAGTCTTTAACTTACGCTGAATAAATTAATATTTTTTTCTGATTTAGAAATGGCAATATGGTAAAAAAAAGTTTAAAAAATGAAATTTTGCTTATTTTTATGTTTTATAGCTATAGACAGATATAAAAAAAATTAATTTAGTACTGGTTCTTGGTTTGCTGTACCATATATAGTACGAGCTTAAGCCCCGCCGCCACGACAAGGCGACCAGTTTCGGCGAGGAAAAGTTTCTTTTCTTTTTTTTTGTTTTTTTATTAAAAAATAGTATAAAAAGGATTTTTTTGGTTTTTTACTTTTTTTGTTATAAAAATTCATAAAAAAATTGTTTTTTGGTTTTTTTTTGTTATAAAAGTTAAGGTTAAAAAGGTTTTTTGGTTAAAAAATACGGAAAAGTAAAAACATAAACTACAGTATAATATTAAAACTTATCAACTTACCTCTAGTGGTAGTAGTAGCATCCTCCGACTTCCGTTGGAACCGTTGTTTGTGGCATCTGGTACACCGGTTGAACTGGCACGTAATACACTGGCTGGACGGGTACGTAACAGTACTGGATTGGCGCCTGGTACTGAACTGGGGCTTGGTACTGGACCGGAACGTGGTACTGTAACGGGACCTCGTACTGTACTGGAACCTGGTACTGAACCGGGACCTCGTACTGAACCGGCACCTCGTACTGTACTGGAACCTGGTACTCTCCTTGATCCTGAAAATATAAGTCATATCCTTGGCCTACTTGGTACTGGTGCTGTTCTGCTGGCTCGTACTGGTGTTCTTTTGGCTGATCTTGCTCTTCCATCTGGTTCCATTGGTACTCGTCTTCATCGGATGTGCTGCTCCACGTCTCGCTGTTCTCGTCGTTCCAAGCCCAAACTGGGTCTGAAAGGATGCTGACCGAGGTCGGCTCCCTCAGTTTGGCTTCAGTGCTGATCCATACTTGGCTCAGCTTCAAGTCATCGACCACAAGGGTGATGAGGTTCTTCTTTTCGGCGGTGAATGCCATTTTTGATGTTGTTTTGATTGCTGAAAAGTACTTTTTTAGAAGCGTATATATATAATAGTGAGCACGGTAAGGTACGATTTTTTTGTGTTTCTATTCAATTGCAATATATATCACGGCAAAATACGAAGTAATTTTAAAAAAATTTAGGTAAAATACGATTTATTTTTAAAATATTAAGGTAAAATACGCAGTAGTTTTTAAAAAACCAAGGCAAAATACGAATGAAATCTAATTTTTTAAAATATTTATAAGAAAAAGTAGAGCACACGACCTCCGAATACAACCAAGTGTATGATATGTTATATTATAGGCAGACTCCCTCCTTATATAGTGTCCCATATCTTCCGCAGGAAATAATTTACAGCAGAGTAGCTACTGATGTAACTTTGATCTATATGTTGATTAGATTTTTTATACGATTTTATTGCACCCTACGGCATTAAAGTCGTGCAAAGATGGCCAATTTATTGCGCAGTTGAACTCGCTTGCGATCGTAAAAGGTCACGTGCTTAGCCACAAGAGCATGAACTTTGAACTTGGAGCACTTTTGGGTCAAGGTGTAGTTTTTCATTTTGTATGTTAGTCCTTTTTTACAGCTATATTGTAGTTAAAGCATGGTTTTACTTTTTCAAAGTTATCTCTGTTCTAGCTTTATCTTAGATATTCCGTATTCTTGCTTTTTCTTAGTCTTAACCTGGCCTTATTCTAGTCATACTTTAGCTTTTTCTTAGCCTTAGCATTGTTGAAATCTTATCTAGAATTAGCATAATTCTAGTCTATTCTAGTTAGATTCTAGCTTTAGGTTAGCCTTACGCTAGATTTTACTCTAGCTTTTAGTCTAGCCTTATCCAGTTTCACCTTAGCTTTAACGTAGCTTTATCCTAACTCTTACTGTTTCCCTGTACTAGTCTTAACACTGCAGAAACCTTACCTAACTTTAGCCATGTTATAGTCTACTCTAGCTCTGCTTTAGCTCTAACTTAGCCTTCTTTTAGCTCTTACGCTAGCTTTATCTTAGACTTACTGTAGTCAGGGCCGGGCGGGGACTTTTGGTCTGGGGACGGGGGTCGAAAAATCCACAGGGGGGACCACGTTCAACTTTTTTTTGAAATTTTTTTTTCTGCGGGGGGGGGGAAACAGCGTCCGGCCCTGACTGTAGCCCTACTTTTACTACTGTTATTCATATTCTGGAGCTAAATATTTTTATCTAAGGTTTTTTTTAAACTTTTTTTCAAATTTATGCAAATTTTGTAAATTTCAATACGAAATTCATTCTTTCAAAATGAACTTTTTCGATTCGAGAAATTCAATTTTCATTTCACTCAAACTTTGAATTGGTCAACTGTCAGTGTGGTTGTTTATCAGATCGAATGGGCTTTCACAAGATTCTGGTCGTCGTGCTGTTTGTAGCCGGTCTTCAATTGTCCGAAGGCCTTCGATATACGTATCATGGCGAATATGATGATCCATTTGTGTTGATGGATGATCATTATAGTTATGCTGGCCTCATTACTTATCCCGGATTCGACGATCAGTTCTCGCCTGGAGCTCAAGTCAACTATCAAGGAGAGCGCAAGATTGTAAGGGTTTGTGTTATGATTAGGTGGGTAAGGTAAGGCTGGTTGGGTAGAGGAGAAGAGGGTAGAGTGGAGTAGGGTGTTGTAAGATACGGTAGGGTAGAGTGAGGTAGGGTAGTGTAAGATAGGGTAGGGTGGAGTGATGGATTAAAGCTTGGCAAAGCAGGATAAGGTAGGGTAGGGTAACTACAAGGAGAGCACAAGATTTTAAGGGTTTGTGTTATGATTAGGTGAGTAAGGTAAGGCTGGTTGGGTAGAGAAGAAGAGGGTAGGGTAGAGTGGAGTAGGGTAGGGTAGGGCAAGGTTTGGTATTGTAGTGTAGGATATGGTAAGACAGTGTAAGGTAAGATAAGGTATGGTATCTTTATTAGCATATATCTTAAGGTTACTGTACTCTTATTTAGATAGTCAAAATGTGGTTTCAACGCCTTTGGCTTTGGAGAGAAAGTCACTGTGCTCCACGACTGGCGGATGTCAATGGGTTCTTCAGATACATGTGCTATGAGTAAGATTTTATAAAGAAAAACTTGGTTTTCTTGCTTTTTTAACTTTTTTTCAATATGATAGATCGTATTTTACTAAATTTTTTTTTCAAACTTTTTTTAAAATTTTTATTAAATTTTTATTTTCAGCGAAGCTTGGGGTTGGCCTGACCTGGAAATGTAAGTCGATTTTTTAAAAAATATTTTTAAATTTTAAAAATTTTTAATTTTTTTAAAGTTTAAATTAAAACTGAATTTTTAGTATCCACTACTTCGATGGAGTCTGCCGTTCTAAAATCTTTGACTTGGAGCGCGCGCATTATGATCATGATCTCTACATTAACATTGGTCCTGACGACGAGACGGTAGACGATGAACAATGCTCCAACTTGATCTATTAATGCGATTGCTATTAAATTATTTTATTAGTTGATTTTGGATTTATTTTAGCTTTTAGAATTGAGGTTTTTGGTTAGCGCAGCTTGAGTAAGACTATGGTAGAGTATGGAACGGTTGATCAAAACAACGCAGAGTAGCGACAGATAGAGTAAGGTAGAATAGGGTAAAGCAACGTATGATAGGGCAGGCTAGGGTAACGTATGGTATCGCAAGATATGGTAGACTAACGGAACGTATGATAAAGCAGGATAGGGAAATGTACGATATGCTAACGTATTGTACTACAAGATAGTAAAGCAGTATATGGTAAGGAATTATATAATGGGGCAGGGTATGGTAGGGTAGGTAGGGTAGATTTCAATGTAAAAACAGTTCATACTGCAGAGATCCACTGGTCACTTCCCTTCCTATTTTGATTACAACCCAATTACAATAAACATATGATTCATTGTGTAACACGAGTAGTATGTATTCGTTTCTCTATTTTCTTGTCGTGTCTTTTTCGAGACGGTCGAAAGCGCCTAAGGGTGTGAAAAAAACGAAAAGGGATCGAACGGAATTAATTTTCGGGTTTTGAGGTCAGCACGACTTTTCAGCTGATAGTAAGGGCTTTTCGAATGTTATCACGGGAGCTGATAGGGAAAGGATGATGTGTTTTTTTAGATTATATTGGGAATGGCAGGTTTATTGGACTGGGAAAGGGTCAGTTTGAAAAAGTTTTTAGATTTCAAAAAAAAATTAAAAAATGATTGGTAAAGCTGCTTTACTGATGGCTACCTCTTTTTTAAGGCAGGGCAGGGCACGAGAAAGAAAAATACAGAAAAATAAAAGGTTTTTGTTCACGTACAAGCTTTTTAAAATTTAAAAATTTTTAAAAAATTTAAATTTGAATCACCCCCAAGAAGCTAAACGCCCCAAAGTGACCGCAACACAAACCTCTTCGCACTTAACGGATTACTCTTAAAAATTTCTCGAGATTTATGGAAAAAATTGCGTGGGAACATAAAAACCATTGGAAAAGGGTTTTATAGCCAGAAGGCAAGAGTTTGCAATTGATGGGTTTTCGAGATCAAGAACAAAAGGTTTCAAAGGCGTGATCTCGACAAGAAAAAGGAACGTTTTACTCTATCTCTGATTGTTTATACTAAACTGTTTTGTTATTTTAATTTAGATAAAAGTGTTGTTTTTGAATACTCTAAATTCTTGTATAACGTCTCTCGCTATAATTTTAAATTTTTTTGTTAAAAGGCGTTTTGTTTGTTATATTAAAGTTCTACTGTATTCATTAATACAATTAAGATGGTACAGTGTTCTCTCTATATAGCGAACCATCTTTGTAAGCAACTCTCCTTATAGTAAACAAGAAATTTGGCCCCGCCAAGTCAATTTGCACTAAAAAACCTATCTGTAAAGAAAACACCCCTTATAGTAAACACAAAATGCCGGTCTCTTTGGGTTGCTTATATAGAGAGAGTACTGTATATTAACCCATTCATTTTGCTTTTAAAATTTACATTGTTGTGCATAGCATTAGCTTGTACGTATTATCATACCTATTATAAGTAGTGTGCTTGCACTTTTAAGTATGTAAGTAAAATAAGATAATTAGTAAGCTAAATTTGTCTTTTTATTTATAATACAAAGCTTTTAACACTAGGGCAAGGCACGAACTACCTTCCACACCTGCAGGGCATACCTGGCGTCTTGTAATGCGCTGTACTGGACACGGCATAGCAGAACATAAGAAAGGGTACAGAAAATTGTCAATGCCTTGGCTTGTATAACAGGTATGGAAATGATAAAAACATTTTTTGTAGGTCTATCGACTTTGCCTTTTTGCCTCTATTTGAAAGTACGGTAGAACTTCTGTAAATGAACTTTGTAGTTATGACCGGCAGGGGCGGGCGGGACATTTGACCTGGGGTCGAAAAATTTTTTTTTTAATTTACAGGGAGGATGACCAAGTTCAACTTTTTTCGAAAGTTTTTTCTGAGGGGAGGGGGTTTCTCCTCCCTCCGTCCACAATTGTCTGTCAGGTGAATTTGTTATACAAAGATTTTACTGTAATCTTTTATTACCGTTTTGCTCTACAAAAACTACTTTACATTACAATGTATTTTACACTTCCCAAAACCCATGCCGTGGATGAGTCATCCCGCGGCCGTACATTCATTTTTTCACTCCCAAAACTCACTTTTTTCAATTTTGCGAGCGCTAAAAGGGTTTAGCCAGAGAATGGTCATTCCTCGTTTCGCGAGCTATTCTATGGACTTTTATGCCTTTTCCATGATTAATACCCTGCCTTCGTGTTGGACATTCACGTTTTTGGGCAGATGGGGTGAGTAAGGTTGTTTTGGGGGTGATTAATCAAATTATAACATTATACGGTGTTTTTGGGTTGATAAGAAGGTTTGGGGAAAGGGGAAGAGTAGGTATTTTGTAATACAAAGTGCGCCAAAAGTTCTGTTACAAAACTTTACCGGTCGTTTTCTCTATGTCGCGGTTAAATTATTTAAAATTTTTTATTTTAGCTTGTTTTTTCGTGTTTTTTTATTGTATAATCAAAATTTGATTAAAATATTTAATTAAACAGAACTTTTGGCGCACCCTGCAAAGTTTGAGGAGGGGGGGGTGGAAAATTGTAATTTTTAAAATTAAGGTAGAAGTAGGTAGAATTACAGATTTTAAACAAACTCTTAATTTTATAAACATACAGCTATTAAAAAATTCTTTGATCTTCACCCCGTACCCAATGTCAGTTGGAGATGATTAATATAGCCCGTATGCAAATGCCTGTCGATTCAATTGCGGAACTGGTCTTTCGAATCTGTTTGCTAGGCTTTAAACTCATCCCAATTCATCTGTCAATGTTTTTATTTTATTATTTTTTAAGCGCTGGGGTTACTAGTTAAGTCTCTGAACTAGTAAAGACTGAGTTAAAGTTAGGACTGGGTTAAAGGTAGTACAAGGCTGCAGGTAGGACTTATCTGAAAATAGAGCTAAGCTGAAACTAAGGTTATGCTAAAGCTAGAACTAGACTGAACTTAGAACTAGACTAAAGCTAAGTCTATGTAAAAACTATACTAAAGTTAGGGCTAAGGCTCTAAGGCTAGGGCTCTGGGGCTAGGGCTCTGGGCTTGGGGACTGAGCTGAGGCTTTGGGCTAAGAATTTGGGTTAAGACTCTGAGCTAAAGCTCTGGGGATAAAGCTTTGTGGTTAAAGCTCTGGGCTAGGACTTTGGGCTAGGGCTGTGAGGCTAGGACTCTGGAGCTAGGGCTTTGGGTTAGAGCTAGGGCTTGTTAATAAAATGATTTTTAAAATAATTTTAAAAATTTGAAAAATCTAATCACAAAACTCACTACACTCTGGCGGCATGATTCCGGTCGTTTTTCGAAAATCCGTCGCAGATGTCTTCAAGGTCGGAAAAACGGAATAATTCGCAAAATTAAATTCCCATTTGGAGTCCGTTTTTACTTTTGTTTCAAGTTTTTATCACTTCCAACTGTGCGGTATCTCTTTGTTATCTTGATACGTACTTCTTGTGACATTACTCTTGACATATATTTAGTTTATCTTGTTATAAAGGGCTTTTTACTCAGAGTGCTATAAACGTCAGAATTAAGTAGTTTGTTTTACCCTGCCCAAGGATAATTAGGTAACACTTTTTACCCCGCCTTATAAGGGCTAGTATAGACCAAGTTTTCTTTACCTTATGGTTTTTTTCAGTAGCCATTTTTTCAAAATTTCGAAACTTTGTGGAACAATGACTTATCGATATCCGGTCGATTCCCTTATGCCCACAAGATCAGTTGGTGTTTAAACTAAACAGCTGAGAACAAGTTGGAGAGTCGGCTGTGTAATATTTTACAAGTGGTCAGAGGGGCTTTTGATTGTCTGGAATAACAATGTATTCCAAAATTTGACAAAGTTTTAAAAATTTTATTAGGTTATGGATTAAAACGTTATAGGGCATGGTAGAGATATTTGGAAAATTTGAGAATGATAGGGTAGGTTTAGGATAGATTAAAGTAGAATACAAGAATGTCATTGCTAATGTTGGCTAGAGTCGAATTATGAATAGGGTAGAGTTAGGACAAAGTTATGAGTAAAATAGGACTAAAGTGAGTTATGGCAGAATAAGCATATAGTTGAGCTAAGGTAGGTTAAAACAGTGTACGAGTAGGGTAAGACTGAAATAAATTAAAATAGAGACGAATAGAGTAGGGTTAGTCATAGATGTATCAACAGGATAAGACAGAGTATCAATAGGGCAAGCTAAGGTAAAGAACCAATTAGGTAGGGCTAAGGCAGGTAGAAGTAGAATAGGAATAGAGTAGGGCTAGGGTAGGTTAGGAAAGGATACGAATAGGGTAAAGCTAAGGTAGTTTAGGACAGTATACGAATAGAGTAGGGTTAGGTTAGGCGTAGCATACACTTTTGTAAACTACTTTGTGTTACTCTGCACATACCCTGTAAAGTTACCCTGGGTCCTCTTTTACTTTCAATGCTTTTAATGTGTTTTGCTTTATCATATTTTACCATACTTTACCTTACTATAGCCCACGTTACTCTACTTTACCTTACCTTGCTGTACCTTAGCCTTCTCAGGTTTTTCATTTTCTACTTTTTTATAAATACTGTTTTTAATCTAATATTTGCTTTTGTATTGCATACTATATCTTTTCAAAAATACATCCAGAGAGTAGGATAGAAATTTAGGCAGGGAAGAGTAAATATCAAAACCAAATTATATACTCGTCTGACACAGTAACATAAATTATATTTATGCAGGTCAAATTAGCCGGCCTAATAAATATTTTCCAACCCAAACCCAGGTCAAATTAATTGGCCCCGCCAATATTTGATTGTTTTGGCCGAAAGGTTTTTCCTGTGGCCATAAATCGAGAGAAGGGGACAATTGGTTGGAGATGCCCAGACTGCACGTGTGATCGGTCTTCGGGTCTTGTCACTGCCAGGGAGCCGGGGCCTCGCGTTATATGCCAAGGGAACGTTGTAAAAAAGTGTTCTGTGGTGTTTTGGTGGCTAAACTCTTGGGTTTACATATTGTTGTGGGCTTGCTTTACATTATGTTTAGTTAGTTGTAGGGAGGGAGGGAAGAAAAGAGGGGGGAGAGTGTAAAATTTTTGAACTTGAAATGAACATTTCTTAGTTTGGGGAGGGCGGAGGAGAAGGATGGGTAGAGAGAAATGGATTGTTATGATAGGGCAGGTAACAACGTAAAAAGTGGTGAAGACAGACCAAAAAAGATCCCACTAGCCTCGGTTTGGGTTTGGCCGGACACTTTTACAGATCTAGTGGGAGAGGGGAGGGGGGGGAGTGTAATAAAATAAAAAATTTTACGAATGAAAAAAATGTTATTTTTTTCAAAAAAAATTGTCTATGTTACGGACGGAAAAGAATTGAACCTATAAGGAGCTCGCTAGTGCTGGCTTTGCTTTAGCCGGACCATTTTTACAGGTGTATACGAAGGGGGGAGGGGAGGTGATAAAACCAAAAATTTTATTAAAAAGAAACTTTTAGCATTGTTTTTCAAAAAAAAATTTTTTTAGGCGTAGTAAGGGCGTGGTGAACTTGAAAAACGAGGTCATCTTTCTCTGAATTCACTTTTTTTTAATTTGTTTAAATTTTTTTTACTCTTGCCCTTTTACCCTTTTTTTCTAACCTACAAAAGAATTTTTGGGTAGGGCAGAGTAGAGTAAGACAAAATAAAATTTTTTATTATTTTTTATTACAACTACTTACCACCTCGCTCACCCTCACATATTATAACTCCTACCACCTAGCTCATCCTAGGTGGTAGGAGCTCCACTTATCCTTCTGGGCATTTTCCGTAATTTTAATATATGGATACGAAGCCGCATAATTTATTTTTTTACTGTCGAATTTCTCCGTTTCCTCGGTTTCTCCCCCCCCCCCCCCCGCTCCTTATATTACGGGGCCGAAAGATGGAGGAGGGGTTACAGTGGTCAATTCGTGGCTTCTTTCTTCGGGCAGATTGTTATTGGTAGTCGGTTTTTGCATAGTTAAAGGAAAAGGTACAAAGACCGGTCGATATTCGCATATTTGAGGACTTGTGATTTGATGAGTAAGATGGGGTGTTTTTTAATCTTGTCTTTTGACGGGGTGTTTTGGATTAGAAAATGATAGTATTATGCATGGTAAGGCAAAGGTAGTAGAGAGTAAGTGAAAAAGATGGGGTAAGACTGGGCTTGAGTAGGATAGGGTAAAGTAAGGAAGGTAGGGCCAGACAAGGCTTGAGCAGGGTAGAGTAAGGTACGGAAGGTAGGGTAAAACAAGGCTTGAATAAAGTAGATCAAGGTTTGGTAGGATAAGGCTTTGTAAAGCAGGATAAGTTACGTTGAGTAAGGTAGGCTTGAGTAAAGTAGAGCAAGGTTCGGTAACGCAAGCAGAGGTAAGGTAGGGTAGGGTAGAGTAGGGTAGGGTAGGGTAGAGTATATTAAATGTCTGGGGTAGACTTTTTCATGTTTTCATTAATACATATACGGTAATTACGTTGACTTTCGATTTTTAAGTGTGAACAAACGATCAACGACGTTTTTATTATTCTTCTATTACTTTGTTTATGTGCTTTTTATAAACGTACGACAACAATGTCTACGTTTTTTGTGATGATACGACAATGTATTCATCGTTTGCTTTTTATAAACATACGACAATGTCCATCCTTTTTACTTTTGGTTAATAATCTTTGACTTTTTGCAGTTATAAGAGGTGTTTTAATCAGAATTGTGTGACGTTTTGTCGTATTTTACCTTTATAAATTTACTGCCATATCAAAAATTACATTTTAAGACCACCTTCTTTATAACATGTCAATTTACTTTGTCATTTTACCCAATTTTACCATTGTTTCACCCAATTTTATCACGTTTCCGACTAGTTTTAGCCAAATTAATATTCAAAAAGATAGCCAAACGACGCTCATGAAAGGGGTGCGGGAGAGCGAGGGTGTTTGTAAGGGGAGGATGACCTTGCCCAAAAAAACGTTCGAAAAATGATCCCAAAAGTGGCAAATGAGAGGAGCGAGGATTCATTCAAATGGTGTGAGAAAAAATTAATTTTTATTGCATTTGGAGAGAGCCGGCTTTTCATCGTGTTTATAAAGGGTTTGGACGTGTTCATTGGGTTCGAATTTAAATTTGGGAGAGAGGGGGGGGAGGGGTGCATTGAGTTTTTTCATTATAATTTTTTTAAACTAAATATGTTAAGCTAGGTCTAAGTAAAGGTAGGGCTGGGTTAATTATGAGATAGGGAAAAAAAGGCTGGGTAAGGTAGAGCTGGGGTATAGTTAGGGTAGGTCTAAGATAGGGTAGATCTAGAGTAAGACTAAAACAGGGCCCTACCTAGCCCTACCCTAACCCTAGAAGAGTTAGGGTAGGGCTAGGTAGGGCTAGAGTAGAGCTACGATAGGACTCGTTAAGGCTAGAGTAGAGCTACGATAGGACTCGGTAGAGCTGGAGTAGGGCTAGGGTAGAGCTACAATAGGGCTAGGGTTGGGCTAGGTAGGACTAGCTAGGGCAAGGGTAGAGCTAGAGTAAGACAAGAGTAGAGCTAGTATAGCGCTGCTGTATGACTATGGTAAAGCTTGGACGTAAAGAAAAGTAATTTTCAGTTTTTTGAAATTAAAATTTTAAAAAATTTAGTATTTTATGCCAAAACATCTAAATTTCCCTTCAACACCTTACCTTCATTATTATCCCTTCACAACAAAGCTTTGTCGACATTCGAATGGACATAAACAGATACATATTGAATTACAAGTGTTGGCCATTTTTCCCGAGTTTTGAGGGTCTTTCGTGTTTAGACGGCTAATTAAACCATTTTATAGGCTCAAAACAAAAAAGAGGTCGAAATTGTTTTTAAAGACCCTTGTAATGGTCATAGGTTTTTGAGGGTAATTACGTACTAGGTGCTTTGAGAGGTTTGGAACTTTTAGTTTTTTGGAAGAGTAAGCTATGTTAAATTTTATTTTTCTCAGTGATAGGCGTGCCAAATCAAATAAAACGTAGCATAAGAAATAACCATGATATGTTCTATACAACTACTAAGTTTTGTAAAATTCCGTAACAGGTCTTTTAAGTTATGTCGGTTCAAAGACCATCACTATATTTTTTCAAAGAACTTTCTTCTTTTTGCCATTTTTGATTATACTACTATTAAAAACCTTTATTTTTCAAAAATTGGTGCTAGTTTACGAAGACATACGCCTTGTTAAAAGTTCAAGACCAACTATAGTTTGAGAAAGTTTATATGTTCGTGAAAATTAAAAAAAACGAATGTTCTGTAGCGAAAGTAATTGGATCTGAACCCTTATTGCCTTTTTGATCAAAAATTTTAGTTCAAAAAGTAAAAAAAATGATTTTTTAAATTAGGTAGGGTAGATTATAGAGTGGGTATTTTCATAATTTTTGAATTTTTCTGCGTTTGATTTCAAAAAGTTATTGCCGTTTTTGTTTTTTTAGAGGTTTTTGCTATAATTTTCCTTAGCCTAGCTTTATATTAGGTCTACTCTCGCCTTAATTTAGTCTCACCTAGCCTTGTTTTAATTCTGTTACCTAGCTTTGCTTCACCTTTACCCAAATTTTATCATTTTGTTACTCCAGCCCAATGCCAGCTTTACCCTAGCCCTAGCCATATCCCTACTCAAGCCCTATTCTAGCTTTACCGTTGCTCTATTCTAGATTATCTCTTGCCCCATCCAAACCCTACCCTAGCCCTACTCTAGCCTCTGCTTTAGCCTTTATCTTAAGGCCTGCCTTACTATTATCCTAGCACTTAATGTAGCCTCTAATCAAGGTCAATCCAAGCCTCTAATTTTTTGACAATATCCCAGCCTCGCTTCATCCCAACTTCAAGTTCACCACCCAACAACAACATGCCCATTTTTCACGATATTCCATTCCAAAAACATTTTTTACGCACTGTTCAATTACACCCCTCCGATTCCCCACGGTCTCGTTACATACCACGGTGAATCCTTGGTTTTTGTGCGTTTGCAACTCGACGAAACAAATATTTCCCGTTTTTGGGGGCTTTAATTATTCTTGAGAGTTGGGCAAATCCCAACAGGACCACAATTATTCCGGCGGTCCATGAAATGACGCCCCGAGGGCGTTGTCCCGAAAGGAAAGTCAAATCGAGTTAAAAGTTCATGGCCATCATGGACAAAAAAAGTTTTGAATTCGGAGGGCGGTGGGATAAAAAATTAGAAAAAAGTTAGCAAGAGGCATGGGAGAGCGGAGGGGGGAGGGAACAAGTAAAAAAAATATGGGAGGGGGGTGAGAGGGAAAGAGCGGGGTAAAAAAATACAAAAAGATGGGTGGAAGGAGTATAAAGGGGTAAAAAAAGTAATAGGGGGAGAGTGGGAGAAAAGCAAAAATGGTTAAAAAAACAAGGGGAATGAGGTGGAAAAGGACGGGGTAGGGGTAGACAACTAAAAAAAGAGAGGAATGGGAGAAGAAGTATATTTTTTTAAAAATATTTTTTTAATACTAAAATTAAATAAAGTAAAATATACTTTATGAAGTAAAATACGTATTCTCCAAAAATAGTCGTTTCATTCTTTTTATAAAACTTTGTACTCAATTTGAACTTTTTTGTCGTGCTCATTCTTAATGAGTTGAATTTTAAAATTTCTATTTTTGTTTTAAAATTTAAAAAAAGTCTTTTTCTTTCACCTCTCCATCATCCCCACTTTTTTTTTCATTTTTTACCACCCTCACTCGCTTTCTCATCCGCTCGTAACAAAATAAAGATTTATGTTATTAATGCACTCTATTCAATGTCCATAAAAAAACTTTCGCTGTGTCCAAGAAATTCGCCGCTATGGCAAAAAAGGCGATGCGCACTTTATGGGGTGGGGGGTTTTCTCCCCCCTCCTTTCAGCCTTCTCCCGCTCTCGCCCCCCCCTCCCCCCCCTGGATCGCGTCAAAATTCTTGGGACCGAAGAATGTCTCGGCCATTCGCTTTTCCGTCCTTTTTCCACTAATTTCTGGGTTTTGCGTCCTCAAAAACCTCCATTTTTGAGCGGATTCTTTGGAGATTTAAAATTTGAATAGAAGGTTTAAGGCTCGTTTTTTAAGGAAATTAAAAATTAGGATTTTCAGGTTTAAAAAAAATTTTTGATTTGTTAAAAAATAAAGTATTTAAGCGTGAAAAAGGTTTTTCAATTCAAAAATGGGGTTTTATGGCTTAAAATTTTTCATTTTTTTTAAATGTAATGCCGGGCTAGCAATTTGAGTCTGAAGGGAATGGGGGAGATTTTTTTAATTTTTTTTATTTCAGGGGACTATTTTTAAGTTTTACTTGATTTTTTTGTAGGGGGGGGGTTTTTTTAGTTTTTTCTTATTTTAAAATTTGTGTTTGGCCTACCCCTACACTACCCAAAAATAATCCACCCTACTCTAACATAATTCTATCTTTACCTTAGCGTACCCTAGCTCTTCACTAGCCATACACTAGCCCTACCATTGATCTTCCTTACTGTACCTTACCCTGGCTCCACTCTAGCTCTATCCTTGTCCTACCCTATTCTTACCACAGCTCTATCTTACTCTACCTTGCCCTATACAAGAATTATACCTCTTATATCATATTTTAAGCCAATCCCAGCCCTATCCTAACCTTACCCTATTCTCACTAAATTCTTGCCGCGTTGTGCCCAATCACAATTTAAAACTTTTTGTTTCCATAAACAAATTGGCGTTGGTATGCAAATGAGAGTGTACCTTTATCTGGTCTGTTCATCTGGTTATTTTTTGCCGGCGATTTGTTTCGGTCATTGAACCCCGCTCTCGTTTCCGTTGTAAAAGCCAGCCGTATTACACAAAAAACCATATTATACCTGCAGGGTTATACCTTATTGTTCACGGAGTTTTTTTTTTTAATTGACTGGTAGATTTTAGCTTGGCTGGTTAATTTTTGGGTTGGGGTAGAGCAGGGGTTGAGCAAGGCTACGGTTGAAGTGCCAGGACAAGTCTATGTTGAGGCTCGGGTAAAGTTTGAGTAGGACTAGAGTAGGACTATGGTAGGTCTAGAGAAAGCTGGTGTAGGGCAAAAGGAAGGCTAGAGTAGAGCTAGAATAAGACGAAAGTAAGACTAAAGCAAGTATAGTTTAAAGATGGGGTATGATTTGAGTAAGGCTAGGGTAAGACCAGGTTGAGGCTAGAGTAAAGCTAAAACCATATGGTATTTGTAATGTAAATATCTTTAAAAAAAGTAAAAATAACGTTAATCCTGTTATTGATGAAGCTTTTGAAAGGTTAAAAACTAAACTTGGAAAGGCAAGCTTTGATGTTGTTTTTCAAACACTTTTTTTAACTTTTTTATAATTGGCAGCTGGCCAACCGAGGTTAATATTGGGTTTTCATTCGTTTCTAACCAAACCTTTTACTCTTTTTAGTTTTTTGTGTATTGAATATTATGTTTTTTATCTTATTATGATTATATACTCCAATAAAACCACAGTGCATGGACCTTCATGTTTATTGCACTGTCGTTTTCAAAATGTCATAACTTTTCGACCAATATTTGAAATATTCCAAATCTTTACTAAAATACTCCTCAGAGACTGCTTAACATATATTACAACTATTATTTTTCTATTTTATAATTAATCACTTCAATATACCTCATTTTCTCCCAAGTAACCGCTAACCCCTACCTCAAACTCTATCAAATCACCCATTCCCCCACCAAAATGGACATTCTTTTTTTAAACAAAAATACCCCTAATATATTTTTCGTCAAAAATAATTGCCTAAAAAACAATTATACCCAACGGATCACCGTGATTTACGAGTGTTTCGGAACGTTGGGTCAGTCCGCCTGATAACAGCCAATTTCTCGCTTTTGCGAACTTTTTTTCGCTATGACTCACTCAAAATACGATACGGCTGTTATCGAAAAAGTGATTGAATTACTTAAACTTTCTTACTTTTTCACAGTTTTTGCTATAGTGGTTTGGTTGGTTGCGGGGTTATTTATTGTGTTTTGTGGCATTTCGTCTATATTGCAGTAGTTTAATTGTAAGTAGATTGAAATTTTTGAAACATTTCTGCAAAAATGAATTTAAACTATACTTTATATATTTTTACATTTTTTTTATATAAGGTATTCATTTTACGCTGATTTATCAAGTTATTGCCTTGTGACACTTCGTCGATTATTGATTTTCTGAATTTTTGATAAAAATAAAAAAATAAAACAGAATTTTGTTTTTACTGATTTATCTCAATCTTTTTAAACTATTTTAAAGCCTTTTTTTCCTTTTTACATTTACCTTTTATTAAATAATGGCATTTTTCTTCGATTTTCCTAAAAAATCAATTTCAACCTCTATGATAATATAAATTCGATCACAAAGCCCAAACTGTTATCTAAAATCTGTAAAACCGCCTACAGCAGCCCGATTCCCTTCCCAACGTGTAGCAAAATGTCGTGTCATGTTAAAATCGAATAAAAATTGATTTTCGTATGTTTTAGTGTTCTCCGACCGAGAAGAAAAGCGCGGGGTTGGAAGAAGAAGAAGAAGGAGGACAAGAAGCGGTCAAACAAATCTTTTCCTGTCGTAATACGCCCCGATAATTCACACAGTGGTTACGTTGGTGTGTTCGCTGCGTTTCAACCCGTCGACTTTCGGCTTCACATCAAATATTGGCTTCCGCATCCATTTTTGACAAAGGTAACATCAAATTCTTTCCCCCGATTTTCGTTGAATTTTAGATGGTTTGAGAAGGGAAGTGGATGAAGAGAGTTAAGAAAGTTGGAACAATGTTCCACAGAGTCCAGTTGTACTTTTAAAATCAAAATTTGTGGAATTGAAAGAAAGTTTTTGGAAAAAGACACAAAAGATCAAGTTTCATTATAATATTTTTGGGCTGTGGTACTTGCGTAGGCAATAAAAATTTTGATAACGCACATATTTGGCTGAAATTTTGCATAAAGCTAGCGAATACTATATTTAACAACTGTGTAAAAATTCAGACTTTAATTTAGCTTCACAACTTCTAAAATGCACTTTTAAACCTACATTATTCAACTTCGCGCCAATTTTCACACATTCGACCTCATTTTTCTGCCAGCTGAACTTATTTGTGACATAATAGCAAACTAAAATCATAATAGAATAAAGACCACGCACTTTTAGACCGAATCGAAAGCACAACAGAAAGTAAAAGGCTTTTTATATTGTGTGAAGATTATACTTTTCAACTTTTTTCTCAAAAAACGAGGGAAAACAGATGGAAATGAAAGGAATTCGTTATGTTTTTGATGTTAAAGATGTTGGGAACGATTCGAAAATGCTTTTTATAGGTTTATTTTATCTAATGAACACATTTGGAGATATTTTTAATTGCCCGCATGTTCGTTATATTACCTTAAATATCAGTTTTTTATTTTTGGGTTGGGGAAGTTAGTGAACTCTTTGATTTTTTGGTCATAACTTTTTTAATGAATAAGTAAAACTTTGGGAGTTTGTGGAGTCTTACACTTTTAACTGGGCTAACTAAAACAATATGCCTTGTTTTGAAAATGGCTTGCTTTTTGAAGTTACAGTACTTTTATCGTAGGCATATTTTTTGTGTTTTGATGGAATGTTGGAGAAAGTTATCTTTTTATTGCGTTTCTAATGATTAATAATACAAATTAATACCTAATAACCTAATGATTCACCCATCTCTTTCAGGATACCCAGCCATTCTATCTTCTCTCTCCAAAAACCCAGCTAAAACCCTCGTCTCTCACTCAACCAAAGTTTGTCCAATGTCAACATAACGTGACTCTAATCGAAAATGTCAAGAGATCTTGACGATATTGATCTTTCAAGCCTGAAAGATCCCTCAGGGATTTTTGAGCTTATCGAGGTTGTGGGTAATGGCACGTACGGCCAAGTATACAAAGGTCGACATGTCAACACGAATCAACTGGCCGCGATTAAGATCATGAACATAAATGAAGAGGAGGAGGAAGAAATTAAAATGGAAATACGAATGCTCATGGTGGTATGTTTTTAATGGTTTTGGTGTGTTTGAAGTTTAGGTTAGAGTTTGGATATTATCTATGAAGAAAATTTGTGTTGAGGTAGAGAAATGGATAGATAGTTGATTGTTTTTGGATTTGAAAGCTGCACAAGAAGTTCAAGTTTTAGAACATCAAAAGTTGGCTATCTGCTTTTTATTTTTATCAAAAGCTTTGATTTTCTTCTGACATTGATCTAAAAATCTTAGTTTCAGCCTGAAAACACAAGTTTCTGATGCATTTCTGCCATTTTAAATGTGTTTTTAAATGTTATAAGTTCTTATTAATATAAAAAATGATTTTAGTATTCGCACAGTCCAAACATAGCAACGTACTATGGCTCATTCATCAAGAAACTGCCTTCGTCCACCGGTAAACACGACCAACTCTGGTTGGTGATGGAGTTTTGTGGTAGTGGATCTATCACAGACCTGGTGAAATCGACCAAAGGAAACTATTTGAAGGAGGAATGGATTGCTTACATCTGTCGGGAGATTTGTGCTGTAAGTTTTAAGATATTAGAGTTTGAAAAAATGCGGTTTTGTTACCTAAAAGTTTTAAAAATGCAATTTTGTCACCTAAAATCTAAAAAAAATTAATTTTTGATTCAGGAGACTATATTTTTCAATATTTATTGTAGTATAACTAATATTATTACAGGGCTTAAACCACTTGCATAAGCACAAAGTCATCCACAGAGATATTAAAGGACAAAATGTGTTATTGACCGACAACTGTGAGGTGAAATTGGTCGATTTTGGTGTGAGCGCACAGCTGGATCGTACTGTGGGCAGGAGGAACACTTTTATTGGTACACCTTACTGGTATGTTCTTTTATTTTTTCATTTTGAGTTTAGGAATTGTTATACCATCTGACTGTTTTCACATGTCATGACGACCGTATAAAAAATGTCATCGTGAAAAGTTTTATATGCCAGTATGAATATGTGAAGATGTTACAAAAATTAAAATTTTAAATTCCTATGCATTCAGGATGGCTCCAGAAGTAATAGCCTGTGAAGAGAACCCCAACGCCACGTACGATGCCAGATCAGACTTGTGGTCTTTGGGTATCACAGCGCTGGAAATGGCCGAAGGACATCCACCGTTGTGTGAAATGCACCCAATGCGAGCCCTCTTCCTGATCCCTCGAAACAAACCCCCGAGGCTGTCGAACAAAAAGAAGTGGACCAAGAAATTTGAGTCCTTCATCGAAGCCGTCCTTGTCAAAGACTACACTCAACGGCCCCAAACCAATGATTTGTTGAGGCATTTGTTCCTGCGCGACGGCCCACCAGTGAATCAGGTTCGAAACTCGATCAAAGATCACATCGACCGATTCAGAAGGATGAACAAGAAGGACGAGGCTGAGTATGAGTATTCTGGAAGTGAAGATGAAGAGAATGCCGTGCCTAATGGGCAGAACAGGCATAGGGATTTGGGTAAGGGAGAAGGTTTTTTGAGGTTTGATTTACTGTTTCGAACCAAAAACATTCATTTTTGTTACCTAAAATTTGAAACAATCTCCAAAAACACCCTCAGAATAGTTTTTATTACCTAAACCATCACATTTTTAGCCAACATGTCCCAAAGCGCATACGGAGACACGTTACGTCGAGGCTTCCAACGTATTCAAGAATCCAACCTAAACGCCTTCGAGCACGCTGGTCCTCAACAATTAAACCGTGTTCGCCCGAACGGTCAAGCCCAACAACAACCGCAGCAACGCCAATATCGCCAACAACAGCAACCCCAACCCCACTTCCGGCATCCACAACCAATCGGAAGTCAGAGTCCGCGGGAACGAGAGATTCGAATGAGGAATCACGATGCTAGGCTGGGCCCACCACAAAGAATTGGAGTGGCTGGACAACCGGCCGCTGATTATAGGAGACAGTCCAGACCGCATTCGCAGTATGGGGTAAGATTAAAAATCCAGCTTTTTTTTATTATAACTTCAACTTTTTTCAAAACTTTATTTTTTCCAGCCGCAACGCCACATCTCTCCTCATCATCAAGGTGGTGCCCTAGTTCACCCGGCTGCTCCTCAGCTCACCGAGCTCGAGAAGAGTCGTCAGAATCGACAACATAGAGCCTCGGAACGGGAACGACAATCCAGCCGACACTCGAATGGTATCCAACCACCTCATATGGCCAGAGTCAGTGCCAACATACCATCGAGTGTGTCACCGCTGAGGAAACTGAGCGAACCTTTGCTTAATGGAAGACCGGAGGTAAGGAGCGCAAAGGTACGACTGATTTTTGGAAATTTAGGGGAAGGATGAAAGTTTTTTTTATTTGGGAGGGGTAAAAAGTTGAAAATTGTTTTTTTGGGGGGAGGGGAGGATGTCATTATGAATTTTTTTTTTGATTTTTAAAATTTAAAGTTACTTTTTGAAAAAAGGGGAGGGCGAAAATCTTTGTTTTGTTTTTCGGGAGTGGATATTTAATTTTCTTCTAAATATGACAAAAAATCAACATTTGTTACATTGCAAATGACTTTTTTAAATTCTAGGACTTGGACGTGCTAGCCAGCGAACTAAACCGCATGGGCGGCCGAATCCCCACCTCATCTTCAAACCAAGCCAACGGTTCCACCAGCCCTCCACCACCCGCCCCACCACCACGTGACACCTCCATAGCCAACCACAATGGCCCAAACAACGGCACCAGCCCAGAAGACACCGTACTGGCTTCAGAACCGGCCGAAAACACTCTCAGAGGACCGAACAAGCCATTACCTCCAACTCCAGATAATGGTCTCGACTCAGACCATGATCAAGATGGTACGTTGATGGTGCATCGAAGAAGAAATGGCAGTTCAACAAGTGTGAAGAGGCATAATAGCAGTGGAAGGGCGGATTCACCGGCTTCGATTGGCTCGAGACACAGATTGAGTATCGTCGGGAAGGCGGCTAGTGTTCCGGATGTGAGTTTTTGACCGTTTCAGGCAAGAAAATGACGCTTTTTAATGTTCAGACATCAGAAGATAGATTTTTAAAATTATTTTAGGTAATAAAATTAGCATTTTTCAAAGCTTTAGGTAAAAAAAATTTGTTTTGAGCAAATTATTTCACAAAAATTTGATTTTTTTAAAATTAGGTATCAAAAACAATATGTTTTACAAAGTTTTAATTTTCAGGCCGAGCACTACAACATCCTAACAGCCGGCGACCCAGAATCCTCGTCTCCTTCCTCACCAAGCAGCCGTGAAGGCCCATCGCCTTCAGAATCCCCTCGCAACGACACCAGACGCCACTACGGCTCAGGAATTCTCTCAACCAAGGCGAATCAAGGCAGTCCCGCCACGAACCGATCCCAGTCCAGCCTAGGCGTCAACCCCAACGACATTGTGAACAATCGTGCAGCTCAACGCATGTTGGCACAAGAAGAAGATACCGAGCATGACGATGGAGATGATGACGACGATGACGATGAATCCCCGATTCCGCAACGAAGAATCATTCAGCAGAGAAGTGTGGATTCACAGTCGGTCGAGGAGGTAGGTTGTATCAGGCTTTTAAAGGTTTGGAAATGATGCTGCACATGTTGCTTTAGTGGAAGATAAGGGGTTTGGCAACGTTTATCATGTTGTTTTGGGCATGATATGATAGCACTTTGCTTTATATAGTAATTAGCTAAATATATTATTAAAAATGAATGGTATATGGCTAGTATAAGCTTTTATATAACAATCTTTTGGGCCTAATATTGCTGAAATTGTGAATTTTTTTTTGAAATTTTTCGCCTGAAGTAAAGTTTAAAAAAGTTTAAAATTTATAGATTTGAAAGAAAATAGTTTAAAGTTAATATCTTGTAATCTCTGCAGATCGCTTCGCTGTTTGGCAGCTTCTACGTGAGTTTTGGTGTAGTAACGTAAAAAGCTCTGCCTAGTCGAAAAAGTGTTGTAAATTGTTCATTTTTAATATTGTTTTGTCACTCGTTGGTATTGAAACATAAAATCATACCTAATTTTTTAATCCCCCTCATTTTCAGTTCCCAATTGGCTCCAACGGTAACGGCCAAAGCCTTCAACCAAAGCCCCAAACTCCATTGTCGCAACGTGATCGCGAAAAGTCATTCGTCGCTTACTTTGGAAAGCCAGGAGCTCGTCTCTCCAACGGTCTCGGCTCGACCGGTACCATTAATCGACCAGGCCGCGTGAATCAAGACCTAAACCAAGTCCAGGTCAATGTCAACCCAAATCCGGCGGCCGGAGCCAGCATGGATAATGACGCGCCCGAGATTCGAAAATACAAAAAGAAGTTTAGTGGCGAGATTCTGTGTGCCGCCTTATGGGGAGTGAACTTGTTGATAGGCACGGACTCGGGCCTAATGCTTCTCGACAGGTCCGGCCAAGGCAAAGTGTACCAGTTGATCACGAGAAGACGATTCGATCAGATGACTGTGTTGGAAGGACAGAATATATTGGTGACCATTTCTGGAAGAAAGAGAAGGATACGAGTCTACTACTTGAGCTGGTTGAAACAGAAGATCCTGAGGACAGAGGGGGTAGGTTGGGGATTGATTTATGAATTTTGGCGTAGATTTTATGCCATTTTTCATTAGAAATAAGGATTTTATGTGATTTTTCACCAGAAATGATTATTTTATGACATTTTTCATAAAAAATTTTGTTAGCTATATTCTCCTCGATACACTAACCCTAACCCCTTTCCAGGTCCAACAACAAGAGAAACGGAATGGCTGGGTAAACGTCGGAGACCTTCAAGGTGCCATCCACTTCAAAATCGTCCGCTACGATCGAATCAAATTCCTAGTGGTAGGCCTGGAGAACTCGGTCTCCATCTATGCCTGGGCTCCAAAACCCTACCACAAGTTTATGGCATTCAAATCATTTGGCCAACTCAGCCATATGCCATTAATTGTTGACCTCACGGTGGAGGAAAGTGCTCGTCTCAAGGTTTTGTACGGATCTCACGAAGGTTTTCACGCCATCGATTTGGATTCAGCTTCGATCTATGACATTTATGCTCCATCAATGAACAATCCTCAAATCACACCACATTGTATTGTCATATTGCCCAACACTTCCGGAATGCAACTGCTTTTGTGCTATGATAGTAAGGGTTTTGAGATTCTTTTTTCATTTTCTTTTAGGTTTTTTGTTGTTTTAGGGTTAGGATGGGGTTTTTGAGCGTTTTCAAAAAGATGTTTTTGGGTAATAAGTTGTATGACAGATCTTGTGATTCATTTCTCAATAAAAGTGGGTATATTATAGTATGTAGAAATTGAAGAAAATTCAGCTTTTTGAGAATTGGCAATTCCATTTTTTTTGTGATGTTTTGGCTTGTTTTAAGCTTGATTTTTTAAGAATTTATGGTCTTTTTTAATCTTTTTAAGCATAGATTGTCTTTTCAATATTCCTACTAATGCTTTTCGTATTTCAGACGAAGGTGTCTACGTGAATACTTATGGTAAAGTGACGAAGAACGTCCAACTTCAATGGGGAGAACCCCCATCGTCGGTCGGTAAGTGGATTTTCAATGATTTTTGGAATCTAAAATTTGTTTTTATCAAAAAAAAACATTTTGATGGAATGGAAATCGTATTTTTTTGCAGTAATATTACTACGTTTGGTACCCTTTGATTTAAAAAAAAGACTTCCTTTCCGAGACTAAAACTATATTTTTGCCCAAAAAATTATTTTTTGCCATTTTTAATATTACGTTGTTCAAATAATTCCGTGCTCCCTTCAAAAAAATTTTGGTAGTTAGGGGCACAGAATTATCTAAACAGCCCAATAAAACTCAAAAATTAACATCCGTATTTTAGCCTACATCTCCACGAACCAAATCATGGGCTGGGGCAACAAAGCCATCGAGATCCGCAACGTCGACACCGGCCACTTGGACGGGGTTTTCATGCACAAAAAGGCCCAAAAACTCAAGTTTTTGTGCGAACGAAACGACAAAGTCTTCTTTTCGTCGGCGAAGGGCGGCGGAGCCTCCCAAATCTACTTTATGACATTGAACAAGCCCGGCCTTTCGAATTGGTAGAAGAGCGGGCTTTGTAGTACTGGTACCATATATGCTTCAAAAGTGGTACCAAGCTGGTTCAATATTATTTTTCGAAAAATGGTACAATTTGTGGTACAATACTTAAACCAAAAATGGTACCAATTCTGGTACAATATTTTTTCCCAAATTGGTACCAAAGTCAAAAAAGGGCCTAAAATATTGGGACACGACACTTATTAGTACCATATTAGTTTTGGTCTGCTCCTTGTACCATATTTTACTCAAAACTGCTTAAAAGACCAGGTTTTGTTCCAAAAACGATTTTTATCGACTGGTCTAATCAACGAACCTTATCGACTGGTAGATTATCCAATAATCTTGCTTTTTGTACATATTACTATTTTTTATACTTAACTTTTTTTGTTACTCAATTCTGATATGTTATACTAGACAAATTCTCGAAAATAATCGAAAAAAATTGAAATTTTTGAAGATTTCTCTAGTATAATATCAGCAATAGTAACAAAACTGTGAATTTTATATCCTTTTTGCTGTATCTTTTATCAACCATTGCTAAATTTTTCTAATTTTATTACTTTTGTGTTACGGGTACCTCACACACCCTCAACAACACTGCGTTTCTAATTTTGGCCAACTTTTGGGTAGGGTAATATAAAATTTTTATCACAAAAAAGAGGAACAGGACGTATTTTACATTTTTCAACAAAAATTAGTTTTTATGATTATTTTTAAGATTTTTTTTTTATTTTTCAAAATTTTATGAACAAAATTAATTTTTTACTCCCCCTCACCAAAAAACTTATATTACCCTACCCAACCCCACCCCCTTCAGCCTTTATATCCTAATCGAACACCGCCACCGTACCTAATCATGCCCAACAAACTTTATATTGTGTCAATTTTGTTTTTTCATCATCACCTTGTTGAATATCCGAAATGAACATCGCTTTTATCCTCTTTTGTTTTTCTGC
The DNA here is from genome assembly GCA_904066225.2 of Bursaphelenchus okinawaensis. Lineage (NCBI taxonomy): Eukaryota > Metazoa > Nematoda > Chromadorea > Rhabditida > Aphelenchoididae > Bursaphelenchus > Bursaphelenchus okinawaensis. Next base: position 8,717,556 of record CAJFCW020000006.1, on the reverse strand, counting down.
CACTCTCTCATCTCTCGCTACACTATTTCGTCATAAAATACTGGTTGTTTTCTCGTTATAATACTCGAAGCGGATGGATTTTGTCATAAATAATAATAAGTGTTTCCTCATTTACAACATATATTTTTATGCTCACGAATTTTAATTATTTCACTTTTCAAAAGACGATTAATAAACATTGAGATAAAGGTTTTTTTGGATTTTTCTCAAAATAAAAAAAGGAATTTAAAAATTTTGAAAACAACAGATACACTATAGTATGAAGGTCCAAACATACGATTTTCAAAAAATTTCGACAAAGGTTTGAAAAGTTATGGCACTATTTGCACGGTGCGTCCGAAATGAGGGATTTGGGGTGCACCGTGCAAAAGATGCCATAACTTTTTGCACAAACATTACTCGCAATTAATAGCAAAATATTAAGATATAACATAGTTATAACTTATAAAAGCTCTTTCAGACCAAAATACGAAAAACTTCGCATTAAAAAATTTATTTATATTATACATGAGATCAATTACCACCAAGGCAGTATAAATTCTTGCGAGATTCATTTCAAAAAAAATAATTTTGTATAAAAATGACATTATTTCTACATCACAAGTTATAAAATTCGGTTCCAATATTATAAACGTGTTAGTTTGGGTAAAAGTTAAGTTTCGAGTTATTGTGTAACGTCCTTAACATCGACTTCTTCAAAATCTTCCGAAATTTGATCCGCTTCATAATCCAGCAAAGAAATTGACGCAGCAGTAGACACTGACAAGTTGTTGAAATCATCTCCTAGATCAGCATCAGTTGGATTCATGTTCAACTCGCCCAATCCTCGAAACGGGTCATCTTCTTCTGAGCAGGTATCGAACGAATTTGATTCTGAAACAAAAGTTAGATAAGTTTGTAGTAAATATGTTGGTAAAACTTTTTTTATCTAAAAAGCACAATTTTCAGTAGATAAGACCAAAAAAACCAAGTTAAAGCCAAAAACATTATGTTACCCATCAAAAAACACTTACTTGAAAAAAGCGAAGATTCTTCAAGTAAATTAGACTCATCACTGTCAGAAATACCTAAAGATTCACACAAAAACCTCACTGGCTCTGGTACAGCAGTTTCAGAAGGTTCAGTTTCTGTGGACTCAGAAGTCGATGAAGATTCAGAAGACTGCGAAGTTTCTGAAGTTTCACTTTCTAATGATTCAGACGGCTCGGCTGAAGTTTCTGAAGTCTCGGTTTCAGCAGAATCCAAACTTTCTGTCGACAAAATTGAATAATCTGACTGTGTGGAGCCGGTTGATTCTTGGCTTCTTTCCGATTCTTCAGATACCAGTGATGTCTCCGAACTCGATGTTTCTTCAGAGCTCGAGCTCTCTAAAACCGCCGAACTTGATACATCAGATACGGCAAAAGACGGGGTTTCTCCAGTAGATTCATCCACTTTTATCGGCTCCTGGTCCTAAAACGACATGAATAATATTGAAGTTTTAGTTCAAACTTAACTTATTATAAAATCATTTTTCTTAATTCCATATTGTGCGCGACTCTCCTAATAGTACCCATTTTAATTTTTGTTGCCTGAATTACCACTTTATGTAAGCATTTTCCCTGACTGTCATGGATAATATAAAAAGAACAATTTTTTCACAAAAACCAAATACGCAAACCAAATGTTATTTTGATCAATTAGAAAATACTCTTCTCCAGCTATCAATATTCAATTTAACCTCTTCTCTACCAATTCTCAAAAACTATGCTATGTTTCCTTCTATACGTCAAGTATAATATAAACATTCAAATTTTCAAACAAAAGCTTGCCCAAACTAAAAAAAACCCATTCTATTATCAGAATCTACACTTTCTATTCCATTTTTCAAAACTAATTTTTATATTCATCTTCTTTGTTAAGCACAAGTCATACCTAAAAGCAAAAAATGCAAATAACAAAATTACCCCATTGTGGATATTAACCGTTTGCGCAATAATACTGACCTGGTGAGACTTCTTGAACAGATACAAGTCCGCATCGAATACCATCTTGCGTATTTGGATCTGAAAATATGTAATAAAGACATAAAAGAATATAAAAAGTTAATAATGTTAACAAAAAGTTGATCAACATAGATAATATCGACAAAATGTTTAAGTTAAATATAAAATTTAAGAGTTTTATACAAAAACTACGTTAAAAATAAGAAAACTATCAATTTCTACAAAGGGTTGAGTAAATATTCATCAAAACAAGATTTTACAAGATGATTTACAGTTGTTATAACGGACGCGAGCTGCTTCAGAACTGCAAGTCAAAATTTATACGAAAGGAAGGCAATTCGATGTAAAATACGTTTTGGTTGTTGAAAGGTGCTGAAAATTGTAAAATATTTTATTCTAAATAAAAAAATCTATTTGATATTTTTAATTTGTTTAAAGTTTTGAAAAAAAGCAAAAAATCAATTTTTTCGGCCGAAAAGCCAGACTTTTTTGTAATAAACAAAAAAAACGCAAAGTTAACGCATAATACCATCAAAATAAAGAAAACGACTCTAAAAAGAAAATCTTTGCTTTATATATTTAATTTTTCGTTTCATTGCTTTGAAATTAAAGATATTGGACTAAGATATTATAGTAGATAATTACTGCTATTGCATATAGCTATTGTAAAATACTGTATTGAGATAATTCTACTGTAATTTTAATTTAAATAGTAATTGTGTATCATGAAGAAGAAAGAGAAGTTGTATTGGCAGTCTTATCATCAAGTAAGTTTTGAAAATTGTGGATTTTTTAAAAGTTCTCGGTCTTGTTGTTTTTGCACAGTGCAGTTTTTTAAAATTTTGAAATTTTAAAATATTTTTACTTCTAAATTTTGTCTTATGTACTAAAACATTAAACTTTGTAATTTTAGCTAATAAAAACCTACAAAAGTTACAAAAAAAGGAATACAGAAAGAGAAAATGAGGTAAAGGCCATGGAGAATAAGATAATAAAGCAGGTTTTGCACAACAAGGACAAACTTCATGAGCTGACTATATCAGAAGAACATTTTAAAATAAGCCGATGTTTGAAAGATAACATGAAATGTCGTGTAGATGAACTACAAGAGGTGTTAGACAACCTGAAAGTGAATTTTGAAAAAGTAGCTGAAGATGTTCGTACTGGTAGATTTTTCATGTACAACATGGTCAGGAATCATGATAGTAAGTTACCAATGTTAGTCAGTACGAAAAGTTGCGGTGAGATAGGATATAGTAGGGTATGGCCTCAAGTAAATACGGTAGGTACAAGTAGAGCTAAAGGCTTAGCCTAAGGCTGAAAATGGTCTGGCCTAAAGCTGATTTTAGGCTAAAATAAGGCTTCAAGCAAAATAGAATTGAAGTTTCAATAAAACATTTAATGACGAATTTTTCAGATCTGGTAACTCTCCGTATTCTCCAGAACTTTTACTTCAAAAACACCTGCAAATCATCGCTAGAGAAACGAAAACCAAGATTTCAACGTATAATTTTTTCTTCTGACCGTAAAAGAAAGTACAATGACATAATTTGTGACACCAATGTCAAAAAACCTTTGTACTCAAAGCAGTTTTACAAACAATACAGCGAATTAAAGACGGACAACCAGAGTTCCATCGAAAAAACTGTAAGTTTTACTCACTTTTGCTATTTTTGTTAATTTTCGCTCTTTTTCCTTTCAAGTTCATAAAAATAAAAAACGCTTTATGCAAATTAAAGCTATAATTAATTGTAAAATTATTTATACGAGTTTGAACATTCGTTTTATATTAAAAATTAACGAAAAAAAGTGCAAAAAACCACTAGGTCCCGGCGGGGGTCGAACCCGCAATCTTCTGATTAGAAGTCAGACGCGTTATCCATTACGCCACGGGACCACGGTTCGTTTTTGGCTAAAATAGTTGAAGAGGGAAAGACCGTGTGACCTTTCAGGAACAGAGTGGTGGAAGTTCCTCAAAACAAGCTTTATATTTGTAAAATACAGATTAAAAACTATGGTTTTTTTAGATTTGTCATATACTAAATTTTTTCGTCATTTTAAGGTTTTATGGCTTCACAAACTCAACGAACTGGAATGTGAGAAATCCGTGGAGCTATGGAAGAAAAAAAGGCATCTAGAAAAGCTGGAAAAGATCTCCTCTGATGAATATTTGAATAAAATGGGTTCGAAATGGCCGCTTGCGTTGAAAAAATGCAAAATTGAACGAAAGCGACTCTTCAGACATAAACTTGACATTATGTCCGAGATTTTGAACAATATTCAAATTGAGTAGTCAATAAAAATTTCTTAAACTCACTGCATTATTTTTAAAACTATTAAACACCGATTTTGAAAACTTTTCTTGAATTTTCAAAAAACCACCTTTAAGAAATTTACCCCGCCTGAAATAATTGACCTACAAAAATCTACTCCTAAGACAAACTTTTGAACCCCATAAATCATGCCAAAATCTCGAAAAATCACAGTTTATATTAGTTTACATTTTTTCTGATATACCATGCTGTTTAGCATGGCTTTTGATATAAATAATGATATGTGAAGGTATACCCATATATGAACTATTGCATGATTTGTGTTGGCTCTAGTGACACGACAATCGTTTCAGCTTGAAGATCGTAGAAGGCGCGATTGAAACTAAACGCGTAGGCAAAGATACCCAAGGGGAACATGGCACTGTTGACGATATACTTCAGACATGTTCGTAGGATCGTTCTGAAATCATTATATTAGTCTTTCGCTTGTAAAAATAGCCAAAAGGGGCATAAAATTACTTCTTATACCTTGCAAACAGTATACCTAATAAGCTTAAACTTCAAACCATAATTTAAAACAATAAATCTTACTTTTTCAACCCAATTGAAACAAATCTCTGTAGTTGAACTTCATCAGCAGTCAGTCCTTGAATGTTCCTAGCTCTAATCACTTTTATATCCAACATCAACTTTCCAGGCGTTGTTCCAGGAGGACAAATCAAAAATCCAAAATTTAAAAACATGATCTCAATGAAAATAGAAATCGCTTTAGAAATCAGTTCCTCCTTCATTCGTGGTGAAGTAAAATCGAACCAGGTAGAGACATCTGTTGAAGGCATTCGAAGAATATGAATTTCGAGCTTGTTTAGCGATCTAAAATAAGAAATTTTATAAAAATTATGTTCATATTAACAATAGTTTTCTAAACATAACATTAAATAATCATATTATCAAATCTCGCTCCAAAAAAAATCAAAAATCCCTTACAGTACTTCAAACCTGATCAAGGTGTATATCAGTAGAACTTTGAAGACCAAAACCATCACAAAATCGATAACTTCAGCAGTAAACCTTCTCCAATATGCTGGAATCAAATACCGTTCATTATACGTGCTTTCTTCCACAGGTCGATGAATATTTATGTTGTTTATTACATTAACGTTGTTAACCACGATCTGAGGTCCTGGTACTTGTCTTTGCCTTAACTGATTGACCTGAAACTTTAAGATAATCTTCTTCAATGGTTTAAACGCTCCTTTCATCCTTATATAAATGTTTCTAAAAACGAACAAAATATATAAATAAACTTACATTGTTAACAATCCCATTGGTCTGCCTGAAATAGTCATTTTGTGCCTTCAACCAGTCGTAACTTTTGTTGTACCAATCTCTGACAGCTTCTGCATATTCATTAGCGTTAGCATACTCTTTATGTTGTTGATTCGGAGGGAACAACGTTCGATTTAACATGTTTTAGCTAAAAAACGTAAAGTTAAAAAACAAATTTTAATGTTTAAAGCCATTTCTTTGTCCAAATTACGTCAAATTCCAAAAAATACGTAGCAAGCAGCTTGTCAATAAATTGGAATTCAAATTCACTTTTGCATACACAAAGACTTCTTCACATTGACGTGAAAAAAACGAAGAAACCACCGATTTTTGTGAAAATAATTTCCTGTAAAAAGAAAGGCTTGACTCGAAATTAGCAAACGTGTCGAGTGTTGTGCGCAACCTTTATTCGGTGTAATCCTGTTCCGTAAACAACATCGATACGTTATTTATTGACTAAAGGATCCTGTTATTGGTGGTAGTTATGTTCGTCAACTTTTAAAAGTTTTCAATGCTTTTGACACAACGATTTATAATCGTGAATGGGTTCCGTTGTTAACGCTGGATTTTAGGTGTTATTGTGGTTAGAAGTGGTTTTAGGTAGTTGTAGAGTATGTAGTAGACATTTTTATGCAAAATTTAAATAGTTTTGTTTTGGTTTGATCGTGGCTTTTTTTTTAAATTTTTTTGATTAAGTGTAAGTTCATATATATACTTGGTCTTACAGTATGTTTTTAAATCGTATTTTATTATACTGTAACTTTATTCATACCTTTGTTTTGCTAAGTTTGTCTTTAGTTACAGCCTTATCATTAGTAAGGCTAGGCTAAAATTGGGCTATACCGTACATTAGCCTTAGTGCAGCTTGTTTCACCTTACATTAGCCTTAGTTTAGCTTACTTTACTTTATCCTTAACTGATATCTAAGGCTACGGCTTTTCTGTCTTTGCTAGCCTATAAAAGCTCACCATAGGCCTTCAGAGCCTTTAGTATTACCAACTACCGCTGACTAAACAAAATTTATCAATAGTAAGAAAAATCAAACCTATACCAAAGATAACTTTACAATGTTGTTACATTACAATAAAATGACATAGTCAGCTGCACATGCTTTATTTTTGTTTCACTACGTGTTTTTAGGTTACACTTCGCCAGGAGATGTCTCGCGGTCTTTTGATCTTTATACTTATGAAGCATAATAATTCATTTTCATCTCAATCTCATGATTTCTTCTACGCACACTTGTCAATTTTATAGTAATTTTTATACGTATACGCTATATGGTGGCGTGATGGTTGGAAAAATGACAATTAATATAATATCTAGTTTTTTGTTGCAAAATGTTACTGTAAGGCTTGGGCGTAGTTAGCAGGTCAATGAAATAAGGAACTATGGATTGGATTGTAACTAGAACTAAATCTAAACTTAGGGCTAGTGTTAAACCTAATACAAGGGTCAAGGTTAAACTTATTGCTATAATTAAGGATAGATCTAGGGCCACGGCTCTGGTCTTGAAAGCTGGAGCTGGCGCTCTGAAAAAGCTCTAGGCCAAAGTTCTGGGGCCAGAGTTAAAGCTAAGCCAGGTTTATGATCTGGGATAAGTACACGGACAAGTCCAAGACTAGGGCTAGGACAAAGAAATAACCATTTTTTAAAGTTGTTTTTAAAATACCCTGCGGTACAAGCTTTATTTTTTTCAAATTTAACAAAACCGTATTTGAAAAGTTTTATTATACACGTAACAGCAAAGTTCATGTCAAACCTCTATACAATATTACACTTTGTACTGCAAATATGCAATCAAGATGAGAAATGATGATGGAGTGAATTTAAAGCAAAAGCTCAACATTTAAGACTGTTAAACATTACATTACCAGAAATTGAAATGAATATTATTCTAGTTATTAACATTATGATATGATCATGTACATAACAAAACGATGATTGTTTAGGTTATTAATATTGATTGCTTTTTAGGTATTGAGATGTTCAGACATCGAATATTTTTATACTTTTGTAATTCTTTAGGTAATAACATAAGCTATAATACAGACTATAAAATAAATGTTATTGCTGACAGACAAGAAGGTATGCAAGGTACTTAAAATTTGTCGTTTTTTGTTGTAATCACGTTTTGTCTTATTATTATATATGTATTTGACAACGAATAAGTGTAATAAATGCGTGATTGATACGTCTTGAACATGAGGAAGTTATGGCTAATGTGACATAGTTTAAAACTCACTCTACAGTAGACAGTTGCAATACACTTGCTAGTCCTAGCTGAGTTTTAGTCCTAGCTTTTGCTCTAGCTCTAACTGGCTCTAACTCCGGCTTTAGTCTTCGCTTTAGACCTAGCCGTTCTCTATATTTTGCTTTAGGGTTTGACCTAGCCTTAGCTTTAGTCTTAGACCTAGCCTTATAGATAGCTAGCTTTAGCTTTAGAACCCTGGCTTGATTCTCAGTTTTGTGTTTAGTTTTAGTCTTAGCCCTAGCCACAGTACTAGCCACAAGTTTTGTCCTAGCTGAATTACACTGTTTTTTAAAAATTTGTTTCAAAATACAAAGCCATGACTTTTAACCTCTAAAATAAAGAAACAAAACGCAAAATAACATAATCTTTAATGAACAGAGTTTCATTATACATTGCAGAGTAATGTGTTGATCAAAACATGGTATTTGCAATGCCTTGACTCGTCCTGTATATATGTTATGTCTATATGTAAAGGATTAAAGCTGAAAAACGTGGGGTGGGCGTTGAAGATTCGATGCGATGCGTTTAGATAAGAAATGGGTGCAGTTTGGGTGCATATATACAGGTTCAATAATTTAGAGGTTGGGTGCATTTTGGTGGGAAAAATAGGGGTTTTAGGGTTTGTTTTGGAAATATTGATGTGTTTTAGTGTTATAAATGTACATATATATGTACGTTACAGTGTCAGTAAAGTTTGGTTTTCTAATAATAATCACTGTAAGCCAAATACTTTTTATTTTCTATAGTAAGCGTTTTGTATACAGCATTTTATACAAGTAAGTAAGGTTGCTATTACTGTTTCTTAAATTTTTACTGTTATATCTTAAAAAAGAGTAATATAAGTATTGTCAAAGAGTGAGCTAAAGAATTATTGGTGGATACAGCTTCAATCTAGAACTTTAGACTAGAGCCTCAACTTAGATCTACAGTTTTAAACATTAACTTAGTGTTCTAGCCCAAAGCCCTAGTACAGAGTCTTAGCCTTGAGCACTAGCCCAGAGGCCTAGCCCAGAGCCTTAGCTCAGAGCCCTAGCCCAGAGCTCTAGCCCAGAGTCTTAGCCCTGAGCTCTCGCCCAGTACTCTAGCCCTAGTTAGCTCTAGAAAAGACTATATTCATAATCTGTCTTTACCTTGCATAATTTTACCGTACTTCCAAACTTGATTTAAATAATAGGAGGTAAGCTTTATTTCACAAACTTCACAACTAAAATATCATCGCAAGCAATCTATAATAATATGACCAATGTCATCACGAATATTATTTCTCATCATTTGCAAGAATTTTACACCGAGTCGCGTGCTTCTCCCTTTGATCGACGGGTTTGAAGCTTGAGACTTCTTTATCTCAATGTCTCGGTTCGTTTTGGGTTCGCATTGCACTTGGTGGAGGCTGGTCACGTACACACTACCCCCATCTCATATGATATCCGGTTGATGGATCGAGTGTGCAACGTGTTGGCGGTCGTCTGATGTGTATGTTCGCGAGATAGGGCGGTTTAACTTATGACCGCGACGATTTTGTCGATGGAAACGTAATTTCGAAGAAATGCAATTTTCGAAACGAAAGTGGCGGTTTGGTGGGAATGGTGGTAAGAGGAGAGAAGAAGCAGTGGTAGTGAGGTAGGCAGGGATTGGAGAACAGGAATTGATGAGGAGTTGTTCTTGATTTTTAGTACTGAAAATGAAATTTTAAAAATTTAATATTTAATTTAAATTTTTTTAAGTCTAAGGCTAGGGCTATACTATGGCTTCAGCTAGAGTTACAACTAGGGCTACAAGTGAGGTAGTGCTAATGCTAGAGTTAGAGCTACAACTAGGGTTACAACTACGGCTAAAACTAGGCTAAAGCTAGAGCTAAAGCTAATGCTAAAGCTATGACTACAACTAGAACTACAATAAAGGCTACAATAAGGCATTATTCAGCTAAGACTTCAGTCACGGTTACAACTAGGGCTACAACTAGGGATGCAGTTAGGGCTACAGTTAGAGTTAAAACTAAAGGTACAGCTACGGCTACATCAACAGATAGGGCTTTAGTACAATATAAAATTAAAAAAATTTTTTTATCGATAAAGATAACAGCAGAGTTGTCACTTGGACCCTTCTTCTTTTTATTTTTTAGTTATTAATATATTGCTACTTATGAAACAGTCTAGTCATCTTATTTATACATTTCTTCAGGGTTACTCAGTAACGTTTTCAGATAAAAATAACTTGTCTTTCTTTCAAGTAGTATTTAAAAATATATTTTTCTTTTTTATTTTTCTTGTTTTTGTTATTATATATACTAGGCCTTTTAACATTACTTTTAAAATTTACAGTGGAGTTTGACAGTAAATACAGTTTAGGTTATTTTATGTGTACTATGCTTTAAATAATACTAGTACTTATATCCGCGAGCATATATATACATACACATTATCAAAGGCATCGTGCTATACAGACTAATGACATTATTTGCAGTGGGTGCAACTTGCACTTTAGATTCTTCATTTTTGTGTACATATTGACGACCGTAGTTCATCGTAACATGTAAGCTTTACTTTACAATTCTCTATAGTTCAATATTCTAAAAAGATGACAAATTACTCTTTACCATTTGATGCTGCATCTATGGTATTTATGGTGCTAACATGCCGCGACATGATGCTGAACCTAGTACTCAGAGTACTTGGCACTATATAATATTCTTCTAAACATACATATCTACATAATGTTGAGCCTAATACTATATAGTATGTTTCTAAAAGTACCTACATGACGTTGAGCTTCAGTACTCAGTATTATATAGTATACTCCTATGGCCATATTGACCAAATTCTGCTTAGTATAGTACTCAAAAAGATACTATATGGCGCTATGCACATACTCATCTAATACTATGTAGTATGATACTTAATATCACCCAGAACGATACTATGTACAAACTCATACTCACTGCCAGACGGCACGATACTCTCTATGTCCAAACGAAAAACTATAAAGTAATAGCATAAACTAAAGATGTCATAAAAACTTTGGCATTTACAGGACTCCGGAGATAAAAACCAAATCAAAAACGGCCGAAACCACGCCATGGAGGTCGATTTCGGTGGTGACAGTAATGGCAGTATGCACTGCTATTCAAGGTGGATTATACTACAGTTCTATTTGGCCTTATTTGAGATCGGTGAGTTTTTAAATGGCATTAGGGTTTCTATGGCAAATCTACAGCAATAAAACCTTTTTTAGTTTTAACTATTACTGTAGGTTACTGTAGCTCTAAAACACAAATTTTAGCTTTTATAATGAAACAAGTAGAATAATATATTTGCTTTGAACTTTTTAAAAGCTAAACTTCTATTTTTTATACCTAAAAACATAAAATTTCAGCTAAACCCAGAGACAACTGATATATTCCTTGGATTTGTAATGTCAATGTACTCATTTGGTCAGATCTTATCAGCTCCATTAATTGGCTATACGGCGAACAAGATAGGCACTATTAGACCACCAGTAATTGCTTGTATTTTATGTCAAATTGTTGGTAATGTCATCTATTTTTTGGCACAAGCAGCGCCACAAGCATACGCAACTTATGTCGTGGTATTGTCAAGGTTTATCCTTGGTATTGGATCAGGTGGGTGAAGAACTGTGGATGGAAAAAGTGTGGGGGTAGAGTAGGGTAAGGTATGGTAGGGTAGAGTAAAGTAAAAAATGAGAAAAAAATTTTTTTATTATTTTTAAACTAAAAAATTAAAAAAAATTTTTTTTTAAAAACTTATAATAAAAATTTTTTTTAATTGCCATTTTAAAATGAACCTACTAATACAATAAATTTCAGTAAACCTAGTCCTTCTCGACACCTATGCCTCTACCTCAAGTCTACCCCGCCACAAGTCTCGTACGATCTCAATGGTAACCGGTGGAGTAGCGATGGGTATCAGCATTGGTCCAGGCACTCAACTCTTCTTCACACCCTTGGGCAAAAAAGGCATCCAGTTCTTCAACACCACTCTCAATGTCAACATGTATACAGCACCAGCTGTTGCTGCCATTTTCTTTAACATTATCGCGTTAATTTGCATATCTTGCATCTTTGACGAGGTTTATGCTGGTTTGAACAGTCAGCCTCGAGAGAAGCTGACTGATACGCCGGCCAAGAAGTTGAAGATTGACTGGATTGCCATTTTTGTTTGTCATGCGACGGGATTTGTTCATTACTTTACTTTTAGTCATGTTGAAACGTGGGTTTTTATGATCTTCTTTACCATTTTTGAAAAAAAAATTTAAAAATTTGACTTGGTCCCCCCTGTTAATTAAAATTAAAAAAATTTTTTTTTTCGAAAAAATTTTAAATTTAAAAATTTTGGTTGAAAAGTATGTTCATTTTCAGGTTAGGAACAAACTTTGTGATGACAGTAATGGGCTACAGTGAAGAGGCCGCTATTCAGTATTATTCTATCTGCTTTACCCTACTCTCAGTAGTTGAACTAGGCTTCTATGGTGTTTACGTGTTTGGAAAGCTGGAGAAGTAGTAAGTTACATTACTTAGTCTTGCTGTTGTATATACGTATATATTTCTTAAAAAAAGCATTTTACCTACTACTATATAAGTTGTGCAAAAAATTTTGAGCCACTAGCCTCGCAAATTTTCTTTGAGAGATGGCTCAGAATTATTTAAACAAACTAATATTTTCTCTTTGTCCTTACAGTATAGTGTTTTATAATTTCAAATCTTAAACCTACCTTACTTTAGTGGCTCCACTCGCTGCAAGTGCATCCTCGGCCTCTTCGGCTTCTTCATCTTTTACATCTCCACCTTCTCATGGGCATTCCTACCAGGTGAGATGCAAACCATCACCAACTTCGACGTCCAGTCCTTCCGAATGGGCAATGGAACCGAGCCGGTCGGCTGCAACATCGACCAGTATTCATGGTGCACCAGGGTGAAGCCAGTCAATCCATGGGTATATATGACGGCACTCAGTGTTGTGATTGGTCTGTCATTTGGTATCTTGAACACGACGTTGAGCACGTTGTTTTCTGACGTGCTGGGACCTAAGAAACAAGGTACTCAAATGGGATTCTTCCACATGACAAGGAATAATGCACGAATGTTGGGGCCGTTGGCTATCACGTAAGTTTATTTTGAAAAGCAAAAGCTAGCTTGGATAAAAAGTAATGAGCTGTTGAACTCCACATAGTAATAAGAAACTCTCGTAAGCCTAGTTTTACTAAATACATAAACGCTTCGAAGTTTTTAAAAAGTATGTTATGGTAGAAGTACTGTAACCTTTAAAATTTTGTAAATTTTTGAATTTCGGTGTTTAATCTTGTTGACAATGTTAATGATCTATAATGTCACAAAATTGCAAAACTTTATTATTGTTTTCGAAAACGTTATGACACAAAAGGTCAGCTTTGTTTTCAATTTCTAGAAAATGCGTGCAGGGTACTGTAAACTTACTGTAACTTTCTTAATTCTACGAATTTTAAAAGTAATTTAAGAATCTTGTTGACAATGTTAATGATCTATAATGTCGCAAAATTTCAAAGCTCTATCTCTGTTTTCAAAAAAGTTATGACAAAAAGCCTCAACCAACCTTTGCTACCTACGAGAATATAATTTTTCTCAATTTTCAGCTCAATTTACGAAAGTTTTGGCCCTCGTTTTGCCTGGCTCCTGCAACTGACAATGTTATCCTTCAATCTGCTTGTGTTTTCCGTATTTTATAACCGAATGGTTCCGATGGCCTTCCCGAAACATCAAACTCATCCAGTCGATGATCAGGAACTCACTCCGACGACTCAGAAGCTCTGAGAAAACCCCAAAAAAACGTTATTTGTTTGTTCGCTGTATATATGGAGTTGTTGTAATGTTAGTAAAGAAATGGTAAATAATTGGAAAAACATTTTGATGAATTGCTCTTATGATCAAATTACTGCGAAATTGCTGGAATTATATAAAGTTTACAATTAGAAATAATATGATTCAGAGTAAACAAAAATGTAGTTTTTGGAAAATAATTTTGAAAAATTTTAAAAAATATAGGAATAGCAAAATAAAAAAAGCATGAAAAAAAGTGAAAATCTGTTTAACGAAACTCTTGTATAACAAACAACTTTTTGAATCCCCGGCTAACACTACACATTGCAATTAAAACTTCCGAGCAATTAATTTTAGAGGAGTTCCACTGCATTGCTTTTGCCTTACTCATGCCTTAACCTAGAGTTCAAGCCTTATAACTCAACCTTAACATATAAAACATAAAAAAAATAAAAAAGGATTTATAATATAATAATTATAATAGCAGAACCAACGGGTAAAAAGCAAACACATTCCTCAAAAAAAATTTTCAAAAAATGTAAAAGGTAGACTTCGGTTTTAATAAAAAAATTTTTAAAATTGGTACAGGTATCCAAAGAACACCACGAGAAAGAATTAATTCATGACGCCAAGTAAAAGTACACTTTTTTCATAACATTTTTGCACAAATAACAGTAATACACCTATAAAATTCTTAAATTAAAATTTTACATTGATTATCACTTTTAAACAACAATAAATAATAACGTATTTTACCTACATTAAACTCTGTATAAGGACCTCTTATATAAAAAAATCTCCCGTATAATGAACAACTTTTGAATCACCGACTAACACTACACAGTGCATTTAAAACCTCTGTATAACAAAACCTCCTCATAACAAACAAATTTTAAAACTCTTAGCGATTCGTTACACAAAGGTTTTACTGTGTACATTAAACCTCTTGTATAACAAAACCTTGAATAACAAAAGTTCCGTATAAAAATCAACTTTTAAATCCCGGTTTACCACTGCGCAGTGTATAGTATAACAAAATATCTTAATTATAAACAAATTTTTAACCCCAGAGCAATTTGTTATACAAGAGTTCCTCTGTATAATAAATTTTTGCTCAACGACTGTGCCAAACGAAATCTTGTTAAAACTAGGCCGATGAAAAGGTTAAGCCCCGTCTAGTAAACTCCTTTAAGGCCTAGTTGAAACAGAAAAAAAATGTTTTTTTAAATAACACAAAAATACTTCTTCTCACCCACACCCTCTTTCTTTCCAGATGTTGGTTTTGTGCTCAGCTTCAGCTATAACCATTATTAAATTCTTTGCTTTCTAGCTACTGCTGTCTAAATAAAAGGCTACTGCAACTCACCCTAGACCTAATGAAAGACTACTGTAACCCACCCTTGACGCTAAAAAAACAATTATTTATATAAAATATTAAAACTTTAAAACCTTAAAAGTATAGTAGTAAGACTAATAAGTCACTAAACCTTAACTTTATATGATCACCATCTGACGTTGACTGAAGGTATCGACGGTGTGGAAGAAGCCTCGTTGGAAGTTTCCACTATGCCGAGTCGAAAATGACAAAATATGTTTCGTTGTCATATGGGGTCAAAAACAATGTCCAGTAGTGGTTTTTGGTGTTGTTTTACTATTTTTGACATTACTTTTTGTAGATCTTTAATTTGTTTGTACAATATTTAAGTGTAGAGTTACGGTAGGTTGGTGTGGTCTTTAAGGCTACAACAATATAAATGTAGGGTAGAGTAGGGTAGGGTAGGGTAGGGTACCATACTTTTAGTATACATAATGTATACTGTACTAAAAGACCAAAAACTAACTATAATGTGTAGACATACCATTGTATATACGAGAACAGTCATCATTGTTTATAAAATTATATAATATGTAAAAACAGAATCTCATTGTATAATGACGTGTTCAAAATCAGGGAAGGCATGCAAATGAATGAGACAATTAATATTTTATACACACTTAAAATATGATCCACAAACGGACGTTAAAGTGTGTTAAACATGAGTTTTATGAGTGTGTGGGTGGTTCTATTGAAACCTTTAAAACTGGTTTAGAAAGAAGTTGAATAAGGTTTAACATACACCAATTTTTAAGAACTTGTAAGTAGTAGTAATATGTAGGTTTTTAAGTTGGCGTGTTAATACCTGTGATAAATTTTAGACCAAATAGCGGTACAGCTAAAAAAGAAAATACCCAACCTGCCTCTCCCTGAATCAGCAACAACTTTTTTGCAAATTTACCACCAATAGTACGTATAAAAAATTTGGGTTTGCTTTTTTAAATTAAACTTTGAAATATTTGGTTTTTCCGCTAGTATTGCAAATTTGGCATTGTGTTTCATGCATTTTGTTCAACTTTTTAGACAAGCTGCGCTTACAAATTTAAAAATGTAGGTTCATATAAAGGTATTCTAATCAAAAAAAAATAATAAAAAGTCAAAAATTGGCAAAGTTATAAGCTTAAAACACAATGCCAATTTGGCAGAAAATTCAAAACGTAATTTTTAAATTTTGATTTTCTTGAGGTTTCCTGAGAAGCGCGATTTAGTACTTTGCTAAAGATCTTATATTTACATAATCTTTCTAAATAAAAAGTTTGAAGTCAATCAGAGCGGGGCAGGTCGGGCACTTTCCTTGTTATTAAAAAAATTGTTTTAGTCTCGTACTAAATAGTACTTAAATCATATACGTTCTTTGTAAGTCAAAACTTTATTTTACATTTAACTTATACGATCTTTGTTTACCAGTCAATCCATCAAGAAACATAAAGACACCTTACAGATGAGTTTGTTTACTAAAGTAAGGATCAGTCTTCAGAGATTACTTATCACTTTTTTCAACTCAAAAAACTATTTTCTTTCTATTGAATTTTGAAAGGCCAAATTTATTTTTGTTTTCTTTTTGGCCGAAACAACAAAAAAAGAATGGCCAAGTTATTTTTAACTTGTAAACAAGTATGCTTTCAGTTACTGTTTTGTCCTAAAATGTGGCAAGTTTATCAGAACAGACTGTAGTTTTAACTGGGCGAAGGTTTTCAAAAAGGATTTAAAAAAAAATTATTTTTGATTTTAAGTTGGCTATGGCTATGGCTATGGCTATGGCTATGGCTATGGCTATGGCTATGGCTATGGCTATGGCTATGGCTATGGCTATGGCTATGGCTATGGCTATGGCTATGGCTATGGCTATGGCTATGGCTATGGCTATGGCTATGGCTATGGCTATGGCTATGGCTATGGCTATGGCTATGTTTATGGATATGGCTATGGATACGTTAGGGTTTAGGCTACGTTTCAATTTATGTTCTGAATTTAAACTTTTACAATGTTAATGTTACAGTATCCTTTATTCTCTTAAATCATATAAAAATAAACTTTTCGCCTTCACAATTTGAAAAAGTGTAAATTGGCTACAGTTTTCCGAAAACGATCCCTTCAGACGACTAAAGGTCGGCCAATAAATTGGGGTGGATATTATAGAAACATTTCAGATAGACAGTCTCAGTTTGCGGTCATTTGACGCCAACGTGGCCGGCAACTTAATTATTGTACTATTTTTGAGGTCGCGTACTTTTATTGAGTTGTAAGTAGATGATAATATATATAAATATATGTATATTTATAATTCTTATGGGAAAGTAAGACTAAAATAGGTAAAAGTTGGCTTGAGCTATGTTAGCTTAAGGGTAAGTTATAATTAAAATAAGACTAGTTAAGGCCCGGGTAAGGCTAACACGAAGAAAACAGTTAGACTAACATAAGGCCAAAACTAAGACATTGCTAGAACTAAGTTAAAGCCAAGGCCAAGATAAGACTGACTAAGATTTGGCTAAGATACGGCTAGGGCCAAAGTAAACCTAGGGCTAACTTCAGGCTAGAAATGAGGGAAAACTATGGTTAAGAATAGGCTAGGACTAAAGTAAGGCTAGTAAAAACTTAAAGCTAATATAAGATAAGAGTAAGACTAACAGGTTAGGCTAAAAAAAGTAATACTAAAATTTTGCATTGATTCCAGTCCAGTCAAAGAAAATGTAAGCTCGTCCCGATAGGTTAGGGTAGATAAAAAAGTTTTAGCTATATATATCTCTTGTTGATCTTATATGTACGATCTATCGAGTTTAAGAAAGAAAGTGGTAAATTGATCTATTTCAAAACTTTAAGCGTCGCAAAAGATTTTTGTGTACGTATATTATAATAAAGGTCAACATAAAAAAATAATCAGTGTAGGTCAGTATAAATTTATAATATGAAAGACCTATTTTAGGATAAGGTAGGGTAGTGATGTTAGTTAGGGTAGGGTAGGGTAAAGCAGAAATCATAATACAGTAGTGTTGATTTTTAAACTGTTTTGAACTAAAGCATTGGTCAAGTTTAATATAATTTTTAAAAATTTAGGTTGAGGCGGGGATGTATTTTCCCAATATTTTTGTTTCCGTGAATCCTAACCTTTATTAATTATGCATTGCTTCTCAATTACAATATTTTTTTGTTTTTTTTGCGAGAGAATTGTACTTAAAAATCAAATTATCATCTTTAAAGATTCCCCAAAACACAAAAATCGTATTTTTTAAAGCACGTGTTAAACACTACGAGACGGTCTAACCCCTTAATCACTCAGGTCATTCATTCAATTATACAAACATCATCATTAATCATTGTTTCTCAATCAGAATTAGCACTTTCGAATCGGATTAATTCACGCGCGTAGGACCGAAAAAGATTTTCGATGGGTACTCCCTGTTTGACCTGGAGTTGGTTTGACATTTTTTGCGATTTTTCAAAATTATCTTTTTACAATTGCCAAGGCAATAACTACGACATCGACTGGGATTTTTGCTAAAGCAAGGGTTTTGGCTAGAAAAAGGGTTTAATATAGCGTTTAGGCTAAATCTGAGGCTAGGGCATATGTTTGGGCTTAGATGAAAACATAAGTTAGGGATTACACTAGAGCAAGAGCATGGGCTAAAGCTTGGTCTGGAACTCAGGCTAGAACAATAGCTTAGGCTAAATCTTAGGCTAGGACGAGCCTTGGGCTTAGACTAAACATTGTGCTAGGGCTTAGACTAAAGCTTACGCTGAAGCTTATGCTGGAGCAAGAGCTTGGGCTAGAGCTTGGAGTAGAGCGTAAGCTACAGCTTAGGTCAAAGATAAAGCTAAGGCTTAGGCTAGGCTTGACGCTAAAGTTTATGTAAAGGCTCAGGCTAGGACATAAACTACAAATAAGACAAGGGTTTAGGCTAGAGCGTAGTGTAAAGTTTAACCTGGGGTTTAGGCTAGGATTTGGGCTAAAGCTTTAATTAGAATTAGTACTTTGAATAAGATATGTTGAAACTATTCGTTTTGATCTCTAGTCTTTACTGTATGATATCTGCCCTCTCAATTACTGTAGTAAAGAAATAACAAAGTGTAAGCGTCATTATGACAAAAAGTTTACAAAAAATATTTACTGCTAGCAAAGTTGACTAATTGCACTTTTTATCACGCGAATTACTGCAGTAAATTTAAGTTTGCTACGACAACAAACATCTGCTATTTCTAGGGGTTTCCTTATATGTTTTGTCATATTTTGGTGATTTTTCGTCTTCTTGTTGTAATCTTTGTAAAAATTTTTAAAATTGTCATATTTTTTTCTTAGTCATCATATTGCCATGTGTTCTATTACAGTGCCATGTTTTTCGTTAAATGTTTATTTTGTCATGTTTTTTGTAAACTCTTCCTTTTTTTGTCATATTTTGTTGTTGTGGAAGTTATGACAAATGGTGGGGTTTCACCGACCAACACGTTTCGCCGACTTTCCCCCGCCCATCCATCATTATTTGTTCTTTGTTATCAAAATTGTTTTCATTACGCCATCGTTTTGATGGAATCGAGGATTCTTGTCGTATGTTTGGTTTCTGGTTTGGCTCACGGGACAATTCGTGCAAAATATTTTATTTTGCTAAAGTTTTTAAAATACGGTAATGTTGAAATTTGAGTTAGTTTTTACGACTGATTGATAATTTCTATTAGCATTAGGCCAGAACCCTCCCAGAAGCCTCGTCCTGTTCCTAACTATAGACTATGAAGTGATAAAGAGCAGCTTCAGCTTTAAGTTTTAGCCAATACCTAAGTCTTAACTTTAATCGTAGCCCTAGCCTATGTACTAGCGTTGTCCTGGTTCTTTAGTCTTTCTCTTTTCCAATTTAGCTACGTTTTTCTATGGTTTTGTTATAGCCTTGCCCAGGCTCTATTCCTATGGCTACACCAGCCAATCCCTACAGTATAAATTCAAAATTTTTCCGACCAGATGTAACAACTCTGTCACGTTGAATATGTTTTCATAGTCTAGCTTGACGCAGCACTTCTTACATCGAAGATCAAAAACATATTTATTAACAAAATTATTCGCAAAACGACATTTTTTGATGGATTGGTTGAAGAAAACTTTGAAAAAAATCCTATAAAACTTTAAAAACTTGATTAAAAATTGAAAGTAAGAAAAAAAAATTTAGATTAAGCTATAGTTTTTTTCTTTTTTGTAACAGAGCTCTAAGAATAATCAAGAGGACGTAAAGAAGAGACGTTATTAAAAAAATGTTTAAGTTTTTTGTAAAATTAATAAAAGTTGTACTTAGTGGGGTTTGTATTCTTCAAACTAACTAATATCTTGATGAAAATATTAACTTTGATATCCTCTTCGTTCATAATATTTATAATCTATAAAATAGTTCGCGACTTCTACTATAAAACTTCAATTTCCCCTAACCAAACACCTCATTTTAGAGCTTTTTCTGTGTCCAAGTCCAAAACTTGCAAGTTTTGGACTGGTTTTCAAGCTTAAACTGGACGCTGAAGTGGATAAAATGACGGCCAAGTCTCAGGTCTATGTTGTAAATGAGGATGCGGCTTCAAAAGATGCGATCATTGCTGATGATACTCCAAAAACTCCGTGGAAATCGATCTATTTGATTGGAGTGTTGGCGCTATGTACCGCCATTCAGTTTTCGTTGTATTTTAGCTCCATGTGGCCGTATTTGCAGTTGGTGAGGGTTATATGACTTTTGGGGTATATCTATTTATTCAATCCTTCAAAAGTTTGAAGCAAAAATATTTTTTAGAAATCATATTGTTTTAGGTAACACTTGATGTTCATCCTTAATTTTAATGACACAAAATAACTTTTCTTTTTTAGCTGGATCCAACTGTAACAGAAGAGTTTTACGGTTATGTTGTAGCCGTCTATTCGGCCGGCCTGATCATAGCAGCTCCATTAATTGGACTATGGAGCAATAAAGTTAAGAATATTCGAACTCCAGTTAGATTCTGTATTTGCCTTCAACTGGCCGGTAATCTACTGTACTTCTTTGCTCAAACATTGCCATTTGGTCGCAAGTTTGCTGTAATGTTTGCTAGGTTCTTCGTTGGTGCAGCTTGTTGTAAGTTCTTGTAATATTAGAGGAAGATATATAATTTGTTTTAGGTAAAATACGTATAAAAAAGTCTAAGTAGTTAACGCATTTTTCGTAATACATATAAACTTGTATGTAAGAGTATCATAATCTGTGACATTAATATTTTAGGTCACAGTGGCCTTTTGAAAGCCTACGCAGCTACAGCTAGTGTTAGCGCCGACCGTTCTCGAGCTATGGCTATTTTTACCGGCGGTGTTGCTTTCGGTCTTACTATTGGGCCAGGTAAGGGTTCTTTAACTGGTTTTTAAAATTTTTAATTTAAAAGTTTATCAGATTTTAAATTTTTGAAAAATAATTTTTTTAAATCAAACAACATTTATTTTAGGTCTTCAATTAATTTTTGTGCCCCTCGGCTTTCCTGGCTTTAAACTTTTCAATCTACTTCAAATCAACATGTACACTACCCCACCATTGGCTGCTATGTTCTTGAACAGTACAGCCTTGTTCATAATGACCTTTGTGTTTGAAGAAACTTATGCCGGGTTAGCTGGTGGGTCTTCTAATGAAGCTGTTAAGGTATGTACACATTGTTTGTTATATTGTGCCATTTATAATTTTTTGAGATGTGTTTTGACGTTTTTATTAATCACGTACTTTTAAAATGACATATCAGGTAAAATACGAGCTGTAGTTGATAATTTTATAAAGCTACGATTTGAAATATATAATTTTAGGACAAAGAAGCTGAAAAGGAAATCAGAAAAGCCAAAGAAATCAAAATTCCGCCATTTGACAAATTGGCACTAGTACTATGTCATTTGGGGCGATTCACGCAGACTTTTACTTTTACAGCACTGGAAACGTAAGTCAATTTTTGAAGTTTTCCTACCTTAACCCTACCTACTTTACCTTACCCTACTACCTTAGCTTACCTTATCATACCTTTTTTTGGTCTAGATTTACATTACTCTACTTTAATCTGCTCTACCTTACCCACCTTACGCTACTCTTCTTTACCGTATTCTAATTTACTTTATTCTATCCTACTTTACCTTACTCTACTATACTCTACTCTATTACCCTATCGGAATTGACCATATGTACATTATTTTGCCTTACCGTACCGTATCTTAGACCAATCATACTCTAGCTCTCCATAAGAATGAAGTTTTGTAAAATACGTGCTAAATTGATGTTGCTGTTAATTGAAGTAATATTAAAATATTTAGAATTGGCACAGCCTATGCGATGACAATTTTTGCTTGGACAAAAAAAGAAGCGGTCACATATGTTGCCATATCTTATTCTTTCATGAGCGTGGTAGAGTTTGTAGCTTATGCTTTGTTTGTCTTTGCCAAATTGGATCGATGGTAAGTTACTTTTTAGTTTTTTTTTGAAAATTTTAAAATGAAAATTTAAAATCAATTGTTTTTAGCCAGACCTCCTTTAAAACCATCATTTTTAGGCTAAAACTCCGCTTCCACTGTCTGTGTGGCTTCGCCGGACTTATCATCTTACACTTGATCACGTTCTCCTGGCCTTTCCTCCCAGGTGAACTTGTAACCTACACCAACAAGGACATGGAACGTCATTTGAATATGTCTGCTCCAGAGCCGGTTGGCTGTAACATGGACCGTCTTTCCTGGTGCACATACACAAAACCAGTCAATGTTTGGGTATATAATGTGTCATTTGTACTGATTGTCGGCGTATCGTACTGTGTTATCAACATCACATTGGAGACTTTGTTCTCTAAAGTCTTGGGACCAAGAAGGCAGGCCGCACATCAAGGATTCTTAGAAATGACAGAAGGAGCGGCCAGGTTCAGTGGACCGGTCCTGATTAGGTATGGTGGGGTTTTGATAGGGTGGGATGAAAATAGAGGGAAAAGTAGTGAATTTTTGTGACAAAAAACGCAGATGAAAGGAATGAAGTTCACACAAACTGTAAAATAGTTGAGGTAAAATACGTGTAATAATGTTTAATAGGTTTCAACTGCTGTTACTCACATGGGGGCATGACAACGATTGCTATAACTTTTTATTTTGTAAAGTAAATCAAGTTTTGTATTTAAATCCGGCATGAAATTTTAAACTAAAGTTTAGGGTAGGGTGGGGTAAATTTTATTATTTATAAAGGAGTTCGTTGTCTAAGGGTTCCACCGTGTATATTATGGAGATTGGTAAAGTTAAAAATGAATAAGATAGGGCTAGGGCACTGTAAGATAAGAAAGGGTAGGACACATTTTGTTATAAAGGAGTTTTTTGTACTGGAATTTCATTCTATAATACAGGGTGTCCCAAGAAAAATGTCCGAAACTAAAATGGCATATCTTGGTTCAAATATGCTAGGATATAATAAGTTAATGAGTATCATTTTATTATAAATATTAACTATATATAAGTTTTAATATAATTTATAATTGAAAAAAAATATTTTAAAAAACCTAAAGTATAAAAACATAGTTAACAAAAAATATTACATTATAATATTTTTTAAAAAATAAAAATATTCTGACCCATAAGTTTATAGATACTGTAATTTGAAACATATTGCTTTTTGTTTTATATTTTTACGTTCATTTTTATGTGAGTTATAGCCTCCGCCGATATTTTCGCGCCTCCGCCGACTCTCCGCCGAGATTTGAAAATGCGGTAGCGGCAAAATTTCCAAAAGAAACTTAGAAAATTTTGCGAGAAATCTATTCTCAAGCAAAATCTCAATGAAAACCTTTGAAAAACTTAGCAAAAAAAGCATTTTCAAATGAAAATATGTGTAATTTTGGTGAAAATGACGATTTTTCAAAAAATCATAACGCCTTTAAAATGTACCTAAAAAAAGCAAAATTTTGCGACGAAAAACTTGTAGTACTAAGCTACCACAGTACAAAGTTTGAAAATTTTAGCTATTTTTATAACCAAGATCTCCAAGAAGTTAGGATAAGGTAAACTATGGTTGGGTAATGTAGGGTAAGGTAGGGTAAGGTAGGGTAGGGTAGGGTAGGGTAGGGTAGGGTAAGGTAGGGTAAGGTAGGGTAGGGTAGGGTAGGGTAGGGTAGGGTAGGGTAGGGTAGGGTAGGGTAGGGTAGGGTAGGGTAGAGTCATGTAAGGGTGGATATAAAAGATTTTGTTATGCAGGAGGTTTTCAAAAAACCTTTAAAATTTAAAAATTAGAAATTTTGTACATAAAAATTTTTTAAAATTCAATTTTAGTTCCCTCTACACCATCTTCGGCCCACGGGCAGCATGGATCGCTGAAATCACCGTTCTTTCAACAGCCGTCACTCTCTGGTTAGTCTTCTACAAGCGATTAGTGCCACTTAAGATGCCAGTTCATCCATCGGTCGAAAACAAAGATAAGGACGCTCAATCGACTGATGAAAGCTTGACTGACGATGAAGAACATCTGATGAGAGAGACCGACCCAGACGTGGCTTCTGTGCTTGGTTATGTTGGTTTACATAGAGCTGGGTCGGTGTCGTTGGGCAAACGAGTGTTCGACAGGGCTTCGGTTAGGAGTTCGATGAGGAGCAACTTCAGGAAGAGCATCAGGGATACGATGATCAAGGAGTAAAGTCATTTGAACTCAACTTTTATAATCTCTTCAAGGAGTTTAAGCTGAAGGATGGTGATTTTTTGAAGAATGGCTAGATCATGACTTTATTATTGTCATGGTGTGGGTGTGTGGTAACGAAGAAGATGAGCTTTTGGAATGGGTTTGGAAATACTAATACTGGACTTAAGGAATGGTGGTTTTGGGTTGGTGCTAGTATTACATACTGTAACAAAAATATCGTAGCTCTTATCTAGCTATAGACTAGCTCTTGCTTAGCTTAGATCTGGCTTAGCTCTATTCTAGCTCTAGCCGAGTTTTCGCCTAGTTCTAGCCTAGCCCAAGCCCCGCCCTAATCATAGTCTTGACTTTTTTGAATTGCCATTTCAAATTGATTTTTTTTAAATTTTGCAAACTTTATATTACGATAGCTTTAATATTGTTAAGGTGAACTTACTTTTTGTTATTTTAAAATTTTTTAAAATTTCAATTTTCAATTTTTTAATTTTGTTTTTTCAAAGTTGTTTTAAATTGTATTGTAACGTCTTTAATGTTAACCTATAGCTTGGTAAAACTTAATTTTAATGTCAAATTTTGTGCCATTTTATGTTTAGATCACAATCGAATCACTTTTTGTTATACATAACGTTCGCTTCTTATATTTTACAATTTTTTTACTATCAGGTGCCGACAGAAACAACCCGCCATACTTTGCCTGTAATTTCCTGCAAAAAATGGCGGATTCTTTATGTCGGCACTTAATATATTACTTTACTATGTTACTATGACTTGAACACAGTGTGTTTGTAATACAATTGCAATAAAGTTTTTAAAAAATTCAAAGACTTATTATAGCCTTATTGAATAAACATTTAAAAAATATTTTTCGGCTTTTAACCACCCTCACCCTTGAGAAAGACGTTCATAACGACGCTCCTGTACTACACATAAGTATAATACAATTATCAAATTAAACAATACAAAGCAAAGTAATACATGCACAATAATACTATTTATTGAAGATAAAAGTCAATGCACATACAGAAAATTGACATTTAACATCAACTTGAACAAAAGCAACTTGTTGCCGAGCTGTTTAAATTGTTCGTACCGTTCTATTCATACTCGCTTTTTACTCTTGCCAGCTACATCAAAGTCCTATGCACATTCAAATAGTTAAGTCGCTTGGTCTTGACAGTTGACGCTCGACAGTTGATGCCCTTGATCGTGCCGTACTATTCAACTTTGATAAGGCCGTGCTACCCACTTGATCGTGCCGTTCTATTCATACTCGCTCCTTACTCTTGCCAGTTCCATTTAAGTCCTATGCACATTCAAATAGTTAAGTCGCTTGGTCTTGACTGTTGATGCTCTTGACCGTGCCGTGCTGTTCAACTTGATCGTCCCGTGCTATTCACTTATTTTGAGCTCAGTCGTTGTGGTTAGCTTGCTTCTCTGAAAGGCTTAGATAATAGTAGTGCCAATAAACAGTAAAATACAAAAAATGTAAAAAATATAAAAAAATAAGGCTTACTACTAATGGGCAGGGTAAAATTTAGTCCAAAAATAAAAAAAAGTAGAGAAACGCAAAGAAAGAAAAGTAGGGCAAAGCAGATGATAGAAAAGGTAGAGAAAATTAGCCAAAACAAAACAAACGTTGCTCTTACAAACGCTTAATAGTACGAGACAGACCAACAGCATCAACACAAAGTATCAAAGTAAAAACTTACAGCAATTTCTGTCATCCGCACGCAATGTAGGAACCGACCGTCCGCTGAGCTCTCAAAATAGACGACTGACTGTTTTCGACCGTTTGAAGAGAGATTTCAAGGTTTTGAAATTTGCATAAAGAACATTTAGAACGTGGGATTTGAGTAAAATTATAAATATTTAAAAAAATTAGAAAAAATGTAAATTTGAATAAAAAAATTAAAAAAAAATTAAAATTTTAAAAAATTTTTACTGTGGTACAGTAGAGTAAGATAGGGTAAGGTAAGATAAGATAAATCCACAGTCAAGTCAATATCAATATTTATTAACACAATATAAGTTCAGTAAGTGTAGTCATAGACAGTGAATCCAAGAAGTTCTTTCTCACGTTCGAGGCGGAAGTAACCGTATTCACCCCAGTCGTCACCCCATGAATTGCGCAGAATCCAGTACTTTATGCCGTCTTCTTCACCATAGCCAACTACAGTAACAGCGTGATCAAGTGGGCCATCTGGAGCGGTTTCGAGGTCTTCTTCTGTGATGATACCACCACTGTATTCTAGGTATTGAAGGGGTTTGTTGGCTATGGCTGAAAAGATTTTGATATTTAGGTTCTGGGTTACGGCTCTAAGCTAAGGCTCTGGGCTAGGGCTCTGTGCTAGGGCTCTGGGCTAGGGCTCTGGGCTAGGGCTCTGGGCTAGGGATCTGGGCTAGGGCTCTGGACTAGGACTGTGGGCTAGGCTCTGGGCTTGGGCTCTAAGCTAATACCACAATTTTCAGCATCAAATACTCAATTCTTACCAGCACTATAAGCTCCATACTTATAGATATAAGCAGGCAAATCCTCCTCCTTAATCTTCCGCTGTGATCCTCGAGTAAATCGTCGTATGTCAACCGGAAACCGCCCTCCATCTTGTCTACACTCAGGCATATGACGTTCGTTCTCATCTCCAACATAAGGGAAATCATAGGCCATAGAGTCGCTTTTATACTCAATATAGTCAATACCAACATAGGGATTACCTCCATCACAACCATTGGACACATACGGCGATGTCAGCTCACTTACCGTACAAGAGATCAACTCTTGTTCGCTTAGATAGTAGAGTTCACCTGTCTTTAAGCAATGGTTGATTTCAGTGACAGCGATGACTGAGAAGGCCCAACAAGCACCACAGTTCATTTGGTCGCGTACTGGAGTGGTACAGTTGGTCTCGCGGATGTCATAGTTGTTTGGGAACCTTAGGGGGTGTCTTTTGTGGTGGGCTGAGTGGCGAGAGAAGAATCCTGAAAAAGGTAGAGTGTACAATGAAAAATGTCATAAATCCTCAGTTATAATGAAAAATGTCATAAAAGTGTCATTTCTGATGGAAAATGTCATAAAATCCTCATTCCTAGTAAAAAATGTCAAAAGCTTTAAATTTGTAAGTTATGACATTAAAAAATCAAAGTCTAAGGCCAAGTTATGTCACCTGGCCAGCTAAAACAATTCTCACTTGTGTCTTCCTGAATACTCAGCGTGCCATTGCCAAATCCATCCAATTTCAGACCACCCTTGAGCAATGAAAATTCATTTTCAGACAGATCAGAGAACTTGTTCATGCCAAACAACTTGTTCTTCTTCTTCATTTGGGATATCTTCTTCAATGACTTTTTAAAGTTTTCGAACCTCTGCAGCATTTCGACTTTTCCACTGTAGGCTTTTTTGAATCTGAAAATGTTTTGCTGTTTAAAAAGTTCGTAAAATCAAAAAAAATTTTGGTCAAAAAGTATGAAGAATAACAAAAAAAAGTTGTTTGAAAAAAATAACTTTTCGTACAAAAAAGTTTTAAATATTAGATTGTTCAAATAATTCTGTGCCCTTTTCAAAAAAATTTTCAAGACTAGGAGGCACAGAAATATCTGAACAAACTAGTTAATCAGGTTAAAAATTTCCTAAGATTAAAAAAAAGTCTTGTTTAAAAATTTTGGTCAAAAAATACGTAGAATACACATTAAAATTTTGATAAAATTTTTTCGGCCAAAAAAGTTTGTAGAACCCTTAAAAAAAAACTTTTTGTTTAAAAAAGTTGGGAAAAAATTCCAAATATCAGTCTTTCCCGAAGAGAATGTTACAAAACTGCACAGTGCAGTTTGAAGGAATCGCTGTCGCGCCGGGAATTGGGCGACAAGCGACAAGGTCTGCGACAGTCGCTTGCACCCGGCGACATCCCAATGGAAATCGCAATGTCGCAAGTCCAAAGCTTTGCAACAAACTGTCGTGTCGCGCTTCGAATGGCTATGCGACAGTGTGTCGCGGTTGTCGCAACGCTCAAGCCACAACTGTGTTCAATGGAAGGATTGCGACACGTTTTTTTGACTGTTGAAAGTCATTGAATCCTGCGACAACCGGCCGGTGCAGCACTGAAGGGATTGCACTGTGCAATCTTTCCTCACATCGTTGGCTGTATCGAGTGATCGCGCGGGAAACCTGCGCTGTGCAGCGGAATTAAAAGGGCGCGATTTTCTCGGGGCTGCACCGTGCAGCTGTAACATTCTTTAGTGGAAAGACTGATATTAGGTTGTTCAAATAATTCTGTGCTCCTGTCAAAGCTACCTTTTAAGGATATCTGAACAACCTAGTAAATCGGGTCAAAGACTTTGTAAAGTTAAAAAAAGCAATGTTTAAAAATGTTTTGGTCAAAGGTATGTACAGGGTGTTCGAAGAAAAACGAAAAAAACTAAAATGTTATATTTTGGCTAAGGAAAAAGCTAAAAATGCCAAACTTGGCACAGTGAAAGATTGGCACATGCGGTTTTATGTACCAAAATTACAAACTTAGCAAGTGTTTGATACTAAGGGTGTTATGATTTTTTTAAAAATGACCATTTTTTTTCTAAATTACACATATTTTCAGTTGGAAATTCTTATTTTTGTGAAATTTTACAAGTTCTTGGCAAAATTAAAAAAATTTTTTTTAAATTACTTCAAAAAGTAAGTAAAATGCAAAAAAAGTTTAAAAAACCAGGTCAAAAAGTCTATATAAACCACAAAAAATCAATTTTTATCACTTACTGCACAACATATTTGAAGAATTTGGAAAAACTTTGTTTGTCCTTTTTACTAATTCGGTCATTCCGATTCAGTACTACCATAGCTTTGAGTACTTCCTTTGTATCTTCCTTAACATCATCTAGTCTTCCTAGGATTGTAGCAAGCTTTTTGTCATTTGAATTTAAGATTTCTTCAATTTCTTCTACACTAAATTCATCAATCTTTACAGTACTCGCGACTTCAACATAGTACAGTACGATTACTATACAGTATAGGCTGTACAACTTCATTTTGTGTGGTGATGTAAGATGAAGTAGATTTTGAAAATAGAGTATAAAATTCGAAATTTGAATATTTTTTTGTATTACCAGTACCAATACACTACTGCAGCAAGTACTATAGACACAGTAACTACAAAAATGAGTCTACAAATTAAAGATACGACACATACGTACGAAAGAACAAAGCAATTCAAAACCACAGTATCTAGTTTTATATATACGTAGTTAAACATAATTTATTGGCATATAAAATAGCTTGTAAATACGAAATTACTAGCGAATTAAATTTAATGACAAAACAATTAAACAGAAGCAAGTAGACTGATGTATTATATATTATAATAGACATTGGAATAACTTTTTTTCTGAAATTTCAAATTTAATTTTTAGTCATTTTTGTACTTTTGATCATTGAGTTTACATGAAAATAACATGGAAGAAACATAGGATAAATAGAAGGCTAAGGTACGGCTAGAGTAAAAACCAAGGCTACGGTAGGGCTAAAACAAGATTAGAATGTAGTTAAAGTAAGGGTAGAATAAAGGGACTAAGGCAAGGCTAAAGCAGAGCAGGATAAGGCTAAGAAACAGCCATAGTAAAGCCAGAGTTAGGCAAGCGTACAGCTATTAGTATATAACTACTGTAGAATAAGGCTGGCTTTAGCAGGGCTACTGTAGGGCTAAAGTAGAGATTTTGTGTACTAGACATAAAAACGGCCGAGCTTTTAGGCTTGGCGTAACTTTGGTTTTGCTCAGACTTGATTCGTTCTTCATGTCTAGTAAAGCTAACGTAAGGAAAGAGTTAGACAGTGTTAAGTCTAACTCAAATGTTATTGTTACAACTTTCAAAAAAATTTTAATTTAGAGCTACAACTACTATAAACGAATCTATGCGTTACTTACAAAGTTATTACGTCAACCATGTGCCGTGTAAGTTTTTTTGTACTTTAACGTTCTTGCCGTATACAGACAGGGTAATATGGTAATTAGCAGGCAAAAAGATTAGTTTGTTACACATAAAATGGCGGTGGTCTGTTTGTATACAAGTGCTATAGTATTTAGTAATACTATAATATACGGGTCAAAATTCGTAATTTTTATAGTGTCGTCCAGAGGTCGTTCTAACGGACGGTAGAGTTCTTATATTTAATATATTTTTTATATTACTCTTACATTACATATAGGTTTATGTTTTTTATGTGTTGTATAATATAACACATTGGTATACTCTCATTACTAATTTATGAACTTTTTTGCACTAAATTTTATAAACTCATCTTATAGGCTTTTAGTTTAAGAAGCGTATGAAGGCTACTGTCCTAATATATGTGGGTACTACTTATGTATGTTTGAACTTATTTGAGGTATTTTTTATTAACATTAGCTCAAGTTTTAAATTTTTAAAAATTTTAAATTTTAAAATTAGAAGTCGAAATAGTTTTACAAAACCAAGAAACACCTGTAATCCTATGTAAAAGTCTTCATTGTCTCTGCATCAACCTACTAATTACTCTTTGTTCGTTGCGTATGTATATATTATACTTTTACTTACTTTTAAAAAGATTCTTGGGATTGAAATAAACGTAACGATACTGTATAGTACAATAAATTTTTGCAAACTTCTTGTAAACAATTTTGTTCAGGGTATCGTATTTATGTATTAAGTGTCGACATAAAGAATCCGCCATACTTTTCCTGTAGTTTCTTGTAAAAAATGGCGAATTCTTTATGTCGGCACCTAATAGCTTACGAAGACGTTTATGATATTTCAGTAGGCAACAAAAGGTCGATCCACAAGCTGGGCTGGCTCAGAGACTAGATTTCAGGATTAGAAGTTTGGTTTAGAACTATTCCTATATTTTGTTATTTTTAGAATTTCCAAAAGTCAACAAACCAAAAAAGCTTTCATTGGCACTTTATTGTTCAACGACTACTAGACACGACAGTTGAATGTAGAAAAAGTTTGGCCAACCTACGATAAAATGTTTGTTTGTGCGTAATATAAATATTGGCTACATTATGATATAACTCTTCCACCACTATGACAGACATTATATACTGGGTAAGTGTTCAAGGGTAGGGTAGGGTAGGGTAGGGTAGGGTAGGGTAGGGTAGGGTAGGGTAGGGTAGGGTAGGGTAGGGTAGGGTAGGGTAGGGTAGGGTAGGGTAGGGTAGGGTAGGGTAGGGTAGGGTAGGGTAGGGTAGGGTAAAATATTTTGAATTCTTTTTAATAAGTAGGTGTGTAAGTTTTTTTTTACATCCACCACAGATCAAGATTGGCCGCCCAGTACAGTGTAGAGCCATTAAATTAGTTAATGACAGCTTGTAATTCCGTTGATAGTAGAGAAAGTTTCAAGATAGTAAACTAATTATTAGGTCACTTTAATAATACCTAGTCATGAGAGTTTGACTGCCACTTATTTAACTGAAACTTTAAAAAGGTTTCAGTACGTAGAGACTGTGCTACAGGTATTGGCTGAGTCAATTACGTACTCTGAGGGCGTATAATTTTAAAAATCTTTAATAGTGGGGAGAGAAAGTGTATTATGTGTATATAATTTATAGATGTTTTACGTTTAGATATGAATTTATATGGTTTAAAAATTTTTTTTTTGTTTAAAGCTTGTCTTTAATTAACTGCCATGGCTATTAAAATGACATTTTTCAAAATGACATAAGCATAAAATGTCTTTTTTTACAAAAATAACTGTTAAAACTGTAATAAACTGTAAGCTGACGCACACTGGCATTATAATACTGTATTCTATAGAGGACATTATAGCAAGTTATCTAATGCCAACTGTACGTATCATAGCATTACAATAGTATATGCTAGAGCTTTAAACTGAGGTATTGAGCTAGTCAAAGGCTAGGGCTTAAACATAACACGGAAAGGCATATTAGAGCAAAAATGCTGCGAACTTGAGGTGTAATTAAAATAAAGAAAATTGTTTCGTTTTACAAGGGCGGATAGAGCTTGGTGAGAAGGGCTACTATAAGTTCAGGATAAAGCCTGTTTAAGTTTATACTCTTGGTTTAGGGGTCATTTTATAAAATGTTGCATAAGTAAGAACTAAACAGAGAACAGTTTTTGATTTGAACTATACAATTATTTCCTGGTTATGTTTACTTTTTGCGAAATTAAGAAATTTTTTACACTTTTTTGTACCTTACAAACATGTTCAGAGGCCACATGCACATTTTAAATTAACTTGCCATGCACTTTTTGTGAATTTTGATAAAATGTTTTAGTTTTTTAATATGATGTTGTGGATAGTACATTTTTACTTAGCTCTTCACTGAAGCAAAAAAGAGCGACAAAGAGGACGAAGGGAGAGGGGAGTAGTAGAAAAGGCAGTATCTTAGACCTATATCTCACTGCAATACTAATATAAAACAACATTTCAGCTCTACATGACAGTCCGCCAATACCTAGACTCATTCATATCATTCTGCCCATATATTGAATTGTTTATCAGTGTACCATGTATAATCATCAATATTTATTGCGCAATACGGTTGGCCAATTTGAACACATTTAATAACAACTTTCGGATTATTATGGTGAGTTCAAGAATACAAGTTTGTAAGGTTTAATTACACTGTGGGTAACATAAATTTAGTAGGTTATAAAAATGATTTTAAACTTATTTTTAAATCTGCAAGTTTTAAACATTATGAATTTAGAATTTTTAAATCAAAATATACGGTTTTTAAACTCTGCAAGCTGAGAATGACATGATATACGATAAAAAGTGGTGAGTCAAAGATAAAGAAGGTTATGTTGATGCTAGGGTTAGACTGGAGCTA
This sequence comes from Bursaphelenchus okinawaensis, assembly GCA_904066225.2. Classification (NCBI taxonomy): domain Eukaryota; kingdom Metazoa; phylum Nematoda; class Chromadorea; order Rhabditida; family Aphelenchoididae; genus Bursaphelenchus; species Bursaphelenchus okinawaensis. The sequence continues at coordinate 8,684,095 of CAJFCW020000006.1, read as the reverse complement.
AGGCTAGGCTGAAGTTAGGCTAAACTGAAGATAGTACTAGGCTGAAACTAGAGTTTGGCTTAGTTTAAGGCTAAGGAAAAGCTAGGGCTTGGATTAAGCTAGTGCTAGGCTGATGTAAGAGCTAGGCTGATACTAAGGCTAGACTGAAGGCAAGGGTAAGCTGTGGCTACCACTAGACTAAAGCTTCACTAGGGTTGAAGCTACATAGAGTAGGGCTGTAGGCAGGATTAAACTGACGCTAAGGCTAAGCTGAAGCTAGAAATAAAGCTCAGCGCCAAAGCTAGTCTAAAGCTAAGTCAAGGCTGAAACTAAAGTCAGGTTGAAATCAGAGCTAGCCTGGACTAAAGAATAGGCTGCTAAATAGAACTGAGATAGGGCTAAAGCTCTGGGCTATTCTAAGGTTGAAGTAAAACTTTTTTAAATTTTTGTTTTAGGTAATATCAAACTTCTTTGGAGCAGGAGTATCTCTTTTTCACCCATTAGTGACTATGATACCTCCAGAGTACGTGTCATATCAAAATGGGTACTACTTTCGAGGAACGTCTTTCTATGTTATCGCGTTTATTCACCATTGGTGTGTTGTCATATTCGATATCAAGTTCTTTATTCTTGGCTTCGAGCGATGGTTTGCCTTCAAATCAAGAGCAACATACGAATATAGCCATGATAGTACTAGTATCAAGATATATCTTTGTATTGTAAGTTTTTTGAGCTTTATAGTCTACGGGTTTCGTGTTATTTTGATCGGTGCTTCTATGTTTAGATTTTTTGATGTTTAACATGACTGTTACTACAGTAAAAAAATATTACTACACTATAACTATGATACGACTTACAGTAAAACTTATAGTGACCATAATTTCAGATCTTCACAGCCTTTTGCGGCCTAACAGCTAAAATAATATCATACGTTAAATTTCATCACAATGATACAGTCGATATGACATTGCAGAAGGCATTTGTGGTCGATAATGACCTACCAACATTGTTAGCAGCTCATGTCATGGCGTTGAGTGGTTGGACGTATGCGATGACAGTAAGTGAAAATATTTTGTATTTTTTTTAAAATTTTTTAAATTATTTTAAAATTTTATTACGTCATTTTTAGCAAAAAATATGTTATGACGAAATGCCACAAAGTTATTAGATCACGAAGTGTCACAATATTTATTGGGTTTTTAAAATTAGCAAAAATGTAAAAGAACTGAAGTTTTTGAATGTTTTTACTCTTCATAGTATATTAGGCTTTGTCTGTGGTTTTAACGAAATGTCACAAAAATTATTGAGTAGTACTGACAAAATGTCACGAAAAGAATTGGATTTTTAAAATTGTTAAAAAAGCAATATAATAACTTTCACTAACGATGTTTTTTGTTTTTTTTTTGTACATAAGGTTTTTTCCGTGATTTTGACGAAATGTCACAAAATTATCGATTTTACTCAAAACTTAAAAAGGCTTTTAAAATGCTTTATTTTGATTTTGCAATGCATTTTGAGCTCTCCTAAACTTTTTTTACACTATTGGGGTTGTAACGAAGTGTCCAAAAAATTTTGATTTTTTTAAAATTTATTTTTGAGCTTTTTTACTGGCATGACAGTTAACAAGACAATCACAAGTAAAAGTAAACTAAACTAAACTATAAAAATGTTTACAGTAATGTAAATAATTCCAGATATTCCGACAAGTAGAAAGACAAGCAGAAGAAAACAGATTCCGAGCCCAGACATTAAGTGAAAGTTATCAGATCAAAGAGACGATCAACATAATCAGTGTTATTGGGCCAATTATACGGGCTTATATTACTCTCGTGTTGCTGTGTGGCACCTTTCTTAGTGTCAACTTGTACTGTATATATTATGGGTACTGGTCGATGAGTAGTATCTACTATCAGAGCTTAACTAATGTAAGTTCATTTTTTGGCTCGATTTTGATGTTTAGGTAGTAAAAAGAAGATTAGGGTAGTGTAGGGCAGGGTAGAGTAGGGTAGGGTAGGGTAAAGTAGGGTAGGGTAGGGTAGGGTAGGGTAGGGTAGGGTAGGATAGGGTAGGGTAGAGTATTAACTTTTATGGCATTCTCTTGTTGTTTTGCTTTGTTTCTTTAAAAATTGTTATTCTGCAGGCTGCGCGTGCCATATTATACGATGAAAGGTGTTTTTACATTTTATTTTTAATTTAAAAAAATGAAAAGCAGAGTAGAAACGGACTTTAAAAAGATATAAATGTAAAATAAGATCATTTAAAAAAAAATTTTTTTTTAATTTTAGTTTGAGTACATAATGATAAACACCTACAACTTCTACTCTAGCTCATATATGATTTGGTATCTTCGACCGCTACGAAAGGTGTTTCTAAATGACTTAAGATCATGTTTTAACTGTTCTATTGACATCGACAATCAAGTAGATACCACGGTCAAGAGGTTCGACGATGAAGCAAAGATCTACTTTGATCAGCTTCAAAATCAGTGGCTTTGAGGCATATTATTTTAGTTTTTATAAGTGGTTATCTGTATAAATGACGTTCTTTTTTGACTTTGAAGCAGATATATGATAGCCTTTAATAAGATTTTAGTTGTAAACTTAATTTACAGTTTTGTTTCACATTAGAAACTACTATATTATACTAGATGGTACATGGATATGATACTAGATAGAACATTGACTATAACAAAGCGCTAAATTAAAAACTATTTTGCCATTTTTACCAATATATAAGTGTAGTAACATGCCTAAAACCCAAAATTCCTATACTTCCGTTGCATGTCGTTAACCCTTCTTAACGACTTTTTCAAAATTCAATGCAGTAAAATGTGTAAATTGTAGTAACTACGTAGCAAATAGGTATGAATTGAACTGGACAAAGCCATTTCAGACTGGAATATCAGTATTTATTAAAGCATTTACACATTTTAGTATTCGGTAGGGTTTCGTCTTTAAACAGAGTATTGTTTGGTTTAAAATTAAATATTTGGGCTTTAGCAGGCTACGGGGTATGTTATACGATGAAGAATATATTTTTAGGTAAAGCTAAGGCTCAGAATTAGGCTTGGGCTCAGTTCAGGTTTAGGCTCAGGTTCAGGCTCAGGTTAAGGGTCAGGCTCAGGTTAAAGCTCAAGCTTAGGCTCAGGCTCAAGCTCAGAATGATTTTTGGATTCAGAATTAGGTTCGGGGTAGCTCAGGTTTAGGCTAAAGCTTAAGCTTATAGTAAACATAGTAAGAAGTTTTTGTGTAGTTTCAAGAACATAGTGTAATGTATCTTAACTTATTCTAACGATTATGAAACATGTGTCATTAGACGTGTGTGGTATTCAGGTAATTGTCTTCTCAAAGTTTTGTATATAAATATAGGTAGTTAATTAAGAGATGTTCTTTTACAATGTCTACAATTAATAGTTAATAAATTCTTTTATTGGTTAATTGTAGTTGTATAAGCTGTATTCTAGTGTAAAAATTATATTGCACATAGTATAAGACTTTGTATATCTTCTTCAAATAACTTTTAAGTTTATGTATATTGAGCTTTTGCCTTGCCTTGCCTTGCCTTGCTTCTTATTGTAACCTTTACCTGGTCTTGCCTTAGCTTCTAACAAGGAAAGTACCCGACCTGCAACGCTCAGAGTTCGTTCAAACTTTTTTTATTGAAAGGTCACGTAAATGTAAGATGTTATGCAAAATTCTAAGTTGCGGTTTGCGGCCAGTCTTGAGAAAATCGAGATCGAAAAATCGCGTTTTGAATTTCGCGCCAAATTGGCATTGTGTTTCAAGCTTATAACTTTGCCATTTTTTGACTTTTAGTCATTTTTCTTTAATATGCTAGTAAAAAACCTTTAGATGAACCTACATTTTTAAATTTGTAAGTTTAGCTTGACTGGAAAGTCGAAAAAAGTGCTTGAAACACAATGCCAAATTTGTCAAATTGGCGGGAAATTTAAATATTTAAATTTTAAAACTCAAAAGCGCAAGCTATGTTTTCATAGGTACATTGATAATACAAAGAATCCGTATAAAAATTTTGAGCTGATTCTGAGAGTTGCAGGTTGGGTGCTTTCCCTGTAAGTTCCATGCTCAAGTGCATGCCCTTCCAACTTCATTTTAATTAGTGCCATTTAAAATCAATGTTTTACAATAAAAGATATCCGCCTGCTATGTTATTGTTGTGAACATTACACTTGGACCACCGTGCTTCTTAATTTAAACCAAAAATTAAAATAAAAAGATTTCTCATTACGAATTTTAATTACCCGACAATTATTATTAACTTCCACTTTGAAACGCGTGCCAGAGAACTGTTAGCCCCGCTGCAAGTAGTTTAAGATTTTTCTCAAGTTTGGTAGCTCGGAGCATTAGCCCAAAGTCCTAGCCCAGAGCTGTGGCCCAGAGCTTTAGCTCAAAACTCTAATTCTTGACCAAAGTTTTGACCCTTCGTCGCCTTTTTATTATCTCTATTTAATCTAGCTTTATATCAACCAAAGTCTAGTTTCGCAAGCATTCTATAGTCTAAACTAATCATGTTCTAACTTATTTTTTAACTCTATCGTAACGCTATCATAAATAGACCGGTAAAGTAGTCGGTCGGGTTAGGCAAAGGCCGAAATGGGCTTAATGTGTCTCTTTTCAGATATAAATAACAATATCTACAATATCGGATACACACTTCTTAAAAAGTCCAATGTATAACAGTATATTTTGCGTCATTTAAAGTTTTAAATCATTGTTCACCTCTTTTTAATAAAGTAATTTATAGGTGGTTGCAACACAAAAAAGTTATGTCTGCAAATACGTTTTCAATTGGCAAAGTAAGTGTTTAAAATGGTGAGTTGTGCTTACTTTATTTATCGCTAGTTACTGTTTTGTAAATAAACGTTATTTACTGTGAATTTTGTTGTGTAGTAAAATTGTGTCACTGTGTGGGAAAGTACTTTATCGTATTCTACTCTAGGCTACAATACTCTACTCATTTCATACATTAACCTAGCATAGCTTTATCTTTTTGACCCTACTTGAGCCTTATCTTAGCCCTTCTCATAGACTTACTTTAGTCCAACTCAAAGCTGACCCATCTTTATTTATAATAGTTTTACCCTAATCTTACGTTTGCTTATCCACCACCTTATCTTACTTCTCTGTAGCCTAAGTTTAACTCAACTCTAGTTCTACCTTGGTCTAGCCGTAATATTGCACTATCCTTTCTCTCTTCCTTAATGTTTATCTATAATATTTGCAATGACGAAAACGGACTGCACAAAGGCTCAACATTCAAAAAGTAAGACATTACTTGTCATCTACATATGACAGTAAACAAATGTTTGATTGAGTTATGTTATTAATTGGAGAGTAAAAAACAAAAAGCAAAGTCATGATATTAACATCTTGTACAAAGCTTTCTAGAACATTATACTACAATATTTTTATTTTACGGTTTTCAAAACATTGTGGTATTTTTATAGTTGTAGTAAATTACATGCAATTTAAATGTATAAACATATATTGTAGTAAGGTTGTTTTGTGCATGTAATGTATGTTGTCATTTTAAACGTTTGGATATTCTAGCATGGTTACTTGATCTATACCCTTAGCTTAACTATAGTTTTATCTTTAGCTTTAGTTTTAGTCTCTTAGCCATAGCCATAGCCATATGTTTCAGCATTAGTCGTAACCTAGCTTAACCTTGGTTTTTGGCTTTAGCAAGAGTTTCCCAAATAACCCTTGTTGTCTGTAAGACAAAAAGGACTTTACTGTAGCAGAAATCACTTTCTCAACCAAATGTTTCTACCAGTTTTATCACTTTACAACAGCGCACTTTACACTCGCACCAGACATACAGCACGTTATGTTTTTGTACGAAAGATTTAATTACTTTGCGATTATGACAAGATATGGGTGTTCGAATTAACACATTTTAGGGTAATTAGAAATGCCATGCAACTTTTTTACTGCTTGTTTAAGTATTTGAAACTTCCGTCTGTTTTTAAAAACTTAAAATTTTTTAAAATTGCTTTTTTTTATGCTTACTCTACCCTACTTACAATGAAAGGACCCGACTTGCCCACTCAAAATCAGCTCAAAATTTTTATATGGATCGTTGTACTACCAACAGTACCTATAAAAAATTTTAGCTCGCGCTTAGTTCTATATTTTAATTATTTTGGTTTTCTGCCAATTTGGCAAATTTGGCATTTTGTTTCAAGAGTTTTTTTCGACTAGCCAAGCTGCACTTACAAATTTAAAAATGTAGGTTTATTTAAAGGTATTTTACTAGTATATCTAAAAAATGATTAAAATTCAAAAATTGGCGAAGTTATAAGCTTGAAACGCAATGCCAACTTAACTTGAAATTCGAAACGTAGTTGTTTGATCTCAGTTTTCTCGAGAGTTCTTGGAAAGCGCGATTTAGTACTTTGCCAAAGATCTTATATTTACATGATCTTAACATATAAAAAGTTTGAAGTTCAGAGCGAAAATAGACTAGCTTTTGCCTGATCTCTACCTACAGTTTTCTACTCTCTAGACCTAGCCTTAGCTCTGCTTCTAGACCTAGCACTTTCCCACCATACATTTACAACTTTCCTTCGCTTTCAAAAAGGTTTAAAATTTTTAGTTACAGTAATATGCAGACCGCAAATGACCTTATTAAAAATAAAAAACTAATAACTTAGACAAATTTCATGCTTATAAATAAAAAAGGTTAAGCAGAAAATAAATACTAAAAACGAGACGAATAGCCCAATTAACCATATTTACCTTACAAACTGTTAAAGCTGATCTTTGTAGTGGTGCTATTAAAAATAATACTGTGCTTTAACAAGAAAACGTATTTCAATTTTGTATTGTTATTACTGTTTGAGTCTAGATTTTATTTTTTGGACTTGAGTTTTTCAATTATTAAGTGTAGGGTTTCGTGTTTCCTATGCTGGCGTAGGTTTTTTTATCTTTTTTATTTTGATGTGGGTTTTTATTTTTTCTGAGCGGGGGTGATTTTTTATTTTTCTATGTAGGCGGGGGTTTTTAATTTTTCTCAGCGGGTCTGGGTTGTTCCTTTATTAGGTGTACATTTTCTTCTTCTTGGGCGGGAGTGGCTTTTATATTTCTTTAACAAGGGATAGGTTTTCAATTTTTTTATTTAGAATTGGGTTTTCATTTTTCTGATTGGGCATGGATTTTCTTATTTTTCTATAATATTTAGGAGTGGGTTTTCATTTTTTTGAGCGGACGAGGTTTTTTTATTTGTTAGCTGTAGGTGTCTATTTTTTCTGAATAGGCATAGGTTTTTCAATAAAAACTTGACTTCTATTATTTTGGGCGGGGAATTTTATTTTTTTTTTCAAAATAGTCTAAAAAAAACATTTTATTCAACTTCCAAATACGTTTCGAATAGCGTGTTAATTTTATTTAAATTTAAAATGGGCAACGTATCTTATGAAATAAGGGCACGCATAGTTAATTTTTCATTAAAATACTAATTTCTATTCTTGTTACAAGTGCGTTTCTTATTTTTTGAGTTTTGGTTGCTATACTTTCATATAATAAATGTTACTTTTGTGTCAATATAATGTAAGTTTAGAACATAACTTTACAAAAAGCAGTTTGCATAGGCTATCTTAATATACCCTAATTTTAGATACTTAGCACTGATCTAACCCGTAGCTTTAGACCTAGGTCTCGCCCTAACTAAACATGAGGATTGGACCGGACTGGGCCTTAACATTTTATAGCTGATTTGTTTTTCCTTTTTCTCATGCTCAGCCCGCTCAAAAAATCCTTAGGCCTACGCTTTTCAATCCCAACTCTTGAGCCGAGCCTGTATGTAAGCTTGAATTGTTTTTTGTTTTGCTCAATCCCAACTCCGCCCGACCCGTTTCTCATGTTTAGCTCTAGCTCAGAGCCTTAGACCAGAACTCTAGCCCGAGAGCTTTAACACAAAGCTCTAGCCTTATTCTAAGTCGTACCCCTAGCGTCAGTCCTTGCTTTGACATAACATGTCCTACCATACTCAAACATAGTCATGTCTTACCTCACCCCCCCCCCCTTTCTCCCTCCCACTAACATTATCAATCTATAGTTAGAGCCGAAGCCAAGAACTAAAAAGCTCCGCGCCGGCCTTTAGATATTTTTAACTTGGGCTTCACTTTGGCTCCGGGCTTTGGAGTCGGAGCTGCCACGGAGCTAGCTTTGAAGCAAGAGGGAACTCTGCTTATAAAGACCATGAAAAATAAATTAGTAATGCATAATCTTGTCAAACTTTGTTACTGTGGTTGTTGTTCATTGCAAACAGCGTTTATGGCCAGTAAAAGGTGTTTCTGACTTTGTTATTTAATTAAGACTGGCATTAGTACATTAGGACAGCAACTCTACATATTTTTATTTACTATATTGTACAGCGTACTATGTTGCAGTATCATAACTTTTTACTATTTTTAATTTATTTTACTATGCTTTAGATTATCACGACTATGAAAGATGTGATGAACAACTTCATCGCCGTATGTCCCTACATAGAGTTGACCATATGCTTTCCGTGCATTGCCATCAACATATACTCGGCCGTACGATTTGCCAACATACATTCGTTTAACAACAATTTCAGGATTATTATGGTAGATCACATGACTTACTTTATCCTACTCTACTCTACCCTACCCTACCCTACCCTACCCTACCCTACCCTACCCTACCCTACCCTACCCTACCCTACCCTACCCTACCCTACCCTACCCTACCCTACCCTACCCTACCCCCCTACCCTACCCTACATTACCCTACCCCTACCCTACCCTACCCTACCCTACCCTACCCTACCCTACCCTACCCTACCCTACATTACCCTACCCTACCCTACCCTACCCTACCCTACCCTACCCTACCCTACCCTACCCTACCCTACTCTACCCTACCCTACCCTACCCTACCCTACCCCTACCCTACTCTACCCTACCCTACCCTACCCTACCCTACCCTACCCTACCCTACCCTATCCTACCCTACCCTACCCCACCCTACCCTACCCTACCCTACCCTACCCTACCCTACCCTACCCTACCCTACCCTACCCTACCCTACCCTACCCTACCCTATCCTACCCTACCCTACCCTACCCTACCCTATCCTACCCTATCCTATCCTACCCTACCCTACCCTATTCTACCCTACCCTACCCTACCCTACCCTACCCTACCCTACCCTACCCTACCCTACCCTACCCTACCCTTCCCTACCCTACCCTACCCTACCCTACCCTATCCTACCCTACCCTACCCTACCCTACCTTACCCTACCCTAGCCTACCCTACCCTACCCTACCCTACCCTTCCCTATCCTACCCTATTCTACCCTACCCTACCCTACCCTACCCTACTATATAAACATGCCATTTCAGATAGTGACAAACTTCATCGTAGCCGGTATCTCTATTTTACATCCAATCATATCACTAACCCCCGCTTATTACATATCATATCAAACGGGTAACTTTATCGAAACTACAGCATTTTACTTTATTGCCTACATTCACCAAACATGCACTTTTATTTTTGATATCAAGTACTTTATACTTGGGTTTGAGAGATGGTTTGCGTTTCGATCAAGAGCAACATACGAACATAGCAAGGATAATACTAGTGTCAAAGTGTTTATTTGCATGGTAAGTGTATATATGGTAACAAAAACTGACAATAGGCTATTCCTATGGGCTGGGGCTCTGGGCTGGGCTGGGCTGGGCTGGGCTAGGGCTAGGAACTAAAATAAAAAATTCTTTCTAGATAATATTAGCCATGTGTGTTGTAACAACTAAAGTGATGTGTTTCTTAAAGTTCAATGAAGGGCGACCCGTAGACAGTATACTAATAAGGGCGCTTGTGCTTGAAAACGACTTGCCAACGTTAATATCAACCCACTTTTTTGCCACATTTTCATGGCTTTATTCCGCCGCGGTAAGTAAAATGTCATAGAATGGTCAGCTCTAACCAAAAATGTCATAAAATTCTCATTTCTAATGCAAAACTACGTCTATTTATAAACTGCAGGCTGCGGGAGATATGTTATACGATGAAAAGTATTTTTGTTTAGTAAAGCAAGTATCAGGTTGTCTAATTAATTATGTGCTCCTTAAGCCAAAAATTACTCTGAAAAGTTACTCTATACGTGAGTTCGGGCACATAATTATTTGAACGACCTATAATACTATGTAAAACATTCTTTTCAGATCTTCTCAAGCCTATTGAAGACAGCTAATGAGCACAAGTTCTCCGGGAAGACTTTGACCGAGAGTTATCAGATCAAAGAGACGATCAATATATTATCAGTCATTCAGCCAATCATCAAAGCCTACTTGACGGTGGTGGTGGCTTGTACCATATGTGTTTCAATCAACATGTATGGCCTTATGTTTGGGTTATGGCAAAAGTACAGTAACTACTATCAAGGATTGACTAATGTAAGGCTTTGACATATGATATATACTAAGCCGTTCAAGTAATGCTGTGCCTCCTTTAGGTTGTTTAAATAATTCAGTGCTCTCTTTAAGTCGTTCAAATAATTCTGTGCCTTCTAAACCTAAAAATTTTGTTTTGAGGGGGCATAGAATTATTTGAAAATTTTAATATTTATATTGAAAACGGCCGCTACCTTACATATATAACTATATTACACGCATACCTACCTGTATTACCTATACTTACCTTAGTTTAGCTAGAATATATCTTCATCAACATGTACAACTTCTACTCCAGCTCCTACGCCATTTGGTATCTACGACCGTTACGACGAGTATTTCTGACCGACCTACGATCCCTCTTTCGTACCTCAATCGACATCGACAACCGAGTCAATCCCTCCGTCGAGAAGTACGACGATGAAGCTAAGATATATTTTGATCAACTTCAAAGTCAATGGAGTTGATATTCTGAAGTTTATCTTATCCGTACTTGTGTTACTTTGACTTTTATTTTACAAATATATAATATATATAAATGTCTGGATGTGCACGACCCAGACTCTACGGTTATAATTTAATATGTTATCACTGTCAAATATAATACTGCAAAATACATAGCAATAAACATAAATTCATAAAATTTGAAGAAACATAACTTTAAATACCAAAATAACCACTTTAAAAAAAAATTACCGTACTCTAAAAAAATTTTTAAGGTTTAGAAATTTGCATATTTAGACAATAAAATTAAAAACCTAAGTATACTACCTAAAAGATTGAGCTAAAAACGTGTTTTAACAAATTGTATGCCTTTTTTGTGATACCAAAATATGGCAATTTAAAGTATTGGCACTGTTATAGTATTTTAATCATAACTCAAAGAGCCTTAACGAACTAAAATGAAATAAAAATAAATTTTTCATAGTTTTTTTATCGACTGGTATAAATTTTTTTTAAATTTCATCTTCTAGGTCTTCAAAATGACACATAAACAAAAAACTTTTAAAATTATGTAACTTTTTTCTCAGCAATATTAACAACTAATCATATCATCATATATCTTAAAATTTTTTGCTGATCAGAACCTTTTTGACAAAAGTGCTTCGAGGTAAGGAAGCAAGCAGGAAATGCAAATTTGAATTTTTCCTATAATTTATGGGTAAGGATTGAGCTTGATATTTATTTATTTATTTATTTTCAAAAATTCACTCGTACAGTCATAATGTAACATAAATAAATATAATATAAAATATAAATTTTTAAAGATAAATGACAGTACAGTGATGAGCGTTTTAATAGCTATTGATCCCTTAGTTGTCTCAATGATCTAGGAAAAAAAGAGTTGGCCTTAACACACGTCCTGGAGTAAGGAACGTGGTATTGGGCCCCTCTTCTAGACCTAAAATCTCTCAGGACATATTATTGCATAAAGAAGGTAAGATCCTCTGGCATTTTCCAGTCGTTTTTCCTAACACAAGGTTTCATTCGTACTACCTGCTCTATTAGAGGGTCGTTGGGCATGTTTGTTTTGCTTATAGCAAGCCTAGACTACCTACTATTGATGTCGTGGCTAATAATGGGTTTCTAGGGTTATTTTGGGAGTTTACTTTTGAATCATAAATAATAAGTTATGATAACTGTTTTAGTAGTTGTCGTAGTAGTAATTAGTAAAAATAAGTAATATTATAGTTGTAAGAATTAATTATAAGCAATAATTTTAGGTGATCTGTCCTTTTTGGTACTTTTAAGAGGTTGTTATGGTGTTGTAGAAGCAGTTACTATTATTTTGTTTATTTTTTCAAATTTTTTGTTTGTTAGTACTATAAATCAACTTTTATTTGAATATTATATGTGTAATATTACTGAATGTTTAATCTTTTTAAAAATATTTATGCCAATATATGGACTTGTAATTATTCCATTTTACCATACATGCATTGTACTGTAACTTCGGCATTGCATAATAATTTCATTTTAAATAATTATGCTATTTTTTGCTTTAGATAATCGCATTTTGATAAAAACTATGATTTACTTTTTCAAAAACACTGGTCTCAATTCAAAAATCTCATCTAATTTGAAAAAATTTTCGAGGAATGCCTTGAGGTAATAAAAACACAGGTGACAACAAAAGTTTTCATTTATCGTATAATAAAACCCTAAGGATCAAACATGTATTATTCCGTAATCTCGATAAGATTCGGAGTCTTTTCCTGTTCATATTCATCAAAATGCAGCATCATTTATAGTACTTGCTTCGGTGGAGGATAGTCGCGCATGTTTTTTTACTCTTGGCATGGATAGACTACCTTCTATGGTTATGATAAGTTAGGGGTTTTAATGGTATATATATGACAATTTTAGTTTATATCATTAAGTTTGGTATTTTAGTCACGATTGGTACTTTCATAGCTGAAGCTTTAAGACTAGTGCACAGTGAATAGCAGTAATTTTTAGGTATTGTAAATTCTTTTTGGATACTTAAAAAATTTTGTGGCTGATTTTGTGTAGTATAAGTGGCAGTATAAGTGACGTTATTTCATGACAACTTAAAATTTTTTGGTACTATAATATCAGCTTGTTTAGACAATTCTGTGCCCTCTAACCCCCAAAATTTGCATTGAGAGGAGCACAGAATTATTTGAACAACCTTGTATTATCACTAGTCGTTTTTATAGTTTATGATATACGTATTTTAACCAAAAGATTAAAGAAAAAATAGTTATGTTTATATTCATACTGTAACTCATTGGTACTATAATATTATTCTCTTATTAGTATGTTCAACATGTTAATCTTGAATACTGTAAATTATTTCAATATAAAAACAATTTTTTTTTGACTATTACAGTATAAACTCATCTTTAGTCTATTGATCATTTATAACAGTACTGTAGTACTGTTTGCAACTCTTTAAGCATTATGGTACAAAGTCTATTTTACAACTTTAGAAACTATTTTGATCTATTATCTTAAGTTCAAACATATTCTCAAATTTGTGTGCACATAATGCCTCGGGGTAACCAAGCACTGGTTAATAAGTAAAATTCAAATTTTTTAACGGAAGTGACATTAATATCTGCAGGTCTGCTATTAGGTGATGTTGATAAGATCCTCTGGCGTTTCCGATCCGAATTTCTCAAATCTGAGTTCATTCATAATATCAACTCAGGTGGCAGACGGTCGGACATGAATTGTTTTTAGCATGTTCATAAGGTTCTGTTCTATTTTCGAATTGTACTTATTATACGTAGTATTTAAGGAAGATGGGGTGATTTATATTGGGGTGTTTGGTAGTATACTTGTTATATGTGTATTTATTTTTTTACTATAGTTAATATAGACGGTAAAAGATTTTTCTTGAAAATACAGGCTTGATTTTCAACATCTTGATAGGTTATCAAACCATGTCGTTAATTATATCAAGTTTCCTTTTAAACACTAAAAATTAACTGTGACTCATATCGTATATAGCTTTCAAGTGTCATTCATATTCACTACTGTAGTTTATAGCTTAACAATTGTTTTTACTGTTGTCATCAGCGTATTAGAAATGTAAAAATATTGTTTTGTCTAACCTGTCATTCGTTGGTTATGAATTACCGTAGTTTTTTGTGTTACCATTAGATGGAATTACTGTACCATGTATATAAAACAGCAAGGTTTGTTATCATCCTAACGACAAAAGTTTCTGTTTTTAAACCTTTTCAAGCCAAAAATCCAAGATAATTCAAAAAATGTGTGCTCAGGCTACCCCGAGGTAATAAGCTATGATTTTTTAAATTAAGAGCTTAAGGGTCAACCTTCTTATCATTACGTAATCCAAATTTTTTTCTGGATCATTTCCATCTAAATCTATCTTTACTTTTAGCATCTGCATCGGTGGTGGGCGGCTGGAAGTTAGTTTTCATTAACATTTCCATATTTGCCTACTACGTACGAATACCATTGTGTTTAGTATTACGTTTTGTTTATTTTATAAAGTTGGGATTCTTTCATTGGGGTTTTAATTAGTTCATTAATAACTTGCTATAGCTTGGATATGATATTAGGTTGTTCCAAAAAGGATGGTCGATTTTGGCGAAAAATTTATGTTTTAAATCGGCCATTCTTTCTGGAACAACTTAATACTATAAATGTGATACATTTTGAGGGTATTTATTACAATATAACGCTGTTATATTTAAATAAATTAATTTTGTCTTCATTGTCAATATTATATACATATATATAATAATTCTTCACTTAAATCTTGGCAACTAAACACTGTATTAACTATTAATAAACTGCACTGTAACTTTTATATTTTATTTGTCGGCGTTTTAAACTACCGTGTCGTTCTCTACTCCCATTGGCTAAACTCACCTTTTTTATAAAAAAGCAGTCGCCACACTGTCAAATCAATAAAAAGTATATAATTTATAATCTTCGTACCTTATTTCATAGTTTGTGAACGACCGTACCGTGCTTAAAACAAATTCAAATGAAAATATAGTTTTTTTTGTTAATTAATCACAACGTTGACAAGCTGCGTTCATCGTGATTTATTGTATATCACATAAAGTACCTTGTTTGTTATTACTACTGTATTACCCTATTCTACAGTAAGCTTAAATCTTAATTAATAAAAGTAAAATCATAACTGATCAGAAAATTGCAATTTACACCATAATCTTTTTAAAATCACCTCACCTTGTCTAACTTCTTAACTTTTTAAAAATTGTAATAAAATTGGAATTCCCTCTTGTAATAACCCTGTAAATCACATCTCCCATTATCGTGCTCTACTGCTATTCTAAATTGTAAGATTGCACAGTAAATAACTTATTTATGTAAAAAATGTCACAGTCAACAAATAATGTCATGATTATCGTAATAATTATAAAATTACCAAACGTCGTGAATAAATGCCCTTTCTCATCACCGTGCTTCATCCTATCTCATATTACTGTACTTTTAACTGTTTTACGATACAGTAACAGTGCCTTAACAATTTCCATTATGTTTTCAAGAAAAAATGACAAAATTATCAAACTTTTTTAAACGTACCTTCCATATCCCTAATTGTTGACCTCTCGCGCTCCGTACTCACCGTGCTTAGTCGTTACCTCTTTTAATCGTGATTGTTTCAACGACACTCGTGATAAATATTAAATCATTTACAATATATTAAAATTTTTTAGATTTCAATCTTACCCCGCTTTAAAAAGTTTTTCAAAAACTACAACAATGCAAGGCCAAAAATACCAAAAGCCAAACACCTACCAGAAGCAACCTCTTGTCCGCAATGATCAGGATGGCTTCATCTTCCCCGGCAATGATGAATGCGGCATTAAAAAAGAAAGCACTTTCAGATCGTAAGTTTTATAGAAGATTGATTACAAGAACATACAAACTAGTAACCCTTAACAATTATAAGGTACAATAGCGATAAAGTAACCAAACTAAAGCAAATAAATAACATTTTTCAATAAAATCAAGATAAAGTTATAAAAGCTAAAAATATAATAATAAAACAATATATTTAATCAAAATAGTAACACATTTACATCTCCATCGTTTTTAGGTACGATCATCTGGTGCACGCCATCATCAAGTATGAAATGAAAGCCAGAGTCCATCTTTTGAGAAATAGCTCCAATTTCTTAAAAGCGAACAAAAAAGTTGCCTTCCCAGAAGAAACTTGCCGCCAGTTTGTGTTCGATAGAATTGTCTTTAAGTGCCCCAACCACGAAGTTACAAAAAGATTTGATAGCCAAACAGGAGAAGCGCTGTATAACAAAAGAGTGACAAAAAGGAACATCGAAGACCCAAGAAAATGTGAATTCACGTTCACAGTACAGTATAACCCAGAAATCAATCGGCTGCAAATCAGCGCAGGGAAGCTTTATCACACCGGCAGATGTAATCCCTCCGTGAACGGCTTATTCGAATATGTGCCTAAGGACGAAAATAATAAAAAGAAAAGAGCGATTCGTAAGTTACTACTCTGTTTATCATTTTACGAAATTACCATAAATAATTAATCAAAAAAGTAATTTAGTAATATAAAACAACAATTATTATCTAAAATATGTAATCCAATGCAAACAAAATACTAAAATTATAACTTTTAGACAACAAGATCGAAGAACTACAACCGACTCAACTTCCTGTCCTTTATAATTACAAAGAAAAAACAGAAGCATTTAGAAGTAAGAACAGAACGTTGTGGATGCCAAACGCCAATGTCCCAATCTCACAAGACTCGGACGTGCGTACAGAACCGTACTGTGATGAAGTCGAAGCTTTAATCAGCCGGTACGTAAACGACTGCATCAAGAAGCCAGTGGGCGAAACATCAGAAGCCGGCCCATCAACTAGCCGCGGAACCAAGCGGCGTATGGCCAATGAAGACGGAGTAGCGGCTAAAAGGGCCAATGATGGGCGTGGCCTGAGGCCAGGTATGAATTCTGAAGACGCTGAACTAGGCGAAGCCGTTAGCTACGCGTTCCAACCGGATCCTGTGATGTTTGAAGGCCATGTTCTACCGACTCAACAAGTAGTTCAAGACCGGGCCCAAACCTACGGCCAACACCAAGCCTACTGCCAGCCGGCTTATCTAAGCCAAAACTATTGGCACCAACCGGTCGGCGGTTATGAGCACTACTATTCCCCGTCTGCTACAGAACTATATTATGACCAATCTGAGGCTTCAGGCAACGGATATGACCAATCAGGGGCCGACATGAACATCTTTGAACCAAACTTTTGCCAATACAGAACGTTTGGTCAAAAAGCGTGCCAACCGCCACAGTGCTACAGCCAAACAATCGAGAATCCTGTTGCTACCGGCCCTATTGCTCAACCGGGTTTCTTCATCCGACCTGAAGACGACATGTTCGCCGAATTTTCTGACGAGTATATCGCAAGGATGGCTAGCGGCCTATTCGATGAAAATGATCAAGAAAACAACCTTGCCGAACCGTTAATAGAACAGCCGCTTCACGTAATATATCAAAAAGCTCAAGCATTGCCACCCGTCCAAGAAGTTGAGGCCGCTGTTCAACCTATTCAGCAGCCAATTATCGAAAATGAGCAAGAATCTGCGCCGGCTCCAGAAGAAGCACGACAGACAGAAACAACTGAAGAAGAGAATGAAGGTGAAGAAGACATCCTTGCCGCAGCAATGAGGTTCATCTAAATCGTTTGTAACTTAATACGTAGCAGTAAATCTTAAATTATATATCACGTAATATCTATCATTGTATCTCATATTTTTATACAATACCTCACAATAATGTAAATAATCCATTTAATACCTATATTCCTACATAATAACCAGTTGATCTCATATTGTCAATAGTCTTCCTCAATTTTTTATAACTATATTATCTATAAAAAATAAAACCAAATAATAAAAACAAAAAAAATTTTTGGCATTTTAGAAAAAATAGGACAAAAAATATAGAATATAAACAAGAACTTACAATAGATATTACTAGGGAATTGCACAAAATATTCTCAACTTTAAAAACAAAACCCATATAAAATTATAAACTCAAAATGGTCAAAAATATACCTAAAATTTACATTTCACAAAAATCCGTCAAAAACGTACATAAAAATTTGATGAAAAGCAAACTTAATATTCTAACACAAAAAATTACCAGAAATTATAATTTAAACCCAAAAGAACAAAATAAACAAAAATAATTTAGTTGAGCTTCAAAATCAACATGACTTGTACATCATGCTCAACCAGCTTTCTCCGTTTTTCTTCGCCAAAAATAAAAATTAAAGGATTTTGGACGCAGGTCGACCAACTTTTTCACAACCTGCAGAGGAGAAAATGGAATCGCCCGTGAATTTTGGCTTCTTCAGACATCCGTGAATGCAAAACCGGGATAATATCAGTATTCTGTGCCAATAACCTGTAGAATATTATATTAAAAATGACATAATATGTTGGTTTTGCGACAATAAATTACAAAGAATTTTGTTGTGGTACTCGATCGTATATTCATCATGTATTATATAGCAAGGTAAACTTTACATTACTGTATCAACGAGTAATACAGTTACAGTAGCAATCGATACAGTTTCTAAAAGCCCATCAAAAATGACATTATATGTTGGTTTTGCGACAATAAATTACAAAGAATTTTGTTGTGGTACTCGATCGTATATTCATCATGTATTATATAGCAAGGCGATATTTACATTACTGTAACTTGACGAGTAATACAGTTACAGTAGCAATTGATACAGTTTCTGAAAGCCCATCAAAAATGACATTATATGTTGGGTTTACGACAATAAATTACAAAGAATTTTGTTGTGGTACTCGATCGTATATTCATCATGTATAATATAGCAAGGAAATATTTACATTACTGTAACTCGACGAGTAATACGGTTACAATTGCAGTTGAAACAGATTTCGAAAGCCCATCAAAAATGACATTGTATGTTGGTTTTGCGACTATAACTTATAAAGAATTTTTTTGTGGTACTCGATCGTATATTCATCATATATTATATAGCAAGGTAAACTTTACATTACTGTAACTCGACGAGTAATACAGTTACAGTAGCAATCGATACAGTTTCTGAAAGCCCATCAAAAATGACATTATATGTTGGTTTTGCGACAATAAATTACAAAGAATTTTGTTGTGGTACTCGATCGTATATTCATCATGTATTATATAGCAAGGTAAACTTTACATTACTGTAACTCGACTAGGAATACAGTTACAGTAGCAACTGATACAGATTTTTAAAGCCCTGCCCTGCCCTGCCTTGCCCTGCCCTGCCGTGCCTACGCTTAAAATTGTAATTTAACCTCTTAGGTCAGTGAAAGGTGTCTCGAGGTAATTAACCGCAAGCAAGCTATAAAAATTTAAATTTTTCCGGTGATATGAGCCTAAGGGTTGACCTCGGTGTTATTGTGCAACAAGCTAAGATCCTCCGGATTGTTTGGTTCTCATTCTAAAAAAATTCAGTCATAGTATCTGACTAGGTACTGGGTGGTCGGACAAGCTTCTGTTACTCGTAGTATGTAAAACTATTGTACTGATTATGAGAAGTTATGGGTTTTTAGGAGTTTTCATAGGTTTGGTATATGTTGTATTATATTATTACTTGGGTTTATATTTATACTTTATTAGTAATTTAAGTCCAAAAGACGATTTTTGTATAATACTAGGGTGTTTAATATAGTTTTGAGATTTACCACGAGCTTTGAAACTGATTTGTTTTATTTTTTGCCATTTATATGACAGTACAAAATTTTTTTCGTCCTGTATTTTAAACCTTTTGTAACAATACTATGTAAAACCACATTTAGCTAAATTTTGTTAGATACTGTATAAACCATTCGTTAAAAAAATGTCGAAGCTTAAAATTCTAATTTAGTCAACCAGGTGTGCAAAAGATGCCTCGAGGTAATTTGGCAAGTTTAAATTTTTTGGGTAAAAAAATTCTAAAGCTTGACCCGGTATTAATATCAAGCCTAACATCGACTTTAGTGTTATTACATAACAAAATAAGATTCTTCTTCTTCTTTTTCTGATCTATTTTCTCAATATATCGTTTTATTCGTGGTATCTGACTGGGTGCCGGATGGTCGGTACTGTTTTTACTCTGATGGTCATACATATTCTTAACGTTGGTCATACAAATTCAAGGGTTTGCTAGAATTATTTTTGGGTAGCGATGGGGGGGGGGAGGTTTTAAGATGTTATATATGTTATAATATTACTGGAATTTAAGTTTATATGCTAGTAGTAGCTCTCGTACAAAAGGAGGTTTTAAGTTCGTGAAGTCAAGGTAGTAACGAGTGTTTAATCTAGTATATTGATTTATTTAACAATATCGTATAACTACTTAATATTTACGTATTAGAGTACAGTAATAAGTATAAATTAAGTTTTTAACTCACCATATCTTTTGCAAGGATTATCGGTAAACTTTACTCATAATGTTATATATGTTAGGTTCTGTATCTTTGTGCCAATATAAAAATTTAATACAATTTTGATTATTATTGTAACAGTAATTCTCTTTACTATGTTCGTACTATAACATATAGATAAAAAGTACAGTAAACTCCTGTATAAGGGATCGTTTTACACTGTATTTAATTTACTATTATAAACTCAAACATTTGAAATTATCAAAATTATGAAACAAGTGCCTCGAGGTAAAGAAGCACAGGTCGGAAGTACAAAATTTGAAGTTTAGCTATAATTTAAGCTTAAGGATCGACCTCGAAGTTATTGCGTAATCGATAAGATGATCCTCTGGCATTTTTTGATCCCTTTTCTTAATACAGGGTTTCATTCGTACTACCTGCTCTATTAGAGGATGGTTGGGCATGCTATTTTAGCTCATAGGTTATTAGACTGGCTTCTTTTGTTGTGAATCATAGCGGGTTTTTGGGGTTATATTTTAAGTGTATAAAGCATAATAAATTGTTTAGGACTCAATGTAGTAGTAAGTAGTGATTATATGTAATGATAGTACATTTGGTGGTTTCTATGACTTTTTTTAGTACTAGTATGAGACTTTTTAGGGTACTGTAGAGATGTTTATTATGTTTAGTTAAAAAATTTGTGGATAGTTAGAAACTTTGGGGTAGCTTACTTTGTAATATTTTGATATTATAATTTTAACATGTATCCAAATTGGATAATACAATAATTCCAAAAACAACTTATCGACACTGTATAAAAATTTTTATATTATTTTTTATAAATATACCATTATCTTAACCAGCTGTTTGCCTGGTCAGTTAATTTAGCAATTACAATAACATAACGTGTTTTGTCATTTTTATATTTGTTAGATCATTTTTCTATAAAATTAAAGCCAATACCACAAAATCAATAAAACTATAACCCGACTTTCTATATGTATATACCATGAGCATTAAATGCGCGGCAAAGTTTATGCCTAGAGCATTAATTACGCGGCAAAGGTATCAACTATCGCGTGGCTCTAAATCTCCAATCTTTATATACTTCGATATAAACACTATACACTCCTTTGATCAATTCACAAGCTATTTTGATAAAATCAACCTTTACTTATTCACCCTACCGTGCTTCAAATTACGTGACAAGTCGTTGTATACTGTATTATGGTCTATAATATAATTTTAAATTTTTTCTGTGAATCCATATGTAAAAACAATAAATTTTAACAATTTTGCATTTCATATTAAAATACGAGAAATCCGACTGTATATCTGCAATAGTACATATGGCAGAGTATTTTTATTACTGTACCACATCATACTATCGCAAATTAAACTTGCACGTTATTTATAAAAAAAATGGTTTTAATAAGTGATAAAAAGTCTTATTCACAAAAATACATTTTCACTTCTTGATTCTTCGTGCTACTCTGTTACCGTGATGCATCGTGCCCACAATTACCGTGCTATGCCGCCTATCAATAACATAACCGTATTTTAAAAAACTACGCTTCTACGCCTTTAAAATATAACAATATTTCCCACGTTTTGATAAAAGTACACTGTCTGACCCCAACTACCCAATCTTTAGTGTTCCGTTCACACCGTAACTCGTCGTCATCCTCAAATACGTGATTTTTCGCGCAAGGCTACAATACTCGTATAAAAATAAACCATGTAATAAATTAAAATAATTTTTAGATTACGATCTATTCACGCTTTAAAGTTTTTCAAAAACTTACAAAAATGCAACACCAGAAGCCCTCAACCTACAAGAAAAACCCACTCGAACAAAATCAGTGGGGATGCAAGTTTGCTGACAACTTCGGTTGCAGGATCCAAAAAGACAGCACCTTCAAGTCGTAAGTTTTAGAAACGTCTTAACATTTGACAGTTAGAACAGCTATCAGATAAGATACACTAGTCTGATATTAAACAAAATAAATAACGGTAATACAGTACATATATCGAAGCACAAAGGATGGCGTTTTTATAAATTAGACAAAAATAACAATAAAAATTAACTAGACTTTTAAACACGCCGTTCTTTTTGCATCAAATAAACACTAACAAATATAAACCATAAAACAGCTTTTTACCTCAAATTAAGCTAAACCGCATAAATAACAACAAATAGTACAATTTTATCGTTTATAGGTACGATGACCTGGTTCATGCGTTGATCCGTTACGAGATGGCCGCCAGAGTCCATCTGCTAAGAAGCAGTTCCAACTTTTTGAAAACCAACAAAAAGGTTAACTTTTCGGACGAAACCTGCCGGCGATTTGTGTTCGACAGGCTGGTCTACAAGTGCCCTAATCATGAAGTGATCAAGAGGTATGACAGTCGTACCGGAGAGGCTCTTTACAATAAGAGGGTAACGAAAAAGAACATTGAAGATGGAAGAAAATGCCAGTTTACATTCACCGTGCAGTATAATCCGGAAATTGACCGGTTGCAAATTAGCGCTGGGATGTTGTACCACACCGATGGTTGTGTCCCCAGAGCTAAGGATTTGTTTGAATATGTTCCTAAGGACGAGAATAACAAAAAGAAGCGGGCTATTCGTCAGTTAATGCACTTAAATTTAAACAACTACTATAGTAACAAACATCAAAACAAAAAGACAATAAAAAAACCATTTTAGTAGCAAATAAATGAATAAACAAGTAAATAACCCAATATAATAAAAAAACATTGTAAGATTGTATTTTGCAGACAAAATGATAGAAGAAAGAATGCCAACTCAGCTGCCAGTTGAATATGAATTGGAAAATAAAACGACAGCGTTTAAGTCAAAGAACAGAACGATGAAAATGCCAAATCCAAACGCGCCATACCAGCAAGACACGGACGCCTTTATCCCAGTGTATCCTGAAGAAATTGAGGCATTGATCAGTCAATATGTGGCCGACTGTGTCAAAAAGCCGGCTGGCGAAGATTCTGAAACCGGCCCAACAACCAGCCGAAGAACCAAGCGGCGTATGGCAGATGAAGGTGGCGTAGCAGCTAAGAAGGTCAATGATGGGCGTGCCCTGAGGCCACTTACAAACACACAATTTAATGAACCTGCCCAGGACATCTACTTAAGCCAAACCGGACCAGCCCAGTATATAGCACCAGCCGAACCAAATCAGCCAGTACATGAAGGTCAAGCCGGCTTCTACAGTAAGGCTCAGGCAGACTACCAGCCGGCTGGTACAAGCCAAGGCTATTGGAACCAGCCGGCTAGGAGTTATGAGCCTTACTACAGTCAAGCGAATACGGGGTCATACTATGAACAATCAATGGCTCCGAACAACACCTACAACCAACCATCGGCCAATACTAGCTTCTATGAGCAAAACTGGTGTCAATACGGCACTTCAACTCAAGCAACAAGCTACCCACCGGTTTATTATAGCCAAAGTGTGCCCAACCCAGTAGAAGCCGGCCAAATGGAGCAGCGCGCATACAGCCCATTATATAACAACACATTTGCCACGACCAGACACAAAGAAACCCACGAATTTAATGAAAACAATGACGTGGCTTTCTTTAACGAATTCTTCCAAACGCCGATCCAAATCACATCGCAGGATATTGAACCGGTGCCACAGAACGCAGATCCACTGTTGGCACAGAATCCACTAATCGATGCGCCACCAATCGAAGAGCCAGCTGAAAAGGACCCTCAACCGAGCCCACAAACATCTCCACAGTATTACTATGAAGACGATTTTGAATGGGGAAACTTCTATTAATAGAAAACTTACTAATCTGTGAATATTATACTTGATCTTTAGATTACTTACTATCAAATATTGTACCTCAAACTATATATTACCTTTGATCTCTAGTCTATTTAATATCAACTATTGTACCTCAAATAACTATATTATACCTCAATCTAATTAATGTAGTCATTCAACAACTAAATTGTATTTAATAACCGTACAAACCTCATATTATAATTACTTATTTAACACCATACCTCAACAATAATAACAATACTATACCTCAAGATAAATAAAGTAAAAAAGACAGTTGGCATAAGATCGAATACAAACTCATGATAAATTAAAAAAAATACATAATTATTTATACGAAAATAGGAAACAGAAAAGAAAAATACAAAAAGTGTTACCTAATTTCCAACAAAAAATTTGTCACAAAAAAAACCAATTTCGAATAGCATTCCACAATACCATCCAAAAACCATATAAACTTGACCTAAAATAAAGTTAGTTAAAAATATAGGTAATAAGTGCCATAACACATATAATTCCTCCTTCCGGAAGACTTTTGAAAGTTCAATTGGCCATAAAACGTTTATTCTAACTTATTATAAATAAAGGAAAAAACCGAATAAAAGACACCAAAAAGACCAATAAATACCATTTAGAACACTCTACCATAGTTGAAAAGTATTAACAAAATACAAAAAATAGACGAAAATCGCTATGACATCACGAAATAACAATGTACAATTGATATTATCTTAGCAGGACACAACAAAATATAAAAAATATGAGAAAAAACATCATAGATGAGAACGAGTAAAGGAAAACATCACAAATAAGACCAGAAACTGCAAAAGAATCACAAAAAATGGCAAAAAACAAAGTAAAGCCATCATAATTAGGATAAAAAGCAAAGGAAAATTAACAAAAAATATAAAAATTGTACATTAGTATCACATATCTTGGCCAAAATTATATGAAACATGGCAATATGTCTCATATAAAGATAGCACCCCGACCCGGTTCCACAGACGTATCTATCCCATCAGTAACAACAAATGTGACAAAAGTGACCTATATCATTCAAAAATCAAACCGTATACCACCCGAGAACTAATATCATTCTAGCGCTTCCTATATTTTGGCCGTTCGGTTAGAGTGACTTTGGTCCCACTGCTCATGTACTCCATCGTGTACCCTTCGTTCTTGAGTATCCTCTGAAGCGGTGTCAATTTTGGTCCGAAATCATCAATGAACTTTCGTGGCTTCGTCTTTGGCCAGCCCCCAAAGTTCGTGAACAGCTTGTCCACACACATAAAACCATTTTCCGATTTGAGCATTTTGTCATTCTTTTTTGGTTCTTCTTCTGGATTCGGTAGTTCTTTCTTGGCTGGTTCATCCTTAGTTGTCTCTTCAATAGAAATAGCACAACTTTCGAATTTATCTTCTCCTTTCCTGACAATTCGTTTGATCGGACATGAGTTGCAGTAGCCTTTCTTTTCTTCGACAAAATCAATGAATCTAGAAAGTAACTAACGTTATGAATCGATGGCAAAATAACACACATTTTCCAACATTAAAACCTCGCTTTACTCCACCTTCCCTTACCCTATCTACTCCCACTTTACCCTAATCTACTTTAGACTACGTTACCCTATCTTACACTACCCTGCCCTATTCTACCCACTAGATCTGCCCAAATCTACCCTATGTTAGTTCACCCTACTTTATCTAACGTTATCTTAACCTATCATGTTCTATACTATCCTGCCTTTCCTTACACTACTCTACTCCACTTTATTCTAATCTACTGCATTACCATATTTATTCCATTATACCATTAACCTACTTTTAACCTACTTTAGCCTACCCTATTCCACCCTATATTCTAACCTTCCACAACCTACCTTTTCCAATTTCGATGTTTCTCCAATAAACTTCGGTTCCCAACGACAATCAGCAGTCTTTGAGCTCTGGTTATAGCCGTGTTCAAACGCTGAAAACATTGATATTACTTACTTACTGTGAAACCAAAAGTATGTTCAAAGTGTTAAAATAAAAAAATATTTTGAAAAAATTCCGTTTTTATACCTGAAGTTTGCACGTAAGACAAGTATATTTAAAATTTCGTTTTACTTTTTTTTACTCTAGAATTTGCCTCTACGGTTGAGAAAACAGACAAATCAGCCCTTCAAACAATTTTTTTTAAATCCAAAAAATGCCATCCCTCTCCTATTTTTAACATCAACATTTAAAAAAAACGTTTTACCTCACCACCCCCCCCGCCAAAAAATAAACCAAAAAACAACCCAGTCCCACACACAATACCTACCAGATTGCAAAACAGAAATCCGTTGCCTTCAGTTCTGGCCGTTGACATAATGATCACTTCTCTTTCGTTTCCCTGGAATCTCTCTACCGAATCCACAGTCAAATCGTTCAAAACCTGTTTGCCAAATTTTTTGATGACCAACTCTCGAATCAGTTTCGAATGATACTTGTACGGGGATACTACACCAATGTTTTTGAAATCTACGCCCAGTTTTGCATGTACAAGTTTGATGAATTTGAAAACGACCATGGCTTCGGCTTTGTTGCCAAAAGAGCTGCCATTCGGGTCTTGGATGTGCTGTTCGTCGTCCACGTTCACGAACAGAATGGAACGGCCCTGGAATTGATGAAAATGTCGTAAAAACTTATAATTTCAAGTGAATGTCACAAAATTTTAACATCTAATAAGAAATGTCACAAAATCTCAAAAAATGTCATAAAATTTTAAAAAATCTCAAAAAATTTCGAAAAATGCCGCTAAAGTGTCAAATACTAACAAAATTACCCTTCTGATCCAATTGTCATCGACACACAACGTTTCTTTCCATTTCTGATCTCCAGAATTCTCCAAATTGCCACCGTAAAACAGTTCCGATGCAATACTCACAATATCCTTGTGGCATCTGAAGCACTCGACGAGCTGGACACAGTACTGTCTAAAATACCATTTATAAACAAAAATTACAAAATATCTATTTTTATTATATACAGTACGTTAGTCGCGCCTATTGTAGTACATTGACCACTAAATAAAAAATTTAATTCAAAATTTTTTTAAATTTTTTATTTTAAACTTCAAAAAATTTTAAAATTACACCTGCCCAGCCTTTTGAATCTCAAAACCAGTCCAAAACCCACAAAAACCAAACATAAACCCACTTCAATGTGCTGTATTCAGGTAGGGTCAAGTATCTTATCAATGGGCATTCCATGTGTCCAGACAAGCTCTTTGGCAAGTTCAACATGTTCACAGGTCCCAGCTGTTTCGGATCACCACAGAAAATGACAGAAGAAGCACTGGTCGCGCAACACCCGATCGGAATCCATAATTCGCATTCGTTGGCTTGTCCTGCTTCGTCTATGATAAGATGACTGAAGTAATTGCCAACAAGCCGAGCTGATGTGGCCAAGGTGCAAATGATTATTCGGTACTCAGTAAAGTCTATCTTCATGTTGTATCCATCTTCTTTGACGTTTCTGAATATATCAAAAGTGATTTTTGTTTATTTTCAACTTTCAAAAACCTTTAAACCTCACAAATCAAAAAAATTTTTACTTCAAATCAAACTCACGCAATCAGATCCAAAGTCTTGTCCCTCTTATCAAAGTCCTGTGAAGGTGACACATATCTGACCACATTCCTCCTTGTCAGCGGTCCAGTCTCCGTTACATACTTCAGAAGCTCCTTTGCCACACGGTCGGCCGCAGTATTGGAAGGAGTACAGATCAAGACGTTATGTTGCGCATCTTTTATGACCTGTCGAACTGCCGTCACAATTGTGACCGTCTTTCCCGTTCCAGGTGGTCCAAACAGTACAAAAGGACATGGCTTGTGAAGAACTTTATCGATAACATAGACTGCTTGAAGTTGTTCATTGTTGAGAAACGAAAGTTCCGGATTTTCATCGACGTACTTGATCAAAGTGAACGCATGGCCTTTGTGAAAGCTGGATATCTAAAAATAAAACTGTTTTCATTCCTTTTGTTAAGATCGAGCCGGGCCTAACACTTAGGCTCAGCCTGTTCCTCATTTCTATTTCAAAAAACCCTACTTTTCCCAATTCCGGTTGAGGTAAAATGATGTTGTTCAGTTCTCCTTTCTTAATCCGCTTGATCGCCGTTTGGACAGCTTTTGGCACGAAATCGATTAGATGCTTGTAGAGGTCAACAGTATCATTTTCTTCTGGCAGTTTAATATCGCATCTCCAATCTCCTCTGATTTCAATCTCACTATCACTAACACTATAGACCCTGCCCTAAAAATAAGTCAAATGAGAAAAAAAATAGTATTTAGATAACAAAAAGAAGAAATATGTTACCTAAAATTCCAAAAAAAATAAAAAAAACCTAAAAATCAAAGAAATCTTCATCTTTTGCTCCATAATAAAACAAAGATCCAATTGTTACCCATGTTTTCGCCCAAAATCAAATTCTTGTTACCTAAAAAACGAAAAAGAGCCAAAACCTTACCGTTGCCATCAACTTCACATTCCGTTCAATGTTCACAAAGTCATTCACAGCCACAGGAACATAACTAGCATCCCATTGTTCTTTCGGAAGTTTCAGAACAACTAAAAACTTGGGTCTTGTTCGATTCACATAGTAAACATCAACACGTTTCGTAACAGCACCAAGAAAGATGGGATTCCTGAATTCAATATAATCTTTAGCAAAATTCAAGGAAATCACAGCCAAATTGCGCTCGACGAAGTGACGAAGCTTTTTAGGTACACGTGAGAAGACTTGCAATAATTTCTGAAAAAAGTTGTTACCCAAAATTTTTTTTTTAAATTCGTTGTAAAATTTTTTGCCCAAGACGCAACTACCTATTCTATGCAAAAAAAACCTTGTTTTACCCGCAAAAACCTTCATTTTCATCAAAAACCTTCAACTTTAGCCATAACCTACTATAACATTTCTTTTTCCCTCAAATTCAACTCAAATCCCTTCAATACAAGCCTAAAAACATAAAAAAAAACCAATAAGAAAACCTTTACCTCATTTCCTTGAATAACACTGGCATCAATTTGCGGCAAATCCACCAAGAATTCGTATTCTTCCGGGAGAATGAATCTAAAACAATATATTGCACAGAATTGATGTTTAAACTTACTTTGATTCCTCCATTAAGTGAAAAATTATGTACAAAAATCGTTATCAATGCTATAAACAGTGTTTTCGGGATAAATCGCTAGAATTTTGAAGAAATTTGACGAGAAGTTTCGATTTCGAAACGAAAAAGTCGCGGGAAAAACTGCAAACTGCGGGTGACACGTTATGCGATGGAATTTACGTGCATTGAAGTCGAAAAGCAATGATACAAAAGTATTGTAGCTTCAAAACGTGTATAAAAAACAAAAATTTTTTTTTGACTTTTTAGAAGTTTTTTATAAATTGTTTTTTAACTGATATTATGATTGTTTATGGCCTAAATTACGATTTTTGACGCACAAAAACTGTTGAATACGTATATACAAGTCTACTACACACGTTACTTTTACTTTTCAATATTAATGTTTTTATTGTAATTTGAAAAGTAAAATGGACTATGTGACAAGATTTTTTAAATTTAGTTATAAAATTTACAAATTTAGGTAAGTTGACATTAAAAAATTGTAGTAGTTGATCCAACAAAAAATTACAAATGCTTTATTATAAAAACTTAAATTAACAGTTTATTGTTTTCATATTTTAAAGCTATTTATTATATTTCCTTTGTAAAAATACCTTATCTTTTATTAGTGATAACGTTTTAACTCAAACTTTTACTGATTTTTCAGAAAATCGTGCAAGAAAAGATACAGTGATCTTCAAAATAAGTGGGCGAACAGCAAAAATTGACTTTTACGGTCAAGCAACGCTAGCAACGCAAAGTTTTTCGTTTAATGCAACTGAAACAGCGCAAACTGCAGCACTAAAAGTGCTTTGATTGTTAGTTGATGAATATGTAATACATTGTTTGAAAATGCAAATAATACACTATTTTATACTTTTTATAATAGCAAGTGTCTAATGTAACTTTGTAAACTTAATAGTTAGTTATGTTGTATTTGTTTTGCTACGGAGCATTATGTTGAATAAATTCAAAGTGAATTTCTTATAAATATTGATGTAAAACATTTAATTTTGAAAATAAATGATTTATGCAAACCATATAATATATAAAATGTATGTAAATAAAATCAAATAGTTGCTCCAAATCTCTGGCATGAAAATTTTGCTTTTACTATGTGTTTTACCGGATATAGTCATCGCTGGAAAGGTTGGAGAAGAATGGGGATATGATGCACCGGCTGGGCAAAAACTAGTATTTGGCTGCTGTGTGTACTATTTTTTATTATTTTCTAAATTTTTATATTAAGATATATTAAGATTTGTTATAATATACTAATACTGACAGTAATATATTAAGATTGGCCTTAATAAAAGGTTTCTCTATATATAAAGATAGGTAGAACTTATTATAACGTAAATATTTCTAAAATTTCAGTTATGGAGACATGGGGATCGTGGACCAACCAGAACGTTCAAAAATGATTCGTATAACGTGTCTCATTGGGACAATGGATATGAACAGTTAACAAATGTACGGTAATCAACATTATTTTTATCAGCGTAACAAGAGACGGAGGGTATTTTTGGTTGGTCTCGTAGGGGGTGTAGTAGAGAAATAAAAAGTATTTTTAAGAGTATGGACCTTATAAAAAGTCACCATGCCCAGCCTGTTCTCGACACGGTAAAAACAAATTTTAGGGATGCCGGGATAGGTCAAGCGGGCCAGGTCGTCAGGCCTAAAAATTTTTTTCCTACCACTAGAACTGAAATGGGGGGGGTATGGGAACACTAGGCCCGACTCGGCATTGGACTGTATCAGGCCGAGTCAAATTTGAACAGGGCAAGGTAAAAAATTTTTTTTTGCCTTTTCCCTTCCTCCTCCTCCCATATTGTCACCTTTAAATATTAAAAATTGACGTTTCAGTACGGCATGGAACAACATCATAAATTAGGACAATGGATAAAGCAGCGATACGTACAAAAACTAAACTTTTTGCCGCAAAAGTTTAATGGCGATTCAATCAAAATTCAATCTTCAGCTTACAATCGAACTCGCGAAAGTGCTCTCTACAATTTCAAAGGTTTATATGGGGATGATATTGAACATAACATACTTAGGATTTATACTCCACAAGTAACCAATTTGGACATGGTTGGTATGCCGTTCATGAACTGTGATTACGGTTTTTCATTGATGGCTACAGCTATGAAAACAAAGGAAGTAGTTGAGTATGTGAAGAAGAATAAGGTAGTTTAATTTAAATTTTTTAATTTTAAGGTGGGTTTTGAAGTATCAACTATAATTTTGTATCTTTAAAAATTATTTTTAAGCGTTTTTTTTGTAAACATAAAAGTTTACGTTTCAGAAGCTTATAAACATGCTCTCTAACGCTACAGGTTATAAGCCATTGATTCCTCTACTACTGGGAGGCGTTACTGATTCAATTGTGTATGAAGTGAGTTTTAATTTAATTTTATTTTAGCTTTATTGAGCAATCTTACTCTTGATTAGTTCAAGTCCTATGCTTTATTGGAATCTGTTTTCAATTTAATTTTGCTTTTTTTTATAAGCTTTCATTATTCCTATCCTAACTTCAACTTACAAGCAAGTATCATTAAGTATCTTTCGGGAGTTTAGAACAAGACCTGTATAAAATTAAAGAGCATAACAAGAAAATAGGAAATTATTTTCAAAAACTATACGTTTTAAGAACAATAAAGGATTAAAACTGGCGCCAGAATATGAAAAAGTGATTAACGACATCCAAAGCCTTAATGTTCAAGCTTTTCGATTTGCTTATGACCGTGGTAAGTTGTTAAATATCTTTACTTTACTTGAGGTTTTTTAAAAAAATTTGGTTTTTGTTTTTTGTTTTTTGACATAGAAGTACAGTAGAACTCCTATATAACAAACTTCTTTATACCGAAACGTCTTTGAAACGAACAAGTTTAAAATCTTGTCATACAAGAGTTTTGCTGTCTTCTTTCTATACGTTGTTTGTTTTTAGATATTTCACCTCAAAGCGGCATTGACTGGCATTACGAGTTGACAAAAGTCCATTCTGGAGCAATGTTGAATATTATTTTCAATGACTTTATAGAAAAGGCAAACTCTTCTATTAACCCATTGAAATACAGGGTATTTTCTGCGGTGTGTTATACTATATGTTCTGCTAAAATAACTTTATCTACCTAGCTCTACACTAGAAGTATTTTAACTTTACCCTAGCCCTACTCTATCCCTACCCTAGCTCTAATTTTGCTTTATTTTAGCCTTATTTAGACCCGATTTTGACCTACTTTAGCCTTAACTTATTCTACTTTAGTTCTACTTTAGCCCTACCTTATTTCACCTTATCCTACCCTACAGTATGAATTAAATTTTTTTAAATTTTGTTTATTATGTCAAAACATGTATCACTTCAGCACGACGTCAACATCCTAGGCTTCCTCTCAAGTCTGGGTTTTGAAAAGCTTGATTACAATAGAGATCGCAATACAGAAACAGCCGCTGCCATTTCTGTTGAACTTTGGAGGAATGAAAAAACAAATGAACGTTGTGTTAAGATATTGTACAGAAGAAGCCAAAAAGAAATTTTTGATTTGAGCAACGAACTAGTTGTGTGTCAGGCTGACAATGGTATCGGCTGTAAATTGGAAGAGTTTATAAAGGGAATGAAAAAGTTTTTGATTGGAAATGAGGCTAAAGTAAGAAATTTTGTAGAGTTTTGGTTTCTGAACAAAATTAGAAGTAGATCTAAAGAAGTGCCGGGCAAAACCCGATTTTTCGGTCTGGTTCTCGAGCTTACTTGTACTGGCCTAGCTCGCTTTTTTTTGTATAATTTAGAAGCCATTCGATTTTGTTGATTACAATGTAAAGATACTGTATAATATTTTAGTATTGCGCACAAGAAATTAAAAACGATAAAGAACGTATAGACCCTCAAGCCGTGCGACGTGAAATATTCAGAAAGACCTAGATCTGCGTAGCTTTTTATAGAATTTAAAAAAAGTAAATTTGGAATAAATATAATATAAACCATAAGAAGCATATTTATAACAAAGTAATCAGTCAATTAACAAAAAAAAATTATTGCTCTAAGTTTTGTGTTTCAAAAACTAATTTCAAATTCTACTTCACTGTTAAATTATTTTAAACTCCACTGTTTTTTAAGTTGTGTGAAGTAAAAATTGGTTTCTTTTTGATAATCAGTCATATAACGGCCAGTTGTAACGCTGAATACATAATCATCGGCCACTCGTTTTTGAAACAGTTTCAATTGTATTCGATTATATAGTGCTGGATGACATCGGAGAAATATCAACGCTATTGATATGCAAACAGAGTCGGCACATATGTGGGATATCTGCATAGAATCAGGTTACAAAAACTAATCGATGGTCAAAATGTACTCATTTTTGAAATACTTGAGACTTATATGTATGTAACTTCATTCTAGCTGTAGCTCCCCTGGATCTTGTACTTTAGTACTATTTCAGCCTCATCAGCTCTATTCTAACTCTGGCATCTCTTTACCTTAGTCCTGCGTTCACCTTATTCTAACCCTACTCCTAACACTATCCTACTTTTACCAAAGCTTTATTCTAAATAGCTCTACCCTTGCTTTACAGTGGCGGCAAGAAAAAATGGGACAGTCAGTTTTTCGCCAATTTTAAATTTTTTTCGAACGTTTTTTTTACGTTTTCATAATAGCTAGGTACAAATTTATAAACGTTCGAAAAAAATTTAAAATTGACGAAAAACCGACTGTCCCATTTTTTCTTGCCGCCACTGTACCCTAATTCTACTCTAGGCTTATTTTAGTCTTATCAGGCCTACCTCAGCGTTCTTTTTACTATAATCTTACTTTAGCTCTGTCTTTCGTTTGCCCTTGCAGTATTCTAGCCCTACCCTTGCCTCATCCAGATGATACTCTAGTCTTATTTTCTACCCTAGTTCTTACCTTGCCTTGATCTATTCTTACTTTTACTATAGCCTTATTATATCCTAGCATTGCCTTACCTGGATTCTGCCTTATCAGCCTTACCTTAACACTAGCTCTACTCTACCTTTTGCCTTGTCGTACCTTGCTCTGTTTATCTTAACTCTTTCATACTTATCTTGCCTCTCCTCCGACCCTTTTATTAAATCAATTAAACAACTTACCCTAACTAAAGAGGTCATACAAAAAAGATGTTCTTTGTGATAAAAACTAAAGTATGCTGCAATTTGTGAAGTCCAAAATCCAATACTGCCAATGACAAGAAAGCACACAATATAAACAGGTATAAAGCACTTTAAAATCATGAGATTCTCAGACAATTGAAACCTTGAACTCAAACTTTCCATTGTGTTTCTATTGTTTATCAACCTTTTATTTTGTACATAGAGGTATATCATGAATGGCATTGTAGAAAGCGTAACACTTCCGCATAAAAACAAACCAATGGCATCTAGTACGGGAGAACGGTCGACAATAATACACATTTTGGAAAATGTAACTGAAAAACGTACTTTCTACTTGAGTTTGTATTTAGTTATTGTTGTTACATACTTGTAAATGTTAATTCACACTTTAAAGTTTGTTCGTGAAAACCACTTTTACTTACCATACTGTTCACCCGACAAATAATTGATACAAAATGAGTAAACAACACCAACTATCACTATCCCAAGACAATATGTCTTTGACTTTCGTGTATCTCTATGTTCGTAATATTTACGATCATACGTAGCTACACATCGTTCAGTGACCATAGCAGCTGCCATTAAAGCACTAATTCCAACTGCAAACCCATGGATTGAACTGAGAACGTTGCAGAATATACCGGTCGGTTGAAAACGCATAAGGTGTGTATTAACGTCTTGGATCAGTCGAGTGAAGGCAACCAAGTTTAAGGGTAGTACTATAAATTTCTGAAAAAAATGAAAGTTTTTACTTATATTATGTTACGGTAGACCCTTGAGGGCAAAGGTTCTGGGATAATGGGATAGTGTCTAAGCTAGAGTTCTCGGATAAAGCACTAGACTAGAGCTCTCTACTAAGACTCTAAGCCACGGTTCTGGGCTAGGCTCTAGGCTAAGGCTATGGGCTAGGGCTCTGGGCTGGAGCTATAAGCTAAGGCTATGGGCTAGGGTTTCAGACTAGAGTTCTGAGCTAGGGCTTAAGGCTAGGGCACAGACTAAGGCTTAAAAAAGATACATGACTTACCAAATACAACCTGAGATTAGCATGAAATTGTTTACATTGATTCACAGTACGACAGAAGAAGTAAGTTAAAAGTAATGAAATAATCGTTGTTAAATTATTTACATATTCAATTAGCATAACAACTGTAATGAATTTTGTCTGGAATTTGAAGTAATGTATATACTACCATATATGTACTACACCCGAGCATACATTTAAAAAAACACGAATTAATATTATATAACGAAAGTACATTAAATAAAGACAAAAAAAGTAAACTCCGTTTAATACAGTAACATTATTTATAATAGTAATTTACCACAAAGTAAAAATTATTTACTAACACAAAGTAAAAGCTGTTCAGCTAAAACAAGTATACAATAGAAGAAAAACTTTGCTTATCATGTATGTTCTAATTGAACTCTGTAAGTATTGTAATAGTGCACAGCTTTTGTTATGTTTTACAACCACACAATTTAATCGACATGTTAATAGGATGTATGTATAATACCTACTTAACCAAACTTGCTTGTATTTGCAGAAAAAGCGTTAGATGTTAAAATAGTAATATTTTGAAAGAGCAATAGTAAAACTACAGTAAAACTGAAGAAAAGCTAACGTAGAGCTAACAAGTAAGACTAGTTATGTTGTAAACAAACATACTTCAATATAATGGAGTTTACCTAATTAATTGAAGTGTTATGAGCAAGCCAAAAAAATGGAAAAGCTGTTAAACACTTAGTTCCACACGTAACAATGTAGAGCACTTTGTTTTGTAGTACCTACATTGACACGAATGACTTGGAGCTATGTTGTTTTCTATTATAGTAAAAATGTGTAAGATGGTCAAACTGTTCATATCATAGTTTATCAAAGCCAAAGATATACGTCAATTAAGTTTATATTTAAAATTTTAAACATAGGATATAAATGATATAAGTACAACAAGTTATTTTTAGAGAGAGCCATTTTACGCTAATTACATGCTTATTATAATTGAAACTTCGTCAACATACAATTCTGAGAACTTTGCGTAATACAACTGTAGAGCAATTATTTAATGAAAAATAAGTATATACAGTAGAATTCCTGTATAACAAATCTCAAGGGGATTCAAAAAAAATCGTTATAACGGGGGTTTCGTTATAAGCGGAGTTTTATTAGAGAGGTTTCACTTTATTCTCTTCCGTAGCAATTAAAACCCATAATTTGAAAAAAAAGCCGTGGACCGAAAAAAAACCATACCATAAAATTATTTATTGCTACATTTTATATTATTAACATTAGTTTTTTTTGTTTACTTCCAATTACTTTCCTGTTAATTATCAAAAATGCTAACGTTTTCTACATAAAAAAACGAAAACTTGCAAAATTGGTTTTAAAAACTTGATCCAGGAAGCTTTTTGGTGATTGAAAAAAAAAATAAAAATAAAATTTTTGAATTTTGACACGATTGGAATTTAAAAAAATATACAAAAACTATAAATAATTTTAAATAATTGTTTTAAAAATTTAAATTTTTGGGAAATACGCCCAAAGCTCAATTATAAAATTGTTCAAATAATTCTGTGCCTCCCTCAAAGCAAATTTCCGTAGTTAGAAGGCACAGCAATATTTGAACAACCTAATATAACTTTTTTAAAACAGCAAATTACGTGAATTTTTATTTATCAATATAAAGTCAAAAACTGATCGTTACAGGTGAAAACGGCAACAAAAGTTTAAAAAAGGAAAATTTGAGAACATTACCATTTATCCAATTGACTGAATAAAGAATTTCAGAATAACTTTTCTTGTTTAGACATCAAAAAACAAAATTTAAAGAATAACAATTAACTTACCATAACTTCATACTGTTGTCACTAACTCGATTTTCAATAGTATTCTGTTATAGTAATTAATTGAGTTTACACAAATAATTTTAAGTGTGTGGCAACCAGAGTTCCTGAAGAACTAGTTCCGGCTTTGAGGCATCTCCGAATCCAAAGCAGCTCCGGCTTCAAGGCAAACGCCAGCTCCGGAGTTAAAGCCAGGACAAGGATTTACAAAAATACGAAGCTGGGGCCGGCATCAGAAAGTTTCACATTTTATACTAAAGACACTCGAAGCCGGAATTAAAATTTATAAAAAAATCGGAGCCAGGGCTGAATCCGGAATTTTTAAATTTAGGGGCTCTGAAGCCAACTTTTTTCGCATTTTTACATCAACTAGAACTAAAAACAGATCAATTGTGCTCTTTTTGTAAACTATAATCAATAAAGTATTTATATTTTTATTACTGACTTATTTCTTATTGAACTGAAATCCCAACTCTCTTTTTATTTTCCACCGCAGGCCGCAGTAAACGAAAAGAAGCGTCAGCGGCGTGCGCCCAAAATTATTTCACTTCTTTTGTTTTCAACGAATAAAAATAAGAAACTCTTCTTCAACATGGTGCTATTGACGTTGTTTTTGAAGTAATAGTGTGAAATTGAAAAATTTTTTAAGATTTTAAATTTAAATTCATATTTTTGTGTAAATTTCATCGTTAAACTTTAAATTTTTTGTTGACATTGTTGTTCATCCAACAATTTGCGTTATTTTTCAAATTATTTGGTGAAATTATTTTAAACTTTCTTTTAATGTATTTATTTTTTGTTATGTTATAGTAAGTCTTTCGTGGTTTTGATATAAATATTGTTTTTTACATTAAAAAATTAAATTTTTTTTACAATATTTCTCTTTTTATGTGTCTTTGGTATAAGATTTTGTTCAATATACAACTCGAATCGTCTTTTATTTTATTTATTTGTTGTTTTTACTTTGAGGTTTACAATATTGTTATAACTGTTGATATAATGAAATTATACAAGGAATATTATGAGGTAAATATGGTTATGTAATATAGCATTGAGATTTATGTAGTTTTTGTATTATATTGAGGTAAGATATTAATAATTGAGATACAATTGATATTATAAAGACACCTATGATTAAAAATATTATTTTTTTAATAAAGCCCTTCTAATGCCATTAGGATAAGATCGGCTCCACCGGAACCGACTTCATTCATCTCTTGTTCATCGTAGTAGATTTGTGGACTCTGTGGTGGATCATTTTCATCAGGGACAACCTCTTCTTCGATGGGTGGGATTGCTGCTTCGATTTCTTGATCCTGGGCCAGCGGCGGTGCTTCGAATTCTTGGACTGGCAACTGAAGCGGCTGCTCTGTTGGCGAATCAACGTAGTTGTTGCTACAGTTGCTCCAATGATTATTTTCAACGTATTGGCTGTTTGCATAGTTTACATTTTCTTTGTTATTGATATATTCGTTGTATGGCGGAATATAGGCGGGTTGATTAATTGTTTCTTCAAAAACCGGATTGGCCAAGCCATGGCTATAGTATTGTGACTTTTGGTACATGTCTTGGCCGTATGTGTTGTACTGGGTCCAATTCTGGTTAAAGAACTCCGTATTGGCCGCTGGTTGTCCATAAGCATTGTTTGAAGTTGTTGTTTGGCCAAATTCTTGTTGAGTGGCTGTTTGGGCATAGCAAGAATCATAATTACTAACCGGCTGGTTCCAATAGGCTTGACTTGGACCAGCCCGTTGATAGATATATCGGCTCTGACAGTAGAAGCTGGCCTGCTCTTCATATAGCTGGTTTGGTGTTTCGGGGCACTCGCTCTGAACTTGTCCCATTGGGAATAATACTTTCTTCGCCACAACTCCGCCATCATCTGCCATACGACGTTTGGTTCCGCGGCCGTTTGATGCTCTGGCTTCAGCTGGTTGACAGACTGGCTTTTTTATGCAGTCGTATCGACTAATCAAAGTTTCAATGTCTTCACAGTACTTTGGGATTGGAGCATCTGTATCTTGGCATTCTGGGGCTTCTAAGTTTGGTTTTCTCAAAGCCCTGTTCTTACTTCTAAAGGCAACTGTTTCTTTTACGTTTTTGTAGTTAGGTACTTGACCAGGGTTGAATTGTTCAATTCTTGCTGCTGAAAATGTTGGTTTTCTATATTTTTGTTTATATTGGTTTACTTGTTTTATAGATATTTAGTTTGCGTAATTTGTTATTATTAAATTAATTGTTTTAATGGTTGTCCTTCTTTAAAACCAATCGCCGTTATTGAAATTCAAATGTATTAACTTACGAATGGCCCTTTTCTTTTTATTATTTTCGTCCTTTGGGACATATTGGAATAGGTCCTTTACCCTAGGGTCGCAATTTTCAGTGTGATATAGTTTACCGGCACTGATTTGCAATCGGTTTATGTCCGGGTTGTATTATACTGTGAACGTGAATTCACAGTTTCTCGTGTCTTTAATGTTCTTTTTTGTTACTCGTTTATTGTACAACGCCTCACCAGTCTGGCTATCGAACCTTTTAGTTACTTCATGGTTGGGGCATTTGAATACTATTCTGTCGAAAACGAATTGTCGACAGGTTTCTTCAGAAAAGTTAACTTTTTTGTTCGCTGTTAAGAAGTTCGAGCTACCTCTTAGAAGGTGCACTCTGGCAGCCATCTCATACTGGATGATGGCATGGACAAGGTCGTCATACCTAAAAACATTATAGTTGTAATTTTGATTGTTTTGTTTCATTTTTATTTGTTTATATTGGGCTAAAAAGATGTAAATGCCATTTTCTAACATTTGTTTGCGGTTAAAGTGGGTTTTTATTTTATTTAGTTAACAAAACAGATTTTGATTAATAAACTTACGATTTGAACGTCCTTTCTTTTCCAATCCCAAAATAATCATTGTGTTGATAGAGAACTCCATCTTGCTCTTGCTTAAGGGGCTTTTTCTCGTAGGTGGTGGGCTTTTGGTGAGCTTGCATTTTTTTAAGTTTCAAAAAAACTTTAGATGTAAGAAAATCGATTTCTGAAAAATGCATCTTACTATATTGTTTTATTTTACAGTATTTATTATATTTCATGCGTATTGTTATTTAACGCGAAATGCCACGGTTACAAGCGGAGCACGGCGAGAACGGCACACGAGAGATCAAGACTTAGGGTTGGGGTAACAACTTTGATTTGAAACACAATGTTATGGTTATTAAAAATTTGTTAATATTGAATAAGGTTTTTTTTAAACATCAAAATCTCATAGCAATACATTTATTTAGAATATAACCACTTATTTGTTGTTTATGTAAGGCCACCGCACGATAGTCAAAAATAGTATAAGTCAAGCCCATATTGTGATTTGGGAAAGTATAACGCCTTTAATAAAAATAATCCGTTTATATACAGTTACTGTACTAAAAATTCTAGTATAAAGCAAATCAACACCTTATGGTGTCCAATCTACTGTCCCTATCACGATGCATGGTCAAGCTTATAAAATATGTCCAACCGTCTGCCAGGTATGTTGATACTATGAGTGAAGATAGATTTAGATGTGTATAATTCAGGAAGACCTCAGGATCTTATCTTGTTTGAGCAATAATACAGAGATAATACTATAAGGCCCTATTTCAGAAAAAATCAAAATTTGTTTAATTAACATGTGTTTGGTTGCCCGAAGACATATTCCGTAGAAGAAAACCCTGAACAGAAAACTTTGAATTGAAATATTTTTGAAAATAACTTATGTCAAAAAAACAATGAAATATATTTATGCTTTTATACGGCGAGACAAATTCGGCCAATGAGAATAGAGAAGGTGGCGGTTATTCAGAAGTCCGACTAATGACAAAGTAGAAAAAACGGTATGTTTAACATGTCTATATGATATTTTTTAACATATGGCAATAAGGTGGTAAAAGTAATTAGATTGGCCCTCGTTTTAAAAAAATCGCTATAGGAAACAATAAAGTTCAACAAGGATTCTTGGTTTTAACAACACGATATATATGTATATATATATATATATATACTCGAAATAACTTCCCTTATATAACGTATTTAAAATGTAGTCATATTGAAAAGTTTTACTGTCAATTAACTTAACATAAAGCCCCACAATACCCTTAAAGCGCCCAAACCTTACTAACAATCCCAATGACAATACAACTATATCAGCAGGCACCTATGCACATGCCAAGAAAAAACATGTTCAACCGTCCACCACCAAAGCATGTACTATGACTGATTTGGGATTTGGAGGAGTAAAATCAGAAAGTGCACAAAATCTAATCTAGAGTTACATAATAATACGGAGGCTGACCCTTAGGGTCGCATATTCATACAAATTTAAATTTACATGTATTATTTGTGCCGTATTACCTCGAGGCGATCTTTTGAGACAGATCTTTAAAAAATAGTTTTGATTTTTGATTGTCAATCTCTATATGATATTTTTCAGAAAGTCCCGCCCCAAAAAAAATTTCTCAATAAAGTTGAACGTGGTCCCCCTGTGAATTTTTGGAAAAAAGTGCACAGGTAGCTACCTTTTTTCGACCCCCGCCCCCAGACCAAAGGTCCCGTCCGGCCCTGGATATCACAGTTAAAATGTATTCATATTGAAAAGTTTTACTGTCAAACACCTTAACATAAAGCCCCACAGTACCCTTAAAACACCCAAAACATATTAACAATCCCAATGTTAATACACGTATAAGTAGCCACCTATGAATATATAATTTAAAAAATGTTCAACCGTCCACTACCGAAGCATGTACTATGAGTGATGTGGGATTTGGAGGAGTAAAATCAGAAAGTTCACAAAATCTAATCTAGACTTACGCAATAATACGGAGACTGACCCTTAGGGTCGCATACAGAAAAATTTTAATTGACTTGTTTTACTTGTGCCTTATTACCTCGAGGCAGACCTCCGCATACATTTTTTTAAATTTAGATGATTTTTTATCTTTGCTAATGAAAACACTGAAGTAATGGATTTCAACTTAAAAATTGACATAGACGGTATTTATACAAAGATATTCACGTAAAAGTTAATTTATAATACTAATATAAGCTATGGTTTAAAAAGTTTTAAAACTATAAAAATTTTATAAAAACGCAGTAAAAAAGCTTATTAGTACTAAAAGTTATCAAAATTTTTTAAAATTTTTAATTTTAAAAAATATACTATTTTATTTTTAAAAATTAATTCAGAAAATACCCAAAAGCTTAAAGTACCATAAACGCTCCCCAACGCCACTGCCTACTAATTATACCCATAGAAGCATGACATGAGTAAAAACTGTATACCCGACTATCCCTCACCTAAACAGGATATGTAAATGATGTTAGATTTAAATGGAAAGGCCAC
Source organism: Bursaphelenchus okinawaensis (assembly GCA_904066225.2). Lineage (NCBI taxonomy): Eukaryota > Metazoa > Nematoda > Chromadorea > Rhabditida > Aphelenchoididae > Bursaphelenchus > Bursaphelenchus okinawaensis. The sequence goes on along the minus strand of CAJFCW020000006.1, from coordinate 8,641,474 downwards.
AGGGTTTTATCTACATTATATAATAATATCAAGCTTGACCTTAGGTTTTTATCATAAGCAAAATTAAAACTTTCGTTAATTTTATGTGCCTGTTTACCTCGAGGTTTTTAATGGAAAAATGTAATTAAAAACGTATGTTATACTCTCTACCGTAATATGAATGGAAAACAGCATCCCAATACAGTTACAATAATCAATATAAAATTTCGGAAATTATTTACACTGTAGATCTATAGTAATCTACAAATAAACCTATACATATATTGATAAAACAAATTTTTGAACGAGTTCAGAACAAAACTATTAGATCAAATTTTAAAATTGATACAGGTCTTTAAAAGCTTAATTTTCATGTAGCACCGTACTCTAATAAGTAAATAAAAAGTAATATCACGGTTTTGTGACAGTAACCAACATCCAAACGTTAATAATATTGACAAAAGTTAGAGTACCTTAGAAACAAATACAAATTTTTGAAGAATGTAATCCATGCCTTGTATGCTACTAGACCAGACCAAAAGTATCAAACCTCTCCAAAGTATATTAAACCCCCTAGTACTATTCCAAAATCGTCATTTGTACTTAAAACTACTACTAACTTAAAAATGTAAATGCCTGTAATACCATTATATAATATAATATATAATAACAAATATACCACAAGCTCTCAAACCCATTACTAATAATATCTACGAGTAAAAACAGCATGTCAGACCATCCAGTACCTAGGCAAATACTATGAATGAATTTATTAGGAAGGTGAAACAGAAAACTTCGTATGGTCTTGTCGTGTTATATAATAACGCCGAGGTCAACCCTTAGGCTAATATCATCCGAAAAATTCAAATTTTTATAGATTGCTTGTGCCAATTTACCTCGAGACATCTTTCACTGACCTGTGAGACGACATTACAATTTTAAACATAGGCAGGGCAGGGCAGGGCAGGGCAGGGCAGGGCAGGGCAGGGCAGGGCAGGGCAGGGCAGGGCAGGGCAGGGCAGGGCAGGGCAGGGCAGGGCAGGGCAGTTTTTCCTAGTAACTTTGCATTTTGTAAATTATTTTTAACTTATATCATTACTGATGTTGCCTTTTATTGAAAATTTTAAATTTACAGTCTTTAATTTCAATACATCTTCTTGCATGAATTCAATGTTACACAAAGTTCAAAACCCCGTTTCATGAATATTTTCAAACTTCCTGCTGTGTTATTTATTCGAATACCACAAATCTTGACAAAACAATCTCGTATTATTCTCAAAAGCTTCTTATTTCTTTCTGGTTTCCAAAACAACGTGAGGAGAACGCATTTGGCGCGTTTTTTCGGTTCAAAAAATATTCTTTTCGCAAAATTAAATCGTTTTTTTTTGGGGAAAAAAAAGAAAATTTGCGTTTGATCCTTATCGGTAATTGAAAAACAAGATGTTTTACAAGTTGCTAAGATACGGGAGAGTAAATATTCGTTTTACTTTGGTTTAGGTGTTTATTTTACTCTAGTTTTATCAGTTTTCATGTTTTTACTTTATGTTATTTGATGGGACTTTTGGGAAGTAAGTTGTTTCTTTTGTTTTCTTGGTGTTTAGGTTGGAATACCCTGTAATTAGACGGGGTTTAAGGTACTGAAAGTGTTTTAGAAGGTTTAAGAAGAAAAAGAAGAAAATTTGGAGGTATTGAAAGGAGTTTTATATATTGTTATAGAATTGTGTAAGGGAATTTTTTAAAGATAGTTTGTTCTGCTTAAGTTGAACTTCTTTTTATGTGCTAAGATGGATCAGAAAGTTAAAAAAATTTTAAAACAGTAAATTTGTTTAAACATATTCGATTATAAAGTTTCAGAGCTAGTTTACATAGTAATAGAAGAGGTATGTTTGAAGAAAACCTTGATAAGTGGTTAATGTCTACATATTACTAGTCTTTGTGTTAAAATGAAGTTTAGAAGGTAGTTTAACGTCTTGTACAGCTGCCATACTTAAAAACACTTGATTATGTTGTTTTAGAGCTAATTCATATTGTTATAGCGATACCTTATAGCATGCCGTGATTAATCTTTGTTTTGACGTGCTTCGGTCATTATACGCGTTGTAATAAAATTTTATGTTGTTATAAAAACGTTGTTTGATATAATGATTCTATTTTTCAGGTTTTGAACATAGGTTCTTGCCATTATCGTGTACATTGTTTCTTATTACAACATTTCTCAACTAATCTACACACTGCTATGGCGGATAAGAACGGTTAGTTTTAATTTGCATTTCAGGGTTCCAAATTATCTTTTTGGGTTGTTTTTTGAGTAAACATTTTTATTTTAAAACCAAAATTTTATTTTATTACCTAAAATTTTTAATTTTGAATGCGAAAATTTTAAGTTAAAAAAACCATTTTTAGTTTCAGGTAAATTCACATCGAGTTATCCGTCGATTCGTCGTTGTCACGAACTAAATTGCTCAGCTTCAGCTTGTAATCACAACAGACCTATCATAATGTCAGCGCCTTCCAGCCCGCCTCCAGTTCGACCGGTCGTTTATTTGGATGAAGTTACTCAGAAGAAGAAATACACAACAAAAGGTCTACAAGATTGGCCATTGGAGGAGAGTCAAGTTGGATCGCCTGGCCATACACCGATGAGAAAGGCCAGAGGCAAGGAGAATATGGAGTCTGAAGTTAGGGATAAAAGTAAAGTTTATTTTTATTTATTTTTTTTTGATTTTTAGGTATGAAAAAGAAGATGCCGACGCTTTTTAATTGAATTTTTGACTTTTCAGCGTTGCTACAATTCGACGATTCCGAGGATTCTGATAGAGACGATCCAACTCCAACATTACCTAGAGATTTCTCGACGCCAAAGCGAGAATACACAACTTATAATTACGAAGTTGAAAGAGTGAACCTGAAGGAAGTTTGCATGCGATTAGAAAGAGCCAAAGATACCTTGAAAGAATGTATTACTCCAGTTGCCAACAGGACTTATTCTATACCGTTCCGACCAAGTATAAGGCAGGATGTGCATAGTGAAGGTACTGATGGTCATGGTGCACAAGTTGATAGTCATTATGAAGATGATAGACACATTGCTGGCCGTGATGAAGGTGATTTTGATAAAAGTGTTGGTAGTCATTGTGAAGATAAAGATGGTAGACATATTGCTGATCATGGTGGAGATGATGGTGTTAAAGACGAAAAGAGAGGTGCAGAGAATAAAAGAAATGATGAAGATGAACATAAAAAAGATTTTGTTCAAGCGGATGAACAAGTTTTGAAAGAAAAGAAGCGTTTTGAACAGGAAAAACGAGGATTTGGTGGTGAAGATCAGCGAAGAAGGGATGTTTATGGGCAAAACAAGGCTTATAAACATCAAAAGGAGCACAGGAATGATGAAGAATATCATGATGAACATGATAGAACTCTTCAAAATCAAGATCATGTTGTTGATGACGAGAAGGATAAAGGTGTTTTTCACCGTAAAGAAGTACAATATGAAGTGGAAAAAGGGCATATTGGTATTGGAGAAGGTAGCCAAAAGCAGCGAGAAGTTTTTTGTCATCAACAACATGTTGTTCAACAAAGAACAGGTGAATATGGTAATGATAATGCTGTTCAACATCAACGAGATTATGGCGTTCAACATCAAAGAGTTGTTCAACGTCAAGCAGTGCAACAGTTTCATCAACACATTTCAGTTCATCAACACTTTGAAGCTGCCTTTACCTCAACCACTTCAAAACCGTTTTCATCGACTACATCAAAGCTATTCACATCAACAATCTCAACATCCGCGAACATAAAACAACATTATATCCGGATTTTGAAGCGAATCTACTGTCATCGTGTCGATCTTTTGATTCAGGACGAGAAAGAAGCTCAAATCACTGGGAATCGGAAGATGGAGCTGATGGTGGTACAGAAGAAGAAGAATGTCGTATGCGAGTTGTCTGATCGAATTCAAAGGTTCAAGGACGAGTGCAAGAGGAAGAAGTACACACAGGTAAGGGTGGATTATACAGGGTTTAGGGTTATATTACTTTTGAACACAATGGGGATAACGTGCAGTCATAGGGAAGGACGGCGGCATTGATAGATGGTTTTATTGGGTAAAGTTGGAAACAGATCATTTAAAAAAAAACTATTTTAGGTAACAAAAATTTAAAAATTTACTGCTTTGGTACAAAAAGTTTTAAAAAGGTAATTTTAAATAACAAAAGTAAAAATTTATTGCTTTGGGGCCAAAAATTTAAAAAATGTAGTTTTAGGTAACAAAATAAAAAATATAGTAAAAATGTTGAATTTTAAAACCGTTATTATAGTCTGACATTGAACGAATGATAGTGCAAGAACAACAAATCCTGGATGATTTGGAAAAGAAGGTTAATGGACTCCTGGAAGACGCTCGGTTGAGAAATGAGATTCTTCAAAAGAAGCGGGGACAACGAGCCATGTTTTTGAATATGAATGACTATGACAAGTTCATTCAGCAGCGGACCAATGACGGTAAATTTTAAATTTTGTTAAAAGTTTTGATATAGATTTTTAAATTTTGGAGTATGATTTACATATCATGGTTAAAAAAGTTTTGTCGTCAATGTATATAGATTTTTCACGTTAAAAAGCGACAAGACTTTTATGACGGCTATAAGGTAATAAGGTAATGGTATATATTGAAGCATAATTCGCTCTAGGAAGTGGGGTGGGTTTCTTTCATATTTTTAATAAGTTTTTTGGCTGTTCTAGTTATTTGCCTTCTTTTGTTGTATGTTTTTGTTGTTCATTTTGTAATAAACTGATCATTTTTGTTTGTCTTTGATTGATTTTTTTAAGTTTTTCGTTTTTGAAGTTTGATTTTTAGCTACTTTTCAATTAAATTTTTTTTGTAGAGTTTTTTTTTGTCTAAAATACAGTTTTTAAAGGATTTTCTTACTTAAACTAGTCTTTTTTTTGTCTTTTTTAGTTTTTTATTACCTAAAAATGTATTTTTTACGTTCTTAAAAAATTGAAATTTTTAAATTTTAGGTAACATTTTAGTTAGACAGTATAATATTTTCTCTATTTTTAGCTCCAAAAACGTCAGATGTGGCTACCTCAGCTCGTATGCCAACGTCATTTCCAACCAGAACATTTGGAAAGGCTGGTGATGACGAATCGTCCTCATCAACTCTAATCAGCAATGGTAATGTTCAAGCAGCTGGGGACAAACGAGGATCTGCTCTTGATCAGCACCAACAACGTGGTAGTACTAATCAGCATTACCACAGTATGGAACGGCCAACAGCATCTAAGAAAGATCAGGATTTAGATTCAGTACGATCAGATGCAGAAGTACCGAACACATCACGGTCTACACAGTATGATATACCGTCGATTGAGATGGATCCGTCGGAGAAGGTGGAGATACGCACGTTGGAACCGCCGACAGGTCAAATCAGGTCACCGTTCGTTCAGAAGTGGCTGGATGAATCGGTACCGAACGTTGGGTTAAGTGAAGGCACGGTGGAACGGAACGTTGGAGTAGATGATGGAACGGTAGAGCAAAACGTTGGTGTAGATGAAAGCAAAATTGGAATGAAGGACAAATTAAGCAAGATTGAAAGTGCTACTGAACGATTGGTTAAGGATTCTGGAGCTCAAAACCTGAGGTTTAACAAGGATGTAGAGTCTCAACAGTTGAGGGTTGATAAAGATTCTGAAGCCAAGAATCAAAAATTGACTAAAACTTCAGAACCTGAACCTTCTACTCAAGATCAGAAGCTAACAGAGCCTTTAGAAGCTGCAACTTCGCAAAATTCATCGACCCTAAAAGAGGTTCTGGCCAGAGAAGTCACTTTCATCACTGACACAGCAAATAAGGCACGTTCAATTGTAACAGAGGCTAAACCAAAGGTATCGGCTGAAGTTTCAACAGATCGGACTCAATATAAAGAATCAGAAGACGGGCTAGAAGTTAATGCAGAAGGACGAGAAAGCCGATCAAGTGCACAAAGTGGCAATGAGAATGAACGATCAGGCAGTGAAAGCGTCCTTCTGGAGGTATGTAGGCGGTGATTCAGATTTTTTTAGGAAAAAAGGGATTTTAGGTAATGAAAATGAAGGTTTTTTAAAATTTAGATATTAAAAAGTTTTTGTGTTAGGTAACATTCATATTTCATGTAAAAAAATAAAGGATTTTGCATTTTAGGTAACAAAGTTGATGATTTTTCAAATTTTAGGTAATAGATTTTAAAATTTTTTAAACTTAGGGATCAAAATGGGATATTGTGTCCAATTTGGGCGATCTAGGCATCATTCGAGTTTTAAAAAACATTTTGTCTATGACCAAAGGTATTAAAAAACTTGTAATTTTAGCCACCGAAACAAATTGAAGTACCAGTCCTGAACTTAGACTTTATCGAACAAACTGTGGATTCGTTGTACGAAGCTCATTTGGCCGATTTAAAGAATCAAAAAGTTGAAGAACATGAAGTGGAATTGAAGGAAAAAGATGAAAAAAGTGACGAAGAAGTAAAAGTAATTGAAGACGAAGAGGAGGAACAAGAAAAAGTTGAAGAGAATGTTCAAGAAGCAGAAGTAGGTTATAACTTTTGTCTTGATTTGAAAGAAATATGTTATGTTTAAAAGGGACTAAGTAAATTTGAAAGCGGACTACTAGGTTTGGAGACTCAAGCCATTTTGAAAATTAGTAGGCCGGCAGTGAGCTTTAGGGATGGGTATAAATTAAGACTCTAGGGGCCTAGCTTTGGTCTTGCAACTAAAAATTGCCTGTATTTCAGACTGGACGCTCAAAGTCTTCCGTATTCTCATCGTTACATACGGATATACCAGTTTCCGAAAATTTGGATTCTCCAAAAGTTGAGGATTCTTTGTTAGAATCAGTGGAAGAGCGTCAAAGCAGAGCGTCAGAAGCGTCTGGCAGCCACAAGAGAAGAAGGTAAAATTTTGAAAATATTTTTTTTTATTGTGTTGTGATGTGACAAACGTGTTTAAACATGCTTGAAATATTTAGGAGCCACTAATTTACCCTATTTTAGGTCGAGAATTCCTCAGTTACGTCTTCGAGATTCGAGTCCAAGTTCTTCGCTTCAAACCCCGGTCGAATCAAAAGAATCTTCAACGCCAACCAACTTCCAGAAGTCGAGAATACCAAGAAGAGCGTCTGTTGATGGACGACAACAGCCTCATTCGTCTTCTGATGCAACAGCGTCACCACCGAAAAAGGTTGGAAAGTTGGAGTTGGAGAAAAAGGATTCTGGAGCAGAGTCTTTGAAGTTTAAAAAGGGTTTAGAAGCTGAAAAAATGAAGTTGAACAAGGATTCAGAAGCCGAAAACTTGACGCTGATGAAAGACGCAGAAGACAAGAATCTAAGTTTGAATAAAGCTTCAGAATCTGTACCTTCTACTCACAATCAGAAGTCAGAATCTGCACTTTCTACTCAAATTCAGAAACCGAAAGAGCCATCAGAAGTTAGGGGTTCAGAAAATTTGTCGATTCAAAATCAGATCTCAACAGAATCAAGCGACACGGCCAGCACGGCACGGTCAAGTTCAACAGAAGCCAAGTCACAAGAATCGGCTACAGTGTCGACGAATCGTACACAGTTCTCGTCAACTGAATCAGAAAGTGGAGCCGAGTTTAATGCGGAAACTGGGCGAGGAAGCGGATCAAGTGGACAAAGTGGTAATGGGAATGGAGGCTCAAGTGATAGTATTCAGGAGGTTAGTAGGGGTGGATAATAAAGTTTTTTTCGACTGAAAGGGGTGTTTTTGGGCTTAAGGTAACGAAGTGGAGGGGTGTATAACATTTAGGTAATAAATGAGGAGATTTGTGAGTTTTAGGTAACAAAAAGATTAATTTTTACTAAGTTTTGACTTTTACAGGACTTAACGACAGCCAGAGATTCCGATTCCAACACTGCCCAAGAATCCCATTTAAACACTGCCAGAGACACGGATTCCATCCTCGATATCAGCTTGTCAACAGCCAGAGAAGCAGATTCGTTCACGGCACGAGACTTATCTACTACACCATCCCAACGATCTTCTATACCATCCTCAAAGACCGACAGTGGAGTGTCAACCTTGAGCAGCCCGAGAATCTTCAGTGTCAGCCACCCTTCCCTACCCAAATCTCCAATCGAACGTGCTCGCACAGTATGGCGAAAAAAAGACAACAACACTGTGCTCACGGCCTCGATCAACAGCTCACGAGCCGACGACTCGATGGTGCATAGAGGCGAAGTAACCGGTAAAAGTAGTCTAGTCGACTTGGTGGAAGCGAACCGAGTCTTTGGCCTGGAGCGGAAGGATAAGATGCAGGTGTGGAGCACGGACCAGAGAGTCGACGTGCTCGTTGAGTACTTTACATTGTCATTCTGGAAAGAGTTTGTGGTCAGGTACGCGAAAGCTTTGGTCGAAATGAGAATGATCGACAACTTCAAGGACGTTAAGGTCAATACGGAGTTTGTGGAGAAAGAAGTCACGGACCCGGATCTTTTGGATGCAGTGTAAGTTGATTGATTTGGAATTGGGTAGAGTATTGCTAGGGTAAGGTGTTGGAGGTAAGATAGGGTTGGGTACGTAAGGTGGAGCTAGGGTAGAGTAGGGTAAGGCAGGGTAAAGTAGGGTAGCGTAGTGCTAGGGTAACGTAAGCTAATGTAGGGCAAGGCAACTCTTTATAAAATTTTTTCAGATTTTTGATAGCCGACAACGTGGCGTATTTCATGAACTGTGCGGTATTAGATCAACAGAACCATAAAAGAAGAACCGGAGAGCTCCACATGGCCTTTACTGACCTGTCAGGAGAGAAAATGGTACAGTATGTCCAAAAACAAATGCACAAATTCACTCAACTCTACCCAAATCCAGTCGGTAAGAAAAATTTTTTCAAGTTGATGCGAAAAAAATGGCGCGCTTTTTTGGTTTCAAAATTTATTGTTAATTTTTTAACAAAAATTTTAAATAAATTTCAGGGACAAAAATAAATTTAAGTCTTGTCGTATAAATATAAAGTTTTTCACGTCTAAAAGCGACAAAACTTTTTTAGCACCGATATTGTATCAATAGTACTGATTATGTTCTCGAGAACTAATAATTGCCGTTTCAGCTAGATCCCCCTTGGAACTAACGGCATTCGAACGCCGAATCGAACATCAAACCCCGCTGGAACTGTTTCAAATCGACTATTTTAAACGGAAATTGGACGAATACGACCCTCCCCATCAACCACAATTCAAACTCTAATAGAACTAACTGTAAAAACGAATATTTACACTGACATTAAAATTTTACTTTGAGTTGTGGCTTTTTATGATTATTAATTACTTTAAATTGTGGCTGTTTTGTGATTTTTAAAATTTATGTTACTTTATAAAAGTCTTGTCCGTATTTTAAAAAGTCTTGTCGTTAAGTTACACAGATTTGTACGTGAATTAGCGACAAGACTTTTTTCCATATTTTCAAAATGTTTTTAATAAAAAAAATGTAATAACCTTGGCTTTTATAGACTGATATTGGCGTTGAAACTACAGAAAAATAGTCTTTTTAAGTTGTTTTTAACGAAACATCTTGTTATAGTTAACGCGTGATATAGACCCGGAAATCCCAGTTTAAAAGGGATATAAGCCCAAAAATCCTAGTTTAAATTTAGAAAACGAACATATAATTGACATGTAGTCTGATCTTTTGAACTGTCTTATAAACAAGGGTTAGAAATAGGCTCGGCTTGGAGCAGTAGGCTCAGCCAGGCTTTGAGCAAAAACCGGGCTAAATTTTGTACGTGCAAATAGGCCGGGCTTTTTGGGACGGGCCGGACTTTTTTTGGGATTTCCAGGCCTGGCCCAGCCTAAATATAGCACAGGTCTGGGCCGGCCCGGCCAGTTCCTCATGTCTAGCGAAAACGGCCCGACTTTGAACAGAAAACGGACCGTGCCTAAACGTTTTGTTTCGAGCCGGGCTTAAATAGTAGGCTCGGCCTATTTCCCACCTCTACTAACAATTAGGTACCACTGACATGAGTGAGTTCAATTTTTTAAAAACTTTTTTTTCACACACACGTTTCGTTGTATAAAAAGACATTTGCGGTCGGCGTGAGACACGTATAATATATTTTTTTCGATTTTTTTCTTTCCTTTTTTGCTATAAAATGCAAATTTTCTTTTCATATGAATCATAAGAATTTAGTTTGGTTGCTAAATTATTTTTATTCTGTTTGGTAAATTTAGATTGCGGGTCAAAAAAGACAAAGGGTTGCGGCCCAGAAAAAGACGAAGGATGGAAGTAAGGTAGGTTTATATTATCCTTTATTTTATTTGATGTTTAGAGGAAAAGTTCTTTATTCGATTCATGATTTTTAGAGAAAAGTTCTTTATTCAGTTCATGGTTTTTAGAGAAAAGTTCGATCTACTTGAAAAATACCGGTTTCTTTTGGACGAGGAAGAGATTGATGCATCGACGATTAATAAAAGTTTTGTGAGTTATTGGACTTTAAAGGTTTATTTATTTGATTTTAAAGGTTCATTTCATTGTATTTCAAAGGTTTATTTTATAAGATGCATTCTAGAATGTTATTTTTTGACTACCTCACACTTACTATAATATTGCGCATTTCATAACCTATCAATAAGATCCTATGACTTGAAAAGAGGATGAAAAGTTATTTTAAAAACTATTCTTTTTCTGGCTAGCTTTGTGGCAAACAATTGTTCCGGCTAGCTTTGTGGCGGTATTCAAAGATACGTCTACTATAATATTATTTTTTTTCTTCAAAACTGATCAACTTTACGTAAAAACATATTATTTACAAGGAAAGTACCCAAACTGCCTCGCTCAGAATCAGCTGAAAATTTTTATATGAATTCCACCAATAGTAGCTTTGAAAATTTTAGCTCGCACATATGAGTTTTAAATACAGGGTGTTCCGAGAAATTTGGTCGCTAGAAATAATTCATAACTTTGCAACTATGCGTCCTAAAAATGCCAAATTTGGCACAGTGGTAAGACAGGCTAGTACATTTTTTTATGGAAAATTTTGTTTTTTAAAAGTGCAAATTACGGTCATTGTGAATTTTTAAAGATCAGCATTTCACACCTAAATTACACATATTTTGGTTGTAAATGAACAGTTTTCGTCGACTCTTGACATTTTTTGGTTTCTTTTTTGGAAAACCGCGTTTTCTGTGTCTGCGAAGCCTCGGCGGAAGAACGGCGGACGTAGCCGAGTATCGACGAAGACTATAACTTGGCTCAAATTTGTCGTACCGACATGAAACAAAAAACTACACTGTTTTGAGTACGGTACTACCTAAATATTTCATATCACAATATACAGGGTGTCCAAAATTTTTTGAAGGAAAGTAAAAGCTCCGATCTCAAAAAGTACTGGTCCGATTTGGACGATTTTTTTTGCACTAGACTAGAAATTGCTTGCGGATTTGGTATTGGTACATGGTTTTAGAGTATTCGGCGGAGGCTCGGCGGAGGTCGGCGGAGACTGATTTTTTAATGTTTTGAACAAAAAATATGTAATTTTGTTTTCGCATGCTGCCCAAACATTACTCAAAAACATTTTCTTTCAATGAAAAACTTTTTTGCAATGTCGGCGGACGATCGGCGGAGAAATTCGGCGAAGGCCATAACTCGTCCAGTTCTTAATATTTTTGAACCGGACAAAAACCAGTGGTGTTCTGAAGCATTTTTCTACAAAATCGGCCATACTTTATAAAAAATCGGTAATTTTCAAAAATTCGGCGGAGACACTTAATTTCGGCGGAAGCCATAACTCGGCCAGTTCTTAATATTTTTGAATCGGACAAAAACCAATCGTATTCATTGCCATTGTTCTTTAAATTGTCAAAGTTTAATAAAGTATCAACAATTTTTAACAAATCAGCGGAGACACCAGATTTCGGCGGAAACCATAACTCATTTTAAAAGTTACCAATTTTTTACAAAGATTGTCGGTTTTTTAGAAAAATGCTTCAGGGATCGGAAAGAGAAGTGATCATCATGACAACAGCGAGGACTCAGAAGCTCGGATTCTTGGCTTGTGATTTGGTAGGGGTGTTTAAAAGGCCCAGACTGGGATTTGATCATTTAAAGGGTTTTAATTTTTTTGTTTTTGAAACTTTTTTACGTTTATAAGGTGCTAATGATCTGGATTTAATAATAAATATTAAAATTTTTCAATTTTTAAATGTAAAATGACCTTTTTTAGCGTCTGAACACAGCCATCACCAGAGCCCAACGTCTTCTCATTATAGTTGGGAACAGAAACAATTTGGATCGAGATGACACTCGGAGAAAGTAAGCTGAAAACCTTTCAAAAATTCTCTTCATGTACAGCTAGATACTATCTTGACTCTACTGGAATAGTTGTTAACACCAATAATTTGCTTTTACAATCATTTCTCTTGTAGGTTCATCAACTATATTGTCAAAAACAAAGCAATGTACGACCGTATTCCCGATGAACCTTCCGTCCTGGAATTTGCTGACTCCGAACCTGGTGACATTGATAAAGCGTGGGCCGACAAGGTGGCCCAATGTGAGATCACATCAGAAAAGAAGAAGACAAGAAAAAGAAGGTACAAACAAAAGAAGGCAAGAAGGCTCAAAAGCTTCAAATGCTAAAGGCGAATTAGGCTTCAACCTAATCAACTCCTGCTAATAAGAACGAAACGCTAATTTAACGTAGAATTTAAGTGAATATATGTCGCTATTGTTTATTTTTACTATCTACTTCTAGTTTCTATAGTTAATTTTGTATTTATATTGTTGTTTTTTTATCTTCTGGTTTGTATCTATAATGCCGACAGTTTTATCGGTCTTATCACTTGTTTCAAGTCAATTTTTAAGATTAACATCAAGTCAATAGTGATACTCTGGTCTTTCATTCAATTTTTTCTGCCCTCCGGTTAGTTTTGCTTAACTTACGGTTTTTATACACTTATATTTATCTATGCATATTATTTAGCTATTTTCATCTTTGTTTGTACATAATTTACTTGTTATTGTGCTGAAAAATAAAAAGTTTGAAATTTCAAAAAAATTTGGGGAACTTGATTAAAATTGAAAAAATTTGTGGTTATACCACTTCAAAGATAAAGCGCTTGACAAAAAAAATTTCAAATATACCTAGTCTACCCAGGGCTTGCCGAAGGCTTCGCCGTTTCTCTTTCATCGTATAAATGACCCTTCGCGAGCTGCCCATCGAAAATTAATCCCGCTCATTTTTTCAAAGAAATTTTCGTCCTCCGAGGACTTTTGATTAGACATGGCTGCCGGACCGGGCTTGCAAAAAATTCAAGCGGGCCGGGCCGGGCCGAAACTTTCTGGCCCGCGGGCCGAGCTGAGTTTTCGGCCCGGCCCGGCAAATTTTTTTCAGAAATTTTTTTTCCTATTTATTTTTTTGGCGGCGAAAAAAGGGGGGCGGAGCTTGCGCCTCTCTCTCTTTTGGAAACGGGGGCTAGGCTTATGGGTGTTTTTTCGCGTGGGAAAGGATTTTTCGCACATTCGATCCGTTTTTACTAAAAACGGAACGTGGGAAGGCGCGAAGCTGCGCCCGAGATTAGACAATCTGCGGAATTTTCGCGTGAAATAGTTATACGAAATACAGTATTTTTGTCACCGTATGAAATTTTGAAAAGCTTTCCATAAATATAAAAGATAATAGCATATACAACATCAATAAAAAAATAGTACAGCAATTTTGAAAACCAGTGGTTCTACATTAATTAAGATTTTTTTACACTGAAAAATTGGGTTGAAGTACTGTAATTTTGTTTTGAAGTAAGATTTTTATGACAATTTAACAGTTTTTAAGAAATTTTAAAAAATCGGGCCTAAAGCGGGCCGGGCCGGGCTTCAAGCGGGCCGGGCCGGGCCGAAAAAAAAATCGAGCGGGCCGGGCCGGCAAGGTTCAGCCCGGCCCGATTGCCATGTCTACTTTTGATCTTCTTATCTTCTCTACTGTGTAGAATATTGTACAAAATTGGAGTTATTTTATGCAGAATTTTATTTTCTACATTTTACTTTAATTTTTCTTTTGATTTTTTGCAGGTTACGGGTGGAGAAATGGATAAAAAAGCAATGTAAGTTGATAGCTTTTTATTATTCTTGATTTTTAGAGAGAAGTTTGACATACCTTGGAAGTACAAGTTCTTGTTGAATGAGCCAGAAATTACGGAGGCATCAATTAAGAAAAGTCCGGTAAGTTTTGTTTTTTTAACTGTTTTTGGTGTTTAGGTCCACCAGATGTGATTGCGCTTGTAAAATTAGTAGGTTTTGGCGGATGTAAATAGTTTTATGCTAACACATAGAAAATACCTTTAGTTTTAAATGTGTCAAGCTCTTTCTTGGATATCTTTTGATATTTAAAAGTTACAGGGATTTCGACTTATACTTGATCTGCTCTTCTGATGTCTTACTTAATTTATTGATAAAAGCTGTAAGCTCACTTATTGATATAGTTTTTTTGACAAAAAAATAGATAAGAAAAATTAGCTTTTATATTATTAGACAGGTTTTTAGTAGTTTTCAGTTATTGACTTGTTCTGGCCCTTCAAGCGATATAAATCTTGATTTCGGTGGTGGTTTATTAAGCTCTATAACGTTTTGAAAAATGGATATATGTTTTTAGTTTTTAGATGTCATATAAACCAAATGATGTGTAATGACCAGGCTTGGACGCAGGGCAGGGTGCCCTGTACCATGCCCTGTTACAGGGTATGGTAGGGCATGGTATAGGGCATGTTTTAAAAATTTTTTACAGGGCATGGTATAGCTTGGGACAGGGCAGGGCATTTCATATGCCCTGTATTACCCTGCAAATGCCCTGTTTGTGTCATGGTAAGTTTTGGCGGACGCCTCCGCCGAGCGGTCGATAATCGGCGGACGCCATAACTTGATTAGTTTAGTAGCTAGAAACATGTAGTTCTTTTCAGAAATTATTATACGTCATAGGCTACAAATACGAACGTAATTTTAAGATCTTAAATGTAGTATTGATATCGACCGGTTGATAATTTTTAGTATATTTTAATTGCAAATTTTATACATATTCTTATCCCTCTGGTGTTCTAAATTGTATAGAAATTGCATTAGATACAATTCTAAGCAAAAAACCTTGTTTTTTGTACAAATTAAACATTTGTAAATTATCGACCGGTCGATAACAATATTGTTTTTAAAAACATAAATTACTGGCTTAATGTGTAAATTATAACAGATAACAACTTCTGCACTTAACTACATGTTTCTAGCTGCTAAACTAACCAAGTTATGGCGTCCGCCGATTATCGACCGCTCGGCGGAGGCGTCCGCCAAAATTTACCCAAGTGCTCTGTAAATACCCTGTAAATGACCTAATGCCCTGCAGGGCAAGGGCATGGTAGGGCAGGGCATGAAAGTTGAATGCCCTGTACAGGGCGGGGCATTGCAGGGCATGGCGTGGAAATTTGCCAATGCCCTGCCCTGTGTCCAAGCCTGGTAATGACACTGTAAAAGGAATTTAGAAATTATTGTTATATAACTATGTTACACTTGATTGAAGGAGCCATCTTGAAAGTTATTGTGTTTTCCGTACTTTGATGGATTTTCTCGTTAAGAACAGTGCCTTTAGGTCATATTGCTACTTTTAATGTTTTATATGACTTCTTTAATAATTCCAGGAGCTGAAGAAAGTGTTGTCTATCAAACCGAAGACAATTAAAGATCGAATTGAACGAAACATTGCAGTTCTATCACTATATTACGCACGGGACTTTATTCGCTCAATAGATCCTGTGTTTGAAAGGGCAATTATTTGTCAGTTTCGCTATCATGCAATCAACGACGAAAACAAATTCAAATGGTATGCTGAGGTTGTGACGCCAGCGCATCGACGAAACGCCAACAGCATAATTCTGGATTCGAAGGAATATCTGGAGTTGAGATATGAAGACGATCTATTAAGTATAACTGTGAGTTTTTGAAATTTTGTTGATTAAAGCATTTTGAAATTTTATTTTTTGTAAGTTTGAGGCTTACAAAATGGCAATTTCGATGTTTTTTATTAATTTAAAATTTATATTATGTTAGGTTGTTCAACTAATTATGCACCACTAACTTCGGAAATTTGATTTAAAAAGGGGCTCAGAATTATTTGAACAACTTAATGAAACGAATTTATTAATTTTTTGGAATTTTAAAATTTGAAAATAATTTTTCTTATTTTTAGGGAAAAGCGTATGGCACTACTGAGAATGGATTCAAAATTAGAGGTATTGCCGTTGGCAAAGATGCTTACAGAAATTTTCCCACAAAGAAAAAGGAATGTGATGTATACATTGCCTTTACTGATTTCGTACCAAAGGCAACTGCCATAGCGATTAGTAACATTCAAAAAGGCACACTGAATGAGATTATTATGCCAAAGCCCAATTTGATCAGTGTAAGTTGTGTTGCAGTAATAGTATGAGCAGTGTAAGATATGTTGCGGTAAAGTACAGTAATTTTAAAAGTTTTGTGAATTTTTTTGATTTTTTTGGTTGACAAAATGAATTACTGCTTTTTAATAAATTTCCTGATTTTTAATTATAGTTAAGTCATGAGACAAAAAGTTGTAAAAGTTTTGAAAAAACTGAAATTTTACTTGAAAATTCAATTTTCTTTCATTTTTGTTTGTTTAAAGTCATTTTTGATAATACTTTAGATGAAAAAATTCAACAAAGAACTGCCAAACAAACTACAAGAGTTTGTGTCCAAATATCCGGCCAATCAGAAACTCAACGATGCACAACTCAAGGCTGTCTACACTATTTCACAAGGTTTAAACAAGCCGAGTCCATTCATTCTTTTTGGTCCACCTGGTACCGGAAAAACAGTCACTATTGTATCATCAGTAATGCAATTGATCAGACAAGATGATCAGAATCGAATCCTGATTTGCACACCTTCGAATGCAGCCGCCGATAAAGTGGCATTGGAGTTGGTGAAGGAGATTGACGAAGATGTGTTGACATATAACAACTTATTGAGGTTAACAGCCATGTCTGCGGACTATGAGAGAAGGGAGAAGAAGCTGGATCGCATTGTGTAAGGGTTCGAAGTTTTAAAATTAAAAAAACTGGTTTTAGGCTGATTTTTTAGTCTTTTCTGTGGTTTTTGCTGATTTTTAATAAAATTTAAAGCTTTTGTGGCTTTAAAACTTAATCCAATGTTACTTTAGAAACCTCGATGAAGATTGTTACTGTCTTGTTAGTGATTTCAAGCCATACCGCATTGTAATCACCACCTTATCATCGGCAGTTCGGCTTGTTGGCGAAAAATTCACTCATATTATAGTAGATGAGGCTGGTCAAGCGATGGAATCGGAGCTATGGATCCCAATCGGCATCTGTGCCACAAAGAACACTTCTGTCATCTTTTGTGGAGACCCAAAACAGCTTGGACCAGTCAATATTATGAACCTTCCAAGCAAATATTCAGGGTTTTTGGATTGTCCACTGAATAGATACTTGAAGATGAGTGACTACAGCAATGATGTGTAGGTTTTTGGTGGTTTCGATGAAGTAAATAGCTTTAAAATTGGATACGTTTTACATTTTTTGCATGCTGAATCTTTCGTTGCGGGACCTAGGCCCGGGGACTATGGACTTAGGTTCAGTCTGCGGGCCTACAAGTGGGGGTCCGGACCACTAGTCGGACCTGAAAAAAGTCGCTCGGACGGCTCAGACGAACTACTGGAACCGGTCCCTTTAAAATTTGCTTTGGTCTGGGTCGGTCCATTTTGGCCGCCTTTCAAATCTAGTTACATTAGGCTTTTTCAGACGGCTGTGTGTACGTCTCAGTGATTGCTTTAGATGTCATGGAAGTATTGTTCATATCGCATCAGAACTGTTCTACAAGAGTCGGTTGATGAATTCTGGAGACAAAACTTGGAAGCAAAAGCTGGCTAACAATTCAAAATGGTTAAATAAGGTGGGACTTTTAGTAATTTTGGTACTGTTTTGTACTATTTTTGGTCTTGTTATAGTATTATCTTGTTGGTACTATCTTAGTACTATATTTTTAATGCTCTTGTATTGCTAACCTTTGCCTTTTCAGGGCTTCTCAATTGCTTTCATTGACAGTAAGAAGAGTAACCACATTATCGAGCCAAATGGAGCGTCCGTTGGCAACCCATACGAAGCCAAAGTCGTCTGTGATCTCCTCAGTTTCCTGAACAAGACATTGGCTATTGATTTCGACAAGATTGGAATTGTATCTCCCTACAAATATCACACGAAGCTGGTCAAAGAACGAATCCTGAAAATTTACAACGACAAAGTTTTGGATATGTTAACTGTGGATTCGGTGGAGAGGTTCCAGGGATCGGAAAGAGAAGTCATTATTATGACTACGGCGAGGACTCAAAAGCTTGGGTTCTTGGCTTGTGATTTGGTAAGGGGTTTGAATGTGGATGCTTTTGGTATTTACCTTACCATACTTTACCTTATTCTACTCTATCTTATACTACTCACTATGTCTCACCCTAGTTATTCTTTTCTTTTGGTTTTCTATGGTTTATTCTAGTCCTACTCAAGTTTTACTTAAATTCGATTATTTTTGATGTTAATTTTTTTTCTAGCGTTTGAATACAGCCATTACCAGAGCTCAACGTCTGTTGATCGTAGTGGGACACAGGAAGAATTTGGAAAGACATGGGAATTGGAAAAAGTAGGATTCTTTATGGTTTTCGTAGTGAAAACTTTTGTTATTTTACATGTATTTACTACAGTGGAACTTTTGTATAACGAACTCTTTTATAACGAAACTTCCGTATAAAAAAAAACTTTTAAAGCTTTCTTCTGTATAAAAAACAACTTTTAAGGCTAACACAACACCGTGCATTTTAAGTTTTTGTACATCCAAACTCTTATAACGAACAAAGGTTCTGGAGCGGTTCGTTATACAGGAGTTTTACTGTAGTTTTATTTTTAGTTTTTTACTAGTATAATATAAAACATTATCTTTGATTTTTCTAGATTCATCAAGTATGTACAAGCCAACGACGCCGTCTACCAAGACCTTCCATTCAAGACCAAAAATGGAGGAAAGAATGACATTGATGATTTGGCCAAACGATTGGATAAAATGCAAATTAATTCAAGAAAAACAAAAAACGGCAATGTCAAGGCTTTGGTGGGAAATTTAGCACAGTGCAAAGAAACAGCAAAGAAGGTGGCAAAAGGAGTGTGGGCCAAGAAGCTGAAAAAAGGAATGTCGGTTAAGAAGCTAGCACTGGGGATGTCATCAGCCAATGAGCTGGCAGATGGAATACAGGCTAAGACGCTAGAACAAGGAGTATTGGCAGCGAAGCTAGTACAAGGCGTATTATCGGCCCCAAAGCCAGGAAAGAAGGCCAAAAAGAAGAAAGCAAAGAAGAATGACAAAGTTGAGGACTCGGCCAATCAAGCGGATCAAACTGCTCCAAAGTTATCAAAAACAGCCAGAAAGAGGAGGAATAGAAGGTTGAGGAAGGAAGCTGAAAGAAGATTTGATGTGGATATTTGAATTCACAATATAGACTGATTTAAAAAATTTTAAAATTATTTTTTATGTCGTAGTGAACTTTTGTAAAATTTACAGTCTTTCTTGTTGAAAAGCGTCAAGACTTTTATTGCGGTTTCACTTTATGTCTACAATCATTTGTTTAACCTTTTTACACTTGCAATATTAATTTTACATTTTTAATATATTATATATAATCTGTGATGATATTAATATCATATTTAATATGTCATTTTATATTCATTGCTTTACCCAAAATTACTAAGTTTACTGCCACTATTACTCTGCATCATTGTTTGTATCTTTCTACTCACATTGATACGGTTTATTACATATCACGGTCTCTAACGGTGCTGATTACGTTTTACGGTTTTTTTATTGTTTTAGGCAACGTTTGCCAATAGGCAGCTTGATTTTATTTTTATTTACAAATTTATATTGTTATTGTGCTGTAATAAAAAATTGTTAAATTTTGAGGAATTTCGATTCAATATAACTTTAGTATGACATCTATTTGATATTTTTATATGTATTCTAATGTCTTTACTAGTGCCGAGCGTTTCTTGTGGGGAAAGAATGTCTTGTATTCCCTTTTTCAAAACGTATATTAACAACATTATCTTTAATATTTTAAATTGTAAAATGAATTATTAAAGTTTTAAGAAATGAGGAAGGTATTCTAATGTCTTTACTTGTGCTCAGCGTTTCCTGTGGGGAGAGAATGTCTTGTATTCTCTTTTTCAAACCATCTATGTATATCAACATCATATTTACCGGTTTTTACTGGTAAATTTACCAGCTTTTTTACCGAAAGATCAATTTACCAGTAAATGTCTAGCCCTAATACACATCGGTTTTTAACAAGATTGTTTTAATGTTTTATCTAGTCATTAATTTATCCCGTTTGAAGCTTTTTTTTTTAAATTGTCGTTACCTAAAAGATTGAAAGATAAAAAATGTTTTTTATCTTTCAATCCGGCATACAGTACTAATAATGCATATCATTGGCCAATTTTGAAAAGTCATATTGTTTTAATTTATTATTTTTACCCGTGGTATTACAATAATGACGTTTTCTAGTATAAGATTATTCAAATGATTCTGTGCTCTCTCAAAGCAAATTTTCGGGCTGCACGGAAATACTTGAAGACTCTAATACTAAAAAAAATTTTGAAATCAGAAAATATACATATATTCACCCTTATATATAAATAGATATGTCATATCGCTTTGAAGTAAGTCTGTCATCTCTTTTTGACAAGCACAATATCCCAGCGTTTACTGAGTTGTTCGAAGTAGATGTTGGTCTCCTGTACCGCATCGTATTTCTCAACCGCATTAGGCTCAATTTCAACGCATTTCCGTCGAAAACAACATGTCAAATCTTGTTGTAGGGCTTTGCGAAGCGGTTTTAGGTACCAAATTGTATAACAACTGGCATATATGTTGTAGGAGGCGGCTAGACTGTACTCGAGCTAAAACGATTTTTTTTTGTTTTGCAAACCTTACCGTAATACAAGCCCGATAGTACATGTCCCCCTCGTGCATAGTACCACCCAGCATGAAGAAGCACATAAAACTAGCCACAGCCACTCCACTCAACAATATGACAATGTATGCTTTAATTACCGGTCGAATCACCTTCAGCACACTGACAATCTCCTTTAACGTGAACGATTCGCTCAGGCTGTTTCCAGCGTACTTTAGCTTATGAGCTTGTTTGTTTAGGTCGTAGAAGGTCTACAAAGTAAATTTATGACTTATACGATGAAATCCTCTTTACAAAAAAAATTAAACTTACGTAGTACCCGTATATCCACCCTCCAAGTGCCAAGAAGTGTGAAGCAAACCAAGTGACAAAGTCCGCATCCATCATGAATGCCTTATGCAAAGCAGTATCTATAGGCAGGTCTCTAACAGCAATGAATAGCACTGCTTTTATTGCAGCACTAATACTCACAGCACCTAGTACGAACAAGAACACCATGATGGTACCTTTTCCTTGGTTATTTTCGTATGTAGCTCGGTTTTTAAAGGCTACACGTCGCTCGTATCCAATGATAATATACTTTACATCAAACATTAGTATAGCGACATGACTAATGTACTCTAACGCGTACATGACGAACATACGAAAGTAGTTTTTCGATGCTATATAGTACGTTTCTTCTGGTACTAGAAAGTATATTGGTCGTAATAGGGCTGTGGCGTTTATTACTAGGTTTGTCGCTATCTGAAAGGTACTGTAACATTAGTTTTGACTAGGTTTTTGTAATGAAATAGTACTAGGTTAACTATACTAAAAGCTTTGTACTACTTTGTGAAAAGGTTCTGTGTTGCAACCTTTGCTATATTTTTTGCACCAAATAGTACTGTAATTTTAAAACACCAACTTCATACCCCCAACCTACCATGACAATCCTAAAATTCCGACTATAAGTACCAGCATTGATAAAGCGTACAGCACTGTAACCGTTAGCCAACAAGCATATGCCACAACTCAGAAACTCGTAGTAAGGCAAGTATGTAGATGATAAATAAGCCAACATGTACAAGATCCGAACCGATGTATGATTTGTGTCATAGCCAAATAAATCAAATGGCGTGGACACATTTGGAGGAGGGTCCATTCTGAAATGTTTGGAAAGTTAATTTTAAATTTTGTAGCAAAAAAAAGGGAGGGAAGGGGCAGCTTTTAGCCTGGTATCTTTCAAAATTGCTTCAGCCCGGCCCTAATCAGTACTAGTTTTGAGCAAACAATGAGTCAGACAAAAAAAATATAAGTAAGTTACATGATTAAAAAACTGTGTGAATATAGACTTAAAAATAAGCAAAGTTATGTGTTTTTTAAGCTTGGCGTACATGCTGTTTCATTATATTATATATATTCTTTCTCACATTCGCAATTAATGTCCGACGCTTTAAATTCGTAAATACAGAGTAACTCCTGTAAAACGGCTCAGATCTTGTACAAAGAACTCATATTTACCAAAATTCCCTGGCAACAACAAATTTTTAAATCCGCATCTACCACTACAAAATGCATCTAAAACTCCTACGTACTAAAACTCCTGCGAACAAAAGTTGAAGCGTCCAAGAAAAATTTTTTCACTTTTTCCAACTACAAAATAGAACTTATTACAGTTGTTGCACTCTACAATTTAAACGTTAAGAAACAGTAATAAATGGCATGACTAAAGTACGTTCTAAAAATAGATAAAAAAGACGTTGCTTAAAGTGGGCGTGTAATTAATGTATCACCACCTAGTAGTTACAGGTTTTAGCATATATGTTTAGCCCTAGCCCTAGCCCTAGCCATAGCCCTAGCCTTAGCCCTAACCCTAGCCCTTATAGTACGTTGAAATTACCAATCTAAGTATTACTTTTAATACTACATTTTGCTATGGCTCGTTTATACCTATATGATATGCGACAACAACGTATCTTTGTCAGTAGAAAGAAAATTAATGGATAATCCATTCTGCGTAATTGGTGGGTCGACTAGTAATCGAAACCAACAGTTATTTTGGTAGACGATAGAAAACGACAGTAATTGAAACTGATGTTTGTAGGATGTTGTAAATATGTTTACAACAACTGCAGATGGCCAATTGGGAACTGCTACAATAGATTGCTCTGATGGTCTTCGCTAAACCCTTACTATTTGCCCCCCCCTCCCCCCTTTCACTATTTCACAAACCTTATATCTTGCGTTGAAAAAAGAAATCAACATTTAAAATTTACAATTCTTTTTTTTAAAGTATGATCATAACTATTATATACACTTACAAATCCATTTAAAACAATACATTTATTAAACTATTCAAACCATACTTGAGAATATTACTCAATTAAAACAATTAATTTAGTACTTTAATTTGCTTACGTGCTTTAAAACATATCTCAAACTGGAAATACGAATTAATGTACTCACACATTCAAAACTGTGTGATAATTACAGTATAACCATACTCAAAAAATAAAACTAAAAGACCATTTAATTATTAAAAAGAACTTGATACACATGACAAATAAAGTGTAAAGTACTGCCTTTCCAATTATTACACATAGTTTTAACAAACTACATTCATCGAAAATATAAAAATGTAAAAATAATAAAATGTTTTACAGTAGGAGTAGGTCGAATCTAAAATATAATAGAACAATAAAAGTAAGTCAAGGCACAACCTACAGAAACAGGAGACTACCAAAATACGTACATACACTGTCAGAGCCGAGCGCTGAGGATAGATGGGAAAAGAATCCTGCTCCCCCCAAAAAAAAATTTAAAAAAAGTTTAACGTGGTCCCCCTATAAATTTTTGAAAAAAAAATTTTCGACCTTCGCCCCCAGGCCAAAAGTCCCCGCTCGGCCTTGTACACTGTAATTATACTATTAGTTTTTTTATTAAGAAAGTATTTATGTAATTTTGAAAAGTAAAACAAAACTGTGTAACAAACTCCTCTGTAACCAACCCCATTTTTTCCCGACTAATACAATAGTAAATTTTTTAACAATCCAACTCAAAAACATATGCGCAGCCAAAGTTGTTATAGTAAAAATATGTAATAACAACATACAATCATAACAAAAGTGTAAATTTGTAGAGAAATAAAGCCACAAATAACGACCATTGTTAGCTGTGCAGTGATTATTGTTGTAACGAGGGGCTTGACTAGACTAGATTAACCTTTACCCAACCGCATAGCAATTTCTATTAACTCTAGAACAGGTGATTAACATGTTAAAAGCATTTGTGTGTTTTGCGGCGGAAATGATTATTAAAAAATAAAATTAAAAGTAAAAATAATACTGACAAACATATGAATACATTTTAATGTTTAATTTAATTTTAGTTATTTCCTCATTATGGTTCCCAACAGTAAACAATAAATGAGGTCTTACAACAAAAGTGAGAAAGACTAAGAACATAGATAATGAGATTAACGCTGAGAAACTGGTCAAATCCACTTTTAAGGCCCGGCCCGATCAAAAAGTTTTATGCCCCGCTCGGCCCAAATTAAAAATTTTTTATAAAAATTTTAATTTTAAACCCAGCGTGTTTTTTTTCTGACAGTTTGGTTCAATCAAAAACATTTTAGTCCTAGCTTAGCTTAGCCTAAATTTAAAAAAATGAAAAAATAAAAAAATTGAATTGTAGTAAAAAATAAAAATTAAGTAATATAGAACAAATGTAAACTCAAACGTTATTTAAATGGTAAACGCAACTCGAATTACTGTGGAAGCATACTGGAAAACAACAGTACGTTTGGTTTATTGCCACTTTTTATGTTACATTCGATTTAAAGTGTTGAACACGCAAACGTATTTGTTTTCGTAGTATTAGCTGACTAGTAAATTTGTGTAAACTAATTCAAATTTGTAAATAGTTATGATCAGCTTTTATAAACGTTATTTTAAAATTATAAACATAACAAATACTTAATTATCATAATATAAATGTCAAAATGTAACATTCTGTTTTAAACATTTAGGACAATACTTTAAAATAAAATTTTATTTACAGACTATTGCATCAAATATCTAAAACGTTTGCCAAATACAGTGGAACTCCTGTATAACGAATTGCTCGGGGACTTGAAATTTGTTCGCTATAAAGGCGTCCGTTATACGGGAGTTTTAAATGCACTGTGTAGTGGTAGACGGGGATTCAAAAGTTGTTTGTTATACGGAGGTTTTGTTATAGAGGAGTTTGTTAAATAGGAGTTCCACTGTATCCTCATGGTTAAAAAATATGTTCGAAAAACAAACTATTGTTTGGCTAGCCAAAACGTCTTTTCATAATGTCAAAACGCCAAAACGAAATCGACAGAATTTGAACTTGCCGTCTTATTCAAGCTAGGATAATTTCTTAAGTACTCGACCCCATTGAATTGATGCTTCAATCTATTGATTTCGTTCAATGCAAAAAAGGAGGCCCAATTTTTTTTGTTTTTTCGACCCAAAAAGTTCATAACTTACTTTCTAATCATAGTATTTAGCAGCTTTAGTCCAAATAAACCCATTATTAATTTAAAGCAAGATTATGTAAAAATAATTTTGTTGGTCGTTGTGTATACAAACGTTAACAATAGTTAACCTATCAATAAGTTTTCATTTTCAACCCAAACTATAGACGTAAAACTTAATTATTACCGGTAAATAAATTACGTTGCAAAGCTTTAAATATATTATAATTGGTACGCAGGGTCCACAAACCAATTCCTACGTTCTCTTACAGTACACACCTATTAGTTAGTGATAATGTATTTAACAAATATTATAAATCTTTTTTTATTGCCATTGTTTTTTTAAGTTTTCAAAGTACAGGTTCGTCGTTTGTTTAGTTTCTGTGGGTTCTGGGTAAACTTGGTATGTTCGTTTATTTAATCCACATGTTAAATCACGCAAGAAACTTCTTTGAACCGGTTTTAAGCACCATAGAATAACAACGCTAACATAGACATTGTAGGTTGATGCGAATATGTACTCTATCTGTAAATGTTGTTTATTGGTTCCTTGTACTTTCATATAAAACAAAAAAATAAAAGAAGAAACACATATACAGTGATACTCCTGTATACGTATACTGTATAACGAACTCCTCTAAAACGAACATTTTGTATAAACAATTTTCGAAAGATTTGTTATACAGGCGTACCAATGTAATGTTTTTTAATTTGCCTGACGTACAATAAAAAAAAGATTATACGTTGTTTTAACGTTTATATGCCTTACCGTGATGAGAGCATTATAAGAATTATCGTTTTCTTTTATACGACCAGTAATCAACCATATAAAATTAGCAAAAAACACACTCCCGGAAGAAGCTGCGATCAGTACAAATGGTAGAAGGATATACTTTATCAATTTCACTACATTTAATATCTCTGTCACTACGAAGGCTTCTGTTAACGATGAGCCTTGGCTTCGTATCTTTCTTCCTTCTTTGTTTAGTTTTTTAAACGTCTGAAAATGGTTAATAAAGCTTAAAATTTTGCGCTCATGCAAAACCGT
The DNA here is from genome assembly GCA_904066225.2 of Bursaphelenchus okinawaensis. Lineage (NCBI taxonomy): Eukaryota > Metazoa > Nematoda > Chromadorea > Rhabditida > Aphelenchoididae > Bursaphelenchus > Bursaphelenchus okinawaensis. The sequence continues at coordinate 8,614,948 of CAJFCW020000006.1, read as the reverse complement.
TTCCACAAAACAAGATAATCGTTAACTCAAGAAGACATAATCACTATCCACTGTGATAATAAATAAAAAGTTATTTAAATTTTTACTTCACAATATTTTTTCTTTTTAATGATGATTTTTTATTTCTTTTAATTGTCTTGAGTTGTCGAAAATAGATCTCGATGAAGCGTCCCAGCCCGGCCCTGATTGTAATCGCTTACCATAATTCCTTAGCGTTTTGTTACCCTTCCCTAAGGCTTTTCTATTATTCCACAACGCTTTACTATCATTTCCTACATATAATTGAATAAAAAATAAAGTAATTATTATGCACCGTTGGGGGCCATAATGCAGTAGGTAAAGATTACTCATTGGCTTTAAATGACCAAGCAAGCTTGAAAACACTATCGCGTACATTAAAAACACCAGATGGTTACTTACATACACAGCATAGACGACCGAAGCAAAAGCCACAGAATGTGAAAATGAAAAGCTAGCTAAATTGCCCTCCAACATAAACGCTCGATGATATCGTAGATCAAGTTTTACTTTACTTGTGCTCAATATAAAAATTGTCTTGACCACGGTGATCAACACAAAAGCTCCAATAATCTTGTAAACATTAAACAACGATATCTTTGAGTCATGTTCATATCTCGCTCTATGTTTAAAAGCCATACTACGTTCGTATCCAAGGATAAAGAATTTGGCAGCAAATAGATATCCAGATACGCACGATACAAAGCTAAATAAATATATAAAAAATGCGCTGCAGTAGTACCCATGCTCTATACTGTAATACTTTGATGGTATTAACACGTATAAGAATCTTCCAATAGATATACCCATAGTCAACGTGGCCATTAATAGCAGTACTACTTTAAAGTTTTTATTGTAGATTTGCAACGAAGCAAATTTAGCAATTGAATACAGGTTTAAGACAATACATATTATAGTTGCTACTAGCTCGTAATAGTGTCCGTACAGGTTTACCATACATACGAATTGTGAAGTAAGGATTTGACCAGACATAATGGCTTCAGGTAGTTTACAATCGTTTATATCATAGTTTTAAATGAAATACTAAGTTAAGCAAAATGAGAAGAATGTTATGTTAAGCAGAACACAAGTGCTTTCAGAAAATTGTCGTAAATTGTCTAACTGACGTAATATTAACAGCCGCGTAGCCTCGCACGTACAAATATATAAAAAGACAATTTTCAAATTTTATCATTAAAGTTCAAAGGTTTTATCATTGAACAACTTTGCATTTCTGTGTAACTCTTAACTACCTTTGTTTTTGTGTAACTACAAAATGATTTGTGTTGTGTGTTCCACCGTAAAAACACTCGAGTATGTATTAAAAAATACAAATAACACGCATTGTAGCCAATATTGTAAAACAACATCCTTTTATTTTTTAATTATCCGTTTTATCTTCCTAATTGAAAACAAGAAAACTTTTATTTCCATTGTTGTTTTAATTGTTGAAAGTACATGTCGGTTTCACCGTGTTTGGCTACTGGATTTGGATGTACACGGTCTATTCTTTGTATCCAACCGCACGTTAAATCTTTGAGAAAACGTCGTCTGACGGGTTTTAAGCTCCATATAATTACAAAACTAACATAGACGTTATACGTCGAAGCTAACATGTACTCTACCTAAAAATATTAGTTCATGGGCTACAGCCGACACTTTATCGTTAAAGTTGATTCTTTTATGTCTTACCGTTATCATTGCTTTGTAGTTTTCATCGCTTTCATTTATTTGGCTTGTGAGCCACCATATACAAGTTGTAGTAAATATACACCCGCCCAGAAATGCACAGAAAGCAAAAACAGCTAGCATCTGCTTAACTATTTTTACGACATTCAGTATTTCGTTAACAACAAACGCTTCTGTAAGAGACGTACCTCTGCTTCGGACTTTTTTGCCTTCTTTGTTAAGGTGCCAAAAGGTCTAAAATAGTAATTGTAGAACCAAAAACTTTTGTAACAATTATTGTCATTTGAAACGCAAGGTATATAGATTGAGACGCTAGGGGAGATAGCGAGGGTTTGGTAAATACCTTCAGAGCAATCCATTGTAGCTGTTCCTAATTTGGCCCCATTTAGATAATTCTGTTTTGTGAGCTACAGGGCCTTGATGCAGTGCTCCTCAATAATTCAAGCCGTTGTCGAAAACCTGTGTGGGCCAAACAACCGATTCCTCTTAGTCCATGTGCACTTAGCAATTCCAATTGATTTGTAGATTTCAAGTGCGCATGGGTCATGCGAAGCCGACTGAGCCACAACCACAAACGAAAATATTTACTTATTTAAATACAAGATATACCAATTTAACGTGCATAAAGACATAGACTAGAGTTTTAACCGTCTAAGAAGTGAACAGACTTTGAAAGCAAATACCAACTAACAATAAGCAGCGGTCTTTGAGCGAAAGAGCGATCAAATGTAAGTGAAATGCCGCTACGGCAACCAAAAAAAAATAAACCAGGCTAAGAACGTATCAATTTATGCAAATTAAACCCAATCCAAATAAAATTACCCAAACTTACGTAAGCGGCATATGTAACCGATGCAAACATCACAATATGAGCAAACACAATATTTGGAAAGCTAGCATCCATCATAAACGCTTTCTGATATCGAATATCAGTGTTGTCTTTTGACACACTCCAAATAACCATTGTTTTGAAGGCCGTTATCACAATGACAATGCCAATAATTTTATATACCCCGAGCACCGAATTTCTATTGTCATTTTCGTATGTCGCTCTGTTGTTGAAAGCCAAACGTCTTTCGTAAGCTAGAATAAAAAATTTCGCATCAAACAAGTATGCAGACACACAAGATACAAAACTAAGGGAATAAACAAAGATGGCGTTCCAATAATAACCATTTTCTATACTATAATACTCTGTAGGTAACAGTACGTACGATGACCGACTGAAAGATAAACCCATAGTTAGGGCAGCCATTAACAATAAAACGGTTTTAAAGTTTTTACTGTAAATTTGTATTGAAGCGAATTTGGCCATAGAGTACATATTCAAGACTATACATATCAAAGCAGCTGCTAACTCGTAGTAACGTCCATAAGAATTTACAATAGATAAGAAGGCGTTAGGTAAAGCTAACATAAACTTCTCAGCACTATGTTAAGGCTTGTTCAACAAAAAAAAACTTAGTTGAAAAAGTAAATTAATTGGTGGTAATGGCTGTAAGTACAAAATTTTTGACACGAAATAATTATGACAACAAGTTTACTCTTTGACGTTTATTTACATTAGACTTGTTATTGTTAAAAAATAGCCAAATCAAAAGAAAGTTTTTAAACGTATGCGTCTTAACAGTTATATTAAGTAGACGTGAGACTTTGACGCTTACAAAAAATGTGAAGAAGGATTGCGAAACTGTCTACGACAAAGGTAACGACGCATGCTTAACATAGTTGATTGATAAAGTATCATTTCTTACGTATGTAAAACAAAACTTCAAAAGTTTTTGAAGCATTTTGGACAGGACAATCAAGTACAGGACGCGACTGTAAAAGACGTAACAAAGTCTTTGAAAAGAACGTTTTGTTATGAAGGCAAAACAATGTTTGACCGCTTAGACAAGTGCTATCTTCCTTAAGCATCTGATGATAAACGGTGTATTGCATCAAATGTAGCACATTACTTTTCAGATGTTATGGTTTTCCTCGTTTTTCGAAAACTGTAGTCGAGGATTTTAGCAGAACTGCAATACAGTAGACATGACTTCCTTTGGGTGGCGGTTTGACTTTAGACAGTGCCGCTTCATTGGCGTCTAATCATTGACCAGACTGTTTACGGTTGTCGTACAGTGCCCATTTTCCATCGACAGTTACGATTAGGCCAATGAATGAGTCGTGACGTGCCGGATCAGTAAGGAAGACTACGCCGAGCTTCACTAGACGCAGGAGTGAGAGAATGAGGAGAGGGAGAATCGACTCTCCCATTCTGCTAGTAAAGTTTAAAAAAATTTGTTTATTGTTTGACAACACTTTTGACATAAACTTAACTTTAACTTAATTTTTATTTATTTGCCTATATCCACTGCATTTTTAACTGTTGGAAATACACACTAGTTTCGCCGGCTTTTTCTGCAGGCTTTGGATGAACTTCGACTAACTGCATCAAGCCACAAGTCAAGTCCCGTATAAAACGTTTCCTCACGGGCTTCAAGCACCATATAATTACAACGCTAGTGTACACGTTGTAGGTTGATGCTACCGTGCATTCTATCTAAAAGTGTTTATCTTTTAGATTTAATTTGGAAAAGTTGCAACAGCCTACTGTAACAGGAGGTTATCATATTGAAACCCTTGTATAAAAACTCCTCTAGCGTCTTGAAACCTACCGTTATTAAAGCATTGTAACAATCGTCGTTTTCAATTATTTTGCCAGTATATAACCATACACAAGTTGCTATATAAACTCCCCCTGATGAGACTGCTAATATTACAAAAAATATTAACATATGTTTTATTAGTTTTGCAACGCTCTATATCTCGGTAACAACGAACGCTTCTGTCAGTGTTGCACCATTACTTCGTATCTTCTTTCCTTCCTTGTTTAGATCCCAAACTGTCTAATAGGGCTTCAGCTAGGGCTTGAGTTATTGCCTGAGCTGAGGCATAGACTAGGGCTACTTAATGTAACGCCAAAAATCACTTACATATACAGCATAACCCGCCGAAGCAGCCACAACAACATGAGCCAAGCTCAAGCTAAAGAAACATCCATCTAGCATTATTGCTCGTTGAAGTCGAATATCAATGTTACCTCCAGACATAAACCAAATAATAATACTTTTTAAAACAGCAACAACTATAACCAACCCAATAATATTATACACACCAATCAATGAATCTTTAGAATCATGTTCGTATCTTGCACGATGTTTAAAAGCCATACGACGTTCGTACCCAATAATAAAAAACTTTGCATCCAACATGTAGCCAGACACACAAGATACAAAACTAACCAAATATATAACTACTGCGTTACAGTAATACCCGTGTTCTATACTGTAATACTTTTGAGGTATTAGCACGTGTAACCTGCCAAAAGATATAAACATAGTTAATGTCGCCATCAATAAAACAACAATTTTAAGGTTTTTACTGTAGATTTGTATTGACGTAAATTTAAAAATACTGTATAAATTTATGACATTACATATTAAGGCGGCTATTAGTTCATAGTAACGTCCATATACTTTCACTGAGTAGATGATTTGAGGGGTAAAAATTATCGAATTGTCCATACGGTCACAGTAAAAACACTGAATGTAGTAATAAATAATTAACCGTTTAAAAAGCTTATAAAAGCAGATAAACGTACATTTAACCTAGTAGTCATAGTAAATTAGTCGACTTAACAATTTAAAACAAAACAATTATTTAAATTGATTCACAATAATAACTCTTGTAACCCGAATTTGAATTGCTAGCTTCTATAGAAATGCACTTTAAGTACGTAATACAGGGTTTTTGATTTTTTGCACTGAAAACTTGTCACTAACTAAAAATGTCTGTAAAACAGCCAAAACGGTGTTACTGAAAAGTTGGACGCAAATTGTTGCTTTTTAGGTCTGGCTTTGCTCAGCCGTAAGGTTAGGCATAAAGCCCAGTTTTAAAACTTGCTACAGGGCAACCAAATTTTTCAACGCCTTGTACCAAAAGACTTTACAAAAAAAATCTTAGTCAAAATTCCCGGTAAGTGCTCTGCGCAATCCTGCTTATCAAGCGTGGGTCTGCTCAGTGAGCCCGGCCCAGCTTGGTGGGTTCGGCTTTGTCTGGGCGAGCCCGGTTTTGCCTTGTAGGAAGCCTGAAAAAGGATATCCCACCTTTAACTTTAAAAGTAACTTCTCTGTCAAATACCTGTATTAAAAAATGTAGACAAATGAATGTTGTAAGTGCTACAGAAGCAAATTACTTGTAATCGGGACAAAACCGCAAATAGAGTTGCGTGACAATTTTTGTTTACAGTACAGTTGAAGTTGTAATACTTGTAAGAAAATCAAAAAAAAACTAAGATTACACTTCAGTCATGCTACGACTGATACTGGTTTGCTTTCGATATTATCATTTGGATTGCGCGTTCTAGGTATTATCTTATTGTTGACATCAGAAAACAGTAAATAAATAATTGAAAGGTTTAAACTTTTTGATAAACCTTTTGATTATAAAGGTTTTCTAATTGCTATTTTTTTAACTTGTGAATTTATTCAATTGTGTATTTAACCGTACTAGAGTCGGATGCGAGGAAATAGAGTGCAAACAAACATAAAGTCTTACTGTACCTTTGAGGGAAGTTAAGGAAAAATTTGTGGTAAATTTTATAACAAAGGTCCCACTAAAAAGTGCCATAAAATGTCAATTAACTTTCGACTAGTGAAGAATTCGTATTATAAAGGTCATCAAAACTGGCACAAGTTGCCCTGATTTGTAAGATTGAGAAAGAATCACATATTACAGTTCAAGAAGTTAGCAGTCGTTTAATTACGGACAAAGTAGCGTATCAAATCTTTTGAAGGCGATTGGAATGGTCAAAACAGGACAAACGGATGCCTCGTGAATTGATTGATGATCAAAAAGGTCGCGACGACGCGCTATGGCAAAGTTTCTGCAACAAAGCAAAAACGAAGATTTTTTGAGCCGAATTGTTACGTTTGACTACTGTAGAAATGGATCTTACTTAAGAATAATCCAATATCAAGTTTCGAATCACGTCCCGAAGCCAGGATTGCACGAAAAAGAAACTGATGATAACTGTTTGGTAGCGTAGCTAAGGAGTGATGCAGTACAAGTTCATAAAATCTGGTCAAACTATCAAGAATGACATTTACTGTTGTCCGATAGACAATCGGAGACACAAAAAATTGATTTTTTGAGCAACAATAGTCAGAGGGAGAGATCCAATAATTTTTCAAGAGAACGCTCGACTTTACATTTCAAAGAAAAATGAATAATCTGACACATTAATTAAGTTTTTTTCAGGTTTGGGCTACAGCTAACAGTAAGGTAAAACAGAAAAAAAAAACAATTATTTAGTGAACTTATGCTTTCAGTTTAGTACTGTAACTTATAACTCTCTTGTTATTCCACAACAATCTGATTAGAGCCACAATGCCACAATAACATTGAATAATTGGCACTGTTCGCCGGTCACTTCCGCAAACTAATTATGCGTTTCAATTAACCGTCAATCCGCGCTCTTTGCTCTATTTTTTTTTCATGGCAAGGCGTTTCGGCCATAAAAGAATGGCCAAGAAAGTCGGATGGAAGTACTTACTTGTTGGCTCTTTCGGCCAAACCAAAAACCTTTTGGGGGCCGAAACGGGCCAAATAGGTATGCAATCTTATACTTTACTACGTTTTTTGAGGAATTTGTTGTTTTAGACCGGAGGTTTTGAATTTTTCTGATTTTTTTTTGCTTGTTTAGAACTTTTTATTACGGGCCGACACAAAGGACTCGCCATACTTTTTCTGTAATTTCCTGTAAAAAATAGCGGGTTCTTTATGTTAGCACCTAATATAAAGAGAAAAGTGTTATATAGTACGATGCAATTATAAAAAAAGAGTCAAGAAACTAAAATTGTAACAGTAATTTGATATATCTTTAACGTCCGGGCTTGCCTTTTATTTTTTTTATTTATTTTGTGTTGTTTTTATCGCTCAGAAAGTGTGCTATTCCAGTATATATCTTTTACTGTGCTGAAACGTAAACCTACTGGTCTTGATGATTTAGTGTAAAATACGGTTCGGCTACCTGTGCCTTCCTTTCAATGCTCTTAAACATATAGTTGAAGTAAGATAGGTTTGAGTAAGACAGAGATTGGTTTTATATAGTGCAGATTAGGGGTAAGGTAGAAAACAAATTTATGGCGGTGGTAGGGTAGGGTAAGGTAAGGATTATAATTCTGGCTTACAAGGAAAGCACCCGACCTGCCTTGCTCTGCTTGACTTAAAACTTTTTATATAGAAAGATCTTGTAATTGTAAGATTTTCAGCAATGTACTAAATCGCGCTTTGCAGTCAGCTTCGAAAAAAATAGAGTAAAAGATAAAGCACAAAGATTAATAACAACAAGAATTGTCAAAACGCCTCAAGGCAACATTTTTCTGTCACTCAAAGCAAACCAAAACTTGTCACTTGCGGCTCACTTTTTTCGAATTTTGTTTTTGACATGGATTTAAGTATCTGATTTATTATGCACATAAAAGAGTTTTTTCACATTTTTAAGTAATGCTGTTTTCATTGATCGTACTATTAACTATACGAACTTTTATTATTATTTTTTGGTTTTTATGTAGTACAGGATTTACAAAGGGAGAGGGGAGGGGAGTGGGTAAGAGAAGATTGCAAGGTAGGGTAAGATAGAACAAAGTAAAGTGTATACTACCGGCTCAAAATCAGTAGAAAGGGCTTTATATTGGCTATAGTAACTTAACAGTAAATGCTGGAAAAGCATATGTTAGATAATAGCAGAGTAGAGAAAGATAGTATAGAGCACAGTATGACAATATAAGGTAATGCAGAGTATAGTTGACTAAGGTAGGATAGAGTAGGGTAGGGTAGGGTAGGGTAGGGTAGGATAAGGTAGGGTAGAGTAGGGTAGGGTAGGGTAGGGTAGGGTAGGGTAGGGTAGGGTAGGGTAGGGTAGAGTATTTTAAAAATTTTTTACAAATTTCAAGCTATATAAAACACCATTTCAAGCCCATATACACCCATTTACGTATATAAACACACCCATATGTTAATGCTCATTGAGTATGTCATAAATTTCTGCAAAGAACAGCCATTTTGACATGTTTTTCTCTCATTGCTTTCCCACCTTTCGCCACTTCTCTCAACGGCCGAATTTCGAAAAAAAAAGTTTGAATTTCAGGACGAAACCCTGAGGGAATCTTCTTCGAATTTGATTATATTGTGTACGAAATTGAGTGAACAAAGCCGCTTCATGAACAAATGTTGGCGCATCCGACTCTGGCCATTATTTGCGTGGCCAGTGTGTTCCGTATAGGTAAGTTGTAAAGGGGCAAAGGTATGAGGAATAGTAAAGGTATAAACAATAGTAAAAGTTTCAGCTATAGTAAAGGTATGATCTTTGTTTGTGGATTTTTTTGAGGGTAGAGTAATTTGTTTTTTGCCATTAGTTTCTTTTTGTTTTTGAAGCTTTATCTTCTCTTACAAGGTTGTTTATCTTTCTTTTGAAAAAACCATTTTTCTGGTTTGTAATTTAGGTAGCAAAGTAAGTAAGTAGCTCAAGAGCATTTCAATGAGTTTTTAGCTGAAGGGAAGGAAAACATTAAGAAAACTATTTTTATAAGCATGCTTTTATTAATTTTTTTTTATTTACAGGGAGTGAGGGTATAATTTTTTATTTTTGTTGTACTCATTTTTAATTAAAACAATTAGTCTTTCATCTTTTGACAAAATCTTTAGTTTAGCATCATGCGCAAGATAAATTATTAGACTTAATTTAAACTTTGCGGAAGATTTTTGCATTTGCAGGGCTAGGACTAGGGCTTAAACTAGAGTTTGGGTTTTTGTTAAACCTAAATGCTAGAGCTAGAACTACGACTAGGATCAAAGACAAAATTATTTAAAATTTATATTTTTTCTGGTTTTTCAGCATTATCAGAGAACGTGCGATGGGTTGAACTAGAAGAACATACTGCTGATTTTCCGTTTGATGAAGATGCAGCTAGAAAAGCAGAAGCTGCTTTCAAAATCACTGTGGAAAACAATGCAGCTGGAGAGATCGTGAGGAGGATAGAGAAGATGTTCAATGTAAGATTTAAAAAGTTTTAAAATTTGTACCTTTAGGGTTAGATAACATAACTTAGTGTAGGTAGGGTAGAGAAGGCTGGGTAGAGTAGAGTAGGTTGAGTAAGGTAGGCTGGGTAGGGTAGGAAAATTTAGGGCATGTCAGGATAGGCTAAGTAGAGTAGGCAAGGGTAGAATAAGTTGGGTAGAGTAGGGCATGGCAGGGCAGGGTCATATTTTATATAATGTAACCTTATGCTTTTCAGGATTCAATAGACGGCTACGAAAGATCAGTATCAGAAGGTGATAAGCAACTGAAAGTCCTCCAAGAGACGAATAATGCAGTTTTACCTCATATAGCATACCTTATGTTGATTGCTCATACGATGTTTATACTTCTATTACGGCAGTAAATATATATATCTTGAGTTACTTGTTTGCAAAGTTAACTGTAGTAGTCAAACTAGTCCGATATTGCACTCAATAAACCTTAACTATACCTACCACAACATACGGTAATATATTATAATATATCTTAGTGACACATATTAATTATTTTGCAAAATTACTGAGGATTTGATATACGATTAGAGCTAATAACTGTAAATTAATTAAATACATTACTTCCACATGTTTTAAGCTATTGAAAATGTCTTGCAATTTACGTAAATCCATTGATTTAATGATGTTAAGTCTGTCGATTACATAGTAAAAAATTAATTACTATTGCAACGTGGATTAATATTAACTTTGCTATTATGGTAAGGTTTTCTTGTAAAGGATACAGTAATGTAAAGTATCAAAGCGAACATATAGCTTGGGCTATGTTAAGGCTAAAGCTCAGCCTCTGCCTTAGACTCAGGTTCAGGCTGAAACTCAGGCTCAGGCGCAGGCTCAGGCTCAGGCGCAGGCTCAAGCTCAGGCTTAGACACAGGCTTAGGTTCAGGCTCATGCTCATGCTCAAGCTTGAGTTAACGCTAAGGCTAAAGTCAAAGTCAAAGCTCAGGCTAATCAAAGAAAAACTTAAATTAGAGCGGCAGGTACAGTGGTTTATGCTTACTGTATAGAGCCGTATCTCTGACGTATTCTAGACAACAATGACTAATATTAAGTATGCTGTCCACTGACACCTTACAAGTTGTAGTACTTCTTTGTGTCTTCACAGTAATACATGTTCAAACAGAGATTACCGGCTATTTTTAACAGATATTATCCATGTCTGTCGACTTTGTTGCTACTGAATCACTTAATACTCTAGCTTTGAATGTTTGTTGACTTTGAGCATACACTGAATGAGTATTAAACTTATACTAAAAGTAGCATTAAGTGTGTACGAAAAGGTCAAACGCCTAATACTACGCTAATACAATGTTGAGTATGTTATATTACTTGGAACGCAACTATTATTGTCGTCTGGGAATGTAAAATCAATCATTTGCCTTCGTACAAATGTAGCATCGTACTATGTAGTACAATAAAAACATTTTTTGTTATAGTAACTTAAACTTAAGGCATAAACAAAAGCTAAGGATGTGAATAAGGCTAACAAAGAAATTGCCTAGCCTGCCCCGCTCTGATTGACTTCAAACATTTCACATTGAAAGGTTATGTAAGTATAAGATCTTCACTAATGTACTAAATCTCGCTTTCCAGGAAATCTCAAGAAAATCAAAATCAAAGAATTACGTTTTGAAATTTCCGCCAAATTGGCATTGTGTCTCAAGCTTATATTTTTGTCATTTTTTGACATTAAATAATATTTCTTTTATATACTAGTAAAAAACTTTTAAATAAACCTTCATTTTTAAATTTGTAAGCGTAGCTTGTCTGAAAGGTAAAAAAAGTGCTTGAAACACAATGCCAAACTGGCAAGAAACTCAAATATTTAAATTTTAAAACTCAAAAGCGCAAGCTAAAATTTTTTATAGGTTCTAGTGGCGGTACAAAGTCTTTATATAAAAATTTTGAGCTGTTTACGAGATAGGCTAGTGTTTTTTGTAGACTGTCCGAACCTGTTAGAAAAAAAAAAACTTCTGAACCTGACCGGATCTCAAAAACAGCCAGACCAAAGTTGATAAAAAAGCGCTTAGACTGTCCAGACAAAACACTGAGTGAAACAGGTTGAGTACTTTCTCTGTAAGATGTTTTGTTTTTGCAGCCTGCAAGTGACATGTTATACGATGAAACATATATTTGTGATTAAAATTCTTTTGAGATATAGGTAAGCTAGAGCTTGCTAAAATGTTGAATATATGTATATATACGTATGTATATATTGTGACTATTAAAAAATTTTTATATCTTCATTTTCGGCTACATTGAAGTACTATCACATTACTGTAAATCTATATATACGTATACATTTTCAACACCGATTGACTATGTTATAACTAGTACTATATGTTACTATTGTTAGTTGTTTTTTTAGTTATATTTGATTTTTAAAATAAATATTTGATTAAAAAATCGCGCAACAGAACTTTTAGCGCACCTTGTATATGTATGTACATATTTATATGCCGTACCTATCAAACCAGTTTCACCTTCTCAGTTTCAGTTACATCAAAGTAATATCCTACGTAATAAATACATGTATATTACATAGATTTCTAAGTATTTATAATATATACCTTGGCCTTCAAAACATTTGGTCTCTTCATTATCATTTACATTGAAGTAATATCAATACCATTTCCAGAAATTACCAATAAGATGAAATAATTTATTTGAATCAAACAACAATGTACGATACGAACGCATTGCTCCAGACATAACATGAAAAGACATAAAGCAACAGTAATCTATACCCGGAGGAGGAAGTTATTAACAAGATATACAGATATCATATGTACAAAGGCACGTTTCAAAATGACATGGTCAGCAAGGGTTAGTTACTTTAGTGTAAAGTTGGTTGCAGTAGGGGTAGACAGTGATTTAGTAAAACTAGAAAGTAAAGTAATGTTACAGTAATTATTTTCTAGCAATGAGGTTAGATAGTGATTGCTGTAACACAGCAGGCTTGAATTTAAGTTACAGTAGTACAGTATGCCAAAAACTTTGTTTACAGTGAGAGAGTGGATTAGAATTTGTCTTACTGTATCATGGTAATACAAATCCTACTTGCTCTTTTACTTACTGTAATTCAGCAAAGTAAAATTTGGATTACTGTAGCAAGGTATATTGTACTTCAAAATACAGTATACCAGTAGGCTAACATTTACCGTTTTAAAATTCTGATTACTGTAGCCTATATTAAAATCCGGACTACGGTACCCCAGTAGTAAGAAAAAAGTCTACTGTAGCTTAGTAAACGAAAAAACGACTTACTTTAGCACAGAAAATGACTATTTGTGCTATTGTAACCTAACAATTCAGAATTCTTTCTACTGTAGCCTTAAAGACCAAAACTCGTTGTACAGTAAGAAAAAAGAACTTATCCTACAGTAAGACAAGACAAATTATCCTACAGTAACACAAAAAATTACAAATCGTCATCTACAATAATACTGAAGCCGACTCAGACACCTGATCGTAATCCATGGTGGGCATTTGAGCTATAACTGGCAACAACGTTCCCGTCTGGCGCAGTGACGTTCGCTGTGACACTGGGGTCGTTCCAGTAACATCAGTACATTCGGACGCGTACGTTGGGATTACTTTCCTGAAATATGAACTTTAATGGGTGGCATGGATAATACTTTGTCATGTATGGCTATATATTGAGGTAAATGTATAGTAAGTGCTATAGATAGAATCATATAGGAGTAGATACGTAGTAAGTACTATAGATAAAGTGATTTAAAGAGATATTTGAAAGTACAGTACGATACAATAAATCATCATGTAAGATATTACTAAATAGTACGTAAAACTCAGAGTATGCCATAGATAATATATATAGTCTAAGATATCATGTAGCCATAGATAATGTGTATCCTCAAGAAGGCTACGATACAGAATCTAAACTTTAAAAACTGTGGATTATCCCCCTCTAATACTAGCCAGATTACAGAGTCATGATAAACTGCGTCAACATGAAGATTATCAACTGAAAAACATCAAAACCATTTGGTGCTACAAAACATTTCTTCAGGTTTGAATTAAAATTTTTTTGATTTCTAGTAAAAAATGTCATAAAATCTTCATTTCTAATGACAAATGTTATCAAATCTTAATTTCTAATAAAAAATGTCATAAAATCTTTGTTTCGAATAAGAAGTGGCATAAAGTCTTTATTTACAATTAAAAATGTCACAAAATCTTTAGTTCTAAAGAAAATTGTCATATAACTTTACATTTTAACTAAAAATGTCGTAAAAATCTCATTTCTAATCAAAAAGATCAAAAATGTTACCTAAATTTTGAAATTTTTAAAAACTATTCATTTCTTTTAACAAATGTTAAATTTTGACTATTAAAAAACTATATTTTTAAAGTTTAATATACAATGTAATCAATTATCATATACTTACCAAGGGCACTCAATTAATAATAAGTTATAAACCAAATTTTCATTAAAGCTTGTGCACTATAACGTAGAAAAAGTTGTGTACTACAATAAAAAAAGTGATGTTTGGCTAACAAACAACTTTTTGCATCTAAAGCTTATCTTAAACTTAATTCCAATCAATGTTAAGCTTACTTTTACTGTGATAAAACAAAAATGTCACTTTTCCAGAACGATAAACAATTTTTTAATTAAAAATTTAAAGAAAATATTTGTCATATCAATCGAAAATTGTTTTTTTTTTGTTAGCTTAAAACTTGTTTTACAATAAAGTTTCAAGGATTAAGTTTTAAAACTTAATTAGGCATTATGATGACAAACAGCTTTGTAGGCGTCTGTTGTATTATATGATTGTAATATGACAAATGGCTGGAATTTTAAGCCCTTAATTAAGCTTTTAAAGTACAATTTAAAGGGATTATAAAATATGGGTTATGGGAATGCAAACTAGACTAAAATTAAGGCTATGGCTAATAAGGCTAGGACTAAGTCTAAAACTGGACTCAGGCTCTAGCTTAAGCTCTAGCTTAGGGTCAAGCACAGACTCATTCTGATGACTAGGCTTAAGTTCAAGACCAGGCTCAACCTCAAAATCAGGCTCAGGACTCAGGCTTAATCTCAAGCTTAGGCTCATGCTCATGTTCATGTTCATGTTCATGTTCATGTTCATGTTCATGTTCATGCTCATGCTCATGCTCATGCTCATGTTCATGGTCATGCTCATGCTCACGTTTATGCTCATGCTTATGCTCGTGCTCAGACTCAAGCTCAGACTCAAGCTCAGGCGCGACCTCAAGATTAAGATCACGATCAAGCTCAAGCTCAGGCTACGACATAGGTTCAGCCTCAAAGTCAAGCTCGAACTTGGGCACATTACCAAGCTCAAACTCAAGCTCTGGCTTAGACTCAAAATCAAGATTTCATAGATGATTCAGAATTATGACTAAAAACCCACGCCCAATCCAAAAATTTCTCTTACCTAATTTCTGAAGATCCTCTAGGTGAAGTCCTTGACCTCGGCGCAGACTCTGACGGTGTCTTAACATCAAACATGTTCTTTGTGAACAAGCTGTGTTTATAATTGTCAAATCCACTTGATCTTCGACTTCCACAACCAGTCAACCTCCTCCAACTTTGTTGTACTCCAACTCGAAACCGTTCACTTAAAACTCCGTACAAAATTGGATTTATGCACGAATTGGCGTAGGCCAGAATCTGTGCAGAAGTCTGAATGATGAACAGTAGTTGTGGCACCTTCTCCCAGAACGCCATGTCAGGGTAGCTGAAGCCGCGGAAGAAAAAGCGAAAGTTTTGTGGAAACCAACAGAAGGCGAAGGTCATGATGACGGTAAAGACCATCTTCGTAGCGTGCCGTTTCATACGTTGACTGTTTTTGGATGTAGTCAGCTTCTCCTTCCATAACGCTTTGACTAGTAGAAGGTAGAATACGGTAGATAGGGCTAATGGTAGAACGTAGGCGCCCAAATTAAAGCCCCAGAAGAAGATCCGGGCCTTGGAAAGGCTCGCTTCCGCAAAGCCAATGTCCAACGAGTCCACGCAGTAGTAGACGGATGACTGAAACAGTAAAATTTATCGGGGAATGGCGTGATTAAGATGTGGGTTATTTTTGTTTTTTAATGTTTTTTCAGCCAAACCCAGCCAAGCCAAGCTCAGCCCAGCCCAGCCCAACTTTGTCCTCCCGAAGAATAGGCCTAGTGAGCCCCCTTTTCATGTCGAGTGTGCAAACTTTGTTTTGTTTTTTTTTCTGCAGACGTTTCAAAGTAACCTCAAATTCAAAAAAAATTTAAACTTCAAAAAAAACTTCGAGAACCCTGCAGAATCTCCAAAAAGTCATTTTTTGCTAATTCCGCTTCGGCCGAATGTATCCTTTTTTAATGTAATGTGTCTATTCAAATGATGTTCTTTTTGTTTAACATTCCCACGGTAGAAAAGTGTAAACAATATTCAAATAGGACTTACATTAACGCCCGTTGGTATGAGTCCCACGCTTTCCATATTAGGCAAATTTAAACAGAAAATGATGAACCATAGCGCTATACACATGTAAATGCAACAATGACCGCGACGCAGCCCCATCGTCCGGGTTGGGCAGGTTATCGACTGAAATAAGGGGTTTTTTAGATTTTTTTAATAATAAAGGTTTTTGTAGATTTTTTTGATTTAGTTTATTAAATTTTGGCACAAAATTTATTACTCACTTTTTAAATTCTGTAGAAATTTAAAGAGATATTAGACTATGAGAGAAAAAGTGGCCCAGGCAGGAGTCGAACCCTTTCATCCTTCGTTTACCGGACGAATGCTCTACCTATTAAGCTACCGGGGCTCCTTCTCTCAAAGCCTTAATCTCGATCAGTTCTTATCTATCTCAGTTGCTTTTTATATTGTTTTTATCCGAATATTTAATCGGAATATTCGAAAACTCCGTATTTTACAATTCAACAACAATTTTTTGTTGTTTACTGGCTAAATTAGCACTTATAAAAAATTGACGAAATGTCACAAAATTTATTGGAAAAAATTTTATTCTCAAAATAATTTTTCTCATTATTTTTGACTTTCTTGCTATCATTTTTAATCATTTTTTACAAAATTTTATAGTGTAACGAAATGTCACAAAATTTATTGGGAACATTTTTGTCTTAAAAATAATTTTTACATACACTTATGAACTTCTTGGTATTATTTTTAGTAATTTTTTATGAAACTTTCTAGTGTAACGAAATGTCACAAAATGTATTGAAAAAGTTCAAACTTTTTTCTTTAGAAAGCGCACCGTATTCTACAACAAAAAAAACTCACCAAAAAACCTGTCATAAGCCAACAAAACCAACGTCCAGACACTAACATAGCACGTTACATACTGTAACGTGACCATCCAATAACAAACATTCTCACTGAAATCCCAATGGAAAATGTAGCTGTAGGCAGTTAATGGAACACAAAATGTAATGAATAACAGGTCGGCTAGCGCCAGGTTGCAAATTAATATGTTTGTACTGAAAATGGGTATATTTAAAATAGTGTATCTAAAATTTTAAAAATTTCAAAAATTTTTGAATTTTGCACTGTGCAGTGGATAAAGCTTGAACTGCCATAAGTTTAGGATGACTAAAGCTAAAATTTTGAAAAATGACAAAATTAAACCTTATCATATTAGAAATGATAATATTACAAAAACTCGGTCAAAAAGTTTTTAGAAAATGAACTAGACCCAAAGATATTTAAGCCTATTGCACTGTGCAATCAATAAAACATTTTGTTTAATTACATACAAAGTAAAATAAAATTTACTCTACCAATAATATTTATTTTATCTACGTGGTAGACTAAACCCTATTACTATAGTTTAAAAATGTATTTTATACTTTTCCACAAAACATAAAGTGGACAGACATAAACAGTGAAAACCTTAAGGGTTACACAAGTTTGAAGCCTTAAATTGAATAAAAATGTATTTTAGTACAAGGACGTGAGTTTTTGTTATTGTATAGATACAATAAAATTAGAAATGGCAGAAAAAAATTATTTTAAATTTTGAACTTTCTTGAAATTTTTTGAACTTTGAAAAAATTGAGCTTGGTCCCCCTGTTGATTTTTTAAATTTTTTAAAATTTGAAAAATTGTAACAAGTTTAATCTAATATATAGCGTAAAACTCAGAAAACATCACATAACCTACCTATCATGAAGCTGTCGATTAAATACGATAACAAAGAGGACGATTGTGTTGCCAACGAAACCGATGATTATTATTATCATAAACACTATCGCTAGTGCCAACATTTCTGAAGGCGAAAAGTCTGAAATGTTGTTCATATTAACTGCAGTAGAATGGGTTAAGCTATAGTAAAAATGTCAAAAATTTTACAATGTAAATTATATGAAAATCCGAGTTATAGTGACTACGATATAAGGCAATGCGAGTTATAGTTAATGAGATATAAGGCAACAAAGAAAATATTGTAGTTGATCACTTGTGGTAGCGTAACTAGTAAAAAGTGATGAATAGTATTGTACAGTAAAGTAAATGTAACCTTAAATGATATTGTATAGTAAAGTAAAATACTATCAAGCACTATATAAGTACAAAATAGTACAAAAACATACTATATCATGACTATGGTAAAGCAAACTACAACAATCTTTTCAGTACAAAACTATGATATAAAGTGCTATATAGTACAATATTATAGTACCTGTAAGCTCAAATATTCAAAGTAAAATAGGCATAAATACATGCATTTTCAGGGTAGGTCAGGGTAAAGTAGGGCAAGGTAGGGCAGTGTAAAGCAGGATAGGACAAGGTAGGTAAATATAAAAAGTATGGCTCCAAGCCCTAATTGAAGCTACGATATTATACCATGAATTGATGCTATAAGAGTAACAAAAACAATGTCAAAAGCCATAAAACGGCCAAATAATGCAAAAACAATGACAGTTTTACAACGTGTTGTTCCGTATGTAACTCCAAATTTTGAGATAAGAAGCCATATATAGCTAGTGTTACAAAATAAAAATTTGTTTTTAGAACAAGAAGACCTTCCCCTTTTTTAAAAAAAATTTTTTTGAACATTTTACCCCTATTAAAATAATTTTTTTTTTAATTTTTAAACTTTTTTACTTTGCTACCACTTAATAATTATACTATCATTTCACCGGTAAAACACATTTTTTTGGTTTTTTTATACCTAGATGAGCCCTGACTAGAAAGTTTAGTCATGTAGTATACTACAGTAATAGGAAATATAACGTACGTAAAAAATAAACTACAAAAAAGTAATAGCGAGAGTGCACAAAAGCGTAAAGTATATTCGCATAAACATGGACAAGTTTATTAAAAAACTATACTTATACTTGCAGTAGGGTCATACAGATACGTATGTATAATATGTATAAAGAACAGTGATCAATGTTCTAACATGAGCCTAAACTATATAATCACTACAGAGGAACTATACAGAAACAAAAACTTATCTTCAGTCTTAGGAGATACAATAAAGCAGATTAGGGTTGAGTGGAGTATAATAATGTAGCTTAGATAAGAGTAAGGTAAGGTAAAATAGGATAAAATACAGTATAATAATGTAGGTTATAACACGAGAAGGTAGGGTAAAATAAAGTAAAGTAAGATAGGGTAAGGTGAAGTAAAACATTTTATGATAGGGCAGGGTAGGGTAGGGTAGGGTAGGGTAGGGTAGGGTAGGGTAGAGTAGGGTAGGGTAGGGTAGGGTAGGGTAGGGTAGGGTAGGGTAGGGTAGGGTAGGGTAGGGTAGGGTAGGGTAGGGTAGGGTAGGGTAGGGTAGGGTAGGGTAGGGTAGGGTAGGGTAGGGTAGGGTAGGGTAGGGTAGGGTAGGGTAGGGTAGGGTAGGGTAGGGTAGGGTAGGGTAGGGTAGGGTAGGGTAGAGTGGGGTGGGGTAGGGTAGAATAGGGTAGTGTAGGGTAGGGTAAGATAGGGCCCAAAAAGTTTAAAAATCGCCGCAATTAAAGTAGCACTATTTCACTTTTCAAGTTGACTGTTTTTGGAAAAACACTACGTCAAAGAAGCCTTTCTCCAAGAACACTTAAATCAACAAAGTAAACGTATATTATATTATCCAAGGCGAACCCGGAAGGCGAAAACAACAACTAACTGCCCACAATTTTGCTTTAGTTTTTGTCATTTTGTACAGTGAAAAGCCACAAAATAAGCTGTCTATAAGTTACTTGAACGATATATAGAAATACAATGTTAATAATTATAGATATAGTAGACATTAAACAAACAAAAAAAGTTTTGTCGTTTGTTACCATGTAAATCAGTGTAAAATAAGGCCAAGACTTTTTTGCCACATAAAAAGTAAAAAATATACAAAATAGAAAGTAGTACTATCATATAGTGCTATATTTTGCTTATAAAGACAAATTTTCACAAAAATATTACCTAAAAACAAAAAATGTTACCTAAAATCTTCCCCTGTCAAAAAAACAAAAATTCTTCAAAACCCAGCCAAAAACCCTAAAATCTGCCAAAACCAAACTCATACTAAACAATAACCCTCAGTACACGTTACGTACTCAACACAGTCGAAACTTTTCGAAAAACCCCTTAGGCGGCCCCACAATTGCAAAAAAAACGTTAAGCCGAGTACAATCCTCCTTCGAAATGGGCGTGGCCCGGCATGATACTCGGTTAATACGTTACGTGGCGTTTCGACTAATTAATGATGATATACTGATGATAAGAGTACACGACACGGTTGACTACAACTGTTACTGGAAACTCGACTGCAGAAATTAAAGAAGAAAATGGAAGTTTGGACCAAAAAGTTCGAAATTTTGAAAAAAAAAACAAATGTTATGATAAACAATATAACTGTGTTAATATAACGACAAACAAATATATAAGGTAAACATAGGTAAAGACAAGAAAAACATAAAGACAGATTGACATAAAACAAGTCCAAGGTAAGACTACAGTTACAGCTAAAATTAGAACTAGAACTAGAGCTGGGACTAGGTCTGAAACTAGAATAAGACTTGGGACTTGGACTAACGGTTGAAATTAGACTAAGACTTTTAAAGCTAAAACAAGAACCAAGGCAAGGCAAGGCAAGGCAAGGCAAGGCAATCTAAAACTAACACTTAGGTTAGAATTAACTTATTGTTCCTTATTAAAGGCTCGTTACCAAAAGTATATTTTTTAAAAACTTTCATAAAAATGTGAGTTTTGAACCCGAAACACTCTAAATCCCCGTAGGCACAATTGTTAACTACTGTTGTCTTTTCGTAGCACTCAAGTTCAAAAGGTATTTTTCTTGAATTTTTATATATTATAGTTAATCTAAACTTGTTCACACGTCAAAACCTATTTTTTGTCATTTCTTTTGAGACAAACACTTTTTTCAATTAAGTTGTTGATGTGAAACAAATATTTTTGTCTGGAAAGCGACAAAAGATTGAAAAATCTTATCAAGATTTGATTGAACAGAAAGTTTTGAGCTATTTGGAAGTTTAAAAAATGAAAAAAAAATTAAAAAAAAACAAAATTTTTTTGCAAAAATAACTTTTTTAAAGTTTTAGCATTTTTCATTACGTTTTATTTACTTTTCTATGTATTACCCATCATGGTTAATGTTTCAAAGTTTCCACTGAAACAATAGCTGTTCTCAGACCATGCCGGCCGATTAACGGACGTCATGGCCTTTTTTCGTCAACTAGAATATTTGAATAGTTAGATAAACTTTAATGCTTTAGACGATCTTCGGCAAGGATTAGACTTAAAAATATATTAAAATTTAACTTAGCCCCTCCCTACCTAAGCTACTATAGCCCGTATTCTACCTCCCACTCTTGCTCTTTTCCTAACTTTTATCCTAGCCCTAACGCTGATTCTTGCCCCTGCTTTCGCCCGTGTCCGAGCCATTACTCTAGCCCTTATTTTAACCTTTGTCAGGCTTTTAAATCTTCTTTCTTAACCGTACCCCTATCCTTACATCTCATGTTCTCACTCTTACCCTAACACCTACCCAGCCCTAACGTTCCTACTTTAACATTTTATATCATCTTTTCGTTTAGTAAACAATTTCGTTGCTATTTCTCAATAAAATTACACTTTTTGACACTATAAAACAATAGGAATAGTACAAAACGTAACGACTTGTTGTTTTACCCATTCATTTCTGAAAACTAAAATTTTGAGAAAAATTTATCAAATTTCCGTTGTTTTTTCGTGGATATCCCTTGTCAGAGGCAAACAAAAACAAGCATATAACCAATTTGTTACCCACATTTAATCCGAAAATGAACTTTTGCCCAAAATATAATGTCAATGTTTTTGGGCGTGACATGCGCAGGCTACGTATATATAGGATATATATATTGAAGTAGATATAAATCAGATATATAAAGTAAACAAAGAGAAAAATAAAAGTCTTTAAGACCAAAAAACACCCTAAAAGTTTTGTCATGCCTTCATTTTCAAGCCGTTATCAAATCTAACCACAGCCTAAAAATCTGGGCCAAACATATTATTCTGATATTATAGTAAAGAGCATCACGCCAACGTAATAGCTTCGAAAACAATGCCATCTCTAAGAACTAATATTAAAATGCATTTTGTTCTAAACACGCCGATATTTACCATAACATACAAAAATAAAAATAGAAAAAAACTAGTACATTTCAATTTTAAGCGGCTTAGCATGTCCTTCCTGTACTTACATAGTAGTTGATGGACTGTAAATTAAAATTTGCAAAACATTGCCAGAGAAAATGTGATAACTTTTGCAAGGCGCAAGACAAGTCTGGCAAGGGTAAAAGTAGTGGCTTTCCTACCCTCTCCCCCAAAATGTAGCTATAAATTACAAAAAAAAATTTAAATAAAATGTTCGACTCTACGTACGACTCAATAGCTAATGCTAAACAACTTTTCTACGCCAAAAACCGTCCTGAAACGTAACACTGAAACGTACATAAGTCTTTTCAAAGCGTTGAGACAGAAATCTTCAAAGCAAAAAACTTGTCCCAGTTTAGAAAGAAGTTGAAACTAAAACCGTTTATCGGGATTGAGCACGACCTTTAAAACCAAAAAAAACAGCTAAATATGTAAGAGGGATACAGAAAAATTTTGAAAAATTTAAGAAAAAGTTTGAAAAAGTCAGTAATTCGCACTATGCAAAGTACTTTATACGTATGTTGGAAAGTCACATACTTTTTAATGTGTAAAATGCAATGGAAAATGACGCAGAATAATTATAAAGGAGATTCTTACAATATAAATCAAAGTAACTTGCAGCCACGTATTTTACAAATGAAAAAATAATTTTTAAAAATTTTATTTGGGCAAGATAGAGGTTAAAGTATAGGATAAGAAAACGCTAGTATGAGCGTAGATCTTAAGCAGAGATTGAGACAAGACATAAGGTTGGGCTAGCACATATCTAAGGTAGACCCCAAACTTACGGTAAGGCTAGAAGTTAGAGTAGTCCTACAGTAACGCTAAGGTAACAGCTGGAATAAAAGTCGTTAAGGCTAAGACAAAGCAAATTTAAGGTTAAAATAAAGCCAAATTGTAGAGCTAAGTTAGGCTAAAGTAGGGTTAAGAAAATGTTATCATGGTAGAGCTAGAGTAGACTCTACTGTAATCCCCGAGCTAACATATGGATAAGGTAGGTTGTTTAGGGAGGCGTTAGAACAAGAGTTATAATAAGCTTGGCGTAAGACTAAATCAAAGCTACAATATATATCAGATAAAACGAGAGTTTATGTTTAGACAACCTAAAACATCATTTAACCTTTTAACACAACAACTACGTGATATTTTCTTATTAAACCTACCAGGAAAATGGTTCAATGTCATGTTTACAAGTCTAGATTTGAACAGCGCACAAATACCAATATACAGCTAATAGTAAATGTCACAATATCTTTCTCTTACTCTATAGTAAATGAAAACAAAATATATAGTGAATGAGTACAACTACTCTATGGTATTTGACAGAAAAGACTACTACTACTCTGTATGGTAGGTGTCAGAGAAGCTGCTAGAACCTAGCGTAATATGTTACAAAGAATGCTATCAGTGTCTGCAATCTAAAACAGATAAGTAGGTACTATTCACTGGCCACAACTTCTCATTTTTTGTTTATGTCATCACGTTTTGGCAGTTTTTTTGTGAATACGACCGAAAATGCAAGAAAAATAATTATCCAACCGACTCTTTTTACCCGTTCTGACCACTTTTGTAATCAGTCTGGCTTTCGTTTGAAAGCACTCCCGAATATTCACTGATTTTCTATTCACTTTTTGCGAATTTTTAAAAAGTGCTTATTGGACGCGCAAGGTACTAGACCCATTGTTGTTTTGAAAATAGCCAAACATTTTAAAAAATTTTAAAATTGTGGTTTTTAGTCTTTGGCTGGAACAAAAAGTACACGGTTAAAAAATTAGAGCAGTTAAGGGTAGGTAGTGCTTTACAGAATCAGTCCGGAAATGGTTTTCGTTAGTCCGATCTGAATTTGTTAGGCCCACCCGGCCGATCTTGTTTTTTTTGCTCTGGTTCTGTCCGGTCAATCCCATCCAGCCCGCATGAACAAAGTCCCGCCCAGTCCAGAGCATTTCCCTCGGTTTTAATTCACAAGTTTTTTAGTCCAGTCCGGTTCGGTCCAAACTTTTTTTGCCGAAGTTACTCGAACCAGAAGGTACCGGACTTGACCAAAACTTGGTCCAAAGAGCTCCGGAGAAAACCTTGTGTAGAACTAATAAAGGTAAAGATAGGTTAAGGCGTACTGAAAAAAGAGCCAGTACATAGGGCTAAAGCTAGTACAAGAGCAAGAATATGGACTAGGGCTCTGGGGTCCAAGATCCGAACTTCCTTAGCTTTGTTCTACCATAGCCCTTTACAAGCCTACTACTATAGCCTTTTACCAATCTACCACAGCTTTTCACTAGCCTACTATATCCCTTTACTAGCATACCAAGGCCTTTACCAGCCTATCGTAGCTCTTCCTTAACCTAGCTCTACCCAGCTTTTTACTCATCTTACCGTAGCCCTTTATTAGCCTACCATAACCCTTTTACTAACCTCTAGCAGCCCTTTATAACCCTACAAAAACTCTACACTGGCTTACCATTGATCTTTACTAGCCTACATAGCCTTTACAAGACTATCATAGCCTTTTACTAGACTACCATAACCCTCTACTAGCCTACCATTGCCCTTTGCTAATCTAACAAAGCTCTTCCATTGCCTACTCCTACGATAGCCCTTTACCAGCCTAACAAAACCTTGTACTAACCTACTATAGCCTTTTCCTAAAACATCATAGCCATTTACAACCTCCCTCATAGCTGTACCTTAACATTATTCCAGACAAATCTTTTAAAAACAAATTTTTTACTTCCTCTCATTACTTAAGTCTCGTCATTACTTATGAATAGCTCTAAAACAAATTGCCACTTTTCTCAAGAATCCAATAGACATAAATCAACTTCACAAAAAATGAAAAACAAATTTCAAATTTTAAAAATCTTTCGAGAATTAACTTGAATTTGGAAAAATTGAAGTAATATTACTGTACAGTAGAAGCTGTAAATAAAAAAATAGTAATCGGTGTTACGAGCAGCCTTGTAGTATAGTAAGTTTATCTTTGACATGACCTAACTCTAATTCCGTTTTTAGCAAAATTAAAGTGAAATTGAAAAAAGATAAAATCAAGGCAGCTAGGTTTGAGAAACGGGCCAAGCCCGCTTTTAAAGTCTTGTCCAAGAGGAAACGTTCCGAGCATATTTTTTATGCCCGGCTCAAACTCGAGGTCCAACGATTAGGCCCCATCTATTTTAATTTTTTCGACCGTTCCAGTCTGGCCCGTATTTAAAAAATTCTTTAAATTTTAAGTTCTCACCTTACGACCAGGCAAAAAAATCTTACGACCGGGCATTAACGGCCAGTTTCTCATCCCTAATGACAGTACTGTTTATATAATACAGCACTCTCTTTATATACGAAACCCAAAGGGACCGACATTTTGTGTTTACTGTAGAGAGTGTTGTCTTTACAGAGTGACATTTTAGTGCAAATTGACTTGGCCGGACCAAATTTCTTGTTTAGTATTACATAAAGAGAGTTGCTTATACACATGATTCACTATATAGAGAGAGAGACCACTGTATAATGACTATGAGAGCTTAATATAGAGTGGAACTCGTATATAGGAAACTCCTATATAATAAACAACTTTCAAATCCTATTAATATTACCAATGCTATACAGTACATTTAAAACCCATGGATAACAAAACTCCTTTAAAAAAACGAAACTAAAACCCCCAAGCAGTCGTTATATAAGAGTTCCACTAACAACTAAAGAAAGCAAATTTTAAAAAATTTTAAAAAACTTCAAAATTCTTCACATCTTCATAAAATCCCCCGAATTCAGGTGCTATAACATCAGAATATTATAGTACGAGCGAGGGACTGAAATTCAAACAAAACATTTAATGTAGGCGGTTCACTTCCTTATGAACTGAAAATAGTCCAAAGAAAAGGGAGAGGGGAGAGAATGACAATAAAAAATTGTTTTGTAGTGTTCGAAAATGGCATAGAAACAGGAAAAAATTAAATGGCAACAACTTTTTTTATGGTTTTTAAATTGGGCGTGGCGTAAAAATAAAAACAGTTGATGGATCTTTAAGAATAGTGAAAGAGAAGGGGGGGGGGGGGGGGGAGGGGCGAGGTACTCCTTTAGCACAGTTAAAGAATTTTAACATAGCCCAAATTCCTTCAAATTAAAAAAAATTGAAATTTTAATTTTTTTACCCCGCCCTCACTTCCACACCCTCAACTCAAAAAAAAACAAGTCGCCAGCAATGTAAGATATAATAACCATTATTATGACCTCAAACAACAACTTACACTACTTTCACACTCAAAAAACCACTTGTTGCAGAATGCCAAGATTTGACGGGAAAACAGAAATTTGAATTTTTAAACCAAAAATTTTAAGAAAGTACTGACTATTCTAATCAAGATTATTCATGAGTTTAACAAAGAAAATACACTTTATACGATGTAGCTTTCATCACGAAGAGTATGTAGATTACTCGTGCCTACATAATCTGGCTGACTCATTTACATCTATTTATGTTATCATAGCAATACAGATATGTAACAGATAATCTTGGGATGGAAACTGAGAGTTTTGAAAATTTTAAAGTCAAGGTAGGCTTCAAACTTTCAAAATTAAAAAAAACTTAAAATTTTTGAAAAAAATTAAAATTTCAAAAAAATTTTTCAATTTCCAAAATTTTTTCAAAAATTTCCGAAAATTTTCAAAAAAACTCAAACCAAAGATGTCTACAGATATAACAACAAAAAACTCATCTGACAAAGAGAAGCATCAACAAAATAAGCGATGCCTCAAAAATACAAAGTTTGGATAAACAATACTATTAGAAATAGACAAACAAAACACAGACGCATTACTAATACTATATCTTTAGAGCCAACAGATTGTAAAGGAGATTTGAAGAAAAATGATGTTTTGATAAGTGTTTTCTTTCTATTGTCAAAATTACGTTCTTATGCCAATAGCCAGAAGAAATGTCATTAATTTATAAGGGTAGGGCTCAAAAGAAGTATGTTAAGACTAGTAAACGCAAGGGTTTAGCTATAACAAAGCTATAATTAGCAAAAGCTGCAAGTAACATTAAACTATCTTAAGGTAAGGTAGAGCTGCAGTAACGGTCACGACAAGGCTAGGCTAGACATGAATTCCTCAAGTTATGAGCATATGTCAAATGGTTGAGCTAAAGTAAGTCCAAGATATAGATAAGATAAAGCCTTCAGTCTGTCACGTACGTCAAGTTAGCCGTTTGTTGTTCTTTATTCAAACTAACCGCCAAATTTACTTGAATAGTTAACAGACTGTAAGTGAAAAACACTTTTGTCAAAATCTTTACTATGCCTTGCAAAGAAGGCAGTTTACGCCAATTGCATTATTTATCAAACTTATTTAAAATTCTTTGAAAATTTATAGGTTTATGATCTTTAAAATACATTGAATAGAATAAATGGCAAAGTAAAATATAAGAAAGGTTGTCATTTTATGCCTTTTATAATAAAATACGTTCTGACTTAGCCAATCTTAAAAAAATTGCAAAAAACTCTTGCCATAATATGACATTACCCTATCAAACTGCAAACTGTCAAAAACTTACTCTACCCTACCCTACCCTACCCTACCCTACCCTACCCTACCCTACCCTACCCTACCCTACCCTACCCTACCCTACCATACCCTACCCTACCCTACCCTACCCTACCCTACCCTACCCTACCCTACCCTACCCTACACTACACTACCCTACCCTACCCTACCCTACCCACTCTACCTTTTATATATATATACAAGTCTAGGTTGACACAAAAGTAATGAAACACCTGCCATTTATTTTTCAACCAAATTGTGTCCCGCTACTTTTGGTTCTACCTAATATGATACCAAATTCACTTTCTATCATATAATATAAATTTCGCAACTTGAAACCCATCAAAAACTTTAGATTCAAGTAATTTGTCATGACTTGCATCTAAAATAACACTGTAAAAAATTAATTCGATTTTAGCAAAAACAATTTCTGCAGCCAGTGTCCTTTGAATTGCGCTGAGATATTACTTCTTCTAGGACACGTACGATCAACAGTAACATAGACATAACGCTTTGGATTGGGTCCTACGGATAATTTTAGTATCATAACAAAAAAGAAGACGTTATTGTGTTCTATATTCATGTATCTTTTCATTGTATTTAAAGAATTGAATGGCAGGTAATAGGGGTTGCATTTAAGGATATTAGTTACTGTATACAGGTAATCGTATACTAACATAACGAATGTGTTTATTAATCTAGAAGCTTTAATACTGTAATTTTTTTTGCTTTTTCAGAAAGATACGGTAAAATGATCAATGATATGAGCATAAGCTAAAACATAACCAGCCTACTATAACATAACCCCCTCTTATGTCAACAACCAGTCATAGCCAAATAAAATACATACGTAAACCAAGTATCTATAACCGGTATAAGCTTGCTAGATTAGCCGTTTCCTATTGCTTTCTACAACATTTTACATGTCAATTCGAATGTCACGGTAATGTGTTTGGTATTTAAAACTCTACGTTAAGCTGGATTAACGAAAAAAGTTGTGACATTTATGTTTCAGGTGGATTAGTCAACGTATTATACAGTCTTATTTTATTGTAAACATGTTTCTATTTGTTGAAGTTATTTAACCTGCCCTGTGTTGCCTTGCCTATCCCTACCCTTCTATACTCTACCCTTAATATGCCCTGGTTTTACCGTAATCTTGCTCTAGCTATACTTACCCTACCATACTTTATTCTACTCTTTCGTATTCCACCCTACTTTAACATAATTACCCTACCCTATTCTGGTGTACCTTACTTTTTCTCCCAGTCTTATCTTGTATACTATTCTACCCTATAAAAGGCCCTTTTCATCGTAAACCTTTTCCTCAGCAACCTACAAAAAGAGCAAAAACCAGAAAACCCAAATATGTTTTCATATGTTATATATGTACAGTATACATGTAGATATCTTTCTCAAACATTAAGAAATCACATAAACCACATATAATTATATATGGTTTCAAATTTCAATCGTACACTACTTCATCATCAACAAGAATTCATATGAATCTACAACAACAAGCAGATATTACTCTTAGTCATATATACAAGATTAACATTTCCAAAAAAACTATTTATATGTCATATTTAATATCGTACCTAATCCTAACTTTTTCAAAGGTATGTGTAAAGAAAGTGTTATGTTTTAAAAATGATTACAATCTTGCGATTAAAACTGCCAGTAAACATACTATGAGTTTGTATCTTTGAAGTCATGAATGATAGTATTATACTACAGTATTTAAAATAATTTATTATAATACTATTTATCACATAGGCTTTAATAAATATTAGTTTGTTCAAATAATTCTGAGCCCCCTCTCAAAGCAAATTTTCGAGCTTAGGAACACAGAATTATTTGAACAATACAATATTATAATAGCATAAATCTAAGTTTAAACATAATATTATATTACATCTGATGTTATAAACATATTACTATAGTATCTACAATGTTATGTTACTTTAAAGGCTAACATCAGATTAGGCAGTGTTACCATTGGCTAATACTCATACAACTACCTAACTTAAAACAGGGTCCGCGAGAGAATCAAACATTGGTCAGACAGGGGCGAGCCAGTAAAAAAAAAGTTTTTTTTTAAAAAATCTAATTTTGCTACCACAGGTAGCCCTAAGGTAGAGTATTGCAAAAAACGAAAAAAAAATTTTTTTATTTTGGGTTACTGTAGGTGTACTGTAACTTTTAAAAATTTTTGGTAACTTTTGAACTAGTTGACAGAATTTCTCCGGACTTTTTTTAAATGGTAGAGCACATAAAAAGCAAGAAATATTGATGTTGACAAATTTTTTCAAAAAATGCCCGGAAGGCATAGAAAAAAATTAAAAACTTCAAAATTTCATTAAAAATTTTAAAAAGTTGCATTTTTCTCGAAAAAAAGTCGTTGTGTGACCGACTTTTGAAACCAGATAACGATAGCAGACGTGTTTGCCGTTCGAACGGTACTAATTTCAAAGTATAAAAATGGGGCAAATATAGGGATTTAGGCGCCTAAATATGGTATACTGTAGTCCGCTTAAACTTGATGTCAATATAACTTCTCGGAAAATACTCAGATTTTAATAAAAACTTCTGATAGTAATCTTTAGTCATGTTAGAAGTCGTAAAAAACTATTTGAACGTATTTTACATTAATTTTTTTGCTTATTGTTGGCGTACTGTAACTTTTACCTGTTTCTGTGTAACTTTTGAACTACTTGACAGAATTTTGTCAAACTTTTTCTAAATTGTAGAGCACGTTAGAGTACGCAAATATGTTGTTGATAATGTTTTTATAAAATGCCCGGAAGGCTCAAAAAATTTAATTTTAAAAAAATAAATTTTAAAAAACCCAAAATAAAAAATTTTTTTTTCGTTTTTGCCATACTCTACCTTAGGGCTACCTGTGGTAGCAAAATTAGATTTAAAAAAAAAACTTTTTTTTTACTGGCTCGCCCATGTTTGATTCTCTCGCGGACTTTGTTTTAAATGTAGATTCTACACATATCGTCACAGTAATGGAAAAAAGCAGTAAAAACAAGATGATAAGAAAAAAAAAATAAATTAATAAAGTAAAAGCTTGTACCAACTATTTACAGAGTCGGAATATGTTCATAAAATTTAAAAAGAGTATCCAAAGTACCATAATATAACAAGTGCACCAAAAGTACCAAATTCTCTTAAAACATTTAGGACCAGTACTACTAAGGCTTCAAAACACTACAAAAAAGTAAAATTTGATACCTATAGTTCCAAAATACAAATGCTGGTACCATAATTCAATAAAACCTTGTCGAAATGTATAGTAAGACTTCCTGTGACATGAAAGAACGAAGATAATAAAGAAGGCATTAGCATTCATTAAGCCAAACAAATATATAATAGAATTAAGCCCCGACTCCCATCAGAATATGTAACAATTCGGTCGACGCGTTCAAATATTACTCTGGTTAATTCAAAAAACAATTAACTGTTTAACGCCCTAGACCAAAGCCCTAGCCTAGAGCCCTAGCCCACGCCTACTGGCTCTATCTCTAGTACTAGCTCTTGTACTACTTACTAAATCTATGACTAGCCCTTGTGCTAGATCTAGCTCTGGTACTAGCCTAGCTGTAGTACTTGCTCTAGCTCTAGTACTAGCTCTAGCTCTGATACTATCGCTAGATCTAGTACGAGATCTAGTACTAGTTCAAACTCTAATACTAGCTTTCATACTAGCTCTGGATCTAGTTTTAGCTTTAACTTCAGTCTACATTACCTTCGCCTTTCTTTTTCCTTCTTTTAGCCCTAGCCTATCTAACCTTTCACGTTCTCTAACTCTATCTTTCTTTATAAACTCTCTAAATGTACGTAGCTTTTTCTCTTGAGTTTCTTATCTTTGTCATAATATTTTCTTACTTGAATATAAGCATAAACTACAGTAAATTGATCTCTTAAGTTTTCAGAGAAAAAACCAAAAATGTAATATCAAAAACCAAGACAAAAAAATAATAAAGTTAAAGCACAACAACAATCCCTTCTCCTTCAAAATATTGTACTTTTGTCACTCGACATAGATATTGCTTTAGAGGGGGACCATTTAGTTCCTTGCCCGGAAGGCATCACGCCTCTCAATGTACTATAGAAAAGCATTTTCAATTATAAACGAACTTTCCGGAATAACAAATTACTCCACGTAAACAAAATGTATAATATTGTTGTTGAACAATGTAATTGAAGGCCTGTTTTTATGCGATAAACAGGCTTTAGTTTATATGTTAGGGCTTAAGAGCTTAATTTTTTTAATTATCAAAAAAATTTGGACTTAAGGGCATTTTTTAAATTTTTGAATTTCAATTTTTTAAATTATTAGAATTTTTGTACTTTTATAGCTCACAAATTTCAAAAAATTACTTGTAAAAAGCGTTTAAAAAAGTTTTTTCGTTTCTCACCGTGCAAATACACGTAAGTTGACGACAAGACTTTATTTGCCACTTTAAAAACAAAATGATGAGTCTAAAAATTCAAAATAGATGTAACACAGAATTTGAAACTCTATGCACCATAATATATTTGAAAAATAACTTACAGACCATTATATCGTCATAATATAGTAGAAAGAACGATAAAATTATGCCATACGTTCCCGATAATGCAATTCCACAAAAACTTGCATTCTTTTGATGTAACATTCTTTACTTTTTCCAGCGAATATGATAACTCGATTGGAAACACGGTAGAACGAACAGCAGATCCTTTTACGGACATCTATAATAATATAGTGTTATAATCACAAGATGTAGAAAAGTAAATCAAAATAACTAAAAAATTAAACTAAAAAACGCGTAAAGTATAGATTTTCCAGCTTTCAGTACAATAAAAGAGTTGAAGGTCGAAAACAAAAAAACTATTAAAATCATATGTAAAAAAAAAGGGATCCGGCAGTCTGCACAGAACGTCGGCCGCAGTGCGCAAGACTAAAACGATCATTTCAATTAATTTTTTTTCGTAACCAGATAAAAAATAGATAGAAGAAGATACCAAGACGTAGTAATAGTACAATACGGTCGTAAGACGAAGATAATATTCTTAGAAACGTGTTCAATGTTTGAAAATGGCCAAATGTAAGTTATTTTTGATATTTTTTGTGATTTTAGGGTTTGAAACCAAATAATTAGAAGCAGGTCGTGGGATTGATGGGGATATATTGCTAATAGGTGTTGATATATCATTAATAGATCGAGATGTATAATAAAATATGATTTTCTTTCTAAACAGCTTTTTTTCGCTTTGGTGAAGGATTGGTGAACTAAAACAAGAATACTGATGTCATATTTTATATTTTTAATTTGTAAAGCATTTGAATAGTGTAAAATAAGGTAATGAATGTTTTATATAAGAACAAGTCGAACGTGACTTCGTGAACGGTCAATGCTGGGTTTCGAAGATGTTCACCATGGTCTAATACCTGAAAACGAAAGAAGAGCTATTGTATGGATAAATATTGCTTATATTATTAAATATGAAATTATAATTGGAGGAATATTAAAATTTTGTTAGTAAGTTGCTTTTTGTTTGTCTTTTTTGATTTTAAACATATTTTTCGCTATTTTTTAAATCTTGCACATTAGAAGCATGGAGAATATAAGTTGTCTAAATTTATTTTAATTATTGGAAAATTTTTTAGAGAAATACGTTTTGATTGAACTTTTGATGGTTCACAGAGAAGAGTTATGGTATTAAAAAGCGAGATATTTGTGACTTGAGTTATATTATCTATGAGTTTTTATCTGTTTGAAAAGTTTATATATTATATTTTATAATATTTTTCGCTTTTTAGTGTAAAATCATTTTATGTTATGTGAGTAAAATATATTTTTTGAATTTTTATTTTTAAAAAATATTTTTTTTGTGTTAAACTTTATGAAAACTCCATTTTCAATACTTTTAAATGTCCAAAATCACTTCATTTTGTTAATAACTTTTCTAGAATGCGGTGGAATTGGTTTTGCGTCTTCTTCTTATCGAGTCTACTGGTCGTATCTTGCAGGAACGTGGACGTGTTCGTTGGAAAGTCAGTCTATTTACCCTGCAATTCGACGGAAAACACGTTTTGGCGAGTGAATGCGGCTAAACACGAGCTGAACGGTACGATAATCGGTGGTGACAATGTCAATATTCAAAACCGAGTCAAACTGGTCAATGGTCATTTGTTGTTGAGGATGGTACAGCTGGATTACCATGGGATATATGAGTGTGTGGAGAGAGTGAATGGGAGTGAGGTGGTGGTTAGCGAATATTATGTCAGTAAGTTGTTGTTGAATTTTTATGGTATGGTTTGATTTGCATTTTCAAGAAGTTTTTTGATTCAATTTTTAATAATTTTGCCACTTCCAGATCCAGTTGTATGTGGAACCAAGAACATTACATCGTTTTGCAAAGACGGAGCTCCATGTATAACAACAACAAGCAGAAAGACCAAATTTATGTATTCATATTGTCCATGTCATAGTCAAGAACAACCGTTAAAGAAGATTGCTGGATATGATGTCAACTTCAAGTTTAATCTCTTTGAATTCATACATCACCCGGATAATTTGAAGTACTTGCCGTTAATTAGCAGCTTGTTCTTGTTACCTATCACGTCTATCATGTTCAGCTGTTGCACTACTTTTATGTAAGTTTTGTGGCATTTTTCATTAGAAATGAGGATTTTATGACATTTTTTAATAAAAATGAGGATTTTGTGACATTTTTTATTAGAAAGTAATCTTTTTTGATCTAAACTTTTCAGTGACTGCTGCGTCTGCGACGTGACAAAAGAAGAGGACGAGAAGATACCACTACAACATCATAATCATATTCATCCAGTAATATCTCGTGATATGGTAGATCTTTTCCCAGCTGCGTACCGTCATAACTTGGATACGACGAAGCTCGAGGAACCAGACGATGTGAAGGAATTCATAGAAAGGGTTGCCAAGCTAATCACAAACAATGCGAATGGGGAGGCGTCAAGCTCTAAAACAGACCAAGGAACATCGAGTAGAGCATTGGGACCTAGCTCTGAAAATCCAGCTCCACAGTCAAATGCATAGAGTTTGTTGAAGTAAAGGTTTAGATAGGATAATTTTGTAGGGTTTTGATATCTAAGGTTGAACCAGAAGTAGCGGGACAGAGAGAGAATTTTTTTGATTACTCTGCTCTACCCTACACTACTCCCAACTCTACCTCTTAACCTACCCTATCTTTTGCGCTATTTTACTTCAAAATGAGACTTTCCAAGATGATTAACCCATCTGTGACACGTTATTTTTAGCCTTAAATTTGGCGATTAACTGATCTATGCGATGTTTTTCTTTTCGAAAGATGAATCGTTTTTTGGCCTAAAAAACACAAAAATGTTGGTTATTCCCTTAAAGATCTGACTCATCATTCGCTTTGCTATGTTTTCCACAATTTCAGTCTAAAATCTGACTGGTCAGGGTAAAATGGAAATTGTGTCAATTTTTAAAAAATTTTGTTTTAAAATGAGGATTTTTTAAGATTTTTAGGTTTGAATGAAAATATATTTTTCAATTTGTGATCAAAAATGGTTTTATTATTTTTTAAAAATTTTGGAACGTATCTTCACTTTTTCATAATCTTTCACTTTTTCATTTTTAATAATTATTTATTGAATATTAATAATATTACACTACTAACAATAATATGTACATCCATTTACATAAGAACCTTGAGCTTGGGGAATATAGACTTGAGGCTGTTGGTACACCGGCCGGGGCCATTGTGGTGGCGGTTGGTACTGCTGAGGTACTGGCTGGTAGGACTGGGTTGCTTGGTGAAGGTGCTGACTGGGCTGATGGTACTGGTTTTGTATTTGGTACTGGTCAGGAGCTTGGTATTGTTGTGTGGCTTGGTACTGCTGAGGGGCCTGGTACTGATTTTGTGGTGTTGGCTGGTACTGGCTTTCTTGTCTTAACTGGTACTGATGTTGGTTTGTCATTTGGTACTCATCCTGATGTGTCATTTGGTACTTGCCCTTCTGTGCCATATGGTTCATGTAGCGCTGGCAATATAGTACTGGACAGCCTTTCTGCTGTCTAAGAGGCTGGTGATGCCGCTGACACAGCTCATGATACTCTGGTTCTTCTCTAAATCGTTCTGCCACTTTCTTCCGAACCTCAATCTCAATAATAGGATCAGCCCACACTGGGTCCTTCAAGATGCTCATTGATGGAGCTGAGTTGATCTTGGCTTCAGTTTCGATCATAACTTTGTCAAATGGATTACAGAAAACCATTTTTGATCAAAGTTATTGTAAGGCGAGAGCGTTGAAAGTAAGTCACTGTTCAGAAACAACAAATTATGTTGTATGGTAAACTATATGATACTAGGCTCCTTTTATAGTCTTTTTTTGGTCGATAAGATAAGTAAATGTCTGCGGATTTTGGGGCCTTTGATTAGTGCCGATTTGTGGACTTTTTATCGAAGGTTTTGTGCAGATTTATCGCTTATTGCCGGAGGGTGTTTGATAACACCTCTGGTTATGAAAAGCCGGCTTGAGGCAAGATGGCGCAGCTTTTATTGAGTTAGATAATAAGTTTATTGATTGTGAGATAAAAGTTTGAATATTCTTTGCAATATTAGTGTAGGTTTAATGTTGATTATATTTTTTTAAAGAAATAGCATTGAAAAAAGCATTTTTAAATAATTTTTTAGTTTTTTTGAGTTTTAAAATCAAGATTTTGAAATTATAAATCAGTTTATTAACCTTATTCTATCAAAGTAAAATACAATTTATGATTACATCAAAAACTATTGTATTCACTGGTATTGATGTAGGTTCTCATCCAAGAATTGAAACTTTTTTGCCAACTAAAGTTCAGCCAGATCAAATTTCGATTTGAATGGACGTTGAGCTCGCTTCTAGAGATTGGATTGCAAAATTAACGTAGGTTCATTTAGCAAAGTGTGGTGGTGTTAAGTGGGTTTGTCGCGTTTTTTTTGGTTGCAACTTTTTAGAAAAATGCTTTCAAGCTTTTCAGCTACATTTTTAGTTAAGCATTCTAGTTACAGGTTTGCATTAATGTCTTTTAAGGTTACATGAACAGTAATTAACAATACTTTTTTGTCATAAAGAGTTCGTTCATGCTTTGTGAATAGTTGGTTTTTGTAAAATACGAGCATTTTCTAGGTGGAAATATATCTACTTGTTGAGGGTTATCTTTTATATATTATCAAATGGTTATTTTATCTTATTGAGTAGGATAGGATAGCATGAGATAGAACATTTCCAATATATAAAAATTTGGATTTTTGTATGGGGTGTACATAGTAACATTATTTTGTAACATTTGTTGGCAAGATTTTTACAATACTGTAAGAAATGGCATTAATGTAGATAGGTTTTTCTTATTGTAATTTCTTGTTATAGGAAACGTCGGCATTGTATAATGGGAAAGGAAAGTAGTATGAGGTGGAATTGGAGAGGGTAGGTTAGGGTAAAGTTTGCTAGCGTAAGGTAAGTGAGGTAGGGCAGGGCAGGGTAGTTTAGGATAGGGTAGGGTAGGGTAGGGTATTGTAGGGCACAATACGGTACGGTAGGGTTTTTCTTTACTCTTTTTGCAACAATATTTACCTACTCCAATCATTTCCTCTACTCTTATTCACCCACTGACCCCCTAATCTGTTTGTTATGACAGTTCATAGTCAGTAGCCTTCACAACAAATATTTTGTCTTTTTCAAACCGTGAATCCCCGAATCCTTTGATCTGAGTTCTCAAAATATAAACTGCTTATTTCTGTGGGTCATTCAACCATGAATAAGCGTTCGTATTTACAGGGCTTAAAACTTTTTTCGTTTGTCTGATGGGGTTTCGCGCCGACTTTGCGGCACCAAAGGAATTGGGAGGAACACGGTAAGCAAGAGTTATGAGAAGATGATGGGGAGGGGGTTTTTGGTTTTGTAGACAGAGTTAAAGTTGTAGGGAAGGGCTGTAAAATACATTTTTTTAGTTTGGAAAGGGTGAGAAGAAGGGGGGGAAGAATTTGGAAAATAGGAATGGCCAAAAATGGTATGTTGACAAAAGTTTTGTCTAAGCTTACAAAACCAAGATTAGACCTGGTAAGCTGAATTTTATTAAAGGTACTGGTATCTGTTAGTTTTAACTTTTTTAGGCTTAGGACTACTAGTTTACGTCTTGTATTTTTAGTCTGACTAATTTTGGGCTTTCTAAGACAAAGCCGATTAACTTTAAACTTACTCATCTTAAGCCAAATAAGTCGAAGCTAACTGGTTCTAAGCATGTTGGTCTCAATACAGCAAAGTCTGAGCTTTAAAACAAAAGCCTACTAAGCTTAAGATTACAAAAACCTAATATAACTAAGCTTAAGCCTAATCAATATATATATCTCGAACTTTAAGTCTATTAGGCCTACTATTAATAACTTTAAGTTTACTAAAAATACGTTGAGTATTATATGTACACGCCTACTAACCCTAAGTCTACTACGTATCAGCCTAGTTAACTAGAACCATGTAAGCATAATTTTACTTATTTTAAATACATAATCTCAAATCTTTTAAAATTAAGGCTAATAAGCAAAAGCCACATAAGTTGAAACTTACTAAAATTGAAAATATTACGATTAACCTTAATAACAAGATATAGTTAACTGCTTTACAAGATATTGACAATTTTTTATTAGTTTTGTAGCCACTGTTGAACCATTCGTATTTTACAAAACGTTTTAGGTATCGCTATTCAAATCCCCAGCAAACGTGTTATTGATCATATTTCAACAAAAATGTTTGGTCAGCCATCTTCTTCTTCTCCTTTTGTCTCTTCGCTTAAGCAGTGTTTATACAGGCCGCGTCTAGTTTACAGTGAAAGAGAGGGGGAAGTGGCCACAGCGGAAAGGTCAAAAGATATTTGCATTTACAAATATTTTTATGAGTTTTGTTGGAACGATCGCTAAAACGTTCCACGATGAGTCTGGGATGAGGAGTGTGTTTCGAAGGGTTTATTATGCTTTTATTGAGTTTGGGGTGGGTTTTTTGGGTTGTAAAAGTTACAATGGGGTGGCGAGGGTTTAGTGGTCAATTTTGTATTGGAATTTGAGAGAGATCGGGCAGGAGAAAAAGGGGAAGAGGCAAAATTTGAAATGATGGTAGAAGACTACTAAAAATTTTTTAGAGGCAGGAGCTTGAAGCAAAAAACTGTTTTAGACAGCTTTTTTAGGGCTAGGGTAATTTTTTATGCAAAGGGGTCAAAACAGAACATTATTAGGATATAGGTAAGGGTTAGTAATTTTTTTAAGAAGGGGGTGAATTATATAATGCTTAAAGTTAAAGAAGAAAACAAAGTCGTATCAGCTCGTTCTATGGGATTACCTATCGGATTATGTTTTATTAGGTTAAGTTAGTTCTGTGCTCCCTTTTAATGCAAATTCTTAGAGTTAGAGAACACAGAATTATTTGAACAACCTAATATGATAATTTGATATGTAATAACTAATGTTCTTTGACCAAAAACAATATTTTTCAATAACTATTTATTTTTCCTTATCCGTTCACATAGAAAACTTGAGCTTTGGGTTTATAAAGCTGAGGCTGTTAGTAGATCGGGTGTTGCTATTGTAGTGGCGGTTGGTAGTGATGGGGTATTGGCTAGTAATATTGGGCTGTTTGTCTGTCGTTCTCTCTAGGTTGTTGGTACTATTGATGGTACTGCTTTTGGATACTGTTAAGAGATTTAGTACTGGTCTTACTGTGTCAGTTGGTACTAGCTTTCTTATTTCGGCTGGTACTTAGTTTCGTGTTTTGGTTAGTACTGGTTTTGCTTGCTATTTGGTTTGTCTTGCTGTGCCATTTGGTTTATGTAGTGTTGGCAGTATAGTACGGGTTGGCCTTTGTGGTGGCAAAGAACTTGATGATGGTGCTGACATTGCTGTTGTTACACCAGATACTGCCATTGCGTTAGCGGTTACTAGTACCGAAGTAAAAAAAAGTAGGTACATTACCTATACTTTATGCTCAAACCATGTTAAAGTGAAACAAATAGTGACCAATGCTTTCAAAAATAACGGGTTGCCAAAAACAAGTAGGTTATTTATGGCATTACCAGTCGCTTTACCGCGATTTATGCTCACACAACCCTCGGCTGTGTAATAAATCTGTCAAGAAAGGAGTTCGTCCTTGTTTCGGCACTCTTAAGAGGCGACAAATTAATTGCGGCCTTCTTTAATTCATCATTAAATCGGGTTGGTCATGTTCGCACTCTCGCAAAGTGCTTTTGGGGGTAGCCGGATATAAACATATCTGATTGAGGCATTATTAGGTTGGTAATATAGAGGAGAAAAGGAGGGAGATAGAAGAGTAGGGTAAGGTTTAAAAGCTAAGAAAGATAAAAACTCAAGCTGGGGTAGGGCAGTGGCAACTTTTAAAGAACAAGGTATGGTTTGAATAAGACTACTGTAAAGCTAGACTAGAGCTTGAGGTAAGGCGGCTTATTCGGCTAAACCTATATAGCTAGGACTATCTGGCAAGGGCTAGGACTTTTGTCTATAAGCAGTGCTAGGACTCTGTGCTACTGCTCTGTGCTAGATTTCAGTTTCGAGTTTAGGATAAGGCTAGGGGCTTCGAGCTATGGCTATGGGCTAGGGCCTTGGGCTAGGGTTCTGTGCTAGGGCTCTGGGCTAGAACTCTGGACTAGGGCTGTGGGCTAGGGATCTGGGCTGGGGATTTGGTTTAGGGCTCTGGGCTAGGGTTCTGGGCTAGGGTTTTCTGGGCTTGAGTTCTCTGGGCTACAGCTTTCGACTAGGGCTTTTTGTTTTTAATATTTTGTCTTATGAGCTTTCTGAAATGAAGACCACTTAAACATCACTTTAGCACATCTGTCATTAATATATGTTTCTAATGACGTCAGATGAAAAAACCATGTTTCAAAGGCAGGAACTGATCAAGAACATCAGTTTCTAACTTCAATTTTTTAAATTTAAAATTTTTAAAAATTTGAATTAAAATTTTAAAAGCTCCATAGTAAAATACGGATTAGTAAATATAAATTTACTTGCTATCATAATGTTTTAACTTTTTTTTCAAAAACGTTTAACACTAAAAGTCGACTCAGCAGTGTCAATCAAATTCTAACCGCCTTAAGGCTTATTTCTGAGTTTTGCAGTTTGTTTACTCTTTGTTTATAACATTGTTATTCTACTCGGTTTAAGCGGATGTGTAAACACTGTAAATGTAAATAATTTTTTTTCTGTTGTTACTGAATGTAAATCTGACATATTATAAGTTAGAAAAAGTCTTGTCGTGACTTTTTATAGTTATTTTAAAGTTTTGTCGTCAATTTATATCGGTTTTCAGGTTAAAAAGCGACAAGACGTTTGAGACACCACTATATTTTTAAATTTTTTATGATTTTCAGCCATTTTTAAATGTTTTCAACTTTTTATGTTTTTTATAATATTTTTGAGCGTGAATCAGACGTGATAACGTGCCCTTTTATTACTCTAACGTGTCTTTTTAAAAAACTTTTAAATAAAGCTGATAACGCCAGTTTAGTTTTTAAAATTTGGCCTATTTTAGGTAAAAATGAGAGAAATCGTTCATGTTCAAGCTGGCCAATGTGGCAACCAGATTGGTTCTAAGGTAGGCTGCTTTACGACAGCATGAAAGCTATGGGTTTAAAATAGCTTTAAGGCTATGGTGTTGGTCATTTTTTAATTGGGAGAAGGTTTAAAAAAAGTTTTTTCTTTGGAAAGTGACTTTTTAAATTTTTTAAAAAATTTTTTGATTTTTAAAGTTTTACCATATTTTTAACTCTTTATTTATGGTTTACTACAGTAAATATAGTACTTTTGATTACCTCTATAGCTAAAGCAAGGCAGCTTAAGCTCTTTTTTTAGGTACTATTATATTATATTAGGTTATTGAATTAATTCTGTGCCCTTCTCATTAATTTTTTTCAGGATTAGGGCTCAGAATTATTTAGACAACTTGAAAGAGACTCAGGATTATTTTAACTACCTAATATATTCTATTTAGATCAGACTTACGTTTTGAAAAAAAAATTTTTTGTATTATTTTATAATCTACTATAATATTATACCTAACCTACTATAATATCTTTAGTTCTGGGAAGTAATTTCCGGCGAGCACGGAATCACCGAAGACGGTAGCTACGCTGGCGATTCTGATCTCCAACTGGAACGTATTAATGTCTACTACAATGAAGCCAACGACAATAAGTACGTTCCTCGTGCTGTATTGGTCGACTTAGAACCAGGAACAATGGATAACATTAGAAATAGTGTTTATGCCAATCTTTTCCGACCGGACAATTTTGTCTTTGGACAAAATGGTGCGGGAAATAACTGGGCAAAAGGACATTACACTGAAGGAGCTGAACTGGTGGATAATGTGCTGGATGTGGTGAGGAAGGAGGCTGAGAACTGTGATTGTCTTCAAGGTAAGATAAGGGTAGGGTAGGGTAGGATAGGGTAGGGTAGGGTAGGGTAGGGTAGGGTAGGGTAGGGTAGGGTAGAGTAGTACAGTACAGTACAGTACAGTACAGTACAGTACAGTACAGTACAGTACAGTACAGTACAGATAATTTTTAAACAACCTTATCATTACCCAACCTCATTTCAGGATTCCAACTAACCCACTCCCTCGGCGGTGGTACCGGTTCGGGCATGGGTACTCTCTTGATCTCAAAGATTCGTGAAGAATACCCAGACCGAATTATGTCCACCTTCAGTGTAGTACCATCACCAAAAGTCTCCGATACGGTTGTAGAGCCCTACAATGCCACTTTGTCTGTCCATCAACTGGTCGAAAACACTGATGAGACCTACTGTATCGACAATGAAGCTTTGTATGAGATCTGCTTCAGAACTCTGAAGCTGACCAACCCTAACTACGCTGATTTGAACCATCTGGGTAAGGTGGCGTGGTAATTTAAATTTTTTTAAATTTTTTTTAATTAAAAAAAAATTTTTTTTTGATTTTTGAAATATAAAATTTTTAAAATTTCAAATTCCAGTGTCGATGACAATGTCAGGAGTGACGACCTGCCTCCGCTTCCCAGGTCAATTGAATGCTGATTTGAGAAAATTGGCGGTTAATATGGTGCCCTTCCCTCGACTCCACTTCTTCATGCCTGGCTTCGCCCCATTAAGCTCCAAGGATTCTGCCGCCTATCGTGCTTCTACTGTAGCTGAACTTACTCAACAGGTAGGTTAATGTAAAAGTTACTGTAGCTTTCGATGGGTTTTCTGGCAATTTTTGGTTTTTTAGGTATCAAATTTCAATTTTTTTTTGAACTGGCAGGACAGGAAAGGGCAAAATTAAAATTTTTTAAAAAATTTTTTGTTTTTAAAATACAAAATTTAAAAATTTTTTTTCAAAATTTCAAATTCAGATGTTTGATGCCAAGAACATGATGGCAGCCTGTGACCCTCGCCACGGTCGTTACCTCACCGTAGCTGCCATTTTCCGTGGTCGAATGTCGATGAGAGAAGTCGACGATCAAATGATTGCTGTTCAGAATAAGAACGCTTCTTACTTTGCCGAATGGATCCCCAGCAATGTCAAGACTGCGGTTTGTGACATCCCACCCAAAGGACTGAAAATGTCAGCTACTTTCATCGGAAACTCGACTTCAATTCAGGAATTGTTCCGACGAATCGCTGAACAATTTACTGGTAAGTAGGGTAGAGGCAGAGTTAGGTGGGGGTTGGGCCAGAGTAAAGTGAAGGTAAAGCATGGGTAAGGTAACATTTTATATCTTACCCTTCCTCACTGCACTAACACAACCTAACCAGCACAAATTACTTTTAAAAATTTCCATTTCCAGCCATGTTCCGTCGCAAAGCCTTCTTGCATTGGTACACTGGTGAAGGTATGGATGAGATGGAGTTCACGGAAGCCGAAAGCAACATGAATGATCTTATCTCCGAGTACCAGCAATATCAAGACGCCAGCGCTGACGATGAAGGCGAATACGAAGCTCAACCAGAAGTCTACGAACATAGCGATTAATTTGCATAACTTATGTCTTATTTATGTGTTTTGTACCGTGTTTTATTCAGTACTATTGGTGGTAATGTATCTGTACTATAATATTATAAAAATATAACTGTACTCTTAATAATAGTACATAGTGCCTATAATCATACGGTATTACAGTACTATCTGCACTTTAAATATTATAGTACCTAGTGCCTATAGTAATACATAAGAAGTATTATAGCCTAACATGCCTTTACTTTAACTAGGTACATAACTGACCTTGTACTCGTCTCAATTTACTTACACTGTCATAGTCATACCTACTTTCAGTATTTACTTACGTTACTTAATAAAATCTTTCAAAAACTCAGGGAATATTTTGATATAAGTCTTCCTCAAGGATAATATACCTCAAAAACAAAAGTTAATCAAATATACCATTCACAGAGTAAAACAAGTTACAACATCCAACCTTCATTCAAATATTATCACATTTACTCAAGCTTTTTACAATTTCCTCACACTAGACCTTGTAGAAGACCTGACAGACAACAAGTCTTCTGTAAAGATATCCGACGACTCTT
This sequence comes from Bursaphelenchus okinawaensis, assembly GCA_904066225.2. Lineage (NCBI taxonomy): Eukaryota > Metazoa > Nematoda > Chromadorea > Rhabditida > Aphelenchoididae > Bursaphelenchus > Bursaphelenchus okinawaensis. The sequence goes on along the minus strand of CAJFCW020000006.1, from coordinate 8,570,367 downwards.
GTTTGTCCTTCCTCACAATCAATGGTGTTATGCTGGTTCGGCTCTTGTTTGACGGAGTGCTTCTAACCGATCCTGGCGTTTTCCTCGACAATAATCCCGTATTCTTGGTTTTTATACCTAATTTAGTTTCGGCTAGTTTGTGTGCAGCTGGAGACATCATGGCCAGTCGGCTGAGGGTCGACATTCGACTGTGAGGGTTTCTGAAAGTTGAATTATTGTTGTCTTATGTATAAAACAATATCTAAGTTCTACAAAAGTGGCATAAAGCGATATTACCATTAATTTATGTCTATTTTAAAGCTTAAAACAGTTACTACGACAATCAAATGCACTAAAGCCACAAAAAGGCTATTTTAGACGATTTCAGCTCATTTTTTAAAACTTTTTCGACTGGTCGCAAATATAAATTTTCAAATATTAATTTACCTATTTATAACATAGATATTCATCTAACTCAATAATAAATATCAAGCAATTCAGACTATTCAATCATAACTTATTTAACTTTTTACTCAAATCATGTCAAAATTTTGAAAAAATATTATGGCAATTAGATAAGAACTTTTTTTAATTTTCGACCGGTCATAAAACAAAATTTTCAAATTTCACTTTATAAAATGAAAATACAGTATTTACTCTAGCGTTTTAAAAAAAATCCAAAAAACTTCAACAGCCCACCTTCAAGTTACACTAGGTTTTACCTGACCTACTACACTTTTTCGCCATTTTGACAAAAAATAAGCTTGGCCTATTCTACCTCATTTTTTCGACACGTAATGGAAGACAATTTAAAAATTTAACTTTACACGAACATCGTATAGATACTGATTTACCAAAATTTAAATTTTCAAAAAATCCCTCCCCTCTTCCCCAAATTACACTCCCCTTTCCCCAACCTACCTTAACTTCTCAGTCATTTTTTGTGAAAACGCTCGTTTCGCCATATTATTCTTCTTGATTTTATCCGCCAATTCATGTGCAATAACTTCTCTTTTTGTTGGTTCTGGTAGCCTAAAGGAAGGTACTCCATCTGGTGCTGGAGTCATGTCCGCACCGTCCAATCTGAATGGGGTACCATCGATTTGTCCCCAGGTTATGAAGGGTGAGTCTTCTGGTTGTGGGGTCGGGTTTGGCGTTGGCAGGACTTCGAAGCCTCCGGCTCCTAGGTTTTTCTCGACAATTTGTCCGGATATATCAACTTTTGGTACTACGAATTTGTTGGCTGTTTGGGTTGAAGCCTAAAAAGGTAAAGCTTTAGTTAAGAATTCAAAATTTTTTGTGCTTTTCATATTTTCAAAGCTCTTAAAAGCTCTAAAATCATATAAAAGTATGTTTTATAACAAAAAACAATGTTATCCTACATTTTTTCAACTCAAAATTTAAAATTTTGCCTTTTCTAGGCTAAAAAACTCATTTTAAAACGAAAATCTTACAGGTTCCTTCCATCCAATCGTTTTAATGTCAATTCTGGTCGCTTTTTTGTTGATTTCCAGTTGATTTCCCTTCAGGCGATCCAGGAACTCCTTGGCTGTTGGAGCTGCTTCTTCAATGTCAAAAAGTACAGTATTCTTGGCTTTATAACCCCAGTTGTCCAATCCATTCGGTCTGTCTTTTAGCTCATCTAAAAGTACATTATTATAAATCGTATCTAAATTTTGATTAAAATACCTTAAGGTATACCTTACCTAGTTCAAAAAATCGATCACTAACAGCTACTGCCTAATAATAGCCTTACTTTATCTACAATATAACAAGCAAAACTTACCGGGTTTTCTAGCCTCAATCATTTGAATATCAGCCTCTTCCGCCATAGGTATGGCCTTCCGAACAAACTCAGCATTATGTTTCTCTTCAGCTTTGTAAATCCAATTATGTACCTTACGATGAGCTTCTTCATCAAGTTTACAAACATCATGAAAGCTCTTCGTATCTTCACTAACATAATTATCCACAAAACTTTGTACTGTGTGCTTCTCCACATCAACTGCAGTGCTTGGACCCGGTTTTTGCTGAAATTGTTAATTTTTTAAGCTGTTTCTTTTGAAATTTAGGTAATAAAGCCTCCAATATTCACAAAAACACTTTTAAAATCCGTATAATACCTGTGTACACCATTATATACATAAAAATTACCTAAATTTAGAAACATCAACAACAAAACTTACATTATCATCAACTTCATTAGTCCCTTCCTGATTAGCAATCACTTCCATCTCCGTATCAACATCAAACCGTCGTTCATCTGGATTATATCTTCTGGCAGTGTTTTTGGGACCTTGTAAAGTGTCTGCACTAAATTTCATCTGAATACGGCGTAACGCTTCCACATCGTTCCGTTCTACAGCATCTAGGTACTCTTGTTGTGCCTAAAAAAATATAATTAGTAAATAAAACATAATTTTTTGAGAATTCTACGTTCTTTTATATAGGAAACCTTATAATGTTGCTTTACTCATATAAATTAAACTGTTAAACACATATTTCTGTGATAAAAAATTTTTTTATACAACATCTTCAAAGCTTGAAATCTAAAACAATATTTCTATTCAAAAACATTTTTAAAAGCTCCTAAAATCAAAACATATTTTAACAAAGTCATACTTTTAACTTTGGAAGCTCTGGAAAGTAATCCCGCACAATAATCTTTTGTAGATCTTCTGTAAATTGATCTTCTGACAACACTTCTCTCGGCTTTTTGAAAACCTTCACTGGTCGATTCTCTTCGCTCAAAACCACTTCCAAATTCGACTTTTCCGGCTTTCGTACAACTGCTACAGTATTGTAAAGTTTAGAAGCTTTTCTAGCCGATTCTGTCAGGCGTTTATCGTCCAAATCGTCCATTTCAACTACACCAATATATTTGATACCTGAAAGAAAAGATAGATATTAATATAGAAAATAAAATAAAATCAAATTAAAATATCAAAAAAACTTACTTTTTTATTTAAATCAACCTTGAAAAACCACGATTTCAAAATTAATTTTAAAATTTTTTTCGAAAAATATAATTTTAGAGATAAACTTGACACATAAAGAGAATGTGAGTCAAGTATTTCTTTATAGGTGTAGTTTGTAGTTACACATGGAGAACTTACTGTAAACTAAAGTGTATATTGTAAAAAATGGTTTCTGAACATCAAAGAATATTTGTCAAGTTTATTTAATTGTAAAAACTTTGAAAATTGATGTTTGTTTGTTTTTGCTGACATGGAGAACATTTTTTGTTGGTTTGCGTTAAGTTTTACAATGTAAAACATCATTCTTCATTAGAAATAGGTATGTTTTACTTTGCAAATGTTTTTCTACATATATTTATTCGTTTTCAGATGACCTTTAAACGCTAAAAAACGCCATCTGAATCAAGTTGTTAATCTCTAAATTTGTCCTACTTTACTATAGTAACAAAACTGGTCAAAAACTTTTAATTCCCAACAAAATTGATCATGTAAACGTATTGACGTAGTCACCAAAGTTCTGCGAACATTACAACGTTATTATTAATTTGCTTTGATGAACTGATCAGGAGGTATGAGAAAAGAAAACTAATTGCCTTCAGGGGAATTTGAACGGAAATCTTTCTGATAAGTGGCTTCAATTTGCAAATCCGTGGATTCGCAAAAGCGAATTTGGAACGTGGTCAAGGTTTTAGGTTATACTTTAACTCATAGGTGTAGATTTTAGTTATTCTACTTGCTTTAGGTATCCATATTGGTTTAGGTATCTGAAATAAGGTTTGAATCGAATTTTAGTTGGTTTGAGGCCTTAATAAGTTGTTTGGTTTCTCATTTTAGCCATAAATTCACTTTCTCTTCCTAATTTTTACATTACATTGCCATTCTCTATAAACCTATTATATTGTTTATCAGCTTCATCATCTACTACAATATAAATAAATTGAAGCCAAGGCTTTTAAAAATTATCTATTGGTCTTGTTTACTAAAAACTAGTGTCAATAGTACTGTATCTACTTGTAAAAGGCACGTACTTCATTCTTTCACTTTTTGTCTATTAAAAAATGGCAGATTTTTGGAAACACCGCTTTAGGTGGTTTATATTAGCCATAGGTATGACATGCTTCTCTTCTTTGGCTTCAAATGCCGTTGTTTTTAATATGGTTGTTGTTTGTATGGCTTCTGATTCGAATACTACTGTAAGTTTTTGAATTTTAGGTAACAAAGTAGCTGAAAAATAATAATTTTAGGTAACAAAAAGGTTAAAAATTAACATTTTTAACCAAAACTATCTTGAAAAACTAATTTCTTATGTAAAATAATTTTATTTTAGGTAATAGAAACCTTCCCACCCCTAGACTACACTCAATATGAAATCACACAAACAAATTGGGCATTGGGCTTAGGAACAGCGATAGGTACGATACCATTTAGTGAAGTGTACTCAAGGTATGGGGCTAAGTACCCATTCTTTGGAGCTTGCATCTTATCAGCATTAGCAACCGCTTTAATGCCATTTGGAGCTGAAAGTCATTTTGTTTGGCTTTTGGTTTTAAGGGTTTTGCAGGTAAGATATTACAGTATCTTGTGGAGCAAATTACGGTAGTTTTACAGTAGAGTAAGGGGTAAAAAAGTAAGCTATAGTCTGGTAGGGTAAGATAAGTTAGAATATGGTAGAATAGAGCAAGACAGGAAGGGTACGGTAAAAAATGTAAATTAAGGTAAGATAGGGTAATGTAAGGTATATTAAGTTGCCATAAAATGCAGTAGGGAAGTTACGGTAGGTAATAGAATAGGGTAGGGTAAGCTAGGATAGGGTAACATATGATAGGGTAAGGTAGGGTAGGGTAGAATGTTTCACTGTAGTATAAGGAACGGCAGGTTATGGCTGGCAATGGTAATATATTTAAAATTATTATTTCAGGGCATTGCCTTTGCGGCTGATTTTGCATCAGTGGGATTACTGTGCAGTAAATGGTCGACAGTGGAGCAAACTGGTCTTTTTATATCTTTAGTTACCATATATTCACCTTTATCAGTTGGCTTTACCAATGTTCTCAGTGGAATTGTGAGTTTAATATTTTTAAAATGAAATTGCGACTTTTTGGTCAAAAATTTGATAAAAAATTGGATTTTAGGTCTAAAAGTAGATATATAATATAACTTTAGGTAAGAAAAAAAAATAAAAAAATATTGTTTGGTCAAAAAGTTCAAGGAAAAGCTTATATTTTAACCTATTTTGATCAAAAATGATTTTTTTAGGTATGCGGCTCAAATCTAGGCTGGCCAATGGTCTATCACTTTCATGCTGTAGTAGCTATTGTCGCCGCTTCATTTTGGTTGGTTTTCTACGAAGATAGTCCAGCTATGTCATCAAGAGTGTCACCTAAAGAGCTGGATCGAATTCGAGAAGGAAGGGCCAAGAAAGAGCTGGATTATGGTGAACCGGCTCCTTATGGGGTAAGAAATGGCATTTCTCGGCTAAAATCTGAAATATTTTGAAATTTTAATCTTTTTTTTAAATTTTTTTTCGAAAAAATTTAAAAATTTAATTTTTTTTTAATTTATAATTTATTAAAATAATGCCATTTCCAATTCCAGAAACTCCTAAAAGACCCAATAATATGGTCGATTTGGTTCAGTGGCTCAATGGAAGTGTTTTCGACCAACTTTCTAGCCATCTATGCTCCACTCTACATACGATATGCTTTGGGATATACAGTAGAATTTACTGGATACTATTCTGGAGTGGCAAGAATGATGCAAGTACCATTAAGATTGACTGTCGGCTTCTTTGGACATAAAGTAACGTAAGGTCTTTGTAAAATACGTAATTCTGAATTACTGATTTAAATTACGTATAGTATATTTAGAAAGGGAAGGGGCAGTCAAAATTATTTTAAAAAATCAGGGGTATGGCAGGATTAAAAAAGGGAATAAAAAAGGGTGGGGGTAGGCGGATTGAGAAAAAGTAGGGTAAAGCAAGACAAGGTAAAGGTAGGGTAAGACAAGCGTAGGGTAGGTCAAGGCAAGCGTAAGACAAGGGAAGGCAAGGTAAGGGTAGGTTAAAGCAAGGGAGGGTAAGAGCAGAGCAAGACGAATCAAAAAAAGTTAAGGAGAGAGTAAGGCCAGGACAAGGCAAGGGTAGAGTAAGGGTAAGGCAAGGACAGGGCAAAGCGAGAAGTAAGATAAGGTAAGTTAAGGTAAAATTGGGGTAGCGCAAAAGAAGGTAAGGGTAGACCAAAGTAAGGAATGATGATAGGAGCAATTTAAGGTAAGGGTAGGGCAAGGAGAGTATGGTATGGTATGTTAGGAATTACTTTATATACACTAACTTATAATGACTTTAAATATTCTAGATTTCTATCTGAAAAGAACCGTATAATAACCTACAACACCATAGCCCTGGTCGGTGGAGGCATCTCAATGCTTCTCACTCCTATAACCTCTCACCACATCCCCTTCCTAGGCATCTTCTTCATGTGTATGGTCAACTTCACCACAGGCGTCTGTTCCTGTGGCTATTGGCAATCAGCCCTCTTATACTCAAGACAACATAGTCACTTCGTAATGGCAGTGGTGCTATTTTCAAAGTGTATCAATTTATTCTTGAGCCCATTATTAGTGGCCATATTTGTACCAGATGTGGACCAAAACTCCCAATGGACAATAATATTTGTGGGTGTGGGAGTGTTGATGATATTGGCAGGGGTAATCTTTATTAAGTACTCTGAAGCCACCCCTGCCAAATATTTGGAGAAAAGTGAAAAGATTACGGTGGATTTTCCGAAGGATGAAAAGCAAGATACGAAAGAAGATACCACGGTAACTAGTGGGAATTTGAAAGTTAGTTCTGTTTAGATTTGACATTTTTGAAAAATTGTACTGTAATTTGGTTGTAATGTTAATTTTAACTTTTTTTGCTATTTAATAGTATGGTTGGTCAAAAAGTAAAGAGAAAAGCCTAAAAGGTCATACTGAAAAAATTCTTGTAAATTTTTAATTTTGTATGTAAAACTATGTTTGTTTTGTAAATAATGAAAAGTAATAATAAAGTGCCTATTTTAATTAAACTAATTAAGAACTCAAGGCAAATGTAAACTTTCAGTAGAGCACACCATGTCTAATATCTCACAATGTGTAAGGTATTTGACTATATATTTGTACTCTTTTGAGCTAATATCTGAGTCATTGTTTATTTTGTTTTACTATGGTTTTTGAATAGGTATGTTACTTTCAAAAATTGAAAGGTACAAAAGGACAGAATAACGATCAAAGTACTTGAGCCTTCAGGTTTTGACCCAAGGTTTTTAGATGTAAGTTTACGTTTATCGGCAACGAAATTTCTTTATAACTAGCAACTTTTTACTCTCCAGAAAAACGTCACAGTACTTTTAAAACTCCTGTACACCAAAACTGTTTTCTGACAAACAAATTCAAAATCTCTGGTTGATTCGTTATCCCGTAGTTTTACACTAATTCTTTTAAATGTGATAAATTGCCTTATTATTATAACCTTTTTTTTAACACACAGCTAAAATCATGAAAATTAATGTAACTGTACATATATCGTTTATGTGGTCAAATAACGCAGTGAAAGAAAGCCTTCACGAATATGCCATAGTTTTCAAGTTACATTAACTTTACTGTGATCTGACTTATTCTGAATTTGAGTTCTACTGTATATTCTATAAAAAAAGTATATTCACGTTTTTTTTATATTTTGTGTTGATTTTTGTTTTTCAAAAGTCACAAAACAAGTATGTTTTATCAGTTTTTAAAGATTGATCTGCCTTTTGTAGCAAAAACATTCCCACAGTGTAATAACATAACATAAAGGCTACCCTACACTCAGGGCCGGGCGCGAGGGGGGGGGGGCCCCAGAAAACATTTTTCGAAAAAAGTTGAACGTGGTCCCCCCCCTGTGGATTTTTGGAAAAAAATTTTCGCAAAAAAATCGGCACAGACTTGTGCCGATTTTTTGGAACCCCGCCCCCAGACCAAAAGTCCCCGCCCGGCCCTGCCTACACTAGTTATAAAGTAGTAATAGTACATATTATACAAACCTTGCTAAAAAGTTTCAAAACATCAAAACAAAATCCAGCCGCTCATTGAACTTGATGTTATGACCATACTGTCGATAACGTAGCACTTTTTGCTTCTTTGATTTCTGATTCAATAAAGGCTTAATTTTATTCAAATACTCAACTACTTTTGACTACCTTTTTTATTTTTCGATAATTTATGATAAAACAATGAAAAACAGTTACTTTGCTTATTTTTGGAACGTCATTCTATTTAGTTTTGATTGAAATTTTCAAAAAATCGAATTTTTAAATATTTTTTTTTTAGTTTTTGAAAAAGATATTGATTGCCAAAATAAATCTAAATTTGTATTGTTCTACCAATTTTTTGACTGGTAATTTTGTATTTTTAGTTTGAAAGTAAGTTAATGATCTCAAAAGCAGATACAATTTGAGTAAAAGCAGTCATTCTATAGACTTTTTGACCAATTCAAAAGCTGAAAATTTAAAATTTAGCTCTAAATTTTAATTTTTTTAACGTTGAAATAAGAAAAATTAAAACAAACTGTCATTTTTAGCTTAAAAAGTACTGTGTTGCCTATTTTTAGTCGCACCAATCTCAGAATATGACCACTTTTTGGAACCATAGATTTCGTTTTTTCATTTTATTTATTGGTATAATATGCTTTACATCACTGGCATCGAATGCCATGGTGTTCAGTATGGCCGTTGTTTGTATGGCTTCTGATTCGAATACTACTGTAAGTTTAAATGCATTGTAAAATACGAAGACGACCTCTGTTTTGTTCAAAGAAATGTTTGAGGTACGGAAAAAGTCTTTTCGTTAAATTACTATGTTTATTTGCACGTCCAAACACGACAAGACTTTTTTATATTAAATAACCTACTTTACCTTAAACTGCCTTACCCTACCTTACTCAATAACATTATTAATCATTTTAGAGGCTGGTCTCCTTCCCTCCACTAAATTACGATCAATTTGATATTACTCAAACAAACTGGGCACTAGCGATAGGTACAGCTTTAGCCACAGTGCCGTTTAGTGAAGTTTATTCTCGATTTGGAGCCAAATACCCATTCTTTGGAGCTTGTGTATTGTCAGCATTGGCCACAGTGGCAATTCCATTTGGAGCAGAAGCTGGCTTTGCTTGGCTTCTGTTTTTGAGGTTCTTGCAGGTAAGCAATTTGAAATTTATGTTCATATAAAATGTACGACAGGGCAAACGTATTTTACTATAATTCTTGTTTTTCGAAAATTTAAAAAATTTTTATAAAAAATAATTCTTTAGGGTATAGCCTTTGCTGCTGACTTTGCATCAGTCGGTTTGGTATGTAGCAAGTGGTCCACATTGAAGCAAAGTGGTCTTTTCATTTCGTTGGTGACGTGTTATGCACCCTTATCAGTCGGATTTACCAATGTCATGAGTGGTTATGTAAGTATACAAAAAAGATATGTCTAGTTATACAAATTACAGTGTACATGGACGTATGTTACATCTACTTTCTCTTTTTTTTCCTTAAAATGCAGTTTTTAGGTATGCGATAGCAGTTTCGGCTGGCCGATGGTGTATTACATTCATGCGGCCATTGGTGTTGTCGCAGCATTCTTATGGCTCGTTTATTATAAGGATACCCCAGCCAAGTCGATAAGAGTATCAGCTAAAGAATTACAAAAGATTCAGAAAGGTAGAGCTGATAAAGAATTGAGTTACAACGAAACCACACCTTATCTTGTAAGTCAATTACCTTACTTACTTTGTCCTACCCCATTCCACCTTGCCCTATCCTACCCTACTTATCCTAGGCCCTATCGTACCAAATTCATAATGTTTTCAGCGTTTACTAAGAGATCCCATCATCTGGTCGATTTGGTGTAATGGTTGTATAGAAGTCTTTGCCACCAATTTCTTATCAGTATACGCAGCCTTATACATGAGATATGCCCTTGGTTACAGTGTAGAATTAACTGGCTTTTACTCTGGTATCTCAAAATCAATGCAAATGCCTACTCGTATATTGGTGGGACTTTTTGGACATAAAATAAGGTAATATGGTATCAAAAACTATTATGGTCTCAAAAAGAGTACTAAACTAAGATCTTCCTCTTACCTAACTAATCCAATCCTTCCAGCTGCATATCCGAACGTCAACGTGTAGTCCTCTACAACAGTATAGCCCTAATTGGTGGTGGTATATCAATGTTCTTAATCCCAATATCCGCATATTCTTCAGCCTTTCTGGCCGTCTTCTTCATAGGCTTGGTCAACTTTTGCACTGGCGTCGCATCTTGTGGCTTCTACCATGCTGCCATTCTTTATTCAAGACAACATTGTCATTTTGTAATGGCTGTCATATTATTCTCACAATGTGCCAATTTGTTCATTGGACCCTTATTGACAGCCGTTTTTGTGCCCGTCATGGAAGACATGACTCAATGGGCCGGTATCTACATTGTCAGTGGAATATTGATGGTTGTGGTAGGTTTGGTTGAAAAATTTATCATTTTTGTATTCGACATAACTCAAAAATTATAGTATTCATATTAGAAAACCTAAAACGTTTTCAAATTTACCATAATTTATAAGTTGCAGTAACTTTACCGCAACCCTAAGTATTCAAAAATTCTTAAAAACTGTTTAACGAAAACTTTTATATTTTAGTGTGGATTAGCATTCATCAAGTATTCCGAGATCGCTCCACCACCATACCTCACGGAAATCAAGAAAATAACCGTAGAAGTTCCAGTAGACGACTCCGCCAAACTTAAACTTTAATGTAAAATAAAAATTTATTTATTAGTAATAAATTATAAAGTATATTTTAAAAACTTGACTAAAAATTGGTAAAAGATTCTCTAGACGCCGTAGTTTACCTTACTCATCCAACATTTTCCTCAAAAATAATAAATAACTCAACGCTTCGCCAGACATTTCGTTTTCGTGGCGGGACCAAAATAATTATAGAGTGTAATTTCGAGTAGACGCGATATTGTCTGACGAGCAAGTTAGAGCTGTTTTCCACAAGAACATGTTATTATTTTTTACTCATAGCTTTCAAAATTCGTATATTCATTAAAATCGAAAAGTTTTTAATCGATAAACTTGAAGACGATTGTCTGGTTTTTGTTGTTTTCTAGCTCGCTGGGTGGGTTTTGAAACGGTGTCGGCTGCGTGAAAGAAAAAGATTTTGATGTTATTGTGTTGTTTTTAAATATATCTTTGTTTTTTTATTTTTTAAAATATTTTATATGCATTTTACTAAAATTTTTGTTACTTTGATTGATTTTACTTTGAAATTGGTGGCTCTGCTTTGTTTCTTAATAAAATTGTATAGCATTTGATATAAAGTATATTATAAGTTGTACATTTTAACATTACCCGGGTTGTAAGCGTGCTTATAATACAAATTGTGACTACAAAAACTAATTTTGTTGATATTTATTTCTTTTTTTTATTGTTTTAGACATGAATGGAACGAGTAGTAACAATACAGATGAATCTTTACCTCAACCTGGCACGTCAAGCCAACAATCTCAGGCTGTAGCATCTTTAGACAGTTTAAGACGTCCAGAAAATGTTGATCAGGAAACTATACAAGGTAATTCAATTATTTTATGTTATTTTATGGTTTTAGGTACAAATTAGAGGTATACGTTAAGGCAAAAAAACTTTTTTGAACTTTAAAGTTGTCGGACTTGAAGGTTATGATGCAGAATAGTTGTAAAAGTCTATAGAGCTTGTGTTAATATAGATTTAAGCTAAATATATTGTTTTAGACATTAGTAATATTGTCTTTTGCAGAATTTCTCATACATATCCACGGGTTTTTAAAGTCAACGGGTTTATCGAATGTTGCCGATGCTTTGGGGGACGAATTGAATAAACGGCAGTTTGTACCACCTCGAATAGGGTTTGATGGATCTGAACACACTCAATCTTTAACACAATTTGTAAGTATTTTTTATCTTTTTATTGGAATTTAGGTATCAACTATGTACTTAAAGTTTTTAGTTTGTTAAAGTTTTCCTTTGTTACTATATTATCGAAATTTTAGTTATCAATCGCCCAGCCTTACTCAACAAACCTCTTGGAGCTCTTCTCACGGACAAAGGAACTAACTAACTCAACATTACCTCAAACACTTCATAATTCAAAAGTCAGACTGTTTACGACAAAACGGACAAATCTGGCTAGAAGGAATGACTTAAATCAACATTTTACCTATTCTTTGCTTAATATGGTACGACCAAAACCAAAACAATTTCAAAATACTCAATATATGAATATTCTGAATGCCAGAGAGATGGGGCTTAAGGTTGGACAGCGAATATTGATGCCTAAAACAACATGGGGAAGATTGCAAGAGCACGGGAAGTTTTTGGGACATTTGAGTCAAGTCTTTTGTGTTTGTTTCGATAGAACTGGGCGATATGTTGTCACGGTAAGATTTTTAGGTAACATTTTTTTAAAATTTAGGTTTTTGAGACAAATATTGAAGCAGCTATTATAATATAAGAATGCTCAGTACATCTTTGGGTTTCACTCTATTTTATGGCATCTTTAGGGTGGAGATGACAAGCTAATCAAAGTTTGGGACACAGTAACTGGCCTATTGAGATATACCTTTAGAGGTCATGAAGGAGAGATTGCAGATTTGTCTATAAATTTGGAGAACACATGTTTAGCTAGTGGATCTACTGATAAAACAGTAAGGGTATGGAGCTTGACAAATGGTCAACCGTTGATGATATTCAAGAATCACAAGGCACTGATAATGGCAATTCATTTCTTGCCATTTTATGAAGGAAACATCAGATGGCTGGTGTCTTCCAGCTCGGATTGCAAAGTCGTCTTCTATCGGTATGATGCTGATAACCTTGTCTTTGAGTAAGTTATGTTATGTTTGAGCTTGATATTAGGTTGTTCAAAAAACTTTTGAGCTTCTTTCAAAGCTAATTTCCGGGGGGCAGGTGGCTCAGAATTTTTTGAACATTTAAATTGTGACATAAATTTTTAACACTTGTTGTTTTTAAGTGAACTAGCTGTTAAAAAATACTTACTAATATTGAAAACCTTATTTTAGAAGCACCCCATATGAGTTTGAAGAACGTGCGATGTCTGGAGCCAAAATGGTAGCCGCATCTTACTCATCAGGAGGCAACTTTGTCATCACTGGTGGAACAGAAAAGCTGGTTTATATCTACAAGTTGTCCTATCATAAAGTCGACAGAGTCTATGAGTTTATGATTCATAATGTAAGTTTATATATTAGTTTTGTTTAAGGTTATACAGAATTTGGCAATTTTTGGGTTTGCACGGTGCAAAGAAATTAAATAGACTGCACTGTGCAGACTCAAATTAACTGCACCGTGCAGACTTAAAGAAACTGCGTCGTTCAGACTTTAAATTGTTTAAATTGGGCTTTTTATAGGAGACCAATGATTTTTTTCGAAGTTTTAGATATGAAAATTATAAAACTCGGTTTGTTTTAAAATTTTATTCACTTTAGGACAAAATTGAAAGCTTGGTATGGGCCAACAACAACTTTTGGTTTGCCAGCGGCTCAAAAGACGGAACTGCCAAAATATGGTCGTTACAATCAAACGAATGGCATTCAACTGATCTGGTGCTACCTAAAAATATGTGAGTTTGTAAAATACGTTCAGTTGTCTTGGTGTCTATATTTTTTGATGTTTAGGTAATAAAAATGTTGAACATTGTAATTTCGGAACAAAAGAATTTGTTTTTAATTCCGTATTTTACAAAAAAAAATAAATTTCAGCGAAGAATCAGCAGCCCAATCAAGTCAAAACGCCTCTCAAAACCCGACAAATCAAGCCAAAAAAGCCTTCAAACTCAACATGTTATGCTGGTCTTCGGACGATACAAAAGTCATCAGTATTGGCAATGATTTCTTTCTACGAGTATCAGATGCACGAACTGGAGAACTGTTGAAGCGATTGGAAGGACATACTCAAAATGCATATGTCATTAAGAGTCACCCTGTTTACAATGAAGTCATCGTATCTGCTGGGCATGATGGACAAATTTGTGTAGGTTTGGAGGGGGGGTGGGGGGTGATATCGATTTTTTAATAATTTTAAGGGAGGGGATTTGAAATTTTAAAGATTTAAAAAAAATAAAAAAATGTGGTTAAAATGGCAGTAAAATGACAGTAAAATGACTTAAAACCGTTTCAAATTGGTCAAATCTGGTCAAATGTACTAACAAATATAAACTATACCCAAAAGACTTCACAAAATAATAAAAACCAAGACAAATTAAAACAAGTTTATAAAAACTAAATAATATAACACTAAACTACAAGCTGACTACTGTTTCTGCTTGAGATGTTGTCTTAGCAAGCGATGAGACGACCCTTTCAATGCATTGTACACATTGGCAGGTAATAAACGTGGCACTTCGTCGTCGTTGATGAAAATGGCACGGAGTTGGTGGTCTGAAAAGGGAAATTTTAGGTAACAAGTAAAAAATGGGGAGTTTAGGTAACAAATTTTTTAATATTTAAAAATATGTTTTTGAATGTTCTTACCATTGATAATAACATTGGGAGCCCACGCCTCGATCATTTTTAAGAAGTAAAACACACCAAACAAGAACGCCGTTCCAATTGGCCCTTGATCGTCTCGTATAACCACAATCTTGTCTAGATGGTAAGGGTAGAAAATCTCCTGAAAATAGACAGTAAAATACGTTGAGACGCTTGAATAATACGAAGAAAACATATCAAACAAGAATAATATAAAAAAAATGTAAAAAGAATGGTCTAAAATGCCTTCGAACCCAAACAAAATCACACAGAAACTCACATCCAAGTTCACCTCATTAATATCCTTGGGCACGTTGAACAAGGCCACCATACCCTTCTTCTCCCTATTCACATGCCAACAACTACCATCTCCTTTGTGCTTATACAGAGCCATATCTTTGGGCGGGTACTGAACTTGAATGGTCACATTCGGATTCTTCTCCATCTCCAAATCATCAATATATTTTGTGCCCACCGTGATCTCCAACTCCTCACCATCCGACTCGAACTCCGAATCGGAAATGTTGAGTTGATCAATATCCATGACATAGTTTTGGAGGTTCTGGATGGCCTCGTCCGGGTCTTCCTCATATTCGACTTTGACGGGAGTGTTGTGAACGCGTTTTGTCATCCTGATTTTTACAATTTGGCTATTCAAACTGAAAAATTTTAAATTTAAGTTTGATGAAGGGAAAGTTGAGTTCAAGGTTGGAATTTTAAAAACTGAGGTTAATATTTGGATTTTGAGGTAATAATAGGTCGTTCAAATAATTTTGGACGCTGAAAATTTGCTGTTAGAGATGGCAAAGAATTATTTGTAAGAACTAATAGTTGGTCTAAAAGCTGTGAAACTGCTAACGTAGTAGAAGCTAAAGGTCAAAAAGTATATAGAAAAATGAAAATTATCATAGATTTGTTTGAAATTACAGCAATTTATAAAATTTTTGATCAAGAAACATAAAATGAAATTTTAACAGCGTTTTTCACTCAAAAAAGTGGAAAAAATTAAATTCTAAGAACTTTTTGACCAAAAAATCTATAAAAACCAAACTTCCAACAACATTTTGACTTTAAAATGTAAAAAAAACAGAAATGACAAGAACTTTTTGACCACACAATTGCAAAAAATGTAATAAAACTTACTTTGCGTTGTTGGACTGCACGTGACGACAACTTTGCACAATGTAAAAAGAAATGAGAAAATCGAAAAGAAATTGCGGTTTTTATAGTCATTGAAAATTTGCATATTTTCCAAAAAATTAAAAAAAATAAAATAAGAGTTTTGAATTGTCGAAAAATATTTAGTTTATTCAAATTTGGGGGTTTTTTATGTTTTTGTTGTGGGGGTTTTAATTGACTGTAAGTAGACCTGAAAGCCCGACCTCGGGCAGGCCGAAGCAAATTTCGATGGCTAGTCTCGAACCAACGCGTCAGGGGTCCAGCTTAGGCACCGCAACTATTAAGTTATTCAATACAATAATGATGAACGTATTTTACAGGTATGGGACATAGAAGAAGGTCGAGCCATTTGGAAGCATTCGAATACAGATGAATTCACTCAAATTCCAATACCCATTTATGATTTGGCAATGCGACCGGATGGTGATCTGATGGCATTCGTTGATAATGGCGGAGTTTTGTCGCTTTATGGCCTCGGGGAAAATAGAAAAAGTCTGGAGAAGCCGAGACATCAGTTCTTCAATACTGACTATGAGTAGGTTATAAGCTTATAAAGGGTTTAAAAATGGTAAAAATTGAAGTTTTATTGGATTTTTTTGAAACTTTGATAATTTTTTTAAAAATTTTTAAAATTTTGAAATTTTAATTTTTTTACATTTCCGCGATAAATTTTGAATTTTAATGCCCTACACTTTAGAGAATTTATGCACGATCCAAATGGCTTAGCCGTGGACATCTTTGGAGCCCCACTCCACCTCCCAGCCGAAGTACCGCACTATGTTAACATAGAAGGTGCACCATACCCAGAAGAGTTCCAAGCTAACGTCCCAGGACACGGCACTCGACTAGATGAAGGAGAACTCATCTGGAATGAAGAACATCGAATCATTCCTCAACTGGGTGAATCAGAACTGAATGTATTGATAGAACGACAAATGGCCAAGAAGAAAAAAGAATTATTGGAGTTTGAAAAAGCAAGCGAGGTCAAGATGGACAAGGAAGCGATGAAAATGCTGGCTGAAAGAGCTGAGGCTGAGAAGCAGAAGCAAAGAGAAGAAAGGCTTCAGATTCAGAGGAGGAAGAATCAAGGTAAAATTTGGTTGAAGTTGGTGAAAACTGATTTTTAAAATCGATTTTTGCCGTTTTTATTATCTAAAAATGAAAGTTTTATAATTTTTTGATTAATATATGGTTTTTACTATGAATTTTTAACCAATTAATTGTAAAATGTTTAAAACATAGGTATAAAATAGGGTATTTTACGGTTAAAGTCGAGATAAAATTGATTTTCCTAACAGATTTTTTAAGAAAATCAATTTTCAGAGCGCCGAACCTTGATGAACGAAACATACGAACGTTTAATGAACAGAGACTACCGCTTCGAAGAACAACAGGATGATGACGAAGACGATTCCTCATATTCGGAAGGCGAAAACGAACGTGTAGTCAGTAGCAGAAGAATAATATCGGACGAGGAAGAGGAGGAAGAAGACCTGGCACAAGACGAAAATGACAGTGATTTTGATGTAAGTGAAGGAGTAGGTATAGGGAAGAAGTAGGGTAAAGTAAGGTAGAGTAGGGTATTGTAGGATAGGGTAGTATGCAGGGTTGGCAACAGGGCAGGGCATTGGCTATTTTCCATGCCCTGCCCTGTGCCCTGCTATGCCCTGCCCGGTACAGGGCATTTCAGTTCCGTGCCCTGCCCTACCCTGCCCTAGGGCAGGGCAGGGCATTTACTATTATAGAGCCTAAAAGTCAATGAACTTGTAAATACCATGAAATACGTACAATAAAGTGTTGTTAAAGCCTATCAATTTTGATACACTTCAAATTGGGGGCGATTTTGGTACTAATACTTCGTTTTTGGATATTCGGCGGAGACCGGCGGAGGCTATTTTTTCCTTTGACCAATGCAAAACCGTGACTTTCTTTTCCTATGACTCCTACTGATTTGTCAAAACGTTTTGAAACAAAAAAATGTGTTTCTTTGCGTCGGCGGACAATCGGCGGAGAAAAACGGCGAAAGCCATAAACTCAATACAGAAGTTGTGTTGTGTTAGATTTAAAATATTTTTGGTATAGAGTAGTTCGCTATACAAGAGTTACACTGTATACTCACCCTTTACTTTAGTCATTTACCTAAAAAATTGACTGAGTTTATGGCCTTCGCCGATTGTTTGCCAATAACATTTCATAAATTTTTTACTTGATTAAGGTCATTGGAAAACAAAAAAAAACACCTTGATTTTTGTCCGGTGAATAAAGGTTGAGATTTAGCGGATTCTTGGTTTTCGCCGTTTTTCTCCGCCGAGTATTAATAAACAAAGTGCCAATACAAATCCGCTTGCAATTTCAAATGTACTTTTCCGGGTTTTGATAACAGCGCCCATCTCAACATTAAATTCCGATATTACTCAAAAAAAGAACGATAGAGTCTGGGCGACTGTGAAGATTTCTACAAACTTTTTGACCGGTCGAAAAAATCAGAAAAGACGAATTCAACCAGTTGATTTTTTAATGAACACGTAATTAGCATTGGCCGAGTTTACCTCAACCGTGTTAAATGCATCGCGGTTTCAACAAAAATTCTAGAAAACCAAATACGCAGTTGCGTTTCGACTGGGTTTGAGCATTACCTTTCTTTCTCTATGCTCTCTCACTTTTTGCCCGCCAAATATTGTAAAAAAAGCGTATTTTTTGGTCAAAAGGAGTGGTCGGAGCCTCGCGCCGAAGGAAGTAATTGAACGGCCCGAGCTTGAAAAAGGAACAGAAAACAAAAAAGGAAAAAAATATTTTTTTACCGGGCATTGCAGGGCATTTACAGGGCATAGGGCATGCTCTGCACGTGTGAAGCGCATGCCCTGCCCTGCCCTGTGACCGATCAGAAAAAAATGCCCTATGCCCTGCCCTAGGGCAGGGTAGGGCACAGGGCACCCTGCTCTGTTGCCAACCCTGGTAGTATGCGGTACTGTAGCGTAGGGAAGGTTAAGAATATGGCAATGCCAATGTATAGTAACGATATGATGTCGATATGGCTAGAGTAGGGCAGTGACATCGTATACGTGGACTAGGCTAACGATATGTACTATTCTCTAAAATTTACCTTTCTTCAGGTTCAACGCCCATCAGCATCCTCAACAAACCGTTATCGTAACACCCTCACAGTAACCGGCAGAAGACGCAAAAGAAGAGGCAACACCAACATCGAATCTCCAGAAACCGCAGCAGCATCAGCTACAGGCACGGCGACACGGTACGGTCGTATCGCCCGTCCTCCGCAACGAATCTACGACGATTTGGCACAACAAAGCCCAACAAGACAGAGAAGACGTCGTCAGCCGAGAAATCCAAACGAACCAGGGCCTTCAAGTGCGTTGTACGATGAGGATTCACGCTTCACAAACGACGAAGACAGTAGATCGTCGTTCACGATGCGCACGAGAAGAAGAGCACGGTTAGAGGAGTCTGAAAGCTTGTCTCCACAGCCAGGAACATCTGGTTATGGTGGTCAAAATGGAACTTACAGTAATGTGGAGAACGGTACCTACAGTAATCATAATGGTACATCAACTTCAAGGGCTTCTAGAATACAGAATTTGGAAGAAGAAGACGAAGAGTATGATGCAGAAGGACAACAAGGTCAGTATAAATATGATGTACAAGGTCAAAGTCAAAGACGAGGCCGTCAGGCCAAGAAACGTGAAGAATATGATGAAGATGGTGAAGATAATGAAGAAGAAGATGAATATGTACCTCAAAAAGAAGCAAGAAAAGCAAAGCGGTCAGCCCATCCAAGAGGAGAAAGCGAGTTTGATGCCAATGATCAAGATGCGTCAGCAAGTGTCATTTACGGTCAAGGCATCGAAGAAAGACTAGAAGATGAAGAACAAGGAGAAGATGAAGTTGTGGACAAATCTGATGATTCTTTCTCTCTAAATTCAGATGTAGAACCATCGTCACCGGAAAAGGAGGAATATGAAGACGAGGACGAAGAAGATGTGGTTGATTTCAGTGTTAAAAACAATGATTTCATTGTGGATGATGAGCAATTTGATGATGATGAAGATGGATCAAGCGACGAAAGTGCAGATGATGAAGACGAGGAGGAAGAAGAAGAATTTGATTCAGATGACAGTGAACAAGTCGTCAAGAAGAAGAGGGGCAGAGCAGCAAAGAAGTCTAAAACAAGATCAAAACACAAATCTAAATCAAGATCAAAAGATAAGAAGAAAAAGAATAACAAGAAGAAAGGAAACAAGTCAAAGAAGAACAAAACCTCACCAAAAAGAAAACTAACCAAGAGAAAACGAACAAAAGGCGTAATAACAGAAGATGAAGAAGAAGAGGAAGAATATAATGAAGAAGAAGAACTAAAGGAAGAGCTAGAAGAAGAAGAGTTTGAAGCAGAATACGGCGAAGAAGAGGAGAATGTTGTGGAAAAAGAAGAGGAAGATGTGGAATACGAAGGACAAGAGAATGATGAAGTGGAAGAACAAGTGGAAGTGGAAAAGCCAACAACTTCAAGAAGGAGTTATGTACAATATGATGATGTAAGTGGTCGAAAAGTAAAAGGAAAATGATTTTTTCGTTGGAAAGTGAATATAAAATAACTGCATTGATTGGAACGTTCATAGAAAATGGGGTTTTAGGTCTAAACATAGGTATAAAATGGAGAGTTAGGTTCAAAAATAAATAGAAAATTGGATTTTGAGGCCTATAGGTTAATAGAAAGTAAGATATTAGGCCTTTTAAACAACTTGATTGTTTTTAAAAATAAAAAAAATATTTTCAGTACCTCGCGGACGACCCAGAAGACGAAGCAGATGCTAAATCCGAAAGCTCGTACGAAGGCTCCTACGTAAACGACGGCAAAAAGCGATACCCCGGAAGGAAACGCGTCAAGCGCCACCAAGCACCCGTCCGCCGATCTCAGCGCTCGACTAGAGTCAAAAAACAACTGACCGAGCTGTCGGACGAAGAGTACGACCCCAACGTGCGACGATCCTCACGCCAAAGAAAACGTATCCGTCTTGATGATGACATTTATGACTACGAGTAAATTCTGCAGTAATTTGTGGTGAAAGCTACAGAAAATGTGGTTAAAGCTGCAGTAAATGTGGAGGAATAACATATCGAGTGACTTTATTTTAATTTATTTTTTATAGTTGGTTTATATGGTATGTGATGTATATTGGTCTTGGTTAAACCGTCTCAAGGATTTTTTGCTGGTTGTATTTTTGGCTTATGTTGTGACGTAAAGTAAATTTGGTTGTAACTAGGCCTGAAAGTGAGTTAACTAGGCACGGGTTGGCCTTGGACTGAGCCGAGCTGAGCAACTTTGAAAGGGCCGTATTGTGTGGGTCCGAGGACTGGGCTTAAAGGAAGGCCTTAAGAACTCATCTTAGGGCCCGCAACGAAATATTTGACTTGCGAAAAGTGTAAAACGGAAATGATATTAACAATGAAATTGCCCCATCCGGCCCACTCAGAATTAGCTTTAAAATTTTATACGGACTATTTGTATTACCAGTAGTACCTATAAAAAATAAGGCCGAAAACTTGGGCTCAGCCCCTTCACAGGTCTAGCTGTAAAAAACATGAAATGTCTATTTATTTTGTACTAAAAACATGATCTTTTTAAAATGCTGTACTCTCTTGTTATAAGAAATGGATGGGAAAGGTCTCTAGTTAGCCTTTTGTTATAAGCAATAGATATGAACGGTATTCATTGATTATTGCGATGATCCACCGGATAAGGTCTAGCAGAGTATATAGGTTGAGGAAAAAAAAGTTTGACTTATTTTTAGGTTTTTCAAATAATTCTGTGCTCTTAACCCCGAAAATTTGCTTGAGAGGGGCACAGAATTATTTGAACAATCTAACATATTCTCCTAGTCCGATTTCTTAAAGAAAAGTTGAGTTATGTACGTTCCTGTTGCTTCTACTGAGAGATTTTCTTATAACAAGACTTTACTGTATATGAGTATATATTTGCTACTAATAATAACAAAAACGGTTCTTTTGATAACGAAAACAGCTTTCATATTGTTGATGTTATAACTGAATTTTTAAATAAATTATTTTGAAAACAATACTAGCAATGTTTTGGAAATGTTGAAATCATTACAATACCTACATGTAAAATCAAATATTTTTGAAAAAAAAATTATTTTTATTTTTTAAATTAAGTTTTTTAACTTCCAACGAAAATTTCAAATATTTTATTGTAGATGGAGCTGTTTTTTGAAATCCTACGCGACAAAACGCATATCATGGTGGATGTGAGTGAATCGGCCACCGTATCAGATATAAAGCAGATCATAGCGGGTGTAACACAACGGCCTATCAATGATATAACATTGAAACGGTCGAAGAATGGTCAGCTAACTGACTGGGAGATTGTTAATGACAACCAGACATTGGGTGGTCTGGGCTTTACACAGAAGAACGCTAAGCCTGATGATCCGGCTGTAATGGCGTTTTTATTGCCTGGTAGGTTGGGTTGTAGTATGGAGGGTAGGATTGTACGAGCCTGTAGGTAGAGTAGGGGAGGGTAGAATAGTGTAGTATAAGCCTTTAGGTGTAGTAGGATAGGCTAGTACAGATTGTTTATTTAATTCTGTGTCCCTAACCCAAAAAAATTGTTTTTAGAGGGGGCACAGCATTATTTGAATAACTTAATATAAGCCTATAGGTAAAGAACACTGTAGTATAGCTTACTATAACATAAAGAGGAGTACATATGTAGATAGTACAGTATAATAAGGCGTTATAACATATTAAAGATGATAAGATAAATTACTGTTTAGAAGACGATAACCAAGTAAACATAACCCCACTATCACTACCACCGCCCCTACCTGATGCTATGCAAAATAATGAAATGAGTGTGGATTAAGTTGGGTCTAAATCAACGTATCAGTACTACATAGTTTTATTTATCTTTCAAATGCGTATACAAAAATAGTCGGCTATCTTTCATATTACTATAACAAAATCCAGAATTTCTATATTTTTGTAATTATCATAAGATCAAATTTTCATCATTTCAGTATTTTTACTATTAGATACGATATTTTCTTTAATAAACAAAATAACTTGTTGTTTCATATACCATAGTTTATAATTGAAGTTTAAAGAAATATGATTTTCTACTTTAATTTTTTTTCAAAGTTTGAGTAAAATACGGGCCGTGCTTTCTACATATTTTATACTAGCGTTTTTATGGAAAAAACACGGGGTATAGAAAAATTGTTTCAATTATAAGATAATTTAAGTATAATAGAAAACTATCAGTGGACAAAGAACCTACAGAGGGCATATTTTTTAGCCCAACTCTTTTCAAATTTACTTCAGCAAAGCCCGGGGCCTCATCTTAATTCATTAAAATAATAAATGGTTCAACTTTTATCGTACTGCTTTTGTGCTTTAAATAATGTACAATTTAGCAGTTAATTTTAAGACCTAATTGAAAAAGGATTCTTTTAAGTCAATATCTTAAAATCAGATTGGTTTCTTTTTTTGTAAGCCAAGTCTTTCGTTACGAAACCTAAGCTTAGTTTTTGGAATCTTGCTTTGGGCATTGGCTGTTGGGCTTACAAGTGCCGGCTCAGCTTCGGTCGTTTTCAAAGATGCTTTGGTCCAGTCCGGGGCCTAGTGAGCCTTATTTCAAGTCTATTCTAATGTAAATTTACCCGTTTTTTTTATTTTGGAAAAGGTTCAACAATTTTCTTTGTTTACCCATGAGCTTTGATCAATCCTATTATAGACCTTTACCTTTTTTAAAACTTAAAAGTCAATAAAAATTTTATAGGGTGCGCCAAAAGTTCTGTTACAAAACCTTACCGGTCGTTTTCTTTTTGTTGCGGTTAAATTACTTAAAATTTTTTATTTTAACTTATTCTCCGTGTTTTTTTGTTGTATAATCATAAAAGTTAAGACTTCATTGTCTACCGTCTGTCTGTATTTAGATGTCAAACTGTACTTTCTTCTTTGCAAAATGACTTTTATGATCACATTGTTAATCTTTTATATAACCCGTTTAATACTCATACTTTAATCATGTTTATCACCACCAATTGCCACTAAAGTCATTAAAAAGCTGCTACTAAAACCATTACTAACAGCCACCAAAAGTGATGTTATATTGTACTTTCTTTGCCGTTTTCAATCAAAAAAAGAGTTGCAAACAATTGCGAAGGTCCATCTGTCATTACGGCCCGCCAATATAATAAGGAACACTCGCCCAATGTTTACGTCCGTTTTGGCCGTTGGAAGAGAGGGGCGGCCAGACCAGTTGGTTCGGAAAAAATCGCCCCATATCGACAAATCTTTTTATTTTTTTGGGCTCCATTTCTTACAATTAGCTAATAGCTCGGCCATATTCGTGTTGGTTTTGGCAGCGGATTTGGTGGTATATCGTTGATATTGGCTGGGGATATATTGAAGTATTGCTTTTGTACTAGGTTACTATCTTTTTTGAGAAAATTTTGTTTATTTAATATAATACTTAGTACTAGTTAAGGGTTGTAATTATATTCGTAGTACTAATTACGGGTTGTAACCATATTCTTCTTACTAACATAGTACTAAAATACTGTTTTGGTACTAGCTTTGACTTTAGTACTCATACTAAACTACTTATACTTAATAGTACTATTATAAATTCTATCGTACTTTTGTAGAAGACAAGGTTACAGCGATTTGTTGTACTTTTCTTTAGCTATTCTAACATATTAGTAGCACTTAAAGGTTGTATTTGTATTTTTTGTACTAAGACAGTACTACTAAGATCTTTTAAGGTACGTTTTCGTAGTACAAGTTTTAGGGCTCAGTACTATCTACACTATATACTTATATATATTAGTATCTACTTCATTTTAAGTACTTATACTTAATAGTACTTTATCTACACTGTTATACTTACAATTGTTAATATATTTTGAGTACCGTTCTATTCTTATAGTACTATAGCTATTAGTACTAAAACTTTATTCCAGTACTATTCTGCTTTGTGTTGCTAGTACTATAAATTAGAGCTTGTGTCTACAATAAAGCTTTTTTAAAGCGCAGAAACTTGGTTTGGAGTATAAGCTGCAATTTTGTACTATTCAAGCATCGAGAACGTCGTCAATTCGTATTTTACAAAACATCTCTAAAATGATAGCAGCTACTTGGGCCAAGATCTTCTCTGGCCTTTTTCTTATCATTTATGGAGTTTTATCACTAGTATTACTTTTTATTGGTTTGAATGCTACGATTGCTTTGGTTATTGGACTTGGAACGTTATTCCTAACGTTCCTGGCTCTACTTTATGTGATTGGACTTCAGAAGAAGAACGACTGGGTTATGATTCCATTCGTGGTGGCTGAGGTAAGGGATCAGTAGAGTTATGGTGCTTTTACACTAGATCTGTAAAGAAACTGAATTCAAATTTTTTTTTCGGCTTTGCTTTTTTCAACTTTGTTTCAGTTCAGCTTGGCTTTCTTCAAATTTGCTTCAGTTCGGCCTGGCTTTTTTCAAATTTAATTCGGCTTGGCTCGGCCCTTTTTTCAGCCTAGTTATAAATAGCTCCTAAATTTTATGTTTTTAAACTTAAAATGACTTTTGAATAACTTTTAGTGAATTTAGTGATAGAAGTGATCTGATCTGCTGTTTGTTATAGTTTATTTACCAAAACAAGAATGACTGTTTATTAAATTTATATTACTCATATTAGTTTTTTATAAAAAACAAAATTTTTTAAATAGTATTTTTAAACCTGGCAAGGAGTTTTATCTGAGCCTGAAAACAGCCCCACTAGGCCCGCGATCAGGCCCGGCCAAAGCAAGTTTGAAAATGACTGGGCCAGATCGTACGGATTTGAAGGCCAAGTTTAAATGAAAAGCCTTGATAAATCTTTTTTTAAAACTTTTGCAACTTATATCATTTTAGATGATATTTCGAGTATTCTTTGGGTTTTTAATTGGTGGCATTTGGATCGTTTATCTTTTGGCATTATTCGATCTTATTCATGTTGAGAGCCCAATTGGTAAGGTTTTTCTGATTATGATAAAGGGTTTTTGATTATTTTTTAAACTAAATAAAGATTTTATCGTTTAACATAGGACTAGCAGCTTGTGAGAGCTTAAAAACTAATATTTTTGGAAATTTAAAATTTTTTAAACAAAATTTTTAACCTATACAGGGTGCGCCAAAAGTTCTGTTGCACGGTTTTTTAATCAAATATATATTTTAACAACAAATATAAGTAAAACAACAACTACCAATAGTAACATATAGTACTAGTTATAACATTTAACCGCAACATAGAGAAAACGATCGGTAAATTGAGAAAACGACCGGTAAAGTTTTGTAGCAGAACTTTTGGCGCACCTTGTAAAATGGGATTAGCAGCCTGGGAGAGGCTTAAAACTAGGATTTTTTGTAAATTTTATATTTAAAAACATTTTTAAAATGAAACGGGCTATTTTATTCACATTTCGAATCTTTAACTTATTTTTGAAAAGTTTAAAAACTAAATTTTTAAAAATTTTTAAAATTATTATAATATTTTAGAATCAGTAGGAAACCTGCAATTTCTATTTTTACTGGCATTAGGGTTGACATTACTATTCGCTGTTTGGATTCGTATTTTACTAGTGTTCTATGATGGCTACAGACAAGTGAAGAAGCATAATGATAGAAGAAGAATGGAGATGGAGCCGAGTGAAAATTATTATATGAGAATCACGACTTCCAGACCTACTAAACTTTAAAACTTTTTAGTTTAAGTTTTTTTTAAATTGGTTTTTGTAAATAAATAGTAAACTGGGAACAGCATTTTCTTTTGTTTTATACAGAAAATGGTGTTGGCTATTATTATGGTTGGTTATTATGTAGGGTACTGTTTTATATTGTCATAAATGTTATAAAATTTTAAAAGTTTTAAGTTTGATTGTTTGTCTGTAGTCGCTCCAGTTCATCTCGACGTATCCTGTTTTCTTGTACTCTTTTTGCTAATGGACAACGTGGGTAGCACCAACATGTCATGAATGTAAACGCTGAAATTTTTTAAATTAATTATTATTAAGGGCCGACATAAAGAACCCGCCGTACTTTGCCTGTAATTTGCTGGACAAAATGGCGAGATCTTTATGCCGGCACCTCATATTATCGCTGTATTGGTGCAGTAGAATTCCTGTATAACAAACCTCTCGCAACTTCAAAAGTTCTTCGTTATAAAGAGGTTCCACTGTATTTTACAAAACAAGTATTTTTAAATTAAAACTTACTAAAAATAACCACAATAAGTGATATAAAGGATGTTATAATAACTCCTGTGTGTTGTGAAAACCGACAACAACTTGGCATGTCCATCTCTTTCCAATAGTAAGAGCAACAAGTTGAGTATTCGTCTGGGTCGGTGGGTCGGGGGCAGTAACTTATAAAACCTAAAAACGCAATTTTTTAACTAAACTTTTGGTTATTTTCATTATGTTTTTTAAATAATTTTAATAGAAATGCCGTTTACTGTACAAAAAGCACTGATTTTATCACTAGTTGAACTAGATAGAACTTAAAAAAATTTTGTTGAACTTGCCAGGTCTCCACTTCCTCTGTTCTAAGCCTAAAAGTTGAAGTCGGGTCATCTAGCAGGCCCAAAAGCCCAGTCTAAATGAAGGCTCCAGGGCTCTAACTTAGGTCTTGCAACGAAATATTTGACTTGCAAGAAGGTAAAACAAATCTGATTTTAAGTTTAGAACAGAGAAACAGTAAGGTACAACCTGTCCCAGTTGTTATTTTAATAACTCTTTATAAGGGACCGGGCCAAAGCAAATTTTAAAGGAACCAAGCCAAGTCAGCACATTTGGACCTAAGAGTCGGAGCCCAAGCCAAGGTTAGACCCATAGGCCAGGCTGAAAAATAAGGCATTTCCCGGTTTTTTTACGGGGTACTTCTTCTATCTAATCTTCTCTCTCTCTTTCTTAGCTTTTTTAAGTATTATAAAATGACATTCTAGTTTAAAAAATAATTAAGAATACGTCTTACCTTCATAACTAGGGCACCAATACACTTTTCTTCCACCGACATAGTCTTCAATATGTTCACTCATCACACTATTCCAATGGATCGCGTAGTTTGCTTCAATTTTTTGCAATATAACGATTTACTGTCAGTTATTATTAAAAATAGAAAGGTTTTGTAGTAGCTATTAGTAATTTTAAATTATCCTTAAACCAACTAGTAATATCTTGCTTTTAAAAACATTAAAACCCCAAAAATTGTATAAAATATAACCTTTAGCTACCTCGCATTAAATATCATAGTTAATATCAGAAATGAAGCCAAACTGCAATGCATTTGCTTTTGCCACATAAAGTTGATTCATTTCCGAAACAAAACAAAATTTTTCGAAAATTTTTTGAGTAGCTACCGTAGCCGAGAATTCCCGAAAGAGGGGTATGTTTTGAAGGGAAAGTTTTGGCACTCATCTTCAATGTCAAGAGTAACGTCGGGATTTTAATTTTCTTCAAATTCGGAATGACAGCCGATGCCATTTCCGCCTCGTCACAGCGACGAGGTTCGATTCGGTCGTATCTATACTATTTTGTGTATGAGGGTGTTTTTTGGTGTTAGGGTTAAGGTTTTTACTGTATGTTAGTAAAATTTATAATACAGGTTTTAAGATTAAAGATTGAGTAAACAAAGTTTAAGCTCAAGCCTTAGTCATAGCTTTAGTTTCGCGCTTGATAGTCAATCTCGAAAAAATTGAGATTAAAAAAGTACGTTTTGAATTTTCCGTCAAATTGGCATTGTGCTTCAAGCTTATAACTTTGTCATTTTTTAACCTTTAAGAATTTTTTTTTGATATACTAGTAGAAAAGCTTTAAATTAACCTACCTTTTTAAAATTGTAAGTGTAGCTTGTCTGGAAAGTCGAAACAAGTGCTTGAAACACAATGCCAAAGTTGCCAGATTGGCGGTAAATCCAAAAATTTCAAATTAAAAACTCAAAAGTGCAAGCTAAAATTTTTTATGAGTACTGTTGGCGGTACAAAGAAATCATATTAAAATTTTGAGATGCTTCTGATTGTGAGTGGGGCAGGTTAAATACTTTCCCCATAAGTCTAGTCTTCTAGTCTTAGTTCTAGCTAGAGATTTAGGTCCGATCAAATGTATTTTTAAATTGGTCTGGTCTGGTCAAAACAATTTAGAACCGCGGTCTCAGTCTTTTGGACCGGGTTGATACCCACCTATACTTCTAGCCCTAGGTTTACAATTGGCTGAACCGAAAGTAGCGGGACATTTTTTATCTGTTTTTTCACTTAAAAGTGTGCCGCTACTTTTGGTCTAAACTCATAAGTATGATAGCTCTGATATTCTTAACTATTAGTTGACCAAACTTTTACTTGCTAGTTGTAAGCCAAATTCAACGTTTTTTCTGTCAATTTTATCATTTTGTTTACATAGAGGTACATATGTACGTACGGTTTTTAAATATATTCGTTATTGTTCCTCATCATCTCAAGCCTAATTACCCTTCCAGCTAATTTCACGTCCAAACCGAAGCCCTTGCCTTCGTCGTATCAACACGACGAAAGCCGTGTGAAGTGCGTGTTTTCGGTGGTGATTAATTAAATCGCCTGCGGCGCTGTTTTGTCCCTAAGGTCCGGAAATTGGATTTGCGGGTTTGCGCGACAAAACCCACAATAAACGAAGTCCATTCGAGGTAGGGGGGATGTCTCTGGAAAGGAAGGGAGGGGAAAGCCGCGTTTTCAATTATTTAATTACCGCAAAAAGACATTTCGAACGAAAAAGCCGGAGGAGAAAAACGAGGCCGGTAAACGGCTGACCCTAAGTTCTTCGATAATACGATTTTTTGAGGGGTGGGTGGGTTGGCAACTTTACTATTAGGTTTTATAGAAAGTAATGAGCTACTGAGCTTCATATTATAAAAACAATTCTAAATTGAGGTAGATTGACGTGACAACAGATTTGTTTATGTAGACTTTTTAAAATTTATTTATCAAGCAGGAGCTTTTGGCATTAGAAATGAGGATTTTATGGCATTTTAGATTATAAATAAATGTTTTTTAAGATTATTCAGCAAAAATAGTTTTTTTTTAATTTTGTAATTTAGGTAACATTTTTTGAGCTTTTTCATTAGAAATGAGGATTTTATGACAATATTTATTAGAAATATGTAGTTCTTGTCGATTTTTGATTAGAAATGATAATTTTTTGAAAATTTAAAAGTTTAGGTAACATTTTTTATTTATTTTCATTAGACTAAGGGATTTTATATTTTTCATAATAAATGAAGATTTTGTGCCATTTTTTATTAAAAATGAGGATTTTGTGCCATTTTTCATTAGAAATGAGAATTTTATGACATTTTTCATTAAAAATGAGAATTTTTTGACCTTTGTCACTAGAAATAAGGGTTTTATGAAATTTTAAACCCAAAAAAAATTTGACTTTAAAATTTTTAATTTTGAAAGAAAAGTTCTGTTCTGCCATTTATTTTCATGCATAAACCAAATATTTTTTATAAAATTTATGTCAACTAATTTTAGAAAGTTCAAAAATTATGTCGCAATGACATAAAAACTCGATTTACGTCACAAATTCGTAGTTCTGTGATCTTTACGTTTTTCAAAAAAATTTAATTTTCCATTGCGTTTGCAGTATTTTTTACTATGTAAATGTTGACTTTACTTTCGAAAATAGCACGAGCCCTTTCAAGTGGATTTCAAATAAGTAAATCTTTTAATTTGACCGAAATTGAAAACTCGAAATGCCGCCAAAATTATAGAGGCACGTGTGGTTCAACTGGCCAAGAGATGAGGATTATTATAGGATTTGGTAGGGTGGGGTAGGGTAGAACAGAGTAAGTCGAAGTAAGGCAAGGTAGGATGGAGTAAGATAGGGTAGAGTAAGGTAGGGTAGGCTAAAATAGGGTAGGGTAAGGTAGGGTAGATGTGGGGCAAGAAATGACCCATATGGGCACGACGCGGTCTTGAGCTAAAGTTGAAACGGTTTGGGCCTAAAAATTGAACCCGGTCTGCTGGTTGAGCTTGAAATAGGCCCGGATTCAAAAAAAGCCGGACCGGCCTCATAAAAAATGAAAGCGGGCTAGGTCTACCCTTTTTGACCCGGGCATGGGCCGGGCCTTAAAACTGTTTGTTGCCCGGTTTGCTTCTTAGGTTAAAAAAAGATAACTTTCTTGTGATAGAGTTTCATATACGTTTCGGGTAGTATAGGAAACGCCATTTGTTGTCTAATGTCACTTTTTGTCAGCCGAGTTTTTTTTAACTACTAAAATATGATCAGGGACAGAAAAAAAACTTTCGAGGTCGCGCATTTGCTTTTGAAACTGATCTTTTTGCATATTTTCTTACTTTTTTTATTTTACTGATGCTACATATATATCACTTTTTTGAATAACGTATTTTACAACAAGTCATGGTTATATAACTTAAGATTTCAAAAAATTTTAAAATTTTTTATATTAAAATTATTTTTTAAAATTTATAATTTCTGTTTTAATTTATCTTGCTTCTGTTTTTCTCTAGGTTCACTGGAACTTATTTTTCTAAAACGCAGTAATTAACTATATTATGTTACTGTCTTTTGATGAGATATATCCTTCTATTCATTAGAAATGTCTATATGTAAATACACGTTGGTAAACAGGAATGATATGTCTGGCAGGAAGTAACAGAAAAGACTAAGACTAGACTCATGCTCATGTTCATGCTCATGCTCATGCTCATGCTCATGCTCATGCTCATGCTCATGCTCATGCTCATGCTTTTGATCATGCTTAAGCAGGGCTGGCGTTAGAGTAGCTGGTTTTATCTATGCCTTCTGAACCTTACAAGCTTATTTTTCACTTTTCTTTTCACTGCTTATTTCTAACCCTCCATCTTCGAATAGCCGTCTTCAGTTTCCCAATGTCAGTTTGAAGATCTCCTAACGGGATCTGACAGAAATGAATACTTTCGTATCTTCTCGAGTGTTGTGCATGTTCAAATGTTTTGATTTTAGCCGGAAAGAGGAGATTAGATTGTATAGTAAGATCAGCTGTTCTTTCCGAACTTTTAAGAGTTTATTATAGTGCTTTTTCTGATGATTTATGTTCTGGCCAACGAGGATTGACACATTTTCGAAAGTTTTTGTGAAAGTGCTAATAATATAATATATTTTACAGAATAAGAATTTTATGACATTTTTTATTAGAAATGAGGATTTTATGACATTTTTGCATTAGAAATGTGGATTTTGTGACATTTTTGCATTTGAAATGAGGATTTTATAACATCTTGCATTAGAAATGAGAATTTTATGACATTTTTCATTAGAAACAAAAATAAAAAAAAATTATTTGTCTTGTCTAGGTAATGCCATAGCAGCAATATAAATAAAAGTTTATACGTGAAAACTTAATTTTTAAACGTGTTTTGACATTTGTCACATAAAATTGAGATGCATACGTTATGTTTTGTTCTGCATGTTTATTTTTATTATAGCTACTTTTATTTTTACAAAAAAAAAAATTTTTTAAATGCACAAGCTAATAAATTTAAAGCCACTATAAAAGTAGTTGGCTATGCTGAATCGAATGTACTAACTACTTTTTTCTAAGGCCACTGTAATTGCAGTAAACTTTGTTTTACCTTGCCTTTTACTACCTTATCTTACCCCACTTTACCTTTCTCGGTGACACAAAAAGCCTACCCTACTTTACTCTACTCTTTGTTTCTTTATCCTATCCTACTTTATCGTGCTGTACCCACCTTATTCTGTTCAGCGATTTATAAATCATCTTTTGATGATCAATTTGTTTAATCTATAAGTCATAATTTTTAAAATCGATTTGTTTTGGCAATAGATCAACCTTTGACCTGGCCATTCATTTACATATTTCAAAGCTGATTTTGATTAATTTACTCATTTCCAAAACAATTTTGACTAGTCCAATCATACCAACTATTAAAATATGATTAATCTATCCACTCCTCTCTAAACCAAAATTATTTAACCTTGCGGTGCCATGCCCTCTGGCATTGTTCAGCTCGAATGAAACGGGGATTCATCATTTTTTGGGCGACAGTCGTATCTTGATTGTTCCAACAGGTGTCTTAATAAATTTCAAAAATTTTTATGTGATAAAAACCGATGCCATTTCAAATTCACAGCCAAAAACCGCTGTTTTCATGAAAAGCTTGTATCTGTCGGGTATCAGCGGTTTTTGAAACATGGCTGATCTGGTGGATTTAAGCAGATCAAGTAGGAAAGGGGGAAGGGGAAGAAGGGGAAAGGAAGGGGTAGGAGATAGGAGAGCGGGATGGAGGGAGGGGAAGCTGAGAAGCATTCAGAGGGTAGGGGGTAAAGTGGAAGGGGTAGGAGAGCAGGGGGGCAAGATAAAAGAAGGTGGAGGAGAGAGAAAGCCAACGAATAGAAGGGTAGTGAAAAAAAAGGGGGGGGGGAGATAGTTTTGCTGTTTCAAACCCAATTTCCATGTTTCGGCAAATCTCTTTTACACGCCTTTTTTTGGATTTTCGAGTTTAGTGACAATAAGGTTTTAGAAGAGAATATTGTTTTACTAGAGCTTGTTAGTATACTGGTTTTGCAAAAAAAAAAGATTTGGTTTTAAAAAAGTTGTTAAATTATGAAAAATTTTGAAACAATGGCTATAAGAACAATCATTGATATAATTTATGATAGAGCCGACCAGAGTTAGGGCAAGGATAGCATAAGATAACGGTTAGTGACGCTATGGCCAATAGAAGTAAAAATAAAGGTAAAAGTAGGTTCAGTTAAGCTAAAGCTGTAAAGGCTGGAGTTTGGGTCACCCGACGAGAACTATCCGGTTACGGCTAGAAATCTAAGCTAGACTAAGTTTATTCGCTTAAGGTTATCGGCTAGGGCTAGGAATATAAGCTAGGGCTTTAAACTAGGGTTCTGAGCTAAGGCTCTTGGCTAGAGCCCTGAGCTAGAGCGAGAGCTAGAGCTAAGGTTCTGGGCTAGGGCTAGACCTAGAACTAGACTAGTGCAACAGCTAAAATTAGAGCTATATGGCGAGGGCTCTGGGCTAGAGCTAAGTCTAGAGCTAGGGTTGAAGATAGGGGTTGCTAGATTTGAAGAATGGTCTACTGTACCTACTTTTTCAAAAAAAACTGATTTTTTTTGTTTTCCTGGAAGTTTCTCATCACCACATTTTATATCAACCCATCTGTCCCATCCCCCACCCTTCAATCTTCTCTTCCTTTTATGACTCAAAAACATATTCCGAATCCAGGAACTCCATTAACATACCCTGACTAAACGCCCCCCCCTAGAATTCCCACTCAAATAAATTCCAAAATGTTGCCACACTCTGGCTTTTTATGCAAATCAAAGGCAATCAAGTCAATTCGTTTTGGTACCCGCTCGCTTTTCCGTGGCCATATGGCCTTAAGATTCCCGGGCTACTTTTGATTTTTGTTTATTTCGGCGGGGTTTTAAAACGTTTCGAATTAGAAAAAGGGGGCGAAAAAATAAACTCAAGGGGTTTTTTGATAGTTTCAAACGCTTAAAATGCAAATTTTGAAAAAATTGTAATTTAGGTAACAATCTGAGGTTAAATTGTTTTTTATTAAAAATGAAGATTTTTTGAAATTGTTTGTTCGAAATAAGGATTTTATGAATTTTTTTTTAGAAATGAGGATCTTTGAAGTTTAGGTAACATTTGTCTGTTTTATTTAAAATGAGTTATTTAAAATATGTTTTATTAGAAATGAGGATGTTATGACATTTTTAATTATAAATTAAGATGTTTTTAACATTTAAAAATTTTAGGTAACACTTTATGAAAATTTTTCATTAGAAATGAGGGTTTTGTGGCATTTTTCATTAGAAATGAAGATTTTATGACATTTTTCGTTCAAACTGAGGCTTTTCGAAAATTTTTAAAGTTAGGTAACATTTTTAAAAAGTTTTCATTAGAAATAGGTATTTTTTGCCATTTTTATAGAAATAAAAAGTTCATGACATTATTCATTCGAAATAAGAGTTTTTTAGTTTTAAAGTTTAGGTAACATTTTATATGAGCTTTTTTTATTAGAAATCAAATTTTATGACATTTCTCAATAGAAATGAGGATTTTTTCAAAATTGAAATTTTAGGTAACATTTTTCGTAATTTTTCATTAGAAATGAGGATTCTATGACATTTCTTATCTAAAAGTTGAGCTTTTTTGTCATTTTTTATTAGAATTCACGTTTTTCTTTGTAAAATACGGTTGGCCGTCCTTCTTTTTTCAATTTTTCAAAAAACTTTGTTTATCCCCCATCTGATGTGGGATATATCGTTTGGACATACAGGTGTTTTGAAGACAAATTGCTTTGTATAACAAAATAGTAAAAAGAATAAGAGTATGGGGGGGTTTAGAGAGGGGGTAGTTCTTTTGTGAATCCTTCATGTTTATGACGCCATAAGCTTTTATTATTTGTTTGATATTCGGGCGAAGAATTGAATAAAATTCGATTTTTAGGTGATTCTGAAAATGATTTTTTATTGAATTTAAAAATTTTTTAATTTTTTAGATGAAAATTTTGTAATGCGTTGTTACTTACTCTACCTTACCTTACACTAGGGGTGATAAACGGGCTGGATTTCGTTTTGAAGCCCGACCTTATCGTGGGACCGGGCTGAGTCAGGCTGGACGGATCCGGACAGCTCGTTTGTCACTCCTGACCCTACCCTACCCTACCCTACCCCAACCTACCCTAACCTACCGTGATGCTTGTTTTTGTCATTAAATTAACTTTTTTATTCACTTGAAAAATAATGCCAAAAAAACCGCGAAAATAAATATTCAAATTGTTCAATTTTTTATTACTTTGGTATAACTAAATTGGTTATGCCCTAATTGTTTTTAATGATTAGCTCTTTTCATGACATCATTAGCCAACAACTTCACCTTTTATACCCCCTCCCCTCTCTGCCTTTCTCAAACCCCTTCTTTACCTCTAAAAATAACCTTTATCACTTCATGTTAGAACTGCTCACCTGTTCCATGATTTTATCATTTTTTGGCTTTCGAAATTCCTCCGTTTGATTTTTATAAATTCCTCCATTGTTTTTCAAATGTTTTTTCTTCAGGCCAAACATTTTTCATTGTCTTGTTTTATGTTTTGGTTGGGAACACTAATCACACTCATGGAATCAGGAGCATGAAAAGTGTTTTCTGTTTGGCTGAATGACTGTTTTATCGCTTTTTTTGGAAATTATGGGTGGATTTTAAAGGTTTTTTTAATTTTTTTTTAATTTCGATTTGTTTTGATAATTTAAAGAGGCTTTATCAAACTTTTTAAGGTAGTTTTGAAATAATTTTTGGCTTCTGTGAAAGCTAAAGCTAGGGCTAGAACTAAAGCTTAAAACTAAGGCTTATGTCAGGCTCAGGTTCAGGCTCAGGCTCAGGCTTAGGCTTAGGCTCAGGCTCAGGCTCAAACTTAGGCTTAGGCTCAAGATTAGGTTTAGGATCGGGAACATACTTATCCTAAGACTAAAACTAAGACTAAGGTTCAGGATAAGAATAAAAAACTTAAATTTTGGCTTCTTGGCTAAGGTTTGGACTAGAACTACAACCGTTATCTAAAAGTTTTAAAAATGGGGAGGGGCTGACAAAATGTAGTGAAATACGTTTGAGGTAATGAGTAATATTTTTCAGTTTATATTTCGATTTAAAGGCATGTCATATTCAAACACTAGTATTGTTTTCTTGACCTTCGGCACGTCTCATTTGGCGTGCAAATTTCTGTTTAAATTTGTTTTTGCTAAACAAACAAAAATTTTAAAGGAAGCTGTGTCGTGGATTTTTTTGTTCAAAAATTTTTAAAATTTAAAAAACTGTTTATTTGAAAATGGCAAAAACTTTTTTTCATTTTTTTGAACTTTCCGGCTAAAATTTTTTTGAAATTGCCGATTTAAAGAATTTTTCTAAAATTTGTGTTGATTTTTTAAAAGTTTGATAAGATCTGTCTTTTATAATCATATTTGTAATGATATTGAAAAAAATAGCCTTTTTTGTATTCGAATAAATGGTGAGATGGTTTGACTCACCTCTTCCTTCAATTTTCGTTCAATTTTTAAATTTACAGAATTTGAAAGTTTGTTTGTACATTTTAATTTAAATTTTGATTTTATTATTAGAATTGAAACTGCTTCTGATTTTGATTATTTAGGTATTGGATTTGAGGCTAGATTAAGGCTATGAGAAGGGCTATGTATATGCTTAGGACAGGGGAAAATTTAAGTTTAGAGTCGACATTAATATTAGGTTGTTTATTTAATTCTGCGCTCCATAACTTCAGAAATTTGCTTGAAAAGGGGCGCAGAATTAAGTGAACGACCTAATAGAAGGGTTGGGTAGAGCTATCCTACCGGGGATAGGGCTCTGGGCTAGGGCTCTGGGCTAGGGCTCTGGGCTAGGGCTCTGTGCTAGGGCTCTGGGCTAGGTCTCTGGGCTAGGGCTCTGGGCTAGGGCTAGGTCTCTGGGCTAGGGCTCTGGGCTAGGGCTCTGGGCTAGGGCTCTGGGATAGAGCTCTGGGCTAGGGCTCTGGACTAGGGCTCTGTTCTAGGGACCTGGGCTAGGGCTCTGGGTTGAGCTCTGGGATAGACATAGGGAACGAGCCCGGCCGGGCCTGAGTTAAATCTAGGCCGAAAGCCCGGCTTGTTTCAATGTAAAAAATCCGGGCCGGACCTGAGCAAAACGGAAGTCGGACCAGGTCTAACATTCAGGCTCGGCCCGCTCCCTATGTCTACTCTGGCTAAGAGTACATGTCATACTTTTTATTTTTTTTTATTTTTGACATGTTTTTTGCTACTATTTTTAGTGTCTGCTATGTCAATATTTACTTTTTTTGTTTTGTTTGAAATCTTTTTGACAACAACAATTTTAGAAGGTCTAAAAGTCAATAGATAAGGTGGAAAATTTATTAATTGACGTTGTTTTTTGATAAGAATAATCAAAGTGTTCAAAGTTGCAAAATAGTTTTAAGGTTTTGCTAGTAGCCTTAATAACGTTTATTAGATTTATCTTGACTTTGGCTATAAACATATTGTTTTTTAGAGGTTTGACAGGAAGATTTAAGCCTAAACACCGGCATTTAAATCATAGTTTTAGGCATAAATTGACGTTTAACTTATACTTTAAGGTCTAAAACAACATGAAAAGCCAATTTTTATGGCTCAATCAATGTAAATATACATAGCTTAGTACTAGACTAGTACTAAAACATGTATTTATATTAAACAGTTAGTATTAACAATACCTTTCCAAGCCTTAAACATCAAAAAACTCCATTTTTGAAACCAAAAACCTAGCCAAAACTCTCAAAAAACAAGTTTTCGTACAATTTTTACTGAAATCTATTTTTAGTCCAAGGCCAAATGATTTGCAGTCCGTTGAAAATGTGCGAATGTTTAGAGTTTATGGCCCCGCAGGGGATTTGAAATGTAACATGACGCGCTCATTGGCTATCTTGTTTCAATCTTGAAACAGCGCGACGTCGCTTCCCCAACGTACGCGAGGTCTTCATGTCATACTAATACGAATTGAGTGCGCACGTGAGATTTAATATTATGTTTTATAGCCTTTACCCTAGTCTTAGCTCTAGCCCTAGCTTAGAGCCTTAGTTTAGAGCCCTAGCCTAGAGCTCTAGCCCGGAGCACTAGCTCAGATTTCTAGCCCGGAGCCCTAGCTCAGAGCTTTAGTCTTGCCTTACCTTTTGCTATACCCTTGACCTACTAGTGCCATTCCCTTCCAGATTTGCTTTACTCTTGCTGTCCCTTAGCCTGAGCCATGGCCTGAACATGAGCCTGAGGCCTAGCTTTGGCCAATCCTAACCTTCCATAATGTGTACTCTAAATTAATCTTTACCCCATCTGAAGGCTATAATGGCCCTTCTCATAAGCTTACTCTAGTCCTAAAAAATTTAAAAGCCCTACTCTCACCTTTAGCTTTACTGTACCTTCCGTATGTTTGTTGCCTACAATGAAAATTTTAGGCATCTTATAGGTAATATATTATCTTTTATTGCACTTTGCTATCTCTAGTTGAAAATTTAAGTTTTGCCATTTTTTTTAAAGCAAGGCCTATTTTAAGAAAGCGACATGTTTAGACTTGAAAGATTTGGCAATGGTTGTTTGCCATGGGTTAAATTTGTCTTTTCAGCCTTTATGTCTTATCTTATGCATGACGTGTAGTTTTTTAAATCTGAGCTTAAACTTGACAAAAATTTTAAAAAAATATTTTTTAATTTGGCCTATTAATCTATTTTGGACTTAGTTTAAACTTTTTTTTAGGTTTAGATAGTTTAAAACGGCTCTAAGTTGTTTATCACCAAGATAATTTTGACATTTTTAAAATTTTTTAAAAAATTTAAACTTTAAAGTATCAATAATATAAGAAAACCCCAAAATACCACCCCCACCACAACAGTAATAGGCCAGTATTGTTTTCTGGTTTCATTTTTGAGAATTGATGAGTAAAATCTGTAGTCGGACAGGAAGGGGAAGCTTTTTTCCGGTTGGACCGCAGAAAGAAATGACCGATAAACTCTCATTAATTCCCCCAAAAAACCGCTTTTGCGACATTTCGTACTTGGCCCAGACGGAAGGATGGCCATGAGATAAAGGGCACTTTAATCATTATTTGTTTTAATTGAAAGTAGGTTTGGGCTGGAGTTCAGGCTAGGGCTTAGGTTAGGGATTAGACTAGGGCTCAGACTAGGCTTTAGGCTAGGGCTCAGGCTGGGCTTTAGGCTAAGGCCAAGGCTAGGGCTTAAGATAGGGATTAGGCTAGGGCTCAGGCTAAGACTCAGGCTAGGGATCAGGCTAGTGCTCAGAATAGGGCTTAGGACAGGATTCAGGCTTGGGATCAGGCGAAGGCTCAAGCTAGGCCTTGAATAGAGTTTCAACTAAGGGCTCAGTCCAAGGCTCAGTCTAGGGCCTCGATCTAAGGCTGAGGCTAGGGCTTAAGCTGGGTTTTAGCTTAGGGCTCAAACTAGGGCTCAGACTAGAGCTCAGGCTAGGAAACAGGCTATGGCTTGCGAAAAAGTGTGGCATTTTTGGTTTTAAGAGTTCGGCGGGGTATTTCATAACTTTTTCATTTTGTGATTTTGCATGGTAGTTGAAATTTTATTTTTTTCATTTTTTAGTGTTGGGGATGGGGAGAAAAAAATTATTTTAAATGATTTGTGTTGGGTATGACGTTTTTGATATTTTTATTATTTTTTATTTGGCAGTATAAAGCTTTGCGGATTTAAAAATTTTTAGAAACAATATATATAAAAACTAGAAAAATTTTTTTTTATTTTCATAACGACTATTTGGGAAAGCGTATTTCACTTTAATTTTTTATTTTTTTGATTGTATTATCCAGTACAATATTTCAAATAGTTTCAAAGGCTAATTTTAAACGTTTTCCTCCCAAATTTCCTCGTTTTTCTTGGAAGTTCGAGCAAAAACACGACTTTTTAACGGTTCAACGAACTTTTTAAAAACATTACCCGGACGAAATTAATGAGTATTTTTAACAACTTGACTGACATTAAATTTAAAACCCGACGACAATGTTTTTCGTCATGTTTTTGAGACTTAAGAGCTAAAAAGACTGTTACATACACTTTTTTTCTGGATGTAGGTAACGTTTTTTGATTAAAATAGAAGGTTTATTGTTTGGAATTGATTGTAAAATGCGTTTATTTTAAAGCGAATATAATTTACAATGTTTTACAGTAAAAAATTTTTGTGGGGTCATTTAAAGAATGGCAGAAAAAACGGATTTTTGAAGAAAAAAGGTCAATTTTTGAGTTTTTAACCAAAAGTCAAGCAAAAATCAGGCCAAAAATGCCATTTTTTATTAAAACTAACTAGTAAAAACTATAAATTTACAAATTTTGATGTTTTTGTGACTTTACTTTTTAAAGATGGACATGTTCTAGGCCACATAATCGTATGTTTGGATTGATTTTATGGCCTTTTCGGGTCAAATGGTCTAAAACAACATAACTTTTTGGGGTTAATCGTATGTTCAAAGCTTCTGTTTAGTATCGTACTGTAATGTATTGTCGTAAAAATATTTTTTTAAATATTTTTAAAAATTAAAAAAAATTTTGGAAATTTTTTTTATTAATTTTAGGTATCAAAATTTAAAATAAATAGGGTTCAAAGCCCGAAAAATAGGAAAAATTCAAAATTTTGCCATTTTTAAATAGAAAAAATTAAAATTTCAGAAATTGGTCGTTTTTTTCGTTCAAAAATCAAACTTTTTGTTTATTTTTGTTTTCAAAAAAAAAGATTTTTTTATTTTGCCAGACGGCAATAAACTTTACAAGCCCTGAGGACATCCGAGGCTTAAGGAAGTGGCTCCAAATTTTAACATAATTGTTTTCACTTTGCTTTTCTCGGTAAAATACGTGTTCTGGTTAGCGCGTTTTGAAGTTTCCAAGTTTTAAGTTTTAAAAAATCTTTTTTTTTAATTTTAAAATTTCGTTTTTAGGGTTAGGGTAATCCTATGGGAAAGGCTATTTATAGGCTTAAGATGGGAGTAAGAAGTAAGTTAGAATAGACATTATAGAAGGGTAGGATTGGTTAGGGTGGCTCAGGGTAAAACTAGGGCAGAGCAAGTGTAGGGCAGGAGTATAGCAAGGGTATAGCATGGGTGGGGCTAGGGCTCTGGGCTAGGGCTATTGCTAGGGCTATTGCTAGGGTTCTGGGCTAGGGTTCTGGGCTAGGGCTCTGGGCCTGGGCTAGTGCTCTGGGCTAGGGCTCTGGGCTAGGGTTCTGGACTAGGGCTCTGGGCTAGGGCTAGGGCTCTGGGCAAGACTCTGGGCCAATACTGTGGGCTAGGGGTCTGGACTAGGGCTCTGGACTAGGGCTCTAAACTAGTGCTTTGGGCTAGGGCTCTGGGCTAGGGCTCTGGACTAGGGCTTTGAGCTAGGGCAAAGCAGGGCAAATGAAGCTTTATTTCCTTCATTTTTTCTCAAAATTCCTTTAAATTTAGCCAAAATCACCCCCAATTTCGCAATTCCCCCTTCCAACCGCCTTAAGGGTTTCTTTCCTCAAAGATGGGCGCAAAAAAAGGCTGTCATTCAAACCATTTTTTGGTGGTTTATCGCCGTTTTCGTGTCCCCATTTTATCTTTTTGTCGTTTGAGAAGGCTCCCTTCTTGATTATTAGGTCCCTTATAGGGTCTGGCCATTCTTATGGGGGTGTTCTTTTGATTATTTTTGGGGGGGAATAGAAGTTAGATGTTCTAAAAGATAAAATACGATGATAATATTTTAATTTTTTGGTTTTAATATCATTTTACATTGATATCACCTACTATAATATAATTTTAGTGTTACCGCAACTTTTACTTAATAAAATTGTTTTCGCGTTTAAAATTTTTAAAAATAGTGTATTTTTTTTAAACCCTATTTATTCCAGGTTACTCTTCCTTTTAATTGTATGGATTACTAAACTTGGCGCGCAGGCTGCAATGACGGACTCGGCCTCGGACGCGGTTCGCGTCGCCGTTCGGGTTCGCCCAATGAACCAAAGAGGTGAGTTGCATTATAAATCCATTATAAATGATATTTTAGCCTACTTTAACAATTTTTATTGTTTTTTAATTTAAAAATTTCAAAAAATTTTTAAATTTTTTTTAATTTTTGGGTTACTGTAACTTTTGGGTTAAAACCAAAATTTTTTTCTTATTATACGTAAAAGTAAGAGTAAATGCCCCATTTTTCACATTGTAATCGAGTTTCCATAAGTTGAAAAGTTGTTTTACCTAAGGGCTTTTATTCGATTTATTTACGGTCCGAAGGGCTTTTATGAGGTCAAAAGCTTATCAAACCCACTATTTTTGGACTTAAAATGTACTGAAGTTCAACCATTTTAATTGACCATAAAATTGAAACATGTTTCTTGAGGTTACTGTAACTTTTTACTGTAAAAACCGGTTTTTTATTAAAATTTTGATTGAAAAAGAGTTTTTAAATGTTTTCAACGATTTTAAAGTGCAAAAACTTATTAGACTAGCCTAGAAAATGTATGAAAAGTAAAATATTAACATTTGTCAGAAGTAGTGTTATCATAAAATGGCAGTATTTTAGTAGAATTAGTTTAGTTTTAATTGATTTTGGCTCAGAAACCTTGTTTTTCTGGAAATAAATTAATGTTTAAAGCACTAAAAAGCGTGGTAGTAGACGAACTCTTACTGGAACTATAGCGTGACTACTCTAAAATGAACTTTAATGATCTGTGACATAATTTAGAAAGAAAAACAGAGAAAAATTTAGGTTGAAATATGGCTAAAATTAACTTTTTTTGGAGTTGTTCTTGCTAGCTCTAGCCACAGTTTTGGTTGAAAGCTGTAGCCTAAGCCCTAGGACAGTCCTAGCTTTAGTTCTAGTTCCAGCCCTGGCCCGTGCCCTAGCACCGAGCCCTAGTTCAGAATCCTAGCCAAGAGCACTAGCCTAAAGCCCTAGCTCTGGCCCTTAGCCCTCGTTTCTAGCGCCGGCCTTAGCTGCAGCTTTAGCCCTCGCCCTTGCCTTACCATTTGTCTTATCCTTGGCTCTAGCCTTACCTTTAGACGTAACCTTAGTTTTAGCATTAACGATAGCCGCAGCCTTGGTCCTGTGCCCTAGTTCCTAGCCATTACCTATATATAGCCCTAGACCTGGTATTTAGCCCTAGCTCTAGCTTTAGCTCTAGTCCTTGCCCTAGCTCTAGGGCAATTCAGCCCTAGCTTAGCCCTAGCTCCAGTTTTAGCTAAGTTAGCCGTTGTTTTAGTCTTACAAAGGAAGTGTCTTACTCATTTGTTAGTCCTAGAGCAGGAAGTTACGGTAGTAAACGATGTTCCAAATCTTTCGAAAACTAGCCAAATTTTAGTGACATAAAACGCTTTGAAATGTGTTTTTTCGTCCATGCCAAATAAGGCCCCGAGGCCACATAAACGTGTTTATAGATCTTCAATGGATAAAAGGGTCAAATCTGAAGGCCAATTCCTAAAAAAGATAACTAAGAAGTGCTTTTTATAAAAAAATTTTAAATCAAATTTCAGAGGTCAATTTGCAAACAAAATGTGTGGTACGAATGCGCGACCAACAAACTGTACTAAATGCACCAAAAGATGAGTAAGCATTTTAATTTTTAAGTGCAACATGCAATGACTAAGGCATGGAAATAGGGTTGGACATGGCAACGTAGAGTAGAGTAAAATAAGGTA
Source organism: Bursaphelenchus okinawaensis (assembly GCA_904066225.2). Lineage (NCBI taxonomy): Eukaryota > Metazoa > Nematoda > Chromadorea > Rhabditida > Aphelenchoididae > Bursaphelenchus > Bursaphelenchus okinawaensis. The sequence goes on along the minus strand of CAJFCW020000006.1, from coordinate 8,526,395 downwards.
GGGTAGGATAAAATAGGGCTTATGGTACCGTAAGTAGGAGAATAGTATACTGCCTAAGATCGGGTAGGGTAGGGTAGGGTATTTTTATGAAGTAACTAACCAAAAAATGTAAAATCATTATATTAACCATGCCACAATTACAGTAAACTCCCTAAAACCTTTGCTTTCGACAACTGCTTCGACTCAGTAGATCCATCGTCATCAGAATTCGCTTCCCAAGCTACAGTCTTCTCAGCCATCGGAGAAAATGTGGTCGAAAACGCGTTCGCCGGCTACAATGCCTGTATCTTCGCATACGGTCAGACTGGCAGTGGTAAGAGCTACACAATGATGGGTACTCCAACCGACCCCGGACTGATCCCAAGACTTTGTGACCGCATTTTCGAGAAGATTCAAGAAAAAACGGATCTGATGACCAGCTTCAAGATCGAAGTCTCATATATGGAGATCTACAATGAGAAGGTGCACGACCTTCTTGACCCCAAGAACTCGAACCGACGACCATTGAAGGTTCGTGAGCATAAGGTGTTGGGGCCACTGGTCGATGGGTTAAGTGTTTTGGCGGTCGATTCCTTCGAACAGATCACGAGGTTGATGGATGAAGGCAACAAGTGCAGAACGGTGGCAGCTACGAATATGAATGCGGAAAGTTCTAGAAGTCACGCTGTATTCACGTTACAGATCACACAGACTATCACTGATGAAAGCAATTCGGTAGGTTTTAATGGGTCAAAAAGTTTGTAGAAGAAATGAAATTTTGGGGTGATAAAGGAGGGGAGTTTGGGGGCAATGGTAGGGCAAGGGTATAACAATGAAAGGGTGAAGAAAGGGAACGACAAAAGTAGGGCAGAGTTAAAGAACGGGTAGGGAAAGGCAAGTCTAGGGCAAGGCTATGGCAAAGATAGAGCAAGGGTAGGGCAAGGGTATAACAATGATAGGGCAAGGAGAGAGCAAAGATAGGGTAGGGTAGGGTAGGGTAGCGTAGGGTAGAGCAAAGATAAATTAGGGTGAGGCTTGGTACAGTAAGGTAGGGCAATACCAAATATTATCTATAAAATACCGTAGCAACCCCATCCATCTTCTTTACTATGTGTGTAATGTCAAAAATGTCACTTATTTTGCGAAATTTTGACGGAAAACCAAGCAACTTGTCATATATGTCAACTTCAATGACAAGATACGATAACTGTAATCATGTTTCGAAGTCAATTTTTTAGATTTTCGGGATTTATATTGCCTGAGGGGATGAAACGGTTTAAAAATTTTGTTTGAGTTGGTCAAAAAGTTCGTAGAATTGGTCAAAAATGACATTTTTTGGGTTTTTAATGGCTTTTCTAAAGACTGTTTGACCTGAAAATTTTTTATTTTTTAATTTTTACATTTTGGTACAATATAAAATGACATGCCCAAAAATTAAAACCGCCCCCCCCCCCTTAATATTATTTAATTTTAAAATTTCCAGTTTCACGGCGAAAAGGTGGCCAAGATCTCACTGGTAGATTTGGCCGGAAGTGAACGTGCTCAAAAGACAGGAGCGATGGGGAAACGTCTAGAAGAAGGTGGAAACATCAACAAGTCCCTCACCACCTTGGGCATGGTAATATCCGCCCTAGCCGAGCGGAACACCCAGAAGAAGGCCTTCGTACCGTACCGTGACTCCGTTCTAACCTGGCTTCTGAAGGACAATCTAGGTGGAAACTCGAAGACCGTAATGATTGCTACGGTCAGTCCGGCTGCTGATAACTACGAAGAGACGCTGAGCACGTTACGGTACGCTGATAGAGCCAAGAAGATTGTGAACCATGCTGTTGTTAATGAGGATCCGAATGCCAAAATTATCAGAGAATTGAGAGAAGAGGTGGAGACATTGAGGCTGCAGATCAATCACAATCAGGAACGACAGAATGTGAGGGTTTGCTATGGTTTTTCCATCCTACAGTACCATAATATACCCTAGTTTATCCTATCGTACTCTTTTGCCGTACCCTACCCTTCCCTACCCTACCCTACCCTACCCTATCATACCCAACCCTACCATACCCAACTCTACCCTACCATACCATAAACTACCGTACCCTATCCTACCCTTATATAATGTCTACTGAAACCTAATCCTCAACCTACAGTACCATAAAGTACCCTGCTTTATCTTATCTTTCGCTGCCCTAGCTGCACCCTGCCTTAAAACCTAGGTTGCCTTACTCACTCAGCCCTTGCTTTATGCCCATTTAAACACTTTCCTTCTCTCGGTCCCCCTGTCCCCACCTCTCCCCAAGATACACCTAAATTACCACAAATTTCTTTCAGGAAGCCGCCGAACTCAGAGAACGTTTAGCCGAATCGGAACGACTGGTCGAAATGATGAATAAGAGTTGGGAAGACCGATTGAAAGAGACCGAAGTGCTACGTCAAGAGAGGATGAAAGACTTTGCTGAAATCGGAATCAGTGTAGCTGATGCTGGCATTAAAGTAGAGAAAGACCGATTCTACCTGGTTAATTTGAACGCTGACCCATCGTTGAATGAGCTACTGGTCTACTATATTAATGTAGGTCCGAAATTTTGTTTAAAAAAATTTTTGATTTTTTAGAATTTTTGGGTCAAGTGTTACCTTTTGAACTTTAGGCTAAAAATGAAATTTTAAAAAAATTAAAACTTTTATCATAGGTAGTAAAAAAGACATAATTTTACATTTTTCAGCAAGAAGCCGTGATAGGAAGCGCCGAATCCACGGATTCTGAGCTTAAAGTGGACTTTCTACTACAAGGTCTAGGTATCAACCCGCATCACGCCTTGTTAGAGATTGTTAATGAAGATGACAAGCCGAAACTCTACATTGAACTACTGGCAGAGACCTCTAGGTATGTTTTGGTTTTGCAATTTTAATTTTTTTCGTATTTAGGCCTAAAAACTTTAGAAATTAGCATATTTTTTGAAATTTTGGTTAAAAATTGGGGAAAAAGCGGGGTTTTTTGTATTTTTTGGCCCTTTTTTCTTATTTAAATGATGTTATTGTACATTTTTCGATTTCTAATAATTTTATTGTACACTTCTTACTATTTCCAGAGTCTGTGTGAATGGTACCGTAGTAGAACCGAAGCAAAAAGTTGGTCTGAAGAACGGCGACCGCCTTCTGATTGGCTACAATCACTTTTTCCGCGTCAATTGCCCACGAGACCCGGATGAAAGCAACACATCTCAAATGAGTACCTCAATGTGCTCAAACAATGTGGATTACAATCGGGCATGGCTTGAAGCCAACAGTGAAGCCACGAACTTGAATCCGATCAGCAGTGCTGTAGATCAGTATATTGAGCATATTGCTATTAAGCATGAGGAGGAGAAGCAGGCGGCGTTGGAGAAGCAGTACGAAGAGTTTGAGCGATACCTACAAGGATTGGGACATAGGTAAGGGTGGAGGAGTTGAAATTTTAAATTTTTTAAAAATTGAAAATTTTGTGAAAAAATTAAATTTTGAAATTTTTCGAAAAATTTTAAAATTAAAAAAAATTGAATTTTCAGAATCTCAAAATTTTTCAGTTAAAAAAATCGAAAAAATCATGTTTCAGCCTGGCCACCCCCTCCACGCCGATGACTCCGGCCATACCCTACCTGCCCACGCCCAGCGCCACTCTACCCCCAATCCTCTTCCCAGGCACGAATCGAAATGACAAAACCCAATTTCTAAACTGGGCTAATCGACGAGAAGAGTTATTGAAAGAAAGTCTTTGCCAGTTAAAGACTGACATTGTCAGATCGAATGCATTGGTACGAGAGGCCAACATGATCGCTGCTGAACTGTGGGGAGAACGACGCGGATTGGCACATTATGATGTGACCCTGCAGATTCCGGCTGGAAATCTGAGGCCTAGCAAGATTAAGGTGGGGTTTTAGATTTTTTGAAGTTTTTAAACTTTAAAAATTTTAAAAATTCAAATTTTCATTAAAAACTCAAAATTTCAACAAAAAAATCATTTTAAAAATTATCGACCGGTCGTACCAAAAACAACTGATTTAAGACCGGCAACACCGTGTGTGAACCAGTTATCGTGGTGAAACGCTACGGAATGAGTGGATATCACCTGTGGACTCCAGAACAACTCGAGAACAAACTGATTGACATGAGAGAGATGTACAACGAGCGAAGGCTGCTGGGCAGTGAAATTCACGAAAACTGTGAAGCCTCATGCTCGTCCTCATCCGGAGTTGTGAGTGGAGAAGAAGGCACGGAAAACGAAAGTCAACCTGGCCTGGTGGATTCATTGTTTGAAAGTCAGGTAGGAGAGGTTTATAAACGTTGTTGTAATAATAAAATAAGACAGAATTTTAAAATTTTTGAAAATTAAAGGTAGAAGGTTTTTGGCTAGGTGACTTGGTCATGTTGATCATATTTGTCATCAAAATTTAGTTGAGTACCATCAAAGTTAGTCAAGACATAAGAAACGGCCAAATCTACCATAAAATTTTTCATTTTGCCATAACTTTTTTCAACAAAAACCTAAAACCACAAAAATTTGTGAAATTATAGCCTATTCCTATAAGTAACTAACACTTTTTAAAAAATTTAAAATTTCGCAAAACTTTAAATGTTACAGTAATTTAACAGCGACCCCCTTAAAACCTCAATTTAACCAATTTTTTCAGGAAAAGCACAGCCTAATAGGAGTCGCCAACGTCTTCCTTGGAGTACTATTCCACGATCTCAAGTTGGACTACCCTGTTACAATCATAAGTCAACAAGGAGAAGCTTGTGGCAAGCTTTTAGTCGAGGTTTACCGTGTTCCAGAGTGCATAACAGAAGATACGATCGAAAACGCAGTAAACCTTCGTATGGGACAAAGCCCAAATTGTTTGTTGGGTCAGACTATCAAATGCAGAGTAAGATATAGTATTTTAGTTAGATTACAACATATTTTAAAGTATCGAATACTAAAAAAGAAGAATTCAAAATTTAAACATTAGTTATGGGCAATGATAATATAAAGTGACAAAACATCTCTTGAAGATTTAAAATTACGAAGTCTGACATCATAAAAAGATAAATCATCTTATAATCCATGTTTTCACAAATTTTGGGATCATTTGGCTCTGAATTTCAAAGTTATGGGACCTTATAGTAGGTGTTCCCCTATAAGCCTCTGTACCTCCTCACTTGGTGGTCTCAATCAAGTGAAAGTTTACGAACATACATACCGAAACATTCTTATTACCTTTTAAACAATTTTACGTACGAACATGGGAAAAACGTATTTTACCTTTCAGATTCGAATCAAAAAAGCCATCAACCTGCCTCCGGAGCTGTCTCACTGCGTCTTCTGCCAATATTCCTTCTTCAATGTGTCGGAAATGCTGGTAGTTGCTCCAAAAGTGATTGAAGATCCTAAAAATAAGAATAAACTGCCAAATACTTTTGTTTTTGACTATGAAAAGGTAAGTTATTGTAAAGTTTCGGCCGAAAGTCAAGGAAATGAATAATTTTGAGCCAACTTTTCCTTTTTTGCAGCGACATTTCGGGCCAACTGTTTCTTTACATAGCTTTCGGCCAGTTTTGATAGTTTTTTGTGCTAATCAGTAGATTTTTAAATAGTAAATGGATTTTAAACTATTTTTGAATATCTTTCTTCTATAACTTACATAAAAGTTTTTATTCCAGGACTTTTACGTGACGATAACCGAAGAATTCCTTGAGTATGTCCAAGAAGATGCGTTATCAATCGAAATCTGGGGCCACAGGACAAGTGGCTTGGATGATGCGGAAGAATCTACTGATCTAGGAATCTCAGTAACATCATTACCGAATGATACGGCAACTGTAATGGCACAAAAACAGAAAAGTTTAGAAGAAAGATGGGCCGAAGTGACAAGAAGGATCGAGCTGTGGATTGACGTCAAGGAACTGAATGATAATGGAGAATTCAACTCGGTTGATGTGTTTGATGAAGGAGAAGACCCTACTGGAGGGATTTATCAACTCAAACAGGTAATAATTAGGGTTTTTGAATGTGATTTTAAGATAAAATGGCAGATTTGCGTTTTTTCGCTGAAAGTTGTAGTTGGTCAAATGTAAAGTTAATTTTTTGATGTTTGTGGTTCTTGAAATCGAAGGAAAATTTGTGAAAATAGATGAAAGTGTTGAGGTTGATATTACCAAAACGGTTAGATATAAAAATTTAAATTTCAGGGACAACAACGCCGTCTATCAGTCCGTCTACGTCAATCAACGGAAAAAGGTGGTCTGCCTTTGGTATTCTCTGACATTTCCACGGTAGCTGTCGGCTCTTTAGTTCTCCGTGATCCGTATTGTCAATGTGAAGAACGTCCACTCGATTCCTATCAAGAAGAAGGTCTAGATCAGATTCGAGATCAATGGACTCGAGCTCTAGATGATCGTCAAAAGTATTTGAGCGAACAAATCAAGAAAATTGAAGCTTTGGGTAATCAAAAGTCGTTGGCTGATAGTGAAAGAGAATCTTCACTGATAAATCAATGGATGTTGTTGACAGAGGAGAGGCAAGCGGTTAGTGTACCACCTCCAAATTCGAGTATACCTGGAGCGACGGCTGATTGGATACCTCCGCCAGGTATTGAGCAACATGTGCCAGTTGTGTTTTTGAATTTAACGCCAGATGAGTTTGATAACGAAGAGGCGGAAGCTGAGGGAATTGGTCCAAAAGTCGCGGGATTGAGTGCAACATTGGCTATGGAGAAGTTTGATCAGATGGTTTTGTTACCAGTAGTGGAGAAGGACCCACACGAAGTAGGTTTTTGAAGCTTTTATAGTATTTCTTTGAATAATATGTATTTGTACTGTACTGTTGATACTATACTTTAGTACCTCCTTCTAACCGCAATATATTTTAGATGTCAGTAACCTGTGCTTGGGACAGCTCTCTACATCAAGATCAGCTGTTGAATAGAGTTTCTCAGAACAACGAACTTACCTATGGTGTAGTTCGTGTAGCCGTGCGTCTATCCTACCCATTCAACGCCGAGCTGGTCATCAGGAAGCGAATCTGCCTCAACGTGTATAAGAAAACAAGTCTAAAGGATAGGTTGATGAAGAAGATTGGCGTCCAAGGCACGGTGAATGGCACAGGAGTGTACTACGACATTGTGGCACACGTGCCCAAGAGCTCGTTGGACATGGAGGACCGGGCCAGCTTGGCCATGATGGCGGCCAGACACTCGGACGAAGTAAAAACAACCATAAATGGGCAATGTGCATATGTTGAGGCATATACGAAGAGCATACAGGCAGTGGAGTGGATGTTGAAGTTGGACAGGTTGAGACAGGAGAGTGCAGTCGCGAACTCGCTTGGAAAGGCGGAGAGGAAGAAGTATCAGGCCACGAGCTTCAGGATGAAAAGGACTGTTTCTTTGCCTTCTACTATATCTAACGTGAGTTTGTGAACTAGGAAAATGTATTTTATGACATTTTTTATTAGAAATGAGGGTTTTATGACATTTTTCATAACAAGTCGCATTTAAAAATTAAAAAAAATAATTTTCAGATGGCTCTACCTCCAATAGCACCGAAACAGCCGCTAGATAACACCGTAATCCTGCAGAACCAAGAAAACAACAACTCGACTACTGTACATAACAAACTGATGGAGGTATCGACCTCCAGTTCTTCGTCTGGATACTCATCTATGGGTACGGTATTTTTTAATAGTTTTAAATGGATTACTGTACTTTCAAAGGGATTCTCTCACTGTTTGTTGAGAGGGGGCTTAAAATTATTTGAACCACCTAGTAGATACAGTAAAACCCTTAAAGTACAGTAATTCAAATTTCGAAACTAGAGATTGTTACGGTAGCTTACTGTAGGCATTTCTTTTGTATACTATAAAATCAGTTTTTTTTTCGTTTTTCGCGGCTACAGTAACCTTTATTCTGTACTTTCACTAATTTTCCGTTTGCTTTTTATTCTATTTTTTAAAAACTTACTTCTGGTTGTACTCGGCTTGGTATTCTTACTAGATAGCACTGTCAATATGTATGGAGGAAAAATGGTACTATATAGTACTATTGTGAACTTTGGTACTATATAGTATTAAGGGCGATACGTGAGATATATAAGGAGGTATAACACTTCGAAGTGGCTTAAATGAGGCTTCGGTACTATATAGTACTAAATAAATGACGGTTTGGTACTGTATAGTACTATAAAAAAATATAGTTTGCTTGTACTATGCTAGCACTAACACTATTTAAGTATCTTAGAACACTAATATTGATAAAGTAGTATATAGTACCAACACTATTTAAATACTACATAGTACCATACTATTCAATTACTATATAGCACGAACGCCAAGCCCAGTACGACAAAAATCTATAATTTTTTCAAAACTTAACACAGTACTAACTCGGTTTTCTCCATTTTTACAGCACGTCCGACGTTTTTGAACCTCAAAACCACAAAGCGTTTTCCTCAAAGTAAACTGACTTTTTTACTCTGTAACTTTTCGTAAGGCAGTGTTGTGGTGTGCTACTGTGATGTGTGTTGTTGGGGTGGCTCGAGTGACTGTTACTGTAGTTTTTGCGCATAAACAGGTTATTAGTTTAAGTACTAGTGGAACTATTAGGTTGTTCAAATAATTTTGAGCCCTTCTCAAAGAAAATCTGTTAGCACAGAAATTTAAAAAAATCTTCGAGGGGGCCCAGGATTTTTTGAACAACCTATTATTTTTGGAACCGTTAGTACTGTTAAGGGTATAAGCGATGTGGTTTTTTTGGGACTGGTATTACTGTTTTGGTACTAATGATAGTTTTTATGCTGAATATTACTATTTACAGCTTTATTAAACAATTTTAGCAATATTAGTACTGTTTTTGCATAAATATGGAAGTTTGTACTTTTAGCACTCTTTTGAGTATTAATGAGCATGTTTTGTAATCGTACTATTTTCAGTACCAAGAAAGCTTTTTAATAGTAAAAACAGGGGCGTCAGACCCAAAAAAAAATTTTCGTCCACAGCGACGCCCCTGAGTAAAAATACTGTAATCTCTAAATAAAGTACTATTAAAAGCACCATTTGACATCGATATTTGACACGATTGTCCCAACTCTATTAGTGTTTGGTTCCTTTTTCTGTTCATTTTTGGCTTGTTTTGTGGTTTATATGGCTTATGTGAAAGTTTATATGGCTTTACTTGAAGATACTTGAGGAAAAATAATTTTTAAAAATTTCAGTGAACTCGCTAGTCTCCCCGATCGCTGAACCAACCTCAAAACTCTGTGGAATCGACGAGGAAAACCATTTGGAAGTGAGTTTTTGAAGGTTTAATATTAGGTTTTGTTCAAATAATTATGTGCTCTCTCGAAGAAAACTTTTGAGGATAGGGGCACAGAATTATTTGAACGACATAATAGGCGGTTTTGATTGATGGAACGAAAGTTTTTGTCGTTTTTTTGCCTTGTCAACATTTTTTGTACTTTAATTTTTTTTGGACTCTGTAAAGAAAGTTGTTGCGCTTTTGATTTTTTTTTAATTTTGCCAAATTACCCCATTTTTGAACTGAAAACGTTTTTTTTGAATATGCCATTTTGAAATTAACATTTCTAAAAAATTTTAAACTTTCAGGATCTGGTAATGCCGTGCCGCTCCTCCACCGTGCCCGAACAACTGTGCCTGAACGAGCCGAACGGCAACCTCGCCTCGGACCCCCTAACCTGCACCAACCACCTCTTCCAGCTCAAACCCCAAACCAATAACAACAACGAGTCCGCCTGCTGATCTTACCTACAACGATCTCCACACCGGTGCTTTACATTGACTGTAAATAAACAAACTAATACGGGCTTAAATTGTAATTTTGACAGATAGTTAATAAACTTGTATTCTTTCTTTAATCTATGGTATTATAATATATTAAAAGTTTGAAAACCGAATTCAGTTTAGGGTTTTTGGTCTAAAAACTGGCCATAGCCTTTTTGCCAGGTTTATAGTTCAGAACTCGGAAATCGATGAGATCAGCCATTTTTCAGAAAGTCACGTCTTTTATAGAGCTGGCTTATTCAAATTTAAAAAAGTGCAAAATATTATCTAAAATTTTTTTTTAAATCGAAAAAATTTATTCAAATTTCGGAAATTTAAAAAAAAATTTTCAAAATTCATCAAATTGTTCGATTTTCATATGTAAAAATTGCTTTACGAAAACTTTTGTTATAGAGCCTTATCCTAGACCTGCTCGAGCAGGACTTTATACAAGTGTTACACTGTATCACAAGTTTCGTGTTATAACAGCATAAAAACCTAAAAACCTCTATGTTCACGTTGGATCGACTTTATATACCAAAACTAAGTTAAAATTCTATTGTATAGACACGGTTTTCATAAATTACGATTAGAAAAGGTAGGGAAAGGCACAAAAAGTGGTCAAAAGTTGCAAAGTTCCTATGACAATATACAGTAACCGGATTTACAGACTTTATACAAACATACGATTGGGGAGAAAAGATACAATAATATGAGAAAAAATACCATAACATGACAAAAGCATAGTATAATATGACAAAAAATTACCATAATATAAAAAAAGACATACAAAAATATAAAAATATACAATAATATAATAGACATACATCACAGTAATGGTAGCTCTTCGTTACCATATCACAATAATAAACATATACCACCAATATGGTCCTAATTATGCTATATGTACCAAAAAAAGGTAGGTAAAAATCCATTAATTCTTTCGCATTTTTATGCAGTTTCCAAAATTTCCAAAAAAAATTTTTAAAAAACGAAAAAATTAATGGATCTTTTTTATATTACCTTTCTTATAATTCTTATATGGTACTAAAACTTTAAATCTCTTGCTGTCAAAAGTTTTTAAACTAAAACATATCAAAGTAACTTTAAAGTTACTGTGCACACTGTGCTATTAGTATTATCACATTTTTTATCATATATGGATTGTCATTTTACCCTAATACAATCACCGTAACTGATAGAGAAATAAAACGGTACTATTCTAGATACCATGCTCATAGTACCATTTTTAGTACTACTTATACTCATAGTGCCTAAAAAGCCTACTATGTGTTCGTAGTACCATTTCTAGCCAGTATGTGCTCGCAATACTAATTCAAGTATTAATTATACTCATAGTGTCATTTAAGACCCTACACACACTCATAGTACCAAATTAAGCATTCCATGCATTCTTAGTACCACTTCAAGATTATTATGTACTCTAGTACCAGTGCAAGCCTATTACGTACTCGTGGTATCATGGTCCCACTTATATTCATAGTAAAGAAGCCACAAATCACCATGTTACCATTTTAGGCTAATATGTATTTGCAGTACCATTTCAATAGCAAAGTTGCCTTTAAGTACTATGTTCTTGATTAGTACCCACTATCCTATCCACAGTACAAAATAACTTTACAATAAATACAGTAATATTTACAGGTTCCGAATCACAAGCTAGCTACTATCACAGTAATCACCGTAGTCGACATTACAGTAACCCATTTCGACTGTACTACACTATATACAGACTGATGGTTTAGAAGATGCCGTTAGTGTAATATTGAAAGTTGTCGTATAACCTGGTTGTGAGCGAGTCCCTCGACTGTTCGACCAGCTGATTCACCATCTGGCGGAGTTGTTGTTCCGTGTAGCCCAAGTGAAATCGTTCACGCAAGAGCCGTAGCACGTTGGGCCCGCCTCGGAAGCAGGGCAGTTGGGAACCTATAACAATATAAAGTTTTACCCTTCTAAAGCAATTTTTAAGAGTGAAAAAACACAGAATTATTTGAATGCTCTAATATTACACCTTTTAACAACCTTTCACTTAAAAATTTTTTTCATTTCAAATCTCCAAAAACCCACCAGAGCTCATGACCTCGACAATGTTGATGATTCGCTCCGAGTGTTTCCTCGCCGCCACCATCCCATTGAAGATCAGCTGTTTGTAGACCGCGAACATGTCCGAGTTCGGTCCTCCCATCACGTCGATCAGTTCTTGGGTCAGCTTGAATGGTGACGTCTCGAAACCGAGGTTTTTGGGAGAAATCGACAGGATGTAACCAAAATCAATGTGAATCAAGTGGCCTTCCGAATCCAGCAGGATGTTGCCATTGTGACGGTCTTTTACCTAAAATACGGAAAATTAGAGTTTAGCGTTGATTTGAAATTTATCTTCAATTTTAAAATCTTGTTACCTAAAAACTTTTTCATATTTTTTTCAAATTTTAAATTTTTTTTTCAAATTCCAAAAAAAATATTATCTCAAAACACTCCCCCCCCCCTCACCCTTACCTGTAAAAAGTAGCAAGCCAGCGAATAAGCGGCACAGCTCTTGACAAAGTTCTGTTGTGCTTGTTGGAAACTCTCGCTTAATCTGGACCCGTAGTTGATCAGAAAGTGAGATAGTAGGGTTGGTGAGTAGGGTTGAGCAGCGTCGTCTAACGACGGTTTTGATGACAGGTTCTTTTTGATTTGATGTAGAGAGCAAGCGTTTGGGATTGGCTCGATCATGCCTGAGTCTGATGAACAGACCAGGATTTTGTAGGGTCGTAGGTAGAGAGGGACGTTTTCGTCGCGCCAAATGTTCTGAAATGTAAAATTTTTAAAAGTTATACAACTTCAAAACTTGCCCAACCTTAATCTATCCTACCTTATACTGCACTACAATACTCTACCCTACTCTGTCCCACTGTAGCTGACTCTACCATACACTATTATACCATACTCTACTATACCCCACTCTACCATGCTCTACCCTATTCTACTCTACCATATTCTAACCTAATCAACCATATCCTATCCTTCTATGTCCTACTCCACTATACCATACTATACCTTATTCTAATTTACTCTATTCAAAGATCCAAAAAACTGTCCATACCTGTAAAGTGGTCAATAGTTGATAAGCCAACAACTCTTGTCTCAAATCATCTCCCGTTTTTATGATTACCGGTACTAGCTTCCAGCCTTCCAACTCTCCGTATGGTGAAGATTGTCGTATCCGAGCTTGTTTCTCTTCCCATGGTTCGCTCATTGCCGAGGCGGACGGGTCATCTGGGCTGTGGGCTATCTTAAAAATGAATAAGATTAAGTTAGGTAAGCTGAAGTAGAGTGTAATATAATAAAGTGAAGTAGAGTGAGATAGGTAGATTAGAATAAGGCAGACTGGAGTAGTATGGCAGACAGGGACGTCGTTTGGGGGGGGTGGTTCGGGGTGACTCCCCTCCCCCCCCAGAGCCGATCCGAAAAAAAATCCACAGGTAGGTGGTACCTGTACGTAAAAAAACAAAAAAAAATTTTCGAAAAATCGGTCCACAGGTACCTGTGGACCAAAAAAATTTTTTTGGGCCTCCCCCCCAGAGAAAAAACCGTAGCGACGTCCCTGATGGCAGAGTATAGTAAGGTAGATTAAGGTAAAGTAAAGTATGATAAGGTAGAGTAGACAGGACAAGGTAAAACTAGGGCAGAATACATGAATATAAGTTAAATCAAGTTAAAGCATCATAGTGTAGACATCGTTAACATACGACAAAAATACAAAATTCCAAAATTTTTAATAAACCCTACCCTCTGACGTCGCCTCCTCTTGAGTGCTGCCAGTCGATTTCGTATTTTTTCGAATTTCGACTGGGGTTCTTCGCGAAATTCGGCGTCGGCCGACCATTGTGAGGACAAGTCGTCCGAGTCCGCCACTGATAAGGTTTCGTCGATGATTCGGTCAAATTGCGTTAGCTAAAACATTCTTCATTAAGCTATAAAAAACACAAAAATAGGAGACCGTATTTTACAAATTTTTAAAATTTTAATTTTTTTGCACCGTGCAAAGACTTTTTTTTTAATTTAAAATTTTAAAAATAACTTTTTTCGAAACTTTAGCTCAAACTTTAAAAAAATAAAATGCCATTTCAACCCACCACATCATCATCACGACTAGGTTCCGGCTCTGTTATCGTAGGTGCGACCATCTGAACAACTGGTGATTGGATGTTAAGTGCATCGACTGGTTTTTCGGCTCGAGCACAGGCCGCTTCTTCCACTGGACTTAGAGTTGGTAAAGCAAAAGTGTTAGCCAAGTGAGCATTGTTCGGAGAGCCGATATTGTACATGGAGCTTGACGAATTCGAACGCATTGTCTTGTGGAACTAAAATTTTGGGTTTTGTTTAATAAAGAATGGCATAAAATTTAATTTTTTCAATTTTTAAAAATTTTAAATTTCAAATTTTTTTTCATTTTTCAAAACTTCAAATTTCAAAAAAATTTAACTCAAAAATTTTTAAAATCTACCCCTTACCTCCCCCTCCAGCTCCACCTTCTTCTCGGGTAGCCTTGCCGTTTCGAAGTTGTCCACCTCGACCACCTCGCAGTAAATACAGTACGGTGCTTTGTCTTTACTGTTCAAGACACACCCCTCTGCGTACGGTATTCGTACCATGACATGTTGAGTGTCATATATAGGTAGCCATACTTTGGCTGGTAGGTTTAGATTCAGGAGGAAAAGTTCGTATACTAGTCGTTTCGATTTGTCTTCTTTTATCGGAATGTCCTTCAGCCGGTTGCCAATAGCGATCAGGGAATCGACAAACGCCAGCTCTGGACGGGTTTTTTGATCGGCCTGAAATTGAGGATGTCATAAAATGTTTATTTAATAATTTTTAAGTTGAGCTTTACGAAGTCAATAGTATACTCTCCTACCCTACCCAACCCTAACCTATCCTATCATACTCTTCTCCAACATACACTTCGCTGCTAAATTCTGCCCTTCCCTACCCTATCCCTACTGTATAGTACTCATTGCCTACCCTACCATGCGTAATCCTAACATTAAACCATTCCATTTATAAACTTACCCCGCAAGAACAAGTGATATTCGATATGGAAGCGCTCGAATTGAATATACACCTACATTTGTTATCAAACGCTCGACCTAAAAGAAAACATCAAAAATAAAAAAAACTTTTAAAACCAAAAAATATGGCAAAGCTTTTACAACCCTAAAATATTTAAAAAATAACCAAAATCCTTAAAAAATTTAAAAAATAACCTGAAAATAAAAAAAATAAAAATTTTAAGTTTCAAACCCTACCACTGCTCAAATCCGCCATCGCTGAGCCTTGATACATGCTTCTGACGCTTCGTGTGCTCTCCGTCCTCCTCATATGGCATCCGTCTTCAGTTTGATCAAAGAATTGAGGTTCTTCTATCAAAACTGGTGATGGTTCTTCTGATAACCCTAAAATCAGTTTTTATATAACCCTTCAGCATTAAAAAATTTCAAAAAACCTATAATAATCTGACAAAAAACATTACTCTACTACCTTTTTCACCAAGCTGCGATTCTAATATCTTTAAAAACCAATTAACAAGCCCTATTTTAGCCATAAAACCAAAATAGAAGTCCATATATTAAATCAAGCACCTCTTTAACTCAAAAAACCTACTCGCATCCGACTGCGACCGATGATGAAGAGCGGCCGAGGCTGCCGGCGTCTTTAGATTCTTCTGAATCTGATGGCTTTTCATATATTCATTTAGAATCGTCTCTCTCAAGAAGAAGCCTTGCGCCTTCTTATGGTGTGTTTTAAATTGTTCTACACCATACGCATCCAAAAGCCAAAAGCATTCTAGAGAAAACTCCATTGAAGATCTGCAACGTTCGATCATGTAGTTGTGAATGGCCGACGCGACGTGATTCATGTTGATATACATGGCGATTAGCTGTGGGATGAAGAAATCGACCTCGGCTGGAGGGAAGCGGTGCAGAATTCTGCCTGAAATGATGTTGTTGCAGGTTATAGGGCCATTTTAAAGAATGTAAATCAATCAGTGTTTAAAAGAGTAAAACAGCCAGAATTTAACCTTTCTCTCCACAAACACCTTAATCAACAATGATACTACCTAAAAACCAAGAAAAAAAGAAAAACCTTACCCAAATACATAACAACATCAATATTGTCGTTCTTGTACAAGTATTGCAGTGCAATTTCCATGTTGAAGTAGGTTGATTCGAATAGACGAATCAAACTTGAAGGTAAATTCTTGCTATTCTCTTCCTGAAACATGGTCATCAGAGGAGAATAAAATCGAATATCATGTGTTGAAAAGGGGTTTCTTTCAAACAAAATGAATAATAATGGCCATAAAAAGATTTTCGCAAAAAAACTACATAATTAAAACAATGTTATACAGTTTTTGAAGTTACGTGGTTGAAGAGTTTTGAAAATATTGTTTTAGATTAAAAATATCTTGTTATCAAAATTTAAATAATTTTTAACCATTTTTTTAATGTTTAGTAATAAAACCTCCTACTTTTCAAATCCTCATCAGAAAACCAGAATTTGATTGAATTTAGGTAACAAAACTTCCATTTTTCAAACTTAAAGTAAAATTTTAAAAACTTTTCAAATTTACGTAACAAAATCCTTACCAATCCCGAATCCACCCCATTTCCACGTTGTTTTTGTAGCTCTTCGAACGATGTGTACGTTTCGTCCTCTTCATCGCCCTCAACATTGGCCGTGCCACTTTCCATCGTTCCCACACCACTCTCGGAGCCATTGGTACTACTTTGTCTTAAGATTTTGGTACCAAACTGAATTCCATCCTCATTCTCTTCTATGCTTTCATTCCTCTCTTCAGCCTTCTGTCCATTCTGTTCCCTCTGAGATTGGACAGAAGCTTTTCTCTGCCCGTCTCTCTTTTCCATACTATCTTTTCGCACCTTCTGCACCAGTTCAGTATGTTGTTGTATCGTGGAATTCTGAATGAAAACCGCATCGTCAGTGTTGATTCGAAGTTGTTTGAAGGCTTTCACGTCGGATATTAAGATTTCTTCGGGATCAGTTGCTACTAAATGACCATCGGTACCATTAAGACTAGTTTTGCGTTCGGTTGCGGTACTATAAGTGAAGCTGGAAATGTTTGAATGACCGTCGCTTATTGTCGTAGCCAAGAGGTTGATTTTGTTAGTGCTGGTTGAGTTTTCAGTGGCATTTTGGGTCCTTGTTGAGTTTTTGGTACTACTTGAATACTCAGTGCCAGTTGATTTTTTAGGACCAGTTTGATTTTTGGCCCGGCTTTCATTTCCAGAACTACTTTCTTGTTTGGTACCGTTATCATTTTTAGTAAAATCTGAAGTTCCAGCACCAAATCCTTCTTGTGCACCAGATCCACGTCTCAAATTATGAATACCACTCACATTCTTAGTACCATTCTTATTTTTAGTTCCACCAGCACCATTCCTGCCCCCATCTTCGAACTCAGTTGAAGTACCATTGTGTTTGGTACTGTTAGTCCCGTTTCTAACTTGATATTCACTTATCTTGGCAGCAGCTTCCACCTGCTCTTCGATGGTCCCATCCAGCCCTTCCGACGGCATAAAGGCTTGTTCCGGCTCGGTGGTCGTGGTCGATTGATTCCGCGACGTGGATATGCTTTTAGCTCCTACTTCCGAGCTTTGTGAGTATCTTCGGTGTTGATCTGACTGAAATTTGATGATTTTTAATATTGTAAAATACGTTTATCTTATTTGAGCGTTTTTTCTACAAAAAACATTGTTTTTCAATAAAAACACCCAAAAAATCATTTTTAAAGATCAGAATATCATTAAAAACTTCATTTTCCCCCAAAAAACCAAAAAATTTTACCAAAATCAACCAATTTACAACACGAGTAACAACAAAATGAATCAAAAATCATATAAAAACCGGGTTGAAGTTGCAAAAACTTTTATTAAAATCGAAAAAATATTCGAAATTCCTTCAGCGAGTTCCAGACAAATCTTCTCTTTGATTTGTGTATTTGATAAGAGGAAAAGCGAAATTAGTCAGCTTTTAATAAAACACGACGTGGAAATGTTACTACTGCTTGTTGCAAGAGGCTTTTGGTTAATTTCAAACTTTAAAATCCATAAAATTATCATAAACTTCTAGTTTTACATTAAATTCAAGCAACTTTGATTGATTGCATTACACTTTGATGTTTTTCATAACTTTTAAAGTATTTTACAACCACAAAATTAATTTAAAATGTCAAATAATTTATTTTAGAGCCTTCTAGACTAGCTGTCCATTTAAATCTATCAAAAACTGTGTTCTAAACAAAAAATTATATTATCTCCCTAAATTTATGCAAATTTTAGAAAAATTTAAATTTTTTATAATTTCCAACATATTTTAGTACCTTTTTAACTAATCTACAGCTTCATTACAATCTCAAAAAACTTTTACTTATCATTTAAACCTTGTGTTGCCCCTCCATCCCACTGTACCTTAACCCACCAAAAGTGCCCTATCTCAACATAGAAAGCCCAAAACAACTCGCAGACCATTAAAACCTTTAACCGTCCTTCACGTTTCCATTATACCTAAAAACAAAACAAAAAATCTAAAAATTACCCTTTCATCCTCCTTGAAGTCAGGTAGATATGTGTTATGCCCGTTGAAGCTGCCCGACGTGGAATGTAAATCAAATACATCGAGGATTGGTGTCGCTTTAGGACTTTCAGAATGATTCGTCACGATAAACCGATCATTTTTGATTGACAGCGGTTTTGAGGGCGAGTTCAGGTTATAGGTTCGCTCGAGATTACATCTGAAGATAAGGTCATATAATTTTAAGCATAAAAATGTTTTGGCATAACAGAATTTTGTAAAATTTTAAAATTATAAAGTAGACATACCACTCAAAGTGAATCCATTATAAATTTGACAAATTTTATTTTTTAAACAACTACATTGGTATTTTCTATTTTTGCACGGTGCAATTTTTTCAAATTTTATCCTGCACCGTGCAAACTCAAAATTACTGCCCCATTGCTATTTAAAAACACTTATTTATATTTCGCTTACTTTGGACATATCCCGGTACTAGAATGATTGCAATCCGTTGACGGAACTCGTCCAAACATTTACTTCAATACATAAAATTGTTGTAGTTGAGCGGCAGATGACTTTAAAACAAGCTGCTCTACTGTAGTATCTGCGTTATTTCTATCTAAACTGCATCGTACAGTTAATATAATTCATACTGTTCATTTTGACTATCTAAAAACGCGTTTAAACCGGAAAAAAATTTTAAAAAAATAAAAAATTGACTGCACCGTGCAATCAAGATTAATTCCTTTGCATCGTGCAGAATTTAAAAAACCTGCCATTTCTAATTAAAAACAAAATTTTATAAAATTCATCTCACAAACAATATATCAATCCCAACTCTAATCAAATTTTGAAAAAAGGGTTCAGAAAGTTTGTCGAGCAACGTCAAATATTTTTTTAAATAAACAAAAGATCCCTGCGGGCTTTTTGTGTGTGTGCAGACACCTTTATTATCTAATTGAAGAGCAACTGCTACACCCTCCTCGACGGGATTCGCAATACCCGTCTCAATGTTGCGGTCGTTAAACATGAAGGTCAATAAATTATATTATAGTAGGTAGTAATGATATTCTATAGTACAAAGTATAAAGTTTTATAATTGACATAGCTTTTCAAATGTTTTTTAAATATTTTTAAATCATTTTCAGACTGCTTGCTTAATAAAATATTGTTTTTCATTCACTCTTCGCACAGTGCAATCGCCGAGATAACTGCACGGTGCAACAATTTTAAAAATTTAACAATATAAATGTTACAATTTAATTTCGAGCAACTTTTTAGTAAAGATATATTCATTAACAAGTATTAAATCAATTACTATTCAAATTTTATAAGTATATGACAAACCTTTTAAAATAATTTAAAAACCAAATTTTTTGCACAGTGCAAAGTTAAGAAATCCGGTAGAAACAGTACCCCGTGGCAAACTTAATTAGTGTTACATTATAAAACCCAATACTAGCACAAAAAAGTATGGCAGAAAGTAAAACAAACATTACTTTAAGTTCATATATTATTCATCACCTTCAACAACATAAAAGAAGAGAAATCCTCTAATCCATTATAACTTTATCAAATATGACAATAACCTTTCAAACAGACTGAGAATTTTCTTTCAAACAATATTTTTAAACAAAAATTTTAAATAAACTATCGAAATTTTATTCAAAAAGCGAAAATATTGTAAAAATACCAAGATTTTGAACAACCAAACATCCCACAGCCAATATTATCTAGTACAATATTGTTGTTGTCCTAATCCCCTTATAAGCTCATGAGTAAAGAGTAATTTCGCGAGCCAAGTGTATGGAAACAAAAAAACCAAGTAAAAATGGCAGGCGAACAATAAAGAGTAAAAAGTCCCTAAATAAGACAAATTTTGGTGAAATAAGATAATTTGGCCACAAATTAAGGCCAAAACAAAGTCGAAAAGTGACAGATATTAAAGGAAAGATATTTTTTACCATATGAATCGTAAATTTAAAGTTTTTCAAAAGTCAAACGTAAGTTATAAAGAAAAATATAAAGGATGTCTAACTAAAACAATGTAATTAAACCGAAACATGAAAAATGTAAAAACTGGGTCCCGAACAGAAATAATATGTAAAAAACAAAATTTCCTATAATATAAGACCTTACATTAACTTCTTCCAAAGATCAAGATTCATTAACTACAAAAAACACCAAACTTATCCACCTAAACCAATATTATTTTATATTCCAATAGCCAAAAAACCCATTAAACCCAAAAATTCAACAATTCAAATGTATCCGGAGGTAACAAAAGTATTTGAATATGTTGAATCGATTCCATAATCGGATTTTACTCGAATGTTATTTTCGGTTTTACAGATTTCCGAAAAATAGAGAAAGACTTGACCATAGAAACGAAAATGAGTCAAGTCTCTCTTTTTCTGTTTTGTTAGTGAGAAAACTAAAACTGGACATTAGGGACGCACCGGGCCTGCCTGGGCGAAACTTTCGTTAGTTCTTGTTAAGTTCAATTGTTGTTAAAGTTTATGATAATAATATTTTTGTTATAAATTGTCAGTATAATTAGTAGTACCCATGGCTGATGTTAGACAAAGATTGATACAAAATTTATTCCCATCTATAATATGTATGTACAGTACGAAAGTAGACATAGTTATTAAGGTTCTTGTTTTATGGCTGGAGGTTGATGGCAAGGGGCGGTCAAGTCAGGCAAAGGGCCTTTGGCTCCGGTTATTGTAGATACTGTCGACATCATTGCGTGGATTCCAAAGTTGTGAGTCATCTGAAAGGAAAAATGTTATACTAACTCGTTCTTTACATAAAGCTGAAGCTTTTGTGAGGTTTCTATCCTAAAAGTTAAAACTACGAATGAATTAGTGGATTTTTTGTCTATCCACTACCGACCTTATCCATAAATCGATAGTACTTGAATTCAAGCTTGAATTACTTCTAAATACTAAAACACAAGAAAATCTTACCAAATTTGTATCCCAGAAAGATTGTTGTAATGGATCCGCATTCTGTGGAACATCTCCCGTCTTTTGGTACTCAAAGGTTCGGTCTTTCTCAAACGCTTGTAACGTTGTTCTCCCCATGACTTCGAACATCTTCTTAAAGGGCTCCAACGAGTTTCGTGTCGTTCCTTTGTTTTCCACGTCCTGTGACAGTGCTGCTTGGAACTGTTTGATGGTCTCTGTCAATTCGAATAAGTTGTTCTGGCATTGTGTCACCAATTCGTTGTGGAACGCCGGTTTATCAAATTTATCGTCCAGTATCGTGCCCAAATCACCGGCCAACGTTAGTGATTCTTCTTCGCAAAGAGCTGTGAAACAAGTGGCTTTGTTTTGAATACGTTTATTTGGGGCTACAGGCACACCGTGACGTTTGAGGATCGATCGAAGGCGGTTGGCGTGACGTTGGCCTTTGGCTCTGAAAAAGAGGTATATTACAGTACGTAAAACAAAAAAAGAAAATCTCATATTCATAAGCCTTTGAGATAGTACAAGTATTTTAAAAGTCCTAATAGTCTATTCCTAGTCGTTTCATGTATTCGTGGTGAGACCAAATTTAGTATAACAAGTTCAAATTGTAGCCAAGTTTAATAAAAAAAACAAAGGTTACCTTCTCAAAATAGCATTCAAGTAACTGATGTTCAAGTTTTCCGGTAAGTCCAATCGTCTGACGAGTTCATCCAACTTGACAACATATTGTTTATTCTCATTCAGAAGACCCATTCGACCTGCGATCAAGTGTTCGCCTGTTACCATCTCTTTGTCGTCTAAAATAACTAATATTTAATTTTACAACTTATATATTGATTATCTTCATCGATTTACCAATATATTGATCCTCGTCATCAACCTATGACTTGGGTTAAACAACAAAATTTAGTGGTTGTCTTTAAACTTGATACATAACAGACACTACTCATACTATAATAACCCAAACTCACCTTCATAATCAGCAGTATAGCTAGTCGGTGTGAGAGGCACAAGACTTTGTGGATACACTGTAGCCGATGCTCTTTCTGGAGAACTGTAGTAGCCAGAGGAGTCCGACTCCATCTTCAACGTATTCATATTCGGCGAACACAACGTGGAGTTATGACTAAATGACGAATTTGTGCTTGGCGTAGAGTTTAGACTGGAGTTTAAAGCTGAGCCAAAACCCGGGAATTGACTGGCCAACTGTGGGAAATTGTAGTAGGGATTCACCATCGACAAGGGATTGCTGTTCGAGTATTGAGGGAATTGGCCTTGGCTGTACATCGCCCAGTTAAAGTTCTCCATTGATTAGTGTGGTTAATTTACAGCTAAAATGATAAGTTTCAGTTAGTTTTACCTCGAAGAAATTCACTTCGAAGTGGCTTCAGAAGTGTAAAAACGCGGAAATGGTAGTAAACGGCTGAAAACTTTTGGACAACTTTAAAAAACAAAGAAAATCCCAAAATTTTCATCTAGAATACATTGAACATCAAGAACCCACAAAAATGTCTAAAATTTTTCAGGATAACCCAAAAATTATATTATCCATGGCGTTTTTGATCCCCTAACGCTAAACAAATAGAATTTTGTGCAGAGTTCAAAACAAATACAAGAAAAAGCCTTGAATTTTAATTTACAACTTTTGATACGTCATTAACATGCCCAACAACCTCAATATAACTCATAAAAGTTATATTATCCATCATCCATCAGCTCTCTAAACAAAACTAAAACTTATTGTTCGAGCTGATCACCAACCAATTCGAAACAACTTTAACACAATGGATAACATCCCCAACTCTTCTGGCCAAGCTACAACGCGTTGAGGCGGGTCAAGCAACACTTCAGCCACCTTTTTTCGAAAAACTCCCCTTAGCCATGATGCAAATTATTAACACACCCACCCCTAATTGTTTGACACAACTTTACCGCGAGCCAGCGTATGTTCAGGTCATGTTCTCCACTACTGTTCATCCAAAAATTCAAAAAACGAGCTACAACAACTGCGTTGTAACGTAAAAAGTGGATTATAACGATGTTATACATGTTTTTATAGGTGAAAACCAGACTTACAAGGCTGAATAAAGTTGATCAACAAGAAATACATTGTAAAAAGTGTAAAAAAACATCAACGAACGCATTGGCACATAAAATAAGGTGATGCTACTTCAGCTTTCAACGACATTTCTCGACTTTTTGACAATTTTACGTTTTTTTTTCTAAAAATCTCGTCGCGATGACAGAATATATAAAATCCGTCATCTATTCGCATTTTTTAAACAGATTGTGTTAAAACTGTTATAGAGAAATAACAAGTGCTGCTTGGAAAACAAAAAACTAAATTTTACGTTCAGTATCACTTAGAACTTTGAGGTTTATATTATAGTAGGCTATCAAGAAAAAAGCGAAGTCATATCTCAATTTGTAGCTATCAAATTGACCTAAATTTTTCAATATAAATTGACTAGGTCATCAGTGAATAGCATGTAAGATATAGACCTGTTTGGTCTTATAAATCTTGACTTACACATGTTTGAAATTGTCAAAAGCAAGAACACTGCACGGTGCAAAAGAAATCACTTGGTTATAAGATGAAATTGAATTTTCTTAACTATGAAGTTACTACTAGATAACTAAAAATATATTTAAAAAATACAACAAAACTTATTTTTAAAAAATTTCTAGAGTTAACCACCGTATCACTAAGTTTTACAGTAACAACGTGCATTTTCTGAAGCCATGACCATAAGTTAAGTTACATTTTCTTACAACAACAGTAATTCTCTGAGCTATAACCTAATAAATGCTTCTTTGCTTGAAAATTTAAATTTGACAAAGAAAGTGTGAACAAAGACCTTGATGTAATCCATGAGGATGGGCATGTTACCATCGCTTGGGCTCTTTCATCTCTTGCTTGATTAACGCTTGTTATGAGGTGTGTTAATACAAGCGTCTTATATTTGAATTGAAAAATGGTTTTTGATCTGCTTTAAGTTGTCCTGAATCTTCTTCTCAAAAAACTATAGATTTTACATACTTTTCGACCAAAAAGAAAGAAAAGTACGAAGTATATCAGAATTTTGTACTTTGTACTCTGATACATTAGTAAATACAAAAATAAAAGTAAAGACTTGTACCGTGGTAACATTAGTACAAAAGTAAAAGTAAAGCTTTACCTCAACAACTACGATACATGAAAGTGAAGCTTTATCACTATGTTACTACATCAAATATTACGTTACTAGAGTACAAATTACTCATAGACGATTTACTTTTAGTAGCTCTTAAAAAAGAAGCTATACTTAACAAACAATTTTGCATTGTAATGTATATTACATTATATAGCTGTAAGTTATATATAAGAAGCACAATTTTAAAGCCTACATTTTTTCAAAACCTCACGTTCTTCCTCTCCTTCAGCCTCATCTAGAATTAAACAATACAACATGTAAACCCAGAACCCACGTCAGTTTGAATAATATTATCCTTAAACTAGCCTCTCTGGCAAAACTTTTTTACTGTAAACTATGTTTGGATATGTAGCGGCTAACATTGTTTGGATATGTAGTGGCTAACACAATTTTATGTTTTACGACATCTAATAGTAGCTTATACGCAACTTCCACCCAATTATTTACATTCGCCTTAATCAGTTTACGATCCCTCGAACTGTCAAGAGCCCTTGCTGACAAGAAGGATCCTAAAGCTGGAATTAGGCAATAGCTAATCAGTTCTGATTACTTTCAATCACCCCTACCTACTTAACGCTCCATCCTAGCCTTAAAATGCCTTTAACTATTGTCTTCGCCTATTTTTGCCATACTTTCAAAAATGATACTATAATTCATACTGATATAAAAGATTGTACAATTTCTTAATGTCTTATTTTTCAAAATCATAGTAAATATACGTATACACTTACAATACAGTAATACTCGAATGAATCAGAGAATAAAAAGAGTTGACACGCAAAAAGGTGTTGTAAATTGTATCTTGTACATATTGAAATAGTAACTGTTACGAATTGAAGCTCACAATCACTATTTAAAACTATTTAAAACTTATTTAAAAAATAAACCTTATATCTAAATTTAATAGAAACAATCTAATCAAACGTAATTACTCAAATTTTCAAATAAAATGTAGCTCAATACTTCAAAAATTTCTACAACAAGCTCAAAACATGTCAATTTCAATTACAATTCAGTTACAACATGTAAATCCAGGTTGCACATCATTTAAATCATCAAATATTATCACACTGATAACATGAGACGTCTTTATACATTCTACTGGATGAAAAGTCTAATAAATAGAGAGAGATAGTTAAAAAGGTGAAGAAATCAGCTGGCTGAGTACGATCGTTGAGAGAACACCTTGACCAGAGAGTCCGCGCCGGCGGAGCCGATCAACGGCCGTGAGGGGTGAATGGCGACGGCCATCACCGACATGTCGTGCTTTTTGCGATGCGCAGCAATTTCCTAAAAAAGAGTCACAGTGTCAACAATACACTAATTTCCAAACATTTTAATGAAACTATTACCTAAATTATAGAAAATTAAAATTTTAGCCATTTTTTCATCAAAACCCACAATGCTTCGTATTTTACCCAAAAACCTTTTAATAATAACCCTCTACGTACCTGTATACATGTCTTTGACTCCATGTCCCACACTCTCAGCGATCCATCTTCACAGCCACTAAGCATGTATAGGCCATTCGGGTCTGCAGCTAGTGTTGAGATGCTCTCCACGTGTGATACCGCACTTCGCACCAGTTTTCCTAAAACAAAAAGTATTAAAACTCAAATTATATTATTTGACCAAATTGTTCAAAAAAGATTTGTTTTTCCAGCCTTCAAAATATCAAATTTTTATCAAATCTCCAAAATGGCATGTTTTTAAAACTTTAAAAAAACGATTAAACTCCCATCCGCTTACCAGTATGATTATCAAAGTAACGGATTTTCCTGTCTACACCAGCCATGATACTAACCGGCATAGTAGGATGACTAATAATCGAGTTGATTTCTCCAACCTCATCCTCGGGTAAGCTCAAATCAAAGTCCAAAATCTTTTGTCCCGTCTCCAAGTCCAACATGCACGCTGATTTACCAGTGTAGGCTGCCAAAAGTCGTTGTGTTTCGGTTGAAACCAGGTCCAGCGCTCTTGGCCGAGCATTAGCTGTTGGTGGGGCATATAACTTGAGTTGTGGATCTTCTTGGCCTTCTCCCTTGGCCAAACCAAGTTCCCATAGACGTATTGTTCCATCTGCTGAGCCACTGATCAGTCGGTTGGATGAAGAGTGGTAGACGACTGACCAAACTGGTTGAGTGTGACCTACCAATTTTTCGGCCAAAAAACGAGGGTCTAAAATTTGAAAACAGTTAATAAAAATAATTATAAGCTCAAAAAAATCTTTGAAAAATGCTGTTATTAATTTTTTTTTCTAAATCTAAAAGAAACCGCTATTTAGCAAATTTTCATACCTAAAACAAAATTTCATTTCCCTATTGAGCTAAAAATTAAAATTTATGTCTAAAAATTCCATTTTTGACTAAAAACTTAGCTAAGTAGTGTGTTACCTAAAACTCAATGAATTATACCTTACCGTATTGATCATAGATTGGTATATCAAACGGTGGCATTTCCCAGCAACAAATCACACCATCATATCCACCAGTGTAGAATGAATCTCCAGTTGAATTCATGTCCATGGATAAGATATGTCCTCTGAAAATTTAAAACATCAATCCACCCAACAAAAAAAATAAAAAAAATCACTAAAAACCACTATTCCATAACGTTCTCACTGTTCCAAATCAAAAATAGTACCCAAAAAAAAAATAAATCGACATACTTGTGACCTCTGAAAGTGTATCTCGGCTCAAGATCTACCACACCCATAACGGTTGTGTGAGATTGTTGCCCTTTCGTATCTTTGTCCGCCAAATTCCACATCTTGGCCGTGCCGTCTTCAGAAGCAGTGACTAAAACCGGTTCAAACGGATGGAACTTCATGGCTCGAACACTGTCAAGATGACTTCGCAGTGTGAAGGCGATACGCCATTGAATCGATGGAGAATCGTTGTTTAACTACAAAAATAAGACTGATATGATAACATTGATAGTTTACAACCAGAAGCTTATCCTACTATAACATAAAGACCATTAGAAACCTTATAGCAAGACTTTTAATGCCTTTTTAAAAAAAAGAGGCCATAACATCCAAAAACTAAAGTAAAAGCAACCACAACATACCTCAGTAACATCCTTGATGTTAATGTCCTCGTTCATCTCCAACAGCTTCTCTTTAGGTATGCAACTTTCATTTAGTTGGTGAAAAAACTGTTGTTCTTTAGTTTCCTGTTTATGTTCCTCATCTCGGCTAGCCTTTTCTTTCAGCTTCTTGAAGTAATCGTCTTTCATGGCTTCGATTCTGTTTGGATCAACGTTCCATTCCTCAGCTGACGGTCCATTCTTCTCTTCGTTCAAAAACTCAAATTCAATTGCGGTTACGGCTTCGGCATCCAAATTGCCTCCGGAGCCTTCTGAATCCGACGCATCGTCGTTATCATTAATGTTGTTGCTTCTTAAGAGATCCGCGGCTTCTAAGATAGCCTTCTCGGATTCTGTTAAAACTTTTCCTCTAGATTGACTTTCTTTGGAGCTAAAAATATTACTCGTTGTTTAAAAATCGTGAAGTATATTAAGTATAGTCTACTTCTTCACACAAAACGCTCAAACTAAGGTTTAAAATCAAAGTAATGATCTCACCCATCATTAAGAAAACCTTCATTGTTTCCAGGCACAATCCCCAGCAAATTTTTTACTCTAAAAGCTCGTACATCCAGAATCTTTTCAGAATATCCTATTTCATTTAGGTATTGCCTAAGCAACGACCTGGCTTGCTTATAGACTGGAGACGTTTGAGGATTGGGTATAACAGCATCGACTTCGATTGCTCCAAGTGGCTCGTCTTAAATAAAAAATTTAACAAATTTCTTTAAAACACGACACATTTAAAGTTATACAACTAAAACAATAAATATTATCACTTTTACTTTTAAAAACTTGTTTCTCAACTTTACGGGCTTTTATTATAATTTAAACAATACAAAAATCTCTCACCTGTCGGTTTAACCTCCTCATTTTCTTCATTGCCTTCTGTTTTAGCTTCGCTTGTTAGTCTAGCAACTTTTGCACTAAAAATTAATTTTATATACCATCAAACCAATCACATACCGTTCTTGTTTTAAACTGTACTCCAACATCTTAATACGTCTGACAAGATCACGCTTCAGCTCTTCTTGTCCTTTACGTTCTCCATTCAAAAAATTTACACGAGCCTAAACACAGAATAAACAATTTTATAACAATATTTACTTACAATTAGTTCAGTTCTCTCCATCTCCCATTGAGCTCTTTCGATTTCATACCTGTTCAACTCGCTTTGAAGAAAATGAAGCACAGAGTTAACTGTGAACGGTGGTCGATTTGACTGAAAAAAAAGTTTTATATGTTGCTGAGATAGTGGCTTACCTCTTCTTTCGGTCCATCTTCTCCATTTAGATCTATAACAAAAAGAAATCATTAAAAGTAAATAAGACACATTGACAACATAAACTATACATTAAAAAACAAGTTTTTACATAGAATAAACCATTGATCAAACAAAAAAGTAAAATATAAATAATTACCTTTCAACTCGGATGTTTGAGGAGAATTATCTTGGTCGAGCTGCATCGCCGATACCTGAAATCAACAAAACCATAACAACCATTAAAAACATGATAAAATCGGTAAAAAAACGCCAAAATTGCACTTAAAAACATAGTCCAACTTGTTCTAACTATCCACGAAAAAAGCCCGGCATCCACATTGCTTTTTCCCCCAAGTTTTCGGCTCCAAAAAAGATTAAACCCCTGCGGCCGCATATGACGCGTACTGCATTAAACCAATAACAAACCTCCATATTACCCACAAAATATTTTCATTCCCGGAATGCGGCTTTACAAAATTCTATTTACATTAATAATCTTCATCCAAAAATAATTGACATTTTAAACCAACCTCCAGAAAATCCGTCAGCTTGCTTGTAACAACTGCGTCCGGGCTTTGGCAAACTGCAAAAACAATTTTATACGATTTAATAAAATATGTAACGCAAATAGAAAACAAAAACATAAAATTGATTGAAAAATTTTAAAATTACTGTTCATATTAAAAAATTAATATGTTACAACTATTTTTAAGGTTATTAGAATATATATTGACATATACATCACACTTGAGTCCCAACACGATGACGAAGAATGCTAAATCGTTGGCTTTCCGTATTGTTTTTAATATTTGAGTGCCCGAATGGCCAGATGCCTTGGCCACATCCTAACAAAAGACTATTTTTTGACCAGGAAACTTCTTTAGTTTTGAATTTTTTAATAATTGAAATTGTTATATTTTCTTATGATTCATACTTTGTTTACGCATGTTTATGAGTAATATTATTATTGTTTTTTTGCGAAAATATTTTGTAAGGCTTTTGAGTGTTTCTTATCATTTCTGGTTTTAGACTTTACTGATTTGGTGGAGGAGTTATGGATTTGGGGCGAGCAGAGCGGATGAAAACAGTTCAACAAGTGATAAAAGATACTAAGAAACATGTTAGGAAGCTGCAGACACAAGATATTGTAAGTTTAATGTTTCTTCTATCTAGTTTCTTCATTTTTAGGTTATGAAATTTGAGTTTTGTTTGTGAAATGTAAAAATTTACACCAAAATTTTATGATCATTGATTTCACAGGTAGATTATTGATGATAACCTTTCACTTCCAAGCATACTGACTAAACAACGTAATATACTATTTTCAGATTTCGATAGTATGTATAACTACTATTCTTCCTATTGGTTATCTTATTCAAGTCAATTACATACTGAGTTTCTGGTTTGAGCTATTTTCCGACCAATGGTTTTTCCGAGTTGTTCCACTGACTTTGATCGCTTTTAATGCTTATCTAAACATAATTCAAATGGTGAGGGTGGGTCCAAATGGGCTGGACAATGAGCTACCGACCGTACAAAAGCCAGGGTTCCGGTTTTGTCATCAATGCCAGCTGAATTCGCCGATGAGAGCTTATCATTGTCCAAGTAAGTGGCTAGTGTAATATTATCTTATTTTTTTAGATAGTTCTTGTATTTGTAACTGGTTGAGTGTTTGGTAAAAGCTAAGGAAGAGTATTTCGAAGTTTTTAAGATTAGTAAAAGTTATATTTTTCAGCTTGTGACATCTGTATCCTCCGTCGCGATCATCACTGTTCATTTGGCGCCGTCTGTGTAGGTCACTTCAATCAACGTTACTTTGTAGCAGCTGTAGTCAATCTTTGGATCGTGTTAGCCGTTTGTGCTACGTGGAACTTTTCTTTTACTGCTGATGTGGTTTCACATGTTAAGTCAGTACCATCAATCTGGCAAATCATGATTCCTCATCTGGCCTTGATGATGGGTTACTTGACGTTCTACCAGTTTTTGACGGTGTTCTTCTTTGTTTCAACGGTGACAGCGTTAATGTTTGTGTCATATTTGATAGCAGCTCAACTTTTCTGCATCTACAGAGGACAGACGAGAATGGAGTACTTGTTGGTAAGGTTTTAAAGTGGTTTTTTGTTGATTTTAGGGGATTTTTATTGCATATTGGTTTACTTTTGGCCGTTTTAGACCGAATTTAGGCTGCTTTGAGCTAAACTTTAGGTCATTTCGAATAGAAAGTTAAAGTTTGAATACTTTTTGGTGCTGTGTTTGGTCATATTAATCTTTATCATCCACTATTACACTCTTTTTTCAGAACATCTACGCGTACAACCTCGGTTTCTGGGAGAATATGAATCAATGCCTAGGGAAACACTGGCTTCTGGCCATGGTCTCACCCATCTTCCCATCACCGTTGCCTTCAGATGGCATTAGTTTTAAGTGTTTTGACTCTGACGACATCTCGAAGTCTACAAAGTATCTCTGAATGTTACTACAGTAAAACTGACAACAATATTGTTTAGAATACGGTTTTTACGTGCTATTTTTTTTCTTAGAGCCTTTTTTGCATTGTTGATTGATTTGCAAGTTTTTTGATGATTTTTTGCGATTTTTAATTTTATTTTTGAAATTTTTCGATTGAAAACCGTATTTTTGAACATTTTTTGAGATGAAATCATTTTATCTACGCCTTACCTACTATAAACTGAAATGTAGTTGAGCTTTACATCAAATATCAGTTGTAAAATGGCAGTTTACAACGAGTAATGTACATATTATGTTTATATGCTGCTATGTTTAGGCTAAACAGTTGTAATAATCCTTGCAGGTGTTTTTTAAATCAAGTTTATATTGTTCAGCTTATGCTTAATTCAAACTTATATTTTACAGCTTCCAAAGTAATCGTTTTGTCATTTTTTGTAAATAAATGCTTCGATCACATCGTGTTTTGACCTATCAAAAACAGTCTCAAAGTCTATCAAG
This sequence comes from Bursaphelenchus okinawaensis, assembly GCA_904066225.2. NCBI lineage: Eukaryota > Metazoa > Nematoda > Chromadorea > Rhabditida > Aphelenchoididae > Bursaphelenchus > Bursaphelenchus okinawaensis. Next base: position 8,494,547 of record CAJFCW020000006.1, on the reverse strand, counting down.
CTATCTTGATTACACTTTTATCAATTTTGTTTTTAATTTTTCGTCCGATTTGAAATGAAAATGATACTTTGAGTTGGAAAAGAAAGGGTTGGTTTTTAAACTTGAATTTTTGGTGGGTGGGGTAAAATTTTTAGGCGGAATAGGGCTTTAATGGACGTTTGTTAAGCTCAAAATTTGGCTAGGGCAGGGGGAGGTTTAAAAAAAATTAAAATTCACCGGTGGGCCAAGCCTGGTCTAGAATTTTTTTTGACCGTGCCGGTCTGGGCCCGTTTCTGACCGCTAGGTGGGGTGAAATTTTTTTTTTTGAATTGAACTTTTCTTGATATCAGTGTTAGTCTGTGGTTTGGCCAGGGCAGGGGCCAAATTTTTAAAATAAAATGCCGCAAAGAGCTTGGTTGTCCCAGACATATTCCTCAATTTCCATCCCTCCCCCTCCTCACCTTTTTGATTTGTTTTTAGCCCTCGAGACAGGTCCAAAAAGCCTCTCGAAACCCCCATTTAAACACGTTCTTCAATATTTGTTTTCTCAAATTTTTTCATTTATGACCCCTGTGGATGTCACGTAGATTTTTGTCAAATAGCGCAAATAATTCGAAGAATAAACAAAAATGTTTTTTTTCAAGTTTTCATACTGTTTATAAGACCACTTTCTAAAGGGTTACATGAGTTTTGGAAGCTTGGACTTTGGAAAAATTGAAAATTTTGGAATTTTAAGGCATTTTGACTGACTTTTTTGCCATAACTTTTTTTAAAATATAGTTGGGATAATATAAATTGGTCAGGTTATAGGTTATTTATTGTGTAATCTAACACAATGAAAAATTTTTTCAAATTTGTATTTTTTTAAAAAGTTACGGTAGTTTTACCGTACCCATATTGTTCCAATTTGATATAAAACATGCATTTTTGTGGATAAAAAGGAAAATTCACGTTGAAATCGAAGGAATCAATGTGAATTTTAAATTTTATGTAAAACGTCTATCAATTAGTAATCATTCTTGAATAGCTTTTCAATAAAGCATCGTAGGGTGAAAGAATAAATAGCTACTACAAGATGTTCACCTTTGGAAATTGATGTTACGGACCCCAGTTTTATGGATTTTACATCGTGTTTTGTAATTCTGAATACGATAGCCGTGCTCAGCTTATTTTACAGCTGATATTTCTAACTTTTGAAACTAAAAGGTTGACTCTCAGTATAAGAAATTGCAGTAAAATCACCCGCTAAGGGCTACTGTTGCTTATAGTGACAGCACTCTTAAGAGCTGATTTTTTTGCCACAATTAAACACCCTTAACATGTGATGATGCCTGTGGAAAGGAAAATTGCGTCAGGATAAAAAACCTCTATATTTCTGGCTTTTTGGCCTCGAAGGAACGACGGAACGGCCGTCCTTTTCGAACTCGCTTTTTCGGCATTCTTTTTCGATTTCCGTGTTTGCGGAACTGCACGTTTTCATGGGGGTTCGAATTCGGTTTTTGCGACAAAAATAAAAGTTTTGTGGCCAGAGATTAATTCGGACGTTGGGAGCGACCTTGCTTTACTTAAATTTCGGTTAAATTTGCCTTTTCGCAAATTAGGTATGGCCGGGGAAACGTTAAGTTTGGCTGTGAGGACAAAAATAAGGCTAAACTGAACGATATAAGAGGTGCTTCTGCTAAAGGGTAATCAAACTGAAGAGGACTTTAAGTTTTTCAAAGGTTTCAATTCATAATTTTGCGATAAAAACTAAATTTAGGCGGCAACAGGCAAAAAATCCTTGATTTACCTTGAACAAACTGGTTTTAACATAAAAGTTATATATAAACCTTCACAGCTTTTAATAAAAAAGCAATTATAGTACCTTTAAGTTTCATAAAAATCCACTTGTTACCTAAATTTAGGCATAAAACCAACTTTGAGCTCACTATTTCCCCTCCAAAATGCCTAAATAACCTAAAACAAGGTCCTTTTGTTCTTTCTAAAAATATTTTCGATCTACCCAATCACAATTTACAAAAAATTGTTGATTCGATTGCAAAAAATTGATTGTTTGGCACTTTTCGTCACAGTTATCACAAGTTTTTAGGGGTAAAAATAAAGTTTTCGCCAATAAAAATAAGAGGTCAACTGTTTGGAGCGCGGTTTTTGATAAGAAAATTGATGAGACGGCGGTTGAAAATGTAAAATTAGATGGAAAAGTTACAAAATTGGTGTCTACAATAGGTTTCGATGATCAGAAGTTAGTTTTGCTAACTTTGATTTTGTGGAAAACTTTTGAAAAATTAATTTTTTGAGGAAAATTGGGTTTCTTCAACTGACCGGTCTCGGTGCTCTCAACGGTCATTACTTGGCCGAACTCGCGAACTTTCTCCTGTGCCTTTTTTCAGTTTTTCAGTCGTATTTGTCATGTATTTTACTGGGTTTCAAATGAGGAAATGAGTTTTATATTTTTACACCTGAAAATTAGAGATTTTTAGGTATTTCTGGGTAATATTACATATTCTTTGACGTTTCATTGCTCTAAAAATGAACTCCTCAAACGTTTATTTTAGTTGCTTTTTGGTTTGTTTTGCTAAAAATGTTAATTTTGGCCGTTTTTTCAATGATTTACTGCTGCGTCAAAAAGAATTGACCACTTTTCATTGAAATTGCACTGGAATGTCTTTAATTTTTTTTGACGCGCTGGCGAAACATTTGATTTTAGGTATGAAATGACAACATTACGAATTGCAAATAAAGTTATTTTCTGTAATAGAGATTGTTTAAGCCTTCTATAACAATTTATTTTGTAATTTTTGCTAGGTTTATAAAAAATGGGTTTCAGGCATATTAATGTAGCTCATTTTAGGTCTGTTTAGTCAAAGCTCTTATTTTAGGTATAAATCGTGAAAATTTTGATCGCGGGCTGGCTCAATTTGTAAAAAAGAGTTTGTATTGCCGTTTTACCTAATTTCCAGCTTTATTGCTTGTCAGATTTATAAAAAAATGTCATTTTAGGTATGGCGGAGGAGCCGCCTAACAATAAATCTATAGACGATGAGGAGGCGCTACATTCGGCCACCGCGGCCAAGTTCAACATCAATGCGGACCCCATTGTTCCAATAACTGGCCGTGAAGGTGATACGTTGAAGCCGTTGATGTATTCCGGCCGAGCAATGGCCGTCTTCACTTCTGGAGGTGACTCTTCTGGTATGAATTCAGCTGTCAGATCGGTGGTCAGAATGGGACTGTATCTGGGATGTAAAGTTTACTGTATCTACGAGGGTTATCAAGTAAGTTTTTTGATTGTTTTTTTTTTGTTATTTAGGTAATAGGAGGGTTTTACCGATGTTGTAGTAGGTGTTGATGGTAAAATATGCCCTACAACGCATTTTGGTACAGTAGCTCTTTAAAATTAGTCTATTACGCAACTTGAGGTCTATATGAAACTGAGAAATTAGTTTACTATTTTTTACACTTTCAGGGCATGGTAGACGGTGGCGACAATATCAGAGAAGCCGATTGGAATATGGTCTCCGATATTATCCAGAAAGGTGGTACCATCATCGGATCTGCACGTTGTAAGGACTTCAGAGAGAAGGAGGGACGTCTGAAAGCGGCTGAGAATCTGATCGCACGTGATATTACAAATCTGGTTTGTATTGGAGGTGATGGTTCGTTGACTGGAGCCAATCTGTTCAGACAAGAGTGGCCCAGTTTGGTGTCGGAGCTGGTAAATCAAGGGAGGGTCAGCGAGGAGAAAGCCAAAGCTTGTCCGAATATTCAGGTAGGTTTTGAAAGGGAGGGGAGGATTTTAGAGTTAAAAATTGGCTGGTAAGAGGGTGTTTTTTGTTAAAAATGGGGTTGATAAGGGGTGTTTTTGCTTTTTAAATTAATGTTTTTCAATTATTCTTCTATAAACCACTCTTTTTCAGATCGCCGGTCTCGTAGGCTCGATTGATAATGACTTCTGTGGCACCGACATGACCATCGGCACAGACACCGCCCTTCAGCGGATCATCGAAGCCATTGATGCTGTCGTCTCCACGGCCCAAAGTCATCAAAGGGCTTTTGTCATTGAGGTAATGGGCCGTCATTGTGGGTATCTGGCGTTGGTGGCTGCGTTGGCTTCGGAAGCTGATTTCTGTTTCATCCCGGAATGGCCTCCACCGTCTCAATGGAGAACCATCTTGTGCGAGAAACTAGCACACAGCCGAAGCATGGGCTGTCGACTGAACATTGTCATCGTGGCTGAAGGAGCCATCGATAGAGATGGTCATGCTATCACTTCGGAGTTGGTAGGTGTTTTGTGATTTTTTTGGATTAAATTGTGTTTTTAGGGTTTTTCGGATATTGTAGTAGATCAAATTTATGATTTTTTACTCTAAATTTTATTTTTTAGGTATGCAAAGTCATCAAAGACACCCTCCACTATGATACCCGTACCACCGTCCTGGGTCACGTCCAAAGAGGAGGCAATCCATCAGCCTTTGATCGTCTTCTAGGCTGCCGAATGGGAGCTGAAGCCACCTTAGCCTTGATGGAAATGACGCCAGAATCCGAACCATGTGTAATATCGATCGATGGAAATGTAATGGTACGAGTACCTTTGATGGAATGTGTACGACGTACTCAAGCCGTCCAAAAAGCCATGGATTCGAAGGATTTTTCGACTGCTGTCAAGCTCCGTGGCCGATCCTTTCAACGGAACCTTCTCACCTATCGTCTGCTGACTAAACTGAAGACACCTCAGGAGAAGGACAACTTATCTGAAGGCAAACACTTCAACATGGCTGTTATGAACATTGGAGCACCGGCTGGCGGCATGAACGCGGCAGTGCGATCGTTTGTAAGAATGGGATTGTATCATCATTGTAATGTCTACGGAGTTCACAACAGCTTCGAAGGGTTGGCCAGTGGGCAGCTGAAGGTAGGATAAGGTTATGATTGACTTTTCAAAGGTTTTAAAGGTAATATATTAACATACTTATAGAAAATGGAGTGGAACGATGTCACTAACTGGGTAATGCACGGCGGATCATTCCTCGGTACCCAAAAACAACTTCCAGATAAGCATCTGGATAAGATTGCCGAAGTACTAGCTCAGTTCAAGATCCATGGCTTGCTTATTATTGGCGGATTTGAAGCCTTCCATTCACTCAACATCCTTGCCAAACACCGTGACAAGTACCCAGCCTTCAGAATTCCGATTTGTGTTATCCCATGCACTATCTCCAACAACATACCTGGCACTTCACTATCACTCGGATCCGATACCGCAGTCAACGAGATCTGCCACATGATAGACAAGATCAAACAGTCGGCTACGGGCACGAAGAGAAGAGTGTTCATCATTGAAACCATGGGTGGCTTCTGCGGATACCTGGCTACGATCTCGGCCTTGGCTACAGGCGCTGACAATGCCTACATATTTGAAGAGAAGTTTGCTGTAGATGACATCAAACAAGACGTTCAAGTGATTGTGGATAAGATGAAGAAGGGAGTGCAACGTTACCTGATTGTACGATGCGAGAAAGCCAACAAGAACTACACTACTGAGTTTGTTCAACAGTTGTTTAGTGAGGAAGGAAAAGGAGAGGTAAGGGCATGGGTAATAATGGAAAAAAAAGGTTTTGTGGATAGGAGGGGTGGGGTGAGGCTGAAAATTAAAAAATTCGGATGAACGGAAGATTGCTACGATTATTTTTGAAAAGTTTGAATTTTTGGATTTTGGAGATTTAGAAAATTTTAAAATTCGGAATTTCAGTTCACCACCAGAATCAACATCCTCGGCCACGCCCAACAAGGCGGCAACCCAACTCCATTCGATCGTAACATGGGCACCAAACTGGCAGCTCGTGCTCTCGAACACATGATTGGCCAAGCGAAAGAATTTGTGGATCTGGAGACCGGCGTGAACAAAGCCGTCGATAAATCAACCGCTAATCTGTTGGGTCTTACGGTAGGTTTTTAAAAATTTTAAAGTATTTTTGAAAAATTTTGAATTTTTTTTGAAATTTAGAAAAATGGAGAATTTTTGAGTTTTTGAGCCTAAAATGACAATGTTATTGTAGGGCCGTCACGTATCATTCACTGCGGCTGAAGACCTCTGCCTAGAGACCGACTTTGAGCATCGTCTACCAACCGACCAGTGGTGGATGAAGCTACGCCCATTGCTTCGCATCCTGGCCAAACACAACAGCATCTACCACGCCCAAGCCTTCACCGTACCCGAAGTGGAGGGCGACTTTGATTAGGACACTTTTATGGCCAAGATTACTATTTTATGGTCTATATTACTCTTATGGCTGATTTTACTCTTTTTTGGTCGATTTTTAGCCAGAACAGTTGAATTTGTGATCATTATTGAACTGTTTTGGTCAATATTACTCGTATGATCAATAGGATACGTTTTTGGTCGATATTACACTTTTATGGTCGATATTAAGCGTTTTTGACCAATCTTTCTTGACTTTTTAAGTATTTCGTTTTCGAAACGGCAATTACTTTCTTTTAGCAAAATGGTTGTAATCCGCATTTTAATCTCTCCTACTGTAACATCTAATTATATAGTTAAATAAATAGTGGTTAGTATGTGTTGGTTAGGATTTTTGTATTTTTTTGAGTTTTTATAGTATCGTACTGGCTTTACCACTCATCTGAGTACCATGTTGGCCTTAGAACATCAAGTAGTACCATAATGATCTTGAAACATCAAATAGTACCATAAGGATCCTGAAACATTAAGTAGTACCAATGACCCTATACCATACTGGCCCTAGAACAACATATAGAACCATACTGACCTTACTACTTTTATGAAAGTACTATAATGACCCTAGAGCACCAAATAGTACCATACTGACCTCAAAATGCCAAATAGTATCATACTGTCCCTACTATTTCTTTAAGTTTCATACTGACCCTAAAACATCATATTTCTTCTAGTTTACAGTATATCATCATCCTAAGACACTAATGTTAGTTCACAGTAAGCTATAGTATTTCAGTACCAGGTTTACAATATCTTATCCTTACAGTACCATACTTCTTTAGAAAGTTAGTTATAATGTTTCAGAACTAATTTCATTTCATAGTACATCCTAACCTACCCTAACTAGTGAAAAATTACAGTAAGAGCTAACTTTTTTTTGCAGTAAACTATAGCATTACAGTGCCTCTGTAGTGCATAACAATTAGTTGGGAGTAAAAGCCAAAGTGGCAACCGTTTTTTCGGCAAAGAAGGGAAAACGTCGAGAGTTACTTGGTCTTTTTTCGGCCGAAGCCGGCTTCAGAATCGATTTCCGAATTTGTTTCGCAAAACGTTTTTCCATAAATTCGAGGCATTTGTCATCAATCTCAAACTGTTTTGTCATCAAAAACCTTAGGCAGTCTCAAAAGTTCTCGGACTCTGTTTTCAACCATTTTCGGTCGATTTTTCGACCAAAAATGGCGATAGAATAGCGGTAAAACGATCGTTGTTTGTTGTGTCATTCTTGTTTTATGACGTGGAAAAAGCGGCCCAAAAACTCCCAAATAGGGCGTTGTGCCGTCGAGAGAATGCTGCCACTTTTTCCCGACGTTCCGTTCTCTTACTTTTTATTTTGTCTTCATTCTCTCGGCTATGGCAAACTAAAGTTTTTGCATTTTTGCTTACAAACAAACTTTTTTGGGCCGTTAGGTTTGGTCGTCATTTTTTTGAAATTTCTTTAAATTTTTGGTATTCTTGAGCTAATTTATTGAATTGGTAAGTTTTGATAAGGCCGATTTGGGGAGGGGTGGGGGAGGGATGGGAAACAGAATGAGAGAGGAAAGGATGAAAAAAAAGAGAAAAAGGGAGGGGGAAGAGGCATTTTTTCACAAAGATGTACATAACTTACAGTATCAAGCAACCGGTTTTATGAAGGTCGGGGAGAGGATCGTGGGGGGAGGGTGTGAGATTGAAAACTTTTTCAAAATTAGCATCAACTCTTCTGCTTGAACAAAATTTGAAAAAAACAACGATTTTTTATCTCCACCTCCCCCTCTCCTCTTTTTTCCTTCCTCCCCTCCTCCCCCTCTTTTTCTTTCTAAGCCCGACCAATACCCGCCCCAACTTACTCTACTGTACCCTTCATTTAGACTAAAAACGCGGTACTCTTATAAAAAGTATGTTTAAACCAAAATTTCATTCTCTTTTCAAAAAAAATATATTATGTTATTTTAGGCTGTCAGCTTTTTATGACATAGTCAATCATTTTTCATGCCAAATTTACCATACATACACACTTCTACTCGACATGTTTTTTCTGTTTTTCTCTCTTGTTTTAGCTCTACCCTACCCTACCCTACCCTACCCTACCCTACCCTACCCTACCCTACCCTACCCTACCCTACCCTACCCTACCTTACCCTACTGTGATTTACTCTACATTACCCTACCCAACCCTAACAAGCCTAATTACCGCCGTACTAGACTAACTACAAAATTGATGTGAAAACAAGAAAATACTCTTGGCTATTATGCACAAACTTTATTTCCAAATCTTGGGGCCGCTTTCGGCCGCGTTAAAAGGCTTTAGAAGGGGGGGGGGCAGGGAAAGGGCCGTAAGAAGAAATGTTACCTCTTCTCTCTTCACATTTCTCTATATAGCTGTTTGTTTTGTCCTACAAATTATGGCTCTATATTAATATCGGTTTTCTTTCTTGAAATTGTGGCTTTTGGGTATTGATTTAGGTAAAAAAAAATTTAGGTAACAATTTTTTTCATTTTTTAAAAGAAAAATTACATTTTTTAAAAAAAATTTTTAAAAATGTGCCATTATTTTTGTTGTATCTGCTGTTCGACACATTACTGTTTGCTTTAACTACGTGCTTTATGTTGTACTACGTGCTGTTGACAATATATACAAATTTTAAAAATTTTGAAAAATTTGAAATTTGTAGCTTTTTCAGTGCTTTCACTTCAATGGCAACCCATTTATTCACTTCAACGTAACTTTATCTACAATTTTATTATACTAATTACATTTTAGCCTTTAAAAATTTACTTTACTCCTCAATTTATAGGTACGTTACTATCATAATACCGCTTTATATAAAAAATTATTCTAGCTTACCTAATATAAGTTATATTACTAGTACTATAGCACATTTTTACTACTATAGTTTCTTTTTGTACGCCATTTAGTATCATTTTAAAGGTTAATAATATAGTAACTTCGGTACTAGATAGTATCGAATTGATTCATAAAAATCTTTTATAAGAGTATCGTACTAGCTTTAGCACTCTTACAAGTATACTAGTAGCATAATAATATTTAATAGTTTTGTACTAAATTTGTTACTAAATAGTACCGGACTTATTATAGTAAAAATAATAGTACCATACTATCACTGAAGCTCTTAAACGTACTAAATTATTATAGGACTTCAACTAGTACCATAGTGATAGTTTTAGACTTCTTAGTACCATACTGACACCAGAAAACCAAATAGTACCATACTATTCCTAATAATCTTCTGAGTATCTTACTAATCCTACTACTTCTCTGTGTACCACATTGATTCTAGCAAACCAAATAGTACCGTATTGCTTCTACTCCTTCAAATAGTACCATACCAACCCCAACCATGGCCACCGCCGAAACAGTACTAGACAGTGTTGGGGACGAGAAGACAGTCCGAGTGTTCGGCCATGAAATGCCCAAATCCCTATTCATTGTTCGAGTATTCTACCTACTTTACTATGCCTCTTTCGGCTCCTTATTCCCACTACTGGCCGTCTACTTCAAACAACTTGGTATGACACCGGGACAAGCTGGTCTACTGTTGGGAAGTCGACCATTGATAGAGTTCTTATCAGTGAGGTTTTGGAGTGTCTTTGCTGATTATTTCAAAAAAGGTAGGCTGTGGAATTTGAAAAATGATTGGGGATGTTATAGTAGGTTGTTCAAATAATTCTGTGCCGTCTTTAGGTTGTTCAAATAATTAGGTGCTTCCTTTAGGTTGTTCATTTAATTATTAATTATGTACCCTCTAATCCCGGAAATTTTCTTTGAGGGCGCAAAATTATTTGAGCAAGCGAATATGTAGTAGTCGAAATAGTGTATTTGGCTGTCAGATTGAAGCTAAACACGTGGCTTTCTAGGAACTTTTTGACCAAAAATAAGGTTTTTTATTTGCTTGTTAACCAAAAATCTGCTTTTCTTGTGATTTTCTTACCTAAAATTCTGTTTTAAAGTCGTTTTTTGACCGAAAATTCTGTTTTTTATTTATTTTTCGAGCTAAAATAATATTTTCTATTCATTTTTTGAAGAAAAAAATTATTAAAAACCGTTTTCCATCTAATTTTGGACCGGAATCGAGCTTTTGTTAACTTTTCTGTTTTAAAACCTATTTTCTATTCATTTTTCGACCTAAAATAAGGTCTTTGGTCTAAAATTAGGTAGTTGATCTAAAATGAGGTCTTCGATCTCATATAGGTTGTTCAAAAAATTCTGTACCACCTCTTAAAGCAAATTTTAGAGTTCAGGGGATGCAGAATTATTTGAACAACCTAGTATAATATTTCTTTTTCGAAAATTGAATTTTCAACTTAATTTTTTATCAAAAACCTGATGTTCTATCAACTTTTCGGCCTAAATGAAATTTTCCGGCATGTCTTTTACCTAAAATAATGTAGTCTATTATCTATTATTCGTATTTTACAATTCAAATCTCCTAAAACAATTAATTTTTCTAGGCAAACTCCTGCTCCTCTTTTCCTTAGGCACTTTTATCGTGTTCACCTTGGCAATTGGCTTCGTACAACCGGCTACACCGTTTTGTGTTGTATTAGATAAGAATAGTTCTGGTGGTGAATGTAAACTGCTTCGTCCGGCTAGCGAGATCATTCGAGGCGGTGCCATCGGCTTCTTCAAGCAAGCAGCCGGCTTTGGGAGGAGAAAGCGACGAGATGTACCTAATCGTAAGTGTTTATATTGATTTTTTTTGGTTTTAGAGGCGGAGACAGTGCTTGGAGGGGTAATTTCCATATTTTTATAAAACGGGGTGGATCCAATGAAACTTTTTTTTGAGAATCGACAGGGGGAACCACGTTCAAATTTTATTTTAAAAAAATAATTTTTTGGGGGGGGGGGGAAGATCTCAATTTTTTTTTCAAATCGATAACATAATCTAATCTCAATCTTCCAGAAATCATCGACAAAATCATTGACCTCAGCAGCTACGATGATGAAGATGATCGTGTCATCGGCAAAGCTCCAGAATACGTGACTCCGGACAAAGTTTGTAACTACGAAGAAGATCAGTATGGTATCCTCGTCAGTCCTCCACATAGTACTCGAGTCTACAAGGAGGCTGGTGTTGAGCAGGCATTCATGTTGTTATGGCTCCTAGTGGCTTTGGGCGAACTGTTCTCATCACCAGCTATTGCCATTGCTGATGGATATACGTTGGGGATTTTGCCGGAGAAAAAGGAGGTGGGTCCGAAAGTTTGTAGAAAGTTTGGTTTTAGGTCAAAAAGTAGCTAGAAAAATAAACTATCAGTCTACAAAGCATTAAAATTTTACAATTTTCAAAAAAAAATTTCAGTTTGGAAAGATCCGCCTTTTCGGCTCAGTAGGCTGGGCCTTGGCCATGTTAGTGATGGGTATTGGCCTGGACTACTCTGACACCTTCCGCAACCACCCATGCCCAACCAACAATACCACAGAAAAAAACTACACCCTATGTTTCGTAGCATGTACCATCTTTGCATTAGCGTCCATGGCCATAGCCACTCAATTCAAGTTCAGTCCAAGCCAGGATCATAGGCCGGACGAGATTGGCGGCTTAGTGATGGACACGAGGTTGGAGGAGGTGGACCCGGCCATTGCGCAGAAGGCAAGGGGCAAACAACTTCAGGCGGATGCGAACAAGGAGCAGGCGGCGTGGATGCAGGCGCTTAAGGCAATGATGAACATCCACTTTGTGCTGTACATGTTGGCTGTGGTTTGTGTTGGCATTGGAGCTGGCAACATCTTTGCTTTCTTGTTTTGGCATATGCAGGTAAGGGTTTTTTGGAATTTTAAAAAATCTTGAAAAAAACTTTTCTGGTCAACAGGGGGGACCAAGCTGATTTTTTTGAGTAAAGTTTTTTTCCTGGGCAGTGAGGGGAAGAAGGGCTAAAAATAATTTTTTTTTCATTTATTTTGACCAAGCCTAAAATTTGGTTTAAAAAAATTGGGCGGGGTATTATTTTATTTTTAGGGTGTTTGCCGAAAACTTTAAAAATATTTTATCACCTTCATTTCAGGACCTTGGAGGTCATCCAATATTGTTTGGTATCTGCTCGGTGGTTAATCATGCTGCTGAAATCGCAGCTTACTTCCATTCATTTAAATACATTAACCAGTACGGCTATGTTAAGGTAGGTCTTTTCATTTTGTTTTGGTTTTTAGATATGTAAAGTAAGGTAAGACGAAGAAGGGTAGGGCTGAGAAAGAGGTATATAGAGTAAGACGGACTAGGGCAGGGCTATTGTAAGGCTATGACAAGCCTTGGTAGGGCTGATGGCAGAGATATCGTAGGTTAAAGGGATGGTTACCGTAAGGTAGGGTAGAGTAGGGCTTTCAAATTAAAATTTTTAAAACGGTCGTATCAACTTACCTTCCAAAATAACTTTCCAGACAATGTACGCCTGCCTGGGAGCCAACGCCGTCAGATTCCTGTTGATATCGTGGTTCTCGAACCCATGGCTCATTGTTCCACTACAGGCCGTCCAAGGCGTTACCCTAGCCGTAGTTTGGTCCATGGCTTCATCCTACGTCTCTATTGTATCTCCAGCTCATTTAAAACCGACCAGTCAATACATTCTGTCGCTTTTATACAATGGAATTGGCAAAGGTCTGGGCCCGATCGTTGGCGGCATGATAATCACTTCTTCTGGTAGGCTTCTGGGCTTATTGTAGCTTCTAAACCTAACAATTTTAAACTTTAAATAACTGTAATATACATTATGAATCTACAGTATAACTAAAATTATAATACAAACCTGTTTACCATCAAAAAATAATTAGAAACAACAAAGAATTGCATTAACGTAGGTGTACTTACTATAATATAACCGTAACTTTTCAGGAAGTCGCTTCTTGTTCGTCATGATAGCCCTGTTCAATGCTGCAGTACTAGGAGCAATGTATGGAATTAACAGAGCGTTGAAATATGATGGCATCAAGTACCAAAATCAGTTTGAAGATGAAGATGGTGATGCTCTTGGTGGTAAGTATAATATTATTGATATCTTTGGGAAAAACATCGGAAATGACATGACATTTTAGTACTATGGGTCAAATTGAATTTACTACATATTAACTACAATTTTTAAATCTTACAAAATATTAGTGAAAAATGGCAGTTTTTATGATTTTCTGCTGCGCCCTAGCATTTGCAGACTGCGAGTCTTTTTATACGATAAAACATATCCAACTAGGAAAAACATGTAAAAAAGGAAAAAATGCGAAAGAAAATAAAAATTTGCATAAATCTGTAAAAATTTTGATTTTTGTTATTTTGCCGCTTCAGCGCCTCAAGGCCTGCCTCTTCACTCGGATCCAAACAAAATCACCGAAGCCTTCAACCAAACCACGATCAACAACGCCAATTATGGCACAATCGAGGAAAGCAATCCACAAGATGATGCGTACGATCGCTACGTCAGTAATCCATTCAAATAACTCTCAACAAATTCACTTTTTAATCGTGCAATACCGCTATTTTCAAATTTTTGGTAAATTTCTATTATCGAGTACTACTTGGTTTTCGTGTCAGTCTAGGCAGTATAGTGACCTTTTTTAATTGGACTTGAATAAATATGATAAAGAAAAGTGTGTTTTGTTACTTTGTAAAGTTTGACGGGTGTTGGCAAGAGTAGTTTTACTTTTTGAATATTGATTTTTATATTGTTGCTTCAAATTTAGGTACGAATAACATTAATTTGCTATTGCAAAGCTTAATTGAATTTCAACTTTGTTAAGACGATGGTTTTCTTGATAATTTTAGGCAAAAACGTTCTTATTTTAAAGTTTTTACCTTTTCGAAATTCAAAAAAAATTTAAAAATTGTTATTTTTGGATAATTTCATTTGAATTTCTCAAAATTCGATAATTTTTCGAATTTTCAAAATTTGCATATTTCGAATTCAAAGTCTTCGTAAGCTGAAAACGGCGGTGATAGCTCATTTGATCACTTTCACATTCCAGGAGGCGGCCGGGATGGCTCCGTATTTTATCGACGTGGCACTTTCCTTCTGTTCCGTGCACGGTGGTCGACACCAAGCGTCTTCCCATGGATCAGCGACCGGAAGGTTTCTCTATTGGCCGTTCTGTACCAAATCAAGAAGTGCCATTCTCGATGCGGACGGTGAAACCTTTTCCAACTCGGTTGAAGCTTGGGAGAAGATCTCGTAGTGACTTTGCTCATCGAACAGGCTGAGGATTCAAAAGGCTCAAGTGCGGCAGTTCTGATGACCTACAAAGGCAACCAGACCGAAGCTGATCCGCTGATGGCTTCGGATGTGATCGACATTTGCAAAGCACAATCGAGAGGTTGATGAAACACGACGCTTCGAAACCGAAGAAGAGCATTCGGTAGACATCGCCAAGAACGTCAAGTGCGCGCCCTGTGGCAAATAACTGCCAAAGGATATGATCAAGGACGTCACGGTCAAGTTCCAAGTGGCCCCGGGGCAAAAGTAAGTTTAAAATTTGGTTTTTTTAATTTTGGGGAGATACAGAACTGGAGTAAGTTATAGTATGAGGTACGTTAAGGTGATTTTGAAGTACAGAAAGATAATTGGTAGAGTAAAGTAAGGTAATTTTAAGATTACAGCATTGAAAGGGTAGATAAAACTAAAATTAAATTTATTTTTACGCTTTAGTGTGGCGTCAACCTGAACCCCAAGACGATGGTCGTGACTAAAGTGGAGATGCAGGGTGCTGGCCTACCGATGATCGAGTTCGGCGACGTTCTTCAGACATTGCAAAGCACAAATCGACAAGCTGAAGAAACGCGATGCTTCGAAACCCAAGAAGAGCATGTTGAAGGAAAAGTAGGTTAAAAGGGTTGTTGACTTGAGTTAACATGGTTTGAAACTTGAGTTCATGTTTCAAATTACTTTTAAAAATTGTTAATTTTAGTAAGGAGCCCGGCGGTCACGTGTCGCTCGAGGTGAAAGGTCAGTGCACACGCAATGGTGGCTGAGTGCAACATCATGCTCATGGTCCCAATCCTGGCTGCCACCAGTTGTCAACAACTACAAGAGCTTGGCTGCCATGGAAAAGGGAAAGAACTAGACTGATCTCGAATAAATAACTGATTTTTAATTCGAATAAACGACTAAATTTGAATTTGTTTGATTTTTAAGTTTTATATTCAAACCATACCTTGCCTTAGGTTTTTTTTAGCAATTTTTTAGTATTTCTAGGCCTAGCGCTGAGAGTTCCAGTGCCATTTCGTATGCAATATTATGCTTTATAATGAATAAAATTTGTTTTAAAATAAGCCTAGTAAAATGGAAATTATATTTTTAATTATTAACAATACCTGAATTTAGTTCAAACCAAGTTGCACTTCTTTTTATATTGTCATAGGCATTACAATTTAACTATTCTAATAGGGTGACTTCAGATGCCATTTTCTATGGAACCTTCTAAACAAAAATTTTAAAATAATGTACTTGACTACTCCCGATAGAAGGAAAATTGTATTTTTAAAACTAGCTATTAAACTTTGGTTTAAAATCAGCTCAATCACTTAACACAGGGTGTCCCGAGAAATTTCGTCGCTAGAAATAATTCATAACTTTGCAACTATGCATCCTAAAAATTTCAAATTTGGCACAGTTGTTGAACAGACATGTACATTTTTTTATGGAAAATTTTGAGTTTCAAAAGTGCAAATTACGGTCACTGTTGATTTTTAAAAATCAGCATTTTACACCGAAGTTACACATATTTTCTGTTGAAAATCACTTTTTTCATCAAAAATTTCTAAGTTTTTGGCTCTTTTGTGGTAGGAAATGCATTTTTTGAGATGAAATTTTATGTTCTCCGCGTTGGCGGAGAGTTGGCGGACGCTTTAAATCATCGGCGGAGGCCATAACTCGCTTCAAACTTTATGGAGAAATTTGAAACCAAAACTGATCTTCTTAACATTTTATGCGCTATCCTCCGATGTATAAGTTCTAATGAAATGTTCAGGCAAAACAAAAATTTTAAAGGCTAACTTATTATTATCATGAAAAGTCAACTTTTCGTTTATATTTTAAAAAGATAATAATTATAATAAAATTTTGCGGAAATTTTCAGTTGCAGTTTTTTTTGAGTAGTTTTTACAATATAATACTAAAAAAGTAAAATAAGTAACGTAAACTATGTACGTAAAACAGTTAAAACGTTTTTAACTAAATGTATGTCCATAAAAACAACATAACACATTTTGTCGTACTATGCGTTTAATTTGTCTCTTTTATGTAATCTTTTGTGTTTACTTTAACATTACTAGAACTTACACATTGGCGGATAGCGCATAAAATTTTCAGAAGATCAATTTCGGTTTCAAGTTTCTCCATAAAGTTTGAAGCGAGTTATGGCCTCCGCCGATGATTTAAAGCGTCCGCCGACTCTCCGCCAACGCGGAGAACATAAAATTTCATCTCAAAAAATGCATTTCCAACCACAAAAAAGCCAAAAACTTAGAAATTTTTGACGAAAAAAGCGATTTTCAACTGAAAATATGTGTAATTTCGGTGTAAAATGCTGATTCTTAAAAATTCACAATGACCGTAATTTGCACTTTTAAAACTCAAAATCTTCCATAAAAAAATGTATAAGTCTGTTCTACAACTGTGCCAAATTGGACATTTTTAGGATGCATAGTTGCAAAGTTATGAATTATTTCTAGCGACGAAATTTCTTGGGACACCCTGTATTGTTCAAGACCATTTGCAAACCAAAAAAGTGAATTAAAAAAAACCGCGTGATTTAAAGTTAAAAAATTGTTAAAACAACTAAAAATGTTAAAAATAGACAAACTTGATCACTAAAAATTTTTCAAGACAAACGACTTTAAACTTTGTCATTATGATAGTTAACTTTTGACGGTTTTTGAATTTGGCGGGCTTGTGGCATAGTGTTGCAAGGGCATTTTATAATATATAACGGTTGTTAGAATACAAAGTTAACAGTAAAACTATCATTTTTAAAGCAAAAATTCTTAAATTTGTTTTTTCAAATAGGAAATTTTAAAAAATTTAATTTTAAAATTTCGAAATTTTAAAAATCCAGAAAATTACGGAACTTCCGCGAATTTTCCCAAAACTTCTCGCATTTTACACTCGTAGAGCTGTTTTGAAATGGCGTCGCTGTAACCGACGCTTCAGGCTTCTGATTTCTCGGAAGAACTCTGAACAGCGGTCAGCCGGCTGTCTTCGGGAAAAAACTTACTTTCTCAACGTGGTAAAGTGTTATTTGATATGTTATTGAAGGTATTGATGGGTTTAAATAAGAAATGAAGAGTTTGTGATATTTTTCATTAGAAATGAGGATTTTATAACATTTTTCATTAGAGATGAAGATTTTATGACATTTTTTATTAGAAATGAGGATTTTATGCTATTTTCCATTCGAAATCAAAATATTTTTAAAATTTTCTTTGTACCCTTAAAAGTACAGTATTTCATACTCAAGTACATATTTACCTTTTTCAACATACGGTAAATACGAACATCTTCCTTGTTACTTGACAAAGCCCTTTGACGTACGACACAATAACTGGAGACATTTATTGTGTCGTATGTTTGCATATACCGTAAAATATTTCGTATATTTGCACAAAACATGGGTTTATGCAATCAAAAAATAATATAAAATGGCGTGCCTTTCCGAGACGTTCCTCCATGTGTACTGTCATTTTAATTTTTCTTGTGTAGCCATAACTTTTGCTATGATGTAATGGTGATTTTTATTTTATGTACAGTAGACTCCTTTTGTAAGAAGTACCTACAGATATCGTATTAAGTTGTACTTAAAGATTTAGTAATTCACTTTTAAGATTAATGTAGCCAGAGTTTTCATTATTGTACTTTTAGACTAGCTTGTCTTACCCTAACCCTAGCTTTATCCCACAACCATAACCAGAGCCCTAGCCCAAAGCCCTAGCTTGAAGCCCTAACCACCCTATCCTTAGTCCTGGCCTTAGCAATACCCCTAGCCTACCTGAAAATTTTTTACTTTCCTACCTCTAGCCCCCTAGTTAAAATTAATGTACCCTACGATGCGATACTCAAGCCATCTTTAACGTAACCAACTATACACCATTGCCTGCCAATTTTTTTGCATTTTGCTACCCCTGCCTAGCATGTTCCCTCTTCCTATGCCAGAACTTCCTTTAAAAATACTGTATGTCATGATATAATACCGTAGTTCCACCTCCGCATCTATCAAGCCTGTAACTTCCTTAACATAATTGCACTTTTAGACATAATTTACGATTTGTTTACTCCACAAACTTTCGAAATGATTACTGCGTAGTAAACAATAATTTAACTTGCAGCTTTTCGATAAACATAATAGAAACATATCATGCAATAGTATTATTGTCATTTTTTTGTAATATTATTATTGTCATTCTTTTTTCCTCATAAGCTGATTTAGGGTATTGTGAAGGAAATACTATTTATATACCTATTGTTGTTTGTTTTGGGTTTAGAAGATCATTTTTACAATATTGTTAAGAACGATTTTTAAAAAGCGTTTTTGTATTTTAAATACTATAGGTTTTGTAAAGATATTACTGTAAAGTCATCAAGGTCCCGCTAGAAAAACGAAGGATAGGGTATTGTGGAATAGGTATGAGCAGATTATGTAAAGTAGGGTAGAGTAAATTAAGGCAAGGTACGGTAGAGTAAAGTTTGATAAGGTGGGTAGGGTAAAATAAAGTAGGTTAGGGTAGAGTAAAGTAGGGTAGAATAAGGCACGGTAAGGTAGCACAGAATAATAAATAGTAGGGTGGATCAAGAGTAGGGCTTGGTTAAATAAGGTAAAATAATGTAAGTATGGTAGTATAGGGTAGGGTAGACTAGTTATAATAGAGTAGGGTATTCAAATGTAGGGTAGGGTAGGTCTGGTCTCTGCAATATAAAGACCCTATAAAGACCGCTCGATAAAGTAAACCCTTGCCATAGCCAATATAAAAACAACTGTCATTTTATGTTACTTATCATAGGAATCTACTGCAGAGTTAAATTCCGCATATGCGTATTTTACATTAACCATTTAATTCAAAAACCAAAATTTAAACTTTCCAGTAACTAATCCACAAAGTTGTATTTTACAAATGCCATTAAGTTATGCCAAACTGATGGTATGCACTCTTTTGCTTGTATGCACCTTCTACAATGATGTCAAAGCCCAGATCAATGGGTATGATTTCACGGCCTCCGGCTCAATCCTAAGACCATGGGGCGGTGGTTTGGGCGGTGGTGGCGGGTGGGGTCGAGGCAGAGGCCGCTGGGCCAATCCATTTGGCAGTTTCCGCAACGCCGGCAACCCATGGTATCGGTACACCAACGCGTTGGGTATACTGTGATTTGTGGTTTTGGAGAATAAATTGTATCATACTAACGTTTTGATGTTAAGAGTTAAATTTTATTTTCTTGCTATTTTTAAATGGAACTGATTGGCTAAAGTTCCCGAAAGCCCTAAAGCCACTCCAGAGTTGGAGCCGGAGCTTATAAAAAGGCGGAACGGAGCTGAAGCCGGCTTCCGTGTCCGGCACGGCTCCGGCTTCAGCATAGCTCCAAGATCCATCACGGCATCCGCTCCAGCACGGCTCCAGACCTGGAACTAAAATTTAAAAAAGGCGAAGCCGAGGTTGAAACCTGAGCCAGAAATCATAAACTGGAAACCCTGGGTAGTAATAGGATTCGATTAACATTGCTGTCGTGTATATATAACACTTACTAACACTTAACTACACTTTTTTTCTCTTTTTTTACTACTTATAACAGCCTAACTCAAGAGCAAACTGTTGTAAGTACATAAAGAACTGTATAATACGTCTCTCGACAATATTTATCATACCAGTTATTTTACTAGCACTAACGTCTCTTCTTTCAGTAACATTAACGTAGAAATGTATTTCTAACAACCAATGCACAATATTTTTGTTTTTAATAACAAAAAATGCTCATTAACATTATTATGATCATTGTACATATAACACCCTTCTATTAACAAGCCATATGGTTAACCGCCTTATTATGTAGTTCAAGTAATTATGTGCCTCCTAACCCCAAAAATTTGCTTTCAGAGAGGGCTTATAATTATTTGAACTACCTAATAAAAGTATATCTGCCAATTTTTTTTGCTCTGCCGTTTTTAAATTGATGTATACAACTATACCATGACTCCTTTCATAAGTGTATTATCATTTTTCAAAATTATTATTTTATTTCGTATTTTATGATTTTATCATTATTTTAAAAATTATTATGTTGTTCAAATAATTCTGAGCCCCTAGCCCAAAAACTTTGCTTTGACAAGGGACTCAGAATTATTTTTACAACAAATAACTTTTGACACTTATATTATTTTAAAGCGTGTTTTATCATTTTTATCATATATGACAACTATAATTTGCAGTCCAAACGCTTGACTAAATAAATTACTTTCCAGACCGTTAAGAATAAACTAAATTTTCGCCGTATTTTACAAAATGGCATCCCAAACAAAATTAGTAATATGTGCCTTGCTTCTGTTATGTTCCCTACAAGTAAACGCGGCCCCAAGACCCATGCCCCAAAGTAATGGATACGATGGCACAGCTTCCGGCTCGATTATGAGTCCATGGGGCGGTGGTCTGGGTGGTGGATGGGCATCACCTTATGGAAGCTTCAGCAACTCCGGCAACTCAATGTATAGATACAGTAACGCTCTCGGCATTCTCTAGTTTTTTACGGATATTTGGCAATAAATCATTTATACTAAACGGAGTATGATTTTTTTTGCGTATTTTACTAAAACAATTTGTTGTAGGACCTAAGCTGGGGCTCTGGGCCAAGGGTCCAGATCCTCAGGTCTAGTTAGCTCCCTTTCAAATAAATTTATAATTTACGTAAGGTTTTTCCGAAAGAATAACTAAAAATGTCTTCAATGTGATACCAATATAATAGAAAATGTTTTTACTGCGGTATCAATGATATCAATATAATAGTGTATCTTTACTGTTATCAGCAAAACATTGTAATTCAAAAAATGCCCATCAATCAGTTATCTTCAACATACCACAACTTTTTGTTGTCGCTGCGCCTAAAATAAATCGTCAATAGTTATGGTGTACTTTTTGTTATTTCCAAGTTACTATTACTATTTGGCAAAATTAGTATTAACACCTTGTTAATATAAGACCTATATTGATTTATCGTAATATCTATGGCTTTAGCAGAGCCTTTAAAGCTGTTGTAGCGTTTATAGTTAATATATAGTACTTTTATCGACGGTATAGCCTCTCTAAGCATGACTTATAATCTCTGTAAAGACTACTGCAGATTGTTCGACTTCTCTCAACCCTTATCAGCAAAATAAGAGTTTAGACAGGTCTCTGGAGCCTCCAACAAATCAATTATCTCTATCAACTTTGTCATCAAGGAACCATTAACACCCTTTAAGACCGTTAACACCCTGAATAACTGTTACCAGCCTATAATATTTGTTTATGTTGCCGTGAAGGTGATCCATCACAATGTTGTAAAGCCATTCGTCCTCTTAAATACCCGATTCCTTTGTCATCATGGGTTATATAGCCGACGTGATGTTGCCGTTATTGTTGTTATTACTGTGCTCGGTTGTCGACAGTACCCCGTTCACGAAAAGTGAAGGAAGAAATGTCAGCCCACAACAATATGCTGTCATTATGGAGCACTTCTTGGGCGGATCCAAGAATGTCAGATGGGAAACCATGCCTATGTCAACGTTGGATCAGAATGGTAAGATTGGGCGTCATGTTGATATGATATTTCATTGATATGGAGCTCTAAAACCAAAAAAACAGAATAAAAACTTACAAATTCTTACAGGAAAGCCAGTAAAAGGCCTTGGAAACTCTGATTGTATGGATGTACAAGGTCAAACCAGAAAGAACGGTGAAGAATACGACCGACCAAGCCACAGATTCAAGTTCATATGCAAAGATGGCGAAGAACAAGTCACAGGTAAGATAAAACACCTAATAATGTTTTGCTTTATACCTAAAATACCTAAAAATTCCCGGCTTTTGACGTATAAATCTCATGAAAAACATTTAAAACTACCTTAATATAATGAAAAGTTATATTAAGGTAGTTTAAAGGATAAATTTACAAAGAACCTACTACAATATAGAAGAATAACATTGGCAAGTAAACCAGAAGCACCTAAAAACATAAAAACAGTCAAAATAATATCAAAATACCTTATTTTAGCTTGTATCGGCTCCTCTCGCTCCAACAACGCCCGGATTCCAGTTGGCTCGAACGTTGAAGTCGACGGCTTCTGGCACAAATGCCAAAGCTTCCCCAACGGATCTGTTGTCTATTTCCAAGGTAAGAACTCTTATAAATTATGGAAGAATAACCGATTATGCTAGATTATCTTATACAGCATATAAAATTAAATAATTAAGCGAAAACTAGAACAAGAAACATCTAAGTTTAGACAACTTTTCATAATAATATAATCCAGTGCCGGCCAATTGAAATTCGCTTTTTAACTTATTTAGAACGAAAAATAATTAAATTACCTTTAAATTACATAAAGGCTGATAAAAAATTGATTTCATGATACGAAAACGTTGATTATTACCTAAAACTCCAGAAAAACAGCTATATCTTAACGGAAACGATCCTTTTTCAAACCAAAAATGACGTTTAAATCTTTCAAGCCTTATTTTAAAGCTCCTAAACATCATTCGTTACCTAAACAATCAAAAAACATTAAAATCGTACCAAAACATCCATTCCAGAGCCATCTTGTCGTGATATGAAAGGCAAAGAACTCCACATTGGCGACGAATTCACTGCCGGATACCTCCGCCTGGCTTGTGACGATGGTGGCTACAAAACTGTCGGCTGTGTTTTCCACGGTAAAGACGGTGAAGTTATTTTGCGCGAAGGAGAGACCAGAGATGTTGGCAAAGTGTCACATCATTGTGAGAACGTTAATGGAAACTTGGAATACTTCTCCAAGGCTAGCGGCTGCACCAAACTGGACAGAAATCTAAACGAAGGTGATACGTTCAGCGAGAATCATTTGCACTACAAATGCGAAAATGGCCTCGCTCAGATTACTGGTAAGTGGAAGGGAAGCGGATGTTATTCATAAAGAATGGTTATAAACTCGAAAAAATTACAATAGGTATCAAATCTAGTCCAATAGAAGAATTTTTCACGTGACTTTGTTGTCCAATATTTGTTTTATAATTTATCACTTTGCAACCAAATCTTTTAAAAAGAGCGAAATGCCACAGAGTTATTGGAAAATGTAACGAAATGTTCCAAAACGTATTGACTTTTTTTAGCTTTCAAGTTTTATGTTTTTGGTCTAAATTAATGTTTACTAGCTGGTTTATTTTGTTTTTACATTACTTTTATTTTTAAAATACGTCCCTTTGAATAATGATCAACTATTTTATATTATTATAGGCTGTTACGTTAGCGAGCACAAAGACTTATCAATTGGCCAGGATCTGGAAGAAAACGGAGTTCTACACCGCTGTTATCGTGCTGGCGGAGCTGTTGAATACGAAGAATTCCCATGTCATGGTGAATCTTGTCACCCAAAGCCAGTTGACTCCGGATCAGAGGGTCCAGTCGTGAGCCAAGGTCAAGATAAGTCTCGTGGATTCGGAGCGTTTGCCATTGTTCAGAGGATTGGAGACAAAGTTCAGAGCCCGTCGACCATGAAATTTGATTTGGACAAGCTCTTAATGAGATCACAAGGCTGAGAACTTGGGTTTAATATCTTTTTCATCAAGGTTTGGTTACGTTATCCATCTAATCTGATGGGTAATGTAATTTAACATTCTTCTGTATATTTTTTTGATTGTGTATGGTTTGAACTTTTGAAAGAGTAAAAATGAGATTATCAGCTTTGTTTTGAGTTTTAAAAATTTCGTTTAAAATGATTTTTGGTCAAGTTAAGCCGTTTTTCCAGAAGCATGTACAACAAGATCAAGGTTATGTACTTTAACGATCTTTTATGTTTTTTGATATTTCTATAATTTTAAGCTTTTTGCATTTTAGAAACGAGATTATTAGCTATCTTTTTGTATCTAAAACATTTATTTTCTATAAAAATTACTGGAGTGGTCACTTATTTTTCAACAGCCTATAACAATATAAAGTAGATAATAAAACCCTGTTGTTATTACACTGTAAAACAACAAAACCACAAGGTTACCAGACAAATAATAATAAAAGATCAGCATAAAACACATTTTTGTTGATCAGACAAAACTTTGGATTAGTTAATAGTTCAAAAAAACAAATAAATAAGTTGAAATACGATATTCAGACTAACCAATCTTTACATATAAATTATGTTATGACAGAACAACTTTTGTGAACTATATAAGGGAGTTTATGAAGACTTTTTTGATCACAATATTGTGCTTTAGCATTATATATTGATATTGGCGAGAGATTATTATCTATAATATTGTACTTGATACTTACTATAATATAATTGAGCTTTTTGGATAGTGTAACTTGAGATTAGTGCCTAAAATAATATTTTAAAAGCCTTTAAACAGTTAATTCAAAAATTTTTTTTAATTTTAACGACTTTAAAAAATGACACTAAATTTGTTCAAAGTAGTAATAGCTACCATGTTTTGTGTTGTACTGGTAAATTGCGACTACGGAAGTCAATGTAAGTGTTTTTAAAATTAGGTTATGTTATTGTCGATGTTGTTTAAGGCAAGTTTTTTAAAGTTAAAGGTTTTAAAATTATGTTTTTAGCAATTTATTTTGTCTCGGTTGGAGGACAATCTTGCCCAGCGCCTTATTGTGACATAGCCTGCGCCAAGGTTTATTCAGAGTTGGCCAAAACGTAAGTTAAAGCTATGATTGTTTTTAAATGTGATTTAAAGTTTATTACGGCTTGGTTTTATAAAAAACCAAAAAATGTCTATTTTTGAACGAAACTAGGCGAGGAACGTAAATTTTAATTTTTAGTCAAACACTGGCAGCAGCTCGATGTCTGGGCGACTTGTGTTTATGTTTGTTTGATTTGTCGTTATAAATCTATTACTACGAGCAGTTCAGCGATATTGTAGTTACTATAATGTCTATATTAGTATGTTAGGATAGGATAATAATTTTAAAATTATTAAACATTAGTTTTAATAGATTGTGATTGCCATGTTGACTATTATCAGAGTTTGCGTTTTAAAATGTTTTAAAAATTTTTAAAAGAAAAGCTTTGAAATTTCAAAATTAAAAAATAACTTCAAAATTTAAAATTTTTATATTTTCGTTTGTCCTGCGGCAATTAAAATTGATTTCACACATAAAATAAACAAGAACTAACTACCCATAACAATAACATTTTACTACCTGTGATTGTAAAAAATACCGCGTTAATTTAATCGAGTTTGTTTTTTCCTTTGGAAGCTCTCTTTCATCTGTACTCTATTTTTAGATAGCTTGTAGACTGTTCTTGTACCAAAAAATTAATTTTCAGGTAGGGTAGGGTAACGCAGTGTAGGGTATGATAGGATTGGTCAAGAACGACAAGACCATGGGTTGGCTATGGCAGGACAAAACTTATGAAAAAAACGTTTACTGTAGGTTTTGAAAAAATAGCTGCAGACTAGTATACAAGGCTTGGAGGGTAAGTTAAAGCAGGTTTGAGTAAGGTAGGATTGGGCAGTGCAGAGTAGGGTAGGTAGAAGTACGAATGGGTAGGGAAGAGTAGGGTAGGGCAGGGCAGGGCAGGGCAGGGCAGGGCAGGGCAGGGCAGGGCAGGGCAGGGCAGGGCAGGGTAGGGTAGGGTAGGGTAGGGTAGGGTCAGGGTAAGGTAGAGTAGGGTCGGGTACTGTAGACTACGATTGATCAAGCATGATAAGAATATAAGTTGGTTAGGGTAGGGTAGGTCAATTACGAAAAGACGGTGGGTCGGCTAGGGTAGAGCAAAACTAAAATCAGTATCTGATTTTACTGGAATTTTAAAAAACTGATTGTACTTTTCGTCTGTCCATCATACTTTTCAACTTTTACTATTCTCAAAAAAGATTCACAACCTTCGTCTACTTTCACCACCTTCTTCAAATTCTCTACAAAAACAATTCAAACTCTTGCTGCGCCCTTCCGATTCCCTCGCTTCATTACACTCTCAGTAATTAGCAAAGTGTTTGGGAACTTCCAGTCAGGTAAGTGCCGTTAATAACATTGATTCAGTCGGTTTGATTCGCTTTTTTGGGTAGAAATGAAAACAGTTTGGGTGGTTGTGGTGTGTTTGTTAATTGTTGAAGCCAGCCATCTTCATCATCATAACCGACATCGCAGAAAGATCAATCCGAAAAGGAGAATCGTGTAAGTTGTTTATCAACTGCAACATTCGTTTTGTTATCGATAAAAACTTGATTGATTTGTAATGGAAAGTTATTGACAAAAGAGGCAACGTAGGGTTTGGAAGGGCTTGTGTAGGTTGAGGTAGGGTAAGTAGTGCAGGTTAAGGTCGTCATTTGTAAGGACTTTGGCAGTAAGGCAGATTTTTTGATCTATTTGAGTATGATGTGGATTTTGAAAGACTCGGGTAGGGTAAGGCAGGCATTTGGAAAGGCTTTGGTAGGGTAGGGCTTTACTAATATTGGAGAAGGCTTGCATTCAATAGGGCTGAGTCCAACCTTGGTTTGTAGAGGTATTGTATAGGTACAGTCGAGCTTTAATTAATGTAGGGCTTCAATAGAGGCTAGAATGTGGGAATTTTAAAGGGTAGGGTAGGTTAAGGAAGGGTAGGGCAAGATATTGATGTGCAAGGTAAGATAAGATAGGTTAGGGTAGAATACGACAGGTTAAGATACGATAAGGATAGGGTAGGGTAGGGTAGGGTAGGGTAAGGTAGGGTAGTTTAAAACACACGATATCATAAAGGTACATATTTGCTCAAGCCTTGGCTTTGCTTTACTTCAACTATGCTCTAGCCCAGCCCCACCCATATTCTAGCCAATTTCTAGCTCTGCCATGTCCTGTAAAAACTATATTTCAAAAAGTAATTTAATTTTTTTCAGTTGTGTGAACGGCCAAGAGACCGACGGTGCCTGTATCTGTAGCTATGGTTTCATAGGCAAACATTGCGAGTACAAGATGTACTGCAGTACCTATCAACGACATGACAATGGCAGTTGTTTGAGTTGTAACAAGCACTATGAAGGTCCTCATTGTGCTGATATCGTATGTGTTAATGGTGAAAGGGACGAGGAGTCGGTACAGACTTGCAATTGTAAAAAGCCTTACAAAGGTCAGTACTGTGATGTACTTGAAACTGAAGATGTATACTACCTATACAACTCTAAGGTAAGGTTTTTGAATTTATTTTTATAAACGTTGTCCTACCCTACCCTGCCTTACCTTATCCTAGCTTACCCTACCATACTCAAAATTTTAAAAATAATTATTCTAGGTAGCGATAATAGGCCCATTAGGAGCACTACTAGTCATTCCCATGATCATGATCTACTACGGCTGTGAACATTATGCCAAGAAACGACAGGTCAAGCGAATCAAAAAAGTTTGGTCCGACCAAACGGCTCTAACTGTCGATGACAATAGAATCAAAACCCTATTGTATTGATGTTAATAATATTGGTAATAAAATTTTATAAATATTATACAGTTTTTCAAAAAAGAAAAAAAATATCATTCTCCACTGAAAAATGGCGTAAAACCCTCATTTCTAATGAAAAATGTAATAAAATCTCAAATAGAAAGTACGCATGAAAAATTTAAAAGTATTTAAAATATATACAATTTTTAATTTTAAAAAAGTAGCCATGAAAAATTTTACTTTGGGCTTTTGTGTTTTACATTTTAAATAATTGGTTTTCCCGCCAATTTGGCAAATTTAGTATTGTGTTTCAAGCACTTTTTTGACTTTCCAGACAAGCTACGCTTACAAATTTAAAAATGTAGGTTTATTTAAAGGGTTTCTACTACAATATCAAAAAAAATTGTGTAAAAGTCCAAAAATGGTGAAGTTTAAGCTTAAAACACAATGCCAATTTGCCTGGAAATTCAAAACGTAATTTTTTGTATTTACATGATCTTTCTAAATAAAAAGTTTTAATCCAATCATAGCGGGGCAGGTCGGGCACCCCCCTTATAAGCCTAAACTTCAAAACGTTAGTATAGTTTTTTTATTCCCCAAAACCACAAATCACAGTGTATCCAACGCCCTGGTGTACCGATACCATGGGTTGTCGGCGTTGCGGAAACTGCCAAATGGATTGGCCCAGCGGGCACTTTCATTGACAGTTTTAATCAAGAATTCTCTAAAATTCTCTGATTCAAAATGTCATAAAACCCTCATTTCTTTTCAAAAATGTCATACAACCCTTATTTCTAATCAAAAATGTCATAAACTTTTCTTTTCAAAAAATATTTTAATAAAAGTGTCATTTTAGTCAATTACCTTTTAACTTTTTACAATATTATATGACTTAATCATACAATAATTTTAAAAATAGAAAAGTAACATCAAAAACCGCCAATCTTTATTTGACGACTTTTAAAGATCGGCGATCGCTAATTTCTGACTTTTGTATATTATTTACCATGCCCATTGAGCAAATAAACAATTTGGAAACGGGTGGTTGTTAAACCCGGCTTGTGTATACAATCAGAAAGTGTTGCGATTTTCGAAATTTACTACTGCATATTGTAGTAGACACACTATTTGCAGTTTGCTTTATAAAGTGCAAATATTTTTTAAAATTTTAAAAAATTTTCGAAATTTCAGTCATATGAAAAAACACGTCAATAGGGTATATAAAGAGGATAGGGTTTGGAGTTTGTATGTGTTTTGGCACATAAATTGTATTGTATATAGTTTGTTAACAAGATTGGAGCAATATGAGGTTGCTACTGACTGTAGTTGTTGCTACAACGTGTTACGGTAAGTTTTTGTTAATCATTTGTAAAATGATCTTTTAACCAATACATAGCTCGTCTTGCTCTACCCTCGCCATACTATCAGCCTTAGCTCAGAGCCCTAGCCCTAGCCCAGAGCTTTAGCCCAGAGCTCTAGCCCAGAGGCCTAGCCCAGAGCCCTAGCCCAGAGCCCTAGCCCTACCCTTAGCTCTAGCTTTAGCCCTGGTCTCAGCTCTAGCCTCAGTCATACCCTTACAGTACACTTTACTAAGGTCTTACTACACAGTAAACTCTAGTAAAATCAATATATAAAAACAATATTTTTAGTTCATGCCATGTTTGGTGAGACGGATTCATTGAATCCGTACGATCCCTACAGTGACAACAAGAACATGCCCTACCACCCCAATGACCCTGATGACAATGCTCGGAATGGAGAAGACTTGACTATCAGCAAGCGTCAAATTGGTCAGCCAGGACAGCCTGGCCCACCCCCACAGATTGGTCAACCAGGCCAGCCTGGCCCACCAGCTGGTCCAGCTAGAATAGCAAGACAAGTCGGTCAACCAGGACAGCCTGGCCCACCAGCTGGTCCGGCTAGAGTTGCTCGACATTCCGAAGACAATTATGAACCGACTGACCCAGTTTACCGCGCTGTAAGACAAGGTGTTCAGCCTGGTCCAGAGCCAAAAGAGAATCAACCAGTACCACAAGAGCCGACCTTTACCATTGAACCACCAAGGATTGGTGATAACGGTGAGAATCATCCAGAAAAACGTCAAATTGGCCAGCCGGGACAGCCTGGACCAGCTGGACCAACTATGGTAGATTCATCACCTGAGAAGAGACAAGTCGGCCAGCCGGGACAACCTGGTCCTCCAGCTGGTCCTGCTAGAGTAGCTCGTCAAGTAGGCCAGCCAGCTCAACCTGCCCCTCCTCCGCAAATCGGTCAACCAGGACAGCCTGGCCCTCCAGCTGGACCAACTAGAGTAGTCAGACAATCTGATGACTGTGGCTGCGGTGACAGCATGGCTAGAGTAGCCAGACAAATTGGCCAACCAGGCCAACCCGGACCCGCTCCATCTCGAGCAGTTAGACAAATTGGACTACCTGGTCAAGAGAAACCTTCTGGTGAACCAACAAGAGTAGTACGTCAGTCCGACTGTGGTTGTGGTGATAGTATGGCTCGAGTTGCCAGGCAAGTAGGTCAGCCAGCTCAGCCACCAAGAGCAGCCCGACAAGTAGGCCAGCCAGCTCAACCCGCTCCACCACCGCAAATCGGTCAGCCAGGACAGCCTGGACCACCAGCAGGTCCAACCCGGGTAGCTCGCCAAGTAGGACAGCCAGGACCGCCCGGTCCACCACCACAAATTGGGCAACCAGGACAGCCCGGCCCGCCTGGTCCTACAAGACTAGCCAGACAAATCGCCATGCCAGGCCAACCAGGTCCTCCAGCTGCTCCAGCTATGTATACTAGTCAAGACGGACAAAATTACCCACCAGTCGAACCGGAAAGAGTAGCTAGACAGGTGGGACAACCAGCTCAACCACCAAGAATGGCGCGGCAAATTGAAAAATCTGCTGAACCACCAAAAGTTGTGGCTAGACAAGCTCAACCTGCTCAGCCTGCTCCTCCACCAAGTCTTGGCCAGCCTTCAAGAGAAGGAAATGATCTTAGCCAAGCTCGTGAGTCTAAGCAAGTTGGTCAACCTGCCCAACCAGCCGGTCCAAACCGAGTAGCCAGGCAAGTTGGTCAACCAGCCCAACCCCCAAGGGCAGCGAGACAAGTGGGTCAACCAGCCCAGCCCGCTCCACCTCCACAAATAGGTCAACCTGGTCCAGCCCAGCCTCCAATGGCCCACCAAATCGAACAGATCGAAAACAACCGCTTCAAACGGCAAATCCCACCACTTTTTGACCACCCCGAACAGATGCCAACCATTAATCAACATTCCTATCAAGGTCCACCACCTCAGGTCATGTCTGGTGATCAACAACAACATGATCAACAAAGGCCAGCTCGAGACATTGGCCAACCTGGACCGGTAGCACCACCTCAACTAGTCGACCCTACTAGACCACTTGAAGAGCGTAGTCCTAAGCTTCATAGTTAATATGTTATAGTATGATAATGTGTAAAAGACCATTAATATTATAATAGTACTAAGCTAGTACTAAAATAGTATTAAATCAGTACTAACAATACCACAAAATGTAAATATTATATTGTATATAACAAAGTAATAAATGATGCAAAGTAATCCGAGACAATATTTATTTTACAAAAAACTCAAAGCAAAGTTAGCCTAGTCCATTACAAGTTGATCATGGCTCTATAGCAGTCTTGAGGTCAGTCCAAAGCCGCAGCGTGGGATCCCCATCGGCGTCCAAGCCATTTGGAAAGTTTTCTGAAAACAAAAACTAAAAAGAAAATTAAAATGATTGGGCCATGATCTACCCTTATATTATCTAAATAACTAAAATTACGAATTTTTCAAATCTCTTACCAGGTGATCTAACCCTAGTGGCACTTGTAGGCGAACTTCTGAATGATTGGGGGCTCGGCTCTCTTCGCCCTGAAGACATTGGATCGATGGCTCTTGGTTGAAGGTTTGTTGGGGTTATTCCAACAGCCGTATGAAGGTTCAAATCTATAAAATATAAAATTACACATACTATACTATCTTAAAAATTCAAAAATTATATTTTTTAATTTGTAGTCCTATAAAGAATGGCAGTTTTTGGCCAAAAAACGTTAATTTTTTGTAAAAAATTAAGAAAGATAACCTTATTTTGCTCATAACTTTGTTACAGTAACCCAAAATATCGAAATAGGTATATAATATGAAAGAGCATAGTTTTCTTACCAGAAAGTGACATTTGGGCCGATCTTGCACCATCACCGCCGCTCGTATCATCGTTGTCAAAAAAACCTTCCAGTTTCGCTGTGTGCAAGTCATTCTGGAAGTTTAGGTAATAAAACAAGACCAGAAGCACCTTTTTTGAAATACTAACTTTATTTTATCAATTCTATACCAATTTTATCCTTTTTGTGCTGAGATTTACATAGAATTACCAAAAACCTACCTCAATATTAGGAAAAGTAGCTGCAGTATAAGTAGGCTTATCTGGAGTAAGTTCGACCAACTGGGCTGGTTGTTTGACTCGTTGACCTTGTTGTAGCTGTTCCATAGTCACAATAAAACGCATTTCAATGTCGTCACATGCTTGTCGTTGCTGAAAACTTTCCATTTTTATATAATATTTCATCAGATTATTTCAGGTACGCTTACCGGTAAGGTTAATATAATAAAAACAACTTACAATCTCTCGACTCGTCTCCAGAAGATAATCCGAGGTGATGATAAGCGAGGTATCTTCAGTTGGCAGATCTCCTTGTGAATTGTGTTCCATAATCGACTGATTTGATAATTCGACCACAAAGAAACGGAAGTTTAGCGACCAGTCGATGCTGGTGAATTGACAAAAATGTCTTTTGTTTTCATTTTTTGCCAACTTTTCGAGAAAATCGACTTTAAAACGACCAAGAACTGGAAAAAAGTGGTTGATAACATCCTCAACATAATATTCTTCTTGTTTGTTACCTAAAAATCGGAAAAAACATAAAATAAACTTACCAAATCTTGTAATTTGTTCTACATTTTATTTGTTTAGAATATTCTTCAAGCAGCCCTCCAAAATTGAGAAACAGCGGCTACAACAATATAAAATTTCGCCAAAAAAACCATTTTTTTAAATTGAAAAAGAGATATCTACTGAAAGAATAGGTAACAATAAAACCCAAAATCAATTTTATTTTAAAATACGAAAGTCACAAAATACTTTATTATAGCATACATGAATATACCTACCATAACATCCATAATTCACTAAATTTTCAAATTTTTTTTTCAATTTTCCGACTCACATCTCTCTTCCAAATAGTGTAAATAATATTTACTTCAAATTCTTTTTCAAATAATCATAAATTAAAACTGTTTAAGGTTGATATTGATATCGAAATACAAAGGATAAAAGAAATTTTGTTAAAATTAAAATTTTTATACAACTTGTTAGCTATAAAATCGTTGGAAAATGATAAGAATCGACTATTTTAGCCTAGAGAATCATAAAAAAGTTCATAAAATTTTTAAGAAAGCATTTTTAATCAAAAGTCTTCGAAAAAATGGCAAAATTGAGCTTTTTCTAGCCAAGTTATGGCCATTTTTTCTCTTTATATGGCCAAAAATTCAATTTTAATACCTAAATTACTGGTTTAAAACCCAACAAGTTGTAAATAATAAAGAAACAGATACAAATGAATGAAATAACGATTGAAAAGACTGAAATGTATAAGAAGTAAGAAGAATATAATAGTAAAAAGTAAAAAAGTAAAAAGAAAATGAAGAATAAAATAACAAAATCTAGAAGAATAGAAAGAATAAGAAGAATACAACAACAAATCTAACAATGATAAGCCCAATTCAAATACAAAAAAATATTCAAAATTAGGGCCGGCCCGTTTGAAACAAAATTAAATGACAGAAACTGCGGCCCGAGGCGTCGCTGAGTCAGGTCTTTCTTTTGGCAGAGGCTCTTCCTCCTCTTCTTCTTCAGCTATGTCTTGTGATAGGCGGGTTTGGATCCAGCCTCGCCAGCCAATGGATTCTGAAAAACAAAATTTTTTAAATAATTTCAAAAAAAAATTTAATTTTAAAAAATTTTTATTTAAAAATTTTGAAAATTTTAAATTTCAGTTCAAATGCAATCCTCCTTACCATTCTCCAGCACCTCCATTGAAGACAAAAATTGATTTCCATCGAATCCGCCAATCACATAGATGGCATTACCGGCTGTCACAACAGCGTGAGTATTGGCTCTGGGTGTTGTTAATGAAGGCGCGGTTCTCCAGTGACCATTAGGATGATCCAGTACTTCAACTAGATTCAAGGATTGTTGTCCATCATGACCTCCAATAACGTATAGGGCATCTGGAATGAGAATATCATAAAGCTATGTTGATAATGTCATTAGGACTGGACTTAGAGGGAAGAGAGGGTACAAAATAGGATAAGATAAAGCATGGCAGGGTAAAGTAGGACGGGGTAGAGTAAGTCAAGATAAAAAAGAACGGTTAAGAAAGAGTAGAGTAAGGTATGGAAAGGCACAGTAACTTCCCAATCCTTACCTCTAACCACCGCCACAGCACATCCCCTTCTTGGCGTGCTCAACCTGGCCAACGTTCTCCACTGTCCAATCGCTGGATCATAAGCCTCGACCGAATCCAAGCAATTCCATCTGTCACACCCGCCAATACTAACCACCATGCCCTTCCAGGAGGTGCAGCCGGCTTGTTGTCGTGCCTGTTGCATTGGTGCTATTGGTTCCCATGATTCACTGTCTGGGTTATATCGTTCGCAATCCCTCAAGGCCATTTGATCATTTGACCCGCCCAAGCTGTAGACATAGCCATCCAAGCTAGCACATCCGTTATGAGAGCGGCCCTTCATCATGGTCGGGATCTGATGCCATTTCTCGGTTTTCGGGTCGTAGGCTTCAGCCGATTTCAAGTCGATGTTGCCGTTGGAGCCAGCTACAGCGTATATTCGGCCGCCACACACGGCTACGTCAAAGCGGCCGCGTTCACATGTCATTGGAGGCAGCTTCTTCCATTCGTTACCTAATACATCAAACTCTTCGACTGTTTTTAGGCATTCTCCTCGGTCGTAGCCACCTGAAACAAGGTAAATTGTTGATAATTTGAAGATAAATTAATAATTATTTTTAAAAATTAAGTTTTATTATTAGGTTGTTTACATAATTCTGTGCCTCATATCATACCACAAAAATTTGCTTTTTAAAAAGACACATAATTTTTTGAACAAACTAATAGTTATATATCTACAATATGCAAACACTAGGTATGTTAGAAGCCGCCAAAAACTTTGTTTCCATCCAATGTTCCTCGAACTTTTTATAATCAAGTGCACCGTTGCTTAACTTGCCAGATCGGACAAGATCGCGCATTCGCACTATGCAAAACAGGACGCTGCACAGTGCAGAAATCCATTTTATGGCAATAACTTTGTTTACAATGATCGAACATGGCATTTTTTTTTGTTTTTTTTTTGGGTTTGGCAAGAACTTTGTTTACAATTTTTTTTATTAAAATAAATATTTTTTGGTAGGGTTTCGGAAGGCCGCGAAAACTTTATTTACAAAATAAATGGCATTTTTATAAAAAGCCAAAATAAAAAAGACTTTTTGGCTCTATTATAACAAATTAAAAGCCATTTTTACTATAGTAAAGTAAAAAAATCCAAAAATATTAAATTTTTCTTGAAATTCAGTTTAAAAGTCACCCCCTCCCCCCCCTTACTCCAACCCCCACTTACCACAAACAATGATTTTGCCATTCAAAAACGCCGCTCCAACCGAACACCTAGCCACACTCATAGCAGGCAACGGCCTTCTCGACACCGACACACAGTTGGCCAGTTTAGCCAAAACTGAGTTCTGTTGCACGTCCGTTGGCTGTTTGGTCATCACTATAGTGTTATTGTTATTGCCATTCTTGGTGTCTTGTAGTGGTGGAGTGGCTGAGTTCGAGTCTCCGGATCCGGCCACTTCTTCATCGTCAGTCAGGTGCATACTCAGTACGACCAATTTCTTGTACAGTACGACGAGTGCTATCCAGAAACCGCGTGAAGTCTCGTGTACGGCGATCATCTTCGACTCGATTTCGTCTTCGACATCGGTTTGAGATGAAGCACAAGAGTTCAGAGATTCATTCGACGCGTACTTGGCATTGGCTACACGGCTAGCGTTGATTTTGACTGGGAGAGCGCCGGTGACGTGGTGCTGGATTGGCTGGGCTCCGATTAGTTGGCTAGAATTTAAAAAATTAAACGTTTTTAAGATCTTCATAAAAGATGTCATTGTGACGATTTTTCCAAAAAACATGTCATCATGACGAATTTTCCAAAAAATGTCATTATGACCCTAAATCACGTCGAAAAACGGTACGATCAATCAAATTCAAGCAAAATTTTTATTTTTCTTACCTGTTATGCCCAGCTGACTTTGACGATTTGGATTGTTTGGAACGTTTGTAGTCTTGAACTACATCACACGAGCCCACCGAACTTTGATCGTCCATTTTGGCACAATCCTCTAGACTAAAGTCCTCTTCCACGAACAACAAGTGGGCCTGAAAAGTAAACAAGGTAAGATAAGTAATGAAAAGAAGGTTCATAAGAGTGTAAAAGAGATTAAATTTGGCCTAAAACATTAAAATTGGATGAAAATCACAAAAAAATATTACCTTTTGCACCAACGCCTCAATTTGTTGATCTACCCTATCAGAAATCTTTGGATATTTCTGGAAATAGGCCAAAGATCTCTCGGCCAAACTAACACCAGCATCCTGATTAAACTGCTCATACTTGGGTACGATTATCCTTAGCTTAACACAAGGTAATTGAGTAAACTCGACGCTTTCCGATATAATACTATCAATATTCTCGTTGATAAAGGAGTCCACCTTGTTCACAAGATAAGAATCGTTGTTGAAGTTGGCATGTCTTCTGATTCCAATACAATTACCATAGCTAAGATTGTCGGCCAAGTGCCTGGCACAAGCCATGGCCACAGAATTCACTTGCAATGCGTAGGAAGTCTTGTAGAGATCGGCTACTTTCCGATTGCTGATGGATAATATTCCAGTGTAGGCAAAGTCGACCAGCGCTTCGAAACATTCGTAATCGCCTTGATTGAATTCGAAATATGACATGTTACCAACAGAATCGTGAGATGTTGTTTTAGGAGCTGAAAGTTTAATTTATGATAACTTTTATATTATACATGGTTAGAACCTTGTTAAGTTTCTAGACAAAATACTTCAACAAAACTAGCTTTATCTGTTATGCACGACATAGCAAAAACACTAAAATATAAAATATCAAGAAAAAAAGATAAACTTACAACTTTCATCGCCGCTAACAAACATATCCAAAAGTGAGTTAGATAAAGCAGCTAACACAACTTTATGAGCCAAAATCTCTCGTTCCTTAATAAATAACACAACGTCACATAGTTCACGGTTTCTACGAAATGTATTCAGTCTCGACAACATTGAATTCTGCAAATATTCAAATAAACCCTAAAGATATTACCTAAAATGCCATCCAACTTCCAAAACAGCATCATCCTTACCATAAAATCCTCCAAAAACAATAAAATAACTTACCGTAGCATTTCCATCTTTTAGAATAAGTTTACACTCTTCTTTAGCATCGATTTCATCAATCCCCCACGTATCAGTATCATCCGCCCTTCTCGACACAGCACTTCTTTGTCTTACAGTCACGAAAACTAAAGGTGGCTCCTCGCTCTTGGCCTTTTCATCCACGTCAATGGCTGGAGATGGTTGTTTGTTCATATCTGATATGGTGATACAAAGGAGTTGACGTACGGAAGCAAGAAATGCAATAATCTCGGCCCGAGCGAGCGCTATCTGATGGGCAAGT
Organism: Bursaphelenchus okinawaensis; assembly: GCA_904066225.2. NCBI lineage: Eukaryota > Metazoa > Nematoda > Chromadorea > Rhabditida > Aphelenchoididae > Bursaphelenchus > Bursaphelenchus okinawaensis. The sequence goes on along the minus strand of CAJFCW020000006.1, from coordinate 8,456,912 downwards.
ACAATATCAGATAAGGAAGAATAATATCTAAAAATAAGGTTGTTTTTGAGTTTAAATAGAAAAATAAAAACAAAATACCCTTAAAAGCAATTTTATTCAAAACATGTTTATTTGTACTAAAATAGTCTATTGAAACGAGTAAGAAAACATTTTAAAAGTTTTGCAAACTCTAAAGATTATATTATACTAGAAAAGACGCTGAAAAATGTTTGCAAAACATAAATGATGAAAAGAAAGTAAGCTCCTTATTGTGGTAAGAAAATAAAACAACTCGAAATAAAAATCAAAAATGAATAATTAATTTTTTCGGCGTATAAAAAAGGTGCGCAGACTGCATAATTTTTGCGAACTGCGCCCAAAACTACTTAAATTTTATACCTTCAAAAAAATCTTGGTGAAGTTTGCATGACTTATCACTATTTTCTTAGTCGAGTGGTCAAGAAATTCATAGAATTAATTTATTTAAGCCCTTTTTCATACTCAAACGTTATTTTTAGGAATAAAACAAAAATTTTAATTTAAAATAGTTTTAAATATTCAACGTACCAAAAATCCAAACTCCAAACTAGATGTTCTGTTCGGGTATAATGTGTTTAGCACCAAAAGGGCTGTATAATCTGTAAAATTCACGAAATTTTCGGCATTTTTTACCTTTGAATTCACAAACAGGTCCGTTCACCACAGAATCCGGGTTGCAAATTTGGCGTAAACACTGAAAGATAAATTAGCATTAGTCGAGAATTCAGAATGAGACTCGAGAGTTCACGTTTTGTGCCCAATTTGGCAAACAGAAAGAGATTTTTGGGAGAAAATTAGAAAAAATTGGTAAGAAAGGTGGTTTTTGCATGGAAATATGGCGGTTTTTGGGCAATCGGAGGTAGGTGGTTAATAACAAACGTTTGATAACAATAGAAATTTATTTACAGGATGGTATTCCTCAATCTATATAACAAGCTTTAAGCAAACGATAACATATTTGCTAAAAACAACTACTACAACTACAAGAATAGTCTTCTGCAACCCCTTTGACAATTTACTTAACCAACGATACTACGATTGCTAGATGCAACTAATACAACTACAAAGCTGGTTTTCTGTAACCCTTTTGACAATAGTTTTGGCTGACGATACTGAGCTTGTTAGGAGCAACCACCACGCCTACAAAATGGTCTTCTGTAACCCATATGACAAACGTTTTTGAACTAAAAACAGCTCGTTTCCCACCATTTTTGTAAAATATTGTCTTTGCAAGGCAAAAAACAGAAATGCAGATGAGAGAAAGGACACAAAGGACAACAGATCCTAGCCAAGTTGTCAGAAAGAGCGAAAAACAAAAATATATCCACGGATCAAAAAACGACTGAACCTTCAAGGCTTTGTACAATGTTTTTGATACTTTACTACTTGTTTTGTCTATGAATAAAACTACGAGAAATTCTGGGAGCTAATTATGGGCTAATGAAGATTTTTTTCAGTAGTATCTTTTACTTTTAAAGTCTTCAGAAGCTGAAGTTAGGTTTCTGAAGGCTTCTGAAGACAAGGGTGTTTTTCCATAAGCTTCAGAAGTTATTTTTGAAATTCACAAGCTCTCAATAATGCCTAAAGATTCCTGAAGCTTTCAAAACATAGCTGTAAATAGTATAAACTTCTGTCTATCAATTTCTACACCTTCTAAAGCCCTTAAGCTTAACTATGAATACCTCTACAAGTCCCTGAACGCTTTTCACGCAAAATTGCTATAAAAATTGCGTTCCAAATAAGAATTGTAGCAAGTGTATCTGAAGTCATACGTCAAATACAACTTGTAGTTGACACGCAAACATTTTTGACATAATTTCGAAAAGAAAAAACAATAAAAAGGAAGCCGAATTTTACTTTTTCGGCCTTAATTTTAGATTTTCAAGCTAAAAATTTTGCGTTTTCACTATAAATAGAAGGTTTTAACGCAAAATGTTGGGGTTTTAAGCCTAACAATTAAAGTTTCTGTTTAACGTTTTATGCTTTTTATAGAACAATATTATTTATTAGCCTTTTAAACAAACTACAGCCCCAGCTCAATCAAAAAAAGCCCAAACAACCCTTTATAAACGATCACATAGTAAAAACAAGACCGTCCCACACGACACAAACGCCATAAAGTCTTGTATAACATCAAGATTAAGCGTCCAAACATTGAATCCCTATCTAATATAGACAAAATCCCCCTCTAATATAGACATGTGGTGTTTGAATCCCTACTAGAGTTTTAAAAATCTAGCACTTGGCCCGAAAGCGCGCTCAAAACGAAAAAAAAACATTGAGGAGAAGGAGGAAGACGGAACGACGCGCGGCCCCCAACGTTTTTGCTCCTTCTTTTTTAGTTAAACGAGAGTCAAGAACAGGGTCCAATTTCTTCGGGTTTTTACGTATATGGCCACAAAAGTGTTTTGCGTTAGTGGGCCCGATCAAAGGTTATTTTAATAGTAGTACAGGAGGGCAAACAAAAAGTAAGGGGAAGGTGGTTTGAAACGGGGATAAATGACTATTAAATTATAAAAAAAGGTAGGGTGGGCGGTTCAGGAAATACTGTAGAGCAGGACTGAAGAAGAGATATGGCTACCTAAAGATACAGTAGAAATAGGTTAAAACTAGGGTAAGGGTAGGTAGTGCAAGGATAGGGTAGGGCAAGATTAGGGTAGGGAAAGGATAACTTAGGCCAAGGATAGGATAGCGCAAGCATAGGGGAGGGGGCAAGGGAAGGGTAAGGCAATAATAGATAAGGGCAAGGGAGGGTAGGGTAGAGTAGAGTAGGGTAGGGGTAGGGTAGGGTAGGGTAGTTAGGTAGCAAAATGCAGGGGCTCGACAGGCTAAGTCTAAAAAATGATGTAATGTTTCCAGAACAAATTCTGATAAAAATTTGAATAGGGCTTTCCCAGACCTATGTTTACTTTAAACTAAATTATTCTCACCTTTTAGTAAGACATTGACACGCTTTTTTTGAAAAAATTTTTATCAAACAAATTCCTGGGAGTTAAGACGTCAATAAACTAAAGGGTCTACCTACTGCAATATAAAAATTAACTGTTTTTAGATACTCAACGTTGTAAAATTGAATTGGCATTAAAATTGCTTGAGGCTAAAGAGCTTTTTTTGAAAACGGGCCGTACTTTTTGATTTGAAGCAAGGGGTGGGGAAAAAAATTAAAAATAATTTGGACAAAATCTTCAGAGAAGACTTTGAAACACGTGGGAACAGGTGGTGGATCTTTCGAAAAAACCGCCTTAGGGCTTTGTCAACAGGATTTGCTGGCTTTTCTGGAAATGCACGGTTTATAATGGACTGTTCTTTAGTCTGGGTTTGTAAAGTAAAGGTAAAGGCACGTAACCAGAAGGTAGGTTGTAGTATAGGTCAAGGTAGAGTAAAATCAAAAAAATGCTTCACGCTAAAGAGACATATAAGGTAGTGTAAGGTAAACACAAGCTTAAAAAGTAGAGTTATACATAGTATTTTGGTCCAAAAGTTTGTAGAAAGATCCCTACGACTCTGATAAAAGATATGTACTATACTTCGAGAAATATTAACAGTAAAACGTGGGACTATAGGGTCACAAAAACTTAAAAACTAATAACAAAAGTCAAGAAAAAACGTTTAGTTAGCGATGTTTTAGTAATTGATGGCCAAGTACATGAGGGAGTTGGCCATTATAAATCAAAAACTTAGTAATAGTCACGTGAAAACGTAAGACAATCAGTTTGAAAGTGCTAATGAACGTCCTTTGAGACCTATTGTATATTATATAATATTACTTTAGGGAAAAATAGGTAATAAAAAGCGTTATTATTACTATTGAGAGCTGTTTCATTAAGTTTTGTGATTACAGGTAAATTATTGGTAGAGAAAGTAAAGGTAAGACCATTTTAGGACAGGGTACTGTAGAAATATGATAGTATAGGGTAGGGTGAATCAAGGTAGAAACAATTTAGTACTGTACTTTAGGATAGTCTAGGCTTAATGTAAAGCTAAGGTCATTCAAAAAAACTGTAGGACAGGGCTGAAGAAAAGTTATGGCTGCCTATAAGTACTGTAGAAGTAGAATAGAATAGGGTAGGAGGCGGGTAAGGTAAGGTACTGTACTTTAAGGTAATTAATTTTAAATTAGTGCAATTAAAAATATAGTGGGAAAGGGATGAAAAAAGTTCCAAACCTTGCTTGTTTTCACTTTACTATACCTTTCTCACCTTCTTCCTGTACCCCCTCCCCCCTCAATTACTAAAACCCCTTCCAATTATAAACTCTAAACCTCGGCCTAAACCCAGGTCCTCAACAACCCATTTTTACCCCAAAATGTGATTTTTTCGAAAGTCAAGCACTTTTTTCGCCTCGAAATACCTGGTGACACTTGGGCTTTCCTCGAACGCCCAAACTTTTCGAAGGAAACGGAAATTTAAAGTGCAGACAAAAAATTGAAAAACTTAAAGTCCGATCAAGTTTTTTCTTTGATTGAGGGTCAAAGAAACCGGTGTCATCATAAGCCAAAGGGTAAATTTTGATTTTGAAAACGGAAGGACAAGTTAGTTGGAGATTGTCGTGTACTTTGTAAGCAAACAGGTCAGGTCACATAATATTGATTGCAAAATGGGAAAATATATAAAATTTTACAACTACAAAAAGTGAAAAATTACCATAATACAATTACTGTGAAATTCATTAATGTTTAAAACCAGTAGTTAGAGTAAGGTTAGACAAAATTTATGATATGATAAGATAGCTAATGTTAGTTATGACAAATAGTTTAGTACTAAAATAGAGCTATAGTAATACTAGAGCAGTGTACGGTTAGGAACTAAAGAAAATTTGAAAGCTACTGTAGGAATTATTGCAAGCTAAAGCTTCGACTACAACTTGAATTCGTGAGGAGCGCCTTATCACAACTCAGTAGCTCGAAGAACAGAAACCTAGATGGAGCCAATTGAAAACAGCTACAATGGATTACTGGGACGATTTTTAAGAAATGTGAGCTAGAGTTTTGGGCTAGGGCTTTGGGCTAGAGCTCTGGGCCAAGGCTCTGGGCCTAGCACTATGGGCTAGAGCTATGGGTGTCCCCTTTAAAAATTTATCACTCGAATATTGCTCAGGTCTTACCATAGGTACCTTTTACCTTTGTTTAAATTTTTTGTATTTAAGCTTTACACTAACAAGGGAATTTTACAAACTGCCCATTCGCTTTTTAAAAATGAATAGTACCATGTGAAAGAGCGTAAAAAGTTGACTAGTAAATTATTTTCAAAAAAGTGCTAATTTTGCCTTACAAGCTTGCTAGCGAGCTTTTAAAATTTTTACTATTAAAACGTCTTTTTTAATTCCGTTTTCTTTGGCTTCTTCCAACGAAGAGTTGAAAACGTGTTCGAATGGCCGAGTAGTCAAAGGCGCCCTGATTGGCAATCGTGCGGATCAGGTTCGATTCTCATTTTGTGATAAATGAGTGGTATTCTTTTTTATTTAAACGTTAATTAATTTAAATATACAAAACAAAATTTTTTTTGTTGATAATTGCTTCTTACATCTAGTAAAACATAAAAAAAATAAAAACTAAGGTGTTTAAAGATATAAGGATCCAAACGAAAGAATAATAACTTAAAAGGCCCTTTCCATAATGATTTTAAAAGCTCGCTAGCGGGCTTAAAAGAAAAAAATTAGCAGATTTTGAAAGCAGATTTCTAATCAACTTTTTACGCTCTTTCACATGGCACTATTCACTTTTAAAAATCGAATGGGCAGTTTGTAACATTCCCTTGTTAGTCTAAAAAGACTTTAACAATAATTTTTTTAATAACGATGTTGACTACAAAGAAAAGCGACATTTAAATAATGATTAGTTTAACCATTTCACTACAACCTAGCTTTTAAAAACCATTAAATTTTTCTCGAAACCCCTATGTTTAGAAATTATGAACAGAAGAAAGAAAGTTCAGACGTCGAATTCCCATTTATTTATTTTGTTCTCATGCAATTGCCCCGCCCGTTCATTCCCAAAAACTGATATCAAAAAAGAAAAAAGTTTTCGAAATTGACTATCAGAATCCCGTTTTATCAGTCTAGCTGATAAAAGGCCACTTTTTCATGTGATAAGGGGTGGATACGAAGAGTGCGAGCGTGGTAAAGAACAAAGACTGATATTGACGACAAACGACTGTGATAAGTGATGACATTACGTCATAACCTTGAGGATTACCTTGAGATTTTGTTGGTCTGTGTGGAAATGAACTACCCTACCCTACCCTACCCTACCCTACCCTACCCTACCTTACCCTACCCTACCCTACCCTACCCTACCTACCCTACCCTACCCTACCCTACCCTACCCTACCCTACCCTACCCTACCCTACCCTACCCTACCCTACCCTACCCTACCCTACCCTACCCTACCCTACCCTACCCTACCCTACCCTACCCTACCCTACCCTACCCTACCCTACCCTACCTACCCTACCCTACCCTACCCTACCCTACCTTACCCTATACTGCCCTACTTTACTCTACCCTGCCCTACCCTGCCCGACCCTACATTATTAAAACACATAGTAAACAAGTTTATTATGTTAAAAGTGCATTTACCTTTTCTTATTTACCACTTTACAATGCGTCAATTAACTTTGCAATTTATTTTATTGCTTTGTAAAATTATTGAGAAATAAAGAATGATGAAGTATCGACTTGAATTTACATCACATTTATAACCGATAAGCAGTCAATCAACCACGACCACATTTATCATGGTTTAATAAGGCTCCGCTACTGTTTTATCAAATTTTTTAAATTTAAAATATACTCTACCCCATCCTAGCTAAAGCTAAAAGAAACGCAAAAGCTACGACAAAGGCTAAAGCTTACTCTCAAGCCAAGACTTAAACTCAAGCTTAGTTTAAATGTCTCTACAAGCACAAGCCCAACAATAGGCTCAAACTCAAACTCAAGCTCTAGTTCAATTTCAAGTTCAAAAGTAAGCTCAGGCTTAGGCTCAAGCTCAAGCTCAGGCTCAGACTCAGTTTTAGGCTGAGGCACAAGGTCAAGGTCGGGCTAAACTCAGGCGCAGGCGCAGTTCCAGGCTGGCCTCAAATTCAGGCTCAATCTCAAGCTCAAACTCAAACTCAAGCTCAAGCTCAAGCTCAATCTCAAGCTCAACTCCAAACTCAAGCTCAGGTCAAGGCTTACCTCAAGCTAAAGCTCAAACTCAAACTAAAGTTTAAGCTAAAGCCAAAGCTAAATTAATGTTGAAAACAAGCCAACAATTTTTAAAACAACAACTTTAGCAACAGTGTAATGTTGTTGTAGTAGACTTTACACTCAACCTTTTTTGCCTTTCACGCCCGATTAAAACGGGAGAGGAAGTGCGCCACTTTTACAGCTGGACTAACCTTTAGGTCACATGAATTCTCATAGCTTCGAATTGTAACATTCTGTTATCAGTTTTCTCTTTCATCGGGGATTCTCAAGGTAACAAATAATCAAATGCGTCATTAGATTTTTAATTGATGAAGCAGAAGAGTTTTAATAGCCCTGACCCTAGCCCAGAGTTGTAGCCCAGAGCCCCAGCCCAGAGCCCTAGCCCAGAGCCCTAGCCCTAGCCCAGAGCCCTAGCCCAGAGCCCTAGCCCTAGCCCAGAGCCCTAGCCCAGAGCCCTAGCCCAGAGCCCTAGCCCAGAGCCCTAGCCCAGAGCCCTAGCCCAGAGCCCTAGCCCAGAGCCCTAGTCCAAAGCCCTAGTTTAAGATCTAGCCTCCGCTCGAATCCTAGCTAAAACTCTAATCCAAACTGTAATTTTATTCTAAGCTCTAGCTCTATCCTTGAATCTAGCCCCTCTACAATAATATCATACTGTAATTTTCTTTACTGTACCCTCAGTACCTCAACTTAAAACACAGATACATCAAGCCAAACAATTTTAACTCACCAGTAGCTTATCAGTCAAAAAATTTTATGACCCAGACATGAAATATACAACATGACGTACTATACAAAAAGTTACAAACTGTTTTAATAAAAGTGCACCCGATTTCACGTGAATCCGGAAAACGGAAGTTGAGGGTACACAAAGCGAATCGACCGAAAAGATCTCTGACTACGCTTCGTTTAGTTAAATTCCTACATGGCCCAAAAATAGACTGTCACGGACGGATTTGGAATTTGCACGAAATTAACTTTACAATGTTTAAATTCTAAATTTAAATCTTTGTTCTATTTAGAAGGATTAAGAAATGGCAAAAGAAAATATTATACTATAGAACAAAGATTATAGATATAGTAGTACGAAAATTACGGTAAGAAAAGTGATAGAAAAGTGATAAGTACACTAAAGTAAGGTAGAGTACCGTTGAGAAATACAGTAGGGCAAGTAGAGTGAAACGAGACTAAGGCAAGGATAGGTAGTGTAGAGCAGGGCTAAGGTAAGATAAAGTAAAGAAAAGCAAATGTAGGGTAGGGTAAGGTAAGGCAGGATAGATAGGTCAAAGGTAAGGATAGGGTAAGGCAAGAGTATGGCAAGGGTAAAGCAAGAATAGAGCAAAGGTAGGGCAAGGGTAGAGCAAGGGGAGGGCAAGGGCAGGGCAACGGTAGGGCAAAGATAGAGCAAGGGTAGAGCAAGGGAAGGGCAAAAGTAAAGCAATGGTAAAATAAAGTATTTACCAAAATTTTTGGTAATAACATAGAATCCGCAGCCTGCAAGACCCAAAAAACTGATTTTTAGGTAATAAAATGGATTACCTAACTAAATATGACATTTTTACTTTACTTTAACCAAATAAATATTAAACACTTCTAGTTATATAATACGTACGAAGACAGTATAAAGATCGTCTGTTGATTTATTACCTATTTTTCCAAAGTTTTCGTAAATTGGAAAAACAATGAAGTCAAGCCTTTCTCTTATCAATATCACCCTTTTCAATGTTCTTATTTCATCGAAATTCAAAATAAAGGAAGCACAAAGTCATTTCTTATGATAAAATGCCCTCTTACCTATATATGACTTATTAAAACGTTGTTATAGACAAATTGTTATATGTTTAGACGTATTTTACTAAAAGAACTATTAATATAGCCCTAAATTAAGACTTTTTTTACTTTTCTACCTACTTTTTGACTACAAGAAAATAAAAAAAAACCTTTAACTTAATATCCCAGTTTAAAATGTACAATAAAAAAAACAATGATAACACAGAGCTCTCAAGATACGAAGTCAAGAGTACAGTGAACCCTCTTATCAATTGAAATCCAAATAATAGAAAAAAATATGAAAAAAGTAAGAAAATTCGCCAAGTTTGCAAAAAATAAACGATAACAGCAGCGTTTTTATTTACAAAACAAAATTTGAAGCTTTTAATTCAATTTTTAAATATTTCTTGTTTTCGTGGTGGGACTCAAAATTTAATTTCTTTTGATAAAACTGAATTATTCGTGCTCTTAAAATTTAAAAAATAGGTTTGAGACATTAAAAAAGGTATTGTAGCTAAAAAAGCTATTATCAAGTTTTCAAGTTTTCGTGGTGGGACCCAAAAGGTTAATTTTTTTGTATAAATTTACTTGTACGTACGCTTAAAAACTAAAAAAAATAAGATTAAAACTTTAAAACAGATATTTTTGATAAAAAACTTGACTTTAAACTTTTTCAGTTTTCGTGTTGGGACCCATAAGATTCTGAATATTTTCTCCAAAACAAATTAAATTTCTGTCAATTGTTTTTATCGTATTTTACAAAACGTTAAAAATTACAAAAATACACTTTCTGACATCTTGATACCATGTGCCATATCTTTACAATCCTTGTCAATATAAAGTGTCCAAAACAAGCTCTTTAAAGGTTTCTCATTTCGTATTCAAAAAACAAAAATAATAGTATTAGGTGTCCAAACTATAATATTTTTGATTTATTTTTTACAAAAAATATACATAAACAACCAACTAATACATTAAAAAGATAAAGTAGTATGTACAGGATGGTCGGGCTTCAGTATCAGATGTTTCCGGCCGCCACTTCTTCCGGTAAATTCTCCAACCGCATCCGGAAGAACCCTGCAAAGGAGTATGCCATTGGAAATGACATCAATTGAAGAGATTTTGCTACCCTACCCTACCGTACCCTACCCTACCCTACTCTACCGTACCGTACCGTACCGTACCGTACCGTACCGTACCGTACCGTACTCTACCCTACCCTACCCTACCGTACCCTACCCTACCCTACCCTACCGTACCCTACTTTACCATACCGTATACTACTCTATGTACTCCCCCCCCCTTGACCTCTATATCTATAGTAGCGTTATCCACCTTAGATTCAGAAGTAGCCTTATCTACTTATCACTCTGTAGCAGTCTTAACTACTTCTATCGTTGTCCTACATTACTCTATCATCAGTAATCTCACACTTTCTAATACCTCACTTACTTCTACTATAACATATTTTTAGCCTACTCCTCCCCTAACTCAATAAAAAATTATTCACTTATTAAAAATTGTTAAAACAAACACATAAATTCGTATTTTACCAGTCAAATTTCATTTCTTACCGTTCTCTCCCCAATCTCGACCCCATGTGTTGGCGTACGTCCAATACTCGATGCCATTCTCTTCGCCCCATCCTATTAGTTTGGCACAATGGCCATACAACATCTTCGCATCTGGTGATGTTTTATTGTAGATTCCACCCTTGTAATGTTGGAATTCGTCGTATACGGGGAAACAACTCATGACAGGACCATTTAGGTACACTTCGCGTTTGATCAGGGTCACGTAGTCTACTAAAACAATATAATCTTAGATGTCGATTATAAAGCTACATAAAATTTTAAATCAAAAATTTTTTTAAAAATGCAAAAAGGTATAATTTATAATGGCATTTTAAAAAAATAACCGATAAAATTTGTGACACTTGGCACGTTTTCCAATAATAAATGTTACATTTCGCTTACAAAAAAAATATAAATCGATTCTTTGCAATATTTTCTGGTAAAATACGCCTTTCTATACTTTATCCAATAATATGTTTTAATTTTCAGAAAACCCGATAAAATTTGTGACCCTTGGCAACAATTTCTCAATAATAAATGTGACATTTCGTTTAAAAAATATATAGCAATAGCAATAGCATTTATTTCTTTTTGGTAAAATACGGAAAATACTTTCCAAAAGCCCAAATATTAAAAAAAATTTTTTAATTCAATACAATTTGTGACACTTGGCAACATTTTCCAATAAAAATATGATACTTTACTTCTTTATGAAAAAAATGAAAAATCAACTAAAAAAACAAGTTTTTACTGATTTTTTAAAATTACGTCAAATTGGTTCAGGCTCAGATTTAAAAAAATTATTTTTTTAACCTTTCCGATAATTTTTTTTGACATTTTGTCATTTTTTAAAGAAAAACCAGGAGTTACCACTTTACTGCCAGCTTTTTATAGGTAAAATACGCAATTTTTACCTTACAAGTAATTTTAAAAAACAGATAAAACTTGTGAAACATTGTTAACTTTTCCAATAATACTGTGACACTTCGTTTATAATCAATAAAAACAAAAAATTTGATAAATTTTTAGTTTTTAAATTATTTTTAAAATACGGAAAAAATATTCCTTCACTTAAATTTTTTGGGGCTCAGGTAGTATAGTACCCCGTGATATTATAATACCCCCAGCAATATTATAGTACCCCAACTTGAATTTATTTATTTTAAAGTATATTTCGTGGACAAAGCGGTCTAAAATGTCTTCGTGTCTACTTAGTGGGGTACTCAACTACTTAGTATAGTACTATAGTAAGTAGTTGAGTACCCAACTATGTAGATGAGTACCCTACTAAGTAGATGAGTACCCTACCACAGAGTTTGGTACTATACTAAGTAGTCGAGTACCCCACTATGTAGATGAGTACCCCACTAAGTAGATGAGTACCCTACCACAGAGTTTGGTACTATACTAAGTAGTCGAGTACCCCACTATGTAGATGAGTACCCTACCACAAAGTTTGGTACAACACTAGGTAGTAATATGTCCAAACGAATTTAACTTACCTAGAAAATTCGTATTTGTTAGCAACGGTGCAGTGATCAGAATTTGATCCAAACCATTGTACCCACGCCTGCTCTGTATTGATAGTTCTTCCTGGAATGCCATGGGAATTTTGGAGACATCATGCGGTCTAGATCCGAAAGTGTCCGACCGTCCATGACCGCAATGGAAACGAAACAATAAATAAAATGAATCGGATTTCCGATTACGCAACTTTTAAAAAAATGAAATAAAAAATCGTCAGAAAATTTGTTTTTTTAGGGTACTATAATGCAGTAAGTTGGTTGGGTACTATATTACAACTTTTGGGGTACTACAACTCTTGAGCGCCAATTTTTTTAAATTTGGAACTTCCGGTAAAACTTGCATTGTAGCACCTTGTAGTATTTTTCGATAAATTTGTGACATTTCGTTTCATTTGGTAAATGCAATATGTTATATTATAAAATAATAGCTTAGTAAATTGATGGTAAAATACGTTTTGTTCACCATATGAACACAATTTTTTCTTGATTTTTAATTTTATTACCTATTTGGTTGTTCAAATAGTTAAGTGCCCACACGCCCAGAAAAGTTGCTTTGAAAGAGGGGACACAGAATTATTTGAACAACCTAATAGTTATATATTTACAATAACCAAACACTAGATATTTTAGAAGCTGTAAAAAACTTTGTTTCCACCTAGTGTTCCTCGAACTTTTTATAATCAAGCGCACCGTTGCTTAACTTGCCAGATCGGACGGGACCGCGCCTTCGCACTGTGCAAAACAGACAAATGGCGCTGCACGGTGCAGAAATCGATTTTATGGTAATAACTTTGTTTACAAGCTCAGTACTTACAATCTCCCACAATAGCTCGTACTCGTTTCATGTAGTCAGGGAAGTACTCATCAGCATTAGGTATAGGCTTGATCCAATAAGCCTCGCGGGCATGTAGCAAGTCCTCTTCGTATGTCTTTGAATATAAAGGTTGACATTTGCGTTCACAGAACTTGTCATCGATCTGGTTAGTGTAGTAGTCGGTGGGGCATGGGTTACCACAACTAGCCGACTTTTCGTATGGCTTACAGCCTTCGTAGCTACCGTATTGACCTCCGGTTACTATGCCATCCGTCTTCCAATAGGTAAAGGCAAAGAGTGGCCATGTAGCTCCGCCACAGCTAAAAAGATAAGAGACAGGTAATGTAAAGTAAGGTAACATAGGGTAGGGTAGGGTAGGGGGTATGGTAGAGTAGGGTAGGGTATGGTAGGGTAGGGTAGGGTAAAGTAGGGTAGGGTAAGGTAGGGTAGAATAAGGTGGTTCATTTCCATTCAGATAAACTAAAATCTCAAGGTAATCCTCAAGGCTATGACTTATATGTGATTATGATAAGATAAAAACTTACGTTCCACAATGCGGGCAGCACATCAACAAGTCCTTGATCGATATCTGTGGTTGTTGTGTATAATTCGACTGTATGCATATACGATCAGCGATGGCAGACGTAGCCGATGCAGCCCAACAAGACCCACATGATCCTTGATTCTGAATCCGATGAACTGAAGAACATAGTGGCCACTTTAACCTGATGTCAAATGACTTTGGTATCTTAACATCACGACGTGCTACAAGGCGTGGCAGATACGACAATGTGTCACCGAACACGGCGTATTTGTTGTTCTTGAATATGTTGAAGATTTCGTTGTCCTTCTCTTTGTTCTTTTCGTTTGGAGTATCTTCTTCTTCATCCATGCCTCGGGCTGCAAACTTGTTGTACTCTGCCTGGAAGTGGGGGTCATGATTAATATAGTCATTTGTAGTTATTACAGTCCTTTTTTGCCAGTTTATAAAAACGTTTTAGGTAAAATACGCCACGATTAGATATAATGTTAATTTACCTTCCATTCTGTTTGATGTGCTGGGTTGTTAATATAATTGACCAGTTTTAAATGATATTCTTCGTCGTCTCGCGAGTGAGGCCTGTGATTTGTGGAAGGCTAAAATAACACTTTTAAAATTAGTTTTCTTAACATTGATAACGATTTTATCTACCCTACCTATGCCTTTACTGTACCCCCGGCTCTATCATACCTAGTTTCAAAGTACCCAACGGCTTTACTGTACCCGGCTTTACCGTACACAACCCTAATGTACCCGGATTAGCCGTATCTAACTCTACGGTACTCGGCTCTACCATACCCGGCTCTCTCTGATCTTACCCTACCCTACCCTACCTTACCCTACCCTACCCCACCCTACCCTACCCTACCCTACCCTACCCTACCCTACCCTACCCTACCCTACCCTACCCTACTTTACCCTACCCTACCCTACTTTACCCTACCCTACCCTACTTTACCCTACCCTACCCTACTTTACCCTACCCTACCCTACCCTACCCTACCCTACCCTACAATTCCCTACCCTACTTTACCCTACCCTACCCTACTTTACCCTACCCTACCCTACCCTACATTACCCTACCCTACCCTACCCTACCTTACCCTACCCTACCCCACCCTACCCTACCCTACCCTACCCTACCCTACCCTACCCTACCCTACCCTACCCTACCCTACTTTACCCTACCCTACCCTACTTTACCCTACCCTACCCTACTTTACCCTACCCTACCCTACTTTACCCTACCCTACCTTACCCTACCCTACCCTACCCTACAATTCCCTACCCTACTTTACCCTACCCTACCCTACTTTACCCTACCCTACCCTACCCTACCCTACATTACCCTACCCTAACCTACCCTACCCTTTACTCTACCATAGCCTATAGTACCTTACCCTACCCTAGCGTACCCTACCTTTACTTATTTTATCTTACTTATCTCTTCCTTAATCCAAGCTAACCTACTATACCTTTTTCTTATACCCCACCGTACCCAAACCTTACCGTATTCAGCCATGTCTGATAAATGACGCACATGATGATAATCAACAACAAGGTCAGGCCGAGCACGCTGACCTTGAACACGGCCATCGGCGTTCTCTGGCACAACTTTTGGCGCTTGACGAACTCGCGAGCCGCCGTCACGTGCGAGTGAGGTTTGTGGACTTTGTGGCGGACCTGAGTGTAGACTGGCGTGGTGGTGGGAGACTGGGAATCGCCGAAGTCGTCGCTGATTATGACTTCGGAGTCGGAGGGCATGACTTTTTTTGGTGTAGCGGCTTCTGCGAGGACTTCTGGAAGTAGGAAGTGTTAGAAAAGATTTTCTGGGGGCATACAGAGTTTAGAAACGGCTTCTGAAGGTGTAGAAGGTTCAGAAGAAGATGTTTAAGGCGCAGAAAGTTTAGAGACAGATTCTAAAGATGTGGAAGATTCAGAAAGAACTTGAAGACGTAGAAAGTTTAAAAGCAACTTCTGAAGGCATAAAGGAATCAGAATAAGCCTCTGAACGCGTAGCAGATCCAAAGAGAGCGTCTAAGAGCAAAGGGAGTTTGAAAACGGCTGATAAAGTCAAGACTCTAGAGTAGCCTTCTGAATATGCATAGACCTCAAGACATGTTCTTCAGAGTTCATAGACTTCAGAAGACCTCAAGACTTCAAAGAAGCATCCAAGAATCGCAACAACTTTGAAGAAAAGCCCAGAATTTAAGATCAAGTTATGCACACAGAGTTCAGAAGACGTCAAGACTTCATAAACGACTTCAAGAAACGCCAAGACTTCAGAGAAAACTTATGAATCCTCATAGACTTCAGGGACTCCGGTTTGAACACTTGGCGAAAATTGAATAAATTCAATTTTCCTCGACGCCGTTCCGCGTTTCGCCGTCGGCACGGAACGTTCGGAACGATTTTGAGTTTATATAATAAGAAAAAATAAAAAAAGAGGGTAAGGTTGAGTAAAATACGCTCTAATTACAGTATTTAGCTTTCTTTATTAACTAAACACAAAAAGGTTTATATTAAGATTTGCGTAAAGCTAAATTATAATAGATATAGAGAAGAATATTGTTAAGAAAGGCTAAAGTAAGATAAAAAATATATAAGGAACTCCCTACGCTACCCTGTCCTTCCTTAAGAAAATAAAAAAATAGTTGGTTACTAGTATAAACTTTTCAAAAATTAAAAAAAAATTTAAAAGTAACCCCCTTGATAAGTATAATTTTTAAGTTTAAGTATACCATAAAAATTTTTATAAATTTAAAAAATGCCTATACTTTTAACACCCAAGTCAAAAAATTAAAATTGCAACAAAAAATTGCAGCGAAGCCGTATGCAAATGAGCTGCGCATATTTAAAAACGGATTTGCACATGCCAAAAATAATCCAGATTTAGAACTACTCGCTTCCGCTTTTGGAATATGTAGGAAGATTGAGTCAAGATTTTTGGGGTTAATGGTCATGTAATGCTGTAAATTTCGAATATAAAAATGCTGGTGATTATTTCAACCTGGGGGTGGATTAAAAAATTTAAAAAATAAACTTTTTTTTATTTTTTATTTTTTTTAAAGGATGATAACTAATTCAATCAAAAACGTAAATGCATACAGGCAGGGCCGGGCGGGGACTTTTGGTCTGGGAGCGGGGGTCCAAAAAAATCCACAGGGGGGACCACGTTCAAATTTTTTCGAAAATTTTTTTCTGGTGGAGGTACCCCCCCCATCCCTCCCCCCCCTCGCGCCCGGCCCTGCATACAGGCTTCGTATACATGTATAGAGTATCAATGTATGACTTTTATTCTATCAGTATATGACTTTATAAAGAGCCTGAAGGGGCGGGTAATCAAGGAAAAAAAGGAAAAAGTTACAGAAGAGAGGGGTGAGAGAAGGGAAAGTGGGGAGAAAATTATGCCATAGTCAAAAATAGTAGAATACAAGCCATGCCTCCCATTAAAAAAAAATTTCCATATTCGACCCTGCCCTCATACCCTCTCCTCCTTCTTAATCACTACCTTACCTCCCCCCCCCCCCTTCCACAGCACACACCACTCTTTTACCAACCTCAGCCCTGCCCTACCATACCCTACTCGACCTTATCCTACACTACCTTACCCTCACTTCCCCCCCCTCTACGCACAAGTCTCCTCTACCCCTTCCTAACCTTCTGTGACTACCCTACCCACTTTTACTCTCCCCCCCCCCTCCCAATCCCCGTGCGTCAACCGGAATTTGGTAGTAAAAGGATGAGAAGACCAATATCTCAAAGTCAAAACAGTATATTGTGAATGTGAAATCCAGGAAACGATTATTTAAATACAGTCTCGAACACGCAACCAACCTTTTTATTCCTGGATTAGCACTGATGACGGTTCGCTCATTTCATTCAATCTGAAAAAGCTGGAGATATATTAACTTTCAGGTACTGTAATATAGATTGTGACGCGCACGGAGAGTTTACAAACATAAATTTAACAAAATTTTTTAAATTTAAAATTTAACTTTCAAGTACTAAACAATGGTAAAATACGATTATGCGTTCAGTTATTTCAATAAAAGCTAATTTTAAAAAGAAATACTGTAGCTATTAAGATGTTCAAATAATTCTGTACCACATAAACCCAAAAATTTGCTTTGAGAGGAGGCACAGTATTATTTGAAAAAGTCTAATATAAAACATAGCGTTCAAAACTACCCTTATAATCAACGAGAATAAAAGAGTACGCCCTTATAATCGACAAAATAACTGTAATATATCCTTCTAATCATTACTATGATATAAAAATACCTTTAAGGCTAACGTAATTTTAAAAAAATATCAAAAGTTTAAAAAAATCTGTTTATAGTAAATAGACACAATTATCAAAGTAAACAAAAACTCGTAGTCTTTAGGTAGAAATGACTATATAACAAGATATTACAGTACTTATTGTGTCTATAAAGCTACTTTTTGCTTAAAATTTTTAGAAAAAGCATTAAAAACCACAAATTTAATTTAAAAATCCGTAAGTAAATGTGTAATACTCAAACATTACAGCATGGATTTGTACTAAAAATGTAAGAAAAGGTATTAAGTAACAATCTTTTACTTTACAAATCAAGCCAAGTAATTTAGAAACAACATCCTTTTTTCTCTACCCTACCCTACACTACCATACCCTACCCTACCCTACCCTACCCTACCCTACCCTAACCTACCCTAACCTACTACCCTACCGCTTAGTCCAACAAATTTTTAAAAATTTTGTCAAAAAACGGTTTAAGCGTGAAAAGGTCGAAGCTCATTCCGCGAATAAACAAAACCAATTTTAATGCTCAGATGGGACCAACAAAGACTAAATTAATATGCTTAAGGCGTTTTTTCTTCATCCGGCCGCGCACTTCTCCTCCTTCATAAAAATTTCATATTAAACAGACGAAAAGGACAGAATATGAAAAAAACGAGTGCTGGGCCAACACTGTTGGCCAAAACGAACGCAAAATGAAGATGGCAGAATTGTAGGCTTTCATTTGACATAACAATAAAAAATGTAAAGGTAAGAGAATGAGCAAGCTTAAAAATAGTCATTTAGCTCCAAAAGCTTAGCTCTAGCCCTAGCCCAGAACCTTAGTCTAGAACTCTAGATCAGAGCCCTAGCCCAGAGCCCTAGCTTAAGGCTTTAGCCCAGCCCAGAGCCTTAGCTTTGAAAACGTCCTACTCCTGGCTATAGCCCTGATCCCAGCTCTAGCCCTATCACAAGCCCATTTACTTAGAGATGAGAAACGGGCCGGCCCGGGCCTAAATTTTTTTATGTGGAAACAGGCTAGGCCTGAATATTAGGCCCGGCCCGATCAAAATGTGCTCAAGTCCGGCCCGATGGCAAGCCCGACCCGTTTCTCATGTCTACATTTACTAGCTCTACCCCTGCCTCAGCTCTTCTTACCCATAAGCTAGCCTCTTATCCGACCTACCCTAGAATAATCTTTGCTTCTCCTACCTTATGCCCATAGAATTGTCGTACTGACATCATTTTTCAATTTCTTTTTTTTATTTTGAAAAAATTTTAAAAAATGCAAAAACTTGCAAAAACCAGCCCATAAATCATGTTTCTTTGGTTGTTTTAATGACCATGGTATATCTCATGCATTAAAATCGACATTTGGTCTAGTTTATAACTCTTTTTTACCCTTAAATTCGTCTTCCTCCATCATCCACAAAGTTTCACGTTTTTTATATTGTTTTAGTTTGATTTGACATATATCAAAACCCACATAAATCATAAAACTAAAAAGTTAACCTTTGACCAAATTTTTGAAAGACTAGACATATAACATGGAAATTGAACGTTGGTCATGTATAATATGTCAAAATTTTAAAAAAATTAACAAAGAGGTTAGCTAGAGCTAGGGCCCTGAGCTAAAACTCTGGACTAGAGCTCTGGACTAGAGCTAGAACAACAAAAACTAAAAAATTTAAAAAAACTTCCTGGTTTCCTACCGCAAAATTTTTGAAAACTAATTTTTTCGCATTCTGATTTCAATATATTACCTAAAGAACAACGTCAAGCTTCGCAGACGTCAGCCGGAATATCATGAGGTAACACCTGACAGAAAACAATAACTTTTTACATTATACTACCAGACATAAAGCAAGGTCTTCATGGCTCCATAAACTCACAAATTGCCAAATCTTTTTGCATTTTCTTTCACGCACTAGTGCTCAGAAGAAAAACTTTAGAATAGGAAAAAAGGCAGAGGTTTTCTTATTTATTGAGAGGCTCACTCATATTTGAACACCGTGATATTTAACTTACATGGTATAAAACAATTTGCTGTGCAGAATTTAGGCAAATTTTGTAGGGCTTTTTAGTACAACATGACAAAATGATGAAGATATTATTATTAGATTGTAGGATAAGTTATGCTAAGAAAATATGCTACAAACTTGTCTACAATGTTACACTCTGTGCCAGTCAGGTGATTTCGGGCTACAAAAATTAGACATTAAAAATAATTTTCAAAAAATTGAAAAAATGCCCTTACCTCGTAATAAAGCTACGTTTTTGCTCAGCAAAGCTTGGCTCTACACTGTCTTGCCTTGCCTTGCCTTGCCTTGCCCTACCCTACTCTACTCTACTCTACCCTACTACTTGAAAAATTAAGAAAATGCTTTAAAAAAACCCCATACCCATCCTTAAAAATAATTTATCTTTATCATAAAAATATTTTTTCAAAGAAAATTTTTCAAATTTGTCCAAAATTGAAAAGACAGCTCTAGAAACACTGGTTTCATCCCCCTAAAATTACACGTGATTACGTACTCAACCAAATTACCAAATGGAAAAGAAGCATTTTGTGTAGGTTTCTGGCACGCTATTCCGCAGAACGTAGAGACACAACAAAATTGCGTAATAAATTTGTTAATTAATCAAAAAATTTAATTCTTTAACATTTACCTAACGTTTCTATTAACATGCTAAAGTCGAGTTGTACAAATGAGTACTGAATTCTTTTAAATTTTTATAAAAATGTTGAAAGAGCAGGGTAAAGTTAGAGAAGGTAGAGAAAGGCTATAGTAGAATAAGAAGCCAGAGCTAAGACAATAACTGGGGCTAAAGCTAGCTCTAGTACTATGACTAGAGCTAAAGCTAGGGTGAGAGCTAAAGTAAGGGCTAATGCTAAAACTAAACCTAAGTCTAGTACTATAACTATGTTCAAAGCTAGAGCTAAGACTAAGACTGGAGCTAGAGATATAGCGAAAGCTTTGGGCTAGAGCTCTATGCTAGGGCTCTGAGCTAGGGCTCTGGGCTAAGGCTCTAGCCTAGGGGTCTATTCTAGAGCTATGAGCTAGGGCCCTATGCTAAGACTCTGAGCTAGGGCTTTGGGCTACGGTTCTGTGCTAGGATTCTGGGCTAGGGCTACTAAAATCCTACGTTTCATGAAACCTTATTTTAATTTCCCACTCGACGTAACACTGTCATCGGCTATAAACTCTTGCACGCTTAAGACCGTAAAACATTCCCACATGTGAGATACTTGCTCAAAGCTCATGACTACTACAATATTTGCAAAAAGACATTAAAACTAGCCTAAAATTCAAAACTGCCTTAAAAGTCAAAGATGATTCATTAGAAAAGGCATTTCAGTCAATCCAGTCCAACCAGGAACAAACTCGAAGCTTAAGACCAACTTGAATCTCATCATTTTTGAAAATTGCCATATGGCCGGCCATAAATAATATCTTGCAATATTTTATGCGGCCAGATTGGACGTAATCTTCTGGCCAAAATAACTTTTCAAGCTTTTCGAAATGGTAAATAAACATGGTTTACTCTGTGGTTTTTGAAGAAGACAGACATATTGTGAATGATAGACAAGTTATTTGTCTGTAAATATATTAATAGACCTGAAAAATAAAACAAAAACTATTTTTTAGCCTTAGTCCTAGTCTAAGATTCAGTGCCAGCCTTAACCCTAGCCCTAGTCTCCGTCCTAACAATAGCCCTAGCCCTACTCCTAGCGCAAACCCTATCCGTAGCGGTAGCCCAACCTCGAGCTCAACCCCTAGCCATTACCCTAGTCCTAGTAATTGTCCTAATCCTAATCCTAGTTCTACCTATGATTCCAGCCTTATCCATAGCTCTAGCTGTAGCCCTAGCGCGAGTCCCTGCACTAGTCTTAGCCTTAGACCTAGCTGTAGGTCTAGCTCTAGCCCTAGTTCTACCTAGCCCTAGCCCTAGCTTTAGCGTTATCCCTAGTCCTAGACTTAACCTATAACATGCCTATGCTAATTGCAAAACCTAGACTTCAATCAATCAAACCCACAGTAACTCTCCTCCATTAATACTTTTTGCTAATGTCAGTTTATGCAATAGGCCTTTCATGTCACGTGCTGAGACTATAAACAAAAAGTCTGCCATTTTAAACACTTTGAATTCAAATTTTTTTAACTTTTTAAGAATTTGAAAAAATAAAAAACCCGCGTCGTATTTTACAATTCAATCAATTTGAAAAAACAAAAAAATTAAAAATGAAGTTTTAATAAACATTTCATTTTAATCTAGTGCCTATGGCCATATTTATCTAAAAACAATACCACTTTATCATATTTTTACTATGCACTCACCACTTCCCTTCCCCTCCCCCATACCCCCCTAAACACCCATTAATTGTTCGAAAATTTGCAAAAACAGTAAGCAAAATCAGAATCCAGACTCAATTCTTCACTTATCTTTCGAGCCTCCCCTTCTGAAGAGAATAAAAAACAAAAACCGGAACGGCCAAAGACGGCCCGAACCGAGGGGGGAGGGCCGCTCCTCTTTTGTGCCCAAAAAACTTCTCATTGCGCGGATTCTGAAGCCGCACGAAGGAGGAAAAAAGTTTTCGGAAAAGGACATTTAGGGATGTAGAAAATTCAAAGTTTTATTAAAACGCCCCAGGGAACGGCCGCGAAAAAACGGCCGAAAATTGGCTGGGAAACGCGGAATTAGAGGTTCGGATGAATAATATCACGGATAATGTAAAATGAGATAGGAAAAAATTCTAAATTAGATTCTGTGTTCAATTATTCGGTTGGTCAAATAATTCTGTGCCCCTAAATCCGTTTATTTTCTTGGCACAGGTCACAGAATTACTTGAACAACCTATCAAAGCAAAATTCAGAAAATCAAAGCTCAACTTTATGATATGATCAAGATACCCATACCCACATAAAAGTGGTAGTAATATAAAGCATAAAAACTTCTTTCAAAATCCTGATATTTTTAAAATTCAGCCATAAAACGGAAACGATTACCCAAAAATCAAAAACATAAAAATTTAAAATGGCTTGGAAATAGAAGAGTATCATCTTAACAAAAATTTGAGCACAGTAAACTTCAAATTATCTCAAATGATCATGGAGTATACAAGTATATACAAGAAGGCTCACTCTATAGACTATAGAAGGTACCCAATCCTACCCTACTATAACATTTACAGAGTATAACTTTAAAAAGGTAAACTTTGTAAAAGAAGAAAATATTAAGCAATTCAAGTAATACTGTGCCCTCTCTCAACGCTAACTGTGCTCCAAGGGATTATGAAGCACAAAATTATTTGAACTCTCTGATATTATACATATGCTTCCAGTCTAACATAATATTTTTAAAGAAAATGATTCTAAAACTATGTTAGCAACCAAAAAAATCCGTTTTAAGATCATAATCAACCCAACCCAGCCCTTCCCAATCTATTTTTCATTTTTTGATCGTTTCGCGGCCACAAACTTAATCTCATTTCGAATTTGGATGGGCTGACAGATCGATTCCAATAAAAAGAAACTGCGTCATACATTCTTCAGATTTAAAAAAAAATTCGAAAAAATTAAAAATATTGTGTCATTTTTAAAAATATCAGGCCATCAAAGGCTGCTCTATCCTGCCTTTCCCTGTTTTGTCTTTCCGTAACGTACCCTACTTTACTTTACCCTACCCTGCCTTGCTTTATCCTTCCCTGCAGTGCCTTGCCCAGTCTAGACCAGACTTGAACTACTGTGTCTTGCCTTGCCTTGCCACCCTGTCCTATCTTATCGTATCCTGCACTATTTAACCCTAACTTACCTTAAAATCTCAAAAAGTTATACAGGGTGTCCCAAGAAATTGTATTATCCATGACACCACATCCCCAAACCAACAAATTCAGCAAAATAATTACCCTACTCCAAATCACCTATACCAAATTTATAATCACAAGACCAACCAAACCTTCAGATACTTAAAAACGACTCCAAATGTCATTACAAAGTAATTAAAAAACGGTACGAGCAAAAGAGAGCCAGCAAACCGGGATGAAATGACATCTCAATCGGAGACAAATGTCCGTTTTAAAGCCACTGACCAAACTCAAACACACAAAAGTTCGCAAAACGACTTGGCAAAAGTACGAAAAGCGGGGGTGAACTTAATCATGTGAATGTTACAATACCACCTGATTGTTTGGGTCACTTATATAAAATAATTTCCTATAAAAATATAGTAATATAAAAGAAAAAATTGTTTTAAAAATCTTTTAGCGTACAAATACAGCTTAAATTTGGCATGTCGATAGCCCATAACATAGGCAGTGACTAATAAAAGTTTCAAATCAAAATATGCAGTTTAAAAAATTCAAAATAGAAATTTCCCGCCAATATTTCACCTAAAACAATATTCTAAATGTAATAAATAGACAACAAGTGAAGAAAGTAAATAAATAGTTTAAAATGTTATTTTAAACACGGCTATATTACTAAAAAAACATTATGTTTTGCCAAAAAATTGACAAAACAATAAAAAGCTAACCGTGTTTCTTCGTATAACATTGGTCGCCGCAGTCTGCAAGCTGCGGCGTCGCTGAATTCGGCGACTCGCACTCCTCGGACAATTTTTTGTTTTCTCTATTGCGGCTAAATTTTCAATATATCGCTAATGATACGTAACATCTTGCTTTAGATGGCATAAAGATGTACTTTTAATAAATTTTAACGCAAATTTTGCATTTTTTGAAAGTTCAATTTGAATTTTTACTATTTTTACTTGTTTTTCCATGAATTTTTATGTTTTTTCTTCAATTTTTATGTTTCCCCATTTTTTTTGATTTTCACAGCAGTTTCTACAATTTTCACGCATCAAACGGTCGGATATGGCTCAAGACCAACCTAAAGAATATAGTCTTCATGCTGTGTCGCCGGTTTCCACGAATTCGCCTTCAAAACCGACAAAACGACCAAATGTGGCTAGTACGTCGGCGGAGCCAGCGGCACCAACTGCCATGCCCACCGTAATTCCGGTACCGCCGTCGATTGGGAGAAGAAAGGGTAATGCTATGTACAAGAAGAATGTGTTCACCAAGGATCAGGCGCCGAAGAAGAATGTGGCTTCATTCAAACAAAGGTAAGTTTAGGTAACTACTTTGTTGGTTTTTAGGTAAAAAGTGAGAATGGATATGACTGTAAAGTTAGATTGGGCTGTTATCGGTGTAAAATAAGGTTTGGCAGATTGTAATAGATGAAATGAGGTTTGAACAGATGTTTAGGTATGAAATCAGCTTTGAAAACGTTTTTAGGTGTATAAATAGTGTTGGAGAAGACTTTTAGATACTAGAGGAAATAATACATGAATTTTAGATACAGAATAAGCTGTTTTTGGGGTTTTAGGTATAAAATTAAATGTTATTTTAGAGCTAGGTATCGATTTAAGGTTTGAGTAGATTTTTAAGTACAAGTAGCGATCTAATAACTTCTAGGCTCACAAACTTTTAAATTACTAAAATTAGAAATGTTTTAGTTTTATGGGAGGAGTCGAGCCATCTCAACACACAGCCATTGGCGATGACAAAGTTATGTCCCATCCACGTCTTGGAGTACCATTGACACCAGTTCGAAAGAAGACAAGTATCATAGATGATAATAAGAGCTTGGTGTTGGATAACACTCTGAACAGTCTGAGTTTGAGCAATAAGGTTGCATCACCGCATCCGAGCAAGAAGGAGGATGCGTCACCATTGAAGCTTCAATCACCCCAAAAGTTCACATCCACCAACGTTCCAATAAGTCAAGCGGCGGAGGACAAAATCATACCGGATTTTGATTACGCCAAGCTGTTGGATCGACATTATGCTAGTGTTCAACCGGCGGTAAGGGATTGGAATTTGGGGGCTTGGAACGTGATATTAATGTGCAACGGGTAGACCTGAAGTGGGGCTTACTAGGCCCGGGGTGGGGAGCAGGACTTTTCGGGTAGGGACATTTCGGGTAGCGACTTTTCGGGTAGGACTTTTCGGGTAGGGACTTTTCGTGTAAGGGCTTTTCGGGCAATGGATATTTCGGGCAATGGTAATTTCGGGTAGAGATTGTTCGGGTAGCTAGTTTTCGGGTTATCGACCTTCCGGTGTGGGTGGGCTAGGCCGAAGCAAATTTGAAAGGGAATTTTCGCAAGGCAAATCTTTCGTTGTGGGACCTAAGTTAGATCCTTGGGGTCCTCATTTGAGCACTAGGGCTCACAATTGCCGCAGGGGAGACCAAATACAAATTGTTTCAAAAAAAACTTTGGGCGGGGTAAATAAGAGAGGCGGAACTACAATTGTGATTATTAAAAACTAAATTTCAGATTAAAAAAGTAAAATACGACAAATCCGAGATCCGAACGGTCACAGCAAAAGCGATTCTAGATCTGGCAGCTGAGCCAACACTGATCGACGTACGAGCTGGTCTATATGTCTGCGGAGACATTCATGGACAGTTCAATGATCTGATCAACATGTTCATTTTGTTAGGAAGACCGCCGACTCAACGATACCTCTTTTTGGGAGATTATGTGGATCGTGGAGCTATGTCGTTGGAGTGCATCATGATGTTGTTGACTTATAAGGTGGGATTTGTGATGTATTATGGAATATATTGATAGGAGTGGGATGTAAGATGCATCAAAAGAACATGATGTTTGTTTTAATGAGGGCATGTAAAAGTTAGAGTTTTGAAATGGTTTTAACCTTACAAAAATAGTGTTTAGATATGTAAGAGTATGTAAATTGAAATTTTTAAATTTATCTTTGCTTTCTAGGTTTAAATTTAGGGTAAAGCTATGTTAATTATTCCAAAGTAAAACTAAAGCTTTGTTAATAACTTTTAAGTTTTAGATCCTATATCCACAACATGTGTACCTTCTTCGTGGAAATCACGAATGTGCCAGAGTGAACAAGAAGTATGGATTTATTGACGAATTGGAACAGGTTTTTGGGCCAAACGCGGGACAAGCTATCTGGGCTATCTTTCAGGTAATAATGACGTTTTTGGGTTTTAAACTGGGATTTAGAGGTTGATATGGGGTCATACTATAAGATTTTTGAGCTGTTTTGGGGCTAATCTTTGATGATTCTGATAATTTAATTTTTTTTTAGTTTAAACTAACATTAAATTTGATATTTATAAATTTTTTACTAATTTTGGCCTTATTTTATGGCCATTCCCTTTATGCTTTTACAATTTCAGAGAGTATTCAATGTTCTTCCAGCTGGAGCAATAATCGAAAAGAAGATCATTTGCATGCATGGTGGACTGTCTCCGCTGATGTACGATATCAACACGATTCGAGCCGAAAAGAAACCCATCAAGAATCCATCGAAAGTAAGGTGTTATTGTTTTTCTTTTGATTTTTAGGTTTTTTTGCTTATCTTCATAGACTATGAGCTTGATTTCTTGGACTGTGGGCTGGATTTTAAAGTTTTTTTGTGGTTTTGGGTGATTACTCCTATGAATTGCGTAACTTTGTCTTTTTTAGTTTGTTTTTGAGCTTCTTCTAGATTAATAAGAAGCTCAGAATCTAAAATTGATATTTTAGTAGTTGTATCTTGATTTTAGTTTTATTTTATGGGAATGATGTTCTGAGTTTCATTTATTTTTGTTGTTCTAGGGCATCATCAATGACATGTTATGGGCAGATCCTCAACACGACGTTAACTTTTGGAGAACTAGCTTGAGAGGCTCTGGATTTTGTTTTGGTGATAAAGTAGGTTTAAAATAGGGTATTATCAATGTTGTTAAATGTTTTTTTTAGGTTTTTAATGCTTGGTTTAGTTTACATAAGGTTGCTTTATGATAGAATATTAATAATTTTTGTAAAGAATAAGAATAAAACAAGATAATTTAAGGTAGTAGACGAGATTCTAGCCACAAACAATCTAGAATTGATTTTGAGAGCTCATCAGATATGCATGGACGGTTTCTGGGTGTTTAACGATAGAAAACTGGTTACCATCTTCTCAGCACCCTCCTACTGCAATATGTTCGACAATGCAGCAGCTGCGTTGAGAGTTGATGCGAATTTAAGGTGCAGAATGGTAGC
Organism: Bursaphelenchus okinawaensis; assembly: GCA_904066225.2. NCBI lineage: Eukaryota > Metazoa > Nematoda > Chromadorea > Rhabditida > Aphelenchoididae > Bursaphelenchus > Bursaphelenchus okinawaensis. The sequence goes on along the minus strand of CAJFCW020000006.1, from coordinate 8,429,154 downwards.
TTTTGTCCCAGAGAATGTAAGTTTGGCTGTTTTTTAAAATTTTATGAATTTAGGTTTGGTGGATTCATTATGATGAAGTTTTATACTCTGCTATATATTTTACCTTTCTGAAGCGTTTATAATCAAAAAATGATTCATTTTTTGTTTATGTTAGGTTGTTCAAATAATTTTGCGCTCCTTCTCAAAGAAAATTTTCGGGGTTACGGCACAGAATTATTTGATCAACCTAATATTTGTTGCTTTGGAGTATATTTGGCTAACATTGCAATGTACATTGTTATGATTTTAGCCCGAAGTCAAGAACATGATCACGGTCCAACGCACGTTATGGTCTCCGCCACCAGCGGATCCTCGCGATCTACAAGAAGGATCTCCGGACAAACCTCTCCCTCAACCATGTTGATCTATTGAGTTTGATTTGATTTTTTTTTGGCATAAATTTGATGTCTTGCTGGAATTTTGTCGATATTAGTTTGGTTTTGAAAGGTTGAAAACCTTGTGCTACCTTGATTGTTGATTATTATGGTATTTTGAGCTTGGAATGTGACGTTTAGGGGCTTAATTTTGTTTATGTCGCTTGCTGGGCTGGTAATATCACCTTATTATCAATGTGGTTTATTGAGTTGTGGGGCTGATATTAGACATGAGGAACGGGCCGGAAAGAAATTTAGGCCCGGGCTGGCCCGTTTCTTATGTCTAGCTAATATTGATGTTGTGAATGCTTCTGAGGTTTTCTGTTAGATGTTGTTGTTATAGACTGTTACCTTGATTATTATTGTGTTTTGAGCATGGAATGTGATTTTTTGTGGTTTAATGTTGTTTATGGGGCTTGCTTGGATTAATATCAATGTGGTTTATCGAGTTGTGAATCTGATATTGGTGTTTTACAGACTTCTGTGATTATTTATCGGGAAGATGTTGTTGCTATAGACTGTAACTTTGTTTTTATTGATAATTGGGTTATGAAATGGATTGTAATATTGATGTATGTTTGAAACACGAATGTTATAATAGTGTTTCTGATTATTTTGGACAAATAGTAAAGGGAACTAAAAGAGGGGGAAAAGGTCTTGAGTCTAGCTATTTTCGACCGATTTCGTATTGAAGTACGTAAAAATAAACGAAATTTTAATCATAAAGTTCGAATATTCAAATTTTAGTTTTTTTTTTGATTTTCTTGGTGAGATTTCGATAATTTAATTCTGGCATTTGCGAGTATAAATTGCCGCTTTTTTCCGAAAAATGTTCATTTTCAAAAGTAATCACTCACTTTTTCAGTGCGTGAAGAGCAAGCTGGTCGACTTTGAGACGGAGCGAATATTTTTGGCTGTCGACGATGAACAGAGGTGAAGTAAGTTTCTTGTTGTACATAATGTGTTGTGTTAGGTTTAGCTTTTTTTTTGAGATTATGACTTGTTATTTTGCAGTTTTGTTATTAAATTGGCTTAGTTTATTTTGTTTTAGAGGATCTAAAGAAAGTTTTCTGGGAATCCTGGTTAGGATCATGTTGTTTTACATGTTTAGAAGCACTTTTATTTACTAAGGTAATATTGTGTTAGAAGCATATTTTTCAATGTAGAATCAGATTATTCAATTAATGTATTATTAGGCTTATTTTCAGAAATCGAAGGTCAACTTTGGCAAGATTTACAACTTGGAGGACCTAATCGGCGGAAACAAAGATGATGAAAAGCAAGACAAGGAGAACAATATCGACGAAATAGCGCGACTTCTTGAGTATGTTTTGGAGTTTTATATTTGGTATTTTAAGTTTAGGAACATCGATTGGATTTCCCCGGAAAAAAAGGAACGACGAAGAGAACGAGTTGAACCTTCAAATTTTGCACGACATGTTCCGGACCCTATCAGAAGCTTCCAAGGCTACGATGAGCTGATCAGAACAAGTGGATTCGAAGATCGCCTTGGAGAATTTGAATTGGTTAGGCCCCTGACTGCCTTTCTCAGTGTGATTGGGACCAAAGATGGAAATGATGTAAGTTTAGATGAGGTAGGGGGCATTGAAATAGTTTAGGATTAGAGTTGGCAGTTAGGACTTATAGTACTGAGTGTTCTTTACAATACGGTTTAGATTTCTTGATCTTATTAGTTAATTTCAGATAAGAGAGAGAAAAGTTCGATTTTCGGCAGCATTCGGCGAGGACAGCGTCATCCGTTGGCACTGTGAAGACTTCAGCACTGGCGAGGAAGTTTTTTGTGTCCGCGCTGAGCGCTGCATCACCGAACGCGTCTACTACAACTCGCGGAACTGGGAAATGGGATTCACGCTGCGTCATACAATGGTGCACCTCAACTTCATTCAAAAACAAGAATTTGACAATGTGGCTTGGAATTTGAGAAATGTAAGTTAATATTTGACTTTTGTAGGTCTAGGAGTTTAAAAAGAGGAATGGTCTTACAAATTTTAGCTTTCTGTTTTGACTAGCTATACATGAAAGTTGATATTTTGTTGTGTCAATAGTTATTAATATTTTTTTATTAATCTATTGATTTCAGCAATACCATCATCAAGGACACAAGGTTACCATACACGGCAGATCGTAGATGGATACAAAGGCGGAGATTACGAGAGCGCAACAGCAATACTAATTTTTTATGGTATTATATTTTTATGGATAAAATAAATTTGGCTAATTGGTTTTCTTGTCTTTTGATTTATGGTTTTTATCTAAATTTTTACGGTTTTCTTTGAATTTTAACTTTTTATGTCGTTTTAATTTTGAATTGCGGGACTCCTGACTATGAAATATTGTAAAATGGTCTTCTTCGAAGTGAATAATAGTAGATGTTAGGCAGTAAAGCATGTATCTGAAGAAGTAATGTGTTCCTAAAGGCATCGTGACGCAGAATAATGTTCGCTCCAAGTTTTTAAAATGATTTTTAACTCGAAACGTACTTGGGACGGTTTCGTAAAACCGAGTCACGGTCACGCTTGGACGTAGGGCAGGGCCCAATTTGCGGCCCTGCCCGGTACAGGGTTTTAGTTTTCAGGCCCGGCCCTGGGGCCGGGTCGGGCAGGGCATTTACAGGGTTTTACAGGGCATTTGTAAATTAAGTTTATAAAGCTAATAACAAATGAAATAAACTGCTTTATATCTATCCGGCCTCACCCCTGACTCTTTTCGCCCCACCCGACCTCACCCTTGACACTTTTCGCCCTACCCGACCTCACCCTTGACCCTTTTAGCTCTTCCCGACCTTACCCCTGACCTTTTTAGGCCTACCCAACCTTACTTCTGACCACTTTAGCTTTATCCAAGTCTACATTTGACCTGTTTAGCTTTACTAAACCCTACCCTTGACTTTATTACCCTACCATACTATACCATACCCACCCTACATAAAATTCCATACTGTACTGTACCATGCCCTATGCTACTTACTATATCATACTCATCTTACTAAACAAAACATACCAAACCTTACAATACTTTACATTACCATATCATAACTTATCCTATCTATCATACCAGACCCTGCAATACCCTACCATACTATCCTACCTACCATACCAAATCCTACAATGCCCTAACATATATAACATACCATACTCTACCTGACTATATTATTCCATTTATCTTGCTTTATTTACCTACTCTACCCTACCTATGGGTAGTACACAGTAGTGTTGTATAAGATTGGATAAGGTAAGATATGATACAGTATGGTATATGTAGTATGTTATGGTATGGTAGAATATGGTATTGTATGGTAGGGTATGGCATGTTATAATATGTTAGGGCATTGTAGGATTTGGTATGGTAGATAGGATTGGGTATGGCGGGGTGTGGCATATTAAGTACAATATGGTAGCGCAGGAACGGGCAGGGCTACAAAGGTCAAAGGTAGGGTCGGGTAGGGTTAAAAGGGTCAGGGGTGAGGTTGGGTAGGGTTAAAAGGGTCACGGGTGAGGTTGGGTAGGGTTAAAATAGGGGGGCTGAAGTCGGGTAGGGATAAAAGGATCAGGGATGAGGTCGGAAAGAACTAAAATGTTCAGGAGTGAAGTGGGGTAAGTAACATTACTTGTTAGACGGGGCCGGGCCGGGTCGGGCACAGGGGGCAACGCCCTACGTCCAAGCCTGGTCACGGTACAATTAAATGGCATAACATCCCTCGTATCGTATATCACTGTCGAAACCCTCTCCACCCTCGCAACCGTCCTGACCACGCTGCCGACTTGATCAACCGTACACTATACTAATCCAATAAATCGGGTTCCCTTTTGTTTTTTCGAGATTATCCCGTTTTCGAACAAAACTCCCGTGGGCAGACGCAGGTGTAAACAACATATATAATAATACGGCGGGGCAACCCCACCCTAAAGGGCTTTGCGCTGAAAAATGCGTTAGTTCGAATGTTGCTCGCTAATCTGATTTGTACATTTGCGTTCCTCGTGCTAATTGATCTCACAGGTAATGTGGCATGTGTTTGTTAGCTTTGGGTCTTTGGACTTGAATCTTATGTTAATATAGGACATTATGTTAGCATGGTATCTTTGTTACCGAGCATGTTAGCATATGATCTTTGATGTTTTAAGTTGGAATTTTTAACATAAACCATTTTGTAATGTTCCTCATCGTTAACGTAACGTTTTAGTGTCATGTTCATCAGCGTTACGGTTAAGCTCAATACAAGCAAACCAATTAGTTGGTGTAGCTAGCAGTAACTCAACAAATTTTGAAGCTTCAGCTGACGAGCCTGTCACCACAGTGACTTTATCTTCAAGCTCTGCTGCTTTGTCATCATCTTCTACTTCTACCTCTTCTTCAACTTCTTCATCTTCTTCTACTTCTACCCCTTCTTCATCTTCTCGTACTTCTACTACATCAACTACGTCAAGTACGACTAAATCAACGTCTACAGCTCAAGCAACGTTGCCAGGAGCAAATAATTTGGCTCAGGGTGTTGATGCACAGGAAGAATATGATGTTACTGAAGCTTCCGCTGACGAAGAAGAAGAAGCTGCAACATCAACTTCAACGACTTTGGCTAGTACAATTACAATAACAGGTACAACGATCAGTAGTACTACAGAATCAACTTCTACTAGCACTCTTAGTACGGCTAGTACTACTACGATTTCAGACACGACTTCAATTACTAGTTCATCAGAACTGTCGAGCACTTTAACAGAATCTACACTAACTACAACATCAGTCTCAGCTACAACATTGTCGTACAGTGAAGATTCTGAGACTACAGTAAATGCACAAAGCGATCAAAAAACCTTTTCAACTTTGAATTGCACTAGCTTTGGAGTGGAATGTGGATGGAAAACAAGTGATAATAGTTCGATTCCATGGTATCAAAGTGAGCTACAGATTGAACCACTGGTGCTTCAGGTTGCTACTGGCACTGAGGTGGCTCCAGGTACTTTTTTCCTTCTGAACTTTCTATATAATGTTGTTTTAGCTGCAATAGTTTAGTAGTAGTATTTTTTTACTTTTAGAGCAGGGCAGGGAAGTGTAGGTTAGAGTAACATAGCGTAGGGTAGGGTAATTTATGTGATAAGATTACAATGTTTAGACGGATCCTACGCCATAGCGTTGACTGAAGAAGCTTTGGATCCAAAAGCTCGAGCAGTGCTACAAAGTCTTGCTATACCGTGTCAAACTGGCATTGGACATCTTACTGTAAGGTCAGTGGTAATTTATTTCTAATTTAATTTTTTTCTTTAAAGTATTCGAATATCAGTTAAAGCTGAAGAATTTTGTAAAAATGCAAAAAAAATCAATTTTTTTAAAATTTTTAAAATTAAATTTTAAAATATTTGGACTTTAATAGTAAAGTTTAAATAAATTTTAGTTACTGGAGCTCAGTTGGAGTGAATGTGTCATTTTGCACGATGATTCCCGGGGCTTCTGAATTCTACTTTTGTACTCCATTCATGGTTGAAACAGACCCAGGACCAATGTATGTGTCAATTCCTGATCATGGTGGGCAGTCTTTCAATGTAAGCATTTATGTTTTATAAAGCGTGGTTTTTTCCAGGGAATGGATTTTTAGAAATTGTTTTTTAAAATAATTCTGTGCCCCTTTCAAAGCAAATTTTCGGGGTTTGGGGCGCAGAATTGATTGAACAAGTTAATATGTTATTAATGAACCTAACAATTGATTAAGATGTTCATAATCGCCGAGAACTTTACGTACACTTCCTCACAATATTCTGGAGGCTTTGTGATCGTTGATGACATTTCATACATGGGGCAGTTGTGTTCAGCGCAAACCAATCAACTCGCCGCTTCAGCAGGTTCGGACTAGTTCAAATGTTGTTTATTAGTAGAAAAAAATGAAAATTTTTGTATTTTTAATGCTTTTTGTATTGTTTTATTAGATTTGTTACTAACATAAGATTTGTTACCTTCACTAACAATAAATTAGCTATCAATCTGGGGTATCAATGAAATGCCTTATCTCTTTATACTGATAACAAGTTACTGCTAGTATATTCTTTCACTGTTACTACGCCCTTAAAAATGTCATTTTTAGTTGAAGACGACACCTCAGTTAATTCTGAAGATGTCAAAGCTTCTGGTAGTGCTAGAGAGCAAGAAGAAGATACGACAATACCATGGTTTGGTGGACATAGTACTATGTCATCTGGAGATGATAAGGAAGGATCTTCTTTGGCGTCGGGTGACGACACGATGGCTTCTGGCGCCTCAGGTAGTGCTGTGGAAGATCAAGAAGATACGGCAGTAGCATCGCTTGGAAGACATTCTAGTATGGCATCTGGAGATGATACTACAATAACATCATCTGGGGATGATACGACGATATTTTCATTTGGAGTTGATACTACACCATCAGCATCAGAAGATGATACTGCATCAGGTTCAGCATCTGGTACTATGGATTCAGAATCCGAAGGATCTACAGGTAATGAAGAATCAACGAATAATAATGATGAAAATTCTGGTGATACTGTAGCCACTGATAATGATATAAGTTCTGGTAGTGCTGTAACCTCAAATGATATTGCTGAAAATATTGATGAAAGTACGACAATATTAATGGATAGTGCCTCTGGAAGTGATGCTACAGTGTCATCAAATGAAGACATGGCGTCAACAGATGAAGATACGACAAACATAGATGTAGATACAGTAACAGGTACTACTACTTTAGATGAGAATAAAGTAACAGATGATGATACAATAGAGAATAACGTAGTAGAAGACGTTATAGTACCGTCAAATCGGTTTATGCTACCAAATGATGTCACATCTACTACTGAAGAGACCGCGTTAAAAGGTAGTAACATAGCTTTACCCAACAGTAACTTGGCACAACAAAAAATTAGAATAAGACCGATGAACTTGAATAGTAAAGTTGATAACGATAACAAACCTTTTACTCAGCAATATTCTTTTTACAGTACTCAAGGGTACGATAGTAATGAAGTTGATAGTAGTAGTGTAGCTACATCGACATTGCCACCTTATAGCAATAATTGGCAAAATTTTGTTTACATTACGACAGTTAGTCAGACAAATGAAGAAGATAGTAATAACAACAACATGGGTAGCACTACTGAAGCAGAGTTCACCAAAATACCCAGCACTCAGTTTTATCAACAGCTTTTTAGTGGTGGAAGCAACCAAAGTAAGTGTTAGTAGACCGGGGCTGGGGTTAGACCTAAACCTAGGGCTAGGTCAGAGCAAGACAGGGCTGTAGTAAGGCTGGGGTAGAGTAGAGTAAGTTAGGGTATGTTAGGGTAGGGTACGGCACGGTGCGGGAGGGCACTATAGGATATAATACAGTAGGCAAGGGTAGGATAAAGTAAGGTAGGGTAGGGTGGGGTACGGCACGGTGCGGGAGGGCACTATAGGATATAATACAGTACCTAAACTTATATTTATAGATTCCATGTTCCATGCAACACAAAACCTAAACTTCCCACCTACTACAACGTTCTCTTCTCAACCATTTCTACCTCCAAATGTTGAAAACTTTCGACCGGTCGATGAAGCAGTTTTAAAGAAAATTGACAAGACTGACGAAAGAACTCAGTATCCTTACAGTACCGAAGCAAATCCGTATATACAGGCGGGGTTACCGTACCCTCAAAAAGTTCAAAATGGTCTACCGTATTCTCAAGAATCGTCGCGTAATCTACAGTATCCTCAAAAATACAGTACAAATCAACCACCGTCTTCTCAAGTATCTCAGGTTTCTGGAACGAACATACAGTATCCTGGGCCGCAAAATAGACTACAGAATTCTAATCAAATGGTACAGAATCAGAACTCGCCTTCAACACAAAATATGTTACAGTACCCACAAAATAATAATCTGTTGAATACAGAGTCTACCACAACATCTACTCTTTTTCCTACTGTACCAGCTACAATAAGCACGCTATTTCCTACTATCCCTAGTACAGTAGGAACGCTATTTCCTACGTTACCAACTACAGTAAACCCATTATTTTCATGGTTAACATCAACACAACCTACTGTACCATTTGGCAACAATATCAACAGTAACTCAAATTTTGGTTCAACTGCAGAAACTTTGTTTCCAAACCAAAATCTGAACTTTTTCCCCACTGTAAGGCCAATTACTTGGAGTAATGATCTATTTACTACGTTAAAAACGGAAAATGAACAATTTGGTACGGTAAGTCTAGACAATGGTCTATTTGGTACTGGTACTAATCAAAAACATAGTCTATATACCACAGTAAATCCAAGTAACAACCCTTTCACAACAACACCCAGTACAAGTAACAACTTGTTTACTACAATAAACCCACCTGCATGGGACAACAACATCTTTCCACCTATGAACAACATGAAAAATATAAAGCCGTATGATGGTAAGATGACTTCAGAAGAGGCCCAAAACTCAGTAAATAAAGAAGAAACAGTAAATGGGAATAACTATATGTTTACCACGCCTAATCCACCAATTTTTTGGACATTGTTTCCTAATCAACCAACACTTTTCCCACCGTTACCAGCAGTTACTGTACAACCGTCAATCTTGATGTCATAATGAGTATTTTAGGTGTATTTGTAGATGTATAGTTTAAGAAAAAAAGACAGAGATTTATTGTGAAAATCTTGATTAAATTGTTAGTTTTTACTTTATAAGTCAACAGTGTTGTGTGTGTATATAAATATAGATCTATTGCAGTAAATTTTGTGTTTTTTAATGTAAAATGAAAAATAAATACACTTTGTTGTCAAGGTATTTTCATCAAGTTTGTTATCAAAAGCTTCTTTTGCAAAAGACAATAAAAGTAAACCATACTAATGCCAAAAACGCCTGATGTATTCGCTTCGAAACCTAAAAACCTTTTTCGGCCAATTTCTTTCGCGAAAAAACATTGTTGTAGCCATTTGTTTTTCAATTTTTCAATGGTTTATTTGCAACAATCATGCCAAATATATTTTCAACTTAAAATATATTTTTTATGAAGAACAATTTTTTTGTGGAATTGATCAAAACGGAGTCTCTAAGCCCAAGCAAATGACAAAATTATGGAAACACCAATTTCTTATGTTGTTACACCAAAGGTAAGTCGTCTTTCTTTATGTTTTTCTTTTGTTTTTAAGTATTTATTGTGTTAGAAAGTCTGTTTTAAAGTTAAAAGGGTATTTTCTATATCTTTTGGAATAGTTTGGACGTATTTTTCATACGAAATTACGTGTTTTTCCATCAGTAATATAGCAAATATTGAGAAAAAATAATCTTTTTTATTTTTATTGGTGAATATCAAAAAGAAAGATTAAACTAGGTATAGATAGTCCAATTTTAGTCTGCTAATGGTAGTTTTAGCTATGTAATGGTAGAATCTCTTTTCTCTTTTTTCCTCGCAACCAAAGTAATTATCAACAGGGGACCAAGTTCCATTTTTTGAAAAAATGTAACTTGGTCTCCTGTTGATTTAAAAAAATGAATTTAAAAAATTGAAATTTTCAAAATTTTTTAAATTTTCTATGCGATTTTTATAAGTTTGCAGATACTGCAAATACGAAAAACGACCGCAGTAATTACCCAGATCGCCTGCACGCCAAAACCTTAATTATGGCGCCTGCGAAACCGGTAAATAAAGTTGAAACACCGGATTACGCCAATAATGTTGTCGACTAGTAATTGTTTTGCTAAGCCATGTCATGTACGTAATTCTTCAAGTATTTTCGGCTGGAAACGGTTACGTTTCGGTTACGGTCGATGAGTGGGGCTAGCTTAGCGGTAATTTTAAGGATAGGGGATGGTGAAGGGTACTAAAAATGTAACTGGCATGCGATAGGGTAGCGATTTTGGGGCTGGTACAAGGGTAGGATAAGGTAGAGTGGGATAGGGTAGGATAGAGCTTACCTCATAGGGTAGGGTAAGGTAGGGCAAAAAGGGGTGAGTAAGGCAGTGGATCATGGTATGTTAGGACATGGTAAAGTTAGTCAGCGTACTTTACGTTACTCCACCTTACTTTGGGTTGTTCTACTTTATTTGACTCTGCTCTGCTCTATCCTACTACACTTTACCTTCCTCTACCTTACCTTGTTCTACCTTACTTTGTATTGCCTTGTTCTACTCTGCCCTATCTACTTTATTATACCCCGCCTTACTCTATTGTACTCTACCCTATACTATCCTGCTCTACCTTGCCTTAATCTATCTTACCTTACTTTCCTTTGCTCTATTTTATCTTATTCTACCATAGGCTACCTTTCTCCGTTCTACTCTACCTTACCTTATCCTACTATAACCTAGCCGATGTTATGTCAAACAAGTGCTTTTGTTTCTTTACTCACTTTTCTCTCTCAAATTTCATAACTCATTTTCATTTTTTTCGAAGTCAAAACTTTTTCTATTGTCATACACATACCACAACAATATATTAATGTAGTTGATCGTCCGTGTCATGTTTCATGTTCATTCGCTTACCCCCCCCCCTTCCAAAGCGAGTGTTTTAAAGTCGAAATCGGCTTGACAATGGATACTTGTGTTCCACCGGTTTCCGGTCACTCCATACATATTCACGATCCGATTCCTTTCGATCACCTCCAATCTTTTTTCGGCGCGGGAATTTTTTTTGGAGGGGCGATTTTGTGCGGGAAATTGAGGGAGAGTTCGGAAAGTGCCCAAAAATAGGAATGGCATGGAAGGGGCATAAATTAGGGGGTATGGGTGGGATTTTTTTTTGAGTGGGTGGGTATGGGTCCAAGTTATTTGAAAGAGGGTAATGGGTGGGACTTGTTTTTAATGTGAGGGTATGGGCCAACCTTTTTGAACGGAAGAATGGGTTGGTCTGGGGCACGGATTGGAAGGTATTGTTTTAGGCATGGTTTTTCATTTTTTGCCAAAGGCAATTGTGTAGGGTAAAGTAGATCTAGGTTGGAGGAGGGTGGGGACAGGGGTAGGTGAAACTTAGGGTAATGTAGCTCTACGCTTGGGCGTGGTATAAAGAGTAGGATAGGATAGATAGGGTATGGTAGGGTAGAGCAGGGTAGGGTAGAGTAAAGTAGAAAAGAGTAGGGTAGAGTAGGATAGAGCAAGGTAGATTAGAGGGTAGGATAAGGTGGGATATGGTAAAGTAGGCTAGGGCCGAGTAGAGTAGGGTAAAACTAGGGTAGGCCAGGGCATTTACAACCCTTAAAACTTTTTCATAATGCCCTACCCTACTCCTTTTCCTACAACCATCTTAAAGCCTACAGTAATCCTCAGCTTACAGTGCGGTCTGTAATTAAACCAACCCCGCCCAGCAGGCCATAAAAAGTTTTTGGCTATTCATGAACTGTCGGACTTCTGTTTATGGATTGGCAAGGTCAGCGCCATAATTGGGGTTTACGTTCGGATGCTCATGAACATGACTGCGGATATATAGGGGTTATTTGGGGTTGGCAGGGATTTTTGGGGTTAATAAAGACTTTTGATGTTAGCCATAGCTTTTGCGATTGGCAGGGTTTTAAGGGGTGGCAGGGGTTTTTTAATAAGGGCTTTAAGGCTAGCCAAATCTTGATATTTGGCTATTGATATGGGTTTCTAGACTATTGATATGGGTTTTTAGGGTCGGCTGGGGTTTTTTTAGAGTTGTAAGGGGTTTTTAAGGCTAGCATAGGTTTCTGATTGGCAAGGTTTTGAGTTTTGGCAGGGGTTTGTGGATTTTCAGAGGTTTTTAGAGTTTGTCAGCTTTAAAATTAACTGGAGTTTTAATTATTGGCACTAGTTTTCGGGTAATATAATAAAATTTAAAAAAATTTATTTTTTATCAAAGATAGTACAGTTTGAGGGGTTGTGACGCACGACGTATTTTACCACAGTACCCATGTTTACACTCTCAATATTTAATGTCAGTCCTGACTCATACCTCTATGACCTTTTCTTATTGGAAACCAAAATTCCGTAAATGGATTATGCCTTTTTCGAATTGGGATCAGATTCGCGCTGATCCATTTAATCCAAATAGCCTTAGGGCTTTTGGGAGTTCCGAGTATTCTTTTGTATTCTTATTTGGGGTGGATCATGATTTGTGGAGACTTTTTTATGTGTCTTTCAGGGACGTCGTTTGAGGGAGGGGGGTAGGGGGTGGTACCCCCTCCCCCCAGAGCCGATCCGAAAAAAAATTGGACAGGTAGGTACCTGTACGCAAAAAAACGACAAAAAAAAATTTTTTTTTGGCCTCCCCCCTCCCCCAGAGAAAATCCGTAGCGACGTCCCTGGTGTCTTTGGATTTTTAGTATATTTTTTTAGTCGAGTGGTACTATTTTTGAGTTTAGTAGAGGTATGTATTACTGGGTGGGTACTAAAATTATTTTTGAAAAGTTTTTTTGGTTTTTATGCTTATGTTCAGGTCGGCCATTTTACCTTGGGAGTTCAGAAATTGGGGGGAGTGAGGGGTGTTAGGCCATTTTTTTAGGGGGAGGAGGGGGGGGGGTTGGAAAATATAAAATTTTAGATTATTGTTTGCATAAAATAGCATAGCACGTTCAGTTTAAAAATAATTTTGTGTATGTTACCCTCCCTCTAAACTTTCCCCACCCCGCCCCTTTGCACGGCCTTGGTGACCTTCCCTACTCTTTGCCTTGGTCACGCTAAAACAATACCTCAATAAACAGATTAGTAATTGTAGTCATAACAAATCAAAAAGTGGTTCTCATTGTCTACTAACTGTTTTTTCTTGTCTGTATTATTATGCTTTTGCTCTTTGCTTTTTTTCACTTTTTACTCGTCCCTATCTCTCTTTCTAGCCTTTATTACTAGACCATCCTCTATCTTCTGCTATTTACAATATTTTCTATATCCTCTACTACAATATCTCCTCTATCCCATACTATTATATTTCACTATAATATTTTTTCTATCTCTTGCTACATTATTTTTCTATCTGTACCATAATATTTCTCTTACTTTCTACTAAAATATCTCTCATATCTTCTGCTACAACATTTCCTCTATTCCCTACTACGATATCTTCCCCTCCTCTCACCAAGACTATTGTCGTATTCCGTGAAGCTGAAAGAAATTCAGGGTCAGCATTCCCTGCGGGGAGTCATTATTAACCGAAAAGGAGTTTTTTATGGGAATATAATTACTATGCGCGAATTACCGGAAATCGTCCTCCAGGGGATTCGAAAGTTTTGATCCAATTTCCGAGGAAGCCGGATGTCTTTTTTCAGATTTTTACCTTTTTGAGGTGATTTTTTTAAAATTTTAAAAATTTTTTATATTTGACCTTTTGAGGGCGCATCTTTTGGGCGGGGTAAAAAAATTCGCGGAGAAGGGGGAGGAGAAATGGAGTGAGAATTTTTTTAAAATTTTATTTTGCTTTTTAGTTTATATTATTGCTAATTTTAAGCAGGGCGTGGTAAATTTTTATTTTTTTTATGTGGGGGAGGGGCGGGGTAAAAATTATTTTTGTTCCACGGGACTTTTTTATCATATTTTACATAATAATTTTTATTACTAACACATCATACTAAAACCGACTTCTATTATGCATTTTTAGAAACTCAACTGGTTATTGATGTTGGATATTCGATGGTCAATCGTCTAATATTGTTCTTGTATTTGCTGCTGTTTCTCAATTTTTGTGAAGCTGAAAATCCGAAAATACAGAGTAAGTGTTTTTATATTTGTAAAGGCTATTTACTATCATAAAATAATGGGTTTACATAGTAAAAATGGTAATTTTGGGTTTATGAACGAAATGTCAAAATCAATAGTGACATTTTTTTTAATTCTAAAACAGTTGTATTATTGTTTTTTACTTGTTTTTGTAGTTTTCTTATCGTGTTTCAAGAGAGAAATTATTTTTATATTTACTTAATAAATTAGAAGAGTACGTAATGTCAAAATCAATAATTTACATTTCGTCAAAATTTGAAAAGTGATGATATATGTCAATATGAAGCTATCTTAACATGAGAAAGCCTATAGAAACCATTTTTCAATTCAGGATTCAATTGTTAGTGACATTTTATACTTTGAAATTTAATTTTTTTTTATATTTACTTTGAAATTTTAAGAATTTTTAAATTATATTTTTAGTCATTCCAAAATGTGACTATGACAAAGTGCTAATACAAATCATCTTCACCAAAGAGTATCAGCCGAATGGCGAGTTTTATGATTGGATTATTGTTGGTGAAACCGGCAAAAGTGAGTGCAGAAGGAAGGGAAATGGCGAACTCAAGTATGTCGTGGAACTGTCGGTTGTGGCTGATACTTGTGGCACTAAGTTGGTAAGATATTCTGTAGGCTTAAAGGTGAAGAGGTATACGTTTTTTGAGGTTTAAAGATGTCTAACAAGGGAAGTGTCTCACCTCATTCCGGAGATATGAATCGAGACTAGGCTCGTTGGAAAGTCGATTTAAATACAAATTTAACAAAAAAAAATTTAGCTGCCGAATAAGCCCCTGAGGCAAGTTATGACGGTTTAAAAATTTGCAGTGCTTTTTTCGTTTTGCGTTTGAGAACGATTGGGATCGAGAAAGAAAACAAGGGGAACCGATGATTTGGTGCTTCAGTGGTTGGGTGTTGGGTTTAGGGGTGAAAGGGTAAGGGGGTTCGATCCCTGCCAACTCGTTTTCCTTCAACAAGTTACAAAAAAAAATTTTTTTGTTTTTTGTACTATGTAGCATTGAATAGAGTATTTTTAATCAGTTAAATACAAAAATTAAGCAATTTGACAAATTATTAAACTTTAAAATTTTTTGGAAATTTTTCCAATTTATTGGGTAGACGCATCAACATGGTTAGCATCAATGGCGATTGGTTTGAAATATTCGAGACTGATGACATTCGTTTCTTCCCTGATTATCAGTTGCCTCACAATGACGCCGAAGCTGTTGAATTTTCTGAAGGAAGGGAAAGCAAGGTTACTTTTTCTGATGGTTCAGTTATTCTAGGTAATAGGGTGCTCAACGTTTTTTCAGAAATTACGAAAAATTTCCAAAAAAAATTTTAAAGTTTAATAATTTGTCAAATTGCTTAATTTTTGTATTCAACTGATTAAAACTACTCTATTCAATGCTATATAGTACAAAAAACAAAAATTTTTTTTGGAAGCTGTTAAAGCAAAACAAGTTGGCAGGGATCGAACTCTTATGCTTTCACCCCTAAACCCAACACCTAACCACTGAACCACTGAATCATCGGTTCCCATTGTTTTCTTTCTCGCTCCCAATCGTTTTCAAACTCAAACCAGGGAAAGCGCTGCAAATTTTTAAACCGTCGTAACTTGCCTCAGGGGCTTATTCGGCAGCTAAATTTTTTTTGTTAAATTTGTATTTAAATAGGCTTTCCAACGAGCCTAGTCTTGATTCATATCTCCGGAATGAGGTGAGACACTTCCCTTGTAAAGTATATTGCTCTACCGTGTACTGCATTACTTTACTCTTACCCTATAATACCTTACCCTACATTGTATTACCTTATCCTACCCTACAATAGAGTAAAGCAGCTTTTTTATTAAAATGCCACTACAATTTCAATTTTAAATTCGATCGTATTTTAGCAGACAAGTGGCATATTCCAAAACTCAATTCGAATTGCTCAATTCCCGGGTCTTATCCTACAAGACGACTCCAACTTCACCTTCAAATGTGTTCTTGGACTGCCAGAAATCGAAGAATTTAAATTACCTCAAGTAAACCCAACTTTTGATGTCAAGAAAAAGTAAGTTTACCATGAGATTTTGCTCAATGTGAAATATTTTTTTGGTTTTCATGTTAAAGTAAGGTAATAAAAGCTATGGGCAAACCTTAGAATGTGGCTAGAAATAGGAGAGGCTTCTAGCGTTAGGATTAGAGCTAGGGCTAGGTTTATGACTAGGACCAGGGCTATAGCTAGGCTTCGAGCCAGGTTAAAGCTAGGGTTAGAACTAGAGCTAGGCTTATGGCTAGGACTAAGATTAGGGATAAGGCTAGGGCCAGGTATAGGGCTAAGTCTAAAACCTAGATATTTTTTGCTTTACCCTGCTCCACCCTAACCTGCCATACCCTATATTGCCTTAGATCTGGGGCTAGGCTTAGATTAGAGCTAGAAATTAGAGTATGGTAGTTTGCCGGCTGGGACTTTTTCCAACTTTTCCTTTAAAAAATTGAAGTTATCCACCCCCTTTCAGTCTAATAACCGACATCACCCCCTTCCCACCTCTAATCTCTGAGCCAGTCCGTCCATCAATATTCGAAACCCCCAAGGATTCAAAAGATCTGACACAAAACCTATTCAACAACAAGAACATGGAAGACCTGGCCATGGAACTTGCTCACGATGACAGTCATCAAGCCAAAGTGGCAAAAGCCAGCAACAATTTACTAGCCATTCTACTGAGTGCTTTTGTCATACTTATAATTACTGTAGTTTTGCTGATACTGTATGTTTGTTTGAAGCAGTATCAGGCAAAGAGGCAGAATGATGGAAGGTTGAATATGGAGACGGCTACACCTACTACTGCTTCACCTGGTACGGTTTTTAAGGTTTGTCGAATTTGGTTTGAAACAGAATGCCAAAAAAGTTTTTTCTTCAAAATTTTGAACATTTAAAAAATTATTTTTTTATGATTTTTTTCATTTAAAATTTTTTTACATTTTTCTAATCAAAATGCTATTTTAGGTGTGACAAACCAAGATGAAGATGGTCCATGGTGGAGTAACAAGTCCTCAGGCCATTCAAACTACCTTTTGGGGGCGAATTTCAAACAAAATAAAGTTTTTGAGTAAGTTGTTTAACTAGCCTTTATAAAAAAATTTTTTTTTCTTCCCTTCAGTTCCTACCTACATCAATATGTCTTTCTATACCCAAAAATTTAAAAAATTTTTTAATTTTTTTAAAAAATTTACAAAATGAACTTGCCAGATTAAATAAACGAACCGCAGCCCCCAGGCCAGACCATAACCGAGTAACATCGTCGTATGTTGAGGATGAAACTGAACGAGCGGTCGATGTCATTGGGTTACCTGGTCATAGACCAAATGAAGTCTTTGCTGAAGCCTTTAGAAGGAATGGGAATAGTACAGCTACGAGTCAAGTTGACGATACTGACACTGTTAGAACACCACAAAGCTACGCCGAATGGAGAGAAAAGGTGCTACGGTAAGTTGAGAGTAGGGTGGGTAGAGTACTGTAGGGTAGAGCAGGGTGAGATATGATAGGGTAGGGTAAGGTAGAGTAGAATATGATAAGGGAGGGTAGAGTATGATAGCTCAGTGTATATGGTAGGATACGATGCGGTATACGCTGCAGTAGAGCAAGGTAAACTAAAATATACCTGTAATAACTTCAAATTTCTAGTGGAAAGACCGGTAACAAATCCTCAGAAACCTTGGACCGAAAGAGAGATGATGATGAACAAGAAATGGCAGAGGGATGCCTGACTCCAGTACGGTCGATAACGGAGATCTATCGTTCCGCCGAAACTCGACTTCAGAAAATGATGGCTAATCAAGGACAAGATAATCGATCAGAGAGCTCTGTTGAAGGTGGGACAACAATATTTTTTTTCAAATCATTCTGTACCCTCTCTCAAAGCTAATTTTTGGAGTTAGGGGGCACAGAATTATTTGAAAAAATTACATTTATTGGGTATTTCAAATAATTCTGAGCCCCGTATCAAAGAAAATTTTCGGGATTAGGGGCACAAAATTATCTGAATACCCCGATATGACGTTGTATAAAAAGTAATAAGCTACTTAGCTTTGATAATTTCAAAAAAACAAAATTTTAAAATTTAAAAAAGCTTATTGTAGGTGAATACTCAATCCCAATCCAACAAATGCCAATGGATAAGAAATCATCGGAGCTACTAGGCCATTCTGTCGATTCAATTCGAGGTTTCGGGGCCAGAAAACTGACTGAACAAGAGATTTGTAAGTTTTGAAGAATCACTGTAACTTATCCTACTAAACTTCAAAAAAAAACTTTGCTGCGAAAGGAGAATCAAACTTTTTCTTCGTTCAAATAATTATGTGCTCCCTCACAAAGCAAAGTTTTGGGGTTAGGGACACATAATTATTTGAAAAACATAATATTTCAAAAGTTTTTGCACTACCTACATTATTATAGTCTTTATGCTACCTATACTACTATAGAGTATATGATGGTGTAGCTAGTGTAAACTAACGCTTTTACCGTAATACAAGTAGTGTAAGGAAAATGCAACCTATTATACTATATGAAAAAAATATATATAGATGAACTTTAAAACTTTAATTTAAATTCAATTTTTCAGCCCGATGGCGTCAATTAATCACTACCGACACCCAGCTCCAAACCCACGTCCTCAACGCCAAATCATTGGAAGATTTAAGGGCCATAACCGAACTGGCAGACTACAGACTCTTCTTCACGCGAATCAAATGGACACAAATTATGGATTGCGTGTATGATGCCCTAAGGGAGCCGGACAAGATCTCGATGAATCGAACTTTGAAACGAAAGAAGAACGAAACCGAGGAACGACAGAAGACTTACAGTGCTGACAGGAGTAGGACAACGTACGATGAGAATCTGAAGTCAAAATATGGGGAGGAGATTCAGAAGTCAAGGCATGATGAGCTTCAGAAGTCACGACATGATGAGCTTCAGAAAACCAAGTACGATGACAATATTGCCAATGTTAAGACCAAATATAGTACAGAAAGTCTTAAGAAACCCTATTCAGAAGCCCAATCGTATCAAGAAGGAAACTTGAGGAATGTTTATCAAGACGAAGCTCTGAAAGCGAGGCACGGTGAAGACCGTTCAGAAGAACGACCAAAACCCGTTTATCATAGAGCTGTGAATCACTGGTGATTTAACATAATATATTATGTATTATAATATGCCTTTACTTTTGTTTTTAGCTGGATCAGTTAATTCTTTCGCATTTTAGCCTACCAAACATCTATTATTATATTGTTAACCCATTTTTGATATTGTATCGTTTGCTTTTCTTAATGTTTTATAGGTAGTACGTTACTAAACTCTAATATTCTATTTTGCATTTTTAAATCAGGTGGATCCATTAATTTTTTCGCTTTTTTTGCAGCGAAAAGAAATAAATCAACCTGCTCATTGTATTTTACCTTTTTTCATTCTTATTCGGTTGATTCAGAAAGAATGGCGTGTTTGCATAGCTTTATTAATCATTTTTTAAACACACCATTCTTTTTGCATCTACCTTTATTTTGTCAAATTTCGTCTTTATATTGTTCTCTCCGTACCTTATTTTTCGTCTTTATACTATACTTTCCTTACACTACTTATATCACCGTAAGCTTTACTTTACACTACCTATACCTCCATAAACTCTATAGTAACATAGGTATTGTAGTGTAAAGACCATAGTTATATAAGTAGTGTATGAACTTTTTTGAAATATTCTGCCGTTCAAGTAATTCTGTGCCCTCTAAAATCTGCTTTAAGCGGAGGCACAAAATTATTTGAATAACCCAAAATAACTATTAAACTTTTTTCAAATACACATTTTTTGGATTGCCATGTAAGATATAAACCGTATATTCGTGTGACTTTGTTTGTACATTTACTCGGATCATTTTTATATAACAATAAAGTATTTTTTTGACTCGGTTTTGGTTTCTATTTAGCGGGCTTTCAACAATCTCTAACCGGTACTGCTGACTTCGGCTTGGGAACGTTTTTCGGTCCTCGACGATGGTGGTGGAGTTGGGGGTGGTGGTGAGGATGAGGTTGGTGGTGGGGTTGGGGGTGGTTTTGGGCCCTTGGATTTCTTACTTTTTTCCCTGAAAAGATGAGGTTATTAGCCTAGTATATGGTCTGGTTCCATTTTCTATTAAGTATAAAAATTAAAATCTTGTAAACAAAGTCTTGTTGTCAAAATAAAGTGTTCCTCCCATCAAAAACGACAAGATTTTGCCATTTAAAACAAAATTTTAAAAAAAAATCAAATTCAAAATCTCCTTACTCCTCTTCGTCCGCTTTTACCTCTTTCTGCTCCACTTTCCGCTCCTGTAGCATATCTTCAGCGCCTGTCTCTCTATCAGCCTTATCTCTGAGCTGTCGTCGTTCTGATTCCAGCTTGGCCACTAGTGTGTCCACACCAGCAATCATAGAATTCACCCTGGCTCTTAGGCGCTTTGCCACTTTGGTTTCGGCGTAATCGTCGGCCAAAGTGTTGACTTCGATCAGGTCTTCGGTGTGTTCGATGACCTTCTCCTTGAGTTCGCTGATATCGTGACGAGCGTCGTTGATTGGAGAAGAGCCGTGAAGCATGTCTTCGACCGCTTCCAATCCTTGAGGTTTCTTCGCTTGCTTCGCCTTCTTTATCGTCTCGAGATCGTCGTTTACCATTTCATTCAGTTTTCCTACCTCTTCCTGAAATTATATTGGATATAAAGTTAAAAAAAGCTACGTTATCCTAAGATTTTGGCTCAGCAATCAGTAAACTATTACTTTTTAGTGCCAAAAAAGTGACGCAATTTAGTGGCTCATTACTTTTTGAACAACCTAATATGTAAATTAAAAACTTAATTGTAATATATCAATAAAACAATATCAAAGTTAATCCTTACATGAAGTTTCTGCACGGTATCATGAGCCTTCTGAAGCACCACCTCATCCAAGAACTTCGGTTTTTCTTCGGCCGGCTTTTCGACCTCCAAAATCTCCTTGAGTTTCCGGTCGTCCTCTTCCAACTTTGCCCTTTCGGCTTCAATCTTCACCTGTTCCATCAGTTTCTGATCCTCTGCCTTCTTTTTCTTTTGATCTGCTTCTGCTTTGGCTTGTTCTCTCTCCAATTTCAGGCCTTCTTCAATTGTTTTGATCAAAGCCAAACGTTCTTTCGGGTCTACTGTTCCGCCTTCCAATTCTGTAAGTTTTTGCTTGGTTTGCTCGCCTAATTCGACCGGTAATTGTTGGACGATCACTTTCAGACGACCGGAGAAGGAAATGTCTTCGGGTAGGAAGAGGGCTCGACTTAGCAACAACATCGATGGGGGCATTTTGTCGTTTTGAGAGAGTTCTAGCCATTGACGGAGCTATAATTAAAAAAATTTGATAAAATCATAAAATTCATTTTTCGAAATTTTTGAAAAATTCTCGTTTTTAACATAAAATTAAAAAATCCCCATTTTTCTAAACAAATATATCTTTTATTATGTTTTGTGGCAAAAAAAAAACCAAAAAACATTAAAATTTTACCTGTGATCGAAGTCGTTCTTCTGACACACCAATAGCTCTCATGCCTCGTTGACGACAAGCCTGCTGAAGGTCTGACACTGATAAAGCGTCCACGCCGCCTTCGGCCGTTATTAACTGAAATTAGCATTTTTAATCACCAAATTTGAATCACACGCCAAAAAACTTTATCCTCCTAACCCCCCCCTTCTCTTTCTAAAAGTACCTAACCCTTCTTTCCATAACAAAATGAAAAAAGCCCTACCCTATCATCAGCCTTCAGATCCCTCAGCTTCAACATCAACTGAAACCTCAAGATCTCGGGCGTTCCCAATGGCTGAACCCCCAACATTCTGCACAACGCCCTCAACTGCCCCATTGACAAACTGTCCAATGTCAATTCGTCCTCGAACAACTTGGCGTATTTGAAAAGCTCTTCGTTCGATACCACCGATCGTTCTTCTCGTACTTTCTTCAAGAACTGAGAGAATTCGTAGGCTTTTGACTGTTCATCTGCATCACTGCCCTTCTTTTTCCTTTCCAAGGCAATCTCTTCTAGAGTATCTTGTAGGAACTTGGCCATTTCTACGCGGATTTTCAACTGTTTTCGTATCTTTTCTCTCTGAAAGTAGCATGAGCAGTTAAAATTTTGAAGAGATCATGTTAGGATTCAAAACTCCTCATTTTTATTGCAATATACCACAAACACCTCATTTATAATGTAAAATATCATAAAATCCTCATTTCTAATGAGAAATGTCACAAACTCTTCATTTTCAACTCAAACTTTGTCTAAAAATCAAAAAAAAAAGTTTAAAAAGCCTACCTCTTTAGACTGTTCCTGAAAAGTTGAAGGAAGCATGCTGGGGAACAACTTGATAAAGAACGGCAAAGCCAGCTCCATAAAAGGCACGATAATGAAAAAAGAGAATGGAATCAACCTAAACAGATCGGATACTGTCCTAACCATCTGTTGCCTTTCCCTCCGCGTTAAGGTTTCGCCTCGAGCTAGTCGAAAGAGGTATTTAGAAGATAGTCGAGTTTCTAGTACCAACAACCTGAATCCGTGGTAGTAGTGTTTCAGTTCGTGTATGATTCTTGTTTTTAAGGGGAGTTTTTGAACCAATGCTTTGTTCTGAAAAAAAATTGAGTATTGTTTTAAAGCTTAGAAACTGAAAATTCTTTAAAATTAAATTTTTAGTAACTACTACATTCTTAACGCACTATAAAAGATTTGCCCAACTCATATCGCCCAAAAAACCATATCTTATGCTCATCACAATATTATCCATGGCCATATTAATGCCTAAATTATAAAAACATTAAAATTAAAATGCATACCTCTTTCTTCCTCTCTGTTTCCTCTTTCTGTTGACGTTCCAGATCTTCCTTTAACATTTTTAAAGTCTCTTCCACTTTACTTCTGTCATTAAAATACCTTCTCGAGTCTATAATAACGACACGTCTATCTATCTTGAACTTTGTATGTACCCGATGGAATCTAAACATAAATTTTTATGTAAAAGTTAAATTAACTTTTTCTCAGTAAAAATGTATATTATCGTATCTAAAGAAGAATACTAACAATCTTTTCGTTACATAATAACTTCTTCCTTCAAAGAGTTAAAAAAGCAACCAGGGCCGGGCGGGGACTTTTAGTCTGGGGGCAGGAGGCTAAAAAATCGGCACAGGTAGCTCTACCTGTCCCGATTTTTTGCGAAAAATTTTTTTTCTGGGGGGGGTACCTTCCCCCCCGTCCCCCCTCCCCCCTCGCGCCCGGCCCTGAAAGCAACTATAGAGAAATATAAACTGTTGATTTCCTCAACTAACTCAAAAAAATCATTTTTCTATTCAAAGCCTTTTTAAAGTCACAATAATTTTAGCCAACCCTACTCTTTCTAAATGCCTATATCCAAAAATATAGACATTTAGAAAGAATAAATTAACTAACACATGACATAAAGCCCAAAACCAAATCAGCAATAGTAAGTGTAACCTAAAAATCAAAGCAATAATTGTAAAAACGTACCGTGAAAGGCTGGCAGAACGCCGAACCAACATTCCAATCATGTTTTATGATATATACCTCAATAAGAGTAAAAAAAGGGTTGTACCCGTTCCTAATACTATGTTGAAGCCGTTTTAATAACTTACGGTGGCGAAGATCCTGAAAATAATTTCAATTTAATCAATTATCTAAAAATTTTTATAAAATGCATGTTTTATACTCGAAATCACGTCTAACTTCAACAGTTTTTAAATTTTTTGCAGGAAATAAAAAACAAAAAAAAATTAATAAAGCCCTTAAAAAGCTATTCTAAAGACTTTTGAAACTCTAATATATATTAAAAACAGTTTTAACTCTCTAAAGTTATAATAATGTTAAAAACAAACAAATAGCTTTAAAAACGGCCAAATATATCAAAAATAAACAATGTAAACTAACTCAAAACAATTTTTCCTGAAATGTCCATTATATAATACAACTCAATAAAAACCTAGCCATAAATTCAAACATAAACTACTAATACAAACCAATTGTCATTTTTGTCCGTCCTTCCTAATCCAATACTTTTCTATAACAAAAGATCAAAAAAATGTCCCTTTCCCTCGTCTTAAAGTACGAAGAACGCTCATTACAGCGAAAAACAAGACTAATATTCTTCATGAATCGAGAACAAAAAGAACTGGCTATCTTTGAAATTTCCACGAAAAACGAGTTCAAGTTTGGACAATTTTTTCTTTGCTTTCTCGTTGATGCGATTGAAGAAATAGTGATGAAAGTGGAGGAAAGATAAAAAAGTTTGTTAAAGAATGGTAAAGAATGGTCAGTTCAAACTTTCGATTCGGTTTAAAGAACGTTGAAGGTTGAAAAGTTGTAAAGTAAAAAATGTTTTTTAAACTACAGCTTTTTAAAACTCACTTTCAAGCTTAACTTTTACATTTCTAATCAAGTATTCGGTCAAAAAGTCAATGGAAAATTAACTGAGGCAATTTTTTTGAAGTGAACACTACCTTGAGCTGAATGTTTTACAATTTTCAAACAAACAAATAACAAAATCACTTTGGTTTTCTTAACCAACATTAAAAATACTTCAAAACTCCTACTTGTAAAATATTACAACATACCGACACCTAATTCTTAAATTATGCACCATCAAAGTTTATTGTTAACATTACCCCAAACCTAATATTGCACATAGCCAAAATCGCAAGTTCCAAACCTTCAATCATTTTGAAACAACACATATTCAAATTAAAGTACATTTCAAAAAACATTTCCAAAAACAAGGTTCAGGCTCTACCAATTCATTAAGTTACAAATCAATTTGTGATATTATAATACCAGCTCAAAAAGACGAACCAAAACCCGTCAAAAATAGTACAAAATAGAATAAACTAACAAAACCTATATATAAATTAAACTCCTTCATTTTAATTTTCGTCTAGCCACAAAGACCAAACTTGATAACAACATCAAAAAAGATAAATGAACGTCCACTAGCTCTTCGAAAACCTATAATAACATTACGAAAAATACGAGGAATGTAACGTTGAGAATCATGACGACACACCTGTCAAAAAACCGAACAGAACGTCCTCAAAAGATCTTGGTCAAACCTGAAAATTGTTTTTTCAAAATTATTTTCTTACATCAGTCTATTTTATGGGTCCCGCCGCGAAAGCTAACAACTGCCAAAAGAATGCCAATAGAAGTAAAATTTTGTAGCTAGCTACATTTATGTAGGTTTTTACGTTAAAAATGAATTGTTAAGGTAGTTTATAAGATGTTGAAAGTTTTAAATTTAGGGAAGTTATTAAATTCTGAGTTGTGTTCGGCTTCATGCTTTTTGTTATACACGTTCATTCACTTTATTTCTTTAAAATTTATTTAAAAGACAGCTTTAAACATAAAATACGGTATGAAAAACGCAGCAAAAAACCCTATAAATATAACATTAAAGAATTACTATCAAGAAAACACAATAAACGATATCAAAACAATGAAATAACTAAAAATTAACCGAAAAACCGTTAGATTCTCTTTGTTATGGTAATAACTTTCTTCATAAGGTAGCTATGGACAAGAAAGTCTTTGTTATTGTATTTTACCTTTTCTGCCATTTGAAGAATTTAAAATTTTTTTATAAATTGCTGATATCTTTGAGGTACATTAATTTATCTTATGTTTGGTCCTTTTAAATTTATATTTTTATACATAAGAAGATTGTGCCTACTGTAAAGTCAAGGCTATTAGTTAATGCTTTCTAAATCTTGAAACTTAAACTTTCATTTGTACTTTACTGTTAGCTTGGTATAGGGTTAAGTTACAAAGCTGTTTGTCATTAATCTTCTCCGGATTTTCTAGTGTTTTTCTGCAAAAGTGTGTCTGACCTCCCAGGGTTTCATTACAACTTCTAGAACAATTTTTTTGCGTTTTGAGTTGAAATTTTTTTAAATTAACTTTAAGATTGGTTTTACAGTAAACTCTTGTTATAAGCAAGGCATAGATAAGTTTATGTTTACTACAACAACAAGATTTATTTTAGGCACTGCAGCACGCTGGTATGGTTATGATTAGATCTTTCGTTGACTATAACGAGAGTTTTTTTTTATAAAAACAGTTGAATATACTGTCAGGATCTACAAAAAGAGTTGACGTACTCGCTTTTTACTAAAAACTCAAAAAACTTTGAATAACTTTTACAAAATTAACCTTGGTGATCCGTTGTTTATGAAAAACTTTGATCATGAACTTTTCGACTTTTCAATGCCAATATAATAGTAATCTAAAAACAGTCTGTTGGAAAAGGTCATTGTCTGTTTATTTTCGTTCTGATCGCGAAAGAAATGTGACCAAAGCTCGTCGGGCTTTGTGTCATCTTGTGTCCTAGTCGGGTTTCAAAGGCATTTTGACCAGCTGTGAGATAATATGAGTTGTATTGGTCATATGAGTTATATCATACATTGGTCACGTTGAGTAGGGCATTTGGATTTATTTTTAAGTTTGCACTTTGGGATTTTAAATTTTGCCCTACCCTTACTCTTATTCTTGCTCTCACTTTCCTTGATTTTAAAATACCCTACTCTAAAACAAGTAAGCGTCACAAATTTTTCAAAAATAATTTATTTCCTGCTAGATCTAATACATTATTCATTATTTACCACACTGTCAACAACAGTAATGATGTTGTGTTAGACAAAACATGAACTAATCACATCAACATGAAGTGGTCGTGTAATTTTATATCGTTACTAATATAGAATTGTTGCTTCGGGAAAGTTCCCAATTAATTTTTCGCAAATTTTATGTTTTTTTGGGTTAGTCATTCTTGATCAGATAGTTAAATTTTGTCAAAGGGTGATTAGATTGTAAAAGAAAAAATTAAAACGTAACCATTCCAGGCTACTTCTCTGCTTACTTCCTTGACCTTTTTCTTAAACTGTACAAGAAACTATTCATTTTGATTTAATGTACTTTAACGGGCTTCACAACGTGACTGCGGGTTGTGTGATAGTGTGAAGGAGGATTCTAGATCGCATTCCTAACTTCGTTTACAAGTATTTTCATTTTAAACTGTTTTTGATATTGATAAGACATTACAAATTAGTTTTTATTTACGTATTTCAACTGGCGTAGTAGGTGACAACAATTTTTTTAAAGTTTGCTGAAAGGTGGGGATGAAAATTGAGTTTTTATGAAAAAATTTATTCGATTAGGCTTGGATTTCGATTTGGTATTTTACCTAAAATTTATTATTATTATTTTGTTCAACTAATCCTCACAAAGAAAATTTTCGGGTCAGAGGGCGCAAACTTATCTGCAAAACCTTATAAAATTGGCATTTCTGGGTCGAATTAAAGAAGGGTGAATTTGTAAGGGGGCACAGAATTAGTTGAACAACCTAATATTTTAGATTTTTTACTCGAAATTTATTGGCGCTAGGACAAATGCGGTTTTTGGACATTTGCGGATCTGCGGTTTTTAGACACTTGCGGATCTTCGGTTTTCGGACGCTTGCGGATTTTGGACATTTGCGGATTTTGGACATTTGCGGATTTTTTTTAAAGGGGTTTTTTTTTATTTTTTAGTTAATTTAGTTGTATTATGGTACTAAAGTTTAAATTGGTACTGTTTTATATTTTTTATACTGAATGGTACTAAAAGCCCAAAAAGGTACTGTTATGTTAAAACCGCACCAATTTAAAATTCAGTACAATTTAGTATCATACTACAACTAAATTAACTAAACAATAAAAAAAACCTTTAAAAAATCCGCAAATATCCAAAAACCGCATTTGTCCTAGCGCCAATTTATTTCCGGTCAAAGCTAATAAAAATACGTTTCCAGCCAAGCCAGAAACCTTCCAAAAATAAAATTCTTTCGAACACACCTAAAGTGGTTCGAAACTCAAGTGTACCTTGAGGGAATAAAATTCCAACGTTTCAAAACGGTTCAAACCAAGCCATAAAAGGTTTCATTGCTTTTTGACTGGGTTACCCTTTGAAGGCATTTTTGTTTTTCTTTGACTTTTGACCTTTTTGAAATCAGGAAAAGGAGTTTTGGTTCGAAAAAGTTGAGGTTTTTGAGTTTTAGGCAGGGTTGGACAAAGGGCACTGAACTGAAATGCTAGATACCGGGAAGGGCTTAGGAAAATCGTCAATGCTCTGCTATGTTCAAGTCTGCCTCTATTGGGCAGTTCAAATAATTCTGTGGGTTCTTTCAAAGCATATTTTCGGGGTTTTAAGATAATTATCGATTTTTGGCCAAAACAAAAACAAAATTTTAAAGAAAAATAGGGTTTTTGGTTGAATTTATTGTAAATTGGGAGCTTTTTTAAGGGCCCTAGCCCAGAGCCCTAGACCAGAGCCCTAGCCTAGAGCCCTAGTTCTAGCCCTAATCTTAGCCAAACCCTAAAAAACTTTTGATGCTTTAAAAACAAGACAATAACAGATTTCAATTTTGTCTACTTTTTCCCCAAATTTTGAGTTATTTCGACAAATAAACTCTATTTTTGTTTATCCCGACTATAAACTTTAAGCGACCAAACAAACGTTTCGCAATCGTTGGTCAGCCACGTGACAGTTTTTATTATACAACGTTAATCGAATTAGTCACAATTGAAAAACTGACTATTTTGACTATAATTGAAGTCATTTATAGAAAGGCTAAGGCTTTAGGAAGTAAATTTTAAAAAATTTCAATTTTGGTTAAAGGCGAAGGAAATAATGAGTTTTTAAAAGTTGTGGTTTTTGTAATAAATGAACTTTCCTTACAATTTTTATAAAGATATTCTCAAACCTGTATCCTGGACTATAATGAAGCCTGTGAAGATTAAAATTGCAAAAAATGAAAAAAATTTCTGCAAATTTTGAAAATTTTTGGTATTTAACATTTTTTAAAATACTTTATTTAACTTTTAAGGCGACAAATACAACTATTATCTAGTATGTATGTTTTGTGAATTTTATCTAGACTAAAACATAAAAGATGATTTTTGTTTATCAGTTCGTTTTAGTCAAAAGGGTTCAGCACTCAGTTTATTCTTTTTTTCATTTTTACAGACATACGTGGCTGAATTGTACTTTTAACGTCATCAAATTTTGGGTAGGGTAAAGCAGAGTGTTTGGGTGGAGTAAAGTATTGTTCTTGGGTAGAGTAACGTAGCGAATGTTTTTTTAAATTATCTAAAGGATCAGTTTTAAAAATTTTTCCGAAACAGACAGCCGTGGTGCGGTAGAATTATTGTAATTTTGAAAACCTTTGCCTATTTAAAATATTTTGTATTTCTATATTTGACTAAGAGAATAACCTATAATTATACAAAATTTTGTATCTTTAGCACTTGTCTGAAGTAAGTTATGATAAAAATTGGCAAAATCTAAAAATTTTTATAAATTTTAAAAAAATAAAAACTAGTAATAGAATTTTAAAAATCATGTTAAAACCATTTTAAAAACGCGATAAATTCACATGTGAAAGGGTTTGCTTTGCACTTGAAATCCCGTTTTTTGATAATAAACCCTTTTCCTATCACATCACTCACACTTCCAGACGTAAAACCCTCAGGCTCGTCTATCAAGAAAAATAGAGCTTCCTCTAAAGTTGATGGTCAGGAGAAACAATTAGCAGTTGAATACGTTTTTCTGGGTATGGAAGTTCATAATCGAGGGCTGGGGAAGTAAATTGTTTTTTTAAAATGATAAAGGAAAAGAGAGTACTTTTGAGAGTGGAAGGTGATGAGTAGTCGCTTAGTTTGTCATGCCATATCTTTTTTGCCCGGGTAGGTAAGGACTAAATAGTTTGCGTAGCTAAAGAGCATAACCATATCCTATTATACCGTAAAAAATTTTTTTAAATTTTCAAAATTACTAATGTTACAGTACTTTTAATGCAACCATGTTTTTTTCAAATTTTTTGTTATTTTTAATCTTTTTTCTTTTAGTACTATAACTTTTTAAAAACAGCGTAATACTTGTTGATAAATGATTTACAATGATTTACACGTTACCTCAAACTTTGTAAACATTACTTTAACAATTTGATGACACATAATGAGTCATTTGCTGATCTATTGTATTCGAAAATAGGTGGTATCACAACTCAACAGACAAGAAGGCGTATTTATTTCTTTTACACTTTTTTTGATTTCAAAACTATTTGTCACAA
The DNA here is from genome assembly GCA_904066225.2 of Bursaphelenchus okinawaensis. Lineage (NCBI taxonomy): Eukaryota > Metazoa > Nematoda > Chromadorea > Rhabditida > Aphelenchoididae > Bursaphelenchus > Bursaphelenchus okinawaensis. Next base: position 8,398,876 of record CAJFCW020000006.1, on the reverse strand, counting down.
CAACTATTTTGACTCTTGTTTTCAAAATTCGAACCGTTTTTTTGATGTTTTACGAACCTAAAAATATATTTTTACTATCAGATGTTATCTTAACTCTGAAGTTTGAATTGTGATGAGACACAGGATTAATTGAACAATCTAATAGATTTTCATTTTTTTTAAAATATTTAAAATATTTTTTTACAAAATTACCCCGCCCGACGGCAAAGCCGTTCATAACATGTGTAATATGTCTGCTCATCGTTATCCAAGTCATTTCTAATTTATTTTTCGCAAATTTTTCGAATCGCGTCTTTCATCGATGAAATATTACCTAAAGTTCTCGAATCCACGTGTTTCATTCAAATTTCCGCCCATTTTTCAGATTTTCAGACCAATTTTTCACTTTCAAAGTGATATTTTTAGATTCTCAAAAATCAAGGCTTTATTTTTTTATAGTTTTCAAATTTACTTTTGGTCAAAAAGTTTGTGGAATTATAGTTTTATAGGTGTTTTTTCTGAGTTCAGGTGGATCTGGGGACCCAACTCTGGTTTCTCTTTATATTTTGACTGAATTGATAGATGAAAAGTAAAACTTTTTTGAGTTTTTAGTAAAAAAGGTATCTAAAAATATAATTTATTTTCGAGACTTTTAAAATTTTGCTTTTTTGTTACCTAAATTATAAAAAATTCAATTTTTCCTCTATTTTTTCGTATTTTCGACCGAATTTTCACGTTAAAACCACAGTTTTGATGTTCTAGAACATTGCTAGGTCACTTGAAGAAAGCTCATACTTTCATCAACATTTTTCAATTTTCAGTTGATCAAGACAGTCCATATCCATGACGATTCAGTAGTATTTCATCGATCAATCAGTCCAAAACCCAGTTCGAATGCTTCACTGCGGCCTCTTCTCTGCCTATTTGTGGTGTGAATTCGTGTTATTCGCCTCCACAACCTTGATAATCTTCTTTGGCTACAGTTGGGGATCGTTGCCACACAGGTATTTGAATGCTGTTCGCAAAATCCAGGATGCCTTCTATAATGTAAGTTTGGTTTTTGTTGATTTTTGGTTGTTTTTAGGTAATACTTATGGTTTCTTAGATTTTGAAGAGGGTTTTAGGCAGTGCTGTTAAAAACAAAACAATTTGAATAATCAAACAAAACAATTTTTTGTTCAAAATGATTTGAACAAAGAGACAAAACGATTTTTTATTTGGCAAAATTGTTTGATTTGTTCAAAATTGTTTGAAATTCATTTTCAACAAGAGGTTGTGGACTTCCCTTGTGAGAAAAAGGAGAAATGGCTGAAGAATTTTAATTGTTTATGTTTTTCGGTTTTTATGGATAATCAAAAAAGTAAAATTGTTTAAAATTGTTTGAAATTCATTTTCAACAAAAACTGTTTGAATTTTCGGCGTTGTTTGAGCCGGTTATTCAAATTTTTAACAGCACTGGTTTTAGGTATAAAAAAATGAAGTTTTTGCTGTTTTGAGTCTTAAGTATAAAGAGATAAAGGATTTTAGGTAACACAACTTGGAGTTTGATTTAATTTTAGGCTTAGAAACGAGATATTTTCAGTAGTTTATGTAAAACTTCAGAAAACCGTGTTCTTTAGGTAATAAAAAGTGACTTCTATGTCATATTGTTGTTCAATTTTGAAGATGTTAAACATATGATTGTTATGACAGATTTTTAAAAATAGATTAAACGATTAACTATCAAAAACACAACATTCTGAGCTGTTTCACGTGTTTTGATAAAGAGCTCTAACGGAAGTTTTGTCGCAACGAAAAAATGAAAATTTCCATGACATTTTGATCTAACTTATGATTTTTTAAATCCTATGGAAATTTCCAACGATAATTTTACAAGTTGTTACCTAAAATTGAAGAAAATTTTTTGTTACCTAATTTGTTACCTAAACTTTATGATATTGATAATTTGTTACCTAAAGGCATATTTTGTTACATAAACTTTTCAAAAATTTAATTTTGTTACCTAAAATTTAATGTTGTTACTTAAAATTCAATTTTATTACTTAAAAAATGTCTCATTACCCAAATTTGCCACTAAACTTAATTTTGAAGTTTTAAACTTGTAGGTATACCCACCAGAACTATGGGAAAACGATCCCTGGGACCAGATGATCGACACCACGGCTTCGGGGATTCTGAAGAGAGTCGAGAGCAGACTCAGCGACTTTGAAATTGTCAAAGACCATCCCAATGGCATGCTCGATGTTCAGATGGAGCTCGTCAACTCTGGCATTCAGTCCATTATTAAGGTAGGCTTGGGAATGGCATTTTTGGTCTGAAAGTTTAGGGAAAATGTTGTAGTAGGTCTAAAATATCATCGACCCTTTTTTTCTAATTAAAGGTATCATAAAATTCTCATTTCTAATTAAAAATGCCATAAAATCCTCATTTCTAATGCAAAATGCCAAAAAATCTGAAAATACCATGTCAATATGACCGTATTTCCAGGATGACGTTAAGAGCATGTTCGACCTCTCTCCAGACCTCCGACGCTACGAATTCACTCAAGACATGTGGAATCGTATAACCGACAAACCCCATCTGAAGGCCCTCTATGCCACTTCAGTAGCCTTCCGTGTCGGAATTCTCTTCCCCGTACGTGTCTCCCTCTACCTCACCTCATTCCTCTACGTCGCCATTTGCTGTATATTGGCATTACTTGTCAACTTTACTGATAAACAAAAAACCGCCATAGCCGTGACGTACTGTCGACTATACACGGCGGGCACAGGTCTTGTAGCCCGCTACCATAATATCGAGCATCGACCGTCACGACCAGGCGTAGCTGTCTCCAACCATCTATCGCCGAATGACATTCAAATCATTTGTGCTGATGTGGACCCGAATCGAGAGTATTTGTACATAGTGACCGGCCAGAAACATACGGGTATCATTTGGGCCATCGAAAGGTTGGTGGAGCAGCTGTGTCCATCGATGTGGTTGGAGAGGACGAACGCTGAGGAGAGGTTGAAGTTTCAACAGGATGTGCTTAGGGTGGCTAGGGTAGGTCTTTGAAAGATTTTATGGTGAAGGAAGGCTTGTTTATTTAAATTTACGGCGTTTTGTGGTGAAAAGAAGGGTGGAATTAGGGTAGGGTGTGTCTTAAAGATTTGTTGGTGATATAGGGGTGGTTTTTTGTTTTCGGTATTGATGAGATGCTTTAGAATAAAATTTTTGTTTTATGGCTTCAGTGGTTGTTTTTCATCAAGTTTTTGTTTTTTTTTTGTGCTTCAGGGGTGTTTTCGTGATTTTTTTTGGTTTTTTTTCTCGAAATTATTTCTATAGCTGTGGCAGGTATACTTAAAACTTTTTATTTTAAAAATTTAAATTATTATTATTGATAAATTTAGGTAACAAAATTAGATTTTAGCTAACAAATTTTAAGTTTCATGAATTCTACGTAACACGCTTAGATTTTAGGTTTAACGTTCAGAAACGAGTGTTTCAGATTGTGATTTAGGGTTTTTATTTTCGATTTGATTAACATAATATATTATATTATTTCAGTCGTCAGGACCAGTACTAATCTTCCCCGAGGGCTATTGTACAAACAACACAAAGGTATTACAATTCAGGAAAGCTGTCTTTGGAGAAAATGTTCAAATTCATCCTGTGGCTTTAAAGTGAGTTTAATTTTGATTTTTTGGCCCTTGTTTTTCAAGATGAAAAAAAAACTTCAAAGAAATAAAACAAACCTTTTTGACTATTTTAACAAAGTCTTAAGGTTTGTCATAAGCTTTTCTATAAGTTTAACATAAAATTTTAAATTTCCAAATTCCAGACAAAACGCACGCTACGGCGACGCTTTCTGGTGGGAAGATAACTTTGGCAAATACCTCATCCGTCTACTAACCTCCTGGGCCACAGTCTACGACATCACCTATTTACCTGCCCAAACTCGACTCCCCGGTGAAACGGCCGAAGAGTTCGCTTCAAGAGTACAACAACTAATAGCCGAGGCCATAGACGTAGACCCATCACCGTACGACGGCGGCGTCTACTACAAGAAACACATGCGCGAGAAATACAAAAAGATCATTCAAGAACAGTGTGCCCAGGAACTAGTGGTCAGCTCACGCCGAAACTCACCCGACCCATACTTGTCATCAGGGCCGGACGAAAAAGTCATGTAATTGTTATATATATATTGTACATGTAAAAATGACCTTAATTATCAATAAAGTAATTATATTGTTTTATACGTAAAAGTGAAAGTTAGAAGTTGGAATTTGGTGTAATTATTACCTATGGTATTGATAAGTTAGGCAAAAATTTTGACACAATTTGATTCATTATTTTTTTCAAAATGGCACATTTACTTCCGCCACCACCACTATCAAAACAATAACTTCGCAGAAGTCGTCAGAATCTACACGATTTGCAAAAAGATTGCAAAGAAATTACATCATCTATTTAATTCTCGCTTGTTCAGATGATTTGGCTTTTATTCCTTTGATTTTTTGAGTCTTTACACTGTGGTCAACATCAGTCTTTAGTGTAATATAGACATTTTTGATCATTTGAAAGTTTAAGTTGATAAATCTTTTAAAAATTTTTTAAAGTTAGTTTTTACAGGTTTTTTAAATACGTTTTTATTTATAGTACAGTGATTCATACCTGGTGCGTGTCATCATGGCACATTAGTTAAAATTTCTAGCAAATCTGTCATTTTATATATTGAAAAAATTATACAAACTAAGTTTTTTATATTTTTTAGGTCGTTGATTTGAGCTTATATTGATAGTTTACCCTATGATAACGCAAAATCTGTTTTTAAATACACGTCGCGATGACGTGTTTTTTGGAATTTCCATAAAATACGTAAGCAAAGCTAAAAGATCAAATAAAATAATAGTAAGATATAGCCAAACAGTAACTAAGAACTAATATTTGTTTCCAAATTTAACATTTTTTCTTGTAAAATACGAAGTTTATACAATTCTAGCATAAAACCCTTTTTGCAACGGAACGCCAAAAGCTAATGTCTTTTTTTGCTGGCCACGGAATGCGGCCATATTTTTTCGCTGCTTCGGCCAAAGGCTTTGGGAACAGCTTTGTGTAAAAAGAGCTTGGGGGTTTTTTGTTTTTCACGTCAAATTCAAGGATTTTTCCGGAAAATAGCCGGTTTTTAGCTAAAATTCGGCCATTTTATATTCTAACTGTTTAGAATTTGATCGTATCTTGGTTTATATTGATTAGTATTGTAGCTTATAGTGTTTTACTGCTTTTTTATATTGTACTAATTGATGTTTATTATTAATATTAGTAGTTCTTTATGAAAATATTTACATAACATTAATTTTCGACTAATTTTATTTAAAAAAAACTTTTTAGGTAACAAAAATTAATTATGAATGTTAAGAATTTTTGGGCTTTTTTAATAAATTAAGTGTTATAACTTGTAAGTTTATAATGTTTTTATATGTTTTACCCCGTATTTTGTTAGTCAAAACATGCCTTTCGATCTTTGTTACCCAAGCCCCCGGTATCTTCAAAAAACAGTATAGTAAACCATCTAATCTTGACGTTGTTCCTCATATAAACAGTACTTTTGGTCTCAAAACAGCCTTCTTTGTATTTTGCTTTGTTATTTCTTCACAACATGATTCCCTGTTTGTCAGTGTAATTTTGTGTTCGATCGTCTAAAACAATATGTGATGGGGAAGGTGTTGTTGTAGATTGTGCGCTTCACATGAAAACTTGGAAACTTGTGGCGATAATGATGGTTGTCAAGGCTGAGCGGGTGCTTTTTGGGTTCCTCTGCTTATTAATGTGTTTACTGATTCGAAGCTGCAATTCAATCAATTTTATCAGTTTGTTTTATTTTGGACCAGACTTTGGGGATTGATTATATTGTAGTAGGGAGGGCTAGACAGGGTTTTGAAGAACTTGTTGTATGTCATGTTTAATGAATAGTGGAAGGCTGATTTTTGTAATTTCGTTTAAAATTAAAATTTCATTTTTAATGAAAATGGCAGGTTTAGTTTGGTCAAGAAGTAGATAGAAACTTTAGAAAATGGACCAGAAAAACCTACAGATTTAAAAAAGGGTTTGATATTAGTATAACATATAATTGTAACAGCAAACTTCAAAACGGCCCTCTCTTTACCACACAGTAAAAGAAGCTAATTAGGATGAAACCCATCAAATCAACAATTTTGCGCAATATTATACTAGGTTCTTTAAGGTACACAGTCTTCACATGAAAATAATGTGGAGTAGGACAGGCGGATGAGATTAACAAGATAGACAAAAACAGTTCAAAGAACATTGTTCTCGGATCTTTTAAGGATTAAATTTTAGGTTTGTGCTATTGCGGTATTTATGGTAAAATCAAAAAGTATATAGAAAACAGAAAATTACTTTACATCTAACGAAAATGAATGTTACTAACCTTTCATCAATTTGGCACTTTTTATGATGAAATATATACTACGACCATCCTGATCAAGCCGAATGTTAGTTTTTGAAAAGCACGTTGAAAAAGGGCTGGGACAGTTACTCATGTTACCTTAAAGCGTGCAGGTTGAGGTTTGAAATATTTTTAAGCTTATAATGGGCTTACTGTCATTATAATGCGATTTGAACAAGATTTAAGGGAACGTTTTTGATCAAAATGAACTGAGCTTTCACTTTTTTCATGATAACTTTGTTCATAAAAGATAATCATGGCTGTAAGCCAATACTAAGCCTTAAAATGTTTCAAACTTTTATCTACACGTTGTGAGGTAACGTGAGTGGCTCTGACTACATTTTTTTCAACGTGATTTTTCAAAAACAATATTTTTGCTTGGTTAGGTGGTTTATGTAGTATCATTTTGCTTACATAAGGTGCTGAATTGAACAAATTGCTATATTCGTAATTTTTGTTAGACGTAAAGTAATTTTCAGTTTTCTATATACTTTTTGATTTTACCATAGAATCGGCAATACCACAAACCTAAAAGTTAAACCATAGAAGATCCGAGAACGATGTTCTTTGAACTGTTTATGCCTATCTTGTTAATCTCATCCACCTGTGCACACTCACACAGTGTTTTGCCGGACCGGACGGACCGAAACAAAATTTTTTGCGGACCGGACCGGACCCAAAATCTTGCGGACCCGGACCGAAGAAAAAGCTCCGGACGGGTCCGGAAAAAAATTTTTTTTTTAATTTGTTAAAACTGCTTTAAAAATTGCAAAGAAAACATATTTTTAAGTGTTTTTAAACGTAGAAAAAGCAATTTTAGCGCTCTTTGCTTTTTTTAAAAATAAAAAAAATTTTTTGCGGATCGGACCGGACCCAAAAATTTTGGGTTTGGACCGGACCGGACCCGAAAATCGCCGGACCGGACCGGTGAAAAACGCTCCGGTCCGGGCAAAACACTGCTCTCACATTATTTTCATGTGAACACCGTTTACCTCAAAGAACCTAGTATAATATTGCGCAGAACTGTCGATTTGATGGGTTTCATCCTCACTCTTGGCCTCTTTTACTGTATGGTAAAAGGAGGCGCCGGTTAGCGACGGAATAGCGCGATTTTGTGATCATGTGAGGAGGGTCATCATTATGATGGATGCGATCCTCTTGTTGTTAATGTTAGGTCTGTCCACTCTTACGGCAGAGACGCAACATCGCATTTGGTGGCGGGTAATGTGGGTTATCATGTGGTAATTTGGAGGGGTGTGGGCAGGGGTTTTTAGTAGAGGTTTTCACTGTATTACCAAATACTGTATAACTATTAACACCTAGTACAATAACTTAATATAACTTTCAATAAAAAGCCATAACATCAATTTTTTCAATAAAAATGTTTTTATCAAAGAAAGTAGTAGCATAAGCCTATATTTAACCCTCTTATCGGAAGCCTGACCATCCCGCCAATTTTTTCTCGAATCTTCAAACTTTCCCTTTAATCATCTACGAAAACAGTTTCTAATCACTTGTTTGTATGTTCAACTACTTAAGAGGGCTCGGTTTGAAAACTTTAATTATTATGGAGTTTGTACGAGTAAGAAAAGGGCAGATCATTGGGTATAGTACATTATACTACTGTTTAATATTATACTACTGTTTTTATGGTAAAATACAGGTTCAAGCAATTCTGGCAACGATAAGATTGGCAAGGGTAGAAGCGAAAAAATTAGGCTTTGTTAAAGCAGGGGTTTCTCTCCGGACCGACTGAGAAAAACTAAAAACAAACTGGATTTAAACGTTGGCCCGAGCCCGTAAAGTCCATTAGAAACTCATGCCCTTCCTACTACTATAACATATCTTCATAAATTCATTGATAAGCTTATAAACCCCTTTTAATACCTAATCTTTAGTTGCTAAAAAGTTTTTAAAACTAGAAACAGCTTTTCGAAGTCACGTGGGGGAGGGGCACTCTCATATAACGAGCATTTTAATCACTTTTATGACGTGACAACGTGATTTCTCCTATTGATATCGTGAGTTTATTACGGTTTTGGTTCGTTTTAGGTATGTCATTCAATTAGACATTAACTCAACCAACTTTGTATTAGTATTGGACGGATTGTTGTGTTCTACTGTTACAGTAATATATTCATAATTCAGTACTACTACTACTACTACTATATTCGTAACATCACAGTACTACTACTAAACCGTTGTACTTAAGATACTGTTATCAAGGTACTATTGAACTACTAATATTAAGTTACCAAAAACAATACTATCAAGGTACCATTAAGCAATAATAACTAGTTCTACATTATTATTGAACTAAATTAATACTATTAACTATTTTTAAGCAATATTTGCTCAATTTTCTTCTCTACAGTACCATAAAACCGCTCTTCCTGGTACATAAATTGTTTTACAGCGCAGTAATCAATTTGCTGTACAAAGTTTTATATAAATAGTTACGTCGTATTCCACACTAAGTAACTAACTACCTTACTTTGATTGTACAAATTCAATATTGTTCCGACTAGAAATTTCTGTAAAATCTTACTTGCTTGGTTATATTAATCATGACTGTTGGAGTGGTATCACAGCAACGTGTTGATGACTTTGGCAACAGCCTTACTAATGAAGAAGGTGAGTACTTTTAGATAAAAAAGGGAATTTTAAGTAGATTTGGGGCTTTTTGTAGAAATGCTTGTTTTAGGTAACAAATTTTAAAAATTTTAACATTTAGGTAACAAATTTTTCAAATCCGGAAATTTAGGTAACAAAAATTAAAATTTAAATATTTGTGGTTATAAAAAGGATATTTCTTACTTTATTAACTAATATTTTATGTTTAGGTGGCATTTTTTCAAATTTCGAAATTTTAGGTTACATTTTTTAAAATTAAAAAATTTTAGGTAATAACTTAAACTTTTTTCAAAAAAATTTTTGGAAGACACTTTATATCAGCAAGGTTCAGACATTAAATATTAATTGACGTACATAACCACACATCAATAATTATCTATCGAGTTATCGCCCAATAATTACAAACTTTTTTCGCTTTTTCTCAAGTTTTCCCCAAATTATCGTTGGTTTAATTGCTTTCTAATGATGTAAACCGTGTTATCACGCTTGTTTTGGCATGTTATCTGTAAATTTGGGCAATAATTTGATGTTTGAAAGAGTTGACAACATCAATTTTTTGTTTTTCGTTTGAGAGTTGAGGAAAAATAGCGAAAAAAATCAAAATTTAGGTAATATTTTAGGAAAATTTTGTTTTTTGAAGTTTTTTTATTAATAGGGCTAGGGCAGTAGAATCATAAGTAAAATGGCAGTGGTTAACTATATTTTTCAAGAAATTTAAACAAGTTTTAATATTTTAGTTGCTTGCACCGTGCAAAGCTTAATTACTCCACGGTGCAGTCACTAAAACTCAATTTTAAAAATATTTTTTGATTTTTAAAACTTTTTGACTCTATCAAAAACTAAAAGGTTGCGCTCAATTTGAACTTGTTTTATACCTAAAATGAAACTTTGAGTTCTAGGTAATCAAAGGTTAAAAAACAAGTGATAAGAGTTTGGTGATAAAAAATGATTTGTTTACAGTTTTCTCATTCAACCGCTTAAAAGTGTATGTTTGGTTTAATTTTCGAGTTGGGTTCGTCTGGAGTACTGTATTTTTTGTTCGCACGGTGCTAGTTGTTTGGTAATTGCACCGTGCAGGCAATTTTAAGTTTTTAAAATTTTGTTAATTAAATTGGCATAAATTTAAGAAAGTTGAAATTGCATAGGTTGTACATGTAATCGAGCGTCTAGGTTGCGAGTTTTATAGTTTCAAAAGTTTTCGGGCGTCTTGCACGATGAAATTTATAAAACTAGACTGCACTGTGCAGTAAATTTTAAATCTTATAAAATCACTCCATGTTTATTTAAGTATGTTGTTAGAAATGAAGTATCATTTAATAAAAATCGTTTTTTCAGAGCAACGCTTTGATTCCTTGCTCGAAATGGCACTACAGCATAATACTGTAGAGGAGTTCAAAACCATCATGTATCATGTAAGTTATGTTATATTTTTTGCAACAAAAATTATTTTCTAGGTTCAGGGCAAGTCAAACTTATTTATAAAATCTTTTTTCATTTACTTTCAAACTTCATCTTAAAAATCCTCAAGATTCTTTAAAAATCACCTAAAACAATATAATTTTAGATGCAAGCTGTTCGTCGCCGCATCGTAGCTTCAATATTGGCTTCGGAACCGGTGCAACGTGAATGGGTAGACTTGTTAAGACACACATATAACGTTTTGAACGACAATAACACAAACAACTTTCAACGGGAAATGATCGCAACCACGGGCAACTTTAGTGTTAATGTTAAGGACGAGATTATTGGCTTGCAGGTGAGCGTTTTGATTTTTTCTTTGGTTTTTAGGTAAAATACGGTCAGAAGAATGACAGAGCTAAATTTTATGGATTTTTGGACGTTATACTTGGTTTACAGACATGAAAAATGACTTTTTAGTCTAATTTGACCTTATTTTAGGTGTAAACCGTGATAAAAATTAATTTTTATTAACTTTTGCAGCAAATTTTAGAGCTAAATCTTAGTAAAAGTATTTTTCTATAAATTTGTTGACCTAACCAAAGATAATCCTTATTAACAATGCCAAATTTGTCTTCAGAAAGACCTGCAATACTTGGAATCCCTGCTCCGACTCCAATCTCAAGGTATCAAAGTAGCGCTGAATCAAGTCGATCTACTCTCGATCCTCCGACCATATCATCCACTATCACCCGACCAGTTCAAAGAAGAGTGCAATAATTGTTTGGCCTTCCTAAAACGCTTCGTAGTACCGGTACCAGACTCGAATGGAACCCTAGTCAAGCCGATCATGATCACCGATTGGGACGGTACTATGAAGGATTACTGTAGTCAATACGCCACGAATTTGCAGCCGATTTATAGTGCCTTAGGGCTGCACCGGTTTGCTCAGGATTGGACTAGACTAACCGCCGTATTGACAGCCGGGCCATTGAGAGGACCTGGCATTCTGGATCTGACTGCTTTGCCAATCGATGGTAACGTCGTGTTCAGTGGAAGTTGGGGAAGAGAGTGGTGGTTGCATGGAAAGAGGGTTGTACATGACGATGGAATACCGTCGGAGGGAAGAGATGCATTGGAGAGGGTCAATGATGAGGTAGGAGAATAATGTTGGTACCTTAATATGGCAGATAATAGGTTTTTAAACTTCGCGGTCAATTTGTCTCGACCTTTTTATTATAATACGCATTTTAATGACAAAATTAATGTATTCCAAATCAAAATTATAATAATGTTATTCAAAATTTACAAGAAAAAAGATATTTTCAGATGAAAACCCTGTTGACATCAGGTGAATACTCTCAATTTGGTCTGGTTGGCAGTGGAGTTCAACGTAAAGTTGATCGACTGACTTTGGGCGTTCAAACAGTTTGTAGACATGTACAACCTGAACTATCAAACAGATATCAAGACGAAATCAAGGAGAGAATGTGCAGAGTCGACCCGGAACATAGGGTAAGTATAATATGATGAAAAGGGGTATCAACGACAAAAATGTCTACTATATTAGCTACTACAATATCGGAAATTGATCAGAATAAGCAGTTTCTCAACAATATGAACATAATTTCTATCAAAACATACAGAAAATGCCATGGGACCAGGGACGTCGCTACGGTTTTTCTCTGGGGGGGTGGGGAGGTCGAAAAATTTTTTTTGGTCCACAGGTAGCTGCTACCTGTGGACCGATTTTTCAAAAAAATTTTTTTTTCGTTTTTCCGCGTACAGGTACCTGTGGATTTTTTTTCGGATCGGCTCTGGGGGGGGGGAATCACCCCCGAACCCCCCCAAACGACGTCCCTGCATGGGACATCTCTGTGTACTATAACATCGAAAAAGTTATTACAATTTCCATGTAATATAGCCATCACACGATTCGATATTAATACCTACTACAACATCAGTAGAACAGAATCCTAACCCCACCCCTCATTTCAGACCCTCCACTTTGACCCCTCGACCGAACTCGAGGTGGAAATCGTGGTACACAACGATGGTACCGTGTGGAACAAAGCCAACGGAGTGGAACGACTGATAAAAACCGTCGACGAGTCACTGTCGACCGGTCGAGTGCTAATTTGTGGCGACACTTCAAGTGACCTGCCAATGGTACAACATGCAATACAATCCAATCCTCAAGTAAGTTTATTCCGACACATAATCTACTCCTTCTTCTCTTCTTCCTTCTTCTCCTCATCCTTCTTTTCGTCTTCTTTCTTCTCTTCCTTCTTTTCTTCTTCCTTCTGAAAATGGAAAAGTTAGATTTTAGGTAACAAATTTGAAAATTTTTTGTTTCAAAAGTAAAATTTAAGGTTTTAGAGGATATAATAAAAAGGTTTAGAGTAAAAACCACAAAAAATTATTAGGTACAAACGCCGTATTTTAAATTCCAAACTAATTTTTTTGCTATTTTCGGCGATTCGATCGTTTTTTTGGTCAAAAACCGAAAAATATATGATTTTTTTTGGTTTTTACAATCTCACGAGTTTTATTTTAAATTTCAAGAACTAATTTACTCAAGTTGTATCTGAAAACGCTCATCTTGTGATGAAAACGCCGACTGTCTTCAAGCGGATTCGAACCTGCGCGGATTTTGAAATTTAAAAAATGCGTTTTCTTGTAATCATATCAAAAAGTTGTCAATTACAAAAATGATTCTAATGACTTGAAACGTTTGTTTTAAACTTTTATGGTTTTCTAAAACTTTCATGGTTATTAATTTTGGCGTTATGACAAAATTTCTTTTTCTTTCCTTTTTGCACGGTGCGGTCGGTTTTCGTATTGTTTGATCGGCTTTTTGACTATCTTATCAAGCAAAGATAAATTTAAATTTTTCAAGTCTAGAAACAGTAATTCAACATTAACCCACCTTCTCCTCCTTCTTTTCCTCTTTTTTCTCCTCATCCTTCTTCTCTTCCTTCTTGTCTTCCTTCTTTTCATCATCCTTCTTCTCCTCCTTCTTGTCGTCCTTCTTGTCGGCGTCGCCGTCCTTCTTAAAATCGACAAACAGTCGTTTTGTGCCGTCGGCTTCGCCCTTGTGCTCGGACCACGCAGCACGAGCGGCCTTCTTCTCGTCCGGCGACTTTATGTAGTATACGGCAAAGTAGTGCTTGGAGCTTTCCGGAACCGATTTGCCCGAATTGAACACGAGCTGAAACATAGGTTTTGTGAATTAGGTAGTAAAAAGCGTTGGTTTTAAGAATTATATGATTTATAGGGTGGTAATAGTGGCTGAGTAAAGTAAAAAAAATTCAAAAAATTTACCAAAAATTTGAAAAACTCAATGAAAAAGACTGCAAATGCCCGCGGAACTTCAAAAGATGGCCATCAAAGCCCTCAAATGCCAAAAAAAGACTGATACATGCCCGCAAGATAACAACAAAAACCGTAGAAGCTTTAAAAATAGAAGAAACGATAACCACAAAAGAAAAAAAAATGCCCGCAAAACCCCAAAATTAGCGAAAAATCCGAAAAAAAAACCCTAAAAATTTGCCAAATCGAAAAAAAACTCACCGCGACACTGACAGATTCATTGCCTTTCAAATCGCCGACCGGTGGTCGGATTCGGAACATCTCGTTGGACGTGCACTTGACCTTGAATGCAATCTTGTCGCTCTTGGGGTTTGTGATCTTGAGAGTGACGTGAGCCGGCTCTTCGCCCAGCTTTTTGCCCACAAACACAATCTTCTCGGCCGGCTCCAGCTTCAGGTCAAATTCTGGCATCGTTGCTCGAAATTAGTGATAAACCTGAAAGAGGGTTAGTGAGAAAGCTAAAAGGCAGTTAGTGATAGACCTACAAGAGAATTAATGATCAGCTTGAAGTTTTGCATAAGGTTAAAAATGGCATAAGATTTGAAAAATGGGGTTGAAATGAAAGAAGTACTAGATACCTACACCTTTTTTAGTTCTCTAGACTTTTTGACCAAAGAAAAGTTATGAAAATGCTCTAACCTACAAGATTACGTCACTTAAACACTACATAAAAGAGTGGTCAAAAAGTAAATAGAACTACAAACTCCCCCTAAAGCACAAAATACAAGAAATACGTCGAAGAACGACCGCATAAAGCAACCTACCGTTTGGGAAGAAAAGCCGAAGTTTGGAAGCAAACCGACCGACCGCAATGCTTTCGAGAAACCGACTGAACGCGAAATTTGAATAAAAATTCGGCGAAAAAGTACAATTTTGAGTTTATGTAAATTTTGGTGACAAGACATTGTTTTTTGGAATGAAAAGGGTTTTGAAAGTAAAAATTTTTTACTTTGTTCAGAAAGTATAGAGAAAGAGTTACTGCGGTAAAAAAATTTAGAGAAAATACAAGTTGCTCCAAAAATATAGAGAATAGTCTGAAGTGATCAGTGCAGGGCAGTATTGAACAGGGAGAGGGGTGAGACGGGAGAGAATCTACTAGCAAACAATTGGTTGAAGAAAGTTGTGGTACCCAGTGTAGCTTTTTTGAAAAAATATAAATACAGTGGAACTCCTGTATAACGAATCGCTCGGGAACTTGAAATTTGTTCATTATAAAGGGGTTACGTTATAGAGGGGTTTTAAATGCACTATGTAGTGGTTAAAATTTGTTCGTTGTACGGAAATTTCGTTATAGAGAAGTTCGTTATACAGGAGTTCCACTGTATTGGCGCAAGTTCTAAATATTTTAGATATGACGTATTTTACCTTACATTACTCTTCTGTTATTCACCATCATTTCTTTTTTCACTTTTAATTTATATTCACTATGATATTTATTAGGTTGTTCAAACAATTCTGCGTCTTCTAACCCCGTAAGTCTGCTTTGAGAGGGGGAACAGGATTATTTTAACAACCTAATACTTATCATAACTTTTTTTTATTTCTATTTATCATGCTTTATATTCACCATGGTATTTGTACCAGACTTACTTAAACCTCTATTTTATTATATTAACCATGCCTTTTTCAGAACGTAATGAGTATATTCGTGGGCTCCAAACCCGAAGTTCAACAGAAGGTGCGGTTGATGATTCCGAACCCAGAGAATGTGTGTTTCGTATCTTGTCCCGATGTTATTCATGCCGCCATCGCGCTTTTACTGCGGGAATCTACTGCGTCGTTGTAAATTGGTTTACTTTTTCGTTTTCTACCGGTATATTTTTCGATTGGTCTACCCAAATTCCGCTTTTTCGTATCTTATGTTGTTAACAACTAACTAGTTATACTACTCGATTACTATAGATATAACCAGTTATACCATGAACGTTGTTGTAAATGTAACTAGTTATACCATCAATACTGTTGTAAATATTAGGTTGTTCAAGTAATCCTGTGCCCTTTCAAAGTAAATTATTCTGGTTATGGGGCCAGAATTACCTGAACAACCTAATATACCGAGTATGTCATCTGATATAGGCGTGCTAGTTATACTACAGCCAATATCGGTGTAGATATACCATTTATACCGCAGCAAATATGGTGTAGATGTACTAGTTATACCACCTATGTCATTAGAGTTATATCCCTCATGTTACTATCAATATTATTGTCGATAGAACCAGTTATACTAACGCAACATAACTGTAGATTAACAAGTTATAACATACCCAATATTACCACAAACTAACTGGTTACACTACCCCCAATATTACTACGGATTCACTATGTACTCTTTCTTATAACAGTAAATTATTGTATCATTGTAAGGAAATAAACTTCAAATATTGTGCTTCGAATGTCATTTTACTTTTGGACCACTCTAATCTGGAGATATGGCATGATAAGGTAGGTAATTGCCATAACCAGCGACGTCGCTGGTCATATCATATCCCCAGAAAGTTATCCTTGTTCCTTATAACAGGATATGACTTTAAAAGCTTATATGAGAACTCTTTACATAAATTTTGATCCAACGAAACCTGTGACAATATACCTAACGACAAAAATGTAAAACATTTACTGGACCCGAAGTATAATATCGAAAAATCACAGGAATGTTGTAAAATTGTAAATGCTGTAAAGTATAGAGTTCTGTAATATAGAGTATGTTTTCAAACTGACAATATCATCAGCTACTACCTATGATACATAGATAACAAGAGAATGACAGAAGATATGACCAGAAATTTGAAATAATGTTGACCATCTAAATTACAATTAGATGATTAAAGATTATGTTAACCATCCGCAATACTATTAGGTTGTTCAAATAATTATGTGCCCCCACCTCCAAAATTTTCTGAGAGAAATGGCACAGAATTATTTGAACAAGCTAACAACAGAAGAATTAAAGACAATGTTAACCGCCCTCAATACTATCAGATGATTAAAGACAACGTTAACCATCCCCAATACTATCAGATAAAACCAACATTAAAGCTCCAATAAGCCCAAATTCAAGAAATCTCTCGTCTGACATTCTTCATAAAGTTCTGAAGCTGACTTTCGGTGAAATTCATAAAGCTGGCTGCCCGATTATATTCAACATAGTCACCTGATTGCACTGTGTCACTATATACGGCATTCAATATCTCAGCTGCAGCTCTGTCTGGAGTTCTGAAATTGAGCCGTTATTTAAACTATACTACGCTCATAATATGGCATAAATTTCATTATTATCAGCTTGCTATCCCGCTGAATTTTAGCCATTGAAGCGTGACAGCAATCGTGATTATACTGCGTACCTCTAGTAAACATACTAGTCTCTCTATTGAAAGAAGTCAACCAAAATGTTACCTCAAAATAAAGGGCAGAATGTTGTTGATCAAAGCCTTAGCCGGTCCAAACACATATCTGTACAGGCCTCCTGGTACTACTCCTGGATGAATACTGAACACTCGAAGTTTGGAATGTTCGTCAGCTAGTACTTGAGCGAGACCACAACAATAGAGGTTGACGGCTAATTTGGAGTCGGCATAGGACTTGTAGCCGTTGATGTATTCGCAAAAGGCGTGATCTGAAGGCAGTCTTATATTGTTTTGTTCTTTTATGCAAATTATATTACCCTATATTTAAGATCTTTTAAAAAATCCTCATTTACAATGCGAAATTTCATACTGCTTAAAAATCCATTTTAACATCAACTATGTCAACTATGCCATACAAAACATAATAAAGCGAATACAATTCCTAGCACAATACCTATACAAAGCTCAAAATTAACCATTTCTATCACAATATTCATAAACAACCTTTACAATCCCTAATAACACCACTTTAATAAGCAATAAACCTACCACTCTCCACAAAGATATCGCTAGTATCACCAAGACGACTCGTCGATGAAGACACAAAAACTGCATTTGGTCGAGAACTCTTCTCCATTAATGGCCTCAACTTTTCCAAAAGTTTAGCATGAGACAACAAATTGATTACAAAGTGCGGATCTTTTGAGTTTTTCTTCTGAAATGCCGGTTTATAATACATAACCGTTGTAACTACATAGCTTTTGGAATGGCATAAGTTTGTTCGACAAATGAGTAAAAATGTGAAACTTTGTGTAACTTTAGATTATGTGTTTAATCAACCAACACAATATAAAATTCTTTTTGAAATACGCCATAATCAAAGTGAATTTTCAACTTTTGTCATAACCAGGGACGTCGTTTGGGGGAGGGGTAGAGGGGGGGGTACCCCCTCCCCCAGAGCCAATCCGAAAAAAATTCCACAGGTATGTACCTGTACGTGCAAAAACGAAAAATAAAAATTTTGAAAAATCGGTCCACAGGTAGGACCTGTGGACGAAAAATTTTTTTGCGACCTCCCCCCCCAGAGAAAATCCGTAGCGACGTCCCTGGTCATAACAATCTTTGAAAAAATCTTTGACAAAAAACAAAGACCCCGGAAAAAAGTGCCACTAAAATAAGTGACAAACTTAAAGCATTTTTGACTTTGTTAGGTGCCTGCATAAATAGATCAACATCACTCAAACTTTCATGACTCTAACTATATTTTGAAAAAACAAGCAATAAGATAGGTAATATAATTCATACAGGTCTTCCAGTCATCTAAAATCCAAAGAAACAAACAAAAACTTACATCTAAAGGAGCATGCAACATCACTCCAGCCACAAATACAGCCAAGTCCAAGTTTGACAGATTCATTTCGTCTAACTCAACCAACGCCTTTTTCAAAGACTCATCATGCAGTAAATCACATTGAATGAACCGTAATTGATCAGGATTTGTTAGCACTAAATCCGGAGCTTTGATTCCAAGAGCTATCACTTCATATCCAAGGTTTAAAAGATGTTCTGTTACCTAAAATAATGTTGTTGTTCAATCTTGGTAACTTTAAAGACTTTTCGTGTACAAAAGATACTTTTTCTAAATAAAATACTTTATATACTTGTTTTATAAAGTTTGTAGAGTATATAAAAAGCTTTAAATTTCCAAGAACAGCTTTAAATTTTTTTCCGAACTTCTTCCCAAACCTACATGGATTCCAATAGTTCCATCAGCTCCAGTAACCAGCGCGAACTTTGGCCCCTTTGTTTCCACATCTTCAGTTTGTACTTTCTTCTTCCAACTGATAAACTTTTCGGTAAACGCAGAATCGCAGAAAAAGTCCAGTAAAAGCTCGATTATACAACAATATACAGCCAAGATGTAGGTCAAAATTATTACCAAGATGGGCCAAAACTCTCTTTTCGACTTTTCCATTTTGCCTTCCGGAAAAATTTAAAAAAGATTTTCAAAAAATAATTTTTATTTTTAGAAAACGAAGTGTCACTATTGACTTTTAGAGAGAAACTTTGACACTTCGTTACGCGTAAGCTAGTAAACCAATCAAATTGAAAGTTTGAAACTACAAATTACAAAATGTTAACTTTAATTTATTTAAAGCCTTGCTTTTTTTTAACACTACGTCAAAATTTATGTTTACTTGAAGTTTTTCATTAACAGTAACACATAACGGATGTTGTCCTCTATTCTTTATCATAACTTTTTTGAAAATACAGTGAGGTACGTAAAATTTGGTGACAATGCAGGTTATCAAGTTGCTAAACTAACACAATAAATTAAACTTTTTATTTCCCGGTATTTTCAGAGTTACAACGATTTTACTGTGAATATACTCTAATACTAAAAATCCAGACCGCTTTTAGTTTTCCAGCCATAAATTTAAACAAACTGTTTATATTCTAATTAAACCTTTAAAAATTTGTTCCCCATCAATTACAATAACATTTGTCCAAGTTTATTCAACAAATATTGCACAAAGCATCAAAAACCTACAACAACATAAAATCACAAAGAATAAACCCTATGTTTTGTCCAGTTTCGAGGTATTAAAGAAACCATATAACTCCAAATTAAACAAAAAAAAACAGTTCTGAGTATCATTAAAATCCATTCAAACAAACAATGGCACTATTCTTCATTGGCTTCAAATTCGATTTCCACCAAATAGCGTAGTTTTACTTGTTCTCTCGCGTAGACAATATATTCATTGTACATCAGATCATAGTCATCTGGGTTTTCTTTTTCGATGATTTTGCCGAGAGGCACCTTTACTTTGATTCCGTCGATTTTTCTAAAATTTTATTAATTATAATAATATTGGCCGTCTAAACAATATATACATAAATGTATCCACCATAGAAAAAAGCACCAAAACTCACAAAAATTCGCATTTTTTGGAGTCAGGTTCCATTTGACCAATACCTTTTGTGCTACTTATGCCTTCCGGCATCTTTGAAGCTTCATACTTTGCAGTTTTTAATTCTTGAGAAGTTCCTAACGCCACTTGTGACAGTAATAAAAAGCCAGTCTCTCCATGTTTGGCGTCACAATAATTGGCTGATTTTGAAGCACAATCAGCAAAGTATATTCCTTTTCCAAACATATGACCGGTCTGAAAAGTATATAACACTGTATTTTAAGAAATTAGAACATGTTATTCAAAGATTTATAGTTTCGTATTCAAGGCTGAAAATTTTCAAATTGCACAGTGCACTGCACCCGAAACGCAAACAATGTCTTTTTAGTGATTCGTTATCGAATGGTTTTCCGATAACTTGTTTCATTTCGTTTTCGTTTCTTTTTTTATTTTTCGGTCGGTTTTTTCTCTTACAAGCTCGATTTTGAGACTTATTGTGCTTTATTGTCTAATAAATAGCTAAAATTTGATCTTATGGCAACATTGATCAAATTATTTTTGGGTTATAAGAGTTAATTCTACGATTTTAACCATAAAATACTTTGTTTCTTGTTGTCTGTTACAGAAAAAGTTTAATCGACCTTTGGTATGTATTTTATATTATTCTTTTCACTTTTCAGGGGCAGATTAAATGAAGAAGAACAAAATGTTGCATAATTTAAATGGCTAAAGACATATTTCTGCACAAACATGTTTTTGTTACCTAAATTCAGATAAGGTTAATACATATCTTCAAAGGAAGTAAATTTACTCAAAAAATATATAATGTTTTACAAAATATATGCTTATTAACCTAATTTAAACTCTTTGTTACCTAAAATAAAGAAATAATAAGTTTTATTGCCTAAAAGAAATTTTGTTGAACCAATATGGCGCGGCCTTACGAAAACGAAATGCCACATTTATGTTTTTTTATTTTTTTCTTTTGCGTTCGGGTGCAGTGCAGTGCAAAACAAGAAAAAAAAGAAAATCAAAACTTAAAAAAGACTTACAATTGGAGCTTCTGGCGGAGCAATTTGAAGCCCTTTCAACAATATTCCAAACCAGTTCAGCAGCCTAGACCCATGCCATAACAATTGACTAAAATTTTTAGAAGATCAATCAAAATGAGACAAAACTCTTACTGATTATCAATATCACTTCTGAATCCGCCTTCTTTCTCCAGCTCAAACACATTCTTCAGCTTCATTTTGTAGCCTTTGTGAGTTGGTCCATGAGTATTTTTCAAATATTTTTCGATTGTTTTATAGGCTTTCACACTCTTGGCCAATGGTTTTAGGCCACAATTCAAGCGCTGATAATTTCTGTCAGATGGATTGACCTTTTCAATTTGTTTCTTCGTGTTTTCTACTGTAACTTCGGTTTGTACCAGGGCTTCTAATAAGCTTAGCTCGTCCTTAATGTCTTCAAATTCTCGGAGAGATGGTGGTTGGGCCATTCTGTAAATTTTTGTGATAATTTTAGGTAGTAAGTCGTTATAAACAGCTCAGTTATAAGCCAAAAACCCACTTGAACCTGCCATAATCAAAAAATGCAGCAAAAACTGCCTAAAAACTATCTTTTCAAAATAAACTCCTTGTAAAAAGCTTACCCAAAACAATGCGGTATCTTAGTGTAGTAATCACTGACCAAAGCATGAAACTCCGTTGCAAAAGTTTTGGTATTAATCTTCTTCTCGATTTGGCTCAACAACTTGTATCCAATCTTAATCTGCTCTTTGGTTATACATCCTGAAAAACAATTTTTAAACATTTATTAAGCTATTCATCATAAAAAAGAATTGCCATTTTTATCAATGCCACCCGAAAAATAACTTTCAAACTATTTTTCACTGCCATTCCTTACCCAATGGAGTTCTATTCGTGTCAAAATTCAATCGTTTCAAATGTTTTTCCATTGCTTTCAAATCCGATATCAAGTCGATGACACTTTTCACTTTCGGATCTAACGTGCAAGGTACTGCTTCATCCTCAATATCATCTCGTCGTTCTTCTTCATCCTGTCGAGAATAATCAACCGGTATCAAATCGTATTTACCCGGACGTTTTTCGAATTTTTCTCCAAACTTGTTTGACGTTTTGGCATGATATTTGGCTTCGAATTCGGATTTCGCTCTATCCAATGTTAAGGCTTCGAGCTTTGTTTGGCCCTAAAGTAACTTTTTTAGAGTTAAATAGCAAAATTTTAGTTGGATAACGTAGAAAAGACTTTAAACTAACTTAAAAATTTAAAATCAAGAAAGACAGATAAAATAACTTACTTTATATCCAACTCTTCCCCATCTATACCACAAGTTGTATTGCTTTGGAGACTTTTCGCTTTCCAACACTTGTAACAAGTAAAATTTGTTGTTGTTCTGTGCTATATTAGTCTGAAAACATCAATCACAACCTTTACTTTTATAGAATCAAAACAGAAAGCTATAGACACAATCAAAACATCATTTTTTAATAGAACACCTTCATCTTTATACCTATGATTACACTTTAACATAGAAACCATACTTCCGCCTGAATTTTCACATCAAAACTATTAATCCGTCTGAACTTTCACACCAGAAGCATCGCCTTGACTTAAAAAATTATCTTGTTGTCTAAAAATCAAAGAAAACATAATAAAATCTTACCTGATTCAGCAAAGCACTATAAATAAGTCCGTTTTCTTGATAAACAACAAATCCTAGAGATGGACATTCTGAATCGACTTTGATCACTTTTGGCACTGAAATTCCACGATTTATGAAGCACAGATAATAAATAACATTTTAAAATTATTAAGAGCACATAAAACGTTATGAATTATATAAATACAACATAATATAAAAAATACATATTTTATACCTTAAAACCAGCCTATTTTAAAATAACTTACACTTTTCGTACCTAAAATAACAATTCTAATACCCAAAAGTAGACTTTAATAATAACTTACAAACAATCTTCGACTTCTTGGCCACAACCTTTTCAAATTTAGCCTTCTTGGCTACATACTCATCGTTTTCCTTGTTATCTTCAACAACAACCTTCTTTTTTGCTCGACTTCTTAGGTTTGGCATTTTAAACCTGGACTTCTGAAACAATGAAACTGTAAAATATTGTGAAAACTAAAATTTAATAAATATTTTCTTGTATTCCACAAAAATATTTTTGTTTTTTTTTCAAATAATTATTTTGGCGCCAAGAACATAAGGCTTCGTTAGTCAACAATACTAACATAAAATTAAGAATTTTTAAAAGCATGCAGTATATAAAAAATAATAACTATCTTTCACAAAGATATGTAATTTGATTAAAAAACAGCGTAAAATTGTAAACTACGTAGACATGAAAAACGGGCCGGCCTTGAGCAAAATTTAGATCGGGCCGGGCTTGAAAATTGGGCCCGGCCCGGCCCGTTTCTCATGTCTAAAACTACGAAACAAACACTTAGCATACCACTTGGTCTCACGACGAAAACGCTTTGCGAAAATAATTCGTTTGAAAAATAATTTTTTCTGAATATTTTAAAATAAAATAATTCTAAAATATCTCGATAAATTTTAAAAGTCTAACTTATTTTACATTTATTTATTGAAATGACATCGCTTATCGAAGCTAAAGGCTATAAAATAGACAAACAAATTGGCAAAGGAGGTTTTGGTGTGGTTTATAAGGCATTTGACAAGTATAATAAGGCTGTAGCCTTGAAACAAAGCAATATTAAAGTAAGTATTTATGGTTTATATTTTTCTTTTATTTTTTCTTGTTTTAATGGATTTTAGGGTGTTGTAAAGGATGTTTCAAAGGAGAACATTATAGATTTTGCATATGATTTAAAGCTTATTTTAGTTTATTTTAGAATGGCAAAGAAAAAGGACTGGATTTAAAAGCCGAAGCTAGGTTTATGAGGATATTGAGCGAGGGAAAAGATTCAGAACGACACTATTTTGTCAAGTACATTGATTCGTTTGAAGATGGCGAAAACTTTGTACTTGTTATGGAATACATCGAAAATGGCAGTTTATACGAGTTCGTCAGGAAGGAACCGTTAAGTTTGGACGCTGGTAAGTATTATTGTTATGTTTTTTTTTTGGAATTTTAGAAGCGGTATACATTTATTTATTGACTTAGAAAACAGGAGATGAACGTTTTGGGTTAGCATGCGTTAACCTACGTTGTTATATGTTAATACCTGAAGGTACCGAAAAAAGTGTTTAGATATAAATTTAAGGTTTGTCAACAACATAAACTAATGCAGTTCACGGTTTTTAGTTTAAGCAATTTAAGTGTTAAGTTTGTTATTAAAAAGTTAAAACAATTTTTGTGTTTTTGATATATCTATTATAAGTATAACATGGGCATACGTTATGTTAAATGAAGAAATATAAAATTTATTTGTTTTGGATTGTAAAAGAGTTTATGAACTTGGTTTTTGTAATATTTGGGATTCGTTGAGCTGTTCTGTAAAAAGTTACAGCAGGTTTAGGTAACAACATTTCGATATTTTATTATTAATTTTTGTGGTGAATAAGGGTTTCATCACGTTTTTAAATGATGTGTTTTAATATTAATCAGCTTTTACTGTCTTTTTTCAGCAATATACGTGACTTTACAAATAATAGTGGCAGTACAATATATGCACGACAAGGAGATAATGCACCGAGATTTGTCGCCGGGGAATATATTGGTGGTTCCTCGATCGAATAGCAGATCCAAGTTTCTACCTAAAATCTGTGATTTCGGATTGGCCAAACAGTTGCCACGTTCTAAGGAAAAGAACTTTACTGTGTGTGGTACGCCGCAATTTCAGGATTTGTAAGACTATAACAATATTTTACACTTTTTAAAAAGATTTTGAATTTTGTTTAAAATTTTTATTTGTGGTGATCTTCTGATGCGTTTTTGTGTAAAAACAGCCTTCTAAAGAAACTTTCAACACCTCATTTGAAAACCTATGTTACAGTGAACACATGAAGAAAGGTTACGGACCAGAAATAGACTATTCATCAGTTGGTGCTCTTTTCTACTACATGCTTACCCAAAAGCCGATACAGAATAAAGTGGCATCAGTTAACGATATACGAGCCAAAATTGACAATGAAGCAGCAGTCAATTGGATTTGTCAGTTGGTAATGAAAGATGACAAATATGAACGAGAGTTTGGCATAAAGAAGACTTTGACTACGCCTGAAGGTAGGTTTAGAACGATTTTTTTTATAAAAATAGGATTTTTTGTTGTTTCAGCTAACACAATGAGATTTTTTGGTTTTTAGGTAACAATATTTGATTTTTTAGATGTTTAAATAATAAAATATGTTTTAGTTATTTTAGGTAACAAGATATGTTTTAGTTATTTTAGGTAACAAAAAATTATTTTTTTGGATGTTTTTAGATATTAGAATGCAGCTGAAGGCGATAGATTGCCGAGACAAAAGTATGCCACGCAGTTCAATCTCAAGTCGAATACGCTCCACTAGTCGTACAATACGAGAAAAGGAGAACATAGAGAACAGGGATTACCATGAATACAGGAGAGATCAATATTCAGATACACAACGGTTTAGAAATGATCATGAAAACAGAGGAAGATCGATGGAACGCAGAGATTATGGAGTGTGCAGAGAAAGAGGGAACCAGAGAATTGAGGTCAAAAGTAATGGTCAGGATTATAGGGAAGGATATGTTAGACAGGTAAGAGTGTTATTATAATGTCATTTTTAATATTTATTTTTTCAGCCAGAACGTCGAAGATCGTCATCAAGACAAACCGACTCCTATAGGCGATTAGATAGCCTTCAATTACCGACCAATGTAGAAACTCGAAGAGAACGACGCAACTCAGTACGGACGATACCAGTAGCTGAAGCTGAACTATCACGTAAGCCAAAGTCAGCGCCAGGACAGAAAGTGACACCATGGCCATTGGCTCACAATATGAATGATCTGTCGGAGGTTAATGTTGTCTTTGCTGAACCGGGAAGGGTAAGAGTATAAAATTTGGATTTTTTGTAATGTTATTGTAGAGAGTAGTTTCACAATCAATTTTTTGAAAATTATGGTTTTATTAGGTTGTTCAAGTAATTTTGGGTTCTTAATCTATATTCTTCACTATAATCTTGACTTTACTCTTAACCTCACAATTGTCTGTTCTCTGATTCCCTCTTTCTCTGCACACAGAAAGAGGGGATCATAGAATTTGTGTGTAATATTTGGTTGTTCACTTAAAGTTGCCCTCTTAGTTTAACATACAAAAAAAATAATTAAAAAACTTTTTTTATTTTTCAGGTACTCCTAACAAAAGAAGGCTCATTATGTACAATAACGATAGAAGTTCACAATTCAGATGAAGTGATAACAAAGATAGTAAAACTCAACAACGCCGGCGAATCCTCACAAAACCTGAACGTATACGAAGTCGAAGGCCGACACAAAAAACGCACCATAAACGACCCACCAGTACCAGTAGGACCAAGAACCAAAAGTGTACTATCAAGTCGGGAGTTGGACAAATCGCCAGAGTTAAAAACGATCTATGACAAGTGTAACAAGTTCGTGTTATGGTGCAGGAATCGACAAGCACGATGTCAGTTCATAGACAACGTGAACAAGGTATACGGGGATGTGAAGATAAATGGCAGAGTGGAGATACGGTGGAATGACAGAACGATCGAGGTGGACAGAACAAAGGAGGACCTGATCTTGGAGTCGGTCAAGGGCGGGAAGTTTACTTCGGGTAGGTTATTTATGATTGGTGGATTATGAGGCTTTCAATCGGTGATTTAGGTAACAAAATTTTCAAAAAAGTGATTTTAGGTAACATTTTTTCTCAAAAAATTATTGTTAGGAAAGGCTCATAACGAGCGTTTGACATTACAGTAGAGTATTTACACAAAAAATACTCCTTTCATAAAATGACCAATTTTCAGGTGAATATGCCTACCTACGACAAGTCGGGCGAGATCTTTTGAACAAAGACCGCAGAGCACAAAAGTACAAAAACAGTTTACAGTACAATCGAAATCAGGAAGCTGTGTGAGTTGGCAAGATTTCCGGCTTCAAGTGATCTCAACCTTCTAAACAATCACGGTTTAGAATTTGTCAAAAAGCTCCTGATGCCATTTTCAACGAAACATTGAAGAGATATCACTGATTTTAATGCGCATCATTGTTAACTGATGGTAATTTGTATATACAACTTGTCCATAAAACGTTATATTGTATTCTTTTTGTTACTTTAATGATCCTTACAAGGAAAGTTCCCGACCTGCCCCACTTTGAGTGACTTGAAGCTTTTCATTTAGAAAGATCAAGTAAATACAAGATTTTTAGCAAATTTCTAAATTGCGCTTTCTAGGCAATCTCGAGAAAATTGAGATCAAAAAATTACATTTTGAATTCCCCGCTAAACTGGCATTCTCAAAACCCAAAAGCGCGAGCTAAAATTTTTTATGGGTACTATTGGTGGTACAAAGAATTCATATAAAAATTTTGAGCTGATTCTGGGCGTGGCAGGTTTGGTACTTTTCCTGTTAGTAAAACAGTTGGTGACTTTTTAAAAATTTAAAAATTCTGCCATAAAAATAATAATAAAAATTGAAATTTTGAATCAAACGAGTTTTGCTTACAGCACGATAACATTTATTAAACTTTAAAAAAACAATTTTAACAATAAAACAAACAATTAAAATTACAAAAACATATACAACATAATCTCAAAAAATATATTAGCCACAGATTGTGAAAATTAAAGAACCGAGATTACAATACACGGAATTGCAATACCTATGAGATCAAAAAATACAAAACAAAGAAATATCTAAAAATGCAAGATGAGGCATTGATTTAAAAAAAAATTAAAAATTTAGTAGAACTCCACTTCCAAAAGAAAAGCCATTCTGACTTGAGACTGGTCGTAGACAACGTATTCGTTGTACTGAAGGGTATATTGATCAGGTGATGGTCTTCGGACCAATTTTCCGGTTGGTACAAGTAAATCTCTCTCACCATAACATCTGAATACAAAAATTTTAAAACTATCATAAAAGTAAAATGTGGAAATTAGAATATGTAAACTGTCGTATCTTTGAATTAAAATATAGGGCCCTTTCATGTCTATTTGACAAGACCTTTAAGCTTTAGAAACATACAGCTGTGCATCATACGAAGCAAATGTATGTTTTCCCATGCCCGTAACACTGTGATATTCATTTTGTAGCTGTGTAGCAGAGTAGTCACCTTTAATCAGGTTCTTGCTCTTTCCCAATGCCACAAGACATAACATCAAATAGCCAGTACCACCCCGTGGAACGTGACAGTACTGCGCAGCCTTAGTCGAGCAATCAGAAAAGTAAATTCCTTTACCAAACATGTGGCCGCTCTGAAAAATGCTTTTCGTAGTCAGTAAGAGGTGAAAGTAGTCTTTTTTCATATTTTTAACAATTTTTTAATTCACCGAAGAAAAAGGAATAAAGATGTCCTATAAATATATATTACAACATACCATTGGAGCTTCAGGCGGAGCTTTGTTCAAAGAACACTGTAAGATAGCACTGTAGCTTGTGGTCTTGGAGCCGTGCCACAGAACCATTCTGAAAAACAAATAATTTTTAATTTTTTAAAACCTTTTAAAACAAACTATTGTACCACTACAAGTTGCCCCTCTATATATTCCAATTATAAGTCACTGTAATTTCAATAACAAAAAAAACCTACTCATTGCCCATGTACGGATTGTATCCTTCTTTCTTGTTAACACGGAAGATATTTCTCAATTTCAACGAAAAACCGTGATCTCCTTGACTGTTCAACAAGTAGTTCTCCAAAATCTGGTGCACGCGACTGTTCCGGTCCAGAAGTTCGATTTCACATTGAGATTTCGACAGTAATTGGCTCGCTTTATCGCCTTAACTCTGGTAGGCTTGTTGAAGTACCATAGCCACGTATAGATTCTTCAATAACCCGGCTTCGCGTTCAATGAAGGCTCGGTCAATGAAACGAGTATCTGGGGGTCTGGAAGTCGAAGAAAATATTAAAAAGCGATGCAAACTTGATTATTTTACAATTTTTAAGGTTTTCTTGTAAAAATAAAAAATGTTTTCTAGAAAGGCCCGCAATTTTTTGGTTTTTAGACTATTTCAAACTAACGTAACTTTGCGAGCAATCATCATATCAACATAAAAAATTTACGGTAATCTTGGGATAGTTCTGAAATAGTCATGGAGTGTGGATTGAAATGCTAGGCTGCGAATGTCTCCTCTCAAGACATATTGTTCAACTTGAGTTAGATGTTGATAACCTTTCATGATAAAGTCTTTTGTCAGACAATCTGAAAAATAATGCCGAATTTCACATAACTCAATGTTACACGTAACTTAATGTTAACATATAAAGTCCTATCAAAACTAGTTTCAAAAACATCAATTTTTTCAAAAATGAGAAAAATTTAAACAAAAACCGCACAATTTATGAAAATATTATATATACAGGTGTAACTGCAACGTTTAATGCCAAAGTTGGTAAATTGACTCCGAAACAATTCACTTTCCTTTAAAACAAGCGTCGACACTTACGCACAGGGTATTCATTAACATCGAAATTCATAGCCAAAAGTTCTCGCTTTATTTTGTCCATGTCACCAATGTTTTCCATCAGCCGTCTGACATCATTTGTTAAAGTAGCCATTGTAGGCTCGAATCTTAAAATGTTATTTTCTTGACATGAAGCATTTTTATTATGCTATTCATATTTCCTACATTTACATCAGTTTTAAAAATATTGATTTTTTCATTCAATTTTTGGAAAAAAAAAGAACTCTTTTTTACCATAATGCAAGATACAGTAACAATCATACTATAAACAATTAATCAATTATGGTGCTGGAATAAGTCTTTTTAAAAGCTACTATACAGAAAATATTTAAATACGGCTTGCAACTTAGAAAATCATCCTCAAAACTTAAACCTTTGCCGACTATTTGTCAGCCAAACTGAGAAGTTGAATGGGCAACTATCGTTACCCAAGCGACTGATCAGGAACAGGGGCATCCCTGCCTTTTGTATTCGGCCGGCCTTGTTTCTCATATCATCGACTGCCTCTTCAAGAGGGTTCGATGTCTCGCTGAAACGTTGTAAGTATTATAAAAAGCGGGAAGAGAATTCTAGGAGAATGCATTTTCGGACTTTACGAGGAGGAACGTTATTAAAAATACATTATGATGTAAAGTCCTAAAAGATTGATACTGGAAAGCTAGGGTTATACTTATAGCTTATAGTTACTATCAAGTAAAATAAATTAAAAGTTTTTTCAAAAAAAAAAGAACGTATACCAAATATAATTACGTAGACGCCGACCGATCGGCAGCTAAAAGGCGAAGAGACGATCCGAATACAAATGTGGAAGGAAGCTGATCTGTTGGCGCTCTTATCGAGGCTTTGATTAGCCAATTTGGCCAATTCTGCTTTAATTTGAGTTTAATTTGAGAAAGAACACTGTGAATTCAACTAATTCATATAAATTAGGCGTAAACAAACACTTGACTTAAAACTATTTTTGCGTCAACTCTTCCTGTTTTCTAATTTTTTCTTTTTTTTTGCAAATTTAGGTTTTTTGCCTTCAACATGGTCTATCGCAAGTACAAAGCGTTGAAACAATGGGGCAAGGTGAACACTTTGTTGTTCAAGCAGATGCTAACGGCTAGGAACAAACGATCAGCGCCTTTATTTGAAGTTCCTGAGGCATTGGTTGAGAAAGGCATAGAAGTGCATGATCCAAACGATCGAAACTTTCTCAAGCCCAAGGAAGACTTTCAGGTCAACCATCCAGCTTTTCGAGAGCCTACAATCAAGGTATTGTTTTAATTTTATTCTTTATGAGTTTAGATACAATAAATCAACTCATAAGTTGTATTTTACTTTGATAGAAAAGGTTAATAAACTGTAATAAACTGTAATATCGGAAAGCTTGACGATTGAAGTTAAAAGTGCATTCTGAGACGAGGTTGTCAAGATTCTTAAAAAGGTTTCTATTTATTATCCTTAAAGCTTATTTCTTGTTCAGGATCATCCACTATACAAAAATCAACGAGCGTTTTTGTTCGAAGGAAACAACCCCTTCTCTGATGGTGTAGATCAGGCTTGTGCTTTGATTGGAGCGACAAAGCCAAAGTCGTTTACGGAGGAGTTGTTGAAGGATAAAATGACGTTTCCGGAAGATTTGGAAGAGCGTGTGAAGGATGGTATTATGTGTGGAGAAAGATACGATCCAACCTTGGTGCGCTTGGAGAAATGGCACGATCCGATCATCTTCTGGACTATTGGCCAAAGATTTTATGGTACTCCCGTGGAGAAGAGAAGGTATAATTTTTTACCAATAGTTTTTTATGGTTTAGGATGGTTTTTTGGGTTTGAAAAGGTCTTTTTGACAAAGAGTATTTGAAAAGTTGGAAAAAATTTCGTTTCTGTTTAAATGGCAGGTATAAGTGCCTAAAAAATATTTATTTTTAATGGTTAATTTTTTAGTCAAATAATCTTGGAGCAGTTTTACCGCCAAATCTTGTTACTATCGCCAAAGGGACATTTCTCTGAAGACAATGTGTAAGTTTATTATGTTATTTTAGGTTTTTGTTTTTTTGTTTAGTGTTCTGTTTAAAAAAGGTTGAACTTACTTTTTTTGTAGTTATATTTATGTTTTTAAAGCATTACTGATGGTTTTTCAAGATTTTTTTTGCAGCGCCGACTACAACCAGTCGATAAGTGCCTACCTACCAGCTGATCTCTTTGGAGCTGCCATGCCAGCTGTTTTTCGATTAATTGCACCAACACTGATCCAAAGGTCAGTACCAGTACCATTAGTAGCAACAATAGATCAAGTTGAAGCTTCAAAGACGGAAATTGTACCTGATATATATCCAATCTCACCACTGATTGATTTAACAAAGGGCAAGATATATAATGATACCACTGTGGTGCCGAGGGGCATTCTGGATCTTCATCTTGATACTGTGTTCTTGACTCAACCTTTGAGACAGAAATATCCTTGGACTACGTAGGTTTTGAGCGGTTTTTTTAGGATAATATTGATATTTTAGGGATTTCTGAAGGTTATTGGGATAAAATTGACTTTTAGGTAATAATTTGTGCATTTTTCATGTAAAATACAACTTTTTTAATACTTTAGGTAATACATTTTGATTTTAGATATAAAAAAGGCACGAAAATGATATATTAGGTAACAAAATATTTTTAGAAATTAAAAATTTTTTAAATAATATTGTTGTAGTGAACAAAACGCAGCAAATGCCATAACTTCGGCATTTATGTTGGCATTGGCCCAAGCTCACCGGCATGGACAAACCGACAAATTGGCCAAGCCAATTGTGGCCAAAGCGGTTCAACTGGATCGTGGAAATGTTGATTTGGCAGTGGTTCAGTTGAACAACTTGGATTTGAATGACACTGAAGGCGTGAAGAACATGGTTTGGCTGGAGAAAGGTGGGTAATATTGGGATATCTTGTAGTTTTATGTTACTATAGGGTATACGCTCGGATAATATTAGTTTATAAGACTTAAAATGACATTATGTGGACTGGCTTTTGAAAAAATTCTGAATATTTTAGCTCTACCCTTGTACAAGCCAGTAAAACACATTGAAAATCTGGAGAAATTGGACAATGTTAACGTGGAAACATTCAAAAAGATGGCCAACTTGCTGTTATACTGATGTTCGAAAGCTATTTTTTGTTATTTTAGGTTGTTTTTGTTGAATAAATTTTGAAAAATGTGAACTTCAGGTATTATTTGATGTTTATGTTGTGTTCCTTGCAACTTTTAACTATTTTTTGTTATGGTTAATTTTAATTTGTTAATGGTGTATGTTGCTACACAAAATTTTTGAGACACCGTATGTCTCAGTTTTTATACCTTTTTAAATAACATATTTTAACATTTTTAAAAGTTTTATTGACTAGAAAGTTGAGAATTTTAATTTTACAATCTAGTTTCAGCTAATGTCAAAACCAAATGTCATATTTGGAGCCAAAACAGCCATACACTGGCCTTTCAGAGCATTCATCCCAACTTTTCGGAGGAATAATACCTACTTATGGCAATTCAAACCTGCCATATGTAACACAACATAACTACGCTTTGTATCGGAAACAACTTTTATTAGCATCACATTGTCTTGGACTACCAGGACCATTAATTCAAATTGAAGCTGATGATGATGAACATCGGTTAAGACGGCTGGTACGAAGAGAAGTGGCTAGTCCGAAGAGTTTTGAACTGGAAAATCGGAATTTGATGGTTTGTCAACAGGACAGTGTAAATGGTTACTGTAATTTTGCTGGAAATGAAAATTATATTTAATTTTTTTCATAATTTTTAAAAATTTTTAAGTTTTTAAAAAATTTCAAAGCTTCATACTTAAAATAATAAATATTATCCAACGACAAAAAGATATTAAACTACTTAATAAACCAAAAGAACTTTTTCAGAATCAATCAACAGTAAAGTTATGGACCGTAGACGACAATTCGACCAACAAAAACCTACTACAATATGAGCTAAAGTATGAAATACCACCGAATATCCAAAAGCCAACCAAGTTTTTAAATATTGGAGATGTTCAACCTATAAAACAAATCAAATTGCCAGCTCAACCAGTAGAATTGGGACGATATGATAAAGATACCCCCGATATATTATTCATAAGAGATGTTGCTGGACTTAAACTGGCCAAATGTCATGATGATAAGGATATTGAGGTAAAATGATTTATGTATCTGCGGCTGGATTAATTTTTGAAGCTTTTTTTAGTTTTGGCAGTTTGAACTTTGTTTTGGTTCAAAAGTTTTGGGCCTTTTTGCACAGTGTATCCATTTTTGAGGGACTGCACTGTGCAGACCTTCAAGGTCTTTAAGTCAATATAACTGTTGTATAATCAAATTATAAAAGGTTATGTTAGTATAAAAATGTTAACTAATACTTTGAAAAGTTAGAAAACAGCATTTTAGGTAACAAACATATTAAACTACAAAGTAAGTTCCTACTGCAAGATACCCTACATGGATGAGATTGCCATAACAGATGAAAATCGAAATGTCTTTTTTGGTGACATCAAAGAGCAGGTGAATATGAGCAGAATTAAAAGTGATGAACCTATCAGGCTGGTAAGTTTTGTCATACCTTACTTTGAAAGGGCTAAAATACGACTTTTTGCGCTATTTTTGGATATAAAAATGCCATTTTTAGCTATAAATCATGACATTATGATGCCTAAAAATCAATTTCCAGATATGCCCAACCGACTGCCCAGCCGAACTTATGTTAGCCGCAAAAACCAAGATTTATCAATCTGATTTTCGAACCTCCACCAAGTACATCGAACCCATATTCAACTTGGACGTTGATGCCAAAACGTCAATATTGAACTTGAGTCAAGAACGAATAGACTTCCTAACGGGGCGAGAGATCATCAATCATTTTCGACCGGTCGATACAACAAAAGAACTTTATATGGTTACGGGAATTCAAAAAATACACCTGTTTGATCGTCGAATGCCAAATCAGACCATATTATCCATGGCGCATTTTGATATGGATGGCGGGGATTATGCTCAAATTGTAGGTTTTACTCTGTGAATGATTGGAAATTGACATGTAAAGGACTAAAAGCTTGATATTGATAAGGAAATCACAGTTTTTATTCAGAAGTTGTCTTAAAGTTTTTGAAATTTTAAATTTGCCCGCTTTTCGGCAACTTTTGGCGTTGTGTTTTAAAGATGTTTTTAGGTTTAAATTGGGATACTGAATGACAAGAAAAGTTTAATTTGATCCTATTTTCTTTTTTTAACTAAAAATTGTTTAAAATTTGTAATTGCGCACTTTTGGCAGTTTTTGGCATTGTGTTTTTTGGACATTTTTAGGTAACAAATGATACGATAACATACTTTTTAAAGCTTTTAAGCCTAAAAATTAGTCTTTTAAACCTAAAATTTTAGTTTTAAAGATTTTTTAAAATTTAACCGTTTTAAAATTCAAATTTTAGTCCGATCCTTTATACGACCCTACCTCCAACCTTCAAATCTACAACTACTTAGCATTAAACCATTCAATAAGGCCATCAATATCATACTGGCCGATTGGATTCAACCAAACTGAGCAAATTTGCTCTTCAATGGGACCATTAACTACTGTAACATCGCCAGAATCTATCATAAATTACTGTAAAAACCACTTCACATCTTCTCCACAACTGTCCGAGTTCGAAACGGACGAAATTCCAAAAGTACCACACGCTTTTTACTGTCAAATCATGGATGACAGCCGAGCTGTGGTGTTCAGCCAACAGAATACTGGTCAGATATGGGTGAATGATATCATAGTAAGTGGATGTGAACAAGATTCTGAAGAATATAAGGCAATTGTTGATGATAGGGAGGTGAATGATGGGAGAGTAAGGCAGGTCAAGGTGTTTTTGGAAGATCACTCGGTGGTAGATGAACTGACGAAGAAGATGAGCGAGGACTTGGTCATGGAGAAGGAGGAGATCATGAAGGTAAGACGAGGTTTGGAAGGGAAAAGATGGATTTTGGAGAGAGAGAATCGATCAAAAATTGATAGAAGATGGACGTGTTAATCTATACTTTATTTAGCGGTCAAAAAGTCAGTGGAAACCCTTAAGTTCTCAAAGTTTTCACTGAAAAACAAGTTTTTTTCACTAAAAATTCGATTTTTACTCTTATAATTAGTCAAAACTTGATGATTTGAACGAAAAATCTTTTGCAGGTAGACCGATCAGAAGCCAGTGGCCAAATCATGGCCAAATACGATCACTGGCTAGAGAAATACGACAAAAATCCTCCAGAATTGCTAACGTTGGACGATGTTCTCCATTCAGATGTCGAGCCAATGACCGAAGATCTTGCCAAACTTAAACTAATCAAAGAAGCCAAATCCGAAGGCCATCTTTTGTCTAATGTGATTCTGAAGACCGTGAAGAAGGCCAACGATGCTTGGGAAGAGAAATACTGTCAGAATATTGATCGTATTATCGATATCAATGAAAAGAAGCCAAAGATTCTGAAGAGCCAGAAAATAGAGCAGAAAGTGTTGGATTTCGAGGCGAATGACAGAGGAGATTATACTGGATGCGGAGAATTCGATAATGATGAAGACGATTGAAGTATAAGAGAGAAAATAACGCGGGTGTAACTGAAACGAGTATTATTTTATGAGTAATATAATTTGAAATGGTCTTAATACCAATGTTTTGTAAATAAATTGATGAACTTGTTAAAATTTATATAATAAATGTCCCAAAGGTCAAAATTGTTAAGATTTTGAAAAATACGTTATTTTCCATCTTACCATAGCTTTTCAGCGGTATTTTTGCGTCAACTTTCTCTCTTTTTCTATTTTAGCGTCAAGTTTTTCCCCAAAAATTATGTTTTCTGAAAATTAAAAATATTGTAGAAGAACGCGAATATTACCCACAAAACCAAATAAATTCAGCACATTTCTGTAATATCAACAATGGATCCTTGTGAACCTTCTACATCACAAAAAACGTAAGTTAGCTCATGTTTTCATCGATTATTCCACGTTTAGATATGCGACATTAACAACGGTCGAACCGACTTTTGTTCACATTGAACCGATAGATGTTGCGGCCCAAAGTATAGAGCATACTGAAGGAAATGGATTTGAAAATGAAGAATTGGAGAATGTCTTTGATAACGTCAACGATATAGCCCAAATGGGAGAACTTGAAACGGTAAATATTAAGTCAAGCATTAAAATGTTGTGATGAACTTTGTTTGTATTATAAATTTTTGTCGAAAGTAGGTAGAAACTTGGGATTTTAGGGGCATGTACAACTTTTTATGCTTTAAAAAACTTCCTTCAGCAAATTTTAAAATTTTTAATAGATAAACTCTAAGAAACCCATTGTTTTTTTTGCAGATGCAACTTCAAGGAAAGCCAGAAGAGGATGAAAGATATCATACAGCCTATCTAAAACGTATCGAGACCATTCGTGATGTTATAGAAGAGAAACCCATTTCAGAAGCAAAGGATTGGAACACGGCTGATTTGGGTGCTCTATACTTTCGACTTCGACATTCGAATTGGAATGAATATAGTGTACAAAATTGCCTGAGTGTATTCGATAATACAAAGGCGGAAGAGATCGCTGCCATCATAGATTCGTTGAAAGAAGTTGTTTTAGAGGCTGAAGAGTTGAGAATTCCTTGGAAATCTGTCATTGGAAAGGAAGATTTGTTAAACGAAAGGACTAAAGGCAAGTTTTTTTGAATTTTTGTTTGTGTTTTAGGTATTGAAATTGATGTTTATATCATTGGCGTCAAACGGAAGGTATAATAACATCAAATTCTTGTAGATATGAAAGGAAACGAAGAAAAAGCCTTATCACGCATCCGAGATCTGACTAAAATGATGTCGATCAAGAAGAAGACTCCGTTTATGATGTCAGAAGTTTTGGCCAATGCCATTTCCGAGCTGAAAAGTGAGAAAAAAGCTCAGAAAAGGAATGCCAAAGGAGATGATGCGAATGCTGTCAGGCTATCAGAAGATATCTTATCACCTGCTTGTGAACATACTGGAAAAGTCAAGTATGAGGCCATCTACGACTGGCTGGAGAACTTGAGCTTGATCAAGTCGACTAATAAGCTCAGAGCGTAAGTTTAAAGTGTAAAACTCTACCTTACAGTAGCTTCCAAAATCTAAAACACGCTAATTTCAGGACAGAAAGCGCTGTAGTCCTAAAAATAATGGACGAAATGCAGGAAATGGTCGATAATTCCTTCAACGACCATGCCGACTTCCTAACTCAATTCTTTTCCGACCTAACCGACCAGTCGGCAACAGATCTGTCTTGGGTGGAAATGCCAGAATCAGATCAACTGGCTCAACAATATTGGAACTTTTTGAATTTGCCCGAGGATTTCTTCGATTTGTCACAATATATTAACCAGGAGGGGCATGGTGCTAAGGTGAAGGATGAGGGTAATGATGAGGATGTAGACGTGGTTAATATGGAGGTGGCAGAGGATGTTATTGTAGAGTAGTTGGGAGATGGGGGAATGGTTTGAGAAGTAACCGAGAATAGAAGATGATTTTATAAGTAATCGGGTTGTTTTATGTTGTAGTTAATGTAAAATTGTATTTTTTATTGTTATTTATTGTAAAATACGACTGATTATTCTGAACGGATTTAAAAAAATATAGGAGTATTTTGAATAAGAAAAATAATTAAAAAGTGGCTTAAACCATCTAAAACAACAAGAAATAAGAGGTCAATGACGAAAAATTCTTTTGTAACGTGATATTATAGTAGAATATCGCTTGTTACCGCAAAATATTGTATTTTAATTCACGTTACGTTACATATTATACACTACTACACATTACTGTAAAAATATTATTATTCACTTTATGTACACCGATCGGTAAGACAAGTGGTTTTGACGCCATTTTCTCCGATTCTGAATCCGATTACACAGCCTTTTAGTGTGGCTCCAGATGCTACAGGACAACATTTTTGATGGGCATCACAACCTTTGATATCGGATTCTAACAACGGTGTTGGGACGTGGGTTCTGGGGGTTTCTTCTGTATTCTGAAGGGCATCGTGATGAGAGATGGGATTCTGAAGGCTGTTTTGAGAAGGGTTCTGATTCTGAAGAGTAGTGGGAATAGAAGAAGGATTCTGAAGGCCTTTGTGATGAGAGCTGGTATTCTGAAGACTATCGTGAAGCAATTTCGGATTTTGAAGTCTACTTTCAAGTGAATTCTGACCCTGTAAGCCACCGTACATTGTCTCTGGGCTCTGTAGCTCACGGTGAAGCCTACTTTGGTCTTGTAAGTTCACTGAAGGTTCTAACCTCAACTTATGACTGTTTTCACCATCGGATTCTGGATTCAACGGTAATTTTCTGATGTTCAGGCCTCGTTTCGCACCATTGTTTGTGAATTCAGTACCAGAAGGAATAAAAATGTCGGCTTTTGGTACACCCTTTGGTACTTTTGATACCATACTATTACTTTTTTTGCCTTCTGGAGTTTTCTGTTCAGAAGCTGATCCTCTTGGTGCCCTTTGATCAAAAGCTCTTCCTTCTGGAGCACTTTGATCAAAGACCGAACCCCTTGGTACCCCATTCTCACCAATACCTCCATCTGGTAGTCTACCAACACTGTATGGCCCTTTAACAATATCCAATCGACTAGGATCATCCCTATTGAACTGAATATGATCTACATCACCTTTGAAGCCACGAATCTCTCTATTGGCTTCACGTTCGGCTTCGGATTGAGCTTGTTGAAAGAGTTGAAGCTCTGCCGACTGTAGCCCACTTAACTTGAGGTCTTCTGGCTTCAAGTCTCCTAGGAATGGAGTTTCTTCTTGAGTTTGTTGATCTACTTGTTGTTGATGAAGATGATCTTGATCTGAATTTTGTTCATGAAGGTTTTCTTGATCTACAAGTTGTTCATGACCATTTTGATGATTAAAATGTCCTCCGCGTTGAGCTACATCTTGTCTATGATGATTTACATCTTGTGTACGATGATTTTTAGTTTGTTCGTTCGAATTCAGATTCCCGGTTAATCCAGCGTGACGATGTGCTTCTTCTGGGCGTATCTTCTTTATATTCGAGTGAATATTGAAGATGTTTGGTTGGGGGTTGATTATACCTAAAACATCACAATATTAGAGCTTCAAAAAAGTTTTTTTTCAAAACTAAACATTTTTTAAATTTTCAAATCCAGCAGATCCATTAATTCTTTCGCTTTTGAAAATTTTTTAAAGATAATCACCGTAACATACCATCATCTTCATCCGGAGTCCCAACATGTCGACTTTGGTATGGTGGGCCAAAATAACTGACTTCCTCTTGATTACTGTAGTCATTATCACCAAATAGACTTCGTTCTCCTTGCTCAGATCGTCGTATGTCGGACTGAACGTGTTGCCCCGCTTCTTCGAAGGTCTGGGCTACTGGCTTTGGGTCTAAAAGGATTTTTTGATTTCAAAATACAAGGTTGTTCAAAAAGTAATGAGCTATGATCATATTATATTTGGTTGTTCAAATAATTCTGAGCCTCTTTAGATCGTTCAAATAATTCTGTGCCCCTAACCCCGAAAATTTGGTTTTTAGAAGGAGCACAGAATTATTTGAACAACCTAATATTTAAAAACTGAAAATTTTTAAATCGGTCAAAAAGTACGTAGAAAAAATCTTTTAAAATTAATTTTTAAACGATGTGGTCGAAAAGTCCGTAGAAAATAGATATCTGTACTCTTTTACACCCATATTAGCTGTTTTCACCAACTTTTTGACCGAAAAAGATAAAAAATCTACTATAATATACTGCCCCAAACGTACCATGTTCACCTTGAAGCAACTCCAACTCATCATTGAAGGATTCCGAAGATATACAAGGCACTCTTTCTTGATTCGAATCACAGTTTGAGCAGTTCCTAGACCTTGTTCTGGTCAAAGACCAATCACAATCACTCCATTCGGTCCAATCATGTTGTACATCGTCTCGCTGCCAGCCTGAATTTGAATTATTGATAATCTTTAATATATTTCAACTAAAAATGATTACTTTTTTAAAAAAAATGACATTTTAGGCTTTATTCAACCCTTTTTAGGCCTAAAAATGATTTTTTTAAATTTCCAATTTTGTTATGTAAAATAATGTTTTTTTCCCAAAATTTACAAACTTTTGGTCGTATTTTCCATTTCTAAGTTCAAA
This sequence comes from Bursaphelenchus okinawaensis, assembly GCA_904066225.2. NCBI lineage: Eukaryota > Metazoa > Nematoda > Chromadorea > Rhabditida > Aphelenchoididae > Bursaphelenchus > Bursaphelenchus okinawaensis. The sequence goes on along the minus strand of CAJFCW020000006.1, from coordinate 8,357,964 downwards.
ATGGTCTTTCTTTTCATTTTTCAACCAGTTGATAATTTGTTTCACTTTTCTACCGGTCGGACTTCCACCAATCCTCTTGCCATTCAAATGGCAACCACTAAAAGATCGGCCAAGAAAATAAAAGCAGGACCGACTAAAGTAAGTTTGTCTCATACTATAAGTTGATACTGTTATAAACTGCCACATTATTTATAGAAATCGACATTTTATTTTTGTTATCATTTCTTTCAGGACGAAATCGGAGACACCCCAGCCGACTTTATAGCCGTGGCAGCTCGAGTCACTTCTTCATCAGCACGGCACGTTCAGTTCGAATCCGTAATGAATACGTCCCGTCTAGCGATGACCGCCTTCATGGAGCTACGCGACAAAGACGACGGTCGACTACCAGTACCAGTCTTGGACAAGAAGCGAATCAAGTTGAGTACGAAGATATCCGGAGACAAAGACTTTTACAACGCCACCTATCTGTCGCTGAACAACGAGGACTACATCATAGCACAAGGACCACACAAGGACAATGTGGGACAGATGTGGCGGATGGTGTACCAGGACGGCTGTCAGTTGGTGGTGTGCACGGTGGATGAGAAGTCGTTCTCAGACTCCGATCGTGCCAAAGTTTTCAACTTCTTCCCCTCAGGCGAAGGCAAAAGCGTACAGTTCTTGGGATCACGCTACACCGTGAAGTGCAACAAGAAGCAGGATCAAAAAGGTTTCGTCATCTACGATCTGACATTAACATCCACCGATCAGTACGAACGAAATGAAGAAGCCGAGAAGGAAGGAGATGATAAGACAAGATCAATAACTTTGATTCATGTTTATGATTGGAAGAACGATCAATGGCCGAATTTGGACATGCTAGCCACCGTGCTAAAGGCGACCTGGGAGGCGGAACAAAAGATTGTGAAGAATGTCAGTGATGAATATATACCACCGGTCGTTTTTGTGGGACATCATGGAGTCAACCGGTAGGTTATTGAAGTGTTTTTAAAATTTTTAAATTTGCCAAAGTTAAAACCAAAAAATTCAAAAATTTTTCTTTCAGCTCATGCGCAATGTGGGTGATGTTAATGACATCAAAGCAGTGCGAACGCCGCGATTCGTTCGATATCGACCAAATAATGAAGCAGCTGGTTCGAGTACGACCTGGTGCTTTCAACGATAGAGCGACGTTTTTTGTCACGTACGCTATGGCATTCAAACTGGCTATGAGTAGTGGTTGGATGACCAGTGAGGTGAGAAACAATATTATTTTTGAGATTTAAAGTTTTGAAATGGTAAAAAACGTTTGGAATATGATGGAAAATAGAAACAGGATTAGTTACAACCTATTTTTGTTTTGTCGGTCTATAAGTTTAGGGAAAACGGCACGGTGCAATGATTTTTGGCTTGAGAAGCAGAAAAATTTTAAAATATAAGGCTGTTCAAAAAATTCTGCGCCCCTTGGAAAACAAATTCTTGGAGTGAGAGGCACAGAATTATGTAAACATCTATATATTAAGTTGTTCAAAAAATTCTGAGCCATCTTTCAAAGCAAATCTTCGGGATTAGGTGGCGTAGAACTTTTTAAACAACCTGATATACTTTGCACAGTGCAAAAGTGTCATATCTTTTTTGAGAAAACTTTTGAAAATATGATTCTTGTGATAGTAGAAGACTACATAATCAATAAAATTTTAATTTTTTCATTTTCAGGAAGGAAAACAACGAGTATCGGATATTCAAGACGGCTACAAGAAGTTGGCCAAATAATTGTAGCAAATGATACAAACCTATGTCATAACATATGTATATTAAATAAACATTGTCGTTTTTGATTTGGATCACTGTATTTTTTACTTTTGTTACTGTAGCTTCTCATTTTTTAATTTTTTTTTGATTTTCAAAAATTTTCATCAAAAATCATGGTTAATATCGATATAAATAATGGTTAACACCCTTGTATACGTTTATATGTAAACCTTTTTTACACAGTAAAACATTTTTTAACATTTACTTACTATTGCCAATCGTATTTCCAAAACAATGAGGCATTTCCAAGTAATCGACCAGCTCCTTCCTCTCTGGAACATAGACATCAGGTCTTTGTATCCGAGTGAAGCGACTCAAATAACAATTCTCGGAAGGCCAATCAAAGAAGTAAGAGATAGCTCGACATTCAAAGTTGTGGCGACGCTGAAAGTTAACAAAAATGATATATTTCATTTAGTAAATCTCACAAAATACAGTAGAACCCCTGTATATGATATAACTTAACCTTCGGCACCCCCCCCACGAATATAGAAGCCAAATTAATTAAAGTAACGAAACTTACCTTAGCTGTGATACACTGTCTAATACAGTCGATTTGAGTAGCTGTGGTCACTACTGTTCCAGTACCAATAGCTCGCTTATCCAAGGTATGTTGAGGTATACGGTGGATAACATCATCGCATGATATTGGAAGTTCTGACGCTAAAAACGTAATAACTTTTACTTTAGTAAAGACAGTATTCTGCTATAGTTAAAACCAGCACTTTACTGAAGTAGAAAAAGGTAATTTACTATAGCTAAATACCATATTTTACCCGCAATAGCTCTGTTTCCATAAAACTTCCCAAAATACCGTATTTTACACAAAAAATGACATTTTTCTTACCATTCATACAGTATTTTTCAAAATAAACCGAGTTGGGATCTGGATGATAGTTGAGGTCTCCATTGGGTGATATCACTTCGCCGTATATACTACATTTGCCATTTGACCGGTCGAAAACAGCTGATTTACAACCTCTGGAGAAGCGGGTACCGTCCAGGTGCTAAAATTTTGAATTTTAAGATTTTCCTTACCATGCGATCCCATAGGCCGAGTCGTAATAAAGGCCCCAAGAGCTCAGCTTTGGTCCCACAACGAAAGATTGTGGCACAAACCAAGCCCCGCCCCTTTACAGGGCCATTTCCCAACTCACCGCATTCATCCTACAGACCTGAAGACACATTTCAGGATTGTCCAACTGAACCGTAGTAACTGCAACAGCATCAATCAACTTGATCCCTTCGATCAACTGAACTCTGGCCTTGTTACCATCAGCACAGTCCGGAGTCTCAGGTATGACAACCTGTACTGGACCCGGATTCCGATGACTCGGCGTCTTTAAAGCTCCATTTTCAGAATTAAAGGATTCTATAGCTCCTACGAACTCATCATGTGCACCATGGATCAGGCCTTCTTTTATCGACAACTTGCAATCTTCATCGACCAATGTGTAGGTATAGCCGGGGGAGGAGACTAACGAGGGGCTGCAGTAAGAGGTTACCGATTCACCGTTTCTGAAAGGTGGAGAGTGGTTAGATATTGATATGAATTATGATAAAAATGATTTTTAACGTGATTTTACGTAAAAGAAAGATGAATATGGCCTGTGATATTATCCATGATCTCTATTTTTACGTTTATTACCTAAAATTTTTTGTTCTTCAAAATACAAAGTAAGACAGCCTTCTGTACGCTCTCAATGACGTATTTTACCACAATTAACTGATTTCTCCACCAAAATCAATCTCTTATTATTTAAAAACCAAAAAATCCTCACAAAAACCTACTAAAATATCCAAAACCTGTTAAATGCCCAAAAAAGCCTCAGAACCATTAAAAACTCACGGTAAAGTCCTCAGAGAATCACGGAAAATGTCGTCAAAGTTTGTCGCCGCCCGTTTGAATATTCTTTTGACGTGCCCAACGGTTGTTTTAGTGATCTCATTGTAGCGCTTGTGTCTGAAGCCTTGTTCACGATCGTTGAACGGATTCCGAGGCTGACTGTTTTGGTTATCAACCTGAAAAGGCTTTTCTTGTGATTTTGTAAAATTTTTATTAATTTTTGAAAAAGTTAGACGAAGTGTCACAATATTATTGGATTTGTGGACGAAGCGTCACAAAAATATTGGAAAACTGTGTTAACACAAAAAATTTAAAAAAACATAATTTTTAAGTTTGTTTATACGATTCAATACAAATTTAACTTTTTTTTCACTCTTTTTTTATGTTGTACTACAGCCCTATCAACTTATATTATACACCCTCCATCAACTCACATGAAACACATCACAACCAGAAGTGGCCGAATCAAATTGAAAGCTCTTGCACTGCACAGTATCACAAAGCTGTTGACATTCGTCCTCACTAGTCTCAGTACGACGTTCAATCGGCTCAGCACAGATTAGTTTTTGATTTTCGAACTTTTGCAAACAATCGTTACCTCCAGAAGTCACTGGCGAATCGTCTTTTTGCTCCGAAAACTGGTGATTATTGGGTGATAAGCGGGTACGACTAGCTGCATATGGTACTTGGGGTTGTTGTTGATAATAATAGTACTGGGTTGGCGGTGGGGCATAGTATTGGGGCGTGGTAAACGCTGGGAAACAGGCTAGAAGTTGGAAAAATAAGTCAATATAGGGAAAAATAGAATATTTTAAAGAGATTTGATCAAAAAATACTATTCAAATTCAATATTATTATCTGAAAACTAAGTAAAACATAGAAAAGAGTCTTATCTTACCTTTTGTTAAAGGAATTACCAGTATAATTGATATGAACAAAGATATGGCTTTTAATCGGGCCATGGGTAATATGAAATGTCTATGTTAATATAATTTTTTGTTCAATATCACAAAAACCTTTTAGAAATAGTTTCAAAAACTTATTGTAATATAATTGTATATGAATAGAGCGTAAAATAAGGTTACAGTAGTCTGTTACAGTCTTAGTAAGGTTTAGTTATAGTGGGTTTTATCCAGAATATTTTAGAAAACTTAGCTTTTTTTGATAAAAGCCTTTGTAAAGGTAGAAAAAAAAATAAAAATTGTACAAATTTAGAATTTGAAATATAAATTTTAAACTTTAAAAAATTAAGATTTCAAAGTTTTAGCCTATCAATTCACCAATAAAACTCCAAAAAGTGCCGATTCAATGTTAAAAGTCGGCACAAAACTTCTTAATACGCAGCAAGTTGTGAATAAAAGGGAAAAGCGCCCAGTCCGGTTCGGGTTTAGTTTCGGGCCGCTGGACTGGAACCGAGAAATCCCGTCCCCATGGGCTGAGCGGCTTAAATCGCCTCCGGCATTCGCAGAACCGGCAATCAAACGAATTTCGAACAGATTATGAGTCGGTTTTATAATCGACTGCACAAGGTTTAAGGCATAGACAAAGGAATCGAAAAATAGGCTTAAAATGGAAAGGATTTTTAAAATTTTAAAAGTTTTAAAATTTTATAGTTTTTACTTTTTTACTTTTTGAAATTTGAAAAATATTGATTTTACTATCAAAATCCATGGTGCAGCCTTGTTAGTGCAAAACTGTAATCTCTAATTAAAAAAAAATAAAAAGTTTATTAACAACCAAAGCTAAGCCTAAAAGTTCACAGAGATATCCATAGTGCCAAATGGTACATTGGGTTCACCAGCCATTCCTGGTGGTGGGGTTGCTGGGCCAAACGAGTACGATGACATACCTCGTCTTTGTAGTCTTGTGGGCCCATCAAACTTTCGTGGAGGAGTTCTGTCGATTAACCAGGAAGTAGTGGCGCTTAGTAGTACTGACAGTAATAATATTGTGAACAGTAGCTTCATTTGAATTTAGAGAGCTTTGGTAGTACGCTATAGTAGATACAATGATTTTCAATGAAAATATAAGAGTAGAGTAAATAAGATGATTTACAGTAGATACGGTGATTTACAGTAATATGTTATAGTCTTATAGATACGATAATTTATAGTGGATATAGGTAGTATTTTTGTGTAAATTGGAAGGTTATTTAGGTAGTAATGACGAGTACGTAGTAGAATACAGTACTCAACAATAATGATTAAAAAGTTTTAGAAATACTCTTTAGAACATATAAAAGTATCTAAAAGCTACTGTATTTCAAAAACTGTAACAGTTTTTACAAAAAACTTGATCACAGCTGATCTACTACAATATAACAATGCCAATCTTTATCAAAACAACCAATTCAATAAATTATAGCTCTTCAAAATAAATTTTATTCCCAACAATAACAATAGACGGACGGTAAAACCGTTGAACGTGCGTTATCAACAAATTAAATTACCTTAGGGGCTAGCTTGGTATGTTGTAATAGTAGTTTGATATATAATTACGGAAGCTTGGAAAACTTTTAAAAATCACGTAAAAAAAGTAAATTATGAGTTTACCCAGTAATCACTGTATGTTGTAATAGCGTTTGCAGGTTTTAATAACTTAATATTGATTTATGTTGTTGTAGTTAATAACAGCATAGTAAGCGTAAACAGCAAATTAGACAAATCGGTTTTGAAAGTTTTTGAGAAAAACAAACAATCAGAAGTTATTTTAGGCAAAATAGGCTTAAGGCTGTTTGTGGAAAATGGCAATTAAATACATGAAAGTAATGATTTTGCACTTGCTATAAAGTTTTTTTTAAAGTTGAACTTTATTCTAGTCTTACTGTAATCTTATTTTGAACCTTTTTGAACTCTAAGCTAGTTCTTTTGTAGTCTATTCTGTTCTTGCCTTAACCCGCTTATTAGTCTACCATAGCCATACTGTACCTTGATCGTATCTCGCCAAGAGTTATTCTGTTCTTACACTAGCCTTAGTCTTGCCTTAACCTTTAGTCTTAGTTTTAGTATTAGACTTAGCTCTAGTCTTAGCTTTAACCTTACCATTTGCTTCAGCTTTTGCCGTACTTTTAGCGTTAGAATTACTCTAGACTTACTTTTTTGTAACATTATCCGAGCTTATTATCTCTCATAGTAAGCTAGGATAACGTTACAGCTTTATCTCTCATAGCTACCTCACCTCTTTTATAGCTCTATCATAACCCACCTCTACGGTAGCCTAACTTTACCCGTATTATCGTCTTACCTCAGCTCTGTTCTAGTTTTTCCTTAGAAATACTATAGTCAATTGTAACGTTGCTTTACTTTAGCTTACAGTTAACTGTAGTTTAACTTACTCTACTTCTGTCTTACCATGGCTTTACCTGTTACTACCGCATCTCTATGAAAGCCATAAGCGCCAAAAATAATTTCCTCCACGTTCTATCGTTTAGTACCATTACCCTTAGCAGCTTAATTTTAAATTCAAAAAACAACAAAATTTTTATAAAAATTTATTAAAAAAAGATATCTAAAGCTATTTATTATGCCAATTCAAAGTTTGTACAATGACAACTACAATTTTTTAATAATGTATCGATCTCAACATCACTCTTCTATTGTGTCTTTCCATCTTTCCAGTCTCTTTATTAATCGAAATCGTCGGCAGTTTGCCAGGTCCAAATACATATTCAAATGTGCCACTTTGTTGAGCATCCGTTGGACCTTCATCACTGTCGTCACGTCGACGCACATGTGGTCGACCCAATGCCAAAGTTATAAATAAAATACAAAAAATGGCTGTTAACAACTTCATAATGAACAAAAGGTGATAGAGTGATTGACAGTGTTTTCCACCGTCTTTTTAAAGTGCTGCATGTTGTAATTGGAAATTGCTTGAAATAAGCTTTTGGAGAATACTTTGCTTGTTTTGAACAACTTAAAATCTTAATGAACAGTTTAACACGGAACAAAGGTTGTTCAAAGTAAGCCTTGAATTGATGAATGACGTCAATGGTAACGTTAAGCGAAAAATGATTAGCATTAACATTATCAGTAACCTTACATATTGTTATTTAGTATTAGTTTTAGCCTTATCTTCAGCCTGAGCTAGAGCCTGAGCTAGAGCTAGAGCTAGAACCTGAGTTTGTGTTTAATTTTAAGCCAGAGCCTCGCAAAATATTAGATGGTTCAAATAATTATATGCCTCGTAACACGAAAAATTTGCATTGAAGCACTCAGAATTACTTGAACTACCTAATATCAATTGGAAGACCAAGAAGCGCTGATCTATTTAACATTATAACTATTTGCAAGCATCAATTAGACCAACACTACTAATTCCCGATGGAACGACATTATCATCATTTGCTCTTCACAAAGAAAGTTCCAGATCTGCTCCGCTCTGATTGACTTCAAAAGTTTTATATAGAAAGATCATGAAAATATAAGGTCTTCAGCAAAGTACTAAATTGCGCCTTCAAGGAAATCTCGAAAAATCTAGCTTAAAAAATTACGTTTTGAATTTTTCGCCAAATTGGCATTGTGTTTCAAGCTTATAATCTTGCCAAATTAATTAGTAGAAAGCCTTTAAATGTATCAACATGTTTAAATTTGTAAACGTAGCTAGTCTGAAAGGTCAAAAATTGTGCTTGAAACACAATGCCAAACTTTCCAAATTGGCGGAAAACCCGAATATTTCGAAATTAAAAACTCAAAAGTGCGAGTTAAAATTGTTTTACGTACTATTGATGGTACAAAAAATTCATATAAAAATTTTGAGCAGGATCTGAGCGGATCAGGTTGGGTATTTTCCTTGTAAGTAAGATATGTTATAAATATAGCATGATCTATGTCTACGTGAACTGTAAGAAGCCAATGTCTAGAATTTATTTAATAAATCAGTGAACAAGACACCAACTATAGGTACTTTAGCTCATCATCACGTTATTTTAACTTGATTTACTATGTAATGATCGTATTTACTTGGGAAATCACCATCAGCTGTTTACTATATAAGTCTGCGCTTTACTTAAAAATGACTTCTTAATATTATATTAGCTAGACCTTGCTCTTAAGTTAATGTATATTAACTAACAGCTATCTTAACATCTTTTTATTATAAACTTACTACTACAATATGTCATATCTACCACTTATCTTATGTTTACTCTTGGTTGCACCAACACTATCTCGTCCTCAAGGGGATGGCACAGCCACGGGCTCAGTAGTCAGCCAAATGGGTGGAGGAGCAGCGGCCGATCCGATAGCAGCTGCAGCCAGTCCTGTGGCAGCGGCTAGTCCGTTAGCTGCTCCTGTAGCACCAGCTGTTGCACCGGCAGTTGCGCCAGTCGCTCCGGTTGTTGGACTTTGAAGCTTTGTTAATCATTGAATATTATACTTGTTATTGTAAAGCAATGTGTTATATTGTACCATAATACGACTTTTACTTACAGAATAAATTTATTTACATGACTATTTACAGTACAATTAATAAAAGTTTTAAATATTACAATAATTAGGTAAAACAACGTTATATTGGCTTGTTCAATTAATTCTGAGCTACCGTCACACCAAATTTTTGTGGTTAACTGGCTCAGAGTTATTTGAAAAACTTGATATTAACTATATTCACATAAAGTAGTACTCTATCAACCATAGTAGTACTATATTAATCATATTACTCGTCTTTATACAACAAAGCTTCCAGCAGCTGGTGCAGCAACAGCTCCAGTGCCAGTATAACCAGCAGCGCCAGTACCAGTATAACCAGTCGATGCTGCACTACTATAGCCAGCCGATCCAGTAGCCGGATATGAAGCTCCACTATAAGCTGGACTAGCCGCAGCTGCACTAGTACCACTAGCAGCTACAGGACTTGCTGCGACTGGACTAGCTACAGCTGGTGTGGCGGCTGGAGTGGCTACAGGAGCTGTAGCTGCGGCTGGGGCCGCTGGTACAGCTGCAGCAACTGGAGCCGCTGGTGCCACTGGTCCACCTGCCATGTTGCCTAAGATGGTACCAGAAATGCTGCCATCGGCTAGTTGAGGGCGAGAATAGGCTTGGGCAATGAAGAGAGTAGATAGGAGCAGTGAGAGGTAAAATGACATGTTGTAGTAGGTTTAGCTTAGACTTTGGAGTAAAATAGTACTGCTAAGAGTAGTACTAGTGCTTTGATGAAAGTTGAAACTAATTTACGACAAGAATTAGTACACTAGCAGGGTGATGTTGTACTGTGTTACAGTATGACAAAACTTTTAGTAGAAGTATCTCAAAAGTACAGTACGAAGTTGCAGTATCAATAGCTGTCAATAACACTAAAACTGACTTTAACAACTACACATTAAACCATGGTTTATATACCCAGCTGTAGCCAACTGTTTTGGTAAACAAAGCACAAAGTCTAGAAGGCAAGGTGAATATTTCATTTTAAGACATTAAGAAACCCGCAGCTCGTCGATCACCAATTACCAGCGATTTTGCTGTAAAACCGTGTCAAAGTGGTGTTCTACTTGTTTTCCTTGATTTATTTTTATCCTCGAAATTAAATTTTAAAAACAAAAATTTTGAAATTGTACTTTGTTGTGGCGATGAAGCAAAGATGTTGATTAGAAGGCAGTCAAGTGTTAATAAAGTTACATTTTAGAGATCAGGGTTTTAGGGGATAACAGTGAAGATTTGCCTGTAGAACAACTTACTGGAAAAGTACCCTACCCGCCCCGCTCAGAAACAGCTCAAAATTTTCATATGAGTTCTTTGTAACACCAATAGTACTCATAAGAAATTTTAGCTCGCGCTTTTGAGCTTTAAATTTGAATTATTTTGGTTTGCCGCTAATTTGGCAAATTTGGCATTGTGTTTCAAGCACTTTTTTCGACCTTCCAGCAAAGCTACACATACAAATTTAAAATATAGATTCATTTAAAGGTATTCTACTAGTATATCAAAGAAAAACTCTTAAAAGTCAAAAGAGAGGTTTCTTTCACAAAAAACGTAATAACCATATGTATACAGAACCCTGTTTATGACTCTCGATAAACTATTTATAACTCTTATTAAAAATTACATGGACGTTATGACATATTGGTTATAAAGACAACGTTAGACCAGTCTCTTAAGCATCATGCTAGAGGTTTGACTATAGTACGGTGTTGATAGTATGACACCCACTTTATAATGTAATCTTTCTCAACAGCCTTTGTAATAAAATTTCTATTAAAAAGCACATAGATACTACGACACCCTGCTTATAATGACACGTTAATCCAGTCCCTTGAGTGTCATATACTGGTCAAACTTCAAAACTGCTGTTTCTGTTCTCGGTGATGTAAAAAGCTACACAAATACTTAAGAGATTTAATTGTATATGATTAATAAGTATTGATATAATGCGCTAGTTGCTTCTACAACAAGTACTTCTTTAGTGTTAAATCTTGAGTATGTAAAATGCTCTTTAGACCGAATTAATCTTTAAAGCAAACTATGTTTATATACGTTTCTACGTATCCATAAAAAGATTTACAACTGACCGTTTGACACGACATTTTGTCATAAAAATGTTGTCATTGGCCACACATTCTTTTGTTGTCATGTCTTTTATTGAGTAATTTATAGATTGAAAACTATTATACTTTTTCTAAATTCGATTTAGTACTGTCTTATATTTACATCATCCTTCTGTAAAAAAAGTTTAAATTTGGTCAGAGCTAGGCAGGTCAGACATTTTCCTAGTAAGCTTAGATTACACCTAGTGTAAGATGAACCTGGCTTAATTTGTTGCCTATCTTAGCTTATTCTTACAAATTGTTAGCTTCGATAATAATATTTCTGCAGAATAGATTGTTTGAAGAAAGATAAATTATTTTTTTAAAGCTTTTATCTTTCCACTATGATATTCCGCTCATTTCCTGTTTTTCCTTTGTTTGTCAATGAAATATGAATAATATAAGCGATCTGGGCCGATCATATGGAAATTGTTTATTTAAATTTTTCAATTATTTCTGGAATTTTCATCATGCTTTCAAATAAGATTTTTAAATTGAAAAATACAAATTGTATTTTTGACTTTTGTACTGTAGCGTTTTACTAAAGTGACGTTTTATAAGGTATAACAAAAGAAGGGGACTGTATGGATTAGAGCTATAGTGGCGGCAATAAAAAATGGGACACGACGGTTGTAAGTATAACTTTCTTGAAGCCAAAAGAGTAAAGCTTAAAATTTTTGTGTTTTTACAATATTGTTTTTGGCAACAAAATTGCAAAAAAAAAATTTTTTTTTTTGTTGATTCAAAAAAGTTACAGTAATTCTACCGTACCCTGTACTTCCAAAGTATTTGCATAAATTTTTTAAAAAAATTGAAGATGTACGTTTTATAGAGCATAAAAAGTTGTACAAGTTCAGAAAGTTATATCTTTCAATTGTTTTTTGTTAATGAGGTAAGAGCATTAAAAATGTTCAAAAACTAAAAAGTTCGATTCCGCTTGAAAATCGGAGGTTTTTTTTAAATTTTAAAAATCTGTAACTCTTTTACTATTGGAGAAAGAATATGAAAACTTTCTGATCTTGTACAACTTTTTATGCTCTATAAAACGTACATTTCCGATTTTTAAAAAATTTTTTTTTCAACTACTTTGGATGTACAGGGTACGGTAGAATTACTGTAACTTTTTTGAATCAACAAGAAAAAAACATTGTTTTTTGCAATTTCGTTGCCAAAAACAATATTGTAAAAACACAAAAATTTTAAGCTTTACTCTTTTGGCTTCAAGAAAGTTATACTTACAACCGTCGTGTCCCATTTTTTATTGCCGCCACTGTAAAACTACAGTTAATGTTACAATAAAGCAAAGCCTAAGGCTAAAGCTAAGGCTCAGGCCTATTGTATATTTTATTAATTGCTGTTCAAATACCCGTACGTCTATGAAAAGAAGACCGTTTGTATATTTACGATCAAATTACAAAACTTGGCGTGAAGGTCATTTGCTCTATGGCCACGGACCAATTTCCAAATGACCGGCTTCAAAACATGTTTTTTCTTTTGGTTATTGTACGTTTGCATAAACTAGTTTGTTTTGATAAAATTTATTTTTAAAAAATGAAGGCAGCTTCTGTAAATTTAGAGCTAGGCAGGCGAAACGAGGGAGGGGGGGACTACAATACCTTGCCTTGCCTTGCCCTGCCTTGCCTTGCCTTGCCTTGCCTTGCCTTTCCTTGCCTTGCCTGGTCAAATCTTGTCTTGCCCTTCTTTACCTTGCCCCATCCTACCGCATTCTGCCCTAATCTACTCTAGCTTTTCAAACCAGAGCCCATTTCACCTTACTCTATCTCATCTTGTCTTATCTATTCTACCTTACTTTATCCTATTTTACCCTACTCCACCCTATCCGGCCTACCTTTCGTTTCTACCTTCTACCTCCCCCTCTAGCAAAATAATTTTCTTTAAATTTAAAAATAACTTTAAACCATCTAAAATTCATTAAGGATATAATGAATAATCTCGGAAGCATCTCTTTATCACTGTTAAAAAAGCGACGCTGACTCATTTCCAATTCCTCCGACTGTTTCCTTGTCTCATACAGCTTTCGATCTCTTTTCGAACGTTTTGATTGTCTTTTCGAATTGAAATTGCTTTTTCAAAAGTAAAGTTGTTATAAGTCAAAATTTAGATCAAGAAACTTGTCATGTTTAGAAAGTTGCAAAAAATAGGTAATTTATAATGTTTTTGGTTGGAAAAAATTGATTTTTTAGGAGAAAAAAAGGCATTTCTTGGTATTTTATGTGTATGGTTGTATAAAGTAAAATATTGTTATAGTTACTATAAAAAGTAAGAATTCGTGTATGTTTTTGTATAATATGTTAAAAATTTTACAAGTTTTTTGTTAGGAGGGGCGTGAAAGTGGAGGGGAAAAGTAGCTTTTTATATTTTGAACTCTAATATTTCGGTGTAAAAATAATTTTTAAAACTTTTTTTTATGTTTATAAGGGTATAAGTACTATGATCTTTGCTTGTTTACACGTAGATTTATGTCTGCTAAGTCAATATGTATATGTATGTTAATATCGATCAACGCAATTTTGAGTTCTTGATTATGTTTTTTACAGTGAATAATGTGGTTTTACTTTACTTACTTGAGTAGGCTAGGACTAAACTAGGGCAAGTTGCACCCTGCTTTGTTGGCCTGGATTAATCTTGATCTACGCTAGACTAAAGCTGGGTCTAGGGAAAGACCCGGGCAAGGATGTAACTGATTGTGAGGCTAGGGCTGAAGCTGAGACTGGGTTAGGGCTTGGGATATTGCTAGAGTTAGACCTAGTAAAGCTAAAACTAGGATTCAAGTTAAACCTAAGGCTAAGGTAGAGTAGGGTAAGGTAGGGTAGAGTAGGGTAGGGTAGGGTAGGGTGGGTAGGGTAGGTAGAGCTAAAACTGAAGCTACAGCTGGAAATTAAAAGCATAGTATATAAAAACATATTCTCAACTTACTATGTCTTACAATAATCTAGTATCCCGCTGATCAGCGTCGTATAGCCCAACATGACCATTTGTATTGTGTTTCGGAACCTCACCTCGAACCTTTTATGTTTGTCTCGAATTAGAAGCGCAATCTTCTTTTGCTGTCTAACCGCTTTCTCCGATCGCCGCGCTCTCTCGTCGTTTTAAACTCTTGCGGAATTTTTTGCTTTTTATTTTTGAGAGGGGTGTTTTGAGCCATAACCAAAACTATTTCTGTCGTTTAGTGGAATGAATGGGATCCGTGTGGTTCATCAAGACATTCTCAAGTTCAACGACTCACAAGGATTGACTAATATCGTGTCTTTTATCAAGAATAAGGTAGGTTTTCGAGGGTTTTTGGATTGGAAATGAACTTTTTAAACATTTTTTGGTATGAAAAATGATATAAAAGGGTATTTCATAGCCTTAAAGTGGTAGTTAGAGACTTTTTAAGGCAAAAAATGTTGTTGTCAATAACAAATGTGGCTTTTGCCAAGCTTTTTTAGGGTTTAAATAAGGTTTTTGGCTCTAAATCTAAAGTAATATAAGCTCTTCTAGCTCCAAAATCTTCTGTTTTTACCTTAAAAACACCTAAAAAGTGGTAAAACTTGCTATAGTTAATATAAAATATTTATTATTATGTTGTTCAAATAATTCTGAGCCTCTTTCAAAGCAAATTTTTAAATTTGGGAGGCACAGATTTATATGAATAACCCAATACTTTGATGTTTCTTATAACGAAAGTATGGTATAGTTTTAGTTTTTTAGGTTGTTCAAATAATTCTGTGCTCTCTTTCATAACAAAGTTAGGGGCGCAGAATTATATGAACAACCTTTTATTTTATTTTTGGGGTTATAAAGTCAGGTTAAAGTTTAAAATAAAGATATTTCGCTTGTCATAAGAATGACGAAGATGAGTCAAAACAAGAATGATGGGTAATGACGTGGTTTTTAGCGGAAATTGGCGGTTAAAGTTAATTGAACAACAAGGTTAGTCTAAAAAAGTCATAGCTAACAACTGTAAAAGTTAGGGAATAGTGAGAATAGTAAAAGTAATACACTTTGGGAAACTATTTTTTTGAAAATTATAAAAATAAAAGAGACTTGTTTTGATGTTGTTATTTTCGTATGTTTAGTAATACAACAATACGATTACAAGAGTCCTATATTGTGTTATGTACACTATTTGAACAAAGAAAATAATTCTTTTTTTTGCTGTGATAAATGATGACTAAACAACAAAAAACTTGGATTATGCAACAACTACAATACAGAATTTAAATTTTGTTAAAGGTTTACTTAAAAAAAGGCCCGACACATTTCTACTGTAGGCATAGTGATCTGTATGTACTGTACGGAGATATAAACAAGCCTGTCTTAAAAAAATTTTGTTAAAAACCGCGTTATTACAACCATCACAAAAGTGCTGTACAGAAAACATAAATCTTTAATTTTTTGTAAAATACGACTAAATTAACTTTTTCAGCGCAAATTCAGTGAACATGGTTACAAATGTGGAGAAGTTTATGTCATGCCTCCGTTCAATGGTGAATGTGTAGTGCTATGTGTTCATGGTCAAGTGCCATTTCTGGAAGTGTATGCTCGAAAGATAGATGTGGAGAAACATGAACCAATAAGATTGATTGACCTTCTTGATACTGATGTTCATATTGTGGATTCTTGTACTTTTGAATTGAAGAAAGTTGGTCAGAAAAGGTGGAAGTTGAGGGCTGAGAACAGGTAAGTAGGATTTTATTATCATTGACAGTATGACTTTTTTGGGCATTTGGAGATATGTACGGAGATGGCAGTTATTGTTGTAGGTATGACAAGATAGGGATAGGGTAGTGCACAAGCGGAGATATGGTTAAGTTGTGTTATAGCTAGAGTACGGAGATGATATATAAGGCTATTGTACGTAAGGCAGGTTTGGGGTGGGCATGTAAAAGCAGGAATAGGACAAGGATAAAGCTTGGGTAAGGCTATGTTAGTAAGTAGGGTAGAGCAGATATATTTTAGGATAGGATAAGGTAGGGAGAAGAAAAGGCTTCCGTACGGGTGAGGTAGGGTCAGACAGAGTAAAGTAGGGTAGGGTATAGGGTAAGGTATGGTATGGCAGGGTATTATAGGGTATGATAGGAAATGATAGGGTAGGCTGACTAATATGTCATATGCACAACCACTCTCTACCCCATACTTTCTAAATAAACACAGTTTTTCAGTTTAAAGCGTGACAAATGGATTGACTGTATAAAAGAGATACAAACGTCTTGTGAATCAGAGTTGTGTTTCGATGATACAGATACCCAAATAGTCACACAGGACTTTAGGACACTCTTATCACACAACTTATCCCAATCACAACATAACCTATCCTCACCATCACTGACCTCCCCATCTTCACCACCCAACTCATCTACGTTACCACGATCATCAGCTCCAAGAGAACGAAGGGATTCAGCTGAATCTAACTTGTATTCTGCTGATCCAGTCAGGAAGTCTCAGCCAATGCCAGTCCCTAGTAGTCCGCCCATGTTGATTCCATCACGGTCTTTTAATGAAGACTTCTTGAGGCAAAGTCCACGATCTGTTAGTTCTGTGCGAAGTCTACCGGCTACTAGTTCTCCACGGACTGTTAGAAGTGAGTTACTGGTTTTGAAGTTGTTTTAGTCAAGGTTTATAGATTATATTGTAGTAGGTAAATTAAGATTATATTATAGTAGATAGGTCAAGAAAATGTGAAAGAAGATAAATTTATATTATAGTAGTCTGATAAAAAAATTGTTCTAGCTTTCAACTCACGTTAAATTCACGTTTGTGTAATTAAACCCCACTCTTTTCCGTTAAATATCTGTGAGCTAAATTAGTTCAAAGTTGTTTTTTAAACGGCCGAAACGTTACTTTGAAAGCTTTAAATAGAGTAAAATTAGAAAAAGTTTAAACGTCCTCTTCTCTGGTCATAAAAACCTTCTCGGAACATTTTAACGTATTTTGACAGTTTTTACGTCAAATTCCTTAACCCAATTTACTATGGACGTGTTGTTTACGTAAGGACGTAGACTTGAAGTGAACAGTACAGTAAGGAAAGAAGGGGGGGGGGAGTAAAGGAAGGGGTATAGGGGGGGGAGGGGTGAGGGACCGTCCTGGCGAGCTTTTTTTGAGGTTCGGTACGGCCCGGCGCGTCTAATTTTTTTTTCTTTTTTTTCCGGCCCAGACCGGACTTTGTTTCACACCGGACGGTACGGGGAAAACACTGATGGGGGGGGGGAGGGTATTGTAGAACATGTAAGGGAAAGGTCGAAGCTGGGGCTGGAACTGGTGTTTCGGTTAAAGCCGGGGTTTGTGCTGAAACTGGAGCTGAAGTTGGGGCTGGGTTGAGCTAGGGCTCTGGCTAGGGCTTTGGGTTAAGGCTCTGAGTTAGGGCTGTGAGCTAGGGATGTGGACTGGTGCTCTAGGCTAGGGCTCTGAGATAGGGCTGCGAGCTAGGGCTCTGGGCTAGGGCTAGAATAAGATAGAGCTCTGTAGCTTTAAAAATGTATTCAACTTTTAAACTTTGATTTTTTCGACTGGTCAAGTAACTTTTTTTAAATATTTAAATATTTTCATTTTTTAAATTTAAAGACCCCATACCCCTAAAAAAACCTCCGATCTCTTCCCGTGTTGATTAGATTGGCCTATAAAATCGAATTAAGCCTAAATCGAATCCCCTTTTTAGCCCGAAGAACAATATTGGACATGCCTATCAGTTCGCCCGGCCATAGTACGACCACTTTAAATAGTCCATCCCAAGCCTTCAGTTGTCCACAATCGCCAGCGCCAAACTTTGGTCGATTTGAGTTCGGCAAGCCAAAGAAGTATCCATTGGACAAGCCTATACCTTTGCCAAGTCTACCAGAGATCCATACTGATAGTGGGGTCGAGATGGTGGAGACCAGCAATGAGGTGGGGGTTTTGTAATGCTAGGGGGTGATTTTGAAGGGTAACAATGTTTTTTTTATTGTAAAATACGCCATTCTGCAAAAAAATTGCTTATTTCACGTTTAAAAAAGTCTTGTCGTCATTTCTCATGCAATTCAGTAGTAAAAAACGACGAAACTTTTTCAAAGCTTCAATACTATTATGTAATCACTAAACCGTTATCAGCTACTTATCTTAATGTTATTTCAGTTCAAATCGAATAGAAATTCGAATTCTTCGAATTCGAATCGAGATTCTATGAATTCAAAAGGATCAAATCAAGAAAATGATCCATCTGAAGTCAAGGGTGACATTTATGGATACTACGGTTTACTGAAGTCACCTGGACTGAACAATAATCAAATTTATGACAATACACTATCAGAAATTACTAATGACAATACGAAACAAGTCAATTTAGTACTGTCATTTTGTACTGAAAGCTTGAAGTTGGTCAAGGCTTTTGGGAAGATATGGTAAGTCTTACTTTGTCGTGCATTACCGTACTGTACTCTAGCTTGCACTGCCTTGCTATTCCTTGCCTTGCCCTTCCCTACTCTAGCTAACTTTGCCCTATCCTACTCTACCCTTATTACTTCAAAAACCCTTTTAGTTTTACAGTAGCCTTACCGTAGACCTTGTTCCATCCCTACTCTATTTTACTTCACCAATTTTTAAAATAATTTAAAATTTCAGGATAGTAGGTTGGGAGACGAAGCTTCAGCGTATGGTTGGAGGTACCCTTCATTATGGTGATCATCTTGTAGCTATAAATGGGAAACCAGTCAACTCAACTTCTGACCTGATGGACCTTTTTCATGGTTGTCCCGCTGGAATTCCGGTAAGGCATTTTTAAATTTATTATTCAAAATATCCTTCCTAATTTTTTTTTCAAAGTTTAACCCCTGTTGATTTTCGGAAAAAAAATTTTTGGATTTTTTTGAACTTACCACACCCACCTTGCCTTACTTATAGTGTTTGTACGTTTTATAGTACAAATATGGTTTTCACTCTCATTTTAATTTCAAAATTGAATAAAAACACAATGGAACTCCTTTATAACGAATTGCTCGAGGATTTAAAAGTTGTTCATTATAAAGTAGTTTTGGCATGATGGAGTAGACATGAGGAACGGGCCGGGCCTACATGTTCAGGCCCAGCCTACCTTAATTTGGGTCAAGACCGGCCCGTTCTTCATGTTTCTGATGGAGTTTTAAATGCATTGTGTAGAGTTAGCCGGGGATTCAAAAGTCATTCGTTATACAGTACTCTCTCTATATAAGCAACCCGAAGGGCCCGACATTTTGTGTTGACTATAAGGGGTGTTGTCTTTACAGAGAGACTTTTTAGTGCAAATTGACTTGGTGAGGCCAAATTTCTTATTTACTATAAGAAGAGTTGCTTATACAGATGGTTCACTGTATAGAGACCACTGTGCAAAGTTTTCTTTATACAGGATATTTGTTATACAGGGCTTCGTACTGTAAGCCTAAAAGACCAATTTTTGAGCATTCTCTAAACTTCCTTGTTTATTTTTCTGTGAAAAACATGATTATATTACCACTTTTTGTCTCATCTCTACATAATTATATTACTTTTTAGACTTAGCCAAGTTTTAAAAAGAGTAATGTTCTTGGATTTTTAACTAAAAATTTTTTTTTTTCATAAAAAAACTTAAAAAATTGATGTTAATTTTTAAAAAATAGTCAAAAATTTCAAAAATTGGTAATAAAATTAAGTGTTCTGCTCTACTCTACCCTATCCAACCCTAATAATTGGGTCTCAAAAGCCATTCAATAACTACAAAAATTTTTTATATCAGCTTGGAAAGCCCTAAAGAAATTGAAAAAAAAAACCAGAAAAACCCCTTAAATTTTAGAGATTTCTAGTATAAAATCGAAAAAAAAATTAAAAAACTAAAACTAAAAAAATATTTTCAGGTCCGTCTAACAATCAGTCCAACGCCATTTGGCCAAGCTTTCGTCCTCCGAAAACCAAACCGTGGCAATCTGCCTTTAGGCATTGAACTCTACAAAAATAAGAATCGAATCGAGATGATCAAGCCAGGGTCAGTAGCTTCGATGGCTGGATTACCCGCTAATACCAAGAGTTTTTTGATTCCGGAAGAAGAGGTACCGTCGATCATTACTGAAGTTGAGCATCATCCGTTGGATCCCAGTTCGAAGGATTCTGAAGCGCTACAGAAGATGAATTCGATACCTCCGGGGCAGGCTTTCACTGTCATTATTCATCCCAGGGACTTTGTTAAGACTTTGAAGGCTCAGTCTAATAGTGTAAAGTAAGGAATGGGGCTTATTGTAGCAATGAACTATATTATAGTAGTCTCATACTTATAAACCACACGTAAAATAATCTCTTACCTTTACATTACGCTCTTACTTACTATAATATAGCGCTAAGTAGTATATTACCTTGTTTATCCATATTTTATAGTAGGATTATACTTAACAACAAACTTAAAATAGGCTCTTACTTGAAACCACACATACATTACATTCTTACTTATCACTAAATGTATAGTACATTATATTTTACTCAGTATTACTTGATGCTACCGATCTTACTAACCTTATACTGAAGTTATTGATCTTATCATCCCTACCTTATACTTACTAAATATGTACTTAAAAACACTAAGTATTGTAATTTTTTAGACTTAAAATCGACTCAAATTCTTTTGTGATATATCCCATGTTATTACTCTATTCATACCATACGTTACAGGTGATTATTATAGTATCAACCTATGTTACAGCTGCTTATTTTACATTGTTAGTCATAATATCCTGTTTTTGCTTACTAATCATTTGTTTTTCGATCTCTACGCCATTTTATTTGTTACGGGTTTAATAAACTTAGGAATTTAAATTTGGTATTCGATTTCAGTGGAAAATTTTCCCCTGCCTCACATTACCGTGTTTTACTCTACCACGCCCTAACATATTCTAGCCTACTATAGCGGTAAAATATGTTACCCTACCCTATCTTACTCGACCTTATCAGACCCTACCTTAACCTACACTACATTAATATTACTCATTTTTATGAGTAATCAACCACTATAAAGCCAAATATTATGACAAACAAACTACCACACACCTTACCAAACTACCATGATCGATATGCTATTTGCCCATGACATATTATGTATATATTTACCCAAAAAAACCGCGCCGTTTAAAGGCTTTAGCCGGTAGCCGATGGAAACGTGACACAAATGCTAATGATATGAACAAACAGAAGTGGACAATGCGAAAAGTCTTCGGGAAGGGTCATCCACTCACACGTCAGGTCACGCACTTCCACCGGCCGCAGCAAAGAGGTTTGTACTGTACCAGTTCGTGTTGCGCGCTCGGAAAAATACCTCAAGCGGGTTAGTTATAGTAGGGAAACCTAAACTTTGAATAGCTTTTTGATTGAGCGTTGGGTGGCCGGGCTGACTTGGTGCAGATACCACAAGGTATTCGGCTATTTCTTGGAATATTTTCGGAAAATATTGTTGTAGGTTAAATAATATAAAGGATATTAGAGATATTTATCTATTTCTAAAGTTATTTTAAACAAGGCTACTACGATACTTAAAAATTAAGTTTTTGGGTTCAAAAAGCCTACTACAATATAATTTTTGACACATTTGGCTATAAAAAACGTTGTATTTAATTTTATCTACTACAATATTCGGCAAAGTAAATAAAAATCCACCTAATAACTATTTCTACGTTCATATCAAACATTAACAAGTAATTTGGACTTTTACGCTTTGTAAAATTTAAGTCTAAAGCAACAGCATCTACTACAAGGTCCCTTGATTTTTTTTGATGAAAATCTAAGATGAAGCCCCTAATATTACTACTCATATTATCTACTGTAAATTGTCAAAACTATTACTATTACTACCCGTACCCACAACGACAACGACAGACGTACTATCCAGTACGAACTAATTGTATGAACAGATGTGTACCTAACACAAGATATCGTTGGACCTATCGACCGCAGCCCATTAGTAAGTCTCTCAGATTTTACTAAAATGTTTAAAAGTATAAATTTAGGTATATAATTTTTCAGATATTCATATACCGTTGGTATCCCGCCCCAACCCCAACATTCCACTAAAACCCATGCCCTCGCCCCAGCCCATAGTACCGCTCACTAGAGGTACCCTATCTCCAGCAACCTACCCAACAACTACCACAACTCAAACTACAACAACAACTACTCCACCAACTCCACCTCCACTTATCTCAACGACTCCAGAACTACCAACTCCACCTCCATACACTGGAACTTATGCGCCGCGAATCGAAGTTACCACGGTATTCATGAGGCCATCGAAGAAGCCGGAAGTTGAAGGGTTACCGTTTATACCAGGTAAGACTATTCTTGATTGAAAATATAGAAAAATTGTTTTTAAAATTGGCGGGATTTTTGAATTTGAAGCTTCGCGGCGAAACTAAAATAAAATTATCGCGAAAAATTCTTCGCAACTCTTCTTCATGGTTAATATTCTCGATGGTTTTGCTTGATTTCTTCGTAAATTTATATTGTAAATGTTGTCTACACGTTGGAAAAACTTATTACTTTGCAAATTCTTATAGACTTTCTGAAAATCTACACTTTTATGTTGTTAACGCCTATTTTCCCATAAAATTTCGAGAAATTCTGCTATTTTCATGCTAAAACAGTGTCAAAAGTGGAGTTCAATCGCTATTGGTAAGCATTTTTAAAATATTTTTGTTGCTTTAGGTAAAGAAAAAGGTATTTTTTCAAATCCGATTCCTTTCATTGTGTTTTGAGCGTTATTCCTCCGGTTTAGCCCATCCAT
Source organism: Bursaphelenchus okinawaensis (assembly GCA_904066225.2). NCBI lineage: Eukaryota > Metazoa > Nematoda > Chromadorea > Rhabditida > Aphelenchoididae > Bursaphelenchus > Bursaphelenchus okinawaensis. Next base: position 8,335,056 of record CAJFCW020000006.1, on the reverse strand, counting down.
ATTATTTTAGGTTAATCTATGGAGAACGATTTCGAATTCGGACATGTTTTGAAGCTAAAACATAACTAAAAAAGACATCAACTTGTTGAAATAGTCTTCTGTTCAGCTAAAATAATAAAAATATTATGTAAAACGACATACCAATCGACTTTTCATCTTATTTTAGCTTGAAAATGGCAGAATTCCTCGAATTTTTATTGAAAAATAGGCTTTAACAACACAAAAGTGTAAATTTTTAAAATGTATGGAAGAATTGAAAAAGTATAAGGGTTGACAAATTGTAGACAACCTTTTCAATATAAATTTACAAAGAAGTCCAGCAAAACCACCGAGAATATTAACCATGAAGAAGAGTTGCAAAGATTTTTTTTGGTTTTGCGGCGGTGGAAAATACAAATTCTATAATACCTTCTTCTAATTCTATATATTTTTTAATCCCTGAAATGACATTCTTTTTCAGATTCCGCAGACAAACAGAATCCATGTCCAAATGGTCGACCGTTAACGAATGAATATAATGCTCCGATGACATGTAACTTTATGGTGAAGCCGAATGGTGGATGTCCTGAAGATTATTGGTGTCATACTGGAGCTTCCTTCGCTGCCACTACTTGTTGTCCTATCATTAGATTTGGTAAAATACGTTTTTCTGAATTAGTGGGTTTATTATGTACTATTGTAGGGGGAAGTAGGGTAGGGTACGGTATGCTACGGTAGGGTAGGGTAAACTAACGTAGGGATAAGATGATTTAAAGTGGAAAATGTTATCACTATGAGTATTTTCTCAAAAATTACAGTAGTTTTTTAGAAGACAGATGTAAAATGCCGAAAGTAAATGGAGAAGGTGAAGATCTGATTCCACGTTGGTATTACGACCATCTCGATGGAGTTTGTAAGCGTTTCCTTTACAAAGGATTGAAAGGAAATGCCAACAACTTTATCACAAACGTTCAATGTAGTGAAGCTTGCGAAGGATCTCAAGGTAACTTCATTTTGAAGCCATCTCTTGCCTATAATAATAACTCTTATATCTTACATATACGATGATTATGCTATACTATACTTTCCAGAAAACCTCCGTGCAACAGGATTTGTAAATCCATGTGCGGTAGGCACTCCAGCCAAGCTAAGAGATGGCAGTGTTCAAACCTGTACTCCAACCGACGAAACTCATTCGGTTTGTCCGACCGGTTACTTCTGTCATATCGGTGATACTAAGAATGTGTGTTGTGAAAAGACCTCCAGTAAGTTTGTAAAACACGACTACATAAAAATCTTTTAATAAAAAAACAATTTTAAAAAAAATTGTTTTAGGTAACAAAATTTCAAAAAATTTAATTTTGATTATAAAATTTGAAAAAAGTTTTTATTACCTAAAATAAGATCCTTTACCTCTCTTTAGACACTGACCGATGCCACCTGCCATTAGCGACTGGAACAGGTTCGGCCGAGTTGAGACGTTTCTACTACAACCCAATTGCCAAAAGATGTATCGAGTTTTTGTACAAAGGAATTGCTGGCAACGAGAACAACTTTTTGACTTATAATGACTGCAAAAAGCAGTGCTTACGTGAGTTTATGAAATTTCTTAAATTTTGTTTTGTCATACCTTATTATACACTACTTTACAGGCCTACTGTATTATGTTTTATCTTTTTCTATTATATTTTGTCTTACTCTATTATAACCTATCTAAGTGTACTCTAAAATACCCTCCTTTACTATAGTCTATTCTAATTTACTCTGGCTTAATTGCTCTATTCTACCCTACTCTTCTCTCTCTTACTCTACCGTATTCTACCCTGCTTTAATCTAACTTACTCGATCCTACGCTACCCTACCCTAGCTTATTCTACTTTTCCCTACATAACGATATTTTACTCTAACTCACCTTATTCTATCTTATCTTACTCTATAAACTCTACCCTACCTTATCCTACTCTTGCAGGCTTCAACAACCCCTGCCCATCCTCATTCGACCATGGTGAGCGCAAGGAATGTTCTCCTTTATCAAATCTCTGTGAGAAGGGAGAGTGGTGCCATATTGGGTCGAATGCTGAGACTACTGCATGTTGTCCTGGCGCCATCGCTGATCCATGTAAACTACCATTGGATCATGGAGAAGGTAGTGAGACAATCACAAGATGGTACTCTGACCCATCTGACAAGTCGTGTAATAATGAATGTAAACCTTTTGTTTACCGCGGAGTTAAAGGGAATCAAAATAACTTTGTCACTAAGGAGGCGTGTGAGGAGAAGTGCAAGAGTAAGTTAACTTGATTGTTGACAGCCTACTGTGGTTCAATATTATCCAAGTTTATTAAAAATGAGCGTATTTTACATTACCTAACCAAACAAAAATAGTGCTACAACTAGAATACAGTAACCGCTTAATAGCAGAGTGTCTTGTTTGCAGCCGAGTGCACTAACCCGTGTTCGAGTGGGGATTTGTTGTTGTCGTCGGTGGATGGGAAGCCAAGACAGTGCAGTCCGACCGACCTGTGTCCGAATGGCTACTGGTGTCATGTGGGGCTGGTCCCTGACACCACCGTCTGTTGTTCCGCTGGTAAGAGTTTTTTGTGGGATTTTTAAGGCCTTCATAGGGGATTAGAAAGTTTTATCGTTTTTGATTGTGGAAAGAGGTGTAAATTAACGACAAAACTTTTTTTTAAAGTTTAATAGGTTTTTTTATGTTGAAATTGTCTTACAGGGGAAAAATTTATGGGGGGGGGGTAAAAAAAATTTTTGGGCGGGGTAAAAAAATTTAGGGGCGGGGTAGCTTCCAAAAATATTTTTTAGGGATAGGAGAAAAATATTTTTTTAAAGGCGGGGTAAAAAAGTATTTTTGGGAGGGTGAGGGGTTAAAAAAATTTTTTTATAACATTTGAAAATGTTAACTTTACTGTAAGTATAATTATTGCCTGTCTTTCAGTAAAACAACCTTGCGACTTGCCAATGGTGGAAGGCTTTGGAGAAGCCATGCTGACTCGTTGGTACTATAACAAAAGGACTCGACAGTGCATCAGCTTTATTTATCGAGGAATCGGAGGAAATCAGGTAGGTTTATAAATTGACGGGCCTTTTCGAACGCCGTATTTTACATTTTTTTTATTTTTAATAGGTGGTATTTTACTTTATTTTTAGCTAAAAAATTAAAAAGACTATATTGTTTTACAAACAACTACACTACCGCCACCGTATTTTACCATTTCATCTTAAGACCTTAACTTTATGAACTCAAGTACCACTTATATGCCATTTTACATAATATACGTCTATTTTCAGAACAACTTTTTAACCCAAGATGACTGCCGCGCGGCTTGCCCAGCCTTTGACAATCCTTGTGGCACTGGTCAGCCATTACTGGTCAATCATAAGCCAAAGATTTGTAGTCCAAACCAAAGATGTCCTGGCACTCATTATTGCCACATTGGGGAGAGTAGTTTGAACTATTGTTGTCCTAAAAGTAAGGTTATTTTACTGAGTTTTTACGTTTACTATGAGACTATTGACTTTTACTTTATCGATGGAGGGAACCGGCCCATTGTTTGGCCCTTAGGGCCTTGGTTTGGGGCCCGGCCAAATGTCATAAAGGCCTGATTTATATTTAAAAATGGCATTGGATCTTCATTTCTAATGAAAAATGTCATAAAATTCTTATTTCTAATGTAAAATGTCATAAAATTCTTATTTCTAATGAAAAATGTCCTAGAAGTATATTTTTTCAATTTGAAACCAAAAAATTTAAATTTCAGACGGCAACCCCTGTGATCAACCCCTAGCCGTGGGCCAAGGCCAAGCCAACTTCAAACGCTTCTTCTACGACCAAGAGACGCGCCAATGCCAAGAGTTCACTTATCATGGCTCCAAGGGCAATGCCAACAACTATCTGACGCTGGAGGACTGTCGGATCGTCTGTCAAGGTGTTTTAACGTTTCATAGCTAATCTCACTTAAAAACACCAGCCACCTTACTCGCTAACCCTCCGCTTTTGTTGCTTTTGCTGTTCATTAAACACTTACTGTAACCTTTGTCATCTTACTGCTTTTTAATGGTTTTGCCGCCTTAGGGAAAGTATTTTTTAAATTTTTGAAGTTTTTTTAAATTAAAATTTTTTGAATTAAATATTTTTCGTATTTTACAAAAAATTTGTTTCAAAAACTTTCTTTCCAACCAATTTAAATCAAAACACAATTTAAAAAACGTATTTTACCTTAACAATATCCAGCTTCCGAAAACCCATGCCCTGAGGGAGACCCGCTTCAAGACCCAATCAGTCGGGAGCCGCTGATCTGTGGAGGACCTCAGGAGTGTCCCAGTGGGTTCTGGTGCCATGTTGGAGGATCACCCAACACTACAAATTGTTGTCCAGGCTGTGAGTTATGTTACAGTAGGCCAATCTTTGAAAGGGAGCATAATGTGTATCCTCTTAAAATACAATAAAACACCTTTACCACGCCCATTTTTAGCCCGAAAACCCTGCGATTTGGAGACGAATGAAGGTCAAGGAACGTTACGATTGGAACGTTGGACATTCGACGGAACGGCTCAAATGTGCCGCCGTTTTTACTACAAAGGAACCAAAGGCAACTCCAACAACTTTTTGAGTCGGGATGCTTGTCGACAGGCTTGTCCTGGTAAGTTAGGTTAAGTGGCATTGTCATGGATGGGCGAGGGTGTTTAATAACTCTAATAGAAGGGAGGAAGATGGTTTTCTTGGCATGGAGAAGGAAAAAGGCGTTGGAAGGGGGGGGGGTGTTGAATTCAAATTTTTTAAATGACATTTTCGATATGACATCACTTCTAAAATGATTAAAATTGGTCACAACTAAACCTATTTTAGAAGCCAACCCATGCCTAACCGGAGAGCCTCTTCTCAATTCAACCGGTAATCGACTGACTTGTGAACCGACCGAAAAGTTCACCGGATGTCCAGCTAGCCACTTCTGTCATCCCGGATCCAACACCGATAGTCAAGTGTGCTGTCCTCGAGGTGAGGTTGACATATGTGAACAAGGAGTTCAAGAAGGGCATGGCAAAGAAAGTCTGAGGAGATTCTACTTCGATCCTTCTGAATCCGTCTGCCGTGAATTCACGTTTCGAGGCGGCAAAGGGAACGAGAACAACTTTGTCAGCAAATCCGCTTGTGAAGATGTTTGTCCTGGTAAGTATCAAACGGTCCTCAAAAACATATTTTACGATCCTCTATCGTCTTGTCTATTCAACTGTAACCGATGTTTTAGCCCACAGAAGCTACTGTCCTCACGGTCAGCCTCAAACCGACCCCCACTCCAAGAAGCCTATACCTTGTGGAATATTGAAAAGCTGTTCCATCGGCTTCGTATGTCATATGAGTGTCGAATATAGAGTCAGTGTGTGTTGCGAGGTAAGTTTTGACAATTTCCTTTAAAATTTTAATTTTTTCAAAAAAAATTTGAAGCTTGGCCCCTGTGGCTAAAATAAGATTTTTTAATTTTTATTGAAGAAGATAAACGTATGCCATTTTAAATAACATTAGAAATATTAAATAAGTAATAACAAAATAAAACAAAATTGAAATTTAACTTAAAATTTAAAAACTTCCCTTTAGAACCCAGCCAATTTCTGCACCGCCCCACGAGACCCCGGTCATTGTAACGGAACCGAAATCCGATACGGCTATAACGCCCTCACCGACACCTGTGTCGAATATAAGTACTCCGGGTGTGGTGGAACGCTGAACAACTTTAAAACAATGGAACAGTGCACACAAATATGCTGCAAGGAATATCGACATTGACCGATCTCTCATGAACAATATAATTGATTGTTGAACAAATAAACATTTACTTTATTGATCATTTATGTACAAAACTTAACAAGAAGACACGGAAACATCTTTTAACAACAATCTACACACTTTAGAAAAGTTAAAACAATTTAAAATTAACAAATACAAGTTATTCTTCCGAAAAATCCTGATCCGATAGAGCCTTCAGATCAAATCCCATGTCCACCAAGTCGCGGTCTCCTTCCAGCTCCAATAACTTTCCAGTAGCTTCCTTAATCTCTTTCCTTGTCTCCTCAATCAGCTTATCCAACTTTTGAGCATCATCATTCAAAGATTTGAGAGCAAACTCATTCGGATACTCTACCATAAGATCGTTGCAAATACAAATAAAATTCTCCTTCTTCCCGCTAGATTTCTCGTCTCTCTTGATGGCATGATAAGACTCACGTAATTTAGAACGCTTATTGTCCATATCAACAACAGAACGTCGAAGACTGACGATTTTCTGGCCAAGTTCTTGAACTTCTGTCAGTTTTCGCACAATATCTGCTCCGATTTCAGCATTTGGCTCCAGGAATGACATTCTTTTTAAACTAAAAATAAAATAATATTAAGAAAATACGAAATTACCTTCTATTTTAATTTTTACTCCCTGAAATTGTAAATTTGTCGAAATTTTACGAAATAAAAAAATAATATAAAGAATAACACTTGGCACGTCGTTTTTGGCGTCAAGTTTTTCTGTGAACGAAGAAAATAAAATATCGTAAAATTTCGGCCATCAATCTTACTTTACTGATCATTTCAAGTACGTTTCTTCATTATACTTTTAAAAATTTGTTTAATAATATACGTATGATAGGTTGGAACGTTTCGTGATTCATATTTAAGTTAAAACGTGATTTTCCTCGTGGTTCTTATCACTTCAACTTCGAAAGCTGGTCACTTTTGCAAGGGAGGAGTTCCTTTTCCGAACTCCAGACATTTTTTATTGTTTCAAAGGGGGGCGTTAATGGTTTTGAAGATGTTCGAGAGCTATATTATCATGTTCGTTATGCACTTTTTCGAATTTAATATCTATTTTTATGGCCCATATACCAACTCGTCTACTATAACATCGTTTCTTGAGATTTTCATAATAAATATTCTGTGGAAGATGCTTGTAATTAATGTCAAAACACGAGTTGTGGTTATGTTTTTTCTGTTTTGAAATTTTGCCTTGTTTACCTTGTTTTAATAACGCTAATTCACGGAATATTCTCCTGTAGTTAGCTGGCTACAATAATGGTTTAATTAAAAAACTAGGTTTAATGATGCAATTGTCAGGTCATGTTGTGTCAACAGCTGACAGAGATATTAATAATGGTTTACCTAGATTATGGTTTCAAAATTTTGTTGATTTAGTTTCAAAAGTTCTCGGACATTTGAAATTCTCGTGCAATTAGGGCGTTTCCACTGTGCAGAAGGTCTAAAGATTTTTTGATGGATTTAAAATTAAATTTTGTTTTACAAAGTGAAGACAATATCTTATATTACGTTGTTTTTAAGATAATTTTCTAAAAATTATGACCAAGTTTACGTATGACACGTGTTAAAAACTGTCTTCATTAATATACTGTTGACCGTATGCCTGACTGTTATGTCTTATCATTTCTTTATCAATTTAATTCTGTAATGGTCTTTTTAGGTCTTATTTTGCAAGAATATTGTGTACTGAGATTCTTTTGTTATAGTAAACATTAAAACGTTGTTGATAAGATTTTTGAAATTTTAACTTTTGCTCATTTTTGAAATCTTGTGATAAGAATATTTCTTTTGTTTTAACAACGTTGGTGGGCTATTACAGCTAATTTTGTGACAGATTTATCAATTTGGACTCTTGAGTTTCATATTTTTTCAATTTTGAAAATTTAATTTTTTTTGAATTTTTTGACATGTGTTGAAATTTGTGTACAACATGTTTTGTACAAAAAATCAGTTTCAGACAAGATGTTCCGGCCGAGTGGTCGGATTTTGGGATTGGTCAGAAGTTTAGCCACAAGTTCAGTTCAGAATGCCAAGATTAAGGTGCAGAACCCTGTAGTGGATCTGGATGGAGATGAAATGACTAGGATTATATGGCAGGAGATTAAGGATAAGGTGAGTTATCTACTTTTTATTATTTTTTAAAGCGATTTTTTAAATGTTACAGTAATCTTTGAAAAAGGTTATAAACTTACCGTGTAAAACTGCTTTTTTGCCATAACTTTTCTAAAATTAATTAATTTTAATTATTTTTTATTTCAGTTGATTCTGCCATACCTCGAAATCGATATCAAGTACTATGATCTCGGCCTACCCAACAGAGACGCGACCAATGATGAAGTGACAGTAGAAGCGGCCAAAGCTATCCAAAAGTACAATGTCGGGATAAAATGTGCCACAATCACGCCGGATAAAGCTAGAGTAGAGGAGTTCAAGTTGAAACAGATGTGGAAGAGTCCCAACGGTACCATCAGAAACATTTTGGGTGGTACTGTGTTCAGAGAGCCGATTATTTGCAAGAATGTGCCAAGGTTGGTCACTGGATGGGTCAAACCAATCATTATTGGTCGGCATGCTCACGCTGATATAGTAAGTTGTTGTTATTAATAATTATGTTAATATTGGCTTGTTTTTTGTTGTTGTGGTTTTATAAATTCGCTTTTGAATCAAAGACAGCCAATGTGATTATATAAAGCATCTACTACAATTACATTTTCAGTACAAAGCCATAGACTTTGTTGTCCCAGAAGCCGGCAAGGTTGAACTGGTGTATACTCCATCTAATGGAGGGGAGAAGACCTCTTATGAAGTGTTCGCCTATCCCGGACCGGGAGTATCGCTAGCCATGTACAATACTGATGAGAGTATCCGCAACTTTGCCGTTTCTTCATTCGAATACGCCTTGAGGAGGAAGTACCCTTTGTATTTGAGGTAAGTGTGATTTATTTTGAAGCTCAGGGGTCTGACTTGATGTTGTCTTTGCCTGTTTAAGAAGTTTAAGCAGTAATCACAAGGTCAACAATTTTAACACAGATATATATGTTATTCATGGCATATGCTTATAATATCTAAGTGAAAACGTGTATCTTATGAGTTATATATAAGACCTTGCAAACTTTTATCTTTTTGTACTAAAACAACTAATTTTCAGCACCAAAAACACGATTCTGAAGAGATACGATGGCAGATTCAAGGACATCTTCCAAGAGATCTACGAGCAAGACTTCCGGGCCAAGTACGAAGCTGCGGGTATCTGGTACGAGCATAGACTGATCGACGACATGGTAGCTCAAGTAATGAAATCAGAAGGCGGCTTCGTGTGGGCATGCAAGAACTACGACGGTGATGTTCAGTCGGACTCTGTGGCGCAAGGCTACGGATCGCTCGGATTGATGACTTCAGTTCTACTATGTCCGGATGGAAAGACTGTAGAAGCTGAAGCAGCTCATGGTACGGTCACGAGACACTACAGATTCCATCAGAAGGGACAAGAGACTTCTACGAATCCTATTGGTATGTTTTGATTGATATTAATATAAGTTGTATTAAGTTGATTGTGCAAATGATTGTTTTTGTGTTAATATAGACATAATATATTAATTATGTAGGTATAAAACTTAATTTTATTGAACATACTAAACTTATATGATATTTTCAGCTTCCATCTTCGCCTGGACCAGAGGCTTGGCTCACCGTGCCCACTTGGACAACAACAACGAATTGGCTGTGTTTTCGGAGAATCTTGAGAAGGTTTGTATCGAGACGATTGAGCAAGGCTTGATGACCAAGGACTTGGCCATCTGCGTGAAGGGTACCACTAACGTCGACCGGTGCGATTACTTGAACACTTTTGAGTTCATGGACAAACTGGCTGAGAATCTGGCCAAGAAACAAAGCTCGTAAATATGATTTCAATAGCATTTCTAACATTAAACTTGTAAAAACATTGATGGAGGGTTGGCTATGGTTAAGATGTTATAAGAAGCATGTAAAGTATTTTTTTGTCTATCATTATACAAGGGAAAGTGGAACTCCCGAGCTAAGGTCAAGGCTTATATTATACTATATGAAAGAACGGAAAAAGTTATGTTATATACTCATTACCAGGGCCGGGCGGAGACTTTTGGTCTGGGGGCAGGGGTCCAAAAAAACCGGCACAGGTAGCTCTACCTGTGATTTTTTGCGAATTTTTTTTTCCAAAAAATCCACAGGGGGAACACGTTCAAATTTTTTCGAAAATTTTTTTTCTGGGGTTGGGGGTACCCCCCCTCGCGCCCGGCCCTGCTCATTACAGTTAGTTCAGCGGCCCATACGACCTTTAGTCCTATTAGAAGTTAAAAATTAATGTTACTTTTATATGTATGTGTACGCAGAGATATTATATATTATACTTTATTTATAAAAAGTAGTAGCATAACTACTATAACTAGTTTAAATATAGTGTCACGTTTTAGATATCTTTGTATGATAATGTCATCAGATATAAGTGGTTTATTGTTCGTGCGATTGGTAACAGTTATTGCCGTATTTGCACCAATGGTTTCGCGCAAACCTTCGGCATTTTTGTACATCGCTTGGTTTGATTACCTGAAATATAAAGGTAAGTAAAGATTAAACTGAAAGACAAGGGTAAAATTAGAAAAAAAAGTTTAAAAAACAAGTCAAAAGACTATCAAGATATTGCGAAGTTGCGCATCGATTAAATATTGGTTAATATAAGAATGGGAATATATTATAATAATTTTAAAAAACTTACAAAAACGCTTTTGGCACTAATTTGAACGTTTTTCTTAACGTGGTTTTCAATTTGCCCTTTTTTGTGAATCTGCTTGAAAATTGGTAGTCTAGGCAGATTAGCAGCGTGACTAGGACAATCAAGAATTTGATAGCGATCTTGAAATTCATTTGTGTCTAAACCTTGGAGGATTATACTTTCGAGCTGGTCTATCGGGATGTCATGTCCTAGGTTGTCTGCTGGCACTTTTGGAGCTTGTACTGAGCCAGTTTGTGGGAAATTAGTTTTTGGGCTAGTGTTGGATTCGTCGGTGGTGTTAGTAGTAGAACAGTTGGCGTTACTAGTACTGTTGCAGTCAATGGTAATAGTCGGGCTAGAGTTGGTAGAACGGCTAATCGGGCTGGATCTTGTACTACATGATTCAGCGGTGCTGTAGGAAGCCTGATCGTTTAATGATTTGGGTAGCTCGTTCACAAAGTTGACAGGCAAAGAGTAGACTGCCTGGATCATCGGTTGGTCGTAAAACTGTTGACCATAAACTTGTTGGCCTTGATATTGTTGATCATAGTAGTGTTGATCAAAACATTGTTGGCCATAGAGTTGTTGACCATAGTATTGTTGGCTATAGAATTTGGCAGCAAGTTCGGTAAATGACACCATGATGTTATTTGTAGGTTGAGCAGTTATAAAAACTGTGGACCGTCGATGAGAGTTGTAGAATAAGATAATGAATTGAAAACTTGAGCTTTTTTATTGCTTTACTTTCGCTGCTTATTCTATCGGTAGACATTGATATATATATTTAAAAATTAGTGCTAAATTTGGACTTCTAATGCGCACTGATTTTGTATGTCGAATAGGGTTTTTGGGGCTTTGTAAGGATCGTAAAAGGGTTTTTTATGAGTGATATGTAATGAAAAGATTACATAACTCCTGTATACCAAATCTCTTTTATAACAAACAAATTTTAAATCCCCAAGTGATTCGTTACACAAGAGTTCCACTGTATGTGTTTATTTTAAAAATTCAAAATTTCATCAAATATTTGAAAAATATGGCTTCCGACGACGGATCTCGCGCGACCAGCTGCGTTATAGCAACAATAAATGTTTATGTCTACTATAATATAAATAGACTTTGCGTGTTACTTTAATATCGCAAGACGGGTGGGGGAAGCCGGAGGGGCGAGCGGCCTCGAGTCCTTTGGCCTCTTTTTTCCGCTTTTCTGGCCTCACAAAAATCGTTTTTTCACGAGGAAAAAAAGTTTTTTTTCGGATCCGCGATTTCCCGAAGCTCCCCAATGTTCCTCCAAATTCTGTGTGGGTTCGAAATCTCTCCGTTGTCTCGTGTTGTTCTATGTCTCTTTCTCGTTTTCAACGTGTTTGAATAACATTACTTGACTCCCGAACCCTCTTTTTTACTATATTATTTGCTGCGATTAAGACTTTCTTTTTTGGGTTGGGGGGAAAGGAAGGGTGGGTAAGGGTTTAGTATGTATTGGAAGGTATAAATGTGATTTTTGAACTTTGTGGACAAAAAGTTTTTTTCGGAAAAAAATTTACAGGGGGCACCAAGTTCAATATTTTTCATAAATTTTTGTGAACTGGGTTTTGGGAGGGGTGGGAAAGAAGAAAAATTATTAGTATAGTGGGGTGTTTTAAAAGTTCAACTTTGTGATTTAAAAATTTGGCAAAAATTAAAAAAAAAAATTTTTGAAAAATCAGCACAAAATCGGTACTTTTTTCAAAAAGTAACCCTTTATCTCATAAAAAGATCCTCAAAGACAAGCCTAAAGCAAAAAATGTCAAAATTCAATTTATTTTTGGCTAAACCTTCCATTGTTGTTAAAACAAAGTGAACCGTTTGCTAATCAGTATGACCTTTATTTGCTCACAGTGGAGGAACATCACGTTGTGTTGTTTCCTGTGTTTACTATACGTTTTCTACTTCAAATTGAGTTTTGAAAATATGGTTTTTAAAAAGTCATAACTTTATTTTTTATTTTTTTTTGACTTTGCAAAGAGGAGTTTATAACTTTTTGAAGGAAGTTGTTTGAGAAAAGTGGTTCAACTCGATTTTTTTTTCATTTTTAAGGGATTTAGGGGTGGTTTTTGTTGATTTTAAGAAGGTAGTAAGTTAGTTTAAAGCTTCTCAATTTATATTCTTTTAGTTTTACTCAATTTGTATTTCATTCAATTTGACACTACAAAACACGGTAAAACAAGCTTTCAAATAGTCCAAATTTTAAATTTTTAGCGTTGTCCCAAACAATTTTTAAAATTTTTAAGCTTCTTGTCAATTGTCATTGAAAATTGAAGAGAATTTTTAAAAAACAGACGTTTTTTCATTACTTTTTTAAATTTAATCTGCTGTCCAGATATCGAATCTCTCTTTAGCGGCTAAAAACAAAGCTAAATATTGTTTATTTAATGACGTTTTTTATCTGTTTGTCGTGTCTTTATACAATTTTTGTAAAGTGATAACTAAAAATAGAACTTTTGGGATTTGGGTGTCTAAAAATAATGGCAAAAAGTTCTTAATAAACCAATTTTTAAATATTTTTTTAACTTTTTAATGTAAAATACGGAAGGTGGTACTCAAAGGGCAATTATTCAACCTGCTTTTCTCAGAATCAGCTCGAAATTGATAAATGAGTTTATTGTACCACCAATTGTACTCATACAAAATTTTTTCTCGCGCTTTTAAGTTTTAATTTTTAAATATTTGAGTTTTCCGCGAATTTGGCGTTGTGTTTCAAGCACTTTTTTCGACTTACTAGATAAGCTACGCTTATAACTATAAAAATGTAAAGTCATTTAAAGGTTTTCTACTGGCATATCAAAGAAAAATGATTAAATCAAAAATACAACTGTTGTTTATATAAAACAAAATAGTGTTTCTTACCCCTTACTATAATCTAACGTTCACTGAAGTAAAACGCTTGTTTTTACAGGTTAAATTGGGCATGCGAATAACTTAAAAAAGTAACGAGACATTAAAAGTTTCCCCTCGAATGACTATGTTCCTTTCTAATTACAAAGTGAAATAATTATGCGCACTCACGTTACTGCTTTATTGCTTGTTGGATATGTTGTTTTACTCGTCTTTTATGAATAGGGGATTTGGATTGACATCGATAGTATGTTTTTGGTAAAGAATCGTATTTGATATTGATATTATGATTTGGAATGATCTTATAAGCTTGCTTTCATTATACCTTAGTTCCTAGCTCTAGCTATAGCCCTAGGCTAAACTCAAGCGTCGGCCTTAGCCTTTGTCTTAGCCTAGGCCATAGCCTAACTTTCTTTTGTTTTCAGTTTGTCTTAATCTTGTTATATTCAAATCTTGCTTTAAGCTTACTATTACTCGTTAAACCCTTTTTGAACTATACCTGCCTAATCTTCCTCATCAAACCCAGACGAAATCTCTGTTTTGAAACCTTGATGAATCCATAAAAGAGCGTTGCGAGCAGAAAACAAATCCTAAACCTGCAATTTAGCTAAACAAAAAACATGTTGCGCAACGACCGGTTTCTCGCGACGTGAGAAGGCAGATGCCGAATGAGGTCACTGGGTGATACCAGCTCACGATGAAGCTCGCGACGTCTTAATCTTTGCGCGCGAGTGGATTTAACAGGATGATGTCTTCTGGATCTTTTTGTTTCTATGTTTTGCTTTTTTAGAGTAAAATTACAATATTTGGAAGGGTTGTAACATATGGTTACCATGGTTAATGTTTTGAATAAAATATTACAGAGTAACTTTGTTACAGTAGGCTGTGCCGAAAAGAGAGTTAAAAAATTTTTTACAGGTGTTTATGAATTGAAATTTGGACTTAAAGTTAAAAAAAAATATGTGAAAGTCCTGGAGCAGGGGTATAGATACTGCATAGTAGTGGTACGATAGAGCAGGGAAGACAAAGCACCGTAAGATTAGACTAAGTTAAATAGTATAGGGTAGGGTAGGGTAGGGTAGGGTAGGGTAGGGTAGGGTAGGGTAGGGCAGAGCAGGGCAAGGCAAGGCAAGGCAAGGCAAGGCAAGGCAAGGCAAGGCAAGGCAAGGCAAGGCAAGGCAAGGCAAGGCAAGTGAACAACACGCTTATAAAATTTAAAAAATAATTTTTTTGTTTTTTAATCACCATTCCTTCTTTTTCTGGTGTATATGTTACAATAAAGTAATTTCTAATTTACCATACCAGGGTGGGGTGGGCAATGAATTAAAATACGAAATGACTGTGAGTGTATTGCTTTGTCTTCGCTTTATGTTAAAAATAAATTACGAATACGTTACGAGCGTTTCTTTTCTTATGGAACGGGCTCGTTTCCTTTTCATATTACTATTTTAATTTTGGGGGTATTGTTAAAGAAGTTTTGCGTTGAAAGTTATTTGGGCATAACTAGAACTATAATATACTTTAAAAGACAAAAAAAATTTTTTTTTGGATGTGTTATGGATGGGGGGGGGGAAGCTTTTTAAAAAATTATGTTTAAAGACTCCCCCCCCTTCTCACATAGAAAAACCGCTGATAATCCACTTCCTACTTACCCTTAACAAACCTTTCTGCAGTAAATAGTTAAATTCTACTTTTTATTTTTGTTTTTCTCTTTTTTGGGTAAACAAGCGTTTGAAAAGTTTTGTTCTTTGTTCCGGGAGTTAAGACTGCTTTAATTATACAGGTATTTTTTTGGGTTTACTTGACTTTTATGTTATACAGTGGTAACATAAGGTTACCTAGGTGTTTTACTGTGGTATTTCGAGAGCTCGGCTTGATGAAAAGATGAAAGGGAGGTCTTGGTGGGAGGGTAGGGTAAATTTTTTTTCGGTTTGGGGTGGATTTTTATCTTTTTTTAAATTTTTTAAGGAGAATGGTGGGTAGGGTAAAAAACTTTTTTTTGTGTTTGGGGTGGATTTTTAGAGGTTTTAAAAAAATTTTAAGGAAGAAGAAGGGCAGGGTAAAATTTGTTTTTGGTTTTGGGGTAGATTTCTGTTTTTTTTTAAATGTTTTGAAGGGTGGAAGCTCCCCCTCCCTTCTCTTTCTTAAAAACCCGCGCCCTTTCGAATTTGTATCAAATAATTTTTTCCAAATCCACTTGATACCTAAATGATTTAAAATTTTAGTTTTCAGCTCCCCACCTCATAATAATATGATCTAAAATAATAAAACCCAAATATTTGCATAATGAGCAAGATGTATAATTTGGAGGACGAGGAGATGTCGTTGCGCGCTGCAATCGCTCAACGCGGCCCTCGTGCTGGCCTTAAGGGTCCTCGACCGCCGACCTCACCTCCGCCGGAAATCGACCCCACTGTGCCCAGCAGCTCGGACTTCATGTCACGCTCGCTACGCAATGAATCTGGAAGCAGTTTGGGGAGCAGTGATGATGGATTGAAATATGGTAAGGTTATCTACAATTGGTAGGGTAGGGTAGGATCGGGTAGGGTAGGGTAGGTTAAATTAGAGTAGGGTACGTTATAGTGAAGTTGGATATGGTAGGGTAGAGTTGAGTAACATCAAATTAAAATGTCATATTGTTCCAGAACGACACTCAATATCTCCAAAGCTAGCAGACATCTCACTGAATGGCAAGAACCCATTCATGACTGTACCATGGCATGTAATGTACTCAATCTTCCAGAATCTAGAGCTACGGGATCGGATACGAGCTTCTATGGTCTGTAAACGATGGAATCACTTATTGACTGACGGTCGATTTCCATTGGAAGACCTGTCGGTTATAAATTTATTTGAATATGAAATTTTAAATGAAAAAATGGAAAAGAACATTCAGAGTGGTGGAAAGTAAGTTTTTGCGGCTTTAAAATTTTGGGTTAGGATTTTCAAAAATTAAAAAAAAATTGGTTTTTTCAAAAAAAAATATTAAAAATAGGTAAAAAAGGCTACAAAATTACAAAAAAGCAACATTTTCATTTACTTCAGAGTAGAATTCGTGCAATTAAACGACACAGAAGATCTAAGGAGTATATTCTTGCACTGTGACACGCCCTACGCTGTAAAAATATGGTACAGTCGACTGGATTTCTTGGAAAGTGTTTTGGGTACGTTTTCTTATTTTATTTTTTGTGTTTAGATAGCCTTTGGCAAGGGAAATTTCATTTAAAAAATTTGTGACATTTCGCTACGTTTTCCAATAATTGGCGGAGGTAAAATACGAAATCCGTTGTAAGCTCTAACATTGCCGTTTTAAAATTATGTGACATTTCGTTAAATGTCGAAAGTTACATAAACAAACTTAAAAAACAGTTTTCTTCATTAAAATTGCTTTTTGTCCGTTTAAATTTAAACTAAAATGCTAGATAAAAGGTAGGGTAGAGTAAGTTAGGTCGCATATGGCTATTTTTCATTTTCCCATAATTTCTTTGACACTTCGTCAAAATCAAAGTTTTAACAAAAACCAGCCTAAAATGCAAAATATTTCAGAAAAGCTATCAGAATGCAATGTAAAGCTAAAATCCCTGGACATCTACCCCTACCAAGAATACGTCGGCCTGTCTTTGGTTCACGAGTACCTGCCTGATCTCAAAAGTATTGGCATGAGACCTCATTCTCAAGGTCACTTCTTCAAAGGCATGTCATTGCCACATTTTCCAAAATTTCGTCAGCTAGCTAGCCTAACTCTCGACTCTTTTTTCCTGGAGGAAACAGCCGAATTTCCTGCTGGACTAACTACGTTGGACTGGCAGTCGAGGACCGAGAGTACCATATCTGGCTTCCTCGACCGGTTGAAGAGCCTGAAACTATTGAACCGGCTTATCATGACTCACAACACCTTTTCGGCTCTCAGTTTTCTGAAATTGCTCGAGGCTATCGGGGCTTGGAACATGTCGAACCTACAGTATCTGGCGTTTAAACTGTCGACTTTTTGGCTGGACGGTCGAATTCGGAATCACTTTGTCAAAATGACCAACATCTTGAGGACGTTGAAGTTGTTGAGGCTAGAACTGTGCTATGGAGACGTGCAGAGCTTTCTCAATATTATGATGGAGTTGACTGGGTATGTCACTATTTTTTAATTTTTAATTTTAAAAATTTTTTAAACTTTTTTACCATCTAATGATTAAAATTTTAGCCCAGAGCTATCAGTAGTATGCCTGACAGTCCTACCCCGCCGCATGGAATTCCCTCTCTACAAGGTGATCGAAATGTCATCTGAATTTGCAGTTCGTGGCATCAGTCTTCACTTGGGGATAATGCAACCAAGTAGTCCTGACAAAGAGAAGAATCGAGAAGAAGAACAAGGAGAGTTCCTGACTATTGAAGAAGAAGCAATGGCAAGACATTACGAAAGTTTCTGCAAGGTTTTGTCTGTTTTGGATGTGTCATTTGTGAACAATGTTAATATGTTGTCCAATCTGTTGATATCGTCTAGCTTTAATAACCTGACGGAGATCAAATTTATCGAATGTGATGCTACTACTGATCAAATTTTGATGAGAATAGCTATGGTAAGATAATAATAAGTCTTACCCTACCCTAGTTTACCCTACCCTATCCAATGATACCATTCACCTCATATTGACTTATATTAACCTTGATACCCACCTTTACAGAGCTGTCCAAACCTACAACGTCTAAGCCTCCTATCCTGCCACGCATGCACAATAGAAGGTATGAGGCATTTTGTCGAGTGTTTCCATGCCCGCAAATCAGAAGTGTTAACGATAAACTGGCAGAAGGATCAAGAACATGATGGGCGATCAGCTGTCACCGACTTCTATGTTGATTTGACTACGAATCATCGTGGTTTACTGGAAGATGTGTCGATCAAAAGCTACCGAAAACAGTTCAGAGTTAGAGTGGGAGAACAGATTATTATTTGGACTAACGAAAAGGCACTTTATATTCAAGTAAGTTGCTCAAAAGGGAGGAGAAGGCAAGGATAATATAGTTTTTGATGGTAAAATACGGTTTTTGAAAAGGGGTATGTCGAAAGAATGAAGTAAGAGGGCTAGGGGTAGGGGAAAATGTTTTGAGAACATATTTTTTTGCGATTTTGCCAAATATAACGAAATGTCACAAAGTTATTGGAAAAAAAGAACGAAGTGTCACAAAATGTATCGTAAATCAAATTTTTATGTAAAATACAAAGTCTCGATTAAGTATAATATATTATTAATTATAGCATGCTTTAATTACACTTTAAAAAACGATTTTAAAATAATGTTCAATTGTAACGAAATGTCACGTAATTTATCGACAGAGTAAATATTATTTTGTGTAGAAATACAAAATTACAAATTTATAACCAAATGCCACGATTTTTATTGATTTTAACTCAATTATTACCTATTTTC
This sequence comes from Bursaphelenchus okinawaensis, assembly GCA_904066225.2. Classification (NCBI taxonomy): domain Eukaryota; kingdom Metazoa; phylum Nematoda; class Chromadorea; order Rhabditida; family Aphelenchoididae; genus Bursaphelenchus; species Bursaphelenchus okinawaensis. Next base: position 8,316,215 of record CAJFCW020000006.1, on the reverse strand, counting down.
AGGACTTTGACAGTTTCGACCGTAACCGCTTCCTGGGTATCGTATCTCCACCATACGAAAGAAATGAAGAAACTGATGACTCTGATAACAGTATGATTATAGAACAACACAATAGTTCATCGTCTGTAGAGGATAGTCCTCCTTCTAGTCCTTAGTAGTTCTTGTAGATAATATATAATGTCATACTGACTTTTTCTAACGTATTTTAGTCAAAGATAACATGTTTTTTGGTACTTTTTTTTATTATATATGGCTAATGTTATCGTATTTTACTACACAAAGCATTCTTTGGCTTATCCTATTGAATTAGTGCTATATAGTACATTTTTGCAGCAGTACTACTTATTAAGTTTTAGAAAGTAATGCTATTTAGTACGTTTAAACACATGTTGGTTTAATGGTGACAGTACTGTTTAGTATGTCTGTAACATATTGCTATATAGAACATGTTTGGAGCAGTACTATTAAGTTGTTCAACTAATTCTGTGTCCCTCATAGAAGTAAATTTTCAGGTTTAGAGGGCGCAGGATTATTTAAACAATGTACTAGTTCGTCCGTTCGCAGAAGTAGTGCTATATAGTACTTCAGATCAAAAAAATATGTTTGTAATGCTAAAATACGATAAATTCTTTTTAAATATGACATTATATTACATGTCAAGTAGCATTTGTATAGTTAATGAAAACGCGTTAAATATAGTCTTTAACTCTGTAACATCAAGCTTCATATTTTGTCTTTCAATTTTACGTATAATCCTGGTGATTTCACAGTGTACATTGTATTTTGTTGCTATTGTGCCATTTGAATAAACAAATTAGTTTAAAGTTTATTCGTATTTTACCATATGAGTAAAGAGTTATGAGTAATCAAAGCTGAACATTGAATTTCAAAACCAAAAATTAAAATTTTGTTACCTAAACTTCCTATAAAACTCACAGAAAAACTTAAAAACAGTCTAAAAGCTGGTAGAAAATATATAAAACGGTCGAAAAATTATTGCAAAGCTCTAAAAATTATCAAAAATACCACTTTATTACCTAAAATTGCCAAATATTATTTATTTTTTCTTTAATTTTTATTTTCAAATTTCAATTTTACCGCCTTTTTGCCTCCAGGATTCATCAATTTCGAAGACAAACATGAACTTTGACCTTTGCTGATTTCTCCGGCCGAAGTCTCGTTTTGGCGCGCGAAATCGTGATGAAATCACGCCTTTGGCCATGAAAATCATCTATCTTTGGGGGTATAAAAGGCGGGGATTTCAGGTTTGATCCTCATTTGATGTTGCTTTTCTTATTTGGGCTAGTGTTTTGAGAGTTGGAGGTTTATTTCTGGGGTGTTTTTACTTTTTTCTCTGATTTTTTACAGTTTTTACTGTTTTCTTTATTTTTCTTGGAGTTTTTCCAGGTTTTTCTGGTTATTTCTTGACCGTTTTTAATTTTTTCTTGAGGTTTAGGTAATAAACTAGTACTTTTTTTTGACATTTTTCAGTTTCAAGACTATTTTGAACTTTTTCTAGTTATTTTATACTATTTTTGGTGATGTTTATAAATTTAAGTAACAAATTTGTAATTTCTTGGCTTTTAAATTTTTTTAGTTATTTTTTGGCTTTTTCTTGAGGTTTAGGTAATGAGCCAGCAATTCTTGGACCTTTTTCTAGTAATCTTTGACTATTTTTAGTAATTTTATAAGATTTTAGGTAACAAACTAGTGGTTTCTTGATAATTTTTGACCTTTTATGCCAATTTTTGACTTTTCTTGAAATTTAGGTATGAAGCCAGCTATTTTTTGGCCTTTTTGAGATTTTTCTAGTGATTTCTTGACCGTTCTTCTCTTTTTCTAGTTACTTTCTGACCGTTTTTGATGTTTTCTATTGGGAAGATGAGGTAATTCCCCCTCGGCTTTTTGTATTGTTAAGTCGATGAGAAGTACCTCACCTGTCTGATGGCTAAACTGTTTTATGTTCTAAATTTAGTCTTTTAGTACTATCTTTTGATGCTATATTATCCTACAATATTTTTAACGCTACTGTATATTCTACAGTATTTTTAATGCTACTCTACAGTATTTTTATATCTATGCTTATTGTCACTTGAGTATACCTTGGTGGTTGTGGTTTTGACAAATCACCGGGGATATTCGAGCGATGATGAATGGATTCTGGCTTTTACTTGGCCGTGCCTACGATATTCTATAGATTTCTATAGTATTTTACTACTCATTGGTACCATATCTACCCTATATTTACTAATTGGTACCGTTTTTACCTTGGTACTATTTACTTTTTTAGTACTAGTATCATTCAATCTTATTTTACAAGATTTCTGGTATTTTGTTACCTAACTTTTTATTCTACATAACCTACTACTGCTATATTCTACTTATTACTACTATATTTTACTTCCTACTGCTACAGTTCTACTTACTACTATATTCCACTACAGAATGAGTTATTATTATAAAATTTACTAAAGTATTGTTCTACAACAGCTACATATTCAGTGTTCTAAAGCCTTACCGTGAGCACGGTCAACAACCCGTACCCCTTGTCCGTGTTCTGAGATTTTTGCTAGAATGGACTAGGTACGGGTATAATGACTGTGTCTCTACGATTACATACTGTTTCTACTGTTCTTTGGTACTGTTACCTACAGTATTCAATGTTATTACCTGTCTTGTTCTACTCTTACCTAAGGTTATTTTCGATTACATGGTTCTACTCTACTACTGACTACAATATTTCATTTACAGTATTTATGTGGTTTTATCTACAATATTATTCTTCTACTACTTAATTGTATACTATTATGTTGGTATCTACAGTACCAAGTTTTTCGAAATCCAGAATTTTTTGACTAAGTACTGCGAGCGTTTTTGAATATGAAAAGCTAGCTTTATTTTTTCAAAAAATTTGTTTTTTGAAATTTGAAACATTTTTAATAGATAAGCTCTATCTGTTCTACCCAGGGTTGGATTTTGGGTGTGGTGGTCTATTTTTGCACTGGGGAGGGTATATTTCGAAAACTGGCTTAAAGGGCAGGGTGTTTTTTGTAAATTCCCTTGGAGAGCAGGGTATACTTGAAAAGTTGTATTAAAGGGCAGGATGTTTTTTGAATTTTTTTATAGGGCAGGGTAAAACTAAACAGATCATGGTTTTGTGTCTTGTTACATTGATAATGACGTTGTTAGGGTTTGTAATGCCTTGCTTCAGGTTAGGTACTACAGGGTGGGGTAATTTTAAAAAATTAAAAGTTTTGAAAAGGGCAGGGCACTCAGTACCAATATTTTTTGTCTAAGTTTGACTTCTACTCTAACCTACCCTGCCGTATCTTGTCCTTTCTTATCCTGTCGTATTTTACTTGGTCTTTTCTCCTGTCCTCCCTTCCTCTCACACCCAGGAATTTTTTCCCTATCCTGACTAATATAAACTATACTACCGTACAAAAAGGCATAAAATACTGTTCTAACCCTCCGAATCAAGACGAGAACACAAATGTTATAGATAGTATAACCACAAGTAATCCAATCAATCTACCCTTAATCCCGCCATAACGACACCCGCATTCAACGAAAGGCCCGGGGGGCTTACTTTTCATGAACCTCAACGTGGGTATACCTGTGTTTCCGTTCGATCGAAATGGAAACTTTTGTTCGAATATTGATTTTTTGCACTTTAATGAGTTATGTCGCCGGTAGGTTACTGTAAAATGGTCTAATTTATTTTTTTTACTTTACGAATTTTTGATATCTTTTTGGGTTCAAATAATTATGTGCTCTTTAAGCCCTATAGATTTCTTTGAGAGGGGCACAGGAGTATTTGAACAATTTAACATTCTTTTATTTTGAAATTTTTTTAGGCTTATTTAAAAATTATTTAAATCAAGAATGCTGTTTTTTACTTGCTTTTTTAAACCTACTGTAACATTTTTTGCAATATTTTTTTTATTTTATAATTCTTTGGATTGTATGTTACAGCACTTGATCTGGGAGGTTTATTTGGCTTTGGTGACTCTTCAGAATCGGCAGAAGATTCGGCCGAAACAGGACCAACAGAAGCCTACACAGCAGCGTTCTTCTCCACAGAAGGTAGGCAAGCTTGGAATAAAATTAAATGATTTTAGTCAATTTTAATGTTTATAACATTTAAAAAAGTATTTTTTATTTTTTTCAAAAAACATTTTTGTAATTTTATAGGAAGTGCAGAATCATCTGGTACAGATATTTACACTGCCGCGGTTTTTTCAACTGAAGGTAATGTTTATAAGATTTCTTTTTAACGCAATGAAGGTATACTTTTTGTATCTATTAGAAACTTTACTCCACATTTTATTAGTCCTGGGGGCGGAAACCAAAAAATGTTTTTTGGTTTACCAATTTTTTGGTTTAGCCTGTTTGCCATTTCCTATCATCTTTCAAAAATTATATGCTTAATCTAAATCTTAATCTTTGGTTGATTTTTACATTGTTCTACTATAATATGTTCTTATGGTTTTGATTTTTACAGGCAGTGCTGAATCTTCTGGAACAACCGATAACGCAGGTAAGCCATTTTCAAATATTAGGTTGAACTAAAGAGAGCGGGACACTTTTAGCTAAAAAAACAAATTAAAAGTGTCCCGCTAGTTTTGGTTCAACCTAATATAGTGATACTGCTGTATAACTAACTTTAAACTATTATAACGAAGCAATTTAAAGATTGATTTTGTTAAACAGGAGTCTCACTTTAATTTTTAACTGTAATATACCAAAATATGACGGGATTTATAGAAAAATCACATTTTTGCGTAGTTTTATTGTTTTTGAAGTAAACTGTCAATCGATTATTTTATTATATAAACGATTCTTAATAAACTTTACATGTAAAAGAATTGATTAAAAGATGTTATTTTAAGAAACAACAACGGCAGAAGATTCTACAGGCCAATATACAGCTGCATTCTTCTCAACTGAAGGTACGATTTTACTTTATTTGCCATAGCTTTAATATCAAATATTTTACATTTACAACGTGTTCAAAAGGATTAAAAGCTCAATGTATGCAGTTATATGTAGGTACAACAACTTTAATATATCTAATTGACTGTTCATCTTTCAGGAAGTGCAGAATCTTCAGGAACGTCAGATGTGAGCGGTAAGTTCTATTCTTAAATGTTTTGGGTATTTACCGTGTTTTTTCTGTCGATTTTTAATGGTTTTTTTATAATATGATGTTAATATACAAGTTTATTTTCCTAATTTTATGACAATTTAAAGCGAATTTACATTACAAAGTAATGGAAAGTAAAAATCTATGTTATAGTAGTAAATACCATAAGATATATTACTGTGGTAATTATAATAGAATAAGCTATAAATATTACAATAGTAAATACGACTTACAGTAGAAAACACAATATTTTATGTTATAGTAATCAATGTGTAGTAGAGTTCAAATGTAAAAACTGAGAGAGCAACTATGACCCGTATGGACTGTCTATAATAATATAGAGTTAAATGACTAGTTTGTTCTGTATATCTTGAATAGTGGGTGAGTAAGACATTTATATGAAAAGTCATGGTAATGTTAGGTATGACATATAAAAAATTACAGTATATTTATACTGTAACTCAAAAAAAGTTACAGTGTCCTTATATTGTACTTCAATAAAGTTACACAGTAACTTTTTACTATACTCAAAAAAAGCTACAGTATCACAAGTCAACAATGAGATCAGACTGTAACACCGGTTTGTAAGCGAATGGCATGACTCTCTTGCTTAAAATGGCACAAAATCTCAAAACCAAAAAAGCGGTCAGACTGGCGAGTACAATGAAAACTGTCAGAATTCCCATAAAATTGAGTAAAAGTGGTGTGAACCGGTCCTCATCCGAACTGTCTTGACAGAAGCGAGCGCTTTCCACATAGGCCCGGAGGGGGTGTTGCCAGTTGTCCGAGAAACAGTAGTATTCACTTCGGTCCTGAAATTTGAAAGCGATTGTTAATGTTTTGTAAGAGTAGGGCTGAGCTAGTTATTTTGATAATAGTGCAAGGTGGATTGCGTTGAGAATAGAGCAAGGTAAAATAAAATATTGTGAGAGTAAAGCTAGGTATATTATTGTAGAGTAGAATACGGTATTGTAGCTTTCAGTATCTTACAGGCCAGAGCTACTGTATAGTTTAAAAACAGCATTACACATTTTTTGAGAAGACAAGCTTTAAGACAAGGTAGGCTAGAGATTAAAAAAGGCGTTTTAGGTTAAGCACCTTTTAAAGACGGAGTTACAGTAGGGCTTGGGTGAAGTTTTAAAATTTTTTATAAGGTAGGGCTACGGCAAGGTTAAAGTATTGCAAGATAAAGCAGAGTAGAATAAGGTAGGGTAAGGTATACTAGGCTAAGGTAAGGCGGATTAACTAAGGTAGGGTCAGACAGTGTAGAGTAAGGTAGGACAGGGTAGGGAAGGGAAGTGTAGGGTAAAAAACATGTTTTTTGAAGTCACTTTTTGTAGTAGTTTTATTATTGAATTACAGTAATATCACCTATTTTTACTCAAAATATTATTAGCCTAATGAAATTAGCTTCATCTTTCTGGCTATGTAAACAAAAATAATATAATAACTGTCATTTTTCATAAAATAAAAAAATATTTTTCTAAATTTTAAAAAATTTAATTTTTAAACTGTGCTTTGAATGTATTTTATAAATATGTTATCTAATTTCACTTGAAAATAGCCATAGATAGTGTTTGTAACATATCAAACGGATAGTAATATTATATGTATGAAAGTGGTTTTTACCCGGATGATATGACAGATGACATTAAAAACGTGTCATTTTAATGACTAAAAGGCATGTTAGTACATTTTTATGTACATAACATGTTTTTGAGTATTTTATATGAAAAAGTTGCTTAAAATTAAAGTTTTAGTAGTGATAATCAGATAAAATTTTAAAAATTTTAAAAATTTCAAAAAAATTATAGAAAGTTTATGTTTTCAAGCCTAAATCAATTTGTTTTGGGCTAAAAATGCATTTTTTGAAAATTTTATTGACCTGAAAAATAAAAAAAAGCTGAGTGGGCAAGGGTAAGGGTGTATTGTTAAGAAAGATAGTAGAGTAGGAATAAGGCAGAGGTAACTGTCTGGTAACAAAATTCTAGTATAGAGTAAAGGTAGAGCTAGAAAAGATGGGGTTAACTATAAGATAGGGTAGAGAAACAAAGAGGGAGGGGCGGAATTTCATGAACGGATTTTCAGACTTTGCAATCTTTCATAAGGTAAGGCAATATCTAGGTATGGTTACGCACAGTAAGGTAAGGAGGGTAGGGTAAAGTAGAGCAAGGTAGGACAAGATGGGGCAAGATAGGATATGCTAGGATAGGGTAGGGTAGAGTAGGGTAGGGTAGGGTAGGGTAGGGTAGGGTAGGGTAGGGTAGGGTAGGGTAGGGTAGGGTAGGGTAGGGTAGAATAGAGTAGGGTAGGGTAAATTCTTAAAATTTAATTTTAAATTCTTTTTGTTTACTTTTAAGAATGTTGTGTCTACCCCATCTATCAACCCAATTACTCACCGTATAACCAGCCTGATGTTCCAAAACCGGGGATAATAAGGCCAATGAGCAGTCGCATTTCAATGGATTTCTGGCCAGATCCAATTCCTTTAAGCATGTGAACTGACTTTCTGTGAAATTGCCCAACAAATGAATGAAATTGCCTCGGGCACTCAGACTCATTAGGCAGTCTGGGAGTCGCGCACCGTCCAAAAACCCAATACTATTCGAATCCAGCCTCAATGACCTGAGGTGTTTGAGATGGCCGAGCTCGGGCACCTCTTTTAGGCCCATGTTCGCGAGATCTAGTTCCATGAGTTGGGTAGCGTGTCGTAGAGTCGAGGATTCCCAATCGATCATCATGTTTGAAGGGTTACCTGCCAGATGAAGGCGTTGTAGACTTGGCAGCGATATCCAGAAGCTATTGTCAATCATGTTCAAGTTGTTGCCACTCAAGTCCAACACGGCCAGCGATGGTAATATTGGAGGCTTGAACTCTTCCAGGTAGTTGTCACTCAAGTTCAAGCTTCTCAGCTTCAACTCCATAGTTGGCATAGCAGCCTGAGGCAATAAAGTCAGTCGATTGTTTGACAAGTCCAGTATCTCGAGTTGAGGTAGAGAATGTAGAGCATGAGCTGGCACTTGATCCATCAGGTTGTCGCTCAAACTCAAGTACGTGAGTCGACTGAAGGGAATGGCATCTTGACCTGTAGGCAGTGGCCAGCTTTGGATCTTATTTCCTCTGAGGTGAATGCCAACCAAAGCATGCGACTTGACCTCAGCCTTCTCCAAGTTGTTTCTCTCAGCGTACAGCCATTGGAGGTTTGAACATTTAGGTAACACTTTGAGCGATGATATACCTATTCCACTAATGTCAAGCCATTCCAACGCTGGTGCACAGAATCTCCATTCTCGGATCTGCATTTCGAATCGAGCATCGTTCAGGTCAAGATGACGAACTTGATTGGCTGGAGAGTCGAGCCACGTTAAGATACCATCAGATAAGGGACAGCCGGCTAAGCGCAGCGAACTGAGGTTGGCGAGAGAGTTGAAGGAGCTGGGGTGAAGATGAATCTTGTGGTTTTCTGACAGGTCGAGAGAATGCATGACCTCCCAGATTGGAGGTGAGAGGCGTAGAGAGCGGCAGGCTTCTTGAAGGCATAGAGGTGAGTCCTGGAAGACCACATGACTCTGATTGACATGCATAATATTCGTGTTAGCCAAGTTCAACTGCCTAGTCCGTGGCCAGGGATGCACCGAGCTCTCCGACTTCCCCAATTTGATCGGATTTCCTTCAAGATGAAGTTGTTCCAGAATCAAACCCTCAGGCAACGACCATTCCAATTCGTCCAGATTGTTGATTTTGTTGCGTGCCAAGTTGACGATGCGAAGATGGGTGAGGCGTCGGAACAGGGTCTCGGGCAGAGCTTCGATTTCATTGTCAGTCAAATGAACCGTCTCTAAATTGGGTAACGGGATGAACGAAAGCGGATGCAAATGCTTGAGGTGGCATTTGTTGATGCGCAAAACCTGGAAGTGACGTTTTATTGTTAGGTTGACATCAGGCTTAGTAAACTATGTTTGTTAAAGTAGCATAAGCTCAGTAAGATAATTTAGTTAACGTAGATTAGGGTAAGTATAACGTATGTTAGAGTTTTTTTCTTTCAAAAAATAAATGTTTTAACCGTCAAATCGCTATTGACATTTCGCCACCTTTTTGGAAAATCAATTTTGACATTTCATTTGATATTAAAAATTTTTTTAAAATTATCAGTGTTATCAAAAGAAGCAATATACCAAAGAAAATGTTCTAAAAACTTTAATCAATATTGACATTTTGGTACCCTTTCAAAAAAATCTATAGTGACATTTCGTCAATATTTTTAAAACGTTGTTTTTGTAAACAAAGTTTTAGAAGATTTAATATGATCACCTATAGCTGTCGTATTTTACTTTTAAATTTTTTACCATTAAAAAGCACTATATTACCCTGCCCTAAAATTCCTTACTTTACATCACCCTACCCTACATACCTTCAAACCAGGATGATAGGTAAAGTGTGGAAACTCGGGAACTGACACATTATAGGCGTGGAAGATCTCGGCCCATTGTGGCAAAATCAGCGTTTTCAGTCGTAGCTTAGCCGAGGCACAAGTCACTGTCAACGTGTGTTTGTCACAGAGACAGTAGCGGCATACTGTAGCTTCGGGTAGTAGTCGTGAGGTGAGGTGGTCAATATTGTCATCATTTAGTCTTACTGGAAAGTCAGGTGATAACCAAGGTTGAGAGTCGACTTTTGGCGCTGATAAGGTCAACAGTAAAGTTGTTATCACCAGTGACATAAGAAAGGATTTGGCATCAGGTCGTACTGTAGAAGTATGTACTGTAGAAGTTGCTGATATACCAGTTACCGTACTTAAAATAGTAAAAGGTAGTGTTAACACGGAGCCTGGTATCATCAGAACAGATGCCAACTCACGAGCTGGCATTGTTATCACCCCCGACTTGTCGAGATGGTTAACGCTGAAAAGGCGTCGAAAATCTTCGTGACGTCTCTCGGGGATTCTGAAGACGCCTTTTTGGCACCTCACATTCAAAATTTGTTTTGACAAAGTGTTGACTAGCTGAAAAGGGAAAAGAATGGTTATAATATGGGATCAACAAGAAAGGGCACGGCCATTATTACAGTACAGACGAGTGTTATCATGCACGAAAAAGATAGGGTTGCTAGGTTGAGGGCAACTAAAATGTGAATGGTTTTAAGAGAGGGCTTGGGTTATGGTGTAAGAGGGAGGGGGTAAGGGAAGGAGGGGGGGGGGGAGAAGGGTGGTTTAGATAGCGTTTAGATAGCGGTAATGGGAGGGGGGGAAGGGAGGGAATGGCCGGAAACCTAACTCAGAGCCCTAGCTTAAGCCTACTGTGTCTTACCCACCCTGCTACGCTACAATACACTTCTTTATTCCACCCCATTTCTTTGCACTACCCTGTTTCTTTACCCCGCCTCTTTATCTCAACAACGTTAGCCTTAGCATTAGACCAAATTGAATTGTAGGTCTATTTTCATATTAAACCTACTATTTTTACACTACCTTATCCTGCAATACCCTTCTTTACTCCCCCCCCTTCTCCCCCCCCTTCTCCCCCCCCTTCTCCCCCAACCCCAACTTTTTTATTTTACCCCTTGCTCAAAATCAGCTTATCATAGCCTTAAATCACAAATATCCCCCCTACCAGCATAAACTATTCGCAACCCATAATAATCGAAGCCATATATCAAACACCACGCCCAAAAACAAATGCCATAAAAACGTTTGTACGACACGGCGAGAACGTCGTAACGTCCGAAGTAAATCAACAAAGTGCTGCTGTTTAAACGGGCCTCGGGCCATATAAAACTCAATTCTTCATTTGGGCAAGGCGCAAAACTCCAAATGAGCCGAATCGAACAGCGGACTTTTGGCAGGGCGTGGTAATCGAATTTACAGCCGCACAAATCATATTGCCAAAAGTTGAGTTAACAACCCGGCCGGCTAGCGGAGGCCGATATTTTTAGAATTTAGCTGGGAAAGATAAAGACAAGAACACTGTAGATATGATTGTATTACTGTAAGTAGAGGGTTTTTTCTATCGGACTTTGCGTATCATAAACAGCATTTCTGCCTCAGTCTGAGGGTGAGTTTTAGTCTTAGCCTTAGTCTGAGCTTTAAAATTAGCCTTAGTGTTAGTTCTACCTTAGTCCAGTTTAGCTAGAGCTTCAGCTTGGGTGCGAGCTTGAGATTAAGCCTGAGCTTGAGCCTAAGCTTGAGCTTGAGCTTTGGTTTGAACTTGAGCTTATGTATGAGCACAAGTCTAAGCTTGAGCCTGAGCTTGAGCTTCAGCCTAAACTTGAGCTTGAGTATGAGCACGAGTTTGAGCTTGAGCTTAAGTCTGAGCTCGAGATTAAATTTGAGATTATCAGCTTGTGAGCTTGAGTTTGAGTTTGAGCCTGAGCTTGAGTTGAGCCTGAGGATCACCCAGAGCGTTAGTTTCAGCATGAGAATAAGCCTGAGTTTGAGCTTAAGCCTTAATCTTAGTTTTAGCATGAACCTTAATAATAGCACCAACCCTAAATCTTAAAAAGCTTAGTTCGTTTGTAGCCTAAGCCTAGCCTTATTTACAAGAACGTTTTACTCTTTAAAACCTGTAAAAAAGCAGTAAAGAAATATTTATTACAGATAAGGGTTTTCGTATTTTACAATATCTAGAAGTATTGCCTGGCCTATTTCCTTGTTTGAAAAAATATGTCAAAAACACTTGTTAAAAGTGCAATTTAAACCAGCCTTTGTACTTTAACAAGTCAAAACAATAAATTTGGTTTTTTCGAAACAACCCTTTTTGTGTTGGCACTTAACGAACTCAGCTTTAATTAATTTCCATGGCATAAAAAATATTAAAGTCGTAAAAAGGACCTTCTATTTTGACAATTTATTTGTGTGAAAGTGGCGACATTAATGTAAACAAGTGGAACGGCATTATTATAATTAAGGCTGTAACAAGGAAGATTATTATGAAAGTATAATATTAGGTTTTTACATAATTTTGTGTTCCTTAGCACAGATAGGTGTTATTTATTAGTTAAAGCGGCGGGTTTAAAAAATACGAAAAGGGCGAATGATTTCAGGGAAGAGGGGGAGAAAAGAGACAAAAAAAATTTTTTTAAGGCAGGGAATAAAGCTAATGCTAGAGTCAGAACTTGAGCTATATTTAAGGTTAGAGCGAGCTATTGCTAGGTCTAGAGCTAGAGCTAAAGCTAGAGATAGAGCAAGAGCTAGGGCTAAGGCAATGCCTAGGAGTTGGGCAAGAGCTAAGGCTAGAGCTGAGGTACATCTACGGTATGGCAAAAGCTGAGATAAGGATATTAAATAGATTTATAAAGAAACCTACAAGAAAGGCGTAGATAAATTTTTAATTTATTTTTAAATTTTTTGCTGATTATATTAACCATGCTTTTTAAATTAAAATCCTTACTCAAAGCTTCAGGATCACGCAATGCTAATGAAAAAAAAAGTTTTCTTTTAGTATAAAAATGCTTTTTTTTATCACTTAAATCTATTTTTAAATAGTCCTTAAATTAGTATTACAATACCCATGTTAATGAACATACCTATAAGAAGCAAGCAAATGTTAGACAATACTAAAATAATTTTAAACTAAAAGACAAATAGTACTAGCAAATATGATACAGTAGAAGCCTAGCCCATAACTCAAGAGTAGCAAAATTTAAATTTTTAAAACTTTTATGATAAGAACGTACTTCCACTATAACTATAATGTGAACACAAACAGTAAAAAGTGTTGACAAAGTCCACATACAATAAAAAGTGTCGTCAAACCCCACTTACAGTAAAAAGTGTTGTCAACATTATAACCACTTTCCCTCTATTTTGAATTCCGTACAACAATAAAGCCCCAAATCTAATCAACTAACCCAAAAGACCATTGAGTAGGGCCCGGATTCGGAGCAAAGAAGCCTGAATAGAAGCCAAACAAGGGGATGTCACCGTGAACAACACAAAAGTCGGGGCATAAAGGCAGCGACACGCGATCCGAGTGACCCACTACAACATTTTTTGTCCCGAAATTAGTGCAAAGTCGGGTGAAAATGCCCGGAAGCCGAAGGACCTTTGGCCCAAAAGTTGGCTGGGAAAGTGCTTCAGGCGAAAAGTGCGTTAAAAGGTAACAAATCTTGTCGGGCGAGGGTTTTTGAGGTTAGGTGAGAAAAATATATTGCTAGATTTAGCCTTATCTGAGAGGGCTAGAGCTCTAGGGCTAACGCTTGTAAAGAGGCGGAGTGGGATAAAAAGGTAGAGTAGGTTGAGGAGGTGGAGTGGAGGTAAAGAAAGGCAATGTAGAAAAGATCAGACATAAGCTAGGGCTAAGTCAGTGAACGCGGGCTCTAGGCGAAGGCTCTAAGCTAAGGCCTTAGGCTAGAGCTTTAGGCTAGGATTCTTAGCTAGGACTCTGGGTTAAGGCTTTGGGCTAAGGCTTTGAGCTAGGGCTCTGGGTTAGGGCTCGAAATTAGGGCTCTGGGCTAGGGCTCTGGGCTAGGACTTTGGGCTAGAGTTAAAGCAGACTAAAAATAAAAAGCTTTGTAGACTTTGCAGGCTACATAAATAACGTGAGAAAGATGGTCTTTTACAATGGCGGGCTCTCGAAAAACTTTTTGAATCTGAAACTTCAAACCAGTCGTAAGAAAAGGCAAATTTTGAACAAACTTGAATTTTAAAAGGAGATTTAAAAGAGTTTTTAAGAATTGTAGGAATAAAAATCTAAGGTTTTAACCTCAACAATAAAAATTTTTTTTTTAAATTTTTAAATAAAAAGACATTTTTTAACCAAAAAACATCATGTGTTTAATTCCAATAAATGACGTATAGATAAAGAGAGTTTATAAAGGCAACAATTAGTCATAAGAAGTGAGTCATTAACAGTTTAGGTAAACACATTTATCTATCACATACATATAATAAAAATGAAAAATGTACAACAACATGATGGGAAAAATATTTTTAAAAAATGAAAAACATGTTTTATTACTCTACCCTACCTCGTCCTATCTTACCCTGCGCTACCGTTTGTTACTCTCACATTCTTTCACCCTGCTCTACATTTCCTTTCTCTGCCTTATCTTTTTCTACCCTGCTATAACTTTTTCTATCCTGACTTACATTTTTCTACTCTGCCTTTCTTTCACCTACCTACCTACCTTTCCTTTCTTTTTTCTATTCTGTCCTACATTTTTCTGTCCTGCCAAACTTTTTTTCTACTCTGCTTTACCTTTTCCTACCATTCCTTACTTTTTCCTACTTTGTATTCTTTTTTTTCACCCTGCCCTACTTCTTTTCTGCATTTGTTTTGCTTTACCCTACTTTTTTGCATTGCCTTACTTTTTCCTACCTTGCTTTACATTTTCCTGACCAGCCTTAAATTTTTTAGCTATGTCATATATTATTCTACTGTGCCCGACATTTTTCTGCGTTTTCCTATTTTCTCTTACTCTCTCTTACCGTTTTCTACCCTGCCGTACTTTTTCTCACCTTGCTTTATCTTGTTCTACCCTATCTTTTCCTCACTTTACCTAAAATCTAACTCTAAAAAATTTAAAAACTATGAAGAATGCGCTAAAAATAACTACAAAGCCAAACATCCGGCTTCCTTACAAGGCCAATTCCGCAAACTTTATGCAAATGCAAGACAAATCTTTTAAGACGACTTGGCCATATCTCAAAACAAGTCTCGTTATGGGGCCACAAAAAAAAACACACACAGTGGTGTCCGAAACGTAATTACACGAGACACATTCATCATGGAATTGCATTCGCTTCAAAAAGATTAAATTGACAGAAAAAACACGAAAAAGTATTCATAATTCCCCTAATCCGGCCATAATTTATTACCGTTTCAGAGGCCACGACTGTTGGGGGTAAGTTTGAGCGATTCGTATACGATACGCAGTGTCAGATGGGCAATCATGTGTAGCATTTAGGTAGTAGTGGGTCCTCGCCCGATTCGACGGATTCTTCTGGAAAGGCTACGGACTCTACGGATTCATCTGGGGCTAGTACTGATTCTAGTGGTGCTACTGATTCTTCTGGAGCCAGTACTGACTCTACCGACTCTTCTGGAGCCAGTACTGATTCTAGTGGAGCTACTGAGTCTTCTGATTCTACAGATTCTTCTGGAGAATCTACAGATTCTACTAACAATAGCGATAGCACGGACTCTACTGACTCTTCTGGGGCTAGTACTGACTTTAGTGGAGCTACTGAGTCTTCGGATTCTACAGATTCGTCTGGAGAGTCTACTGACTCTACAGACACTTCTGGAGCCAGTACGGATTCTAATGGAGAATCAACGGATTCTAGCGGTGTTACAGAGTCTTCAGACTCCACGGATACCTCTGGTAACATATTTTTATTTTTTAACTTGTTTTAGCTTTAAAAAATTTATTAAATATTTTAAAATTTTAAAATTTTTTAAAAAAATATTATATTTTTAAAAATTTTAAGGTTCAGGCGACTCAACTGACTCATCAGGCAATTCAGCAACCCCAGCTGACGTTACTGGCTACACAGGCATAGAATCTGGTTCAGAAGCCACTCAATCATCAGACAGCACTGACTCCAGTGGCGACAGTACGGACTCGACAAGTTCTGGGGAAGATACTGAAGCTACAGAAGAAACAGGAAGTGGAGAATCAACATCAAGTGGGTCTGAAGCTACAGGAGAGCCAGTGTCTTCTAGTGGATCTGAAGCCACAGAAGAACTATCGTCAGGTTCAGATGCTACAGAAGAACCATCATCAGATTCAGACGCTACAGAAGAACCAGTATCGTCAAGTGGATCAGAAGCAACAGCAGCATCAGCACAATCTGAAGAGCCAACTGGTGCTTCTGGTACAGTAACTGGATCTAGTGGAGATGATGTTGCTACTACTGATAGTTCTAGTGGATTAGAAACAGAAGGATCTGCTACAAAAGAGGCTGTAACAATAGCATCTGAAGCAACATATGAAACAGAAAGTGCATCTGAAGTCAGCGCTTCAGGACAAGCTACACAAGCCGTCAGTTCATCTGGAGAAGTTTCCGAAGCTGTCAGCAGCTCAGGAGAAGTAACAGAAGCTGTTAGTTCATCAGGCTTGGTTACAGAGAGCGCTACAGAAGCTGTAAGCGCTTCAGGAGAAGAAACTGATGTTGCTACTGAAGGCACAGAAGTGGCTACACAAGGAACAGAAATAGTTACTGACGTCAGCGCTTCTAGAGACGTTACGGAAGCTTTTAGTTCATCAGGAGAAGAAACAGAAGCTGTAAGTGCATCAGGTGAAGTAACAGAAGGTTTTGTCACAAACGAAGCTACTGAAGAAGCAACTGGAGCTGTTAGTGCTTCTGGGGAGGCTACTGAAGACGCTACTCGAGCTGTCAGTTCATCTGGAGAAGCTACAGAAGAAGCTGGTGCTTCAGGAGAAGTTACTCAAGATATGGCTTCTGGAGCAGCAACGGAAGAAGCCACGGAAGCCATCAGTGCATCAGGAGAAGCCACAGAAGCAGTTAGCGAAGTCGCAACTCAAGTCAACGATGTTACACAAGACAGTGCTACAGATGAAGCTACAGGAGCAGGTGTTACAGAAGCACTAACAGAAGTAGCAACAAATGAAGCTACAAACGATGGTGCAACTACAGAAGTCAACGAAGTAACAGAAATTGAAGAAGTCACAGAATACGTCAGCAATGCAGAAGAAGTTGTCACGAAACCAGTACGTGTCGTATCCAAGAAGTCAACCACACCACACATCAGATGGAAAACAACAATCATCTACAAGAACCGTACTCGACCTACCATAGCCTGGAATGACTATGGCTACACTCCAACTGACGGTGTTCAAGTTGTGAGTGAAGTCGTCACAGAAGCCGAGCCAGCCTTGACTTCAGAAGCCGTGACGGCTGCGGATGATGTAACTGAAGTTAGAATAGTAACTAGAGAACTAACTAAACTAACTACTGAAGAATACCCCAAGTTGACGGCAGAAGCTGATGACGTTACAGAAGTGAATGAAGTGACAGAAGAGTTGACAGACGACCCTAACGGTGTAGAATACCCAGAATTGACTACTGGACATCCAGAAGAAGTAACGGGCGTTGACGATCTGGTAGAGGATGATGACTCTAGTGGGGATGAGTATGATTACTGTAAGTCGTTGACTAGACTAAAGTTTTTATTTGGGTAGGATAGGGTAAGGTAGGGTAGGGTAGGGTAGGGTAGGGCAGGGTAGGGTAGGGTAGGGTAGGGTAGGGTAGGGTAGGGTAGGGTAGGGTAGGGTAGGGTAGGGTAGGGTAGGGTAGGGTAGGGTAGGGTAGGGTAGGGTAGGGTAGGGTAGGGTAGGGTATGTAATAATTTTTCTTTTCAGCTGACCTCTGTCCCAACGGCTACCGTGAAGAATCCCAAAGTGTGCTTCCATCCTCGATCACTGCCGGCTCCGAAGCCGGTTACGTGAACTACGACTCAGATTGCCGCGACTTATGCGACGAACAACGGAATACGACCTGTGTTGGTTTCATGTTCCAGCCAGAAACAAACGGAAAATGCACTTTGTTTGCGTACAAGTTTAACGGTTTTACGGTCAGCAATGAGACATACGCCTCGTTGTGGTTCAAATGTTAATTCTTAATCAGTGCGAATAAATACGTAGTAATGGTTTTTGAAATGCAAATTTCCTTATTTAAAATTTTAAAATTTTTTTTAGTTTTGTATACTTTACTTTACCCTTTCTTACCGTACCGTACTTTACCCTACCCTACCCTACCCTACCCTACTTTACCCTACTCTACCCTACCCTACCCTACTTTACCCTATCCTACCCTACCCTACCCTACCCTACCCCACTTTAAAAAGTAAGTTAGTTAGAGAACTTACAGTAAGCATATTCATCCCCACTAGAGTCATCATCCTCTGCCAGATCATCAACAAGGGTAGTTTACACCGTTAGGGTCTTATGTCAACTTTCATTCAAATCAGTACTTTACTCTACCCTACTTTGTAATATTTTAAAATACCCTACCCAAAATTACTGCCCGTAGTCTACCATACCCTGTTCTAACTTATCTTACTTTATCGTAACTACTCTACACTACAATGTTGTATGGTATCCTTTTCTTTCTATACTGAAACTTTACCAATCTATACCACTAAAACAAAAATTTGTCACAACGAATTGCGCCTCAATTTCTCATTCCCGTCGTCGCGGTATCTTGATCTCTTGCCTATATTAGGCGAATATACTTTAAATCGCATAAACCCGGGTAATGAGACCCTCCCCCCCCGCCCCTCCTCGCACTATGAATCAGTGACCTTTTCTGGAGGAGAGTGTCGCGCCCCTTATTTGACCGGTGCGTTATTCCAAAATTGAATAAAAAGTATGGGTTAGAGGTGTGGAGTTATTTATAATGGGAGAAGGGGGAGGGTAGACTATTTGAAAGAAATTTTCGAAACAACTTTTTTTTGCTTTGGGAGTTTTGTATCGAAAAAAAAAGATTTTTTGGGAAGGGTAGGGTGGGGTAAAAAATTTTTAAATAATTTGCTTTGGTAAGCCAAATTAAAAAAAAAATTTTGGGCGGGGTAAAATTTGAAAATTTTTTTTTGTTTAGTTTATTATTTTTAAAAAGAAGGTAGGGTAAAAACGCCTTTAAAAATTTTTAGTTTAGGTTAAAATACTTTTGTTAAAAAGTTTTTTTTTTGTTTGTTTTGTCGACAAAGATTACTTCGCTCAACACATATTTTTTTTTCCTACCTTTCCTTACAATTTATAAAATATGTTTCTACACAAAGTATTTTGTCTTTTTTCCGTCAAAAATGGTGTTTTTTCGAAAAGAAACAACGAAAACCACTAAAGTAGTGATCGAGGTAATTGCTCAGTGAAAGTTTAAAGTCGATTTTACGTTGTAAAAAAGAGTCGCTATAACGTTCGTCAAGGTCTCTTCTCGACTGTCCTTTCTCCGTTCTGTCCTTTTCTCAAGACTAGTGGCTCGGAATGGCATTTTTTGGGAAATTATTGATATATTAGGTGCCCATAAAGAACCCGCCATGTTTTACATGAAGTTGCAGGCACAGTATGGCGGGTTCTTTATGTCGACACTTAATATATCTAAGGATCCTGATATAAAGGTTGTTTTTGAGAATGATTTTGGCTATAACTTGTTTTAGGTAATGGTTATAAGTTGTTATACCTTATAAGATAGTTGTTTTCAAAAAGAAAAATATATTTATGTTGTAAAAAGAAAGAGAGATTCGTATTGCGACCATAAAAAGAAGCTCAAATTGTATTGTTACGGTCAAGAAAAAGGGCCGATCAGACGTTTTTTCACATTCTTCAGCTAATTTCAAAGTCGAAAAACCATTTTTTAAAATTTTTGCTTTGAATTTTCTTATAACATACTTTGGTCTATTAGAATAGTGCCCTAGCCCAGAGCCCTACCCATAGCCCTAGCCCAGAGCCCTAGCTCAGAGCCCTAGCCCAGAGCCATTGCCCAGAGCCTTAGCCCAGAACCATAGTCTAGAGCACTAGTCCAAAGCCCTAGTCTTAGCTGTTGCTCTAGCCTTAACCTTAGTTTTAGCACTAGTACTGGCCTTAGCTTGCCTTGCCTTGAACTAGACTTAGCTATTGCATTAGCTCGAATTTACCCTTAAAAAACTCTTATTTTTTTAAATCTACAAATCCTTTAAAAACCTTAATATAATACCTAGCTAACTCTATTGTCAAAACCGATTGATCCAATTGACATGTATATCCCTCCCTTGGTTGTTAACAATAAATTTTTTTGAAAAATCAGACAAAAGAAGTCATTCGTGACCATTTAAGCGTAACGTTTGACGTTAAAATCGACCCAAAAGTTGTGTTTGTTTTTAGTAAGTGATAGGTTGAGATGGCAGGGAGATAAGTACTTTTACTGAGTAAAAAATAATTTTAGTTTTGTTTAGGCTAAGATATAAATATTTGCATTCTTTTCGGTTCAACCTATTATTATATACGAGTTCTTTTATTATAGAGCCAGGGTTAAAGCTAGGGCTCGGAGATCGGGCTCTGGGCTAGGGCTCTGTGTTAAGACTAGGCTAATAAAATCATTTTTAATACTAATTTCTCATCAAACATCTAATTGAAATGCCCTTTTCATTTAAAAAATCCAGGTTATGTCATCAAAATTTGTAAATTTCTCTCTTTTTTCAATCATTACCCCTCCCCACTCGATACCCTCTCATTTCCACGTCGATTTGACTGCCGCTCAAATTAATTGCGGTCATTGCCTTTTCGGTGTAGCTTACACTGTGTAATATATAGTGTTCATGTCGTGAAAAAGTGGTGGGGTTTGGTCTGTTTTTTAATTGTTAAAACAAAAAGAATTTTCCGTATTTTACCTTTATTTTTTGATATGCCTAACTATAAGAGTTAAACTTACATTATAGTTAAGGATAGAAAGGCAGGGCATTTGCTTAAAATTTTTTTTAAATGAATTAAAGACATAACGTGTTGAACTTCAGGTAATGCTAGTATTAAGGCAAAGACTACGGCTAAGGCTTGGGCAGGGCTTAACGTATTTTAAATCAAGGAATGTTTCAAAGAATTTCGCTTACTTAAAAACTTTGTAAGCGCATTTAAATGCGCGTTTTTTACGTGATTCACAAAGAATGCGACGTGTTCTTAAACTCGTATAACAATAAAACCTGGTACAAAACTTTTTCGACATTTTTTGTAACAAAATGTGTTTTATACGTTTAATGCGTATTTTACAAAGCAATGTTGAATTTGGTTTTATATTGGGTTACTGAACTTTTGAGATAAGAAATTTTTAGGTGAGACCTTTTATTGTAGTAGGTACTTTCAATTAATACGTTTAATAATAATTTTGTGCAAGGTACTTCGTATTGTACCTACAATTCACCCTACCCTACCCTGTTCTACCGTATTCCTTGCCTTAACTCTTTTACTTTACTCTTTCCTATCCTACCCGCCTTGCCTTATCTTATGACACTTTACCTCGCCCTGTTCTATTATTATACTACCATAAGCTTCAAGTAAAGACTATTATACTATGCCCGACTTACATTTACTATAGCCCTACCGTAATTATATTATATAGCAATAAAGACTATTTTAGTCAAACCCTTGTTTTGATTAAGGTGTTCTTTGACCAGTTCCCTTTATTCTAACCAAGCCTGGCCTAAATCCTTCAGTACTATACTGTTTTACAACGTTTCTATATACCGTTCTCTACCTTATGGTTTTATATTGTTATACCTTTAGTTAATACTTTTTCTTTCTAAACTGCCCTGTAAACCAACTTTTTCATCTTTTATTGCCTTTTCTTCCCCTGTTACTCTCTTTTCTCAAATTTCGTTAAAAGTAACCCAAAAAAGTAAAAAGTTCAAGAACCTTTCCCTTCCTCCATATGATTCTCGTTTCTTTCCGTGATCTGTTTATCATTGCGCACGAGAAAATAAACATTTTCAGACGAGAAGTGAAAGCAATCCCCGACTTCCTTTACATGCTCTAATGCGCCAAGTATTATGCGATTGGCCTTGATTTTGGCGAGTCTGGCACTGATCCGGGCCGAGATTTGGACCGAGGCCGATGAGTCGAGGAGGATTAACCAGGTATGGCAATTTCCGAAATTTAAAAATGATTGTTAGGTGTTTAAAAATGACAGAAAAGTCTTGTCATTGGTTCATAGAGCAGTAGGCTACCTTAACTCACCCTACTCTACTGTTCCCTTCCCTACCCTACATTATCCTGTCTATCCTACCATACCCTGGCTTGGCTCGGCTTGGCGTGGCTTGGCATCCATTGCCTTGTCTTGTCCTGCTCTGTCCTTTCCTGCCCTGCCCTGCTATGGCATGTACTGTCGTGTACAGTGTTTTGCCGGGCCCATCCGGTCCGGACCGAAAATTTTCCGGACCGAAAAAAAAGTTCCGGACCGGTCCGAAAAAAAAAATTTTTTTATTTTAATAAAACTGTTTTAAAAATTGCAAATAAAACATATTTTTAAGAGTTTTTAAACGTAAAGAAAGCAGTTTTAGCGCTCCTGGCTCTTTTTAAAAATAAAAAAAAAATTTTCCGGACCGGACCGGACCTGACCTTTTTGGTCCGGACCTGAGCGAAAAAAAATAGAGCCGGACCGGACCGAAAATTTTTCGGACCGGACCGGACCAAAAAAATTCTCATCCGGACCGGTCCGGCAAAACACTGGTCGTGTACTCCTCTGCCTTGCCGCTCCCTTCTCATCTCTTGTGCTGCCCTACGCCACTCTACCCCTATTGTTCTTTGTCCTAACCATTTTTCCTGTATCACCGTACTACTACCATACCTTACCTATACCCTACTATGTCTCCCGACCTATCAGAATTTTTTTAAAATTTACGTCCAAATTTAAAATTCCAAACCTAAGTCTCATTGACTGCCATTTTTACATAAACCCATCTACTGCCACTTTACATATTCCCATGTACCTTTTGCTGCTGCTCATTGTTATTTACTCGTCGATTTGTCACCCTCAATTTGTTTCCCGCTGTCCTTTTGTCGGATCGTAATTTATGCGTAAATCGGATGCTTCCAAAACATTCCGTCCGCTAACAATAAAGTCATGGAGGTAGAGACATGAGCAACGGGCCGGGCTGGGGCAAAATAAAGAATGGGCTGGGCTTAAAAATTGGGTCTGGCCAGTTTCTCATGGCTAAATAGGAGCTAGGGCCGATTTTGATTATAGTCCTAGCCCTAACCAAGCAAATTGAAAAAAATTTTAAATTTTATAAATTTTTGAAAAAACTGAAATTTTTAAAAATTTTTGAATTTTCAAATTTTTGAAAAAAAAACTCATTTTAAGGTCTCAAAAAAGTCTTGTCGCATTTTTAAAAGCTTCAAACCCTAGTATCTGCCATTTTATAACCATCCTCAATTAAAAAAATCTTTAATATGATTATTTTCTTAATTTAGGTATAAAATTGTAAAGGTTAATCCAATTTCCTGCGAACTTTCCAAGTTTGATCAATAAAAAACTTGAACTAATCGGTTTCCGCTTCAATGGCCCTTCAAATGAACACTTAAAATAGATTTTGAGTAAAAAAAATCTCAAAATATTGAAAAACAATCGTCTGGTCTCACAATACCGTTCTTATAACTATAATTAAAGCACAGTATTGATAAAATACAATATACGAACACTAAAAAGTTTTGTCGTGAATTTACATTGAATTACAGGCTAATAAACGACAAAACTTTTTGGACGGCAAACTATTGTTGCAGAATGTTTAAAAATCAATTTTTTAGATCAGAAAGACCCTCCTTTGTAATATTTTGTACCCTACTACTTTTTAAAACTTCAAAAAAAAATTTAACTGAAAATTAAGATAGCCCTACTTCAATATAAACCTAAACATGAACCTAACCTAAAACCATTTTCAGCTAAAACAAGAAGAAAGCCGAGCGTTCGAGCTGCAAATGCACGGTGCAAACCCATTCGCTGGTAACCCACAGAGTATTTACACCAGTGGCAGTGCTGGATATTCACCACGTTTCGGGTATGATCCTTATGTTGGGCCGGTTCATTATGAACGCAAAAGTAAGAGTTTACAATTTCATATGCTAATATTCAAAAATCAGCCTATAATTCAGCACAATATTCTTTATAGAATAACTTAGAAATTATCGAATTAGAAATCAACAGGTAAAGGTAATTACACAGGGGTTACAAGTTGCGAGACATGTACAAGAACAGGGGTAAAGCATGGAGGAATAACTAGATCAACAATCAAAACTTAACTTAATAATAAAACATTGAGCTAGGGAGGTACTAAATAAGGTTTGAATTGATCAAAATGTACCTAAAATACGACCTACTGATATGTAAAACAAAAAGAAATGGCTAAAACCACAAAAACTGGTGATAGATGTTGTTGTTTTACCTAAATGAGATCAACAAGTGTAGGAGTAAAGAAATTTCATAGAAATCACAACATAGTTTTTATGGATGACAGTAATTTTATAGTTTATGTACCTAAAACAATAACAATTCTTAAGTTTCTAAATCCAAACCAATGAAATATTCTTTGTTTTAGGCCTTAAACCCGTAAAAATCAATTTCAGTACCTAAAACAATATAAAACTGCGAATAAAACCAGTTTTAAAGTGAAATACACCTTTTTCTAAACAAAAATGACAAAATACAATAAATAACCATAACAAACTCAATAAACCTGTAAAAGATAACAAAATACCGTAAAACTAACAATCATCTCTCATAAGGCTCTCAATGTTCAAACCTAAGAGAGCAGAGGATGTTGAGGATCTGTGACAGAAGTGTTCAAGGTTTCAGAAGTCTCCGAAGTATTCAGATTCTCTTTAGCTGGAGATTCTTTTTCACCCTTCACCACTGTTTGAAGATTACTTTGTCCATTTTCTGGGTTCTGAGGCTCGTTTGGAGTTGAACCTTCCTCAATGACAAAATTGATGTAGGCACTGATTGTCGTGAATACCAGCACCTCAATCGGGCAAATTACACCACATACGGCAAAGAGATTGCGAATGTAGATCTTCTGACAGTTTGTGGACGTAAAGTTAGTAACAACGTGCATGCAATTGAATGCGAATGTAATTCCAACGGTGATTAACTGAAAAAAAGCTTATTATTAATGCCAAACTGTAAACTTCTCGGTAAATTTAGCTTTAAAACAACAACAAGACCCAAATGAAGCTACAACTTACCAAAGCACCTCGATACATGTTCAAATGTTGGACTTTTGGAACCAAAACTGAATAAAGAGCTCCAACTCTGATGCCAAAGGTTAATGCAAACAAAATAATGCGAAAGTTTGTCGCCACAAGCATGGCAGGAAATACAGCAACAACCAAGTCCACAAACGTCATAAAAATGGCCAAACTCTAAAAAACTTGATTAAACTTAACAATAAGGAGTTTTCATAAAATTATATTACACATGCCCAAAGATCAGGTTTTTCTTAGTTTAGGTCACATTTAATTAAAATAAAACCATTAGTTTAAGAAAACAGCTAAAGAAGACTATTATCTAACTGAAAATATAAAATTCACCTTATTTTATCAATTTAAACACTTTATCTCCATCAACATCTTGTACATCACCTAAACCAAGAAGACAAAATAAAGCATAAAACTTACTTTGATTGGAAGTCCAAAATAATAATGACGGCGAATGCGCTCCTGGCCAGTGGTCATGAGCACATTAAAAACAGTCCGAGCTTCATCTATGGCCATTTTTGATCTGAAAATAAGAAGAACATAAAAATCAGACGACTAAAATCACGTTTTTTGCACAAACTGTTGAAAACACCGCATGTTATAGCAAAAAGCACCATTATAAATATAGCATAAACACTATAGAATAGTTTTGATAAGAAAAAACGACGAAAAACAAGTGCTTTTTTACCAAAAATCATAAAATCCCGAGCTTGTTTACCAATTTTTTAGAAAAATAATTTTCCTGGCGAAACGCCAAAGCGTTTTCGTGGTGGAAGAGAGGTCTGAAGAAGGTAAAAGATAATTTAGATACCAAAGTTTCGTATTTTATTTTTGTAATATTTCAAAAGTCCATTCAATACCTAAAACCCTGGCAAAAAGAACGATTTTATTCTGACAGTTCTCTTTTTTCGCTTTTTTCTCACAGAAAGAAAAGCCAAACGTTCTCAAAAAAGACGTTCCTTGACAACAGCAACCTTGCGAGTGTAATAGTAATGTTAAGAACACTAAGTAGAACTATAAAATATAAATTTTTAACTGTAAATTGATAATAAAAGGCAATTATCTGATAATAATGACCAGAAACCCTAAAATAATGTTTTAAATCTCAATGATTGCCACCTGAAACCTTTAAATTTCAGTGCCAACAACGTTCCGCTCTCTACCTCAACGTTCCCAACAATCCCCATCAGATTTGGAGTTGTCACCAGCTTCGGTCGATATAAAAACGACCAAAAACTGGTGTTTCACCTGCATGACACCATGGTCAGCGATGAGTTCAGATATGCAGAAAGTGATCCATAACCTGTTGGATATCAGGAGGGGAAAGTATCCTGCCAAAGAATTTATTAGATCAGACTGTTCTCAACCTCGAAATGTCAGTGCTTTGAAGAAACAGGATTGTGCGTTGAGTTACTGCGAAACATTGATATTGACTGATCATAATACTGGTAAGTATGTATGATAAGGCATAACATCATAGTAAATTGGCGAAATAGCATTAAATTTAACCCAAAGAGAACTTATACCATAGAAAATTAGTATGCAAAAATTCAGATTTAATTTTGCACTTTTAAAATTCAAATTTGAAATTTCGCGCCAAAACTTTAAAGTGTCATAAAAAGGTGACAAATTATCAAATCGAACCAAAACTTTGTATATAGGCTGTTCATACAATAGTAAACCAATACATATAATATTAATTTTACATCTTGCACTTTTAAAATTTAAATTACGTTTGGCGCCAAATTTTAATTTAAAAATTTTAAAGTCAATTTTTTTAAAAGTGCAGTAAGCGTGTGATAGTTTAAGATGGAAATAAGACTGAAAGGCCATAAAAACCGATTAATTCCGATTTTCAGCTTCATCGTTCACGATACGTGGCTGTGCCGAGAAGCTGGGAGCGATAGATGATTCATATATGGAGAGACGAGGAGACAATGTCTGTAAGAAGTAAGTCGCAACAAATGATTTGGACGCTTTTGTTTCAAAATTACAAAAATAAGGTTGTTTTAAAGTGGTAAAGGTAGCAAAATACGACTTGATGTTTTTCACTTTTAAAATATTAGGCCGTTCAAATAATTCTGAGCCTTCAAACCCCAAATTTGCATTGGCAGGGGGCGCAGAATTATTTGAACAATCTAATATTTAAAAGTTAAAAAGAAATTTAAATACAAAAAAGTTAAATTCAAATACAAAGATTTAAAAAATTGAAATTCCAGACTCCACAACTCGGTAGACATCCAGGAATGTATATGTAAAAACAGAAAGTACTGCTATACGGGACCTCAACGTAGGAATCTTGGATATTCAGAAGAAGCAGAAGCTTCATTCTTAGCACCGCAAGCTAGGTCCAGCGGTGTTCAAGCCTACCTCAGCTCATTTGCCATCATATTGTACATGTTGTTGTTGTTATAGATAGAGTAAATGTAGACATTTTTTGGAAGATTTGATTTTTTTTTGTTTTTATAGGTTATTTGGTTTTTATTCGTCATTTTCTTGTTTACTTTCTCTTTTTTTTTCTTATTCTTGTATATTTTATCTTTACTTTTGGCATTTTTTCTTGTTTTTCCTATCTTTTTTCTTCATTTTCTAAAGTTTTTCATAGTTTTCTACTTTCTTTGGAATGATACAGTAACCAAAAAAAAGAAAAAACTCTCAGAGGCCATAAGTTTCATGCCTCTGCTTTTGACAGAACGTCTAAACAGAGTCAAACTCGTCATACGTATCATCATCGAGAGAGTGGGAGCCGAACCCGCGGGCTTTCGCACGAAAAGCAAACGGCTTCGCCACTGAGCTATTCAAACGCGCTGCTCCGTTCTTTTATTTCTCTCTTCAAACTTGTCTATGTTACACTTGATTGGACGGCCGGTCAATAGCTGGGGTTTTTTGACATATTTTTAAAAATATATATTAAATTTTTAAATAAAATATGAATTTATAAAATGAAATGGCAGGTTTTTAAACGAACACTACTTTTTTCAAATTTAATATAAATTTCCAAAATAAGTACACAATATAATTACAAATAGAGTAGTAAATCAGCAATTAGTTATAAAAACAACTTCCCAATGTTGTTATGTACTTCCAATGATCTTGCTTTTGTTCAAATAAACACTTGGAACCGGGCGATTCATCCCTTTCAAGAGTTGGACCGTGTTTTGGCCAGTTTTCTCCTTTTCAAAATCAATCATTTGTCGCCAAAACCCGTTATTAGGTGCGATCAAGGGCCGAGCTCTGCAAATGCGTTGACTTAGTGGTCAGTACAACATGTGCGACATTTTTGTTTGGCTTAATTTGCTTGGAATCGTACAAATATTGAAATTGATGACTTAAACTAAATTTTCAAAAAAAATTTTTTTTTGGAAAAAAAGGTTATTACAGAGATAGAATGCTGACTTTGAACTTTTTTTGATGAAATGTAGTGAATATTTGAAAGTTATGACTCTAAAGGTTGTCAAACTCATAACGTTTTATATCATAGGTATCTATGATAACATGTTGATTTTAGTATATAGGTAAAATACTTATTGATGTTTAAATGTTAGTTCCATTAAGTTGTTCAAATAATTCTGTGTCCTTGAACCCAAAAATTTGCTTGAAAAAAGAGCGCAGAATTATTTGAACATCCTAATGTTATATAAAACAAATCTTTTTAAAAACAATGTAAATGGTATTGGAGAGAGAGAAAATAATGTAAAACCTATAGTAGAAACAGTAATGTAAAAATTATAGTGCATACCGACAAACAACAATGTAGCTCTCTTCTAGAGTAATCTTTTCACTAATCATGAGGTATACCATGCATAAGGCGGCTGATCGACTGACTCCGGCCGCGCAGTAAACTATCGTCTTGCCTCCCTATAAAAGTAAAATCAAACGTAAAAAGTAAAAAATATGTAAAACCATATCAAAGCTCTTAAAATTTTATACAAAAGCCTGCTTAAGACACCTAAGATAACTTACTTCTCTAATTATTCTTAGCCTGCTCTACCTAACATGACTTAACTCATAGTCTGCTTTACCTAAGATAACATACTTTACTCTCAGCTTTTTCCACCTAACAAAACTTACTTTACTCTTAGCCTGCTCAATAAATTCAGCCGACGACTCGAAGTACTTGTTTAACCTGCCCATCTCACTGTCATCCACAGGCACATCGAAATACTCGATACCCTCGTAGCATTTGCTTTTCGGAATGTTAGTGCAGTCAACAACATGCGTGATACCATGATCCTTTAGCTTCTTCTCGGTGATCGCCCCATAGCCAGCAATAAACAAGTGAGGTCGAATTTCACAGATCGAGAACAGAATCGTCGGCTTCTGAGGCTTTTCCTCCGGCACTTTTGGCGGAACAAACATTGTTCGGCCGAAAGCAAAGTGTTGAACAGAGCTTTTAAGCCCAATCGCTCGAAATAGTCGGCCCGATCCACCTTTTCTCTTTCGCTTTTTGAGATTTTCTCAGATTTTTCGAGAAAATAAACTCGAGAGGGTCATAAATTGGCTACTATCAATAACATGCTCAACTTGAAGTGTTATTGTTTGTAACTAGGAAAGTTTTTAAAATTTAAGTACAACCTTTATTTTTAATGTGAGGTTTTTTCAAATACAGTAGAACTGCAGTATAACGAATCGCTGGGGAAGAAGGAAGGGAGGGGGAGAGGACTTAAATTTTTTCCATCATAAGGGAGTTTGGTATAAATTCTGCTGTACAATATGTAATGTTGGCCGAGAATCAAAAAGTTTTTTGTTATATAGAGAAGTTCGTTATACAGGAGTTTCACTGTACGAATTGTTTTTTTTGTGTATCTTAATGGCTACATAAATATATCACAAAATGAAGTTATTAACCATCTATCTAGTGATTACTAGTGTAAAAGTTTATTAAAAAAATGAGTATACAAAGTAAAAATCATAGATTAGACCTGTATGTGATTGAGGTATCAACTGCAAGTTAGATGCGAAAATGCAAGACTGGATATTTGACTGTAAATTCACAAAACAAAGAAATATGAACTAAATTACACATAATGATAAGTCATTGATAAGATTCAGAAGCTACAAGATAGTTATTGGTAAGATACAGAAGCTACAACATAGTTTTCCAAAACTTAAAAACTGTAAAATTTGAAAACCAGACAGCGTTTCTTGCCTTCAGGACCAAAGTTACTGAAACAAACAGATGGATGCTTTTTGACCTGGTTGTCCTGGCTGCGTTCTACTGTAGTAAACTCGGGATAGGGAATGTATTTGGATACTTTTTCCACACCGTCTGACACTTGGTTGTATGTTTCTGCTACCTTACCGGCTGCAGGCAAACCATAATCCAAGATTAACGAACTGACTACATTGAGTGGCACTTCGAAGACCGATCTTTCGTACGATAGAAGTTTGAACGATGGCATTTTGAAGTTGGACCACTTTGATTTTTTCGGTTTTTCATTTTCCTTTAGCTTCTCTTCATGCATCCTACTATGCTCTTCTTTCATCTGTTGTATGGTGTTTTTAAGGAACTCAACTTCACTGCGCAGTTCACTCATTTGGCCTTCAGCAACTTTGAGCTGATTTTTTGTTGTGCTCATGTCTAAAACGGAAGTTTTGTATGTTTGTATTTTTATTATGTAAGAAGGACTTCCAAACACATAATGCAAAATTTAGCTTAAAAAAGTATGTGGGTTCTTTCTGTCGGCATCTAATAAAAAACTTTATCTTACCTGCTTTGTAGCACAAAATCATTCCACCAACCAGCAATAAAATAATAAAGAAAACCTGAAAAATTATTTTGATATTAAAAATGCTTTGAAAATATGTTTAAAATATCAAAACCATTCTCAAACTACAATCTACGGCTTCAAAATAATCAAAAATTGTTGAAAATATTACCACAAATGCATTGCATGATTCCACGGGCCTTTCTGCCGCCGAATGACCAACTTCTGACGGTTCTTCTTCATTAAATTGGCAATCGTTTACAGCTTCAGCAAGTTGATCCAGCTTTTCATTTAAAGTTGCAACTTTTTCACTGATTTCAACCATACATTTAGTATCGCCTTCAAATTCACATTCGCAGTTGGTGTTGTTGGGACACGATGATGGTACCGACATAGGCTCCGAACTTACTACAGACAAGGATTCAGAATCTGACAACCACCTGGCAGTTTTTGAAATGTTTTTTTCGAGGTCAGCGTTAAAGTTTTCTTCGTTTACTACATCATAGCTTTCTTTAGTAGAGTCGGTAGACGGTAGTTCGGCTACACCGTCTTTTGTGTCGTCCAAATCGTCGATAACGTTGACATTGTCACTGCCTTCTTTTGTTGAACTTGTGTTTAAAGTCGTTTCCTTTACAGTTGAGGTCATTAAAGGTTCCTCTTCAATGTTGTCATCAACAGAAAAGCCCTCATCTGACCGCGCGGCTAAGGAAAGCATCGCATTATAAATAACCTTCAAAACGCCCGGTGCACGTGTTGCAGCATCATTTTCAGTTTCAATAGCGGCTACGGTATCATCAAGTTCTACAGCTGTAGCTGTAGAACTATCTTTTTCAATACCAGCTTCATTCTCATCTAACTCAATAGCTGTAGCCGTTGAGTCGTCTAGTTCGATTGCCGTAGCGGTCGACAAATCTAAATTTGCCGTTTGGGTTTCTTCACGGTGTTCAAGAACTTCGACTGAAGCACCGCTTTCCAGGGATACATCTAGAGGTGTTGAGTCGGCCACTGGGTATTCCGAAAGTCGCGTAGACGAACGGACTTCATTTTCTTCAACCTCAACTGCGTCACCAACTGACACTCTTTCGTACGAGTCGTCCTAAAATTATTTGTTAAGAACCTTTTTTTGTCATCAATTGTTTAGCTCTGATATATAACATTAGCTCAAACAAAAACTAAGTTAGTACGTATGACAATCTTTCTAAAAACGAAAAACAAAGTTTATGGCTTACCGAATCGCTGAAGCTGGCATCGTTGTGCATAGATGACATTTTTAGTTATTTTGCTTAACCTAAAGTATTAAAATTAGAATGTGTCTATTTTTTAAAAATAAGCTCTCGAAATTGTAATGCAACGTAGAATAAAAGTAATATGACGTTGTAAAACGAAAAATTTTCGAAATACGTTTTGGTAAACATGTATGCTAATTGTTTCTCAAAACTGTAATAATACTCCCAAACTATCGAAAAGCATGAGCTTTGTTTTACTGTATTATCAGTAAATTACAATGAAAATTGTGATTTGAACACAAAAAGGGCCGGAAAAGCACATTTGGTTTGGGGGCTGAGGTCGAAATAATCCACAGGGGGGACCACGTTCAACTTTTTTCAAAGATTTTGGGGGGGGAGGAAGTCACTGTAAAATACAAAAAACTGCCATTTAGCTTTCGATTACGTACTAAAGAGGTTTTACTGTATATAAAGTGTTAAAGCTTGCCATTTTTTAAAGCTGTATATTATAAAGGCCCAAGAATTCAAGCATAATAAGAGCGTGAAGAGAGTGAATTTGAGAAATTTGCAGCGTAAACAACGTATTTGTTTTTGGAGCAGGCTTTTTATAAATAACAATACTGTGAACATGCACGAAAGAAGGAAAAAAGTAGTTAAAGGTCACTTATTTCGAAAATTGTAAGATTTCGGCTTGTGTTTACGTAAATAACATTAAACAACGACAATAATAGTACTTTTCTTAAACGGTTAGTAATAATACAGCTAATGGGAAAGGTAAAACTTTGTGCGAAAGATAAAACTTTAAAACTAAGCCTAAAACACATTATAATACTCAACAAACTTTAAAATCCATCAAAAACATAAAATATATAATCTCCGTATAAACCTGCATATATGTCGCATAAGCGAAACCCCACACACATCGACCTCCCTGCCCGTCGTAAGTCGGACTGAATGGACAAGACAGCGGATGAGCGAGCTTTTCAATGGCACTGGCTCCTTCACTCCTCCCCTCGCGCAGCTGATTGTAAGGCCAAACCCTTAATGTAGGCGCGTATGTTAGGGCAACGGCGTCAAAGAAGAGCTTTGTTACAGTGTAAGATAGCAAGTGTATGGAATATAAAGATTGTAGCCAAGAAAAACTAAAAGGTGTGGCTTAAAGTGAACGATCTAGTCCAAAGCCCTAGCCCAAAGCCCTAGTCCAGAGCCCTAGCCCAGAGCTCTAGATTAGAACCCTAGTCCAGAGCCCTAGCCCAGAACCCTAGCCCAGAGCCCTAGCTTTGTACGTTAAGTTACAAGAGATTCTACTGAAAAATGACTGTCAAAAGCCAAGCTCTTTCTTTTTTATATGACAAACAGACTGAATTATGTTCATAATTGCCGTTTTAGTCAAATTAGGCTTCAAGGTCAGCTAATTGAAAATTTATAAAATCTTCTCAACAAATTTAAAAACTTTTCTGAAATATCGTCACATGGTCAAATTAGCTTCAAACACAAAAAGCTATCGATTAATATGACAAAAATGTGACCGCAAACCTGGAATTCCAATCAATAGCTAATCTATCACTTAAAACCCATTTTTCAACTAAAACTCTCCAAAACAAATTGGAAAAAGTTCCTAAACAAGCGTGATTTCAAAAATGACAGTTTTAAATCGAGTAAACAGGGGTTCACTTTTAAACAGCTGATTTGACCTTCCGCCTTTGCAGAGAGTGATAAGAAAGGATAAGGGGACAAACCGTTTTAAACGGAAAACGTGACCATCGTACCAGCTGATTAGTGGTTACATTAGCACAATGTTATAAGCTCCTTGAACTTGTCGAGTTTGTTCGTCATCTTTTTGTACTTTTGATTAGTGTTCTTGCTTTTATTTTAAACTTTTTTTGAAAATTTAAGTTTAAAGCTTTAAAATTTTGGGTTTTAAGTGAAAAGGCTTAGCCTTTAGATCTAGCCCTAGTCCAGAACCTTAGCCCAGAACTTTAGTCTAAAACTTTAGTTTTTTTTTCCAAATCTTATTGTAGCCAGCTTGTGTGATCTGCTTCATCAGTAACATTGCGACGTGTATACCTAAAAGAAAAGACCCACCAAGCCATGTTACCCAAAGAAGAAGGTCAATTATTCAACGTCGCCGCCAGCCAACGCTAATATACAAAACAGACGTATAAGCCGAAGTTGAAATCGATTGCATTGGACTAAGAAAATTGATGTATAGATACAAATCAATAATTTAAAAAATAGAATCAAGTTGAAAAATCAAGTAAGAATATACAATAAAGCGCAGTAGAAAAGAGTAAATTTATTTTTAAATCAACATATTTATTAACTGAAATCGTTAAAAAGTTGAATAAAATTTCTAAGGTATGTAACAAAACCTTATATGACAAAAAATTTTAAAAACTTAAGCAATTTTTTATACAAAGGAGCTCCTGTATAGTGTAATGTACTTGCCATTTTGTAAAAAGCTTTATTTTTTCAGCCATAAACTCTTTTTTAAAAATTTTTGACCAAAAATTATTTGTACATTGAAATCATTTTTTTAAAATACAATGGAACCCTTCTATAACAAAAATTGTGAATAACAAACAATTTTTAAAATCTCGGCTAGCATTATACAGTGTATTTAAAGCTTATGTGTAACAAAACACTTTTATATTGAGCAACCTTAAAGTTCTTTAGCGATCCGAGGTACAAGAGTTTTACTGTGCTGTATAATAATGTCATTTGCAATAGAAATAGAACTGATTTTTTGCGGCGATTATAAAGAACGTTTAATGATTGTTATAAGTGTGTTGAACTATATATTAAAGCCATCATTTTAATTAAAAATTTTTTTATTTATTTTTGAAGTTTTTTAAAAGATTCTTAATTGTGAAAGACCAAGTTAAAGTTTTTTCAAGTTTGCAGGCTTATGTTTATCTATAATAAACGATTTGCTCTTTAAAATAGTTTTAATAAGGTTTATTTCAATAAAACACAACAGTAAATTAAATTTTGTATTTTAAAATTTAATTCTTGTCAAAAATGTCAAAAATAGCCCTACTATATTGAAGATGCGGAACGTGTCCACGTAGTCTGAACATGTTTTTTCGCCGAAATTGAAACTTTATTTTATTTGGAAATTGAGTCAAAGACGGATGTAACATCGAGGAACCGTTTATCCAATATTCTTGTTGTCTTGGACTGGGATTACTTGGAACTTCAGAATGTGACAGGTTATGTCCTTTGTTTTTACATCCTTGTCGAGACTACAAGCTCATTCTTTGTTGATACTATATATTGCTTGGAGAGGTGCATAAATTGAGTAGTACTGTCTGAAAGTGCCTAGAGTTTTGGAATGAAAAGAGATGTAAATGTGGATTTTCTTTGTACTATAGTAAGGGTAAACGTACTATTCAAAAGTTTTTGTGTACTCTTTGGCATGAAGCTGGGGTTGAAGCTGAGGCTAGAATTAAGACTTGAGCTGGGGCTAGAACAGGGGCTGAAGCTGTAGCTGGGGCTGAATTCAAGCTAAAGCTGGGTCTAAGGCTAAGTCTGGGCTCGAGCTCCGGTTGAAGTTGAATCTGGTTCTGAAGCTGGGACTGAAGCTAGGTTTGAAGCTGGGTCTGGGGCTCAAGCTCGAGCTGAGGTCCAAGCTGGAACTCAAGCTGGGACTCACGTTGAGGCTGAAGCTGGGACTGAAGCTAGGTTTGAAGCTGGGGTTAAAGCTAAGGGTCAAGCTGGGGCTCAAGCTCGAGCTGGAGTTTAAGCTGGGGCTCAAGCTCGAGCTGGAGTTCAAACTGGAGTTTGCTGAGGCTCAAGCTGGCGTTCAAGCTTTGGCTGAAGGTGGAGATCAAGCTCAAGTTGGGGCTGCAACTGAAGTTGAAACTGGGGTTGAAGCTGGGACTCAAGCTGAGGTTGAAGCTGGAGTTGAAGCTATGGCTGATGCTGGGGATAAAGGTGGAGCTGAAACTGGTAGTGAAGCTAGAGCTGGGCTAAGGCTTTAGGCTAGAGGTCTGGGCTAGGGCTCTGGGCTAAGGCTCTGGGCTAGGGCTTTGAGCTAGGGCTGTGGGTTAGGGCTTTGGGCTAGGACTTTGGGCTAAGGCTCTGGGCTAGGGCTCTCGGGTCGGGCTCCCGGCTAGATTTAAGATATGTTATATTGACTATAATGAGTTTGTAGTTTACTAATTCTTTGTAAGCACCATTTTAAAGCCTAAAACAGTGGGTGGCAGCTAAA
This sequence comes from Bursaphelenchus okinawaensis, assembly GCA_904066225.2. NCBI lineage: Eukaryota > Metazoa > Nematoda > Chromadorea > Rhabditida > Aphelenchoididae > Bursaphelenchus > Bursaphelenchus okinawaensis. The sequence goes on along the minus strand of CAJFCW020000006.1, from coordinate 8,280,248 downwards.
AACTGCTCATTGACAACAAACAAAAGTTCATTTTAGTCGCTCTGGAAACAGTGTCATGGATTGTTTTTGGTCGTGTTTTATTATCACGTTTTGAAATGTCGTAGGCCAACGTGTTTTATGACAAAACAGAGAATGTTTTGATTAGTGCACATCAGTTTTTGTCTAGATTTTTGAGTTTATATTGATTTAGGTACTTGTCATCAGTTATGACTAATGGCGTTGTTATGTTGTGACGTTTGTCTTCTACTACTAGGGTTATGATGGACTAGAAAACACTGTAGATTTGTTTTTTAGGTATTAACACCAAGGCTTGTTTATAATATAAATTATGATGAACTTTTTAAATAGTATGTGTTAATGTTTGATCTTTCATATCTTCGTGTTTTTACTCTCACAATAAAATACTGTGGTATAATCTAAAAAACTTACCACAGTTTTTTAATTGTGCTAAAAATGAAAATCCAACCACATTTGGTGTAAACATGCCCTTTCTGAGTAAGTTCAGACAATACAAACTTGATTTCCACAGTGTTATCCAAACGAGTTGGTGTCTATTTCGTCTACTCTTCTTCTTACTCATGGACGCTTCGCTTGCAATACGATACTCGTATAAATAACACGTTGTTGATGATAAGGCGGTTGAGGAAAGGGTAGTCTGGGTTTGAGTTTTTGATTTTTGAAAATGATTAAAAAATTTTAAGAGGAAATAAAATGGTTTTATAAAATTGATATTTTTTACAAGTAATTAGCTGCTACATTTTTTTTGATGTTTCATTTTCATCCCAATGTAATTTTTTTTCCGCTATCTTAACTGTGTTCTTTTTTAAACTACTATCTTATTTTTCCTCACTCTACCTTACTTGCTTTCTCTAACACTGACCTACCTCCTTTTACTTACACTATTTTACTCTCTTTCTCTTACAATACCTTTTCTCTTACTTTTGACTCTTTTACTTCTATAACACACTCTTCCACAATTTTTGACCTGTTTTCTTTACAGTATCATATGTTCTTTTTTATACACTACCCAGCACTTTTTTTATTAGACTGAACTACCCTTTTTTTCTTACACTGCCCTGACTCTATTTTAAGATATTAAAATGCCTTCTTTCTCACCCTCTCCCTCACTTCTGACCCTATTACTTCTGTAAGACACCCCTCTTTAGCCGCAAATTGTCTGAACCTTTCTGTCATTTTTCACGTTTTATCGAATAATCGCGGCCTGATTGGATTTCCGTGTTTTTGCCGGCCCCCAACTCACGTCCGTTTTTGGCATTTTTTTGTTGTGTATGCATGAAATCCTCAGATCAATGAGAGCTTCGTAAAGAGGCCCTGAAGGGCCGTTTTTCCAAAAAAAACGCGTTTTCCAAAAACGGTTTAAAATTTTAGGAAAAGTGGCTTTCGGCCGCCGCGAAAAGCGTTATGGGTTTTGTATTACTGTAATTTCTAAATAGATTCTTTTGTTTTGGCGGTCGTGGCGTGTTTGTATTGAAATGGCGGGGTTTAAGGGGTTTTGGAAGACGGGGAGGTGAGGGGATTTTTCTGAATTGGGAGGTGGGGTGGGGTAAATTGTTATAAAAAAAGGGGGAGGAGTACAAAGATCTTTTAAAAAGCTTGGTTAGAGATTTTAAATGGGCGAGGAAAGAATATTTTAAAAGAAGGAGGGGGGGGCTTTAAAAAATTATTTTTCTAAAATTGTCCATATATGAATGAGCTATTTAATTTTTATTTTTTTTATAAAATTTTATATTTTTTAAAATTATTTTCAAATGTTTCCAAAAGTTATTTTAAAAGTGTCAAAATTCGTGGAATTTGAAAAAAGTATCCTAACAGTATCAGATCAAAGGAATGACAGCATGTCGCTATCACACATTTTTATCTCTTTGACATTTTCAAACTTTGACTCTTTTCTTGATCTGAAATTCGAGCTTTTTTCCCAGAGGGCATTAGGGTCAAAATTAATATTTGAAATTGACTAAATTTAGGCTAGGCATAGAGACTGAAGAAGAATTTTAGTCAAGTGAAGGTAACAAAAAATGTTTTTAGTGGTCGCTCAACATTTTTTAAAATCACATGTGCTTGGGCAGGGCTGGGGTTGAAGTTAGGGCCGAAGCAAAAGCTGAAACTGAATTTGGGGATGAAGCTGGGACAAGAATCTAGGCTAGGGCTCTAGACTGGGATAAGTTGAGTTAGGCCGGGCCGGGCCAGGCTGAGTTGTGTTGGGTTGGGCTGGGCTGAGCTAGGCTGGGCTGAGTTGGGCTTGTTTCGGCTTGGCTTGGCTTACCTTGGCTTGGGCCTTGGTTGATGTCTTGGCTTCCGAGTCCATAAGTGCCGGTTTGGTTCTTTTAAAGTTGCTTTGACTTGGCTCTGGTTTGTATAGCAAGCTTTATTTCAGGTACAGTGAGTAGGACATTTAAAAAAATTATTTAAAATTTTTAGAAATAGATGTTATTGTACTACACAAAAAACTTAATTCTTGCAAACGATGACCTTTTTTTGCCAACCTGTACTTTCTTGAGAGAACTTTTAGTTTTTATATACAACCCTTCTTTGCATACTTAAAGGTTAAATTGTGTTACCGTTTTTCAAAGCATGACATCCATTATAAAAATGAATGTTTGTGATTTCTGTTCACTACGCTTTTTGTTTACTCTTTATTTATTCAATTTTGGATTAAAAATCTTTTTTAATGTTGCCACATTGTTTTCTTTTTCACATATTACCCATGCCGGGTTTAGTCTCCCCTTTCTCTCCGAAAGTTTAAAATTAAACCTGATTTTCCGCTTGAAAGCGTTTTTTGACCGTGCCACTTTAACGTTCCACTTGGCCCAAAATAATGGGCAAACTGTCAAATGCCGTGACCACAACGTCTTCTTCAATCAGTTCCTCGTTTCAGACATGGGATGTGCCGAATCCAAAGATGACAAGTTCGAAAAGTTGCACGGTGAAAACAAGCCCAGCTACATTGCCATGGCCTTGTTGAATGTAAGTTCGTGTTATGGTATCACACATTATGTTCGATCTTGCCAGGATTATGGCTAATGATGAATCTCAGGATGACTAAAGTTATCTGAGGCTAAGGCTAAAACTAAGGCTAAGGCTAAGGCTAAGGCTAAGACTAAGGCTAAGGCTAAGGCTAAGGCTAAGGCTAAGGCTAAGGCTAAGGCTAAGACTAAGGCTAAAACTAAGGCTAAGACTAAGGCTAAAACTAAGGCTAAGGCTAAGACTAAGGCTAAAACTAAGGCTAAGGCTAAGGCTAAGGCTAAAACTAAGGCTAAGGCTAAAACTAAGGCTAAGGCTAAGACTAAGGCTAAGGCTAAGGCTAAGGCTAAGACTAAGGCTAAAACTAAGGCTAAGGCTAAGGCTAAGACTAAGGCTAAAACTAAGGCTAAGGCTAAGGCTAAGACTAAGGCTAAGGCTAAAACTAAGGCTAAGACTAAGGCTAAGGCTAAAGATAAGGAACCATAAAAAAGCATAGTAAAGTTCCTTGTTATTACCAAAAAAAGTGCCAAAAAGATTCAATTTACAAAAGTTTTTGGAAAATTAACAAAAACATAACTGTTTTGAGGAACGGAAGTAAAATTTACAATGGCAGTTTTAGGATGTAGACGAGATTAGCCTTCACAACAATCAATTATCTTCGCTTTTTGTGTTGCTTTCCAGTATAAAAAGGAACGGCAAGGCATTGTTATACTTCTGTTCTGTACTGTTTTTGGAGGTGTTTTATTAAGTAGGGCTAGCCAGTTCAGAGATTTGCTGTGACATAATTGAGATAGGATTGGTTAAACTATAAGTAAGGTAGGGCATAATAGGGTTAAATATATGGTTTGCACAAGGGTTAGAGCTCAAAATAGTGCCGTTAAACCAATACTAAAGGTAGGGTTAAGAATAAAGCTAATCTTGAGGCTAAGGCTCAAGCTAAAGTTAAGAGAAAGACTAATACTAAAGCTAAGGTTAACGTTAAAATTAAGGTTAAGTCTCGGCCCAAGGCTAAGAATAAGAGTAAGACTAAGACTAAAGCTAAGAATAAATCTAAGGTTCAGGCTCAAGTCAAGGCGAATGAACAGGCTATGGCTTAGATTCAAGCTCTGGGTAATGCACATGCCAAATCTAAGCCTAAAGCTCACGGCAAGGCTCAAGCTCAGGCTAAGGCTCTAGCTCAAGCTCACTGGCTCAGACACAAGCTCGTGCTCAAACTCATGCTTATGCTCAGGCTAAGACACATATTCAGGCTTCAATTCCGGCTAAGGTTAAAACCAAAAAAAATTTTCAAAAAGGCAACTTTGACCCCTTAATTTTTCTAAAACTATTTTTAAAGTTCGAACTTTCTGCTTAATTTTTCAAGTTTAAAAATTTTAAAGATTGATTTTTTAGGCCAATCAGGCAGCAGCCATGATGGCCTCATACCAAGCCAATCCGAACCAATTAGACCCAGATACGGCCAATGATCTAATACGAAAGGCCAAGAACGATGGCCAAACCGTGTCAGTGGTAAATGGTTGTCTCTACTTGGACTACAAATTCGCTGGATTCATGCCCCCTTCATGATTACTGTAACTTTCTACAACTCAAGTTGCAGTACTTTGTAGCAAAGATACTGTAACTTCTTACATCTTACAGTTACAGAAGTTTTCAAAAAGGTTACTGTAACTTTCTACAACTCAATTTTACTGTACTTTTTACCAAAGTTACTGTAACATTCTACAACTCAAGTTACAGTACTCTTCAACAACATACGTCTCTTTTATCAAACAAAACGATCGCAATAGTTATTCAAACATGTACGGGTCTAATCGATATATAAAATTATGTAAATTACATTGTAATCAAACACAATAAAGCTTTAATTTTGAGATGGACTACTGTAATTTAAAAGTTAGAAACAAAACTTTTGGCAGCTGTAAATAACTCATACCTGTGAAGAGCTTACTCCTGTTAACAGAGATAAGGCACGGTATAGGTAAAATGGGTAAGGGTGTGCCCGGGTAGAGCCAACATGAGAGAGAGTAAACTTGAGTATGATTAAAAAGATTAGTAGTAGGCTACGGTGGGGCTGAAAAGGCCAGGGGTAAACTCATATAAAGCTCAAAATGTCAAGGGCAAGCTCGAGTAGGGCTAAAATTGATGGTGGTACCTTTGGGTAATGCTAAAATGGGTCGATACCATAATCATTTTCGGTATCCACCAGTGGGTATTATTTTAAATTTAAAGTTTGAACTTATATGGATTATTTTTAGTACATACTAAAACTTACTATAGTAAAATAAAAAAGTAAGTAATAATTCCAAGGTCTTACTGTATCATATTTTACTATTTATTACCTTGCTATAGTCTAAACATCGAAATCTCAAAACCCAAAGCCATATGAACTACTTTAAATACATACCAAATCTTACTATGATCAAATACCGAATTAATAAATATAACTTGAAACTAAAATATGGTATACGGACACTTTTGTAAATGATCCGCCCGAATTCGCAACAGCCAGAATTGGTTACTTAAACATTTATTCATCTACTGAAACAATACTTCAGAATCAAGTGAATAGCCTCAACCCCCAACTTCAAAGCGTACAAACTTCTAAGTCAAGCTGACCGTGCTATCACTGTGCTCTCTGCGATTCTTGAGGTGTGAACTATAAGGTTGTCAAGAAAAGAATGACAGATTTTGATGCTGGAGACGGAAAGTCGCCTGGGGGCAAAAACAGAACTAAATGTAGCTATTGAGTTTTATATCATTCAAAAACCTAGTTTTCTGGCAATCGTTTGATCTGTTTGCCGTCGCACCGGTAAAAAAACAAGATTCATCATCTGGTAAAATACGACATTCTTTTCTTGCCAACCTAATATGTTAATGACGTAGAAGTTCAACGACAGTTTTGTGACATTGTCCAGCATGAGAGACGTAGGCGCTTGGATCAGAGACGTAGGCGATCGTAAATAAGCGTCTTAATATCTTGACCACTGATCTGAAGTGGAAGGAATCAGCAAGGCAGGGCATGGCAGGGTATGTCTTGTTTCAATTTTTAACCTTTTTAAATTTAAAAAAAAATTTTAAATATAAACCTTGAAAATAAAAAAATAGAAGTTTATTATTGCGATATTCATTAAAAGTTTCATTTATATATATAGAGTAGGGTTGTATACTAAGTAATGAGCATAGACACGTCTAATAAAATGGTACATGTTTCGACTAAAAGCGTAGTAATTGTGAGTAATATTAATGAAAAATTTGGCTTTTTAGGCATGTTTTTTAGAAATTTAATACAATGAGAGTACTGTAGAGCACAAACATACATTACATACTATACAGTACGTACTGTATGTTCATAACACTTAGTACCAAAAAATACAGCTTAAAATGTACTTAAAATCTATGAAATGACTAAAATGAATTAAAAATACTGTAGAAATCTGTGAAAAAGTACTGTAATATAATGACTAGTAGAGTTGTAGTACATTACAAAAGTCATACTGTAAACAAGCTAAGTAAAATATACTAGACATGGTTTATAAGGCTACGAATTGTGTTAAAATAACTCAAAAGACCTGTTACTATGTTATACTGTTCCTGTATTGTGTTATAGAGGGTTGTTGGTACGTGTGGTACTATATGTAGAAGATGATACTGGCGGTACTATTCAGTGCGATGTGATGTTTGATAAAAAACCAAAGTAATACTCATTACGGTACCAAAAATAGTACTCATTACAGTATCCAAAGTAGTACCCATTACAATACTAAAAGTACTATTGTTTTCAATACCCAAATAGTACACATTACAGTACCAAACATATTACCAATTCCAGTACCACCAAATCAACCACATAAAATACCTTATCCGTGGACAGTACCAACACCCAGCTTCAAAATTCACTGCCGATGACGTTAGCACGCCAAAAAGACTTTGCGGTCGTTCCACGACTGCACCGGTCGATAATTCTTTCGGATAACGGCGCCACGAGTGTCTTTCACGTTTCGCAGCAGGTCAAGCTGAAAGTAATTTCGGTCAGAGACAAAAGAGAAACGTGGGAAGAGACCTTTTTTAATCTTGGAAATGCCGGAAATCTCCAAAAGTCTACAAACAGAGTGCAAAAAGAACGGCACGGTGTTTGTTTTGTTGTGGGAAGGAAGTTGAAATGATTTTTTAAGGTCTTTAATGGCTTTGTTTTAAAAAGAAAAATGATTTTTGGTCCTAGCCCTAGCTCTCGCTTTATACCTAGCTCTAGCCCTAGCCCAGAGCCCTAACACAGAGCCCTAGCCTTAACCCTAGCTTTAACTCTAGGCTTAAACGTAGCTTTGGTTATAGTCCTGGTCTTAGATCTCGCCCTAGGTAAAAAATTAAAATTTTTAGGTCCCACCACGAAAACCTTGATCTTCAATATTTTTGATAAAAAAGTAAAAAAAATAAAAAAAAAAACCTTGCTGTAGTGATAAGGCAAGTTAAATATAAAGCTGTATTTTAAATTTCAATTTTCACTTTAACTTGGTCCCACCACGAAAACCCTGATTTTCAATATCTTAGCTTAAAAGCGAAAAAATTAAAAAGTAATCTTACTGTAGATAAAAGACAAGTTATAAATAAGTAGTTCAACCTTAAAACTCCTCTTAAAAATGGTACTACCACGAAAATCCTGATTTTCAATTTTTCATCATCAATATCTCATTTTTTTCATTCCTCTAATCAAAAATCGCGCAAAATTAAGCAAATCTAATGATTCACATCAAAACACCAACTCACTTGATAAGCCGAAACCTCAACCGGATCGGTAAAAACAGTCCAGACCACATTCTCCGAGCAAGGTGGAGTAGTTAAACTGCCATCATACCTAGCGAAGCTGGACGGGCATTCAGGTAGTTTGTCTTGAAGTGTGACCCCCTTGTCCAGACGACATTTCTGGCCACATTCGATAATGTTTGGCAGGATGTCGACCTCGGCCTTGAGGGCAGCTTCTTGATCGCCGGTCTTTAGGAAAACGCCCAAGACGGCGAGTTTGGTGGGGTCGTCGATGCCTTGGTGGACAAGGTGAAGTTCGGCGGGGTAACGGAGTCCTCCGATCGTGTGCTCGGATCCTGAAGTAGGTAAAGGTTGTAATGTCATTCAGTTTTTTTAAAATTTTTAATTTAAGCGTTTCATTTTGAAAAATTTTTTTCCCTGCCATTTTCAAAGTGATCTCTGCTACAGATCGAAACAATTGTAGTCTGACTCACGTATCTGTTTGTTATCACCTTTTGCTTTTATGAGCGCCCATTATTGTGTGGAATTTAAAACTTAAAACATAAAACTTTTATTGTCGAACAGTGCGTGAAAAAATTGTTGATTGCGTGTGATTTTTGTCGAAAAATTTATATTGTTTTAGATGAAGAACTTGTTGAAATAATAAGAGACCAAAAAGAGAAATGTCAAAAAAATATATTGTTTTAGGTAAAGAGATTATAGGAGTTTTAAAGAAAGAAATGTCAAAAAAGTGTGTTGAAAAATAGTAATAGGCTCAAATTTTAAAGTTCAGCCTAGCACTAGACTTAGCCTTAGCTTTAACTGTAGCTCTAGCCATAGCCTTAGCCTTAGCCCTAGCACTAGCCCTAGGTTTAGCCCTAGCTCTAGCCCTAGCCTTAGCTTTAACTGTAGCTTTAGCCCTAGCCCTACCCTTAGCTCCAGCCGTAGCGCTGGAGCTAGCTATAGCCAAGCCCTGGCCAAGCCTTGACAATCCCTAGACAAGCTTTGCCAAGTCCTATCCAAGACCTAACCAAGCCTTCTCCTTAGCCTCCGTAGTGTGACTTGCTGTTATAAATAATAAAATACCAACTCCACTTCAAAAAATCCATATTTTTAACTTTTTTTAAAATTTAAAATTTTTGAAATTCCAAAATTTTTGCAATTTTTTTTCATTAATTTCTTGGTCAAAAACTAAAAACTGGCTTACGAATTGATTAGCCAAAAAAGCGATAAAATTTGGTTAATTTCCTTTTTGGCCATTTGATTAATGTTATGTTATTGTCGCTGTGCCATTTTAAGGCCATTCCTTCTACTGCAAAGTGGGAAAAAAGTTACTTTGTAAACAAAGCCATAAATTATTGCAGTTAAAAAGGTATTAATCAAAAAAGGTTTTTCAGTACTATTTAATAATGTCATAAATAGGTAGTTGGAATGATCAGAAATTAGACAGAGATCATTTTAGTTCAGCCAGACCTTGGTTCTATCATGATCGCTTTAGCGCAGAGCCTTAGCCCCGAGCCCTAGCCCAGAGCCCTAGCGCAGAACCTTAGCCCAGAGCCCTAGCCCAGAGCCCTAGACCAGAACCCTAGTCCAGAACCCTAGCCTAGAGCCCTAGCCCAGAGCCCTAGCCCAGAGCCCTAGCCCAGAGGTCTAGCCCAGAGCCCTAGCCCAGAGCCCTAACCCAGAACCTTAGTCCAAGCCATAGCTTTATCCCTATTCCTAACAATGAAAAGACCCCTCACTCTTACCTCCTTCATGTTGTCCCCAATGGTAGTGGTACTGTACGAACCGGTACTTTTGGTCCAACATACCACCGGATACTGTTGGGATGTCTTGGCCATCATCAGGTATGAACTGGACTGAATGTCCATTATTCACAAATTCTCCGACCAAAACCTTGTCATAGTTTTCAAAAATGAAATGGTCATCCAGGCTGACGACTTTCATCTTTGACAGTTTTAGGTCGATAGGCGATTGTTGTTTGCCGTCGATTTGGCCGGGCCAATGTTTTGGGCCGCAATCGCCCTCATCGTCGTAATCCCAGGCTGAAATTTTTGAAATTTAAATTTTTTTGTAATTTCAAATTTTTAGTTAAAAAAGTTTAAATTTAGGCAACATATGACTATAAAATCAATTTTTTTAAATTTAAAATTTCTTCTTAGGTAATGTCTTTCTATTGGCTACTGTACACATCTTTGTCGAGTCAAAAACCCAATTTAAAGCTTGAAACAGTGACAGCACTTTTCCTAAAAGCCATGACGTCGAAGCGTCTAAAACAATCTCTTAATCCATCTTTTGCAATAGAAAATGTGAATAACGGCACATATGCTCTACGAATGAACGTGAACTTATCAAAATTTCAAATGTTTCACAAACTTTAATTTTTTTCCAACCCCCCCTAAAAAATTTTTTTTGGAAAAAAAGTTTAACGTGGTCCCTATTGAAATTAAAAAATATTTTTGACCTACCCTGCCATGCAATTTTTTTCCTGCCCTGCCTTGCCTTGCCTTGCCTTTCCTTGCCTTTCCTTGCCTTGCCGTGCCTTGCCTTGCCTTGCCTTGCCTTTCCTTGCCTTGCCTTGCCTTGCCTTGCCTTTCCTCGCCCTTCTCTCCTTGCCTTGTTTTACCATGCCCTGCCCTGCCCTGGTCTTCCCTACCCAACTTATCCTTCTTCCTGCTTCCCCTCCTCCCTCCAAAAAAAAACTGCCTCCGTATAGCCCTAGTTACAGTACTTTATACTATAATTTTATGAACCCAAAACTTAGTCTTTAGACGCACTTTAGCTGTCATATTCATGTACAGTTATATAAAACGTAATCAAGTTGACTATAATTTTATGTTACACAAAAGTACTCATTAATACTAATTACAAGTGTTGGTTAGACTATTACGTACTATAATGTAGTTTTATATTGTAGCATGAAACTAGATTTTTGGTTTTAAAAAAAGTTAGTTTTTGAACTAATTTATGAACTTCATACTAATCAATGAATTTTGTACTACTATATAGTATCGTTACTGCGTAAAATTAAAGATTGTTTTGTATCAAGCCATTTGCAACTTCAAATCACGAAAATATAATAATAATTCAAAATTAATCTCATCTAATGATATTTCTAATATGATATTAAAAAAGCATAGTATTTTGACAATATCAAAGCCATATAATGTTGTTATTGTATGGCCAAAACATAGACGAAAAATGTGTTTTCATGACATTAAACTTATCACAAGAATGTTATTTGTTCTTGTGATGCTAAATAATTTCAAAAATTAAAAAATTACAGTTTTTAAAGGCTCGGTACTGTAATTTTTTGTTACAGTACCTAGGGCAGCAAAAATTTAGCACAACCCTTAGTCTTAGGCTTACATTGACCTTGCCTTGCTTTAAACATTGCCATAGCCCTAGCTCCAGCACTAGCTATTATCCTGGCTCTAGCTCAAACTCTAGCTTCAGCCCTAGCTCTAGACCTAACCCCAGCTCTATCTCTAACTCCATCACTAGCCATACCTCTAACTCTAGTTTCAGCACTAGCTCTCTCCTATCTATAGACTATAGTATGAGCCATAACCCTTCTTGTAGCCTTTGCCTTAGTCCTAACCTCAAAGTAGCTGCAGTATAAGACACTATTATAGATAATATCATACCCATTTAAAAAATTTTTTTAATTAGCCAGTGCTAACCTTAAAAAACCACCAGAGCTCCTGAACCTAAACTCACACTTCATTGTTGTTACACAAAACACTCCGTATAGTCAACAGGGAATTCAGATATATTTTGCAAACTATACCTCAACATCTCTACTCCTTTCTCTCTCTATACTATTAACCTCATCATAACCTTTCAAACTTCTCCAGAACCCTCGAACCCGAACTCACCGTTCATGATGTTGCGTGGAATGGGTGAATCGAGGGAGCCGGAAGAGCGTGAGGAAGACGAATCGCGTCTCTTCTTCTGGACTCGACGCTTGCGGGCGGGCCCACCGACCGCCGAAGGGGCGGAGTCGGAGCGGCGTTCCGGCCGCTTTCGCAGCGCACGGCCGACGAGTTCGGCCGACGCTTCGGCTTCGTCGATGCCCTCGAGGCGGGCGCGCTTGATTCGGCGACTCATGCGGGGTGAGTTGCGCGGAGTGGCGGCGGCGCTGAGAAAGGCTAACGTGGTTGAGGCTGAAGCTGAAATTGTGTAGGATTAGACGAGAGTTTTGTAGGATAAGGTGGGTTATAACGCGTAAGGGGGGAGGCGGGTGAAATTTTTAAAAAATGCAAATTTTTTAAAAATTTTTTAATTTTTTCAAGTTTAAAAAAACCGTGTTTTACTGTACCATACCCTGTCTTATCATATCCTACCCTGCCCTGCTCTTCCCTTGCCCTACCATTTCCTGCCCTACTCTTCAAAAACACTACAGTAATCTATAGTAAAAACCAAACCCTACCGTACCCCACCCTACCCTTTCCACCCTACCCTACAAAAATGCTACAGTAATCTTTTTAGCAAAAAACGTATTTACATAAGATAAGGAAAAACATTAGGTAAATATTGGCAAAGTAGGCGGAGTTTAAGAGTTCAAGTGTCAAAAAAATTTAAATTTAAAAGAAAAAACATGTTTTGCACGCTTTCCCAAACAAATTTGCATAATTTAAAAGACATTTACTTGAAAGACAAGTTTGTACTGTAAGAAGCTTGAATAAGTATATAGAGTTGAAAATTGTAAAATACGACCTTCTTAACTTGTCTTATTTTCCTAAAAAACATGTCATGATGACACTTTTTCTACAAAAAATTTGACCCATTTTTTTAAAACGTTTTTACGATTTTATTACAGAAACACTATAAAAGATTTGTCAGTATGATATATAAAAGAAAATGTGTCATAATTATCCAGAAAATGTGTCATGATGACACCTGTAATCATAAAAATCTAAAGCTCAAAAACTACAAAAATAAAAATGTAATGAAACCTTTTGCATCATAAAATTGTTCGACAAAAATTTGGCTAGCTAATTATAGGGTGTTAGGGGTTCTTTTGCCGCCTTATCAGCCAGGAATGGCCTGAGGGCGCAGAAAACAAACAAAAAACTGATGTATGACTTAGCACAACATTTTTTAGCTTTGCAATTCATTTGCATTTGAAACAAAAATTTTACTAAAATTTTTTAAAAAATTTAAAAATTAAAATTTTATTTTTTAAATTTAAGTTTTTGAAATTTTGTGTTTTTTTACAAAAATAATGTTGTTATCATAAAGTTCAACAACCCACACTTCAAAACTGTTAACAAGGCCATGTGTTTTGTACTTAAACTTTATTTTTCAATTTTGTCACTTTTTCCCTCAGGGCACAGTTTAAAGGTGTGGGAAAGCACAGAAAGACGGTGTCTAAGTACCTTAATACAGCTTAATACCCACGTTCTTTGTTTTGACATGCGGGGATTAAAGGGGTTATGACAGGGCTGTAGGTGTTACAAGTTTAATGAGTCAGACAGATAAAAATGTCAAAAAATCCTAAGATTATACTGTGGTTTGCAGTTTTTATTAAAGTAAATTGAAGTGGGAATAGGCTAGGGTAAGACAAAGGCCAGTACTAAAGCTAAGGCTAATGTTGTTGCTAGAGTTTAGAGCCAGGGCTAAAGCAAGAGTTGGGTTAGACTAGAGCAGCGACTAAAGTTAGGGCTGTGGCTAAAGCTAAGATTTGGGGTAGGGCTAGGACTAAGACTCGGGTTAACTATAGAGCACAGGCTAAGGCAAGAGCTAGTGCAAGGCTAGGGCTAAAGCTAACATTAAGAATGCGTCTAGAGCTAGAGCTTGAGTTAAAGCTAGGACTAGAACTAGAGCTAAGGCTAGGGCTATTGCTATGGCTAAGAATCGGGCTCAGACTGAGGCTAAAGCTAGATCTCAGGCCGTTTTTACAGCCCAAAAAGCTAAAAATGTCATTTAAAATTCCACGTAAAAATTTACTTTTTCAAAACTTTTTCATTTTGGCACGTTGACTATGACCTTCTTTTATACAAAGCTAGTGAAGCAAATTTAAAACCCAAGCCACAAATTTCATTTCTAAATTTAAGCCTAACTGTAAGCCTTTTAAGCCCTAAAAACTAATTTAAATTTCCATGCAAAAATTTTAATTTAACTTTTTTTTCAATTTCATTTTGTGTCTAATTCGAACCGGCTGTTTTCAAATTTAAATTCGCGAAAAAGCGGCCGTTCCGTGCCCTCAGGGGAACGGCCGCATCGATCGATGCGTTTTTACAGCCGGAAAGCGTGCTAAAACTAAAGAAAAAATGTTCTGCCTTTGACGTCGGCGCTTGGATCTCTGGAACAGTTCGGATTTACATTTTTGGAGAATGGGAACAAGGATAACAAAAAAAGTTGAAAGAAAGTACGAAAAATGACATAGTTAAGGAACAAATTTGAAGAAAAATGACATAGCATAGAGAGGAACGTAGTAAAAAGATAAAATATAGCGTAACTCTGGTATAATGAACTCATCTATTATGAACTATCACATAACTAATCGCTCGGTGATTTCAAAATTTGTTCGTTATAAAGGAGATTCGCTATACAAACGTTTTAAATGCACTTTTGAGTGGAAGATGTAGTAATAGGGATTTGAAAGTTGCTCATTATAAAAAAGTTTCATTATAGAGGATTTCGTTATACAAGAGTTCTTCTGTATCTTCAAAAAACAAATGGCAAAGTGTAAGCAAAATATAACCAGCAAGGATGCCATAAGCACTCTTCAGACCAATTTATTGTTATAGATTAAGATGTTTACGGATTTTCAAAAACACAATGAAGATTAATCAAAATGCTTAATGACAATTAAATGTTTGCCATTTTGAAAACAACATAAATATATTTCCAATAAAGAGAATTGTCATGCTAATAGAATATAAAAAATAAAAAATTGTTAACAAAGAAAGTAACCAACCTGATCCACTCAAAATAAGCTTATAATCTTTAGATATTATTAATAAGTTCTGCGTACCACCAACCGTACACATAAAAAGGTTACAAGCATGAAACACAATGCCAATTTGGCAGAAAATTTAAAATGTATTTTTTGGATATTGATTTTCTCGTGATTGACTCCAAAGCGCGATTTAGTAGTTTGCTGTAAAGTTTATATTTACATGATCTTTCTATATAAAAAGTTTGAAGTCAAACAGAGCGGCAAAACTAAACAACTACCTTAAAAATTTTTCAATTTCCTACCCTACCCACCTTCTTCTGGTTCTCCAAAATTTTGCTTTTTTGCCCTTTAAGCCTAGCCCACTTTACTCTGAGTTTCTTCTAACCCCTCTCCTTCCCCCCCCCCTTCCTCATTCCAAAAAATCCTTTATTACATATTTCATAACTCTTTAACCCCCTCCCTATTATTCCCCAATCCCCCACCCCAACCCTCAAATTACCTTAATCAACCCCCTCCCCAATCCACCTCCACCACTAAACCCCAAGCTTGAAACAGAATTGAATTTGGTGCCAAATTGGCCCAAATACACACGGAATGACGTGCCCAGTTTACCGAGTAAAAACAAGAATTTGAGGACAAAAAGTGTGTCTTCTTTCTGAAGCCAAGACGTGGTCTTTCTCTCGGCTTCAAGGCTTCTTCGTGCCTCCAGGCGTCTTTTCAAAACCCTAGGAAGGCATATTATTAGTGTGATCTTTAAAATGAAGGGTTTCACTGTGTTAAGTAATGTTAAGAGATTAAGTGGTCATTAGAAGAGATGACGGAAATTGGAAGGATAGCAATTATAAACAGACGACAATATGAAAAAGACAGTAATTGTGACATTGCAGTTGACTGCAATAGTTTTGTATATGAGATGTAAATTTTTTGCAAAAAAAAATTTAGAAATTTCAAAAAATAACAAATTTTTTAATTTAAAAAAATCTTTAAAGAATATTTCAAAAAGTTAAAACAATGCCAAAGGCTTTATATTT
The DNA here is from genome assembly GCA_904066225.2 of Bursaphelenchus okinawaensis. Classification (NCBI taxonomy): domain Eukaryota; kingdom Metazoa; phylum Nematoda; class Chromadorea; order Rhabditida; family Aphelenchoididae; genus Bursaphelenchus; species Bursaphelenchus okinawaensis. Next base: position 8,264,591 of record CAJFCW020000006.1, on the reverse strand, counting down.
GAATTTACAATCAGTATCCCACCCTAAATTACCTTGCCCTACTCTATCCTGCTCGACCCTACTCTGCCTTGTCCTACCCTACCTTAACTTACCCTACCCTAAATCATTGTGCTTTACCTTGCCTTTATCCTGCCTCATAATTATAACAGAAGCATTCCTGCATTCCTACTCTAGTGAACTTATATTGTAGTAGGGTGTGCTAAACTTTCAAATTTTTTTAAATTGCAATTTTAGTTAGTACGGTGCCATTTCATAGCTTCAAACTCCATGTTTGTGCAAATTTTAAAAAATTTTTCGTTTTTTGACGTTAAGACATGTAAACAAGGAAGAGCGCGTCGTAAAATAACATTAACATATCAGCGGCTGAATAGACAGTGTAACCACGCTATGCTCACGACAACAACAACAATGGGTTTAAGATGAACTATTATTTAGAGAATACATTACAATGACAATAGATAGCGTTTGGCCTACAGTATGGTTTTTCCGGAATTATAGTACTCCAAATGCCATGTTTTTTCTTATAGTACCTCACTGTAGTATGTCTACCCTACCCTACCCTACCTTACCCTACCCTAGCTTACCCTACCCTACCCTACCCTATCCTACCCTACCCTACCATACTCTACCTCGCCCTACCCTACATAGTAGTTTTTGGCTTGCAGTACCCTTACTATCCCCGCTGTTGTATGTTTCGCCTTGGAGTATCAATGCAAACCAAAAACAATAAATTTGAAAATAACGTATGTTTCCTTTACAGTACCTTCGTTATCATATATATAGTTTTAGCTATTGTATCCATATAATCTTAGACTATACTAAATGCTACTACCATTACAATGTGTTTCGACCCACAATAACATTGTACAGTAAGTTTTGATCCTGCAAATAAAAAAATTCATTTTTTCCAATTTCAAAAATGCCATTTTTGTCCATAAAGTATTATTTCCACGTTTTTTCGGCCCAAAGCTTGTAGATTTTTGGCTTTTTCGAGAACATTTTTTTTCTTTTTTTTTCATTTCCTGTTTCCCTTGCAAAACCCCTCATCCTATTTACATTTTACGGAACGACGTAGTATCCCCGTCTCCAATGTCCTTATACTGAGGAAAAGCCTCAACAATAGGATTAGTGCCCTAGTTTAGTTGTTTTGGCACACAACTTAACATAGATAAATAAAAAGTTCAAAACAAACTTTAAACTATCAAAAAGTAAAAGCTGACAACACAGTAAACATGATATCACATAAAATGAGTCAACACCTTTACTTTTGCTGTTTATCAAGCTGTAAACTCTACATTATAGTGCCATCATAAATTGTACCTACTTCATGTTAATAAAGATGTTAATAAATTACACCCATCCCTTCTTTCTTTTCCATTTTACCACGCCCTAAACATTTCCCTAGTCCTCTCTTACTTTAATCTAACTCTCGTATATCCCTCTGCCTCACTTTCCCCTAATCTCTCGTTTTCGCTTCTTTTTACTTCCTCTTTCTCTAACCACCCTCTCGTTCCCACACACTCTCTCGCGCTCTCGTCATTTTAAACTGCGCCCAAAAACAGAGATCACCGCCCGCTTATCAGTTGCAAGAAAGTAAATAGAGTTCGGAGAAAAAAGACCATCGACAACGCATTTTATTGTGAACATACGACAAACCTTTTATTGAGAACATTCGAAACTACATTTCGCTGATAACATACGACGAAAACGGCTGTTACTTCGTCGTCATAATGTGTGATATCAAAGGCTATGTCATGTGGATGTATATGATAAAGCTCTCGATGAGAAGAGTCTGATATCAAAGGGGCAACAATGACATAGATCATAGTAAATGATGGATATGAAGCATGTGATTTAAAGACTGATTGGTATTAACATTGGTGAGATTAAATAAAAAAAGATTAAAATTGGTAAGGGTGAGGTATGACAAGGTAAAGTAGAGTAAGGCAACACAAGGAAAGACCGAACATTATACAGTAGGGCAGGGCAAGACAGAAGACAAAAGAGCAGAGCAAGATAGAGTAGAGCAGAGCAGGGCAAAGCCAAGCCAGGGTACAGCGAGGTAGATTAGGGTAGAGCAAAAAAGTTTTAAAAAAATAATAAAATGTTCAAAAAATTTTGAGCCCCCATTTCAAAGCAAATTTCGGCTCTAGAAGGCACAGAATTATTTAAACAAACCAATATTAAAGCGCCATATTTATCTTAATAACAGTCCAACCCCAAAAAAGTCAATTTTCATAGACGAACTAAAAAATTTAGGCCCCAAAAACAAGATTTGACTAATTGCCTGAAGCGTTTAAACCCAAAATCATGACAAAAAATAGAGGCCAAATGCTCGAGGGCTTCAAGTTTGAGGCATTAAAAAAGAAATGGCAAAACAGGCGGTTCGCTCTTTCGTTCCGGATAATACCTGCCAGAACGGTCGGAACGGAACGATGGAAAAAAACAACACATCATCTCACGGCGTGTTGGGCTTGTCAGGAAAGAAGCTTTTTGGTTTGGTTTTTTAATTTGATGTCCTAGTCCTAGTTCTCGCTCTGGCCCTAACCTAGCACTAGACCTAGCTCATGCCCAAGCTCAACGCTTTAGCTCAGAACCCTAGCCTTAGGACTAGCATTAGCCCAAGCCCTAGCAATAGTCCTAGCCTTAGCCCTACTGTATCAAACCTTTTTTTAAATTTAAAAATAAAAATTAATTACTCAAGAGAAGAGTAAATAACAAAATTATAAAATTCAATTGTCCTTTAATTGATTACGATTAGAATTTATAATTTTAAAACGTAAATAATAGAGAATTTCTTGTAAAACGTGGTAAACTTTACAACCTGATTCATGATCAATAATAAAATTTAAAAAAACAAAAAAATCAGAAATGTAAAATAAGATTAAAATACACTATTGATATAAGAAAGTTTCAAAAAATAGCTATAACAGCACCCTACTGTAAGTTTTGCAAAGCCATAAAAATCATAAAAGAAAAAAATATTAAAAAAGCAATTAAAAATTGTTAAAATTTCCATTTTTAGACAAACCGTCGTGTTACAAAAAATGTCGTTGAAAATTGATCGGAAATCAGTTACTATCAATACTCAAATTAAAATGATAAGAAACAAATTTTAAATGCTTGCTACAACAAATGAAACAAGACTTTTTGAAAAAAAAATGTTAGGAAAAATGGTTTTTACATAATAAAAGTTTGATACAAATGCTATGGGTTTACAGGGCCAAACGGATCGTCGTTTTGGCCCGGATAGTAAAAAGGAAGATAAGTAAAGTAAGGCAAGGTGAGGTAAGGTAAGGTAGAGGAGAATAGAGTAAGGCAGAATGGGAAAAGGTAGAATAGGGTAGCGTACAGTAGAGTAAATTAAGGTGGGTAGGAAAAAGTGGAATAGAACAGGGTAGGACAGGGCCAAGTAGAATAAGGTAGGGTGAGGTAGAGTAGATTAAAGTAGGGTAAGATAGGGCAAAGTAGGGTATGGCAGAATAGACTACAGTATACGAGATGTTAGCTAAGCCACTCAAAGTGCGATAAAAACCATGTTTATATGCCCTTTCTAAACCCACATTACCCTATACACACAAAAAACTGTTAATCAACTCAATCACCCATGCCAAATTGTAAATCACACCTTATTCTGTAAAACAACATTACTACATATGCTTTCTTTTTGCTATTTATTTATGTTTTCTTTGTCTGATCTGGTACAAGCTTCTTATGAAAAAAATCCGTTATATCAACAACAACAAACATATTTATATTAAGTTGTTCACATAATTCTGTGCCCTACCTCCAAGCAAACTTTTAAAAAATTTATATTTGTATACTGTACTCATTTTTTATCTCTTTTACTACACAGAAAGTCTCAAATTTTTTAGAGAAACTAAACGTTCAAACTACATTCTGATGCCTATAAATGTCATGTTTACGTATATCAAAGACGGCTTAATTTTGAATACTTTCGAATACTTGAACTCAATTAATACAGACATTCAGTTGAAAAATGTTTTTTATACAGATGAAAGTGCAAAATGTATTGAAAAATGTTTAGAGAGTACCCATAACTGTGTCTAAAAGTACGTTATTTATACCCTACTCTGTCCTACCATACTCTACTTACTCCTAAAATACAATATCCTGCCCTACCCTGCCCAGCCCAGCCCTACCACACCATACCATACCCTACACTATTCTGTCCTGCAATGCCCTACCCTACCCTAAAAACCTACCGTACTCCTCCCTATTCTACCACCCTGCGTCCTACTATCCTGCCTTGCTCTACTCTATAATTACTATTTAAAACCTTAAAGACAAACCTACCCTACCATATAGGCATAAAACGTCACTTTAAAAAAATTTTAAAACCCAAATTTTTCCCATAAAGACTCAATTACAAAACGCGTGTAAACCACACCGTTTATAGTGAAAATCGAAGAACAGAACGTTGGAACGTTCTTTAATTAAAAGACATTTAACCGTGAATAGATCAATGAAATTTGTTGGAATACCAATGACAATAAAGAGTTGAGTAATTGAGAACAAACTCTACAATACAGTTTTATTGTGCTTTTAAACTATTTTCAATGATTTCATAACAAAAATCTACTACAATGTAAAAGATAACAGCTAAAAAATCAAAAATAATGAAGAATGTTCTATAGTAAAGCAAAAATGTATAAAATGTAGCCTTTTATACTAAAATCAAGATTATAGATCACTATTATGACACAAAACTTTACAAATGATCACTTGGATACATCATTTTACTGTAATACCATTTTATGACAAAGTAATCTAACTCCGCCTGATTTTGATCAAGTTAATTTACACTGTAAAGTATTCTTCTTAATTCTGCAAAAGAATGAATGTTTCATGCGCTAACCACAACGCTAGCCCTAGCCTAACTTTAACCCCTAGCCTACACTCCAGCCATAGCCTTACCCTAATCCTAAACCATAGCCTTAGTCTTAGCTTAAAACTTAACCTAAGTCCTAGCCGAAGTCCGAGCAATAGTCCTAGACAAAGTCCTACTCTAAGCCCTAGGCTTAATCTTTAGTCTAAGCCCTAACCTCAGAGCCAGTTCTAGCCCTAGTAGCCCTTCTCTACCTCAGCCTTATGATCAACTAAAAAAAATAATTTGACCAAACAAATACCAAAAACGTCTACTACAATGCAAAAAATGTAAAAATAAATAAGACCTGAAGAAAACATGTCAATGTTTATATGAATACGCACTCAGCTACTTAATATTCCATTACCTAAGGGAATAATGAGTGCAAATTATTCTTTAATTCAGCCAAAATCAGAGATCCCTTTCTTCATTTTTGTTGTAACGTTAATCTGTTTTCGTAAGCTTTTTGCAACTTTAGAATTTGAAATCATCCGAAATAATCGAAAAAGCACAAAGGTTACAATATTCATTTTTAGAATGTTTAATTTCCGGATTTAAATCTTCTAAAGCAAAAAAATTAAAGCATTTGTCTATTTCTGCCATATTTAGTCCAACACAAATCATATGTTTAACCTAGAGTAGGGTAAGGCATGCTAAGACTAAAACTAAGATCAATGATATAGCATAAACTAAAGTTTAAGCTTAGAATAGAACTTAGGGTAAAGCATAGACTAGGGTTTAGATTACGAGTTTGGCTGAGGCTTATGTAGGGCTTAGGATAAGACTTAAACTAAGGTTTAGCTTAGCCTAGGACTTAAGCTTATGTTAAAACTTAAGCTAGCGCTCAAGCTAACGCGTAGGCTAAAAAAAACAAAATTTTTGAAAAAAAGAAGCAAAATGGTCCGAGAACTGATCTCTGTCAACAAAGTTTTATCACAGAAATCAAAATATCAGCGGCGATAAAATCAGATGGACTGATCTTGGGTTTCGAGCGAGAAGAGAACAGCCACTTCAGCAATACGATAGATCTTCGACTAGAGTTCAAATATAATCGATAAAAATTTCAAAACTTTTAAGAAAAAAATTTTAATTAAAAAATTGTGTTCTAGACCTTCAAACCACCATACCATACGATACCACACCCAACCCAAGCCAACACTACGCTTCCCTTGCACTGCCCTGCCATACCCTATCCTGCCCTGCCTTTTTTTTGCATTGTCTTACGTTGCCTTAGCCTGCCCAGCCCAGACCTACCCTGGCTGTTCTACCCAGCCATACCATCCCCAAAATTTAAAATTTGCAAAAAACGCTGCTGTTTTACGAAAGTGATCAATGATTTCAAGATCCATTTTAAAAAAAGTAAAAAACGTTGTTCGCACGTTGATATTGTTGACATAGCTATAACACTTTATTACGTCAAAACATTACTCACAAATCATTTAAAAAAGCTATGGCACAGTAAAACATACTAAAAAATCGTTTGTGTTAAATCTTACAGTAAGTTTTGTCAACTTTATGTTCTGTGATAATTTTTTTCTTGACAAAATAAATATATTTCGGTCATTGGTAATTTTAAAACTAATTTTTGTTGTTAGAAATAGCAATAAAAGTCCAAGTGTGCATTGTAAAAAATTATTCAATAATAAAAAGCCATTGAAATCACTAAAGTTCGAATTTAAAATGACGAGAGACATGTGACTGTGATGCATTGATAAGTTAATTCAAACTATTTTTAAATATGAATTTGTTTAATTTTTTTCATATTTATAAAATACTGTACTTATAATTAGTCTCACGTGATCAATTTTAGTCAAAATGGCAAGTAAAAAGTTTTTTTTTGTTAACAGGTATAAGTTGTCAATTTTGTTTCAAAAAAATTTTGTGAGAAAAACTTACCCCTTCCCAGAAAAAACCTCCCCTCTCCCTCGTTCACCCCTGTCCACAAAAAACCTAATAAAAAGTTCTTGTTAATTAGTCACCAGCCAATTATTATAGCATAAACAGTTGACCCCACGCCTTGTTTGCAAACTCGTTGTAAAACCGCGTGTTCGTGCACATCTTCTAGAAATAATCTTCGAAGCGCAAACAATAACTTGAACTTTGGTTTTGCTTATTCATAGATCACCAGCAGTTATGAGGTTTTGAGCGAATAAATATTGTAACTTATTTTACAATGTAAAATAATTTTCATAATAACAAGATTAATAAAATTTCTGCTTACGAATATATCGTATCATATACCAATTGTACATCGCCCTACTCTATCAATCCTACCCTGCCTTACCCTACTATACTCTCTTTTCTTTACTCTAATTTATAATAGCTAATTTACCTTATCCTGCATGTCAATTTAAAAAAAAATTTAAAGAGCGATCTATCCTTCCCTAACATACAAAAATAAACTTACTTGTAGGTACAAAATTGCTTCGCTTCACCAAAATAGTCTTCATTATCCATCAACATGAATCTACAGGATCCAATGATTTTCTCCAGCCTGACATTCCTGGTTCAAGAACGACGTCTTCAAGCGAGGCTAATTGAAAAGAAAAGCTGCTCCAAGAATAACATTTAAAAAAATTACGTTTATTGCATTCACAAAATTACCCCGCTCAAAAAATAGTACTATTCAAAGTCTCAACAATTTAAAGCTAAAAAAGCATGCCAAACATAAGAGACCACTTTATTCATCCAACGACACACAAATCATATTTTATACAAAGTCCGAGGAATAAATTAGAGTTGAGTTCATCCGAGGAGGGGTACCACCAAAAGTGGGACCACCTCGTTGTTGCCGAACGCCTTCTTGGGTTGTTCGGCGTCGGGCGCAACTTTGGTCAACAAAAAGACCATCTTGTCAATTTTGCTGGCCCCATTTTGGCGGACAACGTCGACCGCTTGCTCCGAGTTGGGTGGGATGAAGCCATAAACCGGGTTGACGCGGTACAAGTTGTTGTCCGAGCACTTGATCTTGAAGGCCACCTTATAAGAGTTGGGGTTTGTCAAAGTCAGCTTCTTCAAGCCGCCGGTCGAGGGAAAACGAAGCTCGTGAGGATCCGAGGTAATGAGGCGCGCAGACTCAATGAAGGATTCGCGTGGAGCCACGTTCTTCATCGACTGAAAATTTTGAACTTTAATAAAGCCCGAAACATTTAAATTTAATAAATTTTTTTTAATTTAAAATTTTTTTTATAATTTACCCTTAAAAAAGCCAAAAATTTCACGTTATCCACCCCGAAAAAAAACTCAAAAGTAATAACCGAGAAACCCCAAGTATAACCCACCTCATCCTTGTAGGCATCAGACTGAGCGACATCGCGAACTGCTTGAACACCGACCTTTGGCACGTCCGATGGTCGTTGGATGCGCTTGGAGCAGCTAGATTTCTTGCCCTTGCGTCCTGCCTCCTTCGACTTGCCAGATCTGCTGGACTTGCTCGACTTTAAAGATTTGGACGATTTGCTACTCTAAAATTGAAAAAAATTAATTTTTCAAAATTATTACACCTATTCAAGGTTTTCATCTAAAAAATCAGAAAAAAATTGCCAAAATAGCAAAAAAACTTACCCAAAAATAAAAAAAACGCCGACCAATTTTGCAAATTTTTAACATATTTTCCAATATCCAAAAATTAAATTTTTCATTTTTTGAAAATTTAATGTAAAAAACCAGTTGTTCCTTCAAAATAGACATTTTACTCATTTTCAGTTGCGAAATCAACAAAAATCAGTCGTTTTACAGCCAGAATTTGTTGATTGCTTAGAATCAAAAATCAGCGAAACAGGCCCTTACATTCCCTAAGCTATTTAAAAGCTAGGCCACTCATCTGTTTTTACTATATTTTTTTTAAATCAGTCTTCAAAAGCGTTACCTATATTTTCAAGATTAGCATGTTTTTAAAATTTTTAACCAAAAAGCTAAAAACTAAAATATTGAAACTTAAAAACCACCTTTAAAACAACCCCAAAACCATAGTCAATATAACCGCATCCTCAATGTTACCCGACTCACCTTCTTTTCCTTTTTGCCGCGCTTGGAGCTCTTGTCGGACTTTCCAGATCTGGAGGACTTGCCCGATTTGCTGGACTTTTTGGATTTGCCCGTCTTCCTGGACTTGCCCGATTTTCCACTCCTCTTACTCTTGCGCTTCGGCTGATCGCGGGATTTGCCGCACTGAGCGAGGGCGTACGCCATTCCACCCAACATCAGGGCACCGTTCAACGCCGCTGGCACGATGGCTTGCAGAAACTCCTCGTCCATAACACTGAGCATCGTGAGAGCAGAAGAAAGTGTCACCGACCGCTTTCCGAAACAATCCGACCAACAATTGAAGGGTTGTCGCAACTGATAAAAATTGGGAATCGTCTTGCAAAACCTTGGAGAGAACGAACTTATTTGCATAATTCTTCAGTTTTTCAAAAATATGCAAAAAAAAACATTTTTGAAGTTAAAAAAATTAAAGTTTGTAAAAGATAACAGTAGTCTCTTGCTATAGGCAACCTTCAGAGACAGAAAACGCATAATTGATACCTAAAATTAAGAAACACTAACAAATCTACTTACAAAGAATTATGCTTCTTCACATCTTATTTTAGAATCGTTTCCGTCAAGTTGTCGTTGAAAACACATCGCCAAAATCTCCATTTACACCAAGACCCATTCTTAATATTTTCCATTATAACATCAAGATGCCTAAAATAAGTATTAGATGTCCGTAAACTTTTTATGCCAATTTTTCTAAAAGTTATCAAAATTAGGGGTGAGAAAAGGGCCGGGCCCACTTTCTAGGCCCGGCCCGTTTTAAAAAATTTTAAAACTTAAAAAATAAACGGAAATTTGGCTTTGCATTGTTCTTTTAGATCATTTATGTATCATGGTACCCAATAAAATCAAAAAACATAAACGGGGATTAAAATAAAAAAATTTTAAAAATTTAAAAAATTTTTTTTCGGGCCCGTGCCCAATTTTCAAGCCCTGGCCTAACCTTTGGGCCCGGCCCGTTTCAATTTTAGCTCAAGGCCGAGGGCCGGGCCTAGACGGCCCGTTTCTCACCCCTAATCAAAATAGAAAGACAACTTACCTTTCAGTTCACAAACCCTGAACTCAATCAGCTTATGTTGCTTCTTCAGCTTAATTTTATCGTTCATTTTACTCAATACAAAAAGAAATCAGTTACATAACCTTGAAACTACATTGCAATGCATTGTAGTTGTTGAATAATTCAACATAAATCCGTTTTGGTTTGATTGAAGAAGGATAAAAGAAAATATTTCCAAAAATTGCGGCATTTCGTCTAGAAAATGCGTCAACAAAACAAAATTTTGTCTGCTCGAAGAATAATTAACGTTTAACAGTTACTACAAAACAAATGTAACATAAAATCTTTTTTACTGATTAATTTTTAAAAAATTAAAAATTTTTAAAAATTCTTAAAAAAGCCGATTCAAAATAAAAATTTATCTTATTTAAAGTTATGACAACATAAACGAGTAATATAATATTTCATTATGTAAATATACATGAGCATTCGTTACGCGCTTCCGAATACGGAAGAGCTGATAATTGTTATGAAAAAAGACCGATATAAAATACGGAATATATGAAAAAGAACGGGGGCTAGAACAGTCAACTCAGCCGGAAAATTATGCGAATAATGTTAGGTTTGAGTAGGGATGGACAAGGTTTGAAGGTTTTTCAATTTAAAATAAAAAAATAATTAAAATTACTACTTTATAGGCTTTAAAATTTGAAAAAATCCAAACTTTTCACTCTACCGGCTATGAAATTTAAAAAAATTTAAAGTTTCGAAAGTTCAAGTTTTAAATATCAAAACCTTCAAATATAAAAATTTAGACATTATACACCTTTAAAGTTAAAAAAGTTAAAAATTTAAACATTAAACACCTTTGAAATTGAAAATTTAAAAAATTTAGACATTGAACACCATCAGAAAACCCGTTCCGAAGCGAGGCTAAAGCGTGCAATGTGTTAGGCTTAAGTATGCGTTGTGTCGGGACGTTGTTCTTCTTCGGCTTCATCGTCGTCCAGAATCACATCACTGAAAAGAAAAAGTCAACATTAACTCTTTTAAGTCATTTTATGACAAAAATAGTGCCTGATAATCGTTTCAATAGCAAAATCACAAAAATCCTCAAACATTATTAGTCTAATTTTAAATTTTTTATTAAAACTTCAAAAAATTTAAACTCAATAACTTACATATTCTCATCAGCATAGCTTTCCTCCGTTTCACTCATCAGGATTTCGTATTCCATTGCACAGTATTGGTCCCAATCGGAAAGTTCTTTGTCTCCGGAGGTCTAAAACGAAATCTTTTAAAACTTTCAATAAGGAAGACAAAACAATAAACTTTTTATACAAAAAAACTAAATCATAAACCTAGTTTTATTTTATATAATCCAGAAATTCACAAACCATTCGTTTCCGGTAATTTACACCCCATTCTCCGATTAAAAGCATAAATTTTAACATGGATAAGATCGAATTTAATCAAAAACCTCAAAATCTCACCTTAACTGAAGCCCTCTCGCCTTCTGAAGACTCTTGTTCCAAGTACTTCAAATAGTTGACAAAGGTGTTAAAGAAGCGATGAGCTAGTCCACATTGTTTCAACTCTCTCAGTGTTACACAGCCTGTGGTTGATGGTGCAATTGAATCAAACAACTAAAAAAGTAAATTTACTATTATGATTATAATACTATATTTGTCGTACTAAGACTTTAAATTTTATCCAAAATATTTTTTTATATTGCAATAAACGAAAATAATACGTCATATTTGATTAAAACTTCAAAAATCTCCAATAAATGCCATTTTTTTCAATCAAAACTCACATTACAAGCGACGTCTTTAAATGACAATGTGTCAAAGTTGTGCTGAGTCAATTTCCTCTCAATCTCGCGGTAGAAGTACTCCATTTCGTACAGCGACAACACTCCATCGCCGTCCAAATCCAGAATCCGGAACCAATATTCCTGGCTGGTCGGGTGTTTCTTGTCTTCTTCGGCCAACAAGAAGGCTACAAAGTCTTCAAAGCCAATCGTCTCTAACGCTTGATCTCTGCATGGGCCTTTGCCTTTGTATGTTCGACATTCTGGCGCTGTTCGTACTACTGCACCACTGAATACTCGATCTATGACAACGTCGGGGATGGCCCCGGAACAGTGGTTTTTCATGTCTTCGCGACTGATCACCATGTCGTGGTCTTGGTCCAATTCCCAGAACTTGCAGTAGACCACGTAGAAGTGTTCGTAGCTAAAGTAGTCGGTAATCTTGTTGATGTCGCTGGTGGTCTCCAGCATTTTCAGCGTTGGTAAGAAATCTGATTTCCTGAGTTCGAAGGGGGTAATTCGGCCAGACCATGATCGGTTCACGTTCCAGAAGATACGCACAATCACAACTTCACAGTATTTCGAATGGAATTGTGTTGAATTGACAAGGAAATTGAGGCCGGGGTAAGTGTAGATGACGTCCATCAACATGCTCATAAAGTCTGACTTTATCAGGTATTGGCGAGGTTTTCTTTCGCCCGTAGCGGCCGCAGCTAATGTGTAGATGAAGCGAGAAGCGTCGTCATGATTCTCTAATGTCATGAGTTGCCAGTAGGTTTGGAATTGACTGAAGGTGAGAGCGGGGGTAGTGTCTGGTACCAACTTTTGCCCACTTAACCTAACACAAGCTTCGTAGATGGGTCGTTTCGCGTAGACGGCCATGTCGATGGCTTCACAGAGCTTGTCCATGTCTTTGTACTCAAGAACTTGTTGAGGTTGTGAGTGGAACAGTTGTCGTACGGTTTCTCTGACCGCATCGTTCTTTGGTTGTGGTACTGGTTGGCCACCGGGGAAGTGGAACCGTGCCACATTCGAGTATCGACCAGCAAAGGATGGCTTCTGTGTTGATGGTTTCAGGACATCTGGTTTTGATGGTTTTGGTGCTGGTAGTACAGATGGGGCTTCGTTTTTGATTGGTGAGAGTTTTAGAGAGGAAAAGTCGAGGGTTTTGTTGGGTGAGAAGGATGTGTTGTTGGACTCATTCAGGTTGGCCGAGCGGAACGAGTCCGTTAAGGGCTCCCGCTTCTGAGGTGTTGAAGTAATGTCCGGCTTCTGAGGTGAGAAGGGTTTTGTGTCCGTAGACCTGAAAATACTTTCTTCATATCAAAAATAATATTTTAACACAAATTTACAATAAAAATGCCGCTTTATTACCTTTTTCCTTTAAAAAATGCCTTTTAACACTGTTCCTTAAGCCTACAGTAAAAAATTTACTAAAAACTTGCAAAATTTTCTATTTTTTTTTTAAAAATGTTAAATGTTTTGATATTACGTTGTTATCTTTTTCATTTTTTGTGTTTTCCAAGACGGCCGGTAATCTACAGTCTTGGCAGGATTATACCTAGACTTTCAAAATCTTCATTTTGTAACTTTTAATTAGAAATAACTAGAGATCACAGTGTACTAATGCTATAAAACTTTCAAAAACTTCATTTTTGACCTAATTTTATGTGAAAATTATAAGAAAAAATTGAAATTTTGAAAAAAATTTCAAAAATTCAAAAAAATTTTTTTTGGAAACTAACGCAAACCATTTATTAATACTAACCCAAACCCCAAAAACTGAAATTTCCAAAAAAACCTCAAAATCTTTAAAAAAATCCACGAAATTCGTTCGAAGCCCTCCAAAACCCGTACCAAAACCATAAACACTATAAAACGCTCAAGTGTGCCAAAACAAATGCAATAAATATTGGCTAGGGGCACTTACGTGAAAGTGGGTTTCGTGTCCGCTGCGAAGGTCGCGAGTTTGGCCACGTTCTCCTGGGACAGCCGCGACAACGGGCTGGCCTCGTTGGCGTCGTCGCCGCGCCATTTCGGCGAAAATGCGCCCAAATCGTTCTGCAAATGATTGAGTTGATTATGATAGTATATACTATGGTAATGTCATATGATTTGACGTAGAAACCAAAAATTTATTTTTGAAAACTTCAAAATAAAAAAAAATTTTTTAATTCTTTTTGAAAAATCCATAAAATGCTTTAATTTCTTTGAAAATAAATAATGTATTACAGTTTCTACTGTAGTAAAGTTAACTTTACTTGCCAGAGTTAATGTTTTTACAACCTATTTCCTGTGAAAATTATTAATTTTCGTCTTTACGTTAATTGCTTTGGGGAAAACAATTATAAAAATTGAGAAAATAAACAATATTTGCTAATTGAATAATTGGAAAATATTTGAATTTGTCTGTGTTACCCGAGTATAACATTTTTTAAAATATATTTTAAATTTCTCTTGCTTTTTATAAGCAAAAACCAAAAAAAAATCGCTTCAATTTCTCAAAAAAAGGTCATTTTTAAAATTCAAAATGAACTAATAAAAATATTTCCAAAGATTTCTTTTTTCAAAATTAAAAAAAAACAAGCTTTTATACTAATATTAAACATACGAAAAGACAAATGATCCCTAAGAAGACCAGACAAACCTTATCCTCAATCTCTTCTGCTTCTTCTGACTCCGTTTCCCATTCCTCTTCGTCCTCGTACTCACTCTCATCCTCATACTCACTTTCCTCCTCATATTCCTCATCCTTTTCTTCTTCCTCCTCTTCTTCTGCTTCTACTTCAGTCTTCCTGGTTCCAAAACCCATCGACCTCATTCGTCGTCGAAGCGAGTTCGACAGAATTGGTGGACTATAAATCCCATTTGCATATGGGGATGGGGACTTTTCTCGGTTGAGGAATGAGGAGGGTGCTGGTGAATGACGTGAAGTGAGGATGTTTGAGGAGAGCGAGGACACGCTGGTCGGAGTCAAATAACTGTTGGACCCATATGATAATTGAGACGGTTTTTTATTACATAAATGGCGGACGGAGATGAACGACGGCGTGGTTCGAGAGTAACTTTCTTTGGGCAAATAAGAGCTCGAATCGTAAGAGTCTTTAGAATACGAGTTTGGGTTAGAGCTATAGGTTTCTTTAGAGGAATATGAGCTCGAACTAGAGCTGTAGGGTTCTTTAGAAGAATATGACTTCGTATTAGAGCTATATGAACTCGAAGGCTTGTACGAGCTAGAAGTATCTTTATACGTGCTCAAACTTTCTTTATACGAACTAGACCCGACGTTATAAGAGCCTAATGAATTATTGGATCCATTGTATGTTTTAGAGTACAAACTTGATCCACGGTTCGAACCATAGCTCTTACTACCGGAGTAAGAATCAGCTTTTGAATAACCATTATTAGAACTTTTAGAATAACTCGTTCCATTAGATTCAGAATAACTTTTAGAGGAATATGAAGACCCGTAGCGACTAGTTGAGATCTTGGGTAAAGTGAGGTTTTTGAAATCTGAAGATCCTGAAGAAGACGCCAGGATGTCAGGGTTAGGAACCCAGTCCGTTAACAGGGCTACAACCATCACATGCCTTACGTAATGGGGGTTTTGTTGATCATTGGCTTTAGTAGATCAAAGCCAATGAAGTATAAAGTTTGAAGAATGTTCAGTATAACTATCCTTTAAAGATTCTAGTAGAAATCAAAAATAAATGGATGAGTAATAGCTTCAAAAACTTAAAAATAGCTTTGAAAACTCAAAAAATGCGGACTAAAACAGCTTTTTAGATAAGAACGCCTAATAACATCCAAGAATATTAGGCTTAAAAAGTCTTTTCGACAATAATAAAGTATAGAAAAACCTAAGTTTAGGTATAATTAGTGTATAAATCTACCAATATTTAGATAGAAACCTCCGCACTGATCCCAACTGCACGTTAGCTCAACGATCAAAGTGCGAAACAAAAAATAATTGACGAAAAGAATAAGCCGAAAAGTCGTGGCAAATAAAGATTAACAAAAAACCTTTTTTCCACGGATATCTCCAAGATCGATGGCATTTCGGCCACGTACCTCACACACACACAACAGGCCCTCCGGCCAGCGAGACGATGTGTTATGAGAGAGTTCGATTCAATTGAGAAACACAAGTTTTTGAGAGGAATTGTCATAGAATAGATATGATGAAGAAGCATATAGTGATAAAGAAAAGACTATCCTTAAGCCAACAATGATAGAGAACACTAACTTATCAGACTCATAATGACAAAGAGAAAAATAATTAAAGGAACTCGTATTAACAGTGAGTAGTGGTGAAGATAAACTTATGAGAGTCCCACATACAGACAGAGTTGAGTTCGCTGATTAGAGAGCCGGCTTCTCGTGATAAGAGACAGGAAGCGTGGGAGAGAACCACGGACAAGCAAAAAAAATCAGTGAGCCAGTAGGATTTTTATTCAATCACTATAACGTCTAGAGGGCTCGTTATCGTGCCTTTCCGGTTCGAACACTGTGCTAACACTTTTTAAAAACGATATGACAAATACGTTTTGAGGACTAGAGACCACCCAAACTGTGGGACCGACAAATTGCTCTTGCAAAAATGAGGTTTAATTGCAAAATTTAAATACTCAAACAATGGCTTCAAAAGTCGATAGGCTATTAAAGAGCAAAAAACTATAAGTCAAGATTTAAAAACGATAATAAAATTTTAAAAACGATCGAAATTACAAAAAAATAATTACCTGTGTCAAGTTGTTTGCATTTAAATTAGTATCAGACTTCGAAGCTTTTTTAACCGACGAAGGATTAATCATTAACCTCATCATTGATCCAAATATTACACTCAACGATCTTCGTCGTCTTTTCCTGACAATCGGAGGTTTGGCCGTCACATTTGACACTCCAGAATGGCTGTCTTCGGAACCTGACGAAGAGCCAAGCCCTGAATCCGTCGATGAATTCCCAGTCTTTGAACTTGAAATTTTCCTGTAGGAATCATCACTCGGTCGATCACGCCTTTGTCGTTTTCTCACTGACGCTGGCGACCTAAAGGCGGCCCATGCTAGCGATGTGCAATCACAATTTGTCGCGTCCATTGCTGGTACTATCGTACCGGTAGAGGTGACAGACATTGCCGACCACCTTCGCATTGAGTCGGTCATTCGAGTTGGACTAGGTCTGAGGGTTGGGCGCAGCATGTGGTCGGGTTCGGTGATTTGTACCACACGTGGAGTCATCCGCGGCCACGCTATGTCGGGATTTGGGGTTGCGGGCGAGACTAGCGCCGAATTCAGACTGTGCGAAGAGGTGGAGTCTATGGAGGAGGAGGTAGACGCTTCGCAGCTGCATTCGGAAAGCATTGGCTGTAGGATTTCATCCTCCTTATCAGTCTCCATGACAGGAAACCGGTGAGCGCCTTTGGAAAATCCATTTAGTGCGAGGCTCGAAGGTTTGGTTGGCAACGTACAGTCAAGTAGGTCTTCCACGGATTCTGTCAACCCGCTAACACCAGCATCCTCGTGTTGCGAGTCCTCCGAGTCGGAGTAGCGATTGGCAGTGTCGCGCCATTTTTGAGCCAAAGTTGTGGTTGAGGAGGTTACAAAAGTCATTTTTGTATTGCTTTTACCGAGTCCACATATTATTTACGACGGTCAGTAATAAAAAACGATAAATTTTGTCTGAAAGTTTGGAATTCGATAGTGTGGGAAATTCAAAATTACTCGTGAAAACGCGGTATTCAAAACAAGACTATGTTAAAACTAATAAAAAATTACAAAGATTAAGAACCAGGCACACGTCTGGTAGATAAAAAGGCAAAATTAAGATATAAAAAAGTCATAAAAAAGTTTTTAAAAAATTCAATAAATTTCAAAAAAATTTATTGAAATAAAGCATTAAAAACTCTCAATTCAAACGAAGCAAATCCCAAAAGAAACAAAACCAAGCTGAAAAAGTCGAATGACCTGCAATAATAAATCGAAATTGGAATCGCAAATTTGCGGGCTAACGGTGAGACGCCGGAAGACGAGAATCTCAAACCAAAATCCGAGCGAATTGTGCGCTCGAATAGCTCTCTTGATCAACGGCGGGTTTGATGGGATCAGAGACGACGAAGAAGCGAACCTCAGGCGGTCAAAACCCCTCAACCACCTCGTCGAAACCGCCTCACAAAACACGTTGGGGGTATCAATTCGCAGAAACCGATCACGTTAAAAATAAGGGTATTTTGAGAAGGGAATCGAAGAGCGAGATGAATTGACTGTTTCAGAAAACTAATTTAACTATTTAATATCAAAGCCTAGTTAGTTTAGAGCCAAACACAAACTAGATAACAGTAAACCTAATTTTTGGACCAAAGGCAATAGTACTCCTTCTGAACCTAAAGCCAAGCCAAGCTAATAATACGCTTAACACCTAGGACAAGCGTGCTTAGCATGCCGAATGTTAAAACCAAGCCTAGCTAATAGTACCCATAAAGTCCAATATACATTAAAACCTGTTTGTCCTAATAAAAACCTAAACCTAGCTAATCAGAACCCCATTTAAACTAAAAATTGCCGCTGGCTATATATGCCCAAAAATTTAAATAGACAACTCCAAAGTATACAACCCAAAACCTTTGACGTCAGCCAAAAAGTAACAAACCCCTGCTCAAAACAATAGGCTTGAAGCGCTTCGCTAACCGGATATTAAACGGCGGCCAAAATTAAATAATCCGTCATTCTACGCCGGAAGAGGGACCGAAAAAAAGAAACACTGATAAAGGCTCGGAGCCAACCACCTACAACAGGTGTCTCAACTGAATCGTGCCCTTCGCCAATTTGACCCGAAAATGATTTTTAATTTGCGTTTTTATCACGGCTTTCTCAATCAATGGTTTGGAAAAGGAACGGTTGAAAAGTCGTGCTATTTTTAAGCGGCAAAAAAAATTTTTTCAGCTGGCTATAATTACCCTATTGTAAGATCATTTTTACACATTTACTGTCATTTTTTTAGCTTTCAATCAATCACAAATTAAAAAACGTTTAGAAAAATAGATTTTTTTTTCTAAATTCAGTACCACAATCGTCAATAAAAAATTTAGCCAAATTTTCAAAAAGCCAGTACGTCAGATAAAAAAAAACTTTGCGTACTAAACTACACGCCTAGAATAATTCAGCAACCAAATCCACAATGTGTTTACAGATTAAAGTGTCTTCAAACAGTCGTATCAAGAGACCCGGTATCCCAACTAATCTTCCAGATTTGTGGACCCATTTTAATAACCGTGGGGTATAATCCCTCCACCTAACTTGAGTTGTTGAGGGCTATTTTCGAATCCGAAAGAACCTAATCGGTCGAACGTTTTCTGAACCTCCCACATAGGCAAGGAAAAAATTTTTAATTATTAATGCAACCGTGGTTAACTAAACAGACATGCAATGTACAAATCGTTCGAGTACGATTAGTGCATTGTAGTGAGAATTATTAGTTTTAGAAAAGTGCGCAGGTTTTTAAATCTTAAAAAATAAAAAATATAGTACTAAATTCTGAACACATATTAATAATTACGTTTGCCTTCTGAACTCTAATCACAAATTCACCGTTAACCTTCTGAATCCTAAACTATGATTAAACTTGCAAGTGCTGAATTGTATATTGATAAAGCTTGCATAACCCCATCCCCTGAGTTCTACCTCCTTAACAACAATAAAACTTGCAAAAGTACGACTCCAGCACTAATTAAATCTCCATTACAAACGAAAACTCTAGCATTAAATGTGCTTTGCAAGAAAACCGATATCAAAAAGAATATCTTGCTCATGTTACAGATCAAAAACAAACCTTGAAAAAAATCTTCACGCAGTTTACGTAAAAATCGGAAAAGAAGTGTGGGGAAGTATGAAAAAAGAGAAACGGTTAAAATTAAGCGCGTTTCCTGCACATTAAAGGTGACTAGAGCCGAGGCAATATAACCGCAGCAAAGGTCGTTGCAACGAAACCGGTCGCGTGTATCACAGAAAAAAGTTTTGTAATCCAGTAAGAGAAAGGAGAAAAGGTAGCAATTGAATCAGAAGGAAGATCGCGGGCCGTTAAATTTCAATAGCGGGGGGAAAAGGCCTTCTTCTGGCCGGAACCGCGGCTTCGATTGCGTTTATGACAATTGAATCGCTTATAAAAAATCAGGCGAACATAAAAACATTGATCGCATATAAGACATCAATAGCGTATAAAAAATCAATCGCATATAAAACTCTTTGCAAACCGCTGGCTATAACAGCAAAAAAATTAAAAAGCCGATTATAACATTGCAAAGGGCAATTGTTATAACGATTCAGGGCTCTGAACATGCTTCACTCAATTTTACACGAACTTTACCAAGCCATATGCAAATCTATAGATTCCCAGCCATCTGGACATCAAAGTTTTGCTTTTTCAAAAACGCCATTTAAAAAACCCGCGCCATTGAAAAGCCCCATACCTTTAAAATCTGAAAAAGACCATACCTTAATAATAAAAAAAATAGTTTTCCGACTAAAAAAGCCCGCGCCTTTAAAAATGCGGTTTATTTAGAACGTTCAAATTGTTCACAAAAAGAAAAGAAAGCGCGTTTGAAACTAAGGAATAACTTGAAACGAGATCCTGCTTGAAACTTTCTAATCGCCCGATCAAACCTTCTGATCGCAAACCTCAATGATTTACACGCGAGCTGTCCGGACTCTCGCCAGCTTTATCGTTTTATCCCCCCGGATAAGAGCACCTATTTTTCACGAGATCCAAATAAGGAGACGAAGACGCGTGTATTCCCGACGTCCGGAAGCTTTGCGAAAAACACAAAGTTTCAGGTAAAACGGAAGTAGAAGAAACTCAATGCCGTTGCCGTCGTTCCAAAAACCCCGTGATTTGCATGCACACTATAGAATTAAAGCAGCAAGGATGAAAGCGCATAAAAAGGACATAAATTACAACATAAACGCAGAGCTATATATATAGTAGACTTAAGGGTGTGCGATTCGCTAGAGAATTCAGATTTTCGATTTCACATAAAAATTTAAATTTTAACCCGTATCTATTTTGAAAGAAAAAATACCCATTTCACCCCTATTTAACCCCTGCAGCCAAATTTGATCGAAAAGAATAGAAACCCTGCAACAAATGATAAAAAATTGATGGTCAGCGATATTGATCTTCAAAAGCCCCCCTAAAGACGCAATAGGTCAGCCAAAGGTGAAAAGCAGGATGAGAGGGGCCCGGGTGAGATTGGCGGCATTGTGGACAGCCGCCTGGCTCTTTATCTCCTTTCTTTCATTATATCCACAAAGTCAAGAGGAGCGAAACCCGATCCCGCCAAAGTGTCAGCGTTAAAGCCCGGAGGGATGGAATCACTTGCAACATTAAGATAAAAGTTAAAGCGGAGTGGACGACAGGTGTACTCTTGACTCGAAGAAGCCCTCGGAAGACCCGCAAGCCACGAATTCCGATCGGCCGACAAAAGAGCAAGAAAAATATAAGAGGACAAACTTCCGAGTGGACACACGGGTCGTCGTCTAGTCGCCGCAAAATTTATAGATAGATCAGTTAATTTAAACCCCCGTTTTAAACACTTTTTATGCGTTGTGTCAAGTTCTACTCTAACACTTTGATTACGTTTTTTAGAAATGTCCATAAATAAAAAAAAATTTATTGAAAAATGCCGTGCAATTCAAAAAACTTTTTAACTATTAAAAATCTTTTAAATTTAGAAGGTTGTTTTAAAAGTACGCAAAATTTAAAACAAAATTGAATGCCTTTTGAAATACGTAAAGTAGGTATTAATCATAAATATAATTTCATTACAATAAAAATCAAAAATCGTGTTTGTTACTAAAGATTACCAGCAAAGTACCGACATTGCCAGCAAAATCGGATTAATTGCCCTTATAAGAACATGATATAAACAAGAAAAACACCTACGGTAGAGGGATTTTTAACAGCCGGAAATGCCAAAGTGAAAAACCCACATAGATATAATTTTGAATGGAAAATGAGCCGATTAGGAGACACCTTATGAAGATGAAGAATAGTGAAGAACACAAATTAAGACACGATTAGACATTAGGAAATTTGGAAACAAAAACAGCTTAATGTCTAGCTTATAAACACAGTAGTGACTTCAGTATGCAAACGATACATCGCTGTAAGTGTAAATAAATAATGATTTCTTTCAGTTTAGTTTACCATTACAGACTACACAGTTTACTATTAAAATCCAACATAATTTATTTTTAAGTATACTATGCTATTATTAATTACTATGTTATTAGTAAGTAATAACATATGTAAACATAGTAGTAACTATGTAGAAATAACATAGGACTATGTAGCCTAGAGTAAGCATACCGAGATATGTAGACGCAAAAAGAGCATTTTCATAAATGTAAACAAGGTTATTTGGGATTGTTTTGAGCATATCTAACAAAGGCTGAATGAAAGGTAATGTAGGCAAAAGAGAAGTAATGTAGAACATTGTGTTCATAACAAGAAGTACACATATTGTTTATGTCGTGACGCAGCACATACGAATCCGACAAAAGATCTTGTCGCCAAGTACTGCTGCGTACTAAATTACTTCATTATCTATAGACATCAAAGAGTGAGTACGATTTCAAGAAGAGCACGAATAGGTATATAAGTAGGATTCTCAAGAAAGACCAAAAAGTAACTACGATTACGATTAATTGTAAAAACATCATTTTTTGGATTTTGAAATGATTACAAAAAACCCTGTTTAAAATTTTTAGCCGAAAAATTACAGATTTCTAGCCAAAAACAATTAAAAAAATACAATTTAACCTCAAAATATTAAATTGCCGCAAAATATTTATCACTGACAGTAAAAAACAATATTAAAGTATTTTGACACCTGTTACTTTGGCTTCGACCCGCGCCTGAATAGGGCCATAAACACGATCGGCGCAATTCTCATTTAATTCGAGGGTGTGACCACAACAAGATAAGGTGCTGTTGGTCACTCCCATGTCTGAATCCCGCTTTGATACGAACAAAGGAAGGCTTTGCGCCAAAAAGTAAGAACTACCGCCAGAAGGCTACATAAAGCCCGTTCGTTGTTCAATAAACAACAATTAGCTTAATTAAAAATCCCATATTACTATTGGCGAATACCGTGTAAATGTAGCCTTTTTGAAAAGGAAACAAACATCTTGAAATTCCTTTTCAAATTGCACGTACTCAAAAAATGTTTTTTACTCAATAAGGTTTTTTTTCTCAAACTGCCATTTTACTATTCGAATATACCACATGCTCTCCACTTAAACACCATGTCGTCAACTTGAAACTTTGCAAAAAACCCTATGCATCACTTATAATTTACCGGATTCGCACGCCTAACACGCTTTCCGTGCCAATAACAAACCGCTGTCATTCTGCCATAAAATATTATTTTTTACATAATAAAACCAATCGCATAATCAAAAGAATTCGGAAAAGAACAATGCGGGCGGCCGAACATCGTTTTGGCGGCCGATATGATTCACAAATCATTAGAAATCTCTGAACACAACCCTGCTCCACAAAAGTGTAATGCTTGTTTAGACTTATGGAAAGCTTGGACTCATATTATGATTTTTAGAATCATATTATGATTTTACCAGAAATTTCAAAATTTAATAAAAACTGAAAATTGATGTGATTTTGAAAAATATTTTCAAAGTTTACGTAGATTCGTAAGACTATTTGTAAAATGACGTTAATTCTATATAAAACAAAAAATTTCCCTTACAGTCCCAGGTCCAAAAACCCCCCAAATACGATAGCTAGATGAGTGAGCCGCACCCAAACAATATAAAACAATTTCCTTATAAAACTGAAGTGCGGGAGGAAAGCGATGAACAAAACAGTGCTTAATCCGCGCATAACCGACTTAGAAATTAGCGGCGATTTTGGTGGAGCCGAGAATGAATGTCCTGTAGCAGCTGGACTCATTCGAAAAACAACCCCTCGTCCTCTGGATATTGCGCATCCTTCGGCCCCAAAAACAGAAGGCGCTAAATAAAAGCGGTTGCGTGCCGTAACTGACCTCCGCGTGATGAAGTCAGACAGATAAACAAGGCGCGAAGGGCCGTCGGGCCGCGCGCAAAACTGACCAGCATGATTTCATGCATAAAACTTGGCCAACAACGTGTCTTTTCGAGGTGTGGAAGCCATCGCAATTACTGAAAATTTAAAACAAGGTATAGATGTCCAAGACTATTAAATAGAGAACATTTATACTAAAAAGTCAATAATAATGTATATTTGCTTATTAGTCTTGATATAGATTATTAACTGACGTAAAACATTTCTTCAAAAGTCCAAAGTAAAAACTCAAAATCGCGACAAAATCGCGCAAGAACGAGGAAAAGTTTACAGCGTTCCATCACGCCGAGTAAAACGGCACACTGAACTCTCTAGAGAATACAAAACCCATTTTTAATCTTGTCAAGCTGTGTCCAGTAATCGGCATCAAAAAGTTAAAAACTTCGAGTAACACATCAAAAACGTGATATAGTTCCATGTAAAAGATATATACACGCACGTACTTTTCAATGCGTTTTAATATCTTCAACATGTCACGTTTGTTTAGAACTTTGAACTCTTCATTTGAAATTCAAACTATTATTTGCTTTAGGTAAAAATAGTTTTGCATTATTAAAATTTTTCAAAATAACCAACCGGGCTGTTGCGATCCGGAAATTTGAATATGTCTCCATCTTCATCTCCATAATCGACGTGAATGACGGGTTTTCTTCTGAACACGGTAGATCTTGGTGACATTGGTGCTCCACATTCTGGTGTTGAACCGTTCAAGACACAGGCTAGTTGTAGTAGGTTAGGACTGCCATTTGATCGCTTTTCCAATGCGGAAACTCGCGATGCTACGCCACCAGTAGTAGGAGATGGGAAGTTTGGCGATGAAAATTGGGCATTACTGAACAGTCGACGAGATGGAAAGCCAGACTGAGAAAAGAAGTTGTTAACTCCGGCATTCATCAACTGTTCTCTAATGTTGTGTTTTGGTCTTGGATGAGGCAAAAACAACAACGATTGCTGGCTAGCGTCACTCAACGTATCTGGTGATGGACTGTGTTGATTTGTGGTTGATCTTGTCGTAACAACGGTTCGACTTTCGCCGTTTGGCATGGTAAACCGTGTTTGGCCAAAGTAAGACCTAGTAGTTGATCCGTCAGGGTTTGTAGTAGTTGTAGTGTATTTTACTTCATTTGTGGGGAAACGTCCACACCCCGAACGATCGTTTATTTCACCAACAGCATTGTCTAGCTCGGAAAAATTGGGGTCATGTGTTGCGGAAGTACTAAAAATTTTAGCTTAACTACGAGTTCTTGTCAAAGAATTAAAAAGTATTACAAAAAAAACTTATGCAACTTCGATATGAGATTCTGATATATAATAATTACCCATTAAAGTTGTTTCCAACTAAGGGACTGTGAGAACGAAACGCTTCTTTCAGATATTGTGCTCTTCTTGATGCAACATTATCAACCGCATTTGGTCTACGATAGACCGTGTGCGAGTCTAAATCATCTAAAGGCTCGTGGAGTTGTTCGAGACGTTCACTCGCTGACAATCGCGGAGAGAATGCACGTTGAAACGCAGGAGGTGTATCAACGTGATTCCTTAACGTATCAAGCCAAAAATTGGCCAACGAATTACGTGGCCTAGACCAGTCCGAATAATTGCCGTCTGTCGAGTTTGTTTCTGTGTCAGAGTTACTAAAATTTGAATATGCATGATAGTTTTTAAAATTTTATTTTCTTACGGATATCCCAGGTTTCCTTGACTTGTACTTTTAGAAAGCAATGACGGAGCGCGACCAAATTGGCTTCTGTTAGTGCCATTTTCGTCTCTATCTCTACCAAATCTATCACGCATCTTATAGAAAGAGTCTCGCCACTCGTCAGCACTATTGAAAAAGTTGTCAGGATCAAAAGAAGTCGATGAATGAAGTCGGTTCGGATGTTCTGAGCCCGAACTTGGACTCTGTAAAACAGAATCTAGTTGAGATACGTCAATATTTCTTGTCTGGAGATTTGGGCGTGTGTCAACGTTCAATAAGTTATGAGTTGAATTTGAGATTGAACAGTCTGTAGGCTTTGAGGTATCAGCGGAAACAGTAGCGGTGCTTAGACCGGGAAAACGTTTTGAATCTCGGCGGTTCGACGGAAAATCGTTGAAATCAACGTTGCCGTTTGAAGATTTACGTGCAAAAGAAGGAAATACTCGAGATTCTGAATTGTAGTAGGGTTCACCTAACACTGTGTTTGGTCTACGTTGAGGTAAGGACTTGGTTAGTTCTTCAACCTTTTGTTGAGCTTTCACAGCACGTTGAAGTAGGGGTTCTGGGTCAAAGTTCTCTAACGTATTCACCAATTCATTAATCGATGGAGGGTCTAAAAATGTTAAGATGTAATTTTTGGTTATTTTGCAAGCTATAAAGCCTTTTTACCGTATTTTTTTTTATATAAATCTTCAAAAGCCTAAATAAAAAACAACTAAAAAAATTAAATTATCTTACCGTAAGTCTCTGAATTCGGATTCTTCCTCCACTCAGGTCCAGCTAAATTTGGAGTTTTAGGCTGCTCTCTAATAGGTACAAACTCAAAGTCGTTGTTGTCTTTTCTAGCCCAATACGTATTCGTAGATGGTACGGATGAAGAAGCTCCAGATGCCGTAGAGTACCCAGAACTAGTATCGTTGTATATTTCGCCCACAGATTGAAGTTGAGGCTTGTATCCGAATCCTGCTTGTCGACCGTTCACTGGAAATAACCTTGGGCTGTCCAGGTAATCGTCGTGCTCGTCGTATGCTGAGCGTATTTCGAACGGTTGATGATTTCGGTCGACTCCGTTTCGTCGTTCCTGTTGGTTGGGGGTTTTGTTGTTGGACGCGTTCGAATTCGGACGCAATGAGTAACCGTGCATTAACAACTGTTTTTAGAGGCAGCAAACCTCAGCAGTTTACGGGTATTTTGGTTAATTTATAGAAAATCTGTAAATTTTCGAATTATGCAAGTCCAAAGCACGACAATTCTGGTCCAGAACAGGATTTAGTCATTACGCGATAATGAAAAAACAATGCAAATGTGACAATGAGAGAAATAAACGAGATGCCTCCACGACGGTGTTGAATCATTCCCGAACGCGGCTGGCTACTGCTCATACGCATTATCTAACAATCACACCGTGTTAACCCCGCTACCGACTGATCGAGAACACAATTTTCAGATGTGACCCAATTAGAGCGCAAAAACATTAGAAACCCCATGTAAAATTGCATCCGGTGATGGGCTTCAAACAAGGAAGAATCTACATGTAAAACAATGTTAAGAGAAGTTTTTGACCCGTAAAGATGAAAAATCTGGAGAAGCTTTTGATATAGCAATGATCGTAAGAGCAACATACGACTACATATCAACTTTTAGCTGCATATTCACAAAAAGCCACTGAAACACCAAAAAAAATGAAAAAAGTATAGATTCATCACCAAAATAGCCTTGAAATTTGAAAAGACAAAAGTTAAAGAATGGCTGAGTACTTATAAGAGCAAAATTTAAACCGACTGAAGGAAGAATTATAAATCAAACAGTTTACAACGTGATCAGCGTTGCTACAAATTATTCTCACCTTTTATAAAAACACTTACAAAAACAAACTAATGACGGTTTCCTACATACGTCTACTAAAATCATCAATTTTACTATACGACTATAGTGTAATACACGTAAAGCTAACTATTCTACCGTTCTGACTTTTGTAAATTGACTCGACTGCTAACAACATACAAAATTGCATTTTAAACTCAAAAACGAATGATCTTTTATCAGTTGGTACCAAATTAATCCTCAAAAAAAGTTAAAAAACGACGAACCCGACTCGGCTGGCGCTAATGTCAAACCGGCGAAAAAAGACCTCTTGGTTGTGTGAAACGGATAAGAGAAAAACCCATAGCCTGAAGGGGTACGAGTTTCGGAAAGATAAACCTCGCACTCGATCAGTAACTAATCAGAAACACGCCGCTGTTCTCGAACTTTTAAAACTGCCGGATCAATAGTTTTAATCAAAAATTGGTACTTTTGAAGCTAAATATCCATATTTTTGGCCTGAAAGTAGTTGTCTACTTGCTGCTAATATTGTTTACTTATCAGTACTCTAATGAAAATTAAAGTTTCTCAACAATGACTAAAGTAAGGCTTCAACCAGTTAAAAAACTGTTTTCAACTTAAAAATTGTCGTCCTCTTACTAAAAGTAACTAAGTAAAACTGTTTTACGAAAACATTACTTAACAGCCACCTTGCCCATAACCTAAACCTCTAATCAAACCGTTCCATTCCGAATTCACAAAACTTCCCGCAAAACTAATAAGGAAAGAGAAGAGTTGATGAAAGTGAGTCATTCTAACAAAACAAACCAGGTACACGACTAATACAAGACGAATCGTTTTAAAAACCCATAAAGACGTCAAGAATAAATTGGAAAAAGGAAAGCAAAATATTTAGGGAACATGTGCGTAAGATCAATATTTACTTGCAGTTTTTTTGGTTAGTTTTTTTAATTCAGCGTGACAAATTAGAACGTTCGGTTTTTAATTGCTAAAACTGGTGGAGAGTGAGAAGTTGAAGAAATTAAACGTCTGATTTAAAGTGGAATTAAAACACTAAGTTTACACCCACAACTTGCACCAGAATAGACTTGATTCGTACGCTAGACTGTGTCCAAAACTTCTTGAAAAATTTCAAAAACCAGATTTTCTAAATTTTGAAAATTAAAAAAATTCAAGCATCTGCCAAAATTAGTTAATAAAAATTCACTATACTATCCAGCCTGAAAGCCCAATATATAACAAACAAATATAGAAGATTAATCTGAATCGGAAGAACTATAAAAAGATATCATTTTGACCTTTAAACCGAGGCCAAAGGTTACTAGAAATTAGCCGAGAAAAAAATCAAAAACATATTGATCACAATTAAAACTCAAGCATAGAAATCAAGTATCAAAAAAATTAACCAGACACTTCAACTATCAAAAACTATGTCATATATCTCTAATATAGAAAAAAGTTAAACCATATACGTCACCTCATAATAAACAGAAAAACTCAATTTTCAAAAAACAAAACTAGAAAAACCGATGCCAACATTAAACTGACAACTATTTGTTCTCCATAACTTTTAATGACAGACTGACGAAAATAATTTATAGAACAAACAATGCGTGATATCAAATAATAAAAAACGGTTATAATATAACAAGTTTGCGCTGGGGTTATTTTCTTATTTGTTTGCGGTTACTTTTTATCAGTTCAACCGTTTTTTATTATTCGAAAACAATAAATAATAGCTTCCAGTTATCCGTTTTTTTGGCTGAGAAAAGTTGAATTTTAAAATTGAATTTTAATTTTGTTCCTCTAACGCATAAAATAAGTACACAGCATTGTAAAAAATTTCAAACCATAAGATGATCACTTGAAAAGCAAGGCCAAAACAGCTCTTTAATGGTTAAAAGTCGGCCAAGAATTTTATATTGTGCTACCTAACAAAAGACATATTATTCAAAAACCACCCTGATAATTAAGACCAGTCCAGAAGTTTTAAACCTAGCTTATATTATGTTAGTTTCAAAAACTTTTCTATACATTGTGTTTCATATCTCCAAGCAATAAAAATCAACATAAAAGTCATATGAGTACTAGAAAGACGAAAGCAAAATTTCAATCAGACTTTCCCACTATCAGTCTTCTACTAAGCAGCCAAGATTCTACACTATGACGAACTAACATAACCTCAACCCATAAAAATATAAATTTAAGATCAACCATTTCAATAAAAATCACACATATTGCGCAATCGACCACTTTTACAAAAAAGACTCCTTCAAGATCTGACCAAATGCCACTCTCGAGCAGAGACATATTTCCCTCCAGCCGGTTCGCTTTCCCCTTCCTCGCTGATCGGTCGGGAAAAACGGCAGAGAGCGGCCGAAAAAAAGCAGTGAGATCGAGAGGGGCCGGTGCCAATCCGGCCCCGATTTACGTGGCCTCAAGCAAAAGCCGGAGGGCTCATTCTTTGACCGTTTGTCAGGTGAAGAAGAACAACTCCTTTTGTTCAACTGTTATTTGAATCGCGGCCTCGAGGCGTTTTTAAAACAAATCTTTATTCGAGTTTTTTTCTTCGAATGTTTTCGGCCAATTCAAAACCGTTTAAACTAATCATATAACGATTATAATATCAAAAAGATTGTTGCGAATATAAACCAATATTTAGTTGGTCAAAAAGTGTGTAGATTTCTACTCATTCTTGATCAAAAAGCTGCTCATATAGCCAAAAAATTTAAAAACGCCTCCTTTGACCACAACATAGTAAGCAAATATGAAATAATGGTCAAAAAATTAAGAGAAATTTCACTTCTTTGCACATTATAAACAATTTTCGTACTTTCTATCTATTTTTTAACAAAAATACTATATCACATTGCTTAAAATGACATAACTAATATTGAATAGTGCCTAAAATGTCACATAGTACTGTTCGATGCCACAGTACTGTTAATGGAGCTCATAGACAGTCCTGAAATTAGACATTTCAAAGAACCGGTCCAATTTCATAGCTCAGATGGGTGTCAAAAGTGTCATAGTGTCCATCTGTGAAAAGCAGTGTCAAAAAACCATCAAGATCATTGATTTTTTTTAAATTCAACCTGTCGTTTCGTTTAATCACCGAAATAAATTTGGGTAGCAAAGTTTATGTAGTATAAAAAAACGACATTTCTAGACATTATTTCTATATAAAAAAAAGCTTAAAAGCAAACAAATTGCTTGAGGCAGAGCACAGTATTATTTGAACAGTCTAATTAACAAAGACAATCATAAAAAAACTTTTAAAAACCAATTAAAATAAACAAAATTAAAAAGACATCATTTAGCGTCTAAAACAAAACGAATCTTCACACAAACGTGTAACTTTAAAAAAATAATTTCGACCCGATTAATCACACTGATTATTAATCGCAAAAGTATTATTCATAACACAGCTGATATCTAGTTCATAAGAACTTTAAACTGCTTATCAACAACAAAAATTTTCACAGGTTTTGAGTTGTAAAAACAAAATTTACAGATTTTAGGTTGTAAAAACAAACTCTTATGGCACGTGTAATCTTTACCAAATATTAACATTGCTACGTGACCAATATAAGTTTATACCAAACTTTTTAAAAATTATAATTAAAATTAAAAAAAATATTCAAAATTCTTTATAAACTTCGCAATACCCTTATAATTATTTTTTAAAAATCAAGAAATAAACCAACCTCAATCTGAAACTTAAGTTGATACCTAGGGCTTTGTGCTATCGATGAAGCCTTGTCTCGTGGTGACTTTGGTGGTCGAAAGACGTCCAACCGTGGTGATATTGCTTTCATATCTAAAGACGTAAAGTTATTTATATGGGTCCAAAGTTAAGCATGATTTTAGACAAAGCAACATTTTTGAAAAACGCCAAAAAGTGAGTTTTAGTCTAAATCTATTTTTGGTTTACTTATTATAAATATCCAAAAATATAGCAATATCACAAAATACCAATTTCTTTACCTAAAAAATTAAATTCAAAGTTTTCCTCAACTTACCATTCTCATATCGGCCATGAAATCGTTTGAATTGTGGAGAATATCCCGACGTCGATGAATACGAATTATCTGATCTAGGCTGAAATTATTTTACATTTAACAAAAAGTCTTTCTTTATTTTAGTTTTTTATATTAGCTTTTTATAACTATTATAGGTATTTTCAACTTCTTGGAAATTACCATACAAGCAAACAAAAAAACTAACAAGCTTCAAAAAGTTCATCAACATCAATAACATACCCTGACAAAATCGTTTCGCCGACTTTGTGCCACCATAACTTTAAGTGATTCGCTTACATAGGATTTGACAGATTTTTCGGTAATCTTAAATCATGATTTTTAATAGAAAAATAATACATACAATTTAAATTTATTATTAATTTCGTTATAAAATAAATTTTAGGTAAAATTTTAGGTAATAAGATAAATAAATTAACAAAATATGTAATAATGAAAAGTTCTAAAATTTCTTTTTAATATTCAAAAATTTATCCTGTTGATACCTAAAAAAACAACAGTAGAATTCTTGTAAAACGAATGCCTTGGACAAGCTTGGCGATTTAAAATTTGTTCATTATGAAGAAGTTTCGGTGTAAATTACTTTTAAATACACCGTTTAACGGTATCTAAGTTAAAAAGTCGTTCAATATACAAGTTTTCGTTTTACAACAGTTTGTTATACAGGAGCTCCACTATAATTTGCTACCTAAACTTCAAGCAAACAAAAATATGACAAACAACTTACATTTAACAGATTTTGCGCATCGTCCAAAAACTCCATTTGTAATTTAGGTATAAAAACTTCATTGCTACTGTTTGTCTGTGTCATAGCGGTATCAACCTAAAAATTAAGGTAAGTTTAGTAAAAAGAAATGTCAATAGTATGTTAGAGTTCAATATCACGCAATAATAGGCTCAAAAGCACGGTAAATGCGGTAAAAATACTGAAAAAAGTTCAATAAAATTTAAAAATAAAATTTTGAGAATAAAATAATATACCTACAAAACTCAAAAAGTAGGATTTATAGCTCAAACGTCAAATAAATTAAGAAAAGGTAAAAAATTTATTTTTAAACCTTAAATAGCCCTAAAATTCAAATTTGCATATATAAACCTTCATTAAAACTAAATTTTTAATCGAAAAGCATACAAACTTAAATTTTTAAAATTCAACAACCCTCAAACTTCAAGTATACCTCGTCTTCCTCAAGCAAGACATAGTAAAAGTGAATCTAACATAAAGGTAAAGTAAAAAAATAAAATACCCTCAAAATGCCATATAAAACCCCTCATATTCGAGCCCAAACCTTCAATTCCCGGTCAAAAAGACCAATTTCCAGTGTGTTATTCCTGCCCATTTAAAATAAACTTCCCAACATGCCCAAAATTCGACTCCAATTATGCTGAAGCTTGAATACCTTTTCATATAAGCAAGAGCTTCACGACCTTTCGCGGCCAAAAGGTATTTAGGCACGAAAAAAAACACAAAAATAATGCGGGAGATTTTACGGCGAGAAAAGTGGGACCGGACACCCCAGTGGGAGGCTTGGTTGCTAAGGAGGTTTCGAGGAAGTGGTTACATCCACTTTTGTAACAGAGGTCCGGAACCGACATCGGGGTTACAATAAACGTCATTTTTATGGCCAAAATGATGAGTGGGGTATATGAGTATTTTATTTTTAACCATAACATGTTATTTTATGATTTTGACTGGTTTTTGCCTATCCAACATCTTATTTTACGTTTTTGGCTGCTCCCACCTTCATACAACATGTTATTTTATGTGGTAAAAGCTTTTATATAAACTAAACCAAAAAACTCCTGATGAACCAAAAAATATAAATTTCGTATTTTACCCATAAATTACGTTTATAAACCGTAAATGATACATAAACCCTCAAAGTAAGATATCCTTATTTTCACCTTCCATAATCATGCATCGTCATATCCTCCCAGTCCTACTTTACTTTAGTAAATAATACTACCTCATTAAGCTACGACTAGTTACGTCAACAATCTACTTTCTATTTTCCCACAAAAAAATAAAAGATTGTAATAATAAAAAAACGTCAAAAAATTAATAACAATAGTAATAATAATATCTCATTGTAAAAGGATAGCACATTGTAAGAGTAAGAATGTAAAAAAGCCAATAAACAGTAAAAGTTCGTCTACCTTCGTATTTGTGGCCAACCGGATATTAAACATAAGCCGTGACTAAAGTAATGTCCACTCGTAGCATTAAATAGGGCATTAAATAGTCTTTCAGCTTTGGATAAAACAATACCTAACAAAACCATATTAAAATATGGTGAAAAAGTAATGTCTATGGAGAAAACTATAGATAATACTTTAGTTTTAATATTAATTTTTCACTTTGTTACCTATAACATCTCTTTCATTTAAGTATTAAAAACTAATATTTTAAGTAACTCTAAACCTAAATCCAGTAAAGACAAGGCATTGGGTTGAGTAAGTGGCTTTTAGTTTAATAAAAAAGTATACTCAAATTTTTATTTACGTAAAAAAATTCTATTTTACTAACCTCACCAATTATTATACCTTCTCCAATATACAGCCATATTACTACTAATAAACAGCACTTTTTCCGGCTCTTAATCACCATATGTCCACAACCTTAATGATTACTTTCTATAACACTAATAGCCGCTTTCAAAAAAATCTGGTTTGGAACTATCTATAATGACCAGCTTTTAAAAATTATATCTTCTTACAAGCAGAAGAAAAGTTAGTAATATATAACTATATTAATAATCCACAGCCAAATTTACACTCCATAACCGATAAAATATAAACCATATTCACCATATTCAATAGAACTATTAACCGCCTCGCAAAACCTTATTACTCACCTTTAATAACTATATTGACCACCTTCAACAACCATATTAATCACCCTCCCTAACCATTACCACACCATACATAACTCAACTAATTGGATGCACCCGACCAAACACACCCCGAATGTTACTTCGCCATCAGGTGCAAGATAGACCCTTTTGGCCGTGTTGGAAGCCTCCTACTTCCATGTGCACATTCATAACAACATGCGGTACAGAGGTCAACATGTTTCCTCGACCGAAGTAATTTTGACGTTATTTTCGGAAGTTTTTTTTTTCGAACCCATGTAATTTGTGATATTTTGGGAAAATTTGATCATTAATCAATTTTAGAATAGCAAATTCAATAGCGTTTGTGGGAATTTAAAAACAGGCCTGCTTTCGAAAAAAATTCTTTAAATAAGCTTGTAGATTCTAAAAATTACGAACAAGATACACATAAAAACTTCGTAATAGATAATACTTTTGCTACTCTACAAAACCTACATAATCATTCTCCAGTATCTGTTACCCAAACATAAATTTAAAAAAAAAAAATTGTTACCTAAAATAATACTCTCCAAAAATATATCAAATGTAAAACATTTAGCATGAAATATGGTTGCTCAATCCAATTTCAAGCTCTTAAACTATAAATAACAAAATGCACAAACAACAGTTTTCATAATTTTAACTAAAACATCTTATTTAAAAAATTTAAAAGTTCAAAATTTAAACATAAAATACATTCCTAAAATTAATTCTAAACATTAAATTAAAGACTAAACAATCTACAAAAGTTCATTCCGAAACGTTTTTAGTATTATTACCTAGAAAATACAATTCTTGCGCAAACCAAACAAAACTGTAAAACCCAAGAAAAACCACAAAAATACAATAAAAAGAAAAATAATTGAAGATAATGTTAAAAACCTCCATAATCCTCAACAAACTCACTTATTCATCGACTTCTAGACCCTTGAATCCTCCAAAAATACTCAACAAAAAGTTGTTTTTATTTTTATGAAATTGCGTGAAGCGCAGATCGCAAAACCTTGGCCGCAGGTTGGCAAAGATTAAAAGCCGATTTTTCGCTTTTGGAAAATCAGTGTTCGCCAACTTTGGCTATTATTTTGGCATGTAGCAGAATTTTTGTTCCTTTATTTGTTGATATAAAATTTGTTTGGTTTTATTGAAACTGATATTGTAGTAGATTGTTTTTTTGAAGAATCCAAGCTTTGGTCGAGAAAATTGTTTTGAAACTAAAGATAATGTTTATACCTGTCCAACAATGTTCTTTATACCTTTATAACTCATAATTTAATAAAATCAATCAAGATCCTTGTGGAAAGTTTAATTCAAAAGGCAAATTGTACATAAACAGCATTGATCAAGGTTTGCTAGGTCGATACGAATTATGTACAGAGCTGGCAGCTGTGTCGTCTGGATCTACAATGTCTCCTGATGAACTTTCGGGTTGGATGCGTGGTTCATTCAGTGGATTTTCCCAGTCAAGTGGGTCTTTATCGTTGACATGCTCTGTTAACATTGCCTAAAAATGATTTTTTAAACGTTTTTTACTTGAAAAGTGAGTTTTTTTTTGTTTCTTGGTAGCCAAAATGCATTTTAAAATGAGGTTTTGAATCTTTTTACAAATAAAGTCTTGGACAATATAATTTTAGAATTTACAAATTTCAATTTTAAGTAACAGTTCCTTTCCTACCTGATTTAGCAGCTGGTAAATTTTCCGGTACGGTACGGGACGACTGTATTCGAGGTCATCGATGAGTTCCAGAATCTTCCACAAAACAGCACGACATTCGAAGCCGGGGAAGAGCATGTCACGCCAGTCACGGTCTCGTCGGCAATCCTCTTTCATCAACATTACCGACAGTTTATCGTTCAGATTCTTCCATGGTAAGCCTTCTGGATGCATAATTTCCATGAATGAGTAGAACTGAAGAAATGTTTTTATTGTGAAATTTTATAGAAAAGCTAAAAGTATTATAATATGTACGTTATAGGAAAAACTAAAATAATATTTGTTAATATAACAATTTAAAATCTAAAATATGAAAACAAACCAACTTACCCAACTTTCAATATCGTCTTTGTAATCCTGATCAGAGTATCGATGGCAAGAAAGAGATGCGTATCTAACCGTACCCTTGAAAGGTGCAAAACATCTTAACCTCTTCTTCTTGTCATTTCGTTCATCAGGTGCCAACATAAACCTGGAAATTCCAAAGTCCAGTATGTAGATCTAAAAGTGATTTTTTTTTTAATTTTGAAATACGAAAACAACTGAAGTTTGATTTTTTTACTTATTTTTTTTTACTTTTACTGTAAAAAAATGAATAAGCAAAATCTAGAAAATAACCCACAATATACTAAAACAGCGCAAAACGCCAATTCATGGACCTTTTGACCATTTTAAACAAGTTCTAGCAACATTTTTAATTTTAATACTACAACAAAGCCACCTTACATTTCGTATGTTCTTCCCAAGACCGTGAGCGTAGTTGGCGGGTTTTAAATCACGATGAATGAAGCCGATCATGTGAAGTTGATGAAGCCCTTCTAGCATCTGATACGCGCATCGTAGACCCGTACTCACTGTGAAGTGACCCGACTGAAAATAACGTCTTATCATTATAGGCATTGTCCTTTTCTTGGTCTTGAGAGATGATAATTTTTTTTTCAATTTTTTAAATGTAACGAGGGGGGGGGGATCATGTTTAACTTTTTTCAATATTATTTTGAATTTTTTTAAAACTTTCTATTAAAAATTTCAAAAAATCGGCGTACATGTGAACCTTTGTCTGACCTCTCCTCCATTTCATCTTCAAGAGATTTGCCCACCAGCTCCATTACCAAAAAGCTTGATAACTCAGTCTTTCCTTTGTCGATCATCAAGGTAAAGTGGTTGGAACGCATCTTCTTGCGTTTTACTTCTCTTAGGACCCAGATCTGAAAGTTTTAAGTACTATTATGCTATATCTCCTAAAATCTGAAAAATAATTTTTTAGATCTTCCAAGTTAAATAAAATTAAAAAAATTTGAAATTTGAAAAAAAAATATTTAAAATTGAACAGTATGTCAATGTGAGCTATGAAGAATAATACAAGTACAAAGCTGTACTTACCTCCATTTTGAGTTTGGAATCTTTTTTCTTCATCCTATGCTCAACCTTCATAGCGTATTGTTCTTCGTCGTTACCGACTTTTTTGATTTGATACACAGCTCCAAACCCACCTTCACCTAGTAACTTTACTATCGAGTACTGTGCTAGTCCTCCTTGCACTACGTCGCCCTAAAATACGATTTTAATGCCAAAAAACAACGGTAGAACTTATGTGTACTGTAGCATAATGACATGTTTAAATTCATTTGATTATAACCTTATTTGCCCTAAAACTACATATGTTAGAAGTAAAAACACAAATATAACGATGAAACTATAGTAAACGTACCTCCTTCATTAGCGGTACAGTTGGTTCTTCAGCCATTTTCAACACGAAATTAACCAACTGATCAATAGAAACGGTACAAACGGAAATGAGTCAAATATGATTTTATAAAAATTTTACTTTATACAAAGTTGAAAAATTTGCATATTTTGTTTAAAAAAAAACAAAAAACTTGCACAATTTTTTAAAACTTATTTGTATTGTAAGAAAGGGTAAGGTAAAATACGGTCTGTTGACGTCAGTGTTTTGCCCGGACCGGTCCGGAGCGTTTTTCATCGGTCCGGTCCGGCGATTTTTTGGGCCCGGCCCGGTCCAAACTTCAAATTTTTGGGTCCGGTCCGCAAAAAAAATTTTTTTAATTTTTAAAAAAAGCAAGGAGCGCTAAAACTGCTTTCTTTTTGCTTAAAAACTCCTAAAAATATGTTTTATTTGCAATTTTTAAAACAGTTTTCTTAAAATAAAAAAAAATTTTCTTCCGGACCGGTCCGGAGCTTTTTCTTCGGTCTGGGTCCTCAGGTTTTTGGGTCCGGTCCGGTCCGGCAAAACACTGGTTGACGTTATCAAAAAAAGTAACAAGAAATGCAAGGTATAAGCTCTCAGTTAATCTAAAGGTGAACGTGGTCCCCCCTGTGGATTTTCGGAAAAATTTTTAGACCCCCGTCTCCAGACCAATGGTCCCCGCTCGCCCCTGGTTACAGGAATAATATCAGTAAAACAAATCAACAACAAAACTAAAAAACGCATTTATTTTAACACTAAATGGTTTATCAGTATCTCGAGACTGTGCCGGGGTCCTGGCCATCCTTGTCCTTTTCTTTGTCGGCTTCCTTTTCCTTATCTTTGTCCTTGTCCTTGTCTTTGTCATACCGACTTTTCGAGTTTTTACCGGAGGTTTCAGTCTGTTCCTCGACGAGCTTTCGGATCTGAAAATGGGTAGTCATTAGGATAATATCAATATTACTAAAAAATAAACTTTTTCTATAAGAAATAGGGTTAAGAATGACTTTTTGAATATTTAAACATGATGTTTTAGTAGCCTACAGTATGATTTACACTAAAAAGTCAAATTTTTTAAATTCCAAGCTAAATTTTTTTTTGTAATTTTCAATAACTAATCCTCACCTGCATCATGGACATTCGTTCATCAGGTTCAGCGGGGAAGCATCCTTTATGCATAATATCACCCAATGCACATGGCATGCTTTCTGGCGGTGGCATACGGTACCCTTCACGGACCTTCATATTCACTTCAGCCAATGTCATTCCGGGGTAGGGATCCTGGCCGTCCGAAAACACCTCCCACATTAGTATGCCGAAGCTAAACACATCGGACTTACTCGAATATTGGAGAAGGGTCAGAGTTTCTGGAGCCAACCTGAAAAAAAAGAGTTTAATACTTTAAAATTTTTTAAAATTTTCGAAATTTCAAACTAAAAAATTTTATTAAAAAATTTCAACTTTTCAATTACTCACCATCTGATTGGCAACTTCTGCTTCAAATTAGTCAACTTGTATTTGGTATTCTGCACTGACGCCTCTTTTGACAATCCAAAGTCGCTGATCTTGACCCTACCCTCACTGACTAGACAATTCCGAGCTGCCACATCTCGATGGATACATCCCTTATCGTGCAAATATTCCAAGCCTTTAGCCGCATCCAAGACCATCTTCACTCTGATAGGCGTTGTCAGTTTGGCAGCGTTCTTCTGGAGGTACTTATCCAATGACCCGCTATCCACCAGTTCCATCACTAACATTAGGGGCTCATTGTGCATTGCCACGCCGTAAAACTTGACAATATTCTAAAAATTTAAGTTTTGTAAAGTTGAAAAATCTTAATATTACTAAATCCTAAAATATTTTTTTGATTTTGAATCCCTTCCCTCTAAAAAAATTACCCCGCCCTCAAAAACAAAACTTTTTAAAAATGTCTAAAATCACCCCAAAAAACATAGTAAAACCTTACTGGATGGTCATATCTCCTCATGATCCTGGCCTCCTTACACATCTCCTTGATCATCTCCTTGCTTAACTCTTTTCCTTTGTGCACCTTAACCGCCACTTTGATGACCTTCCCTCCGGTTGTGAAGTTGCCCATGTACACTCCGCCGAATGCGCCTTCGCCGAGCATTTTGCCCAACTCGATCTGGTCATGTTTCAGTTCCCAGTCTTGGCGTATGACCGGCTTCTCCAACACGGCCCCGCTCTTCACCGTGACCGGCTTCTTCGTTTTCTGATAGTGTTTGACCAGTTCGGAGACACTTTGGAACTTGAAATGTTCAATGTAAAAATGGCCGTCGGCTTCGTTTATGATCAGATGGAAGAGGCGGGTGTTCCAGCGGCATGAGAGGACCAGTCTCATGCCTTGGCCTTGCTTGGGCTCGGTTAGTCGGACAAGAAACTGGCCGTTGTCTTTCAAAAGTGTGGCTATGTCTTCGCGTGGTAACATACCTAAAAATATGAGTATTATATTATCAAATTTTAGTACATATTCGGACAAAATGTAAATAGAAAATTCAAAAGAGCAAATTTTTTGCTAAAAAGTCCTATTTAAAAAAAGCGAAGTTTAAAAGCACCAAAAACTCAAATATAAACATAAAATCAAATCAAGAATACTCACCATGATACCAGTCTTCTTTGTCTAGGTCTTGACGCGTTTTGGTACTGGTGACATTTTTGGTCCTCGAAGTTTTCGACATGTCTGACAGAAGAAGATCGACCGACCCAACTTCTCACAAAGTATCGCATACAACAAAATGAACATTCTTCGGAGTTTACAAGATTTCTTGATTTTAACATTTGCAAAAAGTAAAAAGTAAAATTTCAAAATAAATTTTTTTACCTTTTTATACCGTATATGTAAATTAATGCTTTCAAAATTAAACTTTAAAGTTTTTTTGATAGTAGTATCACAAGTTAATTTTTAGGCTTAAAAGATTTTACGTATTTTACCATCAAACTATTACTCATATTCGTTCCACTTTTAAAAACATGAATTTTACTTTTGTTATATATGACCTTATATAAAGCGGGCGGCTTAACTTTGATCAGATTAAAAACCAAAAATATTGTTTTATCAGCTGCTTAATGTTTATTGAGCTGGTGATATGTCTGTGATTTTATATGTTCAAAACTATCGCCCTTTTAATATTAGAAGATTTAAAATTTTAACGAATTCGTTGATTTTTTTATTCAAATATTTTGAATTTTTGACTTCGCGGGTTTTTGGCATTGCGCTGCAATTTAAAACTTATATTTTTTAAAACCTTTTGAACTTTTGCTAATATTTTTAACTAAAAAAATTTTAAAAGACGTCTTACAAACGTTTTTATGTTATTGTAGTTCAGTACCCATAACTTCAACATCACACAAATGCTAATAAATTCCCCGTTACGCAGACAGAAGATGAGAGCAAATAACAACTTTTATTCAAATAACCAAAACAAAAATTTGTTTTGTACTTGGTTAGCTATTCATCCGTTTATTGCTTTTCTCCCGCGACGAAAACTTTTCGCGCCACAATAAATCTCATTTTCTCGAAAAATGTTTCGTTTTTTCGCTAAAAATGACTATGTTCATGTCACACACTTGAAATGTTTGTTTTTGCGAAATGAAAAGACAATACTTTTATGGAGAAAATATTAGAATGTTTTTTGCATTTTTATGTGAGAGAGTTTGTGGGAAAATCTTACAAATTTTTAATTTGTTACTTGCTTTTTGCACTTCTTTATACTTTTATATTTGGCGTATATATAAGTTAGTATTTATTGAGTTTAGTCTTTCTATTACGTCAAAAAATTAGGTTAATATTAACATTTTTTTAAATTTAATTTTTATAATTCTTAATTTAACTTTTAG
The DNA here is from genome assembly GCA_904066225.2 of Bursaphelenchus okinawaensis. NCBI lineage: Eukaryota > Metazoa > Nematoda > Chromadorea > Rhabditida > Aphelenchoididae > Bursaphelenchus > Bursaphelenchus okinawaensis. The sequence goes on along the minus strand of CAJFCW020000006.1, from coordinate 8,223,028 downwards.
GTATTAATTTAGATAAAACGTCTACTCTTGACGAAACAAACTCTCGTCTACGGAAACAACTCTTGCCACAGTCTGGAAATGTTCAATGCTTTTCAATACTACTTTACCATCTTATGCTGACCTTACACGGTTATCATAAAGCTTGGAAACACAACCGCTCATCTTTTCAAAAAACGTATACGAACACTATTACCTCAACAAAAAAAAATAAAAGTTTTTCAATTGTCCATTTAATTTCTTTCAAAAAACCATTGGGCCAAAGCCCTGAGGGTTATATATTGGCCTTGGTCAGTGGGAACAGAAATCCTTTCGGCTTATTTTTCGGGAAACTTGCCTCTGACGTGTTTCGTATTGTGATTTTAAAAGATGAGTCAGTCATCGGAAATCGAAAATTGCGCTTTTTAGTCATTAACCGCTTTTTTAACCAACGTGTTTTTTTTTCTTTGAGCTCTTCCAACGTCTCATCGAATTAAGTAGGCAACGGAGGGTCAACGGGAAGTGAAACATGGTTTTTTGACGCCCTAGAAGTCAGTGGGTTCTATGTTGGAGACTTCTTCTTTGATACTACACGTGTTTTCTCGACAATCGTTGAGGTTGTGGTTACTATTTTAAAAGTAAACATAAAATCGTGTTTAAATCCTTTTTTCCGTTCTTTGTTGTTTTTAAATAATCTGAATTTACTCAAATGCTTTTTCATTGTTGTGGCTAATTTTTAAGGCTTTTTAAGGTTTTTATGTTGAGTTTATTTTAAAGTGAATTCGAGTAAGGCATTCGAAATTCGAGTAAAGATTAATGAGCAGTTGTGTGGCCGTGTATCTAAATTGATACATTTACGAAATTGCTTGAATACACACCATTTTATTTTAAGTCTCAAAAATTTAAATCTACAAAAGCCCGCCAAAAACAATGAAAGTTGATAATGCTATCTTTCGTATTTTCGTAATGGTACCAGACAACATCTTAAGGCCACATGTGTTTTTCAGAGTAGGGAAACTTGCTTTCTTTTAAATGAACGTCTTTTAGAAATAATAATATGTCAAAAAAGGCCCCATTTGCATTTTGAACTGTTTTACATTATCATAATGCAAGAATTGCATTTTCTTTTTTTTTTTATTGTGAACATATAAAAAGAAAATGCAATTTATAGTCATGTTTAAGGTTTTTGAGACCCTTTGTTTTTAGGTGAAAATTCTGTTTTGTAAGCCTAAATTTTTCCAAAATTAAAATTTTTGTAACTTGACTTACGATACGGAAATATCACTATTCTCTTTAACCATGATATTTCCGGCCACTTGAAAGTATTTCCGCGCCGTACGTCAACACAAATGAACCAACTCCTTGTTGTTGTGTCTTTTACTCTTTTGGTGTGCGTGCTCATTGTTATGACATTTCTTGTATCAAAATTTCAAAAATTTTTTAAACGAATTAGTTCTGAACCCGCCGAGACAGTGCAGGTCCGTTTCTTTTTTCTTTTTCTTCATTCTCGACGTCGATGTTTCTACGCCTCCGATATTGATTATCGAAACGGCATTCTGAAGAGATTCTGTGGCCAGAAGTTTTTCTTAAACGAAAGTTTTTCGGTGGGATTTCTTTTCTGCCCTCAGGGTCTGGTTGGAAAACGCCTCGCACGCCTTGTTTCGCCGAGGCCCCGGTTTTTTTTCCGCGGCGTCGGCCTTTTTTCGGCCCACAACTTGGTCCCCCTTTCTTCTCAGGTTATATGCCGTCTCTCTCTTTTTATTGCCAAATTTGGAGGAAATGTCGAGTGTTATATATTTTTATCGAATATGAAGAATTGGCTATCGGTTTTTTGTCCTCAAAGAGTTACGGGTTGGGGGAGGGCTGGAGGGCAATAAATGAAATTGGCTTGGATGGAGTAAAATAAGGGAGAGTAGTGGTAAAATTATGGAAAACAGCACATGACAACGCATTATTTTTAGTTTATGCCGCATTTTTTGTAGTCTGTCCAAAACACTATCAAAATAACTGAAAATATTTTTTTAAATTTTAAAACCATTATATTAAAAAAATGTGCGTACTGTTAAGAATACGTTTTCGTTTATTGGTTATTTGTTGTATAAGTTAAGGTTGTACAAAATGTTATCTGTATCCAACAGTTGCATTATGGGATAATCGCAACGGAGTATCAATTGCAATAGGAGACATTTATATTTTAATTTTTAAAACTGAAATTTAGGGCTAAAGTTTTTTTTTCACGCGTATTATACCCAAAGCTTTGCGTGTACAAAAGTTTCTTCTAATAAGACTTTAAGAAGTGACTGAAAACTCACCAGGAACTTCTTTCCTTCGTATAACATGTCGCTCGCAATTCGCAAACCTCAGAAAAATAGTTTTGTCGTAAAAAAGTCAAAGATTTGACAAAAACAGTCTTAACTTATAACAACATAATTCCCTAATTAGTAAACTACAAGTCCGCTGATTGATGTCGAGTGTGAATATCGGCGAAAGTGGCGCCACACTTGCTTCTTTGTAGAGAATTTCTCGTTTCTTTTTGCCGATTGATTTCCAATTTTCTTTTTTTTTTCCACTCCCAAACTGTTTTTTTCGTTTTCAGAGAGGAAGAAATAAATCCCCGGGAATTCAATTACTCCGAACACTCAATATTCTAGTAGACAATCATGGCGTGGGCCAATCAGGGCATGCAGAACCTGATTCCGCTCATCAATCGGATGCAGGTGAGTTCGACAATGTTATTCTTGAGTTTAAACTAGAATTTTGTGAATTTTTTGGAGGAGCTTTGGATGATTAACTTTTAAATTAGTTGGGTCAGAGTTTAATACAACTTTTGTTAAATTTTTGGTACATGAAAACTGGTCCTTGCAGTTTAATACTTGAATTTTGCTATGTTACACTCGGTTTCATAGCTATTTTTGAGGTTTTTATAAATTTCCGAGCAATTAGACTCATTAATTTTTTTAAGCCAGTTAAAGCAGATTCTCAAGCAATTTTCTAAATTTTTTTAAAAGTTTAATGTTTTGTAAGTTTGGTACAGTTACCTAAAATAATAAAAGTTGAGTTTAGATGATGAATTTAAAATTTTAAAATACGAGATGGAAAATTGGTAAAATATGCCGTATTTTAGCATTTTCTCACATAATTTAACGTTTTTGTGTTTTCAGGATGCATTTGCTCAATTAGGAACATCATTGAACTTCGATCTACCTCAAATTGCTGTAGTTGGAGGCCAAAGTGCTGGTAAATCGTCGGTATTGGAAAACTTTGTTGGAAAGTGAGTGTTTGACTTTTGTTTTAATTTTTAGGGACCTTGAACAGCATTTATTCAAAGTTATGTTAAATAACATTGACCTACAGAGCTGTAGGAGGATGATGTTGGTATAGATTAACGAAAAAGACAGTTTTTGTTCATTTTTACATGGAAAACAATAAATTAATAGCTGGTTTTGTTAAAACTTATGTTTATTGATAAATGAAAATTTTACTTATTGAAAATTAATTTTGGCTAATCTTTCAGAGACTTTTTACCACGTGGAAGCGGCATTGTAACCCGTAGGCCATTGATTCTTCAACTCATCAATGACCGAGCAGGTACACTTATTTTATTTATTTTTTTTTGAGTTTTAGGTGGTTTAGTAGTCAGAATTGACTGTAAAACAGCGCAGCTCGTATTTTACATATCTTTTTTAATAGTAATTTAACTTTTTTTTGGAATATTGCGTAGGACTGTTGGTTAATTGATTACTGATCACTATATTCCAGAATACGCCGAGTTTTTGCACAAAAAGGGACACAAGTACGTTGATTTCGATCATGTTCGCAAGGAGATCGAAGACGAAACCGATCGAATCACCGGCGCCAACAAGGGCATCTCTCCAGTGCCAATCAACCTGCGAGTCTTCTCACCACATGTACTCAACCTGACACTCATCGATTTGCCAGGTCTTACCAAAGTACCGGTAGGAGATCAACCTCACGACATTGAACAACAAATCCGTGACATGGTCTTGACCTACATCGCTAGAGAGACCTGTTTGATTTTGGCTGTAACGCCAGCTAACTCGGATTTGGCCACTTCTGATGCTTTGAAGTTGGCGAGGGAGACTGATCCTCAGGGTTTGAGAACGATCGGAGTATTGACCAAACTAGATCTCATGGATGAGGGCACTGATGCTCGCGAGATTTTGGAGAATCGACTGTTCCCGTTGAGAAGGGGTAAGATTTTTGATGGTTTTTGATATTTTCGATGAAGTAGGTGTTTTGTTACAAGTACATACTAGTCTTCTACTCTCAATTTCAGGCTACGTTGGAGTAATTAACCGTTCCCAGAAGGACATTGTCGGCCGTAAAGACATCAAGGCTGCGTTGGACGCCGAGCGAAAGTTCTTCCTCTCTCATCCCGGCTATCGTCACATGGCCGATCGTCTCGGCACGCCATACCTTCAGAAGACTCTTAATCAACAGCTCACCAACCATATCAAGGATACGCTGCCAGCATTGAGAGACACCCTACAAAAGAAGCTGTACTCGATGGAGAAGGAGGTGGCCGAGTACAGGAATTTGGATGCGAACGATCCAGCACGCAAAACCAAGGCTTTAATGCAAATGATTCAACAATTCACGTTGGATATGGAAAGAAGTATCTCCGGGTCGAGCACGGCCTCGGTTAATACGAACGAGTTGAGTGGTGGTGCCAGAATCAACCGCATCTTCCATGAAAGGTTTCCGTTTGAAATTGTGAAGATGAACATTGACGAGAAGGAAATGCGAAGGGAGATTCAGATTGCCATCAGAAATTTCCACGGTATTAGGTAAGGGTGGAAATTTAAATTAATATGAGATTTATAAGCGCAATGTCATCATTATATCCTTTCATATCGAAATCCACGTCCATTATTATTTAAAATATTTTCAGGGTTGGTCTTTTCACGCCAGACATGGCCTTCGAAGCCATTGTGAAGAAACAGATCTCTCGTCTGAAGGAACCTTGCCTAAAATGCGTTGATCTTGTAGTAACCGAACTAGCTAGTGTAGTACGACAATGTGCTGAGATTGTCACCAGATACCCACGCCTTCGTGATGTCATCGAATCCACGGTGACCGGGTACATGCGACAACAAGAAGCCAGTGCTAAAGGTCATATTATGATGATTGTTGATGCGGAACTAGCTTATATGAACACTCATCACGAAGACTTCAACCCAACTGAAGCTAAATCAAGCTCAGCGACGTCGAAGAAGAACCTGGGCAACCAGGTGATCAGAAAGGGCTGGTTGTGTGTTCACAACATTAGTTTTGTCAGAGGATCTAAGGATTGCTGGTTTGTCCTGACTTCCGATACGTTGTCTTGGTATAAGGATGATGAGGTGAGTATTTTAGGTGATAAAACTGGTAGAAGTAGGGATTTTTGTTGATATTGTAGTATATTTTTGAAGATCTTTATTAGTTTTTTTTTTTTTTTTGAATAGCTACTAGCTAGTACTAGGTTTAATAAAATAGCTATTAAAGATCATTTTATGTTAAGCTCACCTTGCTTTTTTCCAGGAGAAAGAAAAGAAGTACATGCTCCAACTTGACGGCATCAAACTGAAGGATCTCGAAGCCGGCTTCATGTCCCGCCAACACAAGTTCGCTCTGTTTTATCCGGATGGAAAGTAAGTTTCGAAAAGGTTGAGTACTAATACTTTCATTATAACGTGACGCTCTGTCTTGTGGACGCAACAACACTTTTTGCAGGAGGTAGGGGTAGTCGTAGTATAGTCGTGTGATGTCGTATCGTGAACCCTCAAATGCTTAAATTCACTTTGTTGTAGCTATTAGCTGGTTATAGTTCGATATATGTGGTGTTTTTTGAGGTTTTGATAGTAATGGGTTGTTCGAATAATTATGTGCCCTATAGCCCCAAAAATTTGCTTTGAGAGGGGGCACAGAATTCTTTGAACAACATAATGTGATTGGTGGCGTGACACTAGTTTCGCTGGGTACTATTGTTGGACAGGGTTACTTTGGTTCTTTCAAGGACGGTTAAGAAATAAAAATTTTTATTGCGTTGGGTGGGACAAGCTCAAATTTAAAAAAAATTTGGATACGGCTTTTTCCCGCCTTTCAATACTGCACACTATCCTCTGTAAATCAGTATACCGTTCCAAATATCCTAAAAATCGCGTCCAACCCCTTAATTTCAGAAACATCTACAAGGACTACAAACAACTCGAGTTGAGTGCCACTAACCTGGACGAAGTGGACGCCTGGAAGGCCTCCTTCTTGAGGGCTGGTGTCTATCCAGAGAACAATCAAGCCGTTCCGGATGAGGTAAGTCGAATGTCCGTCTATTTCTAATAATCTCATTGAATGTTACAGCAAGAGGTCAGTTTTACACTCCCCCCATACACAGAGAAGTTTATTTTAATGTTGTTTTAGTGGTGGCGGTTGATTAATATTGTGATGGTGTTTTAGTAGCTTTTATAGAGATTTTTGGTTGGCTAGGCTATCTTTGAGTAGTTTTTGGTTTTACTAGAGATAATAATATGTTAACATAGGGTGCTTTCGCTAGTCAAAAATCATATATAGAATTTTTTTAGTGATATGAAGGTAAATTTTAAGTTTGAACGGCACTTTTTCCTATTTATACCTAATTTTTTCTTTAAATTTACGTTGCACATACATTAAGTTGTTTGTCTGCTAATGAAAGACTAAATTTTGCAATTTTCAGCCCAATATTTTAGTCGAAAAATTAATTTTTAAAGTTTTTTTCACCTAAATTTTTCCAAAATTTGCCAAGAACTGACATTTCCAACCACTTTAGCTAATATCTTTTGCCAAACTTTAAAATGTTTTTTCAAAATTAACATATCTGTTGTAACGCTGTTGTAATTTGGTATATTTTATATGTAGAATGGACAGGTTCCGGAGGAAAAGAGCATGGACCCTCAGCTGGAACGACAAGTCGAAACCATCCGAAATCTGGTCGATTCCTACATGAGAATTGTCGTCAAATCCATCTGTGATTCCGTCCCGAAATGGATCATGCTTTTGATTGTTAACAAGGTGGGTCACTGTTGTAGGTATCCAAATTAAAAAAAATCAAATCTGTATTTAAGGAAGTTTATTAAAAATAAATTTTGGCCGTCTTAAAATTTGAAAAATGAAATTTTAGGTCAGTGACTTCCTTCGCGAAGAACTACCCGCCCACCTGTACCAAAGCGGTCACGACACCGAAGCCCTGATGGAAGAATCTCCATTCGAAGCCCAGAAACGTCAGGAAACCATGCGACTGTACCAAGCCTGCAAAGAGGCCCTTAAAATCATCCAGGACGCCAACATTGGCGACATGACCACTATGGCCATGCCCGCTATGGGTGATATGCGAATCGGAAACCCAAGCCCAGTACCATTGGGCGGACGACCAGCACCAATTCCACCAGGTGCCGGCTTCGGCCCTGGACCAAGCGGACGACCCGCTCCAGTACCACCACGCCCAGGAATGGGCATGGGACCACCACCACCGGGTGGTAGACCAATGCCCGGGGGACCCATGGGCCCACCACCACCCGGCCATGCCATGCCTCCAGGCCCCGGCGGACCTCCACAGTAAGTTTTTTAAGTTTTGGACTATATGATGAACCAAAAAATGTAAAATTTGATGAACAAAATGTTTTTTTCGTATTTTATGACATTCTTAAAGGTAATTTAGAATCTTTTTTAAATATTAACTTTTACTAACTACTAAAGCCAATTAATAAAATCCATTTTCTTGGGTACTTTCTGGGCAAGTTTCACCTAATAAAGCACTACTTTCCTATACTTTTTCTTAGTTTTTGCTTGCTAAAACATGATTTTTTAAGCAAAAAGGTGATAAGTTGGATAAAATTGCGTTAAGAACTGGTTTGGTCAAAAAGTGAAGAGAAAAAGTTACTTTGAAAGTAAATTTTTTAACTTTTTGGAGCTAATACATGCTCTTGAAATTTTTTAAATTTTGGGTTGAATTTTTATGAACTTTGGGCCGAATTTCTACGAACTTTTGAACCAAAATCCTACGAATTTTTTGATCAAACTAGTGCTCTAAATACCATAGCTTCTATCGTTTATTTTTACTCCTAGGCGTCCGCCACAAAACCATTAGAAAACACTGCAGACAGAGCCCGAACCCGGATTGGTAAGAGGCCGTATATGAATGGCGTAGTGTTTCGGTGTTGTGATAGTGTTTCGTAAAGTGTTTTGTGGGAGTTTAGGGGTATTGGTTTTTAAAACTCAAAGCTTTGACTTTTCCGCTGAATCTTCAAAATTTGCATAAAAATTTTGAAATTTTGAAAAAACTACATATATTTTTGAAAAACCTACAATTGAATTTGAAAATTTTTTTAAACCAAAAAAATTTTTCAGATCTTTGTCGATTTGCTTCTAAAATAAGCTGAAATTCAATATTTGTTACCTAAAAGTTGCCAAAGTTGATTAAAACATAAAATCGTTAATTTTAAAAAACATTTAGAATGCAACTTTTTTATATTTTGATGTATGGTTTACTCAGTAACAGAAGGCCAGCGACCTTACGTCACCACAAAAACTAATACATTCATTTTCAGACCGCCAGCCCATTCACGACCCCAAATTCCAGCGCGACCCGCGCCCACACCGCCACTTCGATGAATTTCTTAAAGTATTTGAATTTTTTTAATTTCGAACTTTTAGGTTTGTAACTTATTTCACTTATGTATGTATTTCGTGTATATGCTCCAATAGTGTAAGATAATTTTCGTTTATATCCGCAATAATATTCTAATTTATGGTTTTTGTATTATTGTCATTTTTTAAGTGTACATTTGTCATATTTAATCGAGTTTTTGGGTGAGTGTTTAAGATAATATTTTAGGCATTGAAGATTTTTTGCGATTTTTTAAAAATAGATATTTTAAGTTTTATGGTTTGCACGGTTCAAAATTTAAAAAAATTTAAAGTTTGCACCGTGCAGAGCCTTAAAATTCAAAAAAATTGAAATTTTGTCCCCAAAAACTGAAAACTCACCTCTTGTCCGTTCTTTGTATCGTATTAAGTGGATCTATTATTTTTTCGCATTTTTATCTAAAAAAGTGAATGCAAGTTAATTCATAAAAAGGTGATAAAAACAAAAATACGAAAGAATTAATGGATCCATAATCATTTTTTCCCAATGGCTAATCAATCCTTGTGTTCCTCGTTCATCCTGGGTTTTTGCTCTGTCGCAGTCCGTTTCACCCCCACTTTTCGTAGCCTACGAACCGTAGGATCGTAAGGAAAACCGCCTGTAGACAGAGTGAATGTTGTATCGTCTCCTGTGAAATCGTCTTTTTTTAGCATAGAAATAAAGTTTATCAAGGTTTTAATAAGGTTGATTATAATGTTGATATGGGTTTTGGAGGCCCCCTTGTCCAAAAAACACGATACCAAAGTAAAAAGTGAACAACAACCCTTAAAAAACAAAACCTTCACAATAAAAAAAAGTTTATTTAAATAAATTCGTGTATGTACAGATACTACTCATGTACTCTTCGTACTTCGACGATTCTTCTTCCTTACAACCTTGGTCGACGCGTCTGGATCGGTGCTGGTCGGTTTGTTCAAGCCCTTTTCCTTCAGTTCCCTGAGCTTCTTCCGCCTCTCATCTCTGGCCTTCTTCAAGCGAATTCTCTTGGCTTCAATGTTTCTTGCCTTCTGAAAAATAGTTAGTTTAAAATTGCTTTATCCTACCGTTTTTTTCAAGTGCTCAACCACCGCCCTCGCCAGTTCGGCACTGTCCTTTCTTTCTCGTTTTGGGTGGGGTTTCTTGTAAATGACATAGTCGTCACCACTTTGGTCACCGCTTTGGTCCTTCTGATCCGTAGACACGTCTCCAGAAAATTTGTCATCACTTTCAGCACGATCTGGTATATTTGCTTCCGGAATGCGTATTTTAGCTTTCGAGTCCTAAAATTTTAAGGATATATTACCTACTTGAATCAAGATCAATATTAGGTTTAAAAATACCACTGTAATATCAAAAAACTCACGGCCGACGGAGCAGTACCAGTAGAACCAGTAACGTTACCAGGGGATTCAGCTGGTGTTGACCCAGTGCTCGGCGAGAATGGACTGATCTTAACCTGGGGTGGGGTTTCCCCCACACTAACCTTCTTCTTTCCATCCTTTGGCAGTTTATCTTGCCCTACAGGTACCGGTGAGTCGTTTCGTGCATTGACTTCACAAGTTTTGACAACATCCTGATCAGCTTCTTGATCTAGTGAAACAGATGCTCTTGAATCATTGGTGCGCTTGCGACGTTCTCTCCTCGTCTTTCTCCTCAATGCCATGGGTAAGACCATATCATCACATGCTGTGATTTCTGCTAAGGGTGATTCTCCAGTCGGAGGGGTTTGTTGATCCGCTGAGGAGGTCTTTTTGTCTGTTAAAGGAGTGGTTTGACCAGGTGAAGTTGTTGTTGGTCCACTTGTAGGGGTGATGTGATCAGTTGAAGGAGTGCTTGGTAGAGTTAACGGATTATTTTGACCGGGTGAAGTTGTTGTTAGGCCAGGTGAGGTTGTTGCCGGCCCGCTTGTGGGGGTAGTCTGGCCAGTTGAAGGGGTGAGAGGTCCAGTTTGACCAGGTGAAGTCGTGGTTGGACCACTTGTAGGGGTCATATGGTCAGTCGAAGGTGTACTTGGTAGAGTTAAAGGAGTGGTTTGGCCAGGTGAAGTTGTTGTTGCCCCAGGTGAAGTTGTTGTGGGTCCACTTGTAGGGGCCATAGGTGCGGTTGAAGGTGTTGTTCGTCCAGTTTGAGGAGTTGACAATGGACCGGGGGTGGTGATTGGAGACTGCGTATTCGAGGCGGCAGGTTTAACATTAGCTTGTCGATTAGCTAAAGTAACAGTCTGACCAGCTACCGTACCTTTTTTCTGATCTTCAGCGAATGGCTTAGCATCATGAACCTCGCCCTTGGATGGTTTCGGAACTTCTCCGGAGGCCTCCGAGCTCTTGTTGGTCTTCTTCTTTATCACTCGTTTGGGCGGTACCAACGGCGAGATGGGATGTTGATGGTCGGCAACGCTCGGTGAAAACCATCGTGCCTTTGGCTTGGGACGGGCGATCGGAGACCCCGCCTCTTCTTCCTGGGATTCGTTGCTCGGCGTCGCTTTCTTCGTAACTTTCTTTATGCTTGGAGCACGACCGCGAGGCTTGGCTGATCCTTGGGCTTCATCTTTCAGCTTTGAATCGGTGAATCCGCGGATTTTAAGTTTTGACTCCGTAGCCGCGGAAAATTGGCGTCTAGATGCCGTAGAATGCTTTCGAGGCTTCGGTTCAGCAGAAACTTGGGACGTTGACTCAGCAGCTCCAGGAACTTGAGGTTTCGCATCGTCGGCCGGTTTGTCCGTGGCGGTACATGGCTTCTCGGCATCCTTCGAAGACTCCTTTGTATCCGCCGAATCGCGCTTACGCATCGTCCCACTCTTCACACGTTTGGAACTCCGTTGTGGCGCACGGTCAGGCTTCGCGTTGTGATCAGCAACGCTGGGAGAAAACCACCGTCGAGGTTGACCACCAGGAGTATCGGAACCATTTTCAGGATTAGTTCCTTTTCCGCGCTTACCCCTTTCCAGACTCACGTTCGGCTCAGCCATGACGCACCAACACAGAACAAACGAAAAGTAACAAAATTAATGAAAAATAGGTTTGTGATTGGAATCATTTTGAAAGTTTTCGTGTAAAATGTAAAATTGAATAAAATCTTTACGTTTTATTTTTGGTTATAAAAATTTTTTTTAATTTTTCAAAAGTTTACAAGGGAAGTATGCTTAGTATACTTAATTAAGTACCCCAATTGTTGCAAGCCCTTTTCTGATGTTCCAGATAAAGTACGTTTTAACATTTAAAAATGTAGGTTCATTTAAAGGTTTCGATCAGTATATTAAAGAAAATTTGTTAAATGTCTAAATGCAAAAACGTTATAAGCTTGAAGCACAATGCCAATTTGGCAAAACAAAGGGCTAGAATCCCCACCCTAATTTTTCTTTATTTTTCATGCCAGTTTTTTGTTTATTTTCATTGCATTTCAAATTTTCATTTGTAATATTTAATAGTTTTAAATAGTAGTTATTGTTTCATTTCTTATTTTAAAGCCACTTCTTATTTTTTTTCTTCTTTTTCACCACTACCTCTATCATTTACAAGTTGTGTTTACTATTTAAACAATATATATCATTCCACATATATTCCAAAATTTAATTCTATCAAAAGTAGCGCTTTGGAAGCGGCGAAGACTGAGAGGAATATTAGAAAAAGGATATTATCGTAGCACTAATTAGTTATCATATCACATCCAGTGGAGATGTAAGACAATGTTAATTTTTAAAATTGAGAAGAGTTTAAAAATGACAAAGTATCAATTTTAACATAAAAACTGAGAAAAAAAGTCAGATTTAATACCTAAAATCGAAAAAAAGTCGACTTTGGTATCAAAAAGTGCTTAAAAACAATTTTAAACATTAAAATTGATAAAATGCCATTTTAACGTTACAAAACTAAGAAAAAGACCCTTATGAATTTGGAGAGATGAGAGAGACACTTTGATGACAATAATTATATTAATTATACCAGTATTCTGTACATCTAGACCTTTACATTAACATATCTCTAGTCGCAGCTCAGTCTTTTCGAGGCTTTTAGGTAACATTTTTGCAATGTGAAAACATGAAAAAATGCACAAAGTCTCGAGAAGATTCTGAAGCCTTCAGGGGAGTTGGGGCCTGTACAAAGTGCGTTATTATTAGGGGAGGGGTGTTTGAATATGGGGGAGAAGTTCAAGCTCTATTTTAGGTAATACTTATGATATTAAGCTCACTATGGCTATTATATTTGTATAGATGATATATATTAGCTAGATATATAACCTATCATATTTTATTGCCGTATTAATATTAACAGTATTAATATAGCTATGAAACCATATTATCATTGACTAATACCATTATCATAAGCTATATCAACTAAAAACCCACCTAGCAAACTCCTCGCTCCACCCACATCAAAACCCAGGATTTGGGTCCATAATTATAAGTTAAAGCAGCAAAATAAATAGAGGATTACTGTAACAGATTGAGAATCAAATTTTCCGATTATTAAACACTCTATACAATAACATCTACACCAACTTCTACCAATTCTAGATGCTACGGATCAATTACGAGTTCAGCAACCATGGGTTCTTCTCCACGGTGCAGCGAGTTCGGTCACCGTAGTCGTACAGTAACTCTTCGCCTACCTCAATATCCCTCAAGGCGAATAGACCGACACAGATGAAATGGCCAAAGTCTAGGACTTTGGGCCTTAAGTTTGGCCTCATAACTGAATGGTTCAATAGTCGTCCTTTGTATGGGGTTTCGGCCGTCGCATCCACACACATCCGCCTTTCTTGGTATTTGAAAAAGTACATGTACGAGCCTATACTCGGGTCTTTAGCGTATTCTGCTTCTCGTTTCACTGCTTCTGGGTAATCCACTAAGGGACCTGGAAATACAAACTTAGTATTTCATTTTTCAGATAAATATTAAGTTTTTAACTCTCAATTGGCCATAATTTCAATTAACAACCATTGAAAAAGCTAAAACCTCGTTGTTATTACCTAAAATACAAAAAAATTAAAATTTCCTGAACTTAACTGCCTTAAATCAGCTTCAAATCCAAAATATAAAAGTAAATAACTCCAAAGTAAAATAAGAACAAAATTACAAAAAGTGCTTACCTTTATATTCTACCACAAATTCTCCTCTGATAAACGGCCTCATGGCAATGAGCCCTCTCCCTTTCTCTCCACAAATTGAAACTTGTAAATACTGTTCATTGGCACCAGTTAATACCATTTCTTCCAATTGTCTCATGTTTTCCCTCTGAAAATTGAAGTGCTTAGCAAGGCTTTAATGTATCTGTTAATTTTCAATGAAAAAAGTTTTCTGGTTACAAAGTTTGTAGAATTCCATTTTTAAAACAAAATTTGAAATCTGCTTTGGCTGATATTTAAAACCCGATGGAAAGTTAAGTAATAAAGTTTTTTAAATTTGATGTCCTCTACAACAATATTATTTTTGAATTGATTACTTCTTGCAATTTCGTTATCAATTATGACGTTTCATTTCACTTCTTGATGCCTTTTTAATGTAAAGCAAGAAACAACTACGCAAAACAAACAAAACAAGAAACAGCTATCAAATCACAAGTTCAGAGAAACCAATTTCATTATAAAAACCACATTTTAACACTCCGAATTTGTTGGAAAATTCACGTAAACTACGGAAAATCGTTTCAAACATTTTATTTTTTAGGTATTACTCATTTAAAAAAAATGAATTTTGTTTTAACATTAAAAGCAGTTATATTAACACACTTTATGTACCTGGTTTTATAAACTGCCAAAGGTAAGCATAAATTAAAAAATTTAAATTATTTGTTAAAAAGTATAATGAATATTTTTTTACCAAAAAATAGCCATAAGCATCATTACAATATCGTTAAAATAGAAAAACAAATTATACATAGCCTTTTCGGTAAACATCACAAACAATACCACATTACAGCCTTGTTTATACAAACTTTAAAAGCTGTTTATTACCTAAAATTCAAAGAAAACAAACTAAAAACATACCTGAAGAGCTTTTCCAGTGATTCTGTTACTTTTCCTGACCGGGAAAAACTCTGTAATCTTGTGAGACCCATCTGCTTTGTCCGGCTTCTGAATCCTCGCCTTTTTGGGCTTCTGTTCTACATTCTGATTCTGCCTCCGCAATACCCTAGTCATTCTGTAGCTACTAACTGAAATTTCAACAATAACATCTTAAACTTGAAAAACAAATTTCATAAAAATCAAGATCGTTCCGACGATGAACAACAATAACAATACCACGAGATCTCGAGTAAAAGAGGAATGTTCCCCCCAACCCCCACTGTCCCAACGTTCTCGCACGGTGAAATAGAAGCAAAATAGCCTCGGAAGCGGAGAGAATGCAAAAGAAATACAGGCGTAAACAACGAGGGACTAACAAAAAAAGCTATCAAGGCCTCGAAAATCCGTTCTTTGCGAAAACCGGAGGGGAAGTGCCACCGAACAGAGATGCCGAGATGAAGAATAAGGTCGCCGTGGTTGTGGTCGGCGCCGTGGTGAAGAAGGAAGCACAAGATACGAAAAGAGAACGCAAGAGAAACGAAAAAAGACGCTTCAAAAACAAGCGCGATGCTGGTCGTTCTCTCCCGCCGCGAAAACAATTGAGCGCCAACTGAAGGGTGGTATTGTGAGACAAGTAAATTCTTAAATTTTTTTAAACAATTTTTAAGATTTTGGAGTTTTTTCGATGTATATAACTTTTTTTTACATAAAATTTTAGTAATTAATGTATTTTAGGTTGATGTAACATGTCAGAAAACGTGGCACCTGCTGGTAAAGTGAAATTTGCTTTTTTCAAACGTTTGCGGGCTAATTTCGAACGTGTTTTGTATGAAGCACAAGTCCCGAGGAATGGCTTACTCCCACAAATCTTGTTTGGTGCTGCAATGTACGCCGTAATTTATAATAGTGTTGTGTATTACATCAAAGGTCCAGAACATCCAATCAACAACTTTAGGTAAGCTTTTTTATATTTTTTTTTTTGCATTTTAGGTTATGAAACGGAATTTTTGTATATCACAATGCGCTGCAGTGGAAAATACAGAGCTAAATCAAAAAATGTGCACAATTGTTTTCGATGGTATAAGTAAACTTCACACCAATTCATAGCTAAATTAAACCGTTTCTTTGCAACTTTAATAATGTTGTTTTAGGTACCATCAATGGGAAAGTGAAGGTAAACTTCCTGCAGATGTGAAGGAAAAAGCTGATATTATCAGTAATGCGACACAAAAGAATGTAGATTCGATTCGTGAGCATGTTTTCTTCTGGCAAACGCAAGCTGATGACGCGTTTGATGAAAGGAGGCCGCCCTACCCAAAGTTTTAAAAAGATTGTTTTTGTTAGGATAGTTGTTGTACATTTTCTACATACATATTTGTTGGAGCTGCATTAAATTTGAAGAAAATTTTGCTTTTTAAATTTTTTTACATTAAACCATCTAGTACCATATTATTTTAGCAGCACCAATACCTATAGGTATACCTATAACAATAATGAATTCAACTAGCTTGAAAAAACTGATAAAACCATCAATATTTTAAATTTATTTACATTTTATGTACAATATTACAGTAGATTCATAGTTTGAGCTTTTTTACTCCATCCAGTGTTAAGCCTTATAAAGTACCGGTCGGAGTTTGATAGCATAGTGATATCTTGTTGTTGCATGAGACCATATTTGTGTTTCTTTTTAAATGGACCAAAGAAAAAGAATGCTGGATGCAGTTCGAAAGTCAGTAGAACTCCAGCTATCAGGCCATAAATGTTCCATAGCTAAAAGAAGGTTTATATTATTTTGGGTAACATTTTCTGGAAAACTCAAAAGTTTAAATATAATATGACATTTTTATAAGAGAAAATGTAAAATACTAAAGTCTTTTCACCTACCCCAAAATAAACCACCCTAGCATAGTAGGTATAATGTGTAAAATGTAATTTCCGAATGGTCAACGATGATACTGTAGCTACGAGTGCTATACTAAAGCCAATAGCGATGATACGAACCAAGAAAAGTAAAATTCGAATGTTTTCGAATATTTGATAGCGCATAGATAGGTTGTAGAAGGTTGATATGTTTTCGATGGACTGCCATTTCTGATTCAGAGCTATCAATATTAAGGTTGCGGCCAATGATAAAGTGTCTAATGATATGTAGATGGCATAAAGTAGGGTTAGGGATGCGTTCACTGGAAGGGTTACTGTTTTTTAGTAAATGTGTGATTGGCAAGTATGTATTATGATTGTAATGGTAAAGTTTTATTACACTTTTTTAAATTTTATGAAGATTATATTATCTATGTTCAGTTACATTGTCGTTGCTCAATTATATTATCCTGGTTTATGTGACCTCAAAAACGATTTTTAGCGCCAAAATTGGCCAAACCCATGCCGTTATGAAAAGGATGGCACAAATTAACCGCGCTTTTTTTGACATTGCAATATCATGTTGTATTTGGATCGGACTCATCCTTCTACACATGTTTCATGTTTAACTTACATAAATTATAACTAAATGACAATGAAAAGGCACAGAGTAAACTGAGAGGTACCAGAATATAACCAAGCTTTGATGAACTCGACTCGTAATTGTAGCTTCTGCGTGTAGCAATCGCTCTTTCTATGGTGAAGGCAATGAAGGTCAACCTGAAAAAAATATTTTCATTTTTGAAATTTTTTTAACAATACTTAAATTAGTGATTTGATAGGTTAGGATAGCGTAGGGTACTAGGGTAGGGTCGTGGAATGGCTAAGATATTGAAAGTTTTTAAAATTTGTTACCTAAAAATGTTAGGTCCAATTGATTCGAACATGTTCAAGACTTTGAAGAAGGTTTCTTTTTGCATTTCAAAGTTGTTGTAGGTTAACATGATTACTCGTATAATATTAGACGTTACTGTGCCTGTAGCAGACATGTAGCAACCAATTAGGAGGTTAAACAATAGTAGTCTGAAAAAGAAATAACATTAAAATTGCTAAATTTTTGCTTTGAAAAACCTCAAAAAATATTTTAAGAAATCTGTATATTTTGTTTGGAAAGAAAAATTGATTTTTTTAAAATTTAAGCTAAAAACACTAAATTTTAACTTACTTATGATTAATATGCAGATTCCGTGCCGTTTTCATTAATGCTAATGTTGCTATTACAGCCACAACCATGTGTATTAGGCCCAATACCAAGCTTATCAAGGTTATTGTGTACCTGTCGATCATCTTGGATAGTCTTTTATAGTATCACATAAAGTTTTACCTAAAAAATTAATTTTAAGTTTATGGATTTTCTTTGAAAAATAAAATTAATATGGTGCAAAAAGAATGACGAGAGTTGTAAAATACGTTGCAAGCAGTTGTAGTGGCAGTAAAACAACATATTTAATAAAATTAAAATTTTTGATGCAAAAATAATGGCGCGACAATAAATTTTGTAATTTAATAAGTAAGAGCTGACCTTGAACGCTGGATACGTTTTGATATATACATTGATATATACAATAACTGTCTATATGTATGATAAAAAAGAAAAACGAACAAAATATGGCATCAGTGTCGCCATAGGGCAGAACACGAAACTACAATTGTACCAAACAGGGTGTAGCAGGGCAAAAGGCATCAAAGCTCGTCAATACCCTGCCTTGTGTCCAAACCTGTATGGTATTCAAAAATACGTAATTAAACCCGTTTCGCGGTATCAAAAGCAATATCACATTTCAGGGGCGGGAGCAGGTACATAACGTACTATAATATGTATTGTGTTGCAAAAATAGTGTTAAACGTACTTAGACTATATAAACGGAAACTTGACATTATTTTATTTGATCGTTGGTATGATAAACTATATTGTAAGACAAATTTTGTTAAAGTCAACAAATGAATTCTCATATCTGATATCAAAGTCAATATTATTGTTACTATTATACTGGGTTATTTAAATAATAATGTGTCTTCTAACTCCAAAAATTTGCTTTGGAGAGGGGCACAGAATTATTTGAACAAGCTAACACTGATTTTACAAAAATCATCAATTGTAAAACTAGGAAGTAAAAAGCTGTATAACATCAAATAGCCTTTTTACAAATAATATTCATCCCCCCCCCCTTCCCATTCTTTCTTCTTCGTTTGCCCGCATCCTTGTAAATACATTCGGGACTACCCTACCTCGCTCTCAAAACAACTATCATTTACAGTATAATATACATACTACTAGAAAAATATGACCAAAACCATATAATTTCATAGTAATCACTAATTAGTGGTGCACCAACTGGTGAACAAACTTCGCCCTTATTATAATGTGTTATCTGAATTCGCCTGTCTAATACATCTCACCATTATTTTAATATACACACTTTTAGTACATTTTTGGAGAAATTAGTAGTTCGAATATTTGTATTATACTAGTTGGTGAGCGGGCTATGTACAGCAAAGTACAATTTTAAAAATATCTATGGTTCACTATATGATTTTGCAGAAAATATTGTACTTTAATGTATATGTTTAATACTCATAAAGATAACAAATTTTAAAACAAACTTATGCCAAGCCAATTTCAGTCTGGTCCAGCCTAACCGAGACGATTATATACTCAGTTGGTCTGGTATTAGCTTAACGTAGCTCAACGTATTCCACCTCAACCATAGCCCTTCTCTTTCTCAACTCATATCGCCCAAAAGCAAAGTCACTTTCTATATCATTACTACTATAAAATTCGACAATCGCATCTGTAAACAAGAAAAAACATGCAAAGTTTAGATTAAAAATCCAATTTATATACTACACGAATCCACATGACATTTCTAAATGCCCTGACTACATAGATTGAACAATAGCACAATATCATTTTATGACAAAGTAACAATTACAAATATTAAGAAAACGAATAATAAAAATGTTAGTACAATGTGACAAAAAACAATATATTGATATTGAATAACAAACAATAAAACAGATTCACGGAACATCAAAGTTTAATGTCGTAACAAAAAGTATATACGTAGAGTCCTAGAAGAAAAGGCAAGTTTTTAATCCAATGAAGAAATGTGTAAAAATGAAAGAAAAGTTAAACGTCACGGAATATTCATTATCTTAATGTTATTTTGAGCTTTTGAATTCATGTAGACTAGGTCGAGGATAGGCCTCTAGGCTAGGGCTCTGGGCTAGGGCTCTGGGCTAGGGCTCTGGGCTAGGACTCTGGGCTAGGGCTCTGGGCTCTGGGCTCTGGGCTCTGGGCTCTGGGCTCTGGGCTAGGGCTTTGGGCTAGGGATCTGGGCTGGAGCTCTGGGCTAGGGCTTTGGGCTACGGATCTGGGCTGGAGCTCTGGGCTAGGGCTTTGGGCTACGGATCTGGGCTAGGGCTCTGGGCTAGAACTCTGAGCTAGAGCTCTAGGTTATGGTTCTGGGCTAGGGCTCTAAGGGCTCTAGGCTAGAGCTACTGCTAGGGCTGGTTATAAATTCTAGGTTTTTTTAATATAACAATGAGACCTACTGTTTATATCAAAAATACTTCCAAACTATTAAATTTCTTACAAAACAAAAAACCAAAAAACACGTCCATTAAATTGCCGTGCCAAATCCTCGCGCTCCACCCTCCTGCTTCCAGAAATGTGTTTATTTATTTATCCAAATATAATATAACTCCACGGTTCTTTGAATCATTCTTTTGGTCATTTTAATATAGGCTAATGGCAGAAACGTTTTCTCCTTCTTTTTGTGCTATTTTTAAACATACATATAAAAGTGAATTTTATTATAAATTCAAAAAGATTTTTTTAGAATAACATCAATGCCATAACCTTCTCGTACGCACCATTTTTTTCGCATCTTAGCAGAATATTAATATACAGTGGAACCTCTAACCTCTATATAACGAACCCTCTGTATAACGAACAACTTTTGAATCCTCGGCTATCATTACACAGTCCATTTTAAACCTCTATAACGAACAAATTCTAATTCCCTTAGCGAAGGCGTTATATAGAGGTTTCACTGTACATTTCTTTTAAGAAAAAATAAGAAATCAATAGCTAAAATACGACTTTTAAGCAATTTTACAACTTTTATATTGAATAGGACAATCCATTATAGCCAAAAAATCATTCTCTTGCAAAAACTTTTATATTTTCCCCGTCTCTCTAGATAAACACATCCTACAATTAAGATATCTAATTTCCAAAATCAAAATAACTAAAGTATTAAAAACAAGGTACACTCCTGTATAATATATAAGGAAGCGCTCGGGGACTTGCAATTTGTTTGTTATAAAGGAGTTTCGTTATACAAGAGTTTTAAATGCACTGTGTAGTGGTAAACGGGGATTTAAAAGTTGTTCGTTATACGGAAGTTTTGTTATAGGGGAGTTCGTTATACAGGAATTCCACTGTAACCTTAAAATTATTGCCCAAAATGTATGTTACTTTAAATGAATAAAGCACAATAATATAGTAATTCCTGTTCAATATGAAAACTGTGCTTCAATTATTTATCACCAATGCTTATAAAAGCCTTTTGCCAATAGCCAAATTTATTTGTCATTTCTGGAAAGAAATAAACAATTATGCCTTCCGGGCAAAGAAAATTGTTACTTTTT
Organism: Bursaphelenchus okinawaensis; assembly: GCA_904066225.2. NCBI lineage: Eukaryota > Metazoa > Nematoda > Chromadorea > Rhabditida > Aphelenchoididae > Bursaphelenchus > Bursaphelenchus okinawaensis. The sequence goes on along the minus strand of CAJFCW020000006.1, from coordinate 8,201,814 downwards.
CAACATTCTAAAAATTTTTTTGTTGAAAATAAAATATTATAGATGATGTGCATGTTTAATATTTTAAAAACCAAAAAAAAAGATTTTTTAGCATTGAATTTTAGTTTTGTAAAATACGGAGAAATCTAGGTGGTGACACTATAATTATAGTAAAGTAGAACCATAACAAATCAATCGGGATTTTAGATTTGTTCGTTATGAAAAAGTTTTGGTAATTTTGGTATAGGGATGTTTCAAGTGCACTGTGTAGTAGATATGTATAATGTATAAATCGTCAAAGCATAAAGCACCAAAAAAAGACGTAAAATATGTGAGGATCAAATTACAGCTTAAAATAGTATATCTGAAATGAAAGAAACTCCAAGTTGTTTAGTTTCTATCAGACAACAACTCCCTGGAGAATCAAAAATAAGATTACAAGTACGTTCTAGACGTTTCTTGGTGTTTCAACGCATACATTTATATTGTACATGAATATTTATCAAACATTCAAACATCTTTTGTTATATAAAAATAAGAATAAAAAATTTTACAAATTTCAATTTACATCTACTAAAAAACCGTTTACTCCCCCTCCTGAACGCTTTTTGATACCCCCCCCCCCCCCTCCCCCTAAATTCTAATCAAACCACCCATTCAGAACTGGTATCAATGCAAAATGTACCCGAAAAATCGACTGGTAAACAAAGAAAGCCACGTATAAAGTAATAAAATAAAAAACCAATACACGTGTTCTGGTTTTACGTACTTGAGGGAAAAAAGAACACCAACCTTCTGTGCAAACATGATCCTCAATTTTGGATTCAGATATTGCTGTTTCAAGGAGGCTTTGTCAAGTGGCATTTTTTTAAAAAAGACAATTAGATTCGAAGTTCATTTTTTATAGACTTTTCTTGAAAGATGATGAAGTATCATACTGTAGAGTCATAATGTAGAATCATACTCTATAATCATACTGTAGGGTCATAATGTATAATTTAAAAATATACTGTAAAATAACACGGTTGAAGCATACTGTAAAATCATACTTCGGAATCATACTGTAGAATAATACAGTAAAAGAATACTGTAGAATCTCAATTTAAGTTTATTGTAAGATCATATTGCAAGACTACTGTAGATTCGTAATGTATAGCGCATAAAACTATTGTAAACAAGAGCTTACCTACCCATTACCTTGCCTACAACAAGAGTCTACTAACGTAATTACAAGCAAATGTAGTGTCTGAAGCGAAACCCAAGAAAGAATAATAAACAAACACAACCTAGATTAAGGTGCAGACGTGACATTTAACAAAGCTTGTTTACAGTGACGATAAGACCAAATGTTGGGTTATCTCATAGCACATCATTAAGCTTAACCACGTTAATTTTTAAAGACTGAAAAACAGCTGAAAATAGAAGCCATTGCCATTTTTAAAAGGTTTAACTCTACCCTGTACATCTTTTTTTAATTAACCGAAACTAAGGTATAAGTCCATCACCTAGAACTAAAAGAAAACCCACTAGTTTTGGCCCTTCTAGACTAACCTTCAAAAGCTTAAAAGACGAAACCTGTGTTATTACCATAAGATACGGTTATATTGAGGTAATAAAAATTTCGCAGTTAATTACCGCGTCAACCGTGTTGTTTCATAACTTTTTATTAGCTTACAATACGTTTAAACATAACGCCAATGTTGCTATTGTTTTTGTCATCAAATTATTGGCTCATATCATTGACAGCTCGCCATAAGTCTATGTTATCATAGAAAGTGCCCAAAATTAAAAACTTATCAAAAAACCTTGTAAATTTAATTGAATCATGTTCCAAAGATGTTATATTAGCAATATTTACTATAAATAAAGCACAAATATATCACAGGCATGCTCAATAATTAAAAATAACAATAAGTTACATATTAATGATAAACAATATAAATTAAAACACAAGCTATTGCCATTTTTAAAAGGTTTAACTCTACCCTGTACATCTTTTTTTAGTTAACCGAAACTAAGGTATAAGTCCATCACCTAGAACTGAAAGAAAACCCACTAGTTTTGGCCCTTCTAGACTAACCTTCAAAAGCTTAAAAGACGAAACCTCCTCCACTCCTATCCCTATTCAAAAAAATTGCAAAAGAAGGTGATACTGACACACCCTGTTGTAAAAATAAACCCTTAAATATATGTTATGATGTTATATTAGACTATATAAAAAAAAAAAAAAAATATTGTCTGTCTACGTGACTTTTTCCTCTACAAGTCGGTATTTAAGTCAGTACAAAGTTACTATTATAGACGTCTATTCAGTTGAACCTTTGTTCTAAGTTTTAACATAAGAAAGCAAAATATCGTCCACCCTCTCCCACCTCCACCTTTTTCAACCCTACCCCCATTGATCATTGCTCCACCCATATATCATACCGTATTATTAGCCTACAATGTCTGGTCCTTTTCTAACCCTTCAATTCCTTCATCAACTTTCAATTAATATCTTCCTCAAATAGTCTGCACATCCTCTCATACACTATATTATTTACCACTTTCTACGTAGACTGCACTTCTGAGGTTTGCCATACTCTGTTTATGTTTTTCCCAGCCTTCAGAAGTGCTTTTGAAATTCTTCAAAAATATCCAAATTTCAAAAAAAAATGCAAAGTGCGTACTCATTTTGAGCTTTTTCAATCATAGAATTAATACTGTAGATAATGATAGTTAACATGTATGTCAATAAAGTAAGTTTCTGATTGGTAGATACTGTAATTTTTGCAGCAATACCTTTGGTTTTATCATAAACTTTCAGCTATACATTTTCGTACTTTACAAAGCAAAATATTACTAAAAGACACATTTTTAAAGTTAATATAACTGCTAGTCCAAAACACATGACAAACTACAAAAACACTCTTATATGTCAATATTATTGTAGACTCTTATATACGTAGTTTGCCTAAGTGATATCATGGTCTGATGAAATAAAGTTTTGATGATTCTGCAAAAAACAGTATATCCCTAGCTCTAGTACTAACACATAAAACGGCAAACCAAGGTGCTTTGAAAACCGTAAAAAATAGATGACTAAAAGAAGCTGACCATTCAAATAGTGTTAAATTCCTTATTGAATCAATGCCTACAGGTTACACTTGAAAGAAGGTCTGCTAGGTCCAGACCGGACCCACTGGGACAAGACAAAAAAGATATTAAAGTGATGGGCCAGAACATGTAAGTTCAAGAGCTAAGGCCCTAACCAAGACTCAAGATCATTTAGAATAAACCACCCAAAAACTGACTATAAATTTCAAAAACTTAACCATAGACCTAGTTTACGTTCAACACTTTTCCAGGATTTAGTCATAAACAGTAAATGAATCGAACCGAATTTAATGAAGACTTCCCCCAAAGGCGGCCGAGAGCCTCTCGAAATCAATTTGGCCGTAATCCCTTTATTTCGGCTGTTTACTGCCAGGATAAGGCGAAAAGTAAATAAGCTTGAGATTCTGGAGAAACGTCGCCAAAAACAAAGAATATTTGTGTTTGTACCTACATAATTTGGGAGATATATTGATGTAGCTATTAATATAATGATAACAATTCCTTAAAAGTCTTTATAACAAAACAACTTAACTTCTGAATAGTAACATATACAGAAACGTAAACGCTTCAAACCTCAAAAATAAGAGTGCAAAAACATATCAACTAATGCCAAGTTTTGTTTTGAAAACATGATATTACTGTTAATTATACAGAATAACAGTATTTTACTTGAAATTCAAAAATTGTTGTGTTTAGGTTAAGTTACAGTACCAAACTGAGAAGTGCATTCAGAATAGATAAAAGTTCATCAATGAAACTACACTTATTGCACTTTAAGCCAAAATTTGGAATTGTTTACAAGCGAAATGTAAACAAATAGTAAGATAATATACCAAGAATTTTTGGGCGGAAGGTGAGCTGTGTTTACCTAAATTACTAAGCAGTACGGTATTTTAAACATCAATTCAAAAGATTGTAAGTAAAGAATTTTTCGACCTAAAGACTGATTAATAGTTTACCCATTTATTAAAACCTTTCTCATTTATCCTTTATTTTCAATAATTTACTTATCATAACATAACAGAGACCAATGTAAACAATAAAAAACATCAAAAAACTCTCTACTTGTTGGCATACTCAACACGAAGCGAGTTGTTTGGTGTTACCTTGAAGTTGTTCAGAGCCTTCTTCGCAGCCGTGGCCTCTTCTTCCGAATCGTATTCAACAAAAGCAATGTCTGGTCGTGCCGGTACCAACCGAATATCTTTGAGACCAGGAAAAGCGGCGAAATGAGTTCGAATCAATACTTCTGTCGTGTCGTCAGGTAGATTCTGGACGAACAAAATGTTGTGAGGCTGAGCTGCCGGTGCACCAGCCCTAGTCTTCTTTGGCTGATCGACTAGTCGCTTCTTCTTCTTTGGCACCGCAATATTCTTCCTTTCTCTAAAAATAAGATTCTATTACCTGAAGAAATAGGTAATTTAACTTCTCACAAAATTTCACGTTTCTAGCTACCTTTCTAATGAAGTTATGGCAAGAATTATACTACACTCCATCTTCTTTTTGGAAGATCAATATAAATCCTAAAATTTAAACAAAAACAAAAATTTTATTTACGCTACCTTTCGACATATGTTCCTTTCGCCTTGGCAATCACATCAGAATCCTCTTTGGCGAATTGAATCCTCATTGGTTTGTCATAAAAAGGAAATCCCTGCATCGACCTCAACGCTGTAGCCGCGGCGTTAACTTCTTTAAAGATAATGTGAGATTGTCCTCGCATTTTCAAACTCTTGAACGACATAATGTCGATAATTTGTCCAAATTGCGAGAATATAGCGTACAATGCCTTCTTGAGCTCTAAATTTTGTTTAAATTAACAAAATTGACAAACTTACCATCTTTTTTGACCTTCTCATTGAGATTATTGACGTATAAAGTATGATTGGGCTTGATGTCAGCCATATTTGGTGGAGAAAACTTGAAGAATACGAGGTATGCGCTAAAAAATATAAATAAATTGCAAAAAAGCGCAAATGAAGGAAGGGAGCTCGCGTCCTTGCTTTGAGAGAAGATTTTCGCGAGCTGCGGGCTGCAAACGCATTTTATACTTTGAAACATGTTCACGTTTTTTTTTATTTTTGGAAGTACTATTTTGCAGAGTGTGAACATAAGCTTTTATACATTTTTACGTTTTTTTGGCTTTTTATTATTTTTTTTCATGTTTTATTATTTATATTATCTATGTTACTCATAACGTTCAAAATTTTAAACTTTATGCAAAACTTCTAGAATTCACGTTCTGTCCGGATATACGTTTCCGTTGACGTAAGAACTTATTAATATACCATTACAAAATACAGAGTACGTACTTCTGTATGTTAACCGAAAAGAGAGCATCAACAAGATTAAGTTTTGTCGTCTTTCCGGTCCGCTGACGTTGTTCATGCTATAAAAGGCGTGGAGATGAAGAGATTGGGGTATGGTACCTATTATTGTAATCTCTGCACCGAATATGAGTACGAAAGAAGTGGCGGACCATGGGACAAAGGCTAATGTTATCGTTGCGGTTCAGGCTTCGATTTTGCTTTGTTTTGCCATTGGAAGGTAGGTTACTGTAGTTTTTGGTAAAATACGTCCAGAAATTTGTTTTGGTTTGTACTTCAAATATGAACTTTAATCTTTGTATCAATTTTAAACCAATTTCATTCATTTACAGTAAAGATATACTTAAAAACAGTAAAGATATACCTAAAATAATATTATTTTTAATTTTTTAAAAGCCAAAAAAATTTTTTTTGTAAAAAAAATATTTCAGTATCATGAGCTGGAACGTTGTGATAATAACAATATCTGACCTTCACTTGGCTTTGGGATCAAGGTCGAATACGACTCAAGTTAAGGAAGATACCACTTATTTTCAAAGTGCTGGACTCAAAGTCTTTTATGACCCTGTACAACAAGGAATCTTGTATGCTGGTAAGTATAGTATACAGAATTGTAACCTCGATTTAATAAAAGAAAATTTTAGATTTTAAGGCAGGGAAACTTAAAGTAGTACAGTAAATTATTATAATATAGCACAGTATAGTACTAAGCACTACTACTTGTAAAAAAAGTAAATTTTTTTAAATTTGTGGTATTTAGTGCCTATAAATAGCATTAAAATTTAGAAATTTTTGTTTTTGAGTGCTTAGTACTATATAGGACCGAACAAACAAAAATTTTTTTTGTTTTATAGTGCTATTCTGTACCAGTTAGCATTAAAATATCTAAAAGCTTTAATGTTAGATATTTGTGTTTTACAAGGTGCTATTCAGTACTGAAAACACAAAAATTTAATTTTTAGTACTATATAGTACCAAAAAACCAAAAAAATATTTTTGATGTTATATAGTACCAGCTAGTAATAAAAAACAAAAAAAAGTTTAATATTAGATATTTCTGGTTTTTTAGGTACTATTCGGTACTAAAAACATAAAAATTTTGATTATTTTAATTTGGTACTATTTACTATAATTGGTACTAAATTAACAATAATTTCATATTTGTATAATACTATTCTTTACTATAATCGACACAACTTTGCAGCCCCCCTAGTCAGCGGCCTAATCTTTGCCTATCCCATTCAACGCTGCCTTTGCCAATATCATGCTCGCTTTGTCTACAGTATAATCACAGCTGTCAGTATCGTATCAACAGCTGTTCATCCCTTAATGTTACCTGAAAACTTTTACTTGGTAGTACTTGTAAGACTAGTACAAGGTGTTGTGTTTGCTTTGGTCTTCCCTACCATTGCCTACTTCATAACATACTGGTCGACTTTGGCCGAGAATACGGTGTTTATGAGTATTTTTATGGGAGTAGCACAACTGTCGGGTTTACTGAGTATTCCGTTGAGCAGTTACTTTGTTAAACATTACGGATGGCCATTGGCTTTCTATGCTCATGCTGGAATCACTGGGTTGTTTTGGCTGATATGGACTTTTAATTACCGGTAGGTTTGAAGTTGTATTTGAATTTTAAGATTTGAAAAGTTAAGGTATGTAGGTAAAGTAAGGCTTGGTATAGTAAAAACCAGGGTCCTCAAGCCTTCTAACCGTCACTTTTTTCAGTGAAAACACAGTATTCAGCAGAGCAAACCTAGCTAGAACAAAGCTATCATTCTCAACTATGGCCTACCATCTTCGTCAGACCAATACCTGGGCAGTACTATTTGCCACAGCTGCTAATTGTACTCTAGTAGTGTTTGTAGTCCAATTCTTACAGTTATTCTTAATGTCAGCTCACGGAGTTCGAATGCAAAACGCCGGAGTCATCGTTGGTGGTCTTATAGCTTCGCAGGTAAGACAATATCCGATATATTGGTCATTAAGTAGGGTTGAAATTGAATTTTTATTAATTTTGATAAATTTAAGTTTGAAAATTAATATAACGTATTTTACTGTACTCTACCAAATTTTACATTTTCAGTTTTTTGTAAAAGTCATATCCGGCTTTTTGGTCCAAAAGATGACGTTCATGCCATTATCGTGGCGAATTCGCTTTTTCAATTCCATAGCCTTCTTTGCACCAGCAGCACTATTAGTCTGGGATGCGACAGGGCTGAAGAGTGACCAAGCTAAATTGCTTAGTATTTTATTGGTCTTTGTGGTTGGCGGATTCAATGCCGGAGGGTTTTTGAAATCGCCAGCTTTTATTCAACAAGGCGCTTGGATCGTTGGGGCTGTTCATGTAAGTTTCTATACCATTTTTGGACATCCTTTTTGATAAAAAATGTAAAAATTTGATTATATAAGGTTTTTGTAGAAAACTTTGAATTTTGGACGAAATGTCACAAAGTTATTGGAAAAAAAGACGAAGTGTCACAAAATTATCGGTTTCTATTTTTTTGCCAAAATCAATTTTAAAGTTAATTAGTTGACAGGTATAACTCATAATATATAAATTTAGGCAGTAAACGCTCTTGTAAGTATTACTTTCTCCATGGTCGTACCAATTCTAGCTCCAAACGGCTCATTCCACGAATTTCATTTTTGTTTTGTGATTGTTGCCACAGCACTAACCGTTGGCAATATTTTATTCTGTTTGCTAAGCCGTGCTGGTGAACCTAATCATACTGCAAGTATGCTAACGATCTCAACTATAGCACCGTTTGGAGATTTTTAAAGGAGTTTCGACTCTTTGTCATCGGTAATATAGGTTTGAGGTGCGATATATTGCTTTGTAAAAGTTGGATTGCACTGAAATTTTGTGGGATGTTACATTATACTATGCGTTATATTTGTGCAAAAAATCAAGTCTTGTCTTTAAATTTTGAAAAAGATATGAGCATCAAAGCTATATTATCCATGAAATTTTTGATCTTTTTGATATTTTTAATTTTTTCAACATCTAAAACTTGTCTTTCTGATATCTAATCCATATTATTTTATTCCTTATTAATTTTTTGTTGTAATTAATATAAAACGTCATCTGTTTTGATCCAATTTTAATGCAAACCCGGCTGATATTATGATAGAAGTGTCTTTATTATAATTTAGATTTGAAATGAACATATATACAAAACCATAAGAGAGTAGTAACCGTTGCTATGATATATACGGAATTCTGTTGTGTTTCATTAATATAGACCTGGATATTGGTGTGAAATGTAATGTCAAAATGGCAACATGGATCTTTTCTGGGTTTTGGCTTTTTTCGGCTAAAAACTTAATTTAGGCCTTTTAAAGGTGTTATAAAAGCGTAAAATTTAACTTTTAAACTTGTTTTTGTTACTAATTTCATAAAATTTTAGTTTTCTAAAGAATGAACTTTAAAAAAGATAAAAAATCAAAAATATATTACCCATGGTGCCTATGATAACATTACCAGCAGTTATAACCGAGATTGAGTAAAACCTGAGCAAGAAAGACCATGAATGAGAATTTTAGGTAATTGGACAAAAAAGATTTTTCAATTTCAAAAAAAAAAATTCTTTTGCACGGCGCAATCATTAAATATGACTGCACTGTGCAGATCTTATAGGGTAAAGGTGATAATGCCATTGTTAAGCTGACAAAGTGAAAAAATATTAAAAAAATAAAAAAATCTTACAAAATAAAACAATATTAATATCTAAAAAGCAAAAAGATCAAAGTTTGTACTTAAAAACAATAAAATACAATTTAAAATTACCTAAAACAATATCAATTGATACCTAAAAATATAGAAATGATAAGAAATCTTAATTGATAACCAAGTAAAAGCTCCAATAAAAGATATTGAAGATGATGAAGACTAATGGGAACGCGTATCGACAGTTCTCATCAATCTTGTTGGCCACTCGGCGGCCGCGCAGGTTGCACAGTGCACTTTTCCAGTTTAGGGCGCGGGTTTTGACCTAGAATTGGATGGTTTAGCTTGCTTTTTTAAATTTAGGCAAAACTGGGTTTCATTTTTATCTTTCTATGTAGTTTTGGACCAAAAAACATAGGATTTTTGCAATTAAAAAGGCTTAAAAAAGTCTTGTCTTTTTTTACTATTCAAGCTAATATAAATTAACGACAAAACTTTTGTGCCGCTTTAATATTTACTATTTTGCACTGCCAATACTATAAATAAGCTTTGTGTTGATCGCAATTCTTTCAGACGCCTCATTAATAACACTTTCTTATCAGTAATTTTTCGAAACTTCCTCTTTTGTGACATTTCTCAACTTGACTTATGTCCTTAATTTCTCAAACGTGTATGTTTGTTTGTCGAACGCCCTCAGGCGATAAAAAACGGATTTTCGAATTGCAAAAAGTGATTAAAATCACCTGTCTGGTTGAATTTGCTTTTGACGTAAATGAAAAAGTGAAAAAAGGCCAATGAAGATGAAAAAAGGCCATTGAAAGTGAAAAAAGTGATTCAAAATAAAAAAAAGTGATTAAAAAGTAGTTGAACTGTCAGATCAAGCCGCTTCTTCGCACTTTAATTAGGCGCTAATTGGAATTTAATTTTATTGCATTTTGAAACAAACGTGTCAAGTACAGTATCCGGCTGGTGCTACGAAAAGGCCGGAGTTTTATTTCCTTGTTTTTGAGCTGTAAATTTTGGGTGAGAAAAGGTCGAGTTTAAGGTGTTCTAGCAAAAAACAAGGTCAATTCTAAGGTGTTCTAACAACAGAAAAGGTCAATTTTAAAGTATTCTAACGCACTTAAGAGATCTAAAAGCTTAAGTTTAAAGCACGGCTTATATCTTAAAAAACTAAGTTTTAACTAGCCTAAGTTCACTCAATTTAAGCTTATTTAGCCTATTCTTCAACTAAGCATTGGCTTTAGAAGCCCTGATCTTTCAGGTCTTAGCCTATGAAGCCTAATCCTTAAAAAGGTTGGCGTCAAAGCCTACAAATCCTAAGCCAAAAGCAAAAATTTTAAAATTTGCCAAAAAGGTCAATAAAAGGTCAATTTACCTGATTCCCCAACCTGCTCATAGCCGGCTTCATACTATGTTTCTCTTCTGTCAACTGTAGTGTATCCAGCGAGTTCATCCCAGGATACACTTGATCGTGTAGCCCATTCAGCCTCGCGTCTCCATTCTGATGTCCATACGAATTCAGTTGTTTTAGCATTGGCTCCATGTCCATTGGCATAGGCTGTATCGTGTGTATATCTTGTTCGTCCGGCCTCAACGTCCGGCCGTTCCGCGCTGGCACGGTGGGTGGATTCATGTTTCGGAAGAAGCGATCCCTGGCTTCAGCGTTGTTCTCCTTGACTCGTCTGATTGAGTCGTTTAGGTTGGAAGAGGTGTCAAATAGGGTTGACATCGTTGAATCTACTATAAGATTGGGGGCGTTTGCATTGCCAATACTTAGCTCTTGGTTCTTGGCAAAGTGACATATTGTGAATTCGATCATAACACCGAACACGAACGTCATACACATGCCTAGCCAGAAGTCGATGGCCTGGAAATGATTTTTTTAACGTAGGATAAGTTAAAGTAATGTAGGGTATGGTAAGTTAGGGTAGGATAAAGTACAAAAGAGTACGTTAAGTTAGGGTAGGGTAGAATGGGGTATATTATGGCAGTGTAGAGTAAGGTAGGGCTTATTTTTCAAATCTTACCTTCATATAAGACACTTCTGGCAATGCCAACTTGACAGCATTGGCTTGTGTGGCTATTGTGAGCAGCTGAAACACAGAATGCCAAATATACTTTGTTATTAAAGTAGTAATTCAAAATTTTGAAATTTCTAAACCACAACTCTACAAACCTCAATCTTCCCAAAACTTACTGTAGTAATGCTCAACGACACCCTAGCAGGAGCTGAGTCAATATCAAGCCAGAAGTTGAACCATGATATCACTACAATCAATGCCGTAGGTACATATGTTTGTATAATGTGATGCATCATCTCTCTTTCCACGTAGAATACTGCTGTCATACAACTCCACTTTCCTGTAGCGTATGTGCCATCACATGTACCCGTTTTAATATCAACCAACCTCATATCTGGCATTCTGATACCGGCAGCTCGGTCGATTGGAGGGTCGATTGAAGTTGACCAAAGTAGACGGACTTGGGATTCTGGATAGGCATCTGGAATGGGGTATGATGAAGATAAGGGATTGTATTGAAAGGGCTAGGCCTCTGGGCTAGAGCTCTGAGCTAGGGCTCTGGGCTAGGGCTCTGGGCTCCGTGCTAGGGATCTGGGCTAGGGCTAGGTAAGCCATAAAACAAAGTTCTTTCAAAATAGACTTACATGACAATATCCTGAGGTTACATTGCTGCTCATCCAGTGGGTATTTCCTACAATATATTATGATATACTACAATATATCAGCTTTTTTAGTGATTTTTCAACTTTTTTTTAAAATTTTAAATAGAAAACCGACTGAACAAGATAAAAATGAATAGAATAACTCACCATAAGTCCATCATACAAATAGCGATAAGTGAAATACGACAGTCGTACCAAACATGACCGTCCGGATAAACCCATACCAAAAAGTTGTCCTCTGTTATGGAATGAAAACTCGCGTATCTAGCTGAAAAGTTATTTAAATTTTATTGAAAATCGAAAAATACGTTGAGAATGTGCAGTACAAATTCATTTTTATACCTATTTAGAGAGGTAGCTTCCTAAGAAATCAGAGATTTCAAAAAATTATATTATCCATGAGGCCTATGACACGTTAGTTGACTTTTATAAACAAAACTAATCAAAACTAAGCAAACTCTGGGTAAAAAGGCCAAAAATTGGAGTTTTAGGTAATATTCGTCTAAAAAATTTAAAAAAAATTTTTGAGAATAAACCAGCCGGACAGTAGGGGTGGAAAGGTTCGAACAATAATTATAAAACTCACCATTAGCAAAATACGCATCAGGATGCCACATTTTCTTGAAGATATTCTTGTCTCGTATTAACATTGGTCCACTTTCATTGTGTGCCAGTCGTGGGTCGTCCCATTCCTATAATTTTTCAAATTTTAAATTAAAAAAAATTATTTTGCAAGGATAAAGCATGGTGGGCAGAGCAAAACTAACAAGAAATAAGGCTAAAGCAAGGGTAAAGCAAGAATAGAGCACGGATTGGAAAAGGGTAGTGCAAGAGTAGGGTAAAAGCAGGACAAGAGTAGAGTAAGGAAGGATAAGGTAGAGCATGAAAATTTTAAAATAAAATTAAAAAAATTTCTAAAAATGTAAAAAACTGCCATGCCCACCTGATAAAAGTACATATCCAGATGATAATCCATGGTTTGAGCCGAGAAACTCGAAATACCTTCGATATACATTGACATACTAACATTCGTCGCCGTGCCCTCGTACTGTGTTGGCGTGGCGTAGCGATTGTAGCGATCGATATCGTCTAGCATTTTGACGAAATCTCGAGTCAATGGAAAGAACTCGACGTCTTCCGCTCTGAGGGCAGCAATCAACAACAACAAAAGCAACCACAGCATCACCCTTTCGATAGGTTTAGTAGACTATCATTACTGTCGAGGGCAGGGGGTTATAGTGATGTCATTTGAGTAGTAGATGAGCTGTTGATTTGAAGTCTGGGTATAGGATTGGCAGCAAAACTTGTAGTGTAGTAGTGTATTATTGGCTGCTTTGATGAAAGTTGAGATACCTGTATGCTAAGGTAGGTTCTGCAATTTTAAATATATTTTTTTGAATCACGGGTGGGATTAGAATTGGAGATATATAATAGCTAGAGATAAGGAGATTGCGATAAAAAACACGTAAAACTACAAAGAAAAACGCAAAGTAAATGACCACGGTAGAAAAAAAGTGAATATAAAAAAATTCAGAGAAACGCCATCATATAGGGTGCGCCAAAAGTTCTGTTACAAAACTTTACCGGCCGTTTTCTCTATGTTGCGGTTAAGCGGTTGAACTGTTTAAAATTTTTTACTTTAGCTTATTCTCCGTGTTTTTTTATTGTATAATCATGTAAAAGACACTTCTATAACAAAATTTCTTTATAATAAATGTAAGACACCCTTCCAAAAATCAAAAAAAAAATTTAAACCAGTCTATCAAACCAAGCAAAATAAAAAAGCCTTCATAACATAGCTGTTTATTGCCCAAATTACTGAGATGATTAATATAGCCAGGAAAGAAAAATATTTTTTTTATACTCGGCAAGCAAATGCGTATAATACTAAAGACGGAAGTTGTATTATCTTCTTCATAAATAAGAAAGAAGTAATATTGTGCTTATTTGCTTATTATCAGTACTGTTAAGATTGTAAGTCTATCATAAATATATTGTAATTAGCTTTGGCGGAAGTAATCTTCTTTATGTCTGCTATAAGGCTTCTTATAATCATGATGACGGTAGTGAGGGTCTGGTTTGTAGGGTAGTGTAAGATAAAATAAGATACGGTGGGGTAAAGTAGAGTAGAAAAAGTTAGGGTAGAACTGGGGTAAGCCTAGACTAGGGCTATGGTGGGGTAGGACATGGGTGGAGCACAGTTAAGGCAAGGATAGAACAAAAGTTTTCTTTTGAAAAAAGTTGTAAGGCTTACAAAATTTTTAAAAAATTAAAAAAAATTTTTACCACTCCCCCTTCCTCAAAAAAAACAAAAGCACTGCTCGTCACTGCTCACAGTAATAAAATATTCCCAGTAAAAACCCAAAAGTAGGCTCTAATAAGTTTTGGTCAGCGTGCAAATTCACGCTTGGACGCCGTGTCGAGTGGGAGAATTAGCACGGTAGAAAGAAATCCTGAAAGGATAATGTGTAAAATTTGAATTGTAAATGCGATGTTGCTATACGTGGAAACAAGGTCAAAGAGTCGAAATAAAAAACTACATAGAAGCATGAAGGAAGAGGGTTATTTTTAGAGTCATTAATTTGATTTGGATAGGGTAGAATATAATAGAGTAAAGTAAGGTATAACAGGGTTGCACGAAATTGTGGAAGAGGTAATGCCCGACATGAGCAAAGTCATAAAGGTAGAGAAAGGCCATGTTCAAGGTAACGGAAGGCATAATTAGGTAACGATAGGAAGGGTAAAGCAAAATAAAGCAAGATAGAAATGGTAGGCTAGGTCGAGGTAGGGTAGGATAGGGTAGGGTAGAATAGGGTAGGGTAGGGTAGGATCGGGTAGGGTAGGGTAGGGTAGGGTAGGGTAGGGTAGGGTAGGGTAGGGTAGGGTAGGGTAGGGTAGGGTAGGGTAAGCTAAGGTAGGATAATTTAAGATCAGGTAACATAAGGTAATGTAGTACTATTACTATTCAAAACCCCCTACTCCAAGGTGAAAACTCTAAATCAAAGTTTTAACAAATCGAATCGAATAACAATATTTTTTCCGAATCAAACGCCCCGAGGCGGGGTTTTGTTGTTAATTGGCACAAGCAATTTAATGGCCTTTCAGGTTAAAGCGTCGTTAAACATGGGCTTTCAGGAAGAGTTAAGTAGTGGGTCATAAGTCCCCGGAACAGCTCGTAAAAGTAGATGACGCTGAGTTGGGGGTGGATTTTGGACATTTTGGGCCCTATTTAGTACCAAAATAGGTTTAGAAACTTGGGGTTTAGAAACCAGAAATAATTTTTTTTTAAATTTTAAATAATGAAAAAAAAATTCTGGCCAAAAATTCAAAAAGTGCAAAAAAATTTTTTTAGGTATTAAAATGAGTGACAGTTTTTATAACCGTATGAAATTAACAAAGCATCAGACGTTCCAAGAAGTCTCGTCATATAGCAAACCCAATGGCCCATAAATCCCTACTTATGTCTTTTCAGTGTTCAAACTTCAAAACGAACCGTTTTAAACACAAAAAAATGACATTTTAAAAATTTAACGAGTTCTAAATTAGTCGTAAAATTGTGTTTTAACATTCTTGAATTTAACGAAGGTAAGTGCTGTAGTGTAGGCTTATTATGGTACCACACTAAAGAGGTAATGCTGAGATAGGGTTAAAAAAGAGCTAGTTTAAAGTTGGTGTAGACCTAGAGCTAAAGCTTAATTGAAGCTAGAATAAAGCTAAAGTAGGGTTGAACATGAAACTAACATAAGGCTAGGGTAACCCTAAAGCGAAGGCTAGAACAAAGCTGAAGGAAGGCTAGGGCTAAAGCTAGAATAAGGTTGAGCTAAGGTCATGGCTAAGGCTATAAGGCTAGGGTAGGACTAGGTTTAAAGCAAAAAGAATACGGCTAAAGTAAGGTTAGAGCAAAGACTAAAATACGGCTGGGGTAGAGCTATGGCTACGGATAGAATAAGGTTAGGATAGGGGCTAATCTTTGAAAGACCAAAACCATTAAAACCTCCTCTCCACACTCCCCAAATGTAATACATAACTCAAACCAAACGAATACAAACCAAAGTTTCGATGCCATGATCTATCTTCAATTGCGACGGCCGACAAAAATCACTTATGTCCACACCTGTTCGGCCGCTGACACGAATATAACAAGCAAAAAACGATAGAAACATGTCACTTAAAGTGGAAGGAACTAACATTTCTAACACGTACTTTTGTTTTTACTTCGACGTACTTTTGGGTACAGACTGATGAACTTGAGGTGGTTATAGGGTAGGATTGGAGTAGGAATAAGGAAAGGTTAAGGTATAGCAAAGACCGGAATAAGATGGAGCTAAAGCAGGGCTAGCGTATGGATAAGGTAAGGCATGAATAAAGGCAGAAGTAGATTAAGGCACAAGGTTGACTTAGTTAGAGCTTAAGTAGAGCTATGATAAGGCTGGGTACGGAAGGTAATGATGTTTAAGAAAGAGCTGAAGCTAAGATGAAGTCAAAGTAAGTTTAGAGTAAGACCTGACTACAGGAGCTAACTACATGAACTTAAAGTGCCAAAAATAAGTCTTTTTGCCACATTTTTAATATTATAATACTATAAACAACATGTTCAGGTGCAAAAGCGCTATAAAAATTTTGTGCAGTTGTACCACGAAAGTGCAATAAAATTACAAAAAATTATACTATTTTAGAAGTAAGAATGTATATTGCAATAGCAAAATCATAAAACAACTCAAGAGGCTATTTACTATTGGCAATATATAATAGCAAAAGCTTAAGATTTTGTTACAAAACTTTTTCATAAATTTGTGACAAAAACAAACTTAATCCGGATTTACTGTAGTAATTAGATAAATATGATAGATCTCTGAAATGATTCAAAGAATGTAACCACTTATAAGCAAAAAGTAGACAGTAATAAAATTATTGCAGAAAAGGCGTGAAAATAACTAATCACTTTACAAACAACAGTAATACAATAAGATAAATCAAATTAACTAATGTCAAGATTAAAAAGCTAACCAGTTTTAGCACTAATAAGTGACTGTACAAATACAACTTTAGTAATGGTGTGACTGTTAACACTGTTAGCTAAAATAGTAAAAAAACACTTATTATAAACTGGCCTGTAAAAGAAAGCCGTCAGACCCAAATTTTCGACCCGGTCTACACAAACCAACCCGAACTGTCACCTTTAAAAGTTTCTTTGGCCAGGGCCAACTCGAAGCTAGGTTAGTTCTTGTGGGCTCTCTTTCAGGTCTAGTTAGGACTAAAACTAAGGTAATTCTAAGGCGGTCCTCAGGCTTGCATGTGCCTTCATTTGCTTTAGGGCCAATTCTACTAGGTGTCTTTTCAGGTCTAACTAAAATAACCGTTAACATTATAAAAATTAAAAAACTAGCCTTTATTGAAAATTTAAGTGAACGTTACCTTAGTAGTCAAAATACTACACAAATTTTATCAAACATAATATTGTTGGTCTACTCCAGGGTAACAAATCTGAATAACAAGTAACAAACTAGAGTCCAAGACATTTTTTGCACGGAAATGTCTATAAAGCCGTATTATACCTTCTCTATAATCGGTGAGCTCAAAATTGGTTTTCTGAATTCTATTGTTAGGCTTTTATGATATCATAGTAGCTATTACCACCCTCACATAAAACATATGCTCGAAATGAAACAATGAGTAACTTTTTTTATATTATATTCCATAAAATAACTTATTTTTGATTACTAATGTTAATCATCAATTATGAGATGGATATTTGAACCCACTTAAGTTTTAATTATTACCTAATTATCTGCACCCCTACGCTTGCCACCTTCTATTTTTTTCACCGCCCTGCCCATAGTAACCTCAATATAAATGTAACAACATACATAACATCACCTTACTTTTTAATTGAAAAATCTGAAAATGACAATTTGCGCCTACTTTCCCCACACAAACTCCCTGAGGGCTTTAAATATTATTGAAAATGTTCTGACCGACCAATTTTAATCAAACCGCCGCCTAAGGGCATTCGTATAAAAGTATCAAACATTTTGCAAAACTTTGACGAGTTTAGATAATACTGTTTTAAAATAGATGTAGAGTACGGTAGTACTGTCACAAGTTTGATAGGTTTGATGATGAGTTACAGTGTTATGTCAGTAGAGAAAGTAAAATGAAAACATTGAAATCTGTATTAACATTCCTTGCCTTGCCTTGCCTTGCCTTGCCTTGCCTTGCCTTGCCTTGCCTTGCCTTGCCTTGCCTTGCCTTGCCTTGCCTTGCCTTGCCTTGCCTTGCCTTACTCTCTATCAACCGTGCCCTATGACTGCTCTACCTTTGCTCTATCTTATTTCCTTGCTCTTTTTTATCTTACGTTATCTTACTCAAGCCTAGTCTATCGTACTTAGCCTTAGCCTACCCTTAGCGAACCTAGTCCTTACTTTACCATATCTAACGCACCTTACTGTACACATCTTTACCTTTAGCATTACCTATACTCACTTCACGTGCAAGCACACATATTTGTTTTTCAAACACTTCCTACACTAAGAATTTTCAAAGAGATGACAAACCTATTTATTATCTTTGCTTATCCTGAATAGTATCGTCAACAGTATCATAGCAACTAAACTTAACATCACGTGGCGGATCCTATTTTAAAACTTTTTTTTGTTTTAACCCACTTTCTTCAACCCCCCCCCCTTCTAAACTTAAACAATGTTTGCGTTTAACTAAGTTAAGGCCTAATCGAATATTCTTAGTTAACAACGTATCCTTCGCTTTCCATGGTGATAGGGATTAGGCAGATGCTGCAGACTGCAAATCCCACCCAAAAATATTTCAAGAAGGTGGTAATCAGTTATGCAGGAAAGACGGTCACTTCAATAAACAACTCTTTGAACTCTCCTACGTAATTGGCATGGGTTTTTATTAGTACACGCCATGTTTTTGAAGAGTACACAAGAGTTACTTTCAATTGATTTTATTATTTTATGCAGTGACACAGCTTTGTAACTGATACTATGAAGAAGTCAATGAATATGTCATGGCAAACAGTTAACAAGTAAGAATAAAACAGCAAGATAGAGTAAAAGAAGAAGGAAATGAAGCATAGTAAGATACAATGGAGCAAGATAAAAACGATAGTTAAATTTAAAAATTTTTAAATGTTAGCATTAGACTAAGAGGGGCTTAGTCTAATGCTAAGGATAATTCTAAAACAAAAGCAAACTTAAACTAAGGAAAAATGTGGTCTAATGCTAGGGCTAAGGCTAAGACTAAGGCTAAGCACAAGCTCAAACTCAAATCAAAAGCTAGTGTTTTTCTTCTGTCATACTACAAGTAAAAAAGACTTATTATCTAAATTATATTAGATATCATTGTTTAAACAAGTACTCCCCAAATAGAATTATAAATGTTAATGCTCAGGTCTTGTGGATGTAAAATTATAAATTTAAATTAAAGGTTAAAAAAATAGTTTTTCAGAAAAGTAAAAGAATTAAAAGATTATTGAAACATAAAATTTATGTAAATGTTGGAAAGGAGAAACTAATGATTGGGAAAAAATAAAATGTGCTCAAACTTGTGCTAGTGAGAAAAAAGTAGATGTTTTTTAGGATTAGAAAATATTTCAGGAAGTGTCTTTATTCTCTAATTTTTTACTGTATTATAAGTGTTATCAGCAGGACAAGAAAAGAATACACTCGTTTTTTTTGAAAATATTTGAATTTGGTACGACTAGACATAAATCAGGCGTACCGAGTCTAGTTTTTAGTCCGGCTCCTTTCAAATAGAATTTAGTTCGGCTGAGTCTGTAAAGAGGCTGAGCCTTGGTTTAGACGCCAACTTAAGCCCCTGTGGCCTTGGTTTAAGTCCAGGATCTGGAGTCTGACACCCAGGCCCAACCTCTTTTCAATTTGCTTTGGGTCGGTTCAAGTCTAGGTCTTCTATGTAGCAAAAAGCTTACAAGAAGATCAACAGGTCCTCTAAAAAAAAGAAAAACAAATTTTAACTCCTATCCTCCCCCCCCTTAAACAACATAATTCATCTTTCCTCAAGTTTAAAAATTATTTAAATTTACTTTTTAAAAGTCCCTAAAACTACTATTCAACTTTGACCTTTCCCCAAATTGCACTTTTCCTACAGTGTTTCCGACCTATTCCCGAAACTTTTTTCCACTCAGAACGTTCAGGCGTCTCTCTTTTCCTGCCGTTCCAATTCGAAAAAAAAGCAGTCAAATTCGGTTTCAACTCATAATTAAGTCAGTTTGGGAAGTTTGAAACAGAGCCATACAAAATAATCGAATTTGGCCTTCTCCACTTAAAACAGCACGCTCTTGTGCTTATCGTTCCTTGCTTCTGTTGCAGAATGGAATTCACGGTAAGAAGTAGAAAGAAGGAGGGGGAATAGAAGGAGAATTATAAGTACAAATGAGCAGAAAAATGCTTGAAAGGAATGTGAAGAATAGTGAAGACAACTTTAAATTTTCATAAAGTTTTAAAAAAAATAAAAAAATAAAAAAAAAAACAAAATAAAATTTCAAAAATTTAAAAAAAATTATTAAAAAAACTTTTTCAAATAAAATTTAGTCATCTACATTGCTAATTTTAAATAAAAAAAGTATCTTTGTCTCTATACCCATACCAAAACTTTTAAAAAATTACTAACCTACCATACCCTAGCTTATAGATAATAAGACAGTTCCGGTCCTAAAACCAAAATCGAAACCGCGACCATAAATTTTTTGACCTTATTAGACCAATTTGAAAATGAATTTTTAATGGAACGGCCCCATGCACCGGTAGACAGCCACCTCTTTTCAAGCTCTACAATAGTCTTATCCTAGCGCTACCGTAGCTCTACCTAAGCTCTACTTTAGCTCTATACCAAGTTTATCTGACTTTAACTTTACATTAAATGTTGTTTCAGCCCTACCTTATCTCTGCTCTACTCTCTACTATACAGTGCTTCAAAAAACGTTTATGCCAAAAAATTGTAAACTACGATCTGCTGTAAGTTGATTTAAAAACTTTGTATTATCATTTTTTTTCAAAAAAAATGCTAAGGGACATGCTGGATTACTTACGAAAAGACAATCAGTAATCCTCTATATGTCAGAAAAAGTTGTCAGAAGTAGTTTACACTTACGTTGACATCAGATATTTTATTATTATATTGTCTTAAAAGCAACAAAAATGTTTTATTACCCTCATTTGCAAAATTTTTTAAAAGATTTCTTTAATTTTAAAAAAATTCACACTCAATCTAAAAATGACTCTCCCCTCCCCAACCCTAATCTTTGCCTCCCAAAACAATATCTCATCCTGTAATTTTAGAATTCACCTCCCCTCTCCCCCACACCAAAAAAGAACAGCAAAGGAACAAACGACATACCGTTCCCTCGCCAACACTTTCAAGTGGAACGTCCCCCTGCTGAGTGCAACAACAACAAGAAAAGACACAAATTTGATTTGGAGTATTCAAAAAGGAACGTTTATCTGGAGGTGATTTATGATAACAAGATTTCAAATTGTTTTCGATTTTAAAATATGTATAGACATTGTGGTTGCGGAAGAAAAATTTTGGTATTACCAGGAACGGTAAATACAAAACGTCACTTTTTAATATAAAACTAGTGCTAGCCCTAGCTCTAGCCCTAGCCTTAGCCATAACTCTAGCTCTAGCTCTAGCTCTAGCTCTAGCTCTAGCTTTAGCTCTAGCTCTAGCTTTAGCTCTAGTTCTAGCTCTAGCTCTAGCTCTAGCTCTAGCTCTAGCTCTAGCTTTAGCTCTAGTTCTAGCTCTAGCTCTAGCTTTAGCTGTATGCCTTAGCCTTTCTTTATCCAACCTCGCTTTGTCTCATAACAACAGATAATTCAACGTATTTTACAGTAATCCCCACCCATAACCTAATCTAACCTTCTGAAAAGAACTGAAAGTAAAAGGTCATAAATCTTTCCGCAAATTGTAAAACTTTTGAATAGACTTAAGAAAACCGCGCCCTCCGGCTATTCAAGCCCAATTTAGACCAAGTCGGTGGTCTGAACAACAGTTTTTTAATTTAAATTCTATTGTTTTTAAATGCCGCAAGGCTTGAAAATCATATAATACTATCATTTTAGTGGCAAAAAGATTGAAATAAAAATCTAAGAAAAATTTTCTAATTTTTTAAAATTTTAAAAATCGTATGTGCTTGTTTTGTTATTGTGAACCTAATGTAAAATATAAGGCGGAAAAAGCAGATTAACTACAGTTTTTGAGACATGCTTATGTTGTAGACAACAACTTCCTCCGCCTCTAAACCGAACGGAAGCTTCTCGCACTCAGCTAGAAACTGAAACTGGAACTATTATACTATATCTTTTTTACCTAATAACTCTTATTTAAAAAAAAACTTGCTGAAAAAAACTTTTTCTGGTCTACCCTTTTAAGACCATTTTTAACCCGCCCTTAAAAATATAATTTAAGCTACCCCGCTACCTTTTTCTTGCTTTTTTACAGTTTTTATTAAGTGTCGGTAATGCTATTTGTACTCTATCTTACCTTTTTCTTGTTCTATCCTAGCTTTACCGTTGTCCTAACTTGGCCTTACCTTGGTCCTCGTTTTACCTGACTTTTGTTCTAATCTTCCCCTACCCTTGCCTTACCCTTGCCCTATCCTTGCTACACATTTGCAATTTCCTTGCTCTATCCTTAATTTACTCTTGCCTTACCTTCGTCTTACCCTCGTCCTACCCTAGCCTTGTCTTGCTTTACTCTTGCCCTTCCCTTGCCTCACATTTATCCAACTCTTGTTCTACCCTTGATTTGTTCACACTAACCCTATCTTCGCGGTAGCCTCGTTATTTAAAATTATTTTATTATATCAAAAATTAAATTTCAATCTTTAAAAATCATAAAATTATATAATTTTGCGAAACAGACCTCTCAGCCAAACCATTTTTACTCCCTAGCCAAACCATTTTAGAGTAGTAGCCATAGTTGTCATAGCATGAAAAAAAAAGATGATTAGTGAGACGATAGATCGAAGAAGTGATAAAGGGGAGATAACCCAGCAAAGGCGGTTAAATTAATGGGACAATGAGTAAATAAAGTCATAAAATGTGATGTAGACAGTAAAGATTACTCAAAATCAAAGAATAAACGTCATTTTAAAGATATACTACAATATAAAAGTCGTCCATGCAAAGTCAAATTATAATAGATATGCCAAATACCCTTTAACCTAGACTTACTCTAGTTCAGCCTAGACATAACAAAGTGTTAGACACTGTTGATAAAATTTTAAAAATGAATGCAATAGAAACGAAAGCCTTATGAATTATTAAGTATTTGTAACATTGTTATACTCATCCCTTTTTGACCTCTAACAATTGCTTTTTAGGTTTTTTGTTACACATAGAGTATTTGAATTAAGTCTGCACAAGCAAAGAAGATATGATAGCGATAAGATAGGATTAGGCTTGAATGGGATAGGGCTAGAGAAAGGCTAGCGTAAGACTAATGTAAGGTAAAGCTCGGATGGAGTATAACAAAGCAGAGTATGGTAGAGCCTGGTAGAGCAGGGTATGGAAACGTATTGCAAGGTAGAGTAAGGCAGGGCTAAAGTATTGCTAGAGTTAGAGTAGACTAGGACTAGGCTCTGAGCTAGGGCTCTGGGCTAGGGTTCTGGGCTAGGGCTCTGAGCTAGAGCTCTGGGCTAGGGCTCTGGGCTAGGGCTAGGGGAGAGTAATAAAACACACATCTAAAACCTATAAGACTAAATATATTCTCATCCCATGAAGTCATGAGTTATTATATATAATTAACAAAGTTTTGTCATTACTCATGTTTCTAAAACCAACTTCCAACAAAACAAAATTCTAAAAATTAACAGACAAAAGCTTTCAAGAATGTTTGCAAATGTTCAAAAGGAACTTCCCTATTATGTTTTATAACATAACTTTGCAAAAACTTCATAATGACATGTTTAAATAAGCCTGACAAATCGTTTATTAGCTCGGAGGTATGCAACCCATAAAGATATAAAGGTTTATGCATCAAAGTATAAAAATTGTCATTTTTCTATACTTCACTTTACCCTACCGTACCATATCATACCTATAGTATCCTATCGTAGCATTACGTACTATGCTATAGACATAAACTGTACTTAAGCATAACATAGTTTAAGGTCCTACAGAATATAAGAAAAGGTGATTATGATAAAAACCAAGCCCTACCCGACTTCCTATTCCCACTTCAGCACGGCTCATGGCATTTAAAAGTAAAAGAATTACCCTTGCCCTACCCTTGCCTTATTCTTGCCCCACGCTAGCCCAAACCTTGCCCTACCCTTGCCTCACTCTTGCCTTACTCTTGCCCTACTCTTGCCCTGCCTTGCCCAAGCCTTTCCCTACCCTTTTCCTTTCTTACCCTACCCCTGCCTTACCCTTGCCCCACTCTTGCCCTACTCATGCCCTATCCTTGCCCCACCCTTGCCTGTATAAAACTAAAAATATATTTTTAAAAAACAAAAAAATTCAAAAAGTTTTAATTAAAATAATGTTAGCATTAGACATGCACATAATGTTGAAACACAATGAAGCTGAAGCACTTGTTTTCACGTACTTTAAGTGTTCACAATATAAAAAAATGATGTGGAACTTGTAGTAGATAAGCTTTTGCAACAACCATTTTTTAAAAACTTTGCTAAAAACTGGCGGTAATGTAAATTACAGATGACTTTTGTTATAGTCAACCATAGCATTATGACAAGATTCTTTTTCATGTAAAATACCATTGCCTTTTGTTATAGCCAATTTTACCACATACAAAACAGTCTTTTGTAATGTAAAATACGATTTAAAAAAGTAGCATCTTAATTTTTTATAAAAATAGAGTGACATTACGTAGGGAACCCAATGCAAATTTAATAGACAACATTAGAAAAACATTTATTGGTGTTCTAAATTTAAAATTAAACTGTTTTTTCAAAAAAATTTAACCTTACAGTAAAATCTTTTTTTTAAAAAAATTAAAATTTTTCTCCCCCCCCCCATGTTTTTGTTCTAAAATTGCCAGCTCGACCTCGCTTTAGCGACTAGACATGGGAAACAGGCCGGGCCAGGCCCAATTTTCAGACCCGGCCCGACCGAAATTTTGGTCAGGCTCAACCCAGGCCAAAATTTTTTTACGTGAAAACGGGCCGGGCCCGGCTTATTTTTCAGGCCCGGCCCTGGCGAATTTTGGTCAGGTCTGACCCGACCCGTTTCTCCTGTCTATTAGCAACCATGGTCAGCGAATGAAAAACTCATTCCTATATATCTACCCCACCCTATACTATGCTACCCTACCCTTAGCTTTAAACAAAAATAATTTTACCCTGCCTTATTTTACTATATTCTACTTTATGTTACCTTATTTTGTGCTGCGGTAACTTTATTATTATCTTCACCCCAATATCAAAGTAAAACAAATCTGATATTAAAGTTGAGTAAAAATCTTTCAGTATAATATAAAAAACGTTGGTAAACCCAGTAAGGTAACACAAAGTTTTTATTTTATTTGCCAATGACAAAAAATCTCAATTTGAAATAAAAAAAATTTTTTTAAATTTTAAAAAAGTTCTCAAAAAACAAAAATTCAAGTCAAAAGCCAACCTCTTTTACCCATGCCAACCCCCACTTTTCCAACCCTTCCCTACGTATACCGTAACCTAAGACGGGCTGACATCAAGTTGACGAAACCCGATGTTCCAAAGTCCACAAACAAAATAATTTGAGCCAAAACATTTCCATCAAGAAATAATCTTTGTGTCCCGAGGAGAAAAGCCCCGCGGGCTTCCGGCAGATGAACACCGAAGTCGACAAGTCCGCCGGTTAGGGTTACACCAAACTCTCGGCCCTTTTTGCTCCACTGGTTCGAGAGCCCAATCTTTCCGAGTTTCAAAGCCCTGCAGACATATGCAAATTAAACCGTTTTTTGCGATTCGCCGGAAGTGGATCCGGAATTGGATTAAGAGTACAGGCTTATAAACGGATAATTGATTCAATTATTCTAATAGGTCGATCGATAAAGAACGGTTGGTTTTAAAGGTCCAAAAAATGTCTTTGCGTAACGTTGGTGTTCTGAGTAGAGCTGAAGGATCTCCTCCGCCTCTAGAACTGCAAAGTAGGCCGACTAGGCCAAGCCAAAGAAACTTTGAAAGGGGCCGAGCTAAAGCTGCACATGTATGTAAGAGAGCCGGATTCCAAACCGAGGCCCGACCCGGCCTATTTACAAATTTAGTTTTGTGTCAAAGATTTGGCAATTTCAACATTCCTTTTTTTTGCAGAAAATCAGAGCAAATCGATGCCAAATTGGCAAATTCTTTGTTAAATCGAATTTGACCACACCTGCTTACGTTATCTAGAAATAACTTTTTTTCGAAATTTCTTGATTTTCGGCTCTTTTTGCGATAGAACACCAACAGATTTCAGTTCGTATTTTACAAACTTTTTATAAAAATTTTAAAAATTTCAAAATTCTATTACAAAATCGCTCAAACTGGAAGTAGAAAAACACCTTATAAATGTAATAAACAGCTCTAGACTACAGTAATTACTCTGATAAGAAATATTGTTGATCACTATTCGTAACATGACTAATCATCATTTTACAACACCAAGGACCATATCAATACCTCTAGGCAATCCTTGGCTTGATTTTTGACAGCATTATAGTTATGATTTAACCCCAAAGACAAAGTTTAACAATAGTTTTTATGAACAAATGACATTGAAATAGACAGAGTAAACTGAAATTGAGTTGAAAGTTTAAAAAAGACAATCAATCATAATTTACAACATGTTTTCAGATAATAAACGTCTGAGTTATTACTATAGGAAATTGGTTATGACTTTGTATATATAATTAGAAATTGTACTATTTTTAGAAGGACAGGAAGACCTTACCCAAGATTTTTTTTGTTAAGAGCTTCCCTCTCTTCAACACCCGCATTGTACAAAAAACATTTTTACCCCTCCCTTGTTTTAGAGATTACACATAAAGAAAAGTCACTTTTTTTCCACTCTCCCTCCCCCCCCAATTTTGTAGAGCTACTGTAACCTTTGCCGGGAGCGGGACTTTTCTATAAATTAAAAAAATACCAACCCACGCCCATAACCTTAAAATCTTAAAAACCATGCCAATTCTTACTACAAAACCAATTTTCCGCCGAGTTAAGCCTGAAAAACCAAGTCAAACTCGACATTCTCGTACTTAAGTTTTGGAAACTTCCCAGCACGTGCAAGTACGTGAAACAACTTTAAAACAAAACGCCGGAAGCGGCGGCCAAAAAACGCGGGATTTTCGAAAAAATTCGATTTTAAAAACGTACTTTCACCTGAATATAAACATAAGCAACATAAACATGGCAAAGTAAATACTTTGCTCAGTTTTGGAAGACTGCAGCTGGAGTACGAATAGAACAATTTTACTCTGTGGACTAAAACCATAGGCTTGGTAGGTAAATTTTGTTTGGGAAAACCAGTTATAATTTTTTTATTCAGGCCTGTAAGTCTCTTTCAAAATTTTTAAAAATTCTGGAATTAGTGAGAAAAGATAAAAAATTACTAGAAAAAGTGAAAAATTGTAGAGATATTGGTATACAAGCAATCGTTTTAGTATGATAGACAAGGAATCGGACCAATGTGCCATTATAATCAGGGTATAACACTATTCACGCAAGTTTTTATAGGAGTTCTGTTACAAAAGACGGCCAGAAAGCTGACATTATAAAGAGATTGTCATACAATCGAGGGCAATAATAAAGAGGTTTTACTGTATAGAATAGGCAAAAATCGGCCAAATATATAAAAAAAAAAAACATTTAAAAAATATTAAAAAGACAAAAAATAGTCACAAAGTTATAAAAAAATGTTAAAAACGGTCAAAAAGTGATAAGAAAGATTTACAAACACAGTCGACTATAACTATTATAAACAAAAGTCAAAAACGGGCTAATATTAACCAGAAACGTTTAAAAAACAACCAAAAAATTAAAAACACAATAACTAAACATGCCATTTTGTATTGTTCATGTTATAAAACATACATAACAAGCAATTTTAAATTCAAAATGCAAAATCAGACAAAAGACTACACTTTAGAACGGCGAAACCTTTAGAATATTTATTTGAAAAGCTCAAAAAATTAAAATTTCTATGGAAATTTGACTTTTTTCTGGCATTTCGGGTCGTACCACTTTTATTTGTTTGTGTTTTTATTATGTTCTGACAAAAAGCAGAACAAAGCATTATAGTACTCAAGGTAAAGCTGCAATATCGTTATGTTTTGACAAATAAACGTCATAGTACTGAAGGTGCCGGCACTGTTACTTTTAATCGTTATGTTTTTACATAAAACGTCTTAGTACTGACGGTACTGTTATAGTATTGCTATGTTTTGGCAAAAAAAGCAGAACAAGAAGCTTAGAGCACTGAAGGTACCGTCATAGTATTGGTACGCTTTAACAAAATAACGTCATAGTACTGAAGATAATATTACAGTACTGTTGTATTCTGACAAACGACAGAACAAAAAGTTATAGTACTACGGTTACTGTCAAGGTACCTTTGTCTTTCTTATCCAACTCAAAATACAATCAGAAAAGCAAATTTGAAACAAGTAGTAAACATCATTTGAATCTGGATAAAAATTGAATTTCCCGACGTAAAGAGGCTACTTTGAGGGTATAGTAATGGTCAGTTTTGAAGTCTTGTCAGGAAGAGAGTTCTCAAAAAGGCCCTTTTTAGACTCTACGTAACTTTGTTTGAAAGTCATTTTATAACGTCAAAACGTCAGGAAATAAGTAGAAAAGTGCACAATTTTGATATTGTTGGTACTAAAGGTACTGTCATAGTATCATACTAATAGTACCGAAGATTCTGTCTTAGTATTACATAGTAAAGACAAAGTAAATAAATTTAGAATAGCTGGTACTAAAGATACTGCTATATTACCTTGAAAATTTGCTCTGCAGCAAGGCACAGAATTAACTGAACAACATAATAATACTCAAAAACTAAAACTAAGTCAAGTTTATTGTAAACGAACAACTATTTATCGTATGTTTATACCAAATACTAGCTGATTTCTGTATAGAGCAAGTGTTACCGTAATGAAGGACCATTTCGAAGTAATTTGAGCCGTTAGTGTATGATACAACCCGATAGCTAAAGATAACACAATTTGAAGAGATTCAGAGATAAAATTGAGGCTAAGCAAAGAAATATATACAAATAATATGTATAATTCTTGTCACTGGGCAGAAATATTGAAGTAGAGAGACTAACATTATAGTAGAAAGATTAATATAGTAAAATCAGTATAATACTATAAAGGTTAATATAGTAGTAAATACAGTATATTGTCATAAGAAACGTATTGCTATAGACTTTTAACTACTACTGGAGCTACTTTGTACACTTTTAGTCACTTCTTCTGATGGATGATCAGCCAATGCCTTCTTTTCATCTTTGTCAAGTTGCAATGGTACCATACGTTGGTAGAATATGAACCATGAGATAAGTACAGTACCAATTACTGCTATCACAAAGCCCCAAGCGAATTGAGGGCCGTATGTTGAGTAGAGGTTACTGTAAGTACAGTATATGTAAATGTTTATACCCTACCCTACCCTACCCTACCCTAACCTACCCTACCCTACCCTACCCTACCCTACCCTACCCTACCCTACCCTACCCTACCCTACCCTACCCTACCCTACCCTACCCTACCTTACCCTACCCTACCCTACTCTACCCTACCCTACCCTACCCTACCATAACCTACTGAATGCATGTTACCGTAAGCAATAAGGAAACTTATATATATATATCTTATCCTACCTTATATTAACCTTACCTTGCCACCACCGGCCCAAACATCCTAGCCAGTGCTCCAGAAACCTGTAGCCATCCTTGCTGTGTACCCTGCCTTCTAGGTCCAATAATCTTTGAAAACAAGGTATTCAAACATATATTAACATTGGGAAAAGCAGTACCAACAATCAGAATGTAGCTTCCAAAGAAGACAGCTACATTCACTGGCTTCAAGGTGCTACACCAAGTAAACTTGTCACTATTACAGCCGATCTGTTCTGTCTCGGTCAAGTTTTGATGGAAGGTTTGGACTTGGCCAGGTAAGAATGGCCATGATATTGTTAAGAGATGGAAAACGATCAGCCCTATTAGGGAGAGAAAGCAGCCAAGGCGAAAACTCATACTGTAACATAAAAAAATATTAAAACTTTAAAATTTTTAAAAAAATTAAACCAATAAAAACGTTAACTTACAATCGTTCCGGCTTAAACACGATAAATGCCAAATATGTTAGAAACGCCAGAAAACTCATAATTCCTTGAGCTGCAGCTATATATTCAACAGCATCGTGCCGAGACCAAGCAAACATCGCCATTACTAATGGTGATCCTAATCTAAAACTAACCGTATAGCCTTTATAAAACCAATCCCAAAACCCTAGCCTAGAGCCCTAGCCCAGAGCTTTAGCCCAAAGCCCTAGCCCAGATCTATGTTAGGTCTTGCTTAGCCTTGGCTTTATCTTTTACTCTAGTTTAAACCCCAGTCATAATCCTTTCCCTACCTCTATAATCTTAGCCTATGTCCTGGTCCTAACCCCATCCTGGAAATCCAAAACAAAAGAAAAAGATAACTTACGTTTCCATATTAGAATTGACCAAAATCTGAGCGAATCTTGTCATATGACAAACGACGATTGCCTTCTTATCATAAGGTGGTAGTCTAACCTTCTCTCCATCTTCATTCGTGGCTATTCCAGCATAATTCTCGACGAAAAATCTTTTTGTAATTAAAGCACAGAACATGTTCATACAGCAAGCCATGTAGGCTGGAGCTGTATACATGTTCAGTTTGATGAAATTGAAAAAGGTAACGCCAGGATAGTCCAAGGGTATGAACAGAAGTTGGAATGCTGAAAAATTTTAAATTAATATAAATTTTCAAAAAAAAATTTTGTTACCTAAAATTAAAATTTTTATTACATATTGTATACCTATTTCAGTACATTTTGCAAATTTCTATAAAAATTTTTAAAAATTTCAAATTTTAATTAAATTTTGGCATTCTGCAACAAGCATGTTTCTTGACCAAAATAATGTAAAAATCACAAAAAAATCAAAATCAATCGTATTTTAAGTGTATATACTTGCAAATGAATACACATGAATAACACTTTAAATACTTGCTTGGTCCCATAGTCATGCCAAGAGCCACCCCACCAGTAACAAACGCCAATGCTCTCGACCGATCTTGATTAACACTAGCTGTGGTCGTATAAGCCTTTAGTAAACTAATCGAACTGCTTCCAAAACCAGTAATCAATCTTCCCAATAACAGCCAATACCTTCGACCAGTCGAAAAGTTCTCCAAGTTGAAGTAGATGGCATTTCCAATAAACATACACGACAGATTGGCATATAATGGCAGTCGAATTTTACCCAATTTATTGCTGAGAAACCCAACCAAAGGAGATGCTATGATTTGGCCAAAACTGTAGGCTCCTACCACGTAACCGAAGAAGTTTTCGGATATTGTGGGGTCTAACTGAAAGTGGCATATTAGGTTACGGATTATGTAAAATACGCTTCATCATCTCAGGTTCTTTTAAACATACCTTGCTTTGCCCTCTAAGCTTGATATAAGAACAGTATTGATTACTGTTATTTCAAAGCCTCAAGAAAATATAGTAGACGTCACTGTATGTTATTTTAATGTACATAAACATGTCTAATTGTACCTTAACCTTACGTTACCTTACTTAAGCCTTACTATATTTTACCTTAGCTTTAAATTACTCTACTTTAGCCTTACTTTACCTTACTCCACCAAAGTCAAGTCTAGCTTTGCTTGCATTACCCTACCCCAGTCCATCTTTACCTTACTCTATTGTACGCAAGCTTGACTTTGCTTACTTTACTCTATTTTAGCCTTATTTGGCCCTATCCCTGCCTTACTTTACCCCAATCTAACTTTAATTTACCCCGTTTTAGTCTTACTTTACCTACCTTACACAAACCTAGCTTTGCTTACTTTATTCCACTCTAGCTTCAATTTATCAATTACCCTACCCTGCTCTAGCCTTAATTTATTCTACTCTAGTCTTAATTTACCGTATTGTAGCCTTTGCTTATCCTATTCTACAAAGAAGTTTTTTAAAAATAGTTAAAAAACAATGAAACATACAAAACGTTCCAACCCTTAACCAAATCTCCAAAACCAAATTAAACTTTGTCTAAATTTGATTAGAAAAAAGGAAAAACAACCTACCAGTTGAAGGAACGGCCATAAACTACTGAAGTACAAGCTGAATTGAGCTGCGACACAAAAAGCCAACAGACTGGTCACATAAATCGACCGCCAGTCAGTTTGAAGTTGTCTTTGCGCTAAATTCAAGTTGCTGGCCACATTTTCATCTTCTACGTGAGCTCCAGAAGCATCTGGCTTCATTTTGAAGGTTTTTTGAAGATTGTGGCATATAAATGTAAAATACGTCGTCTATAGTTATTGTATGTTATACAGTATGTTATTAAGCTTTAAACAGAGTGCTAAGTTTTTTGTAGTAGTAGTAAACGTGAAAGCTTATAAAAATAATATTATAGTAGCTCAAAGTGCCAAAATCTATTTAAAAAGCCAAGAAAAAAACTTTGTTTTCCTTCTTCAGAGCCAAGTATAATATGCAGATACCAAAGCCAAGATAAATAAAAAGCAGTTGAGCTAAAATACGACAACAAATTTAAAAAACGACTAGTCGAGACGAAAGCACATATCAAAATGGCATCATCTGCGAAGAACAAATTTTAATTCTTTCGCAATATTGCCAGCCGGCTTTTCTTTGCCCGCTCTCCAGCTAAAGAACGCTCTCTTCGCCGTTCTTTGGACACGAAAAGCGGCCAAACTCTGGTTTTAGATTTTTGCGAGCTTAAGTGTTCGGAAATGAGTTCGGAAACTCGAGGCATGACTCTTTGTCAATATATTTGTCTTATTTATTGCTCTTCTAATTTAAACATAACAACAAGGTAATTGACAACAATTTAAAGAAAATTAAAATTTTTTAACTGTTCAAATAAAAATTTAAAAAATTTTGTCTACAGTGCTTAAACGCAAGCGAAGGCACATTAGAGTAGTGTAGAAAGGGATAAAGTGGGGTAAGGTAGATTAAGGTAGGCAGGGTAGAGTAGACATGATTAACAAGCCGGGCTCAATTTTGAAGCCCGGCCTAATCTGAATTTGCTCAAGGCAGGCCCGGCTTGTTCTTCATATCTAGGGCAGGGAATAGTAGGGTAGAAACAGTTTTTTTGTAGTTTACAAAAGCAGCGCTTAATTTTAAAAAATTATCTTTTTTCTGAAACCTACCCGGAAACTACTCAATCGGCCCTACTCAGAAGCAGGTCTGATTTTTCGAACAAAGTATTTCTATTTTCAATAGTACTCATAAAAACGTTTTGGTTACGTTTTTAAGTTTTAACTTATAAATTTTTGTATTTTCCGCCAATTTGGCACACATTTGAAACGCTATGCCGATTTGGCTTGGCGCAAAATTCAAAACCTAATTCTATTGTTTTCGATTCTCTTAAGATTGACTGGAAAGCGATTTAGTATTTTGCTAAAGAACTTATATTTACATGATCTTTCTTTGTTAAAAGTTTGAAGTTAATCAGAGCTGGACAGGTGGTTTCTTTGCGAATATTTTTTGAGTAAAATACGTTGAGACTTAATGTCGTATTGCTGGGGATTAGTAAAATTACACTAAATAAAAAAAATTTAAAAACTTATTTACTATTTACTGTGTCATCATTTTTTTCATAGCTGGGCATGTCATTTTTAAACATACTTTTACCTACCCTTTTCTATACAACCCTTATTACATGTTGATAGTTTTTATTGTTGATTGTAAAGATATTACAATATCCTATTATTATAATAAGCCTTTTACTGTTCAATTTAGTTTTACAATCAGCTGACTCATGTTATTTCGGTTTTGTTTTTAATTTTTTTAAGACAGCTTTATTTATCTTTAAAGTTGAAAACAATGAGCAAAACAAAAAACAACACATTCATCTGATCATCCTTTCAATAATCCATTTCTGTGTTATACTTTTATTAACCATCAAAACATCAAATATACATTAGAACATCAATATACAGAGGTAACACACATAATCACAAAATAAATTTTGGCATATATACCACCTTAGTTTAATAAATCGTATTTTACAACCCAAACAATTATTTTTTTTAAGTTAAAAAAAGCTAAAAAATCAAAAAAAATTTTTAAATTAAGAATTCCTAACATTCCTAATAAGCAGTTTCCTACCCTCCCCACCCATAGCTATTCTATAGTCCGCAAAGTAGTGATACCTGAGGAATAACCGTAATGAAGTACAGATAAGAACGCCAGTAGCAATGATAATGACCAAAGCTAATGTCGTCCAGAATATTGAGATCTTGTCAACATGTGATAGTTGAGCTTTTGAATCGTAAAACTGATTCAGATTCTCGATCGATGACTCTTCTTGAGGTAGATTTTGCTTATTGATAAGGCGAAGATATGACAGCCAGAAATCGACCGCTTTTTGATTGTAAATTTTGCCAATTACTGGCGTTGGAGTGGCTTTTGTGATGTTGTTGAAGGTTAAGTAAAAGTAGTTTTTACCATCTAAATCGGTCGGGATCCAGCCTAAAATATTATATATCTAATTTAAAGTTTTATTGCTAAAAAAGTTTGACAAAAAAGTAGATAAAAACGTTTTTTATTTACCCTACCCTACCTTAATCAACCCATCCCCACCCTACCCATCAGCAAACTAGACTCGATATTAACATAACCTACCATTAGCCGGCTTTTCCCCTCGAATAAACCGTCGAAATATCTCCGGATACAAGCTGTTCATCAACGTTTGATCACTGTTCATCTTCTCTTTTGGGTGTAGTCCAATAAGAAACGTCAGGTCGTTAGCATGATGTGTACTGCCATCTAATGCAAACACTCCTCTATAACTCGTACCACCGGCTCTTGTGTTAAACAATGAGATCTGAGTGTGCATAGCGTGAATAAAGTCTTTTTTGGTATGGTACACGTCTACACTGTATTTTTCAACACATTTATCGTAGGCTTCTCTGGTATGATAGTTGAAAGCATGGCAGTAGGCTTGACATAGACCTTCTATGTCGTCGTCGGCGTCTGAACTCATTTCATCTGTCGTTGTTATTATGAGGAGGGGTTTTGGCTGAAAATTTGAGTTTTTGTAGATAAATATAAGATTGGTAGGGTAAGTTAGAACAAGCGTAAAACAACGGTAATGCAGGAATAAAGCAAGGGTAACGCAAGGGTAAGGCACGGGCAAAGCAAAGGCAGTGCAAGGGTAGAACAAGGGTAGAGCAAGGGCAGAGTTATCTTCCTTTATCTCTTATTCTTTCCCTCTTATTAATCAAAATACCCTGCCCAAATCTTCCCATGATGATACAAAATTACCTGCCAATAAGTCGAAGCCATTTGGAAAAAGTTTTCTTTTGGAATCAGAAAACGGTCGGTTTGAGGTCCAACTTCACCAAAGTCATCTTCAGTGTCCCGGCTAGCCAATAGCAACTCTTCAGCTGAGATTTCTTTCAAACATTGCACTTCTTCTTCAATGCTTTTTGATTTGCACTGTAGGTAGATATAGTAAAGTGTAGGATTTAAAAACTTCACAATATTTTTCTTTTTGAATGTAAAATACGTAATTAAATGTTGCGTCATTAAAATATAAGCTACCATATTAAAATTTATCATGCCCTAACATAATCAATGGTAAAACTGGTTTCAAAATAATCAAAACTAATACCTACCCTAACATAACCACTAATAGTGTCACACATCTGTTGTGTTTGGTGTGGCCGTAGTAGTGGTACACTACTGTCAATGACAGCTTGAGCAAAAGCCCCTGGCTCAACTACTGGACTTGACATAAGATATGCTATGGTAGAAGCACCAGCACTATTACCCACCAATGTTATACGACGCTTATCACCGCCAAAGTTCGAAATTTCTTTTTGAATCCAACGAAGGGAGAGTAAGATATCTAAAGAGGGTAACGTAGGTAGTTAAGCTATAGTAAAAGCTTTTCAATTTAAAATGTATTGTATATGAAAGGACAGTTTTAGCCATTGTATTTTACTCACCATAAAGCCCTACATTATACGGAGTAAGAGGTAGTTCCATCCCAAGATCCAAGAACCCAAAGATACCAAGTCTATATGCTGGTATGACAAATATAATCTCATTTACTGCGAATTTGTTGATAATCTCTGTCTCATTGAACATTATGGCACTGTCGTAGTAAAAACCTCCGCCATGAATGTAGAAAAGTACTGGACAAGCTCTGTTCTGTAAATATATAGGTCTGGGGTCAGGAGGGGGGGAGGTGGCGTTGAACCGTAAACCCCCTCCCCCTTTTTGCTGGCCCTAGCCCTGTCCTTCTTTGTCCTTAGCTTACTTTACCATACTATACCGTATCATATCTTACCCTACCCTACCCTACCTCATTCTACCTTAGCTTAACATAATGGTTTGTACCTTACAGTATCTTACTTTATATTACCGGACATTACCGTACTTTATCTTAGCTTACCGTACCTTACTTTGCCCTACCTTACTATAGCCTACCCTACCGTATACTGTAATTTTAACTTACCATACATCTCTCATCTGCCCAAATATTCAAGTACAAACAATCTTCATCAACATTGCTTTGTGGTGAGGTTGTTCTACTAGAATTACTCATACAAGCCGGACTGTACTCGGTAGCATCCCAAATACCACGCCATCGTTTCTTTGGTAATGGACTTTGGAATCGCAGATCTTTTAATGGTGGTTCAGCAAATGGCACGTTCTGTAGAGTTTCTTATATAAGGTTTTATTTATATGAACTATACTTTGCGAGTTGCCGTATTTTACCAAAAAAACTACTGTAAATAACCTAGTGTACAAGATTTTAGATTGAAGTAAGTTTTACGTAAACCGTGTGCATAAAATGGCATTTGATTACAAAATGAGTCATATTAGCTCAGGTTTCTAAATCATGTCATGAAACTTGACACAATACTCATAATTGGTGCTGTGTTTGGTGAATCTTTGATGTTATTGTAGGTAGAGATCACAAATATATTATGAGAATTATTAATGTAACAAAATTCAAAATTTAAAAAAATTTTTAAATAATTTTGTGTTTTTACGTTTTAATAATCAACTTATATTAACGTTTTTTCCATTTTCTTCTAACCTCTACTCCACCCTTCTTTCACTCACCTTAAAAACATTAATTTTATGCGGCCCAACCCGCTCCACCTTTCCTTCCAGAACTCCAGTTGATACCCGTACTCGATTGCCTTCAACAATACCGACCAAAATGAAAATAAAACAAATCATGAAAGTAAATAAAAAAAATAAACCAAACCAATAACACTCAAATTACTCGCCAAGTTCTTATCAAGCCGATAAGAGGGGTGGGTATTATTGGAAATGTCAAAAACACGCGCTTTTCGAAAATAAAAATATGCGAGATTTATAATGTTTATTCGCAGATATCTCATGTTTCCATGGCCAAAGATTAAGTTGTGGCCGGAATTGCATATGTTTTGGCTTGGCTTTGGAGGTTAGTTGGTGTGGTGTTTGCACGGGGTGGGGGAGGAGGTGTGGTTGAGTTTGGCGGTGTTATTGATGAACTTTTAGGTGTTGTTTTAAGTAGTAAAATTAGAAGTCTTATAATACTTTGGTGTAAAAAATAAGATAAAAAAGTGTGGATATAAATGCAGTACTAAAGTAAAATACGAGAATCTGACAAAAAACTGTGAAAATTTTTATAGTTTTAAAAAATAAATTTGCAAAAATTTTTTTTAATTGATAGTAGCATCCACATATAAAGCCATAAAAGTCACTTAATGATAAAAGAAATAAATGTTTTATACACAGTTTACCTTTTTCATGTTACTCTACTGACCGACAATACCCTTCATACGTTTATTACTCAAATTTTAAAATTTTTGTTTTTTTTTTAATTTTGGAAAGAATTTATCTACTTTTCCATAAACTTTTACATTTTATTTTAAAATTGTAAACAAACTTTGACGTAAATTAGAAATTGTAAATATTACAAGTTAATCACAAATTCACAAGTTTAAATAAACAATTTTCAATTACCTATTGCGTTACAATTTAAATTTATGTACGTTCACCTTGGTTTACATCTTAATATTCAAAATTTGTTTAAATGTGACATTTTGTATATTTTTCTAAAACATATATAGTTTTTATTTGTACTGCCTAGTAGCCCTAATACTGCAAACCACGTGCTATTCGCACCCAAAGCCACTTCTTGTTTTTTAAACTAATTTTATTTTATTTTTGGTAATTTAGTTATATGTAGTTGTACTTTGAAAGCGGTGTATTAGTGTTTTGTGCCAAATAAAGTGTTTCAAACGTTTCTTTGCAACCATTTGGTTGATTAACAAGTGTAATTAAATTAGAAGCCACCTGCTGGTCGACGAGACTTTTTTTAAAACGTATGGTCAGGCTGGTATTGCGTTAGCCGTTCTGTAGCTGTAACTAGCCTTATTATAGCCTTGCCTTAGCTCTATCTTACGCTAGTTTTGCCCTAACCCTTCCATAGCTTTACCTAACCCAATCATAGCCATTTAGCTTTATTTTAGCTCTAATCTAACCTTGCTTTAGTTTTTTCTGACTTTACCTTACAAGGGAATGTTACAAACTGTCCATTCGTTTTTTAAAAAAGAATGGTACTATGTGAAAGAGCGTAAAAAGTTGACTAGAAATCAATTTTCAAAAACTGCCAAATTCGCTTTACAAGCCCGCTAGCGAGATTTTAAAATCATTAGTAAATGGACCTTTTACGTTATTATGCCTTCTTTTCGATTTTTATACTTTCGAAAACTTTAGTTTTTTGATGTTTTATGTTTGAATAGATATAAGGAACAATTATTAACAAAAAAAAATTTTTTTTGTTAATGCAAATTAACTTCAATTTAAATTTAAAAAAATGAAAGTTACTACCTCAAAAAGAGAATCGAACCGGACACGCATGATTACGCAATCACGGCGCCTTTGACCACTTGGCCAATCGAGCACACTTGATTCCACTTTTCGAAAGTATTCAAAAGAAAGCGGACGTAAAAAAACCATTTCAATAAGGAAAATTTAAAAAGCTCGCTAGCGGGCTTGTAAGGCAAATTTGGCAGTTTTTGAAAATTGATTTCTAGTCAACTTTTTACGCTCTTTCACATAGTACCATTCATTTTTAAAAAACGAATGGACAGTTTGTAACATTCCCTTGTTAGCCTTACATTGACTCTAATTTAATCCTAGCTCTGTATTGCCCTATATTACCTTGAAAACTTTACCCTACTTTTGGTAACTCATCATAATCAAATCCTACCTAAAATAAATTTTAAAATTCCTACATATCTCTACTTAGCAATCGTACAAAAAACCAGCATGTTGTGTCGATTGAAATGTCACGCGCCTCCACTAATCCGGTCAAAACCGGCGCGAACAAAGCCTTAATGTACTGTGTCTTTAAGAGATGACGTCGTTTCTCCAAAAACCATGCCGGGCTTCCTTTTCCTCCACCGACCCGCAAATTTTCCCGCAAGCAATTTTGACGTCGACTCATCTTTATCTTTGTCTGTGGCCGGATTTCTGGACCCATCTTGTTTTTTGTTAGATTCGCTTGAAAGGAAATGGGTTAATACTGTGTTGAGTTAGACGGTACTTAGGTTTGGGCGGGTTTGGCGGGGAGAGGAAAGTATGGCTTTTTAGGCTTGAAAATAAGTTTTTTGGGTTTTTTGTCGTAAGTATTAGTTTTTAAAAACTTATATTAAGATTTCGCATTAAAAATTTAAAAAATTTTAAAAAATCGTTTCTTAAAATTGGTATTATCAAAAATACTGGAATTTTGTATATACACTAGGTATATCCCAAAGAACCTATCTGATTTTTTAGTTAATTATATCAATTAAAAGTGGCAGTTTATCGTTTTTTCCGGAAAAAAGCCAAAAGGGGAGGGGGTCCACGTTAAACTTTTTGCAACATTTTTTAATTTAAAAAAATATTTTTTTTGCCAAAATTCTTTTTTTGTCAAACTTATTCTAATCACTCTTTCCTAAAAGTTTACCATTCTTCCCCAAAAGTTATTCCTTATTCCCCTTTTTTTCACTTTTATCACCTCCATTTTTCATTTTTTTCTAATAAAATCACATCATTCCCTCTTCCATCCTCTCGAATTCCGTCCACGCATCCTGTGCTGTGCCCACTTTTGTTTATACCCGCCCCAAAATGAATTATTCGGGTTGTGGGTCCGGGGCGACAGTGAAAACAACTAAATTGCCCTCTCGTTCGTTTCAGTTCATGAAGAAAAGCAAGAGAGAGCAATTTAACGAGCGCCGAGCAAGCGATTGCGTGGCGCGGCCGGTTAACCGTTTGCTTCACGGGAGAAAGGTCGTTGGTTCGGATCCCGGTGAAGACCAACTGCACTCTGACTGTCAGTGATTGTCAAAACTTCCTTATCTACATTACCTGAGGGACTTTTTTGGTTTTTTAATTATTTTTTAAGTTTTGGAATTTAATAAAATTTTAGACGTATAGCAAATTTAGGTTAAAAATATGTTTTAACCTAAATTTTTTGGTACTTTAAAAAATATTTTTTATAATTTTTTTTATATTTTCATTTTTGAATTTCAAAGGCTCATAACTTTTTTGTAGCAAAATTTAAATTTTTAAAGTTTGGCACAACTAAACGCCGTTTTATGACAATTATTTGTGAAAAGTTTTGAATTTTTTAAGTAAAAATTAAAATTTTTTATAATTTTTATCCAATTTAGGTTTAGCTACACTTTTTTTAATCTCAATTTATAAGCAAAATATTTTTCTAACCCCCAAAACTTAAGAATGTTGTCATATTACTTTAACAAAATGAAAAAACCATAAGCTTGGTTTTTTAATCATTTTTGTGGATTAAACTGATGCAATTAGCTTTAAGGGCTTCGTCTTTAATATTGACAATATTTACTCTCTGGTTAAAGAACTATGTTTTTATTTTTGAGCCAAAACTTTTAAAAGGGATTTGGATTTTACTGTGTCTGCCGATATTATGTTATGTTGTTTAGAAGGGAAATGGCAGTAGTTCTTTAAGAAATAAAGGTTTGAGAGTTTGAAGGCTTTGAAATTTGTCCGCAATTGTTTTTAATCTAGGTATGGTTACTTTGAAAGATTTAAAAGTGAGGTAAAAAGTCTTGTCGCTAATTTACGTTAGTTTCAATGGTAAAAAACGACAAAACTTTTTTGGTGTCTAAAACCATTTTTTTTTTCAATTTTCATACAAAACAAAAAATTGAAATTTTTTGAAATTTCAAGCACTTTAAGTTCCCAAACCCTACACTAAATATTTTAGACTCAAATTAATCTGGCTTACGTATTCCAAAACGTGATACGACGCACAATGTAAAAGTTACTTCACACAAGGGATGGCGTTTACATCGGATTTACTATGAAGCCAAATTAGTCACATTTTGGGTCTTACAGCTTTTGAGTTAACGTTTTGAATGCGTTTTGATAACTATAAATTTCGAAAAAATTTATATCATAAATATTATTAGGTTGTTCAAATAATTCTGCGTCCCTTAACTTTCAAAATTTGCTAGGAGAAAGAGCACGGAATTATTTGAACAACCTTATAATTTTAAATTTTGTTTGATTTTTTATGGGTATGTTGCGACACTTTATCACTGTTCTCTACCCTAGCCTTACGCTACCTCTGCCCTGATTTTAGCTCTATCCTGATTATTTTAACAATTTTTAAAAAATTTGCAAAATTTAGGTAATAATGACACATTTTGCTTTTTTTCTAAACTTTGAGGGCCGTTTTTGAAATTTTGAGCATGTTTTGAAAAGTTTTGTCACTTCTTGTGTATGTTTTTGATTAGTGCTATTTTAAGAGTACGTGATGTTAGGTGTATGGCAAAAAAATTATTTTCACTGTGTATTATGAATAAGGTGTAATACTTAGCTTTTGACCACTCTCTCTCTTCTTACCTCTACCCTTACCCTACCTTCTTTTCCGCCACACCCTCCCTCCCCCCCCTTTTTCCAGCTCTGGGTCTATCTTTTTATTGTCTGTACAATCATAAAAGTCTAACAATAATATCACGTTTTGCCGCTTTTCAATTGCCCATTAGTACAAAAACAATGGCTTTTGAGCATATATATTGCCTTTTACACTTTACACTTTCATGCCTTAATATTCGGTCAAATGACATACACTTTGTATGTACAACAACACACTTAATACTTGTATATACAACAACACTCTTAACGCTTGTATATACAACAACATACGTACATACAAACTTACCCCACGCACTATCGTAAACACATGGCCGAACAATAGGCTTTACATTCACTTGCAATCTACAGCTTTTTCCTACAATTTCGCCTCCATTTCTTTTCAGTTTTTACAGCCTTTGAAAGTTAACAAAAAAATTTTTTTTGATTTGTGACGACAAAGCTTGGTCTAGTTTGGGGGTTCAGTTGATGTTGTTTTGAGTAGGAGTTTGAACTGGTGAAGTCATAGTACAGACGAGAGCGAAGTCGTAGTACTATATAATAAATTTTGAAGTTAGAGGATGTGAAAAGATAGTAAGATGGGTTAGTGGATAAAGTGGTATATTTTAGAGTAGGACATAGAAATTAGGAAAGAGGTTTAAATTTTAGCCACCGGGGCATTCAATATAATATTTTTAAAAATTGGGCTGGTACAATATCATCGAGCTGGGGATATTGTTAGGTTGAGAGTTCTGCGCTAAGACTCTGGGCTAGGGATCTGGGCTAGGGCTCTAGGCTAGGGCTCTGGGCTAGGGCTCTGAGCTAAAGCTCTAGGCTAGGAATCCGGGCTAGGGATCTGGGCTAGGGCTTTGGGCTAGGGCTCTGGGCTAGGGATCTGGGCTAGGGTTCTGGGCTAGGGCTCTGGGCTAAAGCTCCGAGTTAGGGCTCTGGGCTAGGGCTAGGGTTCTGGGCTAGAGCTCTGTGCTTTAGACTAAGGCTCTGGGCTAGAACTTTTTCACTTTTGCAAGTAGATACTACAATTAACTTCGACATCTTCTTGTCCTAAATTTAGTCGTACCTACTTTTTTAATCTAATATGCGTACTTGAAAACGAAAGTAAGGCCTATTATTTACTTTGGTTTATTTTGGCGCTATGTTAAGTACTTTGAATACACCCAGTAAATAATTAAAATAATAGAAATTGTACTTTCAAGTACCTTGACAAGTGAGCTTCTTGACTTTTTCATTTTACTGTGAACATACAGACAGTGGTACTTGTGTACTGCTGGTCGGTAGACTAAAATTTGTTTTTTATACAAGATATTTGTTATAGAAGTCTTATACGTTAGTTATACTTTATGTCATTCTTAATTGTAAAATACGCGTAGATGACACAGTTTTATGTGTCAGCTTTATTGTGTAAAAGCGTTATATACTAACTTGATTTTATTTCAGAATGGGTGCAAAACAAAGCTCGCCGGAGCTAAGCCTGGCTGAAAAGAGGTATCGAGTCACTTCGCCCAAAAGGAAATCAAAACGAGGAGATTCAGCTCCTAGAATACGAGCTGCGCCTTCAATACGGTAAGCTGCTGTAGCGAAGTAAAAGTTTACAGTAAAATTCTCAAAACTATCCTGTAAATGTTCTTGCCAGACACAAATTTTTAGCTTAGTCCTCGGATTTAAAAATTAAATCTTTCGTTGCGGGACCTAATTTGGGCCCCTCTTGCCATGGTTTAAAGAATGCTCTCGGGCTTACATGTGCCTTCTCGGACCAAGCTGGAGTAGGCAAGACCGGGCCGTTCTAGGCCGGTCCGTGCTGGGCTAGTTTAAGCTAAGCTAAGCTGAGATAAGCTGGTTTTTCTCAGGTCATTTAGGAAGACCAAGTTAACTTCCGAGTAAAAATGAATTGTGATCTATTTTTTAATTTTTTTAAACGTTTATATTTAAAATTCGATGGACTTTGATCTAAGATCAGTAAACCGCGTAGACGCCAATCTTTGATCAAG
Organism: Bursaphelenchus okinawaensis; assembly: GCA_904066225.2. Classification (NCBI taxonomy): domain Eukaryota; kingdom Metazoa; phylum Nematoda; class Chromadorea; order Rhabditida; family Aphelenchoididae; genus Bursaphelenchus; species Bursaphelenchus okinawaensis. The sequence continues at coordinate 8,157,921 of CAJFCW020000006.1, read as the reverse complement.
CAGTTATATTTTTATATCAATTTGAAAATGAATAGAAAACGTCTCGAAATGTACTCTCGAGACGAATTCCATTGTTTTATGTGCAAATGTTATATCAGTTTGCAATCTTTTTTTATATCTCTTTCGAATATCAAACAAATTGTGTCTCGACGTTTAGCAAAAAAAACTTTGAGGTTTCTAAAAGTGCAAAGAACATAACATCACTTTGAATGTAAATTTAGACCTAAAGGGGTCGTTCGCTTGATAGAATATCTGAAAGGATGTCCACTAAGCCAGGCTAAGCTGGATTGAGGCAAACGTAAAAGGGACCGGCTTGGCAACTTTTGACCTGAAGTCCGGGGCTCAAACACAGGCCCAGTCCATTGAACAAGCTGAAAAATTGAAAATAACACGGCTTCTTTGCGACTTAATGAATTTAGAAAAAATCTAGTCCTTAAAAAATTACAAAGTCGACGAAATGTCACAAATGTTATTGGAAAACGCTAAAATTGCCGATCAATGTCAAAATACAGCTTGAAAAATAAATATTTTAAAATTTTTTAAATAGAAGTTAAAATTTATAGCCTATCAGACAAAGAGTCACAGAAAATATTTTTAAAAAAATTTTAAAGCTCAATTTCAATTCCAGAAGTGAAAGAGCCCCTTCGCCAGACCCGCTAAGTCTACCTCCCAACAGTGTTCATCATTCCAAATCAGCGGTGGATGTGGGGTCAGCAATACGATTAAGTCCAAACCTATCAGAAAACAGTCCAGGCATACCACCGCTAAGCCCATTCTTCGCCGATCAGCAAGAAATCCTGACCAGAGTGCAAAAACATATGATTGAAACTAGTTGGAAGAAGGCTAGGAAGGTAGGATTTTGAAGATTTTATTGTAGTATGGTTAGACCTAAAGGGGCCGGGAAGAGCCCAGTTTCTTTCTGGCCGGTCACTTTCTTTGTAAGTGTAGTAGCAATATGTCATAATTTTGTGTAAATACTTTACGACACGTATTTTACCTTTTTTAACAGTTAAAAGGTATTTTTTCAACTGTTGTTAAACCGTTTTATTTTTCAGACAGGAGCTGACAATGTTGGGTCCAAAATATTCCTGCTGATTTTGACCGCCGAACCCGAAATTCGAATGATTTTTGGATTGGAAAAGGTGCCCCAAGGTCGGCTAAAATACGATCCTCGATTCAGGAAACATGCTTCCGTATTCACAAGAACTTTTGATTATGTCGTTAAGAACTTGGATTACACTGAGAAGTTAGCACAACATTTTCAGGTGAGTTACTGGGATATTACTGGCATATATATGCGGCTTTCCTTATTATATACATATAAAAGACACTAAACCTTTACTATGATATATAGGATATTAAAGCCGCTGTTTAAGCATTAGCAGGGTATGAAATACCTTTTAAACCACACTTTTTTCATTTTTGAAATTTGAAAATTTTCATACATTTGTACATACCTTTATATAAAGTCGTATTTTAGACCCTATAAAATCGAATTTTATATTTTACAAAATCGTATTTCAGACCCTAGGCAAAAAGCACGTTCAGCTACAGAGCCGTGGGTTTCAACCCCAGTATTGGGACGTTTTTGCAGAATGTATGACTCAAACTGCCATCGAATGGGAAGCCGGAAGGAAGTGTCGAGAGACAATGGGGGCATGGCGATTACTTGTAAGTCAACACATTCCAATGTTGATGATTAAAGTGCAGAAATGTATTTTTGGACCACTAATAGTCCTCTAAATTTGAATAATGACCTGTTCTTAGTCTAAAAGAACCTAAATCTACTCAAGTTTTTGCTTAGTCCTATCCAAGCTTAGCCCTATCCTGAAACCTAGACCTAGCACTAGCTAGCTCTACCCGACTATAGTCCTAAGCCGCCCTAGTCTGAGTCCTAGTCTGAGCACTAGCCTCAGCCCTAACCTGAGCCTTATCCTGAACTCAGTCTACAGCTAGCAGTATATCTTAATCAAAATGTAAAACCTCAAAATTCCAGGTCGGCTTCATAATAAAACACATGCGGGTCGGCTTCGATCGTGAGAAGCAGATTCGAAAACGGTTCTCCGCTTCAATAATGGGTATGCCAACAATAATCAGATCTCAGTCCAATACAATGTCACAAAAGCCATTACATCAAACTCATTCCAATGATCTCGACAACCTTAAAGTCATAAATCCACACAATAATGAACGATCTGCTTCTTGGTTTGCTGAAGAACGAGAATTCAGTGAGCAATTTGGAAAACTGAAATTTAAAAGCAATGTAAGTTTATATTACAGTAAAAACAGTTTACATTACAGTAGAGACTGCTATTGTAAACCCAATGAAGAAAAATTAAAAATTTTGTAATATAATATCATGCTACAACATTAAACATCATATTATACCTCACCTAAATTAAAAACCTCGGTTTATCCCTCTAATTTCTCAAAAAGTTACCATGTATAATATAATCACCTATACCTACACTTTTAGTGCCCAGATCGTGACCCATCCCCCTCTTCCGGCGACTTCTTTACCCCGCCATCGACTCGACGAAAAGAAGAACATAATTTACTGCATAAACTATCCAATATATCAACATAATACTATAATTTCCATGATTTACGGGTATTAACTATGGTAATAAATGTACATTATCTATGTTTTGGCTTTTCTTCAAGTTTTACTTTTGAAAAACATACGTCAAAGGATTAAATTAAAGTTATATTGAAGTTTTACAAAAGATTCGAATGAATTTTGTATTTTACAACAGTTTTCCAAAGTTTGAAAGAGCCAAAACCCTCATGAATAACATGTTTTTTCGCCTAAAAACTCCATTTTCACGCAAGATTCAAAGAGAAAAAAAGTCAAAAATGTAGAATTAACAAAATACATTTTAAAAACTTCAATCAGATGTCTAGTATAACATTGTTGACCCACTCCTCGCACAAGGACGCACAAATTCGCATTCCGAACCGCTCGCCCTGCTTTCCGTTCGAGTCAAGCGCTCTCTTTTGGTGTGTGTCCGGGCAACCGAAGCCCGTTCCCCGTTGGCGCAGTCGGTTAGCGCGTGGTACTTATAAACAAATGAGCGATGCCAAGGTCACGAGTTCGAGCCTCGTACGGGGAATCAAACATTTTTTGGCTCGTTTCGCCTTGTTTCTCGTCTTTTAGGTATTGTTTTTGTAAAATATTGTTGAGAAAGTATTTAGAAATGTATGTTTGGTAATTTTTTCGAAAAAGAATGGTTAGAAATGGCAATAAAAAGGCGAAAAAGTGCCGGCGTCCGGAAAATTTAGATTTTTCGGATCTTTCGGCCAGTTTATCGGCTTTTTATAAGAAAAGAAACAATATTAAAAAAGGGAGTTTAATTTTAAACTAAAAGAAAAGGTTATGATCTTAAATTATTTATCAGTTCATACCTAAAAATATAGGTTTTTCACCAAAAACACTTTGATAATCAAAAAAATAGCAAAGTTATACCTAAATAAAGGTCTTTAGTCAAATTATATAGCTTTATCATAGTTTATCAGGATACTACAACCTAAAATATGTTGGAAAAATATTAAAACTTTTATTTTTTCATTAAAAATGGCAGTAAAATTGTCAGAAAATTTGGATTTTTGCTCATTTTTTGATATTACACTAGGTTTTGGCGGTCGAAATGGTGCTAGATCCTAAACAAAGTCGTAATAAGTAAGATATTCTTATATATTAACTTACTTCAGCCTATAGTTTATTTTTCAAGCCATTTTAGGATTGATAATCATGTTCTCCACCTAATTTACCGGGCTTTTGACAGAATTTTCATGGATAATATAGGAATACCTTCCTTTTAAATTCATTTTTCAAAATGTTGAATTGACGAATCTTCAGCAAGCTTTTAAATATGAACTATAAGATCTGTTGCAAGCATTTAAAAATTATTTTTGAGGATTCAGAAGCCATTCTTACCTAGGTTTTGATGCGATTTTCTCAAATGTTGAACAATTTTCGCGATTTTTCGTGGTTTTAGGCCTTTTTAATCCTTATTGTACATTAAGTTTGATTTCAGCAGCCGTATATCCGTGACAAGATCACAGTCGAGGTTCAGTAGAAATAGTAGAATCAGTCTGAGCCAGTCAGTTCATCAGGACCATGAGGCAATTGAGGAGGACATAAAAGCTAAAATACAAGGTGAACAGGTCAGTTTTGGGGTTTTTAATTTAGAAAGTTACTAAAATTTTTAAAATTAACTTAACTATGACACTTTTAAAATACATTGTCCAAGAAGTTTATGTTATCATTACTTTTTACATTTCGTTCAAATTTTTCGACGAAATGCCACAAAAATTATTGGAAACCCATTTTTGTCGACTTTTGACTGCTATTTTCAGTTGAGTTATGTGCCACAAGAGCAAAAGCGATTGACCAAACAGACGGCCAAGAGAAACACGACCAAAGAGATTACTAATGAAGACCTGGAGGCACAAGACTATGAGAAGAAAGCGTTGGCAAATCATTTGCGGTCGATTGCTCCTTTCAATGGTCGTTGGAATGTAAGTTTCTGCTAACTTTGGGTTTTTTTTTTGATTTTGTGGTAGAAGTTTAGATTATGGAGGGATTTTAGATTGTAAAATACGATTGTTCAAAACTATAAGATAAAGTTTAGGTAACAAGACGCTTTATTTATTTTTAGGTAACAAAATGGAATTGATAATGTGTTTTATTTAATTTAGGTAACACAAAGAAACCGATAGTGACATTTGTTAATTTAGGTAACAAAAACGATTAATGAAGGAACCTTCGGCGTGGTATTCGCAGTCCAAGACATTGTAACTGGAGTTGAAGGAGTGATTAAAGTGGCCAAATCATATGGAAATTCCTCGGCCAAATGGGAGGCTTTCATCTTGGAGAAGATGACTAAAAATGTAAGTTCTTCTTGGTTATTGTAGAGATATTGGGCTATTAATAACCTACCTTACCTCCTTACCATAACCACTCTACTTCAGCGTACCTCAGCATACCCTGCCCTATTCTATCCTACTCTACCCTACTCTATACTTTCCGCCTCATACCTTGCCCTACTTACTGCCCTACTTACCCTACCCTTCCTTAATCCTACCGTACTTTCAAAAATTTAAATTTTTAAAAACTTGAAATTTCAGAACGAAACGGCGTCTGTAGTTCGTATCCTGGACAAAGGTATGTTGGCCGATCAAAATGACGCTGGAATGGAGTTCATGGTGCTGGAGAAGATGGCTATACCCATAATGGAGTACATCGACAAATTTGAAGGTTTGTAAAAAGTTTTGTCGTTGATACCTAAGTTTTTTAATGTTTAAAAGCGAGACAACTTTTCTTGGGATTTTAATATGTGTCTTCTTGAAGATATTTCTGTATATTACTATATAAATGACATAAATGATTATATATATATGTAGTACTATACCTGAACTTTAAGGCAAAGAACGCATGTTGCACGTCACCTACATTCTCCTGGACATGCTAAAAGGAATCAACGATATGCACTGTGAAGGCCTGCTTCATCGTGACCTAAAACCTGACAATATGGGCATCATGAGTAAGAAACAACCGTTCGCGATTCTTTTCGACCTTGGGATGGTGAGAATGTTCACCGGAAATCAGGGTGAGAATCGAATTCCGCGAAGCTCGGCCTCCTTCAGAGGTACCCCCGAGTGGGCGAGTGGTCATGCCTGTAAGAATAGAGAACAGAGCTGGCTAGATGATCTAATAGGATGGATGTACGTGGCTGTGGAGCTGTACGATGACACCAAGAACCCACAACAACCGCTGCCTTGGACTTCGAGGAACACTACGAGGGTAGGGAGGGGGAGGGAGTTATTGATAGTTGAGTATAGCACAAAGGGGGTAAGGGTAAAGTAAGTGTTTATACATCAATATTAACCATGTACAATATTTTTTATTTACCATACCTACGATGTCCTCTTTCAGGGTATACGCTTCCTAAAAACCGCGTTCTGTCCAGCCAGACTTCTCTTCAAACGCTGTCCTCACGAGTTCTTTGCCATCAATGCCTATCTAATGACGGCCTATCCCTTCTCTCCTCCTGACTATCCATATTTGGTGGCCAAGTTGAATGAAATTATTGAAAGATTACAAAATGAACTAGGCGGTCCAGAAAAGTACAATCGATACACAAGAGTTGGGAATCCGGAAAAAGAGAAGGAGAAAAAGAGAGACGACGGAGAGACACAGACAAAAGATGATCGGACTAAGGAGGAGAAGACCAAGGAGGAAAAGACAAAGGAAGAGAAGACTAAGGAGGAGAAGAGCACGGATGACAAACCAAAGAAAAAACGGAGTAAAAAGAACCGGAGTAAAGAGAAACAGGTAACGGAAGGACGGAAAAGTCAGGAAAAGACAAAGGCCGAACAGACAAGACAAGAGAAGGCTAAAGGAAGCAAACCAAAGGAAGAACAGACAAGTCAAGGAAATAGCAAAGAGGAAAAGACCAAGCAGGAAAGGACTAAAGAAGACAAACCAAAAGAAGCACGGACAAGCCAGGAAAAGACCAAGCAGGAACGGACAAGACAGGAAAAGACAAAAGCAGAACGGACAAGACAAGAAAAGACCAAGAAAGAAAAGAACACAGAAGATAAACCAAAGGAAGAACGGACTAGAAAAGATCGGACTAGAGAGGAACAGGTAACAGATAACCGTACCAAAGAGGAAAGGACCAAGGCAGAACGGACAAGCCAGGAAAAGACAAAACAGGAAAGGACAAGACAAGAAAAGACCAAGAAAGACAAGAACAAAGAAGACAAACCAAAGGAAGAACGGACTAAAAAGGACCGGACGGAGCAGGTAACGGATAACTGGACCAAAGAAGAAAAACCAAAGGAAGAAAGGAAAAGTCAGAAAAAGACAAAGACAGAACGGACAAGACAAGAAAAGACTAAAAAGGAAAGGACCAACGAAGACAAACAAGAACCAACACAAAGGTACAGAACTAAAGAGGAAAAGACAAATGCAGAACGAACAAGACAAGAAAAGCCTAAAGAAGACAAACAAGACCGGACAAGAAAGGACATGCCCAAAGAAGAACAGCCAAGACAAAGTAAGACAAAAACAGCACGAACTAAAGAGGAACGGACAAGAAAGGAACCACCCACGGAAGCAGCACAGACCGCACGACAACCCACCAGAATGTTCACTTCGTCTAAGACCCGAACTGCCAGGAAGAAGTAGTTCAATATAGTGTTTGATATGGTATTTTTTAATGAATTTTGGTCTAAATACACTCTCTACAAGAAGGTATTCAGTATTGACAAAAAAAATTTTAATGATCTACCCTTTCACTTGCGCCACCCTAGCTATACTTTGGTTTTGGCAAAGCTTTAATGTGATATGCTCTATGTTAATTTTCTTTTAATTTTAATGTGTCTTCCTTTCTCTCAGTCCTATACTAAATTTACTATATCATACCCAAAGCTAGTAGTAAAGCCTATTATTTATGTAAAGCCTATTGATGTAACTTAAATTATCATATCTTTACTCTACTATTACTAGACCATACCCTAACCTTTAGTTATTGGAATACGTGACCCCGACACCATTAAGAATCTCCTGAGGGAAGGTTACATTGAGTTGAAGTGCGCACTTATCAATTCGATGGATGCCGATCGAGTCGTTGTAGTTGGATCCGAGGACCCAAGTGTTTGCCGGCATTCGTATTCAAAGTTAAGGTGGGGAGAGGTTGGGATTTGGGGGAGGGGGGGGGTTGAATTTTAAGAAATTAGACTGGGGTTTTCAGGCCCAGTTCCAGACTGAGGTCGGCCAAGATCGAGTTGGTTTTGAGGAAGGAATTAAATGCCAGACTAAGCCAGACTATAGGCCGGTTTAGCCTAGCTTTGGCCGCGAACCTAGGGTTCAGGCCGAGGCCCTATACGTCAATGTTTTGACCGTAGGGAAACGTAAGCGGACGGAATCAGGCTCCGCTCCTAACGTAGCTAAGGCCGGGTCCAATTCACAACTAGAGTATCAGGTTACAGAGCGGATGATCCATCCTGGTTATTCGTGCGCTCGCCTTACCTTATTCAAACCATTTCTCTTTACCGTAATGGCTTTATCAAAGAGCAAAAACAGAACTTTTTAACGTTCCCAGAAGACCGTCCCAAATCGGTTAAGTCTTTCGCTATCACCGTGGCAAAGTTTGAGAAACCGTATTTTAGCGGTGATGGATATCTGTGCGGTTACGATGAGCGTCTTATTAACGTAACTTGTACTTAATCAGCATCAGTTTTGTATCATGACCCCGTAATTAAAAAAGGAGACGTCATTCGAGTCGAACGGTACGAAGCTTTTCAGAAAGTTCGTAGAGCAGGTACAGTACAGTTAAGTGCCACTTTGCTAAATCGTCTTGTGGCCCCGTTCGAAAACTTTGTACTTATACGCTCGAATCACGTCTTCTTTCGTAATTGTCTTTTCGTAGCCACCAAGGCAAACGTAAAACACCGATTATTGATTGGCTCGTTCAAAAGAACGGCCACCGGGCTGTAGGAACAATTCTCCCCATCCTAACGAACGAACACATCGTAAACTTTTGGCGTAACCCGGATTGTATTAAAACAAAGCAAAATGGCTTGGCAACACACTTTCAATTCGTAGTGTACTCTTTTTCAAGAAATGCTTAGGCAGCATTGTCAGTGTAGACAGTTAACTTATTCTCACCGTACAAACAGAATATGGTACATTTCTGGCGCACGTAAGTCCAAGATGGCTCGTTACATACATCAACCAATTATTGTAAACCTGGTACAAATCCTGGATTTCAAATCAACCGTAGAACATTCGGTAATCCACTTACGACACGTATTCTCTAACAACAACCTGTTTATAACAAACATGCACTACTCCGTAGTGGAGTACACTAACCGTTTACAGCAGTAAACCTCTGTAAAAGGGAGATAGAAGAACTAACGCTAGCCACGGCACTCACATCACGACGTTGCTATCACAATATTTCAAAATTTTTTTAACTTTATTAATCAATTTGGTATTTTATATACTGTATTATTTACTGTACCTTTTTATCGTATTAACTGCATTCCTATAGTTATATAGGTATTTCACTATTATTATATAATTTTCTAGAATATTTACCGTTTCTCGTTATTGTACTTTAACTACAGTTAAAATCCGTAAATATTATTTTTAAAGTCTCAGCTACTTGTACTAAATTTTAGTTAAAACGTCTTGATGTGATATTTCAATCTCGGTTTTCATTGTTAATCAATATTGCTCGATGTACATACATATAGAATAGAGATCGTAGTTCCCACGGGCTTCAGAGCTGGCGCCGGAGCTAACATTTAAAAAAAGGCGGAGCCGGAGCTAAAGCCAAAGCTGGAAAGTTGAAATTTGGGAACTCTGGTAGAGACTTTCCTCAATTAAGATGTATGAGGAGTTAAGCGACACGTAGATCGTCTTGTAGCCCTAATCGAAATAAAGAAAAAACGTGAGAATTTTCTGAGACATGGTTGCGGCCTACTTTGTACCTTTATATGTGAGCCTGTTATTTCCCTATCTTGGGGTATACACCTTTGTGTACGTAAGAAACAATAAACTTGATAATAAAAAGACTTGTGTTTAAGGCGTAGAACCGCTCGACAATGTTCACGAATGTCTTAATGGTGCTAACGTATTTAAACAGCCTGTAAACCTCGTGATCACGCCGGATAAGCACGACAGACTTGTTCAGGAAATCGATCCTGAAGACGTGATAAGCGTAATCCTTGTAAGCATGTTAACGACGAGTATAAGCACGTTTTGACCGTAAACTTTAAATTTACTTATACAACCCATCACCCCCCTTAATAAGAAAACAAAAACTTCAAATACCTTCGCTACTGACGAGCTGTTGGCTTCAGCACACGAATATAGCCACTATAGTCATTTGAGACTTCGTCTATATGACAGGCACAGGTGGTGCCATATTTTGTTTTACATTTTTATTATTATATGTTTTAATTTTTGATTTTTTTTAGATTTTGTAAGATTTTTTTCAGAAAATCATGCTCCACCAATACTTTAACATCTTTATATAGTGTCAACAGAATATGTTTTTGTTCCAATCAAAACTCGACAATCAGAAAATTTGTTTAATACGCGTAATTAACTAATCTACATTCTTCTTAAAATACGTATAAAACATAGCTAGTTTTGAGTTGTGTATCTTATAGTAACTTCAAAATAATTCACCTTGACCACAGTGCCCTAAGATCTAGTTTCCAGCTCTACAGTACGCCAAAGTAACCAGCCCTACAGTACGCTTCAATACCCAGCCCTACGGGCCCTACCCATCTTCCAGTAATCTAATCACTTCATCTCACATTAATGTTAATTGTGTACGTAAAAATAATATAGGCTTTATATTTTTGGGTCTTCAGACAAGATTACAAATTTAAATACGTAGGATTTGAAGGTTTTTTACTAGTATATATCATGCAACACGAGTGGCAGCTTGGACCAAACATACAATAATATTTTTTAAATATGAAAAACGATACTTTATCTTCGGATACCCATCGCAGTCTTATTAAGTAAACAGAAAACTTCAAATACCTCCGCTTTTGATGAGCTGTCGGCTTTAGAACACCAATATAACCACAATGGTCATTTGAGACTTCGTCTATATAGTAAAGGGACGCTAAAGGACACGCCCACTTGGGTGTATCCGCTAGTGGCCTGATCTGAATATATTAGAATTGACGTAAAAACGGTAAGACGCGGTGTCTCTCTCTCCTTGTACCTCGATATGTATTTCTGGTATTCCTTCTCGGAAGATACACCTATTGGTGTAAGTAGATGTCAATAAACTTGATTATAAAGAAAGAATTTGGCCATCTTTTTACTATATGGCAGGCACAGCTGGTGCCATATTTTTATTATTTTTTAAAAATTTTTCGTAAATTTTTTTTGATTTTGTAAGTTTTTTTCAGTATGATTCACCCATATTTTTTATCAATAATTGGTGCCAACGCAACAACTGCAAGTTGTACGTGTCCAAAAAATTTAGAAACTACCAAAGTTCGAATACGGAAGGTTGCGTATGAGGTATGCGGGGATTTTTACATACACGTAAGCATGTGTATATGTTTCTGGAAACACTAACTTGTGACGACGTATGTATTTTTGGTGCATGATCAACGTAAAAGCCTGCCGATAATAGACAATGGGGATCTTTTATTTGTTTGTAAGTTTTTTAAACATTTATGCTTTTTGTAACTAATATATATATTCTTCTTTAAAGGTTAGCTAGTTTTTGAGTTGCGTATATTGTAATTATTTATAAATATTTCAGTTTAAACAAGTCCATTTCCACGTAGATCCACTACACTGCACCCCAAAGCCTAAGCCAAGAGCCTTTCGTTGCGGGAGAAATCAGAGTATGGGTGTTAAACTGTATAGGACATTTGTATGTTACAATTGTTATCGATAATCATTGTTGCATCATATTCAACCATTATAATAAGGCTATAGCCTTCTGGAGTTACTGCAGAATTATACAGTAGTTTTAAACTAACAGGACTATTACGTATAAGGTCCACACTAATTTCATCATTCAAAGCCGTTGTTAAGTTAAAAACAAAAACTGTAAACCCTTGTGATGCCGAAATGTTAATTTTAGGCATACTAAACACATCGAGTGCTGAAGTAACATTCATCGCTTTAATATTTTATGTACGTCATGTTCACTATATATAATATAATATATAATATAATATAATATAATATAATATAATATAATATAATATAATATAATATAATATAATATAATATAATATAATATAATATAATATAATATAATATAATATAATATAATATAATATAATATAATATAATATAATATAATATAATATAATATAATATAATATAATATAATATAATATAATATAATATAATATAATATTTTCTTTTATACTAATAGGGCCTAAGGCATCGATCTTTCTTCGTATCTTTACATTTTCGCACGTTGTTCTTGTTTGTCTCCTATTTCCGTTAACATACGGCTTCTACAGTTTCGTTACTGTGATGGTAAAAGATGTCTTAGGACAAAATCTTTTGAGAAGGTAAAAAAGTTTCTTTTTGGTCACAAGTCATTGACATTACGCAAAAGGGTTAGGCGTAAAAAAGATAGTTTGAATAAGGTAATGAGAGCGTACGAATACCCAGGATGGATCAAGAGCGATGTAACTTGTTACTCTTTTCTAAGCCCCGTCTATCCTTTACTGTAGAAATTCATAAAGTAACTAATACGTATTGTTTACATAATTTGATTGTGAAGTGCGGCTAAAATATTGTAATACAATACTCTACAAAAAAGTCCCAACGGGCCCAAACGTCTTTTTTGCATTATAATACGCACAATCTGTGTAATAATATCACACTACTACTACTACTACTACTACTACTACTCTACCTGAAATGATTAGACAAATTGCCTCCTCTCAAACGATAACAACATTGTTTTCGCGTCGTTTTGTCACATTAAACAACATAAAAAAACTTTAAAATTAGGGAATTTCGGAGTTTTTATGACATTATTTATGTTGTTACAATTTCATGTCACCCACTCATGTTCGACGTGGAAATAACCGGTAAGAATACTGGTTATGTTGCAAATATTATCAGAATAAACCATGATTTATGGCCTTTTATGGACAAAACAAGATTTTAGGAAAAGTGAAAATTGAATAAATAAAAGTGTATTTTTAAAATTGCATAAATGAAAAAAATCAAAAATTTTAAATTTTGGATGATATTACAATAGTAGATACAGTCAACTAATTATAACATTTAAAAAATCAGAAAAATACTAATAGCATGATAAAGTTGGACTCTGAGTAAGGATGAGGTTAGGACTAGGATAATATTAACGTTTTAGTCAGATAGACTAATTAAAAGCTAAACAAAGGTATTCTAGCTCGTTACTACTGCTATAGAGCAAGAAAGAGCTAGGGTAGGTTAATACTAGAATAATGTTGTGGTAGAGCTACGAAAATAGCTGAAATAAAGCTAGAGTAAGACTAGGAGAAATAGTATTATGAAAACGCTCGGTAGTACCTAATGGGTACGGCCGTATATAGAACACATTTTTGGCTAGCCTATGGTGCTGTACTCTTGGTACTAATTAGCATTACTAAATAACATACTTTTTATTAACCCAAATCCAAATTTTATAAGAAAATATGGCTAACAAAAGGCTCTATAACTTTTTTAAACAAAAATAATATAAAAATTTTTTAAATTATTTTCAAAATTATTTTTCACAAAAAGTTACAGTACTACTTTGCACAAACACGAAGTACACTATTAGCTATCTTATTGAAAAGTTTAGTACAATTTTCTAACGTACAAAAACTTTTACACACAATTTTCTATCAAAGTTGCACTAAAAAGCATACCTCAAGGTCGACTTACCTCTTTTCAATTTTTTCAAATTCTAACTGAAAACTTACATAACTCTAAAGAACAAAAACTTTAAAAACTTTAAAAACCCCTTCCTTGTCGTAATTTACACTTTACAACAGTAAATTAAACTAAAACTTGGTGACCAACTTCCTACGCGCACTTTTTATCGCTTCAGAGGAACGTCACGAATTACAGCAAAAAATTGCAATTTCACGGAAAATACGACAAAAACTTGTTCGAAATTAGTCGAAACAGGGAACCGGAGAGCTTGGGCCGGTCGTATATAAAGTCAGGCAGATGAGAGGATAGGCCAGGCAACTGGGCTTGGCTCAGTCTTGGGGTAGTTGGGCTTGCAAGCTCAGTCTTAGTCTGCTAGGCTTGCAAAGGAGAAAAATTGAAAAAGTTTGGGTGTAGGCTTGGTTTCGTCTTGTATAATTTAAATTGTAAGAATGCTAGGATCTTTATATGTAAAATGAGTATTTAAAGATACAGTAGTAACGTTTTCTGACACACTAGATCCTTTTTCAATTAGATATAGCCTTTAGAAAATAAAAAAATGGGCAAAAAAAGCCGAAAAAACCGTTTTTTCTCAGAAAATCTGGTTTTTATGTCTCTTCTTTTTTTTTATTGTTACCTAAAATTTTGATATGTTCTAGCATAGTACTCTTACAAAGCATTTTATAGCATTTTCATACCTATTCATCTCCAAAAATAAGCTTAAAATTAAGTTTGTCCTTATTAAAAACCTCCAGCAATCTTTTTTTTTTCAATTTTGTGCCATTTCTTTTTGTACAACTACAATATCCGAGTATACTGTAACTTTCCCAACTCACAAATACCATCTTTACATCATTCTAAATCCAGATCAGCCATGTCCAAGGAAGATTTGTCCCAAATGGAGTCACTCCGCCGCTTCGCCTTCATCGGTGTCACCCTCTCGACCATTGCCGCGTTGGTCGGTGTCGTAGTTGTACCAATGGTCTACAACAACATGCAACACCTCCAATCCCAACTGCAACATGAAGTTGATTTCTGCAAACTTCGCAGTGGCAACATTGTCAACGAGATTAACAAGGCCAAGATCTTGTCTCAGGTCTACCCACGTGTGGCTCGTCAGGCTGGCTACGGTAGCTCGGACCTTGGCGGAGTCGGCGGGGGAATCGGCGGAGGAAACGGAGGTGGATTTGGAAACGGCGGAGGAGTCGGTGGAGGAAACGGCGGAGGATGTTGTGGATGTGGAGTATCACCAGCCGGACCACCAGGCCCACCAGGACCAGACGGAGACGACGGTCAAGATGGTCAACAAGGTCAGCCAGGTAACGATGGACAACCAGGTGCTCCACCACAACAGCCATCCGTATCAGTGCAACCATGCTTCGACTGTCCGCCAGGCCCAGCTGGCGCACCAGGAAACCCAGGACCAAAAGGACCAAACGGAAACGCTGGTGCTCCAGGCCAAGACGCTCAAGGTGATGGTACCGGAGCTCCAGGACCAGCTGGCCCAGCCGGACCACCAGGTCAACCCGGTCAAGACGGACAACCAGGCCCAGACGGACAGCCAGGACAAGTCAACGAGATTCCAGGTGCTCCAGGACCAGCTGGACCACCAGGCCCACCAGGACAATCCGGACCATCAGGAGATGCTGGAGCTGACGGCCAACCAGGTCAAGACGGAGAACAAGGACCACAAGGTGATGGTGGTTCAGATGGTGCTCCAGGACAACCAGGCCAGTCCGGATCTCAAGGCGAACTGGGTGAAGAAGGACCACACGGATCATGCGACCACTGCCCTACTCCAAGAACTGCTCCAGGCTATTAAGGGGACTAGCTGGCCTAGTCTTTGTGTTAGACTGGAAAGTTTCTGGACTAGTCTGAAAGCTAGGAACATGATTTTCTGGACTAGTACTGATCTTAACATCAAAATTGGTTTAATGGCTATTTCTTCGAAACTGCCCTTGGCTAGCCATGCTTTGCGGCTGTTTTAACTTGTATTTAACCTGTAATTTGTGCTACCAGTAAATAAATATTTATTTTCATTGAATTGGCCTTGAGTTTTTGAAATTTAGAGAAATAGGTTAACAAAAAGAAGAAAAAAATATAAAATTTCGCAAAAAAATGTTGAAGTTTAAAGGACACGTTCACAAAATAGTTTTCAAGGGTCAAATTAGATAGAAAAACCTTTTTTTTTTGATCACATTGACGTTTTGCTTCACTTTCAGCAAGTTTTTTTTCTGCGAAGAATGTTTTTCAGAAAATTTTTTTTTCATGGATAACATTAGCCACTCTCGTTGTTATTCGCTGTTTCTTGCTAGAAATATACTTTATTTTTGGCTAAAACATTGTTGTTTAATTCGTATCTTTCAGGTTTTATCAAGTTTTACAATAATCTCTTCAAATTGTCCTCTTCTCCATAGCATTTGGCGATCTTCCACTGGAGTCAAGCTGAAATAAGGTCAAGAATGGATTGGTAAGCTGTTTTTAATGCTTTATTTTTGTTGGTTTAGGTAAAATACGCTATATTTTTATAAAAAGATAATTTTTCATCAACTTTTGAGTAATATTTGCTTGATTTAACATCTTGACATTGTTTTACGTTAATTTTTAGGTAATACTTGGGAGTTTGGCCATGGTTTGGAGCAAAAAGGTTAAAGAATTGATATGTAAGGTTTTAGTATATTATTTTTTGTATTTTAGGTATGGTTCTTTTTAAAACAGAACCTAAATACAGTTGTTATGCTTGGATATTGCTTTAGATGACCTTTGTTTGGTGAAATTCCTTCTGTTGATATTCTTTTAGCTAAATTGAAGTTATTTGAACCCCAAGCTAATTTCTACTTGAACTTTTAGGTATAAAACTACATTTTTCTCCCAAAAGTTTGAATTTCAATCAAATTTTAAAGAATTTTCATTATTTTTGATATGTCTGACATGGTAGAGTCGGTTTTCCTGCGAGAGGTTTGTAGTGAGGATGTAAACAGGAAGAAAGATGTTATTTACTTTCTTTATTGTGTGGTTGGCACTTTGATCATATGTATTTGCATCATCGGAGCTACAGTCTCAGCGGTCGGCTATCGGATTTATGTGAGTTTAAAAATTCGCGAAATTTGAAGTTTAAAACTATTTTATTACAACGTTCGGGCTATTTTAAGGCTTTAAAATTATTTTTTTAAAAAGCTACTATAATATAAGTAAAATATTGCTATTTCGCACAAAAATCCAACAAAATATGACCGTTCCAGCGTGACTTGGACAAGATAAGTGTGATGAGAGCGTTGATATCGAATCTGGAGCCCGATGATGAGCCATCAGCTAATGCCAAGACGCCGTTAGTCCAAGAAACGGTGAGGTTGGAGCCGGAAACAGCAGCATCGACGAGCAGAATCAGCGACCTCCCGGAGAGCTCGAACAATAACAATGATGAGGATTATGCCGAAGACTTGAGAGTCTACGAGAGGTACAAGTTGAGGGTCAAGAACTTTGAGAGCAAGAGGAAAGCACCGGTGACAAACAACAGGCCTAGTAAGTTTGGATTACTTTGTTTTAGGTAGGGCGTGGAGTTTTGGAGGAGAAGTGGAAAAGCTCTAACTTACCTTATATTACCATGCTATTTAATCCTAACTCAATTTCAGACAAAGAAGGAAAGACAGCGAAGGAAGGGCAAAAGTTCGAAGAAGCCAAGACTCAGATGAACCCAGTAAGCACTGCGCAACTTGTCACCGCCGTCGATAACGAGACCAAACGAGGCATGAAAGACAGTCACACGGCACCCAGAACCAACAAGAATGGCAAACCGTCACGACCAATAATCAAGAAGTCGGTGATCCCGGTCAAAGAGACACAGTCCATTCACGAAGAGCCAGCGAGCGAACAACATACTCAACAAATGTCAGAAGTTCAGGAGCCGAGAGCGATCAAAACAGCGCCTAGAAGCAAATACTGAAGAATATTGTATTTTTACTGATAATATCTTATTGATATCGTACTTTTTCTGATAAAAGTAAAGATATTGATTTGAAATTTGGTGGTTTTTTTTTAAATTTTATGGATCTTATGATGTTTCTGCCATCTAAAGGTACTTTAATTATAAGTGGAAGGTTATTCAAATGATTCTATCAGCAGGATCCAAAGGCTCACGTATTTGTTTTTTTTTTCAAAAATTTGTTGCGAATTTGCAAAAAAAAATAAAAAGTGTGAAATCTAGTTGAAATCTGATAGTGTACTAATTGCGTTTCTCTCAAATCATAATTGATGGCTCGAACAACCTAAATCTATATCTTTGTTTGTTTTTGCTTTTCGAATTTCCAAAAAAAATAATTTTTAAAATAAGCCAAAATCATGTATAACATGAATGCTCAAGTTTATTCAGTCAATCCTTAAGCTTGACGAACACGTTGACGACGAGCAGCACGACGACGGTAGCCTTGGGCTTGTGGAGCGTTGCTGACTGGGCTAGCCGAGTAGTCGGTAGCTGGAGCGGCGTTGGAGGCAGCCGTCTGTGTGGCACGTGGTGGGCATGGGCAGTAAGCGGCGTCCTTGCCTGGGATTCCGGCGCCTCCTGGAGCTCCAGGTTGACCGTCACCTCCGGGTTGTCCTGGTTGACCTGGTGGGCCGGCTGGACCTGGTGGACCGGCTGGGCCTGGTGGTGGGGCTTGTCCGTCGTTTCCTGGCTGTCCTGGAGCACCGGCTGGACCAGCTGGTCCTGGTGGGCCTGGCACAGGGGTAGAGCGTTGACCGTCTTGTCCTGGGTTTCCTGGTGGTCCAGCTGTGCCTGGTTGTCCGTCAGATCCAGCGTCTCCTGGTGGTCCTTGTGGTCCAGCTTGGGCTGGGAGACCTGGAGTACCGGCTGGTCCCAAGTCTCCTGGAGCTCCTGGTTGACCGGCTGGTCCGTCTGGTCCTGGTGGGCCAGGTGGTCCGGCTGGGCACTTGACGCACTCTTTGCCAGCTCCATAAGCATCGTCGACTGGGACGTCTCCGGGTGGACCGTTGTTGCCTGGCTGCCCATCGTTTCCGTTGTCTCCTGGAAGACCTGGCTCTCCGGGTGGTCCAGGTGGGCCTGGGGGACAGTTTTGTGGTTGACGGCCACAGGCACAAGCGGCCTGTCTCTTGTTGCGGCCGATGAGAGCGCCAAAGGTTGGGGTGGCACGCTTGGCACGTTCGCGGGTTTCGTGGATCATGACGCCCCAGGCGTCGTTGGAGTGCATCTTGAACTCGTGCATGTCATCCATGATCTCTTCATAGAGGTCGTTGATGTCGTTGAAGATGTAGACGGAGGAGATCAAGGTGACGGCCACCATGACCACCGAGATGCCACAGATTGAGGATATTAGTGCCTTGCCCATCTTCTAAAACGTTTTTTAAGATTTGTAGAACGAGTTGCTAAACACAAAAACTAATTAAAAAACCATTTTTAAGGCTTACCTTTCGAGCCGAAGTCGATGAGGACAACTGACAATCTTCACCGTCATCTCATGACCTTTTATACCCCCAAGTTTTGTTTCTGTGACCTAAACGCGCGAATATTTTTACAATCTTAACCTTAAACAGAAGCCCGAAACCTGAATTATCAATTTTACGTTTACGAAAACGAGAAGATCGTTAAACTCGCAGACGCACTTTTACGAACAAAACAAAAAAAGACAAAGTAACGTCGGTCTTGGGCTTCTTCATGGTTAAGATTGAGCTTTGTTTCATCAAAAATGGCAATTTTAACCTAATTTTATACCTAAAATGGCATTTTTTCAAATTTTGTAAAGTTTAGAGCTCCTTTTTCTCCCGTCTCTCCATTTTCAACGCTATTTTTCCATCGCAAAACAAAATTGGAAACAAAAAGTCGTTGGAATGATAAGAGCGCGAGAAAAGTTTGGTCAAGAACGTCAAAAATTAGTGTAAACTCCGTAAATAAGCCGGCAAACCTGATGGAACAATACCGGTAGATGACAGTTTAACACGTTTTTCTGTTTCTTAAAGTCAAAAAACGAAAAAGGTTTGAGGGTGTCAAACTGGAGTATAGTTATGAGTATATAAAGGTAATGAGGTCGGGAGGAAGATCGTCAGTTGTCCTCATCTACTTCGGCTGAAAGGTAAACTTTAAAATTATTTATAATTTAGTTTTTGTGATTTTAAAGTTTAAATAAATTAAGATATTTTTTTTAAGTTTTAAATAAAAAAAATTTTTTGTGGCAAATTATCATAGCGACTTGTTCTAAAAAATCGTATTTTACAAAAAAAATTTAGAAGATGGGCAAGGCACTAATCTCCTCAATCTGTGGCATCTCGGTGGTCATGGTGGCCGTCACCTTGATCTCCTCCGTCTACATCTTCAACGACATCAACGACCTCTATGAAGAGATCATGGATGACATGCACGAGTTCAAGATGCACTCCAACGACGCCTGGGGCGTCATGATCCACGAAACCCGCGAACGTGCCAAGCGTGCCACCCCAACCTTTGGCGCTCTCATCGGCCGCAACAAGAGACAGGCCGCTTGTGCCTGTGGCCGTCAACCACAAAACTGTCCCCCAGGCCCACCTGGACCACCCGGAGAGCCAGGTCTTCCAGGAGACAACGGAAACGATGGGCAGCCAGGCAACAACGGTCCACCCGGAGACGTCCCAGTCGACGATGCTTATGGAGCTGGCAAAGAGTGCGTCAAGTGCCCAGCCGGACCACCTGGCCCACCAGGACCAGACGGACCAGCCGGTCAACCAGGAGCTCCAGGAGACTTGGGACCAGCCGGTACTCCAGGTCTCCCCAGCCCAAGCTGGACCACAAGGACCACCAGGAGACGCTGGATCTGACGGACAACCAGGCACAGCTGGACCACCAGGAAACCCAGGACAAGACGGTCAACGCTCTACCCCTGTGCCAGGCCCACCAGGACCAGCTGGTCCAGCCGGTGCTCCAGGACAGCCAGGAAACGACGGACAAGCCCCACCACCAGGCCCAGCCGGTCCACCAGGTCCAGCCGGCCCACCAGGTCGACCAGGACAACCCGGAGGTGACGGTCAACCTGGAGCTCCAGGAGGCGCCGGAATCCCAGGCAAGGACGCCGCTTACTGCCCATGCCCACCACGTGCCACACAGACGGCTGCCTCCAACGCCGCTCCAGCTACCGACTACTCGGCTAGCCCAGTCAGCAACGCTCCACAAGCCCAAGGCTACCGTCGTCGTGCTGCTCGTCGTCAACGTGTTCGTCAAGCTTAAGGATTGACTGAATAAACTTGAGCATTCATGTTATACATGATTTTGGCTTATTTTAAAAATTATTTTTTTTGGAAATTCGAAAAGCAAAAACAAACAAAGATATAGATTTAGGTTGTTCGAGCCATCAATTATGATTTGAGAGAAACGCAATTAGTACACTATCAGATTTCAACTAGATTTCACACTTTTTATTTTTTTTTGCAAATTCGCAACAAATTTTTGAAAAAAAAAACAAATACGTGAGCCTTTGGATCCTGCCGATAACGAATGTTTGAAAACTTATGATTTCAAAGCAGGGTTTTTCATAAAAATTCAAAAAAAATTTTATTTGGACCTTGACTTCCTGAGAACAAAATAGTACCACAGCCAATATTATGATAGATATTTTTCATTTTTTCACCTTCCTATTTAACCGACCAACTCACGGTCGTATTCGTAAGTTTGTTCGAGTATTTTTGAACAAAAAACAACTTTGCGCATAGATAAACAATAAAAAGTAATGGGCGAAGATACGCAACAGCGATTATAGATATTTTGGAGGGATTACCGCGCCCTTCTTTCCCCCTCACTTTCCGGCGCTCAAGAAAAACATCCGGTCAAACACTTGTCCCGATTAGCATCTACACAAGCTGGTTTTTGTGTCTATGTTAAGAAAAAGGAATTTGGGATGTGCAATTTGCAATTTTAGAGGGGTTTTTTGCGAAAATATTGGTTTTGCAAGGGTTTTTGAACATTTTCGAAAGTTTTTCGAGATTTTTTGGGCGGGAAAACAATAAAAAACAAAAATTTTTTAATTTAAAGTAGTTTTTTATTGTTTTAAGCTAAAAAAAAATAAAAGTATTAAATTAAAAGGGTTTAGAAAAGCAATTAAAGCATTCGCACCGACCGGGACTCGAACCCACGACCTTTCGCCTACAAGGCCAACTCCTTACCGACTAGGCCATGAAAACACATTTTTCCTATGTTAATATAAACTTAAAAAATAGGTAAAACCAAGTAATAAAGACAATTTATAACAACAAAAAACTCAAAAATCCAAATTTCAACACTCCAAATGCGTAAAACATCTAAACTTTACTAATTAAATAAATTTATGGCATCTTAAAATAAGTTCTCGACCATAAACACCCGAGAATAATGGGGAACATTGGCCTCACGGCCAAGTCTTTGGTTAAATAGTTAAAATAAATAAACGTTCTAATAGCCGGGCGCGGTCCGTGGTGGTGGGCAGTGGTCACACGAGCCTGGAGCACCTTGTTGTCCCTGAGCTCCACCGTCTCCGGCCGAACCTGGCTTACCGGCCGAACCGGGCTGTCCTGCATCTCCGGCTGGTCCGGTCTGTCCGGCTTGGCCGTCGTTTCCTGGTCGACCGCCTTCACCGGGCTGGCCGGGTTGTCCTGGTGGGCCGGGTGGTCCAGCTGGGCCTGGACGGCCGGGTACGTCACGCACGGTACCTGGGGTTCCACGTTGTCCGGGCTGGCCTGGGTAGCCAGCTTGACCTGGTTGTCCTGGAGGTCCGGGTGGACCGGGTGGGCCACGTACTCCACCGTCAGCTGGCTTGCCTGGTTGACCGGCGTTTCCTGGTCGACCCTTTGGACCGGGGTTACCGGCTGGACCGGGCGAGGCTGGAGCACAGGTTTGGCATGGGTTGGCGATAGGTTGAGCTTGACGTGGTGGAGCACCTGGTTGACCGTCTTGTCCTGGGTTGCCGGACTGGCCATCTTCACCATCTTGTCCGTCTGGTCCTGGTGGTCCGGGTGGGCCTGGTGGTGATACACCACATCCACAACATCCAGTTGGTTGGGCAGCGGGAATGGAGGCTTGGGGTTGGTAGTTGGAGACGGCGGCCGGTTCTCCGTACGAGTAGCCGGCTTGACGAGCGCGACGTGGGTTGACGTTGGAAAGGACCTACAACAACATAAAATTTATAAGACAAAATTAAAAAACCAAGATATTTTAATTTCAAATTAATTTTATAAAATTGAAGTTTAAGTTTATAGCCAAAATATGATTTATTAACATATTTTTAAAAAATTTTCATAAAATTGGTCCCACCACGAAAACCCTGAATTTCAATGATTTTAAGGTAAAAAAGAATAAAAAGGGAAAAAATGGATATTTGTTGTCATAATAATAACTTTAGGCAATATCAAAATTAATTTTTGACCAAAAATATTAAAAAATGGGTCCCATCACGAAAACTTTTATCTTCCTTTTAATCGCTAAAACATGAAATATTTAACAAATATGTACATAGCTTATTACAAAAACAACTTTTTATGTTGTGAAACCACCTGTTTTAAAAAATTTTGTTAAAAAGGGTCTCATCACGAAAACCCTGATTTTTAATTTAACTTTTTAAAGTGGCAAAAATTGCACAAAAATTTTTTTAAAAATAATTAAAACACGTATTTAAAAATTTGTACTTTATCATCAATAATTGTTCCAAAAATGTTATCCTACCTGAGCTCTGGTCACCTCTCTCCAGATGTTGCCGGAGCGGCTTTTACAAAAGTCGACTTCGCTCTGCATGACAGACTGGACGTGCTGCATGTAGTTGTAGACCATGGGCACAGAGATGACGCAGACGAAGGTGGCAATGGTGGACAAGGCGACGCCGAAGAAGGCGACTTGCCTGAGGCTATCGGCCTCGTGCTGCCGCTGCTTTTCCGACTCCATTGCTTGTAGACGGAACTCGAGATGGCTAGCCCCTTAAATAGACAACTTTGCTTTTTCACGTAGCGGAATCGCTTATTCCAGAGGGCGGTCACTCGGTTCGGCAACGGATTCGGAGAGAGATAACGGCGTAGGGGGAGGTTGGTTGAAGGTAGAGAGGGAGGGTGGGGTAAAGGTTTAGTGAGGGGAAAGTGAAAGGGTTGGGGGTAGTGGCAGAGTAGGAAAAAGGAGTTTTGGGATATAGATGGATGAGGGTAGGCTAAAGTAGAGTAAGACATAGGGCAAGGGAGACAACGATAATTAGCAAGAGAGTAAGCAAAAATAGAGGGATCAGAAAATTAGAGTAAGTAAGGAGTGTAAAAATGTAAAAAATGTTAGGATTTTAAAGAAAAAGGTTCAAAAAACCCCTTTTTTTAAAATCAAGGAAGTTGGGTAAACAAAGAAAAATCAAAAATTCATTGAAGAATTTTTTAGTTTTAATACGGTAGTTGCATAAAAAAGTTTTATTTAAGCGCATTTCTTATGTTAAAGTACGTACTTACTGTAATGTACCAGAGAAAAGCCTTAAAAAATTTGATTTTTTAAAAGAAGGCAGGGCAGAGCAGGGCAAGGCAGGTCAGACAGATTTCATAATCTACATAGAATCCTCTTCCAAAAAGAATCTAAGAACCACCACGGTACTTTCCTCTGTGTCATATGATTCAAATTATAAGACCCAGAAGCAAAACACAGAATTTTTGATTAAAACTGATTAAAACGTTAAGTTTATCATAATATTTTTTCTTTTATTTTTTCTGGAAATCTTACAGTATGTTTAAAAAATAAGATTTCACTTTTCAATGTTTGCAAATCAGGGCTGGGCGAAACAAAAAAATTTTGTTTCGCGAAACACGAAACGAAAGTGGCTCTTTCGCGCGAAACGAAACACGAAACGAAATTTTCGCCCAGCCCTGTTGCAAATGCTTGACCACTGTGAATTTTTAAATACATATCTTGTTTAGTTTTGATAAGTTACAGTTTCTGCTTTTGGATGTTAAATTTTAATGCAAGGAAAGGCAAAGAAAGACCGGGTCAATTTTTTATAATTTGAAGGTGTTAATAAATTACAGTAAGATCACACAGTTTCTTCTACGTCATCATTTTTTTGCATTTGCGTAATTATTACAATAAGTGACAAACTATCTGTCTTGCAGCTCTACTGCACTCCTCCTCCCCCCCTCCCGTTTTTTCTCACATTATTGTCCCCCTCTTCCCCCCCCTCCCTGCCAGTCTCCAAAACTCCCCAGTTCCAAATTTACCGCCCTCCCCCCCCGTTGCAAATAGACCCTACAAAAACACAATTCAACCCCCATAGACGACTCGACAATTAAACTTTGACCAGAGTCCAAAAAAGTAAAAGTAGTGTCCACGCCCAGCTAACGCCATCTTACAACCGCAGTCAAGGTCGCACCAGTCCGGCGCCATAGCCTCGAATTGCAAAAGTTTCAAATTTGTTTACAAATCAATAAAAGCCGACTGGTTTCTACCGTGACTTCTTCTGACTGGACAAACAAATACAATATATTAATAATATGAAGGTAAAAAGAGAATGGTAGAATGGTATTGGAAAATGGGTTTTATAATATCAGCTTGCGGGTTTGAACTAACGTTTCATTTGATGTAGGTATTGGTAGCGGTAAACAAAAATGTTTTTAAAGAAGGGCAATGCTGGACAGGCCAGAGCAGGACAGCGCAATGAAAGGCAGAGTTAAACAAGAGCATGAACATAGCAAGGCAGAACTAGGCAAGGCAAGGCAAGGCAAGGCAAGGCAGGGCAAGGCAAGGCAAGGCAAGGCAAGGCAAGGCAAGGCAAGGCAAGGCAAGGCAAGGCAAGGCAAGGCAAGGCAAGGCAGGGCAAGGCAAGGCAAGGCAAGGCAAGGCAAGGCAAGGCAAGGCAAGGCAAGGCAAGGCAAGGCAAGGCAAGGCAAGGCAAGGCAGAGAAGGGCAGGACATTTAAAAAAAAACGTCCCTCTTTTTCTACGTTTCTCCTCATTTCCCTTCAATTCTTTTTGTAAATATTCTGCCATAGCGTCTTTTAAGTCTAATTTATCAATCTACTCTCGTTTTATTGCCAGCACATCCTCAATATCTTCCCCCAAGAGCCCTCGGCCATAAACTAGTCCCCAGATCAGTCCCTCTCTCCCCAGATCCCCAATCCTCTAAACTTATCGCTAGCGGGATCAGTGTTCCTCCAGAAAGCAGAGGGAAAAGGTGGGATTGGAACGCCGAAAGTGAGGGGCTGATTCTTGTGGATTCGCTTTGCATCCCCCCCCTTTCTTCATCTGCACACAGATTAGGGGCAATTGAAGCTAGCGGGCTGATGGAGGGAGAATGTGTTACAAAAATGGCATCATTTAATGGCTCGTCGGAATGGTTTTGGAAGCTCGGCGTAGCGTAACAGACAAACGCAATGTATGTGCTGGATACAGGGAAAAGAGCTACATGTATCAGCTCTTTACTGTTGATCATGATGTTATAAGCATTGTTTTTATGACGAAAAGATAATTATAGACGTTAAGCTACAAAGTTATATTATAATATGTCGTTCAAATAATTGTGAACCCCTTAACGCCAAAAGTTTGCTTTGAAGAAAGGCACAGAACTATTAGAGCTGGTACTATTTAGTACTAAATTGTATAACTAAACTAAATATTTTTAAAAAATATTAGCATTCACTATAAAAAAAGGTCAAAGTTGCAACGTGTTTTACAAAATCAACAATATATTTACTGTCATTTTCATATAAAAATAATCGACTCAAAATACTCGATCCAACTTTGCATAAAACAGCAACAAAGCAAAAGACTGGCGATCCGGTTTCGCTGTGAATATCCTCGTTAATGAGTAACTTTGGATACGATAGAGAAAACAGTAATTTTTTCATTACGTTTTTATACAATTTCTTTATACTTTTACAATTACGATCCACTTTATACTCTTTTATTACGTTATACTTTTTTTATGCAATATATCTTCCGTTACAGTCTTATTGAAACAGTTTTTGCTTGTGCAATCATAATTATTTTTAAAGCGAAATGTAAATAAGACTTCTACTGATAGTACGCTCAAGTGTAATAGAAATCAGAGTTTCCAAGGCCTCCGGAGCCAGCGTTGAAGCCGGAGCCCAAAAATGTCAATTTTAGTACTAAATAAAAAGCATGTAAAAAAGCACCAGAGTCAGCACGACTCTGACTTCGGAGATGGAGCCGAAGCGAAATTTAAAATTTAAAACAAAGAAAAAGTAAAGCCGGAAATTTTAAATTTAACAATGCTGATAGGAATGTTACAGTATGTTCATTTAGTACCTTGTATGTTAGCAGAAACAGTTTTTACAGCTTGAAAGACTTTTAAAATATCATCAAAATTCTTTGAATTTTCAGTTTCAGAACGGTTGATAGAGTAGTCATTCCGCGAATTTTTACCGTCCAACTTTAAACCAACTTTTTACTTTACAACTTTCTCTCTCTCTCTCTCCACTCTCTCCTTCTTTACCTCTTTCTCTCTGTCTCTCTCTTTCTCAGTTCTTACTTTTCCATCTCTCATTACTTGCTTCTTACTATACCCTGCCTTTCCTGCCACAACTTCTTCTCTCCTTCCTTCTTTACTGCCTCATCTTCCCTCACCCTTTCTTATGAACCTTTTCTCTACCTATACCTATAGCTTTTGACCTTCCTTAACACCGTTCAGAAGAAAAAAGTGTGAACGGGTGTGGTCATTAAATATGACCTTCAGGGCATATTAATCACACCTCGGATGTTTCAATCGATTAGCAAAACGTTTTGTTACCCAAACGGTTTTGAACCGGCTCGTAAATAACAACAGGTTGGGTGCAAAGAAAAAGTAAAAATGAAAAAAAGTTCTTGGAACGATGATAGGATAGCTTGAATACCAAGATCATTTAAACAATTGAAAAGTGAAAAACATTTTAAAAAAGATACAGTATATTGCATAATGAACTATATATAACGTGAACTTCGTATAAATAACAACATTTAAACCCATAATAACGCTACACAGTGCTTTGAAAACTCCTGTATAACAAAACTGTACCATAATAAAAATTTTTTTTTATCTTTAAGCAATTTGTTATACAGAGTTCCAACAAAAAATTATTTTTGTGTTATTTAGCTATTATTTTCAACGGTTTTTTCCGCGTTTGCACTTTCCGGATAATAAACTTATTTTGATTGAAAAAAACGGGTTTTGTTGCTTTTCTAGCGCTATACCTTTAAAGTTTAAAATATCATTATTACCTTGCTTTGTGTATCTTTTGAAAAACAAAAATGATTTTTTTGGATTTTTAAAATTAGAAATGGCATAAAAAATGGAGATAATGTGATAGTTAATGACAAAAAGAAAAGTTTTATTCAAAAACTAACATAACATAAAGAAACGGCTGTATTTTGACTGTAAAGAGACCAAACCTTTTTTTTCTTCTTTTTTTTGTCTGGGCCCAGCCTATCTTAAATTTCCATCAACCCAGCTTGGTCCCTTATAACATCAAATACCTTTTACACTTTTCTCAAGCCTAACCTTTAATGGCAGAGCCTAAGCTGGGCTCCCAAGGTCGGCCCAAACTGAAGCCGAGTTTTGAGGCCTCCTTTTGATTTCTACTCCATATCAACATCACTAAATGTGTTAACTATAACAAGAGTTTGGATTACTTTCAAAGCCAAAAATGGGTTTAAAAATGATCACAATCACTGCCTAAAATTTACTCTAATTTTCCTTACCCTACCCTAATATAAACAAAACCAGTAGCCTTCAAAGTTAGCTCAACTTGTTCTCGTTTTTAATTAGTGCCGGCTTCATGTTGTTACTTTTATTAGTTTAATTTGCATCCAAAAACCCGTATAATGAGTAATATGAGAGACTAAAATACGACTCGTAGATCAGAAAAACGATATTACAAAACTTTTTAAAAAGTTTGAGACAAGTCGTGATATTATGAACATTTTGAAGTTAAATTTTAAATTTTAAAAATAAAAAAAAATTAAAATTTTTAAAAAATTAAGGCAGAATTTGAATTTTGATATGAATAGTGATGATGAAAAGTAAAAATTTAACAAAAGTATGATAGGTATAATCAATTGAAGCCTAAAACAATATGAAATGATAAGAATAGACTTCAAAAACAAAATTGTAAACCAACAAAAGACTCTACAACAATATACAATAAAGAATTAGAACCCATTAAGTCACAGAATTAAGTGAACGACCCAATAAAACAATACAAAACCTCCAACTTAAACCTTAAAAACAGCGATATCATTGTTAATCTTCTTCTCCGTGACCAATTCAGAATCCGACATCTCCCTTACTATGCTCGGTTGTTCACTCTCACTGTTCGTATCTTCACTCTTCTTCACGGGACAGTAAGAGTACATAAACACCGAGAATATTACCATAGCCGTGCCAGCACCAAACAACATTGATGGGTAGCGGTGAAAGATTACTGCCACAACAATAGCTGATACGATAATGGCTAATGATGAGGCTAGCGACTTTAGAATGTTGTCAGCGTATTTTATCACAACAGCAATGATTAGACCACCAACGGCTTGGAGGAGAACGGCTGACCAGATGTAGATGTTGAAGCCGGTGGCTAGGCCTTCGGATTTTACTAACTCGTAGTCG
Source organism: Bursaphelenchus okinawaensis (assembly GCA_904066225.2). Lineage (NCBI taxonomy): Eukaryota > Metazoa > Nematoda > Chromadorea > Rhabditida > Aphelenchoididae > Bursaphelenchus > Bursaphelenchus okinawaensis. The sequence goes on along the minus strand of CAJFCW020000006.1, from coordinate 8,128,945 downwards.
GAAATCTAAAAAAAAATTTTTTAAAAAATTTAAAAATTGTAAACTCTAAGTTATCCTAGTCCTAGCTAAAACCCTATCCCAGAGCCCTAATCCAGAGCTCTAGCCCAGAGCACTAGCTCAGAGTCCTAGCCCAGAGCAATAGTCCAAAGCCCTAGCCCAGAGCTTTATTATGTGCCCCACCTTCATCTATCCCTTATAGCAAAACCCCCTGCCTTTACCACACCCAAAAAAACTTACAAACATAGTAGCAATAGCAGCAGGTATAGCCAAAGCTGACAGTTGTAGATTCCTCATCCACAACGAGACATTTGTCTTTTTCAAAACTTTTTCAAAATAAACACCAGCAAAGCCAGACAAAACACAAGCCACCAAGACAGCACTCATTCCAATCGCAACATGAGTAAAGTGATCGACTTCCGTATGTTGAGTTAGGTTCTTCAAGTCGGTCGAGTTCAAACCTTCAGTATTGTTCAAACCATTGGCAGTATGGTTGAAATTGAGTTGTGAATCTATTTTGGCTGGTGTAGATTTTTCTTTCTGAAAATAATTTTTTTTAATTTTGGCACTTTATCCTATTTTCCAATAACTTTGTGACACTTCGTCCAAATTTTCAATAAATTCTTGAAACTTTGCCAAATGTTGAAAAAATGTAAAAAAATAGCTTTAGTAATAAAAAATATGGTATGCTACGATGATCAACGTATAATATTATACCTAAATAACTTACTGCAACAGTAACGACGGCCACACCAGCACATAAGATGAACAGAGAAAGCCATTGTGCAGCTGATAAACATTTCCGTAATAAAATCACAGAAAATATAGCTGTAGTGAGGGTTTTTGTTTGGTATGTTACCTAAAATAAGAAGTTCGATAAAACTTGATATTCATTCATACACACGACCAATTAAAAGGCCTAGCCTAAAGGGACAATAAGCCAGTTTAAGCTAGAAAAAATAGTAAAAAGCTCTAGTAAAGCTTAGAGTAGAAGTAAGAAAACAAGTTTCTAATGTTATCCTTACCAAGTACGTCGTGCTGTCGATATGCTCAATAGCCAAGTATAACAAGTAGTTTTGTATGGTGTAGATAATGGCAGGTATACCTACTTTTATTGTGTCCACAAAGTCATAGACAAAGTGGTACCTTAGACCACGGAAAAACCTAAAAAAATTATCATAAGAATCATCATAATACCTGAAAGGTCTGGTATAAAAATCATGTTATAGAGTACCCTACTCTACTTTTCCTTACTCTACCTCACTCTTTCTTACCCTACTCTTCCCTACCTGTGCTAGCTAATCTTACCTTACCCTGCCCTAACTTACCTTACACCAAGCTACCTAGTCAATTAACGTGGTATATGACGATGTTAATGTTAAGTCAAGTAAAAATAACTTACTTCAAAGTAGATTTACAAGACATAAAGTACAGCACAGTAGTAATAGCCAATTTGATAAGTTCAGTAAACAGAACGACTGATGATCGAGCGTACTTCTTGTGATTAGGTATTTCATTAGCGTATTTCATGACCAACACATACGATGAGAATTGGACCACTAGTATGGTTAGGCTGGCGTATCTTATCATCAATGCTAAAAGATTTATAGATAAATATCAAAGTTACTATAATATAAGCTTATATAGCCAATTTAAAACATAAAATTAAAATTTTAAAAAATGTAAAAAAAATTTTATGTGTGGGTACTTACCCATCTTTTCCTTTTTACTCTCATGTGTGTCATCAAGTTTGTCCAACTTCTTCACATCGCTATGTACAACTGCTGGGTCACGTATCTTTGTCATTCTGAAAGAATCTTATCAGTACAATACCTTTAAACTTTCAATACACATCAGATGCTCGACGCTCTAGATTATAACATGTTACAGTTGTATATATAGTATTATAGTTTGACTAAACCTTCTAAAGATGAACTGACAAAAATAAGTACTTAAGTTTTCCATAATCAGTTCCTGGATTTAAAATGACGTTTGGGAGTGATTGAGTTTTCATTATGTTAATACCAAAACATTGTATTCTTGTTCCGAAACAAACACATACATAATAAAAGTTATATTACCTTAGGTTCGAAAAGGCAAAGATCTCCTTTAAAAATTTTTTAAAAAAATATTGAACCTAGTCCCACTTTTAACTACAGTAGGACTAGACCTGTAGTAAGACCGGTCTGGCCCACTGTCATTGGTTTAGGTACCAGCGAACATTGCCGGCCCGACTCACAAGGCTACATGCGACGGCTCAAACCCTTTCAAATTTTCCTTAACCCAGCTTAGTGGGCCCCCTTTTTTAAGTTTATCCTAGACTAAATTAACCACCTTCTACCTATAATAACACTACCTGTGGTAAAAACGGCTCCCAGCTCTATACGTTGCATATAACAAGACCCTATATACATACACTTAATATCATCATCATACTGCATTACAATATTATGATGATAACAAAAAAACCAAAAGCGTTTAATAAGTTCTGTCACGTAAAAAACAGTTGATGGTTGTGACAACGTCCCGACGGCAAATATGAGCGTTGTAAAGAACGGTGGTACGTACAATGACCTTAATAAGTTTTGTCATTTCGAGAAATATTACAGTTTGGATTTTTAAAGATTGGTAGTAAGTAATAGGTAACTTTAATTTTTGTAAAAAATGATTAACGTAACGAAGGTATTGTAAAGTAAATTACTAAGATACGCTAAAGCCATTTCCATAACTTTACATGACATAAAATATACAGTTATGGCAATTTATGACCTTACTATCTCCAAAAAATAGCTATAAACTGCAACAATCAGATGATTTCAACTTGATAGAAAGACGTATTTACAGAGTAAGATGGTTATTATTAGCTGTATATTTCATCACCATATCTAGCTTCATTGACTTAACTGACTTTGTTTTGCAATAAGTAAACAAATGGTAAACATGATCACGTATAATAGCTGTTTTTTACAAAATTATGTGTAATAGCTACATTTGTCACGAACTACAGTTGACTATTGGTATGAACTTTAGAATAACATAGCTAAGGACAAGTGGTGGCAAAGGTCAAAAGATAAAAAAAAATTTTAAACTTATTTTTTCATTACTATAGGAATTACGAACTTGATCTTTAATAAAAGAGCTAGGCTAATCCAAGTTTTAAAAAATAGAGCCTAGCCACGCCAAAGAAAATTTGAAAGAGGCCAGGCAGAAAAATTGTTCCGACTTCTTTACAGGCCTACTATAACTAAAAGATCACAGTCTAAAAACCAAAAAAAAGTTTAACCCACAATCTAAACTTACAAATCAGAGTAAGTAAGCCTAAAAACCAAACGTATTTTACAGCATCAAGAACTTCAAAAAACGTTTAAATGTCTGTGTTAATATACAACCCAAGCCCAAAGTTCAATAATCACAACATCATCTGTAAGCCTAAGCGAAGTCAAAATGAAGGCTCGCACCATCAATCAAAACAATCATCTTTTAAGATTACTCCCAAAAATTATTGTAAACCAAAGGTTTGTTACAAAGTAGACTATAATGCATTTTACAGTAGAACTACTCTATACCAAACTCCTCTATAACAAAACTCTTGTATAACGATAAATTTAAAAGCACCAAGCGATTCGTTATACAAAAGTTATATTGTGCGTAGATATTAGTGAAGAATTGGACTAAAAGCCTCATGTGGAATATACTATGTATATCATAAATGGTAATAGAAGATCACATCAAATACCATTTTATACGGTTTTTGAGCATTTTTAAAGCACGATTTCAAAATTCATAAACAGAGCTCCAACTTTTGATGTTTTGTTTATCAACGATCAAAGTTTAAAATTCACGAAAAATTTTGAATGACGTGATAAGTAAAGTCATTATCACTTTTTGGCTACAGTAATTTAATACCAAAATTCATTTTAAAAAATCTTTTAATCTAAACCTCCCTCCCCTGACTTTTTCACTGTTTTGGCAATATAAAAGGTACTCCCTCTCCTCTATACCCTTACCCCAAAAAAGCTCCCTCCCAACCTTATACTTCTGAAAAATCACCCCCATTTCAGTGCTTATGTTTAGCAAAATAAGCTCACAAAACATAACTTACTACCGTTTAATCAGGAAGCTCGTCATATCAACCTTTCTTCGTTAATAAGACGTTACTTTTACAATGTCAGCTTTGTTACAACCAATAACTCCCCGAGCTTACTGACAAACGTCTGATGATCGTATGTTAAGCAAAGAAGACTACAGAGTTTCGAAATTACTGTGGTAGAGAACTTGGACTTTTAAGAAATAAGTTTTTGAGATTCAAAGTTAACCTTAATTTTTTTAGTTTTAAACTTATTTTAAAGGTTTTATAGGCTTAAAACCTCTATTATAAAAGTAAAATCGTAGCATTGTTATATTCAGCATAGCCTGCCCTATAGCATAAAATATTTTATAAAGAAAACACCTCTTGTACCATAAAATGCCCCTATTTTAATGTTGGCTATACCTAGAAGCGCTATAAAATCAAAAATCATCACACAATACAAAACTTCAAATTAAATAAAAATTAAATTTTGTCAACTAAACTTGACAAAAGCCCAATTTATAAACAATTCCAAAAGCACATAGTATATATATAAGTTATTTATTATCAGATGAAGTGACCAATCTGATCACAAGAAGGACATCTCATAACAACACAAGTTCATTTGTGAAAATAATCAACAGTTTTAAAGTGAAAAACACAAAAACAGCTATTTATGCGACATTTTATAAATTTTCTTCTGGTTTTACAAAGCAAACTGCCGTCTTAAAGCCTGGTTTCTACCCTCACTATATCTATTTAAAAAACTTTCAATTTCACCCCCGCCAATCATAAAAACACAAATTTGCCAGACTCGCCCGTGCCAATCATAAAAATTTGCCAAACTTTAAAAACAGCCCAAAATCCCAGTAAAATTTTCAATTCAAGACCTCACCTAATGCCCTTTAAAAATATTTTTAAAAACCACCACCCCCTTAACCATGCCAACTTTATATATCTACGTCAAGTTAAGAAATACCACCCTCTTGCCCTAGTAATTTCTATACCTACGTCAATTTGGGGGAAAACATCCGTTTGTCGAAGACGAGTCGGCAACACAATATTATTTTAGTTGATGACCTATCAAAGCTGTTGATTAGATTCTGTTACATCACCATACTACACAGCTGGTAAACAGCGCTTATGTTTTGGACATTGTGGTTGTTTCGACTGTTTTATGTCACAAAATTTGGTCATTTGATTCTTAGGTTTTCGTTAAAACAAGTCCAATATCTCATATTCATCTGATCACAATACCAGTTTATACACCCAATATCACTTAAGATATGTTAAAAATATCTACAAAATCACTTCAATCCAAAAGATATACATCTTCCAAGTCCTTAAAAGCCTTTTCAACAGTAAGATCAAGCTGAATTTCCTTCAAATCATCTGATTCGTTAGCTGTGTATACCTTCAACTTGCCAGATTGAACCGATTTGTCCTTCATTTTCCCCACAAACACACTTCTACACCTATTCACAGTCCAATTTTTAGGCAACATTACTGGAAACCGATCTTTTTTGTAATTAGCAAACACAAACAATGAAGCTACATCTGATTTGGACTGGGCTTTCAACCTCATTATTGCTATCTTGTCTGCTCTTTTTTGTTGTTCTGGGTTTGTGTACTAAAATATTTAAGCTTGGAATGTAAAAAATTAACACTTTAGGTTAAATTTAACCTTTTACATTTAAAAAAATCATTAAAATAGATTTAATAAAGTTTTTTTCTGAATTATATTGTCTTACGTTCTTTGGAGCTTTGATAACAATGTCTGAGCTAGTTTCAACTCTAATTCGACTTTTCTGATTCTGCTGAGCTTCTAAAACTGGCACACAGTCATGGTCTTCGCATTGACGATGTCTACAACAACAATTTTATAAAAAAAACCATTCAAAGCTAATAAAACGAACATTAACTCCATCTAAAGCAAGCTTGATGTCGATAAAAAAGTTCTCAACCCGTAAACATCACAAAAACTCGTCTAAAAACCAAAACAAAGAAAATTCAAATCACTTACTCCATGCAGAACTGTTTTTCACATTGAGAACATTCGATTTTGGACAATTCTGATCTTACACATCCGCTCTTTGAACAAATAAATTTCAAAAACTCTCCATTGGCGTTCTTCGCCACTTCCAGCACTTGATCTGAATCTACCGCACATCCATGATTCAATCTGTGTGTCGTACTAAAAAAAGAACCATGAGAAACTGATGTTAAGCTTACCAAAATATACCTTTACATTTGAAACAAGTAAAAGGTGTATAGTCTAGCTTTTTACATTGTTCCAGCTCACAATGTGCTCCTAAATTCACAAATTCAGCCATTTACAAGTAACTCTGAAATATCTTACAGCTGTATACAGTAAAATTCAAATATCAGCCGTAGAAATGTAAAATTATATTTTGTGAGCAATTTTGGGCGCGAACCGCAGTTCTTCTTCATATTGCAAACTGCGAACTTCGGACGCGAGTTGAATAATTAAAATAAATGTAAAATTAATAGAAAAGGACGATTAAAGGTCTTATGGCGTGTCGATAGTGCAATTGAAGTGTTTCCAACATGGTTTTAGGTGATTTCCGTAGATTTGATGTATATTCAAAGCCTTTGGAAGACTTTAGGGTCAAAACATCGTTTGGAGGCTTGGGTGAGTTGGAGGTTTTGTTAATTGCTTTTCGATTATAGGCTGTTAAAATTGCAAGCAATGAATTAAAGATGTAAAAATGAATGAATAATGTTATAAAAGAAGCCATGTTTAAAAATTGATGTTTAACTTTAGTTATTTCGATTTCATCACACTATATCGGATTATAACATTGATAACAAAATTTGCCTATTTTTAACCCAAAGGCTTTACGTTCTGCTTTGAGTTATATATCAATCGAAAGTAGATTAAAAATACTTTCTAACGATTTGCTGAACAGAGTTTTGAATTATGATTAAACTTCAAAATATTAATATTTAGGTAACACATTTTATTTTTAGTGTCACTAGTTAGTTTCGCTGTGATATTCCTGTTGTTCCTCAGCGAAACGTTGTCGTACTTTGCAGTAAAAATAGCAGAAGAGCTTTATGTTGATTCTACAAGTGCAGATCTTCGAGTAGATATCCATTTTGATATTACTTTTCCCAAACTACCATGTGCCTTCCTGACGATAGATGTTATGGATGTTGGTGGAGCGAACCAGCATGATGTTAAAGACGACATTTTTAAACTACGGATAGATAAGGACGGGTATAACATTACTGGTGCTGCTCCTATCAAACAGGGTAAGGAATTCTTTGTTTTTGTAGGCTTATTCAATATTATACTTGAGTTTTAATGGTTTTAGCTATTTTTGGGTATATTTTAGTGAATTTTCAAAGTATACAGAAACTTTTTAAAAATATATGTACTAAATTATTTATTTTAGGTATAAATGTTAATGGGACAAAAGAAACAGGTGTGGCAACAAAGGAACCCTTATGTGGAAGTTGTTATGGCGCGGCTGATGGGTATGTTAATTTTTTCTTTTTATTTTGAAGTTTTAGGTGCTGTAACACATGTGAAGATGTCAAACAAGCCTATGAAGTTAGGGGATGGACTATCGAAGATATCACGACGATAGAGCAATGTAAAAACGATGAATTTGTTCAAGAAATGAGGAAACACAAAGATGAAGGGTGTAGGATATATGGGCATGTGGATGTGGCTAAGGTATGATTTTTGTTACTTTTTTATGTGTTTAGAGACATATGTGGACTGTTTGGTTTATTTTTGTTGTTTTAGGTTGAAGGAAACTTTCATATCGCTCCAGGCGCTTCTGTTTCAGCTCATCGGACTCATTGTAAGCCTATTTTTCTTACTTTTACCTTGGTTTTTAGATAAATTAAAACAAATAGCTAAAAACAACGTTTTTCAGTCCATGATCTTCACTCAATGTCAGCCGGCTCCTTTGACACAACCCACAAGATCAACAATTTGTCATTTGGCAAGCCATATCCAGGCAAACATTACCCACTGAACGGCCTGACATTTCAAAGTCATAAAGGTGGAATAATGCACCAGTACTTTGTCAAAGTGGTACCAACAATGTTTGTATATGGAGTGACAAATCCAGGCATCGAAGAGTACAGTTATCAGTTCAGTGTAACAAGAAATGTCAAGGATATCACAGCTGGACAGTCTGGTCTGCCTGGATTGTTTGTTCAATATTCTTTTTCGCCTTTAATGGTCAAGTATGAGGAGAGGAAACAGTAGGTTTATCTTAATTTTTGGGGTGCGCATGGGGTTTTTTAAGGAATGGGGGTGGATTTTTGAAAAACTTAAAATTTGTTTTTAAAATTTGAAATTCGGCTAAAACAGCCATTACCCACAAACTAATACCCAAAACCTGATCCCTTCAGAGCCCTGTCCCAATTCTTGGTATCTTTATGTGCAATTATCGGCGGTGTGTATACGGTGGCGTCTCTGGTCGATTCGCTTATTTATTCATCAACTCGGGTGCTCAGGAAAATGACCTAAACCTACTATAATATAAATGCATAATCTGTGATGTAGAATACGCTAATTTATACAAAAAAAAAGAAATAAATATTTAATTTATTAGGTCTTATGTGATGGTTAAGATGTGTAAATGATCTTTTTTTTAAATAGTAAGGAGCGAAAAATGAAAATTTCTTAAAATTTTTTAAAATTTTGATTAAAAAATTAAAATTTAGGTAATAATGAATATAATTTTAATAATCCCAAGTTTCTTTCAAATGTTTATTGTCCAACTTTTATGTTTTACAATTGTGTTATGTGCTTTCTTTATTTCTCTGCTGTCTCTCTTCTCTTTCCGTTCTATTTCGGTTGGATTTTCATTTTAAAAAAATAAAATTGGAAATTCACGAAAAACGCGAAAAATAAACAAAATAGCCGACAACTACAACAACATGGTTAAGAGGTATAACCGTGGTGAGTTAAGGTATCTTCACCATGGCGTGGTATGTTGTTGTAGTTATCGACCGGTCGAAAAACGAGGATTTGTACGTAGTAAGGTGAAAATGAGACGAGGAGGTGAGATGTTCTCATGAATAATAGCCAGATTACTCGAGAGAGTGGGCTACACCGGGCGTTACCGTACACCCATTATACGGTAGTTACTATAATTCGTTCAGCTACGGTAGGACATGGATTACTGTAATGTTTTAAATACTGTATTGTAGTAGTATTACTGTGTAAAGTGTTTTATAGTGTGATAGTCATACAACTGTTTAGCTACAGTATGACTCCTAAACTACAGTAAGACCTTTTGTTACAGTAGGCAATCAAATTACAGTATCATCCCGATACAGTATGACAAGCATAACCGTTTTGTGACATTTTAGACCGGGTTTCAGCTGTTTCAGCTTTCAAAACCCGTAAAAATGGCATTTTTGGCGTATAGCGAAAGTTACAGTAACCGACGAATCATCACGGTAAAATAATTTATGTAAGCGCTAGACATAGGCACTATTTACAATCTTTTTTTTTTGATTTTATGGTTTTGGGTAGACTATGTACACTTCCGATGGTACCGTAACATTTTAAGGCTATAGGTTTACTGTACTTTGAAAAAAACTACAGTAACTATAACTCGAAAAATTTTGAAGATACAGTAACCCAGCGTAAAAAATTGGTTAATTTTCTGGTTTTTAAACCTACTAACTCATACTGTAACCAAACTTTTAAAAATTTACAGTAATCAAACTTTCGAAAAATTACAGTAACCTAATAACCTTATTACAGTACACTCGGATGACTCTAGAAGTTTTTGGTGGAAAAAGACTATTCTAAACGTCGACAGAGTTAAAGAAAGGAGCATTCTACAGTAAGAAAGCAATCTACAGTAAAAATAATACAGTAATAACAATCTTCGTTTGTCCACTTCGAGATTTAAAAAAAAAGTTTTGAAAATGGTTTGAGACCCGGGAATCGTTCATCATGTTTGAATAGAGTGTTATGAGGGGTACGGTAGAGGTTACAGTAACCGAAATTACCGTATTTTAGAATTCTACCGTGCCAAAGAAACTACAGTAATACTAGAGTTAGATTTGTACCAAAAAAGAGTTTTACAGTACTGTCGTGCTTTAAGTTGTTACAGTATGAAGTGAGGAAGTCATAGGGTATCAAGCTACAGTAAGACGGTACCTTAAAAAGTTACAGTAAGACTAACCGAACTAAAGTTATGACAAAGTGACAGTACTTTTGAGCACCTTTAAAGCACTACTTGTACTATGAGACAGTATTGTGGTACTAAAAGTACTATAGTGATGGTACAGTACTACTTTCAAAGACATAGTAATACCAGAACATGTAATGGTACAGTACTTTCTGTTGTTAATAAGTTACAGTACTCCTTGTTAAGATACGGAATTGCCAGGCATTGTTGAACTACAGTTCTAACCGACGACTCAGAGCTACAGTACTACTCAACTATGTGTTTGTTACAGTACTCTAGGGTCCTATTCAACTCGCATCATACTGATACAGTACGAGATGTAATCGAGTTTAGGGTACCACGTACAAGCCCATGGCGTCTGGTACCGTTTCGGCTTCGAGGTCTGGTACCATTTGTTCTGGTACTGCACGGAGCTGCATTTGGTCCTGAAAATGGTACTCGTCAGTCATGGTGCTTTAGGTTATAGTACTATGAGTACCAGTAGCATGTTTAGTTTAGTAATGGTAGGACCATCTTTTCATTGATTCTACCACTAGTACTATTTTTAAGTACCAACTTGCCTCAACTCTGCCAACTTCACTTACAGCGTGCTTCTTGAACAGATTTTGAACCTGGCTTCTGAATCCAACACGACTACGGTAAGCCGAATCCCGTGAACTGGTACCCATCCGCATTACGTCGACAGTACCACTTGGCAGTTGGGACTCGAAAGCCGACAACCTTAACTGAAGTCCGTAGCTCACGAAGTTGCCCTCACCGTTCTCGCGAACCCACTGTGACGAAAGAATGTCTCCAGTGGCGGGACGATCCGATGGAACCGACTTCAACAGCGAGTACAACAACAGTTTACAGGTCCAAGATACGATGTCAGTACTGGCGAAGATGACCTTGGCCTGCTTGATCAGTCGGAACAGATCACGAGGACACTTGGCCATGAAGGGGGCACGACCAGTAACCAGGGTGTAGAGTAGTACTCCCAACGACCATACATTGGCAGCGCCGGCGTGGTACGTGTGGTGCTTGCTGTTGGGGGCAGGTAGCATCTCGGGGGCGGTGTAGGCAGGACAGCCTTTGCGAAGCTGAACCTCGTCCGAACTGAGGTCGGGCAGGATCTGTAGGTCATTGATGCTGAACATGAATCGAATGCTGCATCTGAAAATGGCAGAAATGGTTAGATTTGTGGTTTTTGTGAAGAAAAATGGTAAAAAATTGTGTTTTAGGTGGAATTTGAAAGAAAAAAAGGTGTTTTAAAGACCAATTTCTTTTGTAATGGTTTTTAGTACCTTTTAGGTATAACATATCATTACAGAATTCAACATAACCAAAACAATTCATAATATTGCAGGTACAATCAAGAAAAGTAACTAAAAGACTCAAAAAACTCGATTATAACATAAAAATGAAGTCAGTTTCCACTGTTTTCCACTGAAATTGACTTCATCTCTGTTTTTTTACAAATTTTTAATCAAAAAGTATTATATATTAAAGATAATACTAATAACAATACACTACAGCATCTAACACTACTAAAACAATGTTTTTTTGACCAAAATCAGGGCGTTTTCGACTAAAATCGGCCCTTCACAGACCCTCAACGAAGGCATGCCGAGTCCGTGACAACACGAGAACACGATGCTCCAGAAGCGGTTGAGGCTGTTCACCATCATATTAACGTGTTTCTGAACGAAATACATCAAAATATGTTTCATAGGTATAATATTTGGGTTTAGAGTATAAAAATGGGGGTCTAAAAAGTCTTGTCGTCGATTTGCATACGTTTTATATGAAAAATGCGACAAGACTTTTTGACTTGTGAATAATATGATCCACTCTGATATATTGCTGTAAATAACATATATAAGGCATGGTATTTACAGTAAAAGCATTCTTATAATATATAACATGTTCATATCACCTTACTGTAACATTCATATACCGTATGCTTTAGTACTACTACTAGTACTAACTGCTATTACATGAGTTAGTACTACTTTTATAAGGTTTCCAAACAATTCTGTGCCCCTTTCAAAGAAAGTTTTCATAATTATGGGGGCACAGAATTATTTAAACAGCCTAATAGTGCTAAAACCATCGCATAGAAGACCAGTCTCACCTTACTGTAACCCCTCTATCGTATTATCACCTTTCTGTAACCCCTTTATCGTATTAACAGCTTAACTGTAACACCCGGCATGTAAATTATGTTACACAACAAGGATATGAAATGTTAAGAAGATGATCTTACTATGTAAATACATTTCCACACAAAGTTAATCGCTTACACAACACCAAATCCTTTGTAATTCTATTTAATTTTAATTGTATTTCGAATGGTAATTTGCGCAATTTCGAGATCTATGAATTGGTATGTTTGTTTATGGTACTGTAACTTTGAGTTTTAGCTGTTTCTTATTGTAAAAAGTAAATGTAAAGTTATTTTTGGCCCTTTTTTGCTGTAAAAGTTCATTTTGATGATCAAGACTCGGTAGGACAAAGAAAAGTGCCATTTTTGGACCAAAACTTAAAATTTTTTAAATTTCTACTTTTTTTCAATTTCATACCTAAAAACATCTTTACCAATACCTTAAAGTCCATAAAACTTCATAAAAGTTGCGTCAGATGCCCTTTCTGCCAATTTTTATGTTACTTTCTTCGAGAAACCTCGTGCTTTTCGATCCAAAGTTAAAGCGAAATTGAAGGTCAGATCCCAAAACTGATATCAAGGACTGTAAACATGTTTGTTGCCCCCATCTAACACAATATACTCATACGACTCTCTCTTCTATCACGCTATATGCAAACGAATCGCTATTGATATTAGTGGAAATGCACTCAAATGCCCTCGAAATGAACGCAAATATAGGTTTTTAATGGTTTTTGGTATATGCATGGGTCGTGGATTTTGTGCCATAACTTTTTGGACTGCTGATGGAATCGGCTTAAATTTTAAGGAAAGGTAGAGTAAAGTCTTGGTTATAACATAGTAAAATTTCAGGCATTTACGTAATTCAGATATTTAGTTATTGGCCTTTGAACTGAAGGGGTATACCTACATGTTGCCCTTTCTTTTTGACTTAATTTTTCAAAAATATTTCAACCCAAAAATAAAATTTCAAAAAACATTGTTCTAGCTATGTCTCTGTAGCTCAAGAAAAACTAAAAATTCAAGTACATCACATTAAAAATGGCATCAAAATCACTAAAGTTCACTTACGAGTCTTTATCAGTGAAGACAATCTTCTTCAGCATGAAATCTCGGAAGTAGATGCCGATCTGGTGCGCTTTATGTACCATGTGTACCATTTGGGAGAAGATGGAACGAGACTGCTGCTCGCTCAACTTCTGCTCCGCCTTCTGCATGGTAAAGTAGGTTTGGAGGTTGCCGGCATGGTTCGCTGAGATGACATAGTGGAGACGGTTGGCACTGATGATTCTGGTGCCTTCGGGCATTAGCATTCGTCTGAAACAGGTTTATTGCTAAAATTTCATTGGAGTGTAACATAGGGCACCATATTAGTGGTTTGACGACCATTTTTAGGGCCAATGGCTTCAGTTTTCGGCCGAAGATCTAAAATATTGTAGTACACACCTGAGTTCTGCAGCATCGTGGAAGCTGAGCTTCTGATCAGCCATTTCTAGACGGTTCAAGATTACGGTAAAGGCTTTGTATTCTTCGTCGTTTAACACACGACAATGGTGGATGGTGTTGGTGGTGAGGTGGACGGCTTGGCATTCTTTGCCGTCACCGATCAACTCATATTCACCATCAGCAATGTAGGAGTCTTTGATGAAGGGGTTGGATCGCTGAAATTAGCAGGGTTAATTAGATGAAAATTAGGAACTACCGTACTCTACCGTACCTTATCTTCCCTTTTTTTAGTCACCCCTATCTTTTCAAAAATCCTTAATCGTACCATCCCCAAGCCTTACCTGACTGCCTTGACTGCATTCCAAATCGATGTCATAACAAGTTTCGGGTGATGGACTGACAGAAATCGATCGACTTTGTGACTCCTGTGAGCCCACCGATGATGATGAACTTAGGCGGATCCGTTTGTCATTGCTCTCCTCTGCGCCCTCGTCTTCGGAGCTGGCCGAGGCCAGACCGAGTGAGTTGATACTGTTCGTGGAGCCACTCTGACTCGAGCTCAACGAACTCGTGAAGTTGATTCGGCTCAACGCCGCGCCAACGAAGCGACGTTTGCGGTTGGCGGGCGCGGGTTGATCAACCGCGGTTTGAGAAGAGGTGGAGGGCGAGGGAGCGGAAGAGGAGGGGAGGGCATCGTCCACGACCACTTCCAACGACATTTCTGAAATTGCGGCTAAAATTAACATTTGGCTGGTCTGTGGGGTGGGTGAAGGTATTTGTGAATAGTATATATGGTAGGCTATGAATATGATTATATAGTATGCGGGTAATTTAAAATGGCTGATCTTGGGGAGTAACGAAGGCAATTGTAATGGTATATATGTGGTTTAAAACTTGAAAATAGGGCTCATCAAAGGCTAGATCAAAGTAAAACTAATATTAATTTGTTCAAATAATTTTTAGAAAATTAAAAATTGGGCCTCAAGAATAAGACTGTTCACATAACTCTGTGCCCCTAGACCCGCAGATTGCTTTGAGATGGGGCACAGAATTATGTAAACAATCTACTAGTAAAAAACCTTTAAATATTTGTACTACGGGGCCCTGTATTCAATGTTTTTTGGCATCGACTTACTGAGGTATTGTATCATACTAATACTGAATGGTACAAGTAAAAAAAGTAATGAAAAGCTAGTATAATATAGAAGAATATGCTTTAATGTTTTATAGGTAATAATATCGAAAAATTGGAGAAAATATAGTAAAATGAAAAGATAATACATTAAAAAATAACTATTCTAATCTATGAAACTTTAAAAAACACAAATTTAATCTTATATAAACCTGTATTTCAACCTCCCACTCGAAATATATGTAATAATATCATAATATATGTTAATATAGTTGAGCTTTAGCCCCTACCACCCCCTCCCTGTAACAGACTTTAATCTTACTGTCTTAACTACCCTTTCTCCTCTCATTTTAATTTTACCGCTTTAAGGACCCCTTTCCGTACCTCTTACCTTCCCCTGTCGTCTCACCTTCTAGCCTTGCCAACTTTCAACTGTAACCTTTCGCTACCGTCTTCTTTACCCTCTCCTCTCATCACTTCCATCTCCCCAACCCTCCTCCCCCTAAAACCCTCAAAATCTCCTTCCAAGCCCTAAACCTCCCTAATCAACTTAACTATAACACAACACAAACCTTTCATCACAACTTAATCGCCCAGACATTTAAATTTTAGCCTGGAAATTTTGACGAAATGCCCTCATTAATGCAAAGTCAAGTACTTTCCTCACCACACATATAATACTACGTTATTCATGTGGCGAAATACGCGAACGAAAGACGAAAAGCGTCGTCATACTGTATTTCGAAATATCGTAATTGTAAATTACTCATCGGATTGGGTTTCCAAGTGCGGCCGTAGGGCGGGGTGGAGGTTTGAATAAAATAGGGCGGGGTAAATGGGTGAATAAAAAGAGTGAGGTGATTTAGAAAACAAATTTTTGAAATGCTTCAGGTTTTTTCTCGTTTTTCAGATTTTGAAATAATTTTTTATGCGCTGCCCATGTCGTTATAGACGAATATTCGTAAACCTACATTATTTCGTAAGCCATTCACTTAAATTCCCCGAAAATCAATAGCTAGTTGACGAAATGTCACTAATACCAAAAAAAATCAATTGTAAGCTAGCTAAACGTAATGTTTACAAAAAATCAATATTAAGTTAACAAAATGTTTCCTTTTCAAAAAATCAATATAATGTTGACTAAAGGTCAAAAGTTAAAAAAAACTAAAAATTTTTAAAAACTTTATATTAAAAAATGTTTTTAAGTAAAAAATATTTTTTAACCGCTCCTCCGCTCAATACCACTTTTAGCCTTACATACCATGCTTTTGTTCGTCCATTAAATGTCATTCTCAACCTCATTTCTTTCTTTTTATAGGCCTTTTAACGGTTTTTGTGGCTAAAAATGTATTTACTTCTAGAAAAACGTGACAAAAATAACCTCTTTATTAAGTCTATGGTACGTTTCGCAAGTTTTTACATTACTTTTTACTACCAGTTCATCCCCAAATACAATTTTTTTCACCTAAACCCCCAACCCATTAAAAAATGTGTCAGAAAACACTGAAGTTTTAAAATCAAGGCTAAAAGTCATATTTTTCTAGCCAAAAACGGTTTTAACACTCACGATTATGCTCAAAATTCAATCCTTTTCACTCCACTTTCAAATCCATGCCTTACTAAAAAAGTCCAAAAGTTGCCATGCCCACTACTTTCAGAATCCTCAATTTTCACCGCCTTTTGTAAAAAACCCATGCCATGCTCAAAAGTTTGAAAAATTGAGTTTAAAAGTCATCTTTTTCTTTAACCCAGCCAAAAATGATTACACACCCGATTTCACCCCAAATTTACTATATCCCACCCCACTCTCAAACATATGCCAAACAAAACAATACAAGCCTTTCCATGCCCACTAACCTCAAAACCCTCACCGTTCACAGCCTTCTGTATTTTATTTATTTTCTGGAGAAAAAAACAAAAACAGGCCGATCCGAGTGGACTGCACGCTATTTCTCTCTTCCATCGCCCGGACCGATTGTTTACGAAATAGAAGAGAACGTGCATTCGGGTAGGGAGAGGCGCAAAGCACGAGAAAGGCCTCGAAACGAAAAAAGGATTGTGAAATCGCTGCTTCTTCTAATGGGGGGTGTGGAAATCGGGGGACGTTTTTGAAATACGGGGAACTCGTTTTTAAATATAGGGGTCGTTTTGTGAAGGAGGGAGGTTTACGAAAAAGTAGTTTTTGACGTTTTTTTTTAAAAATGAAAATAGGCTAGGGTAATCTTACAGTAGGGTAGGGTAATCTAACAGTAGGGTAGGGTAAACTGACAGCGGTGTAGGATAGTTTGAAAAAAGGACGAAGGGTAGGTTATTAAAGGCTAGGCAAGAGTAAATTAAAAAGTAAGACCTGGCTAGGGTGATTTTTTAAAAAATAGGCTTAGTCTTGCCATTTAAAAAAGGTATGTTTTACTTAAAAAACAGTAAGGGCAGGGGTAGTGCATTCAAGAAAAAGAATAAGGGGTACGGTAGGGTATGGCAAAAAAAGCAAAAAAATTGTTTTTTAAAAAAATGAGCAGTAAAAAACTAAAAAAAAATAAAAAGTTGTTTTTGAGTAAAAATAGAAAAAAGGGGGCATTAACCCCCTTTGGCGAAAAAAAACAGATTATTCCATGTGCACTATAAACAGATGGATTTTGAAATTGGAAAGCATTGAGTTGCACGTACTCTGATACCGTTTTTCGAGTTCAGGAGGTACAATGAAGTATGAAATGGCAAGCATTCTATAAGATAAGCTCCAAAAATACTAGCCATGTTGTGAACGGGGGAGTTATCTTAGCTTATGAGCAGGGTAGGATATAGGGGAAGTTAAGCAGAAAGGGGTAGCCTAAGCTCTTTGTTCTGAGCTTAGAGGCATGTCTAAATAAGTAGAAAGGAGAGTAAAATCTTTCATTCCTAGTTAAGTAGGAAGGGAAGGGTAAAAAACTAAGGTTGAAGGGGGTTAAGGGGGTGCGAGTAAGCAAATTTTGAAAAAATTGAAGTTTCAAGGCTTGGGAGCAATTTTTAGGCTAGCGAGCAATTTAAACCCCAAGAAAAAACAAAATTTCAGTTACTGTTACTAAAACTATTCCGGTTTCGATCACTATCACTAAAAATAAAAAAGGAACTTTGCTGCGTAAGTTCAGACGACACGTGATGGTAACGTGTAATAAAGTCTTTAGTCTATTTTAGTTCTAGAAACAGTCATTTCTATAAATAATTTTGTCAGAAAACCTAATCACAGTTCACTACTGATCAATTTACTATCATATTATAGTAAATAAAGCAGTTATTTGGAGTAAAAAAAAGTTTTGTCTTTTTTTCTTTCAAATAAGTCTGTGCTCCGTAACTTTGAAAAACTTTTTTAACAGGAAGCACAGAATTATTTGAACGACTTAAAATAAATAAAACTGATATTTTATGAAAAAAAAGTTTTGTCGCTTTTTTCTATTACAGCTAATGTAAAATGACGACAAGACTTTTTTAACTTTTCAATCTTTCTACAATTAGCCTCTAATACTTCTATAAACTTATACTACCTATATCTTTAATATAAAGCAATAATAACACTGTAAGCGTCCTTATACAATCAAAGTTATTACCCTATATTCGTTACTATATAAATAGCTCCTTAGTTACCACACAGTTATTTTTTAAACTATTATAAAATGACAGAAAGCTATACTATAACATACCGTAACTTATGATCAAAAATTACTGCATAATGTTTACCTGCATCAAAAATGGTCATCAACGATGACTAAGCCTCAAAAATAGTTGTCAACATTATTTTTGGAGCAACAAAGTTGTCATCAATGACCTTTTAAAGCTTTTGAATGACTTTCCTGAACCTTTTCTGAGCTGATATGCTGTTCCATAGTGCGTATGTTATACTAAAGCTTTATATCAAAAAGAAAAAATAGTGTTTTAGCTATTTATAAAGCTTTTAAAAACGGTTTGTCGTTGATTCACGTTGATTTGCAGTATAAAAAACGACAAAACTTTTATAACTTCTTATCAATGCTACAATGCTTAAAAATCTTATAATTGATTTTACTACATTATATACCTAGTATAATATAATGATAAAGTTAGCTTTAAACACTAAAAAATATGCTGGCTTCCACTACAACATGTTACACCCATACTGAACCTAATTTTGTACCCAAAACGCCGAAAAATACTAAACCAAGACCTTTTAACTCACGCTATCTCCAAAAATATCAGTTTCACTATACAGTAATGAGAAGTAGTAAATAAGGAAGTTATTCTAGGCTTATGAAACGTTTGTTTACCTTTTAATAATAAGTGCATGTGTAAATTTTGAAATTTTGAACGAAATTTTGCAAAAATTATCAGTTTTTAGTACTATGACTTCATAACGCTTTGATTTATAGTACTATAGGCATTCATTCTATCAGGTTGCTTAGAGAAATTAAAAAAAAAGTTGTTCAAATAATTCTGAGCCTTTAAACTGGAAACATGCTTTAAAAAAGGCTCAAAACTAATTAAACAACTAATATTGTTGTTCAAAAAATATTGAGCTACCCAACCCTACAATTTTTTTATAAAAAAGAGCGCAGAATTTATTGAACACCCTAAGATTTTTGTTATTCTAGGTACTATTTATGACTAAAACACCATAAAATGGCCGTAAATTTTACAAACATCTACCAAATCATCTATACCTTCATTTCCTCAGCCTCTTGTTACCTAATCTTCCCAAAAATAATCAAGGAATCAACTTACCAAAGTGATTTATTTTGTTTCTCTCGAAGTGGCAAAGATTGTGTTCAGCGGCGTTGACTTAGACGACGCCGTGATTACTATGTGGTAAAACGAAGTGGAGTGAAATTACAGTAGATTGTAGTGAAAATAACTGTAGCAAAATTTACAGTAGTTAGTATTAAAATATACTGTAGAAAAGTCACAGAGTAGATTGAAATAGGTTTTGATGATAAACGTAGGCTTCGTCCTCGAACAGACGTTGATTACGGTAGAATGGGGATGAGTAACCGGGGTTACGGTAGAATGTGAGATGGGTAGTTTGGGGTACGGTAGGATTGTTTTAGTACTACTCGTAGAAGTTTTAGTACAATTGGTACAGGCTTTGAAGAGTTTAGTGGTCTTCAAGTTTCCAGTACGGTAGGCTGAGTTAATGCCGTTTGGTACTAGCGCTGTATCTTTCAGTACTATTTAGTACGAACTTTGAGGTAGCCAGTACTGTAGCTTTAAAGAACTGGTTGATACTAGTTTGTAGCTTGTAGTAGGTTTAGCACGAGCTTAAGGAAGTCCGTACTAGTTGTAGTAGGTACAGTACGAACTGGGTCTGCTTGTAGTAGGTACAGTACGGTCTCCAGAAGATTTGTGTTAGTTGTAGTAGGCACAGTACGAACTTCAGAAGTCGTCGTACAAACCGTAGCAGTAGGTTTCACAATTTCAGCCAATAATTTGAAATTATCGACCGGTCGCAGCTCAAAAATCGCGAGATTTTCGTTGTCGTAAGATGTCAAATGGAATTGTCTTCTTCTCACACTAACAGTATTCACACCAATGTCGCCAGTTGTCACTTGGCGATGGTTTGGGTGGACCCGGTAGCGCGTCCTCAGAAGCGTGCCATCATTTTTCTTCACGGTCTGGTTTAAAGGGGTGGGAAAGAAGAGAAATGTGGGCTAGCTACGAACGCCGGGCCGCTTTTTTCGGTGCCTGTACGTCGTACCTGGATCAGAGATTAGTTTATATGTGTTCGGATGTGATTAGTATGTATAATAGTGATATAAATACATAAATAAGAAATAAATACAGTATATAACGGCATAAAAATACAAAAAAATGTAAAATAATAACCATATATATATAATTCAGGCTAGTAGGAGTTCTTCAGAAAAATTTATCGTTTTTAAGGAACAGGCCTACCCTACCAAAGCTTACCATACCGTACCCTACACTATCCTATTATAATTAATCCTACCCTACTTAACCCTACACTGCTCTACCCTATCATACCCTCCTAAATCCTACCCTACCATACCTTGCACTACCCTATCATACCCTGCTCTACCCTATCATACCGTGCTCCACCTTACCATACCTACCTGACCCTACCTTATCTTACCTTATCCTACCCTACGCGTAAAAACCACTAACAAAACCTTTAAAAATTTGAAAAAAAAATCAATTTTTTCCGCAAAACCTTCAAAAAAACACCCCACCACCAACATACATCAATATACATCCTCGCACAATCGATAGCAGAGTAATTCCGAGACATAACAACTATTCATTGATTTTTTCTTTCAGCGCGATTTCAAAATTCGCAAACAAAAACCGAGTGATATATTATGGTCGATTTCGACACAATTCCAGTCGCTTTCGATATCAACCAAAAATAGCAGAAAAGTTGGGAATCGAGCAGATATAGGACGGTAGTTTATCACAGTAACAATACATGTTAACTTCGATTAACTTATTAAAATTTGGGTTTCGGATTAGAGGGCTTTTGGTGCATCCATCGTCAAAATGCACTGAAAGATTGGGAGAGGGAGGGGGTGGCGAGCGCCCATACCCATTGCGTTTTCTCACACGGCCGAGAGAGTGTGTGGAGAAGAGAGAAGACAGACGATGAGAGGGGTTTTTGAAGGGAGAAAAGGCTGGAGAAAGGGTGGTTGAAGAAGAAGTGGGGGGAGAGAGGGGGTAGAGAAGGAAACATATGAAGGAGAAGAGTGTGAAGGGTAGTTAAAAGGTGAGAGAGCACAGAGAAAGAAGGGAAACATTGAAGACAAGGCAAATATTCAGAAGAAAAGGTAAAAAAATAAAAGAAAAAGTTGTATGAAAGGGTTAAACATTAAAAATATGTATGATAATATAACACCAAAAGATTTTATTTTTCACTTTTTCAAAAAAAAATTCAAAATTTAAAAAAAATTTCAAAAAAAATTGTTAATTATGCCACTACAGTACTACAACTAAAAAATGAAAAGTCAAAGTAAAAAAAGTAAGCTTAATTACAAAAAAAAACCATTACAAGACTACCACAAGATACTGAAAAACTTTGTAATCAAATTCTTTAAAAGTGATAAAAGCAACAAATCAAGAGCAAACTGACCAGAAGATAAAAAAAAAGCCCTGCCTCTTCAGAACGTTTCGCAGAGGAAGAAAAGCTCAAAGTTTTTTATACATAATCGTTTGCAAACATTTATATTGTTCAGGATAAAGAGGACAAGATGCAAAAAATATTCGAAAAAAGTCAAAAAGGATTCTACAGAATCACGTCAAACTACAGAAAAAAACAAACATCAAGAAACCATATAAAACATGGCTCAACCATATCAACAAGAGCAACACTAATACTAATCCCTCTTTATATACGAAAGATCACACTTGTGTACAAACGATGTAGAAAGGTCAGAGGTGTGTGTACATTGTTGAAAACATCAAAACAGTAGAGAACGCTGATGATAGTCAAGAACATCAAAACGGTAGAGAACGCTAACAATAGTGAAGAACACCAAAACGCTAGAGAATGCTGATATTTCATACCTAGATTAGGCGCCGCTGTTAGTAAAGACATGTAAAAACAAAAAAAAACAGAGAAAGTGAGAGATCATAGAAAGAGACAGAGAAAATGAGAGATCATAAAAAGAGGTAGAGAAAGTGAGAGAACATTCAAACACTTTTTCATAAAGCGAGCGTTCTTTTAGAATTTAGAACGACCGCTGATGTTCCTTTTGACAAAAGTACGTTCGGAATAGAGAAGGCAAGAGAAAGGGCTTACAAATAATGGAAGGTTGCAGATAGAGTAGTAGAGCAGAACATAGATAAAGCAAAACATAGGTAAAACAAAACCTACGTAAAGAAAAATGTAGTAGGGTGAAGATAGTAAGAAAAAACAATAGTAAAACCAAAAGATATAAAGCGTACAGATAGAAAACATGGCGTAAAAAGATTGACAGAGTAACACAGAACGATATCTGAGCGATACAGTCAAACAGATCATCTAGAGCACTATATCAATCAGTTATGCACCCTCAACGTATCACTTTTCTTTCTACACTATCTGTTTCTATATTATTATACTTTTTCTCTCACCGTTTTGAAGCGTTCTTTTTCTCGACCTACCTAATCAATCAATGTCATGTTTTTGTACCTATCATTCTGTCTAAATAACCATGTTTTTCAATGTTCCTCACTCTACCTAATTCACATTTCTCAACTCGCGTTCTCCCTCATCCCTTCACGTCAGTTTCGTCTCTCCAACTCACACACTCTCTCAACACCGTCACTGCTTCACTTCAGTTTGTCTATTCAAAACGTGTAAAAGTACGTATTTCGACACAATGAATTGAATATTTAACTAGGACTTGGGTAGGGCGCACATTCGTCGCGTCATAGTGCATACTGTACACGCAAAACAATAGCTAACAGGACGACAATAGTCTAGACTAATAAAACATCCTAAGACATCCTAAAAAGAACTGTGGGTAAAATAATAAAAATGCATAAATTTTTGAGTTTTAGGCTTAATTTTTGAATTTTAGGTTTATTGAGGACACGTTTTAAAAATTTTAGGCTAGTTAAGATAAAGCGTTATAAAGCGGTCCGTTTCACAAAAAGAACTTAATAAAATCACACCGTTTTTTACAGCAACTAAGGCTTTAAAAGCTTACTGTACTTAAAAAAATAGAAAAAGCCTTAGAGAGTACTGTACTTTTCAAAACTTTCGCAAGCTTACTGTAACTTCAATATTCAAAGCCATTTTGCCAATTTAAGAGAGAAAAAAGATCAGAAAATGATACTTAATGTGTAGAATGTAGAGTAAACACTCATGAATTATCTTTTGAATAGAATGTGAGTAATACCTAGTGTTTTATTTCATCATTTTTTCATCTTTCTTATGACTCTACTTGTGTAATAGTAGTACATATAGGATGGC
This sequence comes from Bursaphelenchus okinawaensis, assembly GCA_904066225.2. Classification (NCBI taxonomy): domain Eukaryota; kingdom Metazoa; phylum Nematoda; class Chromadorea; order Rhabditida; family Aphelenchoididae; genus Bursaphelenchus; species Bursaphelenchus okinawaensis. The sequence continues at coordinate 8,105,059 of CAJFCW020000006.1, read as the reverse complement.
TTAAACGTTCAAAGATTTGTCGCACTATTTTTGAATTAAAAATAAACTTTTGAAAAAAATAAAAACAAGGTGAAAGTATTAAGAGTTATAGGCAAAAATACAGTAAATAAAATTAATCTACTTTAAAGCATTTTTAGGAGGTTTTATTAAGCTAAACAGAGATTACAGACCCTTATTTGGGTCTCATATCATTGTCAGGTCGCTCAATTAGTCCTGTGCCCTTTATCTCCAAACATCTGCATTAAGAGAGGGCACCGAATTATTTGAATAAACAAATATTAAATAAAAAACCATTTTTAGATACTATTATTACCATTCAAGTACTGTACCAGTAGTAACTTATACCTACTATACTAGTACTACTTTGTACGTACTATACTAGTAGTACCTAAAATTTGATTTGAAGATTTGGCCTTTTGCCACGGCTTTTTCTTTGCTCTCTCATCCTTCTAAATACTCTCTAACCTTTTATCATCTTAAATTCATCCACTATTTCACATCCCCCACCCCTGACTTCTCCTCCTCTCCTCCTCCATTTCTTCCAATTATCCTTCCCCCCCCCCCTCCTCTCTCCTCCATTTCCTCCAGTTCATACCTCCCCTCCCCTTACAGTATCACTCAACCCTACCACCCATAACCCATGACCCTTTACTCCACCCCCCCCTTCAAAAAATAGCATCAGATGGATTATCAGACGCGATCGAGAACCGAGAGAACGCTGCGACGACGTGCCCGCGACACCGCCGCTTCTGCTGTTCCGTAAGTGACGAAAACTCAACAGAAAAAAGAGAAAAAACTTTCAAAGATTTCGAAAACAAGCGAAGGGAACGAGGCTCCGATGAAGTCGGACCACGTGAAACAGAGCCTTTGAATAGATGACACAACGTCAAAGGAACAGCAACAGTCATGAGGATGTGAGAGTTGGTGGTGTGGTGAATTTTATAGGTTCAGAAAATCTATTTTTAGTTTTATAAGTTTCAAAAAATTTTAAATTTTAAAAAATTTGAAAATTCGAAAAATATCCAAAGGGTCCCCCCTCCGTGGAACGTTTTTTACATTTTTTAATAAAAACATTTAAAATTAAAAAATAAAATAACAAAAAGTTAAAAAATTAAATTATTAAACGAATAATTTATAATAAAAAATTAAAAAAAAAACAAAAAAAATTTTATCCACCCCAAAAAAATTTACCCCGCCCAAATTTTCCTTTTGTAATTTTTTTAAAATCTACCTTATTTATTACTTTTTATGGACATTTTGCACTGTAAACTTTTGTTTTTTGCCCTATTACTCATAAAAGTTACTGTAACACATAAAACCCTTTTCTCTTATATTAGGTAGTTCAATTAATTCTGTGTTCCCTAACTCCAACAATTTGCTTTGAAAGGGGACGCAGGATTATTTGGAGAACCTAATATCACTAGTGATAGTGGAAACAATACTAAAAACTTTGCTGTTATTACTATATAAACCCTTTTCTCTTACATCACTACCCAAAACCCAATCTTTATGTTGTACACCCCCATAAAATGTAATTAAATTCCACAAGATTTGAGACAATTCTGCCGTTTACAATATTTTAACCCTAAAACTCAAAAAAAACTGGTTACTCGTTTTAACACTGCAAAAAACGAAAATAGTCGTGATTGGGTGAAAAGGTCGAGAATCGAAAGGAATGATGAAATTTGGTCTGATAGGGAACAGAAAGTAATGGGAATGAGTCAAATCGAGAATACACGTAGACTTTTAAAGAGCAAATACTTTTACATTCCATGGGTTTCGAAATGGCCTTTTAGGGTCAGCCGGCTTAAAAGTTTAGATGAGTTTAGGTTACTGTACGATTTTTTCAAAATTTTTTTTAAGTTTAAGAACGTCTTTGTCAGAGGATACTAGAAGCCCATATTTCGAATTTTTAGCTTAAAAAAATAGTTTTTTGAAACGACCTTTTAGGGTCAGCCGGCTGTAAGTTTTTTGATGAGTTTACATTACTGTGACATTTTTTCAATTTTTTTTTAATTTTAAAAAATCTTGATCAGAATGACCTTAAAAACCCACATTTCATATTTTAACCCCCCCCCTCCCTCGCCCAAAAAAAATTTTCTCAAAAAGATTGAGCTTGGTCCCCCGTGTTAAACTTTTTTTTCCTAGCTTATTTTAAAAAATAGACCGTAATGCTATTATTCTTTGAAGAATTTCTAGAAACTGTGCAGGACAACAAAGGAAAAGTAAAGAATCAAACTGTAGAAAACACATTTGTCACAAGACTTTTTGAAAAAGTGAAAAGACCAAAGAAACTTCCTTACAATAGAAGTCAGGATGGTTGATTGGTCAATAATTTTTGGAAAGAAAAAAAAGAAAATGAAGATTTTTTGGAATGTAATTGATACAACTTTTAATACAATAAAACTCTACCCTATCCTACACTATCTCGCCCTGTAAAAAGGATATAAAGCTTTATGTGATAGCCTATATTATTTGATTAAAAAGTTTAAAATTGAATTTCAAGCCTATCGATTAAGCTATTCGATTGTTCAATTTATTCTGGGCTTCCTCTGAAAGCAAATTCGTGATGTTAAGGGGCGCAGAATTATTTAAACAACCTAAAGTAAAACTCTTGACAAAGAAAGTACTATATATAAACCATATAAAATAATATTCCTTTACTGTTTCCCTATAATGAAGAAGTATTTACCCACATGACTATAATGAAAGCGTATTTCACTTATGTTATTTTTCTAATTACTGGGTACAATTTACCAAAATTTTAAAATTTTTTTTATTTTTTTTGAAAAATATCAACAGGGGGACCCTGTTCAACTTTTTTTCCAAAAAAAATATTTTTTTTTTCATTTTTTTTGAAATTTTAACTACAATATTTACTAGCTATAACCTCATCTTCCAAATTCGTCACAAAACTTTCGTTCCTCCCAAAAACACGGAATACGAAGAGCTTTCGAAACCGCAAAATTACATGAAAAACGAGCATTCTCAACCTCGCTTTTCCCTTTCCTCCTTCATTATTTCCTCGCCCCAAAAAAACGGACAAAATTTCGAAACCAACTCAATCGAGACTTGGCCCAAAGGTCTGTTTCGTAAGTCTTTAGGGGGGGGCTGCTTACTGTAGCTGATATTGCTCCTTATTTATTCGAAAAGAGCGTTACGAAACAACAACATCTGTAAACAACAATACCTTGGAGTGGGTTGGGAATACTTGGTATAGTCATACAGTGTTACTGTATACTTTGGGGTTTTAAATTTACCCTATCCTACCTTAACCTAACTTACCCTACACTAACTTACCCTACCCTAACTTACCCTACCCTACCCCCTCTTTCATCTATCCTCATCTATCATCACCTATCTCACCTACTTTTACTTTACCCCATCCTACTCTACTCTACCCTTCTCTTCTGTCATCTACCCTACCTTACCCTAATCTATCGTAATTTACCCTAGTATAACCATACAACGTCTAAAATCTTTCAGATTATTTAAAAAACTTAACTAAACCCCTAACGCGTTATAACAGACTATTGATGTTATTCATCCTCTACCATCCCATAAAATCCATTCCAACGTCTGGAAAGTTTTGGCGTGTCCAAGAAAGAAGTTGGAACGTAAAAACAAAACTTGTCGTTCAAAAATAAAACCAAAAAACAAAAATATTGCTGTAGAACATAGAACAGTATCGTAACTTACTATAAATAGTCTGTTGAAATATTTTGTGTTCTTAAATTTTGAAATATTAATTCAAACTTCAAAACAAGAAAACGTGTTTGATGAAGAAACTTATTAGGTACTTAAATTGTTATTTCTCAAAGTCGTAGTACTGTAAAATACGGGAGATAAACATAGTACTTTGAGTCATATGAAAATAGTTACAAGGCAACACATAAATGTTTAGCCGTACTTTATCTTTATTCTAGTAAATATTAATAGAACAGTAAAGAATATTATAGGTAAAACCTTTCTTGTAGAGTACCCTTACGATATGAGGTTGAAGGCTAAAACTACAAACAATGCTAGGCTTGAAACTAGCGCTAATTCAAAAATGGCATCAAAAAGCTGAGGCAAACCTTAAGGCTAAAACTAAAGCTTAAGGTAAAGCTAAGGCCAAGGTTGAGCCTAACTTCACGCACGGTTCAAGGTCAAGTTTATGCTCAACCGGATAAGGTTAGAACTAGGTTTAGAGTTAGATTGAAACCAATTTAAAACTAGAAGGACGACAAACATAAAAAGTTTTTCCTTAAGCTTACCTTAAAAATGAACCGTTAAGAGCATTCCTTCTATGATTATTACTGTAAAATATCTTGTTTACATATTTTGATAGCTTAAAACATAATTTTTGACTTTTATCATTAAAAAAACATGCAACGAGCGTATTTTACATAATTTAATAACTACGACGGCTTAAAGCAACTATATATTCAGCTATAGGTTGTCACAAGACCCGTCTTCCCATCCATCGTACCATCGTTGCATTACCTTCGTACAATCGAACTCATCTTTCCCCAACTTTTTATTGACTCGATTGTGCATCTCACACATCCATTTTGATAGAGTATCTCTGTTCTCCAGTTGAGGAGGATTCTTTTTTAAATCTTTCCTCAAATCTTCCGCACATGGTGGACATGGGTAGGTCTGGAAATGTAGGTTAGAAAAGAGAATTATTTAAATATAATATGATTCCTAATATATAGTAGACACGACTTATAAGTTATAACAAGGTTCTTCTAGCAAACCCTCACCCTTGACAATGCTTCCAAAGTCTCCTGAACGTCCTTCTTTTCCTGAGCAGTAGGATTATCAGGATAATAGACTGACATTGTGTGTAATAAGTTCCATGTTGATCTACCGAGCTGATCTTTGTCTACAGGACAATCACTCCTTCGTGTTTCAACTTCCTTCTTCGTCGGTGTTGTATTCTTAACATCAACGCCTTTCTTTTTCGCTGCTTCCCTCGACATCCTCATCATGTCTTCCACACTTACACATGCTTTGCATGGTCGGCCGTCTTGGTGGTATTCCATTGCTATAAAAGTTAAGAAGTCAAAGATACTATTGCAATACAAAAAAACTCTTAACTGCCTACTAAAAAACTAATAGAGGAAAAATATCTTGGAGCATGATGCAATATTCAACTCTTACTTAACATCGCCCTTTCAAAAATAAAATTCAAGTTTTCCCGACCAAATATTTTTATGCTTACCCCACTTCTACCACACCATCAGTGATTGTAGATTGATATCACAAGCCCATAATTTATAATCCAACAAAAAACTTTAATAAAAACGAAAAATCAACAAATTATTCAGAAGGGATAACACGGATGATGTCTGAGTCTCCGGCGTCGGTGATTGAGAGCATGGAGACACGGAAGAGTTTACCGCAAGCGGTTCCCAATTCGATGTTGTTACCGTGGTATTCGTGAACTCCAGTCTTGGACAACATAGCGTAGTACTCGATCTCGGAACGTCTGAAATAATGTTTTAGTTAGTAAAAGAACATTTTTACAAAGATAAAAAGTAATATTACCCAAACCAGTGTTTAAAACTTCTTCACTAGTAAACTAAAACGATAAATAATGTTTTACGCACTTACAATCAATCCAAAAACCTAAATTTATACCTATAAAACTTGAAATGCAAATAAAACGATATTTTATACCTAAAACTTCACAGAAAGACCTGTACTATAATTTTAGCTTTCCAACAACAATCTTCAGTAAAAACGCTTCCTTTCTTACCTAGACCAACAAAAATATAACAAAATAAACTAACCTGATAGCTGGAGTGTTGCTGCTAATGATGACAAGCTTGGCCTTTCCTGAGCGGAGGGTTCTCAAGGTCTGCTTGTATCCGAGACAGTACTTTCCGGACTTGGTGACCATAGCCAAGCGGGAGTTGATGTTTTCAACAGTCTTTTTCTAAAAACCCAAATTAATCTCCATTTACCGTGTGTTGAGCGAATCGGCATCCTTGGCAAATTATCCAACAGAGACTCTTCTCAGCAGAAACAAGCTCCGGAAGAAACCTGCCATCTCAGCCAGATCCGCTCAGAGTCTCACTCACCGTTCCACCGACAGCCATTTTTGTTGGTTTTTGCTCGTGAGAGAAGGTGAACAACCAAGGTCTGAAATAGCATAATAATAAGTAATGTAACCTAAAGATACAACGCAAAACCGCGAAAATATTGAATTTAGATATCAAATAGACAAAGAAAAACTATAAAATTAACAAAACTCCAAGTTAAAACCATAAAATAAATTAAAAAAACATATTCATAACAAAACACCCGTTAAAATTAACCAACACGCACTATAACAACATAAAAATTGTATATTCCCAAAATAAAATATATTCCACAAAAAACCCCATCCTACCGTACATTTCATGGCCTTCCGCCAACTTTTCGTTGCGGGACTCAGCGCAAGAATTTTTTTTTCTCGAAAAAGTCCGAAATTTCAAAAACGGGAGATTACAAAATGTTTTCCCGATGTTTTTACGAATCTAGTCGACGTGAATTTTGTGTCCTTCGTATATTATACAGTAGAAGTTTTTCGATTTAAGAAAACACGTCACTTCAGTCTTGATAACATAACAATATTGTGTTTGATGGGGTTTGGAAACGAGGTTTTTCCGGTTTTTTTTCGGGATTGGTACATTTATGTTGACATAGTATTATTACTTTGTTCTTTACATAATTTAAAGTATTTTTACTGAACCAATATAATGATGTATTCCTATTATATTCAGAAACACCAGCCGACTTTTAATTTCTCTCATAATAAGCTCCCATCTTGCGGCCAAAAATAATGTTTTTGTATGAATAATCGCTTTGTATTGTTTCCTGGGGCATAATGATGGTCGAATGAGGTATTCGCATGAATAATATCTTGATTTACGGGCGCAGTTTGCCACTTGCTACCAGGCAGTAGCTTGAACGGGGGTTTGTTGATGCGATCAGCAATGGTTCGAGCTGTTTCTACTCGAATTGCCTTTTATTTTTGTGAAGAGATTAGCCTATATTTTGAGGGTTGTTTTGAGAGAAGAACTAATTGAGGTTTTTGAGGAGTAGGTTAATACTATTTTGGCTGAAACAACGTTATTTTGATGTTGTTTTAGGTGAATATAGTTCTTTGGTACTCTTGAAGTTTTGTGCAATTTTTTAATACTGATTTTTTGAAAGTTATTATTGATTATGAAATATTCTGTGTATATTTTTTATCATCTTAGGTATAGTTTTATAATTTTTTGAAGAAGCAAAATTCAAAGATAATAGTGAATATCAGAAGATGACTCATTTTAAGTTTCCTGAATTTTTTCTTGAACCAACGAAAGTGCTCTTATTGTGTCTAGAAAAGACAAAAAAAGTTGCAACAAAAAGAAGATTGCACTTTTGTCGAAAAAATTCCGTTTTCTCGCTCTTTAGGCCCAGTGTCCGATAACTTGAGAACAGCCGGAGGGCGAGAGAAGGAGTTTCCTCATTACACTATGCTCTCGAATCGGCCACCCCCACCTCAACCTCTATCAGATCACCTTGCTCTCCGGAAATAATACATGTTTTGATAGGTTGGAATTTAGATGGGTTTTTATGTAAAATGGATACGATTACACGTTTTATATAAAAGATTTGGATCGTCTTGTTGCTGAGGCTTGGTTTTGTCTTTAAAACTTTTTATTTCAGGTAGTGCAAGGTATCTTTTAGAAGCTTAGAGTTTACTTTCATTAAAAAACCTAAAATAAACTTCTGCCTAGTTTAACAAGACTTCTAGTACAAGGTAACTTACATAGTTCAATGTTAGTCGTTATGTGGTCAAAAGGGTAGTGTAATGTTAGTTTAGCAGGTGTTTTATTGCTGATTTTGTTTGAAAAGCTGACGCGTGTTGATTTTTTGATATTGTAAATGAATTTGAAGGGTAATGATATGGTTTTGATTTAGTGAAGTTGAAATTTACACTTTAAACTTTAAAAAGTTTTTTGTTCTGAATCGCGATCTTTTTATCCTTAAAATATTTCATCCTATTTATTTACTTTATTTTATCATTTTTAGGCGTCACCTGGCTTTGGAACCTACCATAACATCCGTGGAATAATGCAAGTCGAAGTACAGCAAAAGAAGGGCGGCTTTGCCAAGGCCAAGGTCCTGAACATCGACGACAAAAAGATCAAGGTTCAGTTTGTTGATTCTGGAAATGTAGACAGTGTACCATTCACACAGTGCCGTGCCGTTATCACTGCTAACCCAAGAAAGGAAGAATACAAAACTGGAGATCTGATTGAAGCCTACATCAAGAGCGAACCTGAATCAGTGTGGCATAAAGTGGCTGTGAGGCAGATCAAGGTGAGGAATTTGTTTGTTTCTTGGATTTTAGGCCTATGAAGAGAAGGAATGGAATATCTTAGAGGTTTATAGTGGTAATAAATGCGCTAATTATTTTTTCTAACATAAAATTTGAATTATTTTCAGGGCGAGTTTGTTGTAGTCGAAGGAGTAGACGATAAGTCGATCAACGACGTTTGCTCACTGGAAAACGTTCGACCGGCTAACTCCTCTGTACAACTTTCTCCAGAGAAGCTTAAATCTGACACAATTGCCGTTGAGAATGAGGATCTACAAGAATACTTCAAGGACCCCAAGAATTGCCAGGAGTTTGCTGAAACTGTTAGCAATGTTCATGTTCAATATAACGAGAAGACGAAGGCTTTTGATGTCTACGTAAGTTTTTCAAATAAATTTATTTTGTTTCAAATTTGATTGATTTTGGTTAGAGTATTGTTTTGATTCTTTAAAAACTTTGGATTTAATTAAGCTTTTTGGATATTTAAGGGCTTTGTAATATAATCTTTTATAAAATTTATGCTTTTTCAGAGTTTCTCCCAAACCTTTTTGAAAAGAGCGACAGTTTTGTCTGGCATCTACCTATCGAACACGTTACAGAAGCTGGAGCTTATTAGACGACAAGAACACGCTGAAAAGATGCTCCAGAATTCGGACAACCGAGACGGTCTCTACCTCGAGAAGTTCACTGTCTCAAAGGAACTAATGGGCTTGGCTATTGGGTCTCACGGTGCCAATATTGTTAATGCTCGCAAAATTGAAGGTGTTAAGGAAATTGTGATCGACGAAAGCCAAGATGACAGTCCAGTCAATACCTTCTCAGTCTACGCCACGAATCCAGAAGCTGCGGAACAGGCACGAAACATCTTGGAGTTTGTTGTTGAGCCTGTTCATGTGCCTAAAGGATTTGTTGGCAAAGTAATTGGAAAGAACGGAAAGATCATACAAGATGTTGTCGACAAGTCTGGTGTTGTACGGGTACAAATTGGAGAGGAAAACGAAGATTTTGTAAGTACTTTCCTTGCCTTTGTTCAATTTTTAGGTATTACATGTATTTTGTGATAGATTTTTGATCTATCCTGAGTGAAATGTTAGTGTTTTAAAGGTTTAATTTGTGTTTCCTATGTGTCTAGTACAACATAAGTAATTTGTTTTCTATTTGACATTATAGTTATTGATGTTTGTTTATTAATTTGTTTATCCTGCTTCAACCGAATCTAAAAGTGATGTTTTCAGGACAACGATGTGGACTTTTACTTTACAGGCACAAAGGAAGCCATAGCTTTGGCCGACTTACTGATCCAATATCATATCAAACATCTGGTCGAAGTTGACGGTCTTCGTGCTAATGTAGAAGATATCAACCGAAAGCTTCATCACGGTGCTTCTCCACCAGTTTTCCAAAATGGAAGCGGTAGATTTAACGGAAATGGCAAATCGAGAAACAGTTTTAATGGTCCACCAAGGAGAAATGATAAAAATGGCAAAGGTTTTGGAGGTAACAGACCTAACGGTGAATCAGGTATGTTTGAATATTGTTTGTGAAATTGTTGGAGAGTTTTTTGCTTTATTGAAAAAATTTTAAGACTTTTGACAAAATAATTTGATGCTTTGATTTTGCTGTACTGACCTAACTGCTTTCTTTGTCTTTTAGGTCGCTTTCCTCCTCTGAAACCTATTAATGGGAGATTTCGTAAGTTTGCAGTGTTGTGATGTGATCATGTCTGCTTTGTTATTTCGATTTTGCTTATATGTTTACTATTTGAAATTTATCTTTTCTTGGATTCTTTGACTTAAAACTTTGATTATTAATTTTTTAAAATACTAAAAAAAGTCTTGCCGTCCTAATTTTATTTTTTACGTTGAAAAGCGATACAACTCTTCGACACTTCAATATTTTTTTGAATTTGTTATTGTTAACAACAATGATATACTAATTTGTAGGATAAAACGGAATTTAATACTTTACATTTGTTAATCTTGAAATTTCAGCCGACGCAGAAAGAGAACCAGTAAAACCACAAATCACGGAATCATCGGACGAAGAGAAAAAAGTCAACGGAAATGGAGTCCACAAAGAAAATGGCAACGGTGTTCCACAAGCGAACGGCAATGGAAAACGTGCCCCGAAACACAATCAACCCCGTCGTCGTGTCAAGGCCGACGAACATTAACATGTCCACGTTAACGTTCATGTACATGTTCATTCCAACGTTCATCTACATGGTCTTGGTGCTAACACAACATCACTGATATTTCGTACGCCTTCAAACTTGGTATCGCTCAAAACCACGCCTTTTTTATTTTTTCCTTATGTCAATTGTCGACGTATTGTGATATTTATATATGTCGACGGATAAAATGACTTTGCTAATATTTTTCCTTTGATTTTGTCCTATTTGGTCTTTGTTCTCTTGTAAGTTAACTTGGTCTACAGTACGGCGTTGTTACGTTGTTAAAGCGCCCACTACTTTATTATCGATGAGTGGAAAGCTTTTATTTTTCTAGCTTTTTCCGATTATTAATTACTGTTATTTTTCTTTAGAACATGCATAAATCGTACTAACTTCTAATTGCTCGGATTGGTTTTGAATTAGTTTAGTATACAAGCAATATATTGGTCAGGTTATTTGGATGGAATGATAAGATTTTCGGGCATTGAGCTAAAACGTGTCTTATCGAAGTTAAGATGGCATAATATGTACTGGTGGGGGTTCAATTGGCATGATTCGTGCTGTTGTTGTTCAAATAACGATGTTGTTGATCGTAAATTCGTTATTTCAAAAATACAGCTTTAAAATTTGTTAGAAAAGGTTTAATTTTAGTTTACGTGGTATATAAGTTCATGAAAATTAAAAAAGTTGATTGAAAAGTTATTATAACTTATTTTCTTAGTGGATAAGTTACAGAATGATGTTATTTGTCTGTTTTTTTGATAAGCTTTAAGTAGATTGATAAGCGTTAGATTTTACAGATTAATGCCGAAGAAGAGGCTCTACCCGGACTTGAGCGCTGAATTGAATGCATCTGGACTAGAGTAAGTCTTTTATGCCTTTGTGAATGATAAATAGCTATGGTAATTCATTTTTTCAATTAGAAAGAATAAAAAAGAGTATAATGTATGTTGCCTATCAGATTTCTCTTCAAAATTCAACTTAAAACTGATTTTAGTCACTCATCAAGTGAGCGAAGTGAAGATTCAGAAGGAAATGAGACATCAGTCAAGAAGAACAGGTCAGGATTGGTGAGAAGTTTTGAAAGTCTGAAAGGTAACAACACAACAGCTGGGAGTACGATCAACAGAAGCAGCAGTTTCAGTAGTTTGGGAGGTGATCTAACTCATCATGATGAATCATTCGAGGAATGGTGGGACGTGACTTGGAGGAATGTTTAGTAAGCTTCTTTTTACTGCTTTAGGTAATATGTTTTACTTTTTTGTGTAGTATGTTGTAGTATAGTGGGTGTTCTTGTACTTAAAAAATGATTTTAGTGCTCAAGTCGACAGTTTTTGCTCCAGACTACAACAACATATTTCTATACCTTATTGTAAGTACTTTAATGATTTTGGGTTACACTCGTCTTTTTTATTTTAAAATACGCGACCAGATGCATTTGTGCACTACAATATTGAACCTTTACTTTATTTCAGTATTTATCTCGTTCCTATGTTTAATATTCCTTCTATATCTCTTTAACACATCTTCATCGGTGCCAATCCTCAATGCCGAACTCTACAGTACCCTCGGAGATAACACAAAACAGATCTTGGACAAATACCCTCAGGCAGCACCATTCTACAAGATCGAGCTTCAAAGAGGCTTCAGACACATTGTAAGACGGCTGGCAGGAGTGGAACTAGAAGCTGAAGGAAGACCAGTCGTACTATTGCTAGCATCTACAAAACCTCATTATACCGAAAAATTGAGTCGAGAATTCGTGGAGCTGATTGAACGTTTCATTCCAAATACTACTGGTACAATAACTGCTGATTATGGTACCAAAAGGACGGATTTTGAAAAGAATGTGGCTGGGAAAGTGAAAAAGATAAAGAAGGGTAAGATTGGAGTGATGGAGATGAGTAACATCGAAAAGCTGGACGGTACAACACCATTGGTATTGCATTCATTGGCCGACAGTGACACACCAGCCTTCAGGAACATGGTGTATATCATGACAGTGAAGATCGAGCAGGATCCAGGCACGGTGAGCTCGGAATGTGTGGATGTTGTGACAAGGTAAGGAAAGGGAAAGGCTTTGAATAATAATAATTTTGAGTTTTATGGTCAAAAAGTTTGTAGAATGGGTTTTTATGTTTGGTTTTGCCGATTTTTGAGTATAATATAGAATTTTTTTGTTTTTTAAAAATTTTTGAGGTAAAATACGAAATTGCAATATTCAAGTGTATAGTAAAAACAAGGTTTTATATCTAACTAGCGTATGTAACGTCAATATCTATTTAATTTTTTTTTTTCAGAACCCTTTTAAAGTCTTGGACGTCGCCAAACCTAGGAGAAGATCAAGTATACCCAATCATATCACGTATCACAAACCTCGCCGTATGTTTGGTATTCCCATAATGTGTAGTACTTCTATGATGCATTTGAGTACAAATTGAAGATATAATAAGTACAGGTAGATAGATATTTGATTAGTTGTTGACAACTTGTTATTTTTCCATGTTACAGTAAAGTCTTGCCTAATATAAAGTGATTAAAATTGATTTTTAGTGATGTTAATGGGAAGATGATATGAAATATGAATGGAGAAGTGTTAGAAAAGGTATATAAGAAGAAACAGAGGGGTAATGTAGTCGTTTAAGGTAAGATATACCGCTTTTACAGGGTGTTCCGAGAAATTTGGTCGCTAGAAATAATTCATAACTTTGCAACTATGCATCCTAAAAATGCCAAATTTGGCACAGTTGTAGAACAGACTTGTACATTTTTTTGTGGAAAATTTTGTGTTTTAAAAGTGCAAATTGCGGTCATTGTGAATTTTTAAAAATCAGCATTTCACACCGAAATTACACATATTTTTGGTTGTAAATGAACAGTTTTCGTCGACTCTTGACATTTTTTGTTTTTTTTCGGAAAACCGCGTTTTCTGTGTCTGCGAAGACTCGGCGGACGTAGCCGAGTATCGGCGAAGGCTGTAACTTGGTTCAAATTTGTCGTACCGACATGAAACAAAAACTAATAACTTCCAAATTTAGAGGACTCTGTTTTCAAATCATAATTAAGTTTTAGAAAAACTTACTTTTGTTCTAAAAATGTTTAAGAATGAACTCAAACTTTATTAAATAATGTTCAGTCACATAGTAAAAAAAAGGCTATAATAATAAAATATTTATTAATAACTAATTATATTATCTAATTTCAACACTATTACCGTTACCATCAATACAACGACGTAATCGTGGTAGAAAACCATCGATTGCGTTGTTTATCATGCTTTGAGGAATATCACGCATGACACTACTAATGCGCTCTTTCAGCTCAGCAATCGTGTTTACTGGCGTTTTGTAAACGTTGGCCTTCATATAGCCCCAGAAAAAATAGTTCAAAGGGGCCAAATCTGGACTATATGGCGGCCAAACAACTGGAGGTCCATTTACAGTGCTCTTTCGGCCAATCCAGCGTCCAGGGAACGTTTCATTCAAAAGCTGGCGCACTGGTCCGTAGAAATGTGGCGGTGCGCCATCTTGTTGAAAGATCGTTCTGCCTATAATATTGTTTTTTAACATTATGCACAGTAAGATTAATAGTCAAACTAACCAAAAAGTCCGTGAGCTGTTAACTCAACGTAGGTTGTGTTCAAATATATGAACAGCTAACCATGTATACTTGAAATAGTTCTCACGGTATGCGACTTGTTGTTGGAGAAACTCCACCGAACCACGCTACCAAAATAAGCTTTGGACCGTTTTGCCCAGAAAATATTTATAAATTTATATCTACCTTGTATTATTACGTTTCTTTCTGTCCAAGCTGCCGGTTTGGTGGAATTTTAAGACCCAATTTTTAATAGTTGATTCACTCGGAATTTGAAGTGGAGGACTGCCAGTATGACGGAGTTGAGTGCGAAAAGTTCGTCTTGCTTTGGCCGCGGATTTGAACTTGATGGCGAGACTAACACATTGAGTTTGAACTTCTATATCCCATATCATGATAAACCAACAAATTATTCAAACAAGACAAAAAATGATTTGAATTATTTTATTTATACAATTTGTACATTTTTAATTAAACTATAATTTGAAAACAGAGTCCTCTAAATTTGGAAGTTATTAGTTTTTGTTTCATGTCGGTACGACAAATTTGAACCAAGTTACAGCCTTCGCCGATACTCGGCTACGTCCGCCGATCGTCCGCCGAGTCTTCGCAGACAAAGAAAACGCGGTTTTCCGAAAAAAAAACCCAAAAAAAAGAGTCGACGAAAACTGTTCATTTACAACCAAAAATATGTGTAATTTCGGTGTGAAATGCTGATTTTTAAAAATTCACAATGACCGCAATTTGCACTTTTAAAACACAAAATTTTCCACAAAAAAATGTACAAGTCTGTTCTACAACTGTGCCAAATTTGGCATTTTTAGGATGCATAGTTGCAAAGTTATGAATTATTTCTAGCGACCAAATTTCTCGGAACACCCTGTATAACCTTTTATATACATACTATATAAAGTAACACAATAGGTTAGTTAGCTATTTACAAGCCGGGTTTATTATTAATAGTATATTAAAACAAGAATGTACAAGTATATAACGATTCTAATGCCCATTGCACAGCCCCACCATCTGTAACATGTTCTCAATGGCATTGACTTTGGGCGCGGGTGGGGGAGGTTGAGTGGAGGCGGGCGGCCGAGGGTAAGGGCCGGGTTTTCTGAAATTTTTTTTGGTAAGATACGGTTTTTTTTATCTTTTGTTTCATATAGCATTTGATGGCAAATACTATCTTTTAAATATAATGAATTATAAAAAATTTGCATGTTTTGATAAAAAATTTTAAAATTGCATTAAAATGAAGTTTTTGGGTAAAATACGTAGAGCTTCACGTTTTTTTTTTTGAAATAATCCCTGAAGTATATAAAAATAAATATAAACCTACTGATCCATTTGCTGAACAAACGACCCAATTTGTAAACTATCCTCATCATTAGCAAACATGAATGTGGGTGGAGGTTTGGTGGTGTGATGAGGAACATGAAGCGCATGATTATCATGCTGTGGGAAGGCTACTTGAGCTAGTGTTAGACCGTCCTGAAATTTATGAGTAAAATTTAGTAATTCGAAGTATTTTTATTATTAGGTGATTCAAATAGTTCTGCCCCCCCCCCACCCCCCTTCAAAGCAAATTTTCGGTGTTAGGGGGCACAGAATTATTTGAACAATTTTATATTACAAATGGAGGCCCATTCGCACTATAACTGGGTAAATACTGCGCCCCCTGTAGTGAAAATGGTCCCGTCGCGTTGCTTACATAAAGAGAGTAATATACCTGTAGATTCTGTAGCAGATCAGAAACACCACGAAGAATTCCGCCTTCTGTATGCTTCTTCTTATCAAAATGTTCGTCATACATATCATAGTAGTCCAAGGCTTCTATAGCCGGATTGGCCGTTGTTGTAGTTGTGCTTTTTGTTGATATGGCACGATCGTTCAGCTGAAAATATTTTCTTTACAATAACTGTTTACAGTAAAAAAAATATTTTATATTTATTAAATATTGCTAAAAAACAAGGTTACTGTATCATTTTAGGTTTTTTTTCCAAACCTAATATCCAACTCACATAAGTAGGAACCGAAGTAGTACTACTGGTAGTAACTTTAGGCGTAGTAGGAAAGTCAAACAGAGTTGGTGGTAGTCCAATGGGTGGAAACGTAGGTAACAAGTTGGTGTTGCTTGGTAGTGGAATAGGGTTCGTAGCTTCGATTCTGGCTCCAAGCATTGGAGAGTTTTGTCCATTTTGAACTAAATTTTCAAACATTTTCTTTCGCTCTTCTTCGTCGCGCTTCATTTGGTCCATGAATAATGGGTTGTAGGCCTGAAAATCAAAACTTTTTTAAATTTTTAAAAAATCAATAATTTTTTTTCTTGTTTTCATGGCTGGGCATTACATAGCGGAAAATTTTAGCCTGAGGGTAGAACAGAAAATTTATTTTGTGGAATGAGTACAAATTCAAAATTTTTTTTCGAAACTCATTAACAAAGAAAGCACCCACCCAACCTGTCCTTCAGAATCAGCTCAATTATATATAATTTCTTTGTACCATCAATAGTACTCATAAAAAATTTAAACTTGCGATTTTCTGTTTATAAATTCAAATATTTGAGTTTTCTGTCAATTTGGCGAATTTGGCATTCTGTTTCAAGCACTTTTTTGACTTTCCAGACAAGCTACGCTTACAAATTTCAAAAAGTAGGTCAATTTAAAGCTTTTCTAATAGTATATATGTCAGAAAAAATGATTAAAAGTCAAAAAAATGACACAGAAACACAATGCCAACTTGGCGGGAAATTCAAAAAACGTAATTTTTTTGATCTCGATTTTCTCGAGATTTACTGGAAAGGGCAATTTAGTACTTTGCTGAAGATCTTATATCTACACAAATTTTCTATATAAAAAGGTGGAAGTTAATCAAAATGGGGCAGGTGGAGCACCTTCTTAGTAAGTTCAAATTGATAATCCTCCTTGCCAAAAACGTTGATCAAATTTAATTTTTTACAGACATTTTTTTAAATCTTCTATTATATTGGCTTCTTACTGTACGAAAATTCTCCAATTCGTATTTTACCTGGATATCAGCGGGGAAGCGGCCTCGTTGCCATTCCCATGGCACTTGCCTTCTGGCTCTGATCTCTCCAACATTCGATGGTTTTTTCAATTCAAAGTCAACTGGACATATTTGAAGCCACCAGCGACGATCACTGAAATGGGTGGTGTAATATGGTATAGATAAATACACTCTACCCTCACTTTTTTTTAAAATAAAAAAAAATTTAAACTCCACTTTAATTAAAAATGCCACTACTAACCCGCTTTCGCTCATCGCCTGCCATTTCCGGATGATTTGAGCCGACGAACTGAAGGATGAAGCTCGTCGATGGTCGTTGATGAACTTCGTGTCGATACAATCTCCAATTCGAAGCTTCACAGAATCGCTACGACAACATAAAAGCTGCCATGAGTCGATGCCTGTTCGTACGTCTTCTATTATCTCAACTCCTACTGTATATTGATCACTGCCACAACTCAAGTACATATCACCATTGGCTGTGGAGGCGGATTCTGTCGTTGTGCATTCTTCGTCAAAACTCTGGAAATTGTAAATTAAGAGGGGCAGGGCATGGCAAAAAGAGCTAGCATGGTATAGGGCATGTCACAGGGTAGGATAGGATAGGATAGGATAGGGTAGGGTAGGGTAGGGTAGGGTAGGGTAGGGTAGGGTAGGGTAGGGTAGGGTAGGGTAGGGTAGGGTAGGGTAGGGTAGGGTAGGGTAGGGTAAGATAGGGTAGGGTAGGGTAGGGTAAGGTTGGGTAGGGTAGGGTAGGGTAGAGTAGGGTAGGGTAGGGTAGGGTAGGGTAGGGTAGGGTAGGGTAGGGTAGGGTAGGGTAGGGTAGGGTAGGGTAGGGTAGGGGTAAGGTAGGGTAGGGTAGGGTAAAGTAGGGTAGGGTAGGGTAGGGTAGAGTAGGGTAGGGTAGGGTAGGGTAGGGTAGGGTAGGGTAGGGTAGGGTAGGGTAGGGTAGGGTAGGGTAGGGTAGGGTAGGGTAGGGTAGGGTAGAATAGAGTAGGGTAGGGTAGGGTAGGGTAGGGTAGGGTAGGGTAGATGACGTAAGCTAAGGCATGTCATTCTTACCATCATTTTGTTTGAAAATTTGGAACATCCGAACTTGTACAGTCGTTCTGATCCGTCGTGAGCCGAGTTGAACTTTGACATGTAAAAGCCATTCGGACATTGAAACGTGGTCATGCCAAACGACGTTACAGAGTTGATTATGGCACAAAAAAGTAAAATAAGCCTTGGGAATGGGGGTGGCCGCCCCCGTATCCTGAACATTGTTTGGAAATTACCTAAAATTTTGAAATTTAGGTAACATTTTGAAATCCTTTTGAAAAAAAAAGTTATTAAAATACGAACTGATAGTACTTAAAATGCCCGGTAAAAGTAACAATTGTCATTTTAAACACAAAGAAAAGCCACAAAAACCCAAAAAATCCGCCAAAATCAAGTCGTTCCCACCCAATGTCATAAACCATGTCTCTATTACCCTGCCCTCGTCAATCCCACCGCTCTAGTTAACGATACTATTACCTAGTTAATCGCCTTCATTAGGTGATTAAGTGAAAACCTATTTCGACGTGTTGGAATGGCGAAGAAAACCTGACCGAAGCACTGGAACGGCACACATTTGGGCGCTCTTATTATAGAGAGAAATCCGAAAAGTTCGACGGAAGAAAATAAATACGATTCTGGTTTTACCGAGTAACAATCTGCCTGTTATCACTGTTATTACTCGGGGTAGCCGGAAGTGATGCGAGTTGCTACAGATAGGAGAGCGGGGAGAGTGAGATGGACGGGGGATAGGGGAAGGAGCAGATGGGGTTTTGTCAACAAGACGATTGCATGGTAAATGTCACTTTAAAATTTTTAAATATTTTTTGTCCTAAAATGCTTGAAACTGGAAAAAACTTATAGCAGAGTCATAGTTAAGGCTCAAACTAAAGCTAAAATAGAAATGCGAGGGTCAAGTCTGAGTAGGGCTAATTGTAAGGTTAAAGCTTATGTACCTAAATAATAATAGTTATGGCTAGGCAGTAAATTAGGCATTAAGATAAATGTAACCCTACTTGAAAATAATTTTATGAGATTCTGTGATTCTTTCTATAATATTAGTTCGTCAAAAAAAACAGTAGGATGTCTGTATAGCAAACTCTAATATGATAAATTTCTGTGTAATTAGCAAACATTTTTTAGATTTTAATATAATAAAATTAGTTGATCCGCGGGAAAAGAATAACCGTATTTTACAAAACTGCAATAAAATGAATCATAATTAACACGTACAGTGGAACTCATGTATAATAAATCGATCGGGGACTTGAAATTTGTTCGCTATAAAAGAGCTTCGTTATACAGGAGTTTTAAATGCCCTGTGTAATGGTATACGGGGATTCAAAATTTGTTCGTTATATGGGATTTTCGTTATAGAGGAGTTCGTTATACAGGAGTTCCACTGTATAATGTTATTAAAATACGAAAACTTAAAATATCAAAAAAAAGTTAAAGTTGAGTATTTTTTTAGGTTTTAAAATAATAGAACTAGTTGATCAACGCGCCGTATTTTACAAAACTGCGACAAATGGTTTATAATAAACACATATTTTTATAACGAACAACTTGCAAATACTCGGCTAACACTACACAGTTCATTTAAAACTTTTTTGTAACGAAAACAAAATGAAAATAATCTGGTAATTTGTTACACAAGAGTTCTACTGTATTTCAAAATTTCAAAACATATAAATAGCATAATTAAAATTGAAAGTCATCATACCCAGAACTATAAAAGACCAGGCCTAGTAAAACCTTTTTCAAACCAACAGCTATTTCAGAAAGTGCAAAACATTTATAGAAAATGTAAGTTATCATACCTCACCAATTCTCGTCACAAATCTCGATAAACTTTCACCGAATCCCATTAATGTGTCAAATCGAAAAAAAACACAACAACGGAACATAACTATAAAAAATACAGCGCTCTCAACGTTGTAAATGCACATTATGCCGTGGATACCAAAAACAAACAAAAAATGTTCAAGAGATTGGGAGGAAAACGGAAATGCGACAAAATTCATGGTTACTCACTGCTGGAAAGTAATAAGGCGAGCAAACTGTTTTAGTAGAGAAGACCATTTCTTAGTAAAATTCAGAAATCTGATCATAAGTGACAAAAATACAAAAAAATTAAAAATACAGTAGAATCTCTGTATAACAATGCGCTTGCGGATTTTAAATCTGTTTGTTATAAAGGAATTTTGGCATAAACTAGTTTAAAATAAATTATTTATGTAGTGGTAAAAAAGTTAAAAATCAGTTTTTATACAGAAATTTTGTTATAGCAAAATTCGTCGTACAGTAGTGTGTAACACTTTTAAATCTCCAGTTAACACTACACAATACATGTAAAATTCCTGTATAACAAACCCTTTATAAGTAACAAATTTTAAATTCTGTAGCCATTCGTTAAACAGGTGTTTAAAAACTCCTGTATAACGTGTATAATAAAAAACTTTTTATGCCACTTGACTATTATATTCAGTTCGTCATAAAATCGAAATTTTTAAAAAATAAAAGTCACAACTCTCCATAAACCCCAACCCCAACTCGTTTTCAACGTGCATTCAGCGTAGAATCCGCATGAAAAACGTAATATTCAAAAATGTAATACAATAGTCCGATCTACCGCAGTGCTTTTTTGAATGCTTCTGAAAAGTTGTTGCGCTCCCTTTAGTTCCATCGCTCCCGAAACCCTTAGGCGTCTATACTTGAGTTGCGTGATATCTTCGCTTCTTTCTGGGTCAGCGAATCCGAAGGTCAGATTCTGGATCTCTTTTTGTTTTTTGTTTCGTCGACCAACTTATCATGGTTTCGTTTTTTGAAATTTCGAGGTTTCTGGAAGGCTGAAGAAGGTTTAGAAAGTGATTTATGGCATTTTCGAAACCCTTGGTGTCGTTACTTGAAATATATTATAGGTTGTTCAGCTTATTTTGTGCCTTCTAAACCCAAAAAATTTGCTTTGACAGGTGGCTCAAAATTAATTGAAAAACCTAACATTAAGTGCCGACATAAGGAAATAAGGAACCCACCATTTTTTACAGGAAATTACGGGCAAAGTATGGCGGGTTCTTTATGTCGGCATCTAATAGCAATAATGATAGTAGGAACAATACTAAAAACATTTCTTTCAAAGCTAGTTTTTGGTCTTTTGACTAAGGCAAGGTGTCGATGTGAATTGAAAAAGGCTTCCTTTTTGCCTGGCTTACTGAACTTTAGGTTAAGGTCAGTTTGGAAGCTATTGGTCGCTTACCTCGTACATTGGTGAACTAAATAAGAGCCATGTTAAAGCTACACTTAGACCAGTAAAGGGCCGTGCTTTGTTTTGGGCTTTGGCCTGTGGGCCCACGTATGCCAGCTCTGTCTAGCCTCTTTCAACTTTGTTTTGGCCTACCTTACTTTGAGACCAAGCCGGGCCTAGTGCGCTCTTTCTCAGATCTGCCTGCCCTACCGTGATTGTACTATTCATTATAGGTAATTTAACACTGTGTTTATTATGATATTAAACTTGTTTCATGAAAAAACGTGTCTCAAGAACAAGTTCAAACAACACATATTTCAAATAAAAGTCAAATTTGAATAACAATTCAGTGGATGTAAGAGAAACGCTTTGTTCGAACAAACTCAAGTGGATTAACACTATTCTTGATGTCGCCGCTCAACATGAAAGAGGATCCTTATGGCTTTGGAAAACTATATTTTTACAATTACAAATTCTATCCCGTCAAATTGGCATTGTGTTTCAAGCTTATAACTTTGTCATTTTTTGAGTTTTAATTATTTTTCTTTGATATACTAGTAGAATATCTACAAATGAACCTACACTTTTAAATTTGTAAGCGTATCTTGTCTGGAAAGTCGAAAAAGTGCTTGAAACTAAATGCCAAATTTTCCAAATTGGCGGGAAACTCAAATATTTAAAATTTAATATCCAATATTGCGAGCTAAAATTATTTATTGGTACTATTAATGGTACAATGAATTCATATAAAAATTTTGAGCTTGCTCGGTATGAGACAGGGGTACTTTCCTTGTAAGAAAGTTGTTTTTAAAGGTAATATACGTGATCTTTTTATTGTTTAGCAAAACATTTTTAAAACGATAGTTAGAAAAAGCTTTAAAAAGATAATTAATAACATTCTTATTAATTTTATTACAATACATAAACTGATGTTACAACTCTCGACTTTTGGCCTAACCATGTATCCTATCCACCACCATCACCAAAACCAAACCACGATGTTATTTCACACAATTGCAGGCCATAATTAGTTGAATGGGATTATAATTGTGTTATGTCATCGTCGAATGACCCGAAATTTGTTTTAATTGGCCCCTTAAAGACTCTTGTCTCGAGATAGGGTCATCGAATTAGCGTCGAGTTAAGTGTCATAGATATGTTGCGGATTAATCGCTGAAAAAACACAGGTTTTTCGCGCAAGGATTATCGTAATGAGATACTGTTAATTTGTGTTGTTTTTGAGGTAATGTAAATTGATGTTGGTTTAAAGCAATGTATAATAATGTCAATTTATGTTGATATTTGTGTTGCTTATGAGTTTTTCTGTATTAAAGTTCACTACAATATTGGATGAAAGCTAAAACTAGAGCTAAGGCTAGAGATAAAGATAATAATGAGAATCAAGCCTGGCCTGGCCCGTTTTTGAGGCTCGGCCCAAAGCCGGAGCAGTCATTTTTTTCTCACGCCGCCCTGGCCCGGTAAAAAATACTAGGCTTGGACTAGAAGACCCAACCTTTAGCCCAGGGCCGTTTCAACCATAGCTCAAGACCGGCTTGGCCCGATCATAAGGCTACCCCACATGGCCCGTTTTTTTTCAATAAGCTGGGGCCTTGGGCTAGGATTTTGGGCTAGGGCTCAGGGCTAGGGCTCTCGGCTAGAGCTAGGGCTTTTTTTACTTTTTATTTTGCCTTTTCTATCTTCTTCTATCCCTGACACCCTCCATAACCTCCCACCCTCGATTCTCTATTCTTAAGCCAATTTGTCGAGAACACCCTCAGGGCATGGAAAACTTTTTAAACGGCCGCCGAGATTATGCAAAATCGAATTTGTTGAGATTTCTAAACGGTTTATCGCGGCTCTCTTCAAATTATGTTAAGGGCCGCCATTTTGTCATGCAAATTCGAGAAGGTCGGGAACAAGAGATCGCGGCGATTAGCCCAAATTACAAGGAACAACATGATTAGCAGAGGTCGGTAATATGGCCGGATGAGAAGAGTATTGCCGGTCGATTAGGGAGAGGACAATATTGTTTTTGAACAGTTGCGTAATTATGACATTACTGTTGGTTTGGGTGCGATAGGAGCTTTCGTTTATAGGTAGAGCCGGCTTTTGATAAGGAAGGTGAGAAGCGAGGGGGTGGAAGACCAAAAGATACCTTTAGTTTTTGAACAGAAGAAAGAAAATGCTCTCCCCAAAATTTTTTGAGAGGAGATCACAAAAATCCCCACCTATCCTTTAAAGCAAAAAAATTTTGACCTTCTGCCCTGTTGTTCAAGACCAAAACAACTAGTTTTTAAATGGCTATGGCATTAGCCATAGCTATTTAAAAATATTACACATATTTTATAGGGGCCCACATTATGTGCCAAGACTAGTGTAAAATCAAAATTAAAATATGAAATTTTTGAAATTTTTTCAAATTTTAAAACCTAAAGTTAAAAATTTTAAATTTTTTAAAACGCAAAGTTACTATTTTTAATCAAAAACACTGTAGCCGTGGCTACAACTAAAAAAAAACAATCTTATCATAGCCAAATCCTGGGCATTTCCGCTTCAACTTCCTAACTCAATTCCGCTAGCCAAACATTTATTCACGGTTAGCCAAATTCGTTTCCTCGAGTGCGTCCGCCGATACTGTATCCATGGCCGTCTGTTCGTGAGGCGGGCCAAGTGCGCGAAAATTTTGCGTCGGCTTTTGGGCCAACCAATCAGCGAGAATATCCCCGGCCAAGAAACGGGTATGACGGCCAAGACATAGAACTAAGACGGATAGACTGGGGGTTCGTTATTAAGAAGAGGATATACTTTGTGCAAGTCCCCCCCCTCTCTGTCTTAAGGCGAGGGGCAGTGTGTCTCTACTACAATATCAGTCCCTTCATCCTGACATCCTTCTTCTATAACATTTTATGCTAGCATCTATCCTTTACTACAACATCTTCTTACTCTAACATCTCCCCCCCCTACTATAAATTACTACAACTTCCCCTCTCTACTATAACATACTTCCTTCTACACCCCAACATAGTCCCCCCCCCCCCCCCCCGAGCGGCCTATATTCACCATTCCGAATCAACTTGAAGCGACTTCGTTAGTCTCCTCTCAACGTTGTTAGGGCTCGTTTGTTGTGCAGGAAGACCTGATGCAAGTGCATCATCAAGAACAATCTTGTTTCGGCGCCGAATTTATGACTCCTGGAAGTCAGTTAGTTGGGCAGGACCTTCATTCCGCCAGCCTTCTGACGCCCTTCCATGTGGACGACCAACCGTCCCAGAATCCGCACTCGACGGCCGCGGCGGTTGCGGCCGCGTTGTTGGCCGCTAACTGCTATGACAATGTGCTGCCGAGGAATGGGATTAATAACATGAAGATGGAGGAGGGATACGACGTTGGTAGTGGGTATTATGGTGCTGGTAGGTTACTGTATTTTTTGCTTTAGTTTTTCCTTTCATTTACACCTTATCTAAAGCTTAGTATTCCGGGTAAAGTAAAGAAAAAAAAAGAAAAAAATTTTTTACCGTCTCCTTTAGTCATCAAGAGGGGCATGACCTAAGTTTTCGGCCCAATCTTTTTCAAGTTTGCTTTAGCCCGGCCAGGCAGGCGAGGGGCCGAGCCGATGCATGTCCAGGCCTAGTGGGCCCCTTTTCAGGCCTAGTCTTAAAAAAGTTAGGGGGAAAGGGTATTACCGAGCCAAATGGTCCCTTTTGCCCTAAAGAACAAGTTTTATATTGTTTTACCATCAGTGGACTTGTCAGCCAAAAAAAACTTTTTTTAAGCAACAGGGGGACAAGTTCAACTTTTTTTAAAAAAAATTTTGAATAGCCCCCCCCGCCTCCACTACCCAAATGTATCCCATTTTTTATATATTATTTCTTTCTCAACGCAAGATATACCCATCCAAGTGGTCCTGCTAAGGTATCACACAAAGTTATAAAATCAGTTTGAGTTACTATGTCATGTATTGTCTATTGTACAAAAGGAAAAAACATTGGACGCGTGTTCTCCTTGTTTTTTTTGAAACGATGACTAATATAGGATGCGCCTATGCATCCGTATATCAAAATATTTTTGTTGCTTCACGAAAATTTTTAATGTAATTTTATGGTCTTATAACGTTACTTTTGCATTTTTTTGCGTTTTTAAAAGTGGAAAATTTTTTTTTCAAATTTTTAAAAACTTTAAATTTTCTAATTTAAAATTTTTAAAATTTCAATTTGTGCTTTTTAAACTGAATTTTTTGTTTTCAAATGTCAAAATTTAATTTCTAGGCTTATTTTTACATTTTATTACCCTAAAATTATTTTTAAAAATTTTTCATCAAAATTCAATTTTCAGTCTCAGACCCCTGTACCAGTGTCCCACTGTCCCAGCCGAACGTTTTCTGCCAACCTCTGACCATCTCCACCTGTTCCAATGCCCTGGACTCCATAAACGACGCCGCCGCTCTTCATCACGACATTAAGCACGAGGATAAGGCCTGGTTCTCTTGCCATGATTGTATGGAGCCGATCAAGGAGAGGTTTCTACTCAATGTCGACAACCACAATTACCACAGTAATTGCATCAGATGCAGTGATTGTTCGATGAATTTGCAAGAAATGCCAAGTTGTTTCGTTAAACATGGCAGTTTGTATTGTAAACCTTGTTATGGACAGTAAGTTTTTGCGTTTTTCACTAAGTTTATAAAAGCTACAGTATCTTTAGTGGCCAGAGGGTGATGGTAAAGTGGGCTGTAGAGAGTAAAAGAGAGTGGGAAGGCATAGAAACTTCAAAAAGGGGGTTTGAATTGAATGTGATCCCCTTGTGAAGTCTTGAAAAAAAACTCCTACCCCCCCCTTCCACTAAAGCTTAAATTTCAATTTTAGTACTAGCTACAGTAACTCGACCGTTTTATTGTAAGAAAACCAAGATTTTCTACCTTTCCTATCTCCACCATCCTTTCGAAACCCAGTCTCCCAACTGCCAAAACTTACAGTACCCTCACTCATTGTATGGTAAAAACAAGAAAAAGTCCACAATAGAGAAAAGACATTACTATCGCTTAACGAACCAAATTCAAGAATCTGAATACCAACTAATTCCCCCGAGGACGTTTAACTTTGGACTTTTTCAGGAAATTCCAAACAAAATGTGCGCATTGCGAGCGACAAATCCAGCCAACGGACTGGGTCCGCCGCGCCCGCCATTATGTGTTTCATTTGGCCTGCTTTTCCTGTACGCATTGTAAGAGGCAGCTCAGTACCAAAGAGGAGTTTTGTCTACAAGAGAATCGTTTACTATGTAAACAACACTATCTCGAGCTGGTTCAGGGGGATGATTGTAAGTTTTTTTTTGTATAAACTGGCCAAATTTTGTCGGGATGGGCCTGAAAATGAGCTGAAGACATACCCAATGTTCAGCTATGCCAAATGGGACATTTTGGTTCCAGAGAATCAAAAAAAATTTTGTTTAATTTCAATTTTTCAAATTTTTTCCAGCAATCGACAGAGTGGTGGACCAAGTTCAAAATTTTTTCAAAATTTTTTTTTCGTTAAAACAAAAAGATGCCCTCATAAAAATGACACTATAGATTAAACCAATAAAACAACTTTTCAGCCCAGTCCAAGCAAAAAACTAAACGAGTCCGAACGACTTTTGCTGAAGAACAACTTCAAATCCTCAATGCTCACTTTCAATTGGACTGTAATCCAGATGGCGGAGACTTGGAACGAATAGCTTCATTGACTGGCCTATCCAAGAGAGTCACTCAAGTTTGGTTTCAGGTAAGAAGGTTTTGAAAGGTTTTGAGGGGCTAAAATTAATTTTTTTAAGGCTTAACCTAACGTTTTTAAGGTTCAACCTAACTTAACCTGACAAACCTTATAGTTTAATTAAAATAAAAGCACCTTTATGCAAATAAGTCTTCGAAATTAATTTTTAAACTCCTTCAGAACTCCCGAGCCCGCCAAAAGAAGAGCCACGGCCCTCGGAAAAAGATCACCGGCCCGGGATCAATCCACGCCACCAGCTCGGCAAGTGGAAGATCAAGTCGAGCTACCTCTCAATCCAACATGTCTCCAGCTCCAAAATCTCCAGAAGAGCAGCAGCAATGAACACCATGGTCAAATCCTGATAAATTGATCAAGAAAACCATGAAAAGTGAAGCACAAATTATATTATCCATGATCTCATTAAACCACTCAGGTGAAACAAACCGCCCAAAATATTATAACTCGTATCTTTTTCATTATTATGCATAAACAGTAACAGTTGCAAAATAAAGTTTTATTCTAATGCGGATTGGCTTTGTAAAACTAAAGTTAGGCTCTATTTTTGGTGTCTTCTGACCTTATAGTGCCATTTAATAGTAATATAAAATAATTTTAAAAAAATCTAAAATCTCAATAAGTGTTTAAATAAATGTTATGAACATTAAAAGTGGCATAATATACCAAAAATTATGACGCGGAAGTTGAAAAGAACCGTATTTCACAAATTAAAACAATAAAAGAAAAACTTGGCACATACGTGTCAAGAGTTTCGCTATAATATTTTTCCATAAAATTTTGTTTTTCTTGCTTCCAGCGGTTCCAAACCTTGTAATGTCGCAGAACGATCGATCAGTGAACCAGAAATTCTCGGATATGCGTTTGAACGTTGAAGGCCGTGCTCTGGATGAAAGCTACAGCAATATGATGGATTCCTTCGATGGAGACGAGGTATGTTAACGTTTTTGTTTAAATTTTATTGTTTTTAGGCAATTCCTGCTGTCAAAATCGAGAAGAATGAGCCACCATTGTTGCACAAGAACTTCTACAGAGGTATGTGAATGTTAATAGTTTAGTTTTATTCTACTTTATTTTAAACTTTGTTTTAATATTTATAAGCAAGGATAACATCTTTATTTGATATGTTTCAGATTTCATTGATCCATTTGACCCTTACAACAAGCTGAAATGATCTATTTAACTACTCTTACGTATATTGTACATTACTTGGCGCTGTTTTAATAAATATAATGCGATTAATTGATGTTACACTTGATTTTCATGTCGTATAAACGCTTTTCGATATTTTAAGGGTTTTTGGTTGCTTTAGGGCTTACTTTTTGTAAAGGATATTTAAAATATCATGTGAAGATGTTCTTTGTTAAGTTTTATAAAGTTTTGTTGAGTTTTCTCTATGTTATGTTATACCTTTAGTATGCTAAAAAGGCCGGTGATATTGCCAATACGAAGGTATTCCGCAGCCATTGAAGGATGGATCAGCCAGAAAACTACGGAAACCGCTAATTTATCGAATGGGCAAATGGTGTTTAACACCGGTCATATGGCTAGATTCGCTTCTGGGGCATGTACAGTAACATACGGTGATACGACAGTTTTATCAACAGCTGTGTCAAAGCTTGAGTCAGCTGCTCCATCATCGTTAACGTCAGGAAAGATGTTTTCAGTTGATTTTCTACAATCAGCATCAGCTGTTGGTCGGATACCAATGAATTACTTGAGGAGAGAGCTACAACAAAGTGACGATGACATCTTGATATCGAGGGTTATCGACCGGTCGTTGAGGCCTGTTTATCCGGATGCTTTTAAGTAAGTTTTTTTTTAAACTTGAGTTGATGTTTAGGACTGGAATGTCTAAAAAACGGCTGGAATTTTTTGTTTTCGAAAGTTACAGCAGCTTCATGGATAACATGATATTTATTGTCAATATATATATATTATAATCAAGTTTAATTTAAAAGCAGTCTTATTTTTACAAATTTTACACTATACATTTAATTGAGATTTATTTTAACTTCTAGAGGCACAACAAAAGTCGTATGCAAGCCGTTATCAGCGACTAGAGGAGCAGATATGGCAGTACTAGGAATAAATTCAGCGTCATGTGCGTTGGCGTTGTCAGATGTGCCTGTAGAAGAAACTGTAGGAGCTGCGAGGATAGCTTTGTTTGGAAATGAGGTAAATTTTTGAAACTTTAGATTTTTAAATTTTTGCACCGTGCAATTAAAATTTAATTTTTTTGCACTGTGCAGCCACTTTTTTAAACATTTGTGAAACAATACGGGCTTCCTGTTAAAAGTGAAAAATTTTTCAGGTAATACTTAATCCCCCATACCCAGAGCTTCAAAACAGTAGGATGAACTTGTTGTTGGCAGGGACAAGGAGTAAGAAAGTGCTGATGATTGAGATGGATGGTAAACAGATCGACTTGGACACGTTTATGGAGACAATAAATGCTGGTTTCACTGATATTGATAAAATTGTGGATGCTATTGAACAGCTACAGAAAAGTTGTGGTAAACCAAAGTCGGAGGTGGGTTTTTGATTAGGAATTGATAAAATTGATTCTAAAATGGCACCTTTGGGGTGAGAAACGTTGATGAGTTCATGTGAGGACCGTGGGGACTAGAAGTTGATTTTTCATTGGAAATGACGACTTGAAATGACATTTATTATATCTGAAATGAGGATTTCGAAGCCTTTAGGTATTATGATAGTATTTCATCCCAATTCCAGGAAACCCAACTTATGACAAAAGTTGAGCAGCAAATGGCAAAAGACATATTGGACATGGCGACAGATCGAATCGAATACATCCTAACTGACTCTTCTCACCTGAAAGACTCAAGAGATAAGGCCATATCAACATTTCAAAAGGAATTAGTAACACAATATATGGCACAAAAGCCCGATGTGCCAGAATATGTTGTAAACTCAATATTCTCTTTGGTGGTTAAAGGAGTGTTAAGAAAATTGACTAGAAATACTGGTATCAGGGCGGATGGCAGAGCTGTAGATGAATTTCGAAGAATTCAAATTGAAACTGATCTGTACCCAAGGCTACATGGCTCGGCAATGTTTCAGAGAGGCCAAAGTCAGGTTATGGGTGAGTGTTTTTTCGTTTAGGGGGTGATGGCTTGAATTTTTTGCTAAGGAGGGACTGAGTTTTTAAATTTTCTGGAGGTGGGGATATTTTTTCAAAAAAAAATTAAAATTTTTTATTGTTATGGTACTTTACTCTCTCTATTACAAAAAATAGACCTACATTATCACTTTTAGGTACCGTGACCTTTGACTCCCCACTCCGCTTTCCGACCAGATGCCATAGCCCAACTCCTGGGTGCGCAACAAAAGAAGTCCTTCATGGTACACTACGAGTTTCCTCAGTTCGCTGTCAACCAAATCGCCGACCATGCCGGTCGATTCAACCGTCGATCTCTTGGGCACGGCACGTTGGCCGAGAAAGCCCTAAAACATGTGGTACCAGACGACTTTCCATACTGTATTCGAGTAGATTGTCAAGTACTAGAGTCGAATGGCTCTACTTCGATGGCTAGTGCTTGTGCCGGATCGTTGGCTATGTATGATGCTGGAGTACCATTGAAGAATGCGGTTGGAGGCGTGGCAATCGGGCTGTTTAGTGATAATGGAGAGCTGATGAAGGAGGATGGAGATCAAGAACCTGTGATTTTGACTGACCTAATGGGCATGGAGGATTATGCTGGAGACATGGACTTTAAGATTGGAGGTGGGTAGGGGTGGGGGATTTGTTTTTTGGGCACGGTAGAATCTAAATTTTTCAAAATTTTAGGTACAAAAGACGGCTTCACAACTATCCAACTAGACGTCTCAATACCCGGACTAACCTTAGACATAGTAAAAGAATCCCTAATACGAGGTAGACAAGGTCTAGGTCATGTGTTAGAGAAGATGAATGAAGTGGGGCCAGAACCAAGGCCTGAATTCAAATCATGTGTACCAATACTAGAACAAATGACACTACCATCGTATAAGAAGAGTGCTTTGTTCAGAAATGCCTGTTTTAACGCGAAATTAGTCGAAGCCGAAACTGGAGTTCAAGTTCAGTCAGAGGACGAGAACAAGGTGTTATTGATGGCACCGTCAAAAGAAGACGCTGATAAGGCCAAGGAGTTGATTAAAAAGTAAGGTTTGGCTTTTAGGTATAGTGGGCATGGCTAGGAAGGATTTTTTTTTGAGGTGAATATTGAGGCGGGGGGGGGGTATTTTTTTTGGGGGGGTGGATCATGCTAAATTTCTTTAGATTGGCAAAGAAAAGCAGAAAAATTAAATTTTGTTAAATTTTTTTCGGTTTTAAAAATATTTCCTTTCAGACTAACAGACGTGTCAGTTGAAGTAGACCCCCCATTCGGCGAAACCCAAAAGTGCGAGATCATTGAAGTTATGGATCGTGGTGTCCTAGTCAAGCTACGAGCCTACAGAGAGCCAATATTCATACCGATCAAGAGCATCACCGCCAAAAATGTCAAACACACATCCGCATTGGACTTGAAAGTTGGCCAAAAACTGTCACTTCAATTCCTCGGCCGAAACCCTGACACCGGCCAAATTCGACTGGTCAATCGATTGGCTGTGGCTTAAACTGGTTAATAGATTGGCTGTGGCTTGAAAGGGACTACAATTAAAAAATTTTGAATTTTGTTTAGTCTAATTTTTTAGTTTTGGTCGAAAAATTATTTGTAGTTGATTAAAATCGCTTTCATGACATCCGGTTAGACTTAACTAAAACAACCTTATTTTTGCGTTTCCGTGACGGAGAAATGTCATTCACTAGGACTATTATTGTTGAAATTGTTGATTTTTATTGTTGATCTTTTAACTCAATAAATAAATTGAAATTTGTTGAAAAAAACGTTGGGTTATTTTACAAAAGTTTGGTTATTTTGTTAAAAAACGCTTGGTTATTTAATATTTTAAGTTTACTTGAGTTGAGGACAAGGACACTAAAAATATATTAAAAATAGAACGCAAAATGAAATAAAAACCTCAAAAAAGGCCGTTTTATACCTAAAAAAAAAGTCAACATTTCTAAAAAGAAAGTGTAGAAATGCTTTAAAAAAATACTGCATACATTTTACAACCTTTTTAAAACTTTATATACCTAAAATCCAAAAAACTACGAAAAATCGCGTTTTCTCTCTTTCTCTGCTTTCTCGCATAACCCAGTCAAAAGACGAGAGAGCGTTTTTCCGCCCCAAAAAATAAAAAAGAAAAACCAAAGGGCGATGATTTTATTTATAATCAGAGACAGTCTGAAAGTTGTGAGGACACCTTTAGTCAACCATGAGCCCGATTTACAGTAAATTTTAAACTTTACATTGTAGCGTATGATAAATTTTGTGAGTATTGAGATTTTTACTAATTTTTTAAAAATTTTATGGTATTTTAATTAATTTTCCAATTTTTTGTCGTAGCTCCATGTTAATATAGCTGTTTTTATGCCTAAAAATCTAAATAGTACCTAAAAATATATAATTTGCATTTTTAGGTAACATAATTTATATTTTAGGTAACAAAAATGATTTTTTCAACTTTCTCGAATTCAAATGCGAGAAAACTTCAAAAAATCGAAATTTGGGTATAAAAGCTTCGAATTTATGTCGCCAAAGCTCATTTCGAGCAGATTTTGCATGTACAAGACCGGTCGATTCCATTGATTGGTGGTTCACTCTCGTGCTTGCTTTCACCGTTCTTGAAACACATCTTTTACCGGAAACGAAGCTGAGGGTGCAAGTGGATGGAGGATGTCCGCTGCGAACGAAAAAGATGATGATGGTATGAACCTCAAAAAGGTGGGTTTTGCATTGTTTTAGGTAGTGTAAAAATGGAAAGTAATTGATTTGTTGTTGTAAAATGAGGATTTTTTCGGTTTTTAAATGGCTGGTAGATTTGAAAAGGGGAGGGGGGGTTTGGCTTATTAGGCCCGGTCCCTTTGCTTGTCTAATGGGTAATTGGGTTGGATAGTTTGAAGAAGATTTTGAAAAAAAAAAGTTATTTTGATCTAAAAGTTAATTTAAAAAATGTTGTCGAACTTTATCGGTTTGTCTACAATGTTTGGCACAATACGTAAAGTAAGAAATTTCATTATTATTGATCATAGAGTAAATTTCATTTTGAAAAAATGTTTTTTTGAACTGTTCATGCTCAAATTAAAAAAAAATTTATAGGTAGTGTGTTTTAGAAAAAAAAGTTCAAATATTTTTAAAAATTATTTTTTGTGGGTATATAGGATTTTCAATTCTAAAATGCAACAACGTATTTTAAGTTGAGTTATATGTACTAAAAAGTATGCTACTGTCAGTGCCGGATGGGGACTTTTGGTCTGGCGGCGGGGGTCTCTCCCCCCCTGGCTACTGTCTACAGTAATATCATAAAGTTTGTCATGTAATTTATTGATTTCAGGACGCGGTGATAGCCGGAAACAATGGTGAATACACTATCATCAAACTTCTTGGAGAAGGTGGCTTTGGTAAGGACTTTCCGGGGGGGGGGTAGAATTGACATAAAGTAGGCTTAGAGATACTGAATTGTCTCTAAATTTATTTTTCTTTTTTTTAATTTAAAATTAATTTTTTAAAAAATTTTTTTTTAATTTAAAATTTTTTTTTAAATTTTGAACAAAAATTTGAATTTCAGGCGCAGTGTACTGCGTGAAAGCGACGGACGGAAACGAATACGCGATGAAAGTTGAGAAGAAATTACTGAAACGAAAACATTCCAAACTCAAAATGGAAGTGGCGATCTTGAAGCTGGTGGGTGAGGAGAAGGAGACCGTCCACTTTACCAAGATTATCGACCGCGGCAAGAAGGAGCAGTACTTTTTTTTGGTAATGGAGCTGGTAGGGCCCTCGCTGGACGATATGAAGCGGACTAGACCACACAAGGTGTTCTCATTGCCGACTGGTTTAAAGGCCGGGATTCAGTGTCTGAAGGCGGTGGCGGCGCTACACAAACATGGATTCATTCACAGGGATCTGAAGCCGGCCAACTATGCTCGGGGGCTTAACGACAAGCGGACTGTGGTGGGTTTGAAATTTTGATGTTATAGTAGTTTAAAAATTTTAATTTACGACCGGTTTAGAGTTGCAAATTTTGTTTTCTGAGAAAGGAGGCGAGAGACTAAACAACTTGATTTCAGGTCTACCTCCTCGACTTTGGCAT
Organism: Bursaphelenchus okinawaensis; assembly: GCA_904066225.2. Taxonomy (NCBI): domain Eukaryota; kingdom Metazoa; phylum Nematoda; class Chromadorea; order Rhabditida; family Aphelenchoididae; genus Bursaphelenchus; species Bursaphelenchus okinawaensis. The sequence continues at coordinate 8,070,677 of CAJFCW020000006.1, read as the reverse complement.
AGCACGTTGCTACAAAAACATGGCAGGTGATATCAAAACCCCACGCTCATCAGTTCCCTTCAAAGGCACGGTACGGTTTGCCTCCAGAAGTTGTCATCGCAACAAAGAGTTGGGTCCAAAGGATGACTGTGAGTCATGGTTCTACCTCCTCCTGGACCTTATCATTGAGACTGGACTACCGTGGAAGAAGTTTGCCGACCGTGACAAGGTGATCCAATGCAAGGACGAGATGAGAGAGAACGAGAGTCGGCGGAAGAACTCCCTCTTTTACAACATCAAACACACGGACTACTTTGACAAGGTATTGGAGTACCTGGACAGCCGGACCTATGCCGACAAGATTGACTACGAGTTTCTGTATGAGGCGGTGACTTTGGTAAGGGATTTGATGTGGTTTTGTTTGGGAGGATAAGGTGAGGTAGAAAAATCTTAAAAAATTATTTTTTTTTGGGCGTGGGGAGGGGTAAGGTAGGGGAGAAAAAAAATTTAAAAGAATTTTGGGGTTGGGGGTAAGGTAGGGTAGGGTAAAAAAATTGAAAAGAATTTTTTTAGGGGGGCGTGGAGCAAGGTAAGGTGGGGTAGAAAAATTTTTAAAAACGGGTTTTTTGGAGGGCGGGCTAATGTAGGGTAGAATTTTTTGTTTGTTTTGTTTAAAAATGGTTTAATATTGACTTTACTTTAGACAGGAGTGAGATGCGGAGCCAACATGGACGCGCCATACGATTGGGACAAGGACTCGGCCACGCGTACCAGCACTACACAGGCCACCGTAACCACAGGCGGCAATAACAAAACCAAAAAATCGTCGAAATCAACTCAATGTAAGGTTTTTTGAGCTGGCATAGGCTTTCTTGACCCAAAATTTAAATTTTTAAAAAATTTTTGGTGAAATTTTATAGCTGGACTCATTTTTCTGAATATGTACAGCTTGAGTGCTAATACATAACTCTTTTTCGAAGTTTAAATCATACTAGTTTCAAATAATTCTGCGCTCTTTCCCAGAGCAAATTTTTGAGTTGATGGGGCACATAATTACTTGAACAACCTAATAGAATAGATATAAGAAAGGTTACAAAAATAAGTTACAGGATAGGATATGGGTAAGTAGAAAGAAAACTATTTAAGAAAGGGGTAAGGCCAGGACTAAGGATAAGGTCAGGGTTAAGGTAGAGTAGGATTAAATAGGATAAGATACAGAAATACAAAGTAAGAACACGTAAAGTAAGGTAAAATACATTAGGATCGGATAAGGAATAGAAGGGTATGGTAAGACAAGGTAGGGTAGGGTAGGGTAAAGTAGGTAGGGTAGGGTTTGTTAGGGTAGGGTATGTTAAATTAGGGTATGTTAGGGTAGGGTAGGGTAAGATAAGGTAGGGTCGAAATTGTTATGTAACTAAATGTTTTAAAATTCGTTTTAAAAATTAAAATGACCTTTTTATATATTTTAATTTCAGCAAGCAACCAAAGGACGACCAAAACCAACAAACAGTCACGACAATGCAGCTCGAGCGAGGTGTCTCCACAATCTGACTAAAATAAGATTTGAATAAATTTGTACACTAGTCTTGTTTCTTAATGATTATGACGTTTTTCGTTGTATATATTTTTTTTTGTAAAATACGTTATATTTAATTGTTGGATATCAATTTTTTTAAACTTTATTTTGCTTTTTTTACCTTATACTGCCCCCTACATACCCTAGCCTAAAACTATATGCCTTCTTTTGCCTAAAATAATATAATTTATTGAATTTCAAGCATTTTACAATGTTATCATAGGCAATTTGAACTGTAGTAGGTCTAGTAACAAGTATAATATAATTTTAAACCGGTCGTATCTGATCACTGTGCCACACACTCATCATTGGCCACATTCGATGACCATTGCCCGTTGGTACAAGTATAGATTTGGATTGGCGACGATGTGCCACTGAAAACATAGCCACTCTGACAGACCTGAACTACCATCGTGCCAGAAGATGAACTGCTACTGAGGGCCGAGTCATTTGATGCTGGATATAAAGTGTTGTCCAAGTCGAGACTGGATAGAGCTGCACATGTTGAGGATGATGAAGAAGATGTGGAGGCTGATACTAGGGAGGAGCCTGGAAGTTTAAATTGCACTTTTGAACTTTGTAGACCTTAGGCAAGGCTTTACCTTTCCCTACCCTACCCTCCTGCCCTCAAAAACCTACCACTACATCCATAAGTCGAGGCAGTCCGATCCCAATTCCCACCATCTTCACATGTATAGTTAGCCAGTGTCTTACCATCAGCATGCACCTTACCATACAAACATGCTACCATAACACTTTCGCCGGGTGAGAACATGTATTTGGTGGGGGTGGGGTAGAAGTCTTCCACATCTGTATCAATATCAAATAAGACACAGTAGCCTTCACAACCCGGCGGTACGGTACCGACGGTTACTGTAGCTCCGTGGGAGTTTTGGTTGGCTGTTCCGGCGTCTGATGCTGTGGCTGTAAGGTGTATATATATACATGTTTATGATTATATTTTATTTGGTCGTTCAAATAATTCTGTGCCCCTAATCTTAAAAATTTACCTTGAGATGTTATTATAGTGAAAAATGGTATTTTGGCTTTTGCGTGCTGCGGGTGACATTTTATACGATGAAAGGTATATTTTTTGAATTTAAAGCGTTAAAAGACATGAAATTTTGAATTTTTAGGTATGCTTTTAGCTATATTTAAAGCCAACTTACTAGCACAAGTAAGAACAGAAGCAGTAGAATCCCATCCACTGCTGGTACAATTGAACTGCATGATGGTTTCACCATTGTAGTGCACTTTACCATACAAACAAAACACTTGAACATATTCTCCGGATGTAAAAGTAGTCTTATTTGGGGTTGGAAAGAAAGTTTCTGTCGAAGAGTCGATCGAAAATAACGTGCATTCACCGTTCTATAATAATATTTTAAATTTAGGTAACAAGTAATGTTTTACAATATATAATATGCAAGATACGACGGGGGTAGGACAAGGTAAACTAGATTAGGCTAAGCTACAATAAGCTGAGTTAGGCCAAGGTAGGATAGGGTAGGTTAAGGCCTTGCAAGGCAAAGCAAGACAAGTCAGGTCCGCTTGTCGTATCATTACAAAGTAAAACAAAAACTTACAGAGCTAGAAGCAGCAGTGGTACTAGCAGCTCCAGCTTTAGTAGTACATGCTCCAGTGGTCGCTGACAGAGTTGTAGTAACAGCAGTTCCTGTACCAGCCGTTACTGTAGTTACAGAGGTTAGGGAGGTTACTGGAGCGGTAGTCACAGCCGTAGTATGTGATGTAGTAGATACTGCAGTAGTAGACGAGCCTAGCTCGGTCGTGGCTATATTTTAACTTGTGGTAAGTACAGTATTTTTTTAAAATTACAGTATACTAAGTACACAATTCAGCATTTTAACATAATTTTTCATTGCAATATTATACTACAATACCCATACAGTACCCCAAAATAAACTTACGCGTTTCTACCGTGCTTCCAGACGTAGTCACCACAGTAGAACCAGGCGTGGTAGTACTACCTTCGGTGGTGGTTTCTCCTGTAGTTGTACTCTCTTCAATGGTTGTACTTCCGGTACCAGTGGTCCCAGTGGTAGTACTCCCTGTGTATGGTGTAGTAGATCCAACTGATGTGGTTTCGGCTTCTGTAGTCGAACCTGGTGTTGTAGTAGAGCCGGTGAACTCAGTTGTACTCCCAGTGAATACTGTGGTGCTCCCAGTAAATACTGTGGTACTCCCAGTGTTTTCAGTGGTACTTCCGGTATTTTGAGTAGTACTCCCGGTGTTCTGTGTGGTACTAACTTCTGTTGTGGTACCAACTGTTGTTGTAGACCCAGTAAATTCAGTAGTGGTGCCAGTGTAGGGGGTTGTGGTACCAGGCGTTGTGGTTGACCCAGTAAACTCGCTGGTTGTTTCTGTTGATACAGAGGTACTTGTCGTGGCAACTGTCGTACTGGCTGTGTTGATGGTTGTTGTGCCTGTGTACGCTGTTGTGCTTGCAGTATTGACTGTGGTGCTACCTGAAAGAATGCGGGGTTAGGAGATTTATATATTGTTAAAGTGGTACTGATCATAACAAATGTAGTACTGGTGGTACACAGTGATAGCACTTGGTTTGAAAAGCAGTGCTTGTAAAGTAGGTGGGGTCAAGTAGGTTAAACGGTAGAAGTGGGAAGAATAGGGTAAGATAAAGTGGGTTTGATATGGTAGGATAGGGTAGGGTAGGGTAGGTAAAGTGGTACTACCTGTGTACAGAGAGGTGCTTCCGGTATTAACCGTAGTGGACCCTGTGTTTACTGTGGTGCTTCCTGTGTACTGTGTAGTACTGCCGGTGTTGGCCGTGGTGGTGCCAGTACCAGCAGTACCAACTGTTGTTGATCCAGTATTGACAGTTGTGGACCCTGTGTTCGCTGTAGTAGATCCAGTGTTTATCGTAGTAGAAGCTGTATTAACTGTAGTAGAGCCTGTGTTTACTGTAGTACTACCAGTATTAAAAGTAGTGCTACCGGTGCTCTTAGTGGTACTCTGACCAGGTAATAATGTGACCGATGTTATGTTAGTACCTGGTTCCGTTATTGCTACAGTAGTAGCGCTGGTCTCACCACCAGTGGTAGTAGTACCAGTAGTACCGCTGGATGTTGTAGTAACGGCGGTTGTCTTAGAAGTAGTTGTTAAAGCTGTTTCTCCAGGGACAGTAGGTATGGTTACTGTAGGTACAGTTACTGTCGGTACTGTAATCGTAGTACCAAACGTCGTAGTGGCGCCAGAAGTGGTGGTACCACCTGATGTTGTAGTAGCTCCAGACACTGTTGTAGCTGTAGTTTCAGCCGTGTTTACTGTGGTGGTTGCTGCGGTTGTCGTGGTTGTGGTAGTTGTGGTAGTAGTAGTTGTTGTTGTAGTTGTGGTTTCAGTTGTTTCTTCCGTAGTGGCTTCTGTTGTGGCCTCTTGGCATGATATTGGTGGTATGTTGAACAGTACGTTGGTAGTGATGAGCCATATTAGTAAGATTTTAAGCTTACAACCCATTTTTTGGCTTGAGAAGCTTAAGGGATACAGTAATAGGGTTTGTACAGGCAACACAACTTTTTACAGTAGCAGTGTACTGTAATTTTAAATCTTTTGAAAGTACGTTTTAAATAGTACTATAGTACTAAAATGAGTACTAATTTCCCAATATCAGTCAGTATCTACATGAAACCTTTGTTATAGTACTACAACATGCACTATTCAATATAGTACTACAATAAAATTATGAAAAACACCAGTCTAATATCAAGCCAGCTTGTCAAAATGATGATATTAATCTTTTTTCCTCCGAACGAACGGCGAAATAAACAAAAGTTGTGGGGAAAGTCATGACAATATGCAAAACATTCAACAATTGCCATGGTGAATATCGTTCGATTAATCTTCACGTTTTTTCTTCAAAAATTCAAATTTTTATAGGCAAAAAAGTACGTAGCAACGTAGAATGTCTATCACAATATTATAAATTTTAAAAATTTAATTATGTAAAATATATAACTTTTTTTAAAATTTAAAAATGGAGTTTTTTGAAAACTACAAAACGTCTTTTCAATGTGAAAATTAGTTGTGTTGCCTGTTACTAATACAATATATTACAGTATTTTTTTTGTTTTTTACCGACTTGCTTAAAATCTGAAGAATATTTAGCATTATATTACTGTTATCAGTATATTAGAGTAAAACATTAAACTGATGCATCATGGTGTGATATAGTGATGTGAGATCAAGAAAATAGTGCTTTTCACAGCAAAGAACTAAAATTTTTCAGAAATTAAAAACCTTTTTGTAAAATACAAAATTCAGAAAGGTGGTCCGCACGATTGAGCCCTTTTTAAATTTGTTTTATGTTTCCACTCAGGAATGAGCTCGCCTAGTGGGATTTTTAGGCCTAAGCCTATTCATAACGAACAAATTTAAATTTCTGAAGCTATTATTATACAGGCGTTCCACAATGTACAATAAATTTTTGTTAAAATTAATTCAATAACAAATTACCGTGTTCTTAAAACAACTTTAACAAAGGTTTACTGTAAAATTAAACAGCTATAAAATTAAATTTACCTGATACTACTAAAATGATTGAAATTAGTTGAAAGCACCGTGAAGTTATAGTTTTATTTAAAATATTCATAGAAAGCATGATTAAATCAAAAAATGGACTATTCTCATCAAATTTAATTTATTCAAATTTCAAAAATTAAAGTTATATCAAAGGCTTTCTAAATAACAACGCAGAATAAGGTTTAGTAAGACTTGTATTTTACATTATAGCACAACAAAGTTTAGAATACAGGCTTCATGATACAAGCCGTTAAAGGAACAGTTCTTAGAAAAGGTATTGTTTCTAACAATATCTTGTATCCAGGATGTTCCTTTTTCATAACAAAGTGGAAAAAAGGAAAGGCAAAGTCTTGATACGTATTATACTTTACGATTCTCTTTTTTCGTACTATTCACGGCATTTTTTATGGATGATAAATCAAAATTGACACATTTACAGTGAAACTTCAATATAACTAACTGCTCGGTCGTGTAACAAAACTCCAGGCAACAAAAAACAAAATAATTTTTTTATATTGTCTTTTTGATATTTAAAAATAAAAATTGAAGAAAAGGCCTCAAGAGTTGGTCAAAAAACGTTTTTTAGCAACTATTATTAGTTAATTTTTACTATCTTTTTATATCAAAAGTTGACCAAAACTCAAATTGAAAGTTTTTCAAAACCACATTTTTTCGGTTTGGTTTTTTGACTCGTATTTTACAAATTATCACTTTATCTCATTTTTATTACACTTTGTGAATAGGTAAGTGTTTGATTGTGTTCTACGAACATATACAGTAAAACTCTTGTTTAACGAATTTATCTGGGATTTTAAATCTGTTAACTATGAAGAAGTTTTGGTATGGAAGAGTTTTAAATGCACTATGTAGTGCTGGCCGTGGGTTAGTAAATTGCTCGTTATACGGAATTTTTGTTATAAAGAAACTCTTTACACAAGAGTCTTACTGTAATTTTAGTTCACTTTTAAAGCCCTTTCGTCCTACTGTGATAAACAATAAATGAAGAAAACAGTTTTCTTATATAAGCCTGCAACACAACAAACATCAACCATAGTATTGTCTAAACAGTGAATTTAAAATTAATTTTTATTCAAACGTGCCGTGCTCAAAAATTACACAAAGAATTGAAAAGAAAAAACGAAAATTGAACCGTCAAAATTAATTGTTAAAAGTTTTAAAATAGAAAAAGTTGAGAAACTTGTCAATAAAGAGTGTCATTCAGCTTTCTTTTCCAAAGTTTTTAAAATTTCAACAAAAGAATTGATGATTTAAAATGTCTTGGTTACAACACTGTTTGTTCTTCTTTTCACTGCAAAAAGCTAAAGTTTAGTTAACGTTCGGTATAAGAAACACACAAAAGGGCACTGGGTCTTAACCTTAATTTTTGGGACAGATTAATTACGACTTTCGTCTACAGACAAAAGCCAACTCTAACTCCTCACGGAAATAAGTGTCTCTTCTGAACCTAACTCTGGAAATTATTTAAATCGCTGACCCTCGACGCCATCCTAAGCTGCAGCACGGTTCTCCGGCCACTCTAACACCCACAACCTCCAATGACGGCACAGACGCTGATGTTATCCGATGATGCGGCGCAAACACTGATGTTAAGGAGAGAAAACTTACAATCGTAATTATTCAAGGTTTTATCGACCGTAAAGTCGGCTGAAGACGAGATTGTGCATCTCAACGACAGCGTAGTTGCCAGATATCAAGAACTCAACTTCGTCGGCTCTAACCCTGTTCTCGCTCAGTGCCTTCACGAGTCCTCCATCATATACATATGTAGAGAACAGTAGAAAGCCTCTTCACTGATTTGCTCGACTAAACCTACAACTTCATCTAGACCGCAATAAGCTAGTTGGTGAATCCGAATCTACAGGAGCTTGCACTGATTATCCATTCATCCACTTATTATGACAGATTTTTCAAAAAACTTTGTGACGATGTAAAACATCAAATTAAAACCACGTTTTGACAAAGTAAATCCAATTTTTCATTTTCTATAATTAGTACGCACAAATTTAAAAATATATACATATTGCTAGACACATATGTCATCGTGATTAATCATAACTAACATTCAAACTCTTCTCCTTTATACAACTTTCCACTTCCTACTGACTAGAGGAAGATACCCATACAACTGAGTGAATTCGTCGACGCATTTCTCTCGGTTACTGTAATGTGACTTTCCTCTTTGATGTAGACCGTGATTGGCATACTTCCCATGGGTATTTTGAATGCCGGTTACTTTTATTGTGGCAGCGTCCAGATACAAATGGCAGACCAAAAAGTTGATAGCAATATCTTCACAATTCGTAATTTGGTCCACTTTAATTCGTATTTTAGGGCTCATCAGGATAGTGTAGGCTAGATGGATGTCCTGGAAAGAGTCAGATATAATATGCTTTGAAATAAAGTATTTTTTAAAATTTCAAAAATTATCCAATACCAGAAACACTTCTTATGTTACATTATCTTAACATTTTAATCAAAAAAATTGATAGAAAAGGTACAATTACAGTAATCACATACTCAATAATAACTTGTATCTACTTTATGACCTCTCTAACCATTCCTCCTTACTTTTTGAACCAAATTACTTTTTTTAATTCAAATTTCAAAAATACATTTTTCTTACTTTGTGAATAAAGGTACCACTAGTAAGTATAATGTTGTACACTCCATTCTCTGGCATAGCGTAAACAGCTTTTGTAGAATTCAAAGAAGCTGAAGCATATCGAGCATTCGGACCTACAATTGCACGACGATTCGATTTCCATACACTGAAATTAACAATCTTAAAATTATATATATATTTTTTTTTAAAATTTCTGGCTTCTTTTCCAAAGCAATTCTTACTCAAACATCAGCTCAATAACATGATGATCAACATTAAAGTCGTCGTCCATATTCAACACGGCATCAGTCTCTATCTCCACAAATGGCAGAAAGCGGTTGTTCAGCGAATTTTTCGTCATTTTTAAAACTACTATTGACACGTGCAATACCTAAAATGCCAAAATATTTGCTTTAAGAGAGGGAACAGAATTAATTGAACAAATTATTAAACCAAAAAAAATTTTTTTGCCTTCCACTGCCCATACCAATATCGCCCAATGGCCACTGAGCATAACATACCAAAGTTTATCAAAGTTGTTCAATTAATTCTGAGCTCCTGCCAAAGCAAACTTTCAAAACTAACAAGAGGCACAGCATAATTTGAACAACCTAATGAACCAAAAAAAATTTTGTTTCTTCCACTACCCAGACCAATATCGCTCGCCGGCCACTGAGCATAACATACCAAGGTGTACAATATATATAGACATATAACATAAAACTCGACTTACAGGTATTAAATCGGGATCGACCTCTCGTTCGACGTCATTCCACACTACTAATACTTTATGAAGATTGGCAAGCTTTGCAAATGTTGACAATGTGTAGGTAAGTTGTTTGTCTCGTTGGTAGAACAATATCACAACTGAAATTGCATTTTTACCATAAATGGATCAAAAATCAAGGAAAGTATCCACTTTTTCACTAAATATGTGTATCTTACTTGTATAATTTTCGGAATTGCGATCATAAGTTATGTTGTACGTGTTATAGGTACGGTTGAAATATGTTGGCGTATATAGCTTTGATGTACTCTGAAATACAAAAAGTTAATTCTACCTGGCCCAGTATCATTTAAACCAAAAGCTTACTAAACCAGTACCAATAATAACATAATAATACAAATAAATTATAACTATATGTCACTATGTTACCTGCTCCTTACCGAATAATCAAACCTTTCAACAGCTTCTTGAACCATTTCTTTCGTAATGCCATTTTTAAAATAACGAGAAACAATTTCCTTGACATTGTAGCTTGCAAACATAACATTGTTACCACTGTAAGCAGTATAAGTCAACAGAATCAATAACACATTCAAAAACAATGACAGAACTAGTACAATATTATGATTAGTCGTCGTTTGATGAGAATATCCTTCATTGTTCATTTAAACACCGAAAACAAATTAGAAATTGAGATAAATAACGATTTCATCCAAATTTGAGTACAATAACGTCTAATTTTAACAGAATTTTAACTATTTTGTACAACTGTAAGTTTTAGTAAGCCATATTTTGCTGTACATACACAACAAGCCACGGTAAAGCCTTAAGAAATGAAAAAAAAACCAAAAGAAAGTTTTTATAAATGTAAATAATATAATAAATAACAAAATAAATACGAATTCGGCCAAAAAGTCACAATTTTGTTATTATTCTTCGAAGAAAAGCATTCAAATTTTAGTTTCTATGACATTTTGATGTTTTACAAGCGTTTGTTTGCAAATTGAATAGAAAATGACACCCACAAAACAGCATTTTCAACAAAAAAACTGTAAAGGTATTTTAAAATATATATCCTCCAAAATAAACCATAGTGCAAAGATCTTTCTGCTAATTTTTTTTATTTAATAAGCTCTTGAACAACATATTTAGATTTAAATATTTGAGCCATGAACGCTATGACTATTAGCAACATAATCCCAAAAGCTCAATCACACTGCAGTTCATTAAAAAATCGACTAACCTTCGCAAGAGACTTCAAAGTCAACAGAATAAGGATCAAACAAGATATACCTAGATTTCACGCCTTGCAAGCCCATTATTATTTAAAATTACTCTCTCAACCAAGAAAAGTTGTTTACAAGCTCAATAAATAGTCTCTTCAATAGTTACCAAAATATCAGCCGCCCTGCCGATGAAAATTCAAAAAATCTTCAAACTTATATTATATTACCCATGCCTTTGATGTCAAAAATCATCAAAACTCATCAAAACTAAACCTAAAAACAGAAATACTAACAATAAAAACAAACGCACAGGATATTGCCAATTCTCCATGTAGAACGTTATTTTACAGGGCTATTCGTCTGCATCAGCTTTTCGTGGTTCTGATAATAGATAATACCTTCTCCATAGCCAAATAATTATTGTTTCTCATGTTACCTTAAACATTTTATTCTCTAAAACAATGACAACATTACTTTAAATCAAGTAAAACCTTTTAAGAATTACTAACACGACATCTAACACCAATAATGTTGTTTTAGATAGTATAATCGTCTAAAACAAAGACAAGCCCTAACTCAACAAAAATAGTAATGAGTTATTTGTGAAAAATATAAAATAAACGTATAAAGGTATTTATAGTCATTTTTTAATTAAATTCAAACAGAATACCATCAAGAATTCAGAAGAAAAGCTTCGCAATTCGGCCGAACAACTCCAGGAAACAAAAACAAGATCAGAAGAACAATAGCCGCGCCCGATCAAGTGCAGGCTGCACACTTTCGTATTTTATAATTTTATTTTTTTAGGTATTTCTGACAGTTTTTTATGCTTCAGATTGTGTTTTGATAGAGTATAGCTTGTGTTTGCTTATATCAAAAGTTTATCTTGTAAATTTCATTTTTTTTGTTTCAAACTTTGAAATTTCGAACGTTTCGCACAAAACGTGGCCCTTTATTTATACGAGAGATTGTTTTAGTGATTGCGGTATATTACGATGAAGTGAAATAAACACAAAATGAGTCGAATCGAAACGAAAAACTTGCGAAGTGAAAAACAATGTCCAAGTTGATTGTCTATGTCCTCCTATTTTATGTTTTGGCAATATTGAGGATCACGTTTGGTGCTAGTCTGGCCAAGGAAAACAAGGAGAATGATGGTAAGGGGTTTTGTAAAATACGGTAGTCCTTGTTAAGAACTATAATTTTAATAAAATGTTGAATTTTGAAATTTAAAATTTCGAAAAACTATGTTACAGTAGACCAAGAGCTGTCAAATCTAATAGAAGATCCGGACAAAAAGAATGACAATACTTCTAACGGGCAATCGTTTTTGAAAAAGCCGGTTTCTGAAATGACAGATGAAGAACTAATGTTGTGGAATCTTCTGAATCCCAGTCAATATGTTCTGATGGATCAACGTGATCTGATCATAAGGAAACCATCAGATCCCAAGGTTAAGGTAAGTAGTGGTACAGTAAGAAAAAAAATATGTTACGGTACGGTACGACATGATAAAGCAGGGTTACAGCGCGGGAGGGGATTGAGTATGGAAGCATGGTTAGGGTACTATAGAGCAGGGTAGAATAGTTTAAGGTAGAACAATATAGGTTAGAGTAGGACATAGTAGGGAAGGGTAGGGCAAGGTAGGGTAGGGCAGGGTAAGGTTTTAATAACTATATCACTTCAGGACTACGCAGCTAAAGCCATAGCCAAGTTCAATTCCTGGTCACCGGGAGGTGAAGTCCGGCTAGTCCGTGTAATCAACGCTACAGGCGAAAAGACTGGTCAAGTACGAGAACGATTGGAACTCGAAGTGCAGAACATTAAGACCAAGAAAATTGATTGTGTATTTGTGATAATATTCTCGGTTACTGGCAAATACTTTGACTTTTACTTTGAAATGTGTAAATATCCGTGGGAGAATGCCAAGTTTAATATTAATTGAATAAAATTTTTTTGAGTGTCTTACCGTAAGTATAAAATTTACTTAAAAACGACAATATATAATATGTATAGTCGTATCTTAAAGTGAAAAAAAGGCAGTCAAAAACGAGAAAACTTTTTTTAAGCCTAGAAAATTGAAGAAGATGCCCCGCCTGACCCGCTCTGATTGACTTCAAAATTTTTATTTAGAAAGATCATGTTAATATAAGGTCTTCAGCAAAGTACTAAAATACCCTTTTCAGTCAAACTCAAGAAAATCGAGATCAAAAAATTACGTTTTGAATTTCCCGCCAAATTGGCATTGTGTTTCAAGTTTTTAACTTTGTCATTTTTCGACTTGTAACCATTTTTCTTTGATAAACAAGTAGAAAACCTTTGAATGGACCTACTTTTTTGAATTTGTAAGCGTAGATTGTCTTGAAAGCCAAAAAAGAGCTTGAAACAGAATGCCAAATTTGTTAAATTTTCGGGAAACTTAAATATTTGTTTTAAAATTCAAAAAAAGAAAGCTAAAATATTGTTATGTGTACTATTGGTAGTAAAAATAATTTATGTAAAACGTTTGAGCTAATTGTGAGTGGGGTAGATTGGGATTTTGAATTAATTTTTATAAAAGAAAATTTAAAACAAAGTTTTTCTATTTTAAAACAGTAAAAACTGTATTTTTCTTATATTTTACATCATTATGGCCATAAATAAACTGGAAATTCTTTGCGGAACCATTCCCGATCCTCCAAGGAACCATCCGTCATCCTTACATACAACACACCATCTTTCTACACATCCAAAAAAATATTTTTTCACACTTTCTCCGATTTCGTGTTATAAACATTAACTCGGTCATTTATGGGATATTTGAAAAATTATTTTTAAATGTATTAGGAGTTGTTCCTTATTAGTTTTGAAGAAATCTTATTGTCTTTTCAGTGACATTAATAGATTGTTCGGTATAGGGATGTCGCTACAGATTTTTTGCGTGTTGCGAGGAAATGTGGTTGGAGGGGGGGGGGCGATTTTTTCAAATTTAAAATAAATTCTTTAGCCATAGAAATAGCCATAACCTATGCTGTCGTATTTTACAAGTTATTAATACAACGTGCGCCAAAAGTTCTGTTACAAAACTTTTGTCGTTTTCTCTAAGTAATGTCGATAAAAAACTCTAAAAATTGCTTTTTGCAATTTTAAATAGTTTTTTTTATATCTTGTTATATTTACATTGTACCTAATACCAATTATTATCTTTTTAAAACGATCCCTATTGTACTCTAATTTCACTCATAAAATTTCAAAATTTCAAATTTAAAATTAGCTCTAAAACAATATTTAGAAAAGGCATTTTGAAACAGACATTTGACTCATTTGAATAAGAGATTGTGTTGTTAAGCGAGTACAATTGTAAATGTATGTGTAATGAGGCAGTTCTGTTGTTGTACAAGGTGCAGAAAGACTCATTAGCTCGAGGCAGTGGTGGTTTTTTGGCTTTTGTTTTGGTTTGTAGTTTGGTGTTTCAAAAATTTTGAATTTTTTTGAATTTTGAACTTGAAAATAATAGAAGATCTGTATTTTAGGTCTGTTATGTTACATTAGAGACATGTGATACTTAACAAGTTTTCGTTGCAGTAAATTAGCTAGCTTTTGAGAAAGTAAGGTCGAGTAAAAGAGGGCAGGGTGTGCCAAAAGTTAGCATATTTAAATAGGTAGAATATACTAAACCTAGGTTAGGACTGGCGCTAAGGCTAGATATAAATCTACAAGCTACGGGATTTGGGCTAGGGCTCTCGGGATAAAGCTTTAGGGTTAGGGCTCTGGGGCTAAGACACTGAGCTTCTGCTCTGGGCTAGGGCTCTGGGCTAGGACACTGAGCAAGGCTCTGAGATAGAGCTCTCGGGCTAGGGCTCTGGACTAGGGCTCTGGGCTAAAATTCTGGGTTAGGACCCTGGGCTAGGGCTCTGGGCCAGGGCTTTGAGTTAGGGCTCTGGGCTAGGGTTCAGGACTAGGGCTTTGGACTAGGGCTCTGGGCGAAGGCTCTGGGGTTAGGGTTCTGGGGCTAGGACACTGAGCAAGGCGTCGAGCTAGGTTTCTGGACTAGGGCTCTCGGCTGGGGCTCACAACTAGGCCTCTAGGCTCTGGGCTAGGGGACTTTTTGATTACCTTGCCTTAGATTGCTTTGACGTATTATTTGAACAGTTAAATTGTAATGTTCATATTACACTAGACCCAAGAGTTTCTGCGAACTTTTCAGACAGAAGCATGGTTGTTACAATCTCGTTTTGTCGTATTAAAATTACGGGTTCTCATGCAGAATAACTCCCCAGCAGGTGAATAATAATTCCCCATGGAAATGAGCTACAATCATTCCCCACTTATTCAAATTTTAAGATTTTTTTTTCAATTTCTCATTCTTTCATTTTGTTTGCTGAGTTATGGTCGGACCGCGAACTTACGAAGAAATCACTTATGAAATTGCCAAAAGTAAAAAAAAAACAACCGTTGTGTCCCACTCGGTATTACTATCATGCCCCACCTGTATTACTATCATGCCCCACCTGTATTACTATCATGCCCCACCTGTATTACTATCATGCCCCACCTGTATTACTATCATGCCCCACTTGTTTCACTATCATGCCCCACCTGTATTACTATCATGCCCCACTTGTTTCACTATCATGCCCCACCTGTATTACTATCATGCCCCACCTGTATTACTATCATGCCCCACCTGTATTACTATCATGCCCCACTTGTTTCACTATCATGCCCTACCTGTATTACTATCATGCCCCACCTGTATTACTATCATGCCCCACCTGTATTACTATCATGCCCCACTTGTTTTACTATCATGCCCCACTTGTTTTACTATCATGCCCCACCTGTATTACTATCATGCCCCACCTGTATTACTATCCTGCCCCACACTTAGAAAACCCTTATTCACTTTCCCATTGCACTTTGAAAGTGTATTCATTATTCAAAACTTGGTTTACACTTTCAAAGTTTATGCAAAAAATCCCTATAAAAGCAACCGGTTTCCCCAGAAATCGTCATTCAAGCCGAGTTCCGAGGTTGTCTGCCGGTTCTCTCTCCAGCCCCTAGTCGCGCGATGGTTCAACAGCTCCAACACTTGGATCGTTCCCAACCCTCACCTGAGCCAATACCTTCTGGACTAGTACAAGTTAAGTTCAACTTAACTTTGTGGGGAATGATTTTGCGCTTGGGGGAATGATTGTAGCTGGGGGAATGATTGTTCATCGGCCCCAAATTACGTTTTGCGAATTGCGTGAAAGTTTAATTAAATGTTTTCGAGTTTCAAATAACAACTTCAGCACGACAGTTTCACAAAATTGTTGGTAAACTGTTACTTTGGGTTTGAAACTGATATTACTTTGGAGTTAAAAGTGGTTATCATTGACTTTTAAATCATATTTTTTTCTTTTTGCTTTGAAATTTATTTTTTGTTATGTCATTTCACTATTTAACGTAATAACCATATTTTTAACAAGAAAGACTGCTAAAGACGTATTTTACAATTATATTTAATCTTCCACAACGATTCCAATGAAACAAAGATTATCACGGTTGTCAACAGATGCTGTTGAACTAGCCAAAAAGAGGTTACACACTGTGTTTTGCACAGTAAGTTTTTTTGTTATAGTTCTTATCCCTATCCCAGAGTACTAGTCCAGAGCCCTAGTCCTGAGTCCTAGTCCTGAGCCTTAGCCCAGAGCCCTAGCTCAGAGCCCTAAACATAGCATGCGGTTAGCTTTAGTCTTAGTTAGCCTTAGTCTTAGCCTTAGTTTTAGACTTAGCCCTAACCTAACTAACGCTAACCTCACAGCATCGTTATGTTTAATGTTGCTATATACTTATATTTTAACCAAAACCTAATTTCAGAAGCCAAAGATCGCGATAGAATCAGAACCCTCAACGAGCGAAGTATCATCTCTCTCTTCTGATATCGATAACACATCACCTTACTTTGTCAAAGACTACAGTAAGCCCTTACATCACACGAAACAGTGTAAACTGAACAAGGAACAACTCGTAATGGAGAAGGTGCCAAGTAAAATAACGACTGAATTCTGGGTGGTAACGTTTTATGGTCGATGTATATTCATACGGCTTGAGACATCGGTTTATGATCTGCATACGATGTTGGTGGGTACGTAGTAATTACTATGCTGGTTGGAATGTAGTGATTACTATGCTGCTGAAACCGTAGTAACTACTATAATATTCTTTTTTACTTTTAAATTGTTCAAATAATTCTGAGCCCCTTTTAAATTGTTCAGATCTTTCTGAGCCTTCTAAACCAGAACATTTGCTATGAAAGGGGGCTCAATGTTTTTTGAACAATCTACTACTATATGATGTTGTATATTGATTTTTGGGTAATTTACTGTACTTTGTTAAATTTAAAAATATTTTTCAATTTCGAAATTTTAAAAATATTTTATTAAAACTCAAAATTATTGCCAATTTAAATACATTTCGTAAATACCGAGGATTATGTCGTTGTTAATAATAAACAATATAAGCAATTTGTACAAGCAATGAACAATGGTAGTCTTATAGATAACAAAATGAGGTAACCGTTCCCAAAATTAGACAAGGAGTGCGTAGAGAGTACACATAGTTAAGGAGACATGTATATATGTGTAGATATAGCTATATATGAACATAAATGTAAATACAAGTACGTTTACTTTGGTTTATATACATATAAACGTACATATATACATTTATATGTGTATATAAGTCTATTACGTACATTTAAATCAAATATAAAAATCTAAAAAGTCTTGTCGTTTTTTCACATGTAAAGCCCTGATGAAAAACGACAAAACTTTTTTATGCCATTTTATATGTGGTTATGTATCCATATTAATATTTATATACATTGAAATATGTATAATCGTTTATATATACACATATATAGCCATATACACACTTATACACATATGTAAAAGCGGCCCAGAAGTTCAAAGCTTTTCTTATGGCTCAAAAAATGGAAAACCGGCTATAAACTTTTGGACCTAAAAAAAATGAAATTTACATTTTACATCATATATTACATTTTTACATATACCCTCCAACATACGATACTACGCCACCGGCGGACACAAATAATTCGGCGAGTTGTTATGTCTCTGCGTCGGCGGTACCAAATCAGTACCATTCGCCGCCAAGTCCTTCCCCGGAAGCGTACTAATCACCGTCGCCGTAGAGTTGTTGTTGTTACCATACTGTGAGGTCAACGATGTCACCCGCTCACGTTCTGCCGGCAAATCGAAAAAGGATTCGGATTCCGGAATCACGGTGAGCTGATCGTACTCGGACGGCGTTTCACAGTAATAATGTTGATGCGAAGCAGTGGATAACATCGAAGCAGATCGATTAATACCTCTCACACTCAGTGATGAGGCGTTCCGGTTCTCGTCCAACATACAACGGCCGGAGGAACGGCGAGAGGAATCGTATGGTGTTCCAGCGCCGAATGGAGTACCGTTGAAGCCTCGTAGCGTGGACTTGGATCTAAAATATGAGGAAAATTACTGATAAACGAGTGTAGAAATAACAAATCTTTAAGTTTCATAATATTGTGTTTATAAATATTGTCATGGATTTTTGTGATATAACGAAAAAAGCCAAAACTCGTCGAAAAATTTACAAAAATTAAAAAACTTTGATTTGGAAAGACCAAAACAAGACTAAAAGTATTAAATACAAAGTAAAAATAAATTTACATAATGTAAAGCACTATTTTGAGTAGTATAACCAATAATTTTCTGTTTTAAGCTTGGTTGATTTGGTCCCACAACGAAAATCATAAATGAAGATATCTTTTTTGGCATAGTGTTGCATGTTGTTTTAGGTTGCACAAAACGTCTTCTTAGTGAAATTATGCCTATTTTTAAGTTTTTAAAACATGTATAAGTCTATATATATTATTTCTAGCTGTTCCATCCTTTTTTACCTACTACAATATCCACCTACCTCGCATAAACACTGATCGGATTGACCGGCTGTCCCTTGACTCTCGCTGGCTTCCCCAACTCTCGACACTGTATGATGTGAAGACATATCCTTCGAATGTCCGGGTTGATTAGACAGTAAAAGTAGAAGTTTAGAGCGAATTTCGTGAATTCGAGAAGATTAACGACCGCGCGGATTATTTGAAAAGTGAGGTTTTTGAGTCGATAATCAGCGACAAAGATGGTCAGTGGTGCTGCTGGGATGGTGCATAGGAAGAAGACTATCACAATGGCAAAGAGGAGGACGAACAGGCGTCGTTCTTCCTGAAATTTGAAGTTTAATTTGAAAATTTCGAAATTTTGAAATTTCAAAAAATTTTTTTTCAAAAAGTTTTAAAATTTCGAAAAAAATTCAAAATACCCTCTCGCTCTTCTCAGTGATATTTCTAGTTTTGCACGAAGCCAGCCGCTTCATCCTGTCCTTCTTCGTACTCCTGTAGGTGATCAGTATCATGGTGTTGAAGTAGGCGATTAATAGAAATGGAAATACCCGGGTTAGAAACTCTCGAATCCATTCGTAGATTTGAAACCATGGCTCAATTTTGCGGTCACATATCACGTATCTGCATTGTAGCATGCCTATTGGCACCTGAAATGAAAAGGTTTGTAAAATACGGCTTGGCGAGTTTCTATACATATTATACTTGTTCGAATAATTTTGTGCCCCTTAATATTAAAAATTTGCATTGAGAGAGGGCACAGGGTTATGTAAACAACATAATAATAGGTTGTTCAAAAAGTAATGAGCCACTAAAATGCATATCAAAAAAAAATTTTGCAACTTATCTGAAATAACCTAATATGTGTGATCCATGGCTCATTATTTTTTGAACAACTTGGCAATTTTAATTTGTAGGTTACCGTAGAGAGAGGGGCGCGGTAAAGGCTTGGGTAAAAATTAAGGTTCATATAAATATGGTAGGGCCTACGGTAAAGGAAATGGTAGGGGTTAGGGTAAGGATACGCCAGGGGTATGTCGAACTAATAAAGAATAGGGCAGGCTATAATACTGTAGGGTAGAATAAGTTACTGTAATGTTGAGTAGGGATAGGGTAGCGCAGGGTAGAGCAGGGTGCAGTAGGGTAGGGTAGAGTAGGGCAGGGTAGTGTAGGATGAGGTAGGCTAGGATAAGGTAAAGCCGAATAGGATGAAAAATATTCAAAACCCTTACCTCATGCACACTTTTCTTAGTAGCCCAAGGCGCGTAAATGCAGAAACTGAAGATATATGCCAAAACAAATAATATAAATGACATTTTTCTTGTCCTCAAAAATCCCTGTCGAAATGGCTGACACACTGCCATATATTGGCTAAAGGTTAGGAATACCACAATCCATACTGAGGCTCCCATTAGGGCGTTGGCCTAAAATTTAAAAAAATTTATACTAGACTTTTATTACCTAAACATTTTTTAAACTTGAGTTTTGTTACCTAAATTAATTTTTTTGTAAAATACGGAGTTAAAAGGTTACGAAAAAAAATTTTTTTTTTTCAAAACTTACCAAAGGAAAGCCAATATGAGCGTAGTAAAAAGCAGATGACTTTGAACATAACCGAAAGTCCAAAATCCATAGTAACATCGGTATTACTGACACATGGGTGAACTGAAAATTGAAAGTAAATTATTCAATACTTTACAGTGACTCGACTTTCCCATACCTTTACTTTACGTTTTATTACCCTACCATACCTTACCTGTATCTACCATACCCTATCCTACAATGTCCTACCTTATCTTATATTGCTTTATCTTCTTCTACCATACCCTACCCTCTCAAAAACCAATGTTCTTACCAGATCAGTCATAGCCAGCAACGTTAGATATGTGTAGATGGTGGAGCTCCTCCTCAGTAAAGGATGTGTTAACGTAGCTACTGTTAATATATCTCCAATCACTCCAACTGCAATGATAACCGGAGCAATGTAGCCGTATGTAATACGATTCAACCGTGATACCGACATCTGGGCTTCGGCCGTGAGCACGGTGCGATTCCAGTCTTCGGCCGAATGTAATCGACCGTCCATCGACTGGAGATACGCACATATACCCGACATGGTAACGCTATAGTAGATAAGTTACGGCTGATTCACGATGAGATTGGATACGGTAAGTTTAGTTACAGTAGCTTGAAGGTACAATGAGTTGTGTTATGGTAGGAATACGGTAGGTAAAGTAAATACTATGTAAAGCTTGTAATAAAAGTAAAAATACTTGGAATGTTCATAGAATGGTGTATGTTATGGTAGGCCAAAATTACAGTAATTTGTAGCTACCGTAATTTTCAAGAAATTACAGTAACCTTGAAATACCGTAGTACACCTACAGTACTTTCAAAACTTGTCCAATCGTATGACAAAGACAGAAACGTTGTCCGATGTGCGCCGACTCACGGCCAATCGTACCAAATGTTCGGCGACGTTAAAGTCTCCAAAACATGAAGATGGTCGACGAGCGGCTACTGGAACTTCAAGCGTGTTCTGAGGTTGAACGTCTTGTAGATCCGACAGTAAGGTTACCACTGAAAAATAAAGTTGAAAATTTAGGCTTAAAGTTAGATCTTTAGGGTTAAGTATAATATAAAAAGTTCAAAGTAAAGTAGAGAAAGGCTCAACCTCAGGCTGAGGCTCATGGTCAAACTCAGACTCATGCTCAAACGCAAGTTCAAACTCATGCTCAGGCTCAAGCTCGAACTAAGGCTCAGGCACATGCTTAAGCTCAGGATGAAGCTTTGACTCGAAATTAGACTCATGCTCAAGCCAAGGCTCGGGCTCAAGTTCAAACTCAAAGGGTTATTTAGGCCTAACAGAGAGGTAAAAGTGTTTTTTTAAGTTCAAAACCAATTTCCAAAAAGATTAGACTGACATCCTCAACCTTGTTTATAAAAAAAGTTTTTAATGACCCCTCATACCCCTCTCTTATGATCACCTTTTTCGTATACAATATAATATTTTGCAAAACTGCCAAAATCTAACATAATATGTGACATTTTTGCAAAACCCTACAAAAAGCCAGAAAAACGAATCCCTAAAGCTGTCAAATTCGTAGAAAACTAGGCTTACCTGAAGCTTTCCTAGCCTTGTTATTGACCTGGATATTCACAATGACCTTGTCTTTGCCAATATTTACTGTGTCCGTGCTGGTATCACTGTCGTCTTCTACTTTTGCAATGTCTTTCTCTTTTGAGTTAGCTGTAACTTTGTCTTTTGCTGTTACAGTATCTTTTGTCGATGTTACACTAGGATTTTCCTCAGTTTCTTCCTCAGAATCCTCGGCTTCTAAAAGTTCGTCAGAATCACTGATGTTTGACCAGTCTTCAGTATCACTTTCTGATTCTGTTCTTGATTGTACGGTAGTAGGTACTGTAGATCCAAATGGTACTCTAGAACCAGTTGATACTGTAGAATTAGAAGTCTTAGTAGTATCAGAAACTCCTTTGGTATTAGAAGCTACAGTATTCTCTACCGTAGAGCCCAATGGTACAGTAGTTTCAACCGTAGAGCCCGATGACACCACACTATCACCTCCTACTGTAGCAGCAGCGCCTACAGTACTATCACAAAACAAACTGTTGGGCTCCTGCTCCTTCTGCTGCTTCGCCAACTGATAGTTAACCTCGTTGACGGCGTCGATATTGGAGCACACGTCCCAGAAGCCGTCCGTCGCCAGAATCACGTAGCGCAACGGTCGCGCGGCCAAGTCGATCGTTCGAATGTCCGGTTGGGCCGTGATGTAGCCGCCGCGTTTCAGGGCTGAGTCGCCGAACGCTCTGAAAATAATTAAAGGTAAAATACGATATTTATAGATTTATTAAAACAATTTAAAAATAAAAATTTATTAATTAAAAACATTATTAATTGGGCAGGGTAAAAGAAAAATATTATAATAAAAAACTTTTAAAAAATAAGGAAGACAAAAAAGCCATAGTAAGAGGTAAAGAGAAAAGTAGGGAGAATTAGAAAATAAAAATAAAAAATAAAATTTTTTAAACAAAATTTTTATAAAAAAATAAAAATTATCAAGGAAAATACCCAACGTCCCCGCTCAGAATCAGCTCAAAATCTTTATATAAATACAAATTCTTTGTACCACCAATAGTACCCATAAAAAATTTTAGCCCGCCCTTTTCAATTTTAAAAATCAAAATATTTTAAGTTTCCCGCCAATTTGACAAATTTGGCATTGTGTTTCAAAACACTTTTTGACTTTACAGACAAGATACACTTAAAAATTTAAAACTTTAGGTTCATTTAAAGAGTTTCTACTAAAACATATCAAAGAAGCATAATTAAAACGTCTACTTTTCCTCACCTTATTTTGCCCTATCCTAACCTTTTTTAAAAAAGACCAGGAATGTGGGAAAGGCATGGTAAAAGACGAAGAAAAAAAGGAGGAATTGGGAAAGAGTAAAAAAAAAAGAAAAAGAATAAAATTTCTTTTTAAAAAATTTATAAAGTAATAAAAATTAAGATAATTTAGCCATCAAACACCAAAAAATGCCAACTTATAGCTAGCTGCCAAAAAAGAAACGTCATTTCGAAAAAAACGTTAAGATTTCTTAATTAATCGGCT
This sequence comes from Bursaphelenchus okinawaensis, assembly GCA_904066225.2. Classification (NCBI taxonomy): domain Eukaryota; kingdom Metazoa; phylum Nematoda; class Chromadorea; order Rhabditida; family Aphelenchoididae; genus Bursaphelenchus; species Bursaphelenchus okinawaensis. The sequence continues at coordinate 8,047,440 of CAJFCW020000006.1, read as the reverse complement.
TACGCTTGGAACTAAAATTTCATTAGTACCTACAACAGAAATATTTTAAAAATGTTTAAAAGTCCCGACAGGTAAAAAAATTAAACTACTTTTCATCTCCCTCCCACTTCTCCCAAGACCAAAAAGTTGCCTAGTCACTACCAAACACCACTTCAAATATCATCTCTACAACAATATATCATTGTATTCTAATATTTTGCAAAAATCTTGCCATTCTCTTTTGTACCTACACAAAATAAAATTCAATTCCAAGCGGCCGAAGAATGAGAAAATAGAAACGAAAAGATAGGAAAAATAATTGAAGCAACGAGTCCTTTTTATGAAAGTAAAATCGGATTAAGATCCCCGATTACTCCACTGCTAATTTGGATGAATATCTGTGAAAAATAAGGACTTGTAAGCCATGTGTAACATTATATAGTGGGGTATTGCAGTGGGTCTTTAAAAGTCCGTCAATTAGATAAGTGGGCAGATTATAAGGTTATAGGTAGAATTAAGCCTAAATCATTTTTTTCGAAAAATTAAGTGCCAGTTATGGTGCAGAGAAGACAAGACTAAAGCAGAATTAAAGATAGGTTAAGACTCATTGAAAGTTCATAATAATAAAGTCTAAAGTCTATGGCAAAGTTAAGGCTAAATGCAAAGGTAAGATTAGGTAGACTAAAGTTAGGCCTAGGGGTAAAACTAAGGCCCAAAAATCAAGCTCAGGCTAAAGGTAAGGCCATGGGCTTTGACTATAGCTAAAGCAAGTTTAAGACTAACGCTAAGGCTAAGGATCAAGCTTAAACTCAAGCTAAGGCTATGGCTGTGGCTAAAGCTCAGACACAGGTCCAGGTCCTAACTCAAGCTCAAGTTCAATCTCAGGGAAAGCTAAAGCTATAACTAAAGACAAAGTTAAGGCTAAGTTTATTAGCTGTAAGATGAACAACAAAAATCTATTTTTATACCCAAAAACTTTATATTTCAATTCTATAAACTCAAAGATGTTCGTATGTTTTTACCTTTTTTCCCATTTTTACCCCAAAACCGCCCACAGAAGTCAACGTTTTCGATTTTCACGCTTCTGCATGACCTGAGTAACCTATGAATTATGGTTTACCTACGTTTTCAGTACTAAATACTCGGTAATTCTCTCATATGTCAACAAAAAATTGGCTGAACTTTGAGGATTCAAATAGGTAAGGTAACTTTTAATGGGTAAAGTAAATTCTGATAAGTATAGTAAACGCAAATATGTAAGGTAAATTCAAATAAGTAAAAGAAGTCCGAATAGGTAAAATTAGGGATGGCCGTTTATTAAAGGGTAGAGAAAAAGAGGACCCATTCACAAAAAAAAATTTTTTTTGCAAAAACCTTGTTTTGTGTTATCAGTAGCAAAAATATATGAAAAATAACGCAAACAAGCCCAAGCTTATGGTTTGTCAATAAGTTCGATCCCCTGAACCCGCACCGTGAATAAATTCGTAGCAAAAAAAGTTGAAATCGAGACGAAGGATTCGTTATGAGAGCCCAATCTTGTTAGAATAATATTTCCTGCCATCCTGATTCAATTTCGGTGCCCAAAGTTACTCGCAAAATGGCATTGTCTTACAGGATTTAAACAAGATTGTCATAAATTAATTTTTTAAAAAAATTTTAAAAAAATTTAAATTTCAAAAATTTTTAAAAAATCGCTTAAATTTAAAAAAATTATTTAAAAAACTTTAAATTTCAAAAAAAATGTAAATAAGCCTCCTAAAACAAAAAAACGTCCTCTTTTAATCATCCCCAAAAAATTTACCTGCCCAACATTTTTTCAAATCAAGCCCCTTATTAATTTATCCCCCCCCCTTACTCGTAGGTCAGCGTAAGGTAGAATTATCCTTGCCCTGCCCTACCTACCTTATCCTACCCTACCCTGCCCTACCTACCTTATCCTACCCTACCCTACCCTACCCTACCCTACCCTGCCCTGCCCTGCCCTACCTACCTTATCCTACCCTACCCTGCCCTACCTACCTTATCCTACCCTACCCTGCCCTACCTACCTTATCCTACACTACCCTACCCTACCCTACCCTACCCTGCCCTGCCCTACCTACCTTATCCTACCCTACCCTACCCTACCCTACCCTACCCTGCCCTACCTACCTTATCCTACCCTACCCTGCCCTACCTACCTTATCCTACACTACCCTACCCTACCCTACCCTACCCTGCCCTACCTACCTTATCCTACCCTACCCTACCCTACCCTACCCTACCCTGCCCTACCTACCTTATCCTACCCTACCCTACCCTACCCTGCCCTACCTACCTTATCCTACCCTACCCTACCCTACCCTGCCCTACCTACCTTATCCTACCCTACCCTGCCCTACCTACCTTATCCTACACTACCCTACCCTACCCTACGCTACCCTACCCTACCCTACCCTACCCTACCCTACCCTACCCTACCCTACCCTACCCTACCCTACCCTACCCTACCCTACCCTACCCTACTCTACCCTACCCTACCCTACCCTATCTTACCCTACCCTACCCTACCCTGCCCTACCTACCTTATCCTACCCTACCCTGCCCTACCTACCTTATCCTACCCTACCCTGCCCTACCTACTTTATCCTACCCTACCCTACCCTACCCTACCCTACCCTACCCTACCCTACCCTACCCTACCCTACCCTACCCTACCCTATCCTACCCTACCCTACCCTACTCTACCCTACCCTACCCTACCCTACCCTACCCTGCCCTACCCTACCCTACCCTACTCTACCTTACAGTTCACTAATCTACCCTTCTCTCTTCTTAATGTACCCTATCCTACCCTTCCCTTCTTTACCCTACCTTATCGTACCCTACCCTTTTTCAGAAGCCTCTAATCAGAATGATATCACATTAAAATTAACTTCCCCCTCAGCCAAAGCTAATAATAGCTTATTGTAATACCTAGATTGAATTAATATTTTTGGCAGAAAATCTTTGGAAGCCTGAGGGCTTCGTATACGAATTCAAAGTAGAGCCGCATATTTTAACATTTTGGCATAAAGAATTTCCGGCCTATTCTTCTGAACCATGTTTTATTCAAGATGGTGTGGTTTTTAAACATTAATGCATTACTGTAAACAAAGTTTCCTACTTTTATTTACTCAAAGGTTCGCGAATTTGAATTGGCAAAATAAAGTTGGAGAACTACGCTAGATTAGGCTAACGCCAGTCTTAGAGATGGCTATGACCCTGACTTTTGTCTTAGGGTCAGCCTGAGTTTTGGCTTGATCCTTGTTCTTTGTCTTAGCCTTAGCCTTAGCCTTAGCCTTACCCTTACCCTTACCCTTACCCTTACCATTACCCTTAGCCTTAGCTTTAGCCTTAGCCCTATCCCTAGCCCTAGCCCTAGCCCTAGCCCTAGCCCTAGCCCTAGCCCTAGCCCTAGCCCTAGCCCTAGCCCTAGCCCTAGCCCTAGCCCTAGCCCTAGCCCTAGCCCTAGCCCTAGCCCTAGCCCTAGCCCTAGCCCTAGCTCTAGCCCTAGCCCTAGCCCTAGCCCTAGCGCTAGCCCTAGCTCTAACCCTAATCTTGCCACTCCCCCTAACGTCCGATCTTCTCTCTACCTTTCAGAACTTGGCACAAGCTTTACCTTTCCACCCCTTGCTCTACATATCTTTTTATAATAACCTAGCTCTAGTCCTAGCTTTATCCTTAGTCCTAGCCTTTGCTTTAGGCAACGAAATTTACCCCTGCTTTTACACTATTCATGCTCTTTCTCCACCTACCCTTCAGAGCTTAGGATAAGACTTACTTTCGTTCTTCGCTAGCTTCAGCTGTTTCTATTATAACATGACCTTACCCTATCCTACTTTAAATGGCTTATGATTTTCTTTGCCTTACTCATCCTACCATACCTTATAATTTTATTATATATTATCACGTAGACATAGTAAAGACAATACCCCTGTAACTACATTATCAAAAATAATAATTTCAATTAAAATGCCAAACCTTAACCATATTTTGATAAAATTTCAAAAAATTTGAAAAAAAACTTGAAAAGACATAACCTATGTATCTTCAGACGTGCCTATCTCCCACTGCCACAAAGTCCGTATCGAGTGCTGACGGTAATCGAAAAGAGGCACGCAACCAATCCTTTCTACTGCCATATATCTCTATCTCAAGTAGTAAAAGTTAAAAATTTTGAAATTTAAAACTTTTTTGTAAAATACGAAACCTGTATTTACCTTTTTTTATTTTTCAAAAATTCACTCGTAAAGTCATAATGTAACATAAAATCAATATAATACAAAATGAAATTTTTAACGATAAATGACAGTACAGTGATGGGCGTTTAAATAGCTATTGATTCCTTAGTTGTCTTAATGATCTAGGAAAAAAAGAGTTGGCCTTAACACACGTCCTGGAGTAAGGAACGTGGTATTGGGCCCCTCTTCTAGACCTTTTAAAAAAAATTGTAAAATAGAATGGCAGAAATTGATGGACTAAAAAGATAAGGAAGTCAAAGGAAGCACAAGTGTCATCGTGCTAATGTCTGAAGCCATAATCAAAATAAAGCCGCTCTAATGGGAAAAACAGAAATTTTTGAGAAATAAATTTTTTGTTTTTTCGAAAGTTGTTGGACTAAAATTTAAAATTGAAACCACTATTCCTTATTTCAAAGTATTTTCAAAAATTTTAAAAAATGACAAATACAAAAAAATTTTTAAAAATGAAAATGTAGATATTTATAGCAATTAACGTAATTTAAACATAAAAAAAAATAATCCGCCCTTAAAAAACAAAAAATAGTTTAATAGGTTGTTCAGTTAATTTTGTGCCTTCACTCAAAACAAATTTTTGAGATGAAAAGGCACAAATCTATTTGAACAACCTAATATTTAATCTAGTTTTTTAAAACTTCACCTTAACCTACATTAATCTACATTAATATACCCTACGCTACGCTATCTTACCCTACCCTACCCTACTCTATCCAAAGCTACATGCCTCTACCCCATTCTACCGTAACCTAAACCAACCTAGCTTATCTCGTCCTACTTCATCCTATTCTACTATACTTTACCTCAACCTACCTTACTTTACTTTAGCTTACTCTAACTTTCCCTAGACCTAGTTCTAACCCTGTAAAGCCTTGCCACTGTACAAAACCTTTTCTTCAATCCACCCCCTTAGAAGAATCCTAAACCTTATCTTTTTTCTTTTGTTATTGAGTATAAAAAACACTTAATAGGATTTGTCACGTCTACAGAATCGTCCAGAAATATTTACAAAAATAAGAATAAAGCCAGCAATTTAACAATGAAATTCAAGTATAATAGTATATTAACCGATCTTTAGACAGTAATCTATAGTACGACAGATGAAACAATACAACTGCCAGCTACAAATCTGTTTGTTGTTGTAGAGTAATGTTTATCCATTTTCCCGCTACTGTGACGTAAATTCAAACGTTGGAAATTTTGAGATATAAAGTATAATCGCCTCGTACATATTCATAGCCATTTACAGAGGATATTACAAGGTTAACTTTCTTACATTGATGAATAACATTTACAGCTGGACTTTTGGTTGTAAAGTAGAGGGTAAGAAAGTACGTTTTTAAAAAAACTTCCCCCCCCCCCTATTAATTTGTAAAAATCGTAAAAACAAGCCATAGCCAGATATTTTTAAAAATTTTAATTAAAAAACAGATGTAAAATTTATCAAAACTTTAAAAAATATTATCGACCCCCCCCCTAAGTTAAAATCAAAATTTTTTACCACATCCGCTTTATATCAATTAACAACATAAACCATTCCTTACCTAAATTTTTTTTTAATTCTACACCCTCCCCCCCCTCACCCTCTCCCAAAAAAAAATTTACAATGCCCAATTTTTTAGCTAAAATTTTGAACCCTCCCCCCCCTCACTGAAAAAAAAAATTACCACGCCCAATTTTTTTGTCACAATTTTTTTAATTTAAAATCTAAAAAACCTTAAAAACATGTTAAATCATTCACCTATAGCACTCAACATCGGCGGATTAAAGCCTAAAGCCAAAAGTTATGTTGAACGAGGGGAGATTGGAGTGCTTTCGTCAGCCGTCTCATAAACATACTTGAACTTGGAAAGGAAATTAACTCTAGGCTGGGAAATCCAGCTTAATACGAGTATTAGTGTGATAATACAGCTTACTACAAGATCAGAGCTACGTTACTGATTACTAATGGTTGATATGATAGTAAGTGGTCTTAACTGATCAGTATGGGGCTATAAAACATCAGTATGATAGTAGAACATTTCATGTAATCAGTACCTACCCTAGCATGCCGTACCGTACCATACCCTACCCTACCGTACCCTACCCTACCCTACCCTACCCTACCCTACCCTACCCTACCCTACCCTACCCTACCCTACCCTACCCTATCCTACCATACCCTACCTTACCCTACTGCACCCTGCTCTACCCTACGCTACCCTACCCTGCCCTATCCTATCCTATCCTATCCTACTTTACCCTACCATATTATATCCTACCCTACAATAAAATACCTCACTTTACCCTGTATTCCCTATTCTACTGTAGTCTGCCCTTCCCTGTCTTGGCCTGCCCAGTCCAGCCCTGTCCAACCCATTCCGGTCTTGCCCTGCCTTACGCTACACTATCCTAATCGAAAATAAAACCCTTTACTCCAAATCCAACCTAATGTTCTGTTATAGTACTATAATATACGTACAAGACCCCAGACAACATCCCACATACAAACCCATACGATATATAACTCTACATGCATATCCGTCATCACTAAACAAGTCTCGGCCCAGTCAGATTCAGTCTCAAATTGGAATTGCGTCAAAAGAAACATAATAAAATTATGCTCGTTTTCCATTATTCCAATATATACCGAGAGTAATCGCAGATATGGCCAAAGTGCACTCGAAAGTAATTTTGGCAATTTAAAGCAACATCATCCAACGAAAGGCCAAAGGCACATTTCAAAAAATCATAATTTTTTTGTTTATTATTGCCTAATAACAAGTGTTTTTGTGCTTTTAAAAAATGTCATACTATAATTTTTACCTTTATATTATAGTATGACTTTCATAAATTTGTATAGTATGACATTTCAGATCAAATTAAGGTCATTTTAAAAGTGTTATGATACGTTTTTCAGAAATTTTAAAAATTGTCAAGCTTAACAGGAAGTAATCATAAAAGAAAACAAATTGTGATAGTGTAGGGTAAAGTACAGTAGAAATTCATCAAACAGTTTATTTTGTCCCATCAACTTTATGCGTATTTTACATTATAGCCAGAGCACAGAGCTCGACAATGAGAGATAGAAAGTATGAAGAATAGGGAGACCTCACAACCAAAAAATGATTTTTTCACAAAAAAAGTTGAACGTTACCTACCTTACGCTGCTAAAAATACCATTTACATTTCCAGTTATATTATAACGCCGGGTTTTTTTTGATAGCCTTCCCCCCCCAAACAAAATTAACCGCACCCCGTCCCAGGCACTGATTATATCTTTAATATTTCTTTAGTCTTATTCTGTGTTGCCTATGTTAATATCAGCGAAAACAAATAATATACCAACAGAATCTCAAAAGTAAGCAAATTTTAAAATTTTTACAAATAAAATTTTTTAATTTTTAAAAATTAGTATACAAAATACAGGGTGCGTAAAAAGTGGTGTTACCAAACTTTACCGGTCGTGTTCTCTATGTTGCGGTTAAATTACTTAAAATTTTATATTTTAGCTTATTCTCCGTGTTTTTTTATGTGTATAATCATAAAAGTTGAGTCTTCATTGTCTACCGTCTGCCTGTATTTAGATGTCAAACATGAGGGCTACCGTCATCAAGTTAAATAATGAAGGAAAAAGTAACCCCAAAATCGCGAAATTGTTGAATATTTCAAGAATGACAGTCCACAGAGCCGTAAAACGTTTCGGAGAGCTTAGACATGACTGTGACAGACCTAGAAGTGGTCGTCCAGCATCTGTTAACACCGTGGCCAATCGTCAGATGATCATGAAGCGCTTCAAGCGAAATCCACGGACCCCAGTACGAAAAATGGCCCGGTAGACGGGAATCAAAGAAACTAGTTTGGAGCGCATAGTGGGAAAGAAACTTAAGATGAAGCCGTACAAACTCAAAAAAGTTCAGAAGCTAACTGAAGAAAACAAGGCGGTATGTTTCAAAAGATGTCAACTGGTTCACCAGCGGGCCGCTGGTCAAAAATATGAACGAATCTTTTTCACTGATGAGAAGATATTTACATTGTACAGAGGCCTACAATCCCCAAAATGATAGATAATACTCAACAAAGCCTCCTAAAGCTGAAGCCATCGTGGCAAATCGTCAACACCCTCGGGCCCTTTGGTTTGGGCCGGTATCTGTGCTTCAGGCAAGATTCCTTTGTTTTTTGTCGATGAAGGCGTAAAGATCAACAAAAAAGTTTATCAAAGGGGCATTTTGGAAGCTGTGGCGCTCCCTTGGGCTCAGAAACTTCAAAGGTGCCGCATGGATCTTTCAGCAAGGCTCTGCACCGGCCCATAAAGTAAAATCAACGCAAGAGTGGTGTCGTACCCATTTTCCTGACTTCGTTGCATCTGCTAAATGGCCTCCATATTATCCCGATCTCAATCCTGTGGATTACCGTGTGTGGTCGATTTTGGAGGCTAGGGTGTGTTGTAGAAGACACCAAACGTTGGAGTCTTTGAAACAAGCATTGATCGAAGAGTGGGACAAACTGTCACCGGAGGTACTGCGGCCCATCGCTAAAAACGTTTTGAAGCGTTTGCGCTTGAGCCAAGCCGCAAAGGAGGGACACTTCGAAACCAATTGACTATGTTATAACTAGTACTACATGTTACTATTGTTAGATGTTGTTTTAGTTCTATTTGTTGCTAAAGGAAATATTTGATTAAAAAACTGGGTAACACCACTTTTCACGCACCCAGTAAATCTTTTTTTCAATAAAAGACTGTGTTTGAAGTACCAACAATTAACCTTTACTATCAGTAATTGTAACTGCAAAAATCTAGCTTCAACATAAGCTTCTGAACCCATAAAAAATTAAATTTGACTATAATGTTAGTAAGATAATAAAGATAATCGTATAATTGTTCGACAATACAAAAACCAATTCGTCAGATATAAAAATTTAAAAAATACTGTACTTTTTAAATTTTGCATTGCTTTTAATAGTTTTAAACCCTTTTTTGCAATTTTTTAAAGGTTTTCGCTGCTCCAACCCAACCCCCACCAACAAAACTGCAAAAAAATTGCCCTGCCAATCATAACAAGTTTGCCAGTCCCCTAACCTGTTCCGTCCTAGTTTTACTATTCGGCCTCTACCCTATACTACTTTATCCGACCATAGTTTACCCACCCCCGACCCTCCTTTACTCAACCTTACATAGCTACTTTCTCAAAATCACCCCTCCCACCACCAAAAGTCACGTCGAAGGATTGACAAAACAATTAACAACATTGTTTTGTTTCGAAACAAATTATCCGAAATGAAAAATGCCAGATGTTTTCGAGATATGTTTTTTGGGCATTAGGCCGAATTTTATTTCCTTGACCCCTTCCTCGGATTAGATTTGGCCAAGGTACAAGTCTGTGCAATTTGCACGTGCTCAGACGAAACAAATAACATCTGATTTCCGCGGAAAGCGTATTTGAGAAGGAGAACGGGGGTACTTGCAAAGTAAAAAAAATTTCAAAAAATTTAAAAAATAAAAAAAAATTAAAATTTTAATATTTTAATAGGGCAGGCTAAAACAAGAAAGAAAAGAAAAAGGGAAAGACAAATAAGAGTAAGCTGAAATAGGATAAAAATTGGTTAGAATCGAGTAAGTTAAAGTAAGGAAAGGTACATTAGGAAGACAAAGCACGTTGAGGCAAGGCACTTTAAGGTAGGGAAAGACAAAGTAAGAGGGTATGATAATGTAGGATAAGGTAAAGTAGGGTAGGGTAGGTAGAGTAGGGTAAGATAGGGTAGGGTAGGGTAGAGTAGGGTAGGGTAGGGTAGGGTAAGGTAGGGTAGGGTAGGGTAAGGTAGGGTAGGGTAGGGTAGGGTAGGGTAGGGTAGGGTAGGGTAGGGTAGGGTAGGGTAGGGTAGGGTAGGGTAGGGTAGGGTAGGGTAGGGTAGGGTAGGGTAGGGTAGGGTAGGGTAGGGTAGGGTAGGGTAGGGTAGGGTAGTGTAGGGTACGGTACGGTATGGTAGGGTACGGTACGGTAGGACAAGGCAGGGTAAGGTAGGGTAGAGCAGGATAGAGTAAAGTAAGAAAAAGTATGGTAGGTATTGTGATATAAGAGCAGGGTAATTCCAATTCAAACTCCCCAAAACTAATCAACAATTAACTTTCCCCCAATCAAACAAATACCCCTATCAAAACGTATTTGACCCACGCAGTAATCCGAAAACAATGTCCCAACAACCTTACGAGACAGACGAGAGCACTGTCGAGTTCGTGGAAACCCTTGACAAAGCTAATTTCGCCTCGTGCTTCCCGTGGACTCTAAGCGATGGATTCTTTATAAAAACAAAGAATTTGGAGTTTGTCCAACGGGAAATCAAATTCAAAAATTGATTTAACAAAAAAAATATATAAGTTCAAATATTCAAAATTTGAAAAAAATTAATTTTGCAAAATTCAGTTTAAAATAATTGAAAAAATGACAAGGTAATGCTAAAATATGAACTAAAAAGTATCAAAAACAAAAATTGTACCCAAAACTTGTACTTGGCCTTAAAGAACAGTAATTTAAGTGTTTACAAAGTTCAATAATAAACAGGCTTATAATGTTTGTTCAAGCCTTATAAAGTACGAAATGTTTTGAAATATCAAATAAACCCAAAACGCATAGGTAACACCCAAAAAAGTTTACCAATTTTTCAAGAGATAAACTTCATTTCGTATTTTACAAAAATTGCTTTAGCTTAGTCTTAAAGTTAGCTCTAGCCTTACCTTTTACTTTAGAATTGGCCTTCAACCGTAGTCTTACAAGAAAATGTTTCACACTGCCCATTCAATTTAAAAAGCGAATGAGCAGTTTATAACATTCTCTTGTTAGTCTTAGCCTAGCCCTAACTCTAGCCTTTGCCGTAGCCTTAGCGTAGCCCTATCCCTAACTCTAACCTTAGACCAAACCCTAACCCTCCCTAGCCCTGGCTCTACCGTTAGACCTTAGCTTTAGTCTTAACCTTCGTCTAACCCCTATCGTACCTTGCTTTAACTTCATTTTATTTGACTAACCCTACGAACACCTTATCATATCCTTTGAAAGATAACGACCTTTCTACCCTGGCTCAAACTGTATATAACTAGCCAATCTTCCATCTGCCCTAGTAAAACCACTATACACACAATCCTAACCAATCCTACTTGGCCCTTACTCTACCCAACCAAGCTAAACCTACCCTATATACCTAACCCTACACTAAATATCAAACTCTACCCTACCCCACCAGTTAAAGCAGCAAAAAACCACAAATTATAAATAAATATATAAAGTAATATCAAAACCTCAAAAAGCAAATTTCGAAAAAGATGTAAGATTTTGGTATTAACTGACTCGTCTTTGTCCCTTTCAAAATTATCAGGATTTCCTTTTGCCATTCGCTCCAAATTAATTCCTCGAAAAAGAGTAAATCTAGCGAGGCGGCCCGACTTGAATATTCTCCAATTTTAATAACGCTTGATACTTCCCTTGGACTTTTTTTCAAAATTTTATAAAAATTTGAAAAAAAGCATGTAAACAATGCCTTATTCAAAGATATTTTAGATGTTTGAAAAATATTGTAAAGAACACTAATATGTATTTAAAAAAAAGGTTCATTGTAAAATGGATTTAAAAATCACTTTTATTTCAATTATTAGGTTGTTCAAAAAATTCTGTGCCCCTTCATCCCAAAAATTTGCATTAAGAGAGAAACAGAATTACTTGAAAAACATAATATTTTAGCGCACAGTTCAGTGTTTGCTTAACAAATTTTACGTAACGTTTGTTACAGTATCCCAATCAAAAAATTGTCAATTATAAAAATATTTGTCGTAGGCTGATTGTTCTATAGACATATTTTCATATTTTTAAAACTAAAACTATATTTAAAAAAGCAGATTTTCAAGAGATACCAAATTATTCAAAAAGTAATAAACCATAAATTCAACTTCGGAATGTTACAGTAAACAGATCAAAAAATTATCAATTATAAAACTAATTGGCACAGCTTAAATAGTATAAATCAATATTTTTAAGAGCCTGCTAGCTTTTTAAACCTTTTTATAATGAAGGTTTTGAAAAAATGTTTAGAAATTCAATGTTACAGTAATCTAATCAAAAAACGTTCTATTATAAAAATATTCCCCAAAGCCTGCTAGATGTATACACAAAATTACAGCCTTTTTGGGCATCTTCCCCACCCTACACCACTCAAAAACGTCAACTACAACGTGTTATCAAAAAACTGTTAAGCGGGCGGCAATCCCTCAGCCAAAGAGATGAATTGCCAGTTTGGCCGTTATTATAATTTTCGAAAAGGGATTAACCACACGCTAAATATCCGCCATTTTCATGTAAAGCCAAGTAAATACATGTATGTCATTAACATAAAGTGTTATACCAAGCCCCGCTTACAATGGTAAATAGTGACAGTTAGACTTTGGGGAAAGGCGGAAGAAGAAGTTTTTGAAATGTTAATTATGGACTGGGAAGAGACTGTTTTAATCGTCATTGGAGGTGGAAGTAATGGTTAAAGTGATAAGATAGACATAAATGATTTAAAAATACAAAATAAATTACATTGTAATGCCAAAAATAGTCAAACATCTTTAACATACAAGCATATATCTTACTTTACATCACTCCAACTCAATTATCAATTTATATGTCCAAAGCAAAGCTTTACGAGAGTCAAATAAATATGCCTTGATACTACTGTAACTCTAGACTTAGGGTAACCCCCTATCTAGACATGAGGAACAGGCCGGAGCGGTCTTGACCCAAATTTAGGTCAAACCGGGCCTGAAAACCAAAACCCAACCCGTTCCTCATGTCTAGCCCTAGCCCAGAGCCCTGACCCTAGCCTAATCCCAGAGCCGTAGCCTTAGCTTTAGCCCTAGCCTTTCTCTACCCATACCCTAAGGTTCCCCTACTCCACGTTAACCTTATTTTGTTTTTTAACTATTCAAAAACCAACATTTTCCAAATTTTAACTGCAATTGTATTAGTAAGTACATATAAAATATCCCCCCATATAAGTCATCAAAATTTACCATGCACCCACTCTATTATGTATGCTTAGATGACCAATTTGAACATCCCCTCCCACTCATAAAAATGTAAATCTAGCTTCTTTGAATCGAAAATGTGCTAATTTTAGTAAAAATTAACCACCAATGTTTGCACAAATAGCACGGCGGATTTAATAAGACAAAAAAGGGAAACAATCATCCAGATTAGGCTAATTCTAATTAAAGATGATGCAAACTGCAAAAAGTTGTAGGAAAAACTTTTAAAGCCGATTTTTAAAATTTGAAAATTAGAAACTTTGTAAAAACTTCAAAATTAAAAAATATGTAGGTCCAATAAAAAATTGCATAAAACTCTTGAGCAAATATAGGTAAAGTTATAGTCTTTAGATTTACCTTTAGCTTTAACCCTTGCCTTAACCTTAGCGCAGCTTCATAATAATTTTAGAATTTCAAGTTTAATAAAAAGTTAGTCCTAGCATCGCTCCTGTCTATGCGTTAGCTTTGTAAACACCCAGTAAAGCCGAAAAATTCAAATATTTATTATAAAACTTTTAGGTCAAAGATTAAAATATTACAAAATAACAGTACTTTTTGATAAAAAAATTGTTAAAAAAAGTACCTTAGTTCAACAAGTTTTTCTTTTAAAATGCTGAACGTTTTTTGCAAAAAAGTAAACTTTTTAACTTCCAATTTTAAAAATAGCCATCAGTAAATAAATAATTTGCCTAACAAACACAAAAAAAATTCTTGAGTTTTGTCTTAACTTTTATTCAAAAAACAAAACAATTTGTTTAGAACCATAAACTTAGCTTTATTCCTAACTTTATAATGAATTTAAATTATAAAATTGTATTTTATCTTCCAAAATAAACAAAAACTTTTTATCTGTAATGCCTTAAAGCTAGGGTTAAAGCTAGTGTAAGAACTAGAGTTAAAGCTGAGACTAAAGCTAAGGCTAAAGCAAGGACAAAAGTTAGAGTTAATGCCAGTTCTAAGCCTGTAACTTACCATTAGGCTAAGTCAAAAGCTAAGACAAAAGCCAAGGATCAGGCCGAGACTCAGGCTAACCCTAAGACGAAGGTCAGAGTTATAACCATAAGTTAAACTTGGCCTACCTTTTCAAATATTAGTATTTTTACTGCTGCTGCTTTTCTCCCATGGCTCTAAAAATGTTTAACTACCCTCTCTTCCCCAAACCTGCCCAAAAACCACCCCTTCCAAACAGCTTATCATAGAAATTTCAAAACAATCAAAAATTTACAAAAACTAATCAGAAGCCTCGAAAGTTAAACAAAAGCACGTCTTTATCCAGATTAAGCGTTCCGATTATAATTTGAGCACATTGCCAGACCCAAAATTTTTCAGACAGGTGCTATTAAGCACGGTTTCGAATAAAACCAAAAACACACGTTTTTTACGTCCAAAGTAATGAAAACTTTACATTATTGGGGCAAAGAACAACAGATGAAGGTTTTCGTATTTTGTATATTGTGGCAGTGGGGTACTTAAATCACTATTTTTACTTGTTGAAGGGGGGGGGGGGGAGCGGGGAGGAAAGGGCGGTTCAAAAATGTTTGAAAGTTTAAAAAAAGTTTCACCCCACCCTTACCTTAAAAAATGAAATTTCTAACAGAACCCCCAGCCCTTTAGGTGACCACAGCCCTTCGATGACACCAATCTTGAAGAAAATTGGCTGAAAAATGAATGAGAAACGTAATTCCCGGAGGACATTTATTCCAAAGGTTTTTTCGCCGCTTCGAAAAGCAATTTGTGGCTCTTTAAAATCAGATGGAACGCCGCTCCTGGAGACAAGGATTCTGTCCGTTGGGCCAAATTAGAAAACAGTCCCTCAGCTCTTCAATTGTTAGACAAAAGAGATAAGGGCATGGTGAAGGTCGGGCGGAAAAACAAGCTTTTGAACTTTGTGGCGGGGGTTTAAGCTTTTTTTAAGTAGACATACAAAGAAGTTAAAAATCCGTATTTTAGCATCGTAAAATGAAGATATATACTAGGACTAAAAAATTTTTTGAAACAATCAAAATTTCAAACTTTTTTTAACTTTTAAAAAATTTTTTAAATTAAAAAATATATTTAAAAACTAAACTTTGCCATTTAAAATACAGTTGAAGAATTATTTAGCGTATTTTACCCTGCTCCTCAAAAAAAAAACAAAAAATTTCGTTTTACCATCGAATTTAATTTTTTAAAATTTTTACAATTTTCAGATCAAAAAATAAAGAAAATATTTAAAAATGCCATTCCCTAACCATATAACGACTAAGAAACAAAAATCTTGTCCTACCTTGAAACGGCCAGCACGCCTTGAACTCTCTGAACACCGTAAAACTCGACGAATCCGCCGGCTCTCTCCACTCGTTCGCGTTCTTCTGGCTGAAAACAAAAGAAACAAATTATTCGAAACAAACAGTGCCACAATTCAAGTGCCATTTAATCAAGGAAAAAACAACTGTCATTGTGAACTAAATGACATAATTATTTTTTTAAAAGTTTTAGTAAAAATAAAATTTTTAAAATTTTGTTTCAAAAATGTTAAACTTAACAAAAAATTATAATTACCTATAAAAAAGTTAACTAAGCGCCTGAGCTATACCCAAAGCTAGAGCTAGAACCACAAATAGATCCAAAGCTCGGGTTAGCGCTAGAGCAAAACTAAAGCTAGAGATAGGGCTACAATCAAAACCAGAGCTCAGGCTAGAGATAGGGCTAGAGCTAAAGCTAAGATTAGGCTAAGACCAGGGCCAGAGTTAAAACTAGGACTACGACTAGTGCTAAGGCTACAACAAGGACTAAGGCTAAGGCTAAAACTAAAGCTAAAGCTAAGGCTAAAGCTAAGGCTAAAGCTAAGGCTAAGGCTAAGGCTAAAACTAAGGCTAAAGCTAAGGCTAAGGCTAAGACTAAGCTAGGCTCAAACTAAGAATAAAACTAAGGCTCAGGCTAAAGCTAAGGCTAAAGCTATGGCTAGGGATAAGGCTAGGACTACAACATTGGCCACGGTTTTGGCTAGAACTTTGGCTAGGACTTGGATTAGAACTAAAGCTCAGAAACTGTTTTTGCTTTTTGACCATATCCTTAAAAATTTATTAACTACCCTCTTTTTTCCCCCAACCTCCCCAAAAACCACCCCTCCCAACACCCTCCATCATAACATTTTCAAAACCTAATTGAAGCGATTAACGCTGAGGTTGTGACCGCGAACGTCACTTCCTCGAATCCCATTTCAAACCACTCGAGAAGCTGAGTTATACCGCTAGGACAAATAATAAACATACAATCCTGTACGTATAAGTACGAGGAGTTTAGCACGAAAACATGTTCATATAATATGGCAGTGGAATGTTGTCAGTCAACAGGCATTACAAGGTCCAAAATAGTACAAACGGCATAGGATTAAGCACAAAATATTGCCAGTTGCTTTTGAGGGGTTAAAGAATATTGAAATGTCATTTTTAAAAGTTTTATTTTTTTAAATTTTTTAATAAAAATTTTCGAAACTTTTTAACCTAAAATGACCTAAAAAAACAAAAAATTAGAAACACAATAACGACCCCCCACTGCACGTCCAAAAATAATGTCATTGTTTGTATTTGCGGGTAATTTATGGCAAAAAGTCGACCGAAAAAGTGAAACAAATGCCAACAGGAAGTGTCAAGCTTTGGGCTTCCGCCGCCACAATCCCAGCGTATAATCGTCAAAGTAATTACAGTGACACACAACTGACATGATGCCTCTTCCTTATGGGTTCAGTCGGAACGGTTGGGTAAAATACGCCGTTTTAACCCAAACTTGGAACGGTGAAAAGGTCTGTTTGACTTGTAGCCCTTGTCATTGCTCTAGAGTCTCATAGCCTAACTTAGCCTGCCTTGCCATGCCATGCCTGTCTTTGCCTTGCCTTGTCTGGCCTTGCCTTGCCCTCAGACCTATCCTACGTTACCCGCCTGAGATTTTTTATTTTATAACCTTTATCTTTTTAAAATTTACAAATCTACAAACAACGTATTATACCATACCAAACAATATAAAAAAATCCGGCGCTACTCTAAAGAAATAACCCAGTATTACTAATGAAAGCACCCAATTTTTATCCTATTTAAGGCACCCAAAAGTATTCAAATTTTGCATAATCTTGCAATTTCATTTTGTTGTTTTTCCTTTTTTGAAAACGGTCATTCATATTTTATCGACTGCGTGAGACGGTCGGGTCAGCATGGAATCTGACCGTGGTGATCATGGATCCATCGACTACCTGACAACCTAGGCCAAGATCAACCACCTTCAAAGAAGTCATCTTCTATCGAGTTTATGAAGACTTTTACTATGCTATACAGATGGATAACAGGTAAGAATTTAGTATTTACTTGAAGAATACGTTTGATTTTACCATAGTATTAATGTTATCCTGTTATAGTAGCCCATTGTTTAGTTATAGTAGCCTACTATTTAGTTACAGTAGCCCATTTTTTAGTTACAGTAGCCAAAAGCCAACTAACTAGTTATAGTAGCCAACTATCTATTTATAGCGGCCAACTATCTAGTTACAGTAGCCCATTATTTAGTTACAGTAGCCAACAGCCAACTAACTAGTTATAGTAGCCAACTATCTATTTATAGCGGCCAACTGTCTAGTTACAGTAGCCCATTATTTAGTTACAGTAGCCAAAAGCCAACTAACTAGTTATAGTAGCCAACTATCTATTTACAGCGGCCAACTATCTAGTTACAGTAGCCAACCATCTAGTTACAGTAACCAACTATCTAGTTATAGTAGCCCATTTCTTAGTTACAGTAGCCCATTATTTAGTTACAGTAGCCAACCATCTAGTTATAGTTGCCAACTATCTAGTTACAGTAGCCGTGCACCTTATTATATTTTTTTCAGTTTTCGCTACAACAATCGCCATTCACGAATTGGACACTTCTACACCGCTCTTCAAAACCGCCACGTTTCATAATGATAAAATTTGAATACAGATTGCTGGGTGCTTTAAACCATTAGTGGGTGCCTTTATTATGTTGGGTGCTTTCTCTAGTATGGCCCCAAAAATCCTTACATTATCAGCCTTGTGGTCAGTAGACAATACCACGCAGTTCCCGTCAATGTCACAACCAACAGCTCTCGAGTCGCCAACGTTGATTATGGTCAAGAATCTGTTTTGATGAATGTATGCTGATAACAATGTTGATCCTAAAAAAAATTTTAGTTTAAAAAAATTTTTACAAATATTTTTAAAAAATTAAAAAACTAAGTTAAAAACCTTAAAATGAAGACCCAACTTTTAACAAAATTTAAGAGCAATTAGTTAACAATTCCATTAGATAACCATTTTTTGATTTAAAGAAGACCAACACCGTTCGATCAATTGGCACTGACAAATTGGCCCCAAATGATTGACAACGAAAAGAGACGTCAAAACATTTGGAACAGTCGATTAAAGGTTAAACATTACTAGTTACTATGTTATAGTACGTGTAACAGCATTGTAAAAGCCTACTTAAAGAACTAAAAGCAAAATGTTGAAGTTAGAAAAGTAGATAAAATAGGGTTGATAAAGGAAACGACACAGTAAAAAGAAAGTTTAAAAACCTCAAGAAAAGAAGACCTTGTTAACTTTGATGAATATTTTCTCATTGATAAAACACAAAAACCTAGTAAAACTTGAGCTTAAATTAAAGCTGCTATTCAGTATTATCCTACTATAAACGCTTCACTAAATTAAAAGATCTTCTAAGCCCTTGAAATCAATTTAATCTTCTTCAAGATACCTTCTTCAAAAAAGTGGTTTTGAACCACGTTTCGAGCTACATCTTTTGAAACAGTACATAATTCTAATCATCTTTAAACTTTTTTAAAATCAGCATGAAAACACAATTATAATGATACCAAAAACGTGTATTTATGAAAATTGATTTTCGAGATCGAAAAAGAAACATTCAGATATTGTAGTAGACCATCAAAAAATATTTTTAAAACTATTGGACTTACCAGTATAATTGACAGTTTTCATTTTCTTTTTCATGAGCTCCTCGTCCAGTTTGGTTGTGATTTCTTTGATCACTTGTCCCGTGCTCAGACAATCCAATTGTTCCACGTCCAAACGTTCTTCTTCCTCTGCGATCGCTGCCACCACTGTGTTGTTGAACTTTCGTTCCAGGAACTCGGAAACGTACTGAAACATGGTTATCTTGATTTTAGATAAGAAAAACTACAAATTTATTTTAAAAAATTAAAAAATAATAAACAAAGTTGGCTTTAGCCTTTCAATATTTTAAGAAATTTTTGACATTTCGTGTTTTACTATTATGTTGTTCAGGTAATTATGTGCCGCTTAACCGAAAATTTGCTTTGAGAAGAGCACAAAATTATTTAAACAAACTAATATAAGACTTACAGCTCCACCATGACCATCAAACACAGTAAACATAGTTCGGTTCTTCAGCGAATCATGAAGATAGCCCATTCTGTCTTCCATCGTCTTTCTTTCTCCTTGTGTGGCGAAGAAATTAAAGTTCCAGTGAGAGTATACCCAGTTTTCTAAAATTAGAAAATTTTAAAATTCAAAAAATTTTAAAAAAATTTCAAAAAAATTTAAAAGTGGCTAGAACATTATCTCCGTATTTTACCTTATCTTTGATTAGTTACAACTCACAAAAAAAAAGTAAAAGATCGACAATACTGTTATACGTTACATAGTACTATCAAGTACTTTGAACTAAAATAAAATAAAAACTTACTATCACTCTCAGGCACCTTCTTCAAGCTCAAATATTGAATGTTTGGTACTGATGGTGCTGATGACAAAGACGACATCATGTCATTCTTCTTCAAATGTTTGGCTGATAACAGTGGTTGATAATGGCAATTTAACAGCCAATTGATGTAGCGATGCATGGAATAGGTGAAGCACAAAAACGAACAAAAATAGTTTAGTACTGAGATTAAGGCTGAAATTGTTTTGTAATTTTTTTAAAAATTATTGTAAAATACGCCCTCTATAATTTTAGGTTTATAATGTGTGAAAATTAGCTATGAGTCGTGGCTTATTACTTTTTGACCAATCTCATAGCTCAATACTTTTTGAATAAAATGGTAGCTCATTACTTTTTGAACAACTAAATCTTTAAAAAAACTTTTAAAAAACCAATTTTATTGTGTCTCATAACTTACAATAGTAGACTTCGGGATGCGTTATGCCAATGTCGTTTAGATCACCGAAGAAATCAGTGTAGCTTTCCGCCAACATTGGTATCATTTCACAATTTTCTAAAAAAACTTTTTTAAATTAAAATTACAGATTTGAAATAAAATTAAATTCACGATAAAACATTCTTAGTTCTAGCCCCAGCTTTAGCCTAGAGCCCTAGCCCAGAGCTCTAGCCCAGAGCTATAGCCCAGAGCCCTAGCCCAGAGCCATATCCCTGAGCTCTAGCCCAGAACCCTAACCCAGAGCCCTAGTCCAGGGCCCTAACCCTGTTCTAGTCTGACGCAAATTCAACCTAATGCTGGTCTTAATATGAAAACATATCAATAAAACCAAATAGTCATATGCCCTCAAGTATATCACGGTAAATTAATTGTCGTACAATTTGGCGTAACAGATGTGCTTTGATTTCACGCTATAAAGTGAATCAAAGATAAAGACAGGTGAAAGTTGTCTTTCATAAATTTAAAAAGTTTAACGACTATGAAAGTAGAGGTATTAAAGATCAAAAGTGAGTAGAAAAATAAGTAAAAAGTTATAAAATGCTATACTATTCATCATAACAAGTATTACATATATATTACCTATTAGGTTGTTCAAATAATTCTGTGTCCTCAAAAAGTAAATTTACAAGGTTAGAAGGCACACAATGAATTGAACAACCTCACTAAAAAGCTTTAAAAGACCAGCTCACTTATCGGTTTTTAGTAAACTTCAAAAAAAAGCAAGTTCAAGTAGTATAATATTAGTTTAACGACTTGTGAGTACCTGTTACCGTCCTTACAAATCATAACTTTCATTGTGGTTAGACGTAAACATCTTTAACTGACTGGTAGTACCCAAAATATAGTCTACTTCAAAAATAATACTTTAGGTTTGACTCATCTAACAATAACACCTTGGATGTCATAAACAATATCACATAACTTTCAAAATCATTGCATTTTTTATTTGAAATTTTAAAAAAATTGAAATCATCACAATTAACTACAGTAATATTCTTAAAAAACTACCCAAAAGTATTTTTACTCATCATAAAGAATTTATTAAAACAAGCTAAAACAACTTAACTATCTCAAAAATACCGAGAATGCTCCGAAAAAATGCCCTTAGGTTATGAGGAAGTGGAATGTCGAAAAATTTGACTGATTTCGAAATGTTCTCGAGGAGAAATCACGTTTCCTAACAAAACTGTGGGACGGAACGGCGTGTACGGAACACCTGACGCAACGAAGTAGTTCAGTGCCGCCTACAACTTGTAGATATCAAACATCATATTTTTATGATAAAATAAATTCTAGGAGTAAAGTGCAGTACAACTCTTGTATAACGAATCGCTAGGAAATTTTAAATTTTTTCGTTATGAAGGGGTTTTACAGAAGTTTTAAATTTACTGTGTAGTACAAAAGGATATATGTTGTAGTAGATGAGGAATTAAAAGTTGTTCGTTATAAAAAGTGCATTACTAAAGAAGGTCAAGTTTAGGCTTTATATGCATACAATAACTTTACTACATAATATCGTAATTAAAAAGTAAAATACAAAAATGAAAAAGTACAGTAGTCTAACAGTACGCATAATATAGCAAGAACAAGGAAATATACCCATTATCGCTTCCTCACACGTCTTGTTGTTTACATTCTGAAGTGGTTGTTTTTACCAATCTCAAATTTAGGCCAATCTTATTTGTGACGGATCGATTTCCTCCTACACTATCATTGATCTTAACGTTCAAAACGTAAAAACATTATGTATTTTAACAAACATTTTGTCAAAAAAACTAAAATTATAATAAAAAAGTACTGTAACTTTAGTCATTATAGAGAAAAAAAATAGTAATAGAGCATACAGCCAATAGGCATGAGAAACAGGCCGGGACCAATTTTCAGGCCCGGCCCGATCGAAATTTGCTCAGATCCGGCCCGATGGTAGGCTCGACCTGGCCTAAAAATTTTTTATACGTGGAAACGAGCCAGACCCGGCTCCTTTTCAGGCCTAATGTGAGGCCCGGCCCGATTGAAATTTTGCTCAGACCCGGCCCGGACCGATGGTAGACCCGAGCCGGCCAAAAAATTTTTTATACGTGGAAACGGGCCAGACCCGGCTCATTTTTCAGGCCTAATGTGAGGCCCGGCCAGATCGAAATTTTGGTCAGACCCGGCCCGTTTCTCATGTCTAACAGCCAAACCTTTTTAGTATTCCACTCTTAAATCAACAGTAAAGCTACAGTTGTAATTACATTATTAATGAGTTCAAAAGAGGAGGTGAAAACGTTACTATAAAATAAGTTACAGTAGGCTTGAAGTATTAAGTACCGACATAAAAAAACCCACCATACTTTTCCTGTAATTTCATGTAAAAAACGGCGGGTGTTTTATGTCAGCACCTAGTAAACAAAACTCAGAATGGTTTAAATAGAGCTAGCTGATATTCGCATAAAATTTTTTTTTCAATTTTTAAAATTTAAAAACATATTTTAAAACATTTAAAATTGCAACCCAACCCTCCCTATACCCATTCCATCCTTATCACTATATCTCCTCCCCCTAAGTTTCAACGTTCCTAAACTACGCCATTTAACTGCAAACACTGTGCCAATCCGTGCAATAACCGTCAATCAGGCCACAATAATTAAGTCCGAGATCAAAATGATCTTTTTCCCGAAACGTACCTCGTGTTCACGGTTCAATAACATCGAAATAGTATTTGGGTTGAGGAAGGAATGGCAGAGATTGGGAACGTCGAAAACGAGCCGTTCAATCTTGGCCGGCTTCAAAACAAAAGGAGCCAACACGTGTTGCCAGGTGGTGATTAACCTTGTATAAACACGTTTTTCATAGCGATTCCGGAGAATTATAGTCACCAATTTCTTGGGTTTAATGACTATTACTTTCTTCACATCTTGTTGCTATAAAATGACAGTATTTAGAGTATTATATTATACTATGTAATTTATCGTGAATACATATAAAATTTAAAAGCTCGCAAGCTTAACCATATCCTATAGTGCCCGTACTCTATCCCACCTTCCCTAACAATAAGAACAAACAAAAAACACCAAAACGTTTATAAAAAGCAGTTTATTCGCTGAGATTCTTGTCTTTGACCATTGGATCGTCAATGTCGTTTGTGTCGTCGTCGTCCTGAATCAGTCGTTCTTCGCTTCGTTGTGTGTTCTCTTCTTGTATCTCCGCGACAGGATTGATAATGTCACTGTCGTCGTCGTCGGCCGTGTTAAAGTTCTTCGTTACTGTCGCATTTGACGGAGACGCTTTTGTAGAATGAGATGATTTGGACGACCTTTGAGTTTTATCTAGTGTTAGACCTGAAAATAGGTTTTTGGTTATCAACTATAGTAATGTACTGTAATTTACTGTACTGTAATGCAATGTACTGTACAGTACAGTACTGTACTGTACTGTACTGTACTGTACTTACTTTTACCCCTAGCTTGTTTTACACATATCAAGTAACTCGACCGCTTCTGGCTATCGAACCGAGCCGATTTTTCAAACCGGTCCGTTTTGATTTTTTTTCTCGACCCAAGCCAACCTGATTGCCAGGTCTAGCTCCAAAACCTACCCATCTTTACAGTTCCAAATTTTAGGTACTCCGACCTCTACCAATCTTTATACTTCAAACCTACTTTTACTTTTCTTGGAAGATTCATTCCTCTGCTTCTTCTTCGACTTCTTGGTCCCACTCTTCTTCTTCGAACTTTCTGCTGACATCGACTTCTCGGATCTTGACTTTTCCTTCTTCGAACTCTTTTTACTCTTTTTGGAACTGGGCTTCTTCTCGGACATTGGTTTATTATCGTCTGGATTGGTGGAGTTTGTGGTGGAACTGCCAGTTGGAGCACTTTGTACTACGGGTTTTTGGCGTACCTTTTTGCGTTTTTTCTTCTTCGGTACGTTGCTGTTCTTTTGTGGAGAAACTGGCGATATTGAGGGCTCGGATGTAGGCTGAAATTTGCATAACAATATCAGTTCTGGAGAAATAAAATTGACGTTTCAAACCGTATTTAAAAAAACTAAGAAAAGTTTTACCTACGAACAAAACTGGTCATTTCCTATAATTTTTACAATGTTATCCTCGCCAACCTCAGCCAACCCGCCCAAGAAAAACTATAACAACACCTACTTTTCTTACCTTTTTGCCACCACTGCCACAATTGATTACTCCAAAATATCCAATCGAAAAGCCCACGGTGACAATGACGATGATGCCTTCAGGTAGTGAGTAAAATATCATACCAACTATGTGTAAAACGTTCCGCACCAATGCCACTTGATTTTGGAGCAAAATTAGGTAGAATTATAAGAACGGCCGACCTCTTTATTCTATACAAATAACCAAAAATGAAGTTTTTGGGTGAAAACGACAAAATATCTTGAAAAGTTCAAGTAATTGAAAGCTTTTAAAAATTTCAAAAAATTTTGAGAAAACATTGTAAAAATTCAAAAGCAATCTGTTTACATTTTTCATTTATTAAGTTTTTTCAAATAATTCTGTGCTTACTAACCCCGAAAATTTGCTTTGAAAGCGGGCACAGAATTACTTAAACAACCTAAAAAAGCCTATTAAAAATCATCTGAAAACCCCTAAAACAATGCCAAAAACCATTTTGAGATTAGTAAGTTTATCACAAATCGTGTTATTAAGTAACGAAATTCATTGATTTAGGTTCAAAATTAAGTACGAACTAGTTGTAATACCACAAAAACACATTCACAATAATACAGATAGAAGTTTGGAAAGAAAGTGTGTCGAAACATGCTTAAATTACAGTGAAACAATCATGGCTTACTATAAGACAAGAATATTTTACTGTAAAACATCGATACCTTACTGTAAGACATGCTTGCTACTGTAAAACATTCATATCTTACTTTAAAAGACGCATACCTAGCTTACAACGTTAAAAATAATGATAACTTGATTACAATTTGTTTTCAAGGGCGAAATGATCAGTTACAGCACTGATAAAGCAAAATTCCTATAGTACTATTCAGTAAATTAGAAAATTTACAGTACTTTTAAAATCACATACTAAAACAAGTTGTAAGCAACAAAGGATAGGAATGGCTACAAAAACTGATAAAGTGCTATAGACAGTTCTACAAAATAGTAAAATACCTTTATACAATCTGAATAGAAATCGAAGACTTACTGTTTACAATCGTAGTTATGGCAAATATAGCTAAAATGTTTTAGAAATCGTTTAAAACTTAAAACTTAAAAAATTTAAATAAATTTTAAAAAATTTAAAAATGAAAACATAGAATAATCAAACTTCTTGTTACTGATATTTCGTGAGAATATCTGTAATGCCACAGTTAATACAGCCCAATATCTGCCATACCTTTAGCTAAACCAACTAATGCATCAAAAGTTTCAAAACTAATTACACAGTAGTCAGCCAACTTTAAACTGAAACTCAAATTATGCTTAAAACATTTTAGCAGATGCTTTAACACTCGGTAAAGACTTGTAGCGTATTTTACAATGCATCCCAATGAGAAAGACATATTAACGTGCCAAACCTAACAATTGCACTGTTTGTTTTCTCCTTGAGGCGTGTTTCCATTCCGAGCAGTTAGTTGTTGCTTAGGCTGAACTCCAGTGTCGGCTTGGTTTAGATCCAGGCTGAAATTTTATTTTATAAAAAAGACTTTCGAAGCGGATATATAATTTATTCGGCTTGAAAGATGTTTTTCTAGTCTTAAGCCTCGTAAAAAATCTAAAATACAAATCAAAATTCCAATAAAAAATCAAAAAATTAAACTATAGAAATGTAAACTAATTTTTTTGCCCATTTACTTAACCATAAAATCCAAAAATCATTAAAATCTTCAAAAGGTTACTCTGGATTGAACACAAGGCAGGGCCACTGAAATACCCTGTACCGGGCAAGTATATTCAGAAAGGAAGGAAAATAAAGAAAACCGTCAATGCCCTGTCCGATGTTCAAACCTGCTTGCCTCCCTCGTTAAAAGTTTAAAACATTTTTTAGTCCGAAAACAGCATAACTTTTTGATCTTCTCGTACAGACCAGCTTTCATCAAATCATTAATATTATCGCTATGTCACCTAAATTTTCAATCAAATAAACAAAATTACTTACCTTCCGTCTTGAATGTTTTGGAAGATTCTCTTGGCCGTTTCTAAGAATGCGTCTTCAACGTTTTCTCCTCTGAAACATAAAAATAATAAAAACGTAAACACAAATTAAGCAATACTTTCTAATCCATCCTCATGTACACGCACATTTCAACGTATTTTACCTACATTATATAAAATCTTTATAGACAATACTAACAAGGAAAGTGTCAAAAGGTGTACCTAACGCCCAGACATGTGATACAGCTCAAAAAAATTCTGTGATCGTCCTGATTGAGAATCCGTTTTCAAAAATTGCTAAATTTTTGTTTCGACCGAGTTATGGTCGTTTAAAGTTTGCACTGTTTTCCTATAAATTTCTCGAAACGGTCATGAAGAGAAACGAACGAAAAGAGAAGCGTGATCAGGTGGCCGAATGGATAAAGCGTTATCCTTCGGTGACGCTGCCGCAGGTTCGAATCTCACTGCGTGCAAACTCTTTTTTACTTTTTGTCTGATTATAAAAAGTGCTCCAAAAGCACCACTAAAGTTACACTATAGCTTAATTATTCTAAAAAAGTTTTGTTTTTGAAAATATTTTCAAAAAATATAAGTTATACACATATTCCAAGTGATAACCTATGTATAGTCATATAATAAATCAAAAAATAATTTTTATTTTTAAAAAGTACTAAAATACCTTTGATTTAAATAAGTAAAATATCTTCAAAAATTTTTAAATTATTACTTTGTGTTTTTAGAACATAAAACATTATTATGCAATTTATTGACAAATAACGTTAAAAAATCTAGTACCCTAAAATTATAAAAGTTTATTGTGACCTTAGTGGTGCTTTTGGAGCACTTTTTATAATCTGATAAAAAGCAAAAAGAGTTCGCACGCAGTGAGATTCGAACCTGCGGCAGCGTCACCGAAGGATAACGCTTTATCCATTCGGCCACCTGATCACGCTTCTCTTTTCGTTCGTTTCTCTTCATGGCCGTTTTGAAAAATTTATAGGAAAACAGTGCAAACTTTAAACGACCATAACTCGGTCGAAACAAAAATTTAGCAACTTTTGAAAACGGATTCTTAATCAGGACGATCACAGAATTTTTTTGAGCTGTATCACATGTCTGGGCGTTAGGTACACCTATTGACACTTTCCTTGTAAAACATGATCAACATTACATTTTAAGTGTTTTACAACAAAACTCTTCTCAAAAATTAATATTAAAAGAAAAATAAGAATAGAAACTATTGACTTATAATATACTACTGTAACTGAATTCAAGTTTTCTTACGTTTTAGCCGAGCACTCCATGAACAATAACCCATTTTCATCAGCAAATGCTTTCGCTTCTTCGTATGTTACATCTCGTTGGGCGTCCATATCGGATTTGTTTCCAATTAAAAAGATAACCGTATTTGGATTTGTCAAGTTTTTAGCATCAGCTAGCCACGAACTTAAGTGATTGTACGTCGATCGCCTTGTCACATCGTACACCATGAGAGCACCAGCTGCTCCTCGGTAATACGAACGGGTTACTGCGCGGAATCTAAAAGATAAAAGTAGGAATACCCTTTTTAAAATGAACAATTCAATACATTTTAGCTAAAAGCTACTATAATATCTAAATTATTGTTTTATTCATCGAAAATTAGCTTTTCCTTTACATATCTCGCAGATAAAACACTACTTTTACCCACACTTCTCTACTATACTATATTATCATCTACTTCCCCATACCAACACCAATATTACCTTTCCTGTCCAGCAGTATCCCAGATCTGAAGTTTAATCTTCTGACCATTAACTTCGATTATTTTCGTACCAAATTCAACTCCAATCGTATGTGGACAATCAGCCATAACTAAATTTACAATCAGCTAAAAATAAAAACAAACTTACACTTCTTTTCCGTGAACTGATGTAACAAACACGACTTCCCTACTCCCATGTCACCAATTATAATGTACTTGAAGATGTATGCATAGTTGTATGGTTGATTAGCCATTATTATGTGTAATGTACAAAATGTAGAGATTCAAATAAAAGTGCACAATTGATAACGTAGAGTTTACTACCAAATTTCTGGAATTATACTATGGTGTTTTAAGTTTTTAGTTATAATATAACTTTTGAAATTTAAAAACCGCGAGAGAAATAAAAAGTAAAATGTATTACCAGAAGCTTATAAAGCCATGAGTAATATAACATTTCATCCTTTTTCATTCAAAACCAAAAAAATATTTTTAAAGAGCTATCTATACCTAACCATGTGATTTATTTCAAAACCGAATTACTCAAAAAATTAAACAAAAAATATTAAAATTAAACTTTATAAAAATGTAGTACAATATTATACATACTATAACATACTTTTTTATAGAAACAACACAAAAATATTAAATTCACAATGTTCCTTCAAAAAATAACAAAATTAACCCAAAAACCATAAAAATCCGAAATCAATACCCAAAAAAGCATCTTATCTTACGTTTTATTACCTAAAAACAACACATATCATAAGAAATCTAACGTAAAACCTTTAAAAACATTCAAAATGTTACCTAAAAGACGATTATAAGCAAAAAGACTATTTTTAACAACATCAATCATCAAAAATTGTTTTCAAAGAGGATTTTTAGCAAAATAGCGGCCGAAACTACTCGTTTTCTGGATTTTCTCTTTTACCGCCTCAATTGCCTTAAGGGCTCAAGACGTATAATAGCCAAAATAAGCCCAAAATTAATATAAAACTAGCTAACTTTTAAAGAATAAGGATCATAAGATATGTAAAAAATAATTTCTATGCAATTTTAGATAACATTTTACACAATTTTGTACAAATTTTAACGTCATCTTTAAATATTAGCTAATTTCGATACCTAAACCTGGAAATAGCCTTCCACAAAAAATTCAAGTTCAAAATATCAAATCATATGATTCAAAGCACCACAATCCGACAAAAAACAAGCTCTTCCCGTTTGTAAACCATAAGGCATGCAAAGAATATTCATCACTATATTCATCATGCTTTATATCGTAAATTTAATAAAATTGAACCTTTATAAACAGCAAGCCATGAAAATAATCAAAATATTAAAATAAGATGTCTACAGAGCTTTAAAGATTAATTTATACAACAAGAAAAAACTTTAAAATCCAATTAAAATTGATTTTTCTTCATTTTAAACCAGCTATACCTACAAAAACCATTTTTTACAAAACACCAACCTAATAAAAATCCCAAAAGCAAGTAAAACCCGCTACAAGACCCCTAACTTCTCCATTACCAGTCAAAGGTCAAAGAAAATCCATTTTTACTCCAAGTGGAATGTTTTTCCGTCTTGGCGGCCCGCGTCCTCACTTCGCCGCGAATTCAAATCACAATTCCTGACGTTCAAGGTCTTTCCCGTCAAAACCGCGTAGTTTTTGGCGTTCCGCAAAAATGTCGCGACTGATTTTTTTGCGGTGAAACTGGGGCAAGATCGTGAAGAAGATTCGCGACGACCTGGTCTAGTTTTACGCTTTCGTAGCCGGCTACAACGTTGACGGTGTAATTTTCAGTGATAAAAGCGCAAGATTGTGAGAAGGTTTTTTGGTATTTTTAGGTTATTTGGGGTTTTGGATAGGGGTATTTGGTGGAAATGGATGGTAACAGATGTAAAATTGCTTTGAGTTATATTATTTGGCAAGGTATATGTTTTGCAGTTTTAAATTTGAAGTTTATTGACATTGTTTTAGCTCAAATGCGACGGATTTGGTTTTTAAAAGAATTGGTGATCTTAATGTAGAAATAAATGGTCTAAATTGAGTTTTAAAAATGTAGGATTTTGTGGGTAATATATTTTTAAAAAGTGCTTTGTTGTAGTTGAAAATATTTGTTTTTAAATTTAATTTTTTTAATATTATTTTAGGTAAAACTGGCATTCCAGATTTTATTCGTTTTTCTTTGCATAGAACGTAAAATTATATATTGTTTTGTTGTTTATGATACATCTTGATATTTATGCGATCACATGGGGCATGCTTGCGAAATTTATGGTTTCTCGATTTATATTTGTGTTGTTTACAATATAAACTACCCAATGAGATTTTGATCTATTTTTTTAGGTATAAATCTGTTTAATTCAAAGTTTTTGAATGCGACTTTAAAAATGATCTTATCAGTATAAAAACATATGATATGCACTGAAAATATCAATTTATTATACAAAAATTAAAGTTCATTCACTGTATATTAATGTAGTCATTTTGTTAATCTTTTTGTTTACAAGGTGAAAAGAGGAATTAATAAAATGACTGTTTCATAACCGCAGGGTTTTAAAATCTTGTTTGAACAGACAATGCGTTCCAATCGCAGCTCTTTTTTTGGAGATTCATGGGTTTCTATTGATTGACACGTGTCTTCAGCCTCAGGGCTTGATTGTCGTTTTTAATAATAGGAACGGGAAGGGGAACGCTTACTTTAAGGTTTGCAAATGGGAAGTAATGTGTTAACGTATAGGGGTCATTAATTCGACTATTTATCTTATTGTTCCTTTTTTATATTCAAAATATTTTTTTTTCGTTTTTCATTTCTTTGTGGCTCTTGGAGATTTGTTGACTATAGATATGTTTTGAAAAACTTATTTAATGAAGGTAATACAGCTTTTTATATTTTAATGCAATTTTTTGAATTTAATTTATTTAAGATTGATTTCATGAATTTTGTATTATACGGTAAGGTTACTGTATTTTTTAATAACACCAAAGTTACGTACGGATAATCTATCCCTCCTGATCTAACCAAAGAAAGCGTCTTTATTACTTATTTTGATTTTATACATAGCTTTTTGTCACATATCGCGATAAATCAACATCAATATCTCGATTGGAATAACGCGTAAATAATTTTCCATCTTAATCATATATAATATTAAATTTTGCTTTTTTAGTTCTATTCAAATAAGGGAATTTCCTGATCATCATATAGCACAATGGCCCCAAAACAAAGAATGAACGTTGCTAACAACGCCTTCAGCAAGAACGTCACTACCAGAGGAAACATTCCAAAGAGTTTGGTAAGGTTTGCTTTTGTGTTGGGATTTTTAGGTAGTTTTTGGTAAATAGAAAGGATATATCTGCTTTTTGAAGTAGGTATATTTTTTAAAAAACTTGTTTTGTCTAGAATATGTTGAGTTACTGAGCAAGGTCTTCTTGTTTTGTCTATTTTTGAATATCAAAGAAATTTTCTGTTTAACTTTTTAAAAGGATTGTTGAAGCATCAAAAGAAGTAATGTTTTGTAAATTTTATGTTGGTAAGTTGATCTTTAAAAAATTTATGGCACATTTGAATAGTTTTGGTCTGATCATCTCCATTAATGAATCTTAAGTCTGTTTTTAAAATATTTTTTAACGATTTTTTATTTTTTACAAGTTTTATCATTTTAGAAATCCCAAACTGACAAGAGCAACACCACCCAATGGCTGGTCGCCCTACTAGTGTTCGTGGTTTGTGGTTCAGCTGTATTTGAGATCATCCGAGCCGTCAAGTCGGGATTCTAATTTACATTAAAAGCTAGCGTCAGCTAGCCAGAAATGTATATAAATTATTTTTCGTAACTTATATACATACAGTAGATATGACACTATGAATTGTGATTACGGTATATTCTTTACTGTATTTTGATAACAACCCCTATTTTGCATGTATTTATGTTAAGAAACCCTGAATAAACGGATAAGTTAACATATATGAGATTTTCACAGTGTTATTTACATAGAAAATGAAAAAAAAATTTTTTAATTTGCATAAATTCAACAGAAATTTCTAAAATTTGAATAAAAACCACTTTTCTTACGTGTAACAAAAGCAAATCGACTTTTCAAACTTTTTTTGTTACTTCAAAACGTACTGGTAGTACCAACAACGTCTCATGGCTTCGTTCGTACCAAATCCGGCTGGTGATTACTACAAACCGTCACATTACAGTGAACCAAGCGAAAAAGGACAGCAATTTTTGAATGTCTTGGGCGCTTTCGAGAACAATGTCAATAGCATCTCTCGGAAACTTGTAAGTGTGATACCTTGTGATGTGTTATAATAGTGGCTTTATCATGTTTTTGATGATAATTCTCTGCCAGATGGACCTATTTTTTATACAAAAATTTTCAAAGTGTATGCAAGGCTTTTAACATGGTCGTGGTAATGTTACTGTAGTTTTTGAATTTATCTAAAACTTTAATGTTTGTTCTGACAGTGTTATAGTCAAATAGTTAACTCTTAATGTCGCCAATTTTCCAAACCTTACCTATCGTTTCAAAAAGGTTATGATTAAAACAAAATTGTTTTTAACTTTCACATTGACTGTAGCCGTGCTGTATTTTTTTTCACGTTTTCACGCTACATAACCTAATAATAGCGATTGTAATTGTGTCGCTTAAAGTCATTGTAAATTTTTTAAACTATGAAACGACGGATACGTTTTTTTTTCTCGTCGCTGACCAGTTTCTGGTGCGCATTTTGTTTGCTTTTGAGGTCAGCGAAGAGCAGGAAGTGCACATTACACTGAATGGTCTAGCTGTGTTTTCGAACTACTTCTGGCTCTTGAACCATAATACAACACTATTTTGTTTTGGGAGTCAAAAGTGTAAAATTTTTCGTAACTATTGTTCAAAATTGAGGATTTTGATCAAAAAATGGTCGTAAAACCAAGATTTTTAAAGAAAAAATTTTAAATTTCTTTTTTTAGAACAGTCCATTAAATCAAATATTTTGAAAAATTTAAATCCTTGAGCTCTTTGATAATTTGAGCCTTAAAAGGGAATCATTATCAGTACTTTATCAAGCGTTACAACTTTTTTGATTAGAAAATACATTTTGTACCTATGTTAATATAAAAATTAATAGCGTTTGCAGTTTGACCAGTAAATAAAAATATGGTCTTGTTTTTTATAAAGAAATATCCTATTCAGATCTTGACTACCTTTTCGTCTATTGAAACCATTCGAAGACGTTGCTTTCTTATGTAAACGTTGGTTAACGTCTACTATAATATTGATTGATCTAACAGAGTCTTCAGTTTTTTTAAGTACAAAAGCTTCATTTTAGTACTTCCGTGTTTTTTTTTAATCTTGTAATCTATATTCCTAACGTACTGAACGATCACTTTTTTTTACAAGGACATCTTTCATCGTATAAAACGACTATTTTATTTGCAACACTTAGGGCGCAGCTTCTCGGGGAACGGGGACGCGTGTTCGGCTTCAGGTTCTGTGCCTTCAACAACGTTTTTAGCCCGTTTTCTACGTGATTATGCGATTGTTTTGATAATATAATCATCTCATTACAATCATCGAATATTTTTGTTGTTTAATTTCTTCTCATACATTAAATTTGGCCTTTATAACATAAAATATTGCTTTATACTGGTTAGGAAGGTTGTTTTGATGTAAATAATGGTGTTTTTGGAAGAGAAAAAGATACTTTATCTTATGATTGTGATTTGTTTTTTTAAATTTTAGGTGTTTTGATTTGTAAAATAATGTTTTTTGGTTTGTTTTAGCCATTGGCTTCAATTAAAAACAAATATCTTTCGATGAAATGCACGTCTATTGTCCAAAAAACCATGTTTCTATACGTTTTTTTGTTTTTTGCATGAAGGGTTTAATCTTTTTCTCTAATGTATTATTCTGTGTGGCGACCCAGTAATTTTTCTCGCTATTTTGACTCGAGAATATGTTATAGTAGGCTAATATATTATTTACAGGGCAGTACTATGGCTTCCTACGGACAGCCACAAAATCAATGGCTGGGATTCGCCGAAGGATACGCTGATGATGTGAGTTTAAACTACTTTTTGTGAATTGTTTTTTAGGTATTACGCAGAGATGAAGCAAAGGGGCATGGGTAAGAGGGTGTATTCGGAAATTGGGTTACTTTTGAGGTTCAAGCTGGGAAATTGGGCTGTTCGTGGATGGAATAGAAAGATTAGATGTTAAGGATGATTTTTGTTTATATTTTTGGAATGTAAAGCTAGGGTAGACTTTCTAGTTTTAGTTTAAAATGGCGTAGGCTATGGAATGATGATTGCATAGAGAACATTGTATAGTTCATAGGTTTTGGAAGAAAATTTTGACTGTATTTTTCTAAGACAGTTAGAGACTACTCTGGAGATTCTTTTTTTAGTTTGAAGCTTTTGATTAAATTCATTTTTGCAGTTACTTCGCCACACAAAGCACTACCTTCCTCATATTGCTCGTTTGTGTTTGGTCTCGACGTTTATCGAAGATGGCTTCCGTATGTGGGCACAATGGGAGGATCAGCGACAGTTTATGCAAGAATCGTGGCATTGCGGATGGTTCTTGGCCACGCTGTTTGTTTTGTTCAACTTCTTTGGCCAGTTCATTCCAGTCGGCATGGTTATGTTGAGAAAGCGGATTGGAATTGCTGTTGCTTTGTTGGGAACTGTGGTCGTGCTACAGACTGTCGCTTACCACATTTTGTGGGATTTGAAGTTTTTGGCCAGGTAAGCAGGGGTGTATTGGTTTAGTTTAGCTTGGTATATTGTTTTAGTTAATTAAACGTGATATTATTTTTTTAAAGCTGACTAACAAAAATATTTTTCAGAAACATTGCCGTAGGTGGTGCCTTGATCCTTTTGGTTGCCGAAACTTTTGAAGAACAAAAGTCGTTGTTCGCTGGAGTACCTCAAATCGGCGATAACAACAAGCCAAAGTCGTGGATGATGTTTGTTGGCCGTGTTTCGCTTGTCTTCATGTTCTTGTCGCTTCTTCATTTTGAATACTCTATTGTCCGAAACGTGAGTATTTCATTTTTTATTGAAAATAATGTACTGCGGTAAGTTGAATGGGTACCTCCTCTCTAGAAAAAACGTTGACAAAAAAAATTTAAATAAAATATTTCATTTTTAGATTGAGCTCGTCGTAGGCATTGTCTTGATGACCTTGACCACCATCGGCTACAAAACTAAGCTCTCAGCTATCGTCCTGGTCATCTGGCTCTTCTGTTTGAACTTGTGGCTTAACGCCTGGTGGAATGTACCCTCGGACAGATTCTTCCGCGACTTCATGAAGTACGACTTCTTCCAAACCATGAGCGTCATTGGAGGCTTGCTGTTGGTCATTTATTACGGTCCCGGAGGCGTTTCAGTCGATGATTACAAGAAGCGCTGGTAGATGGCCGAATTCAATTACTCGGCTTCTAATAAAACTTGTTATTAGTGTTTATTACTTTGGGTTTTACATTGTAATTTGGTCTTCTTGAAGGATATTGTTTTTATTTTTTGGCTTTTTAGGAAAATCTTGCTTTTTAAAAAAGGTTTTTTTTTGGCTGTATGACATATTTTTCAGTTTGAAAGAACATTTTTCTTTGTTAGAAGTGATTTCTATGTTATAATGATAAGGCTTGCTTTAGAAAAGCTGATTTTTACCTTTTTTTGGCTTTTGGAAGCAGAAATTGTATTTTAAAGTTTGATTTTAAGTTTTTCGAGGTCATTTTGTCATATTTTTGCAATTGAAACGTGTTTAGTATGTATTTTTAAATGAATTATCATGTTTTTCAATTGTTAATAGTGACTCTGTCTCTTTAAGCTTAATGATAACCTTATCTATATTGAAGCTTCAAATTAACCTTTTAGGAAGCCCATAACCAAATGATTGTATTACCGTAAAACCCAGTACAATGTAACCTGATTGTCCGCGTGCTTAACCTTGTCTTTTCCAAAAATTCAATTTCGTATTTTTAAAATTGAGAACGTATCCACTATCATAGATCATTATATCACTAGAACTAGACCCTTTTAACCCTAGTCTGTCTAAATTTTTAACTTTTTCCAACACTCGTGTTGTATTGTGCATAAACATGAGTTTTATTTATTGGATGAAATAAATTATTTGAAATTGAAGTTGGATGTTATTTTAGCGCGGTATTTGATGAATAAGTATGTAGGTATAAAATGTTGGATCAAAAACAAAATAGAAGAAAGGAATGCGGTCGAAAAGTTTGTAGAAAAAACTGATTTTAATGATAATTCTCAATACATTGAACTCTTGTTTTACTGGTAAACTGTAATGTGAAAAATGATTAAAAAAGCTACTGCAACCCGCGGAATCACCGGTCAACTCGCGGCCGAGTTTATCTTTGTTTATTTTGTTTTGAGAACGAAATATAGTTGAAATATGTTGTTTCATGCTTGAATAAGGTTTGTTTTAATTAAATAAGGATCTTTTTAGTATTTGTTATATTATCATTACGGAAACCATCTTTCTGTCATTGATTATGATCAGTTTTCAAGACAAAAACCAGGTTGACGTATCGAAAATACGTTTTTTGGCCATGAACCGCGATTTTTTGGCCATTTAACTTTGGAAATAAATAAACGTTGATCGTGACGTCTTTCTTGATATGTATTTGAGATTTGTAGATAGATATACTTTGTTTTTTTAAGTATATTATAGTAGATATTTTTTTAGATTACCTCGAAATGGAGGACTCTGTTATAAACGAAAATGGAGACTGGGTAATTGTTAACGAAGAATCAAATCTTATTGGAAATGGATCAAGATCAGTTGTTGTAATTAGAAAAGAACGTAATGGAGTTGAACATGTTATTGTAGATGAACAAAGTGCAATTGCAAATGAAGAAAACGCAAATAACAAGGAAATTGAAGCTAAAATGAATGGGAATCCAGATGTAGATGGACAAGGTGAAATTGTTTATGTTGAAGCGGTTGATGAAGTGGTAGCTGAAGTTGTGAAGAAAATGGATGAAATTTCTATTCCAGAGGAGCAGAGTGACAATGTTGTTGCAGAAGGTGAACTGATTGACGGAGAAGCGGGTGCTGATGAAGGAGGAAAGGTTGACGGTGATCAAGAAATTAGGCAGGGTGCCACGGAAGAAGTAACAGCACGAGAAGATGATCTACAAGCTGAAACTGGGAATGATGTTGAGGTAGATGGAGAAATAATGGAAGAAGAAAATGAAGTCGATAATTTATGGAAAGTGAGTTGAAATTTCTGTGAACTTATGTGATTAGTATTGTAGTATACTATAATAGTATCTTAAATTTACAATAGTTATGGTTTTACGTTTCACTTTTAACTACTTTTCTTAAAAATTTATTACAAAAACTAATTTTCTTGTTTTTTCTTTAATCTTTGACTGTTATTAGCCATTTTTTTCAGGAATATACGGCAAAACAGCACTCAAATGCTGAATGGAACGTTATTAACCAAGGCTTGATTATGGTCATTGATGAACGCACTTCAGAGCTTTCCTTTGATGAACTTTATCTGGGAGTTTCTCGTTTGATCAGCAATGATCAAGGAAGAATTGTGTATCAAGGTGTACAGGACTTGTTGACTGCTTATATTAAAAATGTAAGTATATTGTGGTAGTTTAAATGTTTTTATTTTTTAAAAATTGAAATTTTGTTGAATTTTTATCTGAAAAACTTAAATTTGATTTTTCTTGTGGATTTTAGGTAATAAAATTGAAAAAAAGGGTTAATTTTAATGATATTTTGGCTTTAAAAATGTATTTTCTTTTACTATTTTAAATATTTTCACCTAAATTACCCAATTTTTAGCTAAAATAATTCTTTTTATCTTTTTAGCTCAAAGCTCGCCTTCTGAAACGCGTCGGTCTTAACAATTACACGGAGTGTCTGAAGAACGTGCAACGTCAATTCAACGACGCAGTAAACAACATTGACGGCATCTTGATGTACATGAATAACTATTACTTGCCTAAAATTGGTAAACCGAAGTCGACTGTGATTGCACGGACTCTGTATCGTGAAACGTTTTTTGAGGACGACGTTGTGGCACGGTTCTTGAAGGTAAGTGACGTTGGAAGGGTTTGGGGTAATGGAATTGTGACAGAGATGGTTGATTTGTATTTATGGAGGTACAGGCAATGGTTGGGAGTTGATTTTGGTATAGGCAGGGGGAAGGGTAAATTTTTTTTTGAAAAACAGCAGAGGAGCACGTTAAACTTTTACTTTTTGGATAAAATATTACTAAAAACACTGTAACTTTATAAAAATAATAATAATTTGGTTTCAGACCAGAGTAAAGAAGCTAGCTCGCAAAGGAATCTCGAAAAACATTGATGAAATCATCGACATATTCGGCTTGTTATTGGACATCTACGAGTACAAGAGTCGAGTCCTGCAGAACGATTACCTAAACGTGTTTTTGGATAATGTGAGTGACAAGTACACAAAGTTGGAAGGAGATCTCCAAGCGACTGATCTTGTCTATGATTACGCGAAAAAGGTGAATGAACTCATGGATGATGGAGCTATGGTCTCGGACCGGCTTATTGGCCTGAATCATGATTTCGGAGAGAAGGTGAAGGAGGTAAGGGTGGTTTTTGAGGGGTTTCTTTTAGCAGAAGCATGGGTTCATTGAATATTACATTACTATCTTTTAACAGAAGCTTGGGCCAGAGAAATTCAGTTAACTATCAAATTACTATTATAAATGGTTTTCTATCATTTATTGTTACGCAGCTATACTATAACACATTTTAAACCATCTTTTGTCACAACTTTTTTATTTTTACATTTAAAACCTTCAGATTTTTTGTAAAAAGCTTCTGGAGCCCTCTATCAATCGTATCCTGAACGCCAATCATGGTGTAGATTGGATGATAATGAAGGACGAAAAGGAGCGACTGATCGAAGTGTACAAGGTCTGTAATAGGGCACCAAATGGACTAAAAGCGTTGGCTAACAAAATCAGTGTTTACTTAAGGAACAGAGGCGCCGAAATGTATCAGGACCTTTGTAATTTTGATGAAATCGAGTATTTCCAGGTGGGTAATGACCTTTTTGCAATTTTACAGTAAAGAGATTGTATCTGGCTATAGGAAACTTAAAGGATTAGGTGTAATTTTATATTTAAAAGCTAAAATAAGTCGACTTACTATTACATTTTCAGCAGCTGTTTGGCTTGAAAGATGCTATTCAGGAGTACGTCTTTACCTGCTTCAACAACAACGACGTTATCTCGGCTCACATCCTCGAGGACTTTTCTTTCTTGAATAACCTGCTTCAAGAGATTTCGGGATAATCTCTGTAAATGTTTCAACCCAAAAAGGGTCTTTTTTCAAAAATTTTTATTTTCCGAATCTCAGTACGATATCGTTAACAGTTTTAACCCGAAACGGGTAACTTAAAGATTACAGATTTGTGTTATGCTCAATAAAGTTGTACAGTATTTATTGATGATAAAACGAGTTGATTTTTATTAGGTTCTTCATTTAGTTCGCGCCCTTCCCAAGCCGGGCGTAAACAAAATGTTTTGACTTAAGACAGTTTCTGAATCAAAATAAGTATTATCAGTTCTTTTATTAAAACTTTTGTTTTTTATGACTTCAGAATCCAGGGCTTGTCGAAGCTTTTAATTTAATTTTGTTTTATGAGACGTCGCAGTTAACAAGGAATGGTCTGCTTGGGCATT
Source organism: Bursaphelenchus okinawaensis (assembly GCA_904066225.2). Classification (NCBI taxonomy): domain Eukaryota; kingdom Metazoa; phylum Nematoda; class Chromadorea; order Rhabditida; family Aphelenchoididae; genus Bursaphelenchus; species Bursaphelenchus okinawaensis. Next base: position 8,007,388 of record CAJFCW020000006.1, on the reverse strand, counting down.
GTTGGACCCAGGTAACGGCACGGAATTGAAACCTCTTGTGTCTGGCAGGTCACGGAAAATTGTCAGTGCCATGACCTGTGTCCAAGCCGGCCCAAAAAGAAGGTCAAACAATTCTACATAGAAAACCAGGAAGGAGAGTCATATATTGATACGGGAGTAAAGATAGTGATACGGAGACGAATGCTTCCGACTTGTGCCTTAGCTAGAAACTTGTCAACGCTCAGCTGTTGGAAGTTGAGTTTGCTTACTTCTGTAATTATTTCGACAAATCGACCTGCGTTTTTCCAAGTATTTCGAAAGTATATAAACGAATATTGAACGTTCACTTCTAATGGAAATTCGGGATACTGGGCCATAAGTTCCGAAAGTTGTTGTAGTTGACGCATAAGCTGGGACACGTGTGCGGCAGGTTCACTATTCTCTAAAGGTATTTAAACTTTTTAACAGGTTTTATAATAACAAAAAACTTCTTCAGATAAAAAATTACCAAAAAACACCGTAAATCTTCATAATCTACAAAAAAAAACAAATCTTTTTAAATTTTGAAATTTTTTACGTTCATTTACATATTTACTATAACATATATTCTTAAACTAACTACTACCCCTGTACGGCAAACGAACTTTTTCAACAATTAGGTCATTTAAATGATTTTGTGCCCCTCTAGCAAAATTCTGTGCTCTTCTCAAAGCGAGCATTGGCCGACTTTTTAAAGCCACAAAGCTATAATAGTTATTTTAAAAGCTACTTACCATAGCAATGTTCAAAAATAACAAAATTTTTCAGATTCGGAAAACCGTTATTGTAGTTGGCACAAAACGATAAAAATTCTTGAATTTTATTTTCTTTAAGAAGCCACCGGACCTCAAGTTCCTCGATGGTTTCATGTTGTAGATCATTTTGTACAAACGGGAGTAAAACGTCTATTGGACAAGAAAGGTGTTTCATCTGAATCTCAGCCAACGCTTTCGGATCTGCAAGAATGTCATATAATGCATGTTATCTTAACTATGATCACAAAGTTGAATATTCTCTGTAAACGCGGGGTGTTGTCGTTTTGTGGATGGGGAGAGGATTTTTTTGTGAAGAAAGATAGGATTTCTACGAGGTTAAAGGATATAATAATACTACACTTCTCGCTTTTATATATTGTATATATCTTTTACCGCATTGTGTAAAATGTCTCTACTGCACCTGTGTACCGACGTGTAAGGGGAACATCAAACAATGTTTTGAAAAAAAATACGAAAATTTTTATGGGTTCTATCCTCTGCCATCCCCTTCGCTCTTCTGAATATGGGCTCCACTTTTGACATGGTAACACTTACAGATATTGTGCTTATTCTCAGTCCAATGACGTCTGTACAATACCTTGTCAACCTTCCAGTAACTAAAAAAGTAAATTTGTCGATAGTGCCACACAGTTAAATTAATTCGTTGATATCTCAACATTTCTGCCAAAACTTTCCATTGTAAAAAGTCAGGACTACAGTCGAGATCGATAGTAGCATCAGGGAAGTCTGAAAATTGAAATGTTTTCAACTAAAAGTGTCTCGAGACTTTTGATTTACCCTAATAAATAATGATAGAGCAGCGTTATTAAATCCGGACAGATGGGAAAACTGACTTTTCCTTTGGTGCCCTACTACTGCAAGACCACTCAGAAGACCAAGAACGCGTTTTTCTGACGCTCTTACGAAAACTGCAGGCTCCGATTGGACTAACACCACCCAATCCCGTTGGAACGATCTTCGCACCATATTCACCTCAGTATCACTTTGAGAAATAAATGAATAAATCTAATTTGAATTGAAATGAGAGCAGCGTGGGGACTCGTAGCCATTTAGTGTCTTACCTTGCAATATTGATGCTATTCGTTGTAACTTTTTAATGTTCATGTTTTCTCTTAAATCCAGTATGAAGTTCTTTAGGTTCATTAGATTAAAAAGAACTTTAAGTTGGTCCACGTTTTGAAAGAAATGAAGGAATATGCTTTTGGAACTATGATAATTTAATAAACCGTGATCTGGACTCAAAAAATGCATTGTCTTGCACTTTTCCTGAATCACGTTTTTGTAACGTGTCGAAACGGCCTAAAAAACAAAAATTAAAATGCGATTGTGGCATGGAAGGATTAGAGTTCAAATTAAACTCACAAGCATTGTTTTTCCCAGTCCGGTCTGGAGCGTTTTCCACCGGTCCGGCGATTTTCGGGTCCGGTTCACAAAAATTTTTGTTTCGGTCCGTCCGGACAGGACTAGTCCGCGGACCGGACCGGCAAAACACTGCTCACGAGGAAGGCGCCCGACTTGTTTTGCTCGGACTAACTCCCAACTCTTTAAATAAAGGGATGATGCAAATATAAGATCTGCAGCAAAGTACTAATTTGCGTTTCCTAAGAAAACCGAGATCAAAAAATGATTTGAATTTCCCGCCAAATGGGCATTGTGTTTCAAGCTCACCACTTTGTCATCTTTTGACTTTTAATTATTTTTCTTTGATATAATACTACAAAGCCGTTAATGAGCATGTATATTTAAATTTGTCAGCGTAGCTTGCCAGGAACTTCCAAAAAGGGTTTAAAACACAGTGCCAAATTTGCCCCTTGGGCGGCAAACTCAAATATTTAAATTTTAAAACTTAAAAACACGACTTAATTTTTCTTGCGGACACTATTGGTAGTACAAAAATAATTATAAAGATTTTGGGTTGATTCTGTTCCGGGAAGGTCGAGCAACTTCGTTTTCATTTACCAATCCCGTACTAACGATATTAAAGTATTTTCCCTAATAAGCAATCAAAATTATGACTATATACTTTACATTATCTTTTTCAAGTTTTATCAACTTACAAGCGGTACTATTTTCCTTACGGGTTCTTTAAAATAGTGGTCCATAAAGCAGGCAATACATTCGTTGGTGAGCTGAGCCATGGTGAAGATAAATTAGAGACTAATGAAAAGTCAAGTTGTTTATAAGCTAAACAATTCGTGAATGACTTGTACGGCATAAAATATCTTGGTATATGATGTATACAAACAGACGTCTTATATTAAAAAAGGCGGGCCTAATTTCTGATATTCTAGACTAACATATTTATGACGTCAACAAAGAAAATAGGGTTGCTTATTCGTATTATAATATTGGTTTGATACAAAAATTTTTGCCAGGGGGACGCCTCATTCAAATGAAGTAGAATGTCTGTTTCTTACGTCAAATGATTGCGCAATTGGCCGGATGCTAGAGTGAGATGGAAGCATTGGCTGAGATTCAAATCGAATGCCGTTGTCGTTCAATAAAAGTTTTACTTTTAAACAAACTTTAATTTTAAAAATATCTTATTATACTGAAGAAAACAATATTAGTTAATGATATGAATATTGCATTCTTTATACATATAAAACAAGGTAATACATTTCGTCGTATCCTGGATATAAAGCAAGAAAAACATCTCATTGTATGTTGGATATACAAAAAGGTAATACTAATGGTCGTATCTTGGATCTATTGTTTAAATAATTTTAATTTTATTAAGGACCTACTTATGATTCTATAATACAAAGTAGTAAAACTCATTATACTACCTCGTTAATTTACTTTATACTTTTGTTATAAGACACTTTTTTAAGGTATAACTAGACCTAGAGGGGCCCTTTAGGTCTAGACATGTGAAACGGGCCGGACCCATTTTTCAGACCCGGCCCTATAATATAGCTATAGTATAACATTTTAAACCAGTTGTGCTACAACTTTTAATTTTTAACGCGTAATTTTATATGTTAAAAGACAAAATATTCGACTTACTATTACGTTTTCAGCAACTGTTCAGCTTGAAAGATGCTATTAAGGAGTACGTCCTTACCTGCTTCAACAACAACGACGTAATCTTGGCCCACATCCTCGAGTTGAATAAACCGAGCTTTTAGAATGATCTCTGTAAAAGTTTCAACCCTTCAAAAATTTTAATTTTCAGAATCTCAGAGCAAATATATTAACAGTTTTAACCCGAAACGGGTACTTTAAAGACTATTGATTTGTGTTATGCTCAATAAAGTTGTACAGTATTTATTGATCGTAAAATGAGTTGATTTTTAGTAGGTTCTTTATTTAGCTTCAGAATTACTTTATTTGTCTTATGACTTCATAATCCAGGGTTTTGTAGAAGTATTTAAGGTTTTTTATGAGACGTCGCAGTTAACAAGGAATGGTCATGTTAAGCAGTCCTAGACAACGAGGAAGAAGAGACCAGATATGCTACAGGTGTACTGATAGTGAAACGAAGGCGAATGCTTCCGACTCGTGTGTCAGCTAGAAACTTGTCAACGCTCAGCCGTTGGAAGTTGAGCTTGCTGGCTTCTATGATTGTTTCGATAAATCGGTCTGCTTCTTTCCAAGTACCTCTAAAGTATCGAAATGAATATCGAAAGTACACTTCTAATGGAAATTCGGGATATTGGGCCATAAGTTCCGAAAGTTGTTGCGCTTGGAACATAAGCTGGGACACATGTCTGACAGGATCACTGTTTTCTAAAGTTATTTTTTAACAGGTTGTATAGTAACAAAAAACTAAAAAATTTTTCAACAAAAATAATACAAAAAATACGAAGGAAACGTAAATCATAACATAATCCTTCAGTAACCCAAACTTTTTTAAATTTTGCAAACTCTTACGTTTCTTTACCTATTTAATGGTATATACATATGTTCTTAGATTAGCTACTACCTCTGTACAGAAAATGAAGGTTTTCAACAATTAGGTTGTTCAAATAATTCTGTGTTCCTCACAAAGCAAAATTCTATGCTTTTCTCAAAGCATTTTTTTGGTTTTAGGGACACAAGGTTATTTGAACAACTTACAAGGAAAGCGCCCGACCTGCCCCGCTCTGATTGACTTCAAACTTTTTATAAAAAAAGATCATGTAGAGATAAGATGTTCAGCAAAGTACTAAATCGCGCTTTCCAGGAAATCTCGAGAAAATCGAGATTAAAAAATGACATTTTGAATTTTCCGCCAACTTGGCATTGTGTTTCAAGCTTGTAACTTTGTTATTTTTTGACTTTTAATAATTTTTCTTTGATATACTCGTAAAAAACCTTTAAATGAATCTACATTTTTAAATTTGTAAGCGTATCTTGTCTGGAAAGCCAAAAAAAGTGCTTGAAAAACAATGCCAAATTTGCCAAATTGGCGGGAAACCCAAATAATTTAAATTTAAAACTCAAAAGCGCGAGCTAACATTTTTTATGGGTACTATTGACGGTACAAAGAATTCATATAAAAAATTGAGCTCATTCTGAGCGGGGCAGGTAGGGTACTTTCCTTGTTAATACTTTGAATCTCTTCAACACCTACGTCTAAGCCTTGGCCGACTTTTTTTTAAATAAAAGCTTCTTATGGCGGTAATGTTCGGAAACAACAAACTTTTCCAGTTTCGGAAAAGAGTTATTGTAGTTGGCACAAAACAATGAAAATTCTTGAATTCTATCTTCATAAAGGAGCCACGGAACCTCAAGTTCCTCGACGGTTTCATGTTGATGATTATGTTGTACAAACGAGAGTAGGACGTCTATTGGACAAGAAAGGCATTTCATCTGAATATCAGCCAATGCTTTCGAATCTGCAAGAATGTAATATAATGGATTTTATCTTAACTATGATCTTAAAAGATGTATTCTCTGTAAACACGGGGTGGAGCCTCTCCAATCCCCTCCGCCCTTTTGAATCTCGGCTTTACTTTTGACTTGTTATGGTAACACTTACAGAAATTGTACTTATCTTCAGCCCAATTAGGATCATACACAAACTTGTCAATCTTACAATAACTAAACAAGTATATTTGTCTACAGTACCACACAGTTGGAGTAATTCGTTGGTATCTTAACATTCCTGCCAATGCTTTCCATTCTGTAAATTCAGGTCTACAGTTGAGTTCGATAGTGGCATCAGGGAAGTCTGAAAATTAAAATATTTTTAAATCAACGTGTCCCGCGTCTTTTGATTCAACCTAAAAATAAAGGCAGAGGAGCATGGAAACTCGAAGTTAATGAGTGTCTTACCTTTCAGTATTGATACTAATTGTTGTAACCATTTAATGTTCCCATTTCCTCTTAAGTCTAAGTTGAAGTTCCTTGGGTTTATTAAATAAAAAAAATTTTAAGCTGGTCCACGTTTTGAGCGAAATCAAGGAATATGCTTTTGGAACGATGGTAACGCAATAAACAGAGACTTGGCCACGAAAAACATAATGTCTTGCACTTTTCCCGAATCATGTTTTTGTAACGTGTCGCAACGGCCTGGAAAACGAAGGTTAAAATGTGAGTGTGGTATGGAAGAAGGGATTTAAAGCAGGTTGATCCCGAATTGGGAAATTGAATTGGAGACCAATTGTTTGACGTTTTTTTGCAAAAAAAATTAAAATCGAACTTTTCTAATTTTTGAAACAAAACACCAATGATTTTCGAGGATCCTCTGTGGTCCTTTGAAATATTTTCTTTAATAAGCAAACAAAAACTTTACTATATACTTTACATTATTCTTTTCAATATTTATCAACTTACAAGCAATACTATTTTCTTCACAGGTCGTCTAAAATAGTGGTCTGTAAAGCAGGCCATACATCCGTTGGTGAGCTGAGCCATGGTGAAGATAATTAGACACTAATGAAAAGCAGACAGGATTAAAATATCTTGGTATATTATTTGTACAAACAGACGCCTTATATTAAAAAAGGCGGGTCTAATTGCTGAGCTTCTGGACGAACATATTTATGACGTCAACAAAGACCTAATTATTACGAGGAGGGTACCTCATTCAAATGAAGCAGCTTTTCTGTGTCTTACGTCAAATCATTGCGCAAGTAGCCGGATGCTAGATTTGGTTGAGATTCAAATTAAATGCCGTTGTCCTTTAATAGACGTTTTACATTTATACAAACTTTATTTTGAAAATATTTTACTATATTGAAGAAAACAATATTAGTTATTGATATGAATATTGAGTTCTTTATATATAACAAGGTAATACATCTCAAATTATCTTGGATCTATTTCTTCCTCCTGATTTAGCAGAAGGTCTTCTTTTGTTTTTTGAGTTCAATAACATGAACTCGAGTTGTTGGTCGATTGTAGACAGTTACTGTCGCAGTAAGATGTATTGGAGTGGAGGAGATGTCACTTTCTTTGCTCAGTAGACATTTTATTGACACTCGAATTTCTCTGAAATCAATTTTATTAAGGTTCTACTTATGATACTATTATACAATGTAATACTATCTTATTACTTTACTTTAAGCTTTTGTTTTAAGACGCTTTACAGACTGGAAGAACTTCTAGGGTCTAGTTTTAGACTCGGTCCGGCCCAGCAACTTTGAAAAAGACCTGGCCGAGGCGATAATGTGGGCCTCAGAGGCCCAATTTAAATCCCACAACGAAAGATTTGAATTGTTGATAAAAACGTTTATAACTTCTTACCGGTTAACTAATATAGTAATAAAAGCTGGATGTATGACAATCAAAACCCATTCCAAGTTGATTAGTTGAGATTGGAATGGCACACTCGATGGTATAAAATGGTACCCGTACATGTTCAATATAATCATCACAAACTGAACCGTGTTTTGAATAAGATATCGTAGCTCATAAGCTTTGATTCTCGACTGGTCTAGTCCACGACGTCGCTAAAATATAAAATTTTTAAAAAAGAAATGTTAAGTTCAAAAAAGAATGGCAGTTTTACGAATTTTATTAGAACCTACCCTTATGACCATCATGACAAACATGACTATTGTAGCCACAACTCCGACGAATAGTTGTGCCATTTTACAATAATATAACACGTAGATTATTTTACTATTCGAAGCATTGCCAATTGATACCCAACCACACTCGTCTAGCTGTAAATGGAATTTGTCACCGCCGATCTGGTACCCAATAGTGTAAAGTACTCCGCCTATCCAGCATATTGTTAACATTGGCTGAAATAAAAAGTAGATAGATGGTTTTAAAAGTCCGTGGAGATACTATATGTAGTAACATTTTTTGACTTGTTCAAATAAATAAAAAACGTTTTGAAAAAAAAAGAAGAATAAAATAAAACCTACATCAATATAATATTTAGGAGCTGTTTCCACCTTGATAACGTTACTTCTGATGAACCAAACTCGTTCAAGAACGAATAAGGGTGCATTAAGAGTAAAGCGGCCCAACTGGCTTCTAGTACCATACTGTGAACCTAAACAAAATATTAAAAATTAGATTTTTTGAAACTGGAAAAATGTTCAAAAATTATTTTAAAAAACTTAGAATCAAAGCCATAAGCATAAAATACTTACAAAATTAAGTAGAGGATTCATTTCGATCCTCAACATAAGGTAAATTGATCCAAAAGCTAGAAAAAAAGCATTGTAACAGCTCGCAGATGGTCAAGGATAACATCATACGTAAGGCTGAACGACGGCGCATGTGAGGTATTCTAATTAAAGCCTAAATTATAACAAAAGAATTAAATTCTTAACTTAACTTTAAAAAAAATAATTTTTTTTTGATATTACTTTTGGTTTTAATATGATATACGAAATAAAATAAAAAAATTTCAAAAAAATTAAAATTTTTTTAAAAATTTAAACTAAAGTAGGCTATTCCAAACTATCTATAAAAACATACGATTAGTACTACAATATGAAATGGCAATGTTATAATGCACGGCACCGCATATACCAAGCCAGACCAGAACTGCTCGGTCTTCGAGTAGGGCATGGGTTACATAGAGTCACTCTGTAAACAAATTATTTTTTGTATTTTACTAACAAGTTTTGGAAATGCAAATTAATTACCCGACAATTAATATTTAATATCAAAATTAAAAATTTGAAGATTAATGACATGCACTGATATTGTGCATAATAAATAGGTGTCGGGAAATAAAATATAAAAAAGTAGATGTTAACGAACAACTAAAAACAAAATAGCTTTTTTTAGCATTAATAGTAGAAGGGTCAAACACAATGTAGGATAAGGTAAAATTAGAAAATATCTAAAACAAGTTAGAGAGTAGGGTAATTCTTGGTTTAGGCAAAGGAAAGACTAAAAAATGTAGTGCTATCCTTGGAAGAAGCTAAAAAGTAAATTTTAAAGAAGAAAATGGCAAAGGTAGTGTAAGGTATAAATGTGTAATAATAAGATAAGGTAAGTCAAGGCAAGTTAGAATAAAATAAAGTAGGGTAGAACAAGGTAGGGTCAATTAAGCTAAGGTGGATTAGGTTACGGTAGAGTGGGGTAAAGAGGGATGTAAGCTTGGATAGGGTAGGGCAGGGTAGAGTGGGGTAAAGAGGCATGTAAGCTTGGATAGGGTAGGGTAGGGTAGGGTAGGGTAGGGTAGGGTAGGGTAGGGTAGGTTAGGGTAGGGTAGGGTTGGGTAGGGTAAGATAGGGTGTTAAACTTTAAAAATTAAACATAACCGAACCAGGAAACCCCCATTTATATATTAGAAACAGACCTAATGTGTAAATATTTCAATGACTTTTGTGTAAATTAAGTTATAACTTTTTATTGCCTACACAATTTAGTTAGCCCCTTCCTGGAAGTTGTGACAGTTAGAAACATGTCTTGTCACAGTTATATTTTAAAAGAAATTAGTCATCGTACCTAAAACTATAGCTTGAACCGGAGAACAACATTATTATTGTTTTACATAATCAACATTAACGTGGCTTTATTCACATATATATCTCCACCTCAAAATATCTTTAATTTTAACATAGTTAAATAGTCAAACATAGTAACTGTGATGTAATAAAAATATGGTTGAAAACAAGTTTTGGCCTTACCATAACAAACAATATAATATAACTTACATATAAATGTACGAACTGTAAGTGGAGTAGAGTAATGTAACGAAATTAAGAATTGATTACAAAACAAAATTTAAAAATAGAAAGAAGTAATAACAAAGTTAATATCAATTACAATTCGAGAAGTACACGTTTGTATTTTCTGCTTTTTATTTAGTTGTTGAATAGATTTTTACTCTAGACTTGCAGTTGACTTTGTCATCTACGTGGTTAAATACGTATATGTGTTGTCTAGATAAGTCTTTTAAATTATTCTATATAGAAGTTGGTAAAATACGATCTTAATATGAGCGTGCTTCAAAAATTATTTTGTATTCAGGGCCGGTCGCGAGGAGTCGCACTATCCAAGTAAGTTTTGATAAACGTTCTATTACAAAGGGCGGTTAGAAGGCTGTTATTATAAAGAGGTCATCATATGGAATACTTTATACTATTACAAACCACATGAACTTATTGTTCACAACAAACACGAGTACAAGCTCAGTACGTTCTTTGGCAATGACATATTATTATGTGAAAGGTTTTTTAAAAACATTTAAAAAGGAAATATACCGTGCGAAAAAACGAAAATGTGACTAAGTTACCAGCTTTATCTTATAAAGAATATGTATGTAGATTCCCTTATATGTACAAATAAAATTTTAACAACAGCGTTATAATTTATAAGTAAATGAAGTGACATAGCCAAGAAACAATACAGTGAAAACCCTGTAATATAACTCTTGATAGTGTGACACTCTCTTTATAATGGCAACTTCTTAATCGCCTTTTAATATATTGTGTTGTTCAAATAATTCAGTGCCCTCTAACTTCAAAAAACTTGCTTTGAAAGAGAGCACAGAATTATTTAAACAACCTAATAGAACTTCTATCAAAAAGTATTTGAATAGTATAACAACCTGGTTATAAGAACAGGTTTAGACCAGTCCCTTGAGTGTCATACTAAAGAGGTTAGACTGTACCAAATTCTATAGAATAAAAATTCAATAAGATGCTAAATCATGCGACATAGCAGCATATAATGTACAATAACAAAACACATGCTTATCTATCATTGTCTCGAGGCTAACTATGAATTTAGATGTCAAATAAGTGTATTTACATAAAGTTATTCTAAAGTTAATTTATGTTTTTAATACAGTATTGATATAATCAAAAGTTACATTGTCTGTAAAGTGTAACAGAGTTTGCGTTACAAATAATAGGTTTATGATTGATAAGCTTTTTGTGACCTTAAAAACTATAAAAGCTATGTATAAGTATGTACTGTACCTGAAAGGAAGCTTACTAAGCCTAAATGCACTAAGCCAAGCTAAATCAAATTTGATAGAAGCCGCTCCGGCACACGTAGACTCGTGGAGCAAGGCTCAAACCAAAACCTAGCCCGGTTCTTGTACGAGACCCAAAACTCAAAATTACTTTGCTCAATTACCCTACAATTTCCATAACTTGCAAAATGTTAAAATGAAACGTATGATACTAAAGCGTAAAACTTGTTATATTAAGAGTGTGCAAAATCTGATACTATGGACCTAATGCACATCGTGATACTTCTTTTGTAGCTTATCATTTCAAAAAGTTGTAACGCAAACAAAAATAACTCATTTTAACTACAATGTACATCAAATAGTAAATGTTTACTACATACGTAGTTTTAATTGTAGACGCTTGAATATGTAAAGTCAATAAATTAAACCATAGTATAGAGGTATTAATTACTACCCAAAAACTAAAAAAAACTCTTTTTTTCACTTAGATCTCAAAAATAAAAACGTGGTATACAGTGGCAAGTTCAGTATGATTTTACTGTTATAATATGTATTTTGTAATTTCACAAAACATACTATAATAGGTACAACAACTATATTTTTATAAAATCAAAATCGTGGTTTGTAACTACTGCTTAATGTATCACAACATAAAAAATAGCAAACTTTCATATGTATTTGAAAGCTAGTTAAGATTGTAGTTTTTCTTTTGAATTTAATCCAAAAATACTTTACATAAGATATAGGTTGTCATTGGACTCTACAGTACAAAGTTACAAAAAAAAGTAAGAAAAGGGTATATGCCCAACCCTACTGCAACCTTTTACTTTGTATTGTACCACCCCAACATGTAAGCTTTTATACCCACCAGTACGTTTCAAAACAACACAATAAACGTGGTTAACATTTAAGAACTCACAATAAAAAATATTTGCACAGGGTTCAGTTTGAGAGGCTTTTACTATTAATTAAAACCAAAAACGTGCAACAGAGTAGTCTTTGCAGTACTGTTTGTTTTGATTCAAAGTATTCACTACAGAAGTCAGAAATCGACTCAAAGTACTAAAAATTGTAAAAAGTTAAAGTAAGGTAATTGAAGTAGTAAAATAAGGTAGGGTAAAGTTGAGTATATAGATCAATAATAAGGCTAGTATGAGACTGCGGGAGGGGTGAAGCAAAGAACAGATTAGGAAAAATAGCAAAACGACTGGGTTAGGATAAAGTCAGAAAAAGAATAGAGTAGTATATATATACAATTAAAATAGGTCTAGGATGAAAATAAGGTAATTCTAACATAAAGCAACGTTGAGGTAGTGTATGTAGAGCTATATTAAGGCTAGAACAAGAATAAGATAGGGTTAAGGCAAATCAAAGATAAGAGAGTGTAATAAATGAGTAAAGAAACTGTGAAGCTGGCTAGAGTAGAGAAATAGAACATTAGGATATATCAAAGGTAGAGAAAAGATAAGGCAAGAAAAATTAATCAATTTGTTCAAAAAGTAATGAGCTCCTGAATTTCTAATATTATTATTTGTTATTTTAAAAGTGGAGTATTTGTTAACGAAGGGTATGGAAACAAAAGGCAATGGTGTGCTAGAGTAACACGAATTAACAAAGAAGTTTAAAAAATAATTTTTGATTTTTAATAATTTGTTTTTTTTTGAATTTAGATGAAACACGTTTTTTTATAATACTTTGAATCTTTAGTTTTTCAAAGATTTTCTGTAAATTCTTTATTTTATAGTAATCTGTTAATAGTGAAGCGATGTCGCGTAAAAGAGCTGTTTTAATGAAAAAGCAAAGGAAATAAACAGGCTTTTCAACAAGGAGCACCTCAGGCTACCTTCTTTTCGATTTCTTTTATAAAACAAAGTTTGTTCAACTACCTTCTAAAGACATTTTTTATCTACATTAACATTGCTTTCTTAAAATATTTGACTTGACTTTTATTATTAATTTTCGTGATTTTGACTATTTTTTATTACTTACCTATGTCAATATGACATTTTCAGTAGTAGACTAGTATAATAGACTAAATTTGCTATTGTTTGTATTACTTTTACATTACTTTTTATTACTTTCACTCTACTTTCTACCACGTTTTACATTTTTTTCAATTTTATCATTTCAAAACCTCAAAATCAACCATAAAAAGTCAAGTTATGGCCAGATCAAAGTATCACTCATACATTTTAATAGCAAAAATGATCACTTCACTCTACTTATTAATAGTATCTGCTAAGATATTCAAACTGATCTTCGGTGAACATGTCTTGGATGTAGTTGAGTGCAGATGGAAGAGTTTCAATTGGCGTGGGTATTCGTACGGCATGGTACGGTATGAACATGATAGGAATGGATGGGTAGGTAGTAGTTTGGTTAAAAATTAGGCTGTTCATTTAATGTTGTGCTTTTTCTAAGAAAATTAATAAAAAATCACAAAATTTCAAATAATTTTTAGGGGGCGCAGGATTAAGTGAACGGCCCAATATTAATTGTTTTAAAAGATAAATACTAATTGATATGTGATTAATTGATGTAAATAATAATTGATACTACTATCTTCAGGACTACTTTTACACAATATTCTTGTTATTTTACATTGCCTATTCATTTACTGACATGGTAAAACATTTGCTTGATGTTATGTTTCACAACGATTATTCAGATGGTGTTACAGTAAGATGGGGTATTGGTAAGCTAGTTTTCCATAGTTTTAGGAAATGACATGCTAAATACTTTAAATAAGAAAGCTTTTTTCTGTTATAAGTAGCTTTTTAATCAAATATGCTCTAGGGTAATCAGGCCGATAGTCCGCTGATTAATATATGTTTCGTCGTATAACATGTCGCTTTTTTCAAATTAAAAAAACTTTTTAGTGATAAAATGATGCAAAATGTATTTTTTATTATTTTTGTTAAAAAAAAATTAATTAATTAAATATTTTATACGATTACACATGTCATAGTTGCACTGGGACATGTTTCATAGTATAACACCTGCTGTTTTGGATTTTTGAAAAATCTTTAAAAAACAATAAAAAACCCGATAAATAATGCTTATAATAATTCTCGTATTTTACTTTATTATGTCCCATTTTCAGACATTTGCACAACAATTCTGGGCGTAATAATCATCATAATAGAGCTGCCCGGCTGTACGATGTATTCAGATGAATGGACGTTATGGTGGATTGGAGCTGTTTTTTACAGTAGCATTGATATGTTACATTGTTACTGGAGTGTGAAAGAGGTAATGAAGATAACAATTTTAATACTTTAACTTTCAAATTTAGACAAAAGGATCGATACAACGAGCGTGGAAGGATAACATTGTTTATAAACGACTGGTCGATAATGATGGTGATGAGGAACGAGTGATTGCTTGATAATCCATAGTTAAGCAATCAACATTTAACGTTCCAGCCCTTATAAATGATCTTATAACATCATGGGGGTTGGTACGCCCTAGTTTTTATTCGTTTGCGAGCGACGGCATCGATGGGAGGAAAACCGACAGCTCTCTACTGCAAGAACAGAAGGAATAATTTGTAAATATAAATACTTAAAGGACCAGTTCGATATATTACACTAACAAGGAAAGTGTCCGACATGCAACGCTCAGATTTCGTTCAAAATTTTTTACCTAATAGGGCATGTAAATGTAAGATTTTATGCAAAATTCTAAGTTGCGGTTTGCGGTCAGACTTGAGAAAATCGAGATCTAACTTAAAGGACCAGTTCGCCCATTCGACTAAAGGCATTCTGTCGCAAAAATTCGACGTTCATTTTTTTCGCAAAAAACCTGAGCAGGTCGGTCCCAAATTGGAAAATTCATTTCGACACTGACCCACTCACGTTTTTTGAGAAAAATGATTTTGATTGAAATTGCCTGATTTTCGACGTTTTTTGCGACAGAATGCCAATGATATTTGAATGGGCGAACTGGTCCTTTAAGTTTTGGATTTTCCGCCAAATGGGCATTGTGTTTCAAGCTTATAACTTTGTCATTTTTTGACTTTTAAGAATTTTTCTTTGACATACTAATAGAAAAATTTCAAATGAACCTACTTTTTTAAATTTGTAAGCGTAGCTTGTCTGGAAAGTCAAAAAACTACTTGACACACAATGCCAGATTTGCCAACTTTGCGGGAAACCAAAATAATTTAAAGTTAAAACTCAAAGCGCAAGCTAAAATTTTTTATAGGTACTATTGGTGGTACAAGAAATTAATATAAAAATTTTGAGCTAATTCTGAGAGTCGCAGGTTGGGTACATTTGTTGTAAATAATATCAAACTAATAAAAGACAGAATTTATAAGATTCAGTTCGAAACGGATATGAAGATTTTTGACAGTTTCTTCGTATAAAAACCTCTTCTTTGCTACTTGTTGAAAAGGAAAGTTGATTATACGTTTCGTCGTTTCAATTATCCGCTCGGCTTCGGTGTCTTCAATATGTTTTTCAACATGAAAACATTTAATATCTAAGCTAAAATAAACGTTACGATCTTGAGCAGCCAAGTTTGATAGTAATTCGATTTGTGCCATTCCTTTCACCAACTCGTCATATTTGTTTTTACCACAATCTGAAATCTCAATTTTAATAAAAAAAGTTTATAGTATGGTAAAGTACTTAGAAGATATGTTGCAGAAGGTTTAGTAAAAGATAAGGTAGTTTAGGGTTGGGTGGGGCAGGATAGGGTATATTAAGTTAAGGTAGGGTAGCGTAGGTAAAGTAAGGTCCTTTTCTATTTACTTACCCCAATCCTGACCTGCAATAACGAATTTTCTTAGTTTGGGTAAGCGTTTGCGCAGATCAGGAAAGTAGAATGCAAATTCTTTCAGTTCTTCCAAACGAAACGGCTCGTCAATTGTGATTTTTTCTTCCAAAGTATCATGTTCGGTACCATTTCGCAAAAAGGAAAGGATAATATCTCCTTCACACAGGATATGTTTGATTCGAATAGCAGACAAGGCTTCTGTATCTAAAGATATCACAATTTTTACCACATTTTAAAGAATTCTTTAAACATAATATTGACAGTAGCTGAGAATGAATTCCATTGAAAAATATTGGGAGGGGGGGGGGAGGGGGGAGAGAGAAAAGGTGAATGACACTTTATAATTAAGGAGAACACTTACAATGGTTAGTTTGTTGATTTATAAATCTGCAATCCAACTCATCGATCTTCCAATCATTAAAAAAGTGAATTGTTCTGAAATCGTTTACAAGAACGGCTACTATAAGATGTCTTAACGATTCTACCAAAACTTCCCATCCTAGGGCCCACGATCTGTATGTTGTACCACAAACAATCTTAATTTTAGGATTGCACGCGTCTGAAAGTAAACAGCTTGATCATTGACATAGCCTATAAAAAACTATTTTTGACAGTATCTTCCAACAATTAAAAAAGTTTTTAAAAAATTTTTAACGTGGTCTGTCTGTTAATCTTTAAAAATTTTTTGACTGAACAACCACTTACTTTTGATACTTGATGCAACTTGGTAAAGTCTTTTCACGTTGGTATTGCTAGATAAATGATGCACGAACAAATGTTCTGGACGTTTCAAACCTAACAAAAGTCGAAGTCCAATTAAATTCTGCGCAAAACTGAATTCACCGTCCTTTACGTCACACGACGTAGAATAAATCTTTAGGTTTAAGCGGTTGTTTAAAATGCATAGGTACATGCGCACATTTAATTGATCTACATCTGCGTAGCGTTTGGAAACGGCCTAAAAGGAAAATTATATAATATATTACTCCAACTGCTAATCTTTCTATTGTTTAGACGATATTATGAATCTCGGTACAAATATTACAGTAATTTAAAATATTAGAATATTAATTTTAATCATTACAGTACTTATCATAAACGTTACATTAATATCTTTAAATATTAAAGTATTAATCTTATATATAACAGTAATAATATTACTATCACAGTATTTCTTTTATACCAAAAACTTACAAGTGTCCAGACATTCAGAGGTCGTTCGAGTAGCTCAAGGCTGTATTTTAAAAAATAGTTGACGCAGCTGTCGTTCAGCTTACGCATAGTGTCCTCTAGGTTAAGTCAGTTGAGTAGTGAGTAAAAACGTATTGCGAACTAGAAGAATGACATCCAGCGAACACTAGACGTGATAGAAAACAGTTGCTATATTGCAGGCGCTTGAATACTGTAGTTACAGTATTCTTTCTCAACTTCAAATTAAAGCAGCCTTGGCAAAATTGACTGATCGAACCCTCGATCGGCGATTTAAGAAACAAGGTCGGCCGTCTGGTCGATTACAAAAGGCGAGACGCCATTGTTCCGGACCAATCGCTTGGATAACACAAGTTGCGCATTCTAATTCCTCGGTTCATCCAACGATAGGTTAAGGTTTTTGTGAGTGAATCGCTGCCTCGCAAGCAGGCTTGGACACAGGGCAGGGCATTGGCAAATTTCCATGCCCTGCCCTGTGCCCTGCAATGCCCTGCCCTGTACAGGGCATCGGGGTTTCATGCCCTGCCCTGCCCTTGCCCTGCAGGGCATCAGGGCATTTACAGGGCATTTACAAGGCATTACAGGGCATTAAGTATAATAGTACTAACAAATTCATTAAACATAATATAGTCACAAATAATGAATTACACAACTTAAAAACAAGTTATTTAACATTTAAATATTATTAATAACAAAAAAAACAACAATTTTTTAAAATTTTAAACATTAATTATAAGTAATGAATCTGTAACCCTAAATTCTCCTGTTCTCTGTAACTTCAAATTGATTTAGCAAGTAGCAGTAAGGTTTTGGTACTGTATGGTACTAATTTTTCTAAATTTTGTTCTTTTTGACATTGTATGGTACTAAATTGTACGGTCGGCGGAGACTTTAGAGTATTCGGCGGAGGGTCGGCGGAGGCTTTAAGGAATTCTATTTATTCGACCCTACCCTTAACCTTTTAGCGCTATCCCATCTTATCCCTGGCCTTTTTAGCCTACACGACCCTACTCTTGATCTTTTTAATCCTAACCTACTATACCATACCCATGTTGCCTAGTATACCATACCCTACCATAAACTATCCTATCTATCATACCACATCTTAATATAACGTATCATATTATTATACTATACCAAACCAAACTATACTTGACTATATTATACCGTTTTACTTACCTATTCTACCATACCTATGGATAGTACACAGTAGTGTCGTATAAGATTGAATAAGGTAAGGTATAGTACAGTTTGATATGGTATGGTATAATATGATACGTTATATTAAGATAAAAGTGGGATAGGGTTAAACAGGTCAAGGTAAAGTCGAATTGATACCCTAAACTCTTCGTCAAATTGCCTAAAGCCTCCGCCGACCCTCCGCCAAATACTAAAGTCTCCGCCGACCCTCCGCCGAATCAAAAAGAAAATTTTTGGAAAGAACAGGGCATTTGCAGGGCATTACAGGGCATATGGCATGCCCTGCCCTGTTCGAAGCTATGCCCTGCCCTGTAAAAATATTTCAAACCATGCCCTATGCCCTGCCCTGTGTCCAAGCCTGCTCGCAAGTCTGGATATATTCGTACTTACAGTACTTTAGTTACAGCAACTTGTATAAGGGCTTGTACTGACACTAGAATTGATCAATAGTTTAGTGTATAATTGTTACTGTATCTTGCATTATGGTAGAACTTACCATACCCACGAGCTCCCCACCCATTTATTATATATCACTTACTTTTGATAATCGATGCGACTTGGTAGTTACTTTTAGGGTCGTCATATGCAATTGTATACAACTCCAGAAACTTTGGACGTTTTAAACCCAAAGCAAGTCGAAGTACAGTTAAATTCTGTGAACATTGGAACATACTCCAATTTATGTTGAAGACCGTAGGCAAAATGCATAAGTCCATGGGGCCCTTAAATTGATCTACAGCTGTGTAGCGTCTGGAAAAGGCCTAAAATGAAACTTGTATTATATTACACGTATAGTATAAATTATTCATACTTTTAATTTTTCTATCGTGTGAGCGATAAAATGAACTTTATTACAAATACTATGGAATATTACAATATTGACCTTAATAATTGCAGTATTTATCTTAAACGTTACATTATTACTCTTAAAAATTACAGTAATGATTTTACGTTTTACAATCCTAGCAGGGACGTCGCTACGATTTTTTTCTCTGAAGGGGGAGGGGGAGAGAAGAGTGGAAACCCAAAAAAATTTTTTCGTCTACAGGTAGCCTGTGGACCTAAAATTTTATTTGGGATAGCCCGTAAAATAGCATAAGCAAATAAGAAATATGATTCAGGAATAATATGAACAGGTCTTAATATAGGATCAGCTTCAATAAATATCTCAGGATCCCCTAAACTAAAAGGATTAACTAAACAAAAAATAAAAAATTAAATTTTTAAATTAAAATATGTAATATTAAAATAAATAATCATACATAAACATAAAAATTAAAGCTAAGATTTTTCAAATTTTTTTTTCGTTTTTTTTACCTACCTACCTGTGGATTTTTTTTTCGGATCAGCTCTGGGGGGGGAGAGAGTCACCCCCAAACCTCCCCCCCCAAATGACGTCCTTGAATACTAGTTTCAAGCCAGAAACTTACAAGCGACCAGACATTCACTGGCTGATCGAAGGGCTTAAGGCTGTATGTTACAAAATAATTAACACAATTGTCGTTCAACTTAGGCTTAGTGTTCTTGATGTTAAGACAGTTACATCAAGTAAAAAAATGCTTAAAACAAGCCAATACGGACGACATCCTAGCATATACGCTACTGAAAAACCGTCAAGGAATATTACCTGGACGCTTGAGACAAAAAAGTAAGCAAAGGTGTAAGGTAGAGTCAAATAATGCGGTCGATTTGAGAATAACTAGAAAAGTACCCACACATGCCCAGCTTAGAATCAACTCAAAATTTTTATATGTATTGAAAATGGCGTTAGGTTATAAAAATCGGCACAGGTAGCTTAACTGGCCCGATTTTTTCGACCCCCTCCCCCAGTCCAAAAGTTCTCACCCGGCACTGGTTATAAGGCCTTATATAAGGTTAAAACACAATGCCAATTTGGCAAAAAATTCAAAGCTTAAGTGTTTGATCTTGATTTTCTAGACTTTCAAGGAAGCTTCAATTTAGTAATTTTTTGAAGATCGAATCAACTAAAACCTTATAAACAAAACCATGAAAAAACTTTTTATTCAAACACAATCATTAAATTATTGACCACTATCAATATCCTCCAGATTTACATCGACCAATTTGTCGTCTGAATACACAAGTTAAGGGGATTTCGCTGCAGCCTCGTCTTCGGAACATAACGCATCTAAATCAATGTCGTCAAAGTTAATATCCGTAGATTTGGTCTTCTTGCGACATGGGGTGCCACTGACTGGGCGGAGTTGCTAAACATAATCGTATATTAGCCTATTTACTCAAAACAATTCCATCCTTTAAAACATTTTTAACTGAAGCATAAGCCAAACTAGCTCACCTTGAACGATATCATTAAATTGGCATCAATTTGCATAATAGCACCAGCATTATTGTACTGTCCACAGTAATTTGGAGCCGAAAACAAGGTTACCAAGTGCCGTTGGGCAAAAAATTCGTAGCCATCCTTAAAATATAAAAAATTTACTTTTTAAAGCAGTACTATACTCCACCCAAGCCCTATGTTCAGTTACCTTACTCTACCCTCCCCTACCCTATTCTACATTATTTTATTCTGCCGTAACTTACCGTACCCTGCCCAATTTCACCATTCGCTATTATAAACTCAAGCCTCCAGCCTTGACCTACTCTTAACCTACCGAACCCTTGTTTTATTGCTAGTATTTATACCCTAGCCCGACCATTAAACAAAGTCCTACTTAAACCCTACCAAACCATAACCAATCCCTAAGCCCTACCCCATCCTCTCCCACAAATAACTTACCATTACCTAAAATCCAAAAAGCCACTTACCTGAACCACCTGATGTGCTCTAACCACCATATCCAAGTTCAAGTTCCTGCATGCATCCATGACCGCTCTCTGATTGAAATGACTCGAGATACCTCGATTCGAAGGTCCAAACTGTGGGTCCATCTCACGGCACGGTAACTTCGGATCCGGATCTGACCACAGTAGATCGATATGTAGACCAGCCTCACATGGGTCAATTGGTCGTTTCAGTGCCTCCAACTGTTGGATTTTCTGCAAATTCGGTGACAATCCACCATGCATGCACAAGATACGACCATTGATGAGGGCACAGAACGGCAGCCAATTGAAGACGTCTTGGAAACGGTACCACACTTGAGTGCCCTTCATGTCGGCCGCCTTTACGCCCCATACCGTGTTCGAAACCGGAATGTGTTGGAAACGTTGTTCACATTCGTCCGAAAAGCCATACGTGCGGTTTACCGCGCTGCATTCGTGATTACCTCGTAGCATGTTCATACGCCATGGGTATCGTACTTTGAGCAGAAGTAGGAGACAAATCACTTCCAGGCTGTGGGGGCCTCGGTCTACGTAGTCGCCCAGAAACAAGTAAAACTAAAAAATAACAAATATTATATTTTGATTAAAAATTCAAAAAAATTTTTTAAAATTTTTTGAATTTTCAAGCGAAAAAAAAATTTGAGCTCCTACCGTTTCAGATGGATTACCACACATAGCAAATATCCGCAGCAAATCAGTAAATTGACCATGAATATCGCCTACAATGTACATTGGAGCATTCAACTTCAACATTGATGGTAATTTCTTCAAAACGTCACTAAAATAAGCTACACAAGGTAAAGTCAGATAAAGTAACTTATGGTAGAACAAGATAAGGTATGGAAAAGCAAGGCACAGTCAAATAAATCAAGAAGTTTATTAAGGACTAAACCTAGTTTAGACCAAACAAAAGACTAGACCTAATACAGAACTAAGACAACGCTAGAGCAAGACCAAGGCACAACTAGGGCAAGACTAGGGCAAAGCTAGAGTAGGAATAAAGAAAAGCAAGGATAAGATAAGATGTAACATAAAATTTCAAAAAAACTTACATAGCTCTGATAATGATTTGTTCAATAACTCCAGGATCCGTGAGGTTATCAGCCACAATCATATTGTTACCTTTATCATCTAGAGTCACCGAGTTCATGAGCTTGTAGATAAGGCCGTTTACGTCCAGTTTTGGAGCTTTTTCCGCGTCTTCTAAACACAAACATTTTAGAAAGTTACAACTCTACTTAAATATCTAAACCCTAGTACAATAATTTAAAGCTTACAACAACTTTTAATACACTACTACCTTTAAACCTACCACCAGGGCCGGGCGGGGACTTTTGGTCTGGGGGCGGGGGTCCGAAAAATCGGCACAGGTAGCTGCTACCTGTGCCGATTTTTTGCAAAATTTTTTTTTCGAAAATCCACAGAGGGGACCACGTTCAATTTTTTCAAAAATTTTTTTCTGGGGTTCCCCCCCCCCTCGCGCCCGGCCCTGCCTACCACAATATAAACACAAGTCTTACCTTTAAGCGGACTTTCCGTTGTATTACCAGCGTCACGATGATTCTGTAGCTTCACCGTGTCTTCAGTTCCAACCTTTCCCTTCTTATCCTCCGTATACCGGTCGGTTGTTTGATCATCGACCACTTTTTCAGCTTCTATAGCACCTTTAAGTTTCTCCTCCAATAATTTCAGATTCTCGACATTTCTCTGCTTCAATGATAAGGTAGGACCGACATTGTTATTGAAGTCGGCAGTCGCTGTTTCCGGCAGACCTGGTCGGTCGTAATTCTTTCTGATGATATTGGTGGGCGTGGGTGGTAGGTCTGAAACTTTTTTTTATGAGCAGATGGAAATTTAGATATTTCAACCTAAATTATGATCTTGTGCTAGTCTTAAAATCCTTTTTAAAAAGAACTTACTTGTAGGCTTCCCTAATATATCGAAAGGAAACGGAGTTACAGCTCGAGGTATCGGTGGTGGTGGATCAGCTGGAGCAATGGCTGTGTCGAAGAATACGCTTCCACGTCGTGTTGGATGGTCCTTTCGTGATACATGTGAATCAGGTAGAAGTGCGACACTTGAAATTGACGTCTTGGCACCTAAAGTTGGAGCACTGGCACTAGAAGTCGTGTTAGAAGTACTAGCGCTAGGTGTGCTGGAGCTTGTAGAAAGCGGTGCGAGAGCTTTGGAACTTGTACTTGGAGTCGCAGCATTAGTACAGAGCGTGCCAGAAGCTTTGGAATCTGTAATTGGAGTCGTAGCGCTAGTACTCGGCGTGCTAGAAGATTTGGTAGCCTGATTGGAATTTGGAGTACTAAGATTTGCAACTTTAGGACTTTGAAAAGGAGCTATTGTAACTGTAGACGGAGTTGCAGTACCAGATGTCGGTGTTGTAGCACTTAAACTAGTCGTACTAGATGTTTTGCCGCTTAAAGCAGAAGTTGTAGCACTTGAATTAGAATATGCGGGACCCAAACCAAACGTTGTAGAACTTGAACTTGGGGTTTTGGCATTCGAACTAGAAGTTGTACCACTTGCATTAGGAGATTTGTTACACAAATTAGCAGCTGATGCACCTAAGCTGGGGTTTTTAGCATCCAAAATAGGTGTTGTAGTAATTGCACTTGGAGTTTTGCCACTTGAACTTGGCGGATTGAAGGCTGAGGGGGCTGGATTCGGACTTGTAGCATTTAAATTGAGCGTACTGGTCGTTTTAGTACCTAAACCAGGAGTTGAAGTACTTGAACTTGAAGTTTTGGAATTTGAACTAGACGTACTCGGAGCTGCCACAGCTAAATCAGGAGCTTTGTTACCTAAAACAAGAGCTGTGTTAACTAAATCAGTGGTTGCAATACCTAAACCAATAACTGCAACCCCTCCGCCTAAACATACACCATACCTGAAGCTGTAGCACTTGAATTGGGCGTTTTAGTAGTAGAATTTGAATTTGTAGGCAGATTCGTGGACATTGATGTAAAACGATTAGATCAAGATACGATACTATTACCAAACCAATGGCCGAATATCATATACCAGTAATACCAAGGTAACAATGCCAACCAATTTCTGGATAAAAATTATTCTCAATTAGAGAGCACAAAGTGAATAAACGACCGGTCGCCAAGATTACAAAAATAATACTGACCAAGGTAAAACAAGGTAAAGTAAAATGAAAAAATGCTTAACAGCATTTCGAAATTTAATTTTTTTTTGTTGGGAAAATTTGAAAAAACCTTTAAACCCATATGTAACTAGCCTTACCTACAAGCTCAAGAACTCGGTAGTGTTAGATAAAAAAGGTAAGAATATTATAATATATTACAGTAGGGAATAACCTTAACAATCTCTAGAAAAAGTCTATGTCAGCGTACTTTAGCGCTATGATACCCTCTATTTTTATACAGTAGCCCTACTATAGCCATATATTTACCTTAACCTAACCACTCCAGACTAAAAGTAAGGGCCTTAATCATAGTTAATTAGGTTTTTCAAATAATTATGGGCCCCTTACTTTAAAAATTTTCTTTAGAAAAAGGCAAAGAATTATTTGAACAACCAATATATAACCTCACTCCTTCAAAACGTCACCTTATTATACCTTATCTTAGTCTACCATGCGAACAATCTTATACTGAAGTTCAACATGGCAAGATTTTTCTTACTGTAGCTTTACTCTAGTCTAGCCATGGTTAACCTTACAAAAATTTTAACTGTGTCAGAGGCCTTTCGCCATACTCCAGTCTTTATCTTAAAATTACCCTAGTCATATCAAAAGTTTTGTCCTAGACTAGCTTTTTTCTACCCTACTCTTGTGTACTGTAAACGTAAAGATTTCGTATTTTACTTTTAATTTTTCGGCTATGTAGCTAGTAAAAAATTCAAAACCAATGAGTTTGAAATCACATTTAAAATTGCATTTAATTTTTTAAAAAGATTATATTATCATGTTTTTAAACCTTAAAGAAAGCTCTTCAGAGAATTATGACCTCATTTCTAAAACATATATAAATCTCATAACTTCGTTATCAAAACATTTAAATCTCATTGCTTCATTACCAAAACATGTATTAATTCGATTAATATGCGAGCCTCCAGCTCATAATCTGATTTAATCATGTATTCTCGCACGTTTGGGCCGAGCTTTGTCCTAATGCAATTTATTTATACGCATAATAAACTGAGCTGGTTTTTCACATCCATAAACTCAGTCTAGTGTTTATTTTGACCCGCAAGGGACGTCAAAGTTTATATATATTGCGTTTGGAGTCATGACAAACGCTACGGAAAATGGACTTCAGGAAGCGGTTACGGTGTTGTTGCGAGCCAATTGTACATGCCAACGTGGGCATTACTGTTTTCGAATGAAAGGGTAGGTTTGTAGTGTTTTTTGGCTAGGTTATAGTAGTTTTTTCACTTTTTTAATGCTGGGCGCGTAATGAATCCTCTATTTTTAAAATTGGTTGTGATACATGGCTCATTTTTTGAACAACCTGATATATTAGGTTTCACCAACCTACTATATTGGTTGTTCAAATAATTCTCTACCCTCTCTCACAGCAAATTTTCGAGATTAAGAAGCTCAAAATTATGCGAACGACCTAATATGTAAATTTAGATGGAGATACCCCCAATTCTGCCTCCCAACTTGGTATAATCCAGCCGAAACTTTAAGCCAGAATATTGAAGCAGAGATTCATCGCCGAAACACGCTTCATGTGTCACCAGGCACTATGCTAATAACCATTCTTGTGCTTCTAATACTTATTGTAAGTTCTTGTAATTAGCTTTATTGTTAAAAGTTTTTGTAGATTTATTATAAGTTTTTTATATAGCTCTACTACAATATAATAGAGTAGGCTTTAAGAAACCAAAACTGAGCATAGCTAGCGATTTACCTGTCTTTTTCAGTAAAATATCGTTTTACCTGTCACTATACCCAAGTCTCATCCAAAAGTTATTGTTTTTTACAACTTTTTTAATCAAAAAGTCATAGCGCCTAAACATTTTTCCCTGTAAAACAATATGAAGGCATTTTTAGATATTCCTGAGCGTTGGAATAGGCGTAGCCAGGCGCGAGCGATTCATTTGGACCACAGTTAAAGACCCTCACTACGAGATGCCTGAACGTCGAACATGATATTCGATAACACGATCAACTGATAAAACGTTTGACATATACCTGATTATCATATTACAACATAACTTTTACCTGAACATGTTCATGAACATAATATCCCACAATTTTTACTTTACTATACTGTAAAATAACAGTAACCTAAATATATTGAAACATAACTCTTATAATATTTATGTACATGGCTGTAAAATCTTTCACGAAAATGTAAATTATCACAAATTTAAAAAAAAAATTTTTAAAAATTGAAAGACTTTTAATAATTTTAGATAAAATATAAATTAAAAAGACCTAATTAAACTAACCAAGACTACCTACATCAATATGCGTCCCTTAATCCCAAGCAAAACGAAATAAGTTTTACTATAATATAAGACTACCTAAACCTAGCAGAACTAAAACAGTGATTTTCAAAGAATGCTCTACTATAACATAAAGAACGTTTAGCTATATCTACACATCATCTTCCTCTTCAGTTCCACCAACATAGGAACTGTCAGGAATCTCTTCTTCATTATCCGACTGAACATCCATGTCCAAGTCAGGATCACTGTTCTTTCGGTCGCTGTTTACGTCCTGAACATACCATAATATACATTTTAAAAATATTTTAAAATTTGATAAAAAATATAAGAAAAAGGCGTCTACAAATAAAAATGCTCATGTTTTATCATATTTTAGAGTACTTACGAACCCATATGTAAAAAACCGTCCTTACCGGCAAAACATCGCACAAATACTTGGTCTTCTCCACATTGAAAAAGCTGGCAAAAGGATTGTCCTGAACTGACAAAACCTCATTCAAAGGATGGTCTTTCGGTGGTTTAGTAGCACCATGTATCATACCCAAAACTGGCTCCATAATACTCCCGTCCCAAGGCTTGAATTTCAATGCCTGAGGATCGTCCGACTTTGGTAGATCATAAATTTGCGTCCGACTGTCTCTAACCGCAGTATTTGCCATCTTCTTAAACTTTTTCCTATCATCAGCCCACAAAAGTGCTGCTTCAGCATTAGCAGCATGATCTAATGTACAATCGTATCTAAAGAATAAGGCTTGTAAAGCTTGAAGAACGTGGTGAATATGGTTGCGATCTGGAGACCATCCTGAAGGAAAGAAGCGATGAAAGTCGACTCGGTTTGTTTTTGGATGAATCATTGGATGAAAGAGGTTGAGTTCGAATTCTACTGTCTGAGAGTTAAAGAATTTTATATCAGTAGTTTGATGTCTAACATCCCCGAAAGTTTTAAATCCATATCTAATTTTCAAAAGAAATCATATCCAAAACCAAGAAGTTGATGCTCCTAAAACCCAAAAAAAAGCAAAACAAAAACAACTTACCGGAACTTGGTCTGTGTCTGGAAAACTAGGAGAGAGAGTTAATGTAAATCTAAAGATTCCTCCAGCGAAAACTCCTGCTTTTACCACAATAACTCCGTACCATTCTAAAACAAAAGTAAGTCAATAACAACATAAACAAAAAATATAAAATCTTTCGCATGAAAATGGTTTCGAAACCTAATAAAACACCCATAGTTTCCAATCGACTAAAAAACTTACCAAGAAGGTCCAATTCACTTGGCCGAACGTAAATTCCCTCGGGCGGTCGATTGCAAATAGCTCGACTAAAACAATATTCATATTATCCTCGTTCAACTTACAATTCTGTTAAAACAAACAAATTCCTTCGTTTCAACGGATCTACCGCTGGTATATTGTCTGATCGATTAGTGCTTGAGATAGAAATAGAATCGCTTTGAACTTGAATTTCATCTCCTTCATTTAAATTCAGTTTAGGTATACTTTCAGATAACATATCTGCCATTATGAGCTATTTTTATACAAATTTAACACAAAAATAGATGTAAAATACCACAAATATTAACTCTAAAATTTGTCCGGCAAAATTTTGTCGAATTTTATAAAATCTTGAAAAATCGAAAAGCCACACAATTATCGGCTTTTCAAACAAAGTGACAAAATTTTATTGGATTTAGATTTTCACAGAAATTCATAGAAATTTCAAGCTTTCTGCTGGATTATTCTTCTTCAAACTTGACTCCATGAGGCTGAACCCATCCACCAAACTTTTCTTCAATCTTTTGAGCAACAGAACACAACAAAAGCTCTGAGCCAGGAGCTCCAGCCACTTGAACAGCTAAAGGATAACCAAGCCGATCGCGGCCACAAGGAACGGCGACTGTTGGAAGACCAAGAATGTTGAATGGAATAGTGTAACAGGTAGGATTCAGGCCAGCAGAGGCGTGGAAATAATGGGATTCTGGCAAGGATGGGAATAGGAGAATGGCATTGTCTGGAATTATATTGTTTTAGGTGAGGAGACAAGAATTTGTTTTCGTTGTAACTTTTTGGTAAAAGTATCTAGAGCTTTGAAATTTTCCGTAATCTTATAGCTTTTCTTTCTTTAGCTAGCGTTAGAAACATTTTTTTTTTAAATTTAAAAATTTTGGAGTTACAGTAATTTTTCCGAACTCAATATATTTTCAAAAATTGAAGACAAATTACCTTCCAATTGTTGCCAAATTCTTTGTCTCAATACCTGCATTTGTCTTTTGGCTTCTTTTACTACACTTTCTCTATGTTTCTTACTGAATACGTGCATTCCAGAAATGGCTCCATAAGAAAGCTGAGAGCTACCGGTCAATAACTTGACGATTTCCTTTAGAGGGCTGATGTGTTCGTTCTGAAATTTGAATTTTTGTTTTGAAAGGTAACGTTCTTTGAGTACAAAGTGGGATTTGTGTGTTTTAAACGGTCCATATATAATTTTAGGTAAGTAAAAGCCATTTCGAAGTATATTTTTTTATTTTATACCTTATTTTAGGTAATAAAGCTTAATATTAGGTACTAAAGCACAAATTTCAGGCCTCAATAATCTTTCAACTATCTAAACTAGTAAGTTCCTTACAGGAGACAAAAAGTCGTTGATATTGAAGCCTTCCATGCCAACTATGGTTAATATTTCTGGGAATTCAATTAGGTCTTTTCCAAATTTGAATTCATTGTTTGGAGTACCATAGGTACCAGAGAGGTAATTTCGCACATCTTCCCAGATGTGTTTGACTTCCTTGTTTAGTCTGAGTAAAGGTGGTGCATCTGGTGCACAACTGAATATTTTTGTTGGCTGTAGGGGCGGAAAGGCTTCTAGGATTGGGGCTGATGATAAGATCTGAAATTGTTTTTGAAGTTTGAGTTTAAACAAGCTTGTTTAGCTTTTTGTGCTATTTTGCAATATTCTTGTTATGATAGAAGTTTTTTATCAGGTAGGTATCGTTATTTTTTTTAACTTCTACTTTTTGAAATATTTAGAAGAAATATTCGAAATCTATGTGACAGTAAGTCTTACATTATTAAGCAAAGCCAGATCTTCAGCATATCTAGCCAAAGGACCAACAACTGCCATTCCACAGTATTCTTCCGGATATTTCAGCTCCAATATCACACCATCAAACTCACATCCCTTTGGACCAGGCTTCAGCCCATATACACCATTCAACATTGCCGGTATTCTAATGGAGCCGCCCAGATCAGTACCAAGACCAATTAGGGATCCTTGAGCTGCAATCAAAGCACCTTCACCTCCAGATGAACCACCACAAGTTGTTCTTGAATCGTGTGGACTACAAGTTCGGCCAAACACAGCATTGTCGGATTCGATACACAAACAGCCTGGGGGAATGTTGGTGTAGCAGATCGGGATGGCTCCGGCTGCGATTAGCCTGAAAATTGGGATTTGAGTTTAAGGCGGCATGATCTATATTAAGTTGGATGATTGGAATTTTCAAATGCAAGGTTTTGAAAATAGCAGCACCTATATTAAGTTAGACGGTCAGAATATTCAAAGACAAAATTATGATTTGATATCAAAGTAAAAATATTTTATGAATAAATACTGTTATTTAGTAAAGTAAATGAAGGCCTTACTTGTCTACGGCTACCGCATTAGCCTTGGCGACTGGAGTTGATCTCAAATGTGTAAGACCACAAATATTGCGATGGCCTTTAATATTGAAGTGGTGTTTTATCGATACTGGTACACCTAACAGAGGTTGTTCTGATTTTAGCTGAAATATATTGGCATCAGTTAGCTTAGAATGCTTCTTTTAGGTATATTAAAGTATTTCCTTCGTAATAGAGCAAAATTTTGATATTGACAGAGTCAAATCCCTTCCCCCCCCCCGGCACATATATAAAATTTTAGGTTGATTCTTCAACGCCTAGGGCAATCTTTTCAAATTGTTAACTTGCTTTTTCCAATTTGTCTTTCTTTCCTTTTTTCTTTTCAATCAACTCATCTACTTCTCTAGCTTTATCAATGGCTTCAGCTTCAAATAGCTCTGTCGCTGCATTGATAAACGGGTTTACATCTCTGATGCGCTTGTAGTAGGCTTGTATTAGGTCTACGCTTTTTAGCTGAAGACAATTTTGATTAAAAAAGGTAGAGGTGGATAGAGGTAGATAGGAGGGGTAGGTCAGCATAATGAAGCATAGGGCAAAGTAGGATAGAGTAAGGTAAATTAAGGCGGGGTAAGGTAGAGTAAACTAGCTTAGGGCAAGGTAGGGCAGGACAAGGTACGTTAGGGCAAGGTAGGGGGAGGTGAGGTAGGATAGAATAGGTATCTTGTAACAATGAATTGTTAAGGCTGAACTATTGATCATAATTTTTCTGTTTGGGTAGCAATATTACTGTACAATACTTTAAACTTTCTCAAGACAAAATTACTTACAGTGCCACTCCTAATTTGTTCAGCAGCCTTAGTGGCACTGATGTTTAACAATGGTTCTTCACTTGGCGTAACAACTGTACGTTTTGCTCTTGAAGAAGCATATTTGGCTATTCCATTTAGAGCAGTGTTCAGGAGAAAGCCACTAGGGTCGATCTAAACTTATATGTTTGAAAATTTTCGTCGTTTTACAGCTTTATAATAAGGTAAAATACGTCTTGGTTGCTCACATAATTCTGTGCTTTCTATCAAAATAAATTTTTGAGGTTAAGGGGCATAGAATTATTTGAACAACTTAATAGTTTAGCAGCTCAACTTTAACTCACTTTCTTAATCGGCAACTTGGGCAACTTTTCCTCGTCGTTCTTGGGAATTAAATTCTCTGAAGCCATTTCCAACTAAACAACGTTTTGTTTACCACAAGAACCTTTTTGCGTGTGGCTGTTCGGCTTGATTAGACCTATCGATCATTAATCGGAAAAAGAACAGAGTTAGCTCGTAAATAATATAAGTGCTTACACGATTCAATTAAGGGCGGTTGAATGTATCTGAAGCGATATTACACATGAATGGGGCTACGAATATGTTTGAGATTATAGTAGGAATATTATGCTAGGTAAGGTGGGTAGGGTAGGATAAGGCAAGGTAGAGAAAGAATACAAAAGATGAAGGTAAGCTAGGATAAGTCGGTAGGATGAAGCAAGGTGAGCAAATTAAACTTGGTAAAGTAGGGTATGATAAGTTAAGATAGGGCATGTCTTAGGTTTTAACCCTTGCACTAACTACGGATTATACTGTTCAGATACTACACTAGTTACAAAATAATATTACTACACATAAATTAATGTTAATTTAAAGTCAAGTTCTTTAAACTTAAAGAAAAGCTTATTTCATTGTTGTAAACAATGTAAAAATGGTGTTATAGTGTTGTTATGCTTCTGTTTTCTCATTTATATACACCATTCTGCTTTTATTTACAAAAACATTTAAAAAGATGACTAATTCTGACCTTGGGCTCTAACACATTAAAAAACGAGTGCAAAGGCATGGTAAATAATAGCTGTTTCAAGAAATTCGAGAACAATAATTTGCAGTTTGTCAATTTGTAAAATACTGTTTTATTAGCTTGTTCAAAAAGTTCTGAGCCAAACGACTATTTCGAAAAAAAACTGTAAAACAAAAACTGTGGCTCAGAGCTTTCCGGACAGCCTAATACATAATATCATGATATTATTATAAATTCAAGCCGCTGAGATAAAAATGTTTTATGAAAAAAGGTATTATGTACAATATTTTAAATTTTCTGTATTTAAAAAGATCAAAACAGCACTAGCATACTACAAAAACCGGTTAAAAACAAAATTTAAAGGTAAAATTTTAAAATCATATTTTAGTCGGCTGAACCCAGCCTCCAAACTGTTTTTCCAACTTCTTAGCTACAGAAAATAAAAGTTGGTCAGAGCTGGGATGTCCAACTAGTTGTACTGATAATGGATAACCGTCTTTGTCTTTTCCCATTGGCACCGCCATTGCTGATAAACCTAGGGTGTTGTAGAGAATTGTGTTTAGTGATGGTAGGATACCATAGCCCAAATGGAAGTAATGAGAGTCGGGTATTGAGGGAAATACTAGCAGGGCGTCACCTGTAAGATGTGTGGTTATATGTGATAAGATAGGCTGATTTTATATAGGCTATCTCAGTTTTCAAATAGGATAAGGAAAGGAAAGTTAGAGTAGGGTAGGCGTATTGTAGATAAGGTATGATGAGGTAGAATAGAGTAGGGTAGGTAGGGTAGAAGTTTACTATTTGCCTTACCTTCCAACTGTTTGTAAACTCTATCTCGTACAATATGTAGTTGTCTACATGATTCTTGAATCAATGACTCTGGGTATCGATTCCGGGATGAGCATAGCAAGGGTAGTGTGATTGGCGATATAGAGGAAGCTCCAACAAACGACTTGGCAAACTCTTTGAACAAACTTATTGGGTGTTCGTCCTGAAATGGGTATTATGTATAAAAAAGGCATTTTCTTACAAACAAAAAATAGATAGCTTACCGGCATTAAATGCTGATGAATATTGGCCAAGTTGTCGGCTTCGAAAGCACATGCCTTTAGCATTATGACAAATTCCATCAAACTTTTGCTCAAATCAAATTGTTGTACTGGAACTCCGTACAAGTGAGAGATGTAGCTCTTGGCGTCTTCGTGCGTTGCTCTAACTGGGTTTGTCATTGTGAGATAAGGTTTTTCATCATTGGCCAAGGAGTAGAGGACTTTTAGGGTTGGTTCGGGGATTTGTTGAGGTAGAACTTCTTGGAACAGTACCTAAAGCAAGGTTTATATTGAACATGGTCTTTTGGTACTTGTGTTTTTCAAAAAGTTTTGAGCTTTTTTGATAAGTTTACTACAGCAAGTTAAATGGTATCTACTTTTTACACAGTAATGTAAAAGCCTATAGAATAACTTACATTAGAAACCAGCGCCAAATCTTCAGCATACCTAGTTAGCGGTCCAACCGAATAAAACCCATCATAGATGGTATTACCAACTGAAGATGGTACTAATGTGTCATCTGGTATAGTTCTACCCGGTTTGTGCCCATATATACCACATAGCATGGCTGGTACACGAATAGAGCCCCCCAAATCTGTTCCAATACCGATTAAAGAGCCCTGGGAAGCGATTAAAGCACCTTCACCTCCAGAAGATCCACCTGGAGTACAACGCGTATCGAATGGATTACAACATCGACCGTGGACGGTGTTGTCAGATTCGAAGAAACAGGCTCCAGAAGGCACGTTTGTGTAGCATATGGGGATGCCTCCGGCGTTTAGAATTCTGTAAATGGAGTGTGTTAGAAAAGTAGGCTATGGTACGGTAAGGTAGGGTACTGTACTGTAGGGTAGGGTATGATAAGTTTGGATATTGTGAGCTATGTTAAGGTAGAGTCGGGTAGGGTAAGATAAAGCAAGCTACAGTAGAAAAGCCTACCGTTTGACATGTTCACTGCTCTCACTAGCCACAGGAAGCTCTCGTCTGTACTCTAGTCCACCGATGTTTCTATGTCCTTTGTAATCAAATACATGTTTCAATGATATTGGTATTCCAAATAAGGGTTTGTCACTTTTGAGGCGTTCAACTTCACTTGGATTACCATGAATCGTCTCAACATAATCATCGACTTCTTTTGCTTTTTCTAACGCTTCATATTCGAATAATTCGGTTACTGCGTTGATATAAGGGTTCACATCACGGATACGTTTGAAGTAGGCTTGGAGAAGGTCAAAGGATTTTAGCTGGAATGATAATGTAAATTAGTACAAGAGGGTAGTAAAATTTGATTTGTAGGTAGAGTAAACCTGAAAGATGGTCCGGCTTCTTTCTGTTTCTAAGGTTCAACAAAGGGTAGGATAAGTCATGAGAGGGCAGAAAAAAGTAAAATAGGCTAAAAAGGAAAGTGCCCGACCTGCCCCGCTCTGATTAACTTCAAACTTCTTATATAGGAAGATCACGTAAATATAAGATCTTCAGCAAAGTACTAAATCGCGCTTTCCAGGAAATCTCGAGAAAATCGAGATTAAATAATGACATTTTGAATTTCTCGCCAATTTGGCATTGTGTTTCAAGCTTGTAACTTTGTCATTTTTTGACTTTTAATTATTTTTCTTTGATATACTAGTAGAATACCTTTAAATAATCCTACATTTTTAAATTTGTAAGCGTATCTTGCCTGGAAAGTAGAAAAAAGTGCTTGAAACACAATGCCAAATTTGCCAAAATGGCGGGAAACCCAAATAATTTAAATTTAAAACTCAAAGAGCGCGAGTTAAAATATTTTATGGGTACTATTGGTGGTACAAAGAATTCATATAAAAATTTTGAGCTGATTCTGAGCGGGGCAGGTAGGGTACTTTCCTTGTAAGGTAGGACAGCGTAGAGTAGGATATTGTTGGAACGGGTATGTGATGGGCGTGGTAAGGAATATTAGGTAAAGTGATAAGACTTACCCGTTTGTTTCTGATTCTCTCAACAGCTTCCACAGCTGAAATGTTAAGTAGCGGGTCATCTGAAGGTAGGACAACAACACGCTCAGAGCATTTACTAGCTATTTTTGCAATAGCGCCACAAGCTGAATTTAGGAGGAGAAAACTGAGGTCAAGCTGCAAAGTTTAGGTATCATTTTGGAAAGCCTGGCCTTACCTTACTCTACCTAATTCTATCCTTTTTGGCTTTACCTTAAATATCTTACTTTATACTACTCTATTCTATTTTTTTCTACTCTACTTTATTCTACCTTACTCTTTGCTACCCTACCCTACCTTGCCAAACCATACTTAACCCTTGTCAAACTGTACTTAACCTTACACCCCCACTTACGCCAGACCTTCTTCTAGCCAATTTAAAGCTAGACTTTTACCT
Organism: Bursaphelenchus okinawaensis; assembly: GCA_904066225.2. Classification (NCBI taxonomy): domain Eukaryota; kingdom Metazoa; phylum Nematoda; class Chromadorea; order Rhabditida; family Aphelenchoididae; genus Bursaphelenchus; species Bursaphelenchus okinawaensis. The sequence goes on along the minus strand of CAJFCW020000006.1, from coordinate 7,971,972 downwards.
TATTAGCCGCCAAGACTGGCAGAGGTTCTTTCTCTTCATTATTGTTCAAGTCGTGCTTCACATACATTGTAGTAGGTGTATGAATGCAGCTATCATCGCAACATTTGGGGTTTTAAAGTAACGGTCAGGAAAAGTAGAAAAGGAGTTGTGATAGTGTAATATTGTAATCCAAACAGTTAACGTTTGTTTTTCATTTTCTTGATTGATTGCCATTCTGGTGCAAGTTTATATATCTACTTTATTAATGTACATCGTGTCATACGTATCACTACTGCTGGTTGTGGCTACTTTTAAGTGTTCGATAGTTTGTAAATTATTGAAAAAACGTGATTTTGATTGTGTAAATAGAGTAGATTGTTACCTTTTTGGTAGAGAAAGGTTCATTGTGGAAGTATATTGTTACAGTAAGGTGTTCTGGTAAAGTAATTGAATTGATCGCATGTGAATTGACATCTTGTAAGGTGTGTTTAATTGTTTTATCTAATTTGTCTTTGAGTAACTATCGAAAATGTTGCGAAGGAACTGAACCCTATTGATTTCTAGAACTAGCAATACCTGTGTAATAACTTATAATTAGCTGTGGAGTTTGGTTACTGAGTAATATAAGCTTTATTGATTGCACAAGTATTAATTTAGCTTTGTTTTAGCCTACTATTTTTAGTGAATGAGGTGGCGCTAGGCTGAAGCTGGGGTATGGAACAAGTAGTATAGTTATGTGGTGGGGTAATAGAAATTGTAGTGATCAGAGCAGGGTAGAATAAAGTTTTAGGTCAGGTTTAGGAAAAAAACTCTTTAGGATATAACATTATTGATAAATCTAGTTACAATAAAGGCAGAAGCAAATCATGGACAAAATAAGCGAAGCTCAAGCTACAGCGGAGGTAGGATACGGTAAATTACAGGTACAGTAGGGCAGGGCAAACTGAAAAAAAACAGGGTAGGAAAAGATGGGATACTGAAGTTTATGGTAGAGTAGGGTAGGGTAGGGTAGGGTAGGGTTGGGTAGGGTAGGGTAGGGTAGGGTAGGGTAGGGTAGGGTAGGACAGGGCAGAACAAGACAAAGTAGAGTGAGGTTTATGTACCTTTCAGCTCTTTATTTACATTTTTAAAAACACTGACGTCATTTCAAAAAACCTAGTGAAACCATTATGAAATTCACTGGACTAGTCTCTGTCGCAGATATTATCTAGTTTTTTTAAAAAAACACTAATCCAGAAGTTTCTTTAAAGAAAGCGAGACGAAAATCCGGTTAAACAGATGTCATAAACATATATAAGTAGCGTGACAATCAGTGATCAATGTCGTAATTTTGGTCAAAAATGATTTTTAGATCAGTGGTTGTTGGGTTTTGCATTGTCGTATCTGTGGCCGCGAAGAGTCGATATGACATACTGGTACCGGATTTTGAGGGTAAGTTTTTTTTGAGTATAGTCTAACGTATTTCGTTCTACCGTGCTAAACTCTTTTAATTCTCTTTCAGAACTAGCCAAGAACCGAACCGATCGATACCTAGATGGACTGGACAAGAAACAAAAAGAGCTATTTGTTGAGTTAGTAATGGCTGATGAAGCTACTCCAACCCCGAAGGCATTGGAAGCTACACAAGATTTGGCAGTCTTCAAAAAAGCTGTCAAATTGAGTGCTGACTTACTGTTGGAGAAGAAAGTCGACCACAAACTGGTCGAATTTATTGTTGAGGTAAAATACGACTGCTGGAATGGGTAGAAAAGAGCAACGGGCAGGGCCGATAGTATAGGTCTGAAAAAATTGCGAGGTCGGGCTTTTTCTAAGGCCCGGCCTGTTTTTAACATTGCTCAAGCCTGGCCCGATAGGTAAAAAGAATACTATAAAAATTTTTTAAAATTTGAATAAATTTACTTTAAAAAATTGGTTCAGCTATTATATCACATGCTTTATATTGTTTTAGATGCTGCACCAGACCAACAACCAAACCCAAGTCCCAGATGAAGATGAACAACTGCAAAACGAATTGTTGGTGATTTCGAAGATTTTGCAAAAATATGATGCTTTAGGCGATGACGAAAAGAAGTTAGCCGATCAAATCTTTCCTGATTACGCTAATGCTATGTTCCATGGTAAGCAATATTTACGCTATGATTAGAAGAATTATTTGAACAAAAGGTGAAAAGAATGCAAGGTATGGCAGGGCCCTTCAGGGGGTAATTGAAAAAAAATTGGCGGAGATTTTTTTGATTTTTTCAACTTTTCAAAAATACTTTAGATTGTGCAAATAATTCTGTGCCTATTAATGCTAAAAATTTGTTTTTGAGAAGGAACGCAGGATTATTTGAACAGCCGAGTAAATTACTTTTTTAGGGTGGACGGAGAACTTCAAAATTTTAAGAAAGTTATAATAAATTTAAATTATGGTTGTTTCAGTACCCCAACTTCGGGAATGGTCCAAAACCCCGGAAAAACACACTATTGCCTACTTCCGCTTTAAACATCAACTACAAGGTTAATCCAAAGAGAACAACATTTGTTTATATTTAGCACTATTTTTCAAATTTAATATGTATGTAGCTTTATAAAATGTAATATTTTAAATTTTAATAAATGTACATTAGGTATTATCATAATTTTTGTATTTCAGTCCGGTAGCGGGTAGGGTAATTTTATTTTTTTAGGGCAAAGGGCGGGTAAACTCAAAAAAATTTTAAGGAATGTAATAGAAGAAATTTGTTTAACTTTTCAAAAAAAAATTTTTTTTGTAATACTCCATCCTTTTGCCCTTCCTTAAAGAAAAACTTTGTATCTCTAACAGTTATTACCGTTTGCACTGTTCTGTTCTATGCTTCCCGTTATTTACTTGTTTAACAACCTCAAATTCCCTTTCCAAATCCCAAAAAAGTTGTATTTTTGCTCTTTTCAATTGACAAAAACCAAAAAAAAACAAAAAAAACTTAAACATTTCACCTCAGTTTCACCCCACTTTACCCTCATTATCCAATTATGCCCTTTCACAGCACTTTTCGTGTTATTATCTGCTGTTCCCCATAATATGGAGGAACAGAGAACTCAACGTGCCACGCGCTGCTCTTTCGGTCGAGACGGTCAGCTGATAGACGAGCAAAAAACGTGAGTGAACTTGGAACGTCAGAATAACATTATTTCGAGAGTTCAACATGTAGTTTAAATTTGAGTTACTTTGAATTTTTATGCTACTGGAGAGACGTGGTGAGGTTAGGGAAGGGTAAGTTATGGTGGAGTATGGCAGAGCTATATTCAGAGCAGAGTACCTGTAGGCTTATAAGATAGTTAAGATACGATAAAGTAGGGTAGAGTGAGTCCGAGTAAGGCAAAGTAGAGTAGGGTAGAGTACGGCAGGGTAGAGTAAATTAGAAAATGATAGGGTAAAGTAGGACAGGGTAAAGCAGAATAAGGTTGAGTTAGGTAGGGTAAGGTAAGACAAAGTAGTGTAGGGTAGGGTATGGTGGGGTAGGTAGGATAGGGTAAAGTAGGGTAGGTAGAGTTGAGTCTTTCGAAGGTGGTTACTCTGTCAAAATTAATTTTTAAAAAATTTCTCTTGTTTTAGCAGATCTTTCTTTCTCAGCTGACGTGATTTGATTCTTGAAATGTAATCTTTGCTGTCAAGTGCGACACGCTCTTGCAGAACGTTGTTTTTATACTCCGAAACGTGATCGGCTCTTTATAGTTCATATGGCAACTTTGGAAACATTTTTTTTTCTTGATGCTTTTTGTTTTTAAGGTTTTAAATAAAAATATATTTTACAAAATTCTACTTATGAAATCTTTTTAATGCCTCCATCAACAAATCGTATTTTACACTTACAGTATAAAAATTTAAAAAACTCTATTAATTTAAAAATTTATACTTTGCCAAATTTCAGCAATTCAATTTCATATTACACATGTCAGATTGTCTTCATATACAAACGCAGTAGCTATTTTAAAAAGTACTTTTTATGTTTCAAAGTGCAAAAAAACGGCTGAAGCGAATTCGAAATTGGGGACCTCAGACTTGCACTTTGGCGTCTGAGGCGGAGTCTGACACTAAATGGGAATGCGAAAAGACTTCCCGGGATTAATATACGATGCTGTTCCTTTCAGGTTGTAAATTTTTATTTTTTGTGTAATTTTTTAATTTAGAAATGGTTTTTATGTGTTTTGCCTTGGTTTATAGTATGACACAATATCAGGCCTCAGTTTACCTTATTTTACCCTACCCTATTCTACACCTCCCTACCTTACCCTATCCTACTCTACCACACCATACCCTACCGTACCCTATCCTACTTTAACTTACTATACCTTGTCTTGCTGTGCCTTCGCTTGCCGTAATTGCACTACCATACCCTACCCTACTACTTTAAACTGCTTCACACTACCCTACCCACCCATATGACATTCTTTACATTACAGAAATATTGTTTTTCCTTCTGTACAGTCCACGGCATTAGTTGTAAAGCCCGCAAGCCGCGAGATTAAGCCCATATATCGCAAGAAAAGAATGACCCATTCCACTTTTTTGTTCATGGAACGACACGGAACGAGCCGGAACGACCACAAAAAACCGAGGGGAAAAGAGCACGCGCACACCAGCTGATATGTGTATTTTGTGAAATTGAAAAAAAACCATTCAAAGCAGTTGGTCAATAAAATAAGGAAGGCAAATAGAAACCAAACAACAGGTTATGACATCTTAAGGACCATGATGACAATTAGAGTAGTTTTTAATTATTTAGCTCGTTTTCGCCTGGGGTTGGGGTTTTTTATATTTGGGTACGATATGGACATTATGTAAGTATAGCACAGTAAAAATTAGCCGGAAGCTCGAGGTCGTTATGTTTTCTTAAAATCGCGAATTTTGAACTGTTGGCCAAACTTTTATAAACCATTGTCAATGGCCCCAATAAAGTTATCGAATTTTACAATTTTCTTACCCTCCCCCCTCCTTCACGTTTAATAAAATCCTATCTTTCAGCTCTTGACCCCTATTTTTGACCAAATTGAATGTTCACCTCAACTCTCCTGCCTGAGAGTCGTCGTATCCTAATCGAACATCAATTATGGTCAGAATTCACCAACACCGAGGACGTTCCATCCATAAAATACAAACATTTTGATGAACCTTTGATCGAAGTCAACGCTAAATATTTTGATGCAAAAAGATTGGCATTTTTGGCTTCTGTCAACAAGAAGTACCAGCGAATGTGCAATGTTTATTTGAGCAAATTCATTTTTGAAGTCATTGCTAATGGAAATGATGGTAAGTTCTTGATGAAATGGCTTTTTAGGGTAAAATACGAAATGCGGCCTAGACAGTAATGTATAAATTTGGTCTAAAGCTCCTTTTTATACCTAAAACCTCAATATACCAATAACAAAATAAAAAAATTTCAGAATCCTCAGCCCATATTGTGCTACAAAACAAAAATCACACAATATACTGTGCTTTCAACGACCTCAAAGTCTTACGAACAGCCGGTTTACTAAAATGGAAACCTCATTCTCTTCAAATCTTTCATGACTTTTCTTTCCCTGAATGGACTATCTATACTAGCGAGTTTACGGGTAAGTAGTCTACCATAACCTATCATGAATTATACTATCTATAATATAAGCTAAAATTGCTTTTAAGACAGGGTAAAGTGCAGCTACTAGGTTGTTCAGATGATTATGTAAACCTCAACACCAAAAATTTGACTTGCACGAATTATTTGAACAAACTAAAATAATAGCTCTACTCCACCGTGTCCTAAAGGCAATTATAACCTACATAATCTTTCTCTACCACCTCGTCCTATATAAAGTAAATCTACCCTACCCTCTACGACACTATCCTCAAGCGTACCCTACTCAGCCACTTTTCCATCCTGCTTTACTTTACCTTCTCTGTCCTATACTATAAGATCTAGAAGTTTAATAAATGTATTTTAGAGCTAGAACAACTATCGATAGTACCAGTCCATCCAGCCAATCCAGAACTAAAATCAATTCTCAACAATGCCACCCAACTGATAACCAATTCAGCAAAAACTCTACAAAAACTCAGATGTAATCAAGCCATTTTGAAGCATACAAACTTCCCAGCAATAAGCCTCAAATATTGTGGATCACCGGTTCTGAGAATTAGTAAGTCTAACCTACTATGATATACAAAAAGTAATATCAACCATATTATTAGGTTATTCAAGTAATTATGTGCCCCTTCTCATAACAAAATTTCGAGGTTAGGAGACACAGAATTATTTGAACAAGCAACTATAATATAAAAAAAAGTAATGTGAATTCCACTATGATATAGCAATATACAACGAAAGCGAGCTATACTAAATTTAGAAAAAAAAACTTTTAAAATTTTAAAAATCCTAATTTTCTCATTTTCAGACGGCAAGATCTATGGTATTCGACCACCAAAAAGCGAAGATCTTTCCGACTCACAAACACAATTCTCACTGTTAGGAAGAACACGAGAAGTGGATGAAGTTCGACCAGTCGAAACCTTATTTGCTCGAAATATTGAAGACTTTGATCTGGAAGCTCATTCCTACAGCACTTTTTCACAATTAAGGTAAGTTTTTATTGAGGAAGATATAAAACTAGCCTATAAACAGCCCATAAAGCAGCATATGAAACAGATACTTAAGTATTGAAAAAGTACTGTAGGTTGTAACTGTAGCCTTAAAACTAAAAAAAAAGTTTTAGACAAGACTTCAAGCTAAATCCGAACATAAAGATGCTCAAATTTGGCTGGGAATCAGACGAACCAAACAAAACTGGTAGAATCATCAGCACAATAGAAAACCATAGTAAAACTGTAGAAGAAATCATCTTCAATGACACTCAAGTTGTAAGTTTTTAAAGTCGTTATTAGTTTGTTTAAATAATTATGTGCCCCCAAAACTTGGAAACTTGCGATGAGAGGGGCACAGAATTATTTTAACAACCTAATATTATAACTGTACATCAATTTATTGCCTTTTAATATTATTCGAAAGCTATAAGGATAGGTATAAACAAAGAAAATTCCTAAATTTGTTACCTAAACCCTTCTCTTCCAGACACCCTCCCACCTGAAAGACTTTGACTACACTCAACTCCTAAAATACGCCAAGAAATTCAAAGATTACACAGAAATGGTAGCCAATTCATCGATAAAAATTCAATTTCAAGTCGATTTCTGGCTGATCCAAACAAAACAACACTTTCTACGATTCCAACACGAAAACGGGCTCTATTCGAAACAAATCGCAATCAACTACAACAACACGGGTCTTACTGTCACATGGTATGGTAACAATTACTCAGTGAATTTGAACGAATTCGACGACCACGATCTCAGCAGAAAAGTACAAGTCTTTGAAAATACATTGAAATCCTCGGTTGATGCCAAAAATATACCTAATGGTCCTTTCAAGCCTAATTATCTTTGAAATTAGCCTTCCATATTGTTGTTAATGTTATTGTAGATACCATATACAGAATAATAAACGTGTACATAGCTTAATTATGAAAGTTTAACGGAATTAATTATTAGTTTGATCAATGATACAAAATCAAACCCTGCAGGTTCGATTCCGGCTGGTTGCAAATGCCATTTTTAACAAAAACAATGTCTTTACTATAAAAAAAGTTATCAAATACTATTTTAATAGTTATGACAAATAGATTACAAGGCTGCTTCAACGATGCTCCAGAAGTTTTCCCGCTTTCCGTCGTAAAAATGTAGATAAATCAGGGTGTTCGCGGCGGGACCGATAAAACCTTTCGTAATTTTTAGAAAATATTTTTTTGTTATGTTTTTCGGTAACAAAAATATATTTTATAGACAATATGGGTGGTGTTGACGTAGATCGTTCACAACGGAATGGGCATTCAAGTAAGTTTTAATTTTTATTGATTCTTTAGTCTTTTTCTTATTATTTTAGTCGGTGTTTTAGTGTTGTTAGTTTGTTTCTTGATTGAAGCCTTTTCAGAAAGATCGGAAAGGAAGTTTAGTGAAAATCGAACAGAACGAAAACGAAGGAGTAGAAGCAGATCTAAAAGTCCAAGTCGACGTGACAGACATCGGGACAAGGAACGGAGCCGAAGGCGGAGTAGAAGTCCACAAAATGATAAAGAATCAAGGTAATTTTTGTGCTTTTTGTTTTGAATATTAGATGGAAAGACAGCCTGAAGTCATGCGGTGATTTTGAAGCTAAAATTATTAAAGAATCTTTAGGAGTAAAGGGCTTTTAGCTAGTGTTTTACAAAAAGTAAGATTTTTTAGTAATGTAGAATATAAAGGACGGTAGCTTTTCATTGAAACGTTTTAAAATCTTGATTTCTCACATGCTTGACACTCATGGTATTTACTTTATATTTTTATGTATGTTTTAAAAAATTTAGTTTCTTAATATTATTATACTTATTATCATCTATCTATACCATCTTTTCTAGGCATTCTCGAAAACGGCATCATGAATTAGATCGCACTGAAAGCACATCAAAACGAACATTCAGAGAAACTTCAGACACAAATGCAGATAATACAGAACAAAAAGAGCATAAGCCATCGAATATTCAGCAGTTTCACAGTATGAAACATCTGATTATGAAGAAGGCAATTGAAGTCAAGAGCACGATGAAGCCGGGACAAGAGCCTACGTTTAAAACTGAAGCGTTGAAGCCAGAACAAGCTTTGGTATATGCAGACTATCATATGACGAAGGCTGAGAAGAATGCCAAGAAGTTGGAAGACTTGAAGGCGGTATTGGCCAAGAAGATGGGAGCATTGAAGGGTTTGACTGGCATTAACGAAGGTAAGGGGTTTTTTTGATTGTCTTGCTTTTAGGTATGAATATATTACGTCTTTTTTTAGAAGAAACTGTTTTATAACTTTATTTAGGTTCAGAAATAAGAATTTAACAAAAATATTCTTAATTTGCTGAAATTTATAACTAAAACAATATATTCAGAATCAAAAGAACCAGAGCCAGAGAAACCTAAAATGGTATTGGATCTAAAGCCAGAGCTTCCTCAGTTGTCAGTGTTTGACCCAAGGGTCTCATTGAAGAGCGCTAGTCGACCAAGGAGAAGAGGTTTCAATTTTGTTGAACATGGTCAGTTTGCAAAACAAGCTCAATTAGAACGAACACAAGCTAAGTTGGCACAACTGCAGAACAATGTTTCAAAAGTGGCCAAAACTACTGGTATATCAGCGGCGGTAAAGCTGGCTATAGCTACTCCATCAGGTACGGAAGCTCATGATGATTTACCTGAAATGGAATGGTGGGACAAAGTGTTGTTGGAGGATGGAAAGTAAGGATAACATATATTCTTAGGAGCTTGTTTTGAAGCATTTAAAGGTGTTTTGGTTTGTTTTAGCTTTACTTTTTAAAAAGCTTTATACAAAATTTTAGATTATAAAGGTTTTCTGTTTTTTAAAGACTTATTTTAGGTTTGATTCGATACCGTCAGAAGATTTACCATTTGAGCAACGATACGGAAATAAAATCACGAATCTAATTGAGCATCCTGTACAACTGAAGCCTCCAGATGCTGCTCTGAATAATATTCCCATAAAGGTAACATTTTTTTTCCTTTTTAATGTTTTTAGGTATCTTCTACCTCTTCAAGCCTGTGAAATTGGTATTTTATACCTGAAATTCCAAAACAACCGATTTTGTCTCATACGACTTATTTCATGTTGTTTTTGTGTTTACAGCTATATGAACCTTCTGTTTCAGGCCCATCTAACCAAGAAAGAAATGAAAAAGCTTCGTCGAATGAACAGAAAAGAAGTTCAACGTGAAGAAATGGAAAAAGTACGATTGGGACTGAAGAAGGCTCCAGAACCAAAAGTGAAGATGGCCAACTTGATGAGAGTTCTAGGTCAAGATGCTATTCAAGATCCAACCAAAATGGAGAATTATGTTAGGAATCAAGTGGCAGAAAGGCTAAAGAAACATGAACAAGCAAATATGGACAGAAAACTGACGAAAGAACAGAGATCGGACAAGAAAAAGAGGAAAATCATGGAAGATACCTCGATTCAGGTCCATGTCGCTGTTTATAAGTAGGTTTTTGATATTGTTTTATAGGGGTTTTGAAGTTTAAAATTATTGTTTATAATTTTTAAAATCTTTGGGTTCTTTTTTGATGAAAAGTAGCTAAAATGATGCTGTTTTAGCTTCATTTTAACGTTTTCTATACCTAAAAACGAAAGAAAAGTATAATTATAACTTTTTTAGAGTTTTATCCCTCTCCAATCCCAAGAAGAAGTTCCGAGTAGAAAAGAACGCGCGACAACTTCAAATGACGGGTATTATCGTCGCGGTGGAGGATATGCATGTTATCGTAGTGGAAGGCGGCCCAAAACAACAGAAATTCTACAAAAATCTAATGCTAAACAGAACGAAATGGTCGGAAGAGTTGGTCGGCCAAAAGAAGGGCGTAGCTGACGAAGAAGCCGAAGGCCAACGAAACGAATGTATGTTAATATGGGAGGGATTAGTGCCGGCCAGAAGCTTCTCCGACCCTCCACAAATCGTCAGAGCCACGGATCACAAATCGGCCAGAGACTTGTTCCTGAAACATGGGGTACCACACTACTGGGACCACTGCTTCTCGCACTCTGTTCTACTCGAAACAACCGAGTGATCTCTCGTATTGTTATAAAGTTATTTTTTACTAATATAAATGTGATTACTTGTTTTTGGATGAGGAATGTTTCGGTATATCAAATATAGGAGTTTTCCTTTTGGTCTAGATGTAAGATAAGATTCACTAGGGAATTCCTCCAAATATGGTTTTAGGAACCTATATAGGATGAAAGAGCGTAGAAAGTTAAAACCATTTTTGAAAACTGTTGAATAGCTTAGTCCAGCGAGTTACAGTACGCTCTATATTCTTTGATACTTGAAGGGTATATAAGTCTTTAAAGTTTGAAAAATAATACTTTTTTATAAACCTTTTCGAAAAATAAAGGAAAGCAAAAATTATAACTAAAAATACCTTTACGTTAAAGTAGTGCTTAGCTAGCCAAAACGGTTTATCGTAATGGAAAAACTGAGAAAGGTACTTGTTTTGCCAAATTTTTAAAACAAAAGCACAAAAGTTATATTTTGTATTTTGCAGGTTGGTCATAACAATGTTGTCAAGGACGATTTCAGTACGTAGCATAACGTGAAGACAAAAATTCTTTAAAAATTCGAAGTTTCTGTTTTGAAACCCGAAATTTCAAAATTTGGATTTTATAGGTCATTAGCTAGACACTTAAACTAGTTTTGTATTAGGCTGTTCATGTAATTCTGCGCCTCATAAAATTTGTTTTGAGAGAGGGCTTAGAATTATTTGAACAACTCTTTATTTAGTAATATTTTTAGTTGTATTTTTAAAATTTTAAATGGTTTGTTTGTAGGTACTGTAACAGAATGTAAAGCTCAGTAATATTATCTTTATAGGTAAACCGACAATGCCATCTCAACTACACCTAGCTATTTTAATTTCTGTCGTCTTTGTTTTTGCATTTGATTCGGCTGCTTTCTTTACTCCGTGTTGGAGGAAACTAGCTGAGGGCAACAGTGTTGGACTGGTAACTTATCATTGTACCTCATCTTCTTGTTATGATTTTAAAGACGTAAGGTGCTTATGAGCTATGTATGATACATTATACAACTTTACAACAAAGATTTTTAAGAACCCCCCTACCTGGCAAAGCACTAGTAAAGGATTAATGGGAGCATGTTTTGTGGCAATAGCAATCAAGTTGATTCTTACTGTGTTAACAATTACACGCCCAAAATCAAAGTGCATATTAGTCTTGGATGCCGTCTTGTCTGTTGTAGAAATACTCAAAATTACGGCAGTATTGATACTCTACGCCATCAAAAGTGATGACTATTTTGGGAGTTATGGTGGTGAGTACCATGTTAATATGTAGCTCCTTTTTGATTTTTTTAAAAGAAGTTTTTTTATAATAAAGGCCTTGTTATGGCCAACAAAATATAATATCTTTTCTTTTGTGTTACCTAAAGAAGCATATTTTACCTAAAGTTTAAGAAAACAAAATATTTTCATGCAATTATTAACCAAAACTTTCAGACTCTTCAAATTCAGCATCTTCTACAGCCGCTTACTTCTCAAACACCTCTGGTTATAGTTATTGGCTAGCGTTGGTTGGTGGTATTTCCACCGTAATTATGGCAATGTTATCGATAATTTCGGCAATATTAGCTTTTAATTGAGATTTGTACACGACTGTTTTACTAAACGAAATAAATTTATATGAACTTATGAAATATTGAGAGCTATACCTATTTACTAAACTTGTCAAATAACCTTTTATTATAAGCAAGGCCGGTCAGATGATTTTAAATCACAAAAATTGGGTCAGGTAGTTATTTTTCAAAGAATAATATAGGTGTTAAAGGGTTACGGAGTCGGCATGTTAGCTGAAGCCGGAGTGGGAATTTGTGAAAAAACAAAGCCAGAACAAAAAATTTTTGTATTTTAGTACTAAACACTCGCGAAGCTAAATCTAAAATTGAAAAAAAGCGAAGCTGGAGCTGTTGCCAAAGGAATCGATGAAATTCAGTACTGTTTTGGCAACTTTGACCTATGCATTAGCAGAGACAATACCATGCAAAGCAAGGTATTTTCTGTTTGGATCGAGGTTTATTGTTGGACCTCTAAAAATTTTAAAATTGGAAAAAAGCAGAGCTGGAGTTGTTACCGGAGAAATTGATGAATTTTGGTACTAAAGGCTCAAAAACTTTTAAAATTGGAAAAACTGGGAAGGAGAGAGGAAGAGAAGACAATCAAAATTAAACAAAAATTTCGATGAAAGATTTTCTTTATTTGCCATCTCTAACGCTTGGCCCTAATTGTAAATAGTACAATACTAGTTCCTTGTTTAACAGTTATTAATTTGCTTGTTTGCTATTGTGAAACAAAAATGATTGTATAATACCTTAAAGGTCTAGTCCAACAAAACGTGATTAAAATATGCAAAACTATACTTTTTTGCAGTTTAAGCTTGGGAATTCACTTTTTAAAGCTAAAAAATCTTCAATTTTGCTATCTTTTTTTTTGTAATTTTCTTTTATATATTTTATATATATATCTTATATATAATATAGTTATTCAAAGAGTAAATTTTTTAAAAAATTTTTATACAAAGACGTTTAATAATACATACATCACTTCAGATGACTAACAAAAATTCTATAGAAATAGATAGAAAAATAATCAACGACGTCGTAGAACCTTCTGAAGACGTTTTCAAGCTTCAAAAAGGCATAGCTGATGTAAATAATAGTGAAGTAGAAGCTAACAGTTCGCTGATAGTAGAGGAAACTCCATGGTGGTCGATTTACATCACTGCATTACTTGGTTTTTGTCAAGCAGTACAATATACATTGTATTTTACTTCTACTTGGCCGTATCTTCAAGTTGTAGGTTTTTCAGGGTAATATACAAATCATTTGTAATATAGTATAATATACAAATAAGGTGTTTTAGAATAAGGTAAAGTAAGGTAGGGCAGGGTGAAGTAGGGTTTTTTAATTTACTTAAATCAAAAGTAATATTTTAGATAGACCGCGAATCCACAGAGCAATTCTACGGTGCAGTAGTCGCATCCTACTCGATTGGTCAAATCATGTCAGCACCCTTGTTTGGCTACTGGAGTAACAGGTCAAAGAGTGTGAAAGGTCCATTGATAGTATGTTTGATATTGTCCATGTTTGGCAACTTGACCTACGCATTGGCCGAGACAATACCATATAACGCAAGGTACTTTCTCTTTGGGTCAAGGTTTATTGTTGGATGTGGCAGTAGTTATGTCAGTGTACTGAAGAGTTATGTGGCTATGGCTAGTACACAATTGGATCGGTCTCGGGCGGTTATTATTCTAACTAGTGGGCTTTCTTTTGGGCATCTTGGTGGGCCTGGTAAGAAATTTAAATCTGACATTTTTTAAATATTTTTTTGAAAAAAATTTTAGTTTTAAATTTTAAAATTAAAAAAAAATATTTTAGTAATTCAAATGATATTCACTATATTTGGGTACCCTGGTACTAGTATACTAGGAAGAATGCATTTCAATATGTATACCTCTGCTGCGTACTTTGCTATAGCTATGAATGTTATTGCCATGACAGTATTACTTAAGTTATTTGATGAAAAGTACGCTGGAATTCATAAATCTGTATTGGAAAAGGTAACTTCTACTTTTTCTGTTTACTTTAGTGATATAAAAAGAGGGTAGGGTAGTTTATATAGACCATAAAAAGTGTACTATATGTTGTAGCATAATATGTGTAGAAAAAATGGAACAAAGAGTAATTTAAAAACGTATTTTACACTATTTATTATTTTTTTTAACTTTTATGGTTATAAAATTACGTTTTAGAAGTCAAAAGAAGACAAAGAGGCCAATCCAAACAAACTACCACCATACGACATGACAGCAGTAGTTCTATGTCATTTAACTGTCTTTGCAAGCGCATTCACCTTTTACAATCTCGAAACGTAAGAGCTAAAAACTTTACATACTTGTATCTACTTAGGTATCTATTATAAATTAGGAACCTAATTCTATACACTTCTTTTATTCAGTTTAAACTCTCCGATTGGAATAACAATTTTTGGCTGGACTAAAAAGTTATCAGTTCAAATGTTGGGCATTGTGCATGCCTGCACAACTGGCGTTTCTACAACACTTTACCTTGTGTTATATTTCTTCAAATTGGATAAACAGTAAGTATTTTTCTTTTTTTAGTACCTTGTAGAACTTTATTACACAAATAACATTGCCCAAATTATTTTTTGGTTTCACCGATATGAAGTTTCCGTCAGTGTTTTACCGGATCGGGTCCGGTCCGGATTTTCAAAAATTGCAAGATTGAAAATAACTTTTAAGCTTATGGCTTGAAGTTTTAAAAAATAAATAACTTTTGTGAAGGTCCGTCTCATACAAGTTCCTCGCTAAACATTTGGACAGGCCGGACCGAATCGGTCTTGCCGGTCCGGGCGGTCCATTTCGGTAATAACTTGGTAACCAAAGACGGACCTTCACAAAAGTTATTTATTTTTTAAAACTTCAAACCATAAGCTAAAAAAGTTTTTTACAATCTTGCAATTTTTAAAATCCGGACCGGACTGGTCCGGCAAAACACTGGTTTCCGTATTTTACAGTAACATATTATGTTTTAAAAGCCCCTATTTAACTTTATGACTTACAAATTCAATGTTTTTAGTATGAACCTTCGTCGACAAATTGTTCTAGCCTTTTGTGGTTTTCTGATATTCCACTTGATCACGTTCGCTTGGCCATTTTTGGGTGGACATTTGGAAACGTATACCCAAGCAGGTAAAATACGGTTTTTTTAAATTCTGATGTTAGTCTTTATTAAAATGATAAAAAAGCAATAAAGAATGTCTACTATAAACAAGTTTTCTTCAAAAAAAAAAAAAAAAATTTTACTTTAGCAATAGACAATATTATAAAACCTTTTATTTAATTTTTTCCAGAATACGATGCAGCTTTAAACAATGGCACAGAGATAACTGGTTGTAATACGGATCGTTTTGACTGGTGTTATGATACACCAAGTCAGAATGTATATGTATTTTATGTGTCATTTGTGGTGTTTGTTGGCTTTTGTATTCCTAATCTCAACATTACTGTCAACACATTGTTCTCTAAGATATTGGGACCTAGAAGAATTGTGAGTTTATTTCTTATTATTTTACTTTCTACTACTATAATATGTAAACTGTGTTTAACATATTTTACTTACATTTACTACTGTAAAACAGCTTATTATAAGGGTAGTGTAGAGTAATATAAAGCACTTTATAACTACAATATTGATAACGATAACACTATTACATTCCAGGGCACCCAACAAGGAATTCTTCAAGTAGTGACAAGCCTAGCCAGACTAAGCGGCCCAATAGTGGCTAGTCAATTCTTTCCTTTATATGGTTCTAGAGTACCTTGGATTGTAGCTATGATTGTGTTAAGCACTGTAATAGTAACATGGCTCATTTTGTATAAACGAATGGTACCATTACAAATACCAAGCAACGAAAAAGGCACAATAAGCCAAGATAACGAAGATGCAAAAGAAATAAATGACAAAGAAGAAAAGAAAAATAGATTACAATTTTAAGTCATTGTAGATTGTTTACATATACTGTAACAATAAATTTGCATTTTTTATTTTCTGGACTGACAATTTAATAAAGAATAACATAGCAAAAAATTATTTAAGGAAGGGTAGGGAAGGGTAGGGTAGGGTAGGGTAGAATAAATACTTTGTATGTTCAACACACACAGTCCAGACTATACCAAATTAGATCTTTGAATTCTCATAGAATATAGTAGTTTATTGCCTGGTGTGCAATTCGTATGTTAGAATTGACAAAGCCAATCTGATAAGTCTAGTTTGAGAGTCCGATTTGTAAAAGTGATCAAAATATGCAAAGTTGACGTTGTTCTCATTTTAAAAACTGCTTTTTCAGCTCAACTTTTGACGTGTGGCTTTAGCTTTGTTTTTTGTTGGTATAGCGTAGTATTTTTTGATATTACTCATGTTTATGGTCATTTTTTTAATTTAAAAATCAATTTTGAAGTTTAAAAAACAGAATTTAAAAATATTTCAAAATTTTGAAATTTGAAGTATTTTTGAAGTTAAACTTTTTGAAATTTTGATTAAAAAACTCAAACTTTTATCAATGTTATTACTATATAAACATAAACTTTTATCATTAGACATGTTTTTTAGTATATAATAGGTTATCAGCTGTTATGATGTTATAATAGAGAGCTATTGGTCAGTTGAGAAACTAGCTACTTGATCAATGATGTATCATATCAAGAGTAAAGTGATCTGTGTACAGTTATAAGTGGCCATATTTCATAATTTTGAGATTTATCTAAATATGCTTTCGTTTGTGACAGTATCATGTTGTATGTAAGAGGCTCGGGCAGAAGAGAGGGGACGTTTTTTAAGTTGGTAAGAGAATGGGGGAGGGAGAGAAATGTAAATTTTTTTCCAACTTTTCAATTTTTGATTATTTTTTTGAATTAGCAAACCTCATACCTTGTTTCGAAAAAAAACTTTTTACATAGAAGGGGGGGGGGGGATACTTAAAATTCTTTCCCAAGCAGTATTTTTACGTGCCATTATATACATTCTTTAGTTATAACCAATAATGTATCTTATTCCAGATGGCTCTCAGAAATTCTATTGAAACAGATAGAAAAGGAACCAAAGAAACAGAAAAGAAACAAGCTGAAGATGATCTTTTTACTACATCTAAAGATATCTCAGATTCAACTAGTAGTAGTAGTGCCACTACTATAGCAACAGAAGACTCAGTGATAGTAGCGAAAACACCATGGAAGTCAATTTACATTACTGCAGGGCTTGGGTTTTGTCAAGCAGTACAGTTTACGTTGTATTTTAGTTCTACTTGGCCTTATCTTCAAACTGTAAGTTTTCGAGGGTAAAATACGAATTCAAAGGGTAGGGTATAGTAACACGTGTTTTGGTTGCTTTAATTTAAAATAACATTTTAGGTAGACCGAAAGTCTACTGAACAATTTTACGGCACAGTAATAGCTGCCTACTCGATTGGTCAAATCATGTCAGCACCATTCTTTGGCTACTGGAGCAACAGAGCCAGAAGTGTAAAAGGTCCACTGACAGCATCTTTGATTTTATCTATGATTGGCAACTTTTCCTATGCTTTGGCCGAGACTATACCTCACAATGCAAGGTTTTTTGTGCTTGGAGCTAGGTTTATTGTTGGATGTGGAAGTGGATATGTTAGTGTACTAAAGAGTTATGTAGCTATGGCTAGTACACAGTCAGATCGATCTAGAGCGTTTGCTATTCTTACTGGTGGACTGTCTTTGGGACAGACTACTGGGCCTGGTAAGGGATTTTGAGACGATAGGGTTTAATATCAAAGAACAGTATAATGTAATTAAAAATTTTTTTTTAAAAAGGGCGCAGAATTAAGTGAACGACCTAATAGTATCAAAAACTTTGGAATGTTCTGAATTAAAATTTTAAAATTTAAAAACTTGTTTCAGTGATTCAACTAATATTCACCATTGTGGGCTACCCTGGCTTACATATGATAGGAAGAATGCAGTTCAATATGTATACAGCTGCTGCTTATTCAGCTATTGTAATGAACTTGATAGCCATGATGGTATTACTCAACTTATTCGAAGAAAAATATGCTGGAATCGACAAATCCATATTGGAGAAGGTAACTTTATACTGAGGTTTAAAAGAAAAAAAATTTTAAAAAAAATTTTTACAAAATTTTTTAAATTAAAAAAAATTATTTAATTCTTATACCGTATTTTACAAAAAAAATTTTATAATGAAAAATGGCATATTCAGAAGTCGAAAGAAGAAAAAGAAGCCAATCCAAACAAACTACCTCCATATGATATCATAGCTGTAGTTGTATGTTACTGTACAACATTTGCTCAGCGGTTCACTTTTGTCAATTTGGAAACGTAAGTCTTGGCAATTCTTTTTAAAACTAAAATAGACAGTAATTTACAGTAAGACCAATAACTTTAAGTAAGAGTAGTGTAAGCGCAAAAACTTACTGTAAGAAATTCAATTACCTCTCAATTTGTTCGGTTTTTCTAGTCGTATTTTAGATTTAAAAAGCATAAAAACAGAAAAAAACATTTACAAATATGAAAAAAATGTTTAAAATTAAAATTGATAAAAATTGTTTTACAGAATGAATCCCCCAATCGGAATGTCAATTTTCGGATGGACTAGAAAGACTACAGTACAGCTTTTGGGTATGGTGCATGCTTGCACAACCGGCGTTTCATTTCTTCTTTATCTTGTGTTTTTGGTCTTCAAATTGGACAAGTAGTGAGTTTTTTACCCAGTTAATTTTTGATAAAGGTCAAAAAGCGGTCATTATATGTAGGGTAACACAATATTGAGACACATACTTTGAGGGTCATAATAAAGAGACTTTACTTTAAGTCTCTACCGGTACAAAGTATAGTATTATTGACATTCATACCCTTCTTTATTACATATCTTTAGTATGAACCTCCGTCGACAAATTGTGTTAGCCTTCTGTGGTCTACTGCTGTTCCACTTGGTCACATATGCTTGGCCGTTTTTGGGTGGAAACTTGGAAACTTATACTCAAGCAGGTAAAATACGCGTTAATTAAATTCAAATATTAAATCTAACAGAGGAAGAGCGAAAAAAATAAGAAATGCTCACTATAACAGTATTATCTTTCAAAAATAAAAGAATTTATTAGTTATAGGCAACAACTATAGTCATAAATACAAAATAAGCATTAAAAGTTTCAGTTCATTTAACTTTTTCAGAATACGACGCAGCCTTAAACAATGGCACAGAGATAACTGGTTGTAATACGGATCGTTTTGACTGGTGTTATGATACACCAAGTCAGAATGTATATGTATTTTATGTGTCATTTGTGGTGTTTGTTGGCTTTTGTATTCCTAATCTTAATATTACTGTCAACACATTGTTTTCCAAGATTTTGGGACCTAGAAGAATTGTAAGTTTACTTCTTATTGTTTACTGATGCTAACATCGTATTTTACATTGATTTATGGCAGTAAAACAGCTTTCTCTTCTAAAATCAATTTTCATTTTTACTTATAACAACAATGCCATTTATAATATTAATATTAATATCTACTACAGGGCACCCAACAAGGCATTCTTCAAATGTCAGGAAGTGTAGCCAGACTAATCGGTCCAATCCTGGCCAGTCAATTCTTTACTCTATATGGCCCACAGATTCCCTGGATTATGGGTATGGTTGTGTTAGGTTCTGTTATTGCAACATGGTTGATTTTACACAAACGTATGGTACCATTACACATTCCAAGCAACGATCCTACTACCGCAAGCCAGGATAATAAAGAAAAGAAAAACGAAAAAGAAGAAAAAATAGAAAAACAACGATTTTAGATTTCTTTAGTATAATGTTTTTTATATTTTTTTAAAATTTTTTACTTTTGTTACTTTGCCAGTGGTGTATGTATGTGGTGTATGTACTCTTGGCAAAAGATGATTGTATAAATACTGGAATGAACTATAAATTGACATTACTTTTTTATTGTTAAAAAATTAAAAGGAATGACAACAGTAAGACAAAGAAAGGGTAAAAGATTAGGAAAATTACAGGAAACAAGAAGAAAAATGTAAGAGTAAGGCTAGAATACACCATAATAAAGCTAGGACAAGGCAAAGTTACAGTAAGTTTAGTGTGAGGGTAAGACAAAGATAACGCAAAGTAAAAGAAAAGATCGTTTAAGAGAAAGGCAGGGTAATAATGCAAGAATATGGCCAGAGAAGGGCTAGAACAAGGCAAGCGAAGAGCAAAGGCAGGGTTACCGTAAAACAAAAGTAACAATAGGGTAGGGTAATTGTAGGGTATAGACAGTGCAAAGTACAGGCTAAAGCGAAGGAAGCATAGAAGAAGATATAGCAAATGTAAGGTAGTAGGTAGAGCATGCCAAGCTTATTGATAACACTTTTTGAAAAAAATTGCTAAAGTAACAGTCATGCGCTTGAATTTATAATTTTAACCTTTTATCTACCTAAACTATCCTGTTAGCTCGCGCTTCCAAATTTTTCCGCAAAATATTGGAATAATTTTGTTTACGCACCGAATCGAAGCCGATCGACCACGATGACCGTTTTGGCGGCTGAACTTTTCGAAAATCGAGAGCGAAAAGTTCGAACAAATGCAAGGTCGAGACCTTACGTTGAGACAAAATAAATTGTAAGTGAAGGGGAGAAGGCAAAAACTCTTCTTTTTTCGATCGAACGTTTGAGGCAAATGGAGATTAAAATATTTGGGGTAAATATTTTCATTTCGAGGGCTTGATTTGGAGCAATTTTTTGTGTTTTAGGTAATATTTTTGGGGGAAATGAGGGAATATTGGCTAATATTGGGGTATATTATATTTCTTGGTATGGGTAACACAAATAAAGGGTTGATTGAGGATTTTTAACTAAAATAAAGCACTTTTTTCAAAAAAAATTTTTTTCAAAAATATTTTTACACCAAGTTCAAAAACTTCGAAAAAAAATTTGAAAATAAAAAAAAAAAAAAAGGTCCAAAATTAATATCTTATCCTACCGTTTCACCTAAATGCTTCCAAAT
The DNA here is from genome assembly GCA_904066225.2 of Bursaphelenchus okinawaensis. Taxonomy (NCBI): domain Eukaryota; kingdom Metazoa; phylum Nematoda; class Chromadorea; order Rhabditida; family Aphelenchoididae; genus Bursaphelenchus; species Bursaphelenchus okinawaensis. The sequence continues at coordinate 7,950,789 of CAJFCW020000006.1, read as the reverse complement.
CCTTGTTCGTTTCAATTCGAGCGCCATTTTTAATTAATTTTTGATTAAAATTTGATATTTGTCATCGATAATCGCGATCACAAGATTGTTCTGCTTCCACTCGCTTTTTTATATCAAAACAGGGCTTTTCAAAACATTGTTTTAGGTTTTGAGGGTTTTATAGTAACAGTAATGTATGAGAACAATGTTTATTTTTTGGTTATCAATAAAAGATTGGCAAGAATAGCAGTTTGGTTAGTGATAATGAGGCTTTTTACATTGGTAGTCCGCGTTTAATGAGAAGTTACGACACTTTTAAACTTGAAAAACATGAGGATTTACTATGCCATTCTTTATTAGAAGAGTATGAATTAGAAGAAGGGCAGGCTTTTGAAATCCACGAAATTTTACAAAAACGGCACAAAACTGGGAGCGTAAACCACGTCGAACTTTTATCTTTGTCACTCTCATAAATCTTTTTTATGTTTTCTTTTTTGGGAAAAGGCCGCCACAAATCTCGCGGAATCCGTGTTCAACTCAGAAGTCGCAGATTTTATTCGTCTTTTACATATGTTTAACTTCGTTTTACTGCTGTTGGCTTACATAGGATTTTCAGAGAATTACACAGGGTTTGCTTAGAGGGACATGAGGTTTGAGGGTAGGGTAGGATAGTATGTTTAAAAGTTGGGGGTTAGAGCAATAGTTTAAAGATTTGAAGGTAGCATGGTATTATATTTTTATTTTCTAGCACGTGGCTGCATTTTAAAACTGTTTTTGATGGGGCGAAAGAGATTTTAATTTTTTTGAAGAGATTATGGCAGGGTAGAAAGAGGAACAGGGTTGAGGGCAGAGGTATTTTTAAAGTAAAGCAAAGTAAATTTAGCTTTAGGAGACAGGGTAAGTAAGTATAGGGTAAAATAGAATAAGCTAAGGGTAGGGTAGGGTAGGGTAGGGCTGGGTGGGGGCTTTTGAGGGAAGTTCTCAAGCAAGTCCCTCCAAGTAGAGCTCGAAATGACTCACAGTAAAAGTTTACGCTAGTAGTAACCAGTAAAACTGTTTGCATATTTTTGTTTGTTTGCTAAACTCTTTGTTTCTTTTATGCTTTCGTTTTGCTAGCCAAAGCCTTTATTCTTTTAGTTTTTGCAGGGAAATTGAAATTTTATATAAATAATAATGGCAGGATTGAAGGCTTCTTCTTATTTTCGTGTTGTGTATATACACTTTACTATGTAAAACTGTTCTAAATATAAACTTATGATTAATTGCAACTAAATATACGTTTTAAATTATTTTTTTACTTTATTTCAATTTCCATTGTTTTGCAAAATGACATTAAAATATGAGTAAACAGCTTTTTTGCAAAGGTTGTGCTCAAATTTAGGTGGAGGTCGCGAGGTTTTTTTGATTTTTTGGCTAATTTGTGAATCAGATAAGGCGCGTCAATGTTTTGTTTTTATTGTGTTACAATGAATTAATGTTTTTAAGTACTGCAAAGGTTTAATAAGCAAAGTTCTTTGACTTATCATAACTTCTTGACACTGTTTTAAAATTTATAGGCTAAACTAAGCTTTAAACAGCGTAAAAATTGACTTTAATGAGGTCTTATCAATGTCAAAACTTAAAAAAATGTTTTTTTTAATTTAAATTAAGTTTAAGTTTAAGGAATAGGGTACAAAAGATAGTAATTTGTAAAATACGAGAGCAACATGTAGGTTTAACTTTTTAATTATTTTTTTTTAAATTTGACGTTAAGTTGAATTAAAACCCTTTCACCTCACTTTAGCTACTTCACTCTTTTGTCTTTCTCATTAATCGTTAAGTAACCTTGAATTTGTTTTTGAGGGCGCGAAAGGAGCTCAAGGTGGGTGAACGAGTGGTAAAGGTGGCAGAGGGAAAAATATTACAAATATGAATTATGGTTCTTTTAAAATTAATAATTTTAAAGGTATTTTAAAAGTATTTCAATTATTAGAGAAACAAAATTTTTTTAGAAGGGAAGGGGGGGGGGGAGAGTGAAGCGCGTATAATGGGGTAGGGCAGGGTAGGTAGGGTCAGTACACAAGTAGTGTAAGTTAAGATTTTAATTTTTTACAATTTTTATTTAAAACAGCATTGGGTGGGTTGTTTTTACGTGGGTTAAGTGTATTAAAGGGCAGGGGAGGGGAATGAGATAAAATTAAAATTTTTTTCTTAAATTTTGAAATTTTTAAAAATATTTTAGGAGTTGTACTTTTAGCTTTAAAAAATTATATGATTTTCTAGCCGTTTTACCCTATCTTGCTCTTTAAAGCCATACTTGCATTATTCTACTCTACTTTACCTTATCGCAACTTACCCTACCCTATTTGGCTTTTAAGTCTTACTCGGTTACCTATAACAAGAGTCTATACTATAATTTAGGTGTATTTTAATTTTTTTTTGAAGACAAACATAATATCAATCTTATAATCATTAATTTCCAGGTTAAAAGCCCTCTATTATATTGACCAAGCTGGACCTGACAAGTCGGAGCAGTAGCAGCGCATCCGAGCGCAGTACGGAGCTGAAGAAGCGAAAGAAGGAGAAGGTGGTTGATATCACACCATTCTTCAAAAGTGTCACAGGATCGGAGTTTTGGAGTTGCATACCATATCATTACACACAAGCAGCTAGGTCGTTTACAGAGTTACCTCATTCTAGTCAATGTATAGTCGGAGACAGAGCTGGCGGGATACGATTGTTGGAGGTTGATAGGTAAGTACGGTGCTTTGAAGTAGCTTGGGGTAAGTGGGTAAGTAAAATACGAGATGTTGTCATATTTATGGGAGTTGCTTGCTTAGTCTTATCTTTGTAGGTTTAGGTATACACTAACCTTTTCCACTTTCAGTGAAGTCGAAGAACTGGACAAGAAGCATAACGTTCATGCTTCAGAAATCGTCGATATCTGTGTAAACCCAGCAGCCAATCTAGTAGCCTCAACGTCTAACGAAAAATATGTAAATTTAATGTCAATAAAAGATGACAAATTTGGAAAAGCTGACCGACTAAAGACTGATCAAGCCGTTCGATCGTTGGTTTGTGTAGAAGACTACCGTAACGGATCCAATGCACTGTTATGTGGTTGTAAACAAGTGATATTGGCATATGATTGTGTTACTCGAAAATGTTTTGGCACAATGTTTAATCATCAGAGTGGCAGTACGATCACCAAGCTGAGTGGTGTTGAAGGTTGTTTGTTGTTGAGTGCTACAGCTGACAGATGTAACCAGTTGTGGGATATTAGGGTACAACGACCGGTCCGGAGCTTTGATGCTATTAGTAAAAGTAGGTTGGGCTAGAGTATTGTATGTAGGCTAAGGAGGGTTTTTAAGGGTAGATTAGTGTAGATAGGGTAGAGTACGGTAGGTAGGGTAATGTAAGGTAAGGTAAAATAAGGTTAGGATAGAGTAGGGAAAACTAAAGAGAGCTGCTACTACTACTGTAGCATACTGTAAAAAGTTAAAAATTGAAATTTTTAGCAACTTTGGCAGCCGGTGCTCATGTCGACAGCTCAGGCAGAGTATTGGCTCGCATTGATGGGAATGACATGCTATATTTTCATGATATTGATACTGGGAAGTTGTTCCACAAGCATCAGATACCAAATGTTCAGGGACAACTTACTGCATTGAGGTTCACACCTGTTCAGCGATTTTTAGCTATGTCTGATAGTCAAAGGTAAGATATACGTTTACTTTTACATCAGTCTATCTGTATAAAGATATGTGATTATATACATTAACATCTATTAGGTTATTTAAATAATTTTGAGCTTCCTTTCAAAGTATATTTCCAAACTTTAAAAAAATGTTAGGAGCACAGAATTATTTGAACAACCTGCTACATAACCTATACATAGGCCTCTTCAGGCTCTTGAAATAATCTGTGATAACTAAACTATATATTAATGTACATATTACAGTATATACCTCATGGACTGGAACCACCCAACCAGTGCAATAGCCTCAAAGCCAATTGGTACCGTCCTCCCAGATGATAAGGTCACAAAGATACGATGGCACTCCACGAACAAACAATTTTACTGTGCTGCTAATACGGGATTTCAAACATTTCAATTTTCAGAGCAATTTGATTAACTTTTTTCACATTTTTATATCGTATGTATGTTGTAGTAGGGACTGTAACTAGTATTTTACAGTTTCATAATGTATATGTTGCAGTAATATCATATATTTTGCAGTAATACTATATATGTTGTGTATCGTAAACAGTACTATATTTAGATACCGTAACTAGTACTATATGACTAACATACATAGGTGTTGATATATAGACAATTTATTTTTTACTATGAACGGTTATATAACTATGATCACTTTAATAAAAAACCATATTATCTTATTGTATGTTTACTTTTTATTACAATGTAAAACAATGTTATGTACAAAATATTTAAAAATTACAATACAATACGTTTTTTCACATTACAGTAAGATAAATAAACCAATTTTTATAAAATTAGGTTAAAAAAGTGAAATCAATTAAACTTATGCCGTTTTGGAGGATTATAATGCAAAAAGTCAATAAATCCAGTACAATATACAAACAACAACATAATCAGAATGAACGCACAAGCCATAGAAACATAATACAGAAGTTGAGGATAACAAGAAGTATGGATCTTTTTAGTTTTGTAGTATGGAGATATGATATAGGGCTCCAAGTCGGTAGAACAGTGGCTTGAACAAGGTGACATTGTAGTAGTATTGGTGAGAAACACTTTCTCGTAGTCAATGTTAGAGGATTTTACTTTGTACATGGTTGCTGTAATATTTAGAGTCAAGAAAGTGTTAAAAATAAGCTAGAACTAGGCTAGCACTAAAGTTATAATTAGGATTAGAACTAGGAATAGGGCTCGGGCTCAAACTCAAGGCATGAATAAAACTGAGGCTGGGGCTAGGGCTAGGGTTGAAGTTGAGACTGTAGCTAAGGTTGTAGTTAGAGCTCGGACTGAGGTTGGGGATGGGGCTGGGGCTGGGGCTGAGGCTGGGCCTAGAGCCAGAGCTAGATCTAGAGCTAGAGCTAGAGCTAGAGAGCTGGGCTAAGCCTGAAACTGGGGCAAAATCTATGACTAGGATGGAGCAAAAGATATTAAAGATAAGGCTAGAGTAAGGCAAAAACATATTTTTTAAAATTTAAAAAAAAACTTACAAGGAGTATGTTCTAGTAGTCAAAGTACGTTCGACAAGTTCAATTGCAACATTAAAAATTGAGCAAACAATCAAATAAACCGTGAGCAAATGGAAGGTAAATAACCGCTTTAGTATTCTACTTCACAGTAGTTTTATTCTGATAGAATATAGCGGTAGATTTAATATCTAAACGTAGTAATGATAATATTGAAGGTAGTACAAATTCTTTAGCTTTTTAATTTTTTTTTGGTATTGAATGGTCATAACATTACTATTCCTTTATAAAAACTAAATTCAGACCATAATGTTAGTTTATTATACGGTATATTGTGACTTACCTTACTATAGCCTAAAAATTAACAATATGACAATTTCAACCAAAATTTGAAACTTCAAAATCTCAACGTTTTACTTTTCGAAAACTCCAGAAATTACGTAAAAATAACAGTTTGCAGCTGGCGGAAAACAAAAAATAGCCGGTTTCGAAAAAAAAGAAGAATCTTTTCTAACCTTGTTTTTGCAACCCCAAAAAGAACCGCCTGCCTTTTCCATCAGATCGAGGATACTTGGAGCGACTATTGTAATGCCATCTGACTCTTTTGATTTACGACATTAAATCATTTTTTCATTTTAATGTTTTGATGACAACAACACACTTTGTCTATCATAACAGTAGTCGCTACAAAGGACAACAATATTTAAGCTTGGGGTAAGGGTAGAAGTAAGAGTAAGTGTAAGGGTTGGAATAGAGGCAAGTGTAAGAGTAGAAGTAAATATAGGAATAGAAGTAATGGTAGAAGTAGAAGTAATGGTAAAAGTGGAAGTAGTGGTAAAAGAAGGGTATGAGTATGAGTAAACCCAGTGCAAGAACAAGAGGAAGAGTCGAAGCAAGGGTAAGAGTAAGAGTAAATATATAAATAGAAGTAATGTTAAAAGTAAGAGTAAAAGTAAAAGTAAAAGTAAAGGTAGGAGTAGGAATAGGGTTAAAGTAGGGGTAGAATTACGGGTAGAAGAGTAGTAAAAAAGGCATGATTAGAAGTAGTGGTACGGGCCAGGGTATGAGTAAGAGCACGGACAAGAATATGAGAAAGAACCAAGACAAAGGTATGAATAAGAGTAGAAGCTTTTTAATTAACGATAGTCAAGGTTTTGCAGAATTTTAAAAACTTAATAAAAACAGAATCCTTCACCGACTTACTGCTACAAACATCGTTATCTCATGAAGAACTGTAGCGATCTAGGTTGATGTCATTCGTATTGAAAATGCTAATGGGAAAAAGCTTTTGAAAAACAATAATTAAATTAAGTTTCAAAAATGACCCAAACAAACAAAAGTGAAACAAAACAAAGTAAAAATAAAAAAATTAGTAATCCTCGACTTTACAGAGTTCTAAATCACTCTGTACTTTAGTACTTTTGACTTTTTCTTATCTTACTCTACCCAGTCTTGCTTTAGCTTATCTTTTTCTTACCTTTCTTTACCTTTCTCAATTTTTCCTTACTTTACCCTACTTTATTCTACTTTACTCTGTCCAATCTTACCTTGCCTTACCTTACCCTACTTTACACTTCCTTACCCTACAGCACAAAACCTTATATGGTAAAAGTTGCTTGCAACCCTTCTTTTTTATATCTATAAGTTACGGATGTTTTTGTTTCTCCTTATATTGTAATTGTTTGGTGAGACGAAGAAGTAAAGTAAGAAAGTACTCAAGCATTATTCAATCCATCGCTACTCAATTATTATTGTTTCCAGCTTTTAGTTTCCGGAGTTTTTGTTTCTTATATACTATTATAATTTTATTTTTTTGTTAAAAATTTTAATTTTCTTATTTTTATTATTTTGTATCCAACGTATTTTACAAAAACATTATTCTCATAAGCATTTTATTTAATTCTTTAGAACAAAATCACTTAAAAAACAAAAAATAACTTATTTACATTACATTTCATGAAACAAAGAAAGTAACAAAAGTGTTATTTAATTCGCGTTTAAATGGAAGCAGCGTGGCGCAGCGGAAGCGTGCTGGGCCCATAACCCAGAGGTCGGTGGATCGAAACCACTCGCTGCTAACAAGTTTTTTGACATTTGACCTAAAGTTTTTTTGATAAAAATGTGTTTTACAATAGGACATCAATGTAGGTAACACTTAAGAACCAAAATTCATTTGCCTTATTAGCTATTGCTTAAAACTTTTTTTAATTTAGAGCTAGAGAACTAGTCCCAGGGCTAGTTTCACAAATTATTTGACCCCTCTTCCATCTAAAAGTCTTTTTCCTAGCCTTGTATATAACAATATTTATATGAATATAGATATGCTTGTATTTATATGACCAGCCTTTTTTTTTAATTCTGTAGGTCAACAGATTTGTGAATCATGATGACTTTCCTTTTGTCTTCTTTCGACTAATATTTCAGTCCGCTTGAAACCCTTGACCTTAATGTGCAAATTTTGGTATTACAAGGCAAAAACGACCTTTAATGTGTTACGACAAAAAACCTATACTGCTTTTATAGGATTGTAATGTAAAGGTTTTGTTTCTTGGTGATTGACATAGAAAGTTTGGAGAGAAAGTTGGGAATGATTGGAAAAGCAGAGCAAATAATTCTAGTTTTCAAGGATATTAAAGAAGGTAGGGCAAATTAGGGTAAGTTAGGGTAGGATAGGACAGGGTAGGGTAAGGTAGAGTAGGGTAAGGCAGGGTAGGGTAGAATATATTTTTAAACCGTTGAATTAAAAAAAAGTTATTTTCGCAAAGTTATAAAAATATTTTTGATGGTATATTATGTCATCTAAAGTAAAATATGTCCTTTTCTTGCAAATCCCAGTTTGATATTATTTTCACTTTTTGCCTTGTTAACGTTATGTTAGTCTAAATAGAATAGAATTTCAAAATCAGCTTCAATTTTTGCTCTTTTGAAACTTTTGTTTTTATAAAAAGTCACATTTTCTTTTATCTGACTTTTACTGAGCTATCATGGTAAACAAAAATTATTACATAAAATAAACTTTTAAAGTAAAAAAACTTGATTTTTGTGTTTTATACTTACAGTGGAACCTCTATATAACGAATCGCTAGGGGAATGAAAAATCGTTCGTTAGGTAGAGGTTTCGTTATAGAAGGTTTAAAAATGCACTGTGTAATGATAGCCGGGGATTTAAAAGTTGTTCGTTATATGGAGGTTCCACTGTATATGCTTTTCGAAATTAAAAGAAAGAACAACATGAAAATGCATTTTATATTGATTTTGAACGTTTCTTTTTGTTTCTAGGCAATAAATTATATTGAAGATTAAGCACACTTTTGCTATTTTGTTTGGAAGAACATAGACTATTTTTATATGCTTTGTTTTTATCAAATTAATATTAAAAAATTATTGATACTAAGTTATTTAAATTATCCTGTGCTTCTTTACCAAGCAAGTTTTCTTTGAAAGAGGGCACAGAATTATTTAAACTGTCTAAAAATAGAGTAATATAGGGTAGGACATAGCAGGACAAAACAAGACTAAGTTTTCTTCTAATTTTTGACATTTTCAAGTGTATGTCATTAATTAAAATGTCATTTTTAGTAACGTAAATATGTTTAAAATGGCATTGTTTTAAAACAATTTTTAAAACATTTTTTAAAGTTTGGCAGTAAAAGAACAGTCATAGAAGAAGATACAAAGCTATGGACAAAGTTTTTTTTGTCAAATTGACTTGAAAAAAAGAATGCGACGTGACAACCATAATATGAAAAACAACTTTTCATATGATTCGCGGTTTTTTGTATCACAACATTAATATAAATAAGTCTTTTTGTTTATTTCGATCAATTTTTGGGATTTTTTAAAACTTTTGTTGATTTATTTCAAAAATTGTCATTATTTTTTGTGGTTTTTTCTTATAAAAAGAGTCATTTTACCTAAACTTAGCGATATATTACCTAAAAATAGATTTAAAAACCCATGTTAAGTGAGGAACCTTTCCTAAAAATCATATGTTAGTAAAGTTCGGAGTTATCACCATTTAAGAAGTCTGCTAAAACCCCAAAAAGTTATGTTTATTTTTTTGATAAGCTCTTATAAATTATTCAATAATCGAATTAATGGCTCTGATTCACTATTTTCTCGTGATAACGGAAGCTGGTGAAGGAAGATATGTGTAATTCATTCGTCAGACGGTAGTTTTTTAATTTTAATTTAACTTTTTTAATGGTTTATTGCCTTGCCTTGCCTTGCCTTGCCTTGCCTTGCCTTGCCTTGCCTTGTCGTTTTATCGCTTTTCTCACGATTTACTGTAGTTAATTTAGCCATCTTCTGCCATAATGCAGCGGATAGTGTCAAAGAAGGGTATTTCTAGTCCAATGCGCTAATATTTTTCGCCAAAAGTCTGTTTGCTAATTAGCCACTTTTTCCCTTTAGCTAATATAATTTCACCGCGAGAAGATGGGGCATAATTTTGTGACATTTTATACGGTAAAAACTTTATAAATGAAAAATTTTAGTTTATAGTTAACTTTAGGTATAGGCAAAATGAGAAACCGACATTTTTTATATAGCAATATTTTGCTTTATATAGCGTTTTTTGGTCAAAAATAGGCTTTTAGACTAAATTTCTGGTTGACTACATGTAACCAGAGTCAACTCTGACCGTTATTATGACAAGTTTTCCCAGCCTATCGTCTGAAGAATATTCATATTCCCTCACTAAAACATTTATGACGAGAAAACGAAACATTTTCATAAATTAATTTTGGCCTCGAATTTTGTGGGTTTGGGGGGTTTATTAGCTCTTTTCGAGTCCGTCCTTCCTTCCGCTCGCGAGCCAACAGAATAGCCTTATGCGAACGGACCCAAAATAAGAAGAGTGGCCTGCCCAGTTGCGCATTTTGCGAGAATTTTCCGTTTTTAAGGCACTTTTAACCGAGTTTTTAATCAAATTCTTCGCTTTTTCTTTCCTGGCTTGATGAATCGGTTTAGGGGGTTCGTGTTCGAAATTTTAAAAGGTTCAGTTTTGGGCTATTTTGAGAGATTTTGGGGTTTGAAATAGATACAATTGGGGTTTTTGTGAATTTTTGAAAAATTAAAGGTGTTGAGGTTTATAAAAATATAAAGCAATGTGAAAATAGGGCTATTGGGGACAAAGTTAGTGTTATAGTTAGAGCAGGCTTATCAAAAAGTTGATTATGGTTAGCAGTTCTTTTTTAAAGTAAGAGCGCACAGAGGATCTACTATAATATCGGAAAACAACCTTTTATATCCCGAAAACTTTTTTTTTACAAGAAAATAGTCTTTGTACCATTTTGATTGTATATTACAGAAGGTTGACATTTATAAAAAGTAGAATTGTTGCTGTGCTAATGTCAAGGATATAGGGTAAACAAGGCCCATAAAGGAGTCTCATTGTATGAAATTTTCAAAAATTTATAGTCATTTTAATTTTGAGTTTTAAAATATAAAATTTTAAGAACAAGAGTCTCATAGTTTAAGCTATGTGTGTGCTACATTCAAAGTCTATTTATAATAGCCAAGTTATGTCTTTTTAACATTTTTTCCAATTCCTGGTTTTTTCTGCCCTGCCTTGACATGCCTTGTCTAGTTCTGCTTATCTTTGCCTTGCCCGGACATTCACTGTTTTCTTTTTTTTGCTCTGCTCTGTCCTGACATGCCCTGTCTTTCTCTGCTCTGTACTGCCCTGCTTTAACTTGCCCTGCCCTGCTGATCTAAAAACTTTATAAAAATATTTCAACAACACCTATTAAAACTAATTGTGAAATAAACTGTTAGCTCTTTATTGTGTTACTTTGAAAGGGGGAAACTGTTTTTTTCCCTTCTCCACACGGCTGGAGGTTTTTTTCGTAAAATTTTACAAATGGTTGGAATTTTAGTGGGAAAGAATGACTCACCCCCTTTTTACTTCGCCGTTCGCTGATCCAATTTTTGAAAATTGAGCCTTTTTGCAAGTGAATCTTTGACCTATTGGCCAGTTTATTACTTTTTACAACTGATATCTTGTTTGTTTTTATAAACTTGTGTTGGTTTTAGCTAAAATATTAGTTTTTGGACTAGAACGATTGTTTTTGAATGTTCAAAAAAATCCACAAGGGGGCCAATTTGATCACAAATTCGAAATTTTCAAAAACAATTTTTTTAAGAAAATAATGTTTTTTTTGTACTATTTAAAGCCCGTCTAACGTTATTTTATAGTTATTTACAGCTGATATTACCCATAATTGCCTTTCCTGTTGTTTTTTAGAAGCAAAATAAGCGAGATTGTTGGAGCCGATAAGAGCTGTAAAAGTTTTTGAAGCAGACTGAGTGGCTAGTTTTTGGTGTTTTGGGTTTGAAAAAGGCGTTTTTAAATGGTTTTAGGCGTTTAAGGCTTAGAAATTACAGTAAATTTTAAAAAAAATTTTGTGAAAAGGTCCGGTAGGGGTAGTAGGAGTTGGAGTAGTGAGAGGTTGAGTGGTAGGAGTTAGGTATAGTGGGTGAAGAGGTAGTGGGAGGTGGGAATAGTGGGAAATGAGGGTAGTGGGATGTGGGGTAGTTGGAGTTAGGGGTAGCGGGAGGTAGGGCACTGTAGAAACGCTTTCACTCACCCTTACCCACATTCCAACTCAATTCACAGGTGTTAATAGTGCAATTGAATTTGAAATAGTGACCAAAATCCCTATATAAAAGTTGTTTTTTCGCGCTGTATGAAATGACCTCTTAAAATATTTTTTGAAAAGCCTCCCCCCCTTCTTTCTTCTGCGAGGAAAACAGCGTTTTAATATTTGTATAATAAAGTTTTATTTTACAGTCTTTCTTTTTTGAAATTTATTTATTTTACTGGGTTTTGGGGTGGAAAACTATAAACAAATGAGCTTTATGAACAATTTGTTAGCCTGCCCTACTCTACCTGACCCTACCTTCCACAGCTTTACCCTTGCTTACCTTACACTGTCTTGCCCAGCCTTACCCCTACTTATATTATCCTGTTTTACCCTTACCTTACCCTACGTGTCCTTACCCAACTAAACTTATACGAGTTTTTTTTCTTTTTACTTTATGCTTTATACCTTATCACTTTTCAAAATTTTTTGAAATTTTTACTCTAACTTTATGATAAAAATTTTGAAGAAATGACATTATTTGACTCATATAAACCCAAATTTCACCCCAACTGCTCATCCCGATGTCATTTCGCTTAGAGCCAGTGAAACAAGGGATTAAGCATGCGTGTATTTTAGTAGATTTCCCATGAAAACATTCTGGAAAAGCCGTTGTGCGGTCACTTTTTTGAAGCCAGCTCACGAAAAGCGCAATACTATAGGATGGAGATGGGGGAGAGGGTTTTATTTTGCCATAGGGAGAAAAGGGACACGCTGGGTTTCTTAAAATGTGTAATTAAAACGGGGGAAGATTTTTGAACAGGTTGTAAAATATGATTTAACTAGAGGAAAAGGCTTTAAAATTGATTTTTTGATCTAACTTTTGATTATCAGTATGGAATTTTGAGTTTATGATATTTTTCCAATGCAAATCCTTCAAAAGCTCCTAGAATGACTAATACACCATCCAAAAAAGACCAAAACCCTAAGCGTTCGAATTTTTTTTAGAAGAACGTTTAACAATTCCGAGCACATTTGAAAAGAGAACGTTTAGAAATGACTCAAGTATGTAGTAGTTGTTTTTTCAACAAGATTTCACTGAATGACACATTGTAATATCGGGGGGAGATTCATACCTTTTGATACATTATAAAGCCCCACTTTAACCTTTTATGTTAGTTTTCTTTGAGCAAGCCGATAAGATAAAAAGAAATGATTTTTATAAAGGTAGGGTAGGGTAACACACTTTAAGGTAGGGCAAAGCATCTTAGAGTAGGGTAAGGCATGGAAAAGTAGGGTAGGGTAGGGTAAGGTAAATCAACTTCCAGCAGGGTAGGGTACATCACATTAAGGTAGGGTAAATCAATTTACAGTAGAGTAGGGTATGAAAAAGTAGGGCAGAGTACATCCCTTTAAGGTAGGATAAAGAATCTTAAAGTAGGATAGGGCATGAAAAAGTAGGGTAAAGTAAATTATTTTAAGGTATGGAATGGCACAGAAAAGTAGGTTAGGGTGAGGTGGGCTACTTTTTTAAATCATCTGCTTTCTCCCTGCCTAATAATTCACTTTTCCTCATCCACCCTCCCCAAACCCCCCCCTCCCCCCCCTTCTAGTAACAACGTGTACTCGTGCCCGGCACTTGTCCACCCCACGAGTACCTTTTGAAGAAACGCGCAATTATCGTCTTTTTCATAATTTTGGTCAAATTTCTTTAAAGAAAACACAAAGCATTAAGGGGGGGGGGCGCGGCGATTTTCCCCATTTTTAAGCCTTTTTTCGAAAAGGCTTGGCCACTGGCCGGCTATTTTCCCTCGCCTTTAACAAGACAAAAAAGATCTTTTTGATTGCGTTCGAGAGCAACGAGTATTGGGCCTATAAAATATGTGGAATCGAGATTATAGCCTTAGGATTTCGAGAGTGGTGAATTAATTTTCGAGAGTGATGGATTTTCTGTGGACAAGCTGAGCGTGCGGTATTTTTAAGTGAATTTTTTATGAAAAATTAGGTTTAATTTTGTTTATATGATTTTTTTTATTTACTAAATATTTTTAAATTTTTTTTCTGCATGGTGCAGTTTTTATTTTTTATGCACGGTGCAGTATTCAAAAAATTTAAAAAGTCGCAAAAAATGACAAAACTCTAAAAAATAAAACTAAGATTCACTAGTTTTAAAATACCAAAATATATCAGCTTGTCCCTTCTAAATCCCACCTTAAATAAACCTTTATCACTATGTTATTCATGAGGCAATTAAAGCCCTTCGGCTTGACCGCTTAACATTTGCCACATTTTCTTATTTTTCAAACTTGATTGATCTGCCAAAAGGCCTCCAATCTTTCTTTCGTTCTATCAAATTTTAGCTTGATAACCCTAAAGTTTGAGCTAAAGTTTTAAAAATTTCATCGCCGCAGGGTTAAAGTGGAAATTTGAATACTAATGAATGTTATATGAAACTTTGAATTTATAGTTTGTCTTTAAAAGTAGTTTTTCATTATAAAAAGTTGACTTACTTCGTAGTTTACCCTATTCTCAACTTGTTTTTTTCCGACGTTTACCTTGTTTAGGAAAGTCGTCTATAAAGTGTATCATCGCGATTGATTTAAACAGAATTATGAATATTTATAGATTACCACAAGTCTCTTATTGTAAGAATGGTTTTTTGTTTTTACATTCTTTAAAAAGTCTAAAATGTATTCACTCAAATCAAACCCATCACGATGACGCCTTTTCGGGAAATTTCTTTTTGTAAAACAATTTTTTGTAAATATGTTTTCCTCGAGATTCGATTGTTTTACAGCAAGTTTTTAACGTTTAAAACATGTTTTTGTAGTCATTGCGTAATTAAAATTGTTAATTTTCTATATTTTCAGGGGTTGAAGCAGAATCACAAGCGAACAATCGAGAAACAGCTGGATTGAAGCTGCGGAATCGTGTACAACATTAATATGACTGCCGTGGAGGCGCAATCGTCTGTTTGGGCTTGTTTATGGGTAAGTTATTTTGTTCAGTGTTTGTTTGTTTAGGTAAAGAATATCTAAATTGGCAAGAATATACAAAAAATTGGAGAAACTTACTGCAGGGTTGGTAAAGTGGATGTTAAGATAGGTAAAAGTTAAAATTTAGGTAATACGTGAACTTTTTTTGATTTGGCAGACTGTAAAGAATTTTAAGTAGTGTTTTTACTAGGTTTTAGAAGGGTTATTTAGTTACTAGATGCTTTAAGGATAATAATATTGCCGATATTGTTCATGAACACCAGCGTTTTTGAAAGATCACTTATCATTTTGCCCCCAAACGGTTTCAAAATTAAATTTGTTAGTGGAATTATTATAAAACATTATTTTTTAATTTAAACAAGCCTATAACACGGTGAACATTGAGTTTTATCTAAAATAATGTGAAAAATTTTAAATTAATGTTTGGATAAACAAAAAATTAATAAAACAATGACTCACTGTTGCGAATAGGGTTTAATATTACAATAATGAGGTCTGTAAGACGTTTTGATTAGTATTATCGGTTTATGAATATTAAGAAAAACGGCGATACAATGTGAATTCACATAGTGAATTTAATGGGATTTGAATGTTGTGAACAAAGATACATTTTGAAATATGAAGGAGGGTTTTATAGTAACGTACATGGAGATATTTCAAGGGATGGCATGTGTAGTAGGTGAAGATCACTATAGTGACTTAGTAACAACCAAAAATGGTTTTTTTTATAAGTGCACTCTGTAAATTAAAACTTATCTTGTAAAGTATACGTAAGGGTATCTTGTATATTATTGTATACACGTCTTAGCTTCACTACGCAGTTGCATAAAAAATATTGTCTATAGTAACATGTCTACCATAGTAACTTTACAAAGATATTTGTCGCAATGACCGCGGGAGATTCAGCGAGCAATAAAAATGACAATAATATGAGTTGTTAGTATAATAGTTTGGGAAAGAATGACTAGCCGTTGCTTGCAAATGAGAATACTCTTATCTTGAAACTACTTTCCCGCTGACTGTTCTGGATTCAACTCTATTTTCAATTGATCTTGCTTATGATAAAAGCGGAACGATTCGAAATAATAACTGATCAGCGGATATTATTTTTGAATTTATGAAATTGGCTATTGAATTTGAGTGTTCAGGCTATAACTTTGGAATATTCTTCTCTAAATTATTGTAGTTTTGGATTCTTACTGGACATTTTTTGATTTATTACTTAAATTATTGCTGCCAGATTTAGAAACATTAGTTTTTTTTTGGCTATATTATTGTAGCTAAATATAAAATTTTATGGTTTAAAGTTAGTTAAAGCATTTTTTTTAAACTATGACTGCTATTATAATCATGGATAATATAAATGAAGGGTTGGTCAACCTAAAAGAGGCTGTTTTATCAACGTTTCACGAGATTTTGGTGAGTACATCTTTTAATTAAGGACCAAGTTTTTGAAAATTTTTAATTTGGTTGTTAACCTTAGGATTGTTGCTTTAAACAATGGCACAAACTCATATTTATTCTAATATACCTATAGCTGCAAACAGAACTGATATTTATTATAATATACCACCTGTAGCTACAAAGAACCTTTTAAGTGAATTTTGTGTATAATTTATGTGTAATGATTAATATGGCCTTAACGCACGCTTTTTGGTTATTAAAAATGCCCTAGAGCAATCAAAGCCGGTATAATTTATGGAGGTTAAGGCTAAAATAACAGGCCGGAACTGTATTCCGAATTTATCGCTATGGCAACTGAACCGCGCAGGTGTCGCTAGCAAGCGAAGACGTCGTTAATATTGGGTGTAATATGTTTTGGGGTAAACACATGTTTACAAGTATTTAGATAGTGGTACTGGTACTAAATAGTATGTTAAATTAGTACGTAAAATGGCTTTTATAACTTGTTAATATAATGATAGGCAGACTTTTCGATCTTACTTCAACCAAGACCAATGTTTAAGTTTTTTGACCTCACTATGACAAGATATAATACCTTTGAACTTACGCGTATGTCTTTCTAGTAGCTGTCTGACAGTCTACTTGTTGATCATCAAGTTTGTATTTTCGTCAAATGGCACTCTGAACATTGTTTTGCTCTAGTTGAAGCCGATTGTGTAGTGTAATTACCCCTGAAATCTCTTAATCGAAGACTGTAAAGAGTTGTTTTGTCATATTACCAAAAAACAACTTTACTTTTGTTTTTTCGTTGTTTATGGTAGCTTTCTGGATTTTACTTTGTTATGTTTTATCGAGATTTTGAGGTTATTATTGGTGATATCTTGGCTTGGAAACTTGGTGATTACTAGCATATTTGGTACTGTATTCAGGAATTTTTGGCTATTATTTTTTTTTATTTTTAGTTGTTTCTATTTACTTTTGAACCTTTAATTTAACCTCAAAAGTTTGTTTTTCTGCCCATAAACTACAACAAATTACACGCATTTTTTTGCGTTTTTAAACTTCCTTGACCATTATAACCGAGAGAAGACGAGGTTAACTGCAGGGTCTAATGTTTTTGCGCATCCTCTGACCTAAACCTCGATTTTCACAGCCGGTCCACTCGCTGTTTCGATACACAGTGGAGAATCTTTTTTTTTTCACTCAACTTTACTCAAAAATCCGATCCGCACGGTTGGACGGATAAAACCCCTGCGGAGGGAGGGGGAAGATTCGCTTTAATTATAAAAACATTTTCTTGTATTTGTAAATTTGATCTGCAAATTAGGCGAACGCTGGCTTGGGTTATGATTTTTGGATTGGGGTGGGATGGGTCTGGGGTTACAGTAGTCTCCTTACAGTTTTTACTTTGGTTTTTGTCGATTTTTCTTGATATTTTAAAACTATGATAGGTGGGTAGGGTAACTCAAGACCTTTTTTAAATGATTGGGGTAACCTTTGTCTTCTTCTACTTTGTTTTTTTTCTTAGCTGTACCAAATATGGTAATAGAAAGTAATGTCTCCCTCATTTTAATCAAGCTGTTACTTAATGATATGCTTTACGAAAGCAGATTCTACGCTTGCAAAAAGAGAGACCACACTTTGCAGGAGGGGTGATTACTAGCGTTGTATATTCGCGTGTTTAAGTACTTGAAGATGTATGCGAAAACAATTCTTACTATCACGCAGATATTGGTTTTGCAAAGTTGTTTTTACTTTTTTGTTGTACTAGTTAAAGAAATGATTTTAGGCTGTTTTTTGCAGTACTTTGGTTGTTAATGATTTCGTACAATTGAGGGGTAGCATAGTAAGAGTACTATAGGTTTTATAGTAAATGTACAATAGCTGATATATTAAGCGTACTATAGCTTATATAGTAAGAACACTGTAAGCAAATACTTTTCATCTAAAGGCTGTTAAGTTAAAATAAAAAAAAGAGATGTAAGTTCGTATTTTACACAAGAAAATCTCCCCCACCGATCATAACATGACTGTTTTGCGCGCTAGACCACTGTCAGCGGGGGTAAGAGGTCAATTAAGCGCTTTACTCTCGGTTATATGTTAATTGCTATAAATACTATGTCAACATGTTGTTTTGTAAGGAACAAAAGACGTGCGTATAATGTTGAGGAGATGTGCGTTTTCATAACAACTCGTTTTCAATACAATCGACTGCTGATTGCTTTGTCGTTCCAGTAATTTGCAAAGTATATTCGCTTACGGAAGCTGAATTAGCGGCTGGCTTGAGATTGAAGAGAGTGCTTTTAAGGGTAATATAGCTCTTTAGTTTTTGTCGATCTTTTGGTAGTATAGTTTGATACATTGAAGGTACTAAGTTTGATAAATAAGGGAGATAAAGCAGTCGAAAAGTAGTTAGAGATAGGCTTTGTCGAACTCTTGGTTCTTCTTTTGATTACTACTCATCTTCTTGTTCTTTTTGTTCTTCTTCTCTTTGATTATGTTATAGTATCTAGGCTGTATTTCATCCTACATTATAGTAGGGTCTAACTCATTCTATGTTGTGGTAGGCTCTAATTCTTTCTATGTTATAGTAGGCTCTAATTTATCCTATATTGTAGTAGGCTCTAAGTCCCTCCAAACCATTCAAATTTCGAATATAGACCAACTTATGCGAATATAAGCGATTGGGTGTTTAAATCGGCTCAACATTACGACTGACCTTTCCGATTTTCGATTCGTTTTGTAATCCAGCAAAGAGCGATTTGCATCAAAGAATAGGTATAGACGGCTTGTCATAGCTCATATATATGTTTTTGACAAATACAAAAGAAACTTTTCGATGCCGCCGAATTCTGGCTTTTGTTTGGGGTTGTGGAGGGCATTTTTTATTTTTTGGAAGTATATTATGTTAGAGTAGATATGGAGGAAAAGTTGTTTTTTGGGGAAGGAAAAACGGCTATTTCTAGGAGAATTTTTAAAACTTTGGCGAAGGATCAGCAATGTAAAAAAAATTATAAGTTTGATGCCTTGAAGACAATTCTTTTATTTGAAAAAATGAAAATTTAAAATTTAGCACTATATAACATGCGTTTTCTTAACCATCTGTTTTTAAAAGGTGATATGATGTTTAATATTATTTTTTTTATAAAAACCCCCATCCTCTTCGTTCTTTCCCTTACCTCCTCCTCCTCTTCGAGCCTTAACCTCAATATGAATATTCGTCCGCACACGTGTTTGTGCATACAGATTCTCTTATGCAAGAAGCATTAAAAATAATATTTATTTATATTTGGCGCACGTCATAAAGCCCTCTTGGTCCACAATGTAAAGTGCACATTGAACCGCTTATTTTTCAATTTCTGACCGCTCGCACTTACGATGAGTCCCCCACAACCATTTCGTTTCCTCGTTGCCAAACAAACTTTTGTAACGCAAAACTGACCACTTTTGCGAAAAAATGTTATAATAGCTGGAGGCAGCGAAAAAAGAGGGAGGGGGGGAGGAGGTTTGGGTTAAGGCCGTTTTATTTACTTTTATGTTGTTTTTAGAGAGCTTATTGTCATTAGTAGATAATAGAGGGTAATGTGGTGGGCATTGGCTGGTTTTTGAGTAGGGTTTTCTATTTTTTTTGAGTTTTTGGGGGAAATGTTTGAAAAAGCGAAAGTTACAGTAGAAACCTTTATAATGTGGCTTTCGATAGCGTGACATCATCTTTATAATGACAACAGCTACTTGATTGTCCTTTTGTAATATCAGTCTTTCCACTAAAGAATTACACAACTGCACAGTGCAGTCCCTGGGAAAATCGCGCCCTTTTTTATTCCCCTGCACTGTGCAGATTCCCCCGCGATCGCTTGCAACCCCAAACGATAATGGAAAGACTGCACAGTGCAAGCCCCCAGTTGTCGCACCGGTCCGTCGTCGCAGAAGTCAAGGGGCTTGCGGCAGTCAAAGAAAACTTGTCGCAAACCTTTCATTGAACACGATGGTGACTTGCGACAACAGCGACACGCTGTCGCATCGCCCTTTAAACCGCGATACGACAACTTGTCGCAAGGTTTTGCACCTTGCGACATTGCAATTCTTCTTTTGATGTCGCAGGGTGCAAGCGAATGTCCCATGACTCGCTGTATGTCGCGCGACATTCCCCAATTCTCGGCGCGACAGCGATTCCCTCAAATTGGGGCTTGCGATTTTGTGTAATTCTTTAGTGGAAAGACTGATATATGATTAGACTGTTCGAATAATTATGTGCCCTCTAATCTCAAAAATTTGCTTTGAAGGGGTACAGAATTATTTGAACAGACTAATAAAATTCTCTTAATCTACTAAGCGATCACTGACCGTTTTATATAGTCGAATCACTCATTTACCGTAACTTTATAGTTATACTTTTTGTTGCAAAACATTAAATTCAGCGTGCATCCGAAGGTTTTCGCTTGAATGACCAGCAAGTTTGATGTCTCATGTCGAATACGAAGACGAATATTTTGTATAATTTCGTTGTTTCATCCCTGAGGCGTCAAAGTTTTTGTACATAATATTTTTATGGGCTTTCGAGCCAGTTTCGGTTGCTTCTTTGTCTGGGATTCGTATTTGAATAACTGTGTCTTCGTGTAGTCTATATGTAAATAACAAGAGTTTTTGTAAATACAGGTTTAGGGGCTGTTATAAGATTTTAAACTTTATCGTGTCATTATTTATTGACATTGCTTTATTTTGACGTTTTGACTGGTGTAACTTTACAACCATAAATTGACCGTTTATATCATAGAAATGGAAGTGCATAGTAACCCAGCATATCGCAGTACATATTACCCTGACCACAGTAATGTAGCTCCAGCCCATCTCAATAACTATTTTCACCAACGACATTCATCGATCTCAGACCCAGAACTAACCAAAATCGAAGAGAATTGCAACAAAAATCGACCAGACGAACAACATTACAGCTCGAATAACTCTGAGATTTACTACAAATCAAACCTACGACATACGGCTTCAGAATGCATGGATTCGAAATTTGGATTAGAAGACAATACCTACTACAACCCTCATTATGTGTGTAGAACTTCATCATCAGGGTCGTCAATGTCTTCAGCTGTTGACCATGTTCAACCTCATTACTATGAGATTCAACCAAATGATGGACCTACTTTACTACCGTTAAATTTAGTGGACAAAGAGGTTCATTCAAGACGAGTATCAGCTTTGTTATCAGTTCAAAACAAAAAGTTGATGCCAGCTCCAAAACCACCAATACCCAACGATAATCGAAGATACTCGTTAACACCAGAAAAGACTACTCATCATCACGGATTGTTCCGGAAACATAGTGAAGATACGTCGACCAGAGAGAAGGGTTTTACATTCGGGAAGAAGTCGGCTTCAAGGTTGATTAAAACAAAGTTTAATCCCTTTACGGCGCTCGGCTCGGAGCTGAGCAACAGTGCGAGCGCGTTGTACAATCTCTTCACAAACGACAAGTCAGACAGCACAGAAGAACAGGTGAACAAACGACGAAAGGACTGGAACGATGGTCTACGGTCAACAGATGATATACCTTCTTCACCCGTAGCCAAAGTCACAGACGAACCAAAGTTCTTGGCTGGATCTCATCTAAACGATTCGTCGACGATATCTGTAGGCATGGCGAAGATGAGAAGGCAGAATTCAGATAACGCTAGTTTGAATAATAACGACCTAAAGGATGACGACTTTGATGACAATATTTATCAAGATCCATCAGTACGATCTGCCGCGAACTTTGATAGCAACGGAAGCATATACAGTAGCTTAAATGGGTCGATTTATGGGACAAATGGAAATGTTTATGGCACTAATGGATCAACCTTTAGTGCTACTGGACCAATTTATGGTACAAATGGTCCAGAAGTTGTGTATAGATTAGGTCATGAAGTTATTAGGTCAAATCCACAAGATATCTATGCTTACAAACATCAAAATGCTCAATCTCACTATGCTGTATCTACCACGTGCCATTACTATGATACTGGAGATCAGAATGGCATGAAGTTTAATCAACAGCATAACAATATCGACCGAAACAACTCTAAATCCGACCAAAATCAAGCCAACTTCAACCAAAAACATCAAGAGTTTGATCGAAACAACCTCGGTTTCACACCAAAACACGCCGAATTCACACTGGAATCAGATGGGAGCAAAAACAGTATGATTGACCCGTCCGAATCCGTGACGCCGCAACCATCTGATGACCTAACACCCCGTCCCGAACAGCTAAAACACAGCGAAAACGGAGACGACGAGGAGACGGACGAAGCGATCGGTTCTTCGTCGTCGCAGTCCCTTCCGTCTACCGGCTCGTCCACGGTTAGCAGCGCGATTTTACCTCCCACTTACAAAACGAATGTTGTAAAGGAGTTTGTAAGTGTGGAAAGAGCGGGTGCGTTTCCAGAAATCAACGGCGGGCATGTCAATGCAGATGTAAATGCTCAAAGAGATCGTCGCTACGCAATGAACCACGGCGACGAAATCTACGCTGAAGGAGGGTGTGCAACCCAGTCTCGACGTCATTTCGATGCGTTAAGAGCGGTCAAAGATGCCCATCTACAACCACCAAATTATATCCCAGTCACAAAGACTAGTATTGCCATGGTGCATCAGCATATCAATGATATCACGGTAAAATTGGGGTTTGAAGGTTTTTTTGATATTACGGTAAAAAATGGATTTTAACGTTTTTTTTAATGAAACCACGATAAAAATAGGGGGTTTTGGGGGATATTATTGTAGATATGGCGACTTTTTAATGGGGTACTCTTTTAAAAATTTTCATTTTATGTGACATGTAGTTATAGGAAAATTTGTTAATTTGAAGTCGATCAAATAATTTTAATTTTTTACATTGATATCATGCTAATAAAATAAATGTAAAAATAGATGTTGTGTTAGAAACAGTGCAACTTGAGTGTGAATTGGGTTAAGTAGGTAAAGAAACGATTTTGCGCTAGAGATGCACTTTATTGCGCTGGAAAAGAGCAAAAATATTATAAGATTTGATTTGTAAAGTATAAAAGTAAAGGTAAATTTAAGGCTTAATCAAAGTATTATTATACCATTATGAATATAAGCAAAATATTATCATTTCATGATGATTGTCTCTTTATGGGTATAGCCATAGTCAAATTAAATACCTTAAAGTAAAAAATAGTTTTAGGGCTATAAATCATTAAAAGTATAAAAATATTAATATTTAAAATGAGGTAAAAATAAAAAAGTGTTAAAAATTGATTTTTTTGCAAAATCTTTGATTAAAAACGTTATTTTTAGGACCAAACGAATCAAGTCTCAGATCACACTCAACGAGGAATTGAATTTCTAGACAAATACGGACAGTTTGTGAAAGAACGAGCGCAAATCGAGGACGAATATGCGTTGAAATTAAGGTAACATGAACTGATCTTTTTAGATTTTTTAGCCCAAAAAATTTTTTAGTTGGTATATTTTCTGGGCAGTAAACTTTGAGTTATCTGAAAATAAGTGCTATAGTTCTTTTTTCAAACTTGGTAAAAACTTTTTTCCGAATATTTCGAAAAATTCGATTAAAATGTAAATTTATTTTTTCAGGAATCTGGCGAAGAAATGCAGTACAAAGAAGAAGGAAGAAGACGAATACAAAGCCTTCTCCTACTTCAATACCTTTAATGCCATCCTAAAAGAGCTGGGTTCTTTGGCGGCACAACATGAAACGATCAGTGAAAAGTTGAAGAATCAGATTTGTCCAGTTGTGGCCACGAAATGCAACGAATTGCGAATGGGTCGAAAACGGCACTTACAGGAACTTCAGAATCTGAACAATCAGCTAACGGCGCAGGTGGATCACATGAACAAAATGAAAAAGAACTATTTGTAAGTTGGGGAGGGGAAAAATTTTTTAAGTTATGGATATTGAGGATGGGTAATATACGATGAATTTTCTTTGATTTCTGGATTTTTAATTTAAGTTTTTAAAAATATTTTGACATATTAAGTTATTTCATATCTTAACCTAGCTGTAGCTTCAATTTTATCAATTTCTCTTTTTAGAAAAGCCTTCAAAGAAGCCGAGACCGCGTATATTAAGCACGACAAAGCCGATAAGAATATGGAAATATCGCGAGCTGAACTAGAACGAACCAAAGCTAATCTAGCTCAAAAAACCCACGCCAGTAACGACGCACGATGTAGATACTACGAGATTTTACAACAAACGAACGCAGCACAAAAAGGACATTACGAACATCAGATTCCACAGTTATTAGAAAGAATGCGACAACTTGATATGGACAGGATTAACGCGACCAAAAGTGCCATGGTACAGACGGTGGATGTGGAGACGGGGGTGCTGAAGGGTAGGTTTTGGTTGAAAATGGCATTTTCTTGGGGGTTTTAGTGATTTTTGCATGGTTTTTTGGGGAGAAATGGAAGTTTTTTGGACTTTCGTTGTTAATAAAAGTGATTTACCTAAAAAACAAGATTTTTAAAAATTTTGAAACAAAAAATTAACAAAAATAATCTTTTTTCTATTTCTAGTGGTTCAACGATGCTACGATGACATGAGAAGCGCAATATCAGTCATAGATCCTGAGAAGGACACTCACGTTGTAGTAGAGTTAAAGAAAACTGGCTACGCTCATCCTCCAGACTTTGCATTCCAAGATTTGGGAGATCCGGCTAGGATTCTGGATAACAACGGTGAATCCACAGCAGACGCCTTCATGGCCAATAATGCGACGTTAAAGCGAGGTCAGGTTCAGAATGGCAAAGCAGTCAGTCGGAAGGGATCGATGCATCATCGTATCTTTGGTGGAAGTGGCAATAATAGCGGAAAGGTGAGGGTTTGGAGGGGTTTTCCGGGAGTTGTAGTAGGATTTTGTTATGGATAACGTAATTTTTGATTGTATAAGAAAAGTAGAATTTATATTTTACATTAATGGCTTGAACATGATAGGATCAGCTAAAAGCTTTTTAAACGATTTTTTATCTATTCTTGTTACAGAGCACTGTACAGTCCGAATACGGCCATCTACCACCTCAACAACGATGCCGCAAACTAGAGCACAAGATTGCCGAACTCGATGCAGACATCTCGAAACGAGAACATTCGAAGGCCGGCCTACAGAAAATGCTGACGGTATACACGGAGAACCCGAAGCTAGGCAACGCGGCCGATGTGGATCAACAAATCAACGAATTCCAAAGCGAAATCAATCATCTAGTCGATCAGCGAAGCCGATATGCCAAACTTTTAATGGATGCTCAAGCTGAACTGAATTTACCTTCAAACGGATCAATCGGATCGTCTTCACCTCGAGTTCAAAGCATTTCATCCTTGAATGGATCGAATGGATTCATTGGAAAAAGAGCCAGTTATAGTGAAGATAGTATCTCGTCGGATGGAAGTGCTATCATGGGCATGCCAAAGAGGAATGGAGGGTTGGGAAGTGAGTTTAGTTTAAGTTTGGTTTAGGTTATTGATAATTTAGGTTTAAAGTGTAGATTTTTAATATTTTTTAAATTTAAGTTTAAATTGTAAATTTTTTAAAATATTTTTTTTAAATTTGATTTGAAAGTGATGCCAATCGTATTTTACCAACGAAAATATAACTTTAAATTTGTTGACTTTTCTAGGCTCAGCTCAAGGCTCAACAAATGGCTCAACGCTAAACTCAACCAACGGCGCCCCAGGCCTCAACTCCACAGTAAACTCCTCACTAGCCTATATCCCTCACATTGATTCAGCGGCCGAAACTGCCTCGAATTCAAATGAATCTACAAAACCAGTAAGCATCTCCGAATCTCCAGAAATCTACGAAGAAACCGACGCTGTCGAACACTTGCCAATCCTCGGAACGTGTAAAGCTTTGTACGTGTTTGAAAGTGCCGGAGGCGATGGAACCACAATTTCAATGCAAGCCGGTGATGAACTATATCTGTTGGAGAAGGATGACGGCCAAGGAGACGGATGGACTCGAGTACGACATTCCAAGACTCTGTTGGAAGGCTTTGTACCCACCTCGTATCTTGAATGTCATTGGAATTAAATTTTAAAATAGATGCTGTAATATCTTGACTACAGGGCTTGGCTTTTCTTGACTGTTCTTGGCTTTCTATTGATAATGGCCTTGGCTATGTTCTGGACTATTCTCGGATACTAACTAGTTTTCTTAGCTCTTATTGACTGATTTTATTGGCTTTTAGAATGTAATGTGGTATGGCAGCTTCTGTACCTATGTTTACATGCCATTTTTTAATAATTGTTAATGAAAAATGGCAGATATTGCGTTAAAAATGCTGTTATTGTCATAGATTGGTTACTATTTTTTGGCACGTGCAATTTTCAACTAAAGATAACGCATGAGATTTCTTTTTAATAGTCTTTGTTCAATGTTTTTGTATTGGTACTGAGTTTATAAGCCCTTTGTAAAAGATGGTTTGGTAAAAAAGGGGTCAGAAATTGAAAAAAAGAGCCAATTTTTGATAAAAGAGGGTAAAATACGCTTTTTTGGAGATATCTTTTATCATAAATTATGATTTAACCTCTAATACGCCTTGATATTTCTGGATTTAAAAGCAGAAAACAGCACAAGTCTAAGCACGTCTAATATTATAGTTTCAATCATTGATAAGCCAGCCAATTCTTGTGAGTTAGGCCTAATTATCCATCTAGCTCATACTCAAAATAATTTCTTTACCGGTAATATTTTCGGTTTCTGTGTAAAACAAATTTCTTCGCAAAACTTTTATTTAAGAATCTTTATTTAAAGTCCATTTTTAAACTGTTAGGCCAGGAAAATGTAAAATAAAATAACTTCTCTCAACTAATCTCAACATCGAACGTCTATAATGTTATCTTACTATCTTTCTATAATATTAGGTATCTGGACTATATTTTTTATGTTACTATCTCTAATATCTTTAGTTTTTACTGTTAAATATGCTCTATTTGCTCTGTATTCAATGGTACGTTACTATCCAATCTCTATGGTACACTGTTTTCTAAATTTTAAACTTTTTTAAAAATTTTTGTTTTTCAAAAATTTTAAAAATATGATTATTGTTCTTTTCAATCTTCCATACTATATTAATCTTCATTCTTATGACGATATTACATTTTTACACTTATAATAGTCATGATTGCCCAATTTTGAATTGCAGGAAATTGTACAGATGCTTTTGCTTCCGTCCATTCTTATTTTGTTTATATGATTACTTTTACAAAGTAAAACCAACCTTTATTGTTTATTATTGTTACCGTTTTTGCTTCAGTAAAATAAATGTTTACATAAAGTAATGGTTTGAAGTAAACTATGACTTCTTTACTCTCCTCCACTCTAACCTAAGTCCCTACCCTACAATACCCTACCCTATCCTACCATACCCTACCCCACCCTACCCTACCATACCCTGCTCTACCATACCATACCCTAACCTACCCTACCCCACCCTACCCTACCCTACTCTACTATACCCTACTCTACCCTAAATTACCCTACCTTATCCTACCCTACCTTACCCTAATCTACCCTGTCTTACATTGCTCTGGTTTGTTCTGTCTTGACCTACCTTGCCTTGCATTGTTGTTCCGTACCCTACTTTATCCTGCTCTGCCTTACCCTGTCATGCCCTGTCTTGCTTTGTCCTGCTGGAACTTTTCGACTCTTCCTTACCATCAATCTTACTTTACCCTACATTTCTTTGCACTACTCTACTTTCTACCTTATTCTAACTTACTATACTTTGTCTAGTCTGTACCTTGTCAATTCTAAATCGATATCTCGTTTTCATTTTCTATTCATGACAGTTTAAAAATAACCATTTTGGTTGATAAACAAGATTATCATGAATAAGCAGTATGTGTACTCGCATTAGTTATATTAATTCCCTAATGCAGAGTATATTTCATTACTTTGCTTCGCAGTACGAACTGATACCATTTATGACATTATTAGTTTTTGACTTACTAGAAATGTGACATTTTAATCTTTATTTTCTTAAATTTTGAATTTTTCAAAAATGACTTTATAATTCTTAGAGAACTTGTCTTTACCCTTAGCTTTTCGAACTGTAACATAACCGTATATGTATTATTTTACACTCTCTTTTCACATTCTTTAATAGCCACTTCACAAAGCTCAATACCCTTTATTTACTATACATAAAGATAACATACGAAGCCCCACCATGGACGTCACAGACGGAAGTTCTCATAACGTGAAACGTCTTGGGAATCTTTTGCTTTTAATCTCTCTAAGTAGACTTTGCTGTTATTTACCCAATTTTTACTTTACTCTAATTACTACTCATAAGCCACCGTTTTCTATTGTCTGCCGTTTCCGCTCAGACTGCATTCTAAATTTTTAATACCGTTTTTGGAATTTAAATGAAAGTGATTCTATGGAAGGGGAAAAAAGAAGTTTGATTTGGGTATGGCACGTATTTGAACATTATAAAAAAAGGAGGGTTGTTGGAGCGTGTATTGTTCATTATTGTTAGAGAAGTAAGGTTAGATAGAGAAGGTTAGGTAGAGTAGAGCGGGGTAGGAAAAGGGTAAAGCAAAGGTAGGGCAAGGGTTTGGCAAGGATAGGACAAAAGTAAAGCAATGGCAAGACAAGGCAATTTGGTCTGGGGTAGGGCAGTAAAACACTTGCAATTTTAAAAATAAAAAAAAATGTCGTTGTTTATCAATGATTTGCGCGATAAAAAGCGACAAGACTTTTTTGTCACTCTCCTACTGATTCTCAAAAGCTTTTTCTTACTTTGTAATTATTTTAAACTTGATGTTTATCTTGAGTTTGGCCTTTTAAGACCTAAAAATATCAAGTTTCTTTACTTTTTTGCAAGATCACACTCCTTTTTGGCTAATACTTTTTCCATCTCAATATCTTCTTAACATTTATCATCGTTATTACAAATTCAGCAACTTTTGCTACCTTAAAATACCTTAATACTTTTTCTAATCTTATACCGTATTATCACAAGACCCTATCGTATATTATCGCTTGGCCGAAACGTGACTTTGCCCGCAATATTAAACATGTATTCGCATGAAAATCACACTAAACCTACAGGGCTTAAGCAAATCTGCCGCCAAACTTTGAGGGAACGTTCGCTGGCACGGAGACGAAAAAGTAAATACATTTCTCTCATGGCCTCAGGGCAAAAGAGCCCTCCACTTGGGTCGGGCGGAAAAAGCACGGCACGGTCAAGTCAATTTGTCTGCTCAAGTTTTTCGAACGTTTTGGAATTATTTTTCAAATTTTTAAATTTAAATTTATGTGAATTTGAAATTTAAATTGAGATTGAATTTTAAATGCTTAGAGACGGTAGATAGCTGGGGTAAAATTTGTTTTTGAAAAATAAGTTTTTTTTGCGTTTTGAGGCCCGTTTGTGACACATGTTATGGTCTTCGGTGCTTCGGCTTGAACAGGGTTCAAAGTTGGGCACAAAGGATGTGACAACATGGGCTCATATTGTTTTAGAGAATACATTTATATGCTTCACAGGGTTGAAGCTTAGGCTTTGGCAAAGGCTAAGCTAAGGTTGTGTTAATGTTAGGCTATGACAAGAACTAGTGCTACAACTAGGGCTAAGACTAGACTAAGTCTGGGCTAAAGCTAGGGCTATGGCAAGTATTAGTGCTACAGATAGGGCTAGGGCTTGAGGCTGGGCTAAAGCTAGGGCTATCACTAGAACTAGTGCTACAACTAGATCGCTTGAGGCTGAAAGAAAAATATTTTGCTAATCATATCCAGAACTTACTATAATATAAAAAAATCTTTGTTTTGTTTTTTCGATAATGGTAATAACATATCTTTTAAAGCTTTTAATTTAACTTTAGTGTAAAAAAATTTTTTTACTAAAAAATTTTAACCTCCTTGTTATTGACTCATTTTCAAGTTTGAACTTTGTTTTTTGTTATTCTTTACATTAATTATGGTTCTTTCAAAGCCTTAACTTATTCTACGCCTAGTTACAGTTAAAAAGCCCCAAAATAGTTGTATTTATTATGTAAAAGTACGATGATTTACTGTGAAATACGTGGAAATGTATTTATATTTGGGCGATTACTGGTTACTATGATTATATTTGTTTATGTTTTGGTGGTAGAGGTATTACTTTTTTATGTTATGGTAGTAGAGGTATTACTTTTCTATATTTGGGAAGCACAGGTAATGCATTTTTATGTTAAGATAGTAGCTATATTACTTCTTTATAGGGAAGTAGAGGTAATTCATGTTGATAGTTAGGAAGTAGAAGTAAAAACATGTTCATGTGTATGTATAAATATTACAGGGTTATTTTTACTCAGTAAATAACTCAGTTGATTAAGCTAACGTGGTAGAGGTATTACGTAAACACATATAATTGTTTAGTTATACTAGTCACCTGGGCATACTAATGTTTAAACTTAACGATGGTTTCTGAAAAAAACTACTGATTTAATAGTGCTATAGGTATGGGTACTTTGTAATTTCCGGTTTTTAAAAAGGCAATAGTTAGCCATATTTTTAGCCTTAAACTTAGCCTTTAGTCTTAGCCTTAGCCTGAGCCTGAGCATGAACCTTAGCTTTACCCTTAGACTTAGCCTGGGCATTAGCCTTATTCTTTGTCTTGGCCTTGTTCTTATTCTTGGTTTTGGCCCTAGCTTCAGTCGTAATCATAGTCTTAGCTCTAGATTTAGCGTCAGTTTTTTTTTAGCTTTAGCTTTACTTTTAGCTTTAGGGTTAGTCTTAGAATTAGCCTTATTATTAGCTTTAGTCTTAGCCATAGCCTGATTAATATCTATAGCCATACTTATAGCCTTATGCCTAATCAGCAAGGCATGTAGTGTATGGTAGGTTTTTGTGTTTTTAGTAGCTGGTTTATAAAACTTAATTTTTTAAAATTAAAACTTAAAAACCAAATTTTTAAATCCGCAAAACCAATTGTAACATGTTTATGTGACGTCCTTAGATTAAACTTTGGCGTTTCTGGAAGTTTTTTTCTAACAATAAAAGACTTTTGGCAGTTCCTTCGACGTCATTCGAACAGATTTACAGATTTTTAGCACTGCCATTGTTAGAAATGTAAAGGAAAACAAATTTTAGAGACGAGGAAGTTTTTAGCAAAGGTTATTCTCCGGGTTCAATTGTAGTTATTGTTGACAAATCTTTGCCAATCGGAACATAATGCTCTTTCATGTTATACTAGTTGTTTTTGCTGTTGTTAGTGACATGATATCTTACTATAGGTTTGCTCTAGCTTTAGAATTAGCTTTGCTTTAGCTTTGATTTCAGTATTAGCCGTAGTGTTAGCCTTAGCTTTAGTTCTAGTCTTAGTTTGACCCCTAGGTTTAGCTAAATTCGAAGCCTTAGCATCAACCACAGCCCTAGCTCTATCCCTAGCTCTAGCTCTAGCTCTAGCTCTAGTCCTAGCATTATCCCTAGCTCTAGCTCTAGCCCCAGATCTAGTCCTAGAATCAGTCTTATCTTCAGCCTTTGCCCTAGATTTAAAATTAGTATTATTTGAACGACTTAACACTAGTTTTAGCTTGAGTTCTAGCTCTAGGATATTTAGCTTAAGCTTTAGGAGACTTTGTTTTTGCAAAAACAGCTAATAACCTGACACTTGACACTTCTTTTTTAATAACTCTTGCAAAACTCCAAAAATTCCAGCTGTTTTCCCTCTCCACTTCGTTATGACAATCCATATTATTAACGTATTTTGTCTGTAATTACTTTCGAAATGCTGTAAATAACACATACGTGTCAATGACATTGTTTGTTGTTATTTTCAAAACACTCCAAATATGAGTTGAAGCCCGTTTTTTAGGTATTGAATGTCTCGCGTGCTAAATTTTGCGAATTTTTGGGATTTCAATAAATGGAATTGCATATTTTACCTTTACTTTATAGTAAATTAGATTATTAAATTTGATTTACATGTTTGGCATTTTTAGATTGGTTTAAGATTGAGATTCTTGCAGAAATGCTAATACCACATAGAACGACGCAGACTAACAATGGTGGGCATGGTAAGATTTTTTTTATTTTAAAAAAAATTTTTGACCCACCTTTGAAAAATTTTTTTAAAAATTTGTCATTTTACATTAGGTTGTTAAAATAATTCCGAGCCCCTTCTCAAAGCATCTTTTTAAGGTTAGGGGGCGCAGAATTACTTGAAAAACAATAATTTAAAATTTCGAAAAAATTTGAAAAAAAAACTTTTTTTTTGAAAATTTTTGTTTTTGAACCTCTCGTTGAAAAATACCCGTCCAACACTGCTTTTTCCTAACTTCATTAACACTTTATGAAGGATGTTTAAAACTGTGCAAAAGGTATTTTGACTATAATTTTTCAGTACGTCTCAAGTTATACTTGCCAGAAGACACCTCACCCAGTCCGTCCAACGTTCTCCCAGCCAAAACTCCATTGACAGAAGATCATGCTAACGATGAGAGTGATCTGCTGGACGAAAACAATTTTTACAATTCTCTCAACAAGTTTTTCGTAAGATAATTTTACTTCTTGGCTTCGGCTCCTCTACTACTCTACTCTTTACTTTAGGCTGGTTGTAAAATGCCATTTCTTTTTAAATAGTACCATAGGGCTCAAAAAGAATTAAAAACTGATTTTTGACACTTTTTTAGATAATATTTTCTAAATTTCAGTGTACTGTAAAGACGCTAAGTCGAATGGCATTGTTCTACAATGTGATACAGCTGATTCTGGTTGTTACAATACCACATTTGCTGTTGGCAGCACTGTGCTTTGGTTGTACGGTAGTATCTAAACAACAAGCCAGACATAACAGATTACCGGTGTTACCTATTGTTATATATTCCGTGAGTAATTGGAGCTAGACTACAGTAATTAGTATACTATAATTTGTCTTACCCAACCTTAACATGCTCTACCCTACCCTACCCTACTTTACCCTACCTTACCCTACCCTATCCTATCTTTCCCTACCCTACCTTACTCTACCTTTCCCTACCGTACCTTATAATATTTTACCTTTTCAGTTAATGACATGTATATTATTCTCCGTCACCCTCTACGAGCTCTGGCCGGTTACTGTAACAAAACCCGAGCAACTCTACAGTTTCTCAGAGCTGGCTTGTGCCCCAACCAGGTCATGCATCCACTTCTTCCAACATACCACACCCACGAATCAACGTATCCAACTGGGATGGAGCATTATTGACATGATCAACTTTACCCGCAAAACGTCACTATTGATTATTCTGATCCATTTGAAGGTATTCGCATTCATCTTCATGTCAATCTCATCCATCTTGTTATTGTTTTTGTTGGCCGAAGAGAGGTTTGGCCATGAAATTGTGAAAAAGTTGGGCAGTAACAGGTACAAGATAGCTAGAGTAGTATTCTATGTTGCATTGACGGTTGTTTGGTTGTTGTACATATGTTATCCATTGGTATTTTATTGAGTTTGTCTTGCTATTTAGCTGTATATTTATAGTCCTTTACCGAATTTAATTTCATTTTAAAAATATCTGTACTGAATGTTATCTATATTAGCATAGAGAATAATATTGCATGCAAAATACTATTCTTTACATTTGTATAGGATAATATGTTATATAACTTTCTTTTTTAATTTACATTGTACATGATTGCTAACAAATTTACAGGTTTCTAAATTTTACATATTTTTTAAAACATAACATTAATATTGACATAAAATGTCAGTACCTTCGTTTTGATATTGCTGATGAAAGTAAAGATTTATAGTAATACTTTTGGTTTGGTATTTAAATAAACCGGTCCTCTATGTCAAGCTGAAGTCTACAAAATATATAATATATTACACACAGTAAAGATTATCAAACGTCTTTTCTTACCCTACCAAGCCGTTGAAGTCTGGAGTTATACGTTGTTTAAGGTAGGGAACAGAAGCGAGTTCGATGTCAGGAAAATGATAGATCGGGTTCTCGGACGGTACGATTTCATGGTATCAAATATACTTTGTTTTTCTCTATCTTACCTTACCCTACTCTATCATACTCACTCTTACCCAACTTTACTGCACCATTTCATCCCAATCCTACTAAAAAGATACTAATAAAAACCGTATTTTACATTTAAAAAAATTTATTTCAAGTTCAGTAATCGGTGATCGGCTTATCATTCCCTTTTGAATTGTCCTTGCATCGGAAGTGACGACAGACGGATAGCTTTGGTAGTGGGTCTGAAGATGGTGAAGGAGCAAGTCAGACCCTCATCCACATTCATCATGGCACCAGCATTGTCGAACTGGCCACAGTAATGTGGGGCGGAGAAGATGGTGACCAACTTGCGATTTGCAAAAAACTCGTAGCCGTCCTAAAATACGAAAGTTTTAAAATTTAAAAAAGACATACACCTAAAAATGTCATTAAAGTCAGTCTTTCAAAAAAAATTCAAAATTCAAAAAAATTTTAAATTTTTTAAACCTAAAACCCCCACCTGCACCACTTGATGAGCCCTAGCGATCAGATCAATGTCCAAAACGGCCTCTGACGATTGTACCACATCAGGCCCAAACACATAAGACACGCCTCGAGTGTTTGGCTGCCATCCCTTGATATACGAATCCGGATCTGACCAGAGAATGTCAATGTACAGCGATGGATTTGGGGGATCGACCGGTCGAGTCAGAGTTCTCAGTTGATCGAGGTTCTTGAGTTGAGGCGACAATCCACCGTGCATACATAGGATCTTGCCTAAATATTATGAATCATACTTAAATTTTAAAAAAAAATTAGAAGAAGCCAGCACTAGCCTTAGCCCTAGCTTAGCCCCATCCCTAGCTTAGCCCCATCCCTAGCTTAGCCCCACCCCTAGTCTAGTCAATTCCAATTCTAGCCCCAGCTTAGGCTTGATCCTTCTTTATTCCGAGACTTGGCTCTAGTTTTAGCCCTATACCTGGTTCTATTCCTAGCTTTAGTCCTAACCCTAAGTAAAACTAGCTTACCTCCAACCAGTCCAGCAAATGGCATAGCATTGAAGGCGTCCTGGAAGGTCTGCCACAACCGAACACTTTGGTATCGTCGAGTACATTCCTCGAAGAAGCCGTAGACACGATTGATTGCCGAGCACTCGTGGTTCCCTCTCAGCAGGAAAAAGTTGTCTGGGTACTTGAGCTACAACAATATATCACATTAACTAGAACAATGACATAAAATATAAATTAAAAAAATATTTTAAAATTTTCTAATAAAAACTTACTTTGTAACAAAAGAAAAGACTAATTGTTTCTATGTTCTGCCGTCCTCGATCCACGTAATCTCCCAAAAACAAGTAATTCACAGACGGCGGAAAGCCTGCTCGATCAAATAACCGCATAACATCCGAGTACCTACAACATTAATATCAAAAAATCAAGAAGAACTAAGTAAAAATTATGCAAAACAATATTATTTTTAAGGTTTAGACACCAAAATAGTCAATAAATATACAGTGGAAGTCCTTTATAATATTACAAACTCCTCTATAACATACTTGAAAGTGAGCCTACTAGACAAAGCAAAGTTTCAGAAGCCAAGTTTAGGTCCCGCAACGAAAGATTTAGCCCAAGGTAAAAATAAAAACTTACTGCCCATGAGTGTCGCCGCAAATCTTGACCGGTGGATCAACTTCAAGCAGGGTACTCTGCTGCAAAAACACCTCTCTCACCGACATGCACAACTGAATGATCTCGGTCTCACGGACCACCTTGGTCAACGAACAGCCTGGCGAACCCACGTTCAGGATCTTGCAAATCAACTCGTCCAAGTCGAGCTTGGCCAACGGCGCGTTGGTGTTAAGAAGCGGCGCCTGCATTATGACGGGCTGAGGAGTGGATGCCATTTTGGATGGAGTGGAACAACCGAACCGCTCTCCGCCGATGCAATGAACGAGTATGAGAATGGAATGGGGAGTTTAGAAAAAGTTTTGTTCATGGCTTTGTTTTGGTTTCGAAAGAAAATGCGATAAAAAATAATATTTTTCATTTTGTTATTTTTTAAAATTTAAAAAATATGTAAATTTTTTGAAAATTTGTCACTGCTGAAATTTCTTTCCAAACGCCACAGGGAGAATTAACAATTACCTATAGGCCGTACCTACGGTTCCTGACCCGATTTCTCAATATGAAAAGTTTCAAGTCAATCACAGCGGGGCTGGTTGAGAACTTTCCTCATGAACTCGGTCCTGTGGCCAAAATATAATACTATAAATTTTAAAAAATTACTACGCTTTAAAAATGAAGAACTCATTTTAGTATTTCATATTACGTTTTTTTAAATATATTATTGTACATAAAAACCAGTCAAAAGCAATGGTTTTTTAGCCTAAACGCTCGGCGTAATACCTTAGGCAATGTTTGCTTATTGCCTGTTTGATATGACTAATCCGAGCGAAGCGAGAATTTTATTTTGTCATTGAAACAAAAATAGTCGATTTTATGGATTTTGAACCATGACTTTATCAATGTCATCTACTACATCTTTGCTTTATTCTACTGTCAGTTTATGGACTACTACAATATGTTTACTTTCTTCTAGTGATGTTTCATGGGCTACTAGAACATCTTTATTTTACACCACCGCAATATCTTTAATTCTTAATAATGCTATGTTATTGCCTACTATATCATTACTCCTTCGTAAAGCTGTATCACTACCTACTACAACATCTTTATTAACTAAACAGAATCTCCTTAAATTTAAAACCCCTACCTTATTACCTTCAGTACTATTGATACTATTTTCATGTACCATTCACTCAGTACCAGTTGGTGCTGTAGACGAACAATGTTATGAATGTTCAAAAGGCACTGATAATGACATCTTTGATCTTCTTTTCAACTTTCGAGATTCTGAAGTCTCGAGTTCAATGAAGAAGTTCGCGTTACAAAAGACTAGTCCTGATTGTGGTACCACCAACATCAGTAAACGGTTTTTGGTACCATGTACTACGGCTTGTGCTATCGCTTATGTATATAACGCCAGTGATGATACTGTAGTTTCTGGATGTGCTGCCGAGGATGTTTTGTCTGTAGGTTATTATATTGATACTGTATTAAAATAGGGTATGGTAAGTTTGAATACTGAAGGGTAGAGTAAGGTAGAGTAGATTAAGATAAGGTAGGGTTGGGCAGGGCGGAGCCGGGTAGGGTAGGGCGGGGTAAAGTAGAGTAGGGTAGAACAGAGTAATTTGAGGTATATTACAGCAAAGTAAGCTAGGTTAAAAAACCTGTTTACCAACAAAAAAGCCGAAGAAACTTTCTTTCCAGGGCGGGATAATCAATGAAGTTGCGGCCAAAAAGTTTTACATAATGGAAATATGTTCGATCGATCGGTGTAACGACCATATTCGTAAGACCTTTCAGTATTACTATTACCTCAGTTTAGGAAACTCGAGTTCCTTCTCTTCTACTAACATCACAGTACTCCTACTAACTACAGTATTGTGCCTAAATACTTTTTTCAAGTTCTATTGATCTCTTTTCTTATGTAACATATTGTTATTGCTCTTTAACTTTAATAAACATTTTTACTTCAAAGTTTTAGTCGTACAGTGCAAAAAAACAAAAGAAAATAGCCGCAAAATTACAAAAAAAAATCTAAAAATTAACAGCAAGGCATATAAACCTCAATATATAAATAATGATAACAAAAACAATCCATGTTTATTCAGAATCCACTAGTGATAAGGCTATGGAGGAGCTCTCTTGCTCTTTTCCTTGTCTTTAACACTGAATGCGTCTTGGCTTTCGCTGTGGCCGCCGGTGGATGACGAAGCATCGTTTGCTGCTGAAATCAAACATTTCAAAATTTTGAAAACAATTTAAAATTAAACTCCACAAAAATATCTTCACTGTTTTCTATATTTGAAAGGCAGAGTACGTTAGTCAATGAATAAGCCTAACTTTAAAAAAATTAAAAATTGATTTCAAATGTTACCTGATAGATATGGATGATTAAGAATAGCGTCGCAATTCGGTCGTTTTTTCCTGTCGTGTTCAAAGATTTGCTAAAAACATAATATATAGAAAAAAACTGATAAAAAGCAAAATTACTGTAATATCACGGATAGAGCTAAAGCAAGGCTAAGCCAGGTATAGAGGAAGACTACTATTGCTAGAGAAGGACCAAGGCAAGACTAAGACAGAACTAAAACAGGGCTAGAGCAGTAATAGGGCATGGCTATAGCAGGGCTAGGGTAAAGCTAATGCAAGGCTACGGCAAGACCAAGCCAAGGCTAAATCAAAGTTTGGGCTAAAGTCAGATCAGAGCTAAGACAGAGCTACGGCTAAGTTAGAGCTAGGGCGGAACTAAGTGAGAGCTAATACAGAGATAAGGCAGGGCAAGGCTAGGACTAAGGCAAGCAAATATATCAAACTCCAAAACCCCTACCTTAAGAAGATCATGAGCCTCGGTACTCTTAACAGCTGAAAGATCAGCTTGTTTATAACAAATGGCCTTTCTCAAATAAATTTTCGGGTCTTTGAATATCTTCTGACCAGTGACTAACCAGTATAATATACATCCTAACGACCATACATCCAAAGCCTTCGAAGCGATCTTCTCCTTCAGGTATTCTGGAGACATGAATCTTGTCGTGCCTAAAGCCTTCTTCCTAATAATGGCATCATTTAGTGGACCTAACGGAGTCGCACACCCAAAGTCAATCACTTTCAACATTTTGCCACTTTTGATAAAGTTGGTTGGCTTTATATCACAATGGAGAATATCTGAAGATATAGAGATGAAATATACCTAAAATAATGACCGAGAATGTATAAATTAACATAAAAAAGGTATAGTCATGTCTATTTCTGTCATTTTTCAACTTTACTTCATCAAAAAATAACACGCTACTCTTCTGCAGCCTGCAAGTAACATTTTATACGATGAAACATTTCCAAAGCAAAAAAAAAGTTAACTTAAAACCAATCCGAATGTGACATACCTTCCATATGAATATCCAATACACATTTGACACAGCATCGAAAGTAATGTTTGGCAAAGCCGACTCGATTCCCAATCTTTTTCCGCGCAAAATGTTCCAAAGACCCTCCGGCCATCTCCAGCACCATAAATAACACATCGTCTTCTAGGGTTTTTCTGGAAAATATTTTTAAATTCATTTTTCGAATAACGTTTTATAAAATAAAAACAAAAATTTTTAAAACTTCAAAACCATCCCCTAACAAGATTTTTACCCCGCTCAAAAAATAACTCTTATTAAAGAAAGTATACCATAAAATGCTATTTTTATAAAGTATGAAATAACACACGATTCAAAAAGTCGTATCACACGATGAGAATGCTCCATTCGCCTCAGCAGCTCGATCTCCCAGTAAGGTTGGCGTTCGATTCGACTGGCTTTCGGTTTCTTCAGGTCCACAATCTTCATGGCGAGCTTGGGGAAGTCTGGTCGGCCTACCATTTTTGCTATTCTTACCTAGAAATAGAGTTTATATCTTCTATACAAAAAAAACCCTATCCTGCCCCACCATTATCTAAATTACCATGCCCTGCTCTGTGACACCTAAATCGCGCTACCCTGCTCTAACAATAAAAAATTACCTAAATCAACCCTATTGTTACCTAAATTACTCTACCATGCTCTAACTTATCCCAATTTTTTTACTCTACCTATACCCTAGCTTACTCTAGAAAATCCCAAAACCTACCTCAGAAAACCCGCCCTTGCCCAGCCGTCGCCCCAGCACATATTCGTGTTTTGTGTTGTAGAAGGAATCCGTAATTTCCACTGTGTAGCCGTACGTGAATCTGGAGTTCTGATCCGAAGCTCCTGATGATTGAGTAGACTGTACGTCGTATTTCACCTCCGGCGGCGGAATCAGCTCGTCCAGGTTTTTAGTCTTTAAAAGCTTGGAAATTGTGTCATTGCGACGCTGATTTATGGGATCTGCATCGTATTCTTCAACTGAATTGTTAATAGTAATTAACTTATTGTTAAAAAGTTTTTGATCAAATCTTTAAATGGAAAAAAAAAAGATTTTTGAAAATTTTTATTTCTTTTTAATTTCCATAAAATGAACTTACAAACAGCATCCACCGGGTTGGGCCCTTCCCTGACACCAGCATCTTGACCATCCTTTGGCAGTTCGCTACTTTTGCTCGAAAACTTTTCTGAATTTTTATTTCTTATCCCATCTCGAGGCATACTGTTCCAACCGACCGTCCGCTGCGTTTAATAATGAACCAAATGACCATTTCAATTGAATTTGAGATTTGTCACTTCAGAATATACTTTACAAGGTTTGTTTGTCCAAATTTCATGAATTTTCTGTAAAAAATCAAAGTTTTGCGCTCTTACATCAGATAGGCCAATAAAATTTTACGTGTAAAGTTTGTAAAATACTTTCCAGAACCTTTTGTACATTCTCCACAATCGTATGCAGCTCCTAAATACAAAAAACCAAAAAAAATATTGATTTACCTTTAAAATATTTGATGTTGAAGTTATTGAGTGTTGGTTATTACCTAAATCAGGAATATGTGGCCCATTATATCCACAATTAAATTGAAATTTTTCCCATCTAACGTGTGTTTGTTCTACTTCACCGTTATAGACTTGAAACCAGCGAAAATTAGATCTACTGATCTATTTAGCCATCGTTCCACTAAATGCTACAACATTTTGGTGTATCTTGGCCAGAAAACAAAAAATTTGGTATAAAATCTAATAAATTTCAATATTAACAGCTAAGGAATAATTTAATTTCGTTATATCGTCACAGGTATTGCCTAGTCAAAGAGATAACACACGTTTTGTGCTGTCATATCAAATAGATCTGTCTATGTCAACAAAAGTTAATAAAACAAATGAAAATTTGGTATATATTGATCTAAATACCTTTTAAAATATTAAAACAACATTAAAACTCTAGAATAAGTAACAAAAAGATATAATAAACCTATAAAATCATCTGCAACCTAAAACAATATCGCGAGAAAAATATTTTTTATTCTTGGGCCGATAAATATTGGGCGCAGCTTGATCTAATACTTGGCCGATTTTATATGAGGTTGTTCAAATTGTTCAAATAATTCTGTGCCACATCTCACAGCAAATTCAGTGTTAGGGGCCAAGCAAAATTATTTGAACAACTGGATATTACTTCTTATACCTAAAATATCTTGCGCAAAGTAAAAAAATCTCCAAAGTCTCGTTTGAATCTGTTTATGAATAAAATCTTTGTTCAAATACAAATATATCTTATACATTACCATCAATATATCTGGAGAAAACAAAACAAATGGACGTATGTTAAAGTCACCCTGTTTGGAGACGGAGCGGTAAGAATGTGGTGCAAGGTAGTTGAAATGATGATACGACAATATTCAGACCTAGTAATTGTAAAGAAAAAGCGGGTTACTGTAGCTTTGTTAAAATTTTTGGATATACTGTAACTTTTCATACTGTAATATTACTTCAATCAAAATCCAATAAAAAGATAAAAGTTACAGTAACATAGTCAAATTAAAAAAATACAGTAACCCCCTAGAACTAAAAAAAATGCCAAAAGAAGTTTATACATAACACTATGGCGTATCTAAACTTTCGATGATATTTAAAGTTACAGAGCAGTGAAAAACAATGAAAACGTAGTAAAATTAGCCAAGATATATCTTTAAGAGATTGGAAGTTGCAGTACAAGCGCAAAACAAGTAAAAATATATATAAAAACTTCAAAAATAGCCATTTATAGTAGATAATATAACCAGAAGCAAGTAAAATTCAAAAAAATCAAAAAAAATTTAAAATTTCAAAAATTACAGTAAGATTCGCGGTAAATTAAAGTGAAAACCGAATGCACCGGATTCGACGGAAACACGTACTCAAATGGAAGAAACAACAATTTTTTGTATATATCTTTATGAGATGTTTTTAATGGGATCATCGAGACGCATAGCTACACATTAGATACTAATGACATATAAAGGCTGTTCAAATAATTCTGAGCCAATCTCAAAGCAAATATTCGAGATTAAGTGGGTCAGAATTATTTGAACAACCTGAAAAAAAAACAACATTTTGATTAAAAAAACAACTGGGATTTGCATATTTGGCAGATGTTAAAGTGAAAATTAAATTTTAAGTTTTTGGGTTAGGGTTGGCCGGCTTCAAGTTTTTTTTGAAATTTTAAAAAATTTTAAAAAATATTTTAAAAAATGAACAAAAAAAGTTCCAAAAAGTCATTTTCTAAATCTATAGCCTTTGTAAACTGTTTCACCACATTTTAAACCACAAAATTAATCTTTTTTAAATTTAAATGTCAAAAGCCAACCAAACACTCCCTATATCAAACTTAATAATCACCGCCTTTGATGTCGTTGAAGAGTTCGGAGCTGATGTCCATCCTATTGTCTTGTTTAATATCGCTGTTCGCTGTCATTAGCCTCTTGCACTTGGCTCTTCGGTTCTTGAACCAGATCTTGACGTTGTGAGTCGAAATGGGTGGGTAGTTCTGTCGGTAAGGTAGACCATTAAGTGATTCTGTGTACTGCTCGATCTGTAGCCAGCCTGGATGTGGGTTCTCTTCAAACCATCGCTCCAGAATTGGCAGTTCACTTAGTGGGTCGAACATTAATCGACTTCTGGCCTGAGTCTGCCCCGAGTTGTTATTCGAGTTGGCGGGAGTGGATTGTCGTACCTGGGAGGGGGCGGAGGTTGTGTTCGCCGAAGAGGTGTAGATCAGGCTGGACAAAGCTGAAGATGGACTAACTTGGCTCTGAGCGGCAGCCGCGGCCAGTTGTTGAGCTAGTTGGGTGGAGTCGCCCATGGTGAAGTTGTTCATGCCCATTGGCATCAAGGATTGAAGGGCGGCAACAGCAGCGGCCGTTTGGGAAGCCAGTTGAGAAGAAGTGGGGTTGGAGTTGGACTGATTGGCTTGGTGAGGAGAACATGGGTTCATGTCGATTGAGAGGTCGGGAGAAGAAATTACTGAGTCCTAAAAGATTTTGGCATTTCATATTGTTTTAGGCTTTGCGTCCGAAAAAATTTTTTTTAAAAAAATTTTTTAATTGCACAATAAATATTTAATTAAAAACACTTTTGAAATCAAAAACCTACCTTAATATCGCCATCGAATCCACAATTTTCACTGGCACTATGTTCACT
Source organism: Bursaphelenchus okinawaensis (assembly GCA_904066225.2). Taxonomy (NCBI): domain Eukaryota; kingdom Metazoa; phylum Nematoda; class Chromadorea; order Rhabditida; family Aphelenchoididae; genus Bursaphelenchus; species Bursaphelenchus okinawaensis. Next base: position 7,907,514 of record CAJFCW020000006.1, on the reverse strand, counting down.
ACCATCGTCATTTGCCGTAGGCGATTCCGAGCCTCCATCAATTCTTTGGCACTAAAATAAAAACTTAATTTTAGATTCTTAAAAATTTTTAAAGTAAAATACGAGTTTTTTCAAGTATCCTTCTAAAATTTAAGGTTCAGAATCAATTTTTTAATTTAAACATAACTTTATAGGTAAAAATACAGGTATAAAAAGATTTTATAATATTTGATATCGATACAGCAATATTAACCCTTACCTCCTCTAAGATCGAGCTGTATCCATTAGATCCGGCAAACTTTGACCGAATATCGACCGGTTGACTTGACATAGGGATAGCAGTAGCTGAAGCAGTACTAGTCGTTGGTGGTGTAGGCGTGGTACTACTGCCAGCAATGTTTATAGGACTACTAGCACCATTCAAAGAATTCTGAAACAGCTGGGCAAAGCTATTGGACCAACCGGTCGAATTGTTGCCATTTGAAAGCTGTTGGACGGTCGCAGCTAAAACAGCGGCCGTATTCGAATCCTTGGGGGTTTTGGCCTCACGGTCGATGGCACGTTGCTTTGTGAACCAGTTACAGATCTGTTGATATGTCACTTCTGGATTGAACTTGCGATTTGGTCCGGCGTTGAGGCGTTTTAGGTAGGAAAGGAGCTTCTGCCTCGAGGGGTTGGGGTCGTTCCTGAACCAACGTTCCAATAATGGGATTTCTGATACTGGCGAGAAGCGGCAGTGCTCGCTTAAGGGACTGAAATTGAAAGAAATTAGCTTAAAATTAAAAAAAAACTAAAAAAAAATTTAAAATTTCAAAAAAGTTCATTTTTAGGTAATAACAATATTTTAGGTACCGAAACTCATTTTTTGTTAATTTTTTATATGCTATAGAAGAGACAGGCTAGTAAAATGATCTACAAGGTCAGAAACACAACTTTTCGCACATTATTCATCTCATTATCCCGCAAAAAACCGATAGTAATATTATAATAGGCTCCGTTACTTCACTTTTTACAAAAAAATAAAAAAATCATTTTTACTTTCACTGTAAGCAACTTTTACTCTTATTAAAGGTTAAACAGTACCTTTTCCTAGCCTCCTTCTCGTTCATGTTATCCATCCAATCATTGATGGCACTGATCTGACTCTCGTTCAAAGTAACATCACTCCCCTGAATCACCGATTGGACAATGTTTTTGATCTCCTGATTGTATATCTTGTTCAAAAACTGTGGCTGCTTTTCGACAGCCATCTTCAAGATCCTGTCTTTCAATTGTGTTATGCATTGGGAGCTGTGTGCGTCGACTGAGCCACTAAAAGATCAAAATAATGTAGGTATACATGAATAATATCAAGTTTAATATAAATTAAGGTAGAAGAGATCCTTATAACGTTGATAGGGCTGTAAAAACTTACTGTCTGGTCAGAATTTTTAGGGTAATGTTACTCGAGATTTCCTTGAACAAGGTGGATGCCAATTCTTCTTGGTTATCAGTGATTTGTTCAAAGGACAAGGGTTTCCAATTGTTTATTTGGATCAACCCTGAAGTACGAAAAATTAGTGAAATTTAAGGAAAAAGGAGTTAAATTCGTATTTTAATATTTTTATAAAATATTTTTTAGTTGTGAACGAAATGTCACAAATTTTAAGAAAGTTATTGGAAAAGTAGACGAAGTGTCACAAAAATTATTGGGTTTCTAAATAATTTTTAGAATTTGGCAAGAACGAACAAGTTTCCCGTATTTTACATTTTCTACACTCTTTTCTTTCTTTTTATTTCTTTTTATCCCTATTTTATATTGCTTTAGATATAAACCATCATTAAGGCCTTTCGCTCCAAATGTCCTTATCTCCCCTAATCTCTACCGTATGTCGCTTTCTAATGTGCGAGAGCCATTTCTTCTCTTTATCCAATGAAAATAAACAGATCTGCCCCTCTCTCATCCCCCCATTCTTTTGTTCCGCCGGTTAATCCAAGCCAATAAAGCTTTTGGGCCAACAAAAACACTCTTCTCCATGTCATATGGCCGAATCGAACCGACTTGGCCACGGAAATTGGGAAGAAGAAACAGTGGGAGATGGGGGAGGATAAGATTAATTAAAAAATTTTTAAATTTAAAATCTTTAGGCGTTTTCAAGCGTTAAAATTTAAAAGGAATCGCCTTACCCATTCACCCCCCACCTCTCAGATTTGAAAAAAAGAGCGACGGGCGACGGCACTATTCTGAAGCAGCCCTGACAGTACCCTAGACTAGCCGTGCCCATATTTTAAACCACCCTTGAAATTACCCAAAACCAGTCCTGGCCCTACCCTACCCCTTATCTTAGTCCCAAATTTAAATCCTCCCCCCCCTCCATTTTGCCTATTGTTTGTTTACCCAGTTTTGTAGCGACGTTTTGGCGCAGCGAATTTGTCGTCGGGATTTGTGGCCAAACACGGGCATTCGCGGCGAGATAAAAATATTTGAATAAAAGCGGGAAATCCGGCTCGAATGTCGCGGGGATGTGAATTAATGGGCCTCTAGTGTAATATAAGTCTGTAAATCTAGCTTGCAGCACAAGGAACAATGGCTTAATGAATTTGGCAAAGGGCTACTGTATTTTTGAAAGGTTACTGTGATTTTGAGCGGGCTACTGTAATTTTTGCACAGTTACTGTAGTGTTTAAGAAGATTGCTGTAATTTTTATAAGTTTCACCTCAAAATCAATTCCAAAGTTACAAAAAAATGTTATCCACCACACACACCCCCAAAATTTTTTTTCAAAATTTTTTTACCCCGCCCACCCATGCCAAGCCACAAAATGAAATTTGAAAGCTTCTCGGCCAAATTCAAATTTAAGCCAAGCCATTTTTGTATTCTTGCGCAATCCCTTAATGTTTTTTATGCAAATCACGTTGATTCAGCCGATAACATTAGCCAAAATACGGCATTTAAAGCCGCAAATGATAAAGAATGGCATTTGAGGAGAGTCTAGAGAAAATTTGAAATTTAAAAACAAAGACAAAGATTAGGTAATCTTGTTTTGGGACGAGTATAGAAGACAATAAGGATAGTTGGCTGATATGACAGAAAGAATGTCATAGTTAAAGCAATATGTCACAGAAATAAAATTTTTGAAAAAATTTTGAAATGTAATACTATTAGTACTATTGTAGCCATTTTTTTAAAAATATTCGAAATTGTCGATATTACAAAGCCATTATAAAAGTTGTGTCGTTTTTTAACGTTTGAAACTTAATAAATTAACGACAAGAATTTTTTAAAGGCCTGATAAGATCCAATTTTTAAATTTTTTAAAATTTTAATAAGCTTATTGTAACCCTGGTCACAATATTTTCAAAAATATGTCATTATGACCTAACTAAACAAAGATTTTTAAAAAATTTTAATTTTTTTAAAAACTTTTTTCTGTAAAAAGGCATCTATAGGCTCGTTTTTATGGCCAGACTTGAAAAAGTCGACAAAAACTGATCACATCTGGCCATAATGGCCTCGCAAGGATTATGGAAATTTAACTTTTCAATGGGATTATACTTGTTATGAGAATGTGACACAATAGACTATTTTATAAAATTTTTTAAAAATGAAATTTTTGAATTTTAAAAGCGCAAAAAATTCAATTTTTTAAAATTTTTTAAATTTAATTACTGTATTACTTCCAAAAAGTCTTGTCCTTTTTCATCATAAAGATCCGTTTAAATTGACGACAAGACTTTTTCCATTTTAATATAATCTCTACCCTTACATAAAGTCATCAAAAACCCTTACCCCTTGAATCAGCAATCAACTGTGGCAGTCCAAGAGTACTGAGCACTGTGTCAACAACATTGTTCAATTGGGTATCACCAGAAATGACAGCGAATGTATCAGCTACAGGCTGTCCATCATGTGCACAGCTCAAACAGTGCTGTGGACGTACTGTCTCGACCAGTACGCGCATCGGAAACATCTGTGCCATATTAGGGGAATCCAGTTTGGCCAAGTTTTCCAGAGGCAGGGCTTTGGCCAAGGCTTCTATAGTCTGACTCTTGGCTTCTATAGTTTGATTTCTAGCTTCTATAGGCTGATTCCTGGCTTCAAACTTGTAATTTCTGGCCAAATCGACCAAATTCTGTTTGGCCAAGTCAATCAAGTTGTTGTGTATCAATTCCAGAGATGCTTTAGGCTTAGAATGACAGCTTTTGGCCTCGACTGAATGTGTACTATGATTACAACAACCAGAACTTGTGGATGATGCTGAAGAGGCAGATATCGAGTACGTGGGTTCGTTCACCAGTCCAATTTCGGCGCCGATTCCGTCGTTGGGTGCCAGTTTGAAGCCGTTGGGACAAAGTTAAAAATGCTTTTTGGAACTTTTTTAAATTGGAACCAACTTGAGGGTACTCCTGGAAGAAAATAATAAGTTAAGAGGGTTAAAAATTGTGGTATATAAGGTTTAAAGTGGCAAAAACGCGGAAAAAACGTAGAAAAATTGAAATTTAAAAAAGAAATTAAAATATTTAAATAAATGGAAAATATGCCCCGAAAAAGTAAAAAATAAGTATAAAAAATCTAAAATTAAAAAAAAAATTTCTGAAATTTGTTTTTGAAAAACGACACGAAAATTCATAAAAAACGAAGTTAAAACTTAAAAACCCTTAAAAATCAGATCAAATCAGCCCCAAAATCACCTCCAAAGTCTTCAGAAATCGTAGACCTGGGACCCGGCTTTTTATTTGCCTCAAAAAAAACCGCGCTTTGTGTTTACAAAGAAAAAAAATTTAACGCAACATTGCCAATTTTCATAAAAAATGGCGTAAATTCCAGTAAAATCCGGATAAAAAATCGAAAGGACACGAACATAGATAATATATTCATAAAAACACGAGGGTTTTGGGTTTGAAAGTGACATTTTATATGTGGTAGTGTAAGATATGGGCACTTTTAATTTTTTTTAAAATTTTAATTTTCAAAAAAATTGCAGAAAATAAAAAAAATTTTAAAAAAATTTGAAAAAACTTGAAAAATTTTGAAAAACTGACCCAAAATTTCAAAATTAAAAAATTTTTTCGTTTTAAAATTAAAATTTATTAAAATTTACCCCGCCCTACCTTTAAACTTCAAAATCAGCCCTATATTTCATCCCTGGTTCAGCCCTCCCTCTCACCCTTCTTTCACCCCTCTCTCAGTCCTCCTTCACCCCTTTCTCACCTCTCCCTCGCCCATCCCTCACTTCTCTTTTACCCCATTCCTCCTCACAAAACTCAGCTAGTCAATAAAAACTATCAGCCAAGTCAAAAAAAGTACTAGCCAAGTCCAAAAAAAGTACCAGCCAATTCCAAATAAGCTATGTCCAAGCCCCATCAACTGTTAGAACAATGACCAAAGTGAAAGTTGCTCCCCGGAAGTTACGTCTATGTTTGGATGAATGAAGAAGATCCGCGGACGCGTAAAGTGGAGGATACACAACTTCTGTTTGGCCTAGTTTTGCGCGACGTCACAATTATGACGTTCCCCCGTTCTTTGTTTTATATCTGGAGAACGGGGGTAACCGGGTCCGGTTGGTGAGGGCTACAACAATATCGAGTTGAGGGTGGGTACTGGCTGGCTTAGAAGTTTTACAATTAGAAAGAGGGAAGGGTAGTAAAGGATAGGTTAAAGAAGGGCACGGTAAGGCAGAGTAAAACTCGGTATGGTAGGGTAGAGTGGGTCGAAATAAGGTAGAACTGAGTATGGTAGGGTAGTACAAAATATGGTAAAACGGGGGCAGGGTAAACCAAGGTAAAACTAGGTAGGGTAGTGTTAAGTAAGGTACGAGAAAGACCGACAAAGAATCCCCCGTTCTTAAATGTTTTACCCAACCCTCTATCCATTACCCATCCCTCCCCATCTCAAAACCCACCACCCGTTTGCCCCTACCGTAATCCCCATTTATCCAATAGCGCCTCCGGCTGAAAGGGAAGGGAGGGAGGCTTGAATGAGACAAGCAGGATGAGTTGGGGATTACTACGGTACAACGAGACGAAAGACGCCCTAAAGCCGGCCGGGGCCGCATCGTTCCGCGGAGTCCCGCGAAAGCCGACTGGACAAAAGCGAGACCGAGGCGTGGTGGGGGGGGGTCGGCCTCGACTTAAGGATGCAAAAGAAGGCGGTTTTCGAGATCTGACACACGGGCTTAAGAATTCGGAGGCTATGAGAAATTGACTATGTTTATGATGTGGACCGGGGGAATAGGGTTGGGAGGGGGGGGGGAGGGGGAAAGGAAGAGGGGGAAATGAAGTTAGTAGGTCAAGGGGGGGGGGAGAAGAAATAAAAGGGAGGGAGGGGGGGAGAGGTAAGGGGTGACAAGACGGGAAGAGGAGATATTGATTTCATCAAGTATGACAATGTCTGCAAACCCACTATCTACCGTTCTAAGGCGTCCAAGGCCTGCTCTGACCGTGCCAAACCGCGCTATAGTCTAGTTTTCTCAAAACTTTCTACTCGTCAACCATAACCTTCAAAACATCCACCCAAGATTGCCAAACATAACACCCATGCCCACAATGCCAACGCCTTTAAAAAGCCTTAACCATCGTGTCAAAGCCTTAAAAACCCCCACCTAATCTTTCCAAGCATATACCACTCATACCCACCATTCCAAAACCCTCAAAAACCCCCACCCATCGTGCCGAAGCCCCCGCAAATCGTTCTGAAGCCGGAATGCCGTAGAACGAAGAAAAGAAGGCGGAGCCACGGCGATGAGGCTTTGAGATTAAGGACCAATTGTCGTATGTCATAAGGCCTTAAGTCAAAGGCTGACTTACGACCGGGATTAATACGACTAAAAGGGTAAATTTTGACTTGAACTCGGAGCCTTATCTTTTGGAGCGAATTTCAAATTGAACTTTATTGAATTTAATATTTTTTTGAACGAAATTTCAAATTTCAAAAAATCAATTTCTAGCCAAAAATTTTAAAATTTCAAAAAATATTTTTAACCAAAAATTTCAAAATCTATTTTTCTGCCATTTTAAATGTCATAAACCATCAAATTCTTATCAGTAATACCAAAATCCAACCTCCAAACGGAGAGAAAAATCCAAAAAAGGCGCAAATACAGACCGAAGGGGGGGGGGCCTTATCAAATGGCTATAAAATTGGGAATGATCCTGCCCCCACTCCCCTCTTTTGCATATCTCTTATCTGGTTGGACTTTGTGTCACCGCCCAGCCCGTTATCTACCCCGAGATTATTTCCGTCGCTTCTAATTCGTCCGCTTAGTGGATGATTATCAGCGAAATCGGGTGATTAAACAGCAAGAGGTATAATATTGAGGTAGGGAATGTTACAGTATAAGATGAAGAAAGGATTTGGGAGGGCGGTATTGTTATTGGGAGGGGTAAGCTAGTAAAAAGAAACAAAAAAATGTTTTAAAAATTTGAAAAATAAAAATTTTCTTACCCGGCCCTCAAGATCTTGTTACAAATTTTTTAATTAAAAAAACAACTTGCCCACAATTTTTTTTTCATAAAGTTAAAAAATGAAAAATTTTTTTTTATTATCTGCTTTATTTTGTCAGAACTACCCCGCCCAAAAATTTTTTTATGTTAAGACAAGCCACTGTCAAAAAGCTTTCTTTTACCACGCAAAAACCCTAAAATCCACTCCCAAAACCCAAAAAACGTTTTAAAAATAAAAAAATCCACCCCAAAACCAAAAAAGGAATAAAAAATTCAAAAATCCTCAGCCAAAACAAATTTAAATGAAAAATGCCATGGCAAATGTCACCTCCTACCGTTGCAAATAAAAAGCGTTATCTTGGCCCCAAAATTCGAATTTCCTAATTGAATTCAGATGCATTCAGTCTTGGAATCAGATCGTTTCATTCACTGTTTAGTCGTCTATTGTTCAGCTTTTGAATTAAGCAGTGCGCGCGGATCGGAAAGGTATGGCAAATAGATTCGCAGATCACAACGACAAATACTGTTTTTGAGATAGGCGGGGTAAGGGAAAAAAGGGGGTAGAGGGGGGGGGGAGAAGGGGGGGGGGTAGGGTAGAAAGGTGACAGGGGGTTACGGTTAAAAATAAGTTTTTGTAGGAGGGGGGACCAAAATTAAAAATTTTTTACTTTTTTTCTAGTTTTAAAAATTTTTTACCCTGCCCAAAAAATTCTTTTTCACCCTTAAAAAAAAAATTTTACTCCATCCAAAAAACTTATATCCTTCTTCTACTCACTAGCCTTAATAAAAACTAAAAAAAGTAATAATCCCCCCCCTCTCTTAAAAATTTCTTACCCTATCTTTTCCTGGCCTACTCTACCCTACCCTAACCCCCTTCCTCTCACCCATCCTTAACCACAACCACCACCCCACCATATGATAATCATCCCCATTAAGCCGCGACCGAATGTTGAGGCGATACAACAACATTCGCTGCTCTCCTCCAATGTATGTGTGGCGGGTCTCGTAGATTAGATATGATTAAAAATGCAAGACGATCCTCTGATAATATAAATTCTTCGCTTTGGCCCCACCACCATTGTGATCCCTCGTAAAAATAGCGCAATTCATGGAAATCAGGCCGCACGGAATAACAATAGGAGGGGATACAGTGGGGGTATGGGAGCGAGATGGGGGTGGGTAGAGATGTACAGGTGAATGTGATAATAAGGTAAAATACGAGACAGCAATTATGTTTTTTATTTTTAAAAAGAAAAACAAGCCTAAGCAACAGAAAAAAAATATTAAAATCCACCCCCTCTTCTAATTAAATTTACCCCGCCCTAAATTTTTTTTTACCTTTTAGTTAGGCCTATTGATCTTGTAATAAAAAATATTATTTCCATCCCTCCCCCTCCCCCTACTCTTTTAATTCTCACCCCCGCCCGTCCCAAAAAAATTTTTCATTTTCACAATCTCGCCCTCTCTTTCCAAAAATTCTTATCCTCTACCTCTACCAAAACATTTATAGATCTATCCCTGCCAAAAATGAAAAAATTCATTTTCACACTGTCCAAATAAGCCACTAAACCTCTAAAATAACATGAAAAAAGGCCCAGGATCAAGGCCCGACATATCGTTTTCGATTTCTTTACTCACCGTTTGGCTCTCACGGGATGAGTAAGGCTGCACAGAGCTTGGCCTGGAATGCTAATCTTCAATTTGTGCAGTTTTTTTTTGAATTTACAGTGTATTAGGTCGTTCAAATAATTCTGTGCTTCATAAAGTCAAAAACTTTTAAAAAACTGAACAGGGCACAGAATTATTTGAACAACTTTACATTCTAGCTACATCTCCACCCCATGGTTATTTGTATTAAAGTTTTGTCGTCAATAAGTCATGACTTCCTTGTTCAAAAACGACAACACTTTTTTTCTTATTTTAATACTTGAAAATTTAGAAGTTTAAAACCAAAGATAAAAAAGTATCTTTTCTTCTGTCCAACCCCCAAAAATCCGAAAATACCACGCCCAACCATGCCCAGCACAAACCGAAATCTGGCTAAAGTTCAGAGCGAATGAATGCTCGGATCTGAATCAACCGCCTTGTCTGTAATGATTTTCGATCCTGCTTAGTAGTCCGATGCCATGAATATTCTACCCCATTCCTCCCCCCCCTCCCCTTCTCTCTTTTTTGCGATCCATTTGGCCTTTTATGGCCAAATCGTTTTTTGTACAAAAATTTGAAAAATTGAAGATAAAATGGCAATATTAATAAAAATTTTTTGGAAATTTGAGTATTTTTTATGCTACCTTCTTTTCTACATAGTACTCAAACTAGTACTTGATAGCAAGCAGAACTATTAAAAAGGTTAAAAAAGTAATGTCGTTTTTTAACGTAAAAATACAAGTAAATTGACGACAAGACTTTTTTTAAAATTAACTATTAAGTTGTTCAAATAATACTGTGCTCCCTACTCCAAAATTTACAAGATGGGGCACAGAATTATCTGAAAAACCAAATAATATGTAAGCAAAACCTTCTCAAAAGTCATCATTTTTCAAAACTTTAACCTCAATTGCTTCTAAGTTTATATCACAAAACCCAAATTTCAAAATTCGAAATGAAGAATAGAACCAATTCGAAGCCAAAAGCAAAAGCTAGCCGGCTAATATCTAATTCCTGTTATCACAACGCAAACGCTGCTTGATTGCGGTCTCTGCTGATTGGGACTTTGGATGGGGCATTAAACGACAGATAAGAAGGGATTGCGAATACACAGGACATGTTTATATCAAAAATCATAGTATTTTAGACTCAAGAAGTTCCTTGAGTCTAAAATACGATAAGTATTGTTAAAAAAAAGTTTAAATTTTAGTTCTTATGATGTATGAAATGGCAAAAATATTAAAAAATTGAGTTTTTGAGAGAAAATCAAGAGTTTGATAGTGAAAAAGCTTAAACACTGTGTGTTACAGTACTCCAATCAAAAAGGTGTCAACTACAAAAATTTTTGTCATATATTATAGTATATTTTTATTTAATTCAATTTGTTTTATATCTTTCTCTTTCTTTGTAAAAAAATTTTAAAAATTTGAAATTGGCCCCTAAAAAAATTGACAAGTGCCATTTTTAACATGCCCTTACTTTCAAAACTAAAAATTTTTAACAGGCTTTTAAAACTAGCTTTTCCTTAACCTATACCGCTTTAAGACTAGCCTTACCGAGATTATATTAAGCCTAAATCAGTCTACTACCTTGCTTTCATTAGAACCCAGGTCTTCTACAATAAGTATTTCAAATAACTCTGAACCACATTAACAGAGAAAATTTGATTTGAAAGATGTCTCAGAATTATTTGAACAAACTAATATCGACTTACCTAATTGAGGTGAATTTTAATGCCATACCTCATTGAGCTTTACAGATATGTTAAGGTATACTTCTTCGAGTTTCACTACACATAATTCAAGACATTCTTCTTTGAACTACTTCTACACCTACTTCAAGACTTCCTTCCTTGAGCTACATTTACACCAACTTCAAGACCTCCTTCCTTCAGCTTCTTGAAGAAAACGATCAGTGTTTTTGTTAATTTCCACACAATAACGTTATGCAATCAGTCCCGAAGAGGGGGGTTGGATCCGGCTGATGATCAAGGGCGCTTAAAGCGCTTGATTCCTCCTCGCCCCCCTCCCTTCAGCCCCATTCCCAATTCTTCTCTTCGCCCGATTTGGGCTGATAAGATAACGGCCGGCCTACGGAAAACATCGCGGGCAGGGGGAGGCCAACACTCATCCAAATAATATGAATCCTGTGATTATCAATAGCGTTATACTTTCTTTTTCATGGACAGATCACGCACAAACAACCGGATGATAATGGGGGAAGAAGGAAGCATATTAAAGAAGGTATTAATGAAGTATGCGGTTATTACGGAAGGTATGCAAGTATTAAGGTGGAGGACTGAGATAAGTAAGGTATTGAGGATAGTAATTAGTGCCGGAGGGTGATAATGGCTTAAATTTAGGAGTAAGTTGTTTAAATTATTCTAGGCCTCTTTTCAAAAAGGATTTTCCAATATAGGGGCACAGAATTATATGAACAACTTGATAGAAAGGAAGAAAGAGAAGAAGGATGAAAATCAGGAAAAAAATTTTAAAGTTAACAAAGCAAGTTCTTTTCACTTTAAAACTTTCTTTACTTGACTCCTCTCCCCCCCCTTCCCCTTCCCCCTCCCACCCCGCTCCTAAAAAATTTTTTTTTAATTGAACGTAGTCCCCCCTGTAGAATTTCTAGAAAAATGACAAAAAATCGAAAAAAAATTATTTTACCCACGCCCCACCCCCTACCTCCCTTAAACAAACCATAATTTAAGCACTAGCACTAACTTAAATATTTTTTTCAAAATCTTAACCAAAATCCTTAAAATTCAAGAAAATAGTCCCAAAACCTCAAAAAGATTCGTAACCCAAACTTTTTCAGATGGCCAACATCTTTTGGGCTGCTCGCAACGTTTGTTTTGGCCAAGTAATCACGATTGAAAGGATTAAAATGGGGCGAAGAGGAATGAGGGGGGCTTTCTTCTAGCCACCGGAGATTGGCCCCGCATTTCGAAGACGGGTTAGATTAAAATTTTCGGCGGCCAATCGGCTTCTAATCTATCTTTTAAGCCATCTCAATTATTTTTGGTTAAGGGGAGGGGGTTGTCTAAAGGAAGATATAATGGAAAGTAAGATGAGGTAAGGTAGATAAACTAGGAAATGAGGGAAGTGTAAAGTAGTGTAGTATAAAGTAGATATGATGGCAAAAGAAGAAAGGTAGGGCAGAGTAAAATAGATACGATGCCAAAACCAGGGAAGGTATGGTAGGGTAAGAGCAGATATAATGAAAAAAAGATGAGCAGGGTAGGGCAAAATCTATATAATAAGAAAAGGATAAGTAGTAGTAGGGTAACAGTTGATATACGGTGGTAAAGAAGAAAGGCATGGTAAAGTAAAGGCCAGTTTTTGGAAATCGTACTTGGACTTTGATTCCGGAGGGCTTTAATTGAATTAGATAAAGTTTGGTTTAAAGTGGAAATAGCCATGGTTGGTTGATTGTAGGGAAGATGCAAAGCGTTTTACAATGTAGAGTAAAGAGATGAAGTGTAGTTTGGAAAAGTGATTAAAATTTAATTTTGAATTTGAAAATTTAACTTGAAGGCTCAGTAAGGTAAAAGAAAATAAATTTTTTCAATTTTAAATTTCAAAATTTACCACAAATTTTAAAAAACTCAACCCCTTAGGTACATTTGATTCCCAAGCCACCTTCGGCCCCCAAGCCCCACTCAACCCCCAAGCCCAAAGCCCCTATTGTCTTTGAGGCACATCCAGAATAAATACACGATGTTTTTGGGCACGAGAATCTCTGGAATAAACAGATCAGGTCCCTTTCGCGTCCCGCTTAACATAATCCCCCTCCTCGCCTTTCGCCCAATTCGATTTGGAAAAAGTTTGTCGGGATCCACTACTTCAATATACAAAAATGAATGCAAATCTGTTATGTGATATGGCAAGAGATATGGATCAGGCGATATTCGAGGAAGGGGGTTAGCTTTCGAGTTTTTGATTGGGGATGGTATTCAAATGAGTTTTTAGGAAGAATAGAGTAGGAAAATGGAGAGACATTAGTGATAAGTAGGGAAGAAGAAAAATAAAGGAAAATTAGAAGGCAGGGGTAAAAAATAAATTTTATTTATAAGGGGGGGGGGAGACAATAAAATAAAAATTTTGAAAGGGTAAAAGCGGTTTTTTAAATGAAAAAAAAATTTTTAATGTACAGGCAGGGGTAAAAATAAAAAAAAAAGTACTGCCCCCCTACACATTACTCTACCTCACCTTACCCTAACCTACCTTAATCTACCCTATCCTACCCTAATTTACCCTGCCTAACCCTACTTTACTCTATTCTACATTACCTTACCCTAACCTACCCTAACCTAACCCTAGCCCTATAAAATTAAAAAACAAAGCCCAACCCTTCATAAATTCCTCAAACTTGCCCCTTTCACCCGGCGGCGTCTCCGCCAATTTCCAGCCGCACTCTCCGGAGATAATTAAAATAGTAAAAGTCTTCGACCGTTCCGTGAGTAATCACCAACCAAAGCCTAATTTAATCTTAAACTTACGCAAGAAGAGCGGGGCGGAATTGTTTACAACTTTCTCTTCTCGACACTTCTGATATCTGAGCCTGAAGGAAGAGATACATCACGGTGTAAAGCACGATCGGGTTCACGTTTGAGACTTTGCGCGTTCAGATGATACGGGTTAGTCAATGTGATTATGGGGGGGGAGAGGGGGAAGGGTAGAGGGGGGAGGGGGGGGGGAGAAGATGTTGGTAGTTATGGTAAGGGTAAAAAACCAAAAGGTAGATGAGATTAATAAAAAGTATGAATAACCTTTAAAAAAATGGCACAAAAAATAAAACAAAATTTTTTTATTAAAATTTTTCAATTTTACCCCGCCCACAATAATTTTTAAATTTAAAAAATTTTAAATTTCCTTCCTCCTCCCCAGCACCCCTTAAAAAATTTTAATACCCTTGCACGCCCTACCCATTCACTCCTCCCCCGAATCCTCTAAAATAAAATGTTTCAAAAATAAAAATCTCGAACCCTCGCCAAGCCCAAAAGACATCAAACATCATCGAGATGACAAAGATACACAGCGAACGTCGCAACACCGTTAATAAAAAGCCAATAAATTAATGGAATAAACAATAGACAAACAATTACTTTATTCTTCAGATCTACCCTCAAGGTCAAAACGAAGTTTTTTTTTGGCTAGCGAGCGGCTATTGCAAGGCTTTTTAAACTAAAAAAGCGATTTTTTTGGAAATCTTGCAACTTTTAGGATTTCAAAATCTACCCCTTGTTTCGAAATCTTATTCTACCCTGCTATATTGCAGCGTACCGTGCCGTATTCTAAAGTGCCGTACCCTACCCTACCTAAACTTGTACAAAAAATACTTTTCATCGTATAATTTGTCCTCCGCGGTCTACTCTACTCTAGTACTATTGAAAAATAGAGTATTGTAACATCAGTTTAAAATCTCATTACCTACCCCTATGTTCCTCAATCCTCTTCCTACCACACCCATCATTCCCTCAAAAACGCACAAAAACTAAAAAACCAAAAAATTCCGGCGCAAGCATAAAAAAAACCAGCGTGCACCCAACTCTACTGTCTATAACGTAAAAACCCCCTCCCCCACCCCTTCACGGTGTAGAAAAACGTCTGGAGCGCGCAACAGAAGCGGATTCGCTCCCGTCTGCGTGAGATCCGAACAGGTGGAGCGAGAGCCGAGACAACAATAGGAACAGGCGGATTTTGCAAACTAATTTTAGCGCTGATTAAGGACAGCGTCAAGAAGCCCGCGGTCGTTTTTTTTCGTTCACGGTGAGGGTGAGAGGTGGAGGGGAAAAAGTGAAAGTGAGGGGTGAGATTTTTGGTTAGAGGATCGAAATGAAGGAGGGGGAGGGAAAGTAAATAACATAGATATAAAATGAAGGGGAGAAGTGTACATAAAGATGTAACGGTTATATAATCATCTACTAACTGATAGTAAAAAGCTCAGAGACTATGGCAAATTGCTTACTTGGACTACAAAGGCTTCCGACTACGAATTAAAGTCCTGAGGAGTACCTCATCACAACTCGGTAACACGAGAAACAAAATCACCTGCTTGTGGCTCAGAAAAACAGGATCACTTATATTTAGATGGGGCTTAACTGGGAACACCTGCAATATTTTGCATTGACTTTCTTCACCAAACCTTCATCATCTCCCCCTATCATTTTAAACTATTTTAAGCTTACGTACAAATGCTACCGATCAGAAGCCTAAAAATTATTCTACTGTTGCCATTTTTAAAGCTTAGACTAAGTTAATACAAGATAAATCAATGAACATCTACTTTAATAAATGGTATAACACAAAGCCTCATTTACTCTTACTTTTAGTATAAGAAAATAAAAGCCTTAGAAAGTAAGCTAAACCAAGTAGCCTCCTCCCCCCCCTTCAAAGATCATTTACCTGAACTTTTAGTATCATATATAACATGAAAACTTTATCAAAGTAAACTAAACCAAGTAACATCCTGTTATATAGTAGCATAGACGTTTTATGTTACAATATAACTACAGGATAACATTAGTACATCTATCACCATTAGTACAATATAAAGTAGACCAACTACTACACCAAACATCAATAAATAATATATAAAAGATAAACCTATTCTCACTCAGAGCCAATCTATAGCAAATCACACACCACTATAAAGCCCATATGCTAATGACACAGCCTTCTGAAGCCCGAATCCCGCTCAACGTAAAATCAGCCATGTTTCTAATGCATAATTTTCGATTACGCGCCTCAGGCGGGATTTGAACGGGAAGTGGGTGGAGAATGCTTTTCATCGAGAAGAAGACGATGTTGTTGTTCAACCAGTCTCGGAGACAAAGAAATTGGGTCTCGTCGTCTCACTTTGACCTCCATTGTCTGCTGGGATAATATGTACGTAAAGGTTTTCTGGATCAAGGTCAAGTGGATCTGTTACGGTGATTAAAAAACTTGTTGTTGTACATAAGGTTCGGGAAGACGAGGTGGGGCGGGGTCTTGGTGATTAGTTGGTGGGAACGAGATTAGTAGTAGGTGGGGGCAAGGTGAGTAGGAGATGGGGACAAAGCGACGACAAATTGAAAGCAAGTCAAAGACAACATGGGGGCAAGATGATAGCGGGGTGGTGACAATGTGGATGCGAGATGATGACAAAAGTAAAGTCAAGTAAAGCTGGGGGACAAACCACCTAAAGTGATGTCAAGGTGGACAAAAAGGAGAAGAACATGACAATGGTTGCAGGAAGTAGGTCATGGACTGGATTTGATGATGAAATTGACGACAAAAGAGTATGATAAAAGTAGAGAGTAATAAAGAAAGTATAGTAACAAAGAAAATATGAATAAATAGTAAAAATGAAAGCATAAAAGGTTGATGAAAAATAAATAAAGCAAAACAAGTAACGTTTTAGTAAGAAAAGCTTGATTCTAAGACAAAATTAAATAACAAATATGTATCGAAAACAGTGTCAAAACATATCAATAAAAATGTGTAAGTAATCACAAAAAAACAGTGTTAGCAACTATAAGAAATCTTTAAAATCGTCTGATTTTGCCAAAAAAAATCAGGTTTTTAGCAAAATTCTCATTAAACACGTTATAGTCATACCTTTCCTAATATAAAAGCTACATACTTCGAAGTTACCACAAATAAAGAATAACGTTTGCTGGTATTATATGCCAATATTTATGTACCACAAGTCAAAATGAAAATTTTTATGATTTTGCGAAAAAATGTTAGGTTAAGAAGAGTTTGAGCCATTTTTGTTAATAAACTTTTTTTTTCTTTTTTCAGTATTTTAAAATTAAAAAAAATTTTGTTTTTAAATTTAAAATACGACAAAAAGTCTATCCAAATAGAAGGATAAAAATTTTGAGTTTATAGCAAAAAAAATTTAAAATTAACATTCGAACCTCTTAAAAAGTAGCAATCAACTCTTTTATCTGCAAAACATTAACCTCGCTGCATCATATCAAGCTCAAAAACGTTCGATTTCGTTCGAAAAAGTTTTACGCGCAAATTTTCGGAGAAAAAGTAAAAGTAAAACAGTAATTTTCACTTTCTAATCAAAAAAATTAGTCATAATATTTGAGAGATCTTTGATATTTTTGATCTTAGTAAAAAAAGTGCAAAATTTCATAGAATTTTGCTTTCAGGGCTACTCTCAGAAAAATGTGCTCAACCTGCCCCGCTCTGTTTGACTTCAAACATTTTATATTGAAAGATCATGTAAATATAAGACCTACAACAACGTACTAAGTTGAGCTTTCCAGTAAATCTCGAAAAAATAAAAATCAAAAAATTACGTTTTGAATTTTTTGCCAATTTGGAATTATATTTCAAGCTTATAACTTTGTTATCCTTTAATTTTGAATTATTTTTTTTGATATACTAGTAGAAAACTTTTAAATGAACTTACATTTTTAAATTTGTAAGCGTAGCTTGTTTGAAAAGTTGAAAAAAGCTTGAAACACAATGCCACAGTTAATTAAAATATTTTTTTTGTAAAATACGGATTCTATGTAGTCTACCATATTTAAAAAATGCAATAATACAAGATTTTATAAAAAAAATATGTATAAATTTTCAAAAAATCTAAAATTTAAAATTTCACAAATTATAGTCCACAAAGCCTCGTCAAACAAGCGTCATTACTATTACAACTACCTTGCAGATCAAGCCAACGATCAGAGCAAAGGTTTTTCGCTTCGAAAAATCGTTAATCAAGACTTTAAAGCCGCTCGGTCGGGTTTTTTGTCAGAACCCGAGTTGTTGTAGGCGAGATTTCCTCGGAATTTTCTTGTCTTGAGTAATTCGTTTGACCTTGCGCAATCGAGAAAAAATAAAAACAAAAAAATCTCGACGAACCAATAGATTAAAATCGAGAAAAACGTTCGGGAATGGTTTTAATTGGGCTTTAGGGCTACGCAAGTCACAAGATGATAAAGGGTTTGGGGGTGGAGGGGTTAAAGGTTGGGGTTCTGGGGTGGGAGTGTGCAAAAGTTGGGGTTTGGGATGAAAGAGTGCAAAAGCTGAAACAGGTTGATAAAAGGCGTGAAATAATGTTCGAGGGGGGGGAGGGGGGGGAGAGAGAAGGGACGAACAGGGTATGGGGAAAGAAAGAGCGGGGGCAGGAAAACCATTAAAAAAAATTTAAATTTGCGTTGCAAAGTACTATATATAGATAAATTAAACTTTTATTACTTATTTTTCTCCTCTACCCTACTTCCACCTCCTTTTTCCCCAAAAAATCCACCTCTTTTCTAATTTCTCAAAAAACACCCACTTTGTTCGGATAATTTTTTTTTGATATTTACCCTGCCAACCTAAAAAATGCTTAAAAATCCCAAACTCCATGCCCTAACTAAAAGTTAAGCGTGCAAAACCAAAAATACTTTCTCATATATCATCGCCAAAAGTTTTATTTTGATCGAAAATCGACAAAAGGTAAGATTAAGAAAGCGAAAGTCCGCGGAATCTCATTACATCGTTCCTTCGACTTCACGTCGCTCACGTCTGGGCGAAGTGAAAGTCATCACAACCGTTATGCAACAATGTCTGGGATTGAGGAGAATTTATAGGAAGACAAGAATACGAAGAACGACAAAAAGGAACGGTTTTGAGACAAGATTAAGCTTGGTAGAACTTTATTAAGTTTTGTAGGTGTCCTGAACTAGAACTCTAAGACTAATAAATAATGTTACAATAAGCAGTAATACAGTAAAATCTTAAAAAATTACATTTTTGCTAAAAGTTTCTGACTTGCTTTACCCTACCATGACAATAAAAAAACGATATCATACGTAATCGCTTCATAAGAAACGTTTCTTGTACTGAATATTGAGTTTTTACTGACTTTTACTAACTGTTTTCTACTGGCATACTTCAGCGTATATCAACATATTCTTCATAATAGTCGCCAATTTTTAAAATGTGCAAAATCTCATGTGTAATATAAAATTTTAATCACCGATTTTTGACTTTTTTAATATTTTTTTCATTAAATTTCGCAACTTTATCTTACAAAGATCATCTTTGTCATCATACATTAAAAAATATCATTTCATATTTACATTTGTTTTTCATTTCAATTTTCAAAAAAAAATCATTTTTCTTCATTTTATCCACTCAAAGATCAACTTCAAGATTCACTACACTGCATTACAATCGTTTCTTTCCTTTTTTGCCGTCGAAACAGTGGAGTTACTCGCTACATAAAAATCTTCTTGAGCCCGCCACCGTTCTCGATTGCGCAATCGAACTGGAACCGCCGTGAGCTGAAGAACAAGAAGGATGAGTAGAGAGGGAAAAGAGATTCTGAAGACGTTGGAGGAAAAGATAGACAAGATTAGGGAAAGAGAAAGTCATGAAGACATCATCGTGCGAGAGATTCTAAAGACGTTGGAGAGAGAAGTAGATCTCTTGAAGAGGTTATAGAAAGAGACATATCATAAAACAGCGAGTAAAAGCGTGTGAATGATTCTGAAGGAGTGACAGAGAGTGTGAAGACAATGAGAGATGCTGTACAAGGCTATAAAGATCTTAAAGACGTAAGGATGAAAAAAAGTTTGATAGATATCAAAGGCAACAAAGAAAGGCTACACATTTTGAAGACGTTGCAGAAGAAGAAGAAGACAAAATTTTAAAGCTATTTTAGATTGCAAGCATAAAATCATAAAGAAGTCATAGAAAACAGAAGATTTAAAAGATGCAGTAAGAGAAGAAGAGATTCCAAAGAAAAAGACAATTTAGAAGACACAACAGAAAAGCTTCAGAAAACCATAGAAACCCAAAAATTCAGAAGACACTGCAGAAGAGCTTCAAAGAAAGAAAATTCTGAAGACTCAGTCAAAGCCCCCTCTCGTAATTAATCGGCAATGCGTGGAAGAGTGAAAGTCACCCAAATGGTATTCCAACTGAATTTTACAATGTGAAATTACGGTAGAAGCGGAAGATAAAATTGGTCTATAGGTTTGAGTTGATGTGGATTCTTAACTTGTTTTTAAATTGTCATCAAAATCTTCTGTTGTCCGGGAAAGAAAAGAGAGGACTGTTTCACAAAAAAATTTTTTTAAGTTAACAGGGGTAACTGTTCAAATTTTTACCAAAAAAGTTATGAAAAAGTCCTCCCCCCCTTCCCCAACCCATTCTTTTATATCCACTTGCCGCCCCCCCCTTCCCCCTACAGCGCAAATCCTGTGGCACAAATCTTTCTATAAGCCTACAAAACCCTAAGCCAACCTTTAAACCCAAAAACCTAAAAAACTCGCGCAGCCAACTGATTAAACGTGGAAGCTGTCACTGACAAGATGACTTTAAAACCCCTTTAGATCAGCATTCCTGTCCCTAAAACGTTAAACAAAAAAGGAGTTTTAAAATGCGATTTACGGAAGAAGCAACGACTTCGAAAGCCACGGGAGTGGAAAAACGTAAAAAAAGGTTAAACGGAAGGATCTAACAGGTAAATAAATAACAAGTTGTATTTTCTTAAGAAATCGGATTGAAATTTCAAAATTAAGTTTGAAATTTAAATTTTTTTAATTTTAAAAACTTTTTAAATATTTTTCGAAAAAAAAAATTTTACTGGACGCTAATTTACCCTGCCTTACCCTACAATAAGATATCAACTACTAAACTCCCTCCCCCCCCCTACCCTTAAAAATAATTTCCCACCCCTACCCTGAAGCATTTCGAAAAAACCGGACAATGAATATGTTTACCCATTAAGGCCATGTCATAGATATATCCGTCGGCTTTGGGGGTCGCAAAGAAAGGATTAAATTGGCATAAGGCCAATGCCGAAAATCCCACCGAATCGCGGCCATATCCGGTTAATCTTACTTAAGGCAACGTATAACATCAAATATTTAAATTTTAGTAATCATCATAATGTACATTTCGTGTTCACGTAAAATTGAGGGTTTCGATGATATTATGACAAAAATGAAAAAAATATCTTAACACTATTGCCTTGCCTTGCCTTGCCTTGCATTGCCTTGCCTTTACCTTGCCTTTGCCAAGCCTAGTCCTGCCTTGCCAAGCCCAGTTTTGCCTTACCTAGACATGGGGAACGGGCCAGGCCGGGCCGAAAATTCGGGCCGGCTGAATCCCCAAGTCTAGCCTTGCCTTGTCGTGCCGTAAGTCACTCTACCCCAACTTACTTCACTCAGACATAGTACGAAATTCAAAAAAAAATGTTATGCATCCTCTCTTCCACCAAAAAAAATTTTTTTATTACCCCGCCCAACGTTTCCATATCAAAACGTAAGCCGTCTCCCTCAAACCGAGACTCAATTCCCTTTTTTGAAATTTTGCGATTCAAGACTTTTTTGTTTGCACGATGCGATGATCGTTGCGCGCGAAATGGCTCTGAAGGGATTGGCTTCAATCCGGCCGCAAATAACCTCGGGAACGTGTGAAGATTGTTTACCTGCCATTCAGATCGAGATATAAAAACTACAATAAAAGGGAGGGGGGAGAAAGATATTGGTATAGTCTCGAGGTGACGCATCAGTAAGAAGTCGGGTTTTGGAATGGGTGGGGTGAACGATAAATCTTATAACGTGCTGTGCACATAGGGGTGTACAGTGAGTTGTAAAGTTGATGTAAAGGTAAAAAAATGTCATTACAAAAAACTGTCATCGCAAAGAATGGCATCTTTTTACCAAAGCAGTGCTAAGAAAACGCTAAAATACGATCTATTGAATTTTAAATTTGTACTCGTACTGAAAATTTTTTTTTAAAAGTTACCACGCCTTACATTTTACTCCCTCTACCTTGCTTATCATTCTAATTTCATCATAGAAACCAAGCCCTGAATAATCATTAACCTTCTTCCCTCCAAATCTCCAGCCGAAATCACATTTTTCTGATTAAAAAAAATGGCGTGAGTCATCAAGATCTGTTGTACAATATCAGCTATAACCTTTAAGGCGTTTCACTTTTTGAAATACCGCGCCGGCTTTTCGTTTCCCCTTTTTTGAGCAAACATGCATCAAGTTTAAAGGAAATTAGCGAGGCCAGGTGATTGGCGCCAGCCGATAAGGATCGATTACGATTTTGTCTGGTTTTTCGAAATTCGAACAAGTTTAACTTGGAGTTTGTACGGTTTTGAGAAGTTTTGGCATTTTAATGACTTAGTTTAAAAAATATTTGCCTTGCTAGTATTGATACTTTTGAGCCTTGATTATCAATTTTCAAGTAAAGGTATACCCTTAACCCAAAATGTCATTTTAAATTGAAATTTTAATTAAATTAACAAAAAATTTAAAAATTTTTTTGTATAAATTGCATTTTCAAAGAAGTCCTTTAAACAATTTTTAAAATGTGCTACTTAAAACACAATGCCAAGAATATAAACATTTGGCGCCAAAATGAAAATTCAAATTTATTTTATTAAAATCTTGTCGAATTCCATTTTTAAATGCTAGAAAGCAAAACTAAACCTTAATGCTAGTACAAAACATTAAAATACGCCTTAAAAACCAAGTTAAAATACTATGCCAAAAAAACCAATTTCGGCGCCAAAGTTAAAATTTAAAATTTTAGTTTTCACAACTTTACAACATGTCAATATAAGCTAAAATATTGCAACTTTAACATTTTTTAACAACAAAATCTTAAAACACAACTACAAAACCTTTTTTTCACAATACCAGCCTCCTCGCAAACCCTTACAACATAATTACAGTAGGCGAGAAACGAAGAACAAAACGTAAAATCTCGACACAATAACAATAAAAACAGAAATGGCTGTCAAGACTTGTCCAGAAGATGTTCACCCTCTTTTCTTCTCTTGGATTGGCTCGAGACTCTCGAACAATTTCTAAAAAAACCAGCCCAAAGGTTAGAGGGCAGCAAAACCGGATCCGTAAATTGTAAAATGGAGAAAGGTATCTCGAATAATTAATTTTTGGATGGGAAAAGTCATAAACTCATCGGAATTAGGCGGTTTCGTCTACAGGGTCCTTTGCGGAACGTTAAGTTTTGTCGAGATTATGAGTTGAAACAATGAAATTAAAAAAGGTAAGTTGAGATAGCAAAACTGTAGGTATAGTTGAAGTATCTTACTCTTTCATACTTTAAACTATATTGCCATACCCTACCCTACCCTACCCTACACTATATTGCCATACCCTACCCTACCCTACCCTACCCTACCCTACCCTACCCTACCCTACCCTACCTTACCCAACGCTACCCTACCATACCCTACCCTACCCTACCCTACCCTACCCTACCCTACCCTACGCTACCCTACGCTACCCTACGCTACCATACGCTACCCTACCCTACCCTACCCTACCCTACCCTACTTTACCCTACCCTACTTTACCCTACCCTACCCTACCCTACCCTACCCTACCCTACCCTACCCTACCCTACTCTACCCTACTCTACTCTACCCTACTCTACTCTACCCTAACCTACTCTACCTTCTTACCCTTCTCAAAACCACCCCACCACCTTAAAATAAAAAAAATTAGCTTTTTTTTTCTTTCCCACTGCACTACCTTATCCCACCTTGCACTATTTTACCTCACCCTGCCTTACTCGAACTTAAAAATATACTACTCTCCTCTACTTTAAAAACGAGTTTTAATTTAGTATCAGCCCTACCTGCTAAATTCCAAAAAAATCTAGTTTTTCAAAAATAGTTGCTAAATCTAATTTCTTTGTTCTGAAAGACTTATCGTATTATCTTTTCTTATCATATCAACTTTGCCAATGCCGTTCCGTAATCCGTCTCATTCAGCGCGCGGCCTTGAAACCATCCCCCTTAAACTCGTCCTACCGTATCCAGACAGATCGGAACGGCCTGAAAGATCTGTTGTTCCGATTTGCAAAAAGCCCTTTTCACTTTTCATCGCTCGAATCGAATAAAGACGAGCGTCTTCTTCTGAAGAGAAGTTTTACAATAATCTCGGGTACCGATCAAAATGGGCCCCGCGTGATCCCAAAAAAGGCGCACAGAGGTTGGAAGGAAATAAACAAGAAACACAGTCAAGATTTGGGGGGTTTCGCAACAAGATCTTGAAGTAGTAGGTGAAGGGAGAGGCGCTGTAAAGTAGGAAAGGTTCAGGTAAATAGCGATAAGTCGACAATCTTTGACGTTAGTAGAAGGTATTTTGACATGGAAGGTGATTACTATATTACAATAAGTGGAGGATTGTATAAGATATTACAGTAAATGAAAGACTGCTTCAGGTCTTTAAGTAAGACATCAACTTAAAAGATATTGTAGTAGGTGTAGATAGTATACTTTTTTGCTAAAAAGAAGATGGTACAATACTATTCTACTCCAGCTACTCTCTTCTAATGTACTTCACTCCACTGCACCGTACTCTAGCTCATCTTGCCTTGCCTTGCCTTGCCTTGCCTTACCTTGCCTTGCCTTGCCTTGCCTTGCCTTGCCTTGCCTTGCCTTGCCTTGCCTTGCCTTGCCTTGCCTTGCCTTGCCTTGCCTTGCCTTGCCTTGCCTTGCCTTGCCTTGCCTTGCCTTGCCTTGCCTTGCCTTGCCTTGCCTTGCCTTGCCTTGCCTTGCCTTGCCTTGCCTTGCCTTGCCTTGCCTTGCCTTGCCTTGCCTTGCTCAATTCCATTTTCTACCGTACCCTACCAGCCCTATCCTGTACTCTGCCTTGTAGCCTGTGTTACACATACCCGCTCTACTTAACAGCACCTTCATTTAACCTACAATAACTTCTCTACCTCACCCTGCCCTACTTAACCATAAAAGTACATTACCGTACTTGTTTTACTACAGCAGTACAAAATGTAACACAACCGCCTTCCGTTGTGCACAACATCTCACCATGATAAAAAATATTTAGCGTTTATTGTTTGTGATGTATCATATATATTCAGGATGACTAATGTTATAAAACACCTTGCGGTCTCTTTGAGGGATAAAGTATATTCATACGTATACAATATACACGTATCAATAGATAACTGATACATGTATTGTCATGGCTCGTGATTAGAGCTATTATTTGAAGAATTGTAAGAAGAACAAGGTTTTAGTCATCAAAAAGTTGATATTGAAAATTTAAAAACTTTATGTTTTAAAGGTTTTTTAAAACTCAACTTTTTTAAATTTAAAAAACTTAAATAATATGTTATATTTTATATTATCCTTCGTCAATTATACCTTTAACTTTTCAAGAATTGCGATTAAAATGCCTATAAATAGACGTCTCACAATGAAGTGATTCGCCAAATCGAAAAAGACAGGTGGATTCAAGACAAGTAAAAGTGAAAAAACGTAGTCTCGATAACTAAATCGATTCTAAAAAGGCATTACGCATTACTCAGTAGAAAACACTCTTTATAGTCAACAGAAAAATTTTGTATTGGTTTATAAGATGAAGATACTATAAAAGTTTATAGTCAATGAAGACAACAAGTGTTATATATCTCGACTTTAGAAGAAAATGATTTTATTCCAGCATTTTTTTTCAAATATTTAAATTAAAAAATTATTTAAAAAAAAAGTGTAATTTTTTTTAATTTTGTAATGCAAAGCCGGCCAGGCCAAGCCTAAATTTTTTGCTTCACCCTACCCTGCCATACAGTACCGTAAATTACTTCACCCTACCCTAACCTACACTACCAACCCTACCAAACAAAAAAAACTCTCCCCCTTTTCCTAAAAAATCCCTCCTCCTCGTTTTTTCTAGTTTTCTTTATCTTTTACGTGTGTGCGCCTAAATCATAAAATTGCATCTTTAAAATCAATGAAATTCTCAAAATCACCCCCCAAACCCAGCCAACCACCCCCTTTGCGTTACGAAAAGCTTTGGCCGATCTGGCGGCCAGATAAGACGATTGGCCTCTTAATTTACTTAAAACCGTACTTCCTCCCGATATCTTAATTAAAAGAAACAAGTCTATCTGTTTTGTGGCCGAGTTTAGGATCCTAATCCTTTTTTGGAGATGCATTTGTGCAAATTAAGGCCTTCTGAATCCAGAAGACGTTTTATGGTCGGCGAGTTATTTAGAGATGGCAGGAATTGTCGAAAAAAATTTTAAGCGTATGTCTTTAAAACAATATGCAACGTTCTTCAAAATTAAGTTTAAATTTTTTTAAATACGTTACTTGCCCTATGCTGGTCAATACACCCGCGCCCTACATCCCCAGAATTCCGAAGTCTGCAGGCATATTGCTGTACAAATGTAAAAATATGCCAAAAATTACAACAACCTAACCTTAAACTATTTTAAAATTTCACAAAAGCTTTGAAACCTCGACAAATTTGAGCGAACTTTCGATTTCGATCCCCTGTTTTGTGAATCCGGCGACCTTTTGACGCTTCCTCAGAGCTCAATACCTTCGAGACGCACATGAAACGCCTCAAGGACAATTGTTCGGAAATCTCGAATCCCGGAAACACGTAACAAATATTCATTGTGCAACACGTTTTGTTAGTCATCTTGCACTACTTTACTAAATTTTGAAATTTATAGTACCCCACCTTACCCTACCCTACCCTACCCTACCCTATCCTACCCTACACTACCCTACCTTACCCTACCCTACCCTACCCTACCCTACCCTACCCTACCCTACCCTACTCTACCCTACCCTACCCTACCCTACCCTACCTTACCCTACCTTACCCTAATCTACCCTAACCTATCCTACAATATCCTACTGACAAAGCCAAAAACTTATGTCCAAAAGTTACTGTAACATGACCTTGTGGCAGAATTACCTTGATGAATCCAAAAGCTGCCGACAAATTGGATAAAAAGCCGCGAAACGACTGGAAATGAGGCTTATAACGAACGGCAGGACAATGGTAATCTCGGCACGGTAAAGGAACGATAATGGCACGGCGCAAGCTTAAACAGGCATTAAATGAGATAATTGGAAATACAGAAAAAATGACATAACGTTGAGACGACAGAGTAAAATACGATAGTGTAACAACTTTTAAATAAAAAATTTTTTAAATTTATAAAAAAAAATTATTTATTAAATTTAAAATTTAAAGTAAAGTAACTTTAAAGATGCAAATTTTGGTCAGTCAAAACTACTAAAAAACAGAAATGCATCTAATTAGTAGCCAGATCTAGGTAGACAAGATTAACCGCCCAAACGAGTAAAAACTTTTAGTTTTTTAGCCAAAGATCAGCTGGAAGTCCGTTGTGTCGGCTAGGCTAAATGAGATTCCAAGGTTACGGATTTAATATATGCTACATCTTTTTAATTTAAAAATTGTTAGGGGCATTAGGTTGTTCCAAAAAGAATGACCGATTTTAAACTTGATTTGGTCGCTAAAATCGACCATTATTTTTAGAACAACCTAATTATAGCAAAAAAGATCGAAGATGTGATGTTAGAAACAAAATGTATGTCAGTTAAAAAATTTTACAAAACCCGTGTAACAGAACTTTTTGCGCACCCTGTAATTTTTTAAAATTTTATTTTCAAATAGTTATGTGCTCCCTAATCACAAAAGTTCGTTTTTTAGAAGAGGGACAGAATTATATGAACAACCCCATACTACAAAAAAGTAAGGAAATGTTGTCCAAACAAATACTCCCCCCCATAATGCACATATAAAAAATTTTTTTTTCAATAAAAAAATTAAGTTAATTTAAAATAAAATCAAAATCACCCCCACAAAAAAGCCATTTTACGACAAAAAATACTGAATAAGAATCACGAGCTCATTAAAAACGAGCCAGACTTTCAAAATCCGAAAGAAAATTCTTTCAAGTCTGGAAGAATGCGCGAAACAGGTGTCTCATAAATAATGCTCTGTGTAGACTTGTAGAAACTTTTAGTAAATCAAAAGAGTTCATCTTCCTTACTTACAAAAACGAATGATTTGACTCTCAAAAAGTGTCAAACGAATCTGACAATGAGTTTAAATTTATTTATTTATCAAGTCTGAAAAAAGCTGGGCCGGGCCGGAACACTTAGCTAGACGGGACTGAAAAGTTTGGCTCGGCTCCATTACAGGTCTTATCCTACCTCAATTCATAACTAAATTTTTAACGTTTATATTTTTTAAAAATTAGATTAACTTGAACTGAAGAATACGCCGTATTTTACCATGCCATTCCTTAAGTATTCCTTGCTATGCCATTCCCTCAATAACTCCCTAGCCATTGTTCCGCATTTCATTAAGAAACAAAGTAAAAGTGTAAAATTTGCATAATCGTACAAAATACCTGTCTTAATGCTTTCCGGATCAATAGCAGTCCAGTCGAACAATGCAGGCTGTATTGTCGATCTTATGAATAATCAAATCACTTTTTATGGCTACTTTTTAGCCTAATATAGTTTTTTACGGTAACATCTAGTTGTATTAGGCTTTTTTCGGTAAAAAATAAAAATTTTTTTAAAAAATTTAACTTTTTTTAAAACTTTAAAAAGTTAAAATCAATTCATAAATTACTAACGTTTTTTCTACCCTTTATTAAAATTGCCCTGCCCAAGCACCACTACACCCTGCCCTTGTACTATAGAACACCACCTACCAACCCTAACCCCCACAAGCCCTTACCTCAAACAATTAAGTGCATTAAACAGTTTCGGAGCCGTAAAAAACGTTTGGTGCACTTCCCCCCCTCCATTTTCTTCGGTTTCCTTAAAAGGAGGGATAAACGGCGGGTTATAAGGATTTGAAAGGATAAAAGAACGGAAACGAGAATGGCCACAAAATAGTCAGAATGGTGGTAAGAATATTTTGTTTTCAAATTATTTTCAGCTCAAATAACAGTGGGATTTGCGGCAATGGGAGTGGGGCCGGATATTACGAGATATCAATGTCATTGTGGGGGATTAGGAATGCTGTTTGCTAAATATGTGTTAGCTATAATGGGGAAGTAGTCTTAGGTAAGGGGTAAGAAGAAAATTTAATTTTCTTATAAAACTTAAATTTATAAAATTATTTTTAAAATCCCTACCTTACAGACTAGCCTATTCTCTAAAAATAACCCTGGAGAAATTTAAGCGTGCCCGCCCAGAGCCCTAGCCCAGAGCCCTAGCCCAGAGCCCTAGCCCAGAGCCCTAGCCTAGAGCCCTAGCCCAAAGCCCTAGCCCAGAGCCCTAGCCTAGAGCCCTAGCCCACGCCCTAGCCCAGAGCCCTAGTCCAGAGCCTTAACCCTAGCTTTAGCCGTTGCTTTAGCCTTAGTTTTAGCCTTAGCTTAAGCCCAAGCTCTTTGGCTCTAGTTCTAAGTTTACCGTTACTACTAACTATAACTCTAGTCTATCCTGTCTTACTCCAACTTGCCTTGAATAATAATAAAAATTTTTCAAAAAATTGCTAACAAGGGACCTTTCCTTGTAAAGCATTACATTTCTAAACATTTAAATTTGCAAAGTACAAATTTGAACAAGAAAACTAAAAATAATGCTACTCAATGTCACATACATTAATATCCGCTTATATCTCGGAAGAGTACAGTTAAGCCTCGACGTATCTGCCCATATCTTTAGCTTTGATATAAATTATTGTAATGAATTTGTTTGCTTTCAGTTGTGTTATGAAACTTTTGAATTTTAAAGTAAAATTTAATATTTTACTTTGTTTAATTTGCAGAGTTAACTCTCGTTGTAGTCAACGTACGATTAGAGTCTGTAAATCTAAAAATTTTAAAAAAGTAGCCAATATAGGCAAAAAGATGCTACAGCAGATACAATGAGTTTTTTAGTCTGCTCTTGTGTAATTTTTCTCAAAAAACAAATTTTTTGTGAAACGGTCCGCTTAGCTTACTTTATTTTAAGCTTTGTTTCTGACAGTTTTACTTGTTACTTATAGAGAGTTCAACACAATTAGACCATTACCAATAAAAAGCCTTTCTTTTGTCCTTTACACACCCCTCCCTCCCCCCCCTCCACCACCCTTCTATTTAACTCGCCCATAAGTCCTTACCCTACCCATCGTCAATAAAACACACTAACATCAAAGCAAAACGCCAGACACGTAAGAAACGTCAGCCGGTTGCCTCATAATTTTAGCCAAATTAAGCGCACCCCCCCCTTCTCTGTACGACCCCCCCCTCCAAATATCTTATCCGTTTCAAAACCGAAAGACAAAAGGCGAGCCGGTATGTAACACAACCCTCTTACTCGGCTTTTGGTGGATAATAAGTTGGCATCCGGCCCCTCCGGCCTTCCGGCAAGATAGCAAAATAGGCTCACTTTAAACGTCTTTCAAGCCTTCTTCGAATTTTAATTTTTTCCACCAAAAAACCCCCGAAATCCACGTCGAATGAATGAATGAGCTACGGATTTTCTAAAGCCCGCCGGGCCCTCGTTAGACGTTCTACACGCGGTTAAATTTAGAATGGGTTATTAATGCTTGGAGAAGGAAGTCGGGTTGGGGAGGTGATTGTGACGTTAGGGTTGGGGAGGTGATAAAGATAAGGACTTTGGGGTTGGAGAGCAGATAGTAACATTACGATTGGCAAAGTGGTAGCGATGTTATTTTTGGTGATGTGATAATGATGTTAAGGTTGGAAAAATGATAATAAAAAATTTTGCAAAAATTTTTTCGGCTTTTCTCAAAAAATACTTAAAGAGTCATCCTTACACTTCCCTATAGTACTTTATAAAGTGTTTATTATAGAAATAAGATCTTTTGTAAACCTTGTATTTAGATTATGAAGAAAATGCGAAAAATGGACTGCCTTATATTCAGCCTTAGTCTTAAATTTAGCCTTAGGTTTAACCTTAGACCTAGCTTTGAGGAGTGTAACTCTAGCCTTGACCCAAACTTACCTCTAATTTTTTAAGCATATCTCTTACCCAAACCCCAAGTGTAACTCAAAACCCAAATTAGTCGCAACCCATACCGCTTCAATAACATTGTTTTTATTACAACCAGACTAACAGTAATTTTTTTTTAATTTTAAAACACTTCGTCAAAAATTCAAATTTTCAAAAAACGACCAAAAACATTCCTTAAATTTCCGTAAATTCACCTTAATAATTGAAATTACAGTAACTATCCCAACCATTTAATTACAGTACCTATCCCACCTCACAAACATATAAACAAGTTATGTCATTCTCCAAACACTATACAACACCACTCTTCCCCACCCCATCAAAAGGTAATAACACCAAACCTCAAAGACACGTAAAAGTTTACAAAAAGTGCACAAGGAATGGCAGTGCCTTAAGGAAGTGGAGGATATTGGTGGATAAACAAGCCTGAAAGGCAGCTGGTTGCCTTGGTGAAAATTAACCCGAAATTAAGGGAAAGGCGCTACCCAAAATCCAATTTCTTTTCGCCCATTTTCTCAAGTTTTTTCTGCCCGTGCTTATTAAGTACCTGCGGAAAATAATAGAGCACTCATGACGTGCTAACAAGGATAACATCAAAAGCTGGCATGTTATAGTAATGTAATTTGAGATAGTTTTACGGTTTTTGGAAAGATTATTAGAGGTAAAGCGTCATATAAGCTACTACAGTTAATAAAATTTTCAAAAGTAGAGGTTATGACGTTTAGAACAGGCTAACACTTAGCCTCAGCCCATGGATCAGCCTTAGCCTTAGACTTGACGTTAACCTTAGCTTTAGCCTTAGCATTAACTTTGAAGTTAGCCTTAGCTTTAGCTCTAGCCTTAGCATTAGCCTTATCATTAGCCTTGACGTTACAAAAAGCTAATCCAAAAGTTATTCAAAAATGGCATATAATTGTGTTGTGACTACTGTGTAAATGAGATATCAGACTAATAATGGCATCTACGTACAAAGTCAGATATTATACCATAAACAAGCCGGAGTTATAATTAAAAGTGAAATTGTGTTTTGGTGAATATAAAGACAAAACAACCGGCTGGATATTACAGTACAGATATATTTACTTGGCTCTGAGGTGGTGGTATAAGAAATGACGTTATCTTTTCGTGTTGTACTGGTTTTGAG
Source organism: Bursaphelenchus okinawaensis (assembly GCA_904066225.2). Classification (NCBI taxonomy): domain Eukaryota; kingdom Metazoa; phylum Nematoda; class Chromadorea; order Rhabditida; family Aphelenchoididae; genus Bursaphelenchus; species Bursaphelenchus okinawaensis. The sequence continues at coordinate 7,875,584 of CAJFCW020000006.1, read as the reverse complement.
TACTATAGAGTAGGTATTGGTAGACAAAAAGTTTCTTTAACTCACCCCACTCCTTTCCTGCCCTACCCTACCTTTCCCTACTCTGCCCTACCCTAATCTACTCTGCCCAACCATATAGATATAGACATGTAAAAGTAAAAAAATGGCAAAATAATAATGAGTTGGAGCACGCAAAAGATATCTGTATGAATATCCTCATAGGTTCTCATTAAAAAGCTAAAAAATAAATTAATTTTATGCATATGTTAGCACAACATATCTCAAAACTAATTACTATGCAATACATGTTCAGTTTTAAACTAACAAAAGATGTTAATGTTTCAAAATGTAAAAAAAATATTTAAAAAAATAGATTTTAAAAAATATTAAGAAATTATATTAAATTGTACAAATAATTATGAGCCCATTCCAAAGCAAATTTGTGTTAAAAGGCATAGAATTATTTGAACAACTTAATATACTTCTTCAGCCTGAGCCTATGAAGCTATACATACTCTTGCCTACTATGCCCTGCCTTTCCTTGCTTTTGCCTTGTCTTGTCCTGTCCTGCCCTGCTCCGCCCTGTCGTGCCTTGCCTTGCCCTGCCTCGCCCTGTCGTGCATTGCCCTACTCTACAATTTCCTTTCATACACTGCCCTATCTTGCCCAACTCTACAAATCCTTGCCATACCTTAGCTCACCAACTCCTTTCCTACACTACATTACCAATTTTACCCTACTCCTTTCAAATTACCCTCTCCTCAACTGCCACACCGAACAAAACATGCAACATAAAGCCAATTTGTAAAATCCAAGCAAACATTAAAAAGTAATCCAAAATCTTTTTCTCATGACCACCTTGAGCCCAAAAAACTCTCATTTCTGAACCGCCAAAACCGGATAAAGCCGGCTTTCGGCCGCATTCTTTTGGGTTTCTTATGCCATTTTATTATTCTTAACGCAAAATTATTATACATTTATCGTTTATGAATACGTTATTGCCAGTTTTGTTTGCAATTAGCCTTTAAGACTTCTGAATTTTGATATTTAAAATCATTTTTTGATAAAACGTCATTTTTTGAAATTATGACATAACGAACTATCATTATGTTCGAATAGTCCTAAGATAAAATAAATTAACTATCTTGTAGAACATACTCAAATTAATATGTTGTAAATCTTTTTTTTTCACTGCCTCGAAGGCTTTTATATAAAAAATCGCCTTTGAGTTCATAACAATATGGCTATACCCGCACTCGAAAAAATGCCATAACTTTTTCAAAACGTCTTTAAAATAGCTACAAATTGGTACTAATAAGCGTCAATATCATAGGTAAATTGTGTAAAAATACTAAGTTTTTAAACCTTATTAAAAAATTTTAAAGAATTAAAAACTAATCAACCGTCTGTTCAAACCTAAAGTAATATAACTGTTCGTCTTATATCTGTTGACAAACGAAACTAAAATAAATAAGAATTTACGTATTAAAACATTATTTAGCTCTAGCACAACCTAGAAAATACAAATGTCGAAAAACTTCGCGGCAATTCATACAGTAAAAGCTCAAAAACCACCTACCACCTCGGCCTTCTGTATACCTACAAAATAGAACAATAACTCGCTGCCAAATTATAATGAGTAAATGGAAACCACGTAAAAGCTTATTTGTGTTTTTTGGTTCAGCCGACTGGCAGGTGAATTTCGGACCTTCAGGCCCAGAGGAGATAATCAAAATCTCAACGGCCCATTCGTTGCCACAGCTAATGAGAGTCGGGCGGGTCTTACTACGTGCCTATTTAATAATCCATTCGGCGGGCAAATAGTGTTACCGGTAATTTGCTTTCAATTAAACCAAGTTCTTATTGGATATGCTAATAACATGTCAATAAAGGTTTTTTGATGTGTTTCTCGCTTCCAGGTGAGGTGAAGGTGTTGGAAGTGAAGGTATTGATGAGGAAAATGAAGCTAGAAGTAACAATTTTTGATAAACAATAAAATAAAACATTAACAACAGTAAATCATTCAATAACAGTCAAGACAATATTGATATAAGCTTGCTTCACCTTTCACAATACAAAGAGAAAAAGTTGACAGAACATTTCATTGTTGAAAGCGAGACATGACACATATCTTCGTCCTATGTTTGGAGAATCTTCATCAACTTCTTTTGTTGTTCTCCAATGTTATTTTATATGAAATTAGAGTAGTTTGTAAGTATTTTGCTTTGATTCAAGCTCTTTTTGTATTTCCTTATCAAAAATAGTTTAAATTTGACTTGTATGTTATTTTATTTTGACCTTTTTTGCAAAATTTTTCGAAATTTATTGTTTCCCAATTTTGGTTGCATTTTTCTTGTCGGTGTGGTCGTGAAAACGTTGGTTTCTTGGACCGGAATCACAATCTTCAACAAGTTATTCGGCTGCCATTGCGCCCGCTCACAAATCGCTCCAAAGTTTTGTCCAGACCATGATGAACAGAGTGTTCAAGCGACGACAACCAAAGAAATTTGTTAGTTTTAAATTGTTTTATGCTGCTTTAGATATTTATGTGGATTAATTGTGTTTTTAAAGTATAGTTAGAGGTTTTAGAAGGCTTTTTAATCTTCATGAGTTAGATTTTTGGCATTTAACATTGATATTGTTTTAGGTATAAGTGTGGTCAACTGATTTTGCATCAATATTTAGGTAGAAACTTGGAGTCTTTGTTGTTTTTGTTTAACGTGTAACATAATTATAAAAATTACCATGTTTTATTAATATTATCTTATTTTTTTGTAAAAGTATCAAACTTTAGGTAATAGATATTGTTTCAGACTGATTTCAATACTAAACCATCTCAAAGAGTCAAGATGTCGTTACGAGTACGCGACAATAATCAGATCAACGTGGACAACAACAATTTGATTCCCCAGGGTCGAGCGTTGAAGAGATCTGCGGAGTTTCAAGTGTTGAAGCTATGTGAAGATGAACCTGTCGCAAAGCGACCAATCAAGGCTGGCGAGTGTGAGGTAAGTGTTAGGTCATGTTGTTGTTTCTAGAGTTTTTTTATGTCTATTTGACCTTAAAATCGACATGATTATATTTAATCAAAGCCAATACTAAGCATTTGACAGTGTTTTTGTTATAACTTTGGTAGGCAGGTAAATAGATTTGAAACTTTGTTAATTTTAAGCTAGAAACTAGTTTGACCTCCTATATTAATATACTTTTTCAGGCCATCTCTTCTTATCAAATTGACGCGATCAAAAAGAATTCAACAACCATTTTGTCGTTAAGGAAGAACAAGTTTGAGAGACTACTCCCGTTGAAAGATGTATTTGATGCTGAGGAATTGGAAGTGGACCCTTGTCCGGGATTTGACTTTGATAAGGAGAATTCAAATGATCCAAACTCTGTCTCAGAATTTGCTTGTGACATATTCAAGTACTTGAAATGGCGGGAGGTAAGGTTTTAACTCGTTTTGTATTGTAGGTCTAAATCAAGCGTCTGTATGTAGTATCAGATTGAATTAATTTTTGCTATTTTCTATTTTTCAGCCGCATTTCATGCCGACCAATTACATCGGAAGGCACAAGTACTTGAATGGTAAGAGTCGTGCTGTGCTAGTCGATTGGCTCGTCGAGGTTCATGGGGCCTTTAAACAAAATCATGAAACATTGTACATGGCTGTCAACTTGGTCGACCGATTCTTCAGCAACTCAAAAAAAAATTACCAGAGGTCTCCAGCTAGTTACTTGCGCTGCGGCTTTTGGTCGCTGCTAAGTTTGAGGTAGGGGATCTTGATGCGTTTCTACTTGGCTAACTGTATTGTTTTAGGAGCGAAGTGCCCCACTTATCGACGATCTGATCTATCTAGTCAAGGACGCTTTTTCTGCTGACACATTAAAACAGATGGAGCAGGATCTGTTATCCACCGTCGGCTTTGACTTGTGCGCTCCATTGTCTTACTCGTTCTTGAGAAGATATGGCCGCGTCATCAAGGCCGACATGGCTCTCTTGACCTTGTCGAGATACATCTTGGAAGTGTCTCTCCATTTCCTCGACTTCTGTCGCCTGAGTCCATCCAAAATGGCTGCTGCTTCGTTGTTGTTGGCCTTGAAGATGACCAAAACCGGAACATGGAACAGTGCTTTACACAAGTACTCGACCTATGTTGTGGAGGATATTGAGGAGTTGGCTTGGTCACTCAATCACATGATTTGCGTCTACCGTACACAATATCCCGACATCAAGGTGGTCTGGGGGAAGTACTCACATAAGTAAGTTTAGAGTTGTGATAGTTTGGAAGAAAGTTGTGGTTCTTTGGGGATTTTGTGACAGTCGGTAACGATGGATAGGTATAATAATATAGTAGATTTTGACAATTTTTATTTGTATTGCCAGTGTTTTCTTTTAATTTTGCTTTATGTTATATTAGATATTGATGTTTTTGAACTAATAAATTGGTTTTCAGAGTCTTCTTTGAGGTGGCCAAGATTGAAACACTGAAGGACAAGTATCTTCAGGATGCACCAATTGTCCCACCGCCCCAAGTCCAGGCAACGGACGAGAAACTGTTGGCCAACCGTCACTGATATATATGTCTATCTTGTATTAAAGCGGCAACTAATTTATGAGATAAATATTTAATTTACTTTATTCTGTCTTGCACTACTTGATCTTATATTGTTCTGTCACAGCTTTAGGTTACTTTGAAAAGGAGTTGCATCAAATATTCATCCTTGCATTTTAGGTTTAGTCAGCATAGGTTTTGGTATGTATAAGTGTTTTACTTTGCTATGTATAATATTTTTACTTTGCTGATAATGATCATTGACAAAATCAATTTTCAAAAATAAACTGCATTTTAATATTACAAAATAGTGTAAAACTGATTAATTTATTCAAAAATTTTGACCAGTTTGACGTTTTAAAACGCCCATTAGACTCACCGTGCCAGTCTATTTTTTTGAAAATTCAGATTTTAGTTTTTACTTGTCTATCCTTTGAAGAGACTCATGTAGGCAGAAGTCTTGACGCTATGCCCATAATTGTGATATTAGAATCAGAAGTTCATGCGATTAGGATCTTGTTAACCTTAAAAACGTATATTTACAAAGTTTGATATGTTTTTTGTCAAGGCAACCAAAAACCACAACGAGTTACATTTTACTACAGAGCTAATTTTACTGTATACCATATATCTTAAAATTTTTTCTGGTCAAAATGGAGCAATCGCTTTTCTACATCAATAGTAGAAAGGCGATCTCCGCTGTGTGCCGATCCCTATTTAAACTTTTTTCCCGACAGTTTGTTTCGTCCGTTACGGGAAGTGCCAGCTCAAAAAGCGAGAAATTTGAATTCCGGCTTCCGCGCGCAAAAATAATAGGCTTCTGCGTTTGCGCGGTAATCATTTACTCGAACAGGTCGAAGCGGAAAAGGAGAAAGTGTTTAATATTATTACTCAAAATTAGCTTTGGTGTTGCGTTTTTTGTAAGCAGTGTAGGGTAGGAAAGGAGAGATAGGATGATATAGGAGGATAGGGTAAGGTAAGATAGGGTGGGGTAAGGTAGCATAGGATAGAGTAAGATAGGGTACAGTAGGGCAGGGTAGATAGCGGAGAGAAACAGTGCGCTCACCCTAAGAACGACCTCATCAGAAACAATCTGATCCCACGACAGCCTGTCGTAGCCCTACGGTCGAGATGGGCCGGCGTTGAGCTAAATGTCCGTGCTTAAATTTGGGCTCAGCTAGCGGGCCGGACTTGAAAAAGTAGACCCAGGCCCTACACATTTTTTTTAAATGTATTGTTTTAGAAAAGGCCGGGCTTATAATGTTTATGACCGGGCCGGGCCGATCTGAGAAAAAAAAATGAAAATGCGTTAAATGTTAGGCCCCGGGCCTTGGCCGAGCCTCAAAGGCAGGCCAGGCTTGTTTCTCTCCCGTAAGGTTCATTTTTTCAAATTTTAAATTAAAAAAATTTGAAACTTTACAAAAACCCACTGGTCAATCACCCTTTTCAATACTTTTTGTTTGTTTTTATGTAGCGTCCTTTTTCGAAAAAGCTGATAAGAAATTAAAAACTGTTTGCTACAAGTTGGTCAGCCGTTTTTTAAACACTGAGGGCTACTTTTATGTTAATATCGGTGACGTCCACTTATCAAAAGGATTCTGACTTCTTTTTCGAAACTGATTTGCATAACACTTAAAGTAAAGTGACCTGATTTTAAATAATGAATGGGATCTAGGGCAAGGAATAGGGGTAGGGGAAAGGCGAGCTTTTTTAATTGGAGAGATTTTGAATTTCTTGTGGTATGAGTAGTTATAAGATCATATAGAGGCTGGTATAAATGTAAGTAAGAACATTTTTTTGAGGCACGGGGATCAAAAAATTTTTGTTTTTTTTAAAACTCTAATTTTTGAAATTTAGAGCCGGGGGGGGTCGATATTCAAGGTTTTTTCTAATTTTTTTTTCGGTCTCAGGGCATAATAAAAAATTTTTCAAAAAAACCTAATGATTATTCTTAACAAAACCAACTGAACCTCAAAAACACCGGTCGATTCCCCTTCGTTTGCTTGCTCTTTTCGTACCACGACATTCAGGCGGCCGCGCACTTTTGACCATTCAAAAATAAGAAAGCGAGTGACCAGGCGTCCAAAGAGACACTCTCACTCTCAGTCGGGTTCTGCCAGCGTCCTTCATGTTTTTTGGCATAATTTATTGGATTCTTGATCTTAGGGGTTGAAAAAGCATGATTTTACATAATTTTGTTACAATGTTGTTATGTAAGATTACTGTAATTTTTGGATTTGGAATTGTAGTCGAATAATGTGGTTTTTAAGGTAGTAGAGTTGGAATATTGTAGTGGAAGTTGACAGGAATGTTGTTATTCTTAAGCTTAAAGTCATGGACCTACATATGATTTAATACTTAAATATTATGTTTTTATAACAAAACGTTGCTTTTACCGAGCATTTTTTACATTACATAGTGGTTCGTGGGGCAAAATTACCAGTTGACTGTATTGGCTATGTAGGTACTGTACGAGAGGGGGGGGGGTTATGTAGTTACTATGCAACAGGGCTATATAACGGGCTATGTAGTTTGACAATTCAATAGAGCTGTCTATAATGTTTGAAAAAATAATATTTTTTATATGACACGTGAGATAGACAACTGCAGAATTTCATTAGAAGCGATCCTAGGTGGAACATATTTTTATAGTCAATAGCTGTGTCATTATTGGCAATAGGCAATATTATCATATCAGCAAACATTTAAATAATAGCTTAGCTACTATAGGCCAAATCTTGGTAAAGCAACTTAACTTTGTATACCAAAAATCCTCCTTATACACCAGTTACTCTTATTCACCATAAACCATCCTTTTCTACCATAAGCCTTATATTATATTACCTGTGTCTTACGATCTTATATTACATAAGCTTCTTTTTCACCTATAACTTATAGGTAAGCATATGAGAATGGGCTTTCTCATCGCTGGCTAAGGTGACCTCACATCGTCGACTGGAGTGACGCTTACATTACGTTAGAACACATGTTCTATTCTTCTTCGTATAAAAAAGACTTACTGTAAGAATCAAAAAGAACTTTGATATATCATATATACCTATTATCATTGTAAAAATTGTTTTTAAAAGTTTTTTAACCTAAAATTATTTGTTTTGGAAAAGGTTAGATCGTCTATATTCATCCTTACTTCATTACTTTACCTTAATCTGCTTTAACTGGCCTCTGTGGACTATTCTACTCTACTCTAAAGTGATTTGCCATACTTTAGCCTACTCTATTTTACCTTATTCTACCATATCCTACCCTATCTTCCCCTACCCTACTCCTCTCTATTTCCAGAGTATAAAAATAAAATTAAATGGGAGGAGTAAGATATAGAAAGTAATACAAGACTAATGTCAACGAGTAATAGGCCTTCCGTCACCACTCATATGGCTACAAGAAAACGCCGGCTAACCTGACCCAACTCATAAGTTTATTTCCATTTTCAGTTTGATTTGAATACCTCATTAATCGTCGTTCAGCTGGTGGTGCGCTCGGAATGATTTTTTGTTGATCGTTTGCTTTGCCTGTCAGCCGGTTCAAAAGTAGCCGGTCTGATTTATACTGTATTGATGGTAATCAAAGTAATGGATGAATAATATCGATAAGGTTTGAAAATGATTAATAATATTATTGTTATCACTGGTTTATTTGATGCTGGTTTTTGAAGCGGCTAGTTGTTTGTTTGTAAGCTGACCTTTCAAGTTTTGACCTTAAAAATTCAACCAGTTTTAAATCAGAAAATATAATTCTCTATCATATTTTAAAAGCTCACACTTAAATCTACCTAAAATCTCACAAAAACATCATATTTTAACCACCCACACATCTAAAACAATATCAAACTTTATCCTTCACCATTCTCTCCAAGTTACTTCATTTTACACTTTAATTTTCCTTTATTTTTCTTTGCCAAAACAATTCGAAATGATCCCAACTATTCGAATGATTACGAGAAGTCGCCAGAAGCGATTTCTTGGCATTCTCCTTTTTCCATTTTTGGCTTGACAAAATAACGAGTTTTTTCTTGATTTCACCGAATTTTTCAATGTTTTGAAGGAGATTTTTGGGTTGTAGTTATAAAAACAGTAATTCTCAGGCGTTTTAACGTCTTTTAAACAGTTTTTCTTAACAGTTTTGTGGAGTTTAAGCGGCCAAAACGTTGATTTTTGATGTTGTTTTAGGTTTATTTGGTGGATTTTGATGTTGAAATTGGTTTTTTGGGTCTTTTTTAGTTTTTATTGTTGAATTTAGGTATTTTGTTATGTTCTTGGGTTAAACGGGCTCTCATTTCATGTAGAAGATAATGTATTTTTTTCATTTTTCTTTTGTTGTCCATCTTGTGTTTAGGTATCAAAACGTTTTTTACAATTCTGAACATACTATGACTTTTATAAACTTTCATTCACAATATTAAGCTATTTTTCTTATTTTAACTTTTATTTTACTCTGAACTATCTACACTTCAGTTTTTATTATCCAAAAAACTTGTCTCTGACTAATACTGCTTCCTTTCGTATAACTTAGTTTCCCCGAGTCGGGCGCGAGCCGTTTTGCCGAAAAACGCTCATCATTTCGAATTTGAACCGCGAAATGGAAGATTACCGTAAATCGAGGCCTCATTTCTGATTGTTTGAAGGTTTGGGTTGCGGTCGGGATCAATTCGCGGCCCTTCACATTTTCACTGAAACAACACATCACTGATCTTTCCACTGGACTATGATGCTGAGGAACAGAGACACCAACGCAAACCAAGCCGCCGGCCGCCAAGCCCTGAAGAACGTCGCATCAAAGCACAAGAACGTCGGAGTCAAAGGAGATGAACCGAAGGCTAAGAGAGCCGCTCTCGGCGATATCACGCATGTAAGTCAATTTTTCCGATATTATGTTAGTTTAGAGTAAGATTACGTCAAGTTTATGGGAGTGAATGGAAAGGTTTGGGTATGGAAAGATAGTTGAGGGTCTTAGGTCAGTGTGGGATAAGGTTATAGAGGCTTGGGTTGTTGAATAACTTTGTTTTTAGGCTTTTTAATTGAAAAATAGGGCACTGGTTTATTGTTGAAATAAAGAATTTGACGTTTTTTGCTATATTTTCCCTCAGAAGAAAGGTTGAGCTTTGAAACGTAGTTGAATTAAAGCTAGCGTATATTGGCTTAGCTTCTAATGGAAAAAGTTTCGTTATTTTTTAAAATATTGAATGTATAGAAGATTGAATGGCGTCTACTTTTGGAATAATTTTGGTGTTTGTTTCTAAGACTTTAGCTCAGATAATTTCTTTTGTATAAACCGCATCTGTATTATAGTTCTTTAGTATTAATAATACCTTTTCCAGGCCTTATCTTCCTACCAAATTGACTCTACAAAGAAAAAGGTTTCTACAACCACTTTTTCGTCAAAGAAGAACAAGGTTGAGAGACTACTCCCATTGAAGGATGTCTTTGAGGCAGAAGAGCTGGAAGTGGACCCGTGTCCAGGATTCGACTTTGATAAGGAAAATGCAAATGACCCAAATGCTGTCTCAGAATTCGCTTGCGACATCTTCAAGTACTTGAAGTGGCGTGAGGTAAGGTTTTACTTTTTTTGTTCTTGAAGTTTAGGTACATAGTGGCTTTTTGATTAGTATCTCGAGGTTTAGGTAAGAAGGGGCTCTTTTAGATTTTTTGAAGGGACGTTAGTTAGGGTTTATGTCTTTATCTTATAGTACTGTTGAACGTGTTGTTCATCTGTTATTTCTTCCTTTTCAGCCGGATTTCATGCCGATCAATTACATGGGAAGACACAAGCATATGGATTCTAAGACTCGTGCTGTTCTGGTCGATTGGCTCGTCGAGATTCAAGAGGCATTTGAACAAAACCATGAGACGCTCTATATGGCTGTTAACTTGGTCGACCGCTTCTTCAGCAACTCCAAGAGAATCACCAGAGACAGCCTCCAGTTGGTTACTTGCGCCGCGGCTTTGGTGGCTGCCAAGGTTGAGGTAGGGCATGTTTTATCAGGTTTTGAGTGTAGATATTTCAGTTTTTGTAGATAAAAAATTATAAAGAAAGTTCTTAAATTTTTTATTTTTTACATGTTGTTCGGAAAAATAATGACTTTTTAAAGCTCGACTAATATTATATTGTTACAGGAGCGAAGTGCCCCACTCCTCGACGATCTGATCTACCTGGTCAAGGACGCTTTTAATTCTGACACATTAAAACAGATGGAGCAGGACTTATTGTGCACCATCGGCTTCGACTTGTGCGCTCCATTGTCTTACTCGTTCTTGAGAAGATATGGCCGCGTCATCAAGGCTGACATGGCTCTCTTGACCTTGTCGAGATACATCTTGGAAGTGTCTCTCCATTTCCTCGACTTCTGTCGCCTGAGTCCATCCAAAATGGCTGCTGCTTCGTTGTTGTTGGCCTTGAAGATGACGAAATCTGGAACATGGAACAGTGCTCTACACAAGTACTCGACCTACGTTGTGGAGGATATTGAGGAGCTAGCTTGGTCGTTAAATCACATGATTTGCGCCTACCGTACACAACACCCAGACGTTAAGATGGTTTGGGGAAAGTACTCCCATGAGTAAGTTTTGGAATTTAAAGTTGAAATGTTATGAAAAGCTTTAATTTTTAAGTTTTTGAGCTTTTTTTTGTAATAAAGCATGGATAATATAATATATTTGTGCTGTTTTTTATTTGTATTACAGTACTTTCTGTTCATTTTGCTGTATATTACGGTAGATATTGCTTATTCTGAACTAATAAATCGAATTTCAGAGTCTTCTTCGAGGTGGCCAAGATTCCAACACTGAAGGACAAGTATCCTCACGATGCCCCGATTGTCCCACCGCCTCAAGTCCAGGCCATGGACGAGAAGTTATTGGCCAACCGTCACTAATTTATGTCTCTTATTATTAATTAAACTGATATTGTCTCGTAATCTCTCATAATTATTATAAGTTTGTATTAATTGTTGTAATAGTCTCACTAATGGTACTCTAAGTGCACTCTCTCATTAATATTTTAATTACAGTATACTTTTTCATTAATATTCTCATTACAGTATACTTTCTCATTCATACTCTTTCAGTATACGTTTTCATACATACTCAGTATACTTTCCTTATTATTAATTACAGTATACTGCTCTCAAAATCGATCATTTCTCATATTGTTAATGCCACTTTCTGATCGAACCGTATACGATGTTATTGATTACTGAATACTCGTCGAATGACATGATTATTAATATAATACTCATACCATCGGTTAGACCACCTAATCGAATATCATTTGGCGCTGATATTGACTAATTGATAATTCGTATCAACTGTTGTCACCATCTTTTCTCGCCCTTTTCGTATCATAAACTCTTTCCGGCCATTTACGTTTGTATTTCGAGCATCTTTTGGGTATTTGGAGTTATTTCGATGTTATTAATAATATAATGGTTGACAGTTTGGATTACTGTAGCTGGTTAGTTGTTGGTTTGGGTGTAGGAGGAGTTGTAAGGTAGTTGTTTTGGTTATGGGATAATTTTGAAGAAGTATTAATTTTAAATATACTTTTAACAGGCACTAGTTTTGAATAGTATTTTAAGGCTTAGTATGGCCAAGAATTAGGTGGAGGGAAAAGTAATTTCAAATGAACGTCTTGGCCGTTTATAAAGACTTGACCAAGTTTGATAGTATTTCTAGGCTAGAGTAGTCCCTTATTGTCAACAAAAAATCACAGAGTCATGGTCAATCTGTCACCATCGTCTATACATTGTAAAGAAGATTCATCTGATATCAATACCATTTTAACCAAGAAATCTTGAGCCAATCATTCTATGACCATTTGATCGCAATTCAACTCAGCAATTACCTATAACAACGTCAATATCGCGTTTTTCAAGTACTATCTAATTTATCTTAACACACACTCAAGTTCCAATACTATATCTCTTCGTACTTGGCCAAACCATTACCAAATCGCACTAAACTGATTACTAAAATATTGTCCGCTTTCTCACTGAATGCAAACCTTTTATGTCTCGTGAATATCGTACTATGCGTATGCCGAATCAAGTTTGAATCCAGCACGTCGTATGACAATACCGGGATGTCACAGACATTTACAGTGATTTCACTGTGCCATTATTGTATAAACAAAGGTCTTTGATTATAACTACAGTAAACAATAATAAATAAGAGACGTTTTTTGAAATAACAGGTTTTAGCTGTATAACCCTAGCTGTATAAAAAAAGACCTTCTTGTTGCTACCTACAACAAAGCCCTCCAAGAATTTTGAAGTTTAAAAACAAATAATGAAATATTAAAGTAGGTATTGATAATAACATGTTATCTAATAGATAAGATAAAGCCCCAAAAATCATAAAACTTTTATTATGTCAAAAAATACCATCCTATATCGTAATACAATGATTAATACCTAACAACTATAAAACTCCTGCTAAAAAATAACAAACTTGTAAAACTGAGCGTAATAGTTTACCATGTAATATCACAATAAATTCTAGATTCTTTCGAAGTCAACATGCCCTGAAGGACAAAGAATATCGAACCGGCTTTCGATTAGTTGAAGCTCTTTTTCTTTGGCTGTTGGAGTGTCTGATGAGGCTAAAATAAGGTTTATTAGTCCAAAACCCCCAAAACCTCCCTTACCATGAGCCTTCTCGTAAGTTCGTTTCAAAACAGCTTGAACTGACTGTAAAGCCTTGTCCACAGATTCCTTTAAATCCTTCGTATCTTCAATCCACACTAACAACAAGCTTGCGAAGATATCACCAGTTCCAACATAACTGTGAGGTAGTTTGGGTACTTTGAACAAATGTTGTTCAATCTCTCCTGATGCCATTTTCTGCGACGTTAGTCCTGTCAGTTGGTCTGCTTTACCAGGTACATTACTTGATACTACAACCATTGGGATACCGTATTTTTCATGAATGTATTTCACTGCTTCTTTGTAGTCGGGTATTGTTTTACAGTCCTTTCCTGATAGTTCTCTGAACGTAAAAGTTTTATTAAATAGTAACGTATTGTGATACAGTGAAGTAAAGTTTAAGATAAAACAGGGTATGATGAAATGGAAAACGGTAAAAGCTATAGCAAATTAGTTGGCTAACATCCCTGGCTGATAATAATTAATTGCCAATTAAAGCTAAATTACAAAACATACCGCAACTCAAAAGCATTTGGCGTCAAAATATTGGCATATTGAATAACATTGTCACGATATACTTCCATCAACTCTTTTGGAGTATACTGCAATTCAAAAATATTTATAAATTATTTTTTAAATTAGTTTTTTAAATACAAAAGCGAAATTCATATAACCGTTGATTTTAAAGAATAAAAAGCTTAAAAAACGTTATTTTTTTAAATTTCTAAAATTTTAACAATAATCCAGTAAACAATGAATAAAAGAAAACAGTAGTATCAAACCTTACATATCCAACTCCATCGTCACCCAGCACAGGATCACAAACGAAAAACAAATCCGGATTCTTTTGTTTTTGCTCCTTCAAAAAGTTTCCGATCTCGTTCAGAAATGCTGGATCGCCACAGTAGCCTACAACAATTTTAAGGCTTATTCATTTATATATGAGTTTTACTGCATTCTACTAATTCTGTAGTTTTAAAAATATACAGCCACAAATATATGTTTCGTATTTTACTCAAAATTATAAAGATTTATGATAAATTCTTCGCATTGCTAATTAGCCAACCTTCAGATAAAAATATAATAAACCAACAAACATACCTGTTAATATATGACTGTATTCATCAAGGCTATTCAGCTTCAACCCTTCTATCAGCTCTTTTATGTCGTCGCTGTGAAACCGTTTGCCTCTGACTCCATTCTTGTAGGCTAAAGTAAATACAATAAAAAATAAAATAAAAACTTTAATAAAGTGATTTAAAATCAAATAAAAACTTTTAAATATATAGTTCAAAACCAATCATCAAAACCATCACCTTCACTTACCAGTATGATTAGAAAACTGCACAGAATTCATTATATCCGTCTCGAAACCATGTAGCTAAAACATAAATACGCTTAAAAAGTTAACTTTTAAGAAATATAAATGAAAGTGACAAAACTTAGAATATCATCTCACCTGCAATGGAAAAACAGCAGATTTGTTACCAGCATACCCAGAAACAACATGACTTTGGATCGTCAATACCCTCTTGTTTGGCCTTGTTAACTTCAGCCGATCAGTCATCACAGCTACAAAGTTTTCCATTAATCTAACTTACAATCTTACAACATATATCAAAGTTATGTACTGTGCAGTAAAGAATTATTTTCTGCACCGTGCAAAAACTTTTCCACTCCGCACGGTGCATTGTAATCGAAACCTAAAATACATAGCCACAAAAAAACGTTAAAAATTTAAATGAACTCCCCGTTCTGTCAAACACAGCACTTTTAAGCTTCTTTGAAGCGTGCAAACTGAAGTGTCATAAGCCCTAAATAGCCTGAAGACTTAAAACAACATAAATCGGGCCAAAACAAACTTTATTTTCTTAAAATAACCTAAAAATCCAAAAAAAAATCCCTGAAAAACAAAAACACGACATTTTCAATTAAAAACTGTCAAACAGTAAACTACTTAGAAGCTACTATAACATAAGATATTTAAAGATTACGATATGATTAAACCAAATTCACAAGAATTTTTACACAAAACACAAGCAATGCATTGTAAAAAACCAAAACAAGACAATATAATCCCAAAAATTTTGTACTGTGCCCTGTATTGTACAAATATTCGTATGTTACCTCAAGAAAATATACATTACTTCATTAAAATGACAAAAATAATAAGCAAACCACAATTTAAATACTAAAAAAATCATTAAAATCCTATCTAAAAACATATTTCGGTACTTATCACCAAAGGATTCAGGTAATAAAATAAGATTCCTGATAAAATAGGTAAAGGTAAGCAAATAAACATACTTTTTACTGCCAAAACAACAGTAACTTGAGAAAAAAACAAAACTAAATATTAATTGTCGTCTAGGCTACAAATTAATATTGTCCGTTACCAAAATATTCCGAAATTGATTCAAATTTACAAGATTTTGTGAAAATTTTAATAATTATTTTAAAATGCAAGTCTTGACACAAGGTTTGAGTTTGCGTCAAGTGTTGCTTCAAATATTATACTTGTTTTTTTTCGTAAAATTATCGTACCCACTAGCTAAAATAGGGTCTCAAAAGCTTAAATATTTGTTACAGAGTGTTTAATGTAACCTTTGATATTTCATTTTGAGATACCTATTTTTAAAAATGACCGGTGAAACTGAGATGGAGGTGGAGAAGGATTTATCCTCGCTTGCTAAAGTTGGAGTAGCTGTTATCAAGGCGGAATTCTTAAAGAAAGTTGAGGTAAGTGTGCTTTTTGTTTTACGTTTGTGTTTTTAGGACATAGAGTACGTTATGTTGAGTATATTTTGGCTTTACCTAACCGTTTTCTAAGCTGAAAATTTACCTATAAGCTTCCTTTAGGATGCAGAACCAATGGACACTGGAAAGCCTGATCCGGTGAAAGATGAAGCCCAAGTTGCTGCTGATAAAGCCAGAAAAGCGGCTAGACGAGGTCAGGATCGTAAAAGAGAAAAGAAAATGGCACACGCGATGGCTGATGTTAGACAAAACTCGATGAGACTGTGTCCATCAATGTTGATACCTGGAAGAGAATGTAGATTTGGGGCTAAATGCAACGCTTCTCATGATATTAAGGATTATGTGGCGAAGAAAGAAGAGGATATAAGTATGTCTTTTTCATTATATGTTAACATTTAGTGAGAAAATTTTATTTTGTAGCATAAAAACATAGAATGATATTGTAATAGCCGTAAAAGGTTGCTAGAATCTATTACTATAATGTTTTCTTTTGAGAAGTCGTAACGTTTATCCTTCAGGACCTTCTTGTATCATATACGACCAACTTGGCAAGTGTAATTTTGGTGTTTCTTGTCGATTTGCCAAAGCCCACACCAATCCAGATACATTTGAACAGCTAGAAAAGCAAGCTCAAGAAGCTTATCAACCGACTTTGAACGCTGATGGTGTTAAACTTCAGAAGTTGATGCGGAAACACGAATATGATTTTAAGAAGTCAGATGATGCTCTGGTACTGTACCGTGAATTGAAGAAGCAGGAGATTGCAACAGGAGCAATGGAGAGAGAAAAGCTGAAGATGAACATGCGTGATCTTAAGGGTAAAAAGTATTTGGCACCGTTGACTACTGTTGGAAATCTGCCATTCAGAAGGCTGTGTGTAGAAATGGGAGCTGATATTACTTGTGGTGAAATGGCTGTGGCTACAAGTTTGCTTCAGGTGGGATTTGGTCTCTATTTTCTCTCAGATAATATTGTTTTAAAGCGCAAGTAGAATATGAATGATTAATTTTACTAACGGAAGAACGTTGCCTTAATCTTAAGTTAGGTATGGTATCGTTTTAGGGCAATCCAAGTGAATGGTCATTGATTAAACGTCACCCGTCAGAGAAAATATTCGGAGTTCAGCTGGCTGGTGGGTTTCCAGATACGATGGCAAAAGCAGCTCAGATCTTGACCGAAAACATGCAATTAGACTTTATTGACATCAACTTGGGATGCCCGATTGATGCTGTGAACGACAAGGGCGGTGGTTGTGCGTTGTTCAACCGGTCAAACAAGCTGATGGAGGTAAGAATTTGAAATATTTGTAAAAAAGGTTTTTTTATTTTTTAAGTTTGGCAATATCAAATTTTTAAAATACGTTTAGTTTTTTAAATATTCATTAGAATATATCTATACAGATATATCTATAGCAATTATTATTTATTTTTATCAATTGCAGGTGGTTCATTGCATGCAATCAGTGATGAAAGACACCCCTCTGTCAGTAAAGATGCGTTATGGTCTAAAAGAAGGCGACAGAATAGCACACAAAGTCATCAGACGCTTAGTAAACGAATACCCACCTCAACTTCTGACCATTCATCCAAGATCAAAGGAGCAACGTTACACTAAAGCAGCTGAATGGGACTACATTCCCGAATGTATTGAAGCCGCCAATGGCAAAGTACCAGTTTGGGTGAGTGGCGACTGTTACAACTATGAAGATTACTATGCAAATCTCGAAAACTACGCAGTAGATGGCATTATGGTAGGCAGAGGAGCCTTGATTAAACCTTGGTTATTCACTGAAATCGATGAGAAACGTCATTATGACATTTCGGCCACAGAAAGACTGGATTTGATCAAAAAGTTCTGCAATTACGGACTAGAACATTGGGGCACTGATGATGCTGGTATTCAGACAACAAGAAGGTTCTTGCTTGAATGGCTTAGTTTCCAACATCGCTACGTGCCAACTGGTATTCTGGAGTATCTGCCACCGAAAATCAACCAAAAACCATTGCCATATTATGGAAGATGCGAGATGGAAAGCTTGCTGGCTAGCCGAGCTTCGAGTGACTGGCTGAAGATTTCGGAAATGTTTTTGGGAAAAACTCCACAAGGCTATCTGTTTGTACCTAAACATAAGGCTAACGCTTATTGATGGTGCAGTGGCTTCAATAAACCTTCACCATCATGCTAGGGAGGTAAGCCTGGTGGTTGAGAGTAAGAATTGTTTTTATTATATTGTTGTTGTTGATCCGTTATCAGTTTCGACTTTTGTTGAAATTTTAAAATAAATTTAAAGTTTTATCATCAAACCAATATTTATATGGCTTAAATTTAAAAACCTTGGATCTTCATAATAACAATATTAATAGCTACTCTGTCTTAAACAAATTAGTTGAAGATGTGAACTGCAGACTTACTAAACTATCCAACAAGTATAGGGCTAAATCTGAGAAGAGGCCTACTAGGGCCGGCCTCTCAGGTCCAATTAGAAGACGGCCTATACAAATATTATAGCTTGATCATTGAAAACGTCAAAAATAATGTCTCTTTTTTACTACTTTACGGAAAAAACGACTGATTGACGTAAACAAACGTAGTATATAACGAAAGTATAGCCTCTGGTCACTCGTCCATCTTTTTGTAATAAACGTTTATGGACTAATGTATGTTTACATATAGCCTAGACATGAGAGTGACCAAGTATTGAAAACTTTTTTTAAATTTTGCAACAATATATTATTTTTATGGGTATTACTGTATGTTTTTTTTAAATAAAAAATACCTTTTTACTACTGTACTTTCACTGTTTTTTGTTTTTTTTACTTTGATACACTTTTTTCAAATAATTTTCCATACTTCATCGAAACACCGTATTTTACCATTCTTACCTTCTAAAACAATATTTTTAGTAAAAATCGCTGAATTGTAATATTTAAATACGCATAGTAACATAGTCTCGCGTGGTTTTGCTCTATTTACTGCGCAGTTGCAAAAAAGCGTAAACTGTTTTACACGCCATAGAAGATATGTATCACCAGCCGGCTGTCACTAGTTTTCCGGTAAGAATTGTGCCGCAATATGTTGCCGCAACTCCGAAAAAACAGAGGAGAAGTTGCGGAGAGTTCTTCCGAAAATATTTTTTACAAGGTACGGTTTGGGGTTCTGTAGTGTAATATTTGCCATAGTACTGCATTTGATAGCTTAATGTAAATTCAATGTATGACCTTTTTTTAATTTATGCTTTTCAGGCCAAGAACTAGACCTAGAGCTAGAAAACAAAATTGTTGAAGTTGGAGGTATTGATAGGTTGCCATTTCACGAAAGATATCGCAAATACTTGGCATTACTGTACCCATTCCTGTTTTTCCAACTATGCTGGTGGTCGTTAGCTATCAAACATAACATCTTCGCTCTTTATCCGACTAGATACGAAATGGCTGTCACTATGATTGTTGGAAGCTTCGCTTCAGGTAAGAATATGCTCTTATAGCACTATTTGCACTAGTTCTATCAAAAATGATTTTACATCACAAAACTGAGACTAAACCATACTACTTTGTACTACGAATATTGTGCTTTTAATCTATAATATAGTCATTTTCAGGCGCAACATCAGAAGGCGGAGGAGCGGTAGCCTTTCCTGTTATGACATTACTTTTGAAGCTCCCTCCTACTGTAGCAAGGGACTTTTCTTTGATGATACAAAGCTGTGGTATGACAGCGTCTGCTTTCACCATCATTTACATGAAAGTCAAAGTAGAATGGCACTCCTTAGTGTATACAAGTCTTGGATCATTTATCTCGATCATACTGACATTAGAGTTCATCGATGACTTGATCGATGGTAGGTTGAATACAGTATTTTGATGTTAACGTACATGATTGTAAAATTTAAGTTTAAAATTACATTTTTTGCGTTTTCGGCTACAATATAATGCTACCTTTCAGAACACCAAAAGAAGATGATGTTCGTAGCTGTCTGGTTTGCCTTTGCCATCTCATTATTCATATTGAACACCCAAAAGAAGCGGCAAACCTATGACACTATCCCCAAATTCGGTTTCAGCAGTGGTCTAATACTATTCTTCACAGGCCTGTTCGGTGGACTCCTAAGTGCGTGGACTGGCTCAGGAGTAGACATCTGCTCATTCTCAGTACTTACATTATTATTTCGTGTCAGTGAGAAGGTAGCTACACCGACATCAGTTGTATTGATGTGTATAAACACTTTGGTCGGGTTTTACTGGCGACATTTGATCCAAAATGGAATTGCAGACTTAGCTTGGGAATACTTTGCAGTTTCTGTTCCTGTAGCTGTTACTGCGTCGCCACTAGGAGCGTTGTTGTCTTCACATCTTCATAGACAAGTTTTGGCGTTCTTTATTTACATTTTGGAGACCTTATCTATCATCACTTGGCTGATTACTAGGCCTAAACTTGAGTTGATATATGGTGCTGGTTTTATTGTTATCTTTGCGTAAGTTTGAACGTAAAATGGCTTTGGCGGGCAGTGTTATATCGTTAATATACTATATTAAGATCGCAACGTTCCAAACATTATTATCATTATAAAAAATCATAGTTGTTTTTTTTCTACCTTAATTTACTAATAACTTACCTTTCAGAGTGATATTCTTCTGCTTCATGAGCAAATCTGGCCAACATCGATCCATGGAATTGGAAAGCCGAAAATCCAGCAGTTCATCAGCTTCAACGTATGAGGCGTAGCACAATATGCGGATATTAATCTGCAAAGTGTCGTATCACAATCTTCCTAATTTATTTTTTATAATAATAAGTTATTAATAAATTAAAAAACACTAATTTTCACGTTTCTTAAAATTACAACACTGGTTTACAACACCATTAATGTAAAATACGTCTTAACTCAAACTCAGTGAAAATTTACAAAAATTCTAGATACAGAACTTAAAGAAAAGATAAAAACGAATTTTCGTTTTATGTTTGGCTTATTTTATTTCCAAAACAACTTATGATGCTGACACGTTTAATCGTATAAAGCTTATCGGACGCGAGACGCTGAATATTTCTATTTTATTTTTTTCGTTAAACTTGCTTTAAAGTTGTTATCAGCATTAACTTATCTTTTTTATAGCAAATTTTAAGGTTTTTGTGAATATTTTTGGAAAGAAAATAATAAGCTGATTTTATGTTACTTTAGGTTTTACACATACTTGAAATTTTAATTTTTAAAGCTACTATATAAGTTCATCTTTTAGTTTTTGTTTATGAGAACATTTATTTAGGGGTGAGAAAAGGGCCGGGCCGGGCCCACTTTTTAGGCCCGGCCCGTTTTCAATTTTCTCTCAGGCCGGCCCGGCCCGGTCAGAAAATTTCTAGGCCCGGCCCGGCCCGTTTTAAAAAATTTTAAAACTTAAAAAATAAACGGAAATTTGGCTTTGCATTGTTCTTTTAGATCATTTATTTATCATGGTACCCAATAAAATCAAAAAACATCAACGGGGATCAAAATAAAAAATTTTTAAAAATTAAAAAATTTTTTTTTCGGGCTCGGGCCCAATTTTCAAGCCCGGCCCGTTTCAATTTTAGCTCAAGGCCGGCCCGATCGTAAGGCCGGGCCGGGCCTAGACGGCCCGTTTCTCACCCCTACATTTATTATACGTGCTTTAACTACTAATGTGTCGTTTAGTCGATATAAATTTGTTATTTACAAGTTTTGATTATTTTCTTGTTTAGATGGGTTCAATTTATTATATTTTTGTGATAAACCGAGCTGGATCTTTGATTTACGACTATGAGAATCACGAGAATGAGGATAAGGTTATAGAAAGGAGCTTTACATGGCCAACAGGAATTGTGATAGAATTGATTGATCAGAAACCAACAGTCGTGTTTGGAGAAAGAGATGGAGTTAGGATAAGATATTGGGTGAATTCTGTCAATGGAAGGGCTATCAAAAGTAAGGTTTTTAACTTTTTGTTGATTTTTAGATGCTTGTGGAAGTGTTCGAGTTTTAACAGTTCTAAAATGAGGTTCAGGGAGAAGATTATGGCATTTTTGGAGACATTCGACATTTACTCTAATATACCGGGCGTTAAAAAGATTATTCGTTTCAGATAACCGCTTCACGGACGAAGATGGAGTAGAAAAGAACTTTATAGACTACATAAGTGACGAGAAAAACTTTCCAGTACGTCTATCCTTCTCTCCGCCAGCTTTAACAGCCAATGAGAAGATCATATTATCTTCAATGTTCCATTCCTTATACACAATAGCTAGCCAACTAAGTCCTGTAGCCAAGAGTTCAGGAATAGAAACATTGGAAACAAGTCAGTTTAGATTGAATTGTTTTCAAACAATGACTGGAGTCAAGTTCATCGTCGTATCATCACCTATCATTGATCGACCGGTCAATAAGCTCCTTCGACGAGTGTATGAATTGTATTCGGACTTTGCTTTGAAGAATCCATTCTACTCGATTGATATGCCAATCAGGGCGGATAAGTTTAATGAAGCTATAAAACAAACTGTGCAACAACATGAAAGGCAACCGGGTGTCCAAAACGTTTAAAGTAGATGATGAATTGTAATTTTTCTGACAATTTAATAATCTATAAGCTTGCCTGTGATAGTTTTGTTTTTGAGGTGTCTTTATCTTATAAAGTAAAGTATAATGCGACCATGTGTCGTATTGTAATGTATTTGCCAATTTTTACGGGTAATACTGAAGTTGTAGTATGTCTTATATTTTTATATGGTATAGTGATACTAGACTATTATATTTATTTTTTTATTGTCATATAATGTATTATATATATAGCATAATTTTTTGGTAATAAAATTATTATTATTATATAGATATACTTTTGTTTGGTAATGATACCATGGATACCTTGGTTACTTTACAATGGTTTCAATACATAATGTTGTTGTAGATGGCAGATTTTAGTGGTTCACTTGGTCATATGATTATTCAAGATGGCAATATTGTTAAAGTGAGTAATAATTTTCATTTTTTTAATTAACATACGAAATATTTATTGGAATGTATTTTTAAATGGTAATTATATGTATTACCGAAGCTTTCTTTACGTTTTCTTATATTGTAATTCTTATGGTTTTTGTATTAAAACGATAGCAACGATAACAAAATATTTTAGGCCGAAGGAGATTTAGCGAATTCGGAGCGTGTAGCCGGACTAGTCCAACGAATCGCATTGGTTGGCGGAGGTATGGAATTATCTAAAGATGGTGCTGGCTTCGAATCCTTGGTTTTGGCGTTCCCTTCGTATCAATTGGTGATTACAAGGTCCGATCAACAACTTGTCGTAGTCAAAAAAGCGGCCGAAGCGGGTACAGACGAATTGCTAACACAAATTGTGTCGGTATAAAGTGTCAAGATATATATTATTGTAATTATTTTTAATGTTTGATTTTGCAATTAAATTCAGCCAAATTATTTTTTTCTGAAGGAAAACTGGGCTTTTTCCAATCTTATGATAGGCTGTTTGGATTGGCATACGTTGATGTTTATTGTGCATGAACGTGTTCAAAGTAACTTGTATGATAAAAAAGGATCGGGTTAACAGTTTGCGAATTCAAATTCGTATTCACGTCCTGATGGCATGTCCAATAAAGTGCCTTCAACGCATTGGTTTGCTCCGTTATCACGTGTGAAATTCATTAACAGTACGTAACTGATACCGGCTATAACTTGTGATGTTGCCTTCTTAATGTCGTGTAATATGAGCATGTGCCCTCTTCTCTGAAGCTGTTTTTCAAGGTCTTTGGCCACTTTATGGAAGTAGTGTTTAGAATAGGAAGTACCCAGGGGCGTCGCTACAAATTTTTTTTTCGCGTACAGGTACCCCTACCTGTGGAGTTTTTTTCGGATCGGCTCGGGGGGGGGGGTGGATCCACCCCCCCTCCACCACCCCTAGCCTCTGGAAGTACCATAAATAAACCATGGTACTACTTATAAATTATAGCTACTTACATAAATTGTTAGGTTTCACAAATCAGTTAAAAACCATTTAAATTTAAAAAATTGGTTAAAAAACAAAATAAACGTACGATAATCTCAGGGTCTGTTCCATTGCGTTCAGTAATGCCACCCACAATTGGTTCTTTAGTTTGAGCGATCACAACAACAGCCGCTACTAAAGCTGCAGTAGCCACAAGGAAGAAACGTTGCATTATTGAAAATGTAGAACGATTGTTGCATTTTTCCTTATATACAACTTTATGGCTTTTTAAAACATATTAATGTTGAACATTTATTGTGTTTTAAGTTCATTTTTTGGCTTATTAAAATTTGAATAAGTGGGGAATGATTGTAGCTCATTTCCATGGGGCATTATTATTCACCTGTTGGGGAGTTATTCTTCATGAGAACCTTTATTTGTAAAAATTATTTGTAAAACAATTTTAAGTGAAAAACTATATTAAAAACTTTGCTTCTTTTAAATTGCTCATTATTTTTAAATTGTTTTTTAAATTGTAAATTTATAATTGCAGATTAGATGTTTCTTTGATACAGTAGTTTGGCCTGTCACACAGAAATACAAAAAAAATTTCAAAAGCAAACAGTTATAAATATACATTGAATTACTGTTATTAAAAACATCCTGAATAAACCGCATTTTATCCCAGGCACTGTAAGAACGCGATTGTGCATCTCTAGATGCATCTTTTTATAAGATCAATCAACGAATCATTATGCAGACGTGATAGAATCTTTTCATTCATCTTAAACACATTATTTTATCCAAGTTGGCAATGGATTCTTCACAAAAAATATACGAGTAAGTTAAATTCTAAATTTTTTACAAATATTTTTACTGGAATTTACCACCTTATACTTGTCCATAAACTGCTACACTTTCCTTTTTTATTTTTTCCTTGTAAGTCATGTTTTCAACCGCTAAAAACTTTACATAAACCGTTTTAAATTTAACCTTTAAACTTAATTTTAACGTTTCTTAAAGTTGCAATTTATCACACACAATGAAACATTTTTGTCCTAACAAACAGAGTGTTTATTAGCAACGTTAGTTGTTATGTACAAACATTGAACGACTTGACTCAAACAATCTGTGTAATTCGGGTCAAGTCTCGCCTTGCTTTTATCGATATTTTTTAATTTTACAAATTTACTTTTTTGAAGAAAGTAAATGTAAATAACTAAAATATGTTTTAAAAACCTGTCTATTATTTGAATTTTTTATATTATATTTTAAATTCGG
This sequence comes from Bursaphelenchus okinawaensis, assembly GCA_904066225.2. Classification (NCBI taxonomy): domain Eukaryota; kingdom Metazoa; phylum Nematoda; class Chromadorea; order Rhabditida; family Aphelenchoididae; genus Bursaphelenchus; species Bursaphelenchus okinawaensis. The sequence goes on along the minus strand of CAJFCW020000006.1, from coordinate 7,850,419 downwards.
TTTAGGTCTTACTAAAAAATTGGTGTGTATAGAAGGATAGACCACTTTGTTAGGTTGGAATTTAGTTTGTATTGTATCTTTGCGTTTTGCACGTATACGAAACGTTACTGTTTAACATAATATGTAACATTTGTTTCCTTTTTCAGCATAAATATGGAAGAAGAGTATATTGAACCATTAACAGACGAGCTAACACCGAACGAAGCCAGCACCTCCAAGGTACAATATTGACTTTTTTGTTTTGGTTTTAGGAGCTGTTTGATCTAAAATGGAGTTTTTATTTCGCTGATGATTTGAGAAGTTGTTTTATATGTTTTTAATGGTATAGAGAAGGTTGTAGGTTGGAAAACGTCATTTAAAACTTTGTGATTCTTGTGTTAAACATAGCTGTGATATTTTATGTGTATTTTTTTAGGAGGTCTCCCCAACGCTTCAAAATGAGACTTCAGCAGAACAAGTGGATGTATCAGAAGAAGTTGCAGATCAATCAGTAAGAGACAGCCTTCCAGAAGAGGCTGTACTATCACAAGTAAGTTAAGGTGACGCCTTTTTAGACCACCATTCAAAGTGATGACTTTTGCTATAAAAATTCCTTCAAAGAATAGCTAATAACTTGAAATTCTGAAGGCATGTAGGTCTGCACAGGCTTCAATTAACAGGTTGTATGAGTAAGGCTAACCCTTTTCAGACCTCTAATTCAAAGCCGAATTCGACAGCTAAAACTAACAACAAGAATAAACGCAAAAGTAAGGCAAAAGCAACAAAAAAGAAGAAGGCATGGGAAGCCGATGATAGTGATGGGCATGAAGATCCTGATCCACAATTAGATCCAGTCAAAATTGACTATGAGGCATTGTGTACTGATCCCAAATATGACAATGAGGGAGATGTGTGGGTATGGGACGCTCATCAGTTTACATATCAAAGCATTCGACGGTTTGGTTTGAGGAATCCGATCGTATTTACTGGACAACAAGATGTTCTCGGTGTTGAGTAGGTTTTTATTTTAATATTTTGATATTTTAGGTAAAAAATGACTAGGTACAGGGACGTCGTTTGGGGGAGGGGGAGGGGTACCCCCTCAAAAAAATTGCACAGGTATACCTGTACGCGAAAAAACGAAAAAAACAAATTTTTGATAAATCGGTCCACAGGTCACTGTAGACCAAAAATTTTTTTGATCTCCCTCTCTCCCAGAGAAAATCCGTAGCGACGTCCCTGACTAGGTATATATTGTTTTTGTTGTTTTTTAAACAGACCTATGGGTTTTTAATACATTATGAGACAATGAATGCTAAATGATTAACTTTTTCAGAATCCCGGACATTGATTACAATGGAATAACGGATAACATTGATCCAGCTACGAAAATTGACGTTTTTGATCACAAATCGGAGAAACTAAAAATATGTTGGTGACGCAGGTAGTAGAAGAGATGCAGAAACCGGTCGAAGAAAGAATGGGCCCTTTGAACATGTTATCATTGGAGGTATCGTACCAAAGGTTGGGTCAGATGGTCCAGCCTCCTAGATTGGTTAGAGAAATTGACTGGGGAAACTACTTGTTTCCGGTTGATAAGTTCAAGCAGAGACATTATTCGAGAGTTGAAAAGTAGGTTTCGGCATAATTTTTTTTGTATTTGGCATTACTTGTAAGAAAAATGTTTTTTACATACAGATACGCCATCATGACAATGGCCAAATGTTACACGGAGTTTCACATTGATTTTGCTGGAACGTCTGTGTGGTACCATTTGAAAAAAGGTACCAAATACTTCTTTTTAATAGAACCAACACCGATTGCACTACATTTGTATGAAGAATTCATTTGTGCTTACCGTAGTGGAGTTTCTGTGGGATTCTTCGGGGATGTTGTTGATGGTAAGTTAGTTTTACTTTATTTTAAAATATAAAAAATAGTCCTACATTAATTTTTCTATATTCATCATATCATTTTAAAAGTGAAAGTTCCAATAATAACCTATTTCAAATTTTGATCTTTTAGGAAAATGCACAAGAGTCAAAATGACCGCAGGCCAAACACTCATCCTCCCAGCTGGCTGGATTCACGCTGTCTACACCCCAGAAGACTCCCTTGTCTTTGGTGGAAACTACCTTCACAGCTTCTCTATTCCAATGCAGGTGACTGTCAGAGATCAAGAAACTCGAGGCCAAACCAAGAAGAAGTTCACTTACCAATGCTACGACCAGATCTTGTGGTATTACGTAGCTGAAGTTGTGCAAAAGACATTAGCAAAGGATTATGTTCGACTTTTCAAAAGAGACGAGTACGACGAGATTCAGCAAAGGTTGGCCATTTGTCCAGAAGAGTTCAAAAATTGTTGTTATGACATTTTGCTGCCAAAACCAGAGTTTTATGACGATCCTCACACTGGCGATCCAATTCAGTTCAACTTTGATCCGATCGACAGGACTATCATTCCACCTCCAACAAAGTTCAACGAAGGTAATATTTGATGGTGTAGTGTGGTTTAAAGCTTCATTTTTTAAACTTTAAAAATTATTTTGAAGTTTTTTTTTAAATAGTTTCATTTTTAAAAGTTATCATTAATAATTCCTTATTTTTCCAGATTACCTCAACGATTTGACGCTGTTCGAGAAGAAAGGCCTTTACAAGTTGAAGGAACTTCTCGGAGACTTCCGGAATCTGAATCTAAACCGAAGATTCTGCAAAGTTGCTGAAGGAATTCGACGACCAAGACATTTGCTACAGGATTTCCAGGTATGTTTTCTCCCTCGGGAAATAAACAAACAAGTCGTGGTGGGAGAAGAAAACAGTTTTTTGTTTTTTTATTTTTTTTCGGAAAATATTTTTTCAAGCTTTTTAAAGGTCGCTAATGTCTATAATGTTGCGTAAAAGCAATTTTATGGGCATGGAATTTGATTTTATTATCTAGATTTGTTTTATTTTAGCACATTTTGGACCACATCAGCTATATGGAACTTCAAAAGGACACAGTGTTGGTCAAGAACTCTCAAACCAACAAAATGGGAATCGAAAAGGTTGAATCTCAAGAGAATGGAGGTAAATTTGAAACGAAAGATGAAGATATGCCCGTTTTGAAGAATGAAGTATACTCAGATATTAACAACAGCCTGAATTCTCAAGAAAATCGCATTTCAAATTTCAATGAAAGCCAAGATTCTCGATTAAACTATAGCCAAGGTTCGGAAGCCAAAAGCCAAGCTGATAGCAATGTGAACGATGAAAATGTGTCAAAACAAAGTCGTTTAGACGATAAACAAAGCGTTGATAACAACGCAAGCCAAGAAAACACCGATGTTACACAGAATTCGACTGAAAGTCAAACCAAAACGGAAAATGGCGAAAATCAATTGAGCCAAGAGCCAGAGAAGATTAAGAAGCCAAAAAGGACGAAGAAGGCAACGAAAAATGAAGATGATGAAGAATGGACACCTGGACAAGAAGTGGAAAAGGCTGAAAGAAGCAAATCGAAGAGTGATGAAGAAGATGAGGATATTAACCTTGATGGTGAAACTGTGCCAAAGAAGCGGAAGAAGGAAAAACACGTGAAGAGAGTTAGCGGAATGATTGCTAGAGTTAATAGTAAGTGATTTTCGTTAGTTTTCGAATTTTTAGAGTTGAAATCAGAGATTTGTTTAGACAGTTTAACTCTTGTTTTGCAAGAGCGAATTCATAGTCTTAGTTTAGGAATATTGGAGTCTTTTTGATGCTTCAGACTAACTTTACTTTATTAGTACTTTGGCCAAAGTATAAATTATTTTAAAATCAAAAACTTCTGAAGTTTTAAAACAAAAGTGGGTAAAACTGATATTGTTATAGGCAAAGGAAAGATTACAAGTCCAACAGAACACAAGAAACCTGAAAGCTTTACCCAACCAGCAAAAAGAAGACGTTCCTACTTGAAATCGAACAAGGAACATCATAATAACACGTCAACTGAACATCCACATGGTTCGAAACATCCCCCGAAACATCATTTAGATGCTCCACCTCCAGAAGCAGAGGCACCAGTTGATTTGGTACCACTTGGACGCAAATTTAATCATCAACATGTTTCGAACTTGAAGAGGGTAAACGCTCACCTTGTTCCAGTGGCTGTACATGGCGCCAAGTTGACCATTCATGTTGATGAAAAGAAACCGAAGAAGCGTAAGTTTATATTTTTGTTGGATTTTGTGTTTTTAGGTCTCATATGGAAGAGCTGTTCATGTTTTATGTTATAAGGAGTCGTGATAACATAGCAGAACACATATCTCAAGGTTTTGAGATTGATTTTAAACTTATTTTTTTGTTTAATGTTGTGTTTGTGTAATGTAATATTTTTCAGACAAGATTAGCCATTCTCCCCATTCTTCTTCATCAGAACAACAAAAATTATTCAACGACATGTTCATGAGTCAACCTACCGAAAAACGAAAGGTTTCGTTGCCAAAACATAGTCCAACAAGTTCGCAAGCTTCAACTTCAAGCAAAGGTAATTAACTTGGTTAATATTTTGATCTTTAGATTGTTTTTATCTATGTTTTATGTTGTAATAGAGTATTCATGTAAGAAAAAGAAAGATTTGTGTTATTTAATTATGTTTTAACACAATTTACATTTTAGCTTATTCTCCGAAGCCAGCAATATCACCTATCAGTACCAGCTCTCCTGGCTTGTCGTCTCCAACCAAGTACCGACATGGTGGTGAGATCTAGCGTTACTAACTCTTGATTTAAAGAATAATTGTTTTCTTTAATAGTGAAAAGGATTTGATTTATGGATGTTTGTTAAATTATATTATTATAGACATTCCATACACGCCTACGAGACCAAACCTCAACTTGAGTGGAATACACACACCTTTTTCGGCTAGCAATCCCTACAATCAGTCGTTCAACTTTACGCCAGGTGGATATGATCCTAGAACGGTTATGTCACCGCCAGCAAAACCGGATAGGTATGTTTTTAAAACGTTTTGACTGTTTTGGAATTTTAGAACGGCTGTTTTGTTAAAGGGAAACCGTAAAGGATGATGAATATATAGTAATATTTATCTGTATAATTCGAATTTCTTCTTCCTGAAGTAAAGGGCTTTATAAAGTCACTTTTTGAAAAAATGCAAATTATAAAAATTTGCTGTTTTTCAAAATTAACGGTTTACTCTTTCAGCCAACTTCTTCAATCTAGCCTATATTCCCCAACTGCGAGGCCAGCTCCAGCCGCACCGAACAGTTTTAAGCCACCGCCGGTTGCATTCAAATACCAAAATGCGATGGACGAACTAGATGATATCAACAATATTCTAGGCATGGACAATTAGAAATTTTTAGTATTTTAATTATTTATTTCTTGTCTTGAATTAATTTTTCAAAAACATTGATTCGACAAATTTTTTATCTATTAGTTGTATATTTCTTTTGCCAAATGTTCTATTTTGTTCTATGCTGGCTGGTATTTGGTTCGGATGATCATATAATGGTCATAATTTGGTCTTTGTGACGTTGTTTTAGCTATAATTTGGTTATCTTGATCTTATTTTAGCTGCAATTTGAGTTTATGATTTTGTTTTAGCTATAGCTATACCTGGATGGCTTTATTTTAGCTGTAGTTTTGTCTAAATGGCTATAATGTCTTGCCAATAAGGGTGAACGTCTATGTTATGGCTGTAATACCGTTAAAACAACTGCGGTTGCAACCGTATTTCGAGGTTAAACCGCCGAACTTCTTAGTGTAACAGTTCGAGTTACGTATCGATGTAGTTGTACACGGGTATGACTATCAATATTTTGTAGTTATTGTTGTTTATCTAATAATGGTCTCACTTTGTAACATTTGTCAATTGTTATAATAAACCTTTTGTAATTAGGTTTAAAAGTAAATGTGTGACGAAGGTGGTAAGCGTTTTGTGATATACGTATGGCTGTGGTGCTGAATACCTTATAATGTTTTAACGTTTTTCAATGGTATTTTCTTGTTTTATTTGTAAGTTTCATCTGTTTTATGTTGTGATGGGTTGTAATAGCGAAAAGTTTTGTAAAATGAATTGAAAATTAGGCCGAAATAGTAAGTTAGTTACTTTATTCCCGTATTATGTTAGCTAGATTAGTCATATATCCATGGTGTTATTGATCTGGAGCATAGGAGGGACATATTCCGGTGAGTTTGCAGATTTGTACGGTGTGATTCTGGACGAGAGTACTCATGTATTCAATGTCATCATCGTCAGGTGCGCACTCCTTGGCAAATGAGTGAATTCCAAGCACGTAAAAAGGTCCGTGGTTCTTTCTGGCCAACATACCACCACCACTGTCACCCTGAAAGTTGTTAACATGTTTTTTTCTAGTTTATTAGAGTTATTACTATATTTTTGGGTTTATATTATAGTAGACCAGTTCAAAGATTGCTTCTTACCCCGCATATCCTCGCCTTTTGGTCCGTTGATTTGGCCGAAATAATATCAGGTGTAAAGTACTTGACAATTTTGGACGCAAAATAGTACAAACTTGATGCAAATGACTCGCTAGTCTTCCTCCCGAATCCAGTGCTATAGAACTTGTAATCCGGATTCTTGACAATTTTCTGATCCTGTGTGGGTAAGCAAGCGGGCAGCACGTGTTTTGTGAGCTGTACTGGTCGATCAAGTTCAGCAATTGCCAAATCATTGCCTTTTACGCACTTGTCACTGTTGAAGGAGTCGAGAGCAGCAAAATGTTTGATTTTCCGTCTGATTCCGTCAGCGTCGCTACACTTTGTGCCGTCGCGGAGACAAACTCCGGCAATGTTGACTGAAAGATCTTTGACCGACTTTTCTTTTGGACCTCTGAAATGTTGAAAATAGTTTTAGTTGTTTTAAAGATTGGCATGGAGGTAAAAAAAAACTAGATTTTCATTTAAAAAGTATAAATGCTCAATTTTGATATTGATGTTGTGGAGGTATAGTTAAAGAAGCTTAAAAAGCAGATGTAAATTGCACTTACTTGCAAGGCAGGTTGATATCAGAGTACGAGTAGAAACAATGGGCTGCAGTAATTATATGGCGGTCAGAAATTAACGTTCCACTACACTTTTCGTGGTTGAATATTCCTCTGAAAACAATTTTTTGTCAAAATTTTTCATAATAAACACGATTTTTGAAACTATCCGAAAACCTTTTCATAATGTTCATAGAAGCCAAATATCATATAGAACATAAAACTTACACAACAAACCCCACGGACCACGGAAACTGTCCAGGGCGTGCTGATTTCCCGTCATCAATCAGTAGTCGATACTTAGTGCTTGGGTCCGGTATCCGTCCGCAGAGATTCTGGACGATGGTGTTCTGTCTTCTTGTGATTTTTCGAATATTCTGTTTGGCTTCGGCGCTGAGTACGAACTTGGAACTGGCGCATATTGTAATGGGTACAAGTGTGGTGAGGAAAAAGAACAGAACGACCAATCTCATCGCGGAACCGACCGGGAAGTCGACTAATTTGTCGATTTTTTTTATTTTTGTGTATTTCAATTTGATTTTTTAAAAAAATTTTGAAATCAATGCTACCACTAAAGTTTACTATTGTCTAATTTTAAACTAGCACTTTCACTGAATGTGAATCCCACGTAATAGGGATAAAAGTTTATTGATGCGATTTTTTCAAATTTATTTTGTATGTATTAAATGGGTTTAACATTGAGGAATCGGATATAATGCAGACACAGGTTATGTTCTAAGATTGAGTACACGTTATATACAATAAGGTTTATTACAAGTTTTGTTTTGATAGACATATAATACCGGTTTTAGATAAAGTAAGAGATTTTTTAATTTAACAAAATAGTAGGAATCAACTAACTACACCAAGATCATTCAAAGAGCCGCCTTCTGGTGATCTGAAGAGACAACCGGCCTCGCTTGGCCACTGGTGAAACTGCGCCGGATTCCAGCTCGATGGCAGATGAGTTGAGTCTATCACCGTCTCGAAGCTGAAAATAGTTATGATTAGTAATGGTAATGAGTTTTTGACTAACTCATAAGTTTCGAACGAGTAAAAATATTAACAAGTGTTTAAAGTTAAACTTACTCCGCGTAGCCTCTTTGGTTTGTTTGGCCGTTTCTCTTGGGACGGTGGCATCTCGGCTCCAATTACAAACTGTTCTTCCAGTAGCACCCTCCTGTAGCCACGGTTCTTCTCGCAGAATACGTCCGGTTCTTGGTGATCGTGTGGCCAGATTTTTGTTTCGTATGCCACGATCTGATCCTCGGACAACGGAGGTGGGCGTTCCGTCACGCTGGCGTGTTGTCCCACAAATGGGTGGTTGACCAAACTGCCCGCAGCTGGTCTATCCAACGGTTCTTCGGCCATCATTTTTTTTACCAAAGATTTCAACTCATAGTTGAATTGGAGCTTCTGTAGAAGGCCCTCCAGATTAGCTGGCTCCAAGTCTTCATGTTCGGCCGCACGTCCCATCTTCACGTGGATAATTGACACGGCCAGAGCGTAGATGTCCACTCTGTCCGTGAATTCCTGGCGTTCTTTGCTTTCTGGAGCTGTGTAGCGGTCGTCGCCTCTTGGCAGCTCTTTTCGGGCGGCTTCATCATACTCTTTACGCATGATGGTCACGTTGAAGTCACAAAGCTTGTAGACTCCTTTCTTTGTGACAAGTATGTTGTCCGGTTTCACGTCGTTGTGGATGAACTTCTTTACATGTAGGTACTGTAAAGCTTCGGCAGTATCGGCGAGCGCTGCCCATGCTACTTCCTCCTTGGCCGCTGGTTCCTTCACGACTTTGGCAATGTAGCTCAATGGGTACGAGCACATTTCCAATACCATATAGGTGTAGTCCAGGTCGTGCCATGAAGCGTACTGCTCCACTATTTTACTGTTGTTGAAATGATGGAGTAGCTCCTCTTCTTTTAATGGGGTTTTGGCGTGGCGGGTTAGCTGTTTCACCGCGTAGTACTCGCCAGTCTTCTTGTGCTTTGCGGCAAAAACTTGGCCAAAGCTTCCAGTTCCCAGCAGCTCGTGCAGTTCAAACAGCTGTGTGACGTACCGAGTCTTGCTGGTCAAGTCTGGCTTCTGGAGCTCCAAGTTTTTAGTCCGGACGTTTGTTGGAGCGTGCGGCTCGTCCGGTTGAAGCTTGGCCGGACGTTTGAAGAGAATTGGTCCTTTCAATCCTCTGCACAGCGATCTGGGGATTCTGAGCTCCGGCGCGATTCTGACTTCTTCTGTGTAGGCGGCGGACGTTGATGGTTCCATTTTTGTGGTTGTTGAAAAATCTGAAACCGTAACAAATAGAATGGCAATGTTAATTTATTTATGAAGTCACGGAACTGTGTTCGCGGAGAAGTTAAAGTTATTTGTTATTGCACATTACGGTAAAAATTTATTTTTTTTTGCGTTTGCGTCTTTTTGGCCGTTATAAAATGCGATACTGGTGAATGCGTGGTCATAAAAGTGAAAAAGGCCCTTACTGTGCCGCATTGTTATTTCTAGTATATAAAATTCAAACGCAACTAATAGCAATATTGTTAGGAGAAGTTAACCTTGTGTATCACGCAGCGAACAGCGGTTTGAAAATGTGGTCATAAACGTGTAACAGCATTTAAGTTCGTTTCGGAGTGGCATAAAATTTTGAATCTCAATAAAAATATTGTAGCACAAATAAGTATAATATAATAATGGTAAACGATATTGTCATATCAAATAGTAAATATAAAAATTTTAACCAATATTTTAGTGGAATACATATATAATATATGGTCAAATATACCATACGCAGAAATAAATGACAAAAATAAACTACAACATACAAAAACACTTTTCGAAACGGTAGTTGCATTTATATCACAATATAATCATTATTAAAAAAGTTTTGTGCTACTTATCCGAACAAGCCCCGCGATAATAAAATCGTGAACCACCCATACCCATGAAACAAGTCTTCGATCGCACTCGCATTTTTACGGCGATGTAAGACAAGCCCACCTCCATTCTACTTCTCGATAGACGCTCTTTTGTTGCGCAACACTAGCACCCGTCGTATCTTTGAGTGAAACGTCCGTACTAGCGATCTGTGATCTTTGGTGGGATCAAAAGTCTTTCATGGTTAGGATTAAGACGAGCAAAGTTCATCTCGCAGTCTACTTACTATAGTTCGACGTAACAGCCAATTAGAAAATGCGAATTTTGGCGCCAAACCCCGGCTCCAAGGCCGAAAACAGATGAAGAAAGTATCATGTGATGAGTCATTCGAAATTCGCTGGGAACTCGTTACTTTTAACGGTTTTAAAGTGTTTGGGCATATGTTTACCTTTTTTGCTATGAATTTTAAAAAGTTGGTAAACATGGTTAAAAAAAGGCTTAAGTAAAATACGCTTGGGGGACTAAAACAGTTAAACATATAGTATTACAAAAATATTTAAAACAGTAGTGACTTGTACTATGGTTGAAGAAAACTAGTGAGGGGATTGGACACAAGATGCTTTGAGTTTGCTTCAAAGACCTTTGGTAATATTACACGGTATTAAAATCATGGTTCGACTTCAATATGGTACGGTATATATACATTAACATAACGTTTAGAAGAATAAAATTAAGTGATTTTAAATATACATGCATAAACGCTCTTAAAATATAGTAAATCTCTTGTATAAAGAACAACTTTTACAGTCCCCGGTTATCATTGAGCAGCAGGTTTAAAACGTTTATATATTGGAACTTTTTCACAACGAAAAATTTTAAAATTTTTGACCGATTCGTTATGCAGAAATGCTATTGTAGAATAAAACCCACAAAATTACACTACAACCCCCCAAAAAATCATCCCCACCACCCGGTCATCCAACAATAAATATAACATTATAAATGCCACTCTACGTCAAACCGACATATTGGCGACTATACCCCCAAAACCTCACCACCCGCACTTGCCACATCTCCCGCGCTTTCCTCCACTAGCTATTTTGCGCACAAAAAACACATTACTCCCCACTCGCTCTTCCGAAACGGCATCTCTTCGCTGATCATAATATTAGGAGTGCTAGCAACCGGCCCACAATCGACTGGTGAACGTGCGTTAATACGAATAAGGGGCGTGGCTTGTAATGAGATGTGTAATTGGGATGGATTAGGAGGAATCAATATAAATAACAAATATTGTTGTTACTGTAAGATGAAGTTAAGTACTATAGATTTACTTTCAAGCTAGAGTTGTATTACTCGTTGTTAACGAAGTAAAATTTTATAGTAATATTCAAGAAGGTCAAACTTTTAACATCAAATTGTTTACAAATTTGTACTGTGTTAGGTTTTAGGCAAGCATTTTTGGCTTGTTGTTCATACTGAAGCAGTTTAGTTTTAAGCTGGGGAGAAGGGTTAAATTTTCTTTTCTTTAAATGTAACCTGTGGTTTTTTTTATAATTTTTTTTTAACTTGACAAGGGGATCTAACTTAAGCTTATTTGAGGTTTTTTGGGTAATTCTTAAAGAAAATCTACCCAAAACGATAAATAAGCAATAAAAATCAAATTTGTAATCAAATGCTGAGCCAACGTGGCAATGTTAGTGGCTCTTCGTCGGTGAACTTGCTTTGGCGGCGCGACAAACAAAATGTTTAGACGGGCTGTATCAAAGCGCGCCGGATTGTAAACCTTTGCTTAATGAGGTGTAATGCTTTTTTGATGGATTCATCTTTTGATGTGGCAAAAAGTATTATGGCTTACGCCACTTGCTAATTGTTTTTGAGGTTTTTATTAGACATAGATGAAGTTCGATACAGGTAAAGGAAGATAACGTATCAGAAGACTTTTTATAAACGATGATACACAAATTGTAGAAGGCTACTGTAGTGTAAATGTCAGTTAAAATGATTAATATTTAACATTTTAGTAATTTCTATTATTTTATATTTTAGTTCATTTTAAAAGTTTTTTACAGCCCAATTTTGACAATTTTTTAAAAATTTGAAGGTAAAGTTTTTAACTTAAAACTTCCTTGTCGATTATAACCTAGCTAAACCCATAAACCTGATTCAAGCCACAATACGAACGATCGGAACATAATAAGCTTTATATTTATAATCTACTCGCCCGGACATGTCCATCTGCGTGTCGTTATATTTTTCTAAAGACCCAAAAAATGAGACTCCTTAAACAGCGGAGGCAGGTGTGTTTTCTCGGACACGCTTTTATCTACCCCCACTTTTTGAATGGCATTTGCGCATTAGCATAATTGAAACTTGAGTAGTGTTGAAGGTTGTGAATGGGACAGTTAAATCGAGATTATAGTTGGTTTTTAAAGGCGTTTAGAATAATGTGGAGTGTAACTCTTGTATAACGAACAAAAAGTTTTTTCTGAACTCCTAATGAGTATTAGCCCTATAATAAATTCTAACTACTGTAAAAATCCGACGTAGACAATGTAATCCGAGCTACAGTAAAATTAATAACAAGCTTGTGCAACGCGAACTTTCATTGACATTTGCAGCTAATTTTTGAGGGTATCCCACTGCGAGTCGCTCTTTTATGGGAACTATTTGCTTACCATCAATTCACTTGACTAATTGAGCCGTTCGTTAGTCTACAGGAAGTTATGGAAATGGGTGAAGCAGTGATGACTGTAAAACTAAAAAATTGTAGAAGGTCGACCAAAATTGAAAACATGCATGCAAATAACAGTATTTTGGACTATAGAGTGTACTGTAGCGTTTTTTGTACAAAGGTGGTTATTTTTATTAAGAAACTGACTAAAAAATGGAAAATGCATATTACAGTAAACCCGAAATTATGAATGTTGTAAAAATGATACTTGTTGTACAAAAAGCGAACCCCTGAACTCTTGAAAGCTTCGAACAGCTCGGTGTGTTCAAACAAATATTATTATCAATCAAAACAGCGAGAGTGACCAGTTCTTTTTTGACCCGTTATCAGTGCTCGAATCTGCTAATTCTGGCGATAAGAAAGCGATGTTTTTATAACCTCTAATTAATGTGTATATTAATCGAGAGTCAACAAATTCACTTTCAATGATTTGGCCATTGATAAGGTTAGGCTAGATCGTGATCATGTTACCATTGATAAGGGTATGTTAGGTATATTAGGCCGCAGTTATGATACTTTGTTTTAAAAAGCTGTACTACAGTAGAAGGGTATAATATGATACTACCAAAGACTAATTTTCTTTCTAACTACATATTAGATTGTTCAAATAGTTGTGAGCTCCTTTCAAGCAAACTTTCAGAGTTAGGAAGCACAGAATTATTTGAAAAACCTAATATAAAGGATATCAATAAAATTCAAACAGAACGCTCAATTCCCTCATTTATTCATTAAGGCACTAAATCAATGTCTACTGGGACAGCTGCTTATAATTCTTTTGTGATTTGCATATTTCCGACAAATTCTCCAACGTAAAAGGTCACAGATTTAAATATTCGAAAAGGTCAGGATACGCTAACATCTGGAGACTTGGCGTACGTTCGCAAGGTCACAAACATGATTGTATATGCAGAAAAGAGTTTACGGTAAAAGTGTTTACTGTCGATTTTATGAGGTTTGTTATGAACTATATAAGGGACTGTAAGAATCATTTTTAGCAAAATAAAGTACTAAAAAATTCTTGTTAGGCTTTGTAAACTGCCAATTGAAGTAAAGTCTTTCTTCACCTACACATTTCATTGTTTGCCCAACTGCCAACTCTTTGTAATAAAACGTCGTATTGTACCATCTAATCCACATCAAATGGGATCGGCACAAAACAGCTGTACTCTTGACCCACAAACGACTGTAATCTTGACTGCATCTCGACTCTCGAGCACGTGACAAACGCCTGTTGCAGTCGTTACATCACCGGCCCCTTTCTTACCATAATTGTAGGTCAAATGACGCAAATCAAGGCTTTTATGGCCATATTCGTCGCGAATGGCGGCGACAAGTCTTATGTAACGGTCGTAAAACCAGTGGAACCATGACACCATTTTGTCATAAACATTTGGACAGGCTGGATTGATGGGGATTTAATGGGATAGCTTTTATTGTTAATTTTTTACATAGTTTTAATAATACAGGGTATAAAAATGTTCTACTGATATTATACAACTCATAGTAGAGAGTTAAAAAGGTCTTGTCGTTTCTAGTCCTGCAAAGTAAAGATCACTTGCGACAAGACTTTTTTGACTCGTTTAAAATATTTCTTGCCATAATAAAATAAAGTAATATTAAACTTCTTTAGTATGATCTTTGATAGTATGACACCCTCTTTATAACGACCAACCTCTGACCGCTAATTGTGACAGAACTTCTAGCATAAATTATCTGAATATTGTGAGTTTCTAACTATTTATGGCACTTTGCTTCAGTCCTTTGAGTGTCATACTAAAGAGGGTAGACTGCAATGTAAAAAAGAAAATTCAAGCTTATGACTGCCTAAAATCCGTCCAAGCTTATAACAACTTAAACATCAATAAACCAAAAATAAATCAGTAGTTTATTTAAAAGTCAGCCAGCTTTACAGTTATATTGGGCAAGTTGTGCTTGATCAACTTTTTGGCTTTGCATCTTTTGTCTTTTCCGATTTAGCAGCTTTTGTCTCTCCTGGTTTTGCAGGGTTGGCCCCTTCTGATTTGGCATCTTTTGTCTTTTTCAATATCGGAGCTTTTGCTTTAGGCTTCTTTTCTGACGCCTGACTCTTTGAAGACTTTGAAGTTGAGGTACTTATAGAGCTGGCCTTACTTGAAGTTGTAGAGCTTGCCTTACTTGAAGTCGTGCTTTTTGCTGAAGACTTCGGCGGCGAGACGTTACGTTCAGATGCTTGGGAACTGAAAATATTAAAGTTAAGAAAATTTTTAAAATATACGTTTTAATTTAACTTTAAAAGTAAAAAATATAACATATTGAGCCATAAAAATTACAGTAGTTTAAAAAATTTTGCTTTTTTGCTGATTTACCTATGATGAACTATCCGCTTCAGAATCTTGGTCCCACTTTGCTCATTCACAGCCTCAACCTCGAAAGTCTCTGGCAATTCTTTGGCCGTAATCGTATCTTCAAACGTGATATCGTCCCATGAACCTCCTTTCTTCTTCTTATCTTTCTTCTGCTTCTTCTTCTGGGCTTTGTCCTTTGCCTTTTTGGACTTGTCTTCTGCCTCTATAAGCTTGTCCTTGTCTTCTTTGTTCTTGTTTTTGGCCTTTTTGCGACACTTTTTGGGCTTTCTCTTAAAGTCCCAATATTGAGTCGTCATCCTCATACCAACCAATGCCATTGCAAACCAAAACGCTGACAACCCAAAGTGCCACAATATAAACAGTATCGCTGCCATAGCTTAAAGTTTATAAATAGTACTCAAGTTTCATTTTTACCTCTGACATTTTTATAAAAACGTCCGTATTTTACAAAAAAATCGATAAAAAACTTAATATTTGAATATCTTATAGCCATGAAAAATATTAACTTACTCAGTAAAATATAGTCAGTAGTATCTTCAAACAGTTACGACTTTGAAAGTCAGCAAATCGACCGGTCCCACCAGTCTTCAAGTCATTAAAAATGGTTTTATAATTTCCAAAAATTTTTTACTAAAGTAAAAATAGAGTTTAAAATTTTTAATTATATACATATTTTTTAATTTTAGGTTAATAACGATTTTATTATAAGTTATTCACTGTTTATATTACTCTTTTGGCACACACTGTTTCGCAAAAGCCAACTGAGAGAAAACAAGAGAAAGCGAAGCAGTGGTCTTGTAGTGTAGTGGTTATCACGTCTCCTTCACACGGAGAAGGTCGCCGGTTCGAACCCGGCCAAGACCTAATGCTTTTTTAGGCCTTTAACTTTATTTTTCTATATTTTCACAACTAACAAACGTATTTTACCTAAACCAATTAACAAAAAAAAGCTTTTTAATTAATATTCCAATTTTATTTTAATAAAAATGGCATAAAACAGACTACAAACGCAAAAAAAACGAAGATATAACAAGATTTACCCGGAATAAAGGATAAGATAAGATTAAAAGTGATTGGAGATCATGATATGATTAAGTTAATAACAAGTTAATGAAAAAAAGCTAAGAAAATTAAATTATACATATTAAAAATGCAATTTGTTCACATTTCTGTTGAGATTGATATTGTTGTAGGGTTCAATTCCATCGGTGTTTTACTTATGTTTACCGTGATTGGATTCTGTAAAAAGTTATCGTACAATATAAAATTTAAGATACTGTATTACTATTTTTAAGTAAAAATTTCCACTACGTATTTTACACAAGCAAACTTACCGGTATTTCCTCCACAACAGGTGATATGATAAGGTAGTCTGATGAAGGGTCCCAGTCGGATACTGTAACATTTTTTGATTACTTGACATTATACATTGATAAGACTTAATATAAATTATCAGAACAGCTTACAAGAACGTATTTTACAATCAAAAGAATGGTTATTATCTTACTTTGCCGTTGACCAGAATGAATCAGATTTTCATTATCAGCTTGACATATCGGAGTGTTATACCTTGGCCATACAACACATATACAGAACAAGATAAAGAAAAACGGCAGTAAAATACCTGTAACATATCATATTAAAGTCATTTGTAAACCATTCCCATCGTACTCCCTCCCGCTATTCAACTTTACCGTACCCCATCTCACCGTATCTATGCCTCAAAAACTCTACCTTTTGTTATGATTTAAAAAGTTCCTACAGATGTGTAAAAGATTAAAACACCTTACCTGTAATAATCCCGGCTATAATAACCAGTAAAAAGATGGTTGTATCCATAACAAGTAAAATATATAAACCACCAATATTATAGTAGAAACAGTTAATCCTCCCTAAACTGTTTTGACAAACTTTTATTTCCGTATTAAGTCGACCAGAAAGTGGGCTGAAAATTGAAATTCAGAAATAACAAAAGTCGAAAATAACCCGCAAATTTTATTTCTGTGTTATTCGATACTTTGTCAAAACAAGACGTGTGGGGGATGGTTCAGGGGTTATATTGCTGCTAAATTGAGGTAGGGTATGATAAGGGACAATATGGGTAAATGTTAGGCTGTTACACTTGGGTTATGATTTGATTGATATAAAGGCACGACTAGAGCAGAGTACAGCAAATCAGAGTAAGATAGGGAATAGTAGGTTAAGGTAGAGTAGAGCATGCTTAAGGGATGACAGTGTCAGGTTTGATTGTTCGATGAACAGACTGCATGATACGATTTGAAAAGATAAGACATTGCAGAATAAGACGACATACGTTGAGTATAAGACTGAACATGTAAAATACATAGGGTAGAGTAGAGTACGACAAGGTAGGGTAGATCTGTCTAGAACTAAAGTTAGGCTTAAAACTAAGATAAAACTAAAGCAAAAGCTAAAACTATGGTTAAGACTGGAACTAAGTTTAAATTTAAGGCTAGGATTAAGGCTAGAATTAGGGTTAAGGCTAGAGCTGAGGCTAAAACTAGGACTAGAGCAAAGGCTGGGTTAAAGCTAGACCTGACGCTAGGGCTTAAACTGGGGCTTACAGTAGAGCTACGGATAAGGCTAGGACTAAAGCTAGAGCTAAAGCTAGAGCCGAAAGTAGTGATAGACTATGCCTGGAAAGAGTTTAAAAATTCAAAATTTAAATTTTCGAAATCTAAAAACTATTTAAATCCGATTTAAAACTCCAAAGCCTACCACAACTTATGTGAACAATTTCTCAAAAGACTAGGTAATTAACATAAATGTAGCCGGCGGCGTCAAGAAAACGGAAAGTTAACATAGGGAAAACAAATAAAAACGTTAAAAAGTAATTAGCAACTGACTTGACTACGAATTACTGGGCCTGATGACAAAACAATCTCTCGGTCAGTACGTGACATTATTTACCGAAATTTGTGCAGAATTAAGCTTTTGTTTACTGTTGTAGGTTACTGTAATTTGTAAAACATAATAATGTAGAGTTGGCTAGAAAATTCAAGTTGATCGGTCACAAAATGAATAGAAAATTGAAAAAAGGGTGTATTTTTAGGCTTTATAAGTATTCTATGAACTTTTCGGCAAAAAACCATTAAAATTTATCTTTAAAAGGTACTGTAGTGTAATTTATGTTTAAAGTAAGATTTTTGGTTGAAAAGTTTAAAGAAAACGTTAAAAATTTAAAAAAGATAAAATTAAGTCTTTCTTTTTACTGTAAAACCCATGTCATTTCATAAAGTGCCATTTCATGATAAGAAACACTATAAACAGCAGTAAAAAGATACATTCGAATAGAGAGACTAACACAACAATTGAACGGAAAGAGTAAACAAAATGGCCAAATTGAATTAAACTACCGCTCCGTAAGTTATTATGTCCAAACGAGTAAATTGACAGATCTGTGGACTTTTCAATACCCTACCCTATCTTAACCTACTTTACACTGCCTTACCCGAAAATTCTGGGCCTTGCAACGCCCTGCCCTGCTTTGCCCTGTACTGTCTTGGCTTGCCTTGCCCTATACTTTACCCTAATCGTATCACATCAACTATAGTAACCTATAAAACTTTCCAGTACTAAGTGATGCTAAAAAGGTGTAAAATGTGCAAAAAATCGTAATTACAAATTAACTATTCCTTCCAAGCAGGGACGTCGTTTGGGGGGGGGGGGCGGTTCGGGGTGACTCCCCCCCCAGAGCCGATCCGAAAAAAAATCCACAGGTACCTGTACGCGGAAAAACAAAAAAAAAATTTTTGAAAAATCGGTCCACAGGTACCTGTGGACCAAAAAAAATTTTTCGACCTCCCCCCCCAGAGAAAAACCGTAGCGACGTCCCTGCTTCCAAGTATTTAATGTCAATTTAATAAAAATACCACTCAAAAAGTAGACTCAAATCATATTAAACACGCAATGTCGTCATGCAGCAAAGCAACCCGTGCCAATTGACAAACGATACGTTTTTGACAGTAAAAAGTTTTTTAAATTTGATAAAAAATCAAAATTTTAAAGATGTAATTTTTTAAAATTATTGTCGTCTTTTGCGCCGGTCAAAAGGCCAAAAAAGGTTGCACGGTGCAAAAAAAAAGAATATAATTTGCACGGTGCAACGCCAAAAACCATAAAATCTTTAAAATTTCAAAACTCAGTTTTGACTTCAAATAAAAGTGCTCATGCACTATTATTTTAATACCTATACTTGTGCACTTGTCAGATTATATACCTAGATATTCCACAGTGAAAATTAAAATACTTTGTTTCAACACATATCAATTGCCATATTTATTATAATTCTACTTAATAACCATAATATAATAATAAATGTATTTATAATTCAAACAAAAGACAAGTAGTAATTATTACTCACGAGTTTTGTTTGAAACTACAACAATATTACATTTACTAATATTAAAACGTATCAAAAAATGTAAGAAGCAGACATACTACCATATATAAAACGTTTTAAAAGTAAAATATATTTGCGATGTGAATAATATGTATATATATATATACTCCCGTTATAGTTATAAAGAGCCCTGTCACACCCTACATTATTCTATCATACCTTACATCTAAAATACTTTTCCCTGTCCTAGAATACCATATCCTGCCCTAGAATATCTTACCGTACTCTACAATATCATACCCTACCCTAACATACCTTACCCTACTCTAGCATACTTTACCCCTAGTTTAGCATACCTTTCCCCTACTTTAGCATGGTTACCCTAGCATACCTTGCCCTACCCTTATAGTCAGTGTAATACAAAACAGAAAAATAATATTTAAAAAACAGAATGTTCAGTACACATGCATATTTTCATCAAAGTAAGTAAGAAAATACAAATACTCGCATAACAGATAGATTTATGTATATGACACATATGTATTTCCCTAATATCAAAATCAGAACAACATAAAGTACATCAGTAATGAGATATCATTCGAAAAACAAGGAAGATCTTGTTACATATTATAGTTATAGTCAATATAAGTAAAAAACAAAATAGTGACAGTTCTTTTTTGACTTTGCAAATAAGTGAAGTAATAAAAATAATAACAGAAGCCATATTGCTGCTTTAAAGACAATATAGAGGCTGATAAACTACGTCAGTTTTTTAAATATATTTAACAAAAGTTACGAAACTCTCGTTATAGTCAACAAATATCATATAAAAACGGTATAGCTAACAGATGACAATACCAGATCTGTAACCAGTTTCTAAGCCCTGCCAGATGTTCTGCTTCAGGAAAAAGAGGTAACTCAAAAATAACACGAAACTCGTCTATATTATAACACTAACGAATGCAACGTAGAATTTACTTGTAATACTAAAGACAAGATGCAATATTAATACTATATTTTCACCTGTTTTTCTTGTAAGGTAGAAAAAGTTGTACTTTACATACGAAAGCGCTATTCTTTGACTAGTTTTACGTACATTTTTAACTTTACCCTATCCTTTCCTACCAACCTCACCCTACCTTGTTTTCTCTATCATAACTTGTCCTACCCTACCTTACCTTACCCTACTCTCAATTATTAAAATAATATCTTTTTTAACCCATTTTAATACTATTGTAGCCTTACCCAAGCCCAATCCTTGCCTTATTTTGGGTTTTACATGCCATCCCCGAACCTAAAATAAGTTACTGCCAAAAAATATAAAATGTCTAAAATACGAAAGAGTATTAATGTTAAAAACCTTACACTACCGGACAATACACTATCTCGTAAGCTCAATATTCAAGCAAAAAAATCTTGCAAAATACCTTTACTTTCCCACAAATTTTAAAAAATTAATTTTTTGAAAAAGAGTGAAAAACGGCCAATTTCTGACAGTATTGTTATTTGAATCCCGCAGAAGTAAATAAGTAATATTCGCGGTAAACATTCGTATATAAACAATATTTTGTTTAGGGTTAACCCTTACTCTATGAGAAGATATTGAGAGTTGAAAAGGATGCTCCCCGAAAATGGGAGTATTTAGGCCTGTAGAGAGAGACTGTTAGGGTATAAATTGGTTTTTAGCTTATGGTACAAAACAATTTAAATTAGTACAGTAAATGTAAAATACAGGGACCCCAGGGGCATAAGGATGATAATTTAGGTCTGAAAGAAGTGTAGCAAAATAAAATTTTTTTTTGAAAACTTTTTCCAAAGTTAGTTCTCGAAAATTAAAAAATAACATACAATGCCACCCCCCCCCCTCACCTCCTCCCAGCCAACCGCGCCCTGAACACCCTACCAGCGTTAATCCAAAAGTCTACCTAATCATTAAGCCTAAACTTCTAAAGCTCAACGAAACTTCCTTAAAAACTAATCTTTAACCCATTAAAAGTCAAAAATTTATAAAAAACATTTTTAAAATTCGAAAACCCTCGAGGAACGAAGGAAATGGACAATTTATTAGGCAGTAATTATGTTTAGTTGGCTAAGCCGCCCTCAGGGCGGGTTTTGTTTTGGACAGGCGAAAGTACACAGAAATAAATAAATCGTTGGGATGAATATACAGACAGGGAACGTACGTCAGGGTGCTGTGTTATGACAGCACATAACAATTTTATGACTAAAGAACAGCCTCTACCGTTTAATGCCTTTATTTTTAGCCGGAGGGTGTTTAAAAATGTTAATATGTTATTGTAGGGTTGAAGAAGAGAATAGATTTATATAGATTTGGAAGTAAAATTTCTATTGCGCTATCTTACCCGGCCTTGCTCTGTCCTGCCTTGCCTCCCCTGCTCTTCTCTGCTCTGCCTTGCAATATCCTGTCCTGCTTGCCATCTCATTCCATACCCACCCTGCCCAACCCTAGCTCTATTTTGTTATTGAAAGTAACATTTTTGCTTCACTTCTTTACCCTACCCTACCTTTATCTGCCTTCTCCTACCTTACAGTTAGCTCTACTTTGACCTACTTGGCTTAATATTACCTTTAAAACTAAAATTAAAAAAAATTAAAAAATTTTTTGTTCAAGAGAAAGAGCCCTTGGCCTTGTCTTGTCAAAATGTCGTCTGGACCCAAAAGTGTACAGGATTAAAAAGATTAAATCTTCATTTTTTGTAAGTTGTCAAACTCTTAAAGTACACAAAGTTCGTTCTTTTCAGTTATACTCATAAGAATTTTTTTTTAAATTTGAAATTTAAAGCTCAGGCCTTAAACTTTGACCTTTTTGTATCCAAAATTCAAGTTCGAGCTAAAAACAGATTTATTAGGTTCTTCAAATAATTCTGTGCCCTCTAACCCCAAAAAATTTGCTTCGAAATGAAGGCACAAGATTATAAGAACAGACTAACACAAAAAAAGTGATTTTACCAATAAACGTTCCATTATAATAACAAAACATTAGTATTATATATCTTATGCCTAAAAAATTAAGCTTAAACCTATCAAAATTTCCTTTCTTTGTTGAAAACAAAAGAAAGTATCGTTTCCACCTTCAAAATTTAAATAATTTCAATAGACAGCTATTTAAAATGCCAAAACGATAAGTTTAGACAAAGAAAAAACAAATGTCTGGACCGAATGCTTGGTTACACAGTTTTGAGAACGAACTTGGCGAGTTATGAAACACAAAAAAAGGTCGGAAAACACTGTAAGTGATATATTATAGAACGTACATGGAAATGAAAATTAGAAAAATCATAAAAATTTATAAAAATTTCAAATTCGAAAAAAAGTTTCTAAAGAAAAGTCTCATTATATTTCATTTTAAGTCGTTCAAATAATTCTGTGCTCCTTACCCCAGAAATTTGTTTTAAGAGGCGGCTCAGAATTATTAGAAAAACCTAATAGATAAACCTAAAATATTTAGACCAAAAACTATCTTATAAAGAAAAAGTTCGCTATAGACTACCTGTACAATAACATTTTCTTTATGTCCTCTATAACAATCCTTTAAAAACCCCGAAATTTTTTCAAAAAATGTCATTTTGAACCCATATTTTTAAAGTTCCAAAAAACTGTGTAAATAACATTAGTAATCCGCCTTCATAAAAAGCAAGGAAAGATATGTCCCTAACTTTGTCGCAAAATAATCGAATAATGCCAAGAAAGACAAACAATATTACCAGTCGTTCCGAGAACAAACAACCTTTTTTTGGTCGATAATTTTTGAATTTCACCTGTTTGAAGAATTTTTTTTTGCAATTTTTGAAAAAAATGTGGGTTTTAAAAACAAAAAAATAATAATTTAGGCAACAAAAACCTTAAAAAAACCATTGCCCCATAATAAAATGATCTCCTCCTAACATGGGAAGTCACTTAAATCGTACCTCGACTTTTGGTCGAGACCTATATATTCTTAAAGCCCTGTAATCACTGAGTATGGATCTGAAAACTGTTTTTCCGTATGGCGCTTAGTTTTCGAGAAAATCGACTTTAAATTTTGACCGAATCCCTAAAAGGAGGAAGCGCGCTGAAAACTCGATCGGAAATAACTTGAAGAAATCAATTGGCGGCATGGCGCAGAGGGTAAAGCGTTCGGTTTCCAATTCAAACCACGTGGGTTTGATTCTGGAGTCTCTGAATCATTTTTTAACAAAACTTTCAATATGCAAATTTATGTAATTTTTGTAATATTATTGTTAGATGAAATTGCATAATCTTAACGACATATATTTTTCGTCTATCTTCGTCGGTTACATCTTCGTACGTTGGATCCGCCGTATTATTCCTATCCTCAATCAAGTCCTCCTCTGATTCATCGTCGAAATCACCATCTGCTGTATTACAACATTGTCTTCACGATTCGGTCATTGTAGGCAGCATCGATGCTGTCGCCGTGTCCGAATCGAACATCAGGAACCCCACAACAAGTGCGATGATGACACCCAAAGCACAATGAACAAAAAGCATGAGTTTTGTTTATTTTAATATATTATTGCTTTAGGTAATGTTCTTTAATAATTTTTTATTTATTTAAAGAAATTATGTCAATTTTCATTTTTTAAAACTACAAAAATTACATAAATTTGCATATTGAAATTTGTTAAAAAATGATTCAGAGGCTCCAGAATCGAACCCACGTAGTTTGAATCGAAAACCGAACGCTTTACCCTTTGCGCCACGCCGCTACTTGATTTATTTTCGTTATTTCCGATAGACCCTCGCGCGCTTTCCTTTTGGGGATACGGTCAAAATTTAAAGTCGATTTTCTTGAAAACTAAGCGCCATACGGAAAAACGGGTTTCAGATCCATACTCAGTGATTACAGGAGTAAGATTATATAGGTCTCGACTTAAAGTCGAGGTACGATTTAAGTGACTTCCCATGTAAGCCAATATTACCTGCCTAACCCAGTTTATGAAGCAAATACCCTAATATAGCCCTAAAAGACAGTTTGTAACCCCAAAAGTCACAGCAAAAACAACACTTTAAAAAAATGACTTTTTGAAGTTTGGCCCAAGTCCAAGCAAAACTTTGCACACTTCTTAACTTGACATGTTGGCACGTTTTTAAGCTCTGTAGCGTAAATTTTTTTAAAACTTTTTAATAAAACAAATTTTCCACCTGATCACCCCTTGTCGTACTCAAAAACGTAGCTAATACTGTAGCATAGGCTAGCAAAGCAAAGAGTAAACTTTTTTAAACAAACTTAAAGTTTTTTTGAAATTTTTGTTAAATTAATTTTGAAGTTGACAAGAAAAATGCACTAAGCCTTGTTAATAAAATTGGTTCAACAAGAGCTTGGTTTACTAAAAACAGGCAAAAAGAAAACAAGTTTTGTGATTATATAGTAGTACATATTTTTTGCCAAAACACAGAAAAGAAATGACATTTACGACTATGTTTTGGTCATATTTATCACCACAAGTCCCAGAAGAGCAATTTACATTGACCAAATTTTGCAAGAAATAACAAAAACACATTTTACAAGTTAATATGACATGTTTTACAATCAAAAAACAAAATTGTATTTTAGTTTTGTCTATAATGCGAATCAGTGCTAAGTGCACGCAAGACTATGACTAAGGAGTAGCTTGACCTACACAGGCTTCCAAGTACAAACTGAAATCTTGAAGAACATCTCAGTAGCTCGAGAAACAGGATCACCTGGACGGTGCCCAATTGGGTACAGCTACAATATCTTTTTCTGAAAGCCTCCACCAAACCCTCACCATACCACCTCACATCTCACAGTGTATATCTTGAGTTGAAAAGGGGAATAAAGCTTTAAAGTTTTAAAAATAATGAAAGGCAGCTAAAACACATTTCATTTCATGTGTATCACCTTAAACTAGTTTTTTAAACTCTAAAACAACATATTTTTAACTCTAGAAAAAAATATTTTTTTATTCTAAAGTAATGTACGCCTTCACCACTCAAAAGAACCCATACACATGTTACCACGGCTAAAAAAGACAACATAAGTAACACATTTCCCGGCCATTGTACTTCTCTCTAGGGCTAATAAAGGAAAGGAATATTATTTGAGTGACTTAACGCGGCCAAACAACACTAGATGTCTGAAAAGGGAATTCTTTGTTTCATTAAAAGGATAAGTATCCTTGGGTGGTATACGAAGAACGCTTCGAAGAGGACAATCTTCGTGTCATTGCTCGCAAGAATTCGAATAATGAGAAAGCATTTATAAATAACCTTGGATATTGTAGTAGGCAATATAAAAACGCAAATTCATGTTACTTTTAGCTTTTTACAACAAGTTTCAACTATGGTATCATTAGAAACTCCTAAATTTCTCCTAATACCATAAAATTTAGCTTTCTAATCCAAAAAGATTCAACAAATAAGCTAAATATACATTCGTAAACAAGTGTAATACTTTAATTACTATTCGTTTGTTGAGTCCAACAGTTATTTAAAACTGGATACGAAGCTTTAATAGCCTTCCAAACAAGAGGTGTACTCAAGTGCAAGAAAAACTTGGCTATTTTACACTTTTAATTATTGTAAACAACGAGATTGCTTTACTATTAATAGAAATGCATACACGATTAGCTATAGAGTTTTATAAAGAACTTTTATTATGTGTATTTAACCCGCTGCTTCTCGTTACAGTTAGGCTACAACGATATCAAATATTATAATCAATTTTGTTACCCATCAAAAAATCAAGTCGCTTGAAGTTAATAACACTTTTTACTTCAATAAAACGTTTAAAACTTGACAAAATTAGGCTTAAAAGAAGCAGAAAACCCTATATTTTGTAAGACACATTACCATGTTTCTTAAAAAAGCCAAAATTACCCAAAATCAACAAAAACGATATTATACTTACCCAGATTTTGACGTTTCTTCGGATTATCATGCTCCAGATGATTCGGTGCCTAAAAACATAAAATAATCAAGATTTCCACTAATACATCTATTTACAACCTAGAACATCAAAAAAAACTTTAGAATAGAACAACTTTCATTGATAAATGCATTTCACTTTGTGACACTTCGATCTTTTATTGATCCGGAAAGCAGATTCTGAATTTTTCGGAAATTTCTCTTTCATCGATGTTCTTCACTGTAACATGGATGGAATAGTGGAATACAGAGTAAGTTTTATGATTGTTTGTTATTTTTTGTTTTTAGGAGTTCAGTTTTGATCAGCGGAAATAGATTTAACAGTTTTTGTTCAAGCTTGGATTGTTTCAAGGCCTTCATGGATAATGTCGACACGGGTGGAGACGGATAAGGTTAACCTTTGAGTTTGTGGACGCATAAGGTATTTATTTAGATTTACAATGGTTTAATGTTTTGTATAATATTATTATTTTTAAAATGTAGCTTTGTTTTTGGTATTTTTCAGACTACAACAATATCGGCTGCCGATTTTTGGGTCGTAAAGGAAATAAATGATTACTTGGGTGATTAAAAGCCATTATTGGATGTGTGGAGAGGATCTTTGGTGTTAAAGTTAAGTAAATTATATTCTTTTGACTTATGAAACACAACCTGGATCCAGACCTGGATAAACGTCAAAAATTGGGTAAGTACAATATTATTTTTGTTCTTTTTTAGGTGATTTTGGCTTTTATAATAAGCCTGTTGATGTTCTTCACAAAGTAGAAGATTTTTTTCGTATTATGAGTTATAATTTGATTCTGTTTATCTTTATCTTATACTACAGAGATAAAAAGGACATTGATATTCAAGTAAAAATTTAACTTGAAAAGTACAAGAACAATTTCTCATTTTAAAATTATTTATTTTCAAATTTCAAAACTTGAAAATTCAAATTTTAGAAATTCATTCCGAGTTCTTGTCATTCATTTTCATTTATACCATCGAGGCCGGTTGCTTGCTCTACCGTCCACTGTTACACGGCGGGAGTATTCTTGTAGACAAGTGGCCGTGCCTTTAGCTACAGACTTCCGAAACATAGAGCTGCGAACATGTCGACCGAACGACGAGCTACGGATTCTGTATGTAAGAATAATCGACGGAAATCTACTCCGATTGGGGGTGGCGAGTGAGTTTTGATATTGTTATAGGTTTTTGGTGGTTTTTTTACTTTTTTGATAATTTTAGGTAATGTTTTTGCTTTTTCAAACTTTTTTTGACTTTTCAATGGCTATATGATGTCTAATTTATAACTTTCAGACGGGACAAAAAGGACAATTCATTCAAAAAGACCAAGAAGTTGGTGATAGCGGGCAATCGATCTGCAGAAAGAGGCAAGCCTTCTGCTACAGTCCAAAGCCCCTCAGGTGAAACACCAGACAATGGCGTCTTCAATCCTGAGGAGAAGTTACAGTAAGTTTTTTTTTTAATTTTGGTTAAAGCTTTTTTCAATATTTGTTTTGGCAATATGTTGTATTATATGAAGCAGCGGATATTGTAGTAGCTTTATCTCTTGAACTAAATTTTTTTTTGGTTCCAACTATTTAGTAGCTTTGTTTCTACTGTAGCTTACTGTAACGTCCTAATAATTTAAATTTCAGCCAAAAAGAAATTGTTTTGGACGAGAGTCAAAAGTCGCACCTTGCCAAACTGGCTCGTCAGATTATTGGCGATGGAATACCCAAACTGACAGAAGAATACGAGGGAATTGCCAAGTATAAACCGCCACATCTTACTCGAGAAACTCAAGATGCGCACAAGAAGCAATGCAGGTACAAGGACGTCAACTGCTGGGATCAGACTCGGATAAAGCTCAACTTTCCGCCGGACATTGAGAACGACTTTATCCACGCCAATTATGTCACTCATCCGCTGTTCAAAAACAAATTCATCTGTACTCAAGGTCCCATGGAGCATACAATACTCGAGTTTTGGCGGTTGGTTTGGCAGGAGAATGTTGTGGTAGTGATCATGCTGTGCCAGTGTCTTGAGTTGAAGAGGCCAAAGTGTGCGCAGGTAAGAGGGAGAATATGGCTACTGTAACATCCTTGTTGCTATTGACTCAAGCTTATGTTTTTTCTATTCTTATTTTTATGTTACAGTACTGGCCAACAGTGGTGAACACACCGAAGACAGTAGGACCATTTACCATCACAACCGACAATATTGACACAGTTACTGATCCGAACGTCGTCTACACAGAGCTGAAGCTCGAGTACGGCGGAACGGCCAAGAAAGTCGAGCACCATCATTGGATCACATGGCCAGACAAAACGGTACCAAAAAATGGTACTGTCGCCTTCAAACTGCTGGTCCATCCACGGTACTACACTTGCAGTCCGAGTATTATTCACTGTTCGGCTGGTGTGGGACGTACTGGTACTCTGTTGATGCTGGAGCTTTTGATACAGTAAGTCTGTAAAACTTATTACAGTACCTATTTGTAGAGAAGTACTGTAGAAGCGGGCATTGTGGCTTTTACACAATGACAATTTTAGGCATATCGTCAACTTGAAGCAGCCAAGTATTCCGGATCTGCTGAAGGAACTGAGAGCACAGAGAAGCCAGCTGATCCAGACTGAAGATCAGTATGTGTTCATGCACGCTGCCATGGTACAGTATGCTGTCCTACAGAAAGCGGTCTCTTTTGGCGAGTGTAACAGTAAGTTTTTGTTTTTTTCATATTACTTTGCTCTACAGCATTCTATTGTTTTCTTGGTTACTCTGCCCTGCGGTACACTACCTTACTCCACACTATCCTAACCTCCTTTACTATACCCTACTCTACCCTACTTTGCTTTACCTTAGTCATGTTTTACTATACCTATAACCACCTCAATCTTTGCAGAGTTCTTCCACCACTATACCACCTACGTGAAGCATTTTGCGGCCGAAACGGACGCCAAAAACAAGGCCAGAAAGGCGAGGAAACCGGCCACCAAAGCCAGAAAGGCTCACGAAGATACGGTCGATAAGGATAAAGAGAAAGAAAAGGATAAGCCGGGTGGTCTACGTGGTTTTCTGGAGAATTTTACCAAGGAAAAGGAGGAAAAGTACAACGACGACTCGGACTCGGTCAGAAAGTGATGTTACTCTACTGTCCTTGTCAGTATGAATGTTTTTTTAAATTTACCGCCAATAAATGGCTATGTTTATTAGATAAAGTTGTTTTTTGGGGGTTTTAGCTGAAATGGATGTTATAGTACATGTTTATTGAGAGAACTTGATGTTGTAGTAGATTTTTTTGTAAAAATCAAGTTTATATGGCACTAGATATTAGAAAAGTTATATTATAGTTGTTTTTGTTAAAGAATGTAAAGTATCTGCTGAAGAAAAACGTAAAAATAAGACTTAGAACATTATCATGATTAATATTCTTCACTTTGTTCATTGAAATTCATTGAAATTGTCGAAAAACTCCCGAAAATATTGACCTTTAGAACTGAGATCCCAATCAGAATATCAATTTTTGGACAACAAAGGCCATGAATTATGATAGCAATGGTTTGTTCCGAGAAGCAAAAGTTTAAAAAACGTTATGTAAATTCGGAACGACGCGAACGTTATATAAATTTATTGTAAAATTCAAATTAGAGCCCTTAATGATCGTATGTTGATCAAACCATATATTTTGGTTTTTTATTGTTTTATATTCGGGACGATACTAATATTATTTGGATGGGAAGGTAAGCTTTACTATAAGTAGAAGAGTAGTGTAACACAGAGTAGGATGTAATAGATTAGATTAAGATAAGTTAAAGTAAGGGCGGGTATAGTAGGGTTGAATTTGGTAAGTTAGGGCAAGATAGGATAAGGCAATATAGGGTAGGAAAAGCTAGGGTAGCGTAGAGTGAGGTAGGGCAAAGTAGGGTAGGGTGGCATAAGGTAGGGTAGGGTAGGTCAAAGTAAGGTAAACTAAGATAGAGTATGGTAGCGTAAGGAAGGGTATGACAAGGTACGGTATACAAAAGTAAAACTTCATTGACAAAAAGTCTTGTTGTTTTAAACCCTGAAACTTAATGTAAATTGACGACAAGACTTTTTGTTCTTTTACGCATACCCTACCTTTGTTCATTTTAACCATAACTTCCCTACCTCTTAAAATAAGCCATTCCAGATGAACCTCTACACAATAATCTTCCTTTTGACCACAATTCTTGTTGTTTCATGTAGAACAACACGTAGAAAAGACAAAGATTCCTTCCACGAGCTGAACAAAAAGCAAAGGACAAAGTTGTACAGAATAGTTGAAGACAATCTCGAACAGCCCAAAACCCATCTAAAGTCAGAGTTGAAGAAATTCTACCATACTTTATCAAAACATACTCAAAAGGTGATTCAGAAGGCTCAAAAACAAGAAGATATGAAGTTGAAAGCAGCTAAGAAGAAGGCAAAGACGTTAAGTAAAAGTGCTCAGAAAGTGTTTTATAAAATGGAAAAAATTTCTACTGATAAGAAACTGACGTTACAGGAAGAGCATGATAAAATGCAGTACTTGATAGACACTACCAGTAGTAAAATCATCAAGGAGTTGAAGAGAGCCAAACTTTTAAATTTGAGAAGTTCTTACTTTTTTGATTAATTTTTAAGCTTTTAAAGTTTGAATAAATATATTAGAAATTTAGCCTGTTTGTACTAATTCAAAGTTGTAGTCCTAGTCTTAGCCCTTGCCTTGTCTTGCCTTGACTTGCCTTGCCTTGCCTTGCCTTGCCTTGCCTTGCCTTGCCTTGCCTTGCCTTGCCTTGCCTTGCCTTGCCTTGCCTTGCCTTGCCTTGCCTTGCCTTGCCTTGCCTTGCCTTGCCTTGCCTTGCCTTGCCTTGCCTTGCCACAGCTTTATCCTTTGCCTAGCTAATATTTTTAAAAAAAGTAAAATTTCAAAACCTAAACGCTTTACGATACAATAATATTATATTAAACCTTTTTTTGAGTTACCTCACAATACCTCCTGACCCCTTTGAAATCACGTGTCAACGAAATTTATGTAACAAACGCTGCTAGGTCTCTTAATTCAATGCTTAAGAATGTCCGTTTACAATGTAAAAAAGCATTCTTATTGCATATATGTTTCTTGCATTAATAAAACATAAACAGATATTTTCTTTTCACATCAGAATATTTATTATTCTCAACGTCAACTATTGTATTGGAAGTATTTTTAGTTGAAAATGTAAGTTTTTTAAAAGTTAAAGGCATTTTTAGCGGTTGAAAGGTAGTTTAAAAAAGTAGTTATAAAAATGAAAGAGTAGATTAGAAATTGAAGATAAACCAAGTTAATCTATAGTGAGGACATGAAGAGAGTTGGGTACCGTATATACAGTAGAGTAAAGTAGGGTAGGGCTAGGTACGGTAACATAAGATAAGGTGAAGTAAAGAAAGAAAGAGTAAAATAGGATACAGTAGGGTTGTATAGTGTAGGTATGGTCGAGTAGGACAGGGTAGAGTAAAGTAGTTTAAGCTAGAGCAGAACACGGCAAAATACGGTAAGACATAGTAGCATAAGTTAAGATAAAGTACGCATTCTTACTTTACTATGCAACCAAATAGTATCTAACTGTTTTTTCAGGGCCTATGTAAAGCACCTTCTACTTACTACCATCATTTTAACTAGTGTGAACAGTGCAATAATTAGTAGATCAGATAAGAATGACAGTGTAAAATCGACCAACTTTACAAATACTATCTCTTCTTCAAAGTACCTCCTAACCCAAAAACTGTCAGACTTTGTAACTCCAGAACAACTGACAGAATACAACAAGATGTTGAGAGAAAATGAAGATGTACCTCTGATCTTCTTGTACAAACATCTGGACCTGTTCAAGGATTCTTTGTCCAAAGAAGCTCAAGATTTTATAAATTTCAAAAATGCGGAATTACAGCGACGAATTCAGACGGCCGATGCAACAGTAAACGGACTGAGTGAAGCTGCACAGAAGTTGTACTACGAATTTCGAAAAATGAGGTCAGATTACTACAGCACGTATAAACAACGTCAATCAGCTCTGGTTGAGATATTGAAGAAAGGAGGTAAAGAGGCGATTGAGGAATTACGCGACAATGATGCTTTGCTTCCGTTTGACAAGTACATATAGCATAATTTTGCCATTTTTTAATATTAATAATGGATTTTATTACTACAGCTCGAATACTATTACTATAAAAGTTTTCAATATCAATAAACTTTTTACTATAATACAAATAAAATCGTGTTTCATAAAATATCACGCTTTAAGCTTTGTGGCTTTGAATATTAACATTCTCAAAGCAATGTTTTTTCAAATGAAGTTAGAATTAATTGTTCAATTCTAGACAGACATAGCTAACAATAAAATGTAAAATCAGTCATCAAATGCTTATACAAGGTTTGAAATAATTATGGTTTAATCTTGAACACGTTCCATAATTGTAATTATAATATAAAAATTTAATTTCTCCAAAACGCCCCAAATTTTAAAAATTGGATTTATAGTTTATCAAACCAAAACTATTTTTATTTTAAAAATAAGTCGAAGCTACGTTTTTTAAAAAATCTGTTTCTCAAAGTAATAAAACTTTTCTTTAACAGTTTATGTAAATTAAATTATGATGTTGTCGTGTCTTAAATGATGGTTTTAAACACTTGTAGTTGTGTTGACTATAAAATTTTAAATGTGAATTCAAAAAATGTAAGTTTTTATAAAAATTATTTTTAATATTGCAATAACATTAAGTATTATAAAGTACTAGCCTTCTGCAGTTTATATCTAAGGGGTAAGAAGAGATGGGAAAAGATAAGTAAAAAAAAAGAAGAAAGGAGAATCAAAACAAATGTTTAGTGTGGATTTGAATCTTTGTTTACAGAATAGGTTTAAGTTTGAAGTCAGTTAAAAAAAGAACAATTTAAAACAATGTAAATTTTACTAGGTAGGGTAAGATAAACACTCTATTGAAATTTTTAAAGCATTTTTCTTATCTACCACTCTGCCGAAGAAGTAGGCCCTAGCCCAATTCCAGCCTTATCTGCTCAGAATTTTTATTTTTAGAACATGCAATATCATATGTTATCAGCAGTACTGCTTTACCTATACTTGCCTGTTCATACAAAACAAGTGCCCACAGCAAAAGATGTGTATGACAATATGAATAAGACACAAATCCGAGCGTACTACACCTTTTTCATGTCTAAATACAACGAAACAGTGCCAGAATTTTATAACTTGATAACTGATTATCAACAACACAAGTTCCCACCAAAAGCTCTCAAATTGGTGAATGAAATTAATTTGGCAAGAGAAGATGACATTAAGAATGAACCGAAAAAAGTCGAGGAATTAAGTCAAAAGGCTCAAGATTTCTACAAGGAGTTTGTAGCCTTACGAAACATGAAGGAACTTTCTTTCCGCAAATATATGGAAAAGGTTTGGTCATTGTTTGATAGTGCCAGTAAGGAAACAAAGCAAGAAATTGATAGTGTTAAAGTTGTGATATATGTAAAATTTATCAATTAGTAAAAATAAAAAATAATATTTTTCTTTGAAAAATGTAAAATATTAACTTGTTGTAAAATAAACTAGTTGAAGCATAGTAGTTTTCATGAGAATCGTTACAAAGTAAAATAAATGTCATTTTTAATTGAGGTGTAAGAGAGGGGGGACGGTGAGAGTTTGATGAAAACCGTTAGAATAGACCATTATAGCTATTCTCAACTGAGCCCCATCCAGGTGATTCTGTTGCTCGAGCTACCGAGTCTTGATGAAATGTTCTTCAAGACTTCAGGCCGTGGTTGGAAGCCTGAATAAGCCAAGCAACCGACCTGACATAGCCCGCGTGCACTTAGCACTACCAATTCATTTGTAAATTACTAATGCTCCTGGGCTTGGGCGGAGCGAGCAGTCAAAACTGGCATGATTTTTAGTTTGAAAAACCCCACGGATTAAAACTTTTGATTTCAACCCCTGCAGCAGTGAAAATCATCCGTCCAGTGGCCTTGCTTCTGAACAAAAAACTTTAGATTTATTAACTTATTCACCATGAATAAGTAAAATATTATAAATAAAAAATAAAAAAAGATATTGTACATGTGATAATGTCTCAGCCATCAAATAACAGCCTCATAAAGATCAAGAGCCTCAGCTTGGACAAGTTTATCAAACACCTGTCTATCAGGTTCGTTCAAAACTCGATTCAACTTCATGACATGTTCATTATACGTATTGTTATGATCACTTCTGATGGCGACAAACTTTTTGTAGAACTTCCGACTTAATTTCTTCACTTTCCTTGGTGCTTCTTTGATTCTCTTATCAATCTCACCTTGCTTTGCTTTGGCAAAGCTTTGTGCATCTTCTGGTAATTTCTTCTGATAGTCTTTCATTTTTGCGTAGAAGTCCAGAATCTGTAGATTACTATTCTCACGTGCCAAGTTTAAGTATTCTACCTGTTGATCTTTTGTCATAAAATCCATCAAAGTCTTTGTTTCATTCTTCTTAGCAGAAAGCTTCAATCTACATCTTTTACTTGCTGTAATTGAAGTAAAAACAAAATTAATAGTAAGTAAAACAAGCAAGACGTTCATCTAGATCGCTGACTTTCAAGATTGTACACTAGTATTAAATAAAGCAAGAAAAATATGTTAATTTAGACAATAGTAATACTATAATAATGTTGTAGATGATGGGTATATAAATAAAATAGACGATAGAGCATAAATTAACATGTTTTAAAGACTTCACAGTCATTAACAATGTAAAAGCAACATTGTTTTGAAGATTTTGTAATTTTGTGATACATTAATCGTCTATGAGCTCATAAATACTATAATTAAGTCATTTGGCCATATATTACTCACAAAAACAACCGTTATTTTTGTGTATGAGTAATATAAACAATATTTGAACATAAGGTTTATCTGTAGCTCTTCTTTACAATCATAGTGTAGCCTTGTCTACCTTACCTTGTCTTAACCTACCTTGTACTACTCTACCCTCCCATACATTAACTTTACTGGATCCTATGCATCCCGTTACTCAATAAACCTTTATATTATACCATAAATTTTATTCCAAAGATGTGTCTACAATCTAAAATATGTAAAAGTACAAACTCAAGCCAATTGTCCGTTAGATAGCTGTGGTTGTATCCATTGTGGCTCCAATGGGTCGCTTTTCTCTTTTATCGTGTCATCAATCCTGGCCGTCTCCTCGTCCCCTTGATGTGGGTCTTCTGGCAGAGATTCCGACTTCTTTTCTTCTTTTTCCACCGAATCTTGAGTTAGTTCGTCCTTCACAAACTCTTTTTCATTTTCATTCATCGCTTCCACTTCTGCTTTCTCGTTTTCTGTAACTGCTTCTAGTTCTTTCTCAGCTTCTTCTTTCTTTTCTTCCGGAATCTCCGGAGGTAGTGGTGTAGCTATGGGAAGATGTGGTACACTTGAAACATCTGATTGATCTCGGGAGACCTTTTTCATTATGGACTCGGCATTTGGATCGACGTCAAGCCAGTAGGTATTGACATCACCTTTGCCTTTCACTTTTACTATACCACGTTTGGTGAGTTTGTAGCGCGGTATGTCGCGAAGACGATCGGCTGTGGGTTCGGAGAGTTGGATTTGATCTGGTGGGCAGTTACTTTGCATACGGGAGGAGAAGTTGACCTATAACAATATTTTTTAAATTATATTTTTAAAGTTTTAAAATTTAATTTAAAGCCCAAAATGAGTAAAAAAAGCTATTTTTACTTTAAAAAGTACTTTTTTAAGAACGTATTTTACATCAAAAAAACTTACAGTATCTCCAAAAAGACAAAACCGTGGAGCTCTAGCACCCACAACCCCAGCAGCAATCGGACCACAATGATAGCCAATTCTGACTTGTACCTTCCAGTTTGGTATGTGCTCTACTATGTAGCTAAAATTTAGGTAACATATACACACGGAAAAACGCTTTTCTCTTAAAAAACTTTTTAAAAATTAAAATGTTAGTTTTATATATATTATGCTGTTCAAATAATTCTGTGCCTCCTCTGAAAGCAAATTCTCGAAGATACAGAGCACATAATTATTTAAACAACGTAATAAAGAATAAAAAGAGATATAGTAGTTCAAAAAACAAAAAAATATACATCAACCACCAAAAAAGAAACAGTTAACTTACTGTTGACACAAAGCCCTCAATTCCAATGCAATTTCAGATATTTCAATGACATGCCGATTGTCATTCTCGTTTGGTACTCCTGATGCTACCATGTAAGTCTGAAATAATATTTTTTCATATTTCGAATTAAAAAAATTTTTTGATACACATTACTATTATGCGGCCAAGTACATCAAATAACGTATTTTACAAAACAGTTACAATTACATAATTATCAATTTTAATCTAATCCACAGGCCTTTACCCTCAACATAACTCTCAGATAAAGTTGTTACTGAAAATATACCCCTCATACACATTATAGAACGATAAAGTATAATATGTAACTGGCAACACAAACCTCCTACACAGAACGTCACTGCCAAGGCTTAGACCTCAATTTTGACTACCTACCTCTCCAGTAGTTTCCACCTTGTAAGCATCATGATGTTCGATCACAGCATCAAATCGGCTGAAGACGTCATTCAAGAACCTGATGACATTGTGTGGGGCTGTGTGTGACAAAAAGAAGTTAAAGTCGACCAATTGACAGAACAATACCGTGGCGGCTTCGTAGTTCCGTGGAATCACAGATTCGCCTGTTATCAACTTTTCGGCAATCGATCTGAAATTTCATTATTTTAAATTATTATACATTATTAGGTTGTTCAAATAATTCTGTGCCCACTATCGCCAAAAAATTGCTTCGAAAAAGTGATTTGTAAGAGAAACTTACGCTGGTAAAATCTGCTGTAGTAGCTTAGCGTTCATAATCTTTTGACTTTCGAATTCGGCCGTACGTTCGTCTACAATCTTCTCCAAATGTTGAGCGTATGAGTAGTTCATTTTGATCATCTGATCAATCAAGTTTCCTTTTCTGAAATTTAAAAATATATGTTAGGTTGTCTATAAAGTTATCCACCCCTCTAACCTTTACTAGCTCAAAAAGGATAGCTTATAGAGCTCAAAGAAGATAGGATGCAAACAGATAGAGTAAACCTAAAATAAGATCAGAGTAGTCTTACTTGTTAGATAAGACTAGGCTAAGATTAAACATAAAAAGAATAGAAAAAAGCTAAAGTAGGGCTAAGATAGAGCTAAAGTTGAGTGTAAGGTAAGGTACAATAGAGTAGACCAAAGAAGAGTAAAGATAAGACAACAAAAAGCAGGCCAGAGTAAGATAAGTTAATGTAAAATAGGCTAGAGTAATAAAATCGTATACCTTAACTCCCTCCCTTAACTATCCCTCAAACTTACGACAGCTCAAAAACAGTCGAAATGACCTGATTGACTTTCCTCAACTTTGGCCGCTCTTCAGGATTCTTCTTCCAGCAATCCTGCATCAAATCGACCAATGGCTTTTCCTCGGGCAAGCTTTCGTCGACCGGTGGAGTTCGACCATCTTTTCGAATATCTTCGATCAGATCTTTCGGAGATACGAAAACTCCATCAAATGGTACTTTTCTGAACAGTACCATGAAGAGAAGTGATCCAAACGAGTATATATCACCAAGTTTGGAGCCTTTTGGATACCAACGACCATATTGAATGCCTTCTAGGTTCTCTGGGGCTATGTTGTAGTACACTGAAACAAATTTGTTAACTTTTAAAATTTTCGGAATTTCAGAAAATTTTATAAATACAAAATTTAATCCTTAAAATAAAAAAAATCTCAAAATAAACCAATACTTACTGTTAAAAGGTACAATCTCCATCAGCTTGATCTCTTCCCTAGCAATCGCTGCATTCAGTACGTTAACTTGACCAAAATTTGTTAGTTTCAATACCCAATTACCGTCGATTAGGCAGTAAGCTGGATGTAAGAATCCATGAAAGCCTACTGTACTCTTGTGTAGATACTGTAGACCATTGATAATATCTCTAAGAAACGCTGACTTAAAAGTTGTGTCCATTAGGAAGTCTTCGTCGTTTATGAATTCCTAAAAAGCATGTAATGTAAGGTAGCTAAAGTTAAGATAATGCTAGGAAAGATAAGATAACTTTAGGATACCCACCGTACTATGTTTAGCGTAGTAACCGTAGTAAAAATTTTTTTTCAAAATTTAAAATTAAAAAAAATTAATTTTCGCCTCCCCCTTTTATCTCAAAACACTGCCCCTCCCATATGCTTCCTGAAAAACCTTCTCCCTTGCCTTCTAACCCCCCGTCCCTACCTCCAAAGTAGCTCGATCCACCAGACTGTGTAGAACATAAAACTTGTCGCCTTCGTTATAACAAATCCCCCAGAAATGTTGTCATATTGTCATGGTTGATCCTCTTGAGCTCAGTGATCTGATTCATCTCATCTTTTGTCCATTTTACAGTTTTTACTTGTTTCAACGCCAAGAACTCGGCTTTCGAAGTGCCAAGGAGAGCATAAGCAGCGACAACACGACGTTTTGATACGAGGTTCGAGGTTTTACTGTTGTCTTCACCTCCTGCTGCACTTTTGGATTTGGACTAGAAATTTAAAAATCATTTTAATTTTTAGTTGTGTAGTGCACTATAGTGTGATATTTTGGTTAATCACAATTTTTTAGTAAAATACGATTGGTGATATAGAAAGTTCAATAAACCTAAAAGTTACCTGTTTATTTTCAATGACTTTGATTTGAGCTTTGGGTATCTTCCAGTGCATTCGGAATACGTCAAGGCGTTTTCTGAAAAACAACAACAAATTATTTTTGAAAACTTTTACATACAGTCAAGCCTCTTTAGTATGACACTCAAGGAACTAGATCAAAGTACCATTATAACCAAGGTTTCACACTATTAAGGTAACTTTCGATAACAGTTCTATTACAAAAGGCAATCAGAAGGCAGTCCTTATAACGAGCGTGTCATACTGTCATGCTATCGAGTATCATACTAAAGTAACAAAGGTTTGACTGTACTAATATAACTAGATTAAAATTCTAATAAAGCTAGGATATGGCTACGAGACAATAGAATAAGGTAGAGCAAACTACACCTTAGTACAAAATAAGGTAGGACTTGTGCAGATGTATAATACAACTAGAATAGAGCTTCAAGAAAACTTCTATTTACTACAATATCGTACATGTAAAATAAAAATATTATAGTAAACTTAAGAATACAGTAAAGCAATGATAAAGTAGAATTCGAACGTAATTAGTAAAATTTAACGGAAATTAAGGGGTTCCGCGTATTTTACACAAAATCTGTTTCAATTTACATCATTTCTTGATAATACTGACACTCTTAAATACCCAAAACACCCCTCTCACCTTCTCTGATATCCATAGATTCCACCAGCAATCACCAATGCCAATATCACCAAAACACCCCCTATAATCAATGGCATATAGTTCGTGCATCCTCCGTTGTAATAGCAAAACGGAATCTCAGCTTTCAGCTCCTCATCCCATAAATTGAACTGAGCTGGATCAAAGTTAACGGCCGAACATGTGAATCTTTTGCATT
Source organism: Bursaphelenchus okinawaensis (assembly GCA_904066225.2). NCBI lineage: Eukaryota > Metazoa > Nematoda > Chromadorea > Rhabditida > Aphelenchoididae > Bursaphelenchus > Bursaphelenchus okinawaensis. The sequence goes on along the minus strand of CAJFCW020000006.1, from coordinate 7,810,646 downwards.
CGGTCACAATAGCTTTGGCAGTGGTTACTACGGTAAAATCATCATTGTCTGGTTCTTGAAATTGAAGTACTTGAATGTCACGGATGTAGTTTGTGTTGCCGTCGAATGAGATTGTGCCCATTTGACCTGGAAATGTTAAGGTAGAGTATATGTAAGATAATATATGGTATAATGTTGTTGTAGGCAATACTGGGTGGGTAACTCGGGTCTGGCAAAGGAGAAGAGAGGAACAAAAATTCAAAAATATAAGGTTGTTCAAATAATTCTGCGCCCCCTAACCCCACAAAGTTACTTCAAGAAGAGTACAGAATTATTTGAACAACCTAATATTTTCAAAAAAACAACCCCACCGCTCCCATTACCCAGCCCTAGAAAAACAATACCTAAAACAACATAATATTAAAAGAGAAAGAACTGAAGTGCGTATTTTACCTCCAGGAATAGTTTTGCCGGTCAACACACTAAACATGGCATCTCTGTTCTGATACTGTCCTTGCAATGTGCAATAGCAATAAGTGTAACATATGTCGTACATTACTATCAGCTCGGTGTATAATGTCTAAAGATACATCATTTGATATTAAAAAACATAAACAATAGGAAACACAATTAAACGTATTTTACCTGAGTAAGATCAATGTCAGGTATCCATTCAGTTAGTTTGGCTATATGATCATCGTAATTGTCGTATTTTGGAGCTAGCTGGAAAAAATCATAAAACTACATCTCAATGTGAATTTAAAGTATAATACTAAATAGTATGACTTGACTTTGTCCTTCAAAGCACAGTCTTCAACCTAGCCCTAGTAATAGATATGTATTGGTAAGGATATTATGTATAGACCGGTTCATTAGGCCCGTTCCGACCTTGGCTAGTCACCAAGCTAACCAAAGCAAATTTGAAAAAGGCTAGACCAAAAAATTGAACATAGCACCTTTACAGATTTGAATATATTGTTATAGATACTTGAAACCTACCACAACCATTTTGCTCTTTTGATACCCAGCCAGTACGTCTTTCGAACAAACAGTATATGAATCACGGCATAATAGTACCACCAATACATTGTTTTGTCCCATTTCAATTACTCCAAGCGAGCTGAGTACTGTAGATAGTTTTTGAAAACTTGCGTCTATTACCACACCTAAAATGACATCGTTTTATAAGCAGCTCACCACGCCTAAAACAAGATCAAGTTGTATATATGTGGATTACCATCCTTATGGAAGTATGTCATAACAATTATTGTTAAAACTTGTTATAAGCAAGCCGACTTATGAAAAAAAAACAAAAAACCACCCCCAATATCTACCTACAACAATATGAATCCAAAACCTACATTTGACGTTAGTTTTGATCCCCTTGCTAATCGAAGCCAAGTTTTCCCATCGTACTTCGTCTACTCGATACACGCTACTGATATTAACCGTATTTAGCTCTTTCATCATTGCCAAAAACACATCAGTCAATGGCACCATACTATTCTCAGGATTCACTGCTGGACCAATAAATGTAATCTGTTTTAGAGTCAATCTATTTAGAAGATCGGTCAAAGTTTGGGCCATAAACATGATCGCTGTGTCTGGGGTCTGGAATTGGTATTAATATCGTTTCTGGAGAGAAAAATAGGTATTAAAGTAGCTTTTGAGGTCTAAAATGGGTAATAAATGGTCTTTAAAGCCTAAAATAGAAAACAACACAGCATTTGAAGTTTAAAAAAAGCCTTTATATAGATTATTCTTTATATTACACTTGTTATTATTCATGTTTTTGTAAAAACGCCATTATGATCATTGTTGTCCGTAATAAATACCTAAAAAAGTAAAACAACTTTAAAAATTCTCAAACTCACATAAATAACATTGGGAAACTCAGACTGAATAGCATAATGTGGTTGCTGAAAAGTCCTGACAAAAACCGGAAAAGTAAAGCCTGAAGATAACCTGGCCAAATCCAACGTTTCTTGATCACAATCACCCAATACCAAAGTGCTAGCATCTTGTTTGAAGTGCAAATCCAATGCATTTATCAAGTCGTATGGAGATGTACATTCTGTTATGTTCAGAACTCTGAAATTTCAATGTTTAGAGGCGATAATAACTAATAAAACATTGTTTTAGGTAACAACAGGTATTCAAACCGAACCAGCCGGATATATATGGCTTGTTTATTATCCATAGACGAAGATTCATTAAACGGAATATAAAAGAACATAGAAATAATAAGTTACAGCATGCTGCAGCACCAAAAAATTAAATTTTTGGCCAAAAGAATATAATTTTGGGACAAACGTTAGAAAATTTATCGCTGAAGGCGTTGAGAAGCCGAAAAACAAGTAAAAAATGTAAGAATAGGTAACAAAAAAGCCTAATATACTTTGCATTGTTCTTTTAGATCATTTATGTACCATGGTACCCAATAAAATCAAAAAACAACAACGGGGATTAAAATTTAAAATTTTTAAAAATTTAAAGTTTTTTTGGGCCCGGGCCCAATTTTCAAGCCCGGCCCGTTTCAATTTTAGCTCAAGGCCGGCCCGTTTCTCACCCCTACAAAAAATGTCTTTCGTTGACGGTTTGACACTTCGTCTACCAGGTTTTGATGTTTTTTTTGAAGTTGTTTTACATTTTCTGTTAACTTTCTGTTAACTAAAGGGCATATTAACGTGTTTAAGGTAACAAAAAAGCTAACTCTTGATATTTAGGCCAAAATTTAGGTAACAAAATTATAAACTTCAGAATTTTAGAACTTTTTTTACAGAAAATATTGCAGTAGATGGGTCTAATTGTAAAGAATTCACTGTAGCTTTCATTTTTATACTATAATAAGACTAGAAATTTCAGACAAATGTATCCAACTTACTTCACATTACTGTCGCAATGTTTAGCGACTTTAGCATCTTCCACAGCATGTTTACAGACGTCGACCAGTCGTTCATCGTTCTCAATCAATCCCAAATGAATTGAACTTACTATACTCACCAAACCCACTAAGATATTACAATAAAATATTAACTTTAGTAGTATATACGATATACTTAAATTTAACTTCGTATACGACATGTTTACATTAGTGAAAACAAATGTTAGAGTGTAATTTCAGGTAATCTGGTGTAGGTATCGATTAGAGGGGTGGCATGTGAAGAAGAAGAGACATAATACTACAATTAACTCGCTTTTTCGCTAACATACGAACATGTCGGCCTTGGTTATTACTTTTGGTATCGGCCGAAAAGGTATATTATGTTAGGGGATGAAAGTTTGAGAGGTTTTAAGGTTCTAATGTTGATATAGTGAGCTTTTGTTATAGGTAATGAAGTTTCAATGAAAACTCCTGTTATAGGCAACTGGGTAATGTAAAACTTGGTGATGTAGTTAACTGTAAGATAGAGAAAAATCTCATTGTACTCAACTGGCGATATCGACTTCAACTCTTTCTCTTGAACGGAAAAGGACATTCCTTGCCATGGTGAATATACTATGCCTATTTCCTAATTATTTCTTATAACAATACTCTACTCTATACCTCAATATTATCAAAAACTCTCGAAATACTCAAAATCATTTATTTCAACACAAAAGAAAACAATTTGGAACAAGAAAGAGCTGCTTCTACACCTCCACAAGTCAGTACGACCCAACCCTAGACCTCGTGCTGATTGTACATGTCATTAGTTTGTTGATATACACGTATGAATGTGGCCCTCTTGGCCAACTCCTTCAGCTTGGTAGCTCCAGTATAAGTACAAGCCGACCTCAACCCGCCCAACATGTCCAGGATGGTATGATTGATATTACCACGGTAGGGGATGGTGATGGTTTTGCCTTCGCTGGCACGATACTCAGCTACAGAGCCATGGTGCTTCTTCATCGCCGTATCCGAGGACATTCCGTAGAAGAGTTTGAACTGTTTCCCGTTCTTTTCGATGATTTCTCCGCCGCTCTGGTCGTGTCCGGCGAAGAGTCCGCCAATCATGACAAAGTCAGCGCCGGCTCCGAACGCTTTGGCGACATCGCCGGGGTTGGTGCAGCCACCATCCGACATAACGTGACCGTTGAGACCGTGAGCAGCGTCGGCACATTCGAGAACGGCCGAGAGTTGGGGATAACCGACACCAGCCTTCTTGCGGGTGGTACAGACTGATCCTGGTCCGATACCTACCTGAAATTTTGGAAAATTGTGATTTTAGGTAAAAAAATGAAGTTTTTTTTAATTTTTAAGGACAAAGTGATATATGATAGGGTGGAGCAGAGCTAGGGCAGAGTAAGGTAGGGTAGGAAGAGTTAGAATAGGATAAGATAGGGTAGAGTAAGGCAAAGCAACGTAGGGCAAGGTATAATAAGGTAGGCTAGGGTAGCTTATAGTGTATTTTAAAATTAAAAAATTTTAAAATTTGAAAACTCCATACTTTAACAACATCAGCACCAGCCAAAATCAGTTCCTCCACCATCTCTCCCGTCACCACATTACCCGCGAAGATGGTATGTTCAGGGAATTGTTCTCGTACTCGTCGAATGAAGCTGACAAAGTGTTCCGAGTACCCGTTTGCCACATCCAAACAGATGTATGCCAGTTCTGGGATCATCTCACATACCGTCTTCAGTTTGTCGAAGTCTCGCTCTGCCATTCCAGCTGAAATGGCAATGTGGTCGAAGATGTTGGTATCTTTATTGGCTTCATGGAATGCTTTCCAGTCATCGATCGAGTAATGTTTGTGGATGGTGGTGAAGACACGATGCTCGGCCAATTCCTTGGCTACTTCGAAGGTTCCTACTGTGTCCATGTTACTGGCTACGATCGGGATTCCGGTGTAGGTTTTCTTGGAGTTGCGGAATGTGAATCTAAAGGTATTGAGGTTAAAAATTAATTTTATCAAATACCATAGTTAAATCTAAAGTAATATCCCAAAGAATTAACATAAACATTGAATAGTTTCAACTCACTCTCTAACCAAGTCCACATCGCTTCTCGACTGCAAAGTGGATCGTTTTGGCCTGAGCAGCACATCTCTAAAGTCCAACTTGGGTTCGTTCTCAATACGAGGCATTCTGTGAAGCAAATCAGTAAGTTTAATACGGTAGAACAACCGATTTTAGTTGAAATTAACACACGAAATAATCGAATATGAAAACTAAAGTAAATTTGCTGTTACTTCGTTCAAGCAATTTTGTGCCCTCTCACACAGCAAACTTGCGGGGTTCTGTGGGCGCAGAATTATTTAAACAACCTAATATAACAACTATTTGATTATATAAACCATCAAACAACAAAACTATAATGTGCAACATCAGACCAACATATGCAGCCATCTAACATCAACTCAATGAATACAATGAACATAACGTCAACTTAAAACTGACATCAGTCCGGCTAAGACCTCCCCCTTTGACCTGTAAATCCTCGCGTACACCTTCTTATAAGACTATAAAAGAACTGTGTAAAGCCTTTTACCATGGTATAAAGCGCTTTAAGAAACGTCAAAGTGCGACATTAACAGTTGACGTAATGAATAAGTTGCCTGACTATGAGTAGGCTAGCATTTGGGTGTAAATTAACAAAAATAAACACTTTTTTAGGCTACACGGCAAGTTTCAGACAAAGCGTAGCTAAAACTTTCAAAATTAAAATTTATTTTTCAATTTTAAACCAAGCCAAATTCAGTCTAGCGCTCAGGCTAAGCTAAATTAAAAATTGACTTTCAGCTAGCCTTAAAAACAAACAAAATGTCGGCCGGCTAGACCTATTGCAAGGTGAGCCAAAAAAACGTGATCTATTGCCATTACGACAGACTTTTGCGCCAAACCTTATGAGACCTACAAGTAAGAAAGCTGACTTTTGATACAAACGCTGTTTTTGAGGTTTTTATAGAAAAGAGCCAGGCCATGGGATGTCTTCAGGTCATCTTAAACTTATATATAATAGTCAAGGTTAAGTTTTCTTGTAAAATACAATTCCTCTTGTAAGGACGACAAAATTAACATTTATAAACGTTTAAGTTATGTAAATTTAAACTTTACTTTAATCTCTCAAAAAATCTAGTCAAAAAATAAGTTTAAAGTTCACTTTTTTGTAAAATAAAACCGCTTTAAAAAGCCAAAAGCGAAATTAAAAAAACAAAGTTTTAAAGCTAAATTAACACTAATTTTAGGTTTTTGAAATACTCATATTTAAGAATTTTAAAATTAAAAATTTTTATTTAAAAAGTTTAAAAGTCTTGTATTAAAGTACAGTAGAACTTTTATATAGAGAACTCCTCTATAACAACAATTCAGTATAATGAACAACTTTTAAGCACTTAGTTAACACACAGTACTTTTAAAAATCCGTATAACAATACTTTTTTATAATAACCAATTTAAAATTTTTTCGTTTTTTCAATTTCTTTTTTTTCACAAAAGATGTTATATAGGAGTTCTACTCTATTAACCTAAAAACTCATAAAAAACAAAAAAACTGAATTCAAAGTGAACAAGATTCATTACCAGCCATTACTGTTCCAAAATTTTATAAAAATCGCGAGAGAACGGCGTCTTTTTGGCCCCACGAACAGCCAGATGTGCGTCCTTGTGGCCTTACCCTCTAGTTTAAAGCCGGTTATTAAGAGAAAGAGACAGTTTTGCTTTGACAACTTTACAAAATGTTGTTTTTATGCAAATGCAGTGCAGAGAACGGACTCAAATTTAAGCGACAAAGGGGTGGGTAAGTTTTGAAAAAACGATTAGATATCTGTTCTTGTTTTGGTATTTGGATAATATATTATATTATAGTAATGAAGGGAAAAGAAAGCATGTTAAATGTACATAAATTTACATCTGCATTAATAAAAACAATTTTATTACAAAAAACTACAAATTCATGTCAAATCGTGCCTTGCTGGGCAAGCAACTATGGTTTAGAAAGAGAAAAAATTAAAACAAGAAGGTTGGCAAAAGGGTAAAAAGACAAAAAAATTTAATGTATAAATCATGTATAAATGTATAATTTGTAGTACCAAAAGTATACATGAAAAATTTTAACTTGCGGTTTTGAGTTTTAAAACAACTATGTTTAAATTTCTTGCCTTTTGGTTACTTTGGCATTGTGTTTTGCAAGCACTTTTTTGAAAAGATTACAAGTTTAAAGACAACGTTACGGTTTAAAAATTTAAATAGATCTACTAAAATTTTTTCATCATTTTATTAAAGAATAATGATAAAAAGCTAAAAAATGACAAAGTTATTAGCTTGAAACACTAAGCCAATTTGGCGTAAATTTAAAACGTCATTTTTGATCTCGATTTACTCAAACCAGGCTTTAAACTGCGTGCTATTATTTTAAAAAAGATCTCACATTTACATGATCTTACTATTTATAAGAACAGTTTGATGACAATCAGAGCGTTCCGAGTCCGGATATATAATATGAGGAACAAGCCGGGGGAGCCCATTTTTTAGGCTTGTCCTAATCTAAATTTTGCTCAAAGCCGGCCTGACCTGATAGTAGTCCCGGCTTTTTCCCCCATGTCTATCCGAGTCAGGACTAAAACGTTCTGATTGTCTTCAGCTCCTTGAAAGTAGTAAGCTTTCTTCTACAAAAATTTTGTATTCATTTGTCTTGTCTAATGTAAAGCAATCTAAACTAGAAAGATAAATAACGTCAAGAACCTAAAACAAAACCAACTCTCAAATGCAACGTTTTGAATGAAATTATAATAAGCTAGGCAAACAAAAAGATTAATTTTTAATTAATACTTTAAGTAATTATTAGGTTTTTCATTGCATTGGGAGAGTATTAGCTCAACCATTAGATGATATATTAATAAAAGAGGAAGTCACAAAATTTTTAGTCATAAGTTGGCATAAATAAAAAAATTTTTACCTACCCCTTTCTCTCACTTTCGGATAATACCCTCTCCCCTGCTCTTTAATATTAGGCGCCGACATAAAGAACTAGCCATGACCGCCATACTTTTTATGTATAATAATTTCCTGTAAAAAATGGCGGCTTCTTTATGACGGCACCTAATACTTAATTGGCAACTTTTTCGTGTAACACTTTGTTTCTTCTAAAGTACCTTCAATACAAAAAACAACTTACAATGCTTCTTCAAACATTAGCGGTATCAACTTGAAGTCAGTAAAACGTCGTTTCCAACAGTTATGTCGATTAGTAATTACAACTGATTTTGCCATTTTGAACATGACAAAATGCTGTTTTTTATAAACTCACAACTTTGCAAATATTACATTGAAAAAAGAAGTTCTTTATGTCAATATAAGTGTAACTGTATATGTTGTCCCGTTGGTCTGGTAATTGATTACCAAAAACAAATTACAACTTTGTTACAATTGAGTTTTAAAACAAAGTAAACCCCGAAGGTCGTATTTTACATTACTCCACTTATAATATAAAGTCGTACTTTATTATCGTAAAAATTTGCATATATCAGATAACATGTAAAATGGAATGAAAAAGTGAAAAACCGTACAAATAACACAGTAATCTATCGTATCATACACATCACTCAAATATGGGTCGGTCGATTTTGTAGTTATTGGAGAAACTTTCTTTCCGCGGACTGACCAAGTCCATTATATTATAGTTGGCATCAACGTACTCTTGAGATCCCATGTACTTGGAGGTCTGAAATTTCATAGACTGGCTTTATTTTACAGAAGTAAGAGGTAACAGTTCTATTTTACTCATTCTCCTATCCTATTTTACCCTACCCTACTCTACTCTGCCCTACCTTACTCTACCCTACCCTACTATCATGTTACAGTATTTGCTACAGTACCTACCGAGTTATCCGAATCCTGAGTACTGACACTTTCCTGCCTCCTCACACTCTTCCTCGTTGACATTCTCTGTGCCCTCAAGGCATTATAGTAACCATCTCTTATCGATGAGAACATGACTGACACAAACTGACTCCACGCAGCTACAGTATCTGTGGGAGCATGGCTAGCCATATCCAAGATCACACACTCTACAGTACAAGCATCGGCCAACGACACCCAAATGTCTGGTTTAAATCCATATTGTTTTAGAGCTACATGTTCCTCACCGTAGCGACGGGAGAGTCGTTGCACTGTCTCTATGTTGTCTACCTAAAATGATATTGAGATGAGTTAGAAAGAATTTACATTTTTATATATAGTCATCGTATAGTTAATATTTATCATTGATTAAAAGTTTGACGATCCTGTTTGTATTTAAAAAACTAGATTTTTTTTGCGCGTATTTTACATTCCTCAGGCATAAAAGTGTAAATTAGTGACAGCCGGTTGGTTATGAGAAAAACAAATCAAATGCAATTTCCATTTGTCAACTTTTGAGTATTTTGCCAACGAAATTCAGAGCCAAATAACTTGCAGACATGTAAACAAGCCATGTTAACAACAATTCACATGATAACACAACAAAGCTGCGACAAGTGTAATACAGTGTTATTGAGCCAAATATTTTAATTCCAAAAACGTTTTAAAATTTAGTTTTAACATTTTAAACACATTAAATTTGTATAAAAATCAGCTGACAAAGAGATTAAAGCCTCAAGAAAGAAAAAACTTTCGGATGACCGATTCACAAAAAATAAAAAAGTTTGAAAAACTCATTATTATAAAAGATAATTATATTTTAGATGGCCACAATCAAATAACAGTCAAAACATATGTCTATCAACGCCTCAGTATGAAAAAGCTAAAGCGGACCGGTTCACAAAAATTTCAAAAAAGCTGCTATCTTCATGTTTTATCAAATTTTAGTTTAAGAACAGCATAACAAACTTAAAAACATATATTTTAGATGTAAGAACAAGCTGAAAACAAGACAAAGTTTAATTGATATTAATGGTTTTGTTTGCCTTCGAAGAATTGAAGAAATATTGATATAAACCTATCTAATCCGTCAAGTTCAGGGTGTTCCAAGAAGGATTACAAAGAAAACATAAAGAAAAAACAAAGAACAGAAAAGTGAGAAATCAAAAGTTAAATGTCAATATGAAATAGAAAAAAGTGGGGAAAATAATATTATATTGTAGTAGGTTCTTGATGGTAAAAAAGTGATAAAGTAAAATATAACTAGATTTATAATAAGCTTCCGAATCAACTCCAGCCCATAATTTAACATTCTTTTAATTTCTTTTAAATATTGAAGATTAGACGAAATGCCACAAAAATTATTGGAAAATTGTATTTTTCATTAAATATCGTATTAAAATCTTATTTTCACGACAACAATTAAAAAATAAATGTAAAACTAAAAACTTACAGCAATCACGACCTCTTCTAAATAATTCTGAAGATTCGTAGTAATCAATGGCCATTTGTCTTTGCCCACATTTGCTATAAACTTTTGATAATCTGGCCGTCGCTCAAACACCCTTGAGCATATCCTATTACCCAAATCAAGGTGAGGGTTTTCAAAACAAGTTCGTAAGATTTCACGGTGGTTAGGGCTGAGGGGATGGGTGGGGTCTCCACGTCGAAACGACTTCTGACGGCACATTGATGGGTAAACTGAGGTCGTAGCAAATTTACTCGATTTTAGGCAAGCTGTTACACTGAAAATGGTAAAATTGATAGTTTTTGAAAAAAAATAATTGATTTTGGCATTTTTAAAGTTTTTTGTTTATGTATGTTATCGAAAAATTCAAAAAAAATTTTGTCGTTACCACTACCATACATAATATACTAATATCATACTTAGTATACTACTAATACCCTAGCATATCCCTATCATTTCTGTTATACCACTATCACACCTATTATACCCTACAAAATAACAGACATCGTATTTTAAAATTTTTCAAAATTTTAAAAATTTTTGCCATTTTTTGTTTTATGCCATTCTTCTACTGATAGAACATAAGTAACCAAAAACCCATTATCTTTTTGACCTTTTTGTCACATCAAAAGTTATGAGTTCAGCAGATGTTCCAGAATGTTTTAAACTGACTTCTGTCATAATTATGACATTCCGACATCTTTCACAACTTAAATATAATATTTGTTATATCTTTGCAAAAATGGCAATTTAAATTTAAAATTTTATTTTAATGTTTTTACTGTCATGTTCAAGGTTTTAGTACTATCATGTATCATATTTAGTAAACAAGTCGTATTTTACAAAAAAACTTTTTTTTTAATTTTGAAACTTGCTTAAAATTAAAACGAATTGCCATTTTCAACCATCATATATGCATTTGTTTATTTTTTACATGCTTTTTGACAAAACAGCATTAAAATGTTACTTTAGCTTGTTTACAGTGACTTTGGCAGACAAATAACAGTTTATTCTACTATTTATGACTACCTTTTTGAAATGCAAAAACAAATTTTTTGACAATTTTCACGTATCAGTTTAATTTTCTTTTTTCAAAGTTTAAAATCAATGTCATTTTTAAAAGACTACAATTAAGAATGACAAATTTTTAATTGAAAATTATTTTTTACGAGAAAATTGAGATTTGTTACAGTAGGCTAGGGTAGGATAGAGTAAGGTAGGGCAGGGTAAAAAAAGTGGTAAATTCACTTTAATTTTTTCCAAATTAATTTTTAAAAATTTTTTAATTTCTGAAAAACCTCTTTTGAGACAAAATACATCCATCTTTTCAAGCCCTGAGGCGTTTTGCGTCAATCGAACGGTTTTTAATTTATAGCCGGCTGTCAGGGCCAATTTGCAATGATTTAAAGTTAAAAGATATTTAAAGATCACAAAGGATCATGTCTCTTTTCCTTGCAAACCATGGATAATATATCTATTTTACTGTTTTCTGCTGATTTAAAAATCACAAGTTTTGTTTTTTCGGGTTTTAACTAATGTTTGAAAAGCGTTTTTTAAGTCATGCTTGCTTTGAAAAAGTTTTACTTAAATTGTACAGAATGCCACAAAAATTATTGGTTTTTAGACAAAGTGTCACAAAGTTTATATATTTTTTGTTGTCGTGTTATAAAAGCAAAATTAACTTGAGCTAAAAAGGCACACCGTATTTTACATTTACTATTCTAATAAAAGATGTTACTATCAGTAATATTCCTACTTATGTATATCCTAGTACCAAATACTGACAACTACAAATCAATGCCTATCTAAAAGTTCCAAATAATATATAATGCAAGATATATGTATATCTTTGTATATTTTTTTCAAATTTAACTTGCAGAAGCCGCAATTTAGAAAGATTAACCATTAATCCGAAATAAATCCGTTTTGGTATCTTGGATAATATACCAAAACGAACACAACGTAACAGATGAATTACCTTGTGAAAAACTGTAAAACGGCTTTAAACTTTTTGTAAAATTTATATTTTTGCCATATGTCATACTTACCAATATAACAGGTTTTTTTTTAAATTTGAGCAAATCAATAATTTTTGTGACACTTCGTTCAAACACGCAAAAATAGGCGCCAATTGCCATTTGGCGTCAGAAAATTATAAAAGTGAATTTAGGAAGTAAAAATCAAAAGCTATTTTACGTTTTGACAATTTTTAAAAAATCGATAATTTTGTGACATTTCGTTCAGTTCGACAAAAATTGCTAAAACCCCAAATTTAAACCTAAAATAAGTTAAGATACGTACTATCTTACATTAAAATAACCAACTTACTCAGTCTCCGACCCATCACTACTGCCGTTATGTTGAGGTGAGAGTAGTCGAATCGAGTTCTGATGACTCAACCCATTGCCATTCCCAGTTGATCGTTTCCTCAGTTCGTACATGGAATGGCTTTTGTGTATATCATCGTGAGTCTCTTCTTTGTTCGTCAGTTGTGATGACAGTGTATTCTTGACTGGTGCTTTTGTCACCGACAACCTGGTACTTGGTGGTACTCGTACTGATCGTGAGGTTCGTCGTATCTTAGGTTCGTCTTTGTCCTTGTAATGGGTTGAGGCGGACTTGCGAAGGCTGGAGGGCGGGGAACTCGAGTTGGAGTTGCCCATCCTGGAATATGGAGAGAATTAGACTTATATTGACATAGGTAATATCAAAAAATGTTTGAAAAACGCCATGACTTATATAGTAAAATACGCGCACCGGTCTTATATATCTTTAAAAATTACCTTAAAATGAATTTTAATACCTAAAGCCCTCAAAAACCCAAAATTTTCCCCAAAAATTCCGAAAATACACCTAAAATACGTAGAACATTAAAAATTACAAGAGCGTTGTATATCTCCGTAACGTGTATATATTAATATTAGATACGTTCCTTTGTTCAAATCTCTACCGAAAATTGTATTCGAAGCCGTATGACTGCACTAAACCGCTAAATGTCATCACGCACGGCTTCGGCGTTGCGTAATTTACAATTTTTGGCGTTCGAATTGTATCGAAATGTATTTGCAACGTAAAATATGCCATTTCCAAGCTTAAAAATAGTATTCTAAGTTGATCAAATAATTCTGTGCCCCATTTTAAAAATTTTGTTGTAATTAAATAAAGGCGATGATTAGGACAAAGGTTAGGGCTATAAATTGAGATGAGGCTAGGGCAGCGCTATAGCTAAGACTAGAGGTAAGGCTAGGGCTATGGCTAATGCTAGATCTAGAGCTAGGACTAGAGCAAACACAAAAAAACCGTTTCAAACTAAAAAACCTGATGCTCCTGCCACTTTGGCAATAAACCTTATCAGAAATCACAGTTTAAACCCATAACCCTTTATCCCCCCTTTCTCTATTTTTCTTTCAAAAAAAGCAAAAAACAAAGCCGGTTGGCACTTAATATCCATCTCATGACATCAATTAGACTGTTTACCTTCAAAAGCATCTGGTTATGTAACTTGTCATTATAACTTCATATCACCCCAAACTCACTGTCATTTAGGGTTTACCTTACTCAAAAAGGTCATTTAGCCTTACCTGACCTAAAAATGCCATTTTAAATTTTTGTTACCTAAATTTTGTCATTTTAGATAGCTGCTAACTAAATGTTTGTTTTAGATCGATATTACCTCAGAACGGCCACTTTGTTTATCACAAAATGATATTAAAGATTACATTTTTAAGGCAATATTACCTAAAAACCACCTTACCTATATGAAAGCCCAAAAACTATAATCTTCGATTTAAAAACTCATTTTAAACGTTGGAATTAAAATATACGTAGTATTTCCAGACAAAATTTGTACGTACAAATAAATACGTACTGAAAGTAATGTCAAATATAAACGAAAGCACTCAAGTTACGTAGATCTAAAACTGTTTTGTACAGTAAAATGTACTTTTTGTGTTAAGGACTATATATTTTTAAATTTTAGTATTTGGCAACGTATTTTACTATACCCTACCCTACGCTACCTTACCCTACCCTACCATGTCTAAAACCCACCGTTCAATGATCACATCAACAATACACCCAATCCCAACGCTAGTACATTGTATATACTTTCACCCTTCAACCCCAACTTTGTAAGCCAATCTCTAATCACCAAAACCCAAAAAAGGCGTCCAAATGATTTCCTTATCAACAAAAACGTGCCATTTCTGGCCCGCTCGTGCACTTAATGTGCTCAATTGGCATAACAATGAAGCGGCTTTGAATTGGATTAGGATCGGCGACAAACAATGCCTCAGGGACCATCTGCTGTTCCCCCTCCAAACACTATAAATCTCACCTTAAGGCAATTAAAAGTTTATTTTTTGCCTCAACCAAATGGTAGTTAATATCATATTTTAGAGGGTTTTCATGTATTTTAGTTTTTTTGGGAAGGATATGGTCTAAACTAAACTCGGGCTAAGACAAGGGTAGAGTAGGTCTAAAACAAGGGTAGGACTAAATCAAGGGTAAAGTTAGGGCGAGATTAGGGTCAAGGTAAAAGCAGCTTTAAAGCAAGGGTCGGGTAGAGTAGGGTAGGGTAGGGTAGGATAAGATAGGATGGGTATGTTACTTATTCCGCCTTAAAAAAGTGTAATCTCTCACTCAGCCCTACTTACAGTACCCCATACCACTTCTAACCCTACAGTACCCTTTATCCTACTCACCCCCTCCAACCCCTTCAAAATCTTCTCAACCACCCTCAATCTTCTAAAGCTTTACTACAATATTTACAAATAAAGCTGCAAACAAAGCGGTGAACAAGTGTTTACATCCAATGTACTCTCAGTTATTTACAATCTTTTGACGTACTAAATGGAGCCATTAACAACTACTTCATTAGCATAATAACAGAGTAATCGCGTAAATATTTTAGTAAAAAACGTCATTTTAAAGGCTATTAAATAGAACTGGACATGGCTCGTCATTAATATTTTGCGACATTTTTCAAATCATTTTAAAAAAACTTAAAAATTTCAAATTTTAAAAATTTTAACATTTAAAAAATTTTAAAATTTTTTGAAGTTTCGAATTTTATGTCAAAATCGGCCAAAAGATTTAAGAAAGAATGACTAAAGTCTGTAAACCAAGGTTAAGCACACTTTCGAAAACAATACTGCCAATAACAACATGGTATGTCCGGTGTGTTACTACGTAACTAGTAAAATTAATTAAGTAGTAATTGTATTTACCTTTGTCAAAAAGTACACTTACAATATTGAGTGACTTTGAATGTAAAATACGCTCTTTTCTAAAGGTAGATTTCAATTTTAAGAAAACAATATTATATTAGGACACTAAAGTCTACGTGATCAATGAAAAAAAGCAGTTTGCAGCTCTAATAATATAGTCTAACATTTCAGAGCAAAACTTGATTATTTCCCTGCTCAGTCAAGTTGTAATAAATATGGTAATACAATTATAGCATTCACAGTATTTATACATTTTGTAATAAAGTAAACATTGAATACTAAAGCTAATCGAGTTAACCTATGTAGCCTTATATGCTACAAATACATTTGACCAAGTTAACATAAAAATACAGCTGTCCTGTGTTTAAAGTTTTTACAAGAACGATATATAACCAGGTAAAGCCTAGGAAATTAATTGCATGGCATTACTCACCATACAATTAAAACCTACAAAATTAAAAAAAAATCCATAACTTTATCTCCCCTGGCATAAAAAGATTCGTTTTATACATCTTCAGCGCCTTTCACCACACTGCATTGCCATAGCCAAGCCATACAAAATCAAAATTTAAAAACACCAACAATTTCCCTTGTATTTCAATCCATGAAACGTTACGTTGGCTAAACCACTATATAATCGGTTACCCCAGTAATCTTGACGTACAAAAGCTTAATACTCTACACTACAAAGCTCTATTTTTATATCTTAAACTTTGAAACTTCTGTATCACAAACCGCTTGCTGATTAAACATTTGTTCGTTATAAGCGAGTTTCGGTATACTAGAGTTTCAAGCCCTATCCCACAGCGTTAGCCATAAGGCTGCGGGATAGCAGAGCTATTTCTCTCTAATTATTTTCTAAAAAATTACTTACTGAGATTTTAAATGTAAATTTAAATTTGAAAGCTTACTAAAAACGTTAAGTTTACTCTCGAAACAGACAAATTTGCCAAACTAAACGTGACTTTAATAATCTGCAGACAAATTACTCTCAAAGAATGTAGTTCATGCCGTTGTGACAATAAAAACCTTAATTTAAATACAAATTTTAGCAAATATACGCAAAACATTTGTTATGAGAATAAACACCAAAAAACCAAGAACTAACGGCAGTACAAAGAAAGTTGTGACAGTTATTAATATATTATTTAATTTGGCATTATTTACTCTAGTTTGCACATTTTACTGGAACTTGGCTTTGATTTTTAGACAACAAAGTATAAAAGTTTTGTCAACAAGAATGATTATATAGTTAGATTCTTAACCATAGTTCTATCCTTACCAAAGTCCTAGATCTAGTCCTACCTTTAGGTCAAGTTTTAGCCCTATTCTTAAATTTAGCGCTATTCCTAGCAACAGCCCTTAGCCTTGATCTTAGTCCTAATCTTAGTCTTAATCTTAGCCGTAACACTAGCCTTAAGTTGAGCCTCAGCCCTAGGCAATGCCTTTTCATAGCCGCAAAATAAGCATTAGCCTTGTAGTCAACTTTAGCTTGGGCCTTAGCCATAATCCCAGACCTAGTCCTAGTCTTAATCTTAGCCTTAGCGATGGCACTAGCCGTAACCTCAATCTTAGCCCCAACCTCAACCTTACAATTAGCCCTAGCCAAAGCCTTAGCCAGGTTCATCCTTAGCCCTATCATGCCCTACCGCATATATCCCCCAAAACCCATCCAAACCTAACAATGCCCTCTGAACAGAAGCCAGACAGCCCATCAGAACATATGGCCATAATAATCACATTTATAACCCCAATAAACCCTCAAAACGTCTTTTAAACCTCGAAAACGTTTCTTCTAACTCAAGATTGAGTAAAAAACTTTGTCTTCCTGTTGGCCACACAAACGTGCCGTGAAAAGTTTTAAATTATCTTGCAATTAAACCTTAATTTAAAGTGCGAAGAAATGAGAAAAAGTTTAAGAATTAAAAGTTTCAGTTAAGGAAAAATTTCACATGGGTATTAATGTACTACCTTTAATGATTTAAAACTACCGTATTAAAGGCTAGTCGTTAAGAAAGAAAATTTACAAATGACTAATATACTATACATATTTTACAAAAAAAGTTAATTATTAATTTAAACCCTACCCATAAAAGGCCAATTGACCACTCAAGTCCTCAAAGAACCCCATAACAAGCCCAGGCCAAAAGGACACCCAAGTTAAGACCAATTTATGTCAAATGTTGTCGAAACATTTGAGCGTCCAGATTTCCTGCCAATTCCAAACAGAAGTAAATAGTCTTCAGATACTATCTTTTTCCTTCCGTGTCGCGAAATTTGAAGCTTAGAGTACTCAAAAACTTGAATGATGCTTAATATTTTGATACAGACGTCAATGTGGCAACTTGTTTTTGAAACAGCGTTTTAACAAAAACTTTTTGTTTTATCCTTAGGTATAAATTTTGCCTTAAGCACAAGCCAAAAACCTGACTGGTCTAGTCTGGCTTTAGCCTTAGCCCCTCAGCCTAGCCATAGCCTAGAATTAGCCTCAGGGTTATTCTTAGCCTTCTATTGCCCTAACCCTAGCTTTAGCCCTAGCCCTTTAGCCTAGCCTTATACCTTTAACCTAACACTAGATTCTTAAGCAGGCCTAGCCCGAGCCGTAGCTTTAGCAGTTTGCTTTTTAAAAATTTCAAAGATTAGCAAATTTACAGCATCAAAATCTCCAGAATTTCTTTAGTTCCTTTTGCAAGTTTTGAGTGTTTTTCGTCACGTAAAGAACGTTGCGTACCCAGAACGTACTAAAAACATAATTTCTGGACTCTAATTCAAAGTACACACAATTGTACAATTCGATCGTCAAAACAAGGCTTTCAGACAATCAACTTGTACTGTAATAGAATTAGGTTACAGTACGTGTCGTATGGTATTTCGTACAAAAAGCAGTACTACATTTTAAAAACAAAATTTGTTCCGTACTACAACTCATTAAAGTACCACATTTGTGATAACTTTGAATACTAAAAAATTTATAAAAGCTACTATAACATGCTTTACTGTATCATACCTAACATCTCATTTTTGTATATCTAACCCCCTACTCTATAAATGTCATACCACTTAAATCAAAATAATAGTTAAAAAAGTACTATCACATCACTATTTGTTTACATACTACAAATGGCATACCACATGGTATTATCAAGCCAAATTTTAACATTTTAATATTTACTTCCACTGCTATTTCCACTAATACCCCTAGCTACTACTTATGTATAATTACATACCAACATAATTGGCAATCCAGACTTGTCATTACACAAACTTAACAATACATAAACAAAAATACAATAGAGAAATGCTTACCGTAGGTAAAGTACAGTACCCCTTAAATTCCATTCTATGTTAAAATACAGTAGCCTCGCACTTACTTCCCATACAAATACAGTAACGTATCATACAGTCTATGTAAAACTACCGTAATCTACAACATGATTCATAAACCTACAGTATCCTACTACTCATTCATCACAAAAATACAGTAACCCGGTACTTATCTCTCCCCAAAAAGTACGTAAAATTGACGTTGTTCGTCTATTTTCAAACCGTTTTATGTGACTTCAAAAGTCGTCAGGAAGTGTTCCGGATGTGTTTTGATTTGGGTCACGCTAAAATATTTAAATTTTAGGAAAAAAGACGTTTTGAACCGCCTTTTTAAAAAAAACGGTAATTTTGAATAGGAATTTATGGTAATTTTGGCTGTATTTTTAAAAAATTGTTCCACCCCTTATTTAAATAAAATTTAAAACAATTTTAAAAACGTAAATTAACACATCATATTTTACAAAAAATCAATTTTAAACATAAAAAATTTCATATTTTCAACCCAATTTAATAGCAGCTAAATCCCCCAAACCATCCAAAACTAATCATTTAATCTTCTGCATACTTTTCCCAATCTTATCACATCAAAACACCCTTCTATCTACCACCCCTACCAGTCTCTATACCTCTAAAGCATATAACAACATTGTTCTACAAAAAATACCATATTACACTGAAACGAATGCCAGGTTTGTAACAATCAAACACACCTTATTGTAAATTGGCGAGGAAATTAGCGAGAGTATAATATAATCCTCCCTCCCTCACGGCCCTGAGGGACCTTAAGGACAGCCGAAGGCCATCTCTTGTTATTCACGCATCTGACGTCACAAAGAAGCTACACAAATTAATTTGTGGCTTGCAGAGAGCCAAGAATTGCCACTAACAAATAGAGATTGTAAGGGTAGTTAGGTACTTTACTATCGTGTTATATAGCTATGATATTATACGATATACTACATTACCAGACCCTGTTCTGTCTTGTCTTGCCTTGTCTTGCCCTGCACTTTACCATATTTTAATCTACCTACCCTATACCATACTTTACTTTGCCCTACCCCACCCTACCGTAACCTAATCTACCCTATCATTCCAGTCTTCTGTCTAGTTAAGCCACCAAAAACCTTCCAACCAAAATGCTTTTAAAACCCCTGCCATTTGAAAACTAGACTGCCATATTTAAACAAACTGTCAGAAACCGGAACGCGGATGTTGTTCTATGTTCGATGCGGAATAGGTTTGTGTTTTACATATGGCAAGTCTCAAAAACATGTCAAAAGAGTTTGAAAATGTTTTTTGAAATGGTTTTGACAGTACTGACAAAACATATCTATTACGCAGTAGATTTTACCACACTGAGCTTATACTGCATATCAAAACATACATACTACACTAGGTTTATTTTACTAATATAGTACTGGCCTAGTCTGCCAGTTTTATATTCAATTGTTTAACTAATTCTGTGCCCCTTCTCAAATCAAAAATTCAGAATTAAGGAGCACCGAATTATCTGAACAACCTAATATAAGCATAATTTTACAACTTTCAAAATTTTAATTTTTTTAAAGTTTTTGACGTTTTATGGCATTTCAATAACAATACCCCCTTAAAAATTAAAAAAACTTCATTACCATCAAACAATCCAAAAACAAAGCTTACAATATATATTATACTTGTCGATCAAAGTACGACAATCAAAGAAAGCGGAAGCAAATACTAACAAACAAGAAAGTATATTCCTTTTGTTCTAAAGAATTGGTTTAACACCAAACGTATCCGAACAACAAAATATCCGCACGGTTGTAATAAAATTTTTTTATTTTTGACCTTGCTTTATTGCGACTTTCAGTTTTGACATTACAAAACTCACAATTTTAAGCGTAAAATATGTATAAAGTAAAGAACGTTACGTACTGGCCATAATGATAACTAGATCGTTAAGTAGTTTAAAATTGAGTACTCTAATAATCAGAACATGTTACCTCTGATCTTCTTAGATTATTATACAAAAATTTTTTTTAAATCAGAGCACCCATGCCAAAAATTTTTTTTGCCTCTATCCTACCTACATCAAATTTTCAAGCCTACAATATTTCAATTTAAAAACTGTTTTAAATCTTTCATTTTTCAACATCATAAAACACTGTTTACTAAGTAAACGTTACTCTACATCAAAGTTCAAAGTTTACACTATACACACTTTAATCTTATCCACCTAAGATTAAAGTGTAGTACCCCATGTTCACGAAGTGAGTATGTTTTCATTTTGAAACCTGATCATAATATCTCCCAAAGATTAAAAATTGTATTATAAATAAAAAAGAAACACACACTACGCTTTACTAGTTACACTATATGCATAGACAGTTCAACAAGACCAGCAATTGCATAAACATAGCAATACCTTTATTTGTATTAACGCGTGTGTACATAATATTAGCAAGGTAGACATAGGTACATATTGACTTACTATAGATAATATAATAAGAAACAGATAAAACGGGTGAAGTAGAGTAGGATTGGATATGGAAGATACGGCAAGGCAAGATAGGGTAAAGTAGTATAACGCAAGGTAAGGTAGTTAAAATAGGATAAAGAAGCGTAGGGTAGCGTAAAGCAGAGCAGAGTAAGAAAAATTAAACCCCTTTAACTTACCATAGCCTGTATGATACTAACACCACGATTAAATCTATAATGTCTCTATTGACTTACTACACCATTACACAGCCCCTTAATCCCTTACCTTAGCTAAAAGTGTTTCTATATGTATCTAATGTACCTAACCCATTCACAACCCAAAACCTTGTATGTAGAGTGTAAAATGAATGTTGTGAACACGTCTTTTTTCGTGCTTCATTTTAAATACCTCAATTTACTCGGTCATAACACGCAACTCGTAAATACCATTTAAGGGTCATGTTGTAAATAGCAATTTGGATTTGAGAAAAAGTCTTTTACCGCTACAAAAATATAACTTTAAAGCCAGACATTAATGTTACAGTAGAAAGCAAAGACCTAAGTGGCTCAATTTTAGGTAAAAATTAAAGGTCATCAGACAGGCTATAACATGATACGTTAGATTTAGTTCCTTGTAGTTAAAAAATTTGTTTAATAAGACAAAGATCTATATGTGAAGTAGTGTTACCAAGATAGGTCAAGGTAGATGTAAAGTCAAATTCAGTTTTGAAAAATGGAGTATGGCAGAGTAAAGTGTAGAGTAAGGTAGGGCAGAATAAAGTAGAAAAAAAGTAAATTATAAGCGGTAAGTGTAATGTATAGTAAAACAGAAGAAGGTAAAATAAAGTAGGGTAGGGTAGAGCAGTGTAGAGTAAAGCAGGATAGAGTATGATAGGATAGAAAAAAGTACGACAGGGTGACAGAGGGTAGAAAGTAAAATAAAACAGAATAACGCTGCCTTTTTTTTTGTCCCCCCCCCCCATTTTTTGAAACTAAATCCCCTTCCCTCTTTCATAAAAAATTACCGCTCCCTTCTCCCATTTCCAGACGTTTCAATAATCAGAAACATACTGAGATTTACCAAAAATTTCAAAATTTAGAAATTACGGTAATACTCAAAAAACACGGTAACCACAACTCAAGCCCAACACCAGATATCTGATCAGTTGGAGAATGTTCTCGGCCGGAAACGCAAAAAATACCCGCCTGAGGGGCGTTCACAGAACAGACGTTTGAGTGACGAACGAGGTAAAAAGGTCACTTCCATGCTTAACAACTATTTTATTAGTCCACAAAATTAAGCCAAAAATAAATGGCAAACAAACAATTTTGCAGCTTTTATTAGAAATGTCATAAATTATAACAAAAATCAGTTAAATTTTTGAAATTTTACACAGATATATTATAATAGATAGCTGGTTTTTAGAAAAACATATGTAGACATTAGAGCTAAAGTTAGGAAAACTAGTTATAATTAGACATACTAAAGTTGAAGTTGAGCATAAAAGTACATAGTACACCTCCAACCCACTTTACTTTCCTACCTTGCCTGTAGGTATAAACTTTAAATACAATATTACTATTAAAGACGTCGCTAAGAACGGGGATGGTTGTAAATAAGGGTGAATCTACCCCTGCCTCCCTCCCAGAAAAAACTTGTAGCAATGTTCCTGATTAGAACAAGAATAAGAGCGAACAAGAACATCACGTTTATCACAAAAACTCCCAATCTTCAACCTCAAAACCATACTAATTAACATTGGTCTTATCCACTTTTCCTGACACAACATAATCCCTAAACTGCTCTTCAACCACACTAAATACCACGCACTTTCTAGCTAATGCAAATATGTTGTAATACGAAGATCTCTAAAAAGTGATAACTAAAAATCATATTGACAAAATTATCGTAAATTTGAATAAAAAGTCTTTGTCCAGTGCTGCGAAAGCGATGTTGATCAAAAAGAGAGTAAGGAAGAAAAGATGAGTCTTTTTTTTTTGAAAAAATAGAAAGATCCAACCACGCTACCCTACCATGCCCATATCTGCTGTAAAATAAAACTTTTATTCTTCCTTGTTCACCGCTGGTCAGATCATTAATTCCTTACCAATCTACCACGAAAACAGTCAAATTAGCGTAGTTAAGACTAAAAAACAAGTCTGTAATCTTATAATATTAACCATGGCTTCCGGTTAAAGTGATAAAGTACTTTCCAGAAATTTTAATGGCTGAATCTAATAACATACCTAACGTAAAAAATGTTAACCAGATTTTTAAAAAATTTTAATTTGTAAGAGAATTTAAAATACGGAAAGGCATTTTTTCTGAAAAATATAATAAATCCATAAACAGCTATTTCATAACCCTGAACCCGAGAAAAGTGGCAGATCTGGCAAAATCTTGTTTCCTCGTTTCTGCCAATTCAATTGCATACATTTTACCATCCTCTGACGTCGACATAACCGGAACAAGAGCGGCAATTAATTTGTGCGAAAAACACGGTAGAGGATTACGTCCCATAAACACAACACGTACGTATGTAAATAAACAAAGCCTACTGTTGGCTGGGGCTTCACCGTGGTCTTTGAAGTGTAAAACGAAAAGAAAACAAAAAGGATAGTGTAGTGACAATAAACATAGACTGTGAGGTGGAATACAATTAATGTAAATCGCCTAAGACAGTACCTCTACTGTTTATAAAAATGGTTACTAGCGCAGACGCACTTAAGCACTAATGTACTCTATAGTACTTTATCCCTACCTTTCTCTACACATTCCTACAGTACCCTACCTTAGTCTAAACAACCTTACCCTACCCAACAGCTCTATAGTTTACCATTGCCTACCTTGCAATACTATAATTTAATTAAGCCTACCCCAAACAACAGTTGCTCACCATGCTTAACATACCCAATCACTTTACATTTTCAAAAACTTCAAACTTTTCAAATTCAAATTCTGTCAAAGCTCCAAAAATATTCGAAAAAGAATCTGTCTGGCCGCGGCTCGGCCTCTAATTACTAAAAAATTTATTTTAGGCCGTGGAATGGTTTCCTGTTTCATTCAGAACCTCATATTATACTGGTCGTTATAATCGCTGACGTCGGTGCAATAAAGAACCGACCGTTTTGCACATTTCAAACATTCCAAAAAGCAATTTAAGCGGCCGGAAGTCGAGAGCAACGCCTCAGGAATAAAGATACGAGCCGCAGGGCATTTGCGCTTGTTTCAATATTAATAGAAATCACCGTATCATATTACGATTGGATACACGTGGGATAGGAAGTCGTACGGTAGGTTGTTTTTGCAAAATTTTGGAAGTAAAAGTAATGTAAAAATAGATTTACATTGTTTACATAGCATATTCTGTTTTTGAGCTGATAAAACGTAGTGCACTGTGCAATTTTTCAAAATTATTAGATTGCATCGTGCAGTTTGCCCATAATTTTTAGAAAATAATGCTTACTGTAATTTTTTCTACAACAATACCTCAAAATTTTGCAAAAAGTGTACTTATACTGCTACTTACCATCCTGCCAAATTTCGTTCGTATCTCTGCACTTTCAAAAATTTGTTTTTGAACTCCGCGCCAAATTGGCATTACGTTCCAAGTCCATTCTTCATGCCTATAATCAATTCCCGTATTACAATAAGCCCACATATGCATAAAAAACGGACGAATAACATCACCAACTAATAAATCAATATTACTGATAAGTAACTACCAAAAAACTAAAATATTACGTTATTAACCAACATCCAACCAAAAACCAAGCCAATCAATTGTATGTACATTTAATGATAAGCTAAAGACGAATATAAACAAAAAAGAAAAACTAAAAAAACGTATCAAAATATTCAAAAATACAACAATATCAGATGATTTAATGGCATTCGTTCTCAGTGTACAGTAGGACTACAGTATGATACAAGAGAGAAAGTGATCAAAATACGTGAGGTCACATCGTATCCATTCGTTCGTCGTATCGTGTCGATCGTTGGTGTTGTTCGGCAAAGATATTCTGTTCTGTTACTGCGTCGACGTAGAGTTGGGCATAGTCGGCTGGTAGGCCACAGGTTTTGCCCATTCTTCGAGCACAGGCCAAGTGGGCGTAGATGTTACAGTCTGAAAAGGTAAGGCAATATAACAGTTTTAATTTATCAGCTAAACATTTCTATAATCATTTTAAAAATAAAAAGTTTTGTCGTTTTTTAACATACAAGTCTATGTAAAATGACGACAAGACTTTTTAAACCTAATATTTCTCCAAAATAATGATTTAATGTATTGTTATCAGTCTAAATCTCAGCCCCGTGTCCTTACCTCTACACTTAGCAGCGGTCGAAACCGCTGGCAGGTTTTCCCTGCACCGTGCACACTCGTACGACTTCTTTTGCATCGCCATCCAGACTCTCTTGAATCTGTGTGCTATTTCGTGTCGCATCATTCCGTACTTCAAAGTTTGTGACTTTGAACTGTCACTGTCAATAGGCTCTTCATCGTCGTATTCTAGTCGATTCTCCTTGTCTAATGGCTCTTGTGTGAAGACTGAAGCGTCGTCGGATTCTGAAGCTGCTGGTTGAAGGCGACGTTCGTACATATTCTTCCAGTACAGCATCGTTTCTTCGGTTTTTGTGAATTTGTTTCGCAGTTCGTGGAGGTCTTCTTCTCGGTCTTCCTGAAAAATTGAAAAAATAGCTAAATTTAGGTAACAAAATCAAATTTTTGAGTCATTTTAAAGCCTTCTGGCGCCTTATACAAAAATTTTAAATTAGGTACTAAAACCTACCAGCTGACAGTAAATTCGTTCCAATTCCTTTTCTTTTTCAGCCTTTTCTGATTTGATTTGTGACAATTCTTCATTCTTAGCTTGTAGCTTAATAACGGCGTCGTTCAATGCTTTGGCCGCTTCCATTGTCTTTCGCTTCAAATCTGATTCCATCGAGGAGTTGTCCTTCTGAAATAAGCTCCTTTTGATAAGTTTAGCTTATCATAGTTGTCAAAATTTTATTTTACTTTACAAAAATGTAATATTTTACTTTACCTCATTGTAGAAATCAACCTACTTTAACAACCAAAAGCCAACATTATACCAACTACATAACAACAATATTATACTAACCCACCCCCTAAACCCTAAAACTTTTCAAAAACCAACCCGTACCTCTCGTTTTAAAACGTTCAGCTCCGCTGTCCTTTCCTTTAGCAATCGTCTTTCAGCTGCCAACTCCTGTTCCAATTGTTTCTTCTGATTCTCAACAAAGACATTGAGTTTCTCTTCGACCGGTCGCTTAGCTGGTGCAGCAAAGTTTTCTTTCTGAGCCAAGGCCAACTTCTTGGTTAGATCTGCCAATTCTCCGCGATATTCGACATGAAGGGTCTTGACTTCTCGCTAGAATTGAAGGATTATTAAAATACATATACGCATAAATTGCTGTACTTTTAAAATTATATATACACAGCTTCGTATTTTACCAAAAACTTATCTTTTTTTCCAAAAATTTCATAAAATAACCCAAACAAGATTTGTAAGCATCTCAAAACATAAACCTCATTGTTATCCAAAATTTAGACAAGAATTTTATCAAAAACATCATCAATTCAAACACAAGACCCTCAATGATAAACAGAACACTAAAGATAATCACATACCTCCTTCAATGCCATTTTATCCTTAGTACGGCCAAGTTCTTCCTTTAATTTGTCCATTTCCACCTTCTGAATCTCAACATTCGTTATTCGGCGTCTTAACTCAGCAATTTCATCGGTTTTGGAAGCGCATTTCTGCTTCCATGTTTCCATTTCATCAGCGAAGAATTGTACCTGGTTCTGAAATCATTTTTAGGTAATAGTTGCCTGACTTTGTGAATAAACACTCTTTAAAAATTAAGCTTTATATATAAGTTTCATTTTATTTTCAAAAAAATCAATATCTCAACTTTTTTAGGTAACAAAAGACCAAAATTGCTAGCCCAACACTAAAGCCAATCAAACTTCAATCAAATTTAACAAAAAATCTCCCTGAGCCACTAACATCCACCAAACCCTCCCTTACCGCCAACTCCTCGCATTGTTTATCCTGTTGTCTGACAAAGTCCTTCAACTTGGTCGTCTGATCTTCCAACTTAACAATAAGTGAGTTCAACTTCTCAGTTTCTCCCTTAGACTCAGCTTCAATCTTCTCCAACTTCTCCCTCAGCTCTTTTTCACTCTTCTTGGCTACTTCAAGATCATTGACAGCCGACTGCCTCAATTTCTTTTCGATATTAACATCCTTTTGCATATCAACCAAGTCCCTCAACGTATCTTTGTGCGCCTTCTCCATTGTCTCCAATTCTCGTTCTTTAGCCACCAAATCGCTTTTGAGTTTGAGGAAGTCGCACCTCAACTTAGCTTTTTGTTGTTTAACCAAACTAATCTCGTTGCCAAGGATCTTGTGAACCTCATCCATAGATTGACCTTGTTCTTCTAGCTCTTTAGTTAGGGTTTGAGAGCTGGTACGTACTTGATCTAGCTCGGTTATGCTTTCTTGTAGAGCCTTCTCGAGTTCTGCACAACGAGCTCGGCACTTGTCTAGCTCTTCGTTTAGCTGCTTGTTTAAATTATCTTCTGTTTCTAAGGCATGTTGTAGACTTCCTACTATCTAAAACAAATAAGTTAAAACATTTCTTCATCAACAACGTCGTTAGCATTTAGTTATTAATCAAAAACTAGTTTATATATCAAACTCATCCAATAACATGCTTTTGACATACCAATAACATAATTAAAGTTTACTTTAAACCAATATAAAACAGTAAAAGAACTTACACTTGTGTCTGAATAGCCATGTCGCCCATTCTCCATTTCGATACATTTCTTCTTGTAGCATTCACATTGGTTTTTATACTGTTCCAGTTGTAAATTCAGTTGTTGATTTTCGTCAGTTCGCTAAAAATAGGCAATAACTTTCTTTCCACAATCAAAAATTTTGTAAATAACCCCAAGTTGTAATTAAATTTATGTTTAAAAGTTTATTATAGCCCTAGGAGAAGAAAGTTTATAATAGCATTAGAAGTAGGCGTCTACTATAACATCCGTAACGTTAGAAGTAAAACAGAAACAGATAAACTTCAGTGTTTCCCATCTTCCGCTTTACCTTTTAGTCCCTGAATCACCAAAAAAACCAAATCAGCAGTCTAATTTACATAAGTTTGTCCACAAAACAACCAAATTCTACCCATTTTTCAACATTATTAATCAAAAAACTCATTTTCCCATCCAATTTTCAAATTCAAAATTAGCCTACTTCAAATCCAATCAATGCATCAACAATAAACTCAAAAATCTCATAGATAAAATCAAGTATTTTGAATAATATTAGAAATAACATATTAGAATATTAGGAAACGCCGCCGAAAGCGGCGCGAAACGCATCAGAAGAATGTGACCAAAACGAACGCTAACAATAAATATGCAAAAACACGACTCACAGTTTGCAAGCGATGGGTCAGTTCGGTCACTCGTTTACGCAGCTCCAAAACTTCGGCCGAATCCTCGGGTTTCTCGTTGATCGACATCTTCAATGCCATTTGATCGCTCTTCAACTCGGCCAACAGCTTGTTCTTCTGGGTCAGTTCTCGACGAAGCTTCTCCACTTCCTTCACTATCTCTTTGTTCTGTCGATACTGAAAAACAACCAAATTTGCATAATTTATAGGTAAAATTAGATTTCTGGAAAAAAGGTAAGAATAATATTAAAATTTGCCGCTGTATAACAAGCAGATGCTCTCATTATGTTAAAAAATTAATGTCAAACGTTACTCAAAAGATAAAATATGTAAAAAACATAATATCATACCTTAACCTTAAATTCCGCACAAAACTTTTAATAAACAAAAAATGATATGAAGTGTAATATAACCTTAAAAAAAGTTTTTGTCTGCGGAAAAAATGTAAAAATAATTTTAAATTCGTTATTATTCCATAAAAAACTAACGTAATAAAACATTTTTGATTTAGAACCCTTAAAGACACACGAATTTTGATCTAGTGCATTATAAAGCTAAATAAGATAACAAAACTAAACGTTTTTATAGTCAAAACAATATAAAAAGTAATTTACGACAAGCTGCTACCCTTATTTACCTTTCCCTTCTAAAACAATAGCTAATTTACAGCAAAACGATTCGCTTTCATTCGATCAACACCACAATCAGCTAATATCCCCTAAAACATAAAACAATCACTGAAAACACTTACAATAGCATCATTTTTGTTCTTCTCCTCAATCAATTTAGCTGTGGCATCTCTTTCACGTTCTGCTAGTTCTCGAGCCAGTGATCTAAACACCAATAACATGAAAAGAATAACAATAACTTACCCCAAGCCTTCCACTTCTCGATCAAAATGATCCGTCTGGAATGTGCTAATGCGACGGTGGAAGTCCTCCAACTCAACTATATAATTCTCACCCATTGTACTTTATGTCGAAATAACGAAACTAGTCTATTGTATATTAGATATTGGCGTTTATTTGGCGAAACGAAGAAAAAATAGCGAAAAATTCGGCGTTTTTTCGTTTCGAACGGCTTTTTAGCGGGCAAACGTTTTCCACTCGGGACCGTATCGTGTATTATATTGCTTTACGAAAAGATGTTTTATGTGTACACAGTGTTATGAGACTGTCATGTATTTGTTAGTCCAAAACTGTAAACTGTATTATAAAAAGTTTAACGAAAAAATTTAGTTTTCGAAAAATCGACCAATTTGAACATCAGTGCCTTCACTGAGCGGTCGCTTTTATTCACTCTAAAATCAAATCTGTTTGATTTGTCTGTTTGGCATCGCAGAACCTTGGAAAGTGTGTCAAAATGTTTTACGAATCGATTCTCTATTATTTGATTGCTGTTTTCACGTCAGGCTTGGGAATTTTATTTATCTGTGGGGGAGGGAACAAAAACAAGTATGAAAAGTTCGAACCACCGCAGCGAATGGTCAACGATCGACCGGTGGTAGCACCGGTAAGTAATTCTATATATTTGTTATTTTTAAGCGGTTTTGTGGATTTTTCTGAAGGTTTTGAACTTTTAAAAACTTTGGATTTTTTTTTGTTAAAAATGGGTGTCAAAATTGTCCTAGTTTAACCATTTCCTCGAGCACTTTTCGTTTTTTTAAATTTATTTTTTGTCATAATGAGCAGTTGATAAAGTATTTTAAAGTTTTTTAATGGACAGTTAATAAAAAGTGTTTTAAAACTTTGAAAACGGACAGTTAAAAAGTGTTTTGAAATAACGGTTGTATCATTTTAGCCGCCTCCATTAGCAAAACCTCCAGAAGCAAAACCTGTAGAAAAGAAACCAGTCAATCAGTCGAAAAAGGATGTAAAACCAACACCGCCTGCTAACCCAGAGGTAAGAAAGACTTATTATTTTTAGATTTTTGCGTTCAAAATCTTTAATCTTGAGCTACTTTTTGATATGATTAACGCCTAAAAGCCTATTTTCTTATTTCAATTTTTTTAGAAATCAAAGAAGAAACAAGCAAAGAGTAAAAAGGAAGAAAAAGAAAAGTCCAAGAAGGAAGAATCCAAGAAACCGGAAGAAAAGAAGGAAGAAAAAGAAGACAAGAAGTCTGAAAAC
This sequence comes from Bursaphelenchus okinawaensis, assembly GCA_904066225.2. Lineage (NCBI taxonomy): Eukaryota > Metazoa > Nematoda > Chromadorea > Rhabditida > Aphelenchoididae > Bursaphelenchus > Bursaphelenchus okinawaensis. The sequence goes on along the minus strand of CAJFCW020000006.1, from coordinate 7,779,748 downwards.
AAGAGTGAAGAAAAGAAGGAAGAGAAGAAAGAGGAAGGAGACAAGAAAGAAGAAAAGAAATCAGAAGCGAAAGAGGATAAGAAGGAAGAGAAGAAGGATAACGATGTGAAACAGAGCATGATCAACACGCTAGATGATGGTAAAAGTCGGAAGCCGGACGATGGGTACGACAACTTGGATCCGAATCAAGGCCCTGATGAAAATTGTAGGTTTATATTTTTTGGTTTATGGGTAGGGCAGGGGTGGTTATTTTGAACAGTGGGGAGTAGGGGGGGGGGTGTTTTTTTCTGGAGGTTGGAGGTGAGGGAGGGGAAAGCGGGTAATGAATGTCGACTTAAAAATTGAATTTTCGGTACGAAGAAGTTTTTTTTGTGAAACTTTACTAAAATTTTTCTGACTGTGGGTCCCACCACGAAAATCCTGAATTTCAAGAACATGTGTATTTTTTTGCAAAATGTGTTAGGTGGTGAAGGATAAGATCTATTAACTATATTTTTTCGTTTTTAGTGGTGGTGCCAGACAATAAAGACGAGAAGAAGGAGTAGACGACTGAATGTTCTTATTGGTCTCAATAAACTTGGCTTTCTACTGGATGTATTTGGCTTTTTGAATTGTTTTTTTTTCTGTTTTTATTTGATTTTGGGATAGTTTTTCAGTTTTAAAACGATATTTATAAAAATTTTTTAATCTTATTATGTCTAAAATGATTTTTCTCTGTTTCTCGTCAGTACAAGTCCAATTCTCAATTTTGTCATGGTTTATTTGAGCACACAGATTCGCTTTTTTGTCATGTACAATACCCGTAGAGTGATGGCTTATCTTATTGTAGTAACCCGAGGTCTTCTTCGTCACGAAAACTATAATTTATGGTACCATTTGAGGCGAGCGCGCGATACGACAGACTCAGAGATCGTCGGGCGGAATCGAGGCCTGCGAACTTTCTTCGATGTGGATCAGCGGCTAAAAAACGGGAATTTAGTCAAAAATTAAAAAAAATCATTTATAAAAATATTTTGAATTGAAACAGCAAAAGAAATTTTTCTTAATATTTTGAAATTGATGTTTTAGTCCCACCACGAAAACCTTGAAAATAGGGAAAATGCAGTTTTGATTTTTTAAAACTATTCTTTATAATAAAAAGTGTCACAAACGGCCACATGCCCTGTATTGATTTTTTTATAATTATGTGTGGTCTCATAACGAAAACCTTGAAAATCAAGGAAATTTTCAAAAATGACTTAAAAGTCCATTTAGTAGTTCACAATATTAATTTTAATACTTAAAAATCAAAAATCGACCAATTTCTGATTTTAAAAAACTATGTTACACACAGTAAATCAACTTACCACGATCTGGACGCGCGGAATCTGAATCTCGGCGCTGTGCGGTGGCGAGTCCATTTGTTGTAGAACAACTACTGGCAGATTCGGAGGTGGAGCGACGCCGATGGAACCGCGCGGCAACAGGAAGGTCGTCGTGGTGGTTTCGGGCGCCGACTTCTTGCGATCCCAACGGCCGTGCTCCGTCATGTCCTGAGGGCTCGACGCATCCTCCTCGCTCCAGTTGCCCGCCCAACAACATAACACGATCTTCCTGTAAAGAGTGGGGTAAAATATTGATTTGGGGTAGATTTTTGAGTTTTGTACTATATCAGAGTGTGGAAAAGTCTTGTCGTTTTTTAACTTGTAAAACTGTGTAAATTAACGACAAGACTTTCTTAATTACTATAATATTAAAAACTATAATAAAACCTATGTTATAATACGTAATATACGTTCATGCTACATCGAATTCTATGTGAACTATTAGTATAATGACAACTGTCTATGATATCAAAATCTCGAAAAGTTTTGTCGTTTTTAACGTTAAAAGCAGTGTAAACTGACGACAAAACTTTTTTTGTTTTTTTTTTGTTACGAACTATGATAATCACTATGTTATATAAATACATATAAACGCTATGTTACATATAATACTACAATATATGGCTATATATACTTCATATCAATTTACATTAAAAATGACATTCAATTACTGCAAAAACGTTATTCTGTACTACAGTATGTATAAAGGAATCCAAAGGTACTTCCCGTCATTTTTAGGTACAATATATTACTTCAATTGTACTCAGCTACGCCCAAAACTAAAATTTAGGTACCTTTGGTCTACCTTTATATCACTACAAACCATAAAACTAAAAGCACTCAATTATCTTGACAATCTATACAAAATATATATATCTATGCCATACTGGCAACATACTATTATGTATTACCCTAACTGACCCAAAAGTTTACAGTAAGCTATACAAATATAAATTTACAACCAACTGATAACTCTCGATGACGCCACACCATTTGATGTCCAGGTGAAGGTTGTTGTCCACGGCAGTTTTTTTTTGAAATTCAGGGGTAGATAGATTGGGAAAAAAGTTTTTACACGCCACAGCAAACAGGTGTTAGTGCATACGGTAATGAAAGAAAAGAGCTTTGCTTTGTACTGTAATATAAGTGGGAATAAAAACGTAAAAGTCGGAAGACAAAGCAAGATAGGGGACGATAGGGTAAAGTAAGGTCGAATTGAAAAGAGTAAAGCATAGCAAAGTAAGATAGGGCACAATAGAATAGTACTTGAAAGGCTAGAGCATAATAGAGCAAAGTAGGGTAAAATAGAGTATGACAGGGCATGTTTGTGAAGAACAGGATGAGGTAAGTCAGACTAGAGTAGAGAACAAAGTAGGGTAGGGTGGGGTAGGGTAGGGTAGGGTATGATAGAATAGGATATTGAAAATTAATTTTGTATATATATTACAGTACAAAACAGTGCAGTATAGTAATTTTCAGTACTAAACGTTTCAAAATATTAACTATCAGGCACTCTCACAGCATACAATAAAGGTTAGTGGTATACTATATGTTTTTACATAGTAAATGTAGCACAATAGATGTAACAAACAGCGGTTGTGACAGAATTACAGTGTTCACGGCACACAATTGGAAATATTTTATTGAAATTTAATTTTTTAATGTGTTACATAAAATAAAATTCGTATTTTACAAAAAAAAATTTTTATTTCAAGAACTATTTTTATACTAAAACAGAAAAAAGATTTTCATACCTAAAATTAAAAAAAACAGTGCAAGTTAAAAGTGCAAAAAGTGAGTTGGAAAAAAAGCGAAAACAGAAGAGAACGTTAATCTCACCGTGCCGTGATCAACAAAGCCCTCATCCGACCATCGAGTGTTATCAGTGCTCTCAACTGCACCGTACTTTGTTGGAGTGATGGTTGAGCGTACCAGTCGAGCACCATCGTCCAGTCCATTCGGTTGAAAGGCCGAAGCCATTGAACTGATCGAGTTTCGAGGTCCAGTCTTGAAGAAGTTTGGAGTTAGCCAGCCGTTTCGAGGTGTCTGGCAGCCTGAAGGCAGATTCGACTGGTCGATGTTGCCATTTGGAGAGAGGAGGGATGAAGGCCGAGGTTTGCAGGATTGGGCCATTGGTTGAGGATCTTCTTCTTTGGCCAGGAACTCTTTAATGCATAGAGGCATTAGCTGGATGAAGGCGGCACGGAGTTGGAGGTTCATCATGGCGTAGAGGAGAGGGTTCCATACCTAAAATTTATTTGCATTTATGTCTAATATTTATGCTGTAAAATATATACATCTGAAGTTACATTACTACCTATAATTAGATTTACAGATACATTAACATCTATATCATCCCCAACTTACAGTAGAAGTCATAGCCATGCAGTGAAGTGAAATACCGACGATATACTCCTTCTCCAGCACGTACGCTGGCAGTAGTTCGTAGTCTTTGAGTACGTTGAATACCACACTCCATACCCAACTCAATGAGAAGGCTACTACCATCGCTATAAACATACGATTCGTACGTTGACGACGTTTCGTAGCCGCACGATGTTGGTCGTTCATTTGGAGCTGCCACTGATAGTCACGTTTCTTGCCTTTTAGGATCATACTCTGTAATGTATGACTTATATTATAATGTAGTAGGTATATAATATGATGTAAAGCTATACTACCAAAGTATTATAAAATGCTACAGTAGGTTTAAAATACTGTCGCATCTTCCTTTATTTTAGAGTTTTTGATGTAAAATACGAGGCGTACTGTGAAAATTGAAAATTCCATGTAAAAAACTGTAAAAACAAATATCTTACCTGCCCAAGCCTCACAGAGATGGCAGTGTAACATACGATGATAATAGACAATGGTATAATAAATTGTACTGATAGTACGATAGTACCATATGCTCTTCTTTGACTCGAGTATGGTCCCCAGTCTTCAAAACAGTACATGCCACAGTAATTATTGATTTTTGTCAACGTGTGCATCAACGCTACGGGCATTGACAAACCCATCGCCATGGTGCATATTAACTGAAATGGCATTTTTTAAAACTTTTTTTAAAGATTTAAAAACTTATGTATACGTAATATAAGTATCATATATTGTAAAAGATAGTATAAAAAGCCATTTTAACTTTTTCTTAACAAAAAATTTAGCGTTCGTATTGTATAGTACTACAAATAGTAGTAGTGCTATGTAGCACCAAACTCAAAAAAAATTCAATTAAAAAACATGCACTCACACATATTATCATAAAAGCTTGTGTATGGCTGAATGGCTTCTTCATCGGAAATCGTATTAACATAAACCGGTCGATTGATATTGCTGCTAAGGTAAATGTTGAGAATGATAATGAGGTACCCTGAAAAGATTTTTTTATTTTTAAAACTTAATTTTTAAGCCTAAAAAGGTTTTTTTAAATTTTGTTTTGCTTATATACTGTACATACAAAAAATTTTATCGTTTTTTAATATGCAAATCAATACTAAAAAACGACAAGATTTTTTTTGTGTCTCTAATTAGTTAAAGTTTAATATATTGCCATTTTTTATTATAATTTAATGTTTTGCCAACTTTACTCAATATTAAAGTTGTTGTTTAACCTTTTTTATTACCTAATTTTAATATTTAAAAAGCCACCTATTGGGAACGTGTAAAACCGTAAATATTTCCAAAAATAGCCATAATTGTTAATCGTTTAGAATTGGCAATCTCAATAGCCATCCTCAATTTACATAACTATTTTTGGAATGTTCATCAAATTTCAAAGTATAATTAGTTGTTCGTGAGATTTGACAGAGTCCGCTGGGATTAGAAAAAAAGTACAAGTAAAGTACCCAACTGTGAGAAATGCGGTTTAGTACTAACTAGCAAAGTGCTAACCTTCCCCGCTTAGAAAGAAACGTTCTGTAACAGAACTTTTGGCGCACCTTGTAGTATATCAAAGAAAAATAATTAAAAGTCAAAAAATGACAAAGTTATAAGCTTGAAACACAATGCCAATTTGTCAAGAAGTTTAAAACGTAATGTTTGATTTTTTCAAGATTTCTTGGTTTGTTGAACTTGTTCAGTAAAAAAACCGTATTTTACATTTCACGGACAACAAAACCTCATTTTTTGTTTTCCTAGCTTTGAAAATTGAAAAAAGTAAATTATCCAACCCAAAAATGCAATTTTCACCTACACTCACGGTTTCCACGTCATTTGTCTCAAAGTAGACAAAATTTTTTGAAAAAATAAAACAAAAGTTTGTATGTATAATATTATACTTTAATACTATTTTGTATGTATTGTACCTTAATAGTACCTTCAATCATAAAAAAATAAAAATTTATAAACGTACCGCTAAGAATGGTGCTACAGAACAAAGCACAGAGCCGAAGAGCCACACCTTGGCAAATGCTGTTATAGGTGTTATGGTGGCTGACGTCAAGCATACCATGAAGTCAGAACATGATAGAGAAAATATAAACATGTTTGGGACTGTTTGTAGTGATCTGAAAATGTCATTTCTTGTTTAGAATGTCAAATTTTACATAGTACTTTTGAATTTAAAAAAATATTTTTAAATTAATTTTTTTTTCAAATTGTCATCTAGGATAATGTAAATTTATATGTCTATGAACATTTATATATCTATTGTAAAACAAGCCCTATTTTAATTCTCTTTATTACACCAAGTTTGTCGTGGATAATTAAGCAATCTAGGGTTTCTAGCAGACCAGGAAGTGTCAAAACTAAAAGGATTAGCATAACAATATCAAGATTACAGGATATTTAAAGAGACAGACGTTTTGGTATTTTGATTTACGACAATTACAAGAATTTTTTTAAATATTTTGTGGTTTCAAAAAGTTATGACACCATAAAAAATGTCATAAAAAGTCTAGTTGTCTATGTATAGGATATGATAAGGTAAGATAGGGAATAACATAAGGTAGGGTAAAGTTTTTAGCTTTTTATGTGCATGACAATGTTTAAATAAGCAAATTTTTTGGTGTTTTCAATCTCCATTCGTCACTTTCCAAGTTAAAATATTTAAAAAATTAACTTCTAACCCCAAATTTGCTAAAATAATTGACCCGGAACCCATGGTCAGCCAATTTCTGGTCGATTGATGTCATTAGCAACATGTTAACATGTTCGTACTTGTTTCCGTCCTCTTCCGTCCCACATGCCCTTAATTCAAAGCGAAGGACCTTATCGTTAAATAATTTACATCAAAAGTTGCTTACAGACAGGCAAATGAGGAAATGATTTTTTAATTAACCTCCGCGGAGAAATAGTATAGAGATTAAGAGAGACGGCAGAGCAAAGGAGAGAAATGTGGGATTTAAGCTTAAACAAGATTGTTAAATATTTTTTTTTTAAATTTTGAAAAATTTTTCAAATTAGAAGAAATTTTAAAAATTTCAAAAAAATTTTAAAATACTTGAAAAATAACATAAAAATCCTAAAAAAAACTTACTTCGTTCTGGAAATGGCCAATATGACACAGAGATTACCCAAACATCCGCAGATGATGATCATAGAGTAGAAGAAGGCGAACAGCCCCCATACCCATAACTGTGTGGTCGGATCTCGTCGCAACACCCATAGCTGTTCATTCACAGATACACATTGGGTCGAGATATTTGGCTCCAGCATTTGACACGCCTTTATGCAGGCGGCTGGTGGCGCTGAATTTCCTAAAATTTTTTTAAAGTTTTTAAATTTTAAAAATTTTAAATTCTAAAAACTTTTTAAAAAATTTAAAACGCGCAATTTTAAAGAAAATTAACAGAAAATCCTTGTAAAAGCTAAAAAATGTAAAATACGGACGTTGTTCGTTCATGTTCAGTAAAATAAAATATAAAGTTGTCAAAAAAGTCCTGTCGCTTTTTTACGTGCATTTGTACGTTAAAAAACGACCAAACATTTTTTTATAATTTAACAACCAATAAAAAAATAAAAATACTTATAAATAACCAAAATACATGTAAATACTCTATGAAATCTTAACATTACAACCTCTATCTCTCAAACAATCCCATCCCTCAAAATGTCATAAACAAAATCATTATAGAAATTAAAATATCTTCATCTTCTTAAGAGATTTCCGAATATTTCAATTATAAAAAGAGGCTAAAACAACATCGTATGTATATTATGTATAACGGATTATGTGCTTACAATAGCATCACTCAAAATAACATAGTAAGTATTATGGTAACAGATGGCACGGTAAACAATTTAATGAGTTAACTTTGGCTTTAAATTCCATTTTTTATCGTTATCAATTTAAAAACAAAAAAATTATTGACCATACAGATAGTAAATGTTGCACTAAAATAGTTTTTTGAGAAAATTGCAATACATTATTAGAAGGTTTAAAAAAGACCGTTTCACAAAAATTGATTTTTACAGTAAAATAGTATTATAGTTGTTATCGGCTAGTACTAGTCAATATAAAATAATACTAAATAAAAAGATAAAAAATAGTACTATATAGTATTAATCAAATTTACTCCCTCTCTCCACCTCTCTTTATATTACACACTTCAAGACCATGAGATGCCACCCTAAGAACTCCCTTTACTTTTCACCCTTACCCCAACTCTACAACCCTCCCCACCTATTCCTCACGCTTTTGTCATCATCATGTGGTTGTTAATGTAAAAAGCTGTTGGGGTCTTCTTCTAGTGTTCCCTCTTCTCCCCCCCTTGCTTAAAATCTGAGTTCATCCTTTTCTTGCCCTCCGGGGCTCTAATGGACGAAGAGAGAATTGGATGAAACTCCAACAGGGATAGTGTTTTTAGTACACGAAAAGTAACCTGATTAGCGTCATTTGGGGCCACAAAACTCTGGAAACACTTGGCGTTACATGGAATCGAACCGAGCGCTCATCGAGTATGTATATGGAAAGGAATGGCAACAACAAAGTTACGAGGAAAACTTGGGTTTGAGTCGGGAGTTATAAAAAAAAGTTTTAAATTTGTCTTATTTGTCATAGAAACAATACAGTACGGTAAGGTAGCAATACTATTCAGTACAGTACTATATTAGTACTATAAGTGCTATGAATGATAAGTAAATATGATGTACATAGTACGGTCCTAGTATAACAAAAAAAAACTTTGCAGCACAAAATGTACATAAAAGTAACAATATAACAATTGTATCATACATGACATATATACCTATAAAAATCAAACAAATAAATCTATAACGTACCATATAAGTACCATATACCTTTAAGAAGTGTCATCAAAACCTATGTGAATCTATAAAACGTATACGATTGGATTTGTTCCAAAAATAGTGTCTATATAAAAACACGTACTTATGTGTACTTACTAAACAGCACGGTTCTGTCCTTTGTATGTTGACATAAAAGTAATAAAAATTTAAAGAAAGCAGCACATAAAAACATATTTATATTATTACATATGTATATATAAAGTTAAAAAAATAACTGGTTTTAGCTTTAATCTATACTGATCTTCTTGAACGACAGTACTAAATAGTATAACCGATAAAAAAGTTACAATTTATTTTAAGTTTTTTAATTAAATCAGCTTTAAAAAATATAAAATGACTTCCTCTACCCTATCCCTCCTCTCATTATAAACAAATTGTCATACTTATAGTATTCATGTAAACCCTTTGCCCTTGCTCTCATGTATAACCGATTAGAATACATTGCTTCCCATAACTTGACCTTTAACAAAAAGCCCCAATTCAGCTGGTGCACTTAAGTTATTACAAAATAACAGTTGAACACAATACTATACTCATAAAGAAAGCGGTAAGCACAATACCATGCTCATAAATAAAAAAAGAAGATGACGATTCATATGCAAATATGTTCTGAGAAGTTGGAGACACACGGCCTTAGGGCCTAATAACTCCACTCTCGGTTAGGGCGGGTAATTGGGGGCTCTTTTATTAATAGTACCATGAATTTATAAATACAACTTGTGTATAGTGCTAAGTTAGAAGATAGTTTTTATTTACTTTTAAGAGTTTAAAATTGAAAAATATTACCCATAGTTTCAGATTTTATCGTTATAGTAGCTGCGACAAAGCTAGGCTTTGCAGAAGGGCAAAAAGTAAAAAAAGAGGACCTTTTCACAACAAAAATGTTTTTTTTTAATTCCAAGACCCTGCAGTAAAACCCGCAGGACAAAAATTCTCAAAAAAGTCAACTTACTTTATTCAAAAAATATGCCTTAATTTACCCTCTCACTCTTCTTATAACTGATCAAACCCACTCTCCGAAACACAACCCATGCCCACAAGATATCTTAATAGTACCCTATGTTAATAATATGTTTACAGTAAGTCCAAAAAATATAGTTAAAAGTAAAAAAAAACAAGTAAAACGTAGAAAACACTGTGAACGTTTCCTCGCGCATGAACGACAACAATGATTACATTTCAAAGGTCTTTAGAGACATGCATATTACGGATAACGTGATGTATGGAAGAAAGAAGTGTAAACAATATGTAGTTCTTTAGAATGTTGGCAACATTCTTGTTTTTGAAATTGAAAAGGGTTTAACTATGACAGTGTTACCAGTTTTGGCGTTAAAACACGTAGAAATTAATAAAATCTGAAGACAGGGCTTTGTTGATGATTGATAAATAAGGCTTTGTGAATGTTTGATTATTTATAAGGTAAAAATACTCAAAAGCAAGCCTAAAATGGTAAAAAAGTTTAAAAAATTAAAGCGCACAAGTATTATGGCAAGTCGGTACTTTGCATATACAAGCTTCCAACTACGGCCTTAAATCTTGAGGAGCTCCTTATCACGACTCGTTCACTTAAGAAACGGAATCAGCTGGATAAGACCAATAGTAAAATACGTAGAAATACATAAGTTTTATTTTATAACACAAATGTATCAAAAAATTACTCTCTCAGAACTAGAAACACCCGCTTAACACCAAAAATCACCGGCCCAGCACCAATTACAACATCACTTCAAAACATAACCACTACCTCAATTTTAACCACTGCCATACACTTAATAGTACTTTAAACATCACACCCAGTACGAGCCGTTCATACCTGACACTTATGCATGTAAGTGAGCTAATCTCATATTAACCACGAAAGTGCTTTCTGTGTACGTACTAACGGGCTTCTGGGTACGGAAAATCAGTGGAAATGATTGATTATCCAATTAAAGTCAATGTTTTCAACAAAATGAGAGTAATTGCATATAAAACAAGGTTTTGCCATTGTTTTTGTTTATAGTCGAAAATAATATGGAACTCTGAAAACGGTACGGAATAGGTAAAGAGTGTATGTAGTGCTATATTTAAGAGTTGTGATAAAAATTTAAAATAATCTTTTTAATCCTCTTGAGAGTTATATAGAATACATAGATACATATGAGTTAGATTATTTTTGAATGAGTAATTATATCATTATAACACTAATTTTAAATAGTTTTAACTTATATGTCATCACCTGTGTTTAAATTTTTCTTTTTACATGTAAAAAATGGAAGATTTAAGCTTTTGTTACCTATAATAAAAATGTTTTATAGTTAATGTAAAAAACTTCGTTATAGTGAAAAGTTTACTAGTCTTACCAACTTTTATTTTCATTATTAAAATCAACAATATACGTATCAGACTTTCCAAGAGTTCTTAAACCGTGATTTAAAAAAAAGAAGTCGGAGACAGAGCCGGTGGCAGAGTTTGAACCAAAGCCGCAAATAAATTTTTAAATTTGAGAAATTTGATAAGAACCTTACCGCTGCAAACAACTAAAGCTTACTACACAAACTTCTACAAGGAACTTTTATCTGCAGCACAACAAAAATGGCATGTTATAAGTACTAGTCAAAACACTACATACGACAACAAAACGCAAACGCAAAGATACAAAAAAAACTGCATTTTTGTCAACAACAACTTATTTTACACTTGTTCTGCAAAACTAAGTTAATGTTACAAAATTAAGCAAGAACAGTGAGCTAAACCTGTCTTGTACGATATAGTTATGCTATGAAAGTTCGTACAAACTAGACGAATTGTATTAAACTTAAATTGGCTGAGTATACTAACCATATCATGATAAGCTAAAGATATTAGTATTAAAAACAAACCTCTTATATGCACCATGTTATGACAATATATGTATAATGACTATATAATGGTGAGTTACAGTAAGCATACTATGGCAAGTTAGAATAATCATACAATGACAAGTTATAATCATAACACGACAAACCACATTAACCTTATTAAACTATTGAGTTAAGCATAAATGTGAGTGATTAAACATCTGATTATAATACTAATCTTTTCGCAAAATCAGTAGAATTAATCGGAAAAGTAAAAATATGAAACATGAGTTAATACTTGGCAACATAATGAGGCTGATATCATTTACAATTTTAATTAAGTTTGCAAAGAAATAACTAAAATAGTTAAAAGAAGATTGTAGTAAAATACGCGCATAGCTTTAAGCAACGTTTTATAAATACAGTACTAGTACATTACAATGCTAAAAACTTTAAAAATGAGTAAAAATACTTCCATCTTAACATTGTTAAATAGTAGCTGTTGGCAATTATAAGATTGTCATAGTTTCTTGTAAAAACGGTTACCTGTAATAGATTTTTAAAGATTTACAAAGTAAAATGACAAAAATAATATTTTGTTTTGCAGGATGTACCTATGTGCATCACTGTTATAAGTGATTGTTTGTAAACAAAAGCGGAAGCAATATAAGAGTAGTACCTGTTAGTTGATTAATAAACAATATTATAGTACAATACATAACAAACAATTTACAAAATAAAGCAGTATGACGATTGAATTAGTAAAAAGTGACCGAAATGTACTATTTTGCACTATAAAAACAGTGCTTTAGCGGTAGGGTAGAGTAGGGTAGGGTAAGTTAGGATATAATAAGTCTGAGTCTAGGCTCTAGCTCTAGCTCTAGCTCTAGCTCTAGCTCTAGCTCTAGCTTTAGCTCTAGCTCTAGGCCTCGGTCTTAGTTTACGTCTAAAGCCAAGGTGATAGCTTTCATACTCAATTGTCTATTTGTATATCTGAAAACACAAAATATTAAATTTAAATTTAAACATTAAAACAAAAATAAAATAACACGTAAAAACGATGAAATAATAACAAATCCAAAACTAATACTTTAACTACTTGAAGACCGGCGATATTAGTAACGTTCAAGCTGTATTAACTCAAGAACCGGCAGCTAATCCCGAGTACCATGTTACAAACATATCAGTGACGGTTAATACGCTTAAACTTTGGGAGCTGCGTCATGAGCGAGACAGTATTGTTGATAATACATGTGATGTGATTGAGAGATGAAACAAGTAACGTAGCAGCAAGTTTTATATAATAATTTTTAAAAAAGCTTATTTGTTATAGTAGAACATAATACCTGTATAAGCCTATAATCAGCAAAAAAGCTGATTCATAGAATAAGGTATGGTACTACCCTACCCCCCCCTAATTTGGTTAATGTAGCCTTAACTTCCTCTTTCCTCCCTATTTCCCTCACCATGCCAAATTTTCAAAAAGAAGGTTATTTGAATAAAGCGAAGATGCTGACGATTATTTTGTTGCAACTCCTAATTGGAATAGCCAATTAAATTAAGCCAAAAGCTAATTTTAGACGAACAATGACGAGAGTTAGTCATACCGAGAGTGGTCGTGCTGTGAGGGAACGAAGAGCAAGAATCGCGTGGTAATATGCTATCTACACTCAATATAAAAAGTGTATCGTGTTATGTTGCTACAGTAAAAAAAGTGATAACGATGAATTTTTTATTAGGCTTTTAGAGCAGTAAAAACATATGTAGGCGTAGTAAAAAATGCAATACACAAAAATGGTACTATATAGTACAAAATATTATTTGGCAAACGTACTCAATCCGTATATAGTACTATATAGTACCATAGAAAAAAGTCTTATAACACAAGCTTTGTATATTGTCATAGGACATGGCCGTCCTGCGACATAATTTTATGCAAAACACAGACGTTATAACCAAATAAAAACAGTGTAAATGCTTGGTATATTTACTCAAATTACGTGAAAACCCGAAGCCTGAGGCGGTTTCAAGACGGAAATGAATAAAATACGGTCAAATATTTGTCAGGTTAATAACATTATGTCTTATATTACACGATGACCTTAGAAAATGTAGGCGTAGAAGAGATATACGAAAGTCATCGTATGTTGCGTTTTTACTTTCTTATACTATAACATGCTATATAGTACTAAGACATACTGTATAGTACTGTACCATACAAAACAGTACTATAAAATACTATATAACACTATGAAATACTATACAGTACTATAACGTAAAACATAATGCTAACACATACAACTTAGTACTTTTACTATGACATACTATATAGTACTATAAATTACTGTAAAGTACTATGACATACACTATAATACTATGACATAATACGTAACACTATACTATACTATATAGCACTATGACCTACTATATAGTACTATGACATACAACATAATACTAAAACATACTATTATATATAGTACTAAAAATACTATACAGTACGTATTAAATAAAAAATAAAAACATCTAGTTTTATTAAAAACCTCAGCCAATTTTAATTAATTTATACCTAACCTTCACATCACAGCTCATACAATAATACCACCAGAACAAGATTAATTCAGGCGTAACTTCCGTATGTTAATCATACATGGTCAATTCGCACATTTCCGAAATTAATTCTTTAAACGGCTAGTATAACAATTCGAATAACTGTAAACGAAAACGATAAAACGTTAATTACCATGGCGTGAAACAAGTACATAAATCATAAAACAACATCCGAAATGTTTCCGGTGAGTATGCCTGGGGGTTTTGAGTGACTAAATTAGTAATGTTGTCATAATACAAAAATTTTTTTATAGATTAAATTTGAAAATGTAATCTGTCCCTAAACCCTATCCTAACGATACCTCTGCTCAAAGCCTATCTAAGGCCTGCCCTAACCTTACCCCTGCTCTAACTAAACCTTAGCTTTATCCTGAAAATACCCTAGCCTTACCCTAACCCTACTCTAACCCTACCCAACCCAAGTTCAGCCTTAACCTTGACCCAGCAATTGTTCAAGCCCTGTACTTTAATACAATAATATAAATCAACCATAGAATAGTCCAACTATTGTTCTACCTTAGCCTTGCTCTAGCCTCGCTCTATACCTACTTCGCCTACTATATACTTGCTTTCTGTTTTAACCTTGGCCTAGCTTTATCCTGACCCTGTACTATAATATAATAACACAAGCTGTACTTGAGCGGTTTATGCCAAAACACAAAATTCAAAAATGAGTGTTCGCATACAAAAAAGCAAAGCGCAATTAATTTAAATGACTTCCAAATGACGTGCTATTTGAAATCGAATACATCATTATGTCATACAAAACTGTGACATGTTAATATGAATGTTTTACTAATACAAAAGTTAAACAAAAATAAAAAAAATAGTGCTAAGACTCTTTTTTTTTAAACCTTGGCTTTTTCTCCTGACTAAAATCACTCGTTCAGTATGCCAAAAATCTACTTTTCGTTTACTAATAAAACCGTATTTATATCCATATCACATATTACTTGTTCATTCCTCGAAAGTAAATACATATCTGAACGATTCAGAGAAAGTAAATATTATACAAAAGTTATGTATTTGTTGTGTACAAATACATAACGTAACACGATACACAAAATATTTTTTACAGATTTGTCTAGTATAATATGTTATGGCATGTTATATTGTTTAATTGCTTCTCTACGCTACCCTATCCTAATTCTAGCCTTATCTTAGCCTTACCCTGGCTGTACTCTGGTCTTACCTTAGCTTATACTTATTCTAGCCCTATAAATATTTACTATTGTCTAAAAAAAAAGAAAGTAAAAAAAATTGTATTTTACAAATAATTGCTAAATTTTTTTGATTGCAGTAAAATTACCCTCAGGCACTCTTTGCATTTCTAAAAATTAAAAAAATAATGAAAAACCCAAGTATATTGATATGTCAGAAGATTTTGTTGTTTGTCGCACGCCCAAAATACCACTCGCCTTTGTTAATATATTCAAGAAAACTGTAATCTTATACTAAACCCACATAAGCATTACTGCGCTTTTGCATTCACATATTACATTAGGATAATAGTATTTGTATACATTTAAAATATTGAAAGTCAAAGCACAACATATTTAATTTTTGATATATGTAAGATCTATTACAATATACAACGTATGAAGATATCATACATTGAAAAAAATACCATACAGTAAAACACTTACTTTAAGGTAAACGTTTACTATATTAATTATAATAAAAGTTATTTAACGTAAATTAACGTACTGAAAAGTAATTTAAAGTAAGAATTTTTAAGTTAAAATGTTTATTCAACTCGAATTTACCCTTTCATATACCATACTTATATCTAAGCATATAAGTAACTTATCATATATTATAAATATAGATGATCATTTCATTCAAACGTCAAAAAACAGCCCCTAACCTCTTGATCTTACAGTAAGTACAAAATGCTTACAATTTGTTGACCAAAAGTACTTCTAAGCTTAACCGTTGAACCTTAACTTACTCAATTACAATAGATACGACAAAGTACGACATAACGAGACATAGACAGTAATTATCATTGAACTTTGTTGCCTAACGTTCCAAGTGTAATAATAGCGTGCCTTGTTGACACATTTGTACTTGCTAATATTATAGACTTTTCTTCTCTGGCGCTGCGCCAGAAATACTCCGAAATGAAGGGGGTGGGCGTGGTAGGTACTGTATAACTTTGGTGTAAATAAAGTTATTGTAAAGAAAATTTTTTTATAGTTAACAACACAAACATAGCTTAACAAAAAAAATTTTTTTTAAGGCAGGAGGAATAAAGAAAATTTTTTTTTATAAAAAAAAGTTTAAAAAAATTATTTTTTTTATCTCCCCACCCCACCTATCCTCTAGATCATAATTGTACCCCTCTTCCCTCTCCTTCTCGTTTTTATACTACCCTCCCTTTACTTTCCACCCCTCGCACTTTCAACCACCTCCCCCTCCCTGCATATCCTAAAGCCAAACAAAACTGTTTCCACCCAATTTTAATCTGCAAAAAATTAGAAGAAAAGAGTAGCGGTGCACTTTGCCCACATCACACAGCACTGTCGTCGTATCTTGGCGCGCGGAGTCTTCTCATTTTCTCATAGGCAGGTCCCTCAGGGAAACAGAATTAATGAGTTCGCTCTTCCGACAGTCAAAAATGAAAAAAAACGGAAAAGGAAACAACTCTAATATTACACACCGGACAATGTCATCTTCATATGATTTGTAGGATACGGGTACTTAGAATGATTTTTTTAGATTTTCATGCTATTTGTTATGACACGCAGAAAGAAGGAGTAAGAAAAAATAGGTGAGAGTAGGCTAAGGCAAAATTAAAAAGTAAGCAAGAAAAAATACATTCAAGACGATCTATAAAATATATATCATATCATATGATTCGCAAGTCATGAGAAAGAAAATTAAGCTTTCAAACCAAAGTCTGATTGATTCAAAGAGATTAAACTAAGCTTTCGATAATGCTATTATATTACGAACCATCTATCATGTGATAAATAATAATAAAAAATAAAATCCAAAAAAATGATTGCTTTACTGCAATCTTACTATGCCAACAGACGCATACTAGCCTTGTTAAAGTGTTACTGTAGCCCTAACACTGCCTCGCCTAACACGGCTCACAACATAGTCCTAGTTTATGTTTACCTTAGCAATGCCCTAGTGTTCTCTTTGTTCAACAGTACCTTTAGCAAGCTGACTGGTTTGACCAGACCTGTTTATACCCTAATTTGTCGTGCCTTAGCTCTACCGTAGCCTTACCCTAACCTTTCCCTAGCTCTACCATAGTCTTAACCTAGCTTTACTCCAGCCCTACCATAACCCTACCTTTGCTCTACTCTAGTCTTACCTTACAATTAGCCTTGGCCTAGTTTTCCCCTTTCACTACTCTTGTTTCACCCTAGCCATACTCTAGCCTTGCCTTGGCTTTATCCTAGTTTTACACTAGTCCTTAAATCGCTCTACCCTAGCCCTACGAAACACACCCACCAAACTTGTTAGGTGTTAAAATACTCACACTATTAAAAAAAACTACCACCCCAAAAATCTGTATAAACCACACGCAAAACCAGCACCAAAGCTCACCAACCTTACCGTACACCTTATTATCGTTTTGTCTGCGTCTAAAATTCCACTTACGGATGAAAGAAAACAAAAGAAGAAGTTATCAAAAAATACCGTGAATAATTCAGTATTTTGTGTAAAAGTGACAGACATTCCCCAGTGACAGTTCGCCACAAGTTTTCAAGCCACAACGTCACCGGATCCTCTTTAATCTGGAAGGGAAAGTAAAGACGGGGTGTTTGGAGGTTAAAGATAAGGTAACATAAAATTTTATAGTAAAGAATAAGATAATGGAGTATCATATAGTAAAGGATAAGATAATATTGTATAAAAAAAATTCACCCCCCCCCTTTTCATGTAATCAAAAACACTAAAATTAAAAACATTGATAAACGTGGATGTACTTTTTAGATCTTTGTCTAGGCGTCATAACAAGATGTCTGGCAGTCGAATATTATTAAAAAACAATTAAGCTCTTATGCGTGTAACCCACCCATTTTGACAATTACTGTTTTCAATTTGAGTTTCATAATTGAGACAATTAAAAGGACATAACTCACAGATTAAACTCAACTTTAAACTATGATTAAATTGAGGTAATGGTGTTATACAGTAATTGTGTTAAAATAACAACCTGGCTAATAAAAAATTTTAAAATAATTAGTAAAACAGCTTCCGTTTAAAATAATTAAAAAAACCACCACCACTTTTCAAAATTCTGATTTTTTGACAATTTTTAAAAAACAATTTTAGGTTGTTCAAAATTCTGTGCTCCATAAAAATTTGCTTTGAAATTAAAAAAACTGCTTTAAAAAGGAGCACAGAATTTTTTGAACAACGTCATATTAAGATAAATAGTCTTTAATAAAAAAAAACTTTTATCATTTCTCCAAAAGCCAAAATACCTTCTTCATTTCCCCTCCTCGCTCTTCAGTTGTTATTGCCAGTAGAGTTCAAGTAAGTCACCATCATGTTTCAGTGCTCAAAAACGTCATTTTACTCGAAATGCAAGCCAAATCCTTGCAAAAAAAGATAAAATTTCAAAAATGTTTTGTGATCACTACAAAGTATAATATATATATATTACCTTTTACAACAAAAATGTCTTTTAAGACGTAGTTCTATTACTACCCAATAAAGTTAAAAAGTGTCATTGCTTATTAAAATAACTCCACAGTTTAATCAAAAAAAGCCCTTCGAACCTATAAATTAACACGTTGATGACCAAAAAACAACTCCGAAAAGTCTGAATTTTGATAAAATCTAATCTTTTTATCAGCAAAAACAACCTCACGTAAGACTACAGTTAATACATGTGCACTTGTGAGTATCTGACACGTCTTGTACGTTCTTCGCTTTATTGTGTAAATACGACGCTAATGTAGATTAAGAAAGATAGGATTTTGTGGTTTTTTTGTAAAAAATGAAAATGGCAGTATAAAACAATAGTATTTTCGTATGCTTTAATATAGCATGGTAGCAAAAGCAAGATTTTTTTTGGTACTATTGAGAAATAAACTACAGCAGTGAAACACAAGACTTTCAATAGTGTGATATATTCCTTATAATCACAGCTTATTAACCGCCCTTTGTAATAGAACCTTATCAAAAAGTACCTGGGTAATATAGGCCACCTTGGTTAAAAAAATCGTTTTGGATTAGTCTTTTAAGAGTCATGGTAAAGAGATTTTTAAGTGTCATACTAAGACTGTACAAAACAATGAAATTTAAAAAAATGGTTTTAAAACGTCATTTTTAAACTAAAATAGATCAAAATTTACTACCAAAATTTTTTTTTCAAAAACTACCGTAACTCCCAAACTAAACCCTTAATGACCACCCCACCAACACACAGTTAGCCAAAGCTTACACGACCCAAAACAAGCATGTAAACATCCAGCACAATGTGTTACAGTTCCTGCGAAAGATCACAGAACGCTAAACCTCGAGAGTTTAATAAACCGTGAATTTTCGCGGCCGAAACAGAATCTTCTTCATCTGGAGGCGTACATACATCTACACTTGGAGCCTTCACTTGTCCATGTCTTTTTTGCACGCCACATCAACAATAGGATCCAATTTCCCGCTCTGAAAAACCGGCGAATGCGTTTCCGTTGAATAAATCTCGGTATGACAAGGCATAACTCGTGTTATGTGAGGATGGGCAAATGGGTTGGTGAAGGAAGAGGTGTTTAATTTTAGGTATTAAAATAAACCTTGAAAAAAGAGTTAAAAAGATTTTTTTACTTATTGTGTCAGGTCAGGGAAGTCATCATTTTTTAATTGTGGGGTGAAGAAGGGGGGGGGGAGACAGGGGAGGAGATGGAGAGAGGGGGGGGGGGGTCAATATAGAAAAAAAATATTAAAGAAAATTGAATGTGATTTCCCATGTTAACTTTTTTTTGCTCTCCCCCCCTCCCATAAAAAATAAAAATTACTCTACAGACCAAGGAATTTTTACACCCCCTAAAACAAAAAAAAATATAAAATGAAAGGATAACCTTAATTTTTCAATTTTAACTTTGTCCCTCTTCTTCCGTTATTCAAACATCCCCCTCAAACTCCTCCCAAAACACTGTCATTCCTAAAATTAGCCCCAACTAAAACATTTTCAAGTTCAAAGACGTCTGTTGCCAATTCGATACAGCATCAAACGTCTATTGTTATCTACCCTCCCTACCAAGAAAACGAGAAGTGAACCCAGAAAACCACTGAGATATTCAGAAGTCGGAAAACATGCTACGGTGGAGTGTACTTTTACTCAAAATAAGAATGACAGTTTAGTGAGTCGCCATGATTTTGTGCGGACTATTGTTTTTGAAGTGAATATGTAATATATTCGTTATACAGAAGTATGTTATAGAAGAGATCTTCTGTAATATAAACTTCTTAGTCATCAATCTTACTATATGATTTTTAAAACTTACACCTAGTGTAAGGCTTTCAAAGCCCACATACACACACCAAAGCCGTGTTTAAGCTTTTTTGCTAAATAACCAAAAACAGTCTAGAAAGTTTAAAGACTGAGCCAGCATAACCTCTAATACAATTTTTTTAAAAGAAAATTGCATTCAAACTACGTACCAAAATGGAGTTATATGTAGTAAGCACGTCAGAAAATTAAATTTTACTTTTGCTTTTTAGCATACATTATATTTAAAATCAAAGTAGTCTAATTTTAAATTTAAAAATTAAAATTAGCGTTAATTAAAAAAATTTATTTAATTTTTAAAAAATTTAAAATAACGTTATAAGGCTTTTTATACCTAATAAAACAAAAATTTTTAAATTTGTTAGACGTCCAAATAGGAATGAGCCTTTCGAAGATCATCCATTTTGGGTCATTTAATCACTATTCAAATGGAGCCTAAAACAATGCAAAATAGAAGTATAAAATAAAAAATGTCAAATAATATCCTATAATTACCTATGTCATCATTAAGTACAGCATGTACCTAAAGAACAGTACGAACGCTACATTTTACATTGTAAAAAAGTTCTTGCTAATCTTTAAATTATTTATAATCCTAAAATTATATTATGTTGCAAGCCTTTACAATGCAACAAAAAGTAAAATGAAGTTGAGCAATTTTCGTATTATCTACAAAGTAATGGTGTAATCTGTTAATTGGATTTTTTATTATATATTACATGTTATGTAGATTATGTAGCGTTTCTGTTGTAGCGGATAGTATTTTACGTAGTACATAGTAGAGTACATAGTATACCATATAATATTATAGTTAAAAAACTTAACAAAATTATGTAAAAGTTAATTGTACCCACACTTTGTTAATAATTAAGCGTACAAAATAGTATTGTATATTGTAACATAAAGTCATAAGAGCAAGTCAATCATCTCTACAATGTTTTGCAGTTTTATTTTACATGTTTGAAACGAATTATACAGTAAAAGGTAAAAGAATATGTATTTTAACGCCATAAAGATTACGAAATAAGTGTGTATTCTGGAGTTAGTACTGCGTGTTTGATACAGTAAAAATACAATTATATTGTTCAACAGTTTCCGAGATATATGTATGTATCACTTTAAGGCTAGAAACCCAAATGGTACGTATATTATACATTATGCGGCCGAAGGCAAGATGAGGGCATAGCGGTAAATTGAAACAAAAAAATACAAAACATAACCACATTCATTCCCCACCCATCCTTAGCCGCCATACCCTACTTCAAAAAAATCACTACCTTTCTCCCTCATCTTCCCCCCCCCCCCAAAAAAAATCTGCTCTGCTTTTTGGCTATAAATTCATTTTTTTCAAGAAAGGCTTATATAGCACGTAATTTAGACTAACCAACACTATTCCACCTAAACCCCTAACCTTGTTTAACTGAACTTCCTCATGTTATGTATGAGAAAATAACATCACTTAAAATACTTTGCAAAAGACACAAATAAAAATAGCCTGCGGTTATTTAGAAGGAACAGTAGACGTAATGTGTCTGCCGTTCTGGTTTCTGAACTTTGCCATAAAACCATTTCCTGTGAATAATAGTACGTGTAAAAGGAATTATGGCAAAAACATGTGACGTAAAATATCTTTTTTTCATTTTTAAAACTTTTTTTAAAAAAATTAAAATTTTTTTTAATGTATTTTTCTTCCCTCTCTTCCTTTTACCTTCCCCTACCCTTTCTCCAAGACACAACCCCTAAAACGCACCTAGCTCCAGCTAACCCTCAATATCCACCCCCTTGTGTTGTCTAGAAAAGGTCACCACCACCACATTTCCAAATAAAAAATCCCATAAAATACGTTCTCAAAAACCAGTCCTATGTGATATACTATGTACTGGTCAGGTGTCGAAAGAGCGACGTTTATAGCCGAAAAGACTGAATTCCATTGCTCTCGAAGCCTCCGGGGAATTTGAATCTGATACAGACAATCAAATTGGATTATAATTGTGTGTATTTTAGAATTGCACTCACGAAATTGCGGATTTTAAAGAGTGAAAAGTCAAGTGTTATTTTTAAATATTAGGAGTGAAAATTATATAATTTTTACTGAGTAATTTGCTTATAAAGGTACCTTTTGTTATAGTCAACGGCCATTTTGGGTCCCACCAAGAAAACCCTGATAATTCAAGAAATAGGCTGTTACTTTCAAATAAAACTAATTTTTAATAATTATTTTCAGCTAGTTCTAATATTTTTGAAAAAAACTATTTTTTATGATTTTGGGTCTCACTACGAAAACCCTGACATTGAAGAAAATAGGTTGTTACTTACAATTAAAACTAAAGTTTAATAATTATCTTAAGCTAGTGCAAATATTTTTAAAAAAATTATTTTTGTGATTTTGGGTCCCACCACGAAAATCTTGAATTTCTGTATAACGCAGCTATAGTGTAAAACTAAAATTTTAAAAAAATTAGTTAAAAACTTGCGTTTGCATATGAATAATGATAATTACATATTCAACACATTTTCTGCATTTTCAGGTAATAAATCATCTTTTTTCTTGAATTTTCGAAACAAAAAGCCTAAAAGAACAACCAAAATGACAAAAAGCATAAACATCTCAAAAACGTGGACGTAATGATACCAAAACTATAAAATTCTCCTTCCAGCATTTCATATTAATACCACCCATGAGATCCCATAAATTTGTAATGTTTTATATTCGTTCTTGAGATTAATCTCAAGGCTAAAAATACATTAACACCATACTAAATATAAGACATGTAGTATGAAGCTAGCTCAAAATAATCTTGCTAAGCTATAACTTGAAAAATAATATTAAAAAAGCAATTTTGCAACATTTATATGATACTTGAGATTAGTTTTTAACAAAAAAAAGTTAGGATTAGTATTAGTTTAGATAGAATAACATAGTTTACTATACTTAAAATACTTAAAAAGTAACAACATGTACGTTTTGCACAATGATAATATATGTATCTTCTTAACAAGAGCACATTTAGGCAATTGACAAGAATTAAGCCCTAGCCTAGAGCCCTAGTCCAAGCCCAAAGCCCTAGCCCAAAGCCCTAGCCCAAACCCTAGCCCAGAGCCCTAGCCAGTGCCCTAGCCCGGAGCCCTAACACAGAGCCCTAGCCCTTTTATTGACATTTTTTATTGATTAAACACTTTAAAAATTTTTTTTATAAAAACAAAGGTAATATTAGCGTTCATGTTGACCTAAAAACAAAATAATAAAAGCTACAGTAAGCCCATTGATGCATATATTATAAGCGAAAAAGAAATAAATTTTTATATTTTTTGCTTTCTGCTTTCCTGTTTACTGTTATACATCGCACCAATGATACGTGCTCTAAAGTTACTTTGAAAAGTTCGAAATTCAAAAAACATTTGAAAAATCAAATTTTATAAACGAGTAAAATACAAAACTTAAAAAAAAAAAAAAAAACAGTAATGTTACTATTGGTACGTGCTCGTAACTGCGAATATAGCAATGTACATATCTAAAACAAAATAAAGTTATTGCCATTTTTCCAAAAAATCAAAAAACAATTTTCAAAATGTTAACAATATTCCTGACTCCCCTCCCCTCTTCCCCCTCCCTTATTAGGCGTATATTACTTTAAACAAAAGCAGAAATCAAAAACTTGCCCAAACGAGTCTCATCTTATTGTTTACAGATTTGAGAGACAAAGAAGTAACAGAAAGGCGCAGAAGTCAATAAATATAATTTTTGATGTCCCCTCAGGGGCTTATTCAGATTTCTTCATGTCTGTTATGTGTTGGGCGTTCGTGAAAAATAAAAAATTAAAAAATTGCCATTTTTAAAATTCAAAATATTTCGAAAATAAAATTTGAAAATAATTTTTTTAAGGCTGGCCCGGCTCGGGCCGATCGAACAAATCTTAAACCTGGCCTAGCCGCTTTAAAAAAAATCAAAATTTTAAAACTTAAAAAATAAAAAAAAAATTTTTGAAAACTTGGGTATACTTTTCAATCTCGGTTTGTATCGCCGAGCTGGACCGAGCCGGGCCTACACGACTCGTTTCTCACCTCTGACGTAGGGTATGGTAAATGTAACAATTCAAAAAAGTCACAGCATCTTATCAAAATAACCATAAAGCCTGCTTTTTAAAGTGCAGTAAATTTAAAAAACTGAAATTTTTAAAATTTTAAAAAATGCAAAAAAATCCAAAACAATTATACAAACATTGAAAATCTTGCAACTTTTCAGAATCCTAAAATGGCTAATCTCATCGAGAACACGCTATTAACCCGGCACCGAAATTCGCTTATTTCCCTCAGGCATTTTGTATCTCAACTTTCTTGAAATGCATTCGTTTTGCACTTAATTAAACCCACTTCCTCCGCCCTCTGTTTTTGTTAGAATATTAGCATAAGGTCATGAAAGAATGGCCTGAGGAGGTAAAATACGATGCTTCATCAATTGCGGTTATTAATATAAATAATTTACTAACAAAGTTGAGAGAAATGGTATAAAAGAATAAAATAAAAATAAAATTTAAGGTCAACTTTGTTTTACAGTACTCTCTCTATATAAGCAACCCGAGAGGATCGACATTTCGTGGTACCATAGGGGGTGTTGTCTTTACAGAGAGACTTCTTAGTGCAAATTGACTTGACGGGCCAAATTTCTTGTTTACTGTAAGCAGAGTTGCTTATACAGATAGTTCACTATATAAAGGGACCACTGTATGAGTATAAGGTCTATTCTATCCTACTTTATACTACCTACCTTACCCGATCTTATTCTACCGTAACTTACCCAACATTACCATATCCTTTTTGGTGGCATGAAAAGGTAAAATACGACGGAAACTCTTGTATATTGTATTTTTTATTGTATTTATTAGCATGAATTTGACAAAAACTATGATTTAAAAGGTAAAATACGAAAAAACTTGCTTGGATTGTAAAATTTTTATTTTCAAATAATATCAAAAAATGTCATAACTAAAACCACTCTTAAAAAAATTCTGTTATGAAGTTGTTCAAATAATCCTGTGCTCCCTATATCCAAAAAAGTTGTTTTGAGATTGAGCACATAATTATTTAAACAACCTAATAAAAAAAATACATACTCAATAGTAATATAAAAATCCGATTTAAATATTAAAATGTTCAAAACAATAAAACAAAACCAATCTTCATAACAACAATAACTTCCAAAAACATGCCATTTCTGACCCGACCTCTGGCAATCTATTTAATCTGCCTATTTAAAGCGATCCGTTTCGAGAAACGTTAAATCGACTGGAAACCGCGGCCGTTCCTAATCGAATATGCAACGAACTTGTCACAAGTCTACAACAGTAAGATAATCTAATTTTTATTGGAAACAAAAGAAAGTACAAGGCCGAGTCGAGTTGTCACAAACGTTTGTTTTAAACTGTGTTAGACCAAAAACTATTGGCTTCTGGTACGAGTTTTTATTAGATTGGAGGAAATGGGTGTAACAAAAAGTACTTTGCTTGAATTTTTAATCTTATGCTATACTTAAAATTAGAAAACATTATGTCAAAGTTAATAAACAAAGATGTGAAGAAAAGAAAACCTGTTTGAGAATCGAAATCTTTAATTAGAAGCAACATGATGATGACAAAACATCTGGTAGATGAAAAAGATGTAATATTATATATTAATATGTTTCAACACATTGATATATGACATTTAGAGCTGAGATCGGAATCAAAGTTAGACAAAATAATAAAAATTAAAAAATGTTTTGTAGGTATGAAAGCAAAGGTGGTTCGTTATGACCTATAAAAACTAAGGAAATATACCATGCTTGGATAAATAAGCATATACGTGAGAAACGAGCCCAAGGTTTAGGCCCGACCGGTTTTCATTTTTCCCTCAGACTGGCTCAGCCCGATTTTTTACGTGCAAGCGGGCCGAGCTTTTCGGGCCTAGCCGGGCTCGAAAATCATTTAGCCGACCTTGATTTAGCTCTTTTGTTACCCTACCCTACCCTACCCTACCCTACCCTACCCTACCCTACCCTGCCCTACCATACCCTACCCTACCCTATCCTACCCTACCCTACCCTACCCTACCCTACCCTACCTTACACTACTTTTTCCTACTCTACCTTTCCCTACACTACCTTTTCTACTCTATCGTGTTCCTTTTTGTAACCTCTAAAACGCTTGCAGAATGGCAACATAAAGCCAAAAAACTAAACCAATTACTGTTTTTGGATTTACATTCTCCCTTCCGACGTGCCTACCCACTCATTACACCGTTCCCAAAATACCGTCAACCTCGATGGTCTCCGAGGACTTCCGTGGTTGTCAAAAGTGACAAATTGAGTTGACAAGAAATAATTTGGTCGCTTTGTTGCCAAAATTTCTTGCCGTTCCGTGCTGTTCACGTAATAAATTTTAAACCAAATTATTTTTAAATCAATTTAAAAATATTTCGTAGCTGAAATAAAAAAAAATTGAAAAATTAGAATATGACGAAACTAAAAATTTGGCAAAAAACTGGAACAAAGGCTTCAGATAAAGAGTTGTAATCAAATTACACTATAGTGCGCCAAAGTAATTGACATCGTATTATTCATGAAGTGTAAATCTGGCTACGGTAGGCTTCGGCGCTAATGAAATTAAGAGATTTTCGAATATAAATAAGTGACGATCTAGCTTTCAATAATGATGAAGAT
Organism: Bursaphelenchus okinawaensis; assembly: GCA_904066225.2. Lineage (NCBI taxonomy): Eukaryota > Metazoa > Nematoda > Chromadorea > Rhabditida > Aphelenchoididae > Bursaphelenchus > Bursaphelenchus okinawaensis. Next base: position 7,752,541 of record CAJFCW020000006.1, on the reverse strand, counting down.
TCAGATAAAGCAAACATCATTGTTACATAAAAAATCAAAAAGTTTTCACAAATTTCAAGTTTTACTGATCTTTCCTATTTGATTTCTATAAAACTTTTAAAAAAACCAAAAGTGATACTAAAAAAAAAAGTAAGTAATGTATAAAAATATTAATCTATATAAATTTACAAAAAAGTAATAAGAAAAGAACAAGGAAGCAGTCTACAGCACAATGTAAAACTTCGAAAACTTTACGATTAAGACATAACGAGCTCTAATCTTCTGCAAGCTAATTCAAACCATTTTCAAGATTAATCCAAGACAATTTCCTTTTCTGAACTTTGATTAAAGCCCACATAAACCTCCCAGAACGTTTAATCTGTCATTGCAAAGCATTATCATAAACAACAGATTTTAAAGCATATTAAAGTACACCTGCAGCTTTCTTTGCAATAAAAAGTAATTTTATTATGTTTAATAATAAAAATAATTTAAAAAATTAAAATTTTAGTCATTTTTCAATTTCTATGTTCAATATTACTCTATTACAATATATTGTATTAAAGATATGAAGATTGAACGCGTTAACGCCAAAAACGCTTTTCCGATATCTTTTGTGACACTTCGTCTTAAAATAAAACGAAATGTAATTGCGAAATTACTTTATTATTTTTTCTAAAAGATTTTAAAAATTTTTAGAAAACTTTTAAAAGTTTGAAGAATAGCGTATGAATCCGTCTACATCAAATTCTGACACAGCTGGTTTATTTTCTAAAATTTTGGAATTTCCTAATGTCTTTTACAAACATCAGAAAAAGGATGAAGAAGATTTGAAAACTGAAGAGAAGATTGAAATATTGTCTAAGCTTTTCATGACAAAGCCATCGCTGTTCTTGCAAAGGTATCATCAGTATATTGGTCAAGGTAGGAGATTTTTGTTTGAATTTTATTGTTTTAGGTAAAGGAGATTGGGTTTGTTGCCTACTTTTATGTTTCTGAAAGATCTTGAAGTTTTTGCCTGGCATATTAGTCAAGAATTAGATAATAAATGAAATATTGGGTTTGTTTTTGAAATAGAAAACTTACAGTTACTTTTATGGTCAGCTTTTTATAAAAATCATTAATTTATATAGTTTTAGATGATCTCAAACTGTTTGAAGACGATGAAGCTAATCAAATATATTTTGACTTGATTAGAAGGAAAAAATCAAATGGAAAGCAGCACAAAGATTTGAGAAATCAAAGGTTTTTAGCGATGCAACAGCTTAAAACAGAAGGAGAATATTTTTCTTTGGATAAGATGAGAGAAAGAGATCCAGATTTATTTGATTTGATGTTAGGAGCACATTTAAATGACGATGGTATGTTTTTTGTTATTCCCTGCTGTTTAGGGTTTTTCTGGGACATATTTTGATAATGTTTTTTGATAGACAAGTTTGGGCATTGACAAATTGTGTTAATAGCTTTAACGTTTAACATTATTACCTTCTTTTTAGAAAAACAGTGTCTTCGACCAACAGTAGAGTTAAAGAATGGTGAGGATTATTCAGATTACATTGTGGAGTATGAACAATGCTGCTCCGAAGAAACATTAGCGAAAAGGAAGAAGCATATTGAGGATTTTGAAAAAGTGATGAAGAGTGATGGTACAGACAGGTTTTTACATCATGTAGATCAGCATGAAGACGACGAATTTGAAGTAGAATTTGATTCTGATGATGAAGATGGAAGGAATAAGGAGATTGAACGACAAGCGAGGCTTTTGAAGCAGAGAAAGGAAAAGGAAGTTGAGGATAGTAAGTTTTTAATGAGGATTTTGTATTTTTTATTATTTTGTGTAGCTTGTAATTAAAAATTCATGGCCATTAAGGGTAGCTTTTGATTTTTATGAAATTATACTTATTTTAAAGTTATAATTTTCAGAAATATCACCACAAGAAAAGCTAGATGCCGATAAAGAAGAAGCAACAGAAAAGCTATCTATATTAGAAGTTTCAAATAGCGAAAAGCAGAAACCAGCTTCTGATGCTGATAATATGGATCACGATCAGCGGGTGGAAGAATTCCGTACAATAATGGAAGAAAGGTTTTTGGATGGGAAAGATTCAAAGTTTTATGACTACAACAAGGTTGGTGAGTCCGCTGAATATACAAAAATGGTGGAACAAGATGAAGAAGATGCGTATTTTGATGAGGATTAGTTATTCTGGGCCAGCTGTACTAAATTTTAATTTAAAGACATATCTAAATATTATTTTTTTACCAAACTATAAAAACGATTTGAAAATTTTAGTTCTGACAATATTTATTAAACAAAAAATTAAAAAATTATAAAAACTGCGCAAAGTTTTACTGTTTTACACGGTAAAGCCGTTTATTTTACAATTGTGAAAGTTCCGAAGGGAATTCCTCAATTCCGAGAGTGTTGGCTCCGCGTTCGATTCTGAAGAAACCACCTTCACCCCATTTCTCGCTCCATGAGGTCTTTACAATCCAGTATTTAAGGCCGTCTTCTTCGCCGTAACCAACGATTGATACTAAGTGATTTGGTTCATCTACTGTCTCGTTCGGTTGGTAGATTCCACCTTTGTACTGACAGAAATCATCGCTTACAAAGTAAGCTGTAATGGGCCGGTTTAGGGGGGGGGGAGCTGGGTGGAGTTTCCTCATCGACTGTATCAAATATATGTCTGTTTTGAATTACCAGCACTTATTGGTCCCTTTTTATATATAACAGCTTTCATGTTCTCTGCATCGTTTGGTGCAAGAACGTCATAGTACTTAATCTTTGTTACAACTGGTTTTCCTTCTGATCGACATGTTCCATCAAAATCTGTTATACTGGCGTCGTATTCCCAATGTTCATTATCAGTCACGCCGTTGTCTTTGACAAAGTCATAAACTCCGTCTGAGAAACTATCATCACAGCCAGCATAGTTTCCATATTTGAAATTTTCGTAAGTACACGCTAGGATTTCTTCCACACTCAAATAGGCTGACACGTTCTTCTTGATCAGGAGTTGGCTTTCAATGGTTGTCAAACTTCCAAAAACGAAACAACTGCCACACCCTCCTTGGTTTCTGACTGGAGTCACTCCATCGTGTTCTCTCCAATCGAAAGAGTCTGGGACGTCATCGGAGTCTACGACAAGGTACTTGGAAGGGTTAATTTGCTTTGGTTTGTATAATAAATGAATCCGTTCATCTTTTGGTATTCTTCGTGCGACAAATCAGAAAGGTGATTCAAGGCAAAGGTGGCTCTTGGACTGTGCTTTGATTGTGTGGCAATACCCTTCAATGATTCTTGAATATTGGCAAAACGTTGAGCAACTTCTTCGGCTGTCTTGTACTTTCGTTCATACCTAAAATTTAGTTTTATGGTAAAAAACACATAATGTATGGTCAAGACATTATAACATTTTACTTTTGGATCAGCATTAAGTCTTTACATTATAATGTTTACTTTTACTACAACAGCAAGGTATTAGGTGTTGCGGTGTTGTTTGGTTATTGTGGTACGATAATGATACTATTAAGTATTAAAAAGCACTTACTTTTTGATAAACTCGGTAAACTTTTCAAAATCAGCATGTTGATCTTCAGGCAGGGTTTGCTTGAGTTCATATGCCAATTTCAATGAAACACGAACATCTCTTGACAAGGCCGAAACTCCTGCAACAAGACAGAAGAAGACAAACAGCTTCATGCTTACACAATGGTTATGGTTGATTTACAAGACATATTTATACAAAACATAATTAATTTCATTGACATTCATATTCAAAAGAAGTGTTTGTTACGTGTAATAAACTTTTTAATCTAAAGTGTTAATGTATAGCATCTGAACATATATGTTCAAATGTTATAGTCTCTGAATGATTTGAAATTTTTGCTTAAAATGTCAACGGAAATGAAAAAAAACTTAGTTATTAATTTTTTGAACCCACTAGCATTACACATAAAAAGCTCGTGCTTTTAAGTTTTAAATTTTAAACATTTGAGCCTTTTGTTCCGCAGACATTCTTTTATTTTATTTTTTTTTGGTATTAGTTATGTTTTGTATAAATAAGCTCTGTAAATGTACCATAATCATTGTGCAATCATGAATTTGTTTGTCTTCTTCTGTTTAGTTATAGGAGCTTCAGCCTTGTCAAGAGATGTTTGTGTTTCATTGAAATTGGCATATGAGCACAAGAAAACCCTGCCTGAAGATCAACATGCTGATTTTAAAAAGTTTATCGAGTTTATCAACAAGAAAAAAGTGTGCTTTTTAAACTTAATAGTATAATTGTCGTACCAAATTAGATGACATCTAATACCTATTTTTATCGTACCAAAAGTAAATGCAGTATCTCGTGATTGAATTCTGGTCCAAAAGTAAAATGTTATAATATCTTGACTAAATACCAAGTAATTTATGTATCATAAAACCTATTTTAAGGTATGACCGAAAGTACAAGACAGCTGAAGAAGTCGCCCAACGTTTTGCCAATATCCAAAGATCAATAACAAAAGTCGCTGTTCTGTCAGAATCCGACCCTATGGCCACTTATGGTTTGACAAAATTTTCTGATTATTCAGAAGAAGAATTGACAAGAATAAGCTCAGGGTTAACTCCTGAATTGCAAAACGTTGATCCATCAAAATATGTTATTGTTGACTCCGAAGACATTCCAGAAGCTTTTGATTTGAGAGAACACAATGGAGTAACTCCAGTTAGGGACCAAGGCTGGTGTGGTTCTTGTTATGCATTTGGAAGTGTAGCTGCAGTCGAAAGTCAGCTTCTAATCCACAGGAATTTATCGACCTACTTGAGTATCGAAGAAATACTTGCGTGCACCTACCACAATAAGAAATATGGAAATTACAGTGGTTGTGACGGTGGATTGCCAGACGGAGTTTATGACTTCGTTAAAGATAATGGTATCACAGATAACGAACATTGGAAGTACGACGACACACAGGAGGAGTTTAATGGAACTTGTCCTTTAGAAGGAAAACCTGTCATAACCAAGCTTGAAGACGTCATACTGCTTCCTCCAAACAATGCTGATAACTTGAAAGCTGCTCTATATACATATGGACCGGTTAGCGCTGGTAAGCTTAAGATATCTAAAAATGAAAAAAAAGTTTCGAAAACTATCACTATTATATATCAACAAACACTTTCCCCCTTGTTGATATGTATTTTATAGTAATTTTTAAGAGCTAAACGGCTTTCTCCTGGATTGTTATGAAGGAGGAATTATTACTAAAGACTACCATCACAATCGTACCCATCTGGTATTGATAGTCGGTTATGGTGAAGAAAATAACACCAAATACTGGTCGGTCAAAAACTCGTGGGGTTCGGACTTTGGAGAGAATGGTTACTTCAGAATTCAACGTGGAGTTGACATGTGGGGCATCGAGCAGTGGCTGTTGCAAATCCCAAAACTGCTTCAGTAAAACCATTTGAAAAATTTAAATATGGGGCGTTATGTACACCTTTTGACACTTTTCTAGTAAGACTTGATTCACATATCTTATTTAAGCTATGCTCTTATATAAATCTCGATTAATAAATAATATTATATAAAACATTTGGGCCTTGTGATTTATTGTGCCTAAATATTGTGATTTAAATGTTGCTTAAATTCATCTAAATGTTGAATATTTGTGTTTTAATTTACAAAATTTTCTTTTTGAATATGAATGTCAATGGCATTAATTATGTTTTGTATAAATATGCTTTGAGAATTAACCATAACCATTGTGTAATCATGAAGTTGTTTGTCTTCTTCTGCCTAGTTATAGGGGCTTCGGCCTTGTCAAGAGATGTACGTGTTTCATTAAAATTGGCGTATGAACTCAAGCAAACACTGCCTGAAGGACAGCATGCTGATTTTGAAAAGTTCACTGAATTTATCAGGAAGTAATTACTTTTTTAATATTTAAATGTATCCTTTTCGTACTACTGTAAGGGCTTTGACACCTTAAAATCATTGCTATTGTACCGAAGTAAAGTGTATCATGTTGTGACTAAATTGTAGTAAATTACTATAGTATTAAAATTTAGGTATGAACGACAATACACAACACCCGAAGAAGTTTCCCAACGTTTTTTCAGTATCCAAAAGTCAATAAAAAAAGTTGTTGTAGTGTCAGAATCCGACCCTATGGCCATTTATGGTTTGACAAAATTGTCTGATTATTCAAAAGAAGAATTGAAAAGAGTAACCTCAGGGTTAATCTCTGAATCTCAAAACGTTGATCCATCAAAATATGTTATTCTAGAGTCTGAGGAAATTCCAGAAGCTTTTGATTGGAGAGAACACAATGGAGTAACTCCAGTCAGAGATCAAGGTGTTTGTGGTTCTTGTTACGCATTTGGAAGTGTTGCTGCAATCGAAAGTCAGCTACTAATTCACAAGAATTTATCGACATATTTGAGTATTGAAGAAATTCTTTCGTGCACTTACCACAATCAAAAGTATGGAAACAACAATGGCTGTCACGGTGGACTTCCAGACGGCGTTTATGATTTTGTTAAAGACAATGGTATCACAGATAACGAACATTGGGAGTACGACGACCAACACGAATATTTCAATGGAACTTGTTCAGAAGTGAAACCTGTCATAACCAAGCTTGAAGACGTCATACTGCTTCCTCCAAACAATGCTGAGAGCTTGAAAGCCGCTCTATACACATATGGACCTGTTAGTGCTCGTAAGGTTTAGATTTTGAAAAGTAAAATATAAAACTTAAAAAATCTTGAAATACTATATGCTACTACACCAACAAGAACTTTGCTTAACCGTATATTAATATAACAAAGGGTGTAATTTTAATGGTAAAGTTTACAAAGCTTTTAAGCTTAAAGTTTAAAATATTGACACAAGTTATTCGTCAAGATTATATCAGAACCAAGTGGTCGATAGGATTTTTACCTTCTGTGATAATTCCTTTCTTATATTTAAAAAGGGGTGCACTACCAACGGCTGTAAAGTTTTGATGTACGTATGACTTTTGAAAAAAATGGTTAAAAAACATTGTGACACCCTGTTTATATTGGCACTTTAGTTTCGACCTTTGAGTGCCATATTAAATATGTTTGACTATAGTAAAATGCAAAAAACAAACAATGTACTTATTGAACTGACTGGTCCTTCTTTATACACAACAGCTTTCAGTTTTTCTACATCGTTCATAGGAACCTTGCAATAGTGTTTGACTTTCGTTATGATTGGTTTACCAGTCATATTGCACATGCCGGTAAAGTGGTGAATTGAAGAGTCGTATTTCCAATGATCATTGTCAGTGACACCTTTATCCCTAACAAATTGATACACCCCTTCTCCAGCTCCACCATTACATCCATGATCATTATATTTTTTATCGTTGTAAGTGCATGCAAGTACTTCTTCCGCACTCAGATAGGACGATACATTTTTATGGATCAGGAGTTGGCTTTCGATCGCTCCCAAAGTTCCAAAGACATAACAACTGCCACACCCACCTTGGTCTCTGACTGGAGTCACTCCGTTATGTTCTCTCCAATCATAGGTTTCTGGAACGTCATCCGCGTCCACAGTTATGTATTCTGATGTATTATCCTTTGAGGGTTCGTATATTAAGCCATTCAACATTTTACGCTCTTCTTCAGAATAATCAGAAAACTGGTTCAAAGCAAACGTGGCTTTAGGGTTAGATTCTGACAGCTCGGCAATGTCCTTCAAAGACTCTTGAATATTGGAAAAACGTTGAGCAACTTCTTCTGTACTTGCGTTCATACTTAGAACAATATTTTTTGCATTGATTTGAACTTTTCTCGTATAGAGATATGGCTACAGTAAACAACTTACTGGTTGATATATTGAATAAACCTTTCAAGATCATCATGTTGATCTTTATGCACGGTTGGCTTAAGCGCATACGCAAACTTCAATGAGCGACGAACATCTCTATTTCTAGACAACGCTAAAGCGCCTATTATTAGGCACAAGAATACGAGCAGTTTCATAGTCGCTTAATGATTTGGCTGGTTCCAAGTTTTAATTTATAAAAGAAAGCTAAATATCAATAGCATTTGCCATCAATAAAAGATATTTAAACTTAATTTATAATCTTTATTCTTTAAATATTATATGAAAGTTCCGATATTGCTCTCAAATTATTCAATTCTAAAACAAAGTTTTGTTGAAACTTTCGAACTTTAAATGTATTCTCAATTCAAAATATTTAGTTGTTGACAGGTGATAATTGATATAACGGTATTTAGGCAAAATTTGTAAACTTTATTCTTTACTTTTTGTTAGAATTAGTTCTTTGATTAGTGCCAATTGTTATTTTTTCAAATCTTTATTTTGTCATCGGATTAGTGTTTCTGAATTAGCTAGAATATTTTTCGTTCTTAGATATAGTTACTGTATTTTTGTTCAAGTTCCGCCTATTTTGAGAAAGCCGAAATAAGGAAAATACCTAACCTGCCCTACTCAGAAACAACTTGAAATTTTTTGTTTAACTTTTTGGTTTCTTTTTCAACTCTAATATTAAATTTGTGAGGTTAGGAAGGTTGGTGAGGGTTTGGACAAGATCTTCAAAGCAATTTATTGTAGCAGTTACCATAGACACCATCTATGTAATTCTGTTGCTCGAGTTATTATATTTAGTCGTAATGAAAGTGCTCCTCAAGGCTTCAGACCGTAGTCGGAAGCCTGCGTATGCCAGGCAGTTGATTTGCCATAGTCCTCGTGCCCTTAGCAATTCTCATTCATTTGTAAATTACAAACTTTCGGTTATAAAGAATTTTTATTAATAAGCAAATATATGTAAGGTAAATCATAATGATCAACTGTATAACTTTAATGATAAACTTCATGACGCTTTTAAGCTGAAAAAATCAGGTTGTTGACATAAGTTAATCTTCAAGTTGTAATGTTGGAATTTCCAAGCTGCCGCTTTCAATATTCATAATGTTGCTTCCTCTTTTAACTCTGAAGTAACCATCTTCTCCCCAATCAGAGCCCCACGAGTTTTTGACAATCCAATATTCAGTACCATTTTCCTCACCGTAACCAACTATCATAACCAAGTGATCAATAGGACTTTTACCTTCTTTGATAATTCCTTTCTTATATTTATAAAGTGGCGCACTACCAACGGCTGTAAAGTTATCATAATTGAATGACTTTTAAAAGAGGGTAAAACACAATGCACGTCTGTCTGAAATAAAACAAAAAATGGAAATGGAATTTTCTGGCTTTTCGTTACGTTTCAACGCGCTGCGAAGTGTCAAAAATTAAAATAAAATATAAAAATAGAGAAAAGAAAAAGAGAAAATAAAAAGACGCTTTGAAAAATTTTTGAACACTTTGCAACGAACGAAAAGCCACTATTGGTCATTTCCCATTTCAGACAGACGAGCAATGTGACAAACTGGTTATAATGGAACTTTGGGGCAGACCTTGAGTGTCATACTAAAATGGTTTGACCGTAGTAAATGCACAAAACAAACAATGTACTTACGTGCACTGACCGGTCCTTCTTTATACACAGCAGCTTTTAGTTTCTCCGCATCGTTAGGAACAAAGTGAAAGCTCTTGATTTTCGTTATGATTGGTTTACCAGTCATATTGCACATCCCGGTAAAGTTGTGTATTGAAGAGTCGTATTTCCAATGATCATCGTCAGTAACACCTCTATCCTTAACAAAGTTAAACACCGCTTCTGGATAACCACCATCACATCCATGTTCGTTATATTGTTTATCGTAGTAAGTGCATGCAAGTACTTCTTCCACACTCAGATAAGACGATATATTTTTATGGATCAGGAGTTGACTTTCGATCGCTGCCAAACTTCCAAACACATAACAACTGCCACATCCACCTTGGTATCTGACCGGAGTTACTCCGTTGTGTTCTCTCCAATCGTATGCATCTGGAACGTCATCCGTGTCTACAGTTAGGTATTCTACTGTATCATCTCTTGAGGGTTCGTATATTAAGCCATTCAACATGTTACGCTCTTCTTCTGTATAATCAGAAAACTGGTTTAAAGCAAACGTGGCGCTAGGGTTATCGGGAAATCCACCATCACAGCCATCTTCACTACCATATTCTTTGACTTCGTATGTACAATCTAATACTTCTTCTACACTCAAGTAAGATGATAGATTCTTGTGGATTAATCGTTGACTTTTGATGGCTGCCAGACTTCCAAAGACAAAACAGCTGCCACATTCACCTTGGTCTCGGACTGGAGTAACTCCATCGTGTTCTTTCCAATCAAAAGAATCTGGGACATCGTCAGTGCCAACAATCAAGTATTCAGACGGATCAACTTTCTTTGCTTTATGAATCAAACCAGTTATTCTGGTAAGTTCTTCTTTAGAATAATCAGAAAACTTGGTCAAACCATAAGTGGCTTCTGGATTGGATTCTGACAGCTCGGCAATTCTTTTCAAAGATTTTTGAATATTGGCAAAACGCTGAGCAATTTCTTCTGCAGTGTTGTACTTGCGTTTGTACCTAAAACAAAGTTTTTTGCACTGATTTGGCCTTTTCTCATAAGAAGATATATCTACGGTAAATGACTGGCTAGTCGTTGGATGTAACTTACTGGTTGATGAATTGAGTAAACTTTTCAAAGTCTTGATGTAGGTCTTCAGGTAGAGTTTGCTTGAGTTCGTGCGCCAACTTCAATGAATGACGAACATCTCCATCTCGAGATAACGCTGAAGCGCCTATTATCAAACACAAGAAGGTAAACAGCTTCGTAATGCACAATGATTTTGTTGGTTTTAGAATCCTTATTTATTGAGAAAAAGCTATACGTCAGTAGCATTTGATACAATAAAAAAAATCTTTATTTGAAACTTATGTTAAACTTTGACATTTGCCTTTAATGGTATACTTCTGCTGTTATATTATAATTTGAATAACTTGCTGGTATATAGAGTTAAGATCAGTGCTAAAGCGGCAAATCAAAAATTTTTTTTTATTTTATTATTTTGTAAAAATGAAAAACCAATTCTAAGGTTAAGATAACATTTATTGTCAACGAACAGTAACAACAATATAATACTTTATTAGATTTGAAGCATTGCGGAGAGACAATACAGTATAAATAGAAGTTTCAAATGCTAAAATACGAAATAATTGCGTCAAAGTGTACCCATTCTTTAATACTGCGCACTAGACTTTTCCATATATACAAAAAGATACCAATCCAAAATACATAGTATAATCAAAAAATGTCAAAGAAAAGTTTTGTCGTTTTTAAACATTGTATTGAAGTTTAAAAAACGACAAAACTTTTTGAACACCCTAAGATATTAAGTACAATACAAACAAATGAAAATATTAGGTTGTTCAAATAATTCTGCGCCCCCTAACCCTAAAAAATTTATTAGAGTAGAAGCTCAAAATTATTTGAGCAACCTAATATTATTAAAATACCTTTAGTAAATAAAAATGACAATTTTTAAATACATTATGATGGCAGATTACCCTCAAGCCTAGTATAGGTCTCAAGTGTAATATAAGTTTAGACAGTAATATAACATAGTTAATGAATAAAAAAAATCAAAGTAAAAGCCTACAAGGTATGAATAAATAGTTAAGTTCCTATCTAAAGCATAAATACAGTAGTGAATGTCTTCTTTTTTACAGTAGATACTGTAATCACTCAAAAGACAATCTTGTCATACGGTAATTAATACTGCAACTTTTGAAAGCTTGTGGACCAATATATGAATAGCAAAAGCCTTTTGAGCCATAGTATATCAATATAGGCATATAAGAAGCCCTCCAAACCATAGTATGTTGATAATACCTTCAAGCCTTTATCACCCATATCACGGTAGGCTGGTAGCCCATGACATTTAAACTACAGTAAGTACTACTTTTACGTAATAAGTAGAACCAATTGGGTATCTACACCATGGTGACTTGACAGTTATTCTGCAATATGCGTTTAACCTCCTGAGCAGGGTCGATATTGTTGTTGAACCCGTTCTCCTCGTCGCTGTTGTACCCGATTGGTGCACTCTTAGATTCACTGAATCCACTCTCATCACTCAACAGCACATCTGAGTCGATACTCGACTGTTCTGGTCGTTTCGACACTCGACATAACTGTGTCAGTTCATTCGACAGTTCGGTCGATAAGTGCTCAGATGTCAATGTTATTTGTGAACCAGTCTTCGATTTCTCAGCATAGTTCGGCGAGTTCTGTGGAGCTTGTGGGTAATCCTGTTTGAAGGTGTAGTCTGAATTGTGGCTAGCCGATGACCCAAACCCATCATCCAAACTGGCACAGCTCGAAGTGGACGAACCTTCTTCATTAAGAATATCCTCGGCGGGGAGTTCGTCCTCTTCCAGTACCACACCCTCCTCGTACTCGTCCTGCTCGCAGATGTTCACAGTCTTAGAAGCATGAAGTCGACTTTCGGCGAAGCGTTTTCGATTAGCTGAGCACAGTGACAGTTGACGACGAAAGGTGTTCTGATTCGAGGTAGGGCCGGAGGCAGTTGATGAGTCCTGGGTTGAGGTGGAGGTGGTGGAGTCTTGGCTGAAGGAGTGGTTTGAAGAACGTAGGCCTGGAGGACCGCCGAGGAGTGGGGTGCCACGGTAGCCAAAGGATTCGGCATCTGAGGTCTGAAAAATGAAAATTTAGAAATTTGAATTGAATAAAATGGTAAAGAAAGGTAAGAATGAAGGAAAGACTAAAACAAGAATTTTTTTAAAAATTTTTTAAAATTAAAAAAAGTCTTTTTTTTGTAAAATACGAAAACGCCTCCACAAATCCGATTAATCAAAAATTTTTTTTTGAAAAATAATTGATTGACAATTGCGTTTATGTCCATATTTATTGGTTTTTTTTTGTTTTTACTAGTTATATTACAGTTTTCATAGATCTTTTGAATTAACATAGAGTAAACACTAGAATTTCAATTTTAAAAAACCGTGTTTTGAATACGTTTTCTAGTTTTTGACAGCCAAAAGATGGTCTTTTAGGTAATATTTGGCACTTTCAAACAAAAAAAATTTTAAATTTTAAAACTTTTTCGAACTTGAATTTTAATCCGGCCTAAACGCAAAAAAATTTTTTTTACCCCGCCCAGTCATATTGTTTCAAAAATCCCATTTTTTAGGTTTTTTACCAAAATTTCAACCTTTGATCCTTTTCCAAAATGATAGACAGAAAGACCTCTACAATACATCTTACTGATCAAATCAGTCACACCATTGACGTGTAATCCAATTTTTGTTTATTCCGGATATTCATCAATGCTACTTTATTCATTAGCTCTTTTTTCTCCTTCAAATCCCCCGTGGGCTGCGAATTAACAGCAAAAAAAGTGTGGCGGTGAAAGTTTAAATCCAGGTTTTTGTTTACTAAATAAAAAGAATGTCATTTTGATTTAGGGATAAGATATTTTTTATTTTTTAATGTAAAATAGTTATGTTACAGTGAAAAATAAAAAATTTGATTTAGAGATCCAATTACTGCCAAAGTTAATCGAATTTGAAAGTTTGTAGAGTAATTATGCTCGCGATTATTATTGTTTTTCTATCGAAATTAAAGCACTCGACCCCGAAGAGTACTCGAAATGAGATCTAATTATCTTCCGTCTATATAGTCTTACTATATTCTGCAAAAACTTTTGCAACGCAAAACAAAAACACTAGACTGTGACATTTGAAATGGCACGGATACGTGATAAAAGTATAAATTTCCAGTCTGAGAGGCTTTTAAAATCGAAATTTAAAAATTTCGTAATTTTATGAAAAATGGTCCTACTGGTACTAGCGGTACTGTTTAAATCCAAAAATTGTGTAAAGGTTTTTTTTATACTAATGATACCTTTTTAGCCAAAAAATTAAAAAAATATTTTTTTTTTAAATTAACAATTTTGTCAAGATGGTGCTAATAGTACACCTATAAATTTTAAAAGTCAAAAACCGTTCAAAAAATTAAATGTAGTCCTAATGGTACTACCATCAACATAAAGTATCGTCCAAAAACTTCAAAATAGACCATAAGCTCCAGCTTTAAGACAACCCTGCCCAACTTTTTAATAAACGGTACCACCTTACCTCATCAAACTCATAATCGCTGACACATTGATCGTGAAGCAGGATCTTCTCCTCATCGATTTCATCTTCTTCATCGATGGATCCTAGTCGAGGAGCACTTTTCGATCGATTTACTGGTGGTCTAAAGTTGAGGGTACCACTTTGTAGCAGCATTTTTCTTCTTGGAAGAATTTCCCCGTTTTGGGTACCAGTTACCACTGATTTGCGGGCTTTTTCCATCGCTAGCTTCTCTCGTTTGTACTCCTGAAAGAGGTTATGTTGAGGTTGGGTTGGTATGAGATTTTATATTGAGATTGGGTTAGATTTGAATTTTATATTGAGATTAACTAGCTTGAAGAACTTTTAATTTAAAAAATTTTAAAAACTGAAAAAAATGGTTTTAGGTAATAATGTGGCATTTTATGAACATCTTATCATATTTTTCAAATTTCATGACATTCCAACTGTTATGAGTATCCAAAACCAAAGCCGATTCCTATAAGGAACTCACACTAATCCTGTTATACCTAAAGTGCCAAAACAAATCCAAGTTCCACCAACTTTTCCTTACTGAAACAGAGATTTGTTTTTTTTTCAAAATAAAAGTTTTCTCACAATCTCCACGTAAAACTTTGACTGTTTGTTACACTTATGTTAACCTATCATTAGTCTTAACTACTGTGAATTCTTCCTTGTTACTGCGTTACTTTTAATCGCTTTTCTTTGCAAATTCATCGCTCTTGTGGTGTTTTACAACTGTTTTGAAGTGTTTTTTGAGCGGAAAGTTTGGAAAAATAAAAAGATGTCTATTAATTTGATTGGAATTTAGTGTAACTAGAAAGTACTGAAGTAATTTACTATGGTAACATTGATTTAGTTTTGAAAACATCCAAAAAAAGTGATTTTATAGTGAAAATATGGCTATTTTGGAGCAAAAGTAGATGTTTTTCAAAAATTCATAACTACCTTAACATGCATTGCCAAAATATCGAATTTGGCACAATTAATCAGCATGTACCATGGTTGATTGGTACTTAATTTGCTTATTATACATGAACTATTAACCAAGATATTACACGTTTTTCCAAAAAAACAAAAAATTGACATTTTTTCTAATTTTTAATGTTTTCTAAAATTCTTTTCGAAACCTCATACTACTTTCTAACAAAAACCAAAATTTCAATTCATACCCTACATTTAAAAACCTAAAAATCACTTCGAAACATTTCGAAAACCCTAGATTTTGGCGACGTAACCCTTACCTGCAGCGCTGCGTGGAGATAATTCGTGAGAGTTTCGGCGATTTTGGTCGGTTCGCTGCGTTTGCGACATAAAACAGCATGACATCTCAACTCAGGCTTCATTCTCTTGCCTTCGTGCTTGTACACCCAACAAAATACGCGAGGGTACTCGGCTGGTGCATAACAGTACGTGATGCGGTGGGCCCAGTACTCGGTGATTCTGAAAAGGGGAAGTTTAAAATTTGAGAAGAGTTTAGACTTAAAATGGAAAATATTAACTAAAGTTTTTTTAAACTTCATATTTTTAAAAGTTTAAAAATTCACAAAATTTTTGTAAAATACGGACTTTGCATTCTTGTATTTTCTTTCCAAAACCTCCCAATATTTTTGATTAAAATTCATTGTATGCAAATTTGGAGCCTCAATTTGAACCCCTCTTAAGCATTAAGAAGGCCTTGCGACGGCGGAATTCGAATATTTTTCGATTCTTTTTGGGCCCATAAATCGCCAGACACTAAATTTAATGGGAAAAAACCAGAACTTTCTACTGTTTTTCAGCATTTTAATGATATAGCAACAATATTTTTTAAAATTTTGTTACTTAAAAAATTAAAACTTGATATTTCACATTACATACATTCAAAAAAAAATGTCAGTTCCATCATTTTTAATTAGTTTTATTGAAAAGTAGCTGGAAAAGCTGGAAAAATCTCAACAAAATTTAAAAAATAACCCTTATTTTACCTATTTTTTCCCAAAAAATATAAATTCTACAAACTTTTTGACCCAAAAAACAAAGTTTAAGCCTGTGATTATAATGTAAAGCACTTAAAACTGTAAATTTCTGTCGCAAATTTTGTAATTTTTATAAGAAAACGATGAAAAAAGTGTTTTAAAGTCGGCAAAACCGCCCTAAAATCAAGACCTTTAGACGTGGTAATGACTGTATTTTAAACTTACAGTCGAAATTAAGCACTTTAGGTATTTTAAAAGTTAAAAATAAACTTTTTTCTTTCTTTTTAAATTAAAAGCGACAAGAATTTCAAAATGATTTCTTGAAAATGATAAAAATTTGATTTTTGTCACCCAAAAACATCAAAAAAAATTTTTTAAATTAAAAAAATTCCGGAAAAATGAAAAACCTACCCCAACTCTTTCGTCTCCACCTTCAACCCCTGCCTTGTCACACTCAATTTCATAGCCACATCCCGCTTCCTGGTCGAATACGAGCTCCAGATCGCCTGAAGCGGCCGCTCAATGCTCTGGTCTCCCTTGGCCATGATCGTGAGAACATTGCCAAGATATACGACATTGTGCATCTGGTCGGGCGGGTTGATCTCGTAGCATTGGCGGGACTTTTTGAAAAAACGCATTTGAGGCGCCAACGATGGCATTTTTCGTCAAAAACGACGCTTCTGAAGACAAAAACGTGGGCTTTTGGCTTCTGATTCGGATATTAGAGTAGGCTGAAACGAATGGAATTGATTTTTGTGCTCCGATTTTAATTTTTTTGTTCGGAATTTTGGTTTTCATTGTCTTTCGACGTGAAATAATGGCCAGAAAATGACGCGTTTGGCCAAGGAACGGCAAAAAAATGGGGAAAAAAAGCGATAAAATGAAAGAAAAATAATCAAAAGTCCATGAAAATTGACTTTAAACAGTGATATATTATCAGCAATTCACAAGAAACATAAAACAAAACGTATAAATATTACCTAAAATACTAAAAAATATTATAACCAAGCCTTAAATTATCAAAAACAACCCAAAACCCTACCAAAACCACCAAAAAACCCCACCAAAGTCCCCTCCAAACCTCCCAAAAACAGCTGAAATCGCTCGGAAAACGACCATAGTAACCCGATGACATACGAAGACAATAAAACATGTTTACTGCGGTAAATTCACATCACCCACTGATAAAATGACAACACTTTGGGCGTGTAGACAAGCCGAATCGGGCGAGAAATGGCATGAAACACGTCGCCCCCAAAGGTCACTCGAAGGGAGATCGGAATCAGCGCACCGTGCAGTCGCCTCCAAAGGGATTCGACACGCATCGTGCAATTTGGGAGTTTAAATTTAAAATACAGTGCATAAAATGAGATTTTTGAAAACTTTGAATTTAAAAATTTTCAAAATTTGAGCCAAAACAGCGCGAAATTCGCTTTTTAGAATAATATTGCACCGTGCAAGCCTTTTAATTTTCCTTGCACTGTGCAGTCTCTAAACCTCTACTGCACCGTGCAAAACCTAAAAATTCGAAACGCGACAAAACTCAACTTCCCTCATTTGCGACAAAAAAGAGAAAATGCAGGTTGACTTTGCACTGTGCGATTGTTTGTCTGCACTCTCTTGCTTCTCTCGTCGCTCGGCTTTGAGTGCGGCAAAAGGAAGGAAAACATTCCGCGACAAGCCGACCGGTGGTTATACAGCGACACCAGGTGACATTCGAGATCAATCCATAAGCGACATGCCGCGGCAAACGCACGGTGCAGTGAAGCGACAAAATGTGAGAGGAGTGGTTGCACTGTGCAGAATTTGAAGTTTGCACGGTGCAGTAGTAAAAACAGTTGCACGGTGCAAGAATTAAAGAGACTGCACAGTTCAAAAATAAAAGAGACTGCACGGCGCAAAAGAAATTAATAAGCTTGCACGGTACAATAAATTTAAACGTAAACTTCATTTTAAAATATTTAAAAAAGCTGTCAAAAAATAAATAGAAAATAAACCAAAAACAATATACAGTTGGTTTTCCAGCCTCTCTACAAACTTTTTAACCAAAAAACACAAAAACCATACTTTTTTACTTCTGCACCGTGTAAACCCCAAAAAAACTCATGATTAGGTAACAAAAGTGCAAAAAGCTACTGCGAATCTCCTGAAGCGCAATTGTCGCGGCAATGTTTCGTCAAAAGCGAAAAACAAAGCAAAATCTGAGAGAGAGCGACGTCCGCACGGTGCGCTGAGTGAGTGCACTCGAAAAGCCAACCCGAGTCGCGCGACAAAGGTGGAGAATGTAAAAGAAGGTAGGGCTTTTCGACCGCCAGCCTCGAAGGTGTGCGGGTGCGTTTTCGAATTGGCGACGCGTGAGGTTTGAATTGCACACCCATGCTCGTTTTTGGGTTTTCTTTGCCATACCCTTTTTAAATGATTGTCTCTGCCATACCCTTTTGCATAAACGATTCTTTTTGCCACACCCCTTATATAAATGACTCCTCTTGCAATGCCCTTTTTTAGAAACGATTCGTTTTACCATACCCATGTGAAAATGACCTCCTCCCGCCATACCCCTTATACTAAAACATTTTTTGCCATACCCTTTATAAAATGGTCTAACTCGCCATACCCAAGTGCAAATGACCCCCCTTGCCATACCCTTCCGTTTCTAAACAAAATTTGGCCAGCGGTCAACAATGGCCGCTCATTTGCACTTTGTCCCCCGAGGCCAATTTTGGGAAGGAAATCGCACATCCGCGCCCTCTGCCTCTTTATGCGCACTGCAATGAATTTTGAAAGCTAGAGCTTAAAGGGCAAAATGCGAGTATTATACTATGGACCCGAAGCCTTGCTATAAATCCAAAAAATTCGAGCCTAAAATTTTTTTAAAACTTAAAATCTAAAAATAAAAAAAAATAAAAAACTAAAAATTCCAAAGTTTCAACCCGCTGAAAGTGAGAAGCTTCAGAATTTCAACAAAGGCTTGATTAGCGATGGAACACTTCAATTTGACCACAAAAAACAACAAAACCATTTCCCGGCCCCGCCCCCTCTTGGCTCCTCCTTTCAAAGTGCAAAAACCAATTGCAAAAGGAAATGGCAGTATAGGTATGGGAAACAGAAAAAGAGCGTGAGAAAGCGAGACAGCATGGGAGAGGAAGAGAGCATGAAAAAGAAAGAGGGTTTAAAGTTCAGTGGAAAAATCGAGGTAAAATACGTCTTCTGTTGTTTACAAACCATGGTATGTTAAGGTAGGTAGCTGAAAAGTTAAGGTTAGTAAATTTTTTTTATTTAAATATCACGAACGTCGTAAAATACGTTGCCAATACTGTTTTGTTAACTTAAAATTTTTAAAAACACAAAAAAATTTAAAAAAACCATATTACAGTACTATAGCATGCTACATTACAGTATCATATCACCAATATCACAATATTATCTCATATGCCAAAACATAACATACTAAACCTATATCAAATTTCATAAGATTTCATAAAATTTCACAAAATTTCAAAGTCCCAGGCCCATTTACAACCACCCCCACCGGCTAATACGACTATAACACTACTTTGCCTAATAACATACTGCCTAGCTTTACAACTGCTTAATGGGATGATTGTAATGTAATTCCATAAAAAGCTGTATTAACGCTTCCGAGTGATCTCATTTACATAATGTAGGGTGACAACTTGCAAATGGTAATTTACATCTATGAAGTAGATGAATTTACTGTGGTGTACAGAGTAAGAATTTGAAAGAAGGTGTTTTAGGTATACAAATACATGTATTCTCACTCTGTACACCGCAGTAAATTCACGTACGACAAAAATTTTTTAAGACATGTTAACCGACCCCGTATTTTACAAATAAAATCATTTTTTCGCACCCCTCCCTCTTGTTTACCTCTCCTAACGCTCTACTACTATTCATAGAACCCATGCCTATACCTAACTTAGCTCTAGCCTCGTTTTAACAAAAAATTGCACAAGTTTTGTCATTTTCATTTTACCCCCTCCCTCCAAAAACCTTTTAAAACTTAAAAAATTCCTAAGCCAACTCCACCAAAACCTGACAAGCATCAGCGAAACTCATCAGAAAACTGACAAAATTGATGTCGCCAGACTGGAAATTAATTTTATTTCCGTGAGAACAATACGAGCATGATATATAGCACGGCGTACATTCTCACTGACATGTTCGTATGAGCATGGTATGTGAGAGTTGTGAAATGAATGATTAAAACTGACATTTTGGGACAGTTTTTGGGGGGTTTTTCGAGGTTTTGAGGTTTTCTTAGGTGATTTTAGGTACTGTAACACTGCAATTTTGGTTTTTTTATATTACTGAGGCTTTTAAAATTATACTATGTAATGTAAAATACGCAAGCTTTAACGAATTTTGTATATAAGTTTAAAAATGGCATAAAAAACGTTAAAATGAAATACAAAAACTATGCCTTAAGCAATATAAAAAATAAGAAAAATAACTTTTAAAAACATCACAAAATATCTTTATCCAACCTAAAACATCAAAAACCCGAAAATACAGTAGAATCAAGTCAAAAACATAGCCCAACCTAAGGTTATTTCCGTTGAAATTTAATTTAAAATCTCGAAGAGTTGCGCAAATTCAGTTAGAAAAAATAGCTCAAAGTGATATTCAATAGTACTTGTTAGTGTCAAGTTCAAAGAGAGTAAAACTTGATTGGGTATCAATGTGATTTGATTTGGGCACGTCAAAAGATTATATTTGTATTGTAAAGGGGGTGGATTTGATTGAATTTTTGTTTTGTTGGACTTGAGGAAGCAGAAAAGTTGACCTACTATAAGATATTCAAAGACTGTTTAAGATAGTAAAATACGCTATTCTTAACCTACATACATATTAAAATGCCAAAAAAAGTCTTGTCGGCAAATTATATTGTTTTTAGTCATCAAAAGCGACAAAACTTTTTAGAAGCCTTAATACTTCACCTATATGATACAAATTTAACTTCCAGATCTTTCACCATTAACAGAAAGATAAAAAAGTACTAATTTGAACTTTTATAGTGTTGTTTAACTTTTGAGCCACTATTTAAACATTTTGACACTTTTCCTACGTGGATAACATGTCTAACATATCACTATACTAAACTATTTTTAGGCTGTTTTGCACCTAATATACCCTACAATTTTCTATTTTTACATTTTTTGAGCTTGACAAGAGACGTATTCCAATAAGAAAAAAGTTACACGGAAGGGCAGCAAAAGACGTAGGATTCTATACATAGGAACATATTGATGTAGGTAGCAGAAAAGGTTTTAACAAAGCCAAAAAATTGACGTTTAGATATATTCATAAAGTAAAGTAAACCTAAAAATCAGTGTAAAATACGCATTTTACATGTGTGCATATGTTCAGTACCAATTTTAATTAAAAAAACGCATAAAAAACAGTTAAAAAAGTTAAATAATATTTTTAAAATTCAAAAAAAATTTTAACACTTTGCAGCACGTTCACAGAACTTCAAAGAACCTCTCCAAACACATATATCTTTAAGAATACAGAAGAATTTAACCCTGAACCGCTGACACTTTACTCTGTTACGCAACCGTGGAGAATATCTTTGTGTGACATATAAAGTGCATTCAACGTCAATTAAAACAGCTCTCGAAGTTACTAAACCTATAATTTAGATCCGTCAGTGTCAGACAATACCCGAACGTTGTCGCCACAACACGGAAATGATTATTGATTATAGGGTTGACTATATTAATGTATGTTTATGTTTTATATAATAGATGATGGTTAGTTTGACAGTATAAGATAATAGATGAGTATTATAATATCTTTTTAGTATTAGAAAACCATATTGTAGGAGCTTCTTTAAGAGAAAATATAGCCTAAAGTTTTATTTTTTTTATTCTATTCTACCATATCTTACCCAACTCCATCTTACGCAACCCTACATTACTCACTTCTACCTTACTCAACTCTACCTTACTCAACTCCACCTTACTCTGCCCAACCTTAAACTACCCAAACCTAAAGTTCACTTTACCCATTTACACACTTGTACTATGCAGTACCCCTCCACACACATATATTCCAACTATAGTACAAAAATCTTGTCTTTGTGACGTTAAACATAAACAACATTGTGTGTTTGGATTCACAGTAAAACACTAAACATTGCAAGGCTTTTGCAATATCCCTTAATTAATGTGACTTCAAACAAAAACCGATTAAAGAACAAAGATGCCACAAGGTCATCATGGTTTACTATGCTCTTTTGAGCTCATTTAGCCAAGCTATCTTGACATAAAGGCTCGTATAAGGGGTTTGTTTATATTGTCATTGTTTATGCAGATTTTGGGCGAGAGTTTTCGGGCATGGCAAGAGTGAGAAAGTACTAAAAAGTTGTAAAAACAAGGATAATATAGTGAAAACTCAGTAGCAAAAATAAAAATATTGTATTTCAAATTAAAATTTTAACTTTTACTTTCATATATACCACATATAACATAAAAAAACTTTTCCAAATACGTATGTATATTGCCTAAAAAGGCAAAGCAAACCCAACAAAACTAACAAAAACTAGGTTTTATGTTAACATATTGCCTTATTAATCAAAAACTAAAGTCGATTACGCTCATCAATCTCACCCAACCTTCTCCCCCCATTAATTTCCTGGTTTTAAGCATAAAAACTCACGTGAGACAATATGATATTGTAGCAAACAGCTACAAAAACATAACACATAATCGTATCTTAATGAGTCAAAGTTTTGGCACGAACGGCGTGAAATTGAAAGTTGTGTTCAAGACTGTCAGCATTAAAAACTTAAGCGCTTTAAATTTTATAGTTCCTTCTTAACTTAAGTAGAACATTTGATATAATTTAATTAAAAACGAACGCTTTAGCCTTGTTTTGATTTTGAAAAGTACGTCTTTAAAATAGTATAAATAAAAGTAAAAGAACAAAACACGTGATAAGTTCTTCTACTTTAAAATAACAATATATAAAATTATTGGCTAACCTATAGCTTATAAATTATATATAAAAATTAAGTTTGCAAGCAAGTTGACATAAACATACAGAAGATTTTTCATGCATGAGGTCTTATACGAAGATTCGACCATAATTTTAACTCTTTAGCAACTTTGAAAGTTAAACCCTATAAAATAAGTGCCTAGGTTTTGAAACAAAACTTGGACGACAAAGCTAATGTCAGTCTTAACAATATAGGAAAGGATAATTGACTACGGAGCCTAAATGTATAGCACTACAAAGCAATAATACAGTAAAAATTACGTGTCTTTAAGAAAAATACAAGAAGAAAGTAAATCTCTTAAACGTAACAATTAGAAAAGTTTACTATGTTGTACTTAAACATGATATATCAATGACCTGAGATGACAAAACAAAAAGATATCGGTAAACTTATACTTTTAGTTTAAAATCTTTAAAATACAGCCATTTAAATCCATTAAATTGTAAATTCTCATCAGTTTTAAGCTCATAAAACATCGTAAAATACTGGTATCACTACCATAACAATAGTAAATTGATGTGAACGTATAAAATTTTAAAAATTATTGAAACGACACAACTTTCAAGTTTTTAAAATTTGTAGTTTCAACCAAACTCCAAACTATTTATAAGAAAGACCCTTTCTTATCACAAAGTTCACATTAAATCTATCTAACAATAGTATCTTACATTATAATCGACGCCACGCCAATTCTAAATATAGTAAACCGAGATAGAAACCGAAAATAACTAAACGTGACTTTTAAAGAACCTGATGGCCTGTCATTGACAAAGTTGAGAAGACCGCAACCAGAAAATGAACAAAAGTTACACAAACCACAGTAACTCATTACTTGCGATTTTTAAAGATGATCTTGGGTTTAGTCACCGTTTTTGATGTTTTAAGGCCAAAGTGTAATACTATCTTTTCAAAAAATTAAAAAATTTTTTGGTGAACGCTGTATTATACAGTCAAAAACTTCTGTTGATAACTAACATGCATTTTCATGTTTAAAAACAACACGACTTCTTTTAAAACAAAAGGAATTTGCTTCCAAATATCAAAATAAGCTTAAAGACAACAATGTAACCCACAAACTTTAAGTATTTTTATTTTTAATTTATTCAAAGAAACATTATTACACCGCCCAAAAATCCAAATTCAGATATGAAGATCAACGAAAAACCGCTGAAATAATTGCGACGTCTAAAATGACGTCAACTCAAAAATATCTTTTCTGCTTCATTTTTTGCGAATTTTGTGGTGACAGACGATTAGAAGGTCAAAATGAATTTTGTGATGATATTATATTCATTTTAATCATCACTAGGCAGGAAGGTCAAAATGAATATAATTCATCGTATAATCAAGTTCACAGTGGTTTGTGACTGAACTTGTAACAAAACACAGAATACGAATTTAATATGTTTATAATGTCGCCTTACAGTAAATGACAGAAGAGAAAGATATATCGTAGTTTGAAAGCAAGTATGCAGAAGTCTATGGTATAAATGGCAAAAATCATAACATATACTAAATAAAAAGAGTGTGTTATTAGGTTGAACCAAAATCAGTGGGACATTGTCCTTTTATTGTTCAATTGAAAAGTGTCCTGCGACTTTTGGTTCAGCCTAATGTACATACTGCAATATGAGCAATAAGATAGATTTGAAACCACCATAATAATTATTTAATTACCACACTAATAAAATAAAACTATACTTTTTGACGTTTAATGGAATTACATTTCTTCCAACCCTTTACTGTTATAAAAACACTATCAAAACATCAACGTTCAACTCAAAATCTCATTAATTTCCCAACTTTAAAAGTCCAAAGTCTTAACATTTAGAACATACATTAAAAATTGCCCACTTACAACTATCTTTCCTTAGAAAAAAGTATCAGAAGCTGATGTTTACAACTATATAAGCACAATATATAACCAAAACACATTTTACAGTTACTGTGTAGTAAAAATCTTAACGTTGCATTAAGAATAAGTAGTGTCTAGTGCAAGTTTAAGGTCGTAACAGTCACAGTATTCAATTATTTTAGTTTTTACTGTCACTTATCACCATATTTCAAGCTCTTACATTTACAGCATTAAAAGGACCTTACGCTTACTACATGACCCTTACAGTTACTACACTAGAAAAAATTGCACTTACTGCAAACTCTTACATTTACTACATTAAAAAGCCCTTACACTTACTGCAAACCTTTACAGTTACTGCACGTCAACAACCAGTAATTGCGTAGGTTGTAACCCTCAGGCATTCGTTACAAAACCCGCAATTCTTTTCCCTTCATTTCGACAGTTTAAACTGACCCTGCAATGGTTTTAACGTTCGCCAAACGCTTTCTTATACTACTTTTTTAAAGTTTAATATTATTAATGCTTATGAAAACTGTGGTTTATAGTGCTGTTCCAACATATAAAAAAAGGCGTTTTTTAAAGATTTTGTGCTTAAACAATTTGAAACATAAAAAAACTAACTTTTTATATAAACAATAAGTTGACTATTTGACTTTTTCTCATTACTTTTGCAAAGAAATTAATTGAATACTTAACTATTGTAAACAAAAGTTCATTCTCAACGTATTTTAGCATAAATCTAATTAGCAGCTTTAAAAAAATCAAAAATTCATTATTTTTAAAGTAGTAAACAGTGCCTGAAGTAGTAAAAACACAACTGATTTATTGAACAAATACGACGTTTACTGTAAAGTTATTGCAGGTGCTAGTGCCCTATTCATTATAGAATTTACTGTAAATTAAAGTCATTGGCTGGAAAAACAAGAACTTAGGGTTTTGTAGGTTCGTTTGCAAAGTTTAATATATCATAACAAGTTATCATGAGCAGGAGACACTAAACTCTTAATGACTCATTGAAGGCACGTAAAACGGTCAAGAAGAGTTTTAAGAAAAATAGTACTACTAAAAGAAATTTGAATCTATTTATAAATAAAAACATTTGTACAGGTACCATATTTTTGGATTAAAACCGCCTCGGCCTTCTTTCTTAGCAATGATCGATCTACCCTTTCCCCTATCCTACTCAAACTTAAACTTCTGGCCGAGCCTGACCTTACCTATGCTAATAGTAAGTTACCATAAAGCAGTCTATCCTTGTCTATCCAGTAGCATACACTAAAAAATTCTATAATTTTTCTTTCTAACCATACAGTGCTTTAAAAAATATTTTAATACCCATTACATCCCCTCTCCAATCCCGAAAACATCAAAGTTTAGAGATTTTCAAAATTTCAAAATTAATCAGACATTTGTCATAAAAACAAGTTGAGATTATAAAAGTACAAAAACACCTATCCAGTACTGTTTAAGCGGTAAACAGTTTGCCGCACGAAAAACATAAATTGGCTGAAATCGCCGTTTTCCCAACCTTTTTTTGTTCAGACGGACAATTCTGTTTGGAAAAGAAAAGTAATTGTCAAGTTAAAGTAAACATAAGGGTGAGGTACTAAATTTAACAACAACATATGACAAAAGAAAGTACAGTAATTTGGGTTTCAATGTTTTGTGGGAAGACTAAAAATTTGTACTGGAACAGACAAGTGATTTTGATCTTGACACTGCGAGAGAATTAAAAATATGTATGGGTATGATAGGAGAGGGTAGAGTAAAATGTGTTTTACAAAAATTTATAAAAATATTATAGAGTCAAAATTTTTTAAAACTTCAAAATTTCAGCCCTCAAAACCCAAAAAAAACTACACTTTCAAAGCCAAGAAACTTTTAACGAGCCTTCATTTAACTACACTGACAGATGTTTTAACCCAAGAAAACTATAAAATGCCTCTAATGTTTACCATAAATCTGAGTCATAAATTCAAAGGCTTCTGATGGTCACGTAATAAGCCCCATAAACTTTATTCATACTATTAAACTTTAGCAAAAATGAGTTTTTCTGGTGAAAAAAAAAACATTTTTGCAAAAATTTGATAGAAAATGCATTTTTAAAGTGTTTTAGCATAAGTTTTTGACTTGAAATAAGCACAATATATTGTAAATTTATATTTTTATTAGCAGCATTTTTTTGAGCCCGTATTTTACAAGAATAAACATTATTTTATCCCTAACACAAGGTTAAAAACTCAAAAACTGTAACATAAAGCCTACGTGTCAAGCTGCAAACTCTCCAAAACCAAAAAAGTAGAAAAAAGTTAGATTAAGCGTAATACGATATTAATAGTCTGTAACCAATTTATCTGTTTTTGACCGCCCGTTCGGCCCACCAAAGACCAAAAGAAATCGCTGCAAAATCTGTGTTTTGAAACTTTAATTCAATTTAAACTTTTTCGGAATAGTGAGTAAACAGTACGAGAATCAAAACACTCTAGAACGTTCAAACATGAGGGTTTGAACTTGTTTTAGGGTTTCATAGTGTTTGGATGGGGAATTTAAATTAAAAAATGCAATTTCGAAGTACACAAAAATTAAAATTTTAAAGTTTTAAAAATTTAAAAAAATGCTATTTTTAAAAATTAAAAACCAAAAATATCGTTTTACTGCCTAGTATCTTGTATTTTACGAGACATTACGCATCAATTTGTAATACAAAATGAACCAAACTAACAAATAAGAGAAAAGCGACCACTGGTCTTGTAGTGTAGTGGTTATCACGTCTCCTTCACACGGAGAAGGCCGCCGGTTCGACCCCGGCCAAGACCTACCTGTAACTTTTGCGCTTTTTAACAAAATGTCATTTTAAAAAAGTAAAAAATAAGTTCTTAATGTTATAAAAACAACTAAAATACTTTTTTCTATAATATTTTTATTGTGTCAGTTATAAAACGGCACAAAGTCTCAAAATTCCTAAAAAAAAACTTAAAAATCAAACAATTTTCGGTAATTTTTCAAAAACTGTGGCGACTGAAAGAATAGCGCGAACCCATCATAAAATAATAAAATTACCTCAAATTAAAATCCATTTTTCCGACTCCAAAAAAGGTTTTCGCCACGGATCTGAGTTCGAACGTTATAATTTGGCGTTGCACTCAAAACTTTCGGAAAATATACAAAAGAAAACGGTTAAAGGGGGGGGAGGTTTGACTACAGTGATGTCTTGGGGAGTAAAGAAGATTCACTTCGATTTTTGAGGTTTGAATACATAAACACAAGGTGGAGCATAAAGATAAAAATTTTTGATTGAAAGTATAAAAGTTCCTGCCATTTTTATTTTCGTAAACGAAGTTTTTGCCGTTTTTTTATTTTTTGTCTAAAAAATGATTATAAATTATAAACATACATATTTTACTTCAAAACCTCCTTTTCCATCTCCAGCATCCCTTCAAAACCTACCCCCTCATCTCCAACACCCTTTCAAACCCTTATCTGCCAATCTTTTTTCCACCCCGATTAGATTTGACACGTTTCAAACTAAATATGATCTCTGTTAGGCTTGCTGCGTCTTCCCAAGTTTTGTTTCAAATTTCGTCGACGAAAAAGCCGTCGGCGGAAGCGACAGAATGTAGGTTTATGAAGCGACAAAACTATTCCATTGTGTTCGAGAGAGTAAGGGTTTAATGCGGTTAGTTACCTGTGAAATTCACGCGGAAGTAACCGGGAATACCACGGTTATATGGAAATATTTAAGTATTTTTAAAGTTTTGCAATTCTTGTATTAGTATATTGTAAAACAAGTTTTGGTAGTAGTATATCATATGACTGATAGTATTAGGTTGGTCACATAACTCTTGGCTTCCTATCCCAGAAAATTTGCTTTGAGCTGGGGCTCAAGATTATTTGAGCAACCTAATTTATAGAAAAATATGAAAGTTAAAGCATACTGTAATATTTAAGATGAAAATGCATTTTTTAAAATTTACTTCCCGATAAACTCATTTTCCATCGTATTTTCATCATATAACTATAAGAATCTAAAGCTACAGCTAATAATTAAAAACTTAAAAAATTTTTTTGAATTTCCCGCCAAACTTGGCATTGTGTTTTAAACCATTTTAAAGAGATTTCAAAAGGCCTATCTAAATAAAATGTAGAATTACAAAATACATCACAAAAAAGTTTAGAAAATACCTTATCCTACCTCTCTCTCCCTGAATTACCCAACCCTTCCCCCAAAGTTACCCTACCCCGCCCCTCATCCATGACCTTCAAAAACTCCTCCTAAAACCACAAAAAATCATCTCATATCCTTATGAATTCCACCCCTGTTTTCGGTGGGACGGAAATGGCTAAGAATTTATGAAAAACATTCATTTCGGACATAAATGAATGTCAAATGTGTTCCAAACTCTGTTTCAAATTCAAAATTCTTGCACTTTGAGCTGTTTCTTGATGGATCGAGCTGGAATTATACTATATTATTCATTAGTCAAGGTAAAAATAGGTTTTGTTAGGGTGGTATCGTGCGCACGCGGGGTAAAAGATCAATTTAAATTTTTTGTGTAAAAAAAATATTTTTTCTACAAAAAATTAAAATTTTAAGGCTCAAAATAGTCAAAAATTCAAATTTTCTACAACCTACAGCACAAGCCGTATTTTACACAAAAAATACCAATATAAACAATAAAAACACGCATAAACCAATATATATTATACTTGACTTTGAAATGTCAAAACCAGTTTCGAGTCCATCTTATTTGTTTTATGGCCCCATTTAGAGGCCAAGCTTTTTTGGAATAAATTATTCTCGGAAAACTTTGCTTCGTGGAACGGTCAATTGTGGCCGAAGGCGCGTCAGGAAGTGACATGCTCTGGTCACCTCGCTTATGAATTCAAATTTGATTGCCTTTGGCACGAAAATATTTATTCTGCAAAGAAAAGTGGACAGTGGGTTTTGCAGAGGGGGGGGGGAAGATGAGGGATACAATGTTATTAAAGTTGGGAGGGGGGGGGGTTAAATTTAGGAGAATGAAGAAAGAAGGGATGGATAAAAGGAAAATATTAAGTTGTTCACATAATTCTGCGCTCCGTACCCCACAAATTTGCTTTGGAAAGGGGCGCAGAATTAAGAGAACAACCTAATAGTATCAATAAGGGGCCCTCTAGGCTTGTACCAGACTGAGCCAAACCAACTTCGAATGGGGCCACGCCGTGACTGTCCATGTGGAACCGAGGACTAAAACTTATCCTTGCCACCTCTCACTCACCCTCCCTCATCTTCTGTCCCCCTTCCCCCCTCCCCTCCCATCTCCACCATTGACAGCCAAGCTTAAGTGATACCTATAAAGACAATTTACTGTACATTATATTACTCAGACACAACTACTTGTTAACGATATGAAAAGTTTTTTTAATTTTAAATTATCAAAAACAGCCTCCTACGTTAATAAACTTGATACACAAAACAAGAATAATGATGAAAACAAGAGGATGTTTACAGATTTATTAGCAAAGCCATAAAAAGGCATATCAATGTGAAGATGTATGTTCTGAAAAGTGAGTTGTTTTTAAGTCTTAAAGTTGAAGAACACAAAAACAATATGATTACAAGAAAGGAGATTAAGATGCAACGTTCTGAACAAAGTCATATAGCTAAAAAGGGCACCACTGATAATGTAAAGAACATTACTAGTACTATAAAAAGCATCACTAATACTATAGAGCACTATTGATACTATACAAAGCACTACGAGAAGTACGTGGAGCTTCACTGATGCTATAAAAAGCACCAAGGTTTTATAACAAGTATTGCTAATACTATGAAGAGTACTACTAGTACTATTAGACATGAGGAACGGGCCGGGCCGGGCCCAATTTTCAAGCCCTGCCCGATCGAAATTTTTCTAAGGGCCGGACCGGGCCTGCACGGCCCATTTCATGTCTAAGTACTATAATGAACCTTACTAGTACTAAAAAGACTAACACTAGTAGTAGTATAAAAACCACCACTAGTACTACAAACGCATAAAAAACATCATTCTAATTAAAATTTTTGCAAAATTTAAAACTTCAAAAGTACAGAACAAAAAAACAGTTTTCGTCACATACAAGGCTTACAAATTAATAAAAAAGCTTACACGTCAATAAACAAGTGTTACTAACAAAATGAACTGTTATAACAGCATCATACAAAATGAAACACATATAATGTTAAAAAGTAATGTTATGTTAGTCATTCCCCACGAATTTTTCCGTTTCCTTCCGTTCCATCTGATAAGAAAAATTAGTAATATAATATTACGTTTTATCGTTGAAACGCGTGTTTTAGGGACTGGTGTTTGGATGTTTCCAAATTTATGCCTTTTAGCTTGACTTTAAAAGTTACTAATGATTTTTACTATTCTCAATTTCAAAAAAAGACAGTTTATGTTCTACATAATCTTGTTTTTCTATAATAAAAATTTTTATGTTAAAAAATAGAGTTTAACGCTAGATTGATTGTTGATTAAGCTTCTAAACAATATAAACCCATAATAACCATTTTAGTAATTCCTACGTAAGAAACACTCGTTATAATCATCAAAAAGTACAGGTTTTTAAAAATAGTACAGTACTCTCTCTATATAAGCAACCCAAAAGAACCTGCATTTTGTGTTTACTGTAAGGGGTGATGTCTTTACAAAAGAGCTTTTCAGTGCAAATTGACATGGTGGGGCCAAATTTCTTGTTTACTATAAGGAGAGTTGTTTATACAGATGGTTCACTATATAGAGAGACTACTGTACTATCTGTAGTTAAATGTACCCAACTATTATACTGACTATTAATCTATTGTAAACACCAAAACCTTGCCAAACATTACATAAACGACAGATTATGACAAAGAATCGATAGTTTTAGAATAAAAGCAATAAATTACATTCTTATCAATCGCTGATTATGTTTGGACTCTTTGAAAGTTGTTTACATTCAAATAAATATAACTTTTAGGAATGTTCAAGATTGTGACATTGCTTATAGGTACTTGGTAAAAAAATTTTATTTTTGAATATAAAAATTTTAATTAAAAAAATAATAGTGCTTTGTATTTTAGCTCCGTACTTTCCAAAAACGTCAAAGTTAAAAGACTATTTTTAAATTTTAAATTTGAAATTTTTGGAGCGGCCGTATTTTACCACCAATGTACCTTTCACACCAACTCAAGTCTTATTACCTAATCGACCGCTAGCTTAACCTTCAATCCCCTTTCCAAACAAACGTTACCCTAATAATATGCTAATATATAGCGAATGACCACTATATCTTACCATGGTTGTTTATTATTACTATAGTGGTCATTTGGCCCAATTTCTCTCGCTAATTGCGCAATCAAGTGCCAACTACGAGACGATGGTGTCGTATTTCATGTACATACGATTGTGTAATTCGTATTATTTTAGGTCATACACAATGGCTACGGTAATTTAATATTGGGTTGGGGGGGGGGGAGACACTTTATATAGGCCATTAGAACCAGTAAGTGACTGTAAAATTGAAAAAAATGTAAAATACGGATGTCTCGTGTTGGCTTTGAAAAAAAATTTAAGGTTTGCTACCAAAACTAATATACCACACTAAAACTTTAAAAAATCTCTGTAAAACACTTTTTTTTTATCTACTCCCTTTCTATATATGTCAACATGTATAGAAAGGGTATACAAAGTCTAGCTACTTATACCACCTTACCATTTCGAAAACTGTTGTTAAATATTACAAAAAATAAAGAAAATTTTAAAATACTATAGTAAATCGTAAAAAACGTTGTAAAATGCCACAGTAAAGCCAATTTTAGACGTCCCCCAATTCGAAGCTCATAAACCCTTTTTTGAAGTATTTAAATAGCTTCAAATTAAGTAAACAGTGCGAACCGGAGCCAGCTCTTCACTAAATATCCAAATGCCCTAAGGCACAATTAAACGCGGATTATGTGAAAACAAACATTTTTGGAAATTTTGGGTTACTCTACTTGTTACAACTACTGTTTATGCTAATATTTTGCAATTTTAAGTTTTTAAATTTGATATTATTAGAATATTCAAATAATTCTGCGTTTCTGGCTCCAAAAATTTGTTTTGAGAAAGAGCGCAGAATTACTTAAACACCTTAATAATATTAAAAAAATAAAAAAATAAGATATTGAAAAAAATTAAACAATGTAAAATACGATTCTTTTACATGCCTTGAACAAAATAATATTATAGCAAAAACTTTTCTTCTAAAACCTATTTTTAAACTTCCAAAAGTACTAGACTGTACTATCCATTACCCTCAGAGTACTTCCAATTTTAATTGAAGCCATTTGCTATTTTTTCAAATTTAGCTTTTCTTTTTGGATGCAGTAAAATAGTATTTTGTTTATAGTACAAACGTTTTTTAGATCGGTTTGTGCAAAATACGATTGTACTTTTAACTACTTTATAGTGTTTTTATTTTACTGTGATTAAAGTTATTTTTATAATAAGCCATAGTTCAGTAAATATTAAAAAGGTATAGACAATATAAGTATGCAAAAAAATTTCACTTTTAAACCACTCCCTTTCCCTCGCTAAACCTTGACCTATCGTTAAAAAATATATAGAAAATTGTAAAATCCGCAAAAGAAACGTTAAAAATTTTTTATTTAAAAAAATTTAAATTTCAAAGTCCAAACCCTGCCATTTTCAAAAACACGAAAAGCTCAGAAAGCAGTAAGATTAATCATGACTGAATAGTAATCGAAAATCGTAAAACTCTGTGAATAACGCGTTTCCTTCGTCGCTCTGTAATCACAAAAGACAATAGAGCAGCATTAATATTCTAATAGGCTCATTAAATTAGAGAAACATCAAATTATATTTCCAAACGTCTTGGTTAGCATAATATTGAAATGTATAATATTATGACAAACAGATATACGGGAACGATGTTACCATACTCTATTCTACCTGGAGAAAAAAAATGTGCTGTTGAAGTACTATATAGTATGTTATAGACTGAATTAGATATTATGACAAACAAGTACAAACGTAAGTTACTACCCTACTCTACCCTAATCTATTATGTTAATATCTAGAAAAAGGCAGCTTTAAAATACTATATAGTATGTTATGGTACCCTAAAGTAGATAATGCCAAGCATACAGAAGAGAATCTACCCTACTACTCTACCATACCTAAATAAATAAAAATGGCTTTGAGACACTATATAGTATCACATGTTATAGTAAACCAAAAATATAATATATATAACGACAAAAAGATAGAAAAGAAAAGTACAATTCTACCCTACACTAAAAAGAAGAAGGATAGTCTTGAGGTACAATATATAATAGAATGTTATAGTACACTGCGCATAAGTTACGTATATTGTTGCAAAATACGAGAAAGTTCTCTAAACAACTTTTAAATAATACTGTAAAATACGACAAACAGCTTTACGCCGAAAAAATGCTTCCTATCTTACACTTTTACCTCAAAAATGCTTAAAATTAAAGACAAAATTGAGTTATAGTACTGACATGACATACTACACTTGCCTCAAAACTTCCGGCGTAAAAAAGTGTGTATAAACACGTCACTTTACTTGTAAAAACAACAATAATTACCAGTCAATTTTCGAAAAACAAAAACTTTACAATAGTGTTTTGTGAAATATGACAATTTAAAGCTGTAAAAAGAACAAAATTTCAAAAAACAGTTCAAACAACAAACCATTATAATACTACAGTAAAATATAAGAAAAACAATAAAAAATTTGAAAGCGTCACTTGCTTATGCAGTAGTACAGACCTTTCCAGACAGAAGTTACCCTTTCAACGCAACCTATCAAATCAATAAGTCTATCAGACATATAACAATAGACAACATAATCATTATACAGTCAAACTCCTGTATAACGAATCGCTCGGGGACTTGAAATTTGTTCGTTATAAAGGAGTTTTAAATGCAATTTTTAGCGGTAGACGGGGATTGAAAAGTTGTTTGTTATACGGGATTTTCGTTATAGAGGAGTTCGTTATATATGAATTCCACTGTATGAACCTAAATCTTAAAATATCAAAACCCTCCAACAACCTCAAAGATACGACGAGAACAAAACACCAAACCTCACCTTATTGTTGCAGTTAAAAAACTTAATCGCTAAAACTTTTTACCATGCACAACACAAAGAGTAATATCAATTACTTCGCGAGTGACAAAAACTATATGACTTTGTGAATAAACATATATTTTACGTAAGCTCGGTTATTGGAAGTGAGTAAATAGACTTGTAGCTCTTGTGTGTGTAATATGAACAGGTGGTGAATAATATGAAGTTATTTTAATATTTAATACTCGAATATTTAATACCCTACCCTACCCTACCCTACCCTACCCTACCCTACCCTACCCTACCCTACACTACCCTACCCTACCCTACCCTACCCTACTCTACCCTACCCTACCCCACCCTGTTCTACTGTATGTTTTCTCCTGTTTACAATATCTTGCATTTTATTCACTCCCCCCCCAATAACATCAAATTTCAAAAACCTGTAAATATCCAAATTACTGAGTAAAAACAAATTCCAAAAAAGAACGGATTCGAATTCCAGAAATTGAATTAAATCGGGAAAGGCGAGATTCAGAATCAGATCTTCCTCACTCATCTTCAGCCCTCACCCAAATAAAATATTCTTCCGACAGACGTTTCTAAAGAACTTGACTTTGTTGGGAAAGAAAACATGAACATACGATTACTTTTGTCTTTCCCACAAGACGTATTAAATAGAATGTCGTAAAAGCTTTTCCTTGTTACTGAAGCTTGATAGATGATGATCAACGTTACTGTTAAAATGTGTTATCATTACTAAGTATTTAAAAAAAAGAAAAGAACTATAATTTATTTTGAGTGGCATATTAAGTTGTTCAAGTAATCCTGCGCCCCGTTTCAAAAAAAAATTTTTGGAGTTGAGGAGCACGGAATTATCTGAACAGCCTAATAGTACTTTTCGAACTTAAAAAAAATTATTTAATAAAAATTTTTTGATAAATCTTAAGGGCACAGAATTATTTGAACAACCTAAAAAAAACGATTTTAACTATTATACTGCCATATAATATTCAGAATCACCATACCATATTCATATTCAAAAAACAAAAACAGACAATTTCAAAAAATTGAACTACCAATACTTCCGGTATCGTTCATCGTATTATCTTCCATAATTTTATTGCGTTTTCGTAACTACATCAACATAACAATAACTAAACTCCCTCGGGGAGGTAAGGCTTAAAAACATAAACCATACGGTGTCTATAACGTCTGTGTGTTTAAATAATAAGATATACAGACCACCGTGAGATTTTTAATAAGAAAAAGACTGAATTGCCATGGTATGTGTACTATAAAAAGCTTCGTAGTATGTAAAGTATGTAATAGATAGTCTCAAAAGTTCAAAATTTAAAAAATCTTTAAAAAAAATTTTTTTCGAAAAAATTTAAAAATTTAAAAAAAAAAATTTTTTTAATTTTTAAAAAATTAATTTTTCGTATTTTATAACCCCAACACATCTTTCGCACAAAATAAACCCATTTACCTCAGTTTTTCCCGCTACTCTTAACAGTGAAGACATGAAGGAAAAGTAGTAGCGCTACTGCTGGGATAAAATTCTTTCACAGAGCGGTCACCAATTTGTTTGACTACAGATTAAAAAACAAAAGAAAAACGGCTGGAGGTAAGCGAAATTCCTCGCAAATTAATTAAAAAACCCTGTTTTGAATACTTGAAAAGTGTGTTAACAATATACATTACCTATCAGCAGGTTTTATTGTTAACGAGATTGTTTTTGATTTAACGGTAGTTTACGTTAGATGAGTGTATGAGACGTATATGCACTGTTGATGAAAATGGGCTTTCGCAAGTTGCTATACCCAAACAAGTCGCGTTGTTTTACGTTACATTTTACATTAGAAGTTATATTAAGTTTTACACATATAATTCTGTGCTCCAGAAATATGATTTGAAAAGAGCACAGAATTATGTGAACAAGCTAATAAATTGAAAACCCCAAAAAATTTTAAAACCAAGCATAATGAACCTAAAATTCAAAGTTATTGTAAAAAAGTTAAAAAGTAACGCAAAACCTACAAATGCTGAATTAAGATAGCCGGCCATCTCGCAAAAACTAAAATGCTGTGAGTCATTACAAACATGATCAAGTTTTTTTGCGATGAGTAAAAGAGGAACGAAATGGCCAATGGTCATAGCTTTTTTTGCACAAAACTCGCTAAACAAACCGTTTGACAGGTCAACGAGGCTTCTGTAAATATATGCAGAGCATTGCTATTAAAGCTCATTTAGACGAATTAGAGGCATTGTTGTTCGTATAAAAATGAAACAGCCAAGCCGGTTTAGTATAGCACTCAATGTACTGGACCAAAATGTCATTATAATTGGAGTGTCATGCTATTCAGGTAATTTTTGATAAGAGTTGTATTACAAAGAACGATCAGAAAGCTGATAAAGAAGGTGGCACACTACCAAGGGGCATACTAAAGAGGCTTCACTGTATATAAACAAAAAAAATTAATTTTAAGCGTTTATAATAGTTAACAATAAAGATCCAGTTCCAATTTCAAATGCCACACCTCAAAATAATCCAACCTAAATTTCTCCCCCAAGGCAACAGTCGGTTGCTTGGCTTATACTGGCATCCTATTGTTTGAATTCTTGAGGAGCACCTCATCACAACTCAGTAGCTTAAAAAACACAATCACCTGGATAGTAACCAATTGGGAACTGCAAAAATAAATAACTTTGACGGTCATCCCCAAACCCTTCTCATGCTTCCCTCCCCCCTCCCTCCCCCGAAGCATAAAATCAATAATTATATATTAAATTATCTCGCGTTAAAAATGAAATATTTTTATAATAAATTTTTAAAGCAACAATCAAGCAATTCCTATTAATAAACCTTTCCCCCTAAAATTCCCCTCAATCAAACATTTTGATAAGTTTTGATCAAATAATATTGAACTGCCATTTGAGATTACAAAAGCCGTGAATGATCGTTGAAAGACTGAAACGACGGAACGTTTAAAGACCAAAAGAACGGAAAATATTGCAAAAGACATTGATATAACTCATATTTTATATATTATAATTGTTTATTGTTACTCACATGACCTCTTCTTGTTATTTGTTCAAGCTTGTTGTTGTAGCTTTGTTTGATCTTGGAATAAATTTCTTGAGTTTTATGACGGAAATTACAATGAATATTATTGTAGAGTTTTACTGTAGTTGTGTGCGTTGTAATTGAACCATGGTCTTTTGAAATATATAGTTTATAAATTCTTACATTGCGTTATATATGCTGTCAAAAACATTGTTATTTCCGCTTATATAGACCAGCCTACTGCTTTATAATGGCCCCTAAACTTCAAAATCTTTTTTCTATTTACAGTGTAAGTAATTTGGCTTAAATGTAGCTAAACGGTTATTTTTCAAAGAGATTCAGAAGGCAGTTGGCTAATTGAGTAAACAAATAAGTCCAAGGAGTTAACCACTTTTAGTCAACATTACTTCCTTATAAATGACGATTTAATTTGTTACAGTCAACAGACAAACGGTAAATTAAGACCAAATTGAAAGTACAACTTGGTATACTAATAGTACTTCTAAATTTGTTAAATTGCAGACAAAGTGCGTTTCATTTGTGAGGAAAGTGCAGTTCCCACAAAAATAGTTTTTAAAGTCCTATATACACATATACTACGCATATACATATATGACATATACATATATACTTGTATATACGTATATGTTTTTTAAAAATACGTGGTAAAAAAGTACAAAAACAGTCATTTTGAAAAGAGCTGATTAGCTTAACAAGTAAACTTTTTGTTTATAACAAGCGGAGACATTGTTTGGAAGAATGGTAACTCGTTTATCTCCGTATAACAACGTTTATGGTGTACTAGACTTCCGTATTCTGCTATTTTTTCATACATATAGTACAATTTTTTCTTAACTGTGACTATACAAATGGTTAAAAAGCTGTAAGACATTTTCGTTTTTATTTTTTTTTATATTTGTAAAACCTACTATAAGATAAAATGCAACATAAAGGTATAAAAGCCTGTAACAAACCCAAAGAAATAAAACTAAAAATCCATGATGCCATTATAGCAAAAATACGTCTCAGTTTCGAAACAAAAAGTAGTTCAGACCATCTTTGGGCCGCGCAGTCATTTCGTCTTGGTCTAAGTCCTCGGGGCTTAAATATATTGGTTAAAAAGTCGGGGACACAACAAAGGCCATTTACTTTTGATTCGATTCGTTACAAGTTTACCCTAGAGACGAGAACATGAAAAAGATGTTATCTACCCGAATATATCTAACTATAGCTTGAAGTATGTGTTCTGTTACTGCTTGATGTTTCTATTTTTGGACGTATGTTAAATATGGTTTCTTTTAAAATTATATTATATCATAGTAGAGTCAAACCTCTTTAGTAAGACATTCAATGGGCTGGTTCAAACCTGTCCTTATAAACAGGGTGTCCCGCTACCCAGGTACTTTTTGATGGAGATTCTATTACAAAAGGCAATCAAAAAGCTCTCATTGTAAGGAGACTTTCATGCTATTGAAGATAGTACTAAAGAGAAAGTACTGCATAAAACACTGACAATAAAAATGCCTAAAATACCAATTCAGTGCAAAAAACGTGAGAAAACAAACCTTATGTCCGTAAAATTTGTAAAGTTTGTAAAGCTATAGTAAAGTTTCTAGAAGCACACGATTGTAAAAGTTTACTATTTCCGCTTTCACAGTATTAGTTACTCTATTATACTATAAAATTGCACGCAAAGACAAATAAATAGTAATTCTCAGTAATAAAAAACGAATTGTTGTTTAGACTCTGGAATGATTGTCTACCATACTATAGTGGGCAATAACAGATGTTACAGTAGATAAAAATAAATTTAAATATAATTCTTTTTTTAAAAAAAAAATTTTTTTTTAAACTTTTTTTTGGTTTTTCTGTTTTTCAAAAGTCATCTCCCCCCCCTCCCACAAAAAAATAAAAAGAAAAAACTCGCAATTCAAAAATATGCAAATGACAGCTAAATTTACTTCAAATTTAATTTCCACCGCCCGCATTTTAATTTATTCCAAAATATTGAAGACCTGTCAATTTATCACACAATTATAGTACACTTCCGTTTGCACGTCATATATACAATAAAACACATAGAATGTCATTACAAGAAACCCTGCAGCCATTGAGTGCGCAGAGTTTCTATAGCAACAAACATCCTATTATTAGCACTGGTTGCGCTTTGCATAACTAATTGCAGATTATAACAGAGAATGGAGATTAACTAAATTAGTTTCGAAACCATTTGAGATTTGTTAAAATTGTAAAAAATATTTTGGATTATATATAGTTATTAATAAAACATAGGTTGCCTTGCCTTTTCCTGCTTTTATTTAAAATTTTATTAAAAAACAAAGCTTCTAGTCAATTTTAATGTCTAAAATTACTTGAAATAACTTAAAAAAGACACTACGAATTATTATTATACTCTTCAACCGTCAAAACAATTAATATTCGTAACAGAGCAAACTCAGTCAAGCGCAATCACATTGCCAGTAAATAATGTAAAGATTCAATTTTGAATATGACACTAACAAACGTGCCTTACTCGGTTTGCATAACTTAATTTTAAAAAAACGGTTTTGAACTTTGTGAAACCAGTCGGTTCACAAGATAATTGAACCAGGTTTCTATTGAATCGTAGCTTTAAATCTAAGGTTTTAACCTTTATATATCTCCATAAAGGGATTGAGCACATACCTCGTGTAATTTTAGGTAACAAATTTTATTTTTTGTTAATTTTTTTAAAAGTGGTTTTTTGGGAAAAATTAGATTTTTTTCAGTGATATAGAGAAGGTTTCTAATTTTTCAAAGTTGATTTTTATTTATTGCATGGTTTAAACTGCTATAAATATCACAAACAAAAAAAGGTGTAAATATTTTTAAAATAATTTTGTTTACTTTAAAACTATAAACATGCAAACAAAAATTAGCGCAGTAAAAATCAAATCAACAAAAGATTTTTAAAAATTAAAAAAATATATTTTGGTAAGCATTCACACTATGTGACACTGAAATAAATGTAAAATACGCAGTTTGTATAAATGCTTTCTTAAATGCAAATTAACAATAAACCAAAATTATAAAAAAAATAATGACAACGTCA
This sequence comes from Bursaphelenchus okinawaensis, assembly GCA_904066225.2. Classification (NCBI taxonomy): domain Eukaryota; kingdom Metazoa; phylum Nematoda; class Chromadorea; order Rhabditida; family Aphelenchoididae; genus Bursaphelenchus; species Bursaphelenchus okinawaensis. The sequence goes on along the minus strand of CAJFCW020000006.1, from coordinate 7,711,385 downwards.
TTAACAAAGAATTCGAAATTGCGGAAAAGTATAGTACAGTTGTGCAAATACTATAAACTGAAAGGTTGAGAGACAATTGTTGTCTATCACTCTTTGAACTCGTTGTATATTAGTTAAAGTTGCATGTATATATTGTCGTTGTTGTTTCTTTTTTACTATGTATTTTGTACAAACGGTGCTGGTTTCTCTATTCAACTTGCAAAGCATAAAAGTAGGGCGTTTTCTCATTTTCTCAAGACGGAGTAGGGTAGAACAAAGTAAAAAAAATTACAACAATGAGAACAAGACAGAGATTGGCAGTGCTTGTAGGGCAAGACAGTATCTTTTTAACTTTATTTAATTATCATACTTACAAGGAAAGTGCCCGACCTGCCCCGCTCTGATTGACTTCAAACTTTTTATATAGAAAGATCATGTAAATATAAGATCTTCAGCAAAGTACTAAATCGCGCTTTCCAGGAAATCTCGAGAAAATCGAGATTGAAAAATGATATTTTGAATTTCCCGCCAACTTGGAATTGTGTTTCAAGCTTGTAACTTTGTCATTTTTTGACTTTTAGTTATTTTTCTTTGATATACTAGTAGAATACCTTTGAATGGACCTACATTTTTAAATTAGTACGCGTATCTTGTCTGGAAAGCCGAAAAAACTGCTTGAAACACAATGCCAAATTTGCCAAATTGGCGGGAAACACAAACAATTTAAAGTTAAAACTCAAGAGCGCAAGCTAAAATTTTTTTTGAGTACTATTGGTGGTACAAAGAATTCATATAAAAATTTTGAGCTGATTCTGAGCGGGGCAGGTAGGGTACTTTCCTTGTTAAATTGAAAAAAAATTGTGTTTAAAACTTTTTAAAATCCGTCACTTTAGCCAACAAAACCAAAACCATTCTCCACGATGTTTACGGTGAAAACCTAATAAACCGTCAAGATGTAGAATACCGTGGTATCATGACACTAGGTACTCCGCCTCAAAAGTTTAACGTTGTGTTTGATACTGGGTCGGATATCTTATGGGTACCAGAAAAAGGCTGCCAATCACAAGGACCATTAGTTCAGAATTGTAAAAGTAATCAGAATGTCTATGATCCGAAAGCTTCCAGTACTTCTGAAGCTACAAATCGAGAATTCGAAATTGAGTATGGTACAGGGTCAGCTGAGGGAAAGTACATTAAAGATGTTTTTGCTGTGAGTTTTTACATTTTAAAAAAATTTTTTAGGCTGTTTATGCTACTGATGCAACTTCTGCGTTTGCAGGCTACAGTAGACATTTTATACGATGAAACATGTTTTTTTATGGATTTTATCTTTAAGCAAATTAGTCTGTTCAAATAATCTTGTGCTTCCTCACAAAGCACATTTTTAGGCTTAGGAGCACAGAATTATGTAAACAACCTAAACTAATAAATATAGGTATTATATACTTACAGTTTGGCGACCCATCAGGCCAACAACTAAAGCTAAAAGAAAAGGTACTATTTGGATCAGGTACCCGTCTAACCTTCTCAGACGAAGGCATTCTAGGCCTAGCCTATCCGTTGCGAGGTCAAGAAGAAAATTCCGTATTTTATCAAGCCTTCAAAGAAGGACTGATGGATTCGCCAGTATTTACTACCTATATGAAGAAGTGTAATGCTCAAGTCTGTAACGATGGGGGTGTTATTACATTTGGCAGTGAGGACACAAAACATTGCGATGCTGTGAGAGGATGGGTTGATATTAGAGAAGGCATTAGTCATTGGATGTTTCAGCTGGATGGGTATCAAGGTGAGTTATTTTGTAGTAGGAATTAAAAAAAATATTTTTTTTTAATTTTAAATTTAAAAATGTTTTTTGTTTTTGAAGTTTTGAAATTTGCTACTTAAAAACTTAATATCTCAAATTTTCAGCCAACGATCTCTACCAATTCAAAGTCCAATACGCGATAACAGACACTGGTACCTCAGTGATCGTAGTACCAGAAGCACTAATGGACCCAATAGCTGAAGCCATTGGGGCAACGTGGTTTGATGGTACCTATATGGTAGCTTGTTCCAAGAAATTCAAATTTGGGTTAAAATTGGCTGGAAAAACGTATTTTATCGATTCAGATCAGCTACTTTTGCAAACTGGCGGAGGATTCTGCCAACTTGCCATCACTGCTGGCGACTTTGGCTTCTGGATTCTGGGTGATCCGTTCATCAGGCAGTTCTGTCAAGTACACGATGTTGGTAATAGAAGGGTCGGTTTTGCTCCGGCTAAAATGTAAAATACGAAAGTTGAATAACGTTAATAATTTGATAACAGTTTTTTATAATACAAATTTAACTTTGGTATATTTTAGACAGTTTTTTATATTAATTTACGTAAAAAAACCTTTAAATTCAGTGTTAAAATCACAAATTCGTCTTTTTGTGGTACCCAATCGTATATTCATCATGTGTAATATAGCAAGGAAATATTTACATTACTGTAACTCGACGAGTATAATAGCTACTTTAGCACCCGATACAGATTCTAAAAGCCCATGAAAAATGACATCTTATGTTAATTTTGCCACAATTACTTATAAAGAATTTTGTTGTGGTACCCGATCGTATATTCATCATGTGTAATATAGCAAGAAAATATTTACATTACCGTAACACCACGAGTATTACAGTTACAGTAACAGTCAATACAGATTCTGAAAGACCATTAAGAATGACATCTTGAGTTGTTTTTGCCACAATAACAAAATGTCTGTTATTTAAGCCTTAAATTAGCATAATAAACTCCATTTTTGATAGGCTTTCAGAATCTCTATCGACTATCTCTGTAGCTCAGTTATTATATCTAGTGTAATATGGTACTAGTATACTTTGTTACACTGTAGCTTGACGAATAACGCAGCTACAGAGACAGTCGATACAGATTCTAAAAGCTCATCAAAAATGGAGTTTAAATTGTTAATTTAGGGCTTAAATAACAGACATTTTTTTTGTGGTTATCGATTGTATATATATCTAGTGTAATACGGTACTCGTATACTTCGTTCACTGTAACTTGACGGATAACTGAGCTACAGAGACAGTCGATGCAGATTTTTAAAGCCCATCAAAAATGGAGTTTATTATGTTAATTTAAGGCTTAAATAACAGATATTTTTTTTGTGGTTATCGATCGTATATATATCTAGTGTAATATGGTATTCGTATACTTTGTTCACTGTAATTTGACGGATAACTGAGCTACAGAGACAGCCGTTACAGATTCTGAAAGCCCATCAAAAATGGAGTTTAAATAGTTAATTTAAGGCTTAAATAACAGACATTTTTTTTGTGGTTATCGATCGTATATATATCTAGTGTATGAAAAATGACATCTTATGTTGGTTTTGCCACAATAACTTATAAAGAATTTTGTTGTGGTACCCGATCGTATATTCATCATGTGTAATATACAGTGGCGCTCAAAAAAAACGGCCACCCCCCACGTTTGGTCGATAAGTAAAAGTTTTAGTAATAATATTGCATATATTGTATTCCCTTATAGTTATACAATAATTTTAATTTATTTTGTGCAAAAAAATTGCATTAGTTGCAAGTTGCAACTCAAGGTGTCCAAAAAAAATGGCCATGTGTACGATAAAAAACGTTTCTCTACGTTTACTTGTAGATTCTGAATGTTTTCTATATATTTATATTAGTTTAGTATTTTTAAAAGTATAATAGTTAAGCATCGGCCTATTCAGTTGACGATAAAGGCATAGGATGATGTTAAACATGTTATACCTTAAGTGTAGTAAACAACCTCTAGAACACAATTTTTTGTCAAATTATTCAGACGTTAAATGCACAGAAAATTATTGAGGGGAGAAAAAAGATGTAGAAGATCACAAAAAACTACCGTTAGAGGCAATACGCAAGTATAATATGGTTGAAGAACGATCCGTCGACTACTACAATATTGATCAAAGAAGAAGTTGAGGCTGAATCGGACTAACGGATTAACAAACAACCAATTGAAGGTAGATGTGTTGAAAGGAGACTTTTGAGTTGTATATAAAGCAAAAGGTCGGTAATTATAGTTAAAAACAAAAAAGTTTAGTTTGGATTTCTACGAGTTCTACTGTTTTAGATAAGGAATAAGCAGGGAAAGTGATTGTACCAAGTGAAATCAAATTTTATGCGGAAGTATCAAATAGTAAAAGATACTTTAGAAAACGCTTTATTAAAGAAGACAACCTACAAGTTTGTCGCTCAACTGTGAAGCGCTGTGGAAGCATTATGGTTTGAGGTGCTTTGCCTATAACAATATCGGTGTGTTGCATCAAACTGAAAAAATTAGAGGTGACTCCAAATGTCGTGAAACTTTACAAAACGTTGCTGTAGCTTATTGCTGATCGTTCAAATGTAAAAATGGCGTATTTCAAAGCGACTACAATTTTCAGCACACTTCCGAACTTGTCAGACCGGTCATATTGAAGGAGAAGATCCTTGAACTTAAGTGGCCAAGTCAATTTGCAAGCCAAACTCGATATAAATGTATTGTAAATGACTGTAAACAAAGTTAAAAAACGATTCCAGTATGTGAAAATGAACTTATGTCAAATCTGACAGGTAAATGATCAAACTTACCCATTATTATAGTAAATTAACCAAGCACCTAGGTACCCACAATAAGGGTTGGTACGTCGTTCTAAGTAATGTTCAACCAAGTACTAAATGCTATTTAGCATTTAAAAACTGTTTTTATCTTATTAACTTACATAGTTGATACGAAAATAGGATGCTACTACACATGGCCATTTTTTTTGGACACCTTGAGTTGCAAATTCGCGTTGCCAAAAGTTGCGACTTGCAACTAAAGCACTTTTTTTCGCATGAAATAAATTAAAATTATTGTTTAACTATAAGAGAATACAATATATGCAATATTATTACCAAAATTTTTACTTATCGATCAAAGGTGGGGGGTGGCCGTTTTTTTTTGAGCGCCACTGTAGCTAGGAAATATTTACATTACTGTAACTCGACGAGTAATACAGTGACAGTACCAGTCGTTACAAATTCTGAAAGCCCATCGAAAATGACATCTTATGTTGGTTTTGCCACAAAAACTTATAACTTGCAAAATAATTAAATTTTAAATTTTAGTTTTATTTTGAAATGCAATGTCAATTAACAAGTTGTTCAACCCAAACTTTAACTGAATTTGACACATTTCAATCTATTTTTAGATTATTCAATTTAGCTAATCTGCCGACAATTGCGCGAGTTTATGCAAATTAAATCAAAGCTTTTCAAGAATTTTAATCGAATTTTCGTCTTTTGTTCGAAACGAAGCGGAGGAAACAAGCCTAGCTTTCTATTTTTGAGAGTTTTAAGAATTTGTTGGAGTCTTAAACTTATATTTTAAAATTTTTTGAAAAATTTTTTAATTTGTATTTTTAATTTGATATTTAAAAGTAAATTGTCTTCATTGGTTTCGATTTGTTTTCAAATGTTGTGGCTGTAATTATGAACAAATTCTCTTTGGTTTGTATATAAGTCTAAAAGTGTGGGTATGAATGAAGGTATAAACATAAATTGTCATTAATATCTACGTAAAACTTTCTATTTTGAGTGCTTTACATCTTGCTTCTTTTGATGTTGTGTTTTACTATAGGGTAGGGTAGGTCTATAAGTAAAGGACTTGCGTTTTTTAACGATTTTAAAGATAACTTGCTACTTATACATATTTTAATCGTATGTTGCATCTCAGACATTGACTCACATTAAAGATTACAACATTCTTACATCTATGTATGTTGTAATGTATGACATTTTGCACAGATTATGTTGTTACTCATAGATCATTTTAAATTTTGGTTTTGTTAAATTAAAAAGTTAAGGTTTATATAAAAATTAGCATTTAAAAAATTATGTCAATTAACATATTTTACTCCGTGTATTAACAATGTAAACACATGTGTAACATCTATTTTTTTACCATGCCTTTGTGACGTTTTTTGTTAAGTCTTCAAATATAGACCTCAATTTATGTTTCTTATGCGTTTTTTTTTCTCTCTTTTTTACGTCTGGATTAATTTGCAGCCAGTCCAGGCCGTTCTTTCTTCTTTTACCGGATATACGTCATAACAATTGTAGATGACATTTAAGTCAATTTATGCTATTTATAAGTATCCTACCCTACTCTACCCTACCCTACCCTACCCTACCCTACCCTACCCTACCCTACCCGACCTTTGCTATCGAAGGGTTAGATAAAGAAGTGTGACTGTATCTTTTCCCGTTATTTACAATATTTTGAAGAAGATACGATTACAAACGGACGAGATACGATGATATACGCGGAACTGATTGATATTCTTCCAAGAGCTCTTAAGGCCTTTATTTTCGAATTCTTTGACCAAAAAGCAAACAAAAATAAAAAAACAGTAAAATTCGAGCGCAGTGACCAGCCGACGAATTTATTGCGCTCAATGCTATCATTGTCAACATACCACGACGTGTTGCGGTTTTTATAAAAAATTTTTTAATGTTTTGTTTAGCTTTGTCTTGTCACATTCTTCATCAAAACTTATATTTTTTGCAAAAATTTTTAAAAATAACTTGTCATAGAACAAAATTACAGTAATACGCCAAATTTCTAAATTTCAAAATAATGTAATTTGAAAGATGGCTTAACTTTTGAATAGAATAATAGTAACATGACAACGACGGCTTAACAAACAAATTTAGCCACATTATGACTAAGTTTCCAGATTATTCCCTAATTCTTCTTTTGGGTGTGGTAATAGTCACAAGTAGCTGAAAATGTCAATAGAAGGCTTTAAATACATGCTTTTATTATTTTTTCAAAAAAAATGTTTTAAAGATTTTTTTTAATTTCGATTTTTAATTTTAATTTTTAATTTTACAATAATTGCGAAAAAAAAGTTTTGTCGTTTTTCAACGTGTGAATATATATGAATTGACGACAAGACTTTTTTTCATGCTTTAGTGAAGGTCAATTTTAGCTTCATTTGTCATATTTAACTATTTAATTTAAAATGCCAGAAACTTCGACGAATTAAACGTCTTTTACCCACCCACTCCACTCAAAACCATGGTTAATATTGGATATCGCCCTTTCCGAACCGTGTTTTTCATTTATTTTGGCGAGAATAAAAAGGAATATTCAAATAAGTGGCCGATCCTTCCATTTCGAGTTTGAGGTCAAGAGAAATGACCCGAGGGGTTTAAACATATCTAGTAAAGTGAAAGGTTTATGACTTTTTGAAATGGTTTGAAATTGAGTTTTTATTAGAGCGTTAAATAAGTTTTGGTGTTTTTGAAGGGGTGAGGAAGTAGGTATTGGCGTCAGAGTTAATTATTCCGTAGTTTACAAAAATTTTTTTTATTTTGTATTTTACGAAAAGAATATTTTTCAAATTTGAAACATGAAAAATATTTTTTAAATTTTTACGTTTAAAAAATTACAAACTTCCATTTAAGTTTTTCGCGTTTCAAAACAACTCAAGTCGTCTTCTTGCCTGAGGCAGAATGTACTCATGTCCATTTCGCTCCCTCGCCCCGATTCCATTTCTTTTGAATGTTTATTCAGAAGCCTCTTCATGGCCGCATTCTCCTCCTCCTTCTCCTCACCATGATTGTTAAGTTTATGTGGGGAACAAGGTTACCGATTTAGTAAACTACTTTATTTTGGAGGGGGGGGGGGGGGGGTTGAAGACGGTTTTTGAAATTTTTGGCGGGGTCACACTTGCGGACAAACCTTTGCGGACAGACAGTTGCGGACAATATACACAATGTCGAGTGATGTACACTTCGCGGGTGGACACTTCGCGGGGGCACCCGCGAGTTGGGATGTCCCACTTCGCGGGAACCAACGAAGTGTCCATAAAGTATGGACACTTCGCGGGTGGAGATATATAGTAACTACTATGGATTTGGCAATATTTATGTAAACTGTCAATATTACTAGGGTCTATTTAAGCCTAAAGTAACATCAAAGTAATAGAAAAAAATTTTTTTGGTTAAATTTGATTTTTTTTAACTTTTACATTTTTATGGTTAAAAAAAGAGTGTATTTTTCGAAAACCGTGTCAACTACTGAAGGAAACTGACGTGGACTTATAAAAATTATAATTTTGACAAAAATTAACTAATTTTAAAATTTTAAAATGGTTTTATATGCATTTCAACCTGAAAACTATAAATCTGAAAACCGTTTTGTTCTATCATGACCTTAAATGGTAGAAAAACGCAATGCCAAGATTCGCCAATTTGGCGGGAATTTAAATTTTTGACAAAATTTTGTTTTAATGTTAATTGTGTTGGTTTTTGTGTTGTATAAGTACTTTCACTTCAAATTTTAGTAAACTTTTACCAACCGATAACAAAGTTACTGGATGTCAAGTCAAAAGATACCACAGTAACCCAGTAAATACACACGATAAAAAAAGTTAAAATCAGAAATACGATTTTTTTAGTGTTTATTTGTTAAGTTTTACAATACTGCAAAGTTTGATGTAATTTAGATAATTAGTTTTAAAGTTACAAGCTTTAGGTTCAAAAAATGAGGTAAAATTCTATAGGAGAGTGATTTGGGCTTGAAAAAATAGTAATTTTGGTAAAAGTTGACCAATTTTAAAATTTTAAAATGCTATCATATGCAGTTTGGTCCAAACAAGCTAAATTTATATTTGATTTTGTTTTAGCTTTATTGTAAATGACCGAAAAACACAATGCCAAGGTTTGCCAATTTGGCGGGAATTCAAATTTTTGTTAAAGTTTAACCAAAATGTTGTCACTACTGTTTTTTCCAGTGTATCAGTAGTATACATACAAATTTTGGTGAATTTTTATCACCTGGTAACAAAGTTACTGTATGTAAAGTCAAAAGATACCACAGTAACTGAGTATATACGGATGATAACTAAAGTAAAAATTAAAAAATTGTGTTTATCTGTGTTTATTTGTCACGTTTTACAATTCTGCAGAGTTTGAAGTAATTTGGTTAAGTCGTTTTAAAGTTACAAGTTTTAGGTTCAAAAAATGAGGTAAAATTCTATAGGAAAGTGATTTGGGCTTGTAAAAAATAGTAATTTTGGTAAAAGTTGACCAATTTAAAAATCTTAAAATGCTATAATATGCAGTTTGATCTAAAAAAGCTAAATTTAAAACAAATTTTGCTTTATCTTTACTGTAAAAGCCCGAAAAACACAATGCCAAGATTTGCCAATTTGGCGGAAATTCAAATTTTTGTCAAAGTTAAATTAAAATATTGCCACTACTGTTTTTTACAGTGTATCAGTAGTATACATACAAAGTTTGGTGAATTTTTATCACCTGATAACAAAGTTACTGTATGTAAAGTCAAAAGATACCACAGTAACTGAGTATATACGGATGATAACTAAAATAAAAATTAAAAAATTGTGTTTATCTGTGTTTATGTGTCACGTTTTACAATTCTGCAAAGTTTGAAGTAATTTGGATAAGTAGTTTAAAAGTTACAAGTTTTAGGTTCAAAAAATGAAGTAAAATTCTATAGGAAAGTGATTTGGGCTTGTAAAAAATAGTAATTTTGGTAAAAATTGACCAATTTGAAAATTTTAAAATGCTATCATATGCACTTTGACTTTACTCCTCCGAAATTTTTAAAAATTTATCATTTTTTGTAATAAAGGAAGCTTTTTTGTAGGTATAGTTGGAATTTCTTGACTACGGCAGATTAATTTATGGCTAGCTTTCTCTCTCAACATTAAAAAAATTTTGGCTGGGCGGGTTGAAATGAGTTTAATGAAAGAAACTGTTGCATTTAAAAAATTTTTTTTAAGTACGTTACTATAATTTTTACTTTTTACGTTTTTTTTGCATTTTTTCTCAAAACTGAAGTATAGGCGATCGTTAGAAACCGATTAACTGACCAAATTGACGAAGCCTGCGAAGCCAAATAGAAACCGGTCAAAGCAAACAATCACTGTTATTCACTGATCATTTACTCAGTAGAAGAACATTGTAACCGTATTGCTTACGTAGTAAAAGACGCTTTTGCTAGTACTGTAAATTTTTGGACAGTAGGTTGTTTTCTGGCTTATTATAGCGTTTTTAATTATTAAAAATCTTTTTTCAAAGTCTTTTTTAGATATTAAAAGGTAAACTACGATTTGTGCAAATTTTAGACTATAATGACCGTTATAGTTGTCACAATGAGTCTTTTAGAGATCATTAAGGTCATTTTTTGTTTATTTTAACATCTTTTGTTTGAAACACAAACCGGAAACGTTCAAAAAAGGTGTAATAACAAGCCTTTTGTCTGTTTGAAACAGACGTTTTTACTTTTTTTTAAATTACTACTTTATGGCCACTATTAAAATTTATTTGAGGAAATTTTAAATTTCGTTTCTCGTGTAAAATACGTCAAATTTAATTGTAATATCATTAAATTGTACTAACTTTTATAAAGAAATAGTGCAAAAATGAAAGGTAGGTCTTGGCCGGGTTCGAACCGGCGGCCTTCTCCGTGTGAAGGAGACGTGATAACCACTACACTACAAGACCACGCTTCTCAAGGCTTATTATGAGTTTGATTCTTTAGTAGATACTGTCACTTTACACTATTCTGGGCAAAGCGAAGCCTATAAAAAGAAAGAAAATGTCATTTTTAAAATTTTTTTTTATTTTGAGCTTTAAATTATATATTTTATATATTTCATTTACACTGTAATGCCGTGCCGTTTATCACAAAAACATTGCACTTGTAATGCTTTCAGAAGTGCAGAAAAATATTTTTAACGCTTTAAAATTGTTTTCCTCCAATTTTTCTGGCAACTCGAAGCTTTTTGTTACGGTGGCTGTTATGTTTTACTATGTAATGTTCTTGTACTTACTTTTATAGAATAAACAAGTCTGGCGGCCGGAAGCCCCAAATAAAATTATTATTTTTAATTTTTGGTTTGTAAAATTTATAGAAACGTCATTTTATAATAACAAACATGGTTTGATTAGGGCTTCTTTTTGAAATTTATATAAATCAGGTCGATGAAATTTTGAACAATTTTTGAGATTTTGGGTAGTTTTTCTAATTCTAGCTCAAATTTTTTAAAGTTAAGAAATTTGAAGACATGAAAAAATGCTCTAGCTTACATTACTCTACTCAACCCTATCTTTTTTTAACTTGATTTCAAGCTCAAAAGTCCGACAGAACCTTATAGTACGTTAAAGTACTGTACTATAATCCAATTAGTACGTCTCCCTTTGTGAACCCTTAATCCTCAACAAACTCAAGAGCAATAACAAGTTGACATTTCGAACTCCGGATGCGGCGAACAAAGACATTACGCAATCAGTGTGAGCGACAAACAAGCTGTAGGAATGTGAAAACATTCGCAAAACGGCCGAAAATATTATGTAAGGTGCGCTTGCAAAGGTAGATTATCCTTTTGTTGAAAAGGTGGTATTGTAGGTGGAGCGGTTGAGGGAAAGAGGAAGAAAAACTTGGGGTACTGTAGCGAATACATATATCAAAAACTTTTTTAAAAAAACATATATTCCGAAAATTTCTAAATTTTTAAAAGATATACATTAAACTTTTTTTGCATTTTTATTTTTGTTTAACATTGAATACTCTAACAGTACTGCAACTGCAGCTAATGGGCATAAAAAGAAGTCTGAAGACACGTGGTCTTGTAGTGTAGTGGTTATCACGTCTCCTTCACACGGAGAAGGCCGCCGGTTCGAACCCGGCCAAGACCTAGCTTATTTTTTGTGCTTTTTTCAACTTTGAAACTATTTTAAAGATACAAAATATTTTTTTAACTATAAAAAACCTTATTTTAGACTTGAAGTGTATTTTTCTCATTTTTCTTGCTTGATTTTAAATTTTTTATGATCTATTTTACTATATGGAAGGTATAAAAGTAACATAAAAGTAAAAATTACAAGACATTAATTTGCTATTTTTGACTAATAAATAAATTAATTGCGGAACATGTCCACATCTAAAAATATATTTCGGATAAATTACAGCTGCAGTAAATTAATCCAATGCCTACGCGTTTTCAAAGAATCTAAAACATTTTCGGCCGCTAATCTTGGCCCGCGACAAAAATTGCCGGCGACAGATTAACATTTACGGATCGGTTACTAATTTACAATTAGCAGTTATGGCAAACGACAAAGATTATTCATGGCATTTATTGTTCATAAGGTTGATTATTTATAGCATATTGATGTACATTAAGCAGTATCTTACTTTATTATATGTCTGCTTGTTCAATATTCATTCGACTTTGACAAGTATTAGTACCAGAATTAGTTTTTTTTAGTTTTTAGTAGCACTGATGTAAAAGTAAGTAGTCATAGTAAGATTAAGATATTTTAAAATAGATTATGATTACTACCAGTACTATGAGTAATAGTGTGTCTAGAACGTGTAGAAAGATACAGTACTTCTTTTTTAGAATGATGCATAATTCAAGCTGCTATGAGTAATACAGTACCCAAAGATACTATTTTAAATGCAAATGACTAATATTACAGAGACTACTACCTATGTAAGCTATAATCATGTACATTCTACTTTGTATTGTACGTCAATGTTACAAATCACGTATTACACCTATCATAGTCGCATGTAATGACCGGATTTACTTTGAATAGAAGCAAAGTGTAAAAAGATTAACGGTATATTTAAATACTGACAAGCGACCGTCTTGTGATGTTTGTCACAGCTGTTATAAAATAGTATAGTATTATGAAAACTTTATTTACAATGTCAATTTACTCACATTGCTACGATTATTATGTTGATTAAGTCACATTACAGTAGTTTTGCGTGCTTACCGTAACGATATAGATTGTAACCGTGCTTTTTAAAATATTTAAATAATATTTTTTACGCCTGCCATACTAAATTACATGTTTTTAGATACGTAACTTAAAGTGTGAAACAGATTCAAAAATGTATTTTTGTAGCTCATGCGACAGGTTTTTAAAACTATCATTTATTAAGTTGTTCAATTAATTCTGTGCTTTATAATTTTGCAAATTTGCTTTGAAAGGAGGCCTAGAACTATTTGAACAACCTAAACAATTACTAAATGTAATTCAGTAAAACTTTTAAAAAACTTGAAAAAAATTTAAAAAATAAATTTTTTTGCTTCTAACTGTATACATATACATGACTAGTTTAGAAATGAGTGTAAAAACAAAAAGAGTTGTAAATAAACGGCAGTAATGAACTAAAAGATACTAAATAAATACATGTATCTCCTAGACCATAACTGACGTTTCCCAAGTTTTTTCGATATTTTTTTTAAAACTGGAATAAAAGTTCGTTCTTAAGGCCCCGTGAATAATGTATAAACCGTTCGGAATTTTTTAACCCTACTTAGTAAAACGCACGTATCTTACTTTCAAATTGAATTTTTTATTGTTTATGATGTTGACTTTTACTGTGTAAAACCAAACAGTCGTGTTATAAACGTAAGACACCTTACTATAGGATAGAATAGAGTTGAGTAGGGTATTTTTGGTGACTATAACAAGTGTTTTCTTTTTCTGTAGATGTTTAGGTACAAATAGATGTGTTTTGGTCTCTATATCTTCTGTTCACTATAGCAATATGTGGCTTATAACAGGATTTTTTATAGCAACATTTTACGTTGCAATAATGTTTTTACTGTGCAGTAAAGATAAAGAAACATTCTTTCTAAAGCATGTGCATGTTCTTGTGAAGAACGTCAGGGAAAAAGACAATTTAATTATTGCCACGACACGCTATGTAGCATCATAAATAACATGTTGTTAATAAACGGAATTCAGTTGGACGGCATCCGAATTCAATCTGACAATTCGAGCGTTGAATATTCATGTTTATTTCTGTCCGAATAATATTCGGAGTGTTATTCGTCGCTGTGGTTACTTTGTTTTTCTAGTAACGTTCATATTTAGCCAAATTCACGGTTGTAAAGGGTATTTTGATGTTAATTGTCTTCTTATCGTTACTTGGCTATAAACAATCATAATGACATAATTTTTTCGAAAAGCGATAAATTTTCATATTTAAAATTTTTTTCGATTTTTTACAGGGTTAATGTTAGGCTAAATAGAAAAAAGAAGGAAATGAGAGTGTTTTTTTCTGATAAAACAGAGAGACAGTAATCACGTTCAAATTTAAAAAAAGATGGAAGTCCTCTCCCCTATCTTCTTTGCTCTGGCTCTACGTTTACTACTCCTTCTTCATCTACCACCTAGTTGAACTACCTCTATCTTTAACTTTTTTAATTTACGAGAGGGAGACTTTTCAGTTTTATACAAGATTTAAATTTCAAACAAATTTTTTTTAAAAATTTTAATGCTTTTTAACAAATTAGACTTTATTGTAAAATTCATAGATTACATAAGATTACATATTTGTACTTACTTATTTAAAAAAATGTTTAAATAACAAAAATAAAGGATTCGAAAGGCTTCTAATAGTGTCTTAACTTTTTTTGGATTTATTGTATTAACATTTATTTAATACATCATTTTGTGAAGCTATAAAATTGTCTACTCAAACTGTCTCCAAAAATTTTTTTTGCTACTTGGATCCCTTCCTCTTTTCTCTTTTAATACGGTGAGTTACTGTAGTGGTACGAAAAGAGCATATTGTAACATCTTATACTGTAACAAAACCTATATTTTTGCAAATTTTGACCTCTTCTTTCTAGCCCCTTTTCACCCCTCTCCCCAACCCACATTCCCTCATTAATACCTTCAGCTCCACTCATAGTAATAAGTTTCTAATTAATTACCGTAACACTTGAATACATTGTCAACATATGATTAATTCCACTTGAACTGTTTGTGCAGATATTGCAGTATTAACCTGTTTTTTGCGAATCTTGGCTTATTCAATGTCTCCGTAACCTTTGCCTAATCCAAACCTTGAGACTTGTTTACACCTACATTAATATGTATAGGAAAGGGCGGAGATTTACACTCTCGTTTTTGGCTGGGTTTCGCACATTGCTTTGGGTTTGTAGTGGGACAGTATGTTTATATGTAGGAGAGTGTACTAGTTTTAAAGTGTAGTGTTTAGTTGAGGGGTTTAAATTTTTAAAATCAAAGTTTCTAAAATTTTTTTATTTTTTTAAAATTATTTAATTTTTTCGGTTACCTAAATCTTCACTTACGTTTCACCTTCTTAATTATACGCATAACACGTAGTAAAGTAGTAAGTTGAAAGATTTACCAATTAGCTCATTACCCATATTAAACTTAATCTTCTTATCTTTGTTTAGTAAATTGAAATTTAACAAGCTTTTTCTTTGTCAGTTAGAGTAATCCCAGTTTAATCGTGTTGTAATATGATTGTATTATAATTGAAGGACAGGAGAGTAAGAACAAGGTGGTTTATAATGCTATATACCAATAATGAGCAAATTACAGTAGAATTATTGTATAACAAACTCTCTTATAAAATTTTTTTATCACAAAAAAGTTCAGAACTCTCGAGCAATTTGTAATATTTGGAATAAGTGCGAACTTTAGAGTCTAATCTACCTATATGTAGACAGGACTAAAAATTCAATTGCTGGCCGGCCTTTTATATAAATTGATTAACATTATAATCTGGGCCATTGGAACGTTGAGACGGGCCTCAAATCTCGAGATTACATATGATTTTCACATTGTCAGTATCTTTCAAATTTTCTTTGGTCTGTCTCAAGCCGAGTCAAGCCTAGTAGGCCCTCTTTTCGGTCTAGCTATCCCATAACTTTGCAATTTTCCACGCAGAGCATTTTATAGTTAACTAATTCTTATGTGAACTAACTGCTAATCCACAATGTTAACATACTTTTGAAGATTTAAATTAATCTCCGATTAATAACCTCGCCTTCGCTAAGTTTACGTAAGCGACGTGATTGTTCTAAATGGATTAGTATGATTAATCGCCGTCGTATCTTTATTCCACTGGGTATATAAGGGTGGGATATGAAGCACTTTAGTGATGACTTTGTAGCATGTTTCTCAAGGTTAAAGGTAGTGTTAGGGGCTTTGTCATTTTGTTTCTGTAGTGTGAAGGATGGGAGGGGGAGGGGGGAGTGATCTGTAAGCATTATTTTACTGTTATGGTCAGTGCTGGGCAGAGTAATTTTTTAATAGAAAAGGGGTGAGTACCAGTAAGATCTTTTTTGGCTTTACCTTGAGGGGAAAATTTCAAACTTTTTTAAAAAAATAAATTTTAAGGGGAATGGCGTGAAGTTCAAAAGTACATGAAACCCCTGTAAATGACACTTAAAATTACTTTTTCAATTTATTCTACTAAATTATATCAACTTCTTTTCTGTTTGGAGCACTTTTACATTAGTATGTAGTAAACAACAGGCATTCATACATATGCATAATAGTGTGTATGTCGCATTGTTAATTAACAGCTACTTCCGTGTGTCCTAAACGCTTCTGTTATGACAAGATGTCTTTACTTTTGCAGTTTACACTACATTTTATACGTTTTTTTTGGAGTTTTCGGGCCGTTTTGATGTTTTTGAACCTTATTTTGAAATTTTTTACTATCAGCTTGTTCAAAAATTTCTGTGCTCTCTCTCAAAGCAAATTTTTCGAGGCTACAAGGCACATAATTATGTAAACAACCTAATATTTCTTAAACTAATTGTTAAGAAGTTTTAAAATATTTTGAAGCGTTGTTCCTACCACACCATGTAAAACCCTATTTTAATACTACTTAACAGCTAAAATGTGTTGAACTTGTTACAAGAACCCGGAACGTTCTCACGGTATTAAATTTGTAGGAACGTTGGTTTGATATCACATTTCGTCACATAGCTACCTTGAGTTTCCTGGGCTACACTCGCTTCTTTTTTTAGTTTTTCTTACCTACATCATATTGTTTTGGAGTGTTTTGAAGGTATTACTACAGATAATTTGTGTTTAAACGTTATTGTAAGGTAAAATACGGCATCATTTATAATCGTTGAAAAATCGGAGTAAATTTTTGCTGTAAAAACTTTAAAGCTTTTAAAAACATGGTGTTACAAAAGCTGTAAATGAAGAAAAAACGTGTTTTGATTTACATTTTTGCGTGTTTTGTATGTTTTTCTATGTCGATATGTTTTATATTATTATATAAAAAGTCTTGTCGTCAATTTACATGTGTTTCTTTTTTCAAAAACGACAAGACTTTCTTAACTTTTTAATTGTTTAAACTCTCATTATACTACTCATGCTTACCTATATTTCAATTTCAATTTTCAAAATTTCAGTAAAAATGTCCAAAGACAAGTCCCCCACCCCTCCCCGATCGCCCGGCATCCCAGTGGTGGTGTCGATCGAGGAGAAGAACAAACAAGCTGATGCCTCGAATCCTGTCCTTTCAACCATTCCTCAGAAGTATATTCCTCCCACCCCCACCATGTTGCCACTACCTCCACCACCCGCCTATTCAGCCAAAGACAGGAACTACGGTTTCATGGAACGAATGAAACGAAAAATTAGAAGAAATGCCATGATCAATGAAGAAAAGGTGGGTTTTGGTCTAAATTTTTATGCTTTTGATTGTTGGTTGATTTAGTAAATAAAGTAAAAGTAAAGTAAAGTGAAAGGAAAATGCCATTTTTAATTGAAACAATAGAATAAAAAAATATTAGAGAAAACATCATTTTGAGCTTTAGTTGAACAGATTTCGCTTAATTTTCGTCTTTTGTTGCTAAAATTAAAAGTTTCCTGATTTTCCTGGCGGGACCCAAAAGAATAAGAAGCGTTTTCTGTTTTTTGCCTTATAAAATGATTTTATGAAAGAATAAGACCTTTTGACCCAAGACAACTGCAAAAAAATTTTTACTGTAATCTGATTACAGTATCATATTAAGTTTAACATTTCATTTTCCAGCCTCAAATCGTCAATTTTGAATTTTCAGATTAGTGCAATTTGTGTTCCAATATTTCTAACTTGGCTATTGGTGGCTTCATTCTTCGCTGGACTACTTTTCTATAGGTATTTCGGCCATAGAGCAGCTGAATCAACTTTCTATAGATGGTGTGGAACAGACTATATTGATAGTGACTTGGAAGGTACTCAAAAGTTGGAACAGAAACTAGAAATCAACCAGGAGGAGGTAGGGACTTCAAAAAATAAAAATTTTTTTAAAATTAAAATTTTAACTTTTTTTTTAAATTTTGTTACAAATAGTCTTTTTTCGAATTCTAAAATTATTAAAATTAAAAAAATCTTGTAACATTTCTAATCTTATCGTTTATAGCTGTATGAACGAATTCAAGTCCCCAAATTTGGAATCAATCGACCAGCAGTATTTGTCCACGATTTCAGAAAAAACATCACGGCCATCGTGGACGTACTTGGAGAACGATGCTTCTTGAAGGATCTTGACCGTTCTCTGGTCGCTCCGCCGAAGAATTTCATTGATCTGATCCAGAAAATGGAGGTAAGGCTTTCAATTACATTAAAACTATAAAAATTTTTAAAAAATTTTTGAAAATTAAAATTTTTTTTGTCGGAAAAAGTTTCAAAAACAATTTTTTTTTGAAAAGTACTAAATTATGAGTCATCAGTAATCTCTAGATAATCATACTTAATATTGCTGACTTTTTACCGGATTTTTCTTATTGCATAGAGACAATTATTATAGTAAAAAAAATGATAAGCCATAGTTAAGCTAGAGGATTGCCTGTTAGATTACGTAACAAACTATTGTTTTTAAGGCTTAAAGGCTATTTTTTGTGATTTTCAGGCTTAACATTAAGCTTTTAAAGGTTTTTTAAATTTATGCTTTTTCAAATTATTTTATAGCTTATTTTTTAATAAAACTGTAAAAAATTCTAAATTAATCTATTTTTAGAAAGGCTACTACGCCCAAAACCCTCGAGTAATCCGCGAGACCTACCGCGTCGGCGAACGCCTAGAAGCGAACGAACTAAAGCAACTTGGCTCAGCAATGGTTTCGAAGCATTGCCAAGACCGCGAGATCTTCAAACTTCAGAAAGTGGCCCCATCTCCGGATGAGCGATTCTTCGGCCAACGCCGTCGTCGCAACGTGCCAAACTCACTAAATTTTGCCGTTCTGACTGGCGAAAACGTAGAACTTGAGAATATTCTCCTCTAAAAACTTAAAATACGGATAAAACCAGAATCTGCGACTTATTTATATTTATTTTGATGTTTTTCATCTAGGATTGTATATAATTTTGATTTAATAAATTTTAAAAAAGTATTGGATTTTAAAATCTTACACAATAAAAAAATTTTTAAAAAAATTAAAAAAGCAATATATAATCCAACTTGTTAGAAGTAAATTTTTTTTCCTTTTCCATCAACAATAACTGATTAGTGCGTTCTAACATGCTTCAGCGTATAAGGCGTCTTGATTGTTCCGGGCGCAGGTGTTCGGACTCATAACTTATTTTTGCTTCAAGATGTTGTTCTAATTGCTTTTTCTATTCCTTTGTTCGTTATTTTAGTTTAAAATGTTACAAATTATCGTGAATATTTTATTTTTAAAGTCTATTTAATTATTTTTTTAAAATATATGTTTTTTATTGAAGTTTTGGGTTTGTTGCCTAACTAAAATTATGTTATCCATGTTATATTGCGCGAGATAAACGCAGAAACTATGTATAACTTGTCTACTGTGATTGAATTACTATTTTTTCATGTTTTAGAGTGAAGAAAGAGTTTGAGAAACTAACGATTTAAGAGTTATGGCTTGGAGAACGCCTTCATCTAGCTGAGCTGGTGGACAACGGACGGAACAGGTCAGTTAACAGAATAAATATGATGTATCAACCTAATCATTAGCAGAACATGTGAATGAATATGTAAGTTGTGTTTTTTGTTTTTTTTAGGTAAATTTAGAGGATTTTTGTTTGATTTTGCCCATGGATAAGATAAATTTTATTTTTTTTCAGAAAAAATTATCTTTTTGGATTTTTTAGTAGACATGAGAAACGGGCCGGCCTTGAGCAAAATTTAGATCGGGCCGGACCTAAAAATTAGACCCGGCCCGCGGGCCGGGCTTGAAAATTGGGCCCGGCCCGGCCCGTTTCTCATGTCTATTTTTTAGTTAATGTTAAAATAGAAAAATAATTTTTTTTATTTTCTATTTCTAAAACTTTAAATTTTCATACCTTTTTTTACGCAAATTGGTGGTGTATGATAAAAAATGTACTATTTTTCTGTTGTATTTGCCTTTTTAATATTTCAGAGTACAATTTTTGCTATAAACAGTGCTAATGATCTTAATCTTGCACTAGATATGCTAGACAATGACACTTTATCTTCAAATGGAACTAGTTCTTCGTCTAATACCAATTCTACGAATGATACATCGATATCTAGTACGAATTCATCATCTGATTATATTGCCAATGGTACAAGTGCACTTGACGATGATAATGGGACTGTTATAACAGTTTTGCCAAGTGGAGTAAGTACTATGGACTTTACTTTTGATAATTTGACTACAACTTACTTAAATCTAACAACTATTGATCCTATTTATGGAAACGAAAGTGCTACAACATCAGTGAACAATGATACTGCTTCTGAAGTTGGAACGAGTACTTTGACTGTTGATACTACTGAGAGTAAGTTTTTTCCTATTTTTGTTGTACTATAATATGATTACCGGACTTTAAGTCCTTTTTTTGACCTATGATTATTATTTTTTATTACTCATACTTCAGTTAAGTGAATTTCATAAATTTAAGTTTTTCTTATCAATTTTTAATAATAATTTAATTTCAGCCACAACCGTTTCAAACAAATTAGAAGAAATCGACTGGGAGCAATATTACGATAGGTTTGTGATGAGTGAAGACATAGCCAATGAAATTCTACAGAAACAGATGAAAACAAGAGAGGCCAAGGTCAGAGAAAAACTTGACTATTATGAAAATTGGGTTCGTAATCAAGGTGCTGCACTGTAAGTAACTTTTCTTTGAAGTCGATGGGTGGGATTTTTTAAATTTTATTTCAATTTTTTTATTTTTCAAAGCTTGGATTTGGGGGTAAATAGAGGAAGGGAATGAGTAACGCACCGAACCCACTTTTGAGGTCCGGCCCAGACCTGGTGCTCAACGTTTAGGGCTGGGTCGTTAACAATTACACGGAGCTACTTTTCAATACTAATTCTTGGTCTGGCACGGCTTGTTTTTACCTTCACTCATTGATCGCTATTTGTAAACCTCTCTTTTGTTTCAGACTAGCCCTACCAGCCTTTAACATGCTGATTCTAATAATAATGGGCGTGTCATTCCTAGCAAGCTTCAAACCGCGTAAGAAACCATCTGTTCCTGAAATGGTCTACTATATTCATCAAGCAATGATTCCATATATGAAATTAGAAACAGCAGAGGAGACAGCAACAACTCAAGTTCCTACTCCCAATCATGGTAAAGTACGTCAGTTTTTCAACAGATTGACACGTCGTAAGTTAGGAAAATAGTCCGCTGCTATTAATAATTGGATAATAAAATCCTTTTTTGTCAACTCTGGTCTTTGAGAATTGTCTTAACTTATATTGTGATAGGCTTTGATTGTTAAATAAAAATCTACGATTTGGATTTTTAAATGTTTTAAAATAATTTTTAAAATTTTTGTGTCTTCAAATCTCCACACCGCCGAAAAACGTCTCGGCCCAAACTTGCGGTACTTAAAAATGCGTCTTTCTTATCCTTTACAAACCTTTCGGCAATGAGCTGTTCCCTTTATTCCCTGGTTCCCATGAAAATGTCGGAAACCGGGGCCAACCAGTACTTGTAACACTCGTTAAAGGATTCGGCCCAAGGTATCGAAATGGCCTTCCGCCGACGCAAACATAAACGCCGGATGAATGACGATCCGCTCGCGGGTTTGGGCCGCTGTTTTTTGATTTTTTGGGTTTTTGGAGAGGGAGGGGGAAGTGAAAAAATTGGGTTTTTGAGGAGAGGGGTAAAAATAGGTGGTTTGAGGGGGAGGAGGGATATAGATAATGTGAG
This sequence comes from Bursaphelenchus okinawaensis, assembly GCA_904066225.2. NCBI lineage: Eukaryota > Metazoa > Nematoda > Chromadorea > Rhabditida > Aphelenchoididae > Bursaphelenchus > Bursaphelenchus okinawaensis. The sequence goes on along the minus strand of CAJFCW020000006.1, from coordinate 7,689,416 downwards.
CTATAAAAAGTTATAGTAAACTTTCTTTAGAATCAGGAGGAAGAATTTTTTTTAAGAATAGGCTATTAAAGTACTAATGTGTATAATAGGAAGCAGTGGAAAAATTTTTTAAAAAATTTTAAATTTGTATGTACTGCCTCGTCATATTGTCTATATCATCCCATCTTCAGCTCTACATGTCATTTGTTTAAAGATTCTATTATAGTCCACTGTCTATATTAGAGTAGACTTATACGAACAGGACTGTTTCCGACAGTTCGCGTTTGTATAAATATAAATTTATGCAGCCCTAGGCTTATTACAAGTCGGGCCTTAGGAGCTCTCAAGTGCCAATTTCCAGAAGACGATAGATGGTGGTCTGTAAACGACAGGAAGGCCTTGAGACTAATCGTTTCGGAACCTCTTTTTCTCCCTTTTTCCGACATCTGAAGGGTTTACGGTGGAAGGCTTCGAATTGCTGCAGAGATCCGCCAACTACCGGCCTAAGGGGGTTTACACATAACTGGGCGGGTGTGACGTACTTTAGGAAGGTTTTAATAGGTTTTCTTAAATTGGTTGTTTTGGAGGGTATTGGTAGATTTTTGTGAAAATTAGTGATTTTATTACACCAAGGGTTAACTTTTTCTACAGTAGGCTTTTGGTTTAGTAAGATCAGACTTTAGGTTGATTAGAGAAAAGGGAGACGGGATGATGAGTGGGAAGTGAGTCCCAAATGGAATTATTAGAGGCCCGCGGTCAAAATAAAAATGAAAACTTTTTCTACTTTTTACTTGTTATACGTGGTTCCTTATCACTGCTACTAATCATAATAAATTCTGTCAATAAAATCTTCAAAATTAGATATCAAAAATTAAAAGTACAAAAAACCACCTTGCCACGCTAAAAAAGAACGTTACATTTGAGATGTAAACATGAAGAGTAGGCGTCTCAACTTTAGCCACATCTAGGGTTTCATTACGTTGAGGTCACAAACCTAAATTTTTAAGGAAACTCCGTCTCTAACTTATCACTAAAAGGCTGTAAAAACTAGTATTTTCTGTTATTTTTGGCTAAAAATTTCTATATTTGCTGATTTTTATAATAAAATCTAGCTTTAAATTAGTCAAAAGTATTCTGTGTTTCGTATCTTACAAATTTCGGATTAGTTAGCTTATGTACTTGAAATCTAACCAAGTAATTGACTTTATTGAGCTGGATGATGTGCGATGGGTAAGATTTCAAAAATGAATATTAAAATTTTTTATAAAAAATAGCCATATATTTTATAAAATACGGGAAATAATTGGATGTATAGTAAAGTAAGTAAAATTTCATATTATTAAACGTTGCAAAATAAATAAATAAATAAAAGTAAGGCATGCTACAAAATTATAAATTACTTGTTTTATTGTATAAGTCTTTGCACTTTTATCTCAATATTAATTTGACATAATGGTCATTGCCAAAAAAACGTTTGATTAATTTGAGGCTTTTGACGTGGCACAAAAAGAAAATATTTGAGGTTTTTAAAGCTAGGTTTATATGTAGTGGAATTTATAGTTGTCAAAGAAGAACAACTTACAGGAGTTTGGCTGTATATGTCAAAGATTTTATGATTTTGAATATTTGTATGATAATGCTGTGTAAAATACGGAATTCTTTGCTAATTTGAGTAAAGCAGTAGTAGACAGAGTAGTACCAGAGTATATGATAATCTTAATATCAATCAAAAATAAATTTTATAGGTCTAGGGTACGTCTAAGGAAATAGGGTATGTCTAAGGAAATTGTTAAGGTAGGGCTTAAAAATAGCTTCATATAGTTATATTAGATTGCAGTTAATAAGCTTAGTATCGATCAAAACTTGTATAGGTTTAGAGATGGAGCTAAGGATACGTCATGGTAAGTGCATGATAAGGCTTAACAAATTTTTCGAAGTGATTAAAGAAAAAGAAGTTAAGAATAAGATAAAGCAAGGTTTTTTATTTTAGGTACAGTTAAAGTAAGGGGTGGGTAATGGGCGTTATTCTTGAAATTAATCACGGCAATTTAGTATAACGTATGATACGTAATTACCGAACACTTTATACTCAATTTACCGTGAACTTTATACTCGATGAAACATTTATTGTGTCATTCGAGCTCGTCGGGGCTTTGTCCTCCTGGAAAGAAGTTTGTCGCGGAAAACGTGAATTCGATGGAGCCGAAGGAAACAGCGGCGCGGAAACAAGAGAAGGCCGTCTCGGCCAAACTTTTACCTTTTGCATCTGATATGAATATGAGATTTGGGCACGGGGTGTGGGAAAATTAAACGTGTTTTGTGATCATTGAGAATTCAAAAAATTCGGCTTGAAATTGGAAAAAAATTGGCTAGTAATAGTTCTTCAAATTTTGATGATTTAGAGCATATTTTTATAGCTTTGTCTACTGTAATATTACAATTAGTACTGTAACCTTAATTTTTAAAGTTTTTCTTTAATTAAAAAAAATAACTTGTTTCAAATTTTAGAATAAAACATCAAAATACCACCAGAAGGTTCTCGAAACGATGGGTTTAATCCAAGACTTCATCACAACATACCGGTCGAACAGGAAAATCTTACTGCTTATCGTATATGTCGCTCTGTTTTTGGATAACATGTTATTGACTACAGTTGGTAAGGGTTTTTTGTAAAATACGTCAAAGGGCATGACTTTTCATGATTAAGTTATTTTTAAAAATAATTTTGTGATTTTTGAAAAAATTACTGTGGTAAGCAGTTTTTAATAGTTACAGTATTTTTTTGGCAATTACTATATCTAAAATGATATCATGTTTTACTAAAAAGTTTAAAAAAAATTAAATAGTACTGCATTTTTATACTAAAAACTTCGATTTCAGTACCAATCATCCCAGAGTACCTACTACGAATGAGTCATCCAAATAACACTGATGAGTTACTCAACAACAACATAAAGGTACCGCCACATCATGGGCGTGGTAAAAGGGAGGTTGATTGGAAAGATTTAGGAGAGCTGGATGATACTTGGGATGAGCCTGTACCTGGTAATGGAATGTTCAATCCTGATGAAAGTGATGAGGATTATGTAAGTGTAACTTTTTTTTGAATTTTTTAAAAGTTATATTTTGAAAGCTTTGTTTGTTACCTATAATGTTATATTATAGAAACGTCTTGTCGTTTTAACGTATTTTATTGCTCCTATTTCAGTACGAAACAACAACAAGAAGGTCCAAATACAAATCAAAGTCAAAATCAAAGTCCAGATCAAAGTCGAAGGGTAAAAGCGGGTCAGTCAAAGGCTACATGTATCCAGCGACGACGACAGAAGCATATGATGAGATAGATGAACAGAAATACATCGCAGAAGCCAAACGAAGAAGACACGAGACATTGGCAAATGAAAATGTTCATGTTGGCTTTATGTTTGGGTCAAAAGCGTTGGTACAACTGATCGCTAATCCTATGGTTGGGCCTTGGACTAATAAGTAAGTTTTTAATTTTTGGCAAAAAATTTTTTTACTTTTTTTTGAATTTAAAAAATTGTTAAATTTTTAAAACTACAGTAACTTGTAAAATTTTTAGGCTTATTTTTACAAAAAAGAATTTTTAAAAAATGTTTGTTTTTTTTAAGTTTTAAAATGAAAAATATTCAGAATTGGCTACACGATACCCATGTTCACTGGCTTTGTTGTGATGTTCTTATCAACCGCATTGTTTGCTTTTGGATCATCATTCTTCACATTATGGATCGCGAGAGCTCTACAAGGCGTTGGTAGTGCATGTACTAGTACTTCTGGTGCGTTTTTTGAAATTTTTTAAACCTGTAAACATGAAAATTCAAAAAAAATTTTTTTTAATTTTATTTTTTAGGCATGGGAATGCTAGCTCAAGCCTATCCAGATGACGCTGAACGAGGCTCAGCCATGGGCATAGCCCTAGGCGGTTTAGCTCTAGGTGTCCTAGTAGGACCACCTTACGGTGGTCTACTCTACCAATGGGCTGGAAAAGAACTCCCCTTTGTATTACTAGCTCTATTAGCCCTAATGGATGGTACTCTACAATTCATGGTACTACAACCAAAAGTTGATCGAGGTGAACCGGAAGGTGCTGGACTGAAAGAACTATCCAAAGATCCGTATATTATCATAGCAGCTGGGTCAATTACCATTGGCAATCTGGGTATCGCCATGTTGGAGCCGTCGCTGCCTTTGTGGATGATGGAGAGCTGGGGAGCTGGCTCTTTTGAGAGGGGAGCTGCCTTCTTGCCTGCTTCAATATCTTATCTTATTGGTACCAATATATTTGGACCATTGGCTCATAAGATTGGCAGATGGCTGAGCACTTTTATTGGACTGGTTGTTATTGGATTCTGTCTTCTTATGGTAGGTTATGAACTTTGAAAAGTGGTTTTTATAACATTGTTTTATCCTTGCCCAAAAAAATTCTGTTTTTTTTCTCCCACGCCCTGATTTAATATTTTTTGACATAGCTTGTCATTTATCTCCAAGGAATCGTATTTTACCTAAAAAAAAATCAAAAAATTCTTCAGATTCCTTCGGCAACCTCAGTAGGCGGCCTGATAATCCCCAACTTCTTCATGGGCTTCTCAATCGGCATGATCGACTCATCAATGTTCCCCATGATGGGTTACATCGTAGACCTCCGGCATGTTGGAGTATATGGCTCTATCTATGCCATTGCTGATGCCGCCTTCTGTTTTGCCTTTGCTGTAGGACCATTTATCAGTGGTCCGTTGGTACGATCAGTCGGATTTCCAACCATGTTGTACATTATTGCTTTCATCAACTTTGCCTATGCTCCATTGATGTTTGTGCTTAAGAAACTGCCAAGAACATTGCCTGAGGAAATGAAAGAAGCTAAGGAGGGGTTGGAGAACAACAATAATCAACCGGCTACCTTCAGTATTCAAAATGTAGGTAAAGACTAGGAAGTGGAGCATAGATAAGCTTCTATTAGGTTGTTCAAATAATCGTGGGCCCATAATTCCGAATATTTGCTTTGGGGCACATAATTATTTGAACAATTTAACGGAAAAAAAGTTAAAAATCTAAAAATTGTTACCTATTTTTTTTTAATTTAAAAATAAAAAAATATTTCATTTAAAAAAATTTTAGGGCCATTCCCAGCCTCTAAAGCCAACGGTAGTCCACAATACGAATCCATTTGCCCATGAAGTTATTCCTGGGCTGAATGATCCGTCGATAAAAAAGCTAGCCACATCTCAAGGTTATCAATATGATCCTTGGGATGAGTAATATAAAAAAAAATATCTAGGCATTAATGTAGATCAGGTACGGCTAGGATAATAGTATAGCCTGTTCTACGGTGTTTTTCTTAGTTTCGTGTGTTCTTTCTACTATTACTAAGTCTTACACTATTAAAACATAGCCCGGTAGATAAAGGTAAGTATAAGTCAAGGCTTTAATCTAGTTTTTTGAAGTTTTAAAGCTAGTTTTAAGCCTTAAAATCATGGTATTTTTTATATAAACTAGCATAGTACAAGATGTATTCAACATTATATTAGGTTACCTACAAATCAAATAAAGCATAAATATTTTTTTCGTCTATAGCATAGTACAGTGTTTCTTTTCTAGGCTTCTACTAGTGATGTAATGCTTCATCGACATAGTGTTGTTAGTAAGTTCGTTATAAAGTAAGAAAAACCAACTTGAGATATATTTTTTAGTTTTTTGACGAATTTTTCTAATATTTTTTCATTTTTGAAAAGTTCTTTGCAGCCTTTTAAAATATGCAACTTTTTTTACTGAATTTTAAGAAACTTGTAATAGGTATGCATGTTATCCCATTTTATATCCATATGGCCATTCACTTCATTCATGGTATTTCACTATCCTGTGCATTGTAACTTTTGATGAATAAACACTTTTAATCATTTTTGGACGTTTCTATTAACAAAAAAATGTTCTAATCGATACTAACAAGGAAAGTACCTAATCTGCCCCGCTCTGATTTAGTTCAAACTTTTTATATATAGAAGATCATGTAAATATTAGATCTTCAGCAAGATACTACATCGCGCTTTCCAGTCAATCTCGAGAAAATCGAAATAAAAATATTAAATTTTGAATTTCCCGCCAAATTGGCATTGTGTTTCAAGGTAATAAGTTTGTCATTTCTTTGATTTTTAATCATTTTTCTTTGATGTACTAGTAGAAAACCTTTAAATTTGTTAGATTTATTGAGGAGAAACGAGTTACAATAGAAAACATAATACGAATTAGGGAGATTTAGAGAAAAAAAGAAAAAAAAACTATAAAAAAGGATTACTTTGGAGATTTAAATGAAAATTTGCATATTTGAAATCAATCATTTCGAATAGTTTAGACAGATACAACAAACAAACGATAGATAGGAGGAGAGATAATGGTGCTTGAAGAGAAGGGAGAGAGAGAAAGAAAGGACAAATCGACCATCGGTCGAAACTCAAAAATTGGAAAAACCGGTAAAAAGTTTGGTCCTAGGAAATTTCGAGGGCGGAGCTGCAAAAAGAGTTGTTGAACTAAGCTGACTGATTACGAACGCAAGGATAACTAAAGTGGTACACTTTGCGGTACTGTGGCCCGAGTTAGGTGGTAGTGCTACGAGGCTAACTTTTTTAGATAATAGTACCATTTTATGGCTTTTGTGATGTCTATAGGCTATTTTAGCTTACAATAGTAAGTAGAAATAATGAATTGGTACCAATTGATAATAAAGTGGTACCAAATTGCGCCACAAAAACTAGTACTTTTTCATAGCACTTAAGTTAGTACTACTCAAAAACTACAAACAGTACCATTTAAAAAACAAAAAACTTTCTAATAAGTACCATTTTAATAAGTAAAAGCAGTACCACCACAAAAATTAAAGTTGTACCATTCCAATAACTAAAAGTAGTACCATTTTGCATCTCTAAGCCTAAGCGAGAGCTTTGCAGTGCTGAATACAAAGGATATTACCTAATTGGCATGCATTGCTACCTAATTCAAGGCTTGTTTCGTCGTGTTTCAACAAAAAATTGAATTTACGATACCAAAAACTTGTAGTAAATAGGCTTACAATGGCATAATGTTATCATGAATAAACCTACAATCCCAAAATCACACTGCAGACCCATCTACAACAATTTTTCTTATCATAAACCATCAAAATCTTGCCGAAACCCTTTTCGAAACACAAAAATCCGCCAAAAACGCGGATTTTGAAGCCATTTTTCCGTCTACAATTCTAAGTTTGAGCAATATTAGCCTGCCAGTCGCTGTTCCGTTACAATCTCAACGCGAAACAAACAAGAAAAAGTGTGGTTGTCGTGGAATCGACCGAAAGATCTGAGACATTTTAATTATTCCAAAAATTAAAAAAAATACACAAACTGAACAAAATTATTAAAGACAACATAGACCCCTAGAGAATTTTTGTTTTTGTCGGCCACGACCCGCTTCAGAGCTCCTTCTTGTTCTTGGCGGACCCGTCCACCTTGAACAGTTCAAAGTTGACCGTGCCCAGACCATCGATCGGGTTCCGTTCAATGTTCTTGGCGTAGGCCTGGCACTCGATCATGGTCAGGCGGTTCAGTGGCAGTTTCTTGAACTTGATCAGAGCCTGCAATGGCGTGGGGTTTTAAGTTTTTATTATTTAAATAGCCCATTTCATCGTTATAACAAAGCTTTTAAGTAAAATATTGATCGGTTGTTTTCAATCTTGATAAAAATAAAGGAGATAAGCTTCCTACAAACATCATCTTAAGCCCTAAAATAATTTCGCTTTCCCTAAATCATCAAGATTCAAAGAAAATAGACTTACAATAGGTTGTTGGTAGTTCTCCATCACAGCGTATGGGTAGAAACGACCGTCAATGCCTTCTGGAGGTACGTATTCGATTGGTCCTTCGTGTTCTTGATCAACATTGTGCTGAAATTAAATTGTATAATCAAAAAAGCCTTAATATTTATTTTTGTTATTTTTAAGCCTAAAACTCAATTTTAAACCATTTTTAAAATAGTTTTTGAACGTTTAGATTAATTTAATCTAAAAATAAAAGCAAAAACAACATTCTTCGACTATAAAATATCATTTAAAGCCAAAAAAACTCTAAAAACACCGAAAATTGCCTTGTGGAATCACGTTTCCCCTTCAAAATTCACTACAAAACCTCACCGTTCCTTTGCAGTGGAAAGCAATGTTGTTCTTCTTGTACCGCGATTTAACCTCGGCCGGCACCTCACCGGCTGCGTAGCTTTCTGGAGCCCATCCGATCAGGCGATTCAGTGACACAACCACACATGGAGTGCCGTCTTTAAAGCCGTAGTCTCGGCTCTTCATACAGCCCGCCTTCTGGAAGGCGGTTAGATCGAATCGGCATGGCGTCATGTTGCCATCCTGAACCTTGCCGTCCTTGATGATGTCGCCGTTGGATTCGGAGCCCGAGCAGACGCGGGTGTTGTTGTCATTCTCGTACTTGGCAAAGTACTTGTCCAGCACCTCCACGTACCGCTTATACGAGTCGGGGTCGGCGGGGTTGAACTTGATTAACGTCGACTCGGGGTCTTCTTTCAGCCATGGTTGGTAGCCCACACCTAGAAGTAATTTTTATTTAGATGTTTTTGGTACTCATGTTTTAATGTTCTTTATAACCCTATAAAAGAAACAACGTATTTTACATTATTTTTAAATTTTTCGTCTGCTGTAATTTTATTGTTGTAATTGCAATATCCCACGTTTTTTCTAGCCAAAAAAAACAATATTTTGTTTTTATTTATAAGCCCGAGCATCAGACATTTCCGACTCTCTATTTTCTTGTCACTCTCGATTAGTTTTATAATCGCTTCTCTTCCAAAAAAATAAAAAATTTTTCCAAAAATATCGAATTTTGACGTTACACTAAACGTCAAATAATTATTTTTTAAAGGTTTTCATCTTCCTAAACACTTATTTTGCAGCCTATATTGTATAAAACTGCCATTTTATAACCTATATTGCCGTTTTTGTTACATTTTCTTGATTTAATATTTATAAAAGCACATGCATGCACATGTATCAACTAAAATTTTCGATTTTTAATTTGAGAGGTCAATTGAACTGAGCGATCGAAAAAGAAAAAGTCATTTTAAAATGAATCGAAAGGAGGCGTGTTGAACATACAGTGGATATTAATTATGTTTTAAAATGTTTCAGATATCTAAAAAACCAAAAATTCAGAAATGATTTAAAAAATGCTTTAAAGCCCAAAATTACCAAAATCAAGCTAAAATACCGTTTTAAAAATCATCTAAAATATAACTCAAATCAACGTTATCAGTTCCTTCAAAGTTTTTTTTAAATTTTTTGCTTTTAAGAATGCGAAAAATCAAAGTTTTATCCAAGATAATCAAAATATTGTCATTACCTGGATTGGCTCCAATGATGGTTCCTTTTCCGTAGAACCGAGGTAGTTGAGGATCTGTGGTAGACAAGAATGCATAAAGACAACCCAGCCAGAAGGCGGCCAAGATCGTGTAGAAGATAATGTAGAAGATGGTAATTTGACCTGAAAATATTGTCATACGCCTTTGTTGTGTCAAAAAATAGTCCAAAACCAAATTTCCACAATTTTTAAACTTTTCAACAAAATTTTTAAAATAAAATACAAAAAATATGACCAAACTCTTATTAAAATGCCACCTTTTCTCTTATCACTCCTAGCTGTACCTCAAATTATTCCAAAAACTTGAAATTATAACCTAAAAACAGGTTTCATGTACAACATAAAACTTGCTAATTCTTTGTTATTTCCTCTGATTTTACTGATAATTTTGTCAAATACGATAGATAACATCTTAAACTTCAAAACGTTAGTAGTCTGTAATAAAAATAAACAAAATATTATCTAAAATCATCTCGTCAACTAGTAAACAACATCAAAATATTGTTGTTATTGTTTTCAAAAGCCTTGAAAATATCAAAATCAGTTTAGAAATACCAAAAAGTCCTTTAAAAGTGAAAATATGCTTCAAAATTTGAAATTCAACCAATTTTCAACTAGAGTTTCATTTTTTTGCTTGAAATTCCGTTTTTCCGACTAAAATTTAATTTTCTAATATTCTGCTTTCAATCTTTATATCTGTATCAAAAAACGACCCAAATCCTAAATTCAAAACATTGCAACACTCGAGAAAAATCGTAGATCAAGCCGATACTAAATACGATGAGCAAACATTGCACTTACACCATGATTTTGCGGTTCGACCCAAGCAGGTACCCTCGTTTTTGTTATACAAAAATTCTGAGAAGGTGGATTTCTGCGGTTTGCTGCGGCCATTCATTAACTGAAATAATATTATTAGCAATATAGTATACAGTAAATCAATAATCAACCAATTTCATGTCAAAATTATTATTTTTGACATCAATATGTGCAATATTACACTTGCCAAAACTTCAAAAATCTCGAGCTAATCCTCTAAAATTAAGTTGTAATCTCCTTGCACATGTAAATAAATGTCCGCAAAATAAGATTACACAATTCTGTGCAAGACAACATTGATAATTATAGAAAACCAGACAAGTCTACCAACATTAATATTTTAGACCTCTGAAGATAAGAGAAATCCCCTAAAACAACAAAAAAGACAAAGATCAAACCTTGGTGTCCTTGAGTTTCTTGTAGAATTGACCTGTTTGAGCTGGCAAAACGCCAGACCTCTTCTTAGCCTCGGGTCTTGGATTTTGAGCAGATGAAGAAGGTAGTTGATCATAATTGTGACCTTGATTGATCTCTTCTTGATTCAACACACCATTCTCTGAATTCCTTCTGTTATCGACAGTTTGAAGAGGAATCTCTTCAATTGTTGGGTTGCTGATTTCGTCCGTCCCGACCATCATTTTGATATTATAATAGGTTTTTCGATATTATGGTAAATGAATAATTAGAAAATTGAAAAATATATAAGATTAGAAGAATATACGACAAAATTAGCAAAAATACAGTAATATTAATATGATTTTACACAATTTCAAACGAAGATTGGGAAAAATGTCAAAAATACGACATTTTTTTCACATTGCAACAGAATGCCAAGTGTTAGAAAAGCGTGGCAAGAGAGAAAGGTTAAACAAAGATTATTGGTAAAATTGGTTTGTTCAAGACCCATTTTTTGAAAGATTTATGTTTTGAAGCTCTTCCTACCTATTTGAGTAATTTTTCTTCATATTTTTTTAAAAACTCATATTAATATTGATAACCTCTTGTGTTTAACAAATGTAAGCTCTCTATTATCATAATCATTAATAGTGTGCCATAAAACACCAAAAATAACTTACGGCATTACTCTCCTCGTTGAGTTTACCATTATTTTCACCCTTAACCATTGTGGTATAGGTTGGGGCGAGACGGAGGGTTGGACTGAAAATAAGTAATTTTTATGACTTTTTGACGTTGTTTCACGGTCATTAAATTGTAAAAGCGAAATGGGGATCGACAATTGTATTACCTTTCCGAAACGTTGTTTTCTCAAAACTTATTTTTTTCAAAAAGTATTCTTTTTCAACAAAAAAATGAAAAAAAAGAGTCGCGCACATCTTTTTTTTTGATTTCCCTTCTCCGACCCCTCCTTAACAGACGGGTCGGGCGGGCCGGTCGGCCTAGCAAGCGGCCAGAATACAAAACGAATATAAACAATGCGAAAAGGTTGATTGTAACTTGACTAAGACCGGGTTTAAGCGAGTAAATACACAGTGACGCAGGTTGGAAACTAAGTTTTCGAACAAACTCTCTGGAAGCACATTGTGTTTGTGGAGGGGGACAACTTTTAAGAATTGTTTGGACAATTCTGTGTTACAAGTGTGTTTCTTCAAGCATTTTGTATGAAAATTGGGATTAAAACGGGGTTTTTTAGAGAAATTTGTAAGGAACTTGGGATTAGGTGGAGACGGTTTGGTAAAAAAATTGGTTTTCAGCCTTTTTTTATAAATATTTGAAATAGAAAATAATAAAAATTAAATATTGAAAAGCTTGCATACTAAAAAAAATTAAAAAAAAGTTTTATACTCTACAAATAGCTTTAATAAGGCTAGAAAGATATAAAAAAACGAGTTTTAAATGGCCAAAATAACCTTATTTTTGGTTAAAAAGGCCTTTGTTTGCTCAAAAAATGTTGTTGTCTCTAGATATTACAAGCTATTAGACTTCAAGTAATAAAAAAACAAAAATAATACCTAAACAACAAAAATTTTTTATCAAATTCAATAGCAAAAGCGATAAAATTTTTGAAAAAACCCAAAGCCACCCGCTCCTCCACCCTTCCCCCTAAAAAATACAAAATCGAAGTTTAAACTTCAAGCCACGTAAAATACTATTTGAATACCACGCCGAACAAAGTTTGTGGTTCAAAGAAAATAATTTCGGTCCTCCACTTGAAGGTTTTTTATTTTATCACAATCGGCCTGGGCCCCAGGAGATTCGGATTAAATAAGAGGAGGACCGAACATGGATAACATTCCTTGAAAACATACGCGATGATGTCGGAAATAAATACCATGGTAATTTTGGGAACAAGAAAAGTTGTTTAAACGTTTTTTTGAAATATATAATCTAAAAAGAGAACAGTAAAATTGCGTTATAACACAGTAGAATGACTGTATAAGACAATAGGCCTCACCTATCTTTTATAGAGTTACGACACTGTAAAGTAACGTTATAACACAGTAAAATGGCATTATAACACAGTAGAATAACGTTATAAAAACTAAAAAGAATTGAAAATGTTGACTAGATAGATGTTTCTTATAACGAGCTTTAGACTACCTTAACCATAGATATATCTCTAGTATGTAGTACAAGTGTTCGGTGTTAAGCCTGTAATGTAAAACCATGATATTTCTTGGTGTGCTATGAACAGAAAAACAATATGTTAAACTAATTGGGTCCCAATTATACGACGCGAATTTTCACATAAGATATTTTTAACATACCACCACGTAAAGCTGTAGATACGACTTTAATAAAAAAATGTTTTTAATAGGTTGTTTAAATCATTCTGTGCTCCCGCTCAAAGATGGTAAAGGTTACTAACAAAATGTGTTGATATAATTTGTAACTTCGTATTTTACAAGTAAAAAACTGTTATATAGGTTGTTCAAATAATTATGTGTCCCTCTCAATGCAAATTTTTGGAGTGAGAGGGCACAGAATTATTTGAACAACCTAATTTTGACAAAATAAGTTTTTTTGGCAAGCATAATCAAAAATAAGCAAAGTGTCACTATAAAGTAATGCAACATGTTGCAAGAGTAAAATACGATCGGATGACTAAAAATGTTACTAGCTTATTATAAGGAACGTTGTAAAATACACTTTATTTTAGTGTTTTTTAAGCAATATCATTAAAACTAACAGACAAACATGAGAAATTTGTCGAAATTGTAATTTACAAAATTAAATACGAAAAAAATGGAAATGAATTTTATAATCAGCCACCTTTGGTGTTGTACAATATTAAAATGCGTAAAAGAAAGTTGTGTGACCTTTTATGTGATTCCAATGTAAAACATCTTTAATACATCAATCTGACTATTTTTATCTAAAAACGGTCAATAAAGGCTGTTGTTGAACGGGCCGGTCAGAGAAAAATGAAGACGGGTATGGACTACATTTTGGATGTGGAGGCTGAGCCGGGCCTCAAAACTGTGACCCGGCCTTTTTATCCCTACCGTTGATATAGTGAATGAAAAACATAAAAAAGTTTTGTATGTTGCTTATAACGAGAGTTAATTATCGATGCTTTTAAAAATAGTTATCTATATTTTTATTTTACGCGAAATAAACTGTGATTTACTAGTCGAAACTAAGCAGATGTCTACCCCCTTCACTCACAAAACAAATAGTCAAAAAAGAAAAATGAAAAATTTTAAATTCCCGCCAAATCGCAAATCCTTTCTTATTGTTTTACATACAATAACACGCTCTTTCTTAAGTTTTTGCTTATATTAACATGACACGTTCTTATCCTTTTACCTAAAATAATATAACTCTTTCTTATCCTTCCACCTACAATAACATAACGTTTTCCACTATATCACTCCATTACAATAACCAAACGCTAGTAATAGGTATATCCGGTATCTTCTCGTCTGAAACGGCCGGCACCGTCGAAATCCCCCAAAGCAATTTCGTTTCGTCGGCCTCCGCAAAAAAAAACTTTTTTCCTCCCCAGGCCCGCTTTTTTGAGAATTTCTTTCCGGTGCCAAAAAATACAAGTAGATATTGAAAAGAAGAGTGGAGCCGGCAAGAAAAAACCGCCCGAACGTTTTTGTTCAAAATTTTGAAGCCAGCGGAACGTCCCCCCACCTTGTGCATCGTTTAAGTCGTCGCACTTTCGGTGGATTAGGCTAAAAAAGGGCTGGCTGAGGCTACAAATTGGTGAGGAAAGGCTGGATGATTATAAAGTTTGTAAAGAAGGTCTAGGTGATTTTTAGTTCATGAAGAATAAGCTATGTGGTTTTAAATTAGAATCAAAATGCCTATCAAAAGTTGATATTGAATAAGAACACCTATTGGGAGTTAAGTTTGAAAACTTATTGTTACTTGGTCTAAGCCTTTGAAATTCTAACACAATTTGAACCACCTTTCTTATTTAAAGCTTAATTTAAAATCACTTCCAAGATAAGCCTAAATTATCATAAAACTACTCAAAAAACTATCATTATACCTACTGAAGCAAAAAAAATAAAAAAATTCCCTACCCCTCCGTCCCAACAAGAACATCCTCCATGTTTCAAAGGTCATATTCATAAAACCAACTGCGTAACGCCATTCAAACGACCAACTCAAAAAGCCCAGACGACTAGCCCAAAACCTTCTTTTTCCGCAAACCGCTAGTCGAAAAAAGCGGGCAGGTAAAAAGTCCATGGCAAATGTTTACCTCCGGCGAGGGGAAAAGCCAAATTGTCCCAAAAAGCGGGGCCCCCGACCTATATCGTCTTGTAAGCTACAGCGTGTACGAAGCTTCGAAAGCCTCCTTGTAGGCCGCTTTCCCTTCGGCCGCTCTTAAGAGAGAAAGAAAGGATTGGAATAAGAGCGAGGCTAACGCTCAATCTTAAGCCGGCCAGAGAAGTGGGGCGCTAGCGGCCGCGTGAAATCGGAGATACGGCTCGGCTAAAAGCATCGTGTTGTAGGGTAGAGTGAGTATAGAGAGTAAGAGCAGCGTCAAAAGAGGAGGATACGAATAGCAGAGAGCATGATTAAGAAAGAAAGCGAGTATTAGGTTAAGTACGACCTAAGAGACCACCGTCAAACAAAGCAATAGTATCTGAAAACGCTTGTGACCAAAGAAATAGCACGACCAAACGCCGACACTCAACGAGTTAGCACACAAACAAAGCAAACCAATATATGGCCAGGCGACAAAGTCCCCAAATGCAAAACAGTGCGTTTGACTCAAACCTTCAGGCTAAGTACTCAAAATATAAAAAAAGAAAAAAGATTGTACGTTGGCATTAGGCGCAGACAGTTAGAGAAAATAGGACAAAGTTGTAAAATTAGGACAAACGATAGAGAGAATGAAGCTAAATTAAACTAGACAGTAGACAAAGATGAGGCAGTAGTATGTTAGCTGATGTTTTATGTGAAAAGTAAAGCTAGAGAAAAAGAAAAATAAGAAAATAGTGTTAGGGGAGCTTGGCCGACAGTTTGTGCGGCCTAGTCAGAGAAAAAAGACAAATTTTAGAGCATTGACCAAAGAATAACATAGAGATTTACAGACTAAAGGTTTATAGAATAGGCAAAAGGCTTTTAATCAGTGTGGCTAGAGAATAAAACACCAAGTTAAATTATGGCCAAAGAGAAAGGCACTTTATCGAAGAAGGGTTAGACGAAACGCCACGGCCAATTTTTGGTTAGAGAAAGAGACACTTGGCCGAAATTTAGCCATTGGAAAAGACAGCCGGTTTAAGCGTGGCTAGAGAAAGAAACATTTTAAAGTTATCAAAGATTTGGCCAGAGAAGCAGACGCTTAGCCAAAGTGCGGCCAAAGATGAATACTTTTTCGCAATTCGGCCATAGAAACATACACTCGGCCGAAAGTCAACCATAGAAACAGACAGTCGCATTCCGCAAGCTTAAAACGGGGATCGAGCTGGTCCCCGCACCGGGAATCCGCGGCCCCACGCCTCAGGATTGTGTTTGTCCCCCTGTCTCGGATCCCTTCGCTTCTTCTTGCTTGTGGCCCTGCCTCCAAAGAGGCATTGAAGAAGCAGTAGTCGATTTTCCCGCTGTCTCGTTATGTGTTGACAGTCGTTTCGGGGCGCTTTAAACAGCGTACTGAACGCGGAGGGTAGAGAAATTCGCAAAACCGTGTTGGGGCCAAGCCCTTGAACCGGGCCTAGAACAAACAAAAAAAATTGGATAAAACAATAAAATGTTGGGGATGAAGAGTGGAAAAGATAGGGGTAGAAAGGTTTAAGAAAGAAGGGGTAGAAAAGTCAAGAAATAGGAGTATGAACGTTAAGAAACTGGAGGGGGGGGGGAGAAGGTGAAAAAGGCCAAAAAAGGACTAGAAGAATTAAAAATGAGGGTAGAAAAGCTAAGAAAGTGGCAAATTTTTATCTTTGGAGGGGGTAAAAAAGGGGGTTTATAAGACTGCAAAGTAGGTATCAAAATCAAAAACAAAGACAAAAAAGACCGTCAGAAACGGTCGGTTTTTTTTGTTCCTGGCGCCGAATAATTTAACAAAGAATAATCAAAATATAATTAATGAAAGGAAAATAAATTTTATTGTAGAGATATCTTTAGTCATGTTTTGGAAGAGTTTCAACGACGAGCAATAACGATTAGTCAGCGTTTCCATAAGAATGAGAAAAGACGATTGATAAATTTTGTCTGAATTTTGAAAAAAGTAATAAAATTTGATCAAAAGGTACTAAACTTCTGTAAGAAGTTGAGATTTTGAGCCAAAAAAATTGAGGATTTGTAAAATTTATTTTATGAAATTCTATTATAAAATACCATTGGCGCCTTACATGTTATAACAGATCGTGGTAACTTTAAAAAAAAACAATTAAGTTACAGTTACAGTACAAGTACTAAAAATGCCATTTATACTAACACTGTCCTTAAAAACCAGTAAAACACAAATTTTAAAGTAAAGCAAACAACCTTAACATTATTTATTACTACCTTGTGGTAAACGCAGGTTTGAAGAGACAAAATTATAAAAGAGAAAAGAAGGAAATGATTCCACTTTAAAGATCATAAACGTTCATTAGAAACGTATTTTGCCCTATTTATACATTTAAAATGACAAAATTTCAAATTTTTCTATAATTAGACATGGGGGAAGGGGCTGGCCAGCGCTTTTTAGATTAATTTTTAGCAGAGCGGGGTAATATTTTTGACAAAAGTGGAAGACAGGGCTATGGTGGATGCCTTAAAGTTTAAACAAATTGACTTTTTATAATTTTATAATTTAAAAACCTTAAAAAATCTTAAATTAGTTTAAAATTAAGATTTTTTTCTTACTAAAATATTTAAAATTCAAAAAAAAAGCCAAACAATGCATATGTTTTGAGAAGTTGCAGACACATGTCTTTCATCTAATAGTGCAGATACGTACCCGATGATGTATGGTAATTTTAAGTGTACAAAGTCTTATTTAAAAAAGTATGTCAATGATAGAAAACAAAAGTAATTGGAAGTAGGTAAGTCTGTTAATTCGAAGTAAACAAATCAAAAAATAAATAATTTAACACGCGGAACATTGATGCCAAACAATGTATAACTTTGCTTAAATAATCCTGTGTTTCCTCTCAAATCAAATCTTTGGACTTGGGGGCACATAATTATTTGAACAACCCAATACTTCAATACATGAAAAAATAGGTAGTATAAAGAAAAGTTATTCTTACTCTACCCTACCCTATTTTACCATTACCCTTTCACATTTCTTCTTAAAACCATATACCCCATCCTGCACTGACCAGACCACCACCCTTCCCCAAAAGCCAATGTTTATATCTCCAAACGTTCCAAAAACAGAACATTCTCCTAAATACTGCTCGGTATCCCCTAACTTTTCCAAAATCCAAACTAAAAACAAAATTCGGAACGTTCCGCCAAAATCGTCTTTTCATTGAGTTTTCAGGCCCGTAAAGTCTGTGGCCAAATGCGTTTTTGTAATTCGAATGATTTTTTTTTAATCAATCGCCGAGTGGTCAAAAGGCTCTGATTAAGAGTCCAGTCATGATAAAAAATGGCTGGCGGAAGGGAGAAGGAGATTGAAGTTAGATTCAATATAGATAACTTTTACAATAAAATTTTTTTTAAAATTAGTACAATACGAAACTTAATAATGCCACTAAAAACAAAAATTTAAAAGTAAAGTATACAGTGCTTTTCACTATCACAAACATAAAAATTGCAATTGCTAAACTACCACAGCTTTAAAAAAAGCAAAAAGACTTCTCATTCAAGCAACACCTATGACCGGTTGTTTTTTTTGCGCCTATACCGAAAATTTACATGACAATTCATTTAGTGCTAAATTCGGTAAAATACGGTATCAATAAAAAATAATATTTTAAGTAGATTACCTAAAAATATGTGATTATTAAGTGAAACTTAAATTTTGAAAAAGTATATTCTTTTACATAACGCGTCACAATTAAAACAGACATAAGGTATTACAGTGTAAACATGTAAAGTAAACAAAAAGTTAAAAATTAAAAAAAGAACATAGCATTTAAAAAAAATAATTTAAAATTAGAAAAGATTTCCTTATTTAAATTCATTTAAATAAAAAATTTTTAAAAGATTAAATTTAAAAATTTTGAAAAATACGCCGATCATAACTGATCACAGTCATATGTCAACACATTATAAATACCTGCTTCCTTAAAAAACTAATTTTAAAAAATGTTAAGTTCCAAAGACTTTCTGACCTTTAAAACTCGAAAACTCAAACCTTGTCAAACCCATAAACAGTTCGAAGTAAAACTTTACTTGACAACTACAAAAGAGCGAGAGATCAGATAAGATCGCTTTTATGTGTTACATGTCTCTCAGTTTTATGATACCACTGTTATGTAGTATGAACAATATCAGTGTCATTTGTTCTAAAAGTAGTTTCGAGATTAATTTTAACTCTTATCATATGTTAATGTTTATTTTGATAAAAGCATGAAAAATCAAACTGATATTGAACCGAGTGCAAGCAATAAGTAACGAGAAATGAGGTAAAAATAAGGTTCAGTGTTTGAAAAACAAGAAATTTTGAGTCTTTTAAATTTAAAAAAAAATTATTGTATAATCAACGTCTTTAATAGCTTCAATCTAAAAAATTTGAAATTTACCACAATTGACCCTTCAAACCATAAAATCCATGAAATATACAAAAAGCCACTTTACGTACAAGTCAGAAACGAATAAAGAATTGGTATTCATAGCGTCCACATTCCGAATGTACATACGATTGCCAAAAAAGATGACAAAACTCAATGTCACGCCATTCGAAGGGCTTTGCATTCGGGAAAAGGTAATGTCAAACAATGTATATTGTTAAAAACACTCGGAATAGATGGCTATAAATAATATGAGTAATAAAGGTAGGGTTGGATTTGGCACTAATTCAGGAAGTTCTAAGAAAATAAAAAAAATTTAAAATATGGCTAGTTCAAGACATTGTAAGTTACAAAAAATTTAAAAATAAAAAATTGTGGGCTTATCCTAAAAACTCAGCCTGAGGTGCCAGCCTAAAACTTGGGCCTAGAAATTAAATTAACATAGTTTAAGCCAAGTCTTTAAAAATTTAAGTTTGTCAAAAATCAGATTTATCATTAGCGTTTTTCAAAGAAAACTTTATTCTTCGTAAATTATCTAAATAAAAAAATTTTTAAATAGCCGCTTTTCATATAAACTGAGCTCTCCTCCCCCTGTACTTTAAAAACATTTAGACGCTACAGCGAAACCAGTAGTCACCTCATCTCTTCAAAACCCCTCTAGTACAACATTGATCACCCCTCTGATTGACCGCCAAAGTATCAACAAAATCTCAGCGCTCCCAACGGCCCTAAATCACCTATTAACACGACCCTTACGCAAGATATATGTGAAGAAGTGGCTGATGACGTCGCAGTGAAAAACGAATTTGAAAACTCGGCTTTTTCGAAAAATTCGGCCCTTTTTTTGTCCGGAAAAGCTTTTTTAGGGACAACCCGGCTTCTGTTCGGTTCCGGCCCAAAGAACCCTTCGCTCCCCCCTCTCTCCTCTCCCCCCCCTTCTTTTATGAGTTTAATTTTTTGAGAAAGAAACGATAAAACAATTTATCGTGTTCGAACTGCTTCCGGATCGTTCGTGTAGCAGAATGGGTGGGGACAGATGGTTGTTTTAGGGTTATTGCACTGTTTTCGCGAGCAAAGTTGCATTCTTAACAAAAAGTTTTTTATTGTTTGAAATGGCAGTTATGGCTGTTTTGACAAAAATTTTGTTTTGCAACATTACACGTTAAAAGACATGTTTTTTCACAAAAATCTTTGCTTTTGCCATAAAAATGCCATATTTATCACGTTTTTAAAATTAAAAATAAAATTCTTAAGAAAACTAGAATAGCATGGCAATAAAAATTGTTGCCAAAAGGAGTAAAATAAAGCTGAAAAAAATAAAAATTTAATGACATAAACATAAAACTAAAAAAAGTTCCAAAGAAATTAAACCACGATATAGCACTAGCCCTATCTTTAGCCTTAGCTGTCATTCCTTACCAAAATTATTAAATAAAGACGCCAGTTATAAATCAAAATAAACAAAAATACCTTTTTTATCAAAATAAAGAAAAAAGTTCAAAGTTTGCCATGGGCAGACTCTAAAAATAACACATAAATCTGCAGAAAAACAAACTTCTTCCAGTCGAATATCTGTTCGGAATGCCATCCAAACTGAACACAACTTCGTTATTTTTCTGCAATTTCAAAGGATTTTGAGAGAGTTTCAATTTCTAATTTTGCGACTGCAAAAAAACTTTTTTGTAAAAAAAGCAAAAGTTAAAATTTTATGGGTTTTACAAAAAGTTTGTCAGTAAAAATAAAAAATTTAACTAATGAGTTTTAAACTAGAAGCAACAGAACTAAAAACTCTATGACATCGAAAAAATACATAGCTACAAAATTTAAATTTAATAAATTTTTCAAAAGTTGCTTTAAAAGTTTTTATCAAAATATCCGCTTTAAAAAATTGTAATTCCCGTAGTAAGTAACTACAATATATGTAAGATATCAAAACATGAAAACATCAAAAATCTCAAAACTTTTCGTTCTACGTCAAAAAAATCCCATGGCGACAGACCATCGCAGTGACATGATAAAAAGCCGACAAATTGTCTGTTTGAACAATTTACAGTAATTCGAGGGTTAAGTTACAGAGACTTTTACAAAGCTTAAAAGACAAGATATACCCTTCTAAGTGAGGCTAAACTGAAAAGTAGATATAATAATGAGGGTAATTAAGCATAAAATCTCGGTTTACGTTAGGTACGGGTTTACGTAATACGGTAATAATAACAATAACTTTGTTATACTGTAGCTAAAAAAAGTAATAAAATTATATTAAAGTCTTATGTCCACAACAAGCAAACAGAGTTTGTTTAAAATCTACTGCCAAAGTTTTTTAGGACAAAAAAGATTGACATTTGTTTTGATGTCTTCTTCAAATGGTCATCGATTTTTTCATTTATTTATACACGGCATAAAAATATGGCGTTTTTGGAAAACAAAACGCTATTTATGGGCGAAAAGAAACTCAAATGTTTTCAGATATTCTAATACAGAAAAGCTTCTGTATAACTAATCGCTCAGGAATTTAAAATTTATTTTAATATGAAGAAGTTGCGGTTTAAAGAAGTTTTTAATACAAGAGGTTTAGTGTAGTTACTATTTTACTGTCCTTAACCATTTTTTGTAAGCATAAATATATATATATATTGCCTACTGCACCAAGAACATGTAGACTACTGTAACAAAAAATAAAGTACTGTAACATAACTTTTTAACTTCTTACTTTCTTTCTGTAACACTTAGCTTATTTTACACTCTCAACACTCTTACTACGGTGTAACTGTTATATAACAAACCCCTCTATACCAAAACCCCGTTATAACAAAAAATTTTTAAATTCAAGAGCGATTCCTGACACAAGAGTTTCACTGCACTTACTACACCTAAAACAAGTCCTTCCCCCGCCAATTTTGACTGTTTTTACGACGAAACTTTAAGCCAAAAAAAATTCTTTAAAGCCCACCAACAGCTTTAAAGGTGCATTGTTTATAAAGGGCATTAAAGACTTGCGACAAACCTTTGAGGGAACAATGGCGGGACGTGAACTTTTGGCCCTAATTCAAGACCTACCGATTTCTATCGTCTCCTCACTCCACACACTCTTTTTGACATTCGAAAAATGTGGTTTATACAGTTTGGACAGTCTTTTTTAAAACTTAATCAGTGCGCAACTTTTTGATCAAACAAACAATCGGGAAGGCTGGACTGAATTGAGTTTAGCCAAAGTTCAGGAATTATAAGCAGCTTTCAAGAATTTGATAAAAAAAAGTTTTGCAGAAGTTTGGTTATGATAAACAAAGTGTATTGTATAAATTATAGAAAGTAAATGAAGAGAAAAACTTTCCTTAATAATGTCAAAAAAAGCCGTTTAGGTCAAAATTTCATATTTTTGGATATTATATAAAACGGGTCCAGGACAACTCTTTACTTAAAACAACTTCACTAGCAAACCAAAAGCTGATTCTAATGTCAGTTCAATGAAAAGATCGACCAAGTTTGTCTTATGCAGACGGAGGGTTATTAACTCGCTCATTTCGGAAAAACAAGTTGATAAGAGCGGCCATCGAATAAACATATTATACATGACTTAAGAGTACGCAAATATTGATTTTAGAGTTTGCGTAAAAATCATAGCTTTAAAATTTCGAAAAAATGCTATGTAATGGCATGAAAGTCAACGTAGTTTAACATGAAAGCTATTTTACTTATACAACTTTTTTCATTTGAAAGCTGCTATGTTTAAAGTTTCAAATAAGCCAATTTTTTGATTGAAAATGAAGCTAAATTTCATTTTTTTGCAAAATTCCCGAGCCTTTGAATCAAAAATTTTTTGCAAAAATATATGAAAAATAAAAATTTGCATAAAAAGTCAGAAAAATAAAATTTTACCCAAATTTGAGGCCTTTAAAACGTATTGTCACCTTCAGTGTTGTGCACGCTATTACATCGTTTATGAGGTTTTTATTGGGTTATCTCTTCGGAAAAGGCATTTGAATGCTGTCAGTTTATGGTTGAATGAATATATGATTGCCGTTGTCAATGTAGTAGTCAATACAAGGTAAACAACTTGTTTTAGACTATATTTTAGCTAAGTGTTATAAGGCTAATACAGCAGAACTCGCGTATAATTTAAAAAATTTACTTAATCTTACCCCCCCCCTCATCCTCTCTTTTCACCCGCCCAGGGCACAACGAGATCACAGTTCTCTATAGAATTATTCACAAGTAACGAGATCACCTACAGTTAACTTGAGTATTATAAAGCCACTTCGTTTTGGCCTAAAAGTAAGATCGAGCTGGAAAGACGGCTGTGACGTCGTATAAGTTGAATGATGGCATCGGTCTGAGCCTTAAGCGAGCTCTCAAGAGGTGGGAACTCTGTCAGATCAAATCATTCAGTCTACAAAACAAGTTCACAAGTCCGAAATATGTATTTTTAAACATGGAAAAAATAAAAAAAAAATTTAAAATACGTCAAGAAAACCTGTTTTTATCACTATCAAAAGTTAAAAAATTCATTTTTATTCCCTGAACTATTAAAAAAAAATAAAATGCGACAGGTTTGGCCCCAAAAGTTGGCCAAAGAAAAGATGGATTTATGAAAAATAATTTAGAGACAGACATTCAAAAGTGCGTCATCCGTTTAAACTATTTTTAATATCCAAAAAGCAAACGTTGAAGATGTTCGTTTTGCAAATGGTTTACATTAGGTTTGACTTATGATTATGAGGTGCAAAAGATGGTGCTAAAATGAAGATTTTTCAAGTTTATAGGCCCATGGAACATCCATAAGTTGCTAAAAAACTTGAGAAACGTATTTTTAAAGCGACCATTAATTATTTATAAAAATCATTAAAATTGTCCGTCAATCCTCAGCTAATCATAGAATACTCTAACTGCCCTGCTCTGAATTAACTGTAAATTTTTATATTAATTAGTTGTATAATATCACTAATAGTACCCATAAAAAGTTTTAGTTCGCGATTTTGAGTTTTAAGTTTTCCCGCCAAATTGGCAAAATTGGCAGTGTGTTTCAAGCTTATAAATTTGTCATTTTTTGACTTTTAGGAATTGTACTTGTAGAATATTTTTAAATGAACCCACATTTTTTAATTTGTAAGCGTAGTTAATCGAGATTTGAAAAAAAGGGAAGCCAAAATATAATAATAATTTAAATTTAAAACTTAAAAGCGCAATTTAAAATTTTTTTGGGTACTATTGATGGTACGAAAAATTTATATAAACAATTTGGGCTGATTCTGAGCGGGACAGGTAGGGTACTTTCCTTGTTAGTACATTGCTGGAAATCTTATTATTATATGATATTTCTATATAAAACGTTTGAAGTCAATCAGGCCCAGTCAGGAGCACCTCCCCTGTAAATATAATAGCCAAGAAGTCGTAAAATCAAAACATCTAGCCAAAAGGTTTTTTAAACCTCCAAAAACACCCCTCCAAACTCACAAATCTAAAAATATTTCTTCCTTTTTAAAAACAGTAAAACGCCACAAAAACAGTCGAATCGAATTTGACAATCTTGTCATGGTATGCGGCGGAAGTTCTCTATCAACAAAAAATTGCCCAGCCAAATCAATTTTAAAGTAAAGTATTTCTTTTGATTTATTGTGTAAACTGCTCAAATTCTACGTTTGATCTTTTGGGGTTTACCGAGAGGGTAAACAATATAGTGGCAAGACATGTGGCATCAACAACATTTTTTTAATTTTTGTTTTAAGTTTTTGATTTTACAGTTTAAAAGTGTGGTATTAAAATTAACGATTAGATGTCGTTTTTATGACTTTATAAGAGAGAGAAGAGAAGAAAAGACTTTGAGCGATCAAATGAGTCATAAGTCAGATCGATAGATCAATGAGCTTTTGGAAAGCGTTCTGCAGATTGAATTGGAAATGTGCAAACAAAATAGTATACTTATTAGTTCAGCTGAAGAGGTGTTGTAATCAAAGCTATTCAAAAAAAGAATAAAAGTAGACAAGCTAGAAAAAGGAGTAGCTAACTAGTAAGACTAAACAAGTTAAAAAGAGTAGAAGGCCTGGGCTAAAACCCGGGTCTAGGGCGCTAAAGCTAGTGCTAAGGCTAAAACAGAATTTGAGCTGTGACTTGGACTTTGGGCTAAGAACTAAGACTAATACTAGGCTAATTCTAGGACTGACAGGGCTTAGTGCTAGCGCTCAGGCTAACCCTAGAGCTCTGAACTAGGGCTCCGGGCTATGACTCTGAACTAGGTCTCCGTGCAAAGGCTTTGAATTAGAGCGCGGCACTAGAGCTGACTGGCTTAAAAATCCTCAAAACAAACTGTAAAAAATACCCACCAAAATTCCAATAAAAAAGCGAGAAAAGTTTTTTTTGGAAACTTTAAAAACACTTGAACTTTTAGAAAATGCAATCTATTGTCTTGGTAATGTTCTCTATTCAATAGACTGGAAATATTTATTTGAAAAACGAAATTCGATACTGACAAAAGTTAAAGAAAAAGTATCTTTTGAATAAGAATCTTCTTTTTTATTTGTTCAATCGTATAACAAAGAACAATATTGGAAGTAAAATGTTGATAACGTACAGTAGAATGCTATTATAAGAAAGATGAGTAAATATCTATGGCGAAAGTGAAAATGAATTTGCAAAAAAAAAATATAAGATTTATTTTCGTTTTTTTTGTAAAATACGCTTAAGGTTACGCAAGTTTCAAAGCTTTAAATTTTAAAACGCTTAATTCATAAAATTTCAAAGTCCTTCAAAATAGTAAAAACACACATCTATTGCAGAAGAATATAAAAACGTTTCTGCAAAAGCGAATAAAAGCAGACGTACTGAAGTGAGTTTAAAAGTTTGACGTCACAACCAACTTTCTCGCCATGGAAGTGGGGGAGTTGTGCTGAATGTGTAGAGTTTAAAATATTTAAATCGGCAAAATCCTGTTATGAAAACTGTGTCGGGACTATACTGACATCATTTTTTTGTGTTTTAAGAAATTTAAAAAAAATTTACAAGGGGTCAAAGTGGGGGACATGGTTAAAGGTTTTATAGAGCAAGAGAGAGGGAGGAAAACTCAAAAAAAAAAGCTTGTTGACCGTAGTTTAGAAATGACAAAAATAGTAATAAAGCTTAACTTTACAGCAAAACTTTGCTTTATTGAACGTTTTTTACCATAAAACAACAAAACATATACATAGGCATTACTCTAAAATAATATTTCATATAATTATAGCATGTTGCAGTATATATTATAATTAAAAACTTAATATCCAGGTGCAGTTCTAGGATAAGGGCAATGTGAGCATTCTCCAGGCGGTCCAGGATAGCCCGGTCTGCCAGACCGACCACTTTCACCTCTATTTCCTGGCCTTCCTGGGTATCCAGAGTCGCCCATATCGCCAGTCTCTCCCATGTAGCCCGGCTCACCATCAACTCCAGCCATTCCAGGATAACCTGGGTAGCCCGGAGGTCCTGGCGGGCCAGGTGGACCAACTTGAACTGGTAGATCAAAGATATTACCAGACACACCAGGTTCTCCCGGATAACCCGGCTCCCCTTCTGGTCCAGGTGGCCCCATTGGTCCTTGTAGACCAGGTAGTCCTGGAGTCATATAAACAGATTCTCCAGGATAGCCTGGCTTTCCAGGTAGACCAGGCGCACCCGGTTTTCCAGGATAGCCGGGGAAGGCTGTTTCGCAAGCAAAACACCAGTTTGGAGGTGGTGCAGGTAATGGGGGTGGACCATCCATTCCAGGTGTACCAGGAAGGCCAGGTTGACCATCACTTCCGTCTCGACCTGGATAGCCAGGAGGTCCAGGTGGACCGGATGGCGAGTAGCCACATCCACAACATCCTGTAGTTGTTGGTGTGTAGCCTCCGTATCTTGGGGCTTGATACGGTATATATGAGTCCGGAAATGGGTCATCAGCGTATGTTATGATAGGGTAAGAAGGTGGTTCCTTTGATGTTCCTGACTTTCGTATGGCTCGTTTTTGTCGAGGATTGAGTTGTAGCATATACTAAAGTAAAGTTGAGATTTTCTGCGTTTAAGTTCGTACGTTGTACCATCTTTTACAAGTACAATGTGGTACTTTTTGCTATTTCTATCTTACTTTAGTTGTTGTACAAAACTAGGCAACAACCACCGTATTTTACATTACTCACCTTAGTCCTGACGATTTCACTGCGAAGTAATTCACGCTTGGAACGACAAAAGTTTAAGTTGTCTAACATGTTGGTATGTTGCTCAGTAACAACTTCATACATAAGTGGCAATGAAAATAATATTAGAATAGTAGATACTGTAGATAAAGTTACACCGGTGATCGCTAGCCTCCTCATTTGTGTCATTTCACGCTCTGACAGTGACGTGTCATCGTATGTCATACTGTATAGACTGCTTTACAGTATGACAGGCTTCTTTAATTATTTTACAATATGATCTTTAGAGTATACCAACTTCTGCAGAGCTTTTACAGTCCAATAAAATGTAAAGTATACTATAAAATAGCAGCCACTACTTTCAGAATACAACAACAAAGCTCATATGCACTATAATGTCGTATAGTACCTACTATAATACAGTGAATCTTCCCAAAACAATAATAATACAAAATGTAGACCAACTAAATGTAGGTTAAGTAGTAGCTTGTTAAGCCAAATTCAAGAACAATGTCACCGGTAAGTTCACTAACGCAACTTCCTCTCCGCTTGACGCATATTTTCTAGCGATTACAGCTTGATTACCTCAGCTTATACATTGTTCACCGTTTTCTTCCCTAATTTTACAAAAAAAAACGAAATAATTTGCTCATTGTTACTATAACGAAGGTATGACCGTTCCGGAAATGGAGCTAATTCGTCCAACGGTTTATGATCAACTGATTTAGAAGTTGAAGTAAAGGCTTATAATAACGCGCCGGGCCATGGTGTGACCCACTTTTCTTCAAATTTCTTTGAATTTTTCATAGTTTGTTACCTAAAAATATAGAAAACGCTGTAATTAAAAAAATTAAAGAAGTTCAAAAGCTTCGCAATCTTGTAAAACGTTAATCTAAACCTGTGCCACTGTTTCATATCATTAGCTCGCTTCTAAAGCCAAAACTGCAACAAAAACAGTAAAATCTTACCGACCAACATCATGTTATCCTTTTCCTGTTCCGAATCAGCCAGTCGATCCCAGAAAAAGTCCTCCAATGCTTCATCGTAATCTTGCTTATCATTCACTAACACATTTTTGAACTTTCCTTTTCTAGCATAAGGAGAATTCAGTAAATTCAACGTTGTTTCACGGCATCAGATTTTGTGATCTAAAACAACATAGACAGAAATAAGATTATGAAAAAACGAAAAAGCTTCATTCTGAAATAAAAATAAAGTAGCAGTTACCTATATTATATTTTTTAGTTTATAAAGCTAAATTTACAAAAAAATCTAAAAAATGACATGTTTCCTAGATGCGATGACGGAATTTTTATAAGAATATCCTTTTTTGGTCGTTTTTGATGTTTAACGCAATAGCTTTAGAATTTTGTAGCATTCTTTCATGTTTTTCTGTTATTTATGTTATAGAAATGAAGCTTTATTGGTTTGATTTATTTTTTTTAATAAAAATCATGTAAATTACACCGCATTTTAACATTTTATCTTTTCAGAGCAAATAATCATAATAGCGTTCCGTAGTAATTAATGCTGAAAATCCAATCTTTGGGTATAAATAGTACGCCAGGTGATCTTCGTCCTCAACTCTTCAACTTCTTTACCGAGCGGCTGGCTGGCTCGATGGACTTACTATTCACAAATCTGATCAACTACCTTACAATGTATGTTTTTTTTTCATTTTTTTTAAATTTTAGGTAATATTGGCCAAAGAGGAACGTTTTATAGGTTTTGTTATCTAAAGTTTTATGTTTTGCTCTATTTTACGTTGATTTGCTATAGAAACTCTAGTTTATTGTGATTTTAGGTATAATTTTAGCGTTTTTAATCTTTTACAATTGACTTTGTTCCATACAATGTTACCAGATCAACTGAGGGATTTTAAACATTCACTCAAAAAAAAAAAGAAACGTAAACCAAAACCTCAACTTTACTCACGTTTCTACCTTCATCTTATCCTTCCAGAACAGTCTTCTAGTCTTATAACATGTCATTTACTATTCTGCATTCCGTCTTTTTTGCTTCACAAAAAGCAATTACGTTTTGATGGAACGTAGGCGAAGATACGACGAAGATTATGGATATATTGACGCTTTAATTGCTGAGGAAGGTGTTCCACCCGAGAAGTGAGAGGATTTAAAAGAGTAGAGGTTATGTTGTTTGTGACGATCTTATCGGAGTTGTTGTTGTTGGAAATACGTATATCTTGTTATAGTAATTGTTTATGAAAATATTGTTTTTTGTTTTGGGGTGAAAAGGGGAAGGAGTTACTGTAAGATAGTGATTTTATTGTGTAAAGCTGACTGAAAATGAATTTTTGATTATATTAGGTTGTTCAGATAATTCCGAGTTTCTCTTGATTATGACGATTTGCTTTCTTAGGGGGCTCTTAATTATTTGAACAACCGAATAATAAGGTTGACTACAGACTTAATGAGTATATTGTTCGGTTAGGTACATCTTTTGGCAATTTCCTTGTTAAAAATTTGTAAAATACGTCATGAGCACTTTACTCAAAGCAGTAAAATGTTTTGTATGTTACTTTAGTTTTGCTTAATAAATAATTCAAAAATTAAATTTTACCTTTTCAGACATGAAATTCCTTGTTGTCGCTTCAGTTCTAATTGTTATTGTTTGGGCGCAAAACGACCGGAAAGAAGCTAAGAAGGTCTACAATTATGTCATCAATGTGGTTGGTAGGTATTAAAATTTTAATTTTCATCGTAACCACAATTCTGTGTTCCCTCTTTGACATTGTGCTTTGAGAGAGGACACATGATTAGTTGAACAATCTAGTAATTTTAAAAATTTCAGAAAAACTGACCAAAGACCCAAAGTTCAAAGAAATAGCTACAGCTGCTGCCGAAACTGACAATCCAATCGAATACCTGGATACAAAAAAGTCTGAAATTGTAGCTATAGAAACCAAGATTCTGAAAGAGATTAATTTGAATCAGGAACAGATCGATGTGATTCAGAAGTTGAGCGACGCCGAAGCTCATCACAAGTTTGATCAATGGCTGCCAAAGTACAATGCCTTAAGCGCTGAGGAGAAGAAGACGTTGTTCAGCGTGCCTGGACTGTGATTTAGGCTTTATTAAGAAATATATAAGAGGTTATGACTGTTTGTATATATTTGAATAAAATTTTAATTTTGAGCCCTAAGGCTTGCACTTTTATGCTAAATTTGTTCAATATTCGAAACGATATTTTTTTAAATTTATATTACTATCAAATTTAAGTTTCATCGTTTTTAGGTATTCTCATTTTCCAAGTGTCTTGTAACTGGTTAAAGTAGTCATCTCCGTCTCCAATTCCATCAGTTATGAACTTTTGAGGTGTTTTGATAGTATCTTCTGGGTTAACTCGAGGTATAAGTATGGCCAAGTCTTTGGCAAAACGATTTCTTATCACTGGATGATAGTAAAGGAATATCACTTCAAATGACAAAGCCACGTAGTCTACAAAAATGTGGGATATCTGAAAAAGGACTTGGTTTAGGTTGTGTCA
Source organism: Bursaphelenchus okinawaensis (assembly GCA_904066225.2). Taxonomy (NCBI): domain Eukaryota; kingdom Metazoa; phylum Nematoda; class Chromadorea; order Rhabditida; family Aphelenchoididae; genus Bursaphelenchus; species Bursaphelenchus okinawaensis. The sequence goes on along the minus strand of CAJFCW020000006.1, from coordinate 7,658,459 downwards.
CCTTCTAGGCCCGGCTTATTTTTAGTCCGGCACGTTTTAAAAAATTTTTAAAGAAGGGGGGGGGGGGGAGAACAATAATTTTTTTCAAATTTTGTATTGTTAGTGGTCTCTATATTCGTTTTTTTTGAAAATTTTTACTTACATGCCTAAAAAAGTCGACCCAAACAGTATGATTACTAACGTCATTTCTCTCAGCCAATGATAAGTAACCAGAGATTTCCATAGAAATTAATCCAAAAGTGCCACAAATGCCAAAACTAACAATAAATACAGGAAACAAGCATCTCAAGACCACAAGGTTTTCATTGACTTGAAATCGAGTAGTTAATGACTCCATAGCTTGTCGATTGTCTTTTAGCTTCTTATTGTATTGGTATAGTAGCACTACCAAAGGTAGGCACCCTATAGAGAAAGTGGCACAAATTATGAAGCTAAATGAGTCTAGAAAGGGCCATCTGTCGAGGTAGATACAACGGGTTGGGAAGGTTTCTGCAAAATGATTGGTTTATATGTATTGTAGTAGAACATTTTGGTAGTTAGTGTCACAATATTATTAAAAAGCTAAAGACTTGTTTTAGAATAGCAGGCTTTACATGAAATGAGATAGGCAAGCTCTAATAGCATTGCCAACATTATTTTCATACTATACTTTCTCCCAATACCGGTACTGTAACAACCTACCATCAACCTTGCCAGCTAAGTACCTACAAACAAAGTTGTAGCATATGCCATGAAACAACATGAAGATACCGTATATCTTAGCCATCTTGTTATCTTGATGTTCATAATGACTTCGATTATATGTTGCTACACATCTTTCTGTTACTATTGCTAACATAGTACAATCACTTAGTCCTGTCGCAAATATATTCACGAAATTAGTTACTGCGCAGTAAGCGCTGTCATTAGAGTAGTAGTTGAAACTGTCGCTTACTGATGCTAACATTCTTGTCACGCCTACCAGGTTTAGAGGTAGCACTATTTGGACCTAGAAGAGGAATATTAGGCTTAATATTAAATTTCATATGGTATGTCATTGGTTGTGATAGTAGCTGAAGTACTAAAATTTTTTTTTGTTTTGTATAAATGCGGTGAACGTATTTTACCTTACATCTTCATGTTAAACTACAAAACTGAACCATATACATACACCCATTCTCTAATGCAAGATCATAGAGGTTAAATGTTCAAATAACTTAATTATTATCAACAACCGTTTCAAGAAAACACCCACTACACGTTACTCACAATATATATGTAATTAAACGTTAATGCAATAACATACCAAGTAAAACCGCAAATTAGGATGAAGAGCATGGCATCGAATTACTGTAAAGACAAAATAAATAGTAACCATAGTCGCTATTACTACTGTACACCAGTCGAACGTGTCCATTAAAGACATTATGATTAAGATATTGTCTTCTGTCGTAACATTGAACATACTAAGGTACTGCAAAGGGCGTCGTAAACTGAAATTGAACTTTAAAAGGAAAAAGACGAATTCATATTATGCTAAGAAAAGAGTTATTAGCACGTAAATTGAATAATGTGGCCCAGTTTCATAAAAAACAAAAATTACGGTAGATAACGTTAATTATACAAGTAATCGTAAACGAAAGGAGGGTGTGTTACAAAACTAAATGGCTTATTCTCACCTCTCCCCACCCCTCCCTATCCTTCATTCTTCTAGTGTCAAGTCCTAAAGTTCACTTGTAAGAAATCCATTGTCGATATTTTGAAAAAACAAACTTTTCTTATCTAAAACATGGATGAAATTGAAAGTAGAAAGAACATATCATACAGGACAGTCAAAAGTTCAACATTCTTGAATTTCCTCTAAACATGACTTTTATATAACCATGTTTCGTTCAATCAAATAAAGGTAATGCAGTACTACTGCATTTTTTATAAATAATAAAAAAGGTAAATAATAAATGTAAATTGAATTGAATTATTAACTTGACCTACGGGTAACGAAAATGATTTAAAATTTATACTATTATTAGGTGTTCCATTACGTTTTGCAAGGCTTAAAAAGTCTAAAATTTTTGCAAAATATTAGGATGTTCACTTAATTCTGTGCCTTTTCTCAAAGCTAATTTGTGGAGTACGGGGGCGCTGAATTATGTGAACAACCTAATATGATTTACGGAGTCACTGTAAAGCAAAAAAATGTTTTTTTTACTTTACCCCTTACCCCGCACTTTCTCTACATTAAAGTACCCCGCTCGGCACTACGGTCAAATCCTTACGCTGTATAGAGGTAACATTAAGCACGGAGAAAACATGCCAATCGTGCTGAAACATTTACTTTAATTTCTTTACAAAATCTACTATTCAAAGGTCTTTATGAGCAAAGGGTTCACGACGTACACAATAACTCTTAATAACATCAGCAACTACTTGGAAGAAGTTTAATTACATATTACCTTGTGATAATACGGTCATTGCTTTCGTTTTACATGCTTTATGTTTTAGGTAAAGAAAAACATATATTTATATATATTAAAACATATTATTAAAAAGTATACATTGTTGTCATATTAAGCCTCGCTTATTGTTGTAAACTGTGTCAATGTACGAAATTCTGACGTCCATTTAATGCTGCGTGACTCGCCACCCATAACTAAATGTCGCAGTAACAACTCAAACAAAGTTTATAACACCAGTGTTCAGTTTATATTCCAGATGTTATACAATACAGTATTTGTTACTGTATTTTGACATTTTTATCACTGTTTATTAAGATTTCAATCACGAGTAAAGTGCCCAACTTGTCCCGTTTTGATTGGCTTCAAACTTTTTATACAGAAAGACTATGTAAATATGTATAAGATCATCAGCAAAGTATAATAGTGAATTGCGTTTTTTAGTCAATCTCAAGAAAATTGAAACTAAAAAATCACGTTTTGAATTTTCTGCCAAATTGGCATTGTGTTTCAAACTTATAACTCTGTCATTTTTTGAGTTTTAAGATTTTTTTAATAATATTTTAGTTGAAAAGCTTTAAGTGAATCTACATTATTAAATTTGTAAGCATAGCTAGCTTGGAAAGTAAATTGTTATATCGGAATTTCACTGCATATGAATGTACGACAGGCAGGTGTACGTCCAAAATATTAGACAACTTTATAGCACTCTTAAAAAACATGTCGTATTTTAAACAAATATATAGTTAACTATTATTACAGTATTTATTTTTCTATTTACTTTCATCAATTCTCCAGACATTTTTGAGTTGATTGAAGTAATCGTCGGCTTCAGCTGAAGTGTACGGACTGATTTGTAGTTCTTTGATTATGAACACGCTATCTGTTCTAGATTGAAACCAGTCCGGCTTATAACGGAGTATAGTAGACTGTGCTTTGCGACAAATTACTGGGTGTTTTAGAAGAAATACGATTTCAAATACAATTGGCACACTGTCTACCATTATGTGGGATACCTGAAGAATAAAAAAGTTGGTCTAAGTATGAGTATGTTGAGTATGTATTTTACAAAACAACAGTTTTTCTGCGTATTTTACATAGATTTTTTTTTAATTTTGTAGAAAAGCTGACGGCCTCCTTAACCCAGCCAACCCTTTAATCACAACATACTAAAACATATTATAATAAACTTACCCTAACAAGAACCCCAATATTAACCAAATTTTTTGCCACATCTTCATACAACGACAAATAGGCAGCAACTTGGATCGTCCAAAAGCCAGTAGATCCAATGAAGACAAAGCACAACACAAATACGATCAGAAAACACTTCAAAACATGTAGATTCTCATTCAATTGAAACCTCGAACTCAGTGACTCTAAGCGTACTCGATTGTTATATACATTTCTATTGTATACAAACATGTAGGCACATGGTACCGCGCAAATTAGTACTGTCACTGCACACACTGTGAATCCAAGTGCGTCTAGTACTGGATAGCGGTTGAGAAGGATACATCTTGTGGGAAAGACTTCTAAAATTTTTAAAATTATATAAAAAATATTAATTTTTTGTAAAATTATTCTATTCTACCCTATAAGAAATAGATTAAACTTACCACTAACATGCCCACTGAGATACCAACATAGCCAAGCAAAGAAGCAACCATACACAATTATAACAAAAGCGTATATCTTAGCCATCTTATTAGTTTGCTGCTCGTAGTGATATCTATAGTACGTTGCTGTGCATCGTTCTGTTACTATTCCCAACATAATACAGTCACCCATACCCGTAAAAAGTATATTTAACGTTGAGGTATAGTCACAGAAAGTGTCTGATTCAATGAATAGACCAAGGTTGTCGCTTAGCATTCCGGCAATACGAGTCAAGCCCAGTAGATTGAAGGGAATTGTAATTTGGCACTAAAATAAAATAAACTAAAAAATTTTATTGGTAATGAGTATCTCAATACTTTTTATACAAGTTCATATTATATTATAATAGAGTTATAGACAGTTAGAAAGTTGCCAAAACTTAATTTTTTAGAAAAATAGATTAAAAAATTAAATTAATAATTATAAAGCTTGTGACCATTATTTTGCCTAACCAGGCATGATAACAAGATTTTTTTATTCCGGAATAATTTATGTCAAAAAATTGCCAAATAAATTTAAAAAATTGAAAAAAAACCCCGGACTGGTTCACAAAATTTTAATTTTTATTAATAAATAAGAAGTATGCAAGTTCTTTCTCAACAAACTTTTTGACCAGTTTAGAAGTCAAACAAAACAAGAAAATTTCTGAGCCAGAAAAAATGCAAAGTTCGAGAAAAACTAGTTATTACTGTAAGTTACTTACCAAATAAAACCGTAGATTCGGATGAAGTTGTTGGCAACTTAACACTGCCCAAACATAAAACGTGGTCAGAATTGTTAAAATTATAATAAGTACAAAATCGACACATTCCAAACACTTTACCACGTCGATATGCATAATGTTTACTACGAGTATCTGAAACCATCATTAATTTACAAAAGTACGTTTAAATTGACTGTAGTGTTACGGAATGTTCAGAACAGCGCTTGAAAGCTTTTTAGTATAGCCCTTTACAGTATAAGAACTTGTTTTTAATGACAGGTTTCTGATTTTGTAGTAAAAATTTTATAAAAAGCTCCGGAATGGTGACTCCTGGTTACAATGGCAATTTAGACTATTTTCTTAAAAGTAATACTAAAGAGGTATGAATTAAAATGATAATTTAAATAACACGATAAATAAATATAAGAATAAAGTTATAAATTAAAAATAATATATGACATTTTCAGCCAATAGTACGGTCCAAAATATAAAACCCAAAATACTGGCATAGTAAGCCAAAAAAGTGTGTTACTGTTATTAGCAAGTTGCTATTAAAAGCAGGTGTTTTTATTGTTGGTTGACATTAGTGAAAATGTTACATCTGTACCCAAGTGAAAGAATAACTAACGCTAATAGTTAGACTTTAAAGGTTAGACTTTCAAATAACATGATCAGATAGAACATGCACGAGTATAGCTATAAGTACTGTCAAGACAAAAAGAGTAGGCCAAGCAGTTAGAGAGAGAGAAGATTAGTAGTTAGTTAGCGTGAAGGACATTACACTCAATATCAGGATTTAGGATTCACAGCACAAATTTATGTATTGTAAGGAGAGAAAAGGTATAGCTGTAGACAATATCTATAAAACAATATACCCGTGTAAACTCGAATAATTGTAAAAATGAATGTAAAGACTCCATTTTATGGCAATTATAGACAAAACTATAAACAATTGAACTACTTCCGGATACAGAATTTAGAAATTGCTTACGGTACGTCAAATATAAAAGCAATAAACCTAATTTAAGCTTCGCAAATACCTTTAACAAAATCAATGATAATTTATCTTACACATAAGTTTCACTAAATATACAATGAAAGAGTAATTTTACCAAAAAACTGTTTTCAAAAGCCTAGCAAATTACAATACATTCAACAAGTTCTATTATAAATAGGTGTTGTTCTAAAAGCCAATGAATATTTCTCTCAAGTCTTTTGTAAGCAATTTCAATTTTCAAAAAATTTTAATTAAAATTTTTAAAAAAACCGTACAAAATAATATTTACGCTAGAAAAGAGTGCCGACACAAGTTTGAGTAGGTAGTTAGACTGACCTGGAATGCTAGTGTTTGATCACACTCTTATAGTTATAGTACCTTTAAACTATTTATTAAATTTAAAATCAATGTTAAGTAGGTTTATGTAAATTAAATGTTAAACTAAACCTAATTATTAAATGTCTGTGCCAAAGTTGTTCAAAAAGCACTTTTATTAATTAGCTGCCAACTATTATTGACAGCACTGTTATCACAAAATATAAACAAAATTTAGTTACAGTCTACTCCAACCTTACAGTACACTACCTGCATATTCTTACTTTAAAGTATACTAACCCAATTTGACAGTGTGTTTTAGTAAAACTACGTGTACCAAGGTCGGGCGCATAGAAAGGGGAAGGGATAGAAAGAGTAGAAGACGGAATATTGAACCGAAAGTATACTCTTAGGTGTAATCAGAAAAACTAACAATTAAAAGTCATAAGGTATAACTAAAGCAAGCACTATTATTTTTCGAATAAATTACTGTAATTACTAGTTTCTATTAAAGTAAATTGAGTTACAAGAAGGTTGTTTTATATAATAGTAATGACGAGTACAAATATTTAAAAAAACCCTCGGTAAATTACTGTATCAGCGTGATGAACTGCATAACACGTTACTAAACCTTTCGGAATCCAAAAAAATTGTAAGAAATTGTTTAAATAGAAGAAATACAAAAATCACATTTATTTCAAAAGTTTTGTATAGTACGGTAGTCCTTTGTATATCACGAATTCTATTTGTTTAACTTGCGTTAAATGTATTTAAATTCACATATGTGTATTTTGTAATATAACTACAATACCCCTATACACTACAATTGTCCCGTCCTATAGAAATTTGTAAAAATGTACCAGCACATGTTATATTAATTAGAAATATCTATAAAATTAGTCAAGCCACATAAATATCCGTGTACAAGTGCTTTAGCGGAAGTTTGGTGGACAATTCAGCTACAAACAGATACATTTACTAAAAAAAAGCATTGCAATACTTATATAAATATAGTCCAACACACTTAAGTTACATCTATTATGTATCGCTTTTTACAATTTAATAAAATAAAAATTAGTGAACATTAATTGAAGTCATAAGTATAATCCTAATCCAAAAAGTTTAAATTTAACCATTTGCTGACGTTTTACAGTATACAAGTGCTTTATTTAACCAGTCTATGATGATTGAAGTGAAACTGGAAAAAACTCATTCGAACCAATCAGGCAAAACTCTGCCTCAGACTAGACCTGAAACGCTCGGTTTCAGGCTAATGCCCTCCTCCCGTTCACACAGATTTACATTTTTTCATATGATCAGGTCTGACACGTTGATTTTTATGAAGTAACCTGAAATTGATTTAAGTAAGTAATTGAAACTGTGGAATCAAAGCAAGTCATAAGTCATTTATTTATATCATATAATAATTGGCTTTAATGTAGAAAAAAGAAAAACACATTATTATAAAAAACAATCTGAGGTAGAGGAGCTAGTCAATTACTACGACAAGAAGTTTGCAGAAGACATGAGTTTAAAACAGTATTTGTAAAAAACTATTTTTAGTTAAATGTTAAAATCAACATTAAAGGTAACCCATCCCCCTGTCCTTCATAAAACGTTCTTAAACTACATACATATTTAACTTAAAGTGTTTAGTATGCCTCTTAAATTAAGCTAGTTTTAAATGCAGTTTATTGTAGTTGCTATGCTTGTTGTTGTAATCTTGCATCTGTCTGGTTTATTGTTAGAATTGTAGTTAAAGGCCAGAAAAACTTGCCGCAAGTAGGTTTGGAAAAAAGCTTTTTAGACCTGGCACTTTTAAAGGTCTACTTGCAAAACATTGGCATTACGTATCAAAAAGCGTCAAAGGATAGGCAAAAGTTGTATTTATCATACAGTCAAAATCATGACGTGGTATGTTACAAAGAATAATCGCTTTTATTGTAACCTACATTAAGTATGTATGTAGTTTGTTTTATTTGAAGTGCAATAACTAAACATTTTATTATGTTTATCTGCAGAAATTACGTTGTAACATGTATATAGTAATGTGATTATTAAGTAAATATAATTGTAAATTATAATAGTTATTATTTTTTATATTTAACAACAAGGTTTTGCTAAATAATTTTACTGTAAAATGTATATTTTGTATTTAAATAGTAAATATATGTTTTTAAACTTTATTTGCATGTAGACAACCGTTTATTACAACAGCAACAACAACAAACGACAACAAATTAATGAAAAAACGTATTTTTAAACCGAATAGCGAACATATCACACTAACAGAGCTCTCAAATTAAAAATTTCTGGCTTCCGCACCGCCATTTTATACTTTAGCTCCAGCTTTGGAGTCGGAGTTCTACCGCGGCTGGAACTAGTCCAAAGCCGAAGCAAGCTTTGCAGCCCTTGGAACTTCTAGTATGACTATAACTTATAATATGTACGTCACAATAAACTGGACATTCAATATCAACAATATAAAACATATAAAATACAGTAGTAATAGACATCAAAAAATTTTCAATTCCCTTTAAAACGAAGACACTGTAGACCCATCAAACCTCAGTAGAAAACTTCTGAATCCTCCACGAGCCCTCTAATTGGTTAAAGTAATCATCAGCTCTCGCACCCAAATACAGTTTTGGTCTTTCTTTTGTGGCGAAAACAAGTTGTTGGCGGGGGTGGACGTTGTGTGACAAATAATTATCAAATAAACACTTTACTTTGCTTCTCAAAACTGGGTGCTTTGCTAGAAATACTGTGGCGAATGCAGTACAGACGCTGTCTACACAGATGTGGGAAATCTGAAAAGTAAGCTATTATAATTGTTATTCGATTAATAAACCATTTTAACAGTATAAAGCTTATCTTAATGAATATTTAAAAACCACTTACCTTGACCAAAACCTCAATATAATTTAACTTGTCATCAATGTCACCATATAAAGCAAGATAAGTAGCAGCTTGTATACAGAAGAACCCCACGGCACCTATGAATACGAAACATACGACAAATACAGCCATAAAACACTTCAAAACATGTACATTTTCTTGTAGTTGAAATCGACTACTCAACGACTCTAAAGAGGCTTTGTCGTTGTACTTCTTGATATTGTACACGTATATGTAACAGCCTGGTACGGCACATATCAGTACCATAATGGCACAAATTGTGAAAGCAAAAGCGTCTAGTATTGGGTAACGGTCGATTAGTGTGCAGCGGGAGGGAAATGTCGCTAAAACACGATAATACAGAAGATGTTAACAATGTTGTACTGTTTTAATTTACCGTACCGGTTTGTATTAGATCGTACTCTGGCCCTACACTACCCTGGGTAGGACCAGGGTACAATATTATAATAAATACATCAAACTTACCACTAACGCGTTCACTGGCATACTGACATAGCCAAGCAAAGAAGCAGCCATACAAAAATATAGCAAAAGCATATATTTTAGCCAACTTATTACTTTGCTTCTCATAGTGATTTCTATAGTACGTGGCTATGCATCGTTCTGTGACTATGCCCAACATTATACAATCACCCATGCCTGTACACATAAGATTGATTGCTGATATGACTATACAAAATGGGTTATTATGGTCATATATAAGTAGTGTATCATTTATATTAGCAAACAGTCGTGAGATTCCAACTATATTTAGAGGTATCACTATTTGGCACTGAAATTGATATAAATATTATATATTACAAGGTGCGACAAAGTTCTGTTACAAAACATTAGCGGTCGTTTTTTTTATGTTGCGGTTAAATTATTTAAAATTTTCTAGGCATATAAGTATATGTATATAAGCATAAAATATCAAAAATGCAAATTTTAATTAATTTTTTAATTTTGGTAACTTACCAAATAAAACCTTAAATTAGCGTGTAACAAATGACATTGTCTAACAGTATAAACAAAAAACAGTACTATAACAGTACCGATACTTATTATAATATTGTCTAAAACACTGAGCAATAAAATAAAGTCCATAATCACCTGTAATAATATTATGATTTATGAAAAATAGGTAAGTAATGTCTTGTCATTGTAACTCGAATACGCAAAAAAATTGTCATAACTTTACAAAATAACATGTTTATAAATTTATACGGTTTTATAAAGTTATGTATTATATAACATGCAAGATTTACGTAGTCAGAAGTATAGTAGTACTTGTTTGTAGAAGTAAGGGGTAAATAAATTAATTTGAATTATAAAAAATAAAGCTGTTAGCAAAAGTAAAGTATATATAAGACAACACGGAGAGGTGCATATATTATTGTCAATAGCCTTGTACTTGCACTGACTTAACTAAATAATTGCAAACGTGGATATAAGAAAACTGGCATGCTTAAGAACATGAATGTACTGGTTTTGCAAAAAAATAATTCTTAAAAAGGTTAAGTCTTTATGTCTCAAAAAATAGTATTTTGAAACGTTTTAAATGCGATTGCACTTCTAAATCTGAAAAAAAATTAAAATCAACAAGCCTAAAAATGAAGGCAAATTTTTGAATTCGCTGTTCCAGGTTTTTTAAAAGATGTGTAAAATAGCCATTGAATTGCAAAACGTGTAGAACGAGTATTATTATGTTGCTTTACACTGTACACAAGTAGCAAGATACAAACTGGCACAGTTATTATTTCAATAAATTTATATAAGGACCGGGCCAGATTGAAGAAAAATTTTAAAAATTTAAAAACTGGGCTCATTACAGGTTTTTTACCCTTTCTCTTGATAAAAACTGTTCCGATTGTACTGCCTATAAAAATTGTAACTTTTTAAAAAAATTATTTGTTACGGTCAAATTATCGTTAATATTGTAAATAAAAGAGACGACACGCGAAAAGCAGTCTCTAACGCAACGCCGATGCCTAAAGGCCGCGATATGACTTTTTCAAAAGAGAGAGATAAATTCGGACCTTAGAGAGCAGTCGGGTGTGTCTTGCGTTTATATATTTTATGTAATACAGTAACCTTTTAAATACTTTTCTTATAAATAAATCTTAGTAATATACTTATCACCCGGACTGTATAATGTAAGGTATTAGGCGTACAGGGAATAGGTCTAGCGGGTCCAATCCGAACAGATCGGGGTAGCATGAGATTCTTATGGTAAAGTAGGAAGGAGGGAAATAACCCAAACATAACCCTACCAATCCCACTTTATCATATTTTTTTAAATAAAGCAAAATTTAAACTCAGCAGTAAACAAACTCCTATCATCACTTGTGTATGTTACAAAAATAGGCTATTATTTTTCAAATTCAATAACACTCTGCCTTAATTCAGAGTAAATGAGTGTAGCAAAAACAAAGTTTCAATGAGAATTGTATAACCAAGGTATAAAATATCTCTTAAATAATATAGACAATGCAAAAGCAATATCTTTTATCCTAACTACAATACGTGCTCTTGTAAAACATAATAGCCATTGTTAAGCTAAAAAATAATTTTTTTAATAATAGACTGTGTTAGTTAAAACCATACCTACACTGTAAGGTTAAGTTACACCAGCTAAAGCGGAATCTCAAAGAAATGAATACTATATGTTAACTTTTGTACTTTGTAAAATAAGTTTTTTTTAATTATATGCACTTTTACATACTGTACTTGTATGTAATTGTTTGCTAGGTTACGTTTTAAAACAGAACATTTTTGAACATATAGTACAATGTATATTGAAATACATAGGCTTCCGAGGTCCCGAGGAACACCTAGTCACGTCTCGTTAGCTCAAGAAACAGGATTATCTGAATGAGTCCCAACTGGGAACTGCTACAACGGTTTCTTCTGACAGTCTTTACCACGCTCTCACTATCCCCCTCACGTCTCAAGTTATAATTCTTGCAAATGAAGTGTTTTATAAGTACAAAAATTTTATTTATTTTTCTTTTTTTCTTTTTTTCATTAACAATATAGTTACCTTACCATCATTAAAAACAATACCAACATAAACCAAAAAGCAACAAAAATGTTAAATTTAAAGCTTTCTAAAGAACTATCACCTAAAATACAAAAGAAGTAAAACTTAGTGGCTACTCTCAATTCGTTATAACTACTAAATAAGGCCACTTATCATTCAAACAATTTAACTACTAACTACGATACAGATTTATGATACAAACAATTCAATTAAACGGCGCTGAAGCAACTTCTGATAATTTGTGACAGTACTTAAAAAGAAAGGTCGGCTAGGCGTTCTAATGCAACTTTAAGTATACTTAAGGCAAAAGAAACAAGGATAAGCTTACTATTAGGTTGATCTAAAAGTAGTGGGACACTTCTTTATTGAAAAATGAACGGAAATTGTCCCGCTACTTTTGTTTCAACCCAATACTACCAAAAGGTAATAAAGAAGCAAATACTATTACAAGTTTACCATAATATAATATATATATATAAATAATTCAAAAGTAAAAGCTATTTGAAAAGTTAATAGAAAAGTAGACACTACTAGGCCAAGGTCAGTACAAAAACTTCATTTTTTTAATTCAAACTTATAGGATAATGCACTAAAGTGCATAAAACAACATGTCCTGCCAAGTGTGTACTTACCTAATTTATAAATGTTATTAAAAGTATAGTACTTATCAACAATTTTGTCTAAGCATGCTACAAATAAATTTCCGAAAAAGTTGTTGAGCCAAAAATATAACTGACAAGTATTAAACCTATAGAACGATGTTAAGAAGTTTACAAGAAAGTTTTAGGTAACGTAGCTGTTCTGAATACGTAATAAGTACCTACAGCTTTTTAAAGTTTTAACTATTCATGACTTTTTAATTGTTTCAAAGAAAGCGTAATGTGCTACGTTTAATGTCGAATTTAAAAATTAATACACAAGTATTGTAATAAGTGCTACAATTTCGGTTTGAAACTAGAGGAAGGGTCTAACAAAAAAAGTGTTCAACTTTTTACTGCGACTTTTTTTGAAACGTGTACTATTTGAAAGAGCATCAATAGTTGTATAAGAATACACTTTTCAGAAGTTGATGACTACTCCACGCGCTAGCGAAGGTTTTTTAAAGTCGTTATGAAAAGTTATCTGATTTGATCCCTTTTATTCAAACCAAACAAATGTCATAAACATTGCTTGCATGGCTCAGTGTTCGATGTGCTAGACTAGACCTGTAAAAAGGCCGGACTAGGCAACGTTAGCGACCTTTCAAGTCTAGCTAAACCTTATAAGGCAACTCTGTGATGAGACTATACCCTTTTTGGAAAAGTTTATGAAACAGATTTAATGCACTAAACAGTACAATAAAGGTTATTTTAGCTAAATTTCAGATATTTTATGTCATAAGTTTATGTTTTTTTACTTTTAAAAAGTTTTTAAGAAATTTCAACTTTTGTTTTACATGCATCATAGGCATTCACCTTTAAAAATCATAAACTCAAGAAATGACCGCAAACTTTGATCAGTGACAATGCCATTTTTTATTGCTTATTGGTCAATTTATTCTTCGAGAACCCTGCCACTGGTCGGTGGGGATATCCCCAAGCAGAAAAATCAAAGAACCGTTTTCGAAACAATCATAGACAATATAGACGAGAGAGAGACGGTTAGAGAGGGAAAGTAAATTCCCTTCGCATAAAAGGGGAATTCTCTTGAAATTCTTTTTTTTCAAATTAAAAGCCCCCCCCTCCTCTTCTTTTTTCGTGTTTTGAAAGCAGGACAGCACAGGGAATTCAGAAGAATCGAGAAATATAGAAAACAGTGGGTTGGGAAGGGAAACGATGTTGTTATAGACAATACAGATGGTATGGATTTTAATAGACGGTGTAGAGACTAAAGATTGTTAAGTGTGGCTATAGAAAAACTAGAATGTCTGGGCAGGTTATTTTGGGCTAGGAAGACGGCATTGAAACTATTTTTGATTTTGTCGATTTTTTTAAATGTGTGAGGAGAGGAAGGAGGGGAAGCGATGGTTAAATTATTTTACTTGTAAATTTTTAAACGTTTTCTTAAATTCTTCAGAAAAAAATTTATTATTCTACCCCCCCCCCCCCCCTCCTCCTTTCCTAAAGCAAACTAGCGTGAGTTACGGGCCTCCCTTAGGACCCAGCTTTCAAGCTCGGCCCGCTACACATGTCTACATCAACTCTACACCTTACCTAATACATTTTTGATAGAAAACATAGATAAACTCTTGATAATAGACGATAGAGAAAGCTAGACAAAGAATTCAGTCTAGTCAAGTTTGTTTTGTCACAGAGATCAGGGGTGTTCGAGGTCACACGGAACTCGGCCCAAAGTCTTATTCATTCAGACGCCTGAGGGGATTTAAAGGGCAAAAGGCCAAGTGTTTTGTTAATTGTTTGACAATTCTTTACGCTTGTTGGCGTAGAAATTCAATATTTTTGAATTTTTTAATGTTTTAGTCATTTAAAATGGCTATTTTTGCTTAAAAACTTATTTTTATATATTGGTCGATAAAATTGATCTACTGCACCATATTATTTTTAACTTCAAAAAGCAGTACTTTTATAACAATGCAAACACACATAGTTAAACATAGTTGAATTAAATTTACTTTCTGACCGCATTTTCTATTTAATTAACTTAACGTTCTACTTTTAACTAAATTTCAATGATTTTCATTTGGCGGTTTTATTTTCATGTTTACTATTAGAAACTTCCTTTTATTTTATTTTATTGCCACTGACATTCTTTACACCGTGAGCTCTAGGTTAGTACGCTATGGAGTTTAAAATCAACTTTGCTATTTTTATAAGAAAATTTTTAGATCAGACGAAAGTCTACTTTTATATGGAACTTTGTGAAAGAGTTTGTTCGTTTATAGAGGGAGCTGTAAATACAAACTATAAGCAGTAAAACAAAGTCTACAGTAGTGTAAAATACGTTTTTAAAACTTCGTGGGTTTATTGTAATACTTTTTTAAAGTTTTATAAATAATATTATAGTAAAAAATCCTTTTTAAAATAATAGTTTTTGCTAGATTTTTTTTGTTTTTAGAGCAATGTCAAGTAGTAAACAATTTTTAGTCTTTTAATGTCTGCTTTGCTCGTAAACTTATACTAATATCTGGTTTTCTGATCTTTGAAGTCGGACTTTGAATTTGTTTGTAAAAAAAATTTTGAAGTTTTATTAAAATTTGAGATTTTAGTATTTTAGCACCAAACGTTGCTCATTTTTGTGCTTTAGTAACTAAAAATTTTAAAAAAATATGATTTTAAGGATTTAGTACTGTTTTTGCGCCAAACGTGGCCTAATATTTTTTTGCAATTTTTTAATTTTTTTTGTCTTGGAGTGGTAATTTTTGGTACAATTTATGTTTTATCAGTTTAGAACATTGCATCTGCCCGGTCTGGTCAACAAATTTTGAGCTGGACTTTTTTCTTGGTATTAGATAAGACTATACCTGAAAAAGAGCCGATAGGTCTTGCCCCTTTACCGGTCAGACAGGGCAGATGGCTATGTTAAACTTTAACTGCTTTATATTTTTAAAAACCTTTGCGTTTTTTATAATAAAAAAATGTAAAAATTATTTAAAATTATTACTCACCTCCTCTCCCTATACCTGCATTCCCCTAGCAACGTTCCTGATCAAGTACAAAAGCTACAACACATCAGTCACGTGGCCGTGTCATCATTTTTTAAAACTTTTTTTATCAATAACCTTAAAAAGCAATTCTTAATATCAATATTTAGTCTTTCGGAGCCACAAAGAAAGTTCTAGATCAATGTTAAAAAGTCATTATCTTCGATCTAGTTCTGTTTTGAAATTTGTGATGAAACATACTTATTTATCTATTTCTGTCTCGGTCAGCTCGCTTCGTTTCCGCTACACTTCTGAAACCACATGGGGGCTTGTTTTTACATTTTTTGAAATTCCTTGAACAAAATTTGGATTTTTTCTTTAAATTTTTTCGACTTTGGGCTTTTCAAAATTAAAATTAAAAAAAAAAATTTTTTTTAATTTTTTTAAAAGTATTTTTAAAAAAATTTTTATAAAAAAAACAATTTGAAAATTTTTAATTATAAATTGTGCCTAAAATACCATTCAGATGGTCAAAGATATGATTTTGCTAAAACAAGTTGGGTGGTTACATGTTTTCTAATGTTTTTCATGAATGATGGTCCGATTTCTCCCTTTTATGTCGTTTTATCATTAGTTTTCGCCGTTCGCCACACGCCTTTTCGAAATAAAAAATTTTTAAAGATTGCTTATGCGACAAAAATCTTGATTTTTAATTTTTTCTAAAAACAATAGACTTTTGTTATAAAAAACACCAAACAAATAGCATTTTATTTTGGTTATAGCCTTGTAACATTATTTTTAGTTTAATGATTTTGTCGGAAAGTGCTGGTGTTTCTTAAGGAAGACCTCTTTTAAGAACACCAAGTATAATATTTTTTTGACTATTCTATCACTTACAGTACCGTATTTGACGTGATTTTCCTTTGCAAAAGCCAATTTTTTCAAAGATTTTAAATTGCACTTTTCAGACAGAAAATCTCAATCAGAATATTGATCTAAAACAAGGTTGAGCTGGGCTGTGGAATGCCAAAAGTCGACCGTAGAACAAGATTGGACCGACCACTGAAACACTTCAGTTCCGAAGGGTATTTGCATTTTGACTTCTACGGTGCTCAACAGTAACGTTGCCACGGTCTACTGGTTAAGTCTTTGGTTTACTGTGCTTTACAGTAAATCTACAATTCTCAAAGTGTCTAGTACACTTCAACGTTCCAAAAATCGCTTTAACTTTTCAAAATGACGTGGGAACCGATCCGTCAGGGTCATTTTGAGTTTAGACCTCCAAACTTTACCACTAGGAACATCTCGCCATTCAATCCAAGTCTTCAGCCAAAGGTGGAAGAACCAGAGCCAGAACCATTGCGAGTGATAGAATGGGACCATATGAATCTGAAAGTGTTCTACCCTATGGCACTGACTTCTACCTGGACTGTCAGAACATGCCTGTATCCGTTGGCTGTGCTACGGGCTAGATTGCAGCTTCAGAAGCAGACTTCTGTCTACAGAAACACTTGGCACGCTTTCAAGAGTATCGCCAAGTATGAGGGTGCTAGGGGGTTGTATAAGGTAGGTTTTGGCATGATTTTGTAGGGGCTTATAGATATGTTTTTACAGTTTGTTAGTTAGCACGAGAGGAGATTTTTGAAGGGTGGGGTAAAATATTTGTTTTTATTTTTAAATCCCCCTATAACAATTTACCTTTTAGGGCTTCTGGGTAACCGTCCCCCAAATCGGTACCTCCTTCATCTATGCTACTGTGTACGAGAAACTACGAGCTTACCTTCTGAATGATCTGGGCTTTACTTCCGTCGCGGGTATCTCATCCATAGCCGGTGGAGCGGCTTCGTTTTGTTCTCAAGTCATCTTCGTACCAACTGATGTGATTGCTCAACACATGATGATCTACAACTATGCTGACAAGTTTGTGGGTGGCAGTGACAAGAGGATTCTGGAGTTTCTAAGGAATAACCAGGCTAGCGGTACACTTGGTATTAGGACTGTGAAGGCGGTGTATCATTGTGATGGATTGGCTGGGTTTTATCGGTATGTTATGGTTTGGGAACGTGGGGGGGAGGGGGGTAGGTAAAATACGTGCCGAGAACGGAAATAGCTTTCGTTAGCCAACTTAAATTAAAATGCCTAAATTTAAAAAATGAAATTCAAATTTTTTTCCAATTTCAGTGGTTTCTGGGCTTCATCCTTGGTATATGTACCATCTTGTTTCGTATTCTGGCCTGTCTACTATTACGTCCAAGACCTTTTGAAGAAGATTCAAAATGAAAAGGGATTCTTGTTGTTAGATCAAGCCATCGCGGCGACAATCGGTGGAGCTGCTTCTACTGTGGCCACAAATCCAATGGAGGTATTCAGGATTCGATTACAGGTGAAGACCTTTTTTATGTTTTAAAGTACTGTCACTTTTAAATAGTTAAATACGCGGAAAAAACTCAAACTCTATACAGCGATATCAAGTAATAGGCATGTTTATAACACGACTTTATTGTGTTTAACAAGGCCCATATATAAACTTTTTTTTATAGATAACATTCCCTTTTTAGGTCCACCGTTCGGACTACAAAGAAACCTTTGACAGAATCGTCAGAAATGAAGGATGGACGGTGTTTACCAAGGGCCTTCCACCTCGATTGATCAGTAACTCCATCTACTCTTGTGTTGTCATGGTTGGATACGAAGTTGTAAAACGGTTTTGTGTACTTCCAGAGTACAAGGAAGCTGTTGTGTGGTAGATAGGGCAATGAAAAAGCATATACGAAGGTCTTATGGCAAAATCAGTGTTGGACAACAATGCTACTTATGCTATTATTGATTTTTTAAAAATAATTTCGATTTTAAAAATTTTTTTCATAAATTTTTTGAAAAATTCTTAAGAATTTTTTTTGTTATTGACCAACAGATTTTGTCGTTTGCCTACTACAACATGCTTTATAGGAATAATATTCAAATAGCATTGTACTTAAGCCAGCTAAATATATATTATTATGCTGTTGTAAAACTTGAAAGCCTTGTATATTAGAAACTACTGTATATTACATGTACAAATGTAGATCGTCTTTCGGATAATAAATATTATATTATACTGAACTAGCTTTGTTTAAATCGATGAGTGATTTGTCTCTAAACTTAAGCCTACCATAAAAAGGATAAATGATATACTAGTACTGCTCCGCATGTATACTACTCCGTAGTAAAGCACCATAGATTCATAATCTTATACATGATTATTACAACTCAAGACAATAACAATCAAAAGCTATAACAGTTGTACACAACAATGACGTTTGTTTTGTCATTTCGAAAAAGCATCAAGCAACTTATAAAATCAGCTGCCCAGCCTATGGCCGCCTGAGTGGGCCGAGGCTTTTAAAATAACCCTAAGGGCACATGTTTTTCGCCTACTACCTGACCTCACAAGCCCATCTAGAAATATAACATCATTTCGAGAGATCGCCTTGACAGAGAGACAGAGCAGATAAAAATAGAAAGCGATTTCGAGAGAGCGATCAGGAACCTCGGCAATGAAGGGCATCTTGAGTCCATTTCGAAGCCAAAACTTAATCTTTTGTTGGTCCGAAATTATAATTCTGGGCAGTAACGATGACCGATTCAACTACGAACGATCCCCACTTCGAGAACATCGCCGAAGAAGTCACTGAAGTCAACACCGATGCTGACAAACTTGTCTTCTACTCGGTATATCTACGACCTCCAGCTGGTTCGAAGGACAAGGGTAAGTTTTATGTTTTTATAACTCCAAATCTGTATAACAACATTAGCTACAACATCGTAATGCTTCTAAAAATCATAATGACGTCTATTTTGAACAAAAATTCAATAGTTTAAGACGAAAAGATGATAAAAATCATATAAAAAATATAACTTTAGGTCCAAATCCCCCAAGTGGATCCCTGAACAAGGTTGATAGCTTGACAAAGATTGAGACTATTATCAGGAGAACTCAAGAAATCAACGAGAAGCTGGACGAGATTGAGACTAACAACCCTGACAAGTTCTTCGACCAAGTAGAAGACTACAGAAGTGATATTGAGGATGTTAAGAAGAGGCTAAAGAACTTGAGACAGGTGAGTATACCAGATAGTACTTCAGTCGTACAGTGTCGCAATAGAAGTTAACCAACCTGATAGTTCGGCTTTCGTATTAGGTCGTTCAAATAATCCTTCGCCCCCTAATCCCAAAAATTTGCTTTGAGAGAGGGCAAAAAATTATTTGAAAAACCTAATCATTTAAAATGAGGACCAAAAAAAACTTTACAAATATGAAACCTGAAAAACTTTTTTTGGAACTTTCCGATGCCCTACAAAATCAATACTTTCCAGATTATAAACTACGAGCAGTTAAGCGAAGGCGACCCAAACAAAAGTGAAGGATCCTGGCTGACCACCTATAAGAACCTTCTTGGCGCCAAACTTCACAAAGAAAAGAATGCCCTAGAAGAGATCCAAGAATCAGAAACCAAAGACAAAGAAGAACTACAAGCTTTGTGTAAAAGATTAGATAAAAGCGTCCAAAACGCTGGACTGCTACAAGAATGTGCACGGTACTTACATTGGTTCACCAACAGAATCGTCGAGACAAACGAAGCATTGCCCGATTCGAAAAAAGATTACACGCTTGACTTGGTGGCTGGCTGGATCAAGACTGAGCTAGACAAGGTCAAGGATCATGAACAAAATTGCTTTGTGAGTTTTAAAATTTGAACTTCAAAAAGTTCGAAAATAGCTTCGGTTAGCTGCTTTCGATGCCGTTTTTTAGCTTCAAAACCCTTTTTTGTAGCCATTTTTCATAAATTTATAAACAAAAACAAAGGAAAAAGCCTCTTCTCTATTATTAAAACCTAAATTTACGAAAATACGACCAAAAAGACCTATAAACTATTATATTATCCATGTTTCAGAATGTCAAATCAGAACTTGAAGGCAAGTTGTTCGAAGGCCAGTGACAATGCTAAATTCAGTATTCAAATTCCATAATGTTAAAATATAATTGTTGGATTAATAAAAGAAAGATTATTATGTTATACACGTTTTCCTGAATTGAGAGAAGACAAGCCATCAACAACAAGGATAAAACGAACCTTTTCAATAGTTACCATACCATTTAAAGAAATTATACAAAAAACTTACTTCCAAGTTCCAACGCATAATAAAAGACATAAAAAAGCAGTATACCGCAGTAAATTACCAACGGTAAAACAAAAAATTGCAACAACACAAGGTAACGCGTCAGCCTCCAGCACGAAAACAAGCATTAGCCAAGAAAATAAATGCGAAATGCCAAAAGAATATTGTTGTTTTTCGGATTTTAATCTTTCGAAATTACAGAAAAATAAGAGAAAAAATTAGCAACGCAAGTGTTTACAACCATTTTGTTTCGATTTGGACAAGTAATAACAATATAGATTATATGCGATAAATCGTTTTTGCTGGAAACGAAGGGTTCCACGATTTGTTGATCACATTGTGTAATGGAAACCTCGACTCTCAACGTTCTCCAACTTTCTTTCTCATTTTTCCTGGTTTTTACAGCTTACAGTTCAGCAGCATTCATATCTGAAGTGTTATTGGATCAATATGCGGAAAAAGGAGAGCTGTCCAAGCATGCCGGCTATCATAGGTAGGGTAATAAATTGCTTTTGGTCGATTTCTTGGTCAGTTTAGGTTAATACTTCTGCGAAAGGTATATTATCACTTGAAGACGAATGTCAGCAATTAAAAAATTTTAATTTTAGTCAAGCTATCATCTATGTTGTGTTTACATTTTCGAATTTCTTCGCCGCACCCATATTGAACAAGATTGGCACCAAAGCATCGTTAATTGTAGGTGCATCGACGTACTTTATGTTCTATGCTGGGTTTCTTTTTATGAATGAGTATCTGATCTACATTTTATCAGGAGTTTTGGGCATTGGAGCGGCAAGTAAGTATTTGTATTATGTTATTCGTCTTATTAGGTGTAATTTTCAGTAAGCATTTTAATTTTTAAAGATTTTGGATTATAGGCTTTGGTTCTGATAGTGTTTTATGGTAAAATAGGTTTGGAAAATTGTTGTTAAAGCTACGATAAAGGAATATTTGATGTTTTGAGTAGTACAGTATCAGGTTTTTTGGTATACGTAACATAACATTGTTTTAGTCATTTGGACAGCTCAAGGAAAGTATTTGTCGTTAAATTCGAATGAAGCTAACTCTTCTAAGCATTCTGGATTGTCATGGGCTATTTTTCAAATGTGGTAAGTTGCTATCTTTGTTGATATGTAGGTTGTACTTTGGTACTATAACAACAATACATAAATTTGCCTATTTTGCGGGGGAAACTAAATAATATTTTTGTACATATCTAAAAAATGAAGGACGACATTGTTTTACATAAATTATGCTTTTTTTATGTTTGTTTTGATGTTTAGTACCAAAGGTTTTGCAAATATTAACCTTAATCCGATATTGCTTTAGTCTGATCTGTGGTGGAATATTTCTGTTCATATTGTTTGAAGAGTCGGATGTTGATTTCAAAGATGTCACCAAGAATGTCATGTTTTTACTGTTTGCTGGCATCACCTTTTTGGGTATTGTTATCATGGCTCTACTGCGGAAAGTAGAAGATGTACTACACGTTACTGATACGGTACCAGTACCGCAAGGTTTAACGACGAATCAAAGCACGATGGACATAGCGAGCAGTGATCAAGTCGTGGCTGATCCTGATGGGCATGTTGAGATCGTTGGCACTGGAGTTAACGAGATCAGCGATGAAGTTATCAATGATATGGCATCGAATGGGTCAGATGTGGTGGAGCTTGGTCCTGGGGATGAGAGTACTTTGTATGAGAGGTTTGGTAAGTCTATGTGGTTTGAGTGACTGAAGTTCATTGTATGGTAGTTCATTTTTATTTTTTTTTGGTTTTTTAATAGTTGCACTGTGCAGTCAATTAAAATAATGGCACCGTGCAGATTTCCAAAATTTGAAAAATATTTTTTGAAAAGTTTAAAATTGAAAAAGACAATTTTAATGCGAAAATTTTTTAGTCCAAACAATTCGGCTAGCCAAGTCGTCACGTATTCGATTTCCAATTATATTATTCATGTTCTCCGGCATTACACAGTCGTTTTACGGTGGTATCTACCCGTCGATGATTGGATATTCTGGTGGATTTGGTCCAAATCCAAAGAGGAATTTGGCATTGAATATGATTTGTTATGGCATTGGACAGACTTTCGGTAGGATTTTAAACTAATTTTGTTTTTTTACGACATTAACATTGATCTAGGTTATATTATGACAATTTTCGGATAATAAAAGTTAGCTTAAAGCCAATACCATATCTTATACTATTATATGAATTAGGGCATGGTTTTGGCTTCTGGATGCTAATACTAATGTAATATGTCCTGATGCATAATTTCGTATTTTAGGAGGACTTTTGTTTGGAATCTGCTCTGATAAAACAAAAAAATTAGGAAGAGACAGGATAGCCCTGATTGGTACAATAGTCGACTTTGTAGCATTTTCTTTGATTTTTGTCAATTTTGCTGAAGATTCACCGTATCAAAAAACTCATGCTGATGGTATCATTACACCTAGGTATGTTATTTTTAATCTTTCTTTATATTAGGCTTTAAAATGCATTGGAAAGAAAGTTATTGCGTTTTGGTCAAGGCATTTGGCTTCAATAAATTGCTTGATGCAAGTTTTCTAAATTTTATACTATAAACTCTTTGGCTCATTCATATTCGAACAATTTGGTGTTTTGCATTATAGGGCTTCTGAAATGCTGCTGTATTAGTGTTTTCTATAAGAAGAGTTTACTGTAGATAGTTACTTACATTTTGCAAGTTATTGCGCTTGTTTCAGCTTACCATTGGCATTATTCTGTGGATTCTTACTGGGATGTGGAGATTCGTTTTGGAACACTCAGATATACTCATTGTTGATCACATCGTTCTCTGATTGTTCAGCTGAGGCTTTTAGTATTTTCAAGTTTTTCCAGGTAGCTTTTTTACAATTCTTTTGTTTTTAAAAAATTTTTTAGGTTAAAACATGGTGTTTTGTTTAAGTCGATCTATGTGTTCCATGAACTATTTGACGGATTTTTGAAAAATTTTTAGAAAATTTTTTTATTTTTACAAGTTTTAATATTAATAATAAGTTATATTTCATTTTAGTCCCTAATCTGCGCCATCGGCTTCTTCATTGCCAAATGGTTCACGGTAAAAGTGCATTTACTGATTTTGGTGATCTCAGCAGTCATATCAACCGCCAGTTTCATCCTGATCGAGGCCTATATCAAACAAAAGTCTGAAATCGAAGCAATCGAAACAGAAGAAATGAATCCGAACGAAGGAGCCGTCTTGTAAAGTACTCATTTTAAGGTTTTCAGTTTGCATGATAGCGTTTGTTGTACAAAATTGTTATTTATTTTTTGTAAGTTAGTTTTGGTTGATAAAGTTACTGTTTTTCGGGTAAAAAATTGACTTTTGGGTAATAAATTTTGATTTTTTTGGTAGTAAAATATAATTTTTAAGCAATAAAGATGTTTTTGGTCGATAAAGTTACTGTTTTTCGGGTGAAAAAGTTAATTTCTATGAAATAAAGTTTGATTTTTAGGTAATAAAAATGGTTTTTTTTTGAAAAAACCATTCCACCCGAAAAGGTCTCCAACAAATTTTTTTTTTTAAATTAACCCTTAACCTATTTAGTCCTACCTGACCCTACCCCTGACCTACCGAAATATCTAAGCTACGTCATCTTAAAATTACAAAAAAGCACACAAAAAGTATTATACACAAACGTTCAAGCCATTATTTTTGCATTTTAGATTATTTTTTCAATTTTATACAGAATTGTTTTAAGATAAAAATTTTTATTTTTTTAAAAAATAAACCAAAAACCCAGCGCGCAGCGTCTTATTTAACATAGTTTATTTTAAGTGCACGTAAATCTCGGTGTGAGGCAATCCTAGCCTTCCAAGGATCTCGTCGCACCACCATTTCCAATATGGACCATGCGGATCGTATGAGTTGTTGCAAAGCCCAAAACTATTTCCACTCACCGTGTGTTCTGCGGCGTGAGCTAACTCATGGATTATAACCAAAAGTAGAACTCCCGGAGGCATCTGTAGCAAGGTTTTTGTATAACTCATTGTCTAATTAGGTAGTGCCTTGGCAAGTCGTGCTGTGTTTTTAGTTTGGTCAAGCCTGACACGGGTAAATAACTTCTTCCCAAAAGCCAAACGTGACACATCAAAGACAATCTTCTCTATTATAGGCTTCTTCCATTTCGATGTTTCAAACTTCTGTAGTTCTTCAAAAATTCCTTTCATGTGCTGATTGAAGTCAGGCATGCTTTCTAAAATTAGAAAAAATTTTTTTAAAAATATTTTGTTAGTTTGAAAGTTTTACGTCATTTATAATCACGCAATAAATATTTCCCGTACAAGGATTTTGTTTTATATCTAATAACAAAGTAAATCTTTTTAAAGTTGGCATACCATTAATCACAAATTTTTCCCGGTTTCTGAATTGCCTTCTAGTGGATCTAGGCGCTTGTGTTTCTGGATGATCATTGTACCACAATCTTTTAACTAAAAAAGTGGCAATATTTGATGTTCCTTTAATTCTTTCATAGTAGGATTTGTATTCGTCTAATTTAGACTCTTGAAATTCTGCATCGTTGATTAATACCGTTGTGCTCTGTAAATGAATATTTTTAAAGTGGTTTTATTTTTTATAAAAGCTAATCAATTGCCTTAAAAATGTAAAAAAATAACTCACCATTCTTATCCAAGTGCCAAAAAAGAATGTAAACAAAAACCGTTCAAAAAAAACAACGCAAAATATAAAAACAATCGAACATATAAACATAAACGCTTGGCTCTTAAACATATGCTAGATCGGAATTTTGCGCAACTTAAGAATGAAGTTTTAGGCCAGGGGTAGGGTTGGGTAGGACTAAATAGGTCAGGTAGGGCTAAATAGTTCAGGGGTAGGGTAGGATAGGCCAGGGCTAGGGTAGGGTAGGATAGGTCAGGGGTATTGTTGGGTATGGTCAGGTGGGGCTAAATAGGTCAGGTAGAGCTAAATAGGTCAGGGGTAGGGTCAGGTAGGGCTAAATAAGCCAGGGGTATGGTTCGGTAGGGCTAAATAGGTCAGTAGGGTTGGGTAGGGTAGGTCAGGGGTAGGGTTGGGTATGGTCAGGTAGAGCTAAATAGGTCAGGGGTAGGGTCAGGTAGGGCTAAACAGGTCAAGGGTTAATTTTAAAAAAATTGTTGGAGGCCTTTTCTTTCCGGGAGATCTTTTTTATTGGAGACCTTTTCGGGTTAGAGACTTTTTTGCTTTGGAGACCTTGATTGATATCTCAACACCAGTACTTTTAAGACTTTTGCTGTTTTTTACAAAATATTGTCACTGATTTAACAGAATTGCAAAATTTCTGTTTTTGTTTAAAGTACAATGACAAAAGAGAGGGTTCTGGTAGCAACTAATTGTGGAGTTTTGAAAGCAACACAAGAAATAAGTTGAAAAATAGATTTAGTGGGGTGGTAGAAATTAAAGAGGTCATGTAGACTCGGCTGGTGGTTAAAAACTTGGGCACGGTCAACCGATATGATTTAAAAAGTCGCTGGACGGTATGGACCTCCGGGGCAAGAAAATAAAAATTACAGTGTGATGTTAGCTTGGCTTTTAGAAGTTGTTTGTTATACAGAATTTTTGTTATAGTAGAGTTATTTATACAGATGTACAACAGTAATTTTCTTGCGATGAGGTTTATTAAAATAAGTATTTATTGTATTATATAAATGTTTTGAGATTTACAGTATTTGACAAACATTCGAAAAGTGCTCGAAGATCAATAAAATTTGTCAAATAATAAAAGCTCAGCTTTACTTTCAAAACAAACTTTATTTTCATCGGTAAAAACAGTGCTATAACATTTAAAAATTTGATGAATAAAGACAAGTTTATTGATTGTTTGAGGACTAAAAATGTCATCAATTATATCACTTACTCAGTGGCGGACAGAGATTCAAAAGTTGGTTTTTATGCTGAAGTTTAGTTAGACAGTCTTTATTAGCTTTTATTGATTAAGCTGGTTTTATGTGTAAAATACGATGTCCTGGGTTATATATGACATTTAGTTTTATTTATTTTTCGAAAATGGGAATGGCCGCAACTTGGATTGGAGTTTAAAAATCTAAGTTAGGCTAATTTTAATGCTTATTACCCAAAAAATACAAGAAAACTTGGCTACATAAGGGAGCAGTACCGGACCTAATGGACTTATTTTGAAGCCTACTACTATATGCCTTAAGGCAATGTAATGCAAAAAAGTATTTGAGAAATAAATTTTTAATGAAACCTTTGTACATAAATATTACAGCTGCATCCAGCTACACAACAGACAAAAATATGCATTACCTATTGATCCGTTTAGTTCTCACAAATCTACCATAACTTCGAAAGTCCATAAAATGACGTAGCGCGAACAGAAACCGAAACTTTGTTCAATGTTATATAAGAATTAGTGATGTGTTAACACTACAAATCAGAGCCAATTTGGTTAACATTGCTGTTAAAACGTTGAGAACAATGAGTGCTCTTTGATGAGACTATCAAAATGTTGTGGTAAACAGCAACATTACATCGTGGTAAGCCTATAAACTAGATACTATGAAGCAGGCCATGGTCCCTGAGAATAAAAACATTACGTAGCGAGTTTAATGTTTGTCAGTCAAGATCATAACATCACATATGGTCATGATACAGGTTGGGCAACTGGACTGTGGGTACAAAGACGGGTTATGTCACGAAGAGGTATTGTAATGCTTGAAGATGATTCTTCAGGGTTCAGCCAAGCTTGTATATGTCAGTATATGTATATGTTAGACATTGTATGTTATCCTTTACATTAAAATATTGTGTTGAATTGAAGATCAGATAAAATATTACTGTCATTTTTGTGCTATTGTGGTATAGTGTCACAGTATCATAATAGATTCTAATAGTACGCAAAGTGTTGTGGCTTTATACCTAAAAAACCTATGTACGTTGATGGCAATACTTTTTTCACAAGATAATAGAATATATTTCAAATTTTAAAATACGACGCAACCATCTTCAATTGTCAAATTTTCTGAAATTCATGTGATATTCATGAGTAAAACCAAGTGTAAGTTTTGATAGCGTATTGAAAATTAATTACTCATAAAGTGTCAAGTAATGCAACGTCTAAAATGTGGAATTCTTGCAGATATTACACTGTAACTGACAAAGTTATGTTAAAGATCAATAAAAAATTGTTTAGTTTTTGATATTATTCTTGATGTTTTATAGGTTTTATAGGTTTTTAACATTAGCTCTTGTTTTTATACATTAAACGTTACTATTGTAAAAAATTGATCGATTCTAGCAACACTCAGTAATTATAATATAGTTAATTTTGGTTTCATTTAACTGGCTTTAAGTGAGAAAAGGCCTAATAAAAGCTAATTCTGTGGTATCTTTGTATTACCGTGACCTTTTTTTCGAGATGTCTTTTAACAAGACAGACTTATGGCTTCGTATGGTTCTTGGTAGGCTTAAAAAAGGCTGACTAGGCCCGGTTCGGCACACGTGAGCTCAAGAACAGAGGCCCAAAACAAGGCTCGAGAGACCCAGCAAAGAATTATTGGTTATTTAAGGCAAAAAGCAGTAAAATACAAGTTTTCCTTGTTTTAGTTTTAATAAATTAATATAACGAGCTGAAGCAACGTAATTTTGAACAGGACTGGGCCGGCACACGTGCGCCCAAAAGCCGGGGTTCAAACCATTTCTATAATATAATAATTGCAATCTATTTTTTATCTTTTTTCAACTTTTTTACATTTTGAATCTCCAAAAAAGTGCATTTTTATCTATAAATTATCAAAAAATAAGTTCTATTTATACCATTACTCATAAGTTTTAAGCAATACTATTTTTACATCATATACTAATGATACTCCTACGGTACACCCTCTACTCCAAGAACAATGTACTTTCTTCTTCAGAAACCGCGATGATCTTGTGACGTCACAAGAATAAAGTAAAGTAAAAGTTTGGTTCTTTGCTCAGGTTCGTTAGACTTCTACTTATTGAAATTGGGTTTTTCAAATTGTAGATCAGCCGAGTACTTTGGTTTGGGTCAAAAATGAGTTGCGTATGTAATCTTTGTACATTTCTTGCAACATTTGCTTGGAAGTTCATCGTAAAGGGCGGCTAATTTGGGTGTGTTTTTTGGTTTCTTAATTCCACTAAAAAGTTGTAATGTTTTCTATTGTGGTATAGGTAAAAAGTACCGTAATGTTTTTTATAGTTAACTAGGGTGTAAATGAATGATAATTTAAAGATATATAATCTAAGACATGAGAAAAGCTGGTGAAGGTTTGTTGGAGACTGTCAGATATAATTTTTTCTAATTGTGCCCTATGGCGTAGGTTTTGTTTCTTGAGCTACCGAGCCGTGATCAAGTGCACCTCAAGGATTAAGGCTATAGTTGGAAGTGTAGGCCAAGCATTATTATTATAATAATAGTTCATATAGCGGTAAAATCTAGCAAACCTGTCAAAAACTTGCTCTAAAAGAACAAAAAATTATGACATGTTCTGTTTTTTTTTATAACAGAAGTAGTACTTCATACTACTATAATAACTGTACTTCAGTTTTTTACTTTTTTTTTGATTTTGATGTTTTTAAGTTGTCATACCATTAGACTTCTACCAAAACTTTTTCTAGAACCCATTACCGTATGAAATTCTTTGTTTTTTGTCATTGATCTAATGAATCTCCGCCGTTCTTTGCTCGGCGTTCTTTGCTCGCACCGTTCAACCAGTTACAGACGTTTGGCGTGCAAGTTGGTCGTTCTTTAACTGAATTTCATGTGATTTACATGAATTTCCATCAACGGATTCTATGTAGTTCAACATTCGTACGAACTTGAACTCTTGGTATCTTATTGTAACGTTAAAGAAAAGATAGTTAAAGGTTTGTGTGTTCAATTACTTTGTAAAATATAATCTCAAACTACAGTAAAGTCAACGTGTTTCTAGTTTATTTTCAACAAGTATACGTCGATTAAACATTGTCTTTTTGCTGTCAAAGTCATTGCTTTTTTGATCAGTGACTTCTCTTCTCTACTACAACAAGATGCCCTCCTCAAACCATAGTATCTTTAGGTTGTAAACTGTTCTGTTTGTAGTAAAAAGAAAAAGTTCTTTTGTTTTCTGGTTTGTATTGGCGTTTTGATGATTTTACAGCAATTCCCGACTCCACCCCGTCGTCCGAACCCACCCGCCGGCTATAAAAGGTGAACAATATCGGTCGAAGAGTTCATAGTTACAATTTGATTGTACCTTCAAACAAACTCTCAACTGTTACTTTAAGCAACTTTTGCTTCGACTTCTTGCTTCAACTTCTGCTTCAAGCTACTTGAACTTACCATCAACAAAGTATCAACATGTTGTCTACAAGATTCGTCCAGCTTTTGGTCATCTTCGTCATGGTTATTGTTAATGTCTACAGTATCCACGACGGTATGACATCTGGCTCGATTCTACAAGGCCTTGGAGGCAACTTGGACAATGGCGGTGTTTTCTACGGTCAGAACAGTGTACAGTACCAGCCCTACTACGGTAACGGATTCTTCGGATAAACTGTGCCATTGTCGTGTTATACGTTATTTATTGACCTCAACTTTCACATGATCTCTTGATATTGACTTTGTAGCATTATAGCTCAATAAATTTTATTAGATATACCACGTGGGTTTGTTGTTGTTTTTGTTATATAGAGGGTAAAATTGAGTGTTTATATGTAGTAAAATAGGTTTATTGTAATGACAATTAGTATATAGTACTTTTTAAGGTTCAATAGTTAATGTTTGACTTATTAGCTTTTTACCAAGGTTAATATAAATTTTAAAAAATTATTTTTTGCTATTAAAAACAAACTTTTGTCTTGGTATTGTAATACTCAACAGTACTAACATAGTAAAAACTTTACTAGACTAAAAGTAGTGCCGTTGTGTCACATTTAACTTCAAAGCTTGTCTGAAAACCCACATAAACCAATATCATTTATAAATTAAACGTAAGGTTGTCGTATCTATTTTGTCGTATCTTAACCATGTTGCCAAGAATTGATTACTAAGCTTTGCTTTATAGTAAAAGTCTACAGTTATGTCTGTAACAGATCTCTATTGCTGCTGAGACGTTCTCACGGCGTTTTGGTCAAGTTGGGAAGGATTGATTTTGTGTTTGATTGATTGTGAGAACAAAGTCTAATATTTTCCGCAATCTTTCCAAGAAATTGCAGTCTCTAACAATTTGTAAGGTTAGGGAGCTTGTCGAAAAATCAGTAAACCATATTTTTTAAATTTTTAAAATTTAAAATTTTTATTGAAAAGCTTAAAACTTTTATTTTTTAGCCTATTATACTAACTTTTTAAAAACTTTAACCAAACTTTATCGGCCAAAAACCCCCTAAAACAATATGACACAATCAAAACTTTAATTTCTCAAAAGTTTTCAAATTTCTCCATTTTTACTGTAACTTGCTCGCTGTAACAGTCATACTCTCAAATTCAGGTGACTAAATTTTATTTACGATTTCTTCGTCATATAACAAACATCAGGTCACTTTACAGTAGACTGGACCATTCATTATTTGTGTCTGATGAATGGTTCATCAACAATATTATTTTAGATGCTGCTATTTTTGCTTCGCGATCTTTAAAGATCAAATGTGAACTAGTTTTTTCGAAAAAAGTAACTTTAACTTTGTTCGCTGCATGACTTTTGGAATAACACATCTTGAACATATAATAGTTTAAGTTAATTTAAAGTTTACAGATTTGAGCTTTTGTATTATTTTTTTGTTCAATTTGCTTGTGACTTATGTCTGTCTGAAAAATGTAAAATAAAATATTTGTTTTGTTAAAATAGAAAATACTTTTTTGCAAAACTAAGATTGTAACATTTTGAGTGAATTATAGAACATTTTTTATGTAAATTGTCTCATCATCATAAATTTTAAAACTATTAAACAATGTCATAAAGGACGCCAGGAATTACAATAAACCATTTTGCAAAATTTGATCAAAAAAAGTTTATAAAAGTCAAAATTTGAAGGGAATAATTAGCGCTAGAAGTAACGAAAGTTTCAAAAATATTTTTCTTGTTTATTGAAACTTGGAAATCCTTTTAAAATTAGCAAGTGACAAGAGAAGTACCCAAACTTTTTTCCTCAGAATCAGATCATGTTCTTTATAGCAGCCGTTTGTATTACAAATAGTACCATATAAAGAAGTTTAGCTCTTTTGTTTTTCTTCCTATATATAAAAGTTAGAAATCAATCAGAGCCGAAGATCGGGCACCATTTTTTAGTCATATATATATAC
Organism: Bursaphelenchus okinawaensis; assembly: GCA_904066225.2. Taxonomy (NCBI): domain Eukaryota; kingdom Metazoa; phylum Nematoda; class Chromadorea; order Rhabditida; family Aphelenchoididae; genus Bursaphelenchus; species Bursaphelenchus okinawaensis. The sequence goes on along the minus strand of CAJFCW020000006.1, from coordinate 7,626,386 downwards.
AATTTTCACTTTTTCTGGTAAGTCTCTACACATATTAGTCACCTATTTAATTTTACTTAAGTTTATTTGGTCCAATTTCTTCTAGTCTACAGGTTTTTTGTTGAAAAAGTTGCACTTTGAATAACAATCTTTGTGTAGTAATTACCAAAAGTCATTAAGTTTGTGCATGTATTATAATTACTTCCTTTTTATTTTTGTTAAAGAGATGCTGAACTATGTAGTAATATTAAAACACAATTGAAGAAAAAATACAACCCAAAGTTATCTATACATAATTTATTCCTAAAAACAAACAATAACTAAAAACTATAATGTGAGATCGTTCAATGTAATGATGAGCATAGAGTGAGATTGCAGTCGGTCTAAAAGTGTTCTCCTTTGTTTTGTTTATCCAAAGAATCCAGTAGCATAGTACGGTGAATAAGCTGCACTTCCTCCAGCTGGCACAGCGAAAAGATAGTTATTATCAAGGTTACCACCTCCATTACTCAAGATTGTGCCACTTGTCAGACCATCATGGTAAGGTCTGGCTGTAGCTAGTGTAGCTAGCACAATGTAGAAGAAAAGAAGTTGTACGATAAACTTGATCATTGACATCTTGTTGTGTTAGGTGTTATAGTAGTAGGGGTATTTATAGTATTGATGTTGTAGTAGGTGATAGTTATTTTACAGTAGATTGTAGTAGCAATGAAAGATGTTTTTGGTAGAAGAAGGGTAGTTTTTCAGCAGTACCTAAATCACAGTAATTTCAATGTTGCTATAGCAGTAAAACGTATGTTTTGACTTGTTCTAACATCAATCACTCTTCCCTTTATATACTACAACATTGCTTACGAAGTTACTACTAAATCAAACATAAAGGCGGAGTTTCGAGCTTGATTAACCTAATTTAATTGAATTTTGTAGTTTTGCAAGGTGACTAAACCACAGTACAACAAGGTGGAGACGACTAACTACAACATTGTTTGTTTTTGAAAATTGCACGCTTTGGAGCGAAAGTTTTGATGATTTTCGAAATAGATCACTTTGTTTTTTTGTGCTGTAGATACAATTACTGTTAGTATTTTCAAATTGGTCAACTTTAACGTAACAATTGTGTCGTAAATAAAAGGGAAATAGCATAATTTGTTGAAAAACAAGATAAAGACCAATGCTAGGAAAAATACAGATTTTATAGCTACAACCGTAGGCACAAACTTACAAGGAAAGTACCCAATCTGCCCCACTCAGAATCAGCTCAAAAATTACTATACGCATTCACTGTACCACCAATAGTATCCATAAAAAGTTTTAGCTTGTGGTTTTGAATTTTAAATTTTGAGTTTCTTGCCAATTTGAAAAGTTTGGGATTGTGCTTCAATCACTTTTTTGGGCTTTCGAAAAACTATGCTTCAAAATTTAAAAACATAGGTCTATTTAAAGAGTTTTTGCTAGTAATCAAAGAAAAACGATTAAAACTCAAAAAATAGCAAGTTATAAGCTTTAAACACAATGCCAAATCGGCGAAAAGTTAAAAAAGTAGTTATTTTGATCGCGATTTTTTCGCGACTTCCTGGCAAGCGCCATTTAGTACTTTTGCTGAAGGTCTTAATTAACATGATCTATATAAAAAGTTTGAAGTCAATCTTAACGGGCACTTTTCGTGTTAAAGAAATATGTAATTCTTAAAACACATTTTTCTAGAGCAACTTGAAAATAAGAATTACATGTTGCGCGCTATAACAAGAGGTATCCTTTGTAAATATAAATCACTTTTTTGAAGAAATAACAAATTATAGCTTATCAAACTTATAAACACGAGTAATTGCTTATTCTTTGCAAAATAAACTTTTAAAAGTACACATTTCATATTATAAATTAGTTGCATAAACATTGTCAAGTGTTTACTATCGTCACAAGTAAAATTGCTTGTTTTTTACAATTACTCTACACGTGAAAAAAAACGAAATCTCATATGTTATAGTAGGTAACAAGTAGAACATTCTTTGCAAAAAAATTGCAGCGAAAAATTTGGTGATAATTCACTACGACCTTTTAATTATATGACTACATACGACACTATAGACTATAGTTACTACAACATAACAAGTTTCAACATAGATAATCTAGTTTATACTAGAATGATGCAACAGTTATTTAGATTTACTTAGTCATCGTAGAATGTTACCGTACTTCTTACGTATATGTAAGAATAAAATCGTGGGCAAGACAAAGTTATTATTGTCAGTCAAAATCAGGTAACTGGTGCTTTCTTATCTTTAAAAACTCTTATGGTCTTCTAATAGTAACAGTAGGAACTTATATTGCACATTTTCTATATCTTACTATACTCATTACGTCATTTTAGATATAACTTCCTAACAAAAGTAAGCCAAACATAAGTAAAAGTTACAAAGTTTAATTTAACATTACATGATCAAGTTCATATGACAAGTTGTTGTTCTCAAATGTGTTGAAACTTGTTTACCTCCTCGAATTTTACCACAATGTTGTTGGTTGTACGAATACAACACTGTAACCTTAATTCAAAACTATTTTTGGTGACAAAAGCATAAACGAAACTAAATTTAATTTTAAAATGTGTTGTTTGATGTTGTGACGACTAAGTTTCTTTACTTTATTTAGTTCAAATTTCGTAAATTTGTTCACTTTGGTGTTTAACAACTTGGGCTTTGTGACTTCCTGAGGGTTTCTTTGGTGCAATCAGGGCCGGGCGGGGACTTTTGGTCTGGTGGCAGGGGTTCAAAAAATGGGGGGGGTGGGGGGGGCCACGTTCAACTTTTTTCAAAAAATTTTTTTTCTGGGGATCCCCCTCCCCCGTCCCCCCCCTCGCGCCCGGCCCTGGGTGCAATGTAAACACTACCTTAAAATTTGATAACATTAAAGTTCATACTACTTTGAAACTTGAAGAAACAAGTTTAATTTTATACTGCAAACTGTATATAGCATAAAAAAAGCTATAAATTAGCGAAAAACTCCAGTTAGGCTACTCGAGCTGTAAGAACAGTAAAATCAGACAGATTATAAAATATTTTTCAAAAAAGTAGCTATTATACAAAGCAAGGACAAAATTGAGCACAGCATGACTAATGTCTCGTAAAATGTCGCCATGCTTTAACAATGTAAGAGGCAAAGCATAAATCATAAAGAACCACTGAAATGTGTTTCTTTACATATTAGTTGCCAACATAAAGAACCCGCCATATTTTTCCTATAATAATTCCCTATAAAAAATGGCGGGTTCTTTATGTCGGCACCTAATGGAAAAGCATAATAACATAAGGCAGGGCATAGAATACTATAAATGCTTTGTCCTGTACTCCAGCTTGGTATTGGCGAAAAAATGCATTTGGTCAAATGTTTCACTATCAGCCAACTTATTAATTTTTTAAAATTTTTTAGGAATTTACCATGCGCTGCTTTAAATACCTTTAAAAACACATTTACCATAACACCACGTGCTTATTACAAAGCATATTTTTAAAATTAAACGTGAGCAGTCAAGTCCATAGAATCTTAAACATTTGAACAGTTAAGGTGTACAAGTGTTCAACTATAACAAGTTTGTTTCACACAATCATTACTCATCTTATTTTAGAGAAAAAATCATAAAAAAAGATACTATTACTATAAAATAAATGTGAATAAAGTATCATTTTTCTACGGTTTTAATAGTTTTTTTATTTGTCAGCGAGTTGCAAACTAAATATTTTACTTTTTTATAATCATTTTTTTACTTTCTCGATTTCCTCAAGATTAACTAAAAAAAAATTTAGTACTATATATGCTGCAAATCATATATTTACATACATGATATTTCTGTATAAGCCTTTTAATTTAATCAGAGCGAGGCAAATCAGGTATCTTCCTTGTTCGTATAATTAAAAATTTTTTTAACTGATCTTTAAATTAACCATAAGTCAATACAAATATAACATCATGTTTCTTACTGTACAGTGTGTAGTAATCTTCCTTGTTTGTAACGTATTCTTCGAAGAAAGTGTCGGTCGACGAGGAAGACAGTTACATTGTTAGCTATTATGTGAAGTGACAGGTCAGTCTGCCTTGTGTTCTCGGTATTATCACTTTGTTTTTGAAACAGCAATTTGAAACTTGGATGAGATTCTAAATTTTTTTAAATTATTTTTTAATTTTTTTATTTTAATTTGTATTTTAAAAATAATTATAAAGAATAGGTAAATGAACGTGTATTATAATTGCTATAGTAAATGTTTTGAGTTACGACTACTATAGCAACGAAGATAAAGGCGCATTCAATGCACTATTCGTAGTTTACATGTTTCGAAGTTTCAAAATTACTTGTAAAACATTGTACAGTCAGACATTAACCTAAAGCAATTGTTCGGAAACATCCCAGAGTTTAGATGACTTTCGAGACAGACGCTTAGTGATTAATGTATACGTCGTTCCAGTCGAACGATGATATTCACGTTCGCGATTTTTTGAACTTTCTACTCTACTGTAATTCCGACTTTTAAAGTTTCAATTACTTCCGTATACAATATTGTAATGTAACCCTTATGAGTAAAGGTTTAGATATTTTTAATCAAAAGTTTAATTTTATTTTAGTCATTAGTTTTTTTGTGGTAGCTGTAAAGTATTGGAATTAGTTCTATTGATCAAAATGATCTGTCTGAGCAATATTACTGTATATACTCATTACCAATCCTGTTTTTACTATTTTGACTTCTTAAGGCTATGTTATAGTATCATATTACGGTAGAGTAGCGCCATATTCCGTCTAAAACAACATCTGTTCATGTTTTTGTTATGAATCCAGTTAGTTACTGAGACGGCGAAGTAAAAACAACACTTTAAATCTAAAATACCTTCACATGAAAAGCACGATAACCATTTTTAATATTATCACGTTTCATTGAGAAGTTCGTCGACAGAATCCTCATTGTTAAGTCATCATTCTTTGCTGAAAATTCGTTACAGTTAGCACGTATCGTACCTATAGTAACAATGTGCACGTTTCACACGACTAAAGTCTACTAATATACGTGTAATATACTACTCTTTATGAACCATAAGTGCACTACAGTTATTGTTGTATTAGAGTTCGAGTAATTCTGTGCCCCCTCTCTAAGCAAGAGTTAAAGGCACAGAATTATGTGAACAATTATATATTATGGCTAAACGGTGGATAAGGGCAGGGTCCGAAGCTGGCAGAGAAAAGAAGAAAATAGCCGCAAAATTAGCTATAAATGCTTGTTCTAGGCCTGATTAACCTAACAACAGTCCTGCCAGTCCAAAATTCAAGACAAACTAGTCACTTTTGCTGTGTCTGTGCCATTCTTAAGCCTTCTTTCAAAAAAATTTTTAATGCTATTTTCCGAAAACCACCGTACTTGGCGTCACTTCCAAAAATTGCACAATTAATTAATCGTATTTTACACTTCTGGACATCAATTTTTAAATTAGTTCATTGAAGTTATCGCTTAAAACTCAGCTTTGAAAGTCTTGCAAGAACGTTGTAGCGAAGTCACAAAATATATTTATTTAATTTTATTAGGAACGGTAAATTAGAAAATCGTGAGAAGTGAAGTATGTTCATTTTATGTAGTTTGAGGTTTAGTTTGTTAAATATTTTTGTCAAAGATTTTAGCAACTTTGATGAATTGCCAAAATGGAAATAGGGTATTTGTGGTTTGAATGTTTTAAACAGCCAAATTTATTTAGAAAATGCCATTTTTAGTATTAGTAAGGTCAAAAATTGGTGTTTTTATAACAAACATTACAATCAAAAACTAGAGAACGTTATACTTTCTAAAATTTGACACATGATGACATTTAGCTTATGAGAAATAAAAAACGGAGCTAATATTTAGGTTAAAGTAAGCTCTTCATCGTTGAATGGAACGACGTTCCGAAACGTTTTTAAAGACTTTGTATAAGCATAGTTAAAAAACGGGTTCCTAATATTGTTTTACATAGAACAAAGTCTGCTATTATGTTTTTATATCAGCTTTTCATCATAAAGATAATAAAAAAACTTACTATTATACAACAAAATCCCACTGTAAAATCCAAAACCACAACTATTGTGCCGGCGAAGGCACATTTGCACAAAACACAGATAAACAGAATGTTGCCATTACTTTTACAGCTTTGAAACGTGTTTTTTTACTGATCCAAGATGAAAAATGCTCTAATTAAAATGACACACACTACAGTTTAAAAAATTAATTACTTCCTACTACGACTACTCTGTAGAACAGATGTTACTGGTGTGAATCACAAGTCTCACACAATTTAAATTTTGTGTTTTGAAATCGGGAAAAGTTGTTTTGATCAACAGCTAAGATAGTTCGAATTGTATTTTACTGAAAAAACATTTAAGTGTTTTTTACCATAGCCAATCAAATTTGTAGTAAAATTTTCTCCTCCCCCCCCCCCTTAATCAAAACCGCTACTTGGCTGCGAGTATAATATATATGTATATATAATATGCACCGTACCCTACCTCCATTTTTGATGAAAATACTTTTGCAACATGAGTAACCGTAAGGGAAGTTAACTGTACTTTTCGCAATCTGTTTACAAACATGGTCTGATGTAAAAATAGTTTACTCTTTCGCGTCTACAAACTATACCGTCTACTTTTTGCTCAAAACGTTGTTTTTTATTGCCCAGTAACTGCAATTTAATTTAAAGCATCAAAGATGACACTATAACTACTACAACATATATCTTAGTCTTTAGTAAGCGTTTTGTTAATTTTCTATAACTTAAAACTAAAAACATACTATTTAATTTGGCCCGTTGTTATAAGCTTAAGTCGTATGTTGACTATACAAAACACTTTATTGTAATGATATTAACGAAAAGAAGATCCTACTGTATACCCCTTTCTATTCAATAAAACCTTAAAGAAACCTCTCTTCCTTACTACAAAGTAAAAAGCGTTGATATACGTAGAACAACCTCTTAACTACGTAAAAGACACTATCAAATACGTATCTCAAACGTTTCCAAACGTTTTCATGTGAACAGCCTTTTCTTACTCACTAACTACTCTAACATGACAGACATTCTTTACGAATTTCTATATCGTGTTCCAATTGAAACGTTCTTCATCGTTCTTTAAAGTCCGTTGCTCATCGTTCACCAACGTTCTTCATAGTTCACCAACGTTCTTCATGGTTCCCCAACGTCCTCCGTCATCCTTGTGTCTGGTTGCGTGTTGAGTTCAGATTGATTAGTTCTGGGTGCAAAACTGTTTTTCGTAAAGTTGAACTCGTTCTTTGCTCACCAAAACCGATCAGAAAACTCGATGAAAGTCCGTCGATGGAGACTACCGTACCCAGCCAACTCCATAATTGTAGCAGATCATAAATTAACCACCAAAGTATCCTTCTGAAATATTCTTTGTTTTTGTATGATATTTTCATTGTAACAACAAGCAGACAGTAGTTTTTGTAAGAGCATACGATACTTTTGATAGACGCATTTAAACTCGAAGAAAAAATGAAGTTCATTGAAAATGGCGCTACGGTAAGAGAAAATTCTAGAAGCTTCAGATTCCGCGAAGTTTTGCGCGCAAATTAACTTATTTTTTTGAAAATTTTTGCAGTTTTTTAAAAGTACAAAACAGAAAGTACAAGTTTCAAGTCTGTACAGCAAATTAATTTTTATTAGTGAACACAGAAAAAACGGTAAAATATACAAAATTATAAAGAAACACGGATATTACACAAAAATAACCAGGAGTATCGACTATATTCAAAGTTTAGCTTAATTAAAAAAAGAGCATCTTAATTTAGATAGAAAGCTTAGAAAAAGCCTTAAAAAGATCACAGTAATAGTTACCCTAATTACAGTCAATTTGATGTCCTAGACTCTACAGTACTAAAACCAACATATATATTTGATTCTACAAAAACCATCAAAGCAAGATATTGCCAAAAACCATAAATTTTGAGAATAGTAGAAAGTATAAATTTTTTAAAAATTACTTTACAACTTAAATTTTAATTTAAAAACATTATTTTTAAAATTCCGAACCAATTTTTTTCTCTAATCTAACCCTACCACCAATTACTGAACCCTCAAGAACCAGGAAGTAATCGTTCCTTTTTCGAACACCACTAAACCTTAACAAAAACCCCTAAAAACCGATTGTCCACAACCAACAATCGCTTTTTTATGCAAATTTCCTTTGTAAACCCTCAAAATCCTTCAAAATACTATTGTCATCAAAAGCGCGATACCGTTCGTTATCACTAAACAAACACAAATCCAATACAAACTACAGACTTCACACCATTAATCAGCATTCCAACCCCGAGGCGGAGTCGCTGCCATGGTATAAAAGCTCACGTTTTCTAACTTTTGGCAGTTACAACAACTGATCGCTTCATTTCATACCTACAACTGACAATTTACATTACAATGGCTTTTGTTGCCAAGATCTTTGCTTTCGTTTTTACCGTACTTTTCGTACTTTCGACCGTTGAGGGAAAGCCCTACCACGACGCCTCCATCAGTGGTACTCTTTTGAGTCCGTGGGGTGGAAACTTAGACAGCAGCTACACCATGTACCAGGCTCCAACTTACACTAACCAAGGTAAGATTTTTTTTGATACCTAAAAATGACTTTTAAAATTAAAATTTTCTTATTGCCTAGCCTTAAATTTAAATTTTGTATATATAACTTTAAAGTAAGCCCAAATTAAAACTTCATGCCATCTTAATAAACCCCCATTTTCAGTGAGATACGCCTACCCATACTACTACAACTGGCAAAAGTAGACCGTACCAGAACCTTATCAGTAGACAGCTTCTCTCAACTTCGCAATCGCCTCACGATCTCAGCTCACAAATCTCCACCTAATAATTACCTTCTCATGCTGCTTTCCATGCTTTGCACTACTTTCATTTTTGTACATAAATAAACATAGAAATACAAGTTTGAGCGTTTTTAACTCACCTATATTGTGGTAACTATCAATCTAATTAAAGCTTGAATACAAGTCCAAACAGTGATTTAAAAGGTTTTATGTCCTTGCCAATTTGAAAATGAGTTTTTACAAGACTATCAGTTATCTCTTGCCATGGCAATGTCCATCCTGTTGATAACAGCAAAAGAATTAGCTTAAAATAAGGTTTCCTATAAAAATCTACTGTAATATTAGGTTGTTCAAACAATTTTGTAATCCCTAAGCCCAAAAATTTGCTTTGAGGGGAGCACAGAATTATGTGAACAACTTTATGTCAAATTGTCCAAATATGGTGAAGCCATTCAAAGCACCCAACTTTGAGAGTTTTGGCTCATCCGTATTAGAACAACCTGATAAATTAACTATAATAGAATGAAATGCAAAAAAATGCTGATATAAACCATATTAACCCTCTATGTTATACAGGAACTGCTGATACTACAAAGACCATAAACCAAGTTTGTAGATAAAATATTCTAGGCTTGTGTCAAAAAAGTTTCATTATGGAGTGCTTTGTCATCCGTAAAACTGAAATGAACTTTTGATTAATACAAAAATGTTTCTAACATAAGAAAGTTACAGTCCAAAGTTCTTGACCATCATTTTAACAAGATTTTTTTACTATGTCATCACAAGTTGCCAACCAAAAGACCAACAAAGCTTACAGTTTCCAACAAATCAATGAACATTTACCTTTATGTAACACGTTGTATCTAATATTATAGTAATGATCTTACTTTAAGTATTAAAGAGTGTTCTTTAAACCATAGAAAGCTATGTTTACTGTATTTGCTACCCTATTACATTCGCAGTACTACTGTATTAGCTACAATACGATAGACACTATACAACACTATGAGCTACTTCCTATAAACGTATTCTTTACTCTCTAGAACCATGTTTTCTACTACGTATGTTCTACTCTGTAAAAAGTTGCTTTCCACCCATTAAGAACGTATTCTCTGCTCTGTAAAACCCTATTCTCTAGTCCAAAACCCCCTTCCAGAAATTGTAGTCATCATGTAGTATGTAGCCGATGACTATAAGGTTTGAAAAGCACTCACATCGTCGGAAGGAGGCTCTTTAGTCACGTCGCTTTAATTTGGGGGTGGAGCCAGGGAATGTCTTGTAAAGGTATAAAACAGCCTCCACTTCCTTACTTTCAATCACAGTTACACTAACTTTCCCACTATCAATCCTATACATCTCTTATCACCATGTTTGCCAAGCTTTTTGCCTTTGTTTTGACTTTGATCGTCGCTATTTCATCGGTCGAATCAAGGCCGTACCACGACGCTTCGATCAGTGGCAGTCTATTAAGCGCTTGGGGTGGAAACCTCGACAACTCCTACAAGAACCAGTACCAGGCTCCAACTTACACCAATAATGGTAAGTTTTTACTTTTTAATTTCCAAAATTTAGTTTTTATGAAATTTTTCATACAGTTTATTACCTAAATTTCAAAAATCAGTGTTAAAAATAAAGCCTTATCTATACTTTACTTACATTATTAATTTCAGTACGATTTGCTTACCCATACTACTACAACTGGCAAAAGTAGACCATCTATTAGCCTTTGTAATGTATATGGTAATCTCAGCGACCTCAACGATCTCAAACGAAAATCTCCGCTCAATATTTACAAATCATGATATAGATTTAGTTTTGTAAATAAATATTTTAATACTTACTTTTCGAATTAATTTATTGATTTAAGCTCAATACCTAACTTAACATAGCATTTTGAACTGTAAAAACTAAAGAAAAATGTTTTAAATAATAATATAGGTATAAATAATATTATAAACTAAAATACCAGCTTAATATTGACTTTATAAGACCAATTATAATATAAGTATTACCTATATTCCCGTGGTAGAACCTAAAATAAACCTAAAAAAATTAAAAAAAATCCCAAAAAAATTATAGATCCAGTAAAACCTAAACTATCATAGCAAATTGTAACTTTTAAAGTTAAATAGCAAACTGCCCTTTCGCTGACAGAACTCTTACAATCATTTCCAAAATAGTTTGATGAAAATCACGTTCTCTGCGAATTGAAACGTTGGTTTCAACGACGGACATTGCAATCTTTCTTTTACTCACTCTTATTATACATAAAGTCTGATTTTTTTAATTCTGATATTATGTTAACAATAATAAGTTTTCCTAAAGAAGAATCCCACTTTAAAACTTGGCGTGAGTACATTGAGAAAAAACGAAAAAGCAAAGCTTTAAATAATGATTTAAAATAGTATCAGCATGAGTATTATTGGTCCATTGACCGCTCCAATTCGAAATAAACAAAAATCAACCACAAAAATTTATTTCCAATAATGTGAACAACAACAATACTAAACCAACAAATAACAATGTAAAAATATTTTCTTTGAAAGAGTACATTTACAATGACACTTATTATGTCAAAAATTATAAACATATTAGATTTTAACCTTCAGTAGAATATAAAACAGCCACTAAGGCTATAAAACATTACAATAGCAGAAACAATATAAAGATAAGAACGAAATTAAGATCAAAAACAACAAAACCAAAACATATCCACATCATCATACAACCATGAAACATCTACCACTTGACATCAAGAGCGTTTCGACCAAGAGCAACATAATAATCAAAAGCGGCATCTTTTTTCTTCAGAATACCACCTAGCGTGTCAAGACTACAACAAGTAACGGTGCGGTTATTGCGAAGCTCAGTAATTAAATTTTCGTTGATGGAACAAGCACTAGTAGAATTTAAGTAAAAGACACGATTGACGTACACTGTGAGCACATCTTCAGGACGAACTTCCGGCCTTTCATCTACGGTTCGAGCATAGAAGACGCACAAATCAACCCAAAGTTTAGTGCTGATACTTCTAATCGCGTAGTGATTCTTGAATGCAAAACCTGATGCACCTACAACAACAAGAAGATTACACTTACACTTCAAAAAACATGAAATATCAAGAAAACTTATAGTAAAAAGCATAAAATCAGTGATATGTCTTTTATTTTTAAAAACCTACAAAACTTCAAAAGTTCCTCCTTTTCTTCAACTGATTTTGGTTTGACATCACCCATCTGAAAACAGAAAAGTATACTATAAATTACAAAAGAAAAAACCATCATACTCAAAAAACTCTAAACTCTGTTTTCTATAAAAAAAAACTTCACAAAATAAAGATAAGATTAAAAATTAAAATTAAAAGTTTAAATTAAAAGAAAAAAAAATATATCAGAGATCCATCGACCATTCGGATTCGACATTATAACAACCACAAATGACCGCTAAGTTTATTGCCATAACGTGAACAACAATTTTTATTAAAATAACCAATCCATTTAACAAGGAAAGTACCCTACCTGCCCCGCTCAGAATCAGCCCAAAATTTTTATATGAATTCTTTGTACCACCAATAGTACCCATAAAAAATTTTAGCTCGCGCTCTTGAGTTTTAAATTTAAATTATTTGGGTTTCCCGCCAATTTGGCAAATTTGGCATTGTGTTTCAAGCACTTTTTTCGGCTTTTCAGACAAGATACGCTTACAAATTTAAAAATGTAAGTTCATTTAAAGGTTATCTATTAGTATATTAAAGAAAAATAATTAAAAGTCAAAAAATGACAAAGTTACAAGCTTGAAACACAATGCCAAGTTGGCGGGAAATTCAAAATGTCATTTTTCAATCTCGATTTTCTCGAGATTTCCTGGAAAGCGCGATTTAGTACTTTGCTGAAGATCCTATATTTACATGATTTTTCTATATAAAAAGTTTGAAGTCAATCAGAGCGGGGCAGGTCGGGCACTTTCCTTGTAAGTTTGGCATAACAAAGAAAAGGTTAGTAGTATATTACAATACAACATAAGATATAAAATCAGTAAGAATAACAGAATGAACACAAAATCAAAAAAATTAGATTTAAAAAAATCATTATAATATTGTTACCAAAACATCAACAAGAAGAGTATTACCAAACCCAATAAGATTTTAAAAGGTATACAAAGTATAATAAATATTATAATTCATATAAAAATGCAATATCACTTAACATTTGAAGCGTTTCGACCAAGTATAACATAATTGTCAAACTCACTCTCGTTTTGTAGTACTGATCGGAGGTTGTCAAGAATGCCACAAATGTAAAACCGCTCCTCCGTCAGAACTTGGATGAAATTACTGTACTCCTTCGTATCTTTTTCAGAATTCAAATGTTTCATCCGATTGATAAAAACATTGTAAACACGATCGGTTGGAAATTCAGAATCATCTTCTATAGTTCTGGCAAAGTAGACGTTCAGGTTCACCCAGTGTTTGATATCAATGTCCTCACCAATATAGCCATGTTCATAGGCAAAGGCGGTGGCACCTGAAACAGTAGATATTAGTAAAGTTACTGTTATTTAAATGTAGTAAAACCTCACCAAAGTTAACCTCTAAATAAAACCATATTGCTATAGACAAGACCTTACAAAGTAAAATAAAATTTCAACTTACAAAGCCTCAGATCGTCGTCTTTTTCTTCAATTGACTTTTCTGTTGTACCACACATCACGTATACTGTACACAAACCCCATTGCACCTGAATTAAGAATTATAAACAAAAAAACTCTTTTAACATAAAGTAATTAACATTTGTATTCATTTTTTTAATATTCAAATTAGAGAAAACTTACAAAGTTTCAAAAGTTCATCCCTGTTTGCCGCTGATTTTTCTTTGGAATCACACACCTGAAAACAAAATAAACTGAAATTAGACATGAGGAACGGGCCGGGACCAATATTCAGGCCCGGTCCAATCAAAATTTTGCTCAAGTTCGGCCCGCCCCGAATTTTTTTAAGTGAAAGCGGGCCGCCCGTTCCTCATTTATAACTAAGATAAAATATGTTACAAAATCATAATTTAAAAACAAAAATATGCTACATATCCAATACGAGCCGGCTCTAGGGGTGAGAAACGGGCCGTCTAGGCCCGGGCCGGCCTTGAGCTAAAATTGAAATGAGAAAGGTTAGGCCCGGCCCGCGGGCCGGGCTTGAAAATTGGGCCCGGGTCCGAAAAAAAAATTTTTTAATTTTTAAAAATTTTTTATTTTAATCTCCGTTGATGTTTTTTGATTTTATTGGGTACCATGATACATAAACGATCTAAAAGAACAATGCAATGCCAAATTTCCATTTATTTTTTAAGTTTTAAAATTTTTTAAAACGGGCCGGGCCGGGCCTAAAAATTTTCTGACCGGGCCGGGCCGGCCTGAGAGAAAATTGAAAACGGGCCGGGCCTAAAAAGTGGGCCCGGCCCTTTTCTCACCCCTAGCCGGCTCGAGCCTACCAATTGATTTTCTTTTATTTTTTTTCCGGAGGATATTGGGCGCAGCTCTTCAACGGTTTTAGAGCGTCATTTTATACGAAAAAAGATTGGATTTTGATCAACAATTTTTTTCGGTTCAAAAATGTAAATACTACGTATGTTTTAATTTTTTTGTAAGTTTACAGTACTTTTGGTTATATAGTCTACTTTATAGTATATACGAATATTTGCAATCGAATTGTTATTGTGGCCAGAGGTAACGTAACTTTAAAAAAGCTAAATGTTTGGCTTTACAACTAATGTAAGTGTAAAATATGATAATTCAAACTTTGTTATTACCTGGTAATGTGGATTAAATATTTTATACGTGCAATATTTAATTTAGGTAACAAATATACGTGCGATACCTAATTTAGGTAACAAATTTATAGCAAAAAGTTGTTGGAAAAGTCACGTATCATAGTAAGCTATAAACTACAAACAAGAGCTTTAATTGTAACAGTTTAATCAATCAAACGTGTTTAAATAAGATAATATTACAATTGTCACGTAGTAAAATATCAAACATTGCACGTAGGCTACAATAACAACATTAAAATTGCAACTGATTACAATATTTGGATTACTAATCACAAAGTATGGCATCAAAAATGACTTCAAAATGTAAGATATTATCTATGTAAGAAAAGAGATGCTCATTATAGGCAACATTAGAATTGTAAGGACTAACAAATGTATTGACATAGCTGTGTCGAAAGTAAGGAGGGTACTGTAAATTAAAAAATGTATAACTTAAAGTACATGTTCTTTATATTTTGTTACATTACCTCTCAAAACATCGTATCAGAATCGTAGTAATAAGTGTTCAGCGTAGTAACCGAGTGCCCATAACCAGTGATGATACGTGTTCTACATCGCTTCAAAGCTCGGTACAAACGGAATCGATAACCATATACGATGGTAATACACAAACACTCTGACTGTGGTAAGAATAATCGTATATTGTTAAAGGTTATCAAACTATTGTTTCGGATAAACTAAAACATATTAAAAAGTTATTTCAGCATAACTGTAACTATTGTAAAGTTCTGGTACGTACTATCATGACTATTAAAATAATACTAGTAAAAATATTAATTAGTAATAGTACTCCCAAGAGTACTATTTGGTTTTTCAAATATCTAATTGTGTACCAAAAGCCTGAAGACTTGTTGAGAAGGGCATAAAATTATTTGAACAACCTAATACTACCGAGTACTAAGCATTGTAGGTGCTACAGGAATTTTAAAAAGATATTGGCAGTAACATACCTGAGATTCTAACCAGACTACGATAACTGGCACATAAGCAAAAAGTAGTTCAACGGCTATGGACAAGGATGTAAATGTTATATTCTAAAAGTAACAAAGTTTACAAATTGCATTCTTCACAACCTTTGTAAAAAATGACAGCTGGTTTCAATTATTATAAATCATTTTTACATTAGCTAACCTACCCGACTAACTCTGTAAGCAGTATATTCGAAGCTGATATGTTCTGTTCTTTCAAATACTTGTTGAAAAATTATGGCCAAGATGATAGTAATGACATTCATATACGCTTTTAGGTTCACCATATATGGAACAATCAGGTTTGATCGACAGTACATTGATCCACAGCCTGAAACAATACATAACTTGATAACTATGTAACCTCCAACGTACGTTCATATCCAGGGCTTGGCCATTTGACTTTGATTTGAATAAGCATTAGTATTACAAATACCAACAACATTACTGCAGGGTAGATCACAAAATATCGTGCTCTATTTTTCCTGTACTTCTCCTGTACAAAAAGCAATGTCTTGTCGATCACAATGACCCAAACAGAGCATGTTTTGATGACAATACATGTACCCAACAAATAGTTGGTGATTGTCGTGTATTGGATGTCGTATGTTACTGCTAAAGTAAAAATATCGATTAAAATAAAGATATTAGATTTTGGTATAGCAACTGGAAAAACTATGGTAAAATTAGTAGTTTCTTACCTAAAGGCCCTTTGTTAGAGTACATATTCATCATGAACAAGCTTTCCACAAACATTAACAATATCCATGCCAAAATGTTCAATATCAATGTAGCATACTCAATATCGTTAATCAATGCCCTTTTATTCAGTCTCTTTAGTACAACATACATTGTAATCCAACAAACAGGTATTAGAATCAAACATATTATATTGGCAAGCTCTCTACCATCAATTTGAGTGAAATATACACCTTTGAAAGTATAAGATACGTACAGGCCCATCGTAATGAACCTTGTTTTAGATATAGTAAGGCTTAGGTATAAATATAGTGTGTGTTAGGCCTTCAGATTTAGATAATGAACATAGGAAAAACCGTAAAACAAATTTTTAATGACCTTACACCTCAGTAAACTCAAAATTCATTATGTTATACATATAGAACAATATAAAACGCTACCTTTTTCGATTTAACAAGTATAAACGAACATACACAGCCCTTACAATGGTGTTATTTTCTATTTTCACAGATAATTATAGGCCTACCTAAACGCAGTTTACATTTTCCAAATTCAACTTCAAGGCGTTTATTAATTTTAAATATAATTAAATGTGTAATATCAGCTACCCATATAACTTATGTTAACACGAAAAATGAGATGATATGTTCTGAAATAACAAAAAAGACGTTTTAAAGTCAAAAATAACAAAAAATGTTTTTAAAAAGTAACAAAAAGACGTTTTTTAATTATCTAATATTATAGTAAGTAAGAATGTGAGTTTATTATGATTTTCACCTACTATAACATACATTTTATCGATAATGTTTAGTAAAATAGAAGATTACATCAAAACATAATCTAAAGTAATAAAAAAATGCAAAAATTTCTATTAAAATTTTAATAAATTACTGTAAATCAGGTCCATATGACATCAAAGACACAACAAAAATAAAGCTTTCCTTTTCGGTCGGTCCGAAAGTTCTGGAGTCAAAATATTGAAAAAAAAACTTTTTAAAATCCTCAAAGTTCATCAACCACTTTTGATTCAAAATTCAAGAAAATTTTTCCTTTCAAAAATACCTCCCCTCTGAACCTCCATCCTCAACATCTTCAATCCTTTTGACATGTCCCAGCTCTGGACGTGTACCCAGGACAACATCTCCTAGTATCCTGAGGCACAACACTGTCTTTAGCATTCATCCAGTCGATACTGATAGTCAACAAGTTGGTAGGACAGTTGTAACTGAACTTCTTCTCACAATAGATATGAAGATCCAGCTGTTCCAATTGCTTGTTTCCATCCACAAATCGCTTTCGACGTTCGTGCTCTTGATGTACTTCTTTCAGTACGTTCATATTGTACTCAGTCATTGGCAGAAAGTCCAGATCATCCACTCGGTTCGAGGTTTGGCCGAGGATTTCGGCCAGAGAGCTGCGTTTGGCGCGGTAAAAGTTTTGAGGAGAGTGGGGGTGAAGATGGGGGTGGTGGTGGGGGTGGTGCTAATGGGTCTGAAAAAGTAAAAATAACATAACATGGCAGTACTTTTGTATTCTACTCTTTTAAAATGTAAAAATTTTAAAATCATTACTTTTTAAGACTGCTAGCTGCGACCACAACTACGCATCCTGCAGAGACAAAATTAGAAATGCTGTTACAAGACAGAATTTTTAATTAAAATACGTAAAAAATAATAAAAATATTAAAACTAAAAAAATTACCTTGAGATTGAGTGAAAGGTAGTCTAGTAGTACCAAAGTCCAATTTCTTCAACAGATCACAAGGTAGCAGTAGTCGACCTTCACATCGAGTAAATGACTTGGCCGTTGGTCGAACGCCGCAGGGGTCTTGGCCACATTCAGCGTATTCGAATGGGTCTCCACTAAAACATATGATAGTAGCTTTATTACTTTCTGGTCTATTGCCTTTCTAGTACAAACTGTAGCCTAATAATTGTAAAAAAACCATGTATAATATACTTACGGACACTTCTGGTTTCCTCCATAACAAGCTCGTAGCCTCTTTCTTCTACCACACCCTCCACAAGACACTGAACATCCACTCCAAGCAGCCCATCTACTCCATTCTCCAGTATACAAACTCAAATCGATTGAAGTTGTTGTAGTAGGTACAGTGGTTGTAGTAGTGGTTGCTTCAGTGGTGGTAGCCTCAGTTGTCCTTTTTGTAGTTGATGGAGCTTCTGTAGGTCTTGTCCATTCTTCTGTCACTTCTTCCGATGACTCTTCTTTCTTTACAATAGGTATTAGTTAATGTTTTATGACATATCTTATTGTCGTTAGTATGTTATGGTAAATACTACTGTTCGTATTGTCAGCAAATCTTATACTATACAAAACCTTATCGTATTACAGTATACGAAAGGGTATTTTTTGTTACATTACTAAACTATAGTTAAGATAATATAGGTATGTTAGTACAAAAATCGTATCACCAGTGCAAAACAACACATCAAACATGTTAAAACAGTGCAATGTTACCTTATACAACCCTATAATGTTCGTATTTACAAGTTGATTCTGAGCTCTTGATCTTGTCCTACTTGATCGCGATCTAGTACTCGGTCTTCTTGTTGTAGTAGTACCATAATACGTTGGCCTAACTCTCGTTGTTCTTGTAGTTCTACTATGTCTTATTGTGGTGGTTCTATACGATGTTACAGTATATGTACGCCTAGTTTTTACTGTAGAAGGCCTGTAAGTTACCGCAGTAGTAGGCCTTTGTGTTACTGAAGTAATTCGTCTATAATTCACCGTAGTAGGTCTATATGTTACTGTAGTAACAGGTCTTCTTGTATATCTTGTATACCAGTACGTGGTTGACCTTGTTGTAGGCCAGTATGTGGTTGATTTTGTAGTAGGCCTATAGGTTGTTGTAGTAGGTGTAGTTGTTAATACAGTTAGTGTGCTCTTTGTTGTTGAGTGTCTAGATACGTGCGGTTTTACAGTTACTTGTGGTTTAGTAGTGTACTTGGACTAAACATGGTTAGATCGTGAGATTACAAAAGTCACAGCAAGGGTTAAAGTGTGGTATGTTATGTTAGTATGTGTGTTTGAAAATGATATGTTAAAACTTACTCCGCTGCCAGGGACTGAAAATACATACATTATAGTACTGTCAATTCATATTAGCTTTATCTTGTATAAAATTTTATACTTTTAAGCATAAATTATGATTTTATAGTATAATATGTTACCTAATTTTCTATAAATGCCTTTTCATCACATAACATATCATCTCAACCCATAAAAATGTACTTCCATATCATCCCATACCTCAACAAACACAAGACAAACAACTTACTCGACTTGTAGCTAAACTCAAACCCAGTGTAACCAGTTTGAATGTCATTGGCACCAACAAACATGACCAGAACTTCATTGTCTTCAGAGTAAATGGGCTGGCTTGGTGAATCACAACAAATCCGAGCTCCAGTTGGAGCTTTGTCCTTCTTGTACTTCAGCTCAACGTAACTTGAACAAGCTGTTTCACATGGGAAGACGGCTTTGTCAAAGTTAATCTGAATTCTCTCGCCTTTCTGTGCTCGAATCCGCCAGAAACACTTGGCTCCAGCCATGATATCAGGTGATCTGAGCTCTCGGGAAATCGAAAAAGCTTTGAGCTCACCTCCTTGACACTTGGGGACGTCTGGAAAGCAATAATGAGGTTTAAAATTAAAAATTCAAAGCATTTTTCGATTTTTCAAAATAAAAAATCAAAATTTTTTAAAAATAATATAAACCTACTGCTAATAGGAACGCTCTGACACAAGTTTCCCCCGTAGCCAGTTGGGCATTTGCATCTGTAGCAGTAGTTAGGGTCAGTGTAGCCATGATTCTGGCATTTCAATTCTCTTGGACAAATATTCTGACAATAACGCAAATTGATCATCTTGGCATCTTTGAAAGAAATGGCTTCACGTTGGCCAATAGTCTGTTGATAGTTTGGATCTTTGGTTAGGATTGAGTATCTAAAACAGTATGTTAATATAACGGTCCGCAATTTTATTTTTAAGTCTATATTGTGATAACTACTTTAATATTCATTCAGTATACTTATAAAGCAAAAGCAAGCCTATTTATGAAAGAAACTCCCTAAAATGTAAAACAATATTGAGATAAACAACCTTATCTTACCCATCATAGCTAGTACTGAAAGCCCTAGAACCATAGTGCATAACCGATCCCATATCGTAGGGTTGTCCCATGTTATCGCTGTTCCTTTGTGTACGACGTTCAAAGTTACTTTGGGTACCCTGAAATTTAATTTACTGAAAGAAGATGGCAAATTATGTTATATTTATTACCTAATTACACAAGGCGTGACATTAATGTGAAAATAAATTAAAATCAGTCTTACCGGAAAGATTTTAGTGAAATCAATGTTGACAAACTTGTCGCGATCATCTCTTGATTGTTCATGCCACAAAGCCAAAGCGTGAAGGGTTTCGTGAGCGACGATTCCGAGCTAAAACAATATAATTTCAAAAAATGCAAAAAGAAAAATGAACTTAATACCTAAAAATGTAAAAAAGACAATTTTTACTCATTCATTTTAAAAACTTGAATTAACTGTTATAAAAAGTAGGTGCCAGACTAAAAATTAAAATAATTTTGGTTTTGCGACTTGCGTCCTTGTCGCGCAGCCTGCAAAAACCAAAAGTTATTAATTTTTACGATTTTAGCGAATTTCGTTTGTTCTTTCCGAGAAACTTGTCCATACCAAAACAAACAAGGATCAAAAACCTACAGCATCACAGCCATATCCAATGGACACCTGTTGACGACCACCAACTCTGCCAACGTTCGACCAACAACCAGATCCTCGAATGTAAAGTAAGTAGTCCTTTCCTTGACCATTTTCTGAGAATCTCATGCAAGTTTCTGATTCGATGTGTCTCAACGCACTTCGAATCAGATTCTGCCAATCCTTGTCGTTGTAGTAGAATTTGTAAGGGATTGTGTTGTTTTTCCAAAAAGAATCTAGACCTGGCTGAGCTTGACGCGTTCTTCGACCGGTTTTGTTGGCTGTAATAAGGTGTTTTCGAGGTTTTATGGATTAGATTAAGTTTTAAAGGGTAAAAGATAGTTTCACATAGTTAAACGTTGAAAAAAAGCCAAAAATTATAGTAAAATACGGACAGCCTATATGTTTAATTTAATATTAACCATGAATAATATAAGAAAACTGAAAACATGCTGGTTTATGTAAAATAGTGTATAGTTTATACCATAAAAACTTTAATATAGGTAAAATACGCTTTGTTTGCTCACTTACATTGCTTAATTTCGTCTAAAATGGCTTCAGCTTGAGGTACGGTTAAAATAATGTCGTTTTCGAAGAGTTCACGGTGGAAAGCTCGGTTAGCTGTAGCTTCCGTACCATCGTCGAATGTTACTTGAGACAATGATTTACTTACAGCATCTGGGTCGTCCTAAAAGTTTCAAATTTTAAAAATAGATGTGATTTATTACCTAAATATAGAAAATTAATTTTGTTACCCAAAATTTCAAAAAAAATCTAGAATTTAAATTTTTGCTGTAAAAAAATTTTTAAAATAAACGTATTTTACTTACAAAGAACAATCCAAACTTTCTGTCGGATTCAGAACGAATTTCATCTAAAAGTGCTCTAACTTGAGCTAAATCGCCTGAGGTATCGTCTAAGATTTGAGCTGATGCTAAGTATAAGGTTAAAAGTGTAGCCCAGATCTTGAGCATCTTTGTGCTGAAAATTAAGAACGTTAACTATAGGTCTTTAGGTATAAAGTTTGAAAACTAATGTCGTTTATGGGTTTCAAAATTTGAAAACTGCGCGAAATATCAAAAGAAATGGCAAATAAGGGTTGAATATTGGCTGTAAATAGTGTAAATTTCTTTTTATAGGCACTTTAACAGGCATAGATTGTATAATCTTAGCTTTTTAACTTAAGATATATAAGGTAACTTGTAAAAAGACATCAAATTATCAAATTCCCACGAAGATTTCCGAAAAAACCACTTCTGTTCATCGACCTACAATGTCAAAAGGAGCCGTGACTGAAGTTTCACGGCTGATGGTTCATCAGACAGCCGGAGGCGGCCTTTTTAATTCCCGAATATCTAACCTTAACCACTATCTGTTGGCGTCACGGTGAAGGTCATCGCACCTTTTTTGCCGTTTCGTACTTAAAAACTGATTACAAACTCATCGAGAGTTCGTTATGATTTATCCTGTTCGCACGTATCAATCAGTGTAACCCCGATTCTGGTGGGCTTCTGAAGGAGGGGCTGGGTTGAGAATCTGTTGGGAAGCGCGACAAGATGGGGCAGAATTTGTTGTAGTACAGTTTAAACTATCTCACTGCAGTTTAATAGCGCAAAAGGAAAGGATTTTTGATAAATTTTTTGAAAGAATGATCAAAGTTGTTACGCAGATTTGATTGAAAGTATATTGTAGTAGGTATTCAGAAAAAAATTGCAAAAATTTAACGTGGTTCCCTCTGTTGATTTTAAGAAAAAAATGAAAAAAATATTCACAATCTGCCTGTGCCAACATTCTCGCAAAATTATCCCTCTGGCATTGGTTCTAAACATTTCTCGTAAACACTAATATCAGCCGCTCAAATTCAAAAATTCGAAAAAAACAAGGCCCATCCATTAAGAAGGTAACTCCAGCAACTGATGCATCTGGCAGTAAAAGTGTTCCTCTTTAACGATGGTGTGACCTTGTGCCAGTTTCAGTTGTAATTCCTATTTTCGTTGTACCAAACTTTTTTGTCCGAGGAATCTCTGACCTTGTTCTAGAGAGTTTGACGATATTTGTTGCACTTTTGGTGTTTAGGAATCATAATTCATTTTGGAATGTCATACGATGTAATTCATCATGGTAATTACTGTTATATCATTATTGTGACTAAAATTAAATTATTATGGTAATTACTTTTATATCATCATAGTAACTATTTTCATTTTATCGTCTTTATCACTAAGTGATAACCTTGAGGTTAATTTTAGATATTTAACCTTTTAAAATGAAATTTTCGAAATTAAAATTTGTCAAATTTCAGTTTATAGTTTGAAGCTTGGAATGCCCACTAAATTAGCGAAATATTGTTAATATGCTGGAGGAAAGTGCAATAAGTGCGCGAACAGTAGTTTAATGATTAGTGTGAAGAGGCGGCGTTCCGCCGTTCCCGGCCCTGCCAGGCTATGATCAAGTTGCGTCGAATTAGCGTGATCGTCCACGCAGACGTTTTTTTTTGCATTAGAAGGTCAATTAACTAGAGACTAACTATAACACTCGGTTTTGATTTATGTATCTGATAATGTTAAGACATGAGGAATCTAAAAAAAGATTTTAAAATTTCGAATTGAATTTTGATGAGTTTTAGTGATAAAGCAAAAAGTATTGATATATTAGGTATCCCAACTATAAACTTCCACCGAATAACCAAGATATACCGTTTTAGTTTCGGACATTTTTCTTGGGACACCCTGTATATATCTCAGAATAATTAGTTTTGTTTCGGTTGTTGTAATAAAATAAGTTTGTTAAAAACGGAAGTTTATAGTTGGGATACCCAATAAGTTTGTGACACTTGAATTATAATGGCACTTTGCTCCGGTTTCTTGAATGTCATACTAAAGAGGTTTGCTTGTATGACCAAACTCATTCTTCTCCAATCTGTGCTTAGCTTAGCCACACCAAAATTATTTTTGACACAAATTTGATTTTGAGAAAGGCTTGACCTTTTAGTTTAATGTGCAATTTTTTATGTCTGCGGCAGCGATCACGCTAATCCTGCGCAACATTGATTACAACTTCCTTGTTGCCGGACTGATTTTTTGCTTTTTTGGGAAAAAAGAACGGCAGAACGGCAATCATCTTTTAATTTGAGTCTAAAACTATGAACCTGCGTTTTTTTCACGACTAAAACAGTGAGAAACATTTTTTTTACAATTTATTTTTTTTGGGTAGCGCATTGACTGTGACACCGCTCGCTATTTGGAAGGAACTTGGTTCGACCCTGCGCAAGCATTGAGGAATGGATGATGCTGAGCGCACCGGGACTAGGCACGTCAATACTTGATTTACCCGGTTATCTGATTGAACGCCAGACATCTAATGGAGCACCAGCTCAGTGATGTGAGGAACAGTTGAATACCTGGGGAGGGAGAAGCCTAACTTTGTGAAACGTTAACAAAGATAGCTTCGTTTGCCTTCATATGAATTCTGAACATCTTTGCACATCAGCATATTACTTTACGATATACGGCATTGAAAATCATTAACTAATCTAACCTGTATCTCACCGAATGGTAATTGTAGAAGCTTGAGAATGTACATTGATAAGGTACGTTTTGCAGTTTAAAATGGAGGAGAACCTTTATGTATAATACGTATAACATTTTTGAAGCGAAAAGTCGAATTTTAAAAGGAAGATGCCCAAAGGTATTTGGAGGCACTAGTTACCCCTTCTTGGTACATATGACGTCGGTTTGACGTAGCCTTGGCTTTGCAATGAATAAAAGTTTCATGATCGTCAGCATGAGAAACAACACCAGCTTTTTGAACAAGACAGAATATGATACGTTATAATATAACCGCCAAGAGATTTGCATAAATCAACTACTCGGACTCTGAAAAGTATAACTAGAAATCGCAATTTGAACTATTCAAAAATGAGCTTCGAAAGGTCAACGGGCAACTGCTGAATCGATCGATAATTTACACAGCTGTAAGGTTAGTTATAGCCTATTCTTCTAGGACATGTAATACTTTGTTATAGTTTATTATTGTATGATAAGATATATCTTCTAGAAGGTTATATAACATATATAATATTAGTTTTTTATTCAGAATTGACTGTAATCTATATATTTTTACTTTGATTTAAAGTTAACAGTGACTTGTTAATGCTGTCTTCTTTTACAGAGCTTTAACCTTTTAATATACAATGCCATTTATAACTTTACCACGACGAAAACGCCGAAAGGGGTCTAAGCTATCGAAATCAACAAGATCTTCCAAACGTTCTTGTCGTTCCCAACGTTCCATCGAAAAACAAGATGTTGAAAATGAAAATTATCAAAGCCGAGGACTGGATTACTGGTTCAATGTCATTTTGTGTCGAGGAGACTTGGTCAATGACAAGTTCGAGGCAAAACCTGTGGGATTTATGGATATGGTAAGGCTTTGATTACTCTGTAGTCTGGTTTCAATCAACATTATTGGTGCAGCATTATATATTGAAGTTGGTAGTAGTAGGTTATACGAATAGAGATAGTACTGCCTTTAGATCATATTTACAGTACGGTAACTAGAGCTTTTAGATAGTACTGTATCTAGATTATATATATAATAATGTAACTAGGTCTCGTATATTCTCTATACATTTTCAGTTTGTTCACTGTCGATCCGATGACAAGTTTATGCTTGGAGTAGGCATTATAACGGCAGTAATTGGAGGTATAACAAATCCGTTGGGCTTGTTTATGGTTGGGAAGTTGGCTGATGCTATGCTTGTTTTTAAAACTGTAAGTTACTTTTTTAATTTTGAACATTTAGGTATAAAATGACAAAATTATCAGATTGTTCAAATAATTCTGTGCTTACTCTCAAAGGAAATTTTTGGGGTCAGGTGGCGCAGAATTATGTGAACAACCTAATATTAAGTTATGTTACTGCTACGTAATTGCTTTTTTGAAAAATTAAATTTTTATAAAGAAGGGAGATTCTTACGCGTATTTTACATTTCTATTTTAAAATATGACGTTTTTCGTACAAAAAACAAATTTTCAGACATACGATGCGGCTCAACTATGGTCTACATCATTGTTTTATATTGAGCTTAGTTTGGCCACTGGCTTGTTACTATTGTTGGTGTCTTATACTCAATGTTATTGTTTCAAGAAGGTTAGTGTGAATACGTGTGCAATATTGAAAGGACTCTACATTCATGGTATTCTACGACAAGATGCTTACTTTTTCGACAAACACAAGTTTGGCAGTTTGAGTAATCAGCTGACTAAGTAAGGTTACTATATATCACTATTAGGCTTTTCAAATAATTCTGTGCCTTCTAAATTTAAAAATTCATTTTAAGAGAGGGCACAGAATTAGTTGAACAAAGTTGTATATATATAAATGTAATTATAGTAACATAAACATGATTGGAGATGGCATAGGTAACAAGTTTGGTCTACTGATACGTGGTATATCATCGTTTGTTACTATCATAGCTATCTCATTTTACTTTTCATGGAAGATTACATTAACTATGATTGGTGGAGCTCCAGTATCTTGTCTTATTATCTCTTTGATGGCTAGGGTGAGTGACAGAACAGCTGTTATTTTATATATTGTTACAGTAATATAGAAGGCTTTGTATTTTATAATTATGCTATTGTAGATCATCAACAAGTTTACCCTCTCCCAGAGCATCCGTCTGGACCGTTCAGGTGCTCTCCTTCAAGAAGCTATCATGAATGTTCGCACTGTACAATCCTGTAATGGCCAACCTCAACTGATCCAAAAGTACCGTAAGCTACTGAGATCAGCTCGTCACTATGCTATGAAAGGCTTCGTGGCTCACGGATTGTTTGATGGTATCTTCTTCATCATCGTATACCTGTTCTATGCAATCGGCATCTATGTTGGTGGATTACTGTACTTTGATCAGTTAGTGACAGCCGGTGATGTTTTTGTAGTGACGTCCTTGATGATGACAGGAACCTACTTCTTGGGATCGATGAGTCCTCATTTTATGGCCGTTTTCAAGGCTAGAGTAGCTGTCGCAGTATTGTACAAGAAGATCAACAGAGTACCACAGATTGATTCGTATAGTACTGAAGGGGCTACGTTACCACATCCGAAGGGGAAGCTGGAGTTTAGAAATGTAAAATTTTCGTATCCTGGAAGGAACAGGAATACGGTACTGAAGGGAGTCAGCTGGGTGGTGCAGCCTGGAGAAACTGTTGCTATTGTGGGGAAGAATGGCTGTGGAAAGAGCACTTCTGTAAGTACTATAATGTGTTGTAGGATAGAGTAGGGTAGAGTATAGAGGATTATAACAGGACAAGATAGAGTGGGTTATGATAGTGTAGGATACAGTAGGGCTAGTAAAAAATTTGTTAGTATCACACTGTGAATACTTTTCAGATAAACCTCTTAACTCGTATCTATGACTGCACCGAAGGCCAAGTCTTAATCGATGACAAAGATATCAAAACCCTCAAAATTCATTCCCTCCGCAAAAACATTGGCCTTGTACCCCAAGAACCGGTACTATTTTCCGGCACCATCGCTGACAACATTCAACTTGGCAATCCTCATATAAGCAAACAGAGGATAGCATGGGCGTGTCAAATGGCCAACGCCCATCACTTTATCCGTGACATGAGAAAAGGCTATCTGACTGAAGTTGGACCAGGTGGAGTTGATCTATCTGTCGGCCAAAAGCAGAGAATTGTCTTGGCCAGAGCTATCGTCAACAACCCGAAGATATTGCTGATGGATGAAGCTACTTCAGCGTTGGATTCAGAAGCAGAAGCTCATGTTCAGAAAGGTCTTAAGAATGCCGCCAAGAATAGAACGACAATCATCATTGCACATCGGATGACAACGTTAAAGGCGTCCAAGAAGATTATAGTCCTGGATCAAGGTCGTGTGGCGGATGTTGGGACTCACGAAAAGTTGATAAAGAAGAATGGGCTTTACAAGGAGATGATAGAGAGTCAGAGTTTTGGGGAAGACGATAATGGCATGGATGATGAGGAAGAAGTGGAAGCAGAAGAAGAGTATGATCAATATTGGACCGACGAGATTGATGAGTTATTTAGACAGACGGTTCACACGTTACAGGCTCCAATGTTCAGGGAAATGGTGATGCAGAGTACGTTTATATTTTAACTTAATTTAGGCTTGTAGAGTTCTTATTTTTTATCTCTGTAAATAGAGCTTCCTCAGCCTGAGCCCTGGGTTCGCGGCCAAGGCTAGGCTGGACTCAGATTGAGGAAGAAAGAAACTTGATAGTAAAACAAACAAGGTATCGTATTAATGTACAGCTCCAATTAGACCGTTGTAATTAAGTTTATTTTTATGATTAACAAGTGAAAAAAACACAGGTAAGATTACTATTAACGTTGGCCGTCGGTAGATAACGGCATGGCTTTGCACAGTATCGGATGTTTCCAAATTGGTGGGCCATCCCCAATCAGGAAGTTGAGTAGGCGGGAACGGCGTATTGCCACGTTCATACGATATTTGTTTCGTAAAAATCCCACCAAGTCAGGGCGAATCGTCAGGAGGACCACCAGGTCGTATTCCCTATGTGTGAACCATCGATGCTGAGCATGGACACCTCCATCATGGGATGGGCCGCAAGGCGGGTATAAGAACTTCCAGTTATTCTCACCAAAATAAGTTATAAAGTTTATTTTGCGCTGAAGCCGATGGTGCAAGTCAACCTTAGCCGCAGCATAAGCGGCTATAATGGCGACTGAGTAGACGCCGGATATAACTTACGGTATATCCATCAACTCTTTGTCATGTAAGTCAAGAGCAATTTTGATTTGCGTCGTTGGTTTTTCTACGTCCGAACAGTGCAAAATGTTGAATGGCTGCGTCGTGTGTAGAGCTTCGGCCAAGACTCAGCTCTATACACGATGAATCGAGGTCCGATGAACTGTAGCTGGTTATTGTATACGATTTGGCTAATAATTTGGGCAAATTCCGTGAATCTGTAGGTGAACTTGAGGGAGAGTTGTCGTACCCTCGTGTTCTTTACGAAGTTCGTCGAGATTGGTCGTTGCACAAAGCGTCTATTGAATGAGAAGTGCGCACTTCAAATCAATATAATCTTCCCGAAGTCTTTGTGGTGCTTGAGCCACGGATCCCCCTAATAAAAACAGCGTTTTGGCAGGCGCTGGGCCGACCTCGAGTGATCGAAATCAGCGTTTTAAATAGTCCGCTATCGTAGCAGACTGTGGCCAGCTCACGATCTGCCCGATCCGGCCGCCTTCTGCCTTATCGGCGCTCTCTGTCTTCTCTTTATCGAAAAGAGTGCAGACGACTGCAGAAGACGGCCAAATTCTAGGCCTAATTGTTGTTTACTGTATTTTAAAAAATAATAAAAATACTTAAAATCTCACTTCTAAATTTTAGGTAACAAAACATACTTTTTTCAAACTTTGTGTTCGTTTGTCACAATTCTTGTCTTATCAACCTGAAACTCAAACTTGGGTTAATAAACCGATTTATTTAAACAGCACGATAAATTTACAATTTTAGCACGAAACAAAAGCAGACAAATAATGTATTTCAAACAAAACTTTAATAACCTCCCCAAGAACTTAAACAGGGTAAAAAATGTGAAATAGAGGATAATTTAAGAGTTTATATAGTGGGTTTTTGATGATTACCGGTTTGATAAAAAGGGCGTATCAAGTGCTTTAAGTTTAATAATTTGAGTTTGTAACTTGATAAAGATTAATTACATCTAGACGCTACGAAGGAAATATTAATTACGTCTAGACGCTACGAATCATTGCGTTATCGTATCGAATCGCAATACTCCACCTCGGAAAGAGAAAGACAACATTCTACATATGGGACAACAGGCTACGTCTAATTTCATCAGGCTCCGAACTGACAGTTTCGGCTCGTGCGTTATAACTTACTGTGGTTGTTCTCTGGCTTCTGGTTCTTTAATAATCCTTGATAGCCCCAAAAGTACCGTAAGTTTGTAGTGTAGATAGGGATATCCATATAGTCCAAGCCCATGAGACCCACGACTAAATCCAATGATAGGAGTAGGACAGGAGTTCTTCCTTGAACGAGTGGTGCTCCAATGCTTGATTGTCATAGATCAACACTTCTGTAATGTCCTGGTTGGCCTTCTCCATTGCATCGATCAGTTGTTCTTCTAACTCGTGCGATTTGTGTATCATAATTTCTTTGAACTGTACTTCGCGGTTTAAGAATTGCCAGTTGGGTACGGCAGTGTCCAAAGAAACGTTATTGATCGGATTCGTTTTTGTTGGTCGCACCCGTCCCGAGATTCTATCATACACGTAGTGTCGAATTCACCATCAAGTATGTCTCCTGGCCACAGCTTTCTTCGATGAACGGAGTTCGACTTATTGTCTCCGAGCGACGATCTATGAACCATGTGGAGTTTCGTATCGTTACGGGAATGGCACATTGAGTCGGACTTGGCAGAAAGGTAACTTACTTCATCTTTACCGTATGGCAGATCTCCACTTCAATTACACGAGCATTTAGCGAAATGGCCACCAGGTTAGGTTTTCGTAGTGACCATTGCATGAACTTTGTGGGGTTGGTCCAGTACATTTATCCATCTTATTATCGTTCGTAATATAATACACGTATTTTATGTAAGCTTCTGCATGTCTTCAAGAGTCAGATGCAGATGTTGGGAGTACTGTAAATCGAGGACGAAAGTAGCACTTGGCGTTTTCGTCGTCCAGTTCGTTCCTTCTTATGTGTTTCTGGCAACTTTAAGCCAATCATCTGCATGGAACAAGTCTGCCGCGAGTCCTTGTTCAGTCAATACCAGTTCGTTTCCGCACGAATGTATAATATTCTTTCGGTCGAAGTTCAACATTAGGTGTAGATTGTTGAGTATAGCGCTTGTATTTGTTACCCAAGCTGAAGTTCGTGATGCATAGGCGAATTCACACCTTTGATACGGATTTGGTTCCCAAATCGTTACCTCGTTTTTGGCCGATCTACAGGATTTGCTGGAGTAGGGACACTTCTATAGGTCTACTTGTACTGTATGAGCAGTGGATTTGTTAAATCGTGCAAATACACTAATCTTTTGTAGAATGCAATTTTCACGTAAAGTCTTCTTTGCACCTAGAAAGAGGCTTGTGAAGCGATTAGGCGGCGAGATTGGTACTACGTTGTGTGTCCGATATACGTTTGTATGTTTTGACAATGTACCAAAACGGCACTCTCGTTTCTCCACCATTTCTTGACATTCTTTTGTAGTAAGGTATGGCGGGTGTGTAGGCCTTTGTGTCTGTATGTCATGTTCAGTTGTGACTTCTAACTAGTAAGACGTACTCGATTGTAGAGTCCAATGTCCATTCAGGGTTCATACGGCTTCGTTCTACAAGTCGGTTTTGTAGCCATTTGGGTAGCTTGGTAGATAAGATAAAGCTGATTTCTTCATCGACTACTGGCTTCTTTAACTGAATTAACTGTAGACGGATTTGCTCTATTTTCAAGACATAGGATTTGATGCTGGCCAAGGAGTTTTGATTAGGTTGTGACGTATGTAGTTCTCGGATTAAGGAACTGACTATTGCGATTGTCGAGCCGAATCGTTCCGCTAATGTTTCTAACGCCAGTTTGTAGTTTTCCTCAGACAATAAAAAATGTCTGATGGTCTCCTTCGCGTCTCCGATCAGTAACCCTGATAGGTAGTTGAACTTGTCTATGTTGCTCAAAGCTTGGTTGTTGTCAATTAAAGATCGGAAAAGTTGGATGAAGTTGTTGTAGTTGGTAGGGGTGCCATCGAAGACGGGAATCGTAATATGTGGTAGGTGAACAGGGCGGTGCGTCATGTTCGGTGTGGTAGCGTTAGTGTATGTGTTGGCATTAGACTCCAGTGTGTTATGTGATAGGTATGCAATATTTAGTTCTTCGCACAGTGTCGATAGTATGTTTCCCGCCTCAGATAAGTTCAAATGAATTGGTTTTGTTCTGAGAACGTGGCTAATGTCTTCTTCTCTTCTTCGAACTCTTTCTTTCGATCTTCGGCGCCTAATCTATCCAGTAGTTGTTAATCCTTTTTATTGTTTTTTTCCAGAGCTTCTTTTCTAGGTTCCGCTCTAGCAACAAACATTTGCTTCTGAATGAGCTTATCTTCTTTTGTCGTGCCTTCGTCGATTCTGAATGAACCGACGTCTTGGACTACATTGTTTTTCTAACAGTCCATTGGCTGGTCCTATGAGTTTTCTCAAATGACTCGATAGGCTTATGTGTGACGTTGAGTGTTGTTCAGCTTAATTTGGTTGGTTTGGTTTGTATCTGGTGCGGCACGGCTTGGTTTGGCACGGTTCGGCGTGGCACGGCTTGGTTTGGCACGGTTTGGCTTATCACGGCTTGGTTTGGCACGGTTCGTCTTGGCACGGCTTGGTTTTGGCACGGTTTGGTACGGCTTGGCTTGGCACGGCTTGGTTTGGCAGGTTTGGCACGGCCCGGCTGGGTTTGGCACGGCACGGCTGGGTTTGGCTGAGCCCCAAATATTGTGTTCGTTTGTCACAATTTTTGTCTTATCAACCTGAAACTCAAACTTGGGTTAATAAACCGATTTATTTAAACAGCACGATAAATTTACAATTTTAGCACGAAACAAAAGCAGACAAATAATGTATTTCAAACAAAACTTTAATAATCTCCCCAAGAACTTAAACAGGGTAAAAAATGTGAAATAGAGGATAATTTAAGAGTTTATATAGTGGGTTTTTGATGATTACCGGTTTGATAAAAAGGGCGTATCAAGTGCTTTAAGTTTAATAATTTGAGTTTGTAACTTGATAAAGATTAATTACATCTAGACGCTACGAAGGAAAT
The DNA here is from genome assembly GCA_904066225.2 of Bursaphelenchus okinawaensis. Lineage (NCBI taxonomy): Eukaryota > Metazoa > Nematoda > Chromadorea > Rhabditida > Aphelenchoididae > Bursaphelenchus > Bursaphelenchus okinawaensis. Next base: position 7,593,496 of record CAJFCW020000006.1, on the reverse strand, counting down.
ATTAATTACGTCTAGACGCTACGAATCATTGCGTTATCGTATCGAATCGCAATAGGTCGCAAGATTTATTTTTTTATAGGTTTTACATATTACACCGTTAAAACTAGGTTAGTTAAAACTAGGTTAACAAGCGCAAGTTTTATGTAAGAACTAATGGATTCTGGCTATGACAATCGATTGCTGCCTGTTTTTTGCTCGAAACTCCAAAATGGTTCGAATCCGCTTGGGTGCAGATTAGGTTTTTTTGTTGAAAAGTCAATAAAATTGAATTCAAACTATGACACATGATTAAAAAATAAGGAATAGAAGATTTGCTACTTTAAAATATCACAAACAGAAAATTACAACCAAATTTAAATTAATTCACAACGAATTTTAAAACTTTAGGCAAACTAATGGGATCGACCAATGAAATGACGGAAAAACTGAGTCGTTCAGGCACAGACGCCGACCTTCAACCTCAAACCTCAATCGGTCTTCTACAGCTCTACTCTACCTGTAACTCTCATTATAAGAAACTAATTAGCGCCATCATCTTCAGCTGTTTTCGTGGAGCTGAAGTTGCGTTATGGGTAATATTGTCCAAGTTCTTGTTCACGGCTTTTGGAAACGTGGATTCTGGCCATTTCAAAGATGACTTACTTTATGTAGCTATCATTATGTTTGGGAGCTTATTCGTTTGGAGCGATATTGTTATCAGTGATATCGCATGGTTGTTTGACTGAACAAGTGATTGATTCTTTGAAGGTTAGAGCTTTGAAGTCGGTTTTGCGACAAGGTGGATGTTATTTCGATGATCCTGATACTTCATGTAGTCGACTGGTATATAGGATTACTAGTGACACTCAGAAGATTCGACCGGTATGTTGATTTTTAGATTTTTGAGGCTAAAGTGCTATTATTTAATGGCTAAAATGTTATTTATTGATATAAAAGTATGAAAAGATACTAACTAATCACAGTTCAGGCTCTAGACCTCCGTCTTCACCAAGTAGTCAACAATGGCTTTTGTTCGCTAGTACAACTGGTACTAGCCCTAGTTTATTCATGGGAAGTTGCGTTAGCTGGAGCTGCTTATTACCTCATTCTCTATCTTTTGATAGCTTGTGTCAGTAAAAGGCTGCAACAAGAGGCGACAAACAAGATGATGAATGACAAAACAGGTCATAATGGCATTGAAATCATTGAAAACACAAGGACAATTCAAATGTTAGCTAAGGAAGAGTACTTTTTGGACATGTACATAAGACACATTAGGGATACTTTGAAGATTGAGAAGAAGGTGGGTTTTGAAGGGTAAAAAACATATTTTCTTATATTACAGTTACTGTTTTATAGTTATATATAGTCCTGAAAGGGGGTCAAATAGGCTTGACTCTGGCCTGGCCGAAGCAATTTTGGCCGGACTGAAAAAATGGGTTTGGCATGGTTTCTATACAAGTCTAGCTATACAGTAACATCTACGCTTCTAGATGTGCTTCTTGGAAGCCTTGATATTCACGCTGACTCAAAGTTCAATGCACATAGTAAATGGCGTCGTATTCTTGGTAGGGGTATATTTGATAGCTGATAAAGGCGCGGTTGTTGACAATGTTTATATGTAAGTTGACTTTATTGTTAAAACGTTCTTTTTTGTTTTTTAAATTTTTAAAGTTTGTTAAATTTTTACTTTTTTTTTAATTTTTTTAAATAATTTTCTATAAAACATGGCTCATTATTTTTTATAAAACTTTATATATTATATTGTAAATTTAATCCTATGCTGTCTAACTCAGAAAAATTGCTTTGTGACATGGCTTTTTTATATTAGGTCGTTTAAATAATTCTGTTCCCTTAATTTTGAAATTCAGCCCTGAAGATTTTTGTTTTGAAAGAGGTAGAAAATTTTGTAAATTCTAATAATTTTTTTTTAATTTTGAAAAATCAATTTTTAGGTCAGCAGTGATGATGAGTGTGTTATGTTGGTCAGTATTCTTTATCTCGATATCGTATAGTGACATTTTGTACGCTGTTCCATCAGCTCAAAGTTTGATTGACATTATCGAAGAACGACCAACTATTGATGAGAATAAGGATGATGGACTTATGAAAGTAAGTACGGTATCTTTAGAATTTCAAAAATAAAAGAATTTCAAATTTAAATTCAATTTTTTGATTTTCAGAACGTAGAAGGCTCAATAGAAACCCAACAGTTATCTTTTGCTTACCCATTAACACCTCATAAGAATATTCTTCGAGACTTTGTTATTCATGCTGAACCAGGCCAATCGATTGGTATTTGTGGACCTAGTGGCTGTGGAAAGAGTACCATACTATGGTTAATACAAAGGTTTTATGAACCTGATTGTGGCACTATTGTAAGAGGTTTTGAAGGTTTTTTAATTATGTTTTTTACTACTTCATTCTATCCTACTGTAATTTACTCTTCTTTACCATAACATCATCTTGTTTACTTTGTTCTACTTTTTTTAAACTTACTTTATCCTACTCTATCCTATTTTACCTTACTTTACCTTACTCTAACCGAACCTACCCTACTTACCTTATATTACCCTTCTGTATACAATATATAATATATTATTTCAGACAATAGATGAAGTAAACCTCCATCGATTTCAACTTTCATTCCTTCGTGATCAGATGGGTTTGGTAACTCAAGAACCGGTACTATTTTCTGGTACCATCGCTGAGAATATTTTGATGGGAACTAGTGAAGCCAACATTGATGATGTGGTTGAAGCATGCAGGGTTGCTCATGCTAAAAAGTTTATTGAAAGATTCCCGGAGGTAACAAGTCTTAAACATTATATTGTTTTAGGCATTGTGTATTTCTTAAAACACGTCATTCTTTTTGAATCAATTTAAAATTATATTATTCATTGTAAATAAGCTTTTTAATGTGAATTTATTTCTAAATCAGGTTTGAAAACATATTATAGGGTTACGAAACCGAATGTGGAGAGAAAGGAATCCGCCTATCTGGAGGTCAACGTCAACGTATAGCTATAGCTCGTGCTTTGATACGAAAACCCAAAATATTACTATTGGATGAAGCTACATCAGCCTTAGATGCTACGAGTGAACGGTCAGTTCAGAAGGCGCTGAATCAGGCTTCAAGAGGTCGTACGACTATAACCGTAGCTCATAAGCTGGCTACACTTGTACACGCTGACAGAATCTATTTCATCAACAATGGTCGTATCTTGGAAAGTGGTACCCATCAAGAGTTGATGGAAATGAATGGGCAGTACGCTAATATGGCTAGAAAACAAAATTTGCATATTGTGAAGGAGAAGAAATAAATTTATTGGGTATTTTATATTGTTGTAGGGTATAGTTGAGTAGAAAAAAGATTTGGCGTTTATTGGGTTTGTTTGTAAAGAAAAAAAGCGACAAGACTTTTTAAACGGTTTAATACTTTATGATAAGAGGTTTAAAAGGTACTGTAATATGCTGGAATTGATCTAAAGTTCGGAATTTATTTTAAAACTACAAAAACATAAATTGAAAAAATTTAAAATTTTCTGAAATTTAAAAATTTTGTAAAGTAGCTCTCCAATAAACCCATCGGACGGCAATAAATTAGCATATCGCTTACTTAACCTTCGAATTTCTTTTCTCACTCTTATTGCGTCTTTAAGCCGAAACCGAACCCTCGGCTAATTAAAGGTCCAGCTCAAGGAAGAAAACCGAGCCAATTCGGCCGAGAAAAGGGTATCCGGCAGGGGAGAAAGCCACAAACAAAAATGTTGTTTTACCGAATTGATGGTGTTTGCTAGGTAGGGGTGGGAAAATTTTTTAAATTTGTGCCCAGGGGAGGGGTAATTTGAAAAGTTGTGAGAGAGGGGCGGGGGTAAGCAAAAAATTTTTTAATTTTAAAAATTGATGGCCAGGGCAAACTTTTTGAAAATGAAGAGGGGGAAGCCGGGGTAGTAAAACATTTTTTGATTTTTGAAAATTGATGGCATTTTTCATCACCACAACTATAGTATCCCATCATACAGAGTAATTTTCGTGATTTTGGCCGACTTTCGGTTTATAATTGTCGTTTTGGCCATAAAACTGCCAAAAATCCCACTTTTAATGCAATTTGCGTACATAATAGGCTTTTCAACTTTGGCCGAGTTTATTTTACCGCGGTTACTTTACTTTTTACGAGTTATTTTATACTGTAAAGTGCATATGCTTAAAAAAAAGTTATTACGGAGCAATGTGAAATGTTTTTTATGAGTAATTTAGAGAAAATGTATTATTATTATAGAAATGTAAGTTTACTTTGCGTGAACATTAAGTATTAACAGGTGATTTTGAGGGCTTTTCTTGGCTTTTCGAGCGCATTTTTATAGTAGTTACTATACTTTTAAACATTTTTCAAGTTTTCCGTTATTTTTTATGTTTTACGGAAGTTTTTAACTTTCTATAACCTACTACAATATACAGTCTTATACTCAAGTACATTCTTTCATTATTTGTCATTGCTTTTTTAATCTGTCATTATTTGTTCTATGGTATACAGAAGTTTTAAACTGTTTATTATATAATCTACTACAATATACAGTCTTATACTAAACAACACACTAGGCTCTATCAAATCCATCTTTCATTTCTAACCGCCAAAACTACTAAACGCTGCCAAATCAAATTAACCTTTCCAAAACGAGCTTATAGAGCCAAGAGTTGCCAGGTAGCAAATTGGCTTAATAGAAATGTCATCTGCGTTTCTGATGTACATCTGCATAATCGAGCACAAAAGGCTAGCCTTTTTGTTGCGTAATAAGGCTCTTGTACTTGTTATAATTGATGATCAAGTGAATTATTGTTTGTTTTTTTAGAAAATAGTGGTGTGTTAGGTGAGTAACGTACTGTTACAGTTTGGCAAAGGTGAAGAGGGTAAAAGAGAGTGCTTTAGGTAGAGTGGCAATGAGATGGGGAAGCGTTAACCTATGAAGATAATATTTTTTTTTCAAAAAAAATTTTTTATTAAAAGCTTTTGACCAATATATAGATGGATTGCTTTTTTCTAAAAAATTGTTTTTAGAATAGGTATCGCTTTCACTTGTTTTTCAGCAGTTTTCTATTGTATAAAAACAGTAATTTTTCCGGTAATTTGATACCTCTAAAATCATGTTTTGGTCAGTTCAACCTTTGCTTTCTTTCTTTTGAAGGTTAGGGTAGGGTAGGGCAAGGTAAAGTAGGGTAGGATAAAATAGTATAGGGTTGAATAAGGCAAGGCAAGGCAAGGCAAGGCAAGGCAAGGCAAGGCAAGGCAAGGTAGGGTACGTTAAGCTAAAAACATCTACTTGTCATGTCATCCAATTCATGGTAATCTCCCCACCTCTCGATTATTACTCCGCTGATTGGCGCGGCGCTGTAAAAACGTTTGTAACATGTGCACTTAACGGTGTGCACTTAAGTGAAAGTCAAGAGAAATTGAGCCCTTTTCCTTCCTCCTCTGATTCTCGAGGTGGTTATGGGTTTGACATCGAATACGACCTATTCGCTCTCACGAAAGATTTACATTTTGGGTTCGAAATGCCGCGGGTAATAGCCAAAGGGCATTTTTAGGTATTTTGGAGGAGGTTTAGGGATAGGTTTGTTAACTTTTTTTGTTGTTTTTGTTTATTTTAAGGGGTATAATTTACTGTAAAATGATATTATAGTACCTTGGCTGAGCTTGGTTTTCGAAAATCTTTGTTTTTTCTACTACATTAGGTCCATATAGTACTAGATTGTACTAATATTATAAGATTTAGAATATTTTATGACATATTACAGTAGAAAATAGCTATTAAAATTATATTATAGTACCATAAAGTGCTATACTTTTACTTATATCAATGTTTTTTTTGCCATTTTATATCAGAATAGTACTATAATATACAAACAGTACCAACCGCCCTCTAATTACCGTAATTTTCATTAAAAATCCGACGACATACCACCTTGTCGGGCGGTGTAAACACTCGTATGGGCGAGTGAATGCCTAATTGTCAATCTGTTTGTCTATTGTTTGCGCCAAATTACTGTCGTATGTCAAGTCGGATGGGCCTTTCAAGCCACATACAATATGTTTCGACTACAATTTGGAAGCGTTTCAACGGCTTTTAAATTATTCAAATTGTTATTCAAACACCGCCTCGGGCCGCTTTACAGGTGAATTGGTCATTGGCTTGGGGATGGGCTTGGGAGAGAGTTTGTGATGAATGGGGGTGAGTTTTTAAAATTGTTTGAAGGTGTGATGGGGGGGGGGTGTTAACTATTTTGCCCTACCCTGCCCTACCCTACCCTATACCATAAGTTATGTCTTTTTCTCACTTTTTTGTTCACAGACAGCACGTCGTACTCAAATTACTCCCCGATTCTTTCTCTTATTACGTTGTAGTATGTTGTTCACATGTCATCAAGTAATTATAATAACAGTTAATCTGCGCAACTGTTTACCACATTCAAATCTCGGCATATTGTAGGCAATTATTGTCATCTTTTGTAGTGTTTTTAATAATTGTCGCTTTTAGTGTCTATTAGTTGGCCAGTAAAGTAAAGGATGCCATTCTTTTTGTATCAGGCTCAAAATGTGCCACTCTTTTTGCATCAGCTTGGAAATTTGCCATTCTTTTTGCATCTGTTTTAAAATGCGCCCTTCTTTTTGCATCAGCTATATGATGCGCCATTCTTCTTGCATCAGCTTTAAAATGCGCCATTATTTTTGCATCAGATTTAAAAGGCGCCATTCTTTTTGCATCAAAATTTTAAAAGCATTTTTTTGTACCACTTTCTTACTTTTCAATACTCTTTCAAATTTCTTAACTTTCAGCTCTTTCCCTGTCCCCCTCCTTGTTCCTCTCCCCCTCCTCTCCCTCAACAAAAATACATAACTGTCTCTTCCCATCCCCCTATTATAAAACAATAGCCGTTTACAACAGTAATCTACTGTAGTCGCGGGTCATAAACTAGGATAAGAGGTCGCAAGAAGGTCTTCACTTCCTGCAGCGCGCATCCATCTGGCCATAAGGTAATTGGCAAATTATTTATATGCAAATTTTACACAATCGAGAGACTTGACCTTGCGCGGATCAACTTCTGTCGTTATTTTTAGGGTCTTCGGGGATGTTGTGATGGGTATTTAGTGCTGTTTTGATAAAGATTTGGGGTAGGCAGGGTTAAATTTTTATTTTATGGGTAAAATATTTGATCATTATACCTCTTATTTTTTAATTCTTTTCAAAACTAAAAGTTGAAAATATCCAAAAAATTGGCTTTGAAATGTTTTAGACTATACCAAACTTTTTTGTAACCGTAAACTTTTTGATTGGGTTACTGTAACATACAAATATTTACTTTTTTTCACCAAAAAACTCTTATTTTTCTAAAATTTGCACTGATTAAAATTTTTTTTGCATTTTAGTATTTATGTAAATTTTTGCACATTAAAATACATAATACAATTCCAATTACTCCGCTTTTTAAAGCTTTATTTTGCATTTAGTCTTGCGTTTACCGCTGATTTTTGCCCGCAAATCCAAACAGGTTCGATTCCGCTTGGACGCAACTGCCATTTTTTGTTGAAAAACAGTAAAATATTGGAGAAAAAAATAAAATATAGCATTTATAAAGTAAAGTAAGAGTTGTGTTGTTTAAAAAAATAATTTTTTATTGCTTTAAGATTTCAAATTTTCATTAAATTTTAACGTTTTTCAACTTTTTTAATATAAAACTTGACTTTTTGTACTATACAAATCCCCAGTGACGCAAAACAAAACTATGTACAAGTTTCCGTATCTCTGCCAATGACATCCCGAATTAAGAGTCCCATTTTAACAAGTTTCACAAAAGCTTTTGACAAAAAAAAACACTCGGCGCGCAATTTGGCGGCACAGCGCATTCGACCGGAAAAAACTTTGTGGCCGAATGTTAATGTACATGGTAATCGTATATCGGCCCGAATTTTCACAAACATTCGGACTTCTCGGATTTTTGTTTGGCTTTATGTATTTTTAACGGATTTACTCGCTGAGACAGACATTCGGGTTTGGGTGTGGGGTAGACGGGTATTCACGTCTATGTCAACATTTTTTGAAAAAATTTTTAAATTTAAAAAAATCTTCAGTTTTATGTTACATCTAAAATCTGAAGAAAAATTTGAACTTTGTAATATCTTGTATAAAAAGTAATGAGCTACTGGGCTCTATATCGTAATAAGTGGCATAGCTCATTAATTTTTATACAATTTAGCAATAAATATTGTTTTGATTTTAAGTTTTTATATGTTGTAGTAGGTTCGTATCAGCTTCATTTACAAAATACTGTAGCACAGACTACAGTAAACATTTTTGCAACTTAAAATTGTAAAAGCAACTTTAGTAATATCTATAGCAAAATAAGTATTACTAACCAAACAACATAGCACAGTAATGTTTTTTGGTTTGACGTCGTTCTGTTTACATAAATATCTGGTGGAACGGAAAATCATTTGGAGTTAGTCTTTATATTATACTTGACGCATTTCTTTATGCAATGGGGTGTGACATTCTAAAAAAGCAACAGATTTATGTACTAGCAACTTTTTACAGTGTTACAGTGGTATTTTAAATTATGGGGTTTCATGTTTACGGCATAATTTTTGAAAAAACAAAAAAATACTGTAAAAATTGTAAGGCTTTATTTATTGTTTTGATGACATTCTAACCCTATATTATTCTTCTTGATGGTCTGGTGATTTATATGTGTATTATTTACAATGTAATACATTTTATATCGCTTTTATTTTCTAGTCTTAGCTCTAACTAGCTAAGGCTAGACAAATAGAGTTTTAGCCCAGAGCCCTAGCCCAGAGTCCTAGCCCAGAGCCCTAGCCCAGAGCCCTAGCCCAGAGCCCTATCTCTTGTACTATTTTCAGCTCTAGTAATAGCTCTAGATCTTGAACTAATTCTAGGATAGCCCTAGCCTTATTCCCAGCTTAGAACTGCTCATTATCTATATCTAGCGGTACAAGAATGTGTAAATTGCCCTTTATCTAATTTTCCTTTGTTTTCCAACGTTTTTGGATAATTTTAATTTGAAATGAAGCCAAATGAAATTAGCGAGCGAAGGTTGATCTTTACCCAAAAAACGGCTGAAACTCATGTTAAATTTGGCCGATGAAATGTTTGGCCAATTCTGGGATGTTCCTTTGTTTGTGTAGCCAAAAAGTGTAGCCGTTTTTTGTGAAGCGTCTGCGTTTTTTGGAATATTAAGTACGAACTTTAAACTCTGGAGGCGGTTTTGAAGTTAAACTGAACATTTTTGTTCAGGGTGTGGTAATATAAAGGGAGGGAGTGATAATTTTTTATTTAAATATGATGTTATGAAAATGAGAGCTTTTTATTTAAATTTTCAAAAAATAATTTTTTTATTTAAACCATTGTACAGCCTAACCTTATAAAGCCGTCGACGTCTCTCTTATAAAACCGTCGACGTCTCTCTAATTACTATAGTAGAGTACGTAATTCCGAAGACTTTGGGCCCTATCCGTTTCGGTTGTTATTCAATTCGCTCAGTGACATGACGGATGAGTTGAGGTCGTGACATTGCCCTCCAAATTCTTCGAACGTTTTAATAAGCCTTGGGTCGAAAATGGCATCAAATGGTTTACATTTTAAATCTCTTACATTTTACTGCGTCTTTTATCATCTTATTGCGTTTTTATCATTTTACTGCCACCTTGAGTAATGACCCCGCAATTCTATAAACAAAATCATTATTTCGGAACTCTACTCTACCCTACCCTACCCTACCCTACCCAACGCTACCCTACCTTACCCTACCCTACCCTACCCTACCCTACCCTACCCTACCCTACCCTACCCTACCCTACCCTACCCTACCCTACCCTACCCTACCCTACCCTACCCTACCCTACCCTACCCTACCCTACCCTACCCTACCCTACCCTACCCTACCCTATCCTACCCTACCCTACCCTACCCTACCAATTTTTCGTATCATACTACTCCTACAGTACATTTAAGGTTTCTACCCTCTATAGTTACTACAACTATTAACAAGTTTATAACCGTTAACTTATATAAACTTATAATCGACCTTACCCCTTCGCGATATAATTAAGTATTTGGTTAGGCACTTTAAAGGCCAAAGAAATCAAATTTCTGGAAATGACCAAAAGGCGGCGTTTTTGGCACTTTTCCAACGGGCGGCGGCTAATTTGATTAGGGACCGGGGGAGGGTCATTTTCATGGATTTATGAGTCGTTTTTGTTTGGTTATTACTTGCCGTTTTTACAAAAAAAATTGTTATATTGGCAGTATAAAAAAAATTTATTTGTATCGAGAAGGAGAGGGGGGGGGGGGGGAGGAAGGGGGGGGTGGCAAAAAGGTAGGGGTGGATAATCGATTTTTTCGTTTTGATGTCAATTGGGTTGATAAACAAACTTCCAAAAAAAATTTTTTTTTAATTTTTATAACACGTCATTTTTTATGCATCAACAAAAAAAAAACAATTTTTTAAAATTAATTTTAAAAATTTAATAGTATTTATTCCTGTTTAGAAAATACACTGTTTAATAGCGTATTTTACCCAATTTCAGAAGTGTTTCGCCTCATTCATTTCGGGAATTCGTTCGGAATTAGCATAGTTTACGGTTGCGGAAAGTTTGGCGCACCCTCCCTTTAATTATAACTGATGAAATGTGCGTGGGACCATGCATTAGCAAGATTTTATGCAAATTCTCCCGGCTCAAAGTTTTTTGAAACGCCATGGGTTTGAATTGCAAAGTCTTTTAAGGCTATATTATCCTTGACTTGGGATCTTGGGCAGGGTAAAATTATCTTTTTGAGGGTTGGGAGGGGTAAAAATTACTTCCCTGGGTTTTGGGCGGGGTGCATATTCTTTCGCTGTGTTATACTGAGCACAACTTTGCATTTTCTTTAACGGTTATGTTATCATTTATTGGGACTAGGTTTTGGTCGGAGTAAAAATTCTTACTCTGGCTACTGGGTGTGGTGAAAAAGGCTGGATGCTAGGGAGAGCAGATCAGTTGGGAGAAGGCAGTTAAAACAACTTACTTTAGCTTAAAATAGTAAGAACATCTTTAGAAATTATTAGTTTACAGCAGTTTTAAGTCTTTCTTCAATCAAACAAGAGTCTTTGATAACCTAAAACAATATAGGGAAGTCTTAATCTTTTTCACAACCAATTTCTTTGATTTTGGTACTAAATTGATCATAATTTTTTTTAAGTTTATTCAAGCTAAAAACAAAGCAAGGACTCAATAAAATTGTTTTAGAGAGTTATATCTTATTTTAGGTAGTAAAAAACCGCATTTGAAACTATTGTTAAACGACGGATCAGTCAACAAATAGGCGTGAAATCTGTTTTAAATTAAAATTTGAGTTTTATATTTTGTAGATTACTCAATTTTTCAGTATTAGGTGCCCATTTACCACCTGTAATAAGCTATCAAAGTCAATAAGTTTCTATTTTTTTATTTTACTTCTGTTGCGGAATGCCAAACTTTTTGGCCAATTTTCTACTTTGCCGCGTTTGTAAAATTTAAATTTTCAACTAAACTCTGACAATGATATTACCTTTCAGAATAAATCAACTCATCCATCGTCATCGTCCTCCTTATTTTACCCAAGAAATGCCATATGTATCTTCACCACCACTACCAGCTCGATGAATGTCCTCCTCACCCTCCTCTCTATTGTCACTGTCATTTCGGCACAGGATATTGAGTTCGTCGAGACTCCACGACTCTTCGAACCTATTATTGTTCGACCGGTTGGCTTGGAGCGGGGCAGTTTATACTATTTTCATCTGGAAATACGACCGGTCGATGTGTTGCCAGGAAGAGAGGAGAGCGAATGGAAAAGGATATTAACCAAAAGTGAACATATAGGAAATGACTTTGAATTCGGATGTGAATGGGCCACGGCTACTGGGATCTACAGGGTCAAGGTAGGCATGGGTAGTATAATATAAGGGTAGGGTATATTGAGGTAAAATACGAGAATTCAACTTTCTTTTAAATTTAGGCTAACCAAGAAAACTCCACCTCATCAATAATATCACAATCTCTACGGTTACTCAAGCCTTCTGCCTATGTTCGGCCGCGACTTGCCCTTCGTGAAGACTCAATATTCCCGAACTGCGCCCGAGACTACGACCTCTCATGGACGTTACCTAATTGTTCGCTAGCTTCAAAATCCGACGAATTTCGAGTTCGAGTCTCGGCGGTGGATTCAGAAGGCGCTGAATTGTATATAGGAGAGTTTAAAGCGCTGGCTGACCCACCAAGAAGCTTTGGCATACCTTGTAGTCAGTTCGATATTATCCATGAGAAGTACTGTTTCGAATTGGTGTCATTGCATTCGTTTAATCAGCAGCTGGACCTGTGGGATCGACGGTGTATCAATACGGAGCCGGGTAGGGTATTCTGGGCAAAAAATTTTAAAATGCGCCGTTTTGTTGCATCATCTTTAAAACGTGCCATTCTTTTTGCATCAACTTCAAAAGCGCCATTATTTTTGCATCAGCTTTAAAAGTGCCATTCTTTTTGCGTCATCTTCAAAATACGCCGTTCCTTTTGCATCGGCTTTAAAAGTGCCATTCTTTTTGCGTCATCTTCAAAATACGCCGTTCCTTTTGCATCGGCTTTAAAATTTTTTTTTGAAATTCCTTTTTATGCCTAAAGCAATATTGTCTCAAGAATCGAAAGCGCGAAAGTAATAAAGCCGAACGGCATTCGCTTTTTGTAATTCAAATTAAAATAATTTTAATTCCCCGAGGGCTAAATGAACCATAAAACAATTTACGGCTCATGAATTCGAAGACTGAACATGGGAAGATATGTTCGTGGGCATAAGTGATGACATTTTACATAAATTTAAAATACTGTGACAGCACATTTAAATGTAAATTATTGTGAAAATTGAAAAAATTGATATAGACATGAAGTCCCAAATGAAAAACGAAAAAAAAAATATTTATGTAAAATAAGATGCGCCCTTGAATAGAAGGGCAGGGCAAGGTATGCTTCTTTGACTAAAATATACAAAAGTTATTATATATAACTAAAATCCCATTTCCAGTCCAACGGGTAGACGGCAACTGGTCCCAATGGTCAGAATGGTCGTCTTGTAGTAGGTCTTGTGGCAAAGGACGCCGAAAACGTCGTCGCGAATGTGACAACCCCAAACCAAACCGAGGCAAACCATGTACCGGTCGATTAATTGAAACTCAAACCTGTAATGAACACAAATGTCCATTGGAGATTCGAATCGCTCCCAATGCCACACTAAATCAATGTGAATGTGGCTGTGTGTTGACTGAAATGACTGGAAGTCTGTTCGCACGATCTTCTAGATTCTGCCTGAATCAAACGCTACATTGGGTGGTGCCTCAAAGATATCTGGCCAAGTTGAAGTTGGTGTTTGTGGATCAATTAGCTGAGGATCAGTCGATCAAAGTTTATGGGAAGGAGGGAGAGGTAAGGGAAAGAGAGAAAGTTAGAAATTGGACGGAATAAGGGTATATTAACATGAACTTTAGTCAAAAAAATTTCAAACAATATATTTTTAAGAACATTGTTTACCTTTTAAACCCTATTTTAACCTCAAAAGGGCCGGGCCTTGGAAAGTCGGGCCGGGCCTGGAAAAAAAATTTCTAAATTTTTTAAAATTTTTTATTTCAATCCCCGTTTATGTTTTTAGATTTTATTGGGTTCTATGGTCCATAAATGATCTAAAAAAACAATTTAAAGCCAATTTTCCGTTTAGTTTTTAAGTTTTAAAACTTTTTAAATTTTTTAAAACGGGCCGGGCCGGGCCTAGAAATTTTCTGATCGGGCCGGGCCGGGCCGGGCCTGACCAAAATAAAAAACGGGCCGGGCTTGAAAATTGGGCCCGGCCCGTTTCTCATGTCTAGCTAAAACAACATTCCCAGCAGCGGAAAGCTTGACTCAAAATTGAGGGAAAGACTTAACACAATGCAGCTTTTTCGGCCAATTTTTGTCGCTGTTGCCGTGCCGTTCTTATCACTAAACATTGCCATCCTTTTGAGATTATATCCAAAGACTTTTCTACAACTTCCTTGACCATAACCAGAGTTCATCTAGTATAATATGAAATCTTCAGGAATCCCTCTGGCTGAACGGAGATCAAAAGCCTGTGCCGACGACATTGACTTTGAGTCTGCAAGGCGATGTTAATATTGTCCTCACTTCGACGGGTAAACAAGTGGACAATGGGAATGGGGCTTTCATTGATTATCAAGTTATTCCTGGTGAGTTTTAGTTCGAAGACTTGTGCATCTATTAACCATGTGTAATATTGAGTTAGTGTGCTTTTAGAGGCTTAAATAACAGGTTTTTAACATTTATGCCATACTATTTTGTATCAGCTTGAAAATGCGTCATTTTTTTTAATCAACTTTGCACTTTACTTTTGTTACCAAAAATAATTTACTTGTTACCTAAACTACTATATTTGTTACCTAAAATGCTTTTTTATTACCTAAAATACTATATTTGTTACCTAAAATCCAGTTTTGTTATTTAAACCACTATATTTCATACTATATAGTATATGTCATTTCAGAACCATCGATAACCTCAAATGGAATGGAGTACTCTGCTTTTTTGGGTAACAAATATGTGAACTGTCAATCGAGACAATGTCACGCATTAGTTACAGTAGGATCACTAATAATATGTTTGTTTGTCATCTTGTTTTTTGTCATTGTACCTCCATTACTATGCTCGTTTGTCACCAAATACCGAGCCAAGAAGAAGAAACAGAAGACTACATTACTGGGATCATATCGGTAGGTTTGACAAGCTTTTTTTTGAGTGGGGTTACTGTAATTTTGACAATTCATTTTTGAGGCTACTATAGCTTTGAGCTTCGATTTTCGTATTTTTTCGAAGGTTACTGTAGCTTTGGACATTATGTTTGACCTTTTTGACCTAAAACAACACCATTTCAGAGCCGACTCAGACATGGTACGATCGGGAGGTACCGACTCGACCCACGTATCTTCTACTCATCCATCAGGTAAACCCCCACTACCTCCAGATCGTCAACTTAATGGTGGTACTCAAGTTATTGTAGCTCATCGTAGTATTGGAGTTCAGCGCTCTCTACAAACAACTCCACGTACTCAACGTTCAGCACGTGAAACTCCGATGCCGAATGCTTCAATAGCATCAGTAGATCTTGAGTATGATTACTATGATCCACCAATGCCTGGAAGCTTCATTAAACCGGCTTTGCCCGATATTGACATAGATGACATTGTACATAAGGAGACTAGTGGATGGCTGGATTCACCGCCGCTTAAAGGGCTGGTTAATGAGTCTGTGTAGGGGCTGGATTAATAAGATTGATTATATTATGATACGTGGTATGGTAGTGACCGAACTGTTTTAAAGACGATATTATTGTGTTAGTTGATATAAAGGTAGTAGTTTAGTTATGAGATAAACAGTAATTTTGGCTCTATCTACAACTGACATTTGTTATAGTTAACTTCTTTATAAGAAATCGCTTTTTATAGTCAAAATAGCAGGCAAAACGTTCTTTATAGACAAGGTCTTCTAGTAGCTTTATAGACAAGGTGATACTTTTTATATTACCTTTACAGACAAAGTAATAGAAGTACATATATGAATTTTTGAAAAGTTCTTTGAGGGTTTTCCATTTCATTTCGAAAAAAAACATGTTTTTTTATTGTTTTCTAGATAAAAACTGACTGTTTAGTTATGAAAAGTAGTCGTTCTTTGAGCTGTACATAAGGTCTTTAGTAGCCTCTTTTTGCTGAATTAAAATTTGACTTTTAAAGTTTATTTTTAAGTTTTAAATGTTCTTTAATTCTTTCGCTTTTTCTTTAGTCAAGAAATGAAAAATTTTGAAGAAAAAATACGAAAGAATTAATGGATTTACTTGGTATTGCTTTATTTTTTTTTGTGATTTACTATAATATTTACATTATTTTGTTTATATTTCGTATTTCACATGTATTTTTGTACAAACCATGAACTACATATTACTGTATTGTTTTCGGTCTATCGTATCTCTTAATGTTTTTACAATCTTTCCTTTAAATTACTTTAATTTCCAATACGAGTATATTACTGTGAGCATGATTTTTTAATTTTAATAAAAATTTTGTTTTATATTGCTTTAGCTGATTATTTTTTTTAAAACTATTTTTTTTTCTTAACGCAGATATATAAATAGAGGTTTGAGGGGGGATGATCAGAGTTTGATGAAGAAGTTAGAGCAATCCATTGTATCAGTTCCCAATTGGACTCTATCTAGGTGTGTTTCTCAAGCTACCTAGTCGTGATGAGGTGCTCATCAAGACTTAAAGTCGTAGTGGGAAGCCTGTGTAGGCTAGGCAACCGATTTGCCATAGTTCTCGTGCGTAGCAAAGAAGTTATTTCTAAATAAAAAGTTATGAATTCTTAATTTTTCGAAATTTAAAATTTTTCTGGTAAGGAAGGTATACCTGGGTACCCTCCATTTGGGAGATTCTAGTTATGGCTTCGAAAACTTTAAAAAGCCTTTTGTAATGGAATCAGGAGATAATTGGGTTTGTTCAAGTATAAATCACGCGATCTTTTAAGGTCATTCTTAATTTCACAAAACTTCATTATCAGCTGACAATCCTATCCTTAAATAACTTGTACGATACATTGCAATAGAAAACCTGTCACAAAGTTAGCTGGACTATTCTTTTGCAATTTTTATTTAATTTTTTACTTATAATGGACTTACAATATGAATTTCGAAAAAATAACTGTCTACCAGGCTTAATCACCTCTAAAGACATCCCTTAAAACAAATTATAGCTTACATGACCACAAAATTATTATTCTATTATATATCATTGCTTATTAGGACACTGTATGATTACTGTACTTTCAATTTTGGAGAGAACAGTAAACTACAGTAACCCGAACAGTTATTTTTTATCATTTTGAGTGATAACTGTTTGCAAAGAATACAAGTCTTTGGCCTTGTGCGAGTGATAAGAATGATCGGAAGATCTAGTTTGTGGCGAAAGAACATGACATACACGTGGCTTCTTTTACATTGATAATTGAGTACATTAACCAACGTAAATTAGTAGTAAAAGTTTTTTTACATTAAAAGCTAACTTACAAAGTAATATTTACAAGTTTAACTGACCTTGAGGCTTATAACAAGTGAATGCCCTCTAACGTAGCCTTGAGTAAATTAAGGTAATCTCATAAGCGTATCTTTCAATTTTCTATTCCTTGTTGTAGGTTTCGATACTTTTTTTGTACTTTAGTATTATACAAGTCATATATAGTATTGTTACTGAAGAAATACGATTTTCAGAAGCCTTTTTTTATTACTTTTTCATTTTTAAATTTAATTTTATATGTGGTCATTTGGTTGGGCTTATTTTGTAATTTACATTTCACTTTTTTTGACTTTATTCTAATTTTTTTGGCCCTTCCCTCCACTTGAAACAGTCTAGTTATGACTTTTTTCATCTTACCCTACCTTACATTGGCCTAAACTACCATATCTTACTCTATATTATCTAACATTACACTACCCTACCAATAGTTTTTATAAAGTAGATTTGTTTGGCTATAACAAACACTTGTTTATATGAAAGGCTTATTCTTTTAAGAGTCTGTAAGAGTACATTGTGTCAAAACATGACTTTATTCCAAAACTCGAAGAAAAATCGTTGGAACTTTCATGCAAAATCAGTTTTTTATAATTTTAGTCTTTAGCTTTTGCTCCAAGTTATTTACAGTATCCAAACAAATGCTAAAAATAATTGATAAACAGCAAAATGCTGATTTTAAAACCTACAACAACATTTCACGTGAATCTGTATTCTGAATTTCATGTAAACTCTCTGTCGTCTCTCCATATTCACTTATCACTAGCTTTTCTCTTATCACTTTATCAAAATTCTTTATCACAGCCTTAATACAATTCCCGTTCTCTAATTGCCCTCTGGCCATTTTGAACAGAAAACGCGTCAAATAACTTGAGGCCTTATCAGTGACCCGCCCATTCGAGAAACCCAATTTTAGGCTAGCTGAATGCGGACTGGGACCCCATTCCTAGCGCTCGTTCTTCTGTTCCTGGTCGTTTATTCCGCGTTGATCTACTACAACTGGAATATCTGGCGAATCGACTACGACAAGACAGAGAACGACGCTAAACAAGAGCTGATCCGGCTAGCCAAACGAGTGAAGATTCAGGAGGACAAAAAGAAACGTAAGATTTTTTAATTTTTTAAAAAGTTTAAAATTTTTTTAGTTGCCTTCTTTACTTTATTATACTCTACCCTGCCCTAAATATAATAATTTTTAAAAACTTTTCATTTTAAAAAATTTTTAAATTTTAAAAAGTCACATTTCCCTCAAATTCCCCATATCTAACCAAGAATGTGCACTAATTGTCTTTGTTTTTATCGTCAACCGAATCCGATGACGTAGCCATCGACGACGTCATCGATGGACTGGTTTTCCGCTCTTTTTTCTGACCAAGGCGGGTCGATTTCTAATTTTAAAAGCGATTTTTGTTGTGGATTCTCTTATTTGTCTCAGATCTTACTTTTCTTTAAAGATCTTGTATACACACTTATCAGTAGCTTTTCTGGTATTATCTTGAAGTAAAGTTTTAAAATTTTTGAAATTTGAAAACAACTTTGAAGGTAGTAGATGTTGTAAAAGATTTTATTCGTTTTTGTAGCTTGTTTACTAAGGGAGTGGGTTTTACTACTTTTGTTACTTTAAAGGGGTAGAGGTTTCAAGTATGGGCTAATATGGGTATTGATAGAGTAGGGAGGAAGAAAGGAGGCATTAGGGAGGGTAAAAAAGGATGCATTGGTATCTCCATAGTCTAAAAACCAGCTACAGATAGGTGTGAGATTGATCTAAATTTTCTTCCTTTTGCCACCCTCCTCCCCCTTGAGAAAAAATGTTTTTACCCTGCTAACATTGAGAAAATTTTTTTTCACCTTGCCAATTTCGACTTATATAATAATAGTTTTCTAAAATTTAACGACTTTTTTATTTAAAAAAATGTTTTTACAGGATTCCCAGAACGTGCTGATATCTTTGCTGTTCAACTCACAAATTCTTCATCAACCAAAGACACTGAACCTGTTGGTCTTCTAAAATACGAAAGGTAAGCTTTTTTTCAATATTATATCTAATTTTCAGTTTAATTTTGTTAGAAAAAGCTTTTACAAGCTCTAATTTTATATTTTTCTTCTAAAATCTATCTTTGAACACCCCCGTTTCAATTTTTGTTACCTAATTTTTGAACATTATTTTTCAACTCGAATTTCAACTTAAATTTTAAAATCCTTTATCAAGTCATAATTGTCACAACCTAAAGATTCTTTCCCATTTCTGTCGTTCCAACCCATCGTTCTGTGATCGTTCTGAAAGTGTGAACTGTGTCCTCTTATCTTTACTGTAAATCGCAGGCTTAAGACCGTTTTTTAAGAGTTTTGATAAATAAACCTGAGGGTAAATGATAGACAGGTATTTTTTCGAAGTGATAACAGGTCAAAACCCTATTTAAGGAAAAGGTTAAGCTTAATATTAACGTTAAGCGGCTTGTCTGTGGTTTTGTTTTGAATTTCGCGGGTTTTTGAGAGGAAAACTGATTTTTTAGGTATTATAACTTGTTTTAGAAAGGTTTTTGAAATATTTTAAGGTCGTTTTATACCTATTCTTATGTTCTTTGGCAATTCTTTTGTTGTTATTTTGATATGTTTTGGTCTTATCTGCTTTGAAGGGACTTTTGCCTACTATAATATAATTCTAAACTTGTTTTTAAGTCTTTGAATAAACTTCATGTGTTATAAAATAGTTTAGGTCCTTTTTTAATTGAAAATCAATTTTATCCACTATGATATAATTTTCAATTTATTTTTGAAGCTTTTTAATCAACTTTATCTACTATAATATCGTGTTAAACTCATTTTTAAAATTTCAAACTTATTTCTTAAATTCAAAGGTAACTTTTTAGAAAATGTCCTCAATTCGACGTGTTTTCGTACCCGCTCCAGCCGAACTGCTCCACCTGGGTTCGAACACTGCATCAGGGCCTAGCCAGTTCGCGATACCACACCGACCAGGCGCACGATGTGTGTGTTCGCTGTGCCGTAATCGACAGTCTCGACCAGTCTCGGTTCGCGCTGTCCCGACTCGAGCCCGAGGCTAAGACGATATTGCTTGTGAATGATGTGGTCACGAGTTTGCCATCTAACGTTATTGTCTTTTCACAACATTTCTTGTAAGTTTGGAGGGATATTAGATTGACGCTTAGTGTTATAGTTGAAAAATGTTATTTCTTAGTTTAAAATGAGTTTTAAGGTTTAATTTAATACTTTATGTATTAAAAACACAAGAACAAGGTTTTTTCAAATGAATTTGTTTTTAAATTTCAGAAATGAAAATGGTGTATATCTTGACATTCCCTCCAAATGTAACCGATCTCAACTCCCCGATATATTGTATTTTGACCCTAAAGTAAGTTTTTTATACCTAAAAATACCTTTTTCATAAAATTTCAAAGTTTTTCGTGCTTTTACTAACAAGAAAAGCAATGTTAAAAGATGGATAGTTTATATTAGGTTGTTAAAATAATTCTGCGCTCCTGTCAAAGCAAATTTTAGGGGTTAAGGGGCGCAGAATTGTTCGAACAACCTAATAACTCTATTAATAACTAATATAAATAATACTAAATAATAACTCATAGAATCAATATTTATACCAGCTAGTATAGTATGCTAAATAACAACTTGTTAATCTATATACTAGATAATAAGTTATACCTATATTTTAGTACATCCTCCAAATTCACATCCCCAATCCGTATCGCAACAAGCCCATGTTTAACACGTTAATCGAAAAATGCACAAAGAACTCCACCTACCATAATATTCAATGTGTGGTCACGGACTATCCGGATGATGTTTTAAGAAATTCAGGTAATTTTTAAAAATTATATGACTATGTATGTCTATAATAACTTTTTAAAAAACGACTATAACCTCATTCTCGACCACCACAACCATCTAATCCATCTATTTTCAGCTCAGTTCACCATGATCAACTACAACACCCCCCACAAATACCTAAAAACCCTCTACCTAGCTTTAAAAGCCGGCTCCATCCCTATTATCATCGCTGATAACTACCGTAACCTTCCCCTATCTGACATGATCGACTGGTCACGAATTGCTTTAAGAATTCATCCAGATAGACTAGCTTTATTGTTTAACACATTACAAAGTATACCCAGCCATTTAATAAAAGAATATCAAAGAAACGGTCGATTTGTTTTCGAAAATCACCTTTGCGACAGTTACGGTAAGTAATGGTGATTTGGTTGTGGTGGTTCGAAGGTGATTTGAGTGTGATACTAATAGATATAAGGTGGTCAGGGTGATGGATAACATTAATTTATTAATATTACTCTGATACTGATGACTTGTTTATTGTGACATGAAAGTAACTGAAAGGTTTGCATATGTTACACATTAGACAATCGGGATAATGGGTTGCCAAGCCACGTCCAAGGAGTTGTTACCACGAAGAAGTCTGAAGTAGCCAGACTCTCCCCAGTCAGCGCCCCACGAGTTCTTGATTGACCAGAACGGCACGTCGTCGTCTTCACCGTACCCAAAGATAGTCACACCGTGGTTGATAGTCCAGCCGGCTTCGGGTTCTACTGGCTCCAAGACCCCTGATTGGTAACTTTGAAGGTTGGTAGCGTCAATTACTGAAAATATTATAGTAACATGATAATAGTAGCTTATTAATTTTTTAATACTATTTTAATTACTATTTGAGCCCTTACCAACAATAGCTGGGCCGAGTTTGTAGACAGCGTTGACTAGTTCAACTTCATCGTACTGAGTTGTGTAAGTGTAAGTACTGATTCTCTGGTATCGTGCTTTGCCTTCGATACAAGCTTCTGCTACAGTTGAGTTACCGTTGGTATAGGGATAGTCCTCTTCGTAGTCCACCCCAGCAGAAATAATGGCATCCAGAGTCCAGGAGACGACTCCACCGTCGCATCCGTAGTTTCCAGAATCCGGGTTACAGGACAGAGTCTGTTGTTCACTCAGCTCTTGGCTGATGTTGTTGGCAATAATGTAGACGGCTTCGACAGCAGCGATGGAAGAAAAGACGTAGCAGTCACCACAGGATCCCTGGTCCTTGACCTCAGTGTAGGCACCTTCATCTCTCCAGTCGAAGGTGGAGGGAGAGTTACATCCAGAAGTGGACCGTTTAGCTCGCGAGTACTTCAGGGTCCAGTACGGGATGCCATTTGTGACATTGGCAG
The DNA here is from genome assembly GCA_904066225.2 of Bursaphelenchus okinawaensis. NCBI lineage: Eukaryota > Metazoa > Nematoda > Chromadorea > Rhabditida > Aphelenchoididae > Bursaphelenchus > Bursaphelenchus okinawaensis. The sequence goes on along the minus strand of CAJFCW020000006.1, from coordinate 7,571,138 downwards.
GCTTAGTGCCAGCCGACTGGTTCAGGAACTCTTCTGGAGACAAATCAGAGAACTTGTTGATGCCAAAAGTGGCATGTTTGTGTTGAGAGTTGAGTTGGCTGATCTGCTGGAGGGTGTCCTGGAAGTGGGAGAAGCGAGTACGAAGAGTGGACTCATCAGAGTAGTCACGGCCATGGCTAAAACAATATTTATGTAATAATTTAAACCTAAACTACTATAGTTTGAAATTATAATATTGGTCAAATACAATGTTATTTTGAGTAATTTAGAGGAAATACCGAACATACTCAGCAATAAACTTGAAGAAACGGCTAAAGTCTAGTTTGTCACTTGAATTCAGCTTCTGATTCACTTTTTTGGCCAACTTCAAGGTGTTCTTGGTGTTATCGGCGAGGCCAGGAAAGTCGTCCAACAAGGAATCAGCTCCATTCAGCAGGCTTCCATAGTCCAAACTCAAGGTTTTAGTTGATGACAATGCTACAGTAGTAAGCAAGGCGAAGGCTGCTAATTTGAGCATGATTCTTGTGGACAGTTGTGAGCTGAGGAAGCTTTAAACAACCGTGAAATGATATGATTGAATGTAGTCGACGCATGCTTTTATATTATTTTGCCTTGAACATGTTAATCTGTTATTTAAAGAACAGTCTTTGCTACTTCTATGATAATATTTTAATTTAACGCCTCGTTGCTAACTTTTTCCAAGTTCATTTTAAATCAAAAAATCATTTTATGTTTCCCTTCTGTTTAGTTGAACATACTAGACGATAAGCATAAATTGCGTGGTAAGCAGTTAGCAGCTATACCAGGAAACTTGAGCTTTTGTTTAAGCCCAAAGTTAGTGTTTCAAGGCTAAAAAGAGGCGTTAGATTTGAATATTATCATACAAGTTACAACAAACTTTTTGTAAATCAAAAGATTAACATGTTGAACCAAAATACTATAAAAGCAACGACCAAAAGCACTGTATCATATCATTTCACAGTTGTCTAAAGCTTCCTCAGCTTACAACTGTCCACAAGAATCATGCTCAAATTAGCAGCCTTCGCCTTGCTTACTACTGTAGCATTGTCATCAACTAAAACCTTGAGTTTGGACTATGGAAGCCTGCTGAATGGAGCTGATTCCTTGTTGGACGACTTTCCTGGCCTCGCCGATAACACCAAGAACACCTTGAAGTTGGCCAAAAAAGTGAATCAGAAGCTGAATTCAAGTGACAAACTAGACTTTAGCCGTTTCTTCAAGTTTATTGCTGAGTATGTTCGGTATTTCCTCTAAATTACTCAAAATAACATTGTATTTGACCAATATTATAATTTCAAACTATAGTAGTTTAGGTTTAAATTATTACATAAATATTGTTTTAGCCATGGCCGTGACTACTCTGATGAGTCCACTCTTCGTACTCGCTTCTCCCACTTCCAGGACACCCTCCAGCAGATCAGCCAACTCAACTCTCAACACAAACATGCCACTTTTGGCATCAACAAGTTCTCTGATTTGTCTCCAGAAGAGTTCCTGAACCAGTCGGCTGGCACTAAGCCTGCCAATGTCACAAATGGCATCCCGTACTGGACCCCTGAAGTACTCGCGAGCTAAACGGTCCACTTCTGGATGTAACTCTCCCTCCACCTTCGACTGGAGAGATGAAGGTGCCTACACTGAGGTCAAGGACCAGGGATCCTGTGGTGACTCCTACGTCTTTTCTTCCATCGCTGCTGTCGAAGCCGTCTACATTATTGCCAACAACATCAGCCAAGAGCTGAGTGAACAACAGACTCTGTCCTGTAACCCGGATTCTGGAAACTACGGATGCGACGGTGGAGTCGTCTCCTGGACTCTGGATGCCATTATTTCTGCTGGGGTGGACTACGAAGAGGACTATCCCTATACCAACGGTAACTCAACTGTAGCAGAAGCTTGTATCGAAGGCAAAGCACGATACCAGAGAATCAGTACTTACACTTACACAACTCAGTACGATGAAGTTGAACTAGTCAACGCTGTCTACAAACTCGGCCCAGCTATTGTTGGTAAGGGCTCAAATAGTAATTAAAATAGTATTAAAAAATTAATAAGCTACTATTATCATGTTACTATAATATTTTCAGTAATTGACGCTACCAACCTTCAAAGTTACCAATCAGGGGTCTTGGAGCCAGTAGAACCCGAAGCCGGCTGGACTATCAACCACGGTGTGACTATCTTTGGGTACGGTGAAGACGACGACGTGCCGTTCTGGTCAATCAAGAACTCGTGGGGCGCTGACTGGGGAGAGTCTGGCTACTTCAGACTTCTTCGTGGTAACAACTCCTTGGACGTGGCTTGGCAACCCATTATCCCGATTGTCTAATGTGTAACATATGCAAACCTTTCAGTTACTTTCATGTCACAATAAACAAGTCATCATTATTAGAGTAACATGTTTTTCAGTGGCTTATCAAAGCTTAAACTTAAAAAAACAATTAAAAATTTTTTTTTAATTTAGCATTAAAAAGTCAAGCTTAATGACTATTTTAGCTCTAGTACGATCCGTTTTGACAACATTACGATACAGAATGCAAGTACCAGCTCCGGTTGTGCATCATGAAGAAGCCAAAGAGTTTTTCACAATAATACCTAAAGATTACGTTGTCAAAGAAACTATCAAGGATGAAGTTCAGTTGAATACAGTAACAGTACGTAAATTACAAAAGATAAGGCTTAACAGCATTGACTAAAAATAGGATCACTTCAAATATTCAGAGTTAGTAAAGCTATGATGTTGTTCAAATAATTTCGTGCTTCCTCTCAAAACAAGTTTTTGGGGTTAAGGGGCACATAATTATTTGAACAACCTTATAGTTTTACTAACTATATAACTTCAGAACTCCTACTTCACTTTTAACCAAAACCCAACGTATATAGACAAGTTCTCTAAATATGACTTGCCATCGTATTATATCAATAAAAGACACTCAATGTCAATCTCAACAAGCCAAAATAACCAAATCATATCAACTACTGAAGACCAATTTACTATAGTATTAAATGCTTACAACCGTGATGAGCAACTTCACTTTGTCCTCCAGAAACTGGATAAACTACAGTATGTAAAGTCTGTTATTGTGGTATGGAATGACCAAACAAGAGAGCCGGCTACTGCTGAACATTGGCCAAAAATTCATGTCCCAATCCATTTTGTTAGAGCTAAAGAAGACTCAATGAACGAGAGGTTTAGGCCGCTGGACTTGATTGAAACTAACGCTGTGTTTAGTATGGATGACGACTTTGAGGTGGGCAATGAGGTCATTGAATTGTCGTTTAGGTATGTCACAATGGCTTATTTAATGTAGCCTTACTAAACCTCAACCTTTCAGAATCTGGCAATCAAATCCAGAAACAATAGTCGGCCCAAATGCCAGGCTAGCTCTGTTCAACAAAGAAAAAGAAGAGTTCGAATACCTAACTGAAAACGAATGCATGTACAACATCATCCTGACTAGTGGAGCTTTCATGCACCGAAGTTACTTGGCTTCATATTGGAGTGCTGATTTCAAACAAGTCAGAGATTACGTGTCAACAGTCAAAAACTGTGAGGATTTGGCCATGAACTTTGTTGTCCAACATTATTCACGGAAAGAACCAATTAAAAGCACACATCTTTTGAGAAGCAGGTAGGTTAATAAGCTTAAAAGTTAAATTTTTGAGTTTTAAAAAACAAAATTTTAAAAAATATTATGTTGTTTAAAAAGTTCTGAGCTACTTCTCACAGCCAATTTTCGGAATTCGGGCACAGAATTATTTGTACAACCTCATATACGTGTGGGAATTACAATACCTAAAAACTGAGTGAAAGCTCGACAAACATAAGGTAAAACCAGTATTCTAAAATACGAAATAGCGTAAATTGCCCATAATTTCAGTGGAAGATTCGAAAAACCGTCAAAATTATCACTACGCCCAAATCACCTTGATGACAGAGCTAAATGCCTCAAAATGCTGCGAAGATTCTTCAGCTACAACCCTCTAATTACAACTGAACACCGAGTAGATTCTCTCCATTACAATCATGAGCACCTCAAGTGCTACAACAATGTTTAAACTAGTTTTTGAATCAATAAACTTGTTTTATCTGTTCTTCGCATTCCTAGCCAAATTACAACGTTCATTCGGGTTAAAATTTAGCTTTTGTAATGTAAGTAATCAACAGTTTATTTGTTCGGTATCTTATAAAAGAGGTCAGAATCTGGTCACACTCACTTTCTGCCATTTCATTCATTCTTTGAATATTTTGCAACAGGTGTTGGTCGCTGTAATCGGTGGTTTTATGGCTTATAGTTAACTACATTGTCATGAAGTTGCCGTTTGTTATTGCCATATGTATCGTGGGTTTAGATTCAAGTTGGGCGACGTCTACGGTGGATCCTGTAGCTTATAGTGAAGATGGAGTTAGTTTAGCTACTGAGAGTGACAGGTCAGATGATCCGCATTCGAGTAAAGATCCATTTGATTTTACTGTTGCATTTCTTCAAGATGACTATGACACAGAGACAACTAATGACTTTAATACGACGACTACAGTTACTGAGGACTCTACGACCACAGATTTGTCTAACACAACAACTACAATTACCACAACTACAACGTCTACAAGCGTTAGTACGACCACGACAACTATAGTTAGCACTACCACTATTCATGTAAGTTATATAGTAGGTTATCCAAATATAAATGGGCCAAAAGTTTAATATAGGCCTCATTTAAGACCTTTTGAAATAATTTGGATATTTTATACCATTTTAGTCTGAATTTGATATATTTCAGAAGACAACTACTACTCGAAAACCTCGTCCACCAATTACAACTCCACCCCCAACAGACGATGTAAGTTATACATTATAAAAAATCTGGTTTTCCAAAGCCTAAAGACATTTAAATTTTTTATTTTTAGGATGACGTCCCAATGACAATAATTTACTCGACGATAGGTGTAGTATCAGGTATCATACTCCTTTGCCTCTGTATTGGTTGTATCGTATACTTTTGTCGGTGTCGTGGTAAAAGGAAAAAGACGACCGAAACAAACACAGAACCTTCGACCGAGCCACTCATACGACATCGACCTCACGCTGATAGTCCACCGTTATCAGAAGTCACTGGGGATCACATCAATCCGAATGATATTAAGTACAAAGGGCGGTTGGAGATACCTGAAGTCATCATTCCTATAGGGGTAAGGTTTTTTATGTTATGTACTATGAAATGTTAAAACGTTATCATAAGTTATAGATGAAATTATATATTACTTCCGTATTTTACGGTACTGCGTAATACATATAGTGCACATATAGTACTATATCCATGGTACTTATTTATATGACAATAGCGTCAGGACGACGATGAGTTAGATGAGAACGAAGCTAATCATAGTGGCAAGTTTACCCTCAACAAGAATATGATCGAAGCGGTGGAAGTGGGGTCAGAAGTAGAAAAAGTTGGCGACAAATCACCGCTTCGACGAAGAAACCCCAAGGCGATTCGAGACTAAAATACGATCAAATACCCGAGACTAGAATCAACGACTCTTTCTACCAATAAAGAGTTTTCATTTTTTCCTATTGATGTACTGATCTTATTCAAAACATAAATTACTGAATAGTTCCTTTGTTGGCTTTTGTATTTAAAAAAACGCTTTTGTATTTAAAGATTAAAAGTTTGTAAAAAAATTTCTTACCTAAAATTACGAATAGATGACTTATTACCTAAAATTTAAAGAAAAATAAAACTTTTTATCATAAAATCAAAAAATCCAGAAATTTGTTACCTAAAATCCCAAAAAAATCCAAAATTCATATTTAATACTCAAACTTATATACCTCAGTTAAAAAGATCCGAAAACTTTTCAACCAACTTGATGTATCCGTATGATAAGAAGTTAAATGCCATTTAGAGATCAGCCCCAGTAGTACGTCGCTGATTCCGATTCGAAGCCGTTCGTTTTTTAAAGACAACTTCTTTTGACGACTTTTTGGTCGATTTTACAGGTAATACCTTTTCTGAGAATTTGGTTTCAGATGGATCTTCATCAACATCAAAGTCGAGTTGAGTTTTGATCTGTTGTTCTGGTAGATCATCGTATACTACTCTGAAAAAAATTATATTAAACTGCCCAAATATTTATGAAGCTTTATAAACATGTAGAGTAGTATATTATAGTATAATAAAAGACAGCTTTTAAAGACCAAGTCTAATATAAATCCTCCGTCACTTACTTATCTTGTTGCTCCAACTCTAGTGTCTTGGGTACCTCCGGCTCTTTGACTATGGTAGTCCACTTCCCTAACCCGGCTGCTGATCGTTTTGAAGGTTCTTTTTCTTCTTCTGTCAATGGTTGGTATACTGTACATTCTGGCTTTAGCTCGCTTTTGTTATGAATTTTAATTTCATCTAATCCTGATTCTGTAGCTTCATTACTACCTAAATAAGCCTCATTATTACCTATATAATCATAAACTTTATTCACTGCACCATACTTACCTTCTTTGTCAACTTTATCATGTTCTACACCATCTGTACCATCTCTAAACTCTTCTAGTACATCTGACTTCATCGTATTCATATTTCTAGCAATCCTCATACTAATAGCCTTATTTATGCCTTCTGAAGGTGTTACAGTACCACTGTTTCCACTTTTCACGGTATTATATGGTCCCCCTGTTCCAGTACTGTAAACTGCATTTGTTCCAGTACCAATTTCTCCACTCGTTACAGTAACGCTTCCTTCAGCTGGCGGCGGAGGAGGTGGCTGATTAGTCTGTAGCTGTTGTTGATATTGGTACCATTGTTGACAGTACTGTTGGTACTGTTCGTTGTATGCTTTCATTGCTTCTTCATTCTCGGCTTCTTTCTTTTTCTTTTCCGCCTCTTCTTTTAGCCTGTTCTTTTCGTCTTCTATTTGTTGTTGTACCTTTTCATAGTTCTGACTGTACTCTTCAGTTGTGTAGAAGACTGACGGCACTTCCCAGACGGTTTCTGAAAGTTAAATTGTAAGTGACAAAGATCAAAAAGTACTAGAATTCAATATTTTTTCCCATATACAAAATAAACATCGCGATTTAATGTTGATGCGTAAGTAATGGCGCCCTCCATACCTCCAGAAAAGATGTTCCAGTAGTAGAATCCTCCTTCCGCTTCAGCCTGAACCCACTCAATAACCTCGTCTTCTTGGTCTCGATTCCAGAATTCAGAAGTCTTTGAGCTCTTCTTCAACTCCTTCCATTTCTTTTTCCGTTCTTTCAGTTCTTCTTTTGGGTCTACCTTCTCGGCTTTTCTTTTAGTACTGCCACTCGGTACTGGTGGTGCTGAAGTAGTTGGCAGGCCTACAGTTGGTGGAGCCATATTTGACGGTATGGATTGGCCGTCTCGTTTCATTGCTGCTAACGCGGCAGCTTCCATGGCCACTAAGGTAGCATTCAAATTGGCTGTCTGGAAAGTGAACAATAATAAATAATGTAAAATACAATCAAACCTCTTTTTTTTATGACCCTAGTTAGTGTACCACCCTCGTTATAATGTGCCAACCAGAAATTAGTTTAACTACTGATCTAGCTACTCCAAGGTTAGAGTTTGAAGTTTAACCTATTCGAACAGAATCAAAGCTTCAAAAGCCCATCTCTGTCAATAACTTGAATATTCCCTATTACACTATTCTATACTGTATGGTACTTTAATTTACTGTATTAAAACATAGCCTTACATCCTTATCCTTTTGCTTGGACTTCTGTCCCATCTCTCGTAGCCTTTGCTGGACCATGGCTTTGTGTTTCTGTCCCATTTCATGATTATCAATCGAGGCTTTGTTATCCGCAAACCATACTTTACAAATCTCACAAAACTTCTTTGCTTGAGACTTCCAATACTCCGCCATTTTGTTATGATATTACCTAAAATATTGCTTTTAAAAAATTATTATTATATAGTGTCAACATTAACAAAATAGTTTGTATATCAAGTTATCAAAAAAGTTTTGTCGTAAAGCCACAATCTTTTTCAAGTTGAAAACATTAAATGACTTTTTTATCCTGTAGCAGTACTATATATATTGCAATAAGCTTTGGTGACACAACCAAACAAATAAAAAAAAATTCGAAAAACCAGCATATATCAATACGTTACCTTTTTATTGAAATCAAAATACAATCTGTATATATCACAATTTTAATAAATAGTATTTACAAAGTTTAACTTAAAAAATTTAAAAAATATTTTCCAATATAAACCGAGACATTACTATTTATAGCAGCTATAAGAAAGTCCAGCATATTTTTACAATTTCCAAATATTCTTCATACTATAAGCTATCAAAAATTAAATTTTAAATTATATTATCCATGGCAATATTACTATAAAATTAAAAATGGCAATATTACACACACTCGGAATGTTATTGTTACTTTTAAAAAGTAAAATTTATACAAAATAAAAGACCAAAATTTCAAATTTACTAACAATCTTGAGCTCCCAATGTTATAATCCTCTAAATATTATCATGCAAAATATTTTAACCATGCTATCACTAAAACCTATGATTATAAAAATAATCAAAGAGTAAAGAAAAATTGCTATCAAAGTCTCTCCTCCCTAAAAAACAAAGTTCTAAATTTCTTAACCAATATAGCTTATATTAGGTTGTTTAAATAATTCTGTGCCCCTAACTCCAAAAATTTGCTTTGAGAGAAGCACAGAATTAGTTGAAACACCTAATAATGTACACACTTATCCTGCAATCTTCCTCAATTACAGAGCTTCATAATCTCCGACTTCTAGGTCATCTGGGTCATCTTCTACCATCATGTCATTCTTCTTCTCTTTGTTCTTCTTTGTCTTCGTTGTTTTTTTCTTTTTCTTTTCATTTTTCGACTCTTCAGTTGGAGCTACAGCTATACTCTCTGGTTTTACCTTGTTATCGTTCAAAAAGTCGTCCAATGCTGTTGTTTTAGGTTTCGGGGCCTAAAAGAAGTCGTTTTTAATTAAAATACAAATATAAAATCAATAATACTAGAGAGTTACTTAATTTTTAAACTTAAAATTTATTTTTAAAACAAAACTTTTATTACCTAAACATAAACTAAACTTACACTAACTTCCTGTTTCTCCGCGACAGATCTACTCTCTCTCCTTGCCTTCAGTATATTCTCTATGACAACATCTTCCTCGTCCGAATCACTGTCAGCTCCTTCGACTTGAGCCACCAATGGATTGCTGTCCTCGTCTGAACTGTCTTCCTTCTTGGTTTCTTGTTGTTTTATGTTATTTTCCTGAGTGTCTAGCCAACAATTCAGGTTATTTTCTAGGTTTTGTTCTTCTTTCTTGGCTACTTCTCCGTTGAATTCGATCTTTTCTTGAGGTTCTTGGATTTCTTGTTGAAAATTGAGCGAGGTTTCGGGAAAATCGTCGTTGTCCGAGTTGAAGTCCTCTTCGAACGTGTCTACCATCTTGTTTTCGTCACTGAAACATAAGTTTTGTCACAAAAAGACATACAAAAAATTTTTTTCCAAAAAATTTTTAATTTATAGAATTTAAATCCAAGAACGCCGGCTATCAAAGGCCTATTTAATGACTTGTAACCCTTACCCAGACCCACTACTAATCGAGTTCCTTCTGTCAAGTTTGGGCGTTCCATCCGCCGTTTCCTCTCGTTCTACCAATTCTTGGTTTGGCACGATTGGTTTCTGCTGATGGGATGGGGAGTTCGAGGCTGATTGGAATTGATCCAGCTCGATGAGAGCTACATTAATATCGTCTTTGTTGGCTTCTAATGAGCTTTCGAGTTGTTCACGCTAAAAAAAAGTCAAAATTAGGCTTTTGTTAACTAAAAACGTTTTTTCTTTATTTCTAGGCCATAATAACAAAAATACGTTCAACGGAAATTGTCTCTAGAACTGTCACCTACCTGTACATACAAGAAGGGAATGTTCAAGAAGTTGTACAAGTACTTGAGTCCATTCGCGTTTTTCATCGACGATTGTACCAGCCTGACAGGTGCTTTTAGCTTTCCATTTTGAGGTGGCTTCCTTTTGAATCCTTGGAAGTATACGGTAATTTCCTCCTCAGTAACTTCTCGTTTATCGGCCAGATCAATCTTGTTAGCCAGTACTAGTACTGGTAAATGAGAAGGTATACGATTTAGTTCTTCTTTTACGTATTTGAAGGTCCATGCTTTTGTTATGTCAAATATTAATAGAACCCCGTTACAGTTTTTGTATACATCCAGGAAGGTGGCGTCACATACCATCTAAAATCAGGTTTATGTAATGCTGTAAAACGTTTTTTGATTTTTTTAACAACTAAAAGTTACTGCAAACTTATAACACGTAAAAACATAAAACCTACCATATCCTCAGGGCCATTACTATCAATTTTACTATCAGAAGGCCCATTATCCAGTTTTAGACCAGCTGACTTCTGTTTTCTCCTTCTACTTTCATCCACAACATCCCATACATCAACCTTGACTATAAGGTCTGAACACCGGTAATTCCACATGATATTAGATACCTGGATCTCATCTGTCGGCACATACTCATCAGAGAATTGTTGACCTTGTAGTCGTTTGAACAAGCAGGTCTTGCCAACGTTTCTATCACCTCTTATCACTACTTTCACTAAAAACATGAGTAATATAAGATTGTAATCAAATTTGGCATAGAGAATATAGTTAATGAAAATCCTCCCAAACTTACTATTAAAATTGACACCGTTCGCGTATCGTCTCTGAAGATCGTTCTTGATAACATTTATACCCGGTTTTGTTCGCACGCCCTGAGGGTTCGGACTTGGCGGACCGCCGAACTTCTTTTTCAGCGCCGTTATCATCCTAAAGTTAAATTTTTAAATAGCAAATCTTAAACTATTAAATGACATCAGAAAAAAACACACAACTTTAAATTTCATTAAACTATCAAGTCAAATAATTATGGTTATAACCAATCTACTGCAATATAATGAATTATCTAAAATCCTATAAATTTATTCAAACATAACAATGTTTTACATAAAAATTAAATGTTAACAAAGAGTAACAAATGTATTAACAAAACACAGATCAAACAGGCTTCTGCGGCTTCAAAGCCCACATTCTAACTTCGTACATGCCTTTCGGAAAATTCTTCTGTCTTCTATCCATAAAAACATTCAAGTTGGCATCTTTAAACAGTTGTAGAAACTCGTCCTTTGTCCTAGTCCAGCTATGATCTTCATTATCAAAGTCCCGAGTTATTGATGAAGTTAGGTTTTCTTTCACAACTATTATTCCGTCCGGTTTTAGGCCTTCCTAAAGTAATGTTGTCATAATTTTAATTATCATAGTTTAATAACAAAAAAATAATCATGCAGCAACAAATATTATTTAAGTAATTATAATTTAAGCACATTTCCGAATAAAGTTAAGACTTATTTTATACCTAAAAATCAAAAACAAATTTAAAATCATACCACACATCGTTTAAAATACTCCAAGCAATCGTCATCGGTCAAATGACTCAAAACCCATTGATTCCATATCACATCGTACGTCTTTTCCAACGGTTCGAAAGTCTGGAGACCTTCCACAAACTTCTGTCCAACTCTATTGTTATTAGCACCTATATATTTTTCAGATTGTTCTATAAATTTGTCCGTAACATCAACCATATCAACTCGTTTAAACATAGGTAACAAAAGATGCTTGGTTATCCTTCCGATTCCACTACCACAATCCAAAACCGTGTCAAATGAGGTTAAATGACCCTAGAATGTAAATATTACAATTTGAGCTCAAATGGTTAAAAATGCTCAATTTTTTAAGAAAACATGTTGTTTTAGTTTCTATAACAAATTGAAAGTTTAACCCAACTTCTGACAAAAAATATCAAAAAATTTAAAACAAAAGACTTTTTTGATATAAAAAGATCCAAATCAATCAACATTGTTCTCATTATTATTCAAAAAAATTATTTTTCCACTTCCAAAACATCAGTTTTCCTAAAAATAACAAAAATAATAAAAGTTAACTTACAGAGTTCCGTAAAGCAGTTAAAAAAGCCTTGGAGTCGTTGATATCAGGTACGTGAAGCTTCTCAAAACCTCCGAGCATTCCCTGCACATCCGACGCGGTTTTTGCCCAGTATTCTTCAGCTTTCGCGTAAACCTCTTCACTGGGCATCTCCATTCTGCTTCGTGAACAATATACAGATGTAGACAATAGTTTTTGAAAAGTTTTAACGTGTTTGACACATAACATAAACGTATATTTAGAGCAAATACACGTAAATGTTGAAGAGAACAATTTATTTTATTGAAAAATGCGGAAAATAATTTGTGGCGCTTCGTAGCACTAATATCGAATCTTCCATTTTAAAAACGGTACTTTTACAATCAAACGACGTTAAAAACTGTTAAACAGTAACAAAATAAAGTGATTGTCAATTCTAGTATAATTATATAATTGTTTACAAAAACAATCCATTTTATCTTATCAATACCTCTTACAATATTTCGTTAGCCAATAAATTTTGTGACACTTCGTCTAGTTTCGAAATAAAAATAATTTTCTAAAAATTTGAAGAGTTTGTTGTTAAATTAACAAATCGCAAAATCGCACTCCTGAAGCCTTTACAGATTTATAATGAACCATAAAACGAAGATCCGGCTTCAAAATGAGTTGAATGAGAAAGAACTCAAGCTAGGTTACGCTGGAGACACGAGTAAAAGTTGGCACAGCGTCTACAAAGACTCAGCTTGGATTCATGTTGGTGGACTAGACTTTGGCCTAACTGAAGGCGACTTGTTGGCTGTGTTTTCACAGTAAGTTTTTTATTTTTTTTGAGTTTTAGGTATTGTTTCGATTTTTTTTCTGGACAAGAAAATTTAACTTTAGCATTCTTTAGGTATGGAGAAATTTGTAACGTGAACATAATTCGAGATTACAAGACCTTAAAGTCTAAAGGATTTGCTTTCATATGTTACCAAGATCAGCGGTCAACAGTTTTAGCAGTAGACAACTTTAACGGTATTAAACTCGCTGGAAGAGAACTGAAAGTAGACCATGTGGAGTCGTTTAAACCTCCAAAGTATAAAGAAAGTGTACCTGAACAGCTATTAAAGATTTGGTCAGACGGATGCGCTCCTAAACCTATTAATCTCAGCAAAGGTAAGGTTTTTGCTTTTTTGTTCGAATTTTAGGTAATAATGATTCATAGGGGCGAAGATTAACCCAGCTACGATTTTTAAATTCACTGTATTACTTTTAAATCAAAATCTGCTATTAAATACTAAAATCCAACAAATTTTAGAAGAAATAGAACGTGACTATGAGAGACAGCAAACATTGAAGGCACAACAGATTGCTGAAGCTGAAGAGTTAAGGAAGTTGGACGACAAGAAGGAGGAAATGAGCTTGAAGGAGATCAAAAAGATGAACAAACAGATGAAGAAGGAAATGAAGAAGCTTAAGAAAAGAGAGAAGAGGGAAAAGAAAAAACAGAAGAGATCACGCACGCCATCAGAAGGGAAAGGAACAGCAGATTCTGTGTCAAAATGGGATGACAAAAAGAAGAAAGATCTCGATTATAGGAAGATGGATGTAGGTTTTGAGCTATATTACTATTTGTTTTTTAGTTGCAAAAAACTTCTAATTGACTATTTCAAGACGATGACTAATTTTACTTATACTTGCCTTGTTTCAGGACGAAGACTTCTACGGATCGAGTAAAGCCTTCAACTTTGGGAAGAAACGAAAGGAGATACCAGAAGGACCAACTCATAATCTTCGACCAGACTTTGAGAAGGCTGATTGGCGTGATATTGAACTGTTCAAGATAATGAGAGAACAGGAAAAGGCCGAAAATGGAGAGAAACCAAACAATTTCAAGGAAGAAGAACATTATCTACCTAATCGGTTCAACTAAACTATTTTCGGGTATTCAAAGGAAATGTAGGTTGGTTCCTTCTTGTTACTGTACATAAAATAAATTATGGATGAAATAACTGTTTTGGGATATAATTTTATAAAAATATTGTTGACTGTAAGGTTAAAAATAAAAAAAAACTAGTAAAATAACAATAAAACTCATCCAAAATAAGAAAAAAACCACAAAAAATACGAAACCAAATACAAGTCAGTTTATTTACAAGATCAGATTCTGTCGACGCCTTCGTGCTTCTCTCATGACGCTGGGGCTGGAGCAGCAGCTGGGGCGGCGGCGGGTGCGGCAGCTGGAGCATCTCCTCCACCATTGGGACCACTGAAAAATAGTGACTTAGATTAAGCAATGTACGATAGAAATAACAGTATTAATTTAAAAACTACAGTATACTCAAAAACGGTAGCTTCAATTCGCTAAATACTCTATAAGGTTTACCCCATTTACAACAATATGCCTATATAAAACATAAATTACGTTCATATTGCTGACATTAACCTAAAAAACAGCAAAATAAAATAACCAAAAAATACCTACAGCATCCAAAAATTCTTTACGATAACTCAAAAACAATTTACAAAACAAAGAAAACAACTTACACGTAGATTCTGTAGATCAAGAAGATGATCAAAGCAAAAGATACGACACCCATGGTCAGTCGAGAGTTAGTGAAAGAGCGACCGGACAGAAGATGAACGGAGTCAGTGAATGAGGCCCATTGTCAGCCTTTTTGTCATTAACACGTTTTTTCAAATTTGCATATTCTTGAAGATTTTTTTTTCAAATTTTTTTTGAAATTCAAGTTTTCGAAACATTGAGAAAATTTTGAATTATTCAGTGGAAACGCTTGTTGGACACTTTTAATGAACGAAAAACAACGGGTATAGGCAACAAAAATGAATTTTCTTTGACTTTTTACGATCTTCGACTATATAAGGAAATACTGGTTTTAACTTTCAAAAATTTAAGTTCAAAAATTAGAAGCGAGTTTCACTTTCTAAAGGAAAAGCAACTAATTTTGCATACGGCACATTGAACAAAGAACAAACGCTTGTATTTTTCCTATTATACGCAACTTTCATATATAATAATGTAAAACGTTATAAGCTCTTTTTCACTTCATTATAAGCTCCTACTTTTGTCATTTGTAACATTGAATATTTGAAAAAATGAAACGTTTTCTGGTTACTTTGTTCATTTTTGTTACTGTAACATCTTCCGAGTCAAAACTTTTAAATGTCAGGAACTTGAGTAAGTTTTCAATATTTTCTAAACTCTAAACGTTTTAGCTAAAATTTTCAACATAGTCTATCTTACCTTAATACTAGTCTACATACATATGCATATGAGTATTACTAAATTTTTTAGCTAGTCCGACCCATCAACTCTCAACATCACATGTTATACCATATGTCCCTCAGTACGCTACAACTCAAAATTTTACCATGTTTTCCATCGACAACTTCAAAAAAGTTCCATCTTCTACAAGGCGTAAATTATCTAATACTACGAAATCTACCCCTAACGTAACTTTTCGCCAAACAAACGCCATACCTCGTCAAAGCAGTTTGAGCAACAATAACAAGACAGCACCCAACAGTAATCCCCGCTTATATTCTTCAAGGACACTTCAAATGAACGAATGTTGCATTACCCAGTATAAGCATCTGGATCACCATGATGACGATGAGATTCTGGAAGAGCATTACACTTTCGGAACGTACGATGTTATCCACCGTGTTTGGAATCATGATGTGAGAGAGAAAAGTGAGACCAAAAGTGATAGTACTAGTTTACAGTATAATGGTACTAATGGAATGCACGGCCCTACTCATGTTCATGAACATTCACAAGTTCAATATGGTCCGCCAAGTATTAACCCTAACCTACATACCGTAGTTCATGCTGCTCCAAACATACCACGCCCGACGTATGTTACTGATTATCAGACGACTAAAATGCCAAGACTTGATAGACCAGTATTACCAAACCTTACTGCACTCGATACAACGAGTGATAATATTGTACCAGAAGCAAAGCTTGATGAATACGAAGGTCATTTGTCTGGATATCAATCCCCTATGTTGACTTATCTTCAAAACATTAACGTGCCGGCTTCTGCATGGTCAAGTGGATGGATACCCATTGATGGAGGGAATGCTGTGGAAAAACGGACTATTTGGTACAGTAAAGATGAAAAACCATAGTGAAATTGATATTGATTTATACAAATATTTATATAAATACTTTATATAACTTATATAAAATTCAATTTACAGCATAATATTCTAGCATAAACTACCGTATCTATCAATATAAACCATGCCAATCATTAGACTCAACAAAATATTTATTACCGGTTTCGCAAACAAAAGTTAGAAAAAGAGTAATATAACTATTAGTTAATACTGTAATGTTATATCAATATACCCGTTCAACAATGAGGTTTTCAATAAGTTAATATTCTTAAAATACGATCATTTCACCAAAGTTGGCCACCTTTTTGGTGTAGCGTTTGCTTTTGATCCATTCTTTCATTTCGGCCGAGTATGGATCGCATTTTCCTGAGTATCTGAAAAGAAATGGCATTTTTTAAAAACTCATCTTATAATACTATGTTAATCCAATGGTTATCACTACATAAGTTCCGGCAAATAAAAATACTGACCCCAGTTTTAATACCAATAGTCCAAGCTTACCCACAAAAACTTATTTTATACCCACAAAAACTTACTTTACACAAATAACTGCTTCAAAGTCCAAGAATCGACTCATCTTGTCCCATTTCTCGTCATAAATGTCATTATCAGCCTGAATTTCTTCGAACGGCCGCTTCAAATCCACCTTCCCCATAACCGCATAAATCCTAACTTCTTTCCACATGAAGGTAACTACTCCATTGTATATTGTCCTGATCAGGCCTCCTCGAATGTCAATCATCAATGTGGCAGGTTTGGCGAATTTCCGAAATTCTCGTGGATCGTTGAATATTACTTTATATGCAAACTCTGGATCCAATTTTTCTTGTTTAAGTAGTCTGTCGATTTCTACGAGTTTGGCTTCTTGAATCTGGGATCGGAGAGTTCGGTCGTAGTGGGGCTTTATCAGTCGATCCATGTCGATTAGAGAAAAATCAACCGGAGACTTTGGGACGGCGATCTGCTCTAGGTAACTCTTGAATTGGCCGCTGAAAATTGAAAAAGCTTATAAAAAAATTCGTTAAAATTTAACTTAAAAGTATTCGAAAAGTAATTTTATGCGTTTTTGTTACCTAAAATTTAAGATTTGTTGAAAAATAACGGTGAATTTGAGCCAAAAATCACAAAAAATCCATCATTTCACTAAAATAACCTCTCAAAAATACCCCCTTCCTAACAAAAAACGTACTTGCTAGACCCTTTGCCAGCCAGCCTGTTGTTATGCCTTGTCCTTGACACCTCTGGTCTGATACAAACTCTATTCTTCCTTACAGAAGGCATCCTCATGAAATCGTCCCAATAAGCTTCAGGCCATTTCTCACTCAACTCCTTCCACACATTACTCTTCACCATCCAGCCTAACCCCGGAAAAAAGTCGGTTCTGTACAGTAAATCTGGTTTGTTATTATCAACCAGTCGATTTCCACCATTGTCGTTCCACGCCGATATACACCATATGCTTGGATCCGCATCTAGTAAGTACCGAGTAGATTGAAAGTAGCTGAAAAAGTCATCGGCAATATCTAGATCGTCTTCGGTTATGATTACGGCGGAATGATTGGCTAGGACACTGTCTATGGCCCATTTGTAATGAGAGGCGATGTTGTGGTAGGCTTTTGATCTTTTGTTTGGGAATGGGGGTGTGTGCTAAAATAAAAAAGATAATTTTTTAAATCTATTTATTAAGTTAAAAAAAAGTTTTAAAAATTTAAATTCTAGTAAAAAATTGCACCGTGCAAATTTAAAAAAGCTGCACTGTGCATTCGTCAAAAACCCCAAAAATTAAAATTCTCCTAAGAACCAAATAAAAACTTTAATATTACCTGTAAAAAATGAATGTTTGAGTACTGTGTCATGTACTTTTTGATCACGTATGTCACACCTTCCAACCCGCCATCTTGACTGACATAAATAGGAAAGTTCTTAACAGATGGCCGTTGTTTAACTAGTTGTTTCAAGTGGTTCTCTATTGCTGCTTCTCTTGTCGCACAAAACACTAATACGGCAATGGTCTCGTTTGTCTATAATAACATATACTTCGTTTGTCTATAACAAGATAACATAAACGCAAACGTTGTAGTGTACAAGTTATAATAGGTATGACATAATTAATTCTTACCTCAAAATCAGCTCTGGAGAAGTTTTGAAGCAGTCTGCCAAACCTTAGAGGTATATCATGGTTTACGTCGTTAGTTAATGTTGAGTTTTCATCGACGGTGCTCTAAAACGACAATAATTATATAAAAATGACAAAAAAGATGCGAAATCAACATTGCTTATCTTTTATTACCTATTTTTTAATTTTATTGCTACATAAAAAATTTTTAAAAATAAAAGCTATAGTACTATATGATGCAAATTCTGACAAAACTTACAATGCCATTGTAGAATTTGGCTATGGCAATGTACAAAATGACTACCAGTATCACGTATTTAAGTTTGTTCCATCGCCTTCGGTTCGTGCCATATATCGCTCTGCACATACCCCAGTTTGATTACTGAAACAGTAAATATTAGAAGTGAAATGTCATAAAATGACATAATATGCCAAAATATAATGACATAATAAAAATAACATTCTATAACAAAAAATATATCAATCAACAACAAATAGTAAAAAAACTCGTATGACAAAATAAAAAATATTGAGAAAAGGTCGTGGTAACACATAAAACTTTAAAAACTCTCCGTATAACCATAAAAAATACATATAATAAATTGTTCAGGTAATTATGTGCCCCCTGATTAAGAAAATTAGCTTTGAAAGGAGGCACAGAATTATTCGAACCTAATATTAGAAGCACAAACTTAGTAGTACCATCCCAGCTATATTTCTAATCAAAAACGCTATATTTGCCCAAAGTCATCCATCTGAATCCGCTAAAAATGCCGAAAATCCATTCAAAATTCTTTGAGACATTCATCAAAGTCATTTCGAACATGGAAAAGACTGCCAATATTAATGTATCGTTAATTTTCCAAAAATATAACCTATTAGACTTCGTTTTAAATAAAATATATTCATAAAACCATCAAAAAATAACTTTATCATTCTAAAAATCTCCTCACAAAAACATTTATCAACAACGTTATTACCTTTCTTTAACCTTTACCTAGTCACTTTGACCACTTTTCCTAAACCAGATTAGAAGCTACTTAGGTTAGTCTAGCAAACTTGTTTCGTGCTCAAAATTTCGAAGTGTAATTAACGTTTATTGGCCATAAAACGCGCATATTTTGTCCTCAAAATAGAGAAAGCGACCGCCGGAAGTAAAGTGATAGCTCTTACTTTCCCATCGCATAACTTTTTCGAATCTTAGAACTACCTTCAAGGTCTTTTACTTCAAAAAAGCCTTTTTTTAGGTTAGAAATGTCTTAGTTTTGAATTTTTTAAGTGAAATAAAGTTATATTTTAACATGCTCTCTTATAACCCTAATACTATAACATAATCTTTTATAAACCCAATACCATTACTACAACATACAATAAAACATAATAAATCGTACAAAAAGACATTAATTTTAACGTTTTTCAATTAAGACATAAATTATGCCATACAAAGTCGGCTAGTTTCATATCAAACGTTATACCAAATGCTGCTATAAACAAAATATAAACAATACTAGTCAAAAATACCCCAAAAGCAATCTTATTCTATATAACAAGTCCCGCGACATTAATTTAATTAACAAATAAAGTAATATAACGTAAGAATACCCTTACCGCCACCTCTTATAAATAAAAAACTAAATTAGAATAAATTAAAAACGAAAAAACGAAAGTAGTTAGCTTATCAGCAGTTGATAATATCAATTTTTTCAAAACGTTTACTATTAAAGTACGTTAAAAGCATTCACACAAGCCGAGAATTATCTATATTGAGTATATAATGACTGCAAACGAGTAAAGTTTATCAAAATAAATTTTAAAAACAATATCGTTTCACTATAAATATTTGAAAAGCCTAAAAATAAGCAGAAAAACGAATAAATAAAGCCGAAAAATGGAAATAAACATATTCTTGTCATGTTGATGTATTTAGGTCCACTGGTATTAATAGAAATAGCTATTTTTGGATTAGCAAGTTCTATTAACGCCTCATGGTAACAAAATTTAAAATCATATTCAAGCCTAGTTTGATAATATTATGAAGCTTTTCCAGGTTTTGATACCGTTATGTTAAGATTTAACATTTTAAAGCACCACATTTATGTTTTCGTTATGACTAATACCTTTTTGTTTTTAAATGGTAACAAAAGTTATCATTTTAAAATAAAAGACTGACATTTGAGCGTACAACACCAAAACATACTTTTTACCATATTTAGTAACATTAATATTAAGTACAAACGTGTTTGATGTCTAATATAAATAAATTATTGGATTGAATAACCTTTTAACCCATAAACCTTAACAGATATTAAAAAACCGAACTTATGGTTTATAAGGCTAGTAACCTGAAGTCGAAATCAAAGTGTAAAAATAACCTTAATAAAGTAAAAACTTCATGTTTATATTAAAACTGAAAAAGAACAAATATATTTTTAAAAATAGTCAATCCGTTTAAAATCAAGCTGTTTTTCCGACGGTCACAAAAAAGTTTTTGATCTTCAAAATTTTTAAATTTTCATTGGCTAAATCTGAAAAGATAAATTCATCAGAAAAATTGAAAAAAATTATTTTTTAGCTAACGAAGGCAATAACGAGCTTTCTATATCTCCTGAATTCAATAAAAGGTAATCAAATATATAGGATGAAGAACAATGCAACAACATCCGTTCATCTTGTTTAGAGAGACACATTTTTACATAATAAAATTCATTTTACCTCAATTTGTAAAACCTTACACTACTATACTATAGCTATACTTATCAACCTCAACAAAAGATCCCTTCCTCAGAACTCAATAAACAGCACAGTAATAGCAGCCATCTTCTTAAAACATTCGGCTCATTAACATAACGTCAGAATCCATAAGCTACAGAATAAATCGTCAGAATGTATAAGTCACAGTCAACATTAAGATTCATGCGTTGTCAACAGAAACATATGAACCCAAAAAAATGCTCCCCATAGACGTTTGAAACATTTCCCATTCAAAAACAAACATAATATTTCTGTGACAAACAAAATCCGAGGAAATGATTCCGAAAAGACTCCCAATTCAAGACGAAATACGCTTTTCGTCTCGAAACGAAGCGCAACTGAAGATTTACAGAAGTTTTTGATACTTCTAAAGTCTTTAATACATGTCTAGAACAATTTAATCATTTTAGAAAATAGAACTTTCATTATCTTACCTAAATCTTACGTTATAATCAAAAGAAAACAGGTAAACGACTGCACGGTGTAAAGCTCAAAAAATTTTAATCATAACAAATGAAAATTTACAAAAAAATAAAGTGACCATACCTTAAAGTCACAAAAAGAATATCAAATATACTATATCAACAACAATTTATAAAAAATCAAAGATAAAGTAACAAAAAAGTCCCAAATCTCAAATTGATCGCACGGTGCAAAGCCCCCAAAAGCCATTAATCATCTTGAAAATTTATCGCCTCTGGTTTAATTTTTTAAAACCTTAAAACTTATATACACTAACATAATTCAAAAACCCTAAATCCTCATAATCAACCATAAACATCTCCAAAAAAACCTTTAAAGTTGCTTCACAACCAAAAAATTGACCTAAAACGTAACAAACTTAATCCGTGACTATATTATTCCTACCTTTCCTGCTTCATATTAAATAAATTGACGAGTTTTACATATTATAAACGTAACATGATTATTTTCAGTCATATTGACATGCTTTTGACTTTTTAAAATGCAAATATTTACCCGATATAACAAATTCTACCACGTATTGTACATCAAAATCAATGCTTTCTGCCATTTTAAAACACGATATCTACACAATTCGTAGATTCTTTAACCTAGCACATACACATAAGGTGAGACAAAAACAAAATCTTGTGATCCAAACGAATTCCGACTTCGAAAGCTACTTTAGAATTCAAGAAAACTTTTAGCGACTCTCAACAATGCCCCAAAATAATAAAACACAAGCTCTTCAGGCTCTAAAAAGATTCGAGAAACCTTTAAAAATATGCAAAACTGTTCGACGAGCGGTTAACTACAAACATCGACATTAAAGCGAAATTATATTATTAGATACACAACATAATCGAGCGAAAGTAACTTTGCAAACGTGACCTACAACAAAATACAGCTAAACAAACATTCCTAAAAAGTTCTAAAATAATTTAAAAGAAACTTTTAAAGTTTTATATAGTAAAAACGTCGTTTTTGGACATATTTTGTCAATTTCTTCGTGTTCGACAAAAAAATGTAAAAATATTATTTATTTTGGCACTTCGTTACGCTGCTATTGAAACGAAATGTCAAAACAAAATTTTGTTAGTATGAAATGCAAATTTTAATGTCGTGCTGATTCGTACTATTGTAAATTGTTTGGAAGTATTTTTAGTTGATTTTCGTATTATAAGTGATAATCAGGCCTTTCTTTATATTAATCATACCGTGTTTGTTTCTTTTGTACGTTAATGAGACATGACGGAGCCAATAGAGGGAAGGAAGGGGTAACAAATTGTCTGTAAATTCTTGAAATGCTTGTTTGTTTACATTTTTTAATTTTTCGTTATTATCATAGCAGCTACTCTGTAAGGGTTTCTGGGACTAAATATCACATTAACTATAACGAAAGCTTGCTTGCAGCGAAAAGAAGCAAACGCAAGTTGATTTCATTTATTGGTAGCAGGGACGTCGCTACGGATTTTCTCTGGGGGAGAGGGAGCTCAAAAAAAATTTTTTCGTCCACAGATACCTGTGGACCGATTTTCGGCGCTAGGACAAATGCGGTTTTTGGACATTTGCGGATCTGCGGTTTTTAGACACTTGCGGATCTTCGGTTTTTGGACACTTGCGGATTTTGGACATTTGCGGATTTTTTAAAGGTTTTTTTTTATTTTTAGTTAATTTAGTTGTATTATGGTACTAAATTGTACTAAAGTTTGAATTGGTACGGTTTTAACATAACAGTACCTTTTTTGGGCTTTTAGTACTATTTAGTACCAAAAATATAAAAATAGTACCGATTAAAAATTTAGTACTATTTAACATTAAGAAATATTAAGACAGTGCCAATTTAAACTTTAGTACCATTTATTACCATACTACAACTAAATTAAATAAAAAATAAAAAAACCCATTTAAAAAATCCGCAAATGTCCAAAATCCGCAAGTGTCCAAAAACCGAAGATCCGCAAGTGTCTAAAAACCGCAGATCCGCAAATGTCCAAAAACCGCATTTGTCCTAGCGCCCGATTTTCCAAAAATTTTTTTTTTCGTTTTTTCGCGTACAGGTACCCTGTGGAATTTTTTTCGGATCGGCTCTGGGGGAATGGTACCCCCCCCTTACCTCCTCACCCAAACGACGTCCCTGATTGGTAGTAAAATTTATTCTAGGTGCCTTAGAAATTTTTCCTTCTGCATACACTATTGTTCCTCTAAGTACTCAAAAATTAAATTTGATACAGCAGATGCATAAATAAAGGCTCAAATTACCGCCAACTTTTGTTTTTACTTTTAGTATTTCAATAGAGCTTTACGCCAAAGTTTTATAGAATACTTGTTATATTTTTCATAGTTTAATTTAATTTTCTAATAAGTTTCTTTACATATTTTGTTAGCATTATACAATGCGTGCACTGTATCTATATATTTAATATAAGCCTTTTTATTGTGAATCCATTGGTCTAAACCTGTCCTTATAACCATTCTATCCAGGTACTTTTTGATAAGGGTTCTATTACAAAGTGCGGCAAATAAGCTGTCGTTATAAGGAGGGTGATGCCACGCTATTGATGATCATACTAAAGAGGTTTTATTGTATTTAATATTCAGTAAAAGATCACAAAACGTTCTTGAAATTTTGTTATCTGAAGGAAGTTAAGGAAGTTTTCTCATTTTTAAACGTTTAAAAAAATACAAACCGATGACAAAACTTTTTTTTGTAATACCTTTATTTTGGACAGGTTTTCTACCTTTTTTTAATGTGCATCTTATACTTCTTTACTGTTTTATCATCGTTAAAAGCCCGATTTGTCTACATTTTTCTATGGGTAGACAACAATAAATTTAAAAATTAGTAAGGTTTGGCTGTATTTTATATTTTTATCTTTAGAAGGTTCATTATTTTATACTGGCTCACAATAATATATATTTTCGCTTTATATACCTATTCTTTTCATTTCAATCCATGAAATTTTTCGGCGATATATAATAATGATTCTTATGGTAATAAAATGGAAATGCTACTATGACAATTATAGCCATTTTAACTTATTTTACGTACATTAGACATCCATTATACGTTTCATATTATACGCACAGTAATTTTCGTTATGTGTCATGTTAAACAGTAAAGCAGTGACTTTGTGAGGCTAGCCGGGATAAGTTAAAAAATTTTTTTGCTAACTTTTTTTTTGTCCTGGTGTGGAGGGAGTTAACTCGCAATTCTCCCAACCCCCCCCTTAAACTCCCCTCCCCAACTGTCAACTTTGCAAGTGCCAACTGTAATACAATTATAATGTAATAGAGCTTTATTTGAATATATATCCCAATATCTGCTATTATATGGCCTTCTGTCGTTTCATTAGCGGCTCCCGAAGGCCTTCTTATGCTCGTCTTGGCTAATAAATCGCATAAAAATTGGATAAAAAGAGTGCGCGAAAGGAGGAGAATGGCCAGAGAGAAGAGGGCTTATGCTTCTTACACTAGTTATTATTTTGCGCACTTTCCTTTTTTTCGCTAGGCATTGTAAACCAGCATGTTTTACAGTTTTATTGTATGGCGAAGGAAGGAATTTACATTTTTATGAATTTTATTTTTTAAAAAACATTTTTTTAAATTTTTTAATATAATTTTTTGTTTTTTAAATAATTCTGTACTCTTTAACCATATCTGACTACAAAACGTTATAAAGTTTAGAAAAACAAAGCTTGAATTTCTTCTCTTTTTTTTGCTTACTAGTTTTGAGAAGAAAACATTTTTCTTTGTACCGTTGACTAATTTCCAAACGTGTCTTAACCGGATTTTCGTAATGTCATTTGTACAAAAAAAAAGAATTTTGTTTTTGCTAGAAACTGCTTACAAAAACATTAGAGGCTACTGTTAACAAAGCTAAGGTTCTAACGGTTTTTAATGAATTTTTTTAATTTTTATGTTGTAAGACTATTATAATGGCATTATAATGGTATCTCAAGTAACATCACTGTACTTTACTATTAAGCTGTTCAAGTAATTCTGTGTCCTCCTCGGAGCTAATTTTTGGAGTTAGAGGGTACATAATTATTTGAAAAATCTAATAGTAAGAAGAAGCTCTAAGAAGTCATTTTACCACGCCTTGTTTAATTCGTTTGTAATGAACATAAAGTCTTGTAAAATACAATTTTAAAGTGTTTTATGAACTCTAGCTGCTTTACTCTCTAATTACCACTTTTCTTCACTTTTTATAAAGTTTGTCATTATTTATTTTACTCTATAAAACAGAATATTATACTCCTTACCTATCTCATTACTTTACACTTGCACCCCAACTTAATTTCACCTTTTAAACTTTAAATATTTAAACTCCCCTCCATATGACTTCAATGCCATCGTATGTGCCATTTCAGGCGTTTCCCTCTCCATCTGTTGAACGAGTTCTATTAAAATTTTATGTTTTGGGTCTTATGTTTTCCCCGCCGCGATTAAACTGAAAAAGTTTTTGGAAGGGTCGGGGTGTTTTCCTGAAAGAATTCTTGATCCGCTATATTATCATAGAGGGGGGAGAAGAAAAAGAGAGCTCGTTTCATTTTGTTTTAAACCTGGCTTTATGAAAAACAAGCGTTTCGAGGTCAGCATGAGAGGCGAAAAGTCAGTTTGAGGTGTTGAAACTTGTGTTTTACATTGTTAAATTTGTTTTTATAGGATAAAATATGGGTTTTGGGCAGAAATAAGGTAGAATAGAAAGTGTCATAGTAAAACGTAGTTTTTTAAAGGTAAAATACGTAGTAGACTAATTTTAGATTTTTATTTTACGTCCTTTAATCTTCAAAAGTTGAAGCTAAAAGTGATGGTTATGTTAAAAAAGAGAAGTTTCGCAAAACTGATGCCAAAAGAATGGCGCGTTTCAAAGTTTACGCAGTTGTATCGTGTTTACTCTTGTCTTTGGTACAAGTTAAATTTGTTTACATTTAAAGTTGTTTTCCCTATGTTAGCTTTTTGGACAACAAGCAAACAATGACATTGAGTTAAGTATCTGGTTAAACTTGAATAAAAAGTAGCGTCAAACATAATATTATAGTAGCTGCTTTATAGCATTAGTGGTTGTTACGTTGCAAATACCTAAAATATTATTTTATATTCACTATTGCTACTACAAAAACTTTAGAGATATAATTGGTGCAAAAATACGTAGGACCTCGTTATCAGTACTATTTTGTAAATTTCTATTTACTTTTCGACCGTCTAGTGTTTTAAATGGGAAAATATTTGTTAAACGAGCCAGATACAGAAGAAATGTATCCGAAACAGAGTATTAAAGTACCTTTCCGAGAAACGTAGGTGGGCCTATCGTAATCATGTTTTGCGCCTTATCAGTATGCAGTTCGGATAATAAATTGAAACTTTCGGCTACGGTATTGAAGACTAAACTTTAAAAAAAAAATTTTGTTGGTTGTTTTACCTATATGTATATTAAAATATTGTGTTGTAAAAAAAGTTTTGGCGTTTTTTAATGGGTAGCCCTTTAAAAATCGACGACAGGACTTGTGTGACACACTATAGGTTTCTACTTACATCTACTGTCTACCCCCTTGCTTTTATGATCTGCTTCTAGCTTCTATGACAATATCTTAACACTTGACATATATCTATGCATAGAGCAGTCATCAGTACTTTTTAAAAACCGATTTCTTATAAACTCGCGTTACTAACACTTCAATAAATTTAATTTTAACGCCATTACCATATGCAATTTTAAAAATTGTATAACTTACCTTCATTTCCAGCACGATGCGCTACACACACGCGATAGTGACACGGATTCCACAACAATTGAAATTCGAAAGTAAGAAGGCAGCTTCAAAAGTGGACTTGGAAAAGGCGAGGAAACAGTTCGATGATCTGAACGAAACTCTCAGAGAAGTAAGTCGGCGTTCGGTTTTTGCTCGGCTTTTAGGGTTCAATAATATTCAGATACAGATGAGATCGTATCTGGTTTGATTTGTCATCAATTGGCAGGTTTTTGTGATTTCTAGTGCTTATTTTGAAAAGTTTATTGATAAGTACGACAACATTTTGTTTTAAAATTGTCCCAAAATTACTTATGAACCTAAAAGTACCCATACCTACTACAACTCAACTTTTTCAGGCAGGAATAGAAGTCCTCGAGCTAGAGCCAGAAGAAAACACCCATCTACACAACCTATACCTAGATGACACAGCAGTGATTATCAATGGCACGGCACTCTTATGTCGTCCAAAGAAGAAACACACCCGAACAGCTGAAGTGGCGTCGTATCTCCGTGACATCGTATGGCAGATTGTAGAAACTCCAGAGAAAGAGAACAACAAAGAAGTTGTGTTAGAAGGCTCTGACGTTGTTTTTACGGGGAAAGAGATCTTTGTAGGTGTCAGGAAGCATGGTACGAATGTTGAAGGAGCAGTTATTGTAGCCAGGACATGGCCTGACCTACCTGTCATTCCAATTCAGTTGAGTAAGGACAGTCCGCCGTTAAAACACTTTGTAGCTGTCGCTTCTACTGGAGTATTATCGATGGGGAAGACGAAGGAGGCGATGGTTGTGAGACAGGTAAACGTAATCTTAATATCAGTGATGGACGGGTGATTTTGAATAGATATATTAGTATTAGTGACAGGCGGGTGATTTTGGCCAAAAGGGAGATAAATGTACGTATAGTAAAGGGTAGGTTACGGTATTTTAGGCTGGCGTGAAATGTGTAAGTTCTTATGCTCACTATAAAAACTTTTTTTAGAGGATAGAACGAGAATCGACATTCCGCTACAAAGTATTAAGTATCGATGCAGATGAACACATAAATTGCATCAATGCGAATCATCATCTCATCTTCAGGAATGAAAACTCAGACAATTCAGTAAGTAACTTTATAAACTTATGTATAGTACCCAAACTAACATTACATTTTTTACCGTGAAGGTTAAAACCAATGACAAGCTAAGTCAATAGTCTGACAAATAGGTTTTTTTTCAATTATAAACTAGTTTTTAGCCCAAAATGTCAATTGATAATCTAAAAATTTTCAGAAATACCGTCTACTACAAGCCCCAACAGAGTTATGGGGGATAGGAGTTGATGAGCTTGTTAAACTAGGAGCCCCATTCTCACGTTTTTGCTTGTTAGCACGTAGGATATCATCATTAAAACAGCTCGATTAACTTCTTTTTGCCATCCTTCTTTAAATAAGCCAAGAATATTGAACACATTATCTTTTCTGACTTCTACAGCACGACTTTGCTGAACAATGTAGGAAGTACCTCCATGTATACCCTACTTAAATCCAACGGCCATTTTCTACGTAATTTTTGACCAACAATCCCAATTAGTGTCGACACAAATTGCGATTGTTGGTAATCCCTGTTCTTTTCTACTACCACTACTTCAACATTACATTTACTAGTATATAGCTATACTTACAGTATTAGTACTGTCCTAGCACCTAAAACACCAGCAATACTCAAACCATAAAACCGCTGTAATACTATTATTACCATGCTATAATTCAAAAGATTACTGCATAATGCTCAACCAAAGTGCAAAACTGCCATTCTCTTGTACATTCTTAAAGTATTCGAATAATAAAAATTGTTATCGTTTTATCAAATTAAAATATTAATAAAGTAAGCATTAATAAAGTTACATTTCTACAGTCAAAGTGAAATAATGCGGGAAACATCGTCGTACATGAGTTTTGACTATTTTGGTTGTACTGGTACTACTACGGTAAAGACAAACTGGTACTCAGATCACTGTGACAGTAGTAGCATTAATAAATAATGGCACTAGTTCACTAAGATACAAGTAATAGCTAAAAAACTAAATATAGTACTAAAAAACTACTATAATATTCCCAAATAGTAAAGAAAAATAAGTACTAATTTAAAATGAAAAATAGTACTACTAGTCCTAGTTTTAAAGTAAAAACGCTAGTATTACCTTATAAATACATACACCTTAAAATTACAGTGTAAATGATCGTATAATAAGAATGGTAAAGATTGGAAAAACATAAATTATCGTATAACAAAGTATGATACTGTAGATCATGGTTGATTGAAGGCTTGTGGAGCACCAGATGGTACGCTGGCGTTCCAAGCGGGATCGGTACTTCCGGCTCCCATCATTTGATTCCTGTCGGCTCTGAAGGCAATATCAATTAAGTTTTCATATTTTATATCAAAACTTGCGCAAACATTGACTCAAAGGCATACAGAACAGCGCTATAAGGCTATTTTAGACTTGTTTATTACCTATTTTTCAAAGATAACGTTATAAAACGATTAAAAACTTACTTTTTGCCAAGAGCCATGAATCCATAAACACATCCGGAAGCGAAGATCGTTCCAGCTCCCAAAATAGTGTTAAGTTCTGGGCACATCAGGATGGGTACGGCGCCCATGCCCATGTATAAAGCGGCTTTCTGCCAGAAGGCGCGCGATTCACTGAACTGCGATATCCGCTCAAAAAAGTCGAGGAAAGAACAGCAGAACGGTGCTTCTAAGGCTACTGTTAAGAAACCGGCAGCTCTGAAACATAAACATCCATGATCACAATACTCTCCGCTTTTTACAAATTTAGAACGAGTATTAGGCGAAAGATAAAGCCAGCAAACTACCAGAAATCCTTCAGGCCTTGATATTACCTAAAACAAGAATAAAACTAGCAAAAAACCTACAATTGAAGTAGAACAGCGGCAATACACGTTGCGCTGAAGCTGAGCAATCCCAAAATCCCGAAGAACATGGCGATAAATCCGCCGAAGATGCCCAGACCTTTGGCCAGGAACCTTGTCCACCACGGGAAGGCAGCGTTTGGATCGTGCTCCTGCTGCATTTGCGCCTGAGCCGACGACGCCTGAGCTCCCATGTTCAGTATTCGCTCAATCTTGACTGTGTAAATGAGCCAGACGCTCCGCTGTCAACCAAAACTACAAAGAATACTGTTTATTGTCTGATAAAGGTCAGCATAAATCATTTTGATTATAAAATAGAAATCAGTTTGAAAAAACACGCTTAATCCGCGATGGAAACGATGGTGATTCAAAAGTAATATAAACTTACAACTGAAAAGCATAAACCACCCCCTTCCTTTGTACCTCAAAAAACGAAACTTTTTTTTAAACCCTCTATGACAATATATTAAATCCAATTACCCAGTCCATCTTAGCGAGATTAATATCATTCTCTTAATTCCCACACAAACCTTTAACACATTTATCCCAGCCCATTAAAGCCATGAATAATATAGACATAACCAATACTCGATACACTCTGTGCCCTTTTCTTGCAAAAAAAGCCGAAACAACGGCGGCGAAACTTCGGAAAATCCGACATAAAATATTTTGTTATGTTGGTGCATAAAAAGACGACTTAGGCCCTAAGGGTATAAAAGGAAAGCGAAAGGTTGCGCCGAAATGGCAAAAGTTAAAAGCCAAACGAATTGGACGAAAGATACTGGAATTGGCCAAGGAAGAGTGCTGAGGAGTTGGATAAACTTGGATTTAGAGGCTTGTGTTGTTCGTGTTAGGAAAGTTATATTAAGACAGCTATTGCAATATACCAAATGTAAAAGTAAAGTTAAATTTAGATTTTCGTTAAAAGCTTTTTAGGTAACAAAAAATATGAATTTAGACATTTTAACGCTGAAACACGCTTATTTTAGTTAGACATTCATGTTCCTTTCCCCAAATTTGGCAAAGGTAAGATAAGCCGAAAAAATATTGGTGAAATTTGCATCCGTTTTTGAAAGACAGGTGCATTATCGGACACTAATAAGAGGTAGAAGAGGAATAAAAGCTGCTCATGCGCGTGTTCGTCTCTTTTCCGGCACAAACATATTACACTTTCGCATAAATGTAGTCTTACAAGTTGATATCTCTTATTTAAAAATTTGAAAAAAGATTTAGAATGAAGAGTTAGCAGGATCGAAAAATATTAAACTTGGTCTCTCTTCCTGTAGATTTTTTCAATTTCAAAATCTAAAGGTATTTTTTATACCTTGAAAAGGTAATTGCCGACCTAGTAATTAGAGCCAAAAATTCATTAAAAAATGCCTTTTCAAAATCTCAAAACACCCCGAAACAATTTAGCATGTAAAACACAAACATAACACCATTTTGAAGAATCTTTTCCACGAGAAAATCTGTAAAAATTGAAGGAAAATTGTTGGAATTCCCGAAAAAGCGCGATAAAAAGCCCGTTTCATTATAAAAACAAAGCAAATTTTGGACCATAAACCGGGTCACAGCGACAAAACCGAGTGGAGAGTATACTGCAAAGCGAACACAATAATGGACAGGCTACTTGTTCCACGTTCGATTTGGGTTAAACCTGGTGTTTTGGCCCCAAATTTTTATTTTTTTTGTAAAAGCATGAATAATATTAATAAAAGAAACGAGTGACGTGGATTACACATGTTAACATGTGTCATACATAAGGGAACGGCTATTGAAATTACTCTAAATTACAAAAAACAAGAAAACGCATGTTTTCGTAAAAGAAATTTATGAAAAGACAGATTTTGGTCAAACAATCT
Source organism: Bursaphelenchus okinawaensis (assembly GCA_904066225.2). Classification (NCBI taxonomy): domain Eukaryota; kingdom Metazoa; phylum Nematoda; class Chromadorea; order Rhabditida; family Aphelenchoididae; genus Bursaphelenchus; species Bursaphelenchus okinawaensis. The sequence goes on along the minus strand of CAJFCW020000006.1, from coordinate 7,539,137 downwards.
GAAATCTTCGAATTATAAAACCAACTACAATATAAAAAAATAACTTTCCAAGTATACTTATGATAATAACATCTTCCAACTTTAAAATACTATAATTTCAAAACTAATTATATAATTAGAGTTTATTGACCATAAGACAATACATTATTGAACTTATCCACAAATAATTAGTTAATGCATGTCCATGGACTCAATAATGTCGTATTTGAAGGTCTTTTGGGTCAAGATCTTGGTTGTTCCAGGCTTGAACTTGTACTGTAGATCCAAAGGCTCGGGGAGTTTACAGAATTCTGGAACGATCGGCCCTTCGAAGACGGTGCCCTCTTTCTCCATGATGACCAAGTTCAACGAGTTTCCACTCATGTTATCTCCATGCATACCAGCTTCCAGTGCGCGTTGGACCAAGGCCTTGGCTTCGGCAGTCTGAAAATAGGTTGTTTCAGAAAAACCGCATCTTTACAGAGCTATTAGTGTAGGATAACATTAAATGTGTCACCTAAACTTTTAGAACACCTTTCTAAAACTTCATAACTTATAAAATATGAAATAAACTCACCGTCATATCCTTCTTGAAGTCACGTTCCAAAACTGTGATAGCACAGTAACTTCCACTACCATCAGCAGCGAAAGCCTTGGCCATTGTCGTACCATTGGCTGAACATTCGTAAAGATGAGGTCCAGTCGAGTCAACTCCTCCAATCAACAAGTAAGCTCCAATGTATCCCATGTATTTAAACAAGTGCTGTTTGGCCATCTTCAAAGCAGATATCACTCGAGCCTTCTTTCCCGTATTCAACTCCAACAATCGCAAGTTAGCTCCCAACATCTTTGTAACTTGATCAAGGTCAGCAGCTGTACCGGCACCACAAGCATACATGGATTCGGTGAGTTTGTGGACCTTCTCACATTGTTTGTCAGCAATTACGTTTCCTTGCGTAGCACGAGAATCAGCTCCCATCACCAAACCGGTCTAAAATAATACTTTTAGTGGACAAATTAAAAACTTTTTTCTATAGGCTTTAAACACCATCTGTAACCAAAACATTTTTGTAGTTGGCTATCTTAATTAGTTACTAAAATAAAGCTGAAATACCAAGACTTTTACATAAATTTAATTTGTAATTTTATTAAAAGCTATATTTAATTTGAGTATTAACCATCCCCATAGTAAATCGAACTATAAAACAAAATTTTTGCTAAAGAAACCTCATTTACTGTCCGTGTTTTGATTTAAAACTACAGCTAAAACATCTAACTTTAATTTCCAAAAAGCTCAAACATTTTTACATTAACCATCTCCATCTTGAATTTCTTAGAGAAACCTAAAAACCAAAGAAAATTTTACACAATCAACATACCTTTGACAAACAGGCCACAATTGTAGTACCAGTAGAACGATGAACATATGGCTGAACTCCCATACCATCCAAGGCGACATTACGGACGGAATTTGTGAAGTCGAAGGCTGGAATAGCGTCTAACTCAATCTTGGCCATGTTTCCTTCTAAAAGTATAAAATTTACACTTAAAAATAACTAATAACAAACTTTTTTTGCACGATAACAACAAGTTTTACAGAAAAATATTTCCAAAAATAATTTTATCATCAAAAAATTGTTTGAAAAAATATTTGACACTTCGTCGTGAAACAATCAATAGTGACACTTCGCAACTAAAAAATATTGAAGTCTTTTTCTATGAAATCGGTTCGGGTCTGCTTCGTCGGTCGATATTATTCAGCTAAACTGTTGTTCTACACTAAATTCTAGTCAAATTTGACTAATTCTAATATTATTCCGTCATGGTGACTACTTTTCGAAAAATCTAGAAAATGTGTCAGTCTGTCTAAAAAACACGTCATCCAGTCTTTAAAATACGTCATCCGAAAGCAGTATACTGTAAGCAGGAAATGAAAACGTATCAAAAAGTCTTGTAATTGACAGTGGAAGTTAGAAAACGACGAAGCATTGCACAAAAAATCGGTCATCATGACGGAATTAGGGGATTGTACCGTTTGTGGCGCGATCTTCATGGTAGTGTTCATTATTTAGGTCTGTCTGAGCACATTCTTGTCATTTTGATTAGTTTCGGTCTGTTTGACTTGTCGAACGGTGGTGTCACGATGACGTGATTTATAGAAATTCGGTTTCAAAGTTTACTTCCATGAAAATAGTGTAATCTTTAAAATCAAACTCTACAGTTTATCTTACAAATTTTTAAAAAACTTCGGATTCAAAAGTTTGAAATTTCGAAACTTTGAGGTACAGTAGTAGAGGTTTGTAGTGCATCGATTAAAAGATAACACAGCTTTTAGTGTGTAGTAATCTTTGAAACAAGAGTATTCCATTAAAATGGTTAATTTGTGTAAATAAAATCGAAAATAAACGTAAAATAAACCTCTAGGCGCTCAAGACATAAAGTTTTGATGACGGAATTAAATGGACGCGGAATTAATCAAGATGACAGAATGAAACAACATGTTGTACATGATATGATATGATATCTATTTTTTATTTTGTATATAATTTTTATTTTAAAGGGTATTTTAGTATTTTTAAAGTAAAAAAGTCTTGTCATTAGTTGAAAATTCAAATTTCTACAATTTTCTGATCAGAAAATGGTTTTCTGGTACTCTTAACAGCAAAAGCCACACTTTTTCTGTAATTTTTAGTTAGTATGATTTGTATTTTCTGAAATACAACAGTCTCTGTTATATAGTTCTTTAAGTTTAATGGTATTTGATTACTTTTTTGTTGGTATTTCCGTCAAAAACGTGAAAAGACATTGCGATGTTTGATGAGCTGCGTAGGGTGTTAGATGTCATTGTATTCTGAAGAGATTCGGAAATATCATTTACTATTTGGAGACTCTAGAGGTTTTTTGAGGTAGAGAAAATGTATTGTAATGCTATGTAAAAAAAAGAAAGGCATATAGTAAGGTAAATAGATTAATCATAACATAGTAAGATAGTAGAAAGAAAACATATGACACAGTAAGGTAGCAAAAAGAAGTTGTTTTCTGATAATAGAAGTTAGAGGACAGTAAAATAGCTTTGAAGATCGAAAAGAGTAATTTTGTGCGCATATTTTGGTCAAATTAGGTACAGCTTTAGTAAAAACCGTCTAGACATAGAAAAAAGTTAATACGCACCAAAGTCATAGTTACTACGCACATGACTAATTTTTAAAAAGAAGTTATGGCGCCCTTTGTAGCCTGTACTCTGTCTGATGGTGCGTATATCAAATTCTAGTTTCTAGTTGGTTTAGGTGCATATTGAAGCTGATCATGTGGGTGTTGTAGTGAGTATTACACACCGCTCTCTACGCACGTCCGTCGCTGGTAGTTCTTTTGAATAAACTCTCGGTTCCGCCAGCTAGACATGTTGTTTTAGTTTGGTGCGTAAGCGAACGGTTAAATGAGCTCAAAACACGTAAAAATACGTCTTGAGTGGTTTAAAGACATTATTTTAAAATACAAAAATACATTTTTTATTTTGAAATTTCAAAAATTTTAATTTTTAGGTATATTATATAAAAATGGCAACTCACACCTACCGGTTTATCAAACTTCTTAAACTTTTGATGAAAATCACATTTTTTGGACAGTTATGTCATGTTTTTGCTAAATTCAAAGCTTAAAACGATAAATCACACATTTTGGTTTATATTTTAACGTTATAAGTTTTACATCGTATATGCGCGAGCGTCTCATTGCGAAAACTTTTACGCGGGTTTGATATGAAAAATAATTGGCATTCTGTTTCAGATAAATAGTTTTTACGAAAAAAATATATTTGGAAGGACAAGAACGCTCATAACGACGCCAAAATTTCGAATTCTGAATAGAAGAAAGCAATAGTAACACTTGAACATTAACATTTCAAATATCAAGGCGGATGCCGAACTCGGTTGTTCGGGTATTAAGGTTATTTATAATATATCAATAGAAAAATGACAATCATCGTCTTCCTCATCGACAACAGCGGGTCCATGGCCTCTAAGACGGTCAACGGGTTGAGTTATATGGACTTTGCGAAGCAGTTTGTAGAAGGATTTTTGAAGGTATGGGATTTTTTCATACGTTATGTAGTTTTAGGTATATCATGGTCGATTCTTGACGCTTGTCTCTCATTTTTTGGATGAACAAGCTTAAGATATCAGTCTTCGATTTGCTAGAAATAGATTTTGATTACTTTTGTTAGATTTTGAGTTTTGAAGATATTAAAGTAGGCGTTTTTTCAGCAAAGACAACGTGATCCGATCTCAAAAAATGACCGTTATATGCTCATGGGCTTTGAAGAATATCCTTTTAACGTTAAAGTAAGTTAGTGATTTTGTTTTTTGTTGAGTTTTTAGGCTCCCCGCGGAGGTATAATTTTATTCTATTTGTTATATTGTCGTAGATAACAAAAATTTACTGTGTAACGTAGACAACTCAGTTCTGTAAAATTATGGATTTGCACTGAATTTTGTTTATTTTGTGATGTAATATGTTGTCTTAAGAAGCAATATGGACTTTCTTGTTCGGTAGCTTGTCCAACAACACATTATATTATCTAATATTGTTTTATACCTAATCCATTTTCAGTCCGGTTGGCGAGAAGCGCAAAGTCATTTTAACGAACAATTACGACAACTCAGGCCTTCTGGATCTTCCAGCTTTGTTGAATCTCTATATAATGCTATAAGATTTGTTAATTTGAACCGGGTTCAAACGGGTATTGAAAACTACGGGTATGGACGGTATCCATCATTCTCGGAGCCGGTTGTTTTTATTGCTGTTGTGGATTACAACAGTGTTGATATCTCAGAAGATTATGTAGGTTTTCGTGTTTTTATTGCGGTGTATTAGGTATGAGATTAGATGTTAAAGGCTTTGAAAGCGATCTCTTGAGCTTAAAACTACATTTAAACCTTGTTATAAGTGTTTAAGTAGTAAAAGCAAAATTTTTATGCTAAAAAATAATGAAACAACGTATTTCAGGTAAAAGACGGGTTTCCAACGCTTCCACAACCTCTGGGTGATCTAACTGATGAGCCTTTCCGATGGGATCATCGCCTTTTTGTTGTAGGACTTGACATTCCGGGTCATTCACCAATACGAGATTTATTCGAAGGACTAGATGAAGACGCAGAAGAAGATGTTGTTGATGATTCTTTGAGCTTTTCTAGTCCTGAACTGAAAAGTTTTATATCTAGAATGAATGGTAAGCTAACTTAGCCACTACTATAGTAGTTCAACACATGTATCTTAATAATTTTTCACATAACTATGATTTTAAAGAATATTATTATATTTTGTACGATATTTATACTCTGTTTCCACATTAAATTGACTAAACTTTAGGTAAACTCTACCGAATGAAAACAGCCAAAAACATGTCGGGTATATTAGATGCGGTGCTACAGAAAATCCAGGTGAATGGAGTATTTGTGAGGTTGTCAAAGCATGGTGCAGATCCGCAAGCACCCAAAAATCCGATTCCAGAAGTGCCAAAAGAAACGTCAGAGCCGAAAACAGGAATTTATATGGTTGATGGCGAAGCTAAGGATGATTATGTACCTAAAAATGAACAGCGTAAGCTTATGTTTTGCTAAAATTAAGGCTTCATATTTTTAGGGGAACTAAAAGAGGTATCTAAAAATTCATATGGGTCAAAAAGTTTGTAGAAAGGCAGTTATTTTCGTCTTTTTATTATTAATGTTCGTTTTTAATAATTTTGTGGAAAAGAAATTAAAATAAATAATGAAAATGGCAAGCCAAGTCGTATTTTACTAAAAAATTGTTACCTAATACAAAAAATTAAAAACTTGACTTTTAGCATCAGAACCATTTAAAGAAGAAGTAGTACAAGAGAATGGCGACTGGAAGAAGAGTGTGGTACTATTTCATAGAGGTAACAAGGTACAATCAAGTGGGCAATCAGCTTGGCCCATTCCTGAAGGCTTTTGGCCTGATCAGACTGTGTAAGTTAATATTTTTGTTTAATAAACTATAAAAAATGAGGAATACTGTAACTTTTGTTAGTCAAAATTTTGTTTTTATGTTGTAGCAGATGGAAACAAAATTATAAAAAGTTTTCAAAAAATTGAAAAAAATTTTAAATTTTATTAAAAACTTAAATTTTATTATTTTCAGACTACAACTCCCACCCCGCAAGGTATACCCAGAGATCTTGTTCCGTTGCGAAGAGTCGGAACAAGTCAGTCTAGCCAACTTTCCTTTTGACAAGTACGAAGTCGAGTCAGGGCCTCTAACTGAACATATCTTGAGTCGACGAGATCCTTCCTCTTGCTGGCAACTTTTTGTCAGCAACTCCTACAACAAACCGGGTATTGGGTTTCCGTTCGGGTACATCAAGGCAGCTTCTAACCTACAAAGTGTCAATGTCTTTGTGTTTCCTTACAACTACCCACTACTGTTCGCTATTCTGGAGGAAAGTAAAGATGAAAGGTTAAGAGGGACAGACGAGTTCAAACAGAAGTTGGAGAGGTATTTCAGGACGATACCTAGCTACTATGTTGTGGTAGGTTTGGATATGAAATTTTTGTTTAAATTTTGAAAAGTTGGGGGGGGGGATTGTTTTTTTTTGGTTTAATGAGAAAAGAATGGCGCATTTATTAGTTGATGCAAAAAAAATGGCGCGTTTTGAAGTTGAAGCAGAAAAATTGTTTAAAGGATGTCTTACGATTGAACTTTTTGTTCTATATTGCACTAGATGGCCTTAAAACTTTTAATGTCATCACTTTCAGCCTCTAAGAAAAGTTCTGGTCAAGTACCCGATCTCTCACCCCTTACTTGACGATGGAAAACCCTTCCATTTCCTTCACTTCTCGGTAATGCAGTCCTTTAGTAAGGCCAAAACTCAAGGAAAAGAAGACTTTGACAAGACTTGTGGTGAGATTCAGAAAATGGAGAGAAGACCCTTTATCTCCGCTAGTATGGCACTACCTATGGCTACTGTAACAAGAACAACGTTGCCGGATACTATTGCACAGAAGAAAATAGCACTATTGAGTAGTTATAAACAACAAATTCAGCCACTATATAAGGATGTTACGGTAGGTTTTGGGGTGGCTTACCGAATTTAAAGGGAGGTTACTATAAGTTCTGGCTTAGATAGAAGGAAAAAGGTATTAATTACAAAGATTTATATGAGTGACGTGTTTCAGATAGCCATAACCGAAACCCGGATCTCAAAAGACACTGCCCAACGTTTTTTAAACCCATATCTAATCGAAAGAGACGACATTATCGACCAGTTAGAGAAAATGCGAGTCAATCTAGAACTCAACTTCACAAACTCATCTATCCCAGCACTAGAAGGTGGTGTACCAGGCCAAAGGATACGATTACAACATGCTGAAGATCTGCATGCTCAACCAGTTCAAAAGATGGGCGATTTCAATTTGTATGCAAAAAGATTGGCAGAAATTGGCTTGGCACCATTGAGGGACTTTGAACCGCCTCAGGCAAAGCCTCACGCTTTTGGAAATCCATTCAAATTGGACAAGAAATCCATGGCTATTGATGAAGTGCCAGCTGATCTGAACGAAGGCCCAGACACGGCTCAGATGCTACAACAAGAGAAGGAAAAGAACGAGAAGAGTGATAAGAACGGGAAGGAGAACAGAAAGAGGGCGGCTTCAGAGCCAGTCAATGGAGCCACGCCTTTGAAAATGCCGAAAAGGAGGGTTGGGCCGATCGATCAGAATACTCTGAATAGGTGGAGGTAAGGATTGGGGTGTTATATTTTATTAAGAAAGCTCGGCCTTGATGCTAGGACCTGGTCTAGAGATAGAGGTAAAATTTTTTTTGTAGATAAGGAAGGGTAAGAGGTATTTTATATAAAGGTATGAAAAAAAGTAAAGCGAGGATTGCTTACCTTTCTAAACTTAACAACCATAATTTCCAGAAAGCGTCGAAACAATGGCTTAACAGACTCCGACGCTTCATCCGTCGTATCAGACGTCGGCTACATCAACGATCTGGACGATAACAACAGTTTTGCACAGCCAAAACGGCTACGATACGCTGAGTCAGAGCCTGGAGATGTAAATTTAATGATTTGTGAAGATGAAGATGAAGAACAAGACCGTCAAATCATCGAAGAAACTCCAAAATTTATGGAAATAGAAACGAATAGCATGGATTATAATGAAAAAGAAGAAAAGATTAAGAACAAAGAAGAGAAAATAAGCAAAAAAGATGAAAACATAGGCCAAAATGAAGTGAAAACAAATGATAATGCCTGGAGAATACTTGAAACAGATAGGATATTACCGGAAAACGACAAAAGAGTAGCTGAAATAGAAAGAAGAATAGCGGAGAAACAACAAAAAGCGATCGAATTGGGCAAGAAAATGGCTGAAAAGGATAGGAAAACAAACCAAAAAGACAATAAACAAACTGAAGGTCAGAAAAAGAATGGCATTGATAATGCAGTAGAATCATCCTCATCTTCAGCATCATCAGAAGACGAAGAAGATCGACAAGAACGGCTCCTGGACGATTGTTTCGACAACGGGAAGCCTAACAATGGTGTAGGGAAGAAACCAGTTATAAAGGTACCAATCACTACATCTGACTTACCATCATGTAGCAAGGATCCAGAAGTTTTAGTTTCACCAAAGAAGGCAGTTTCGTATGAGGAAGATACACCTAGGTTGAGTAGGAATGAAGAATATCAAATGAAGGCGTCGATCAGGATAGCGATCAGGAATCATAGTAGATGTAGGTTTTTGAAGTCTTTGATATTTTAAAAAAAGTACAGTATTCCACTTTTTGCGGTGTTAAAATTTCATAATATTAAAAAATTGATAAACCTTTGTTAATATACTTAAAAAATTTACATTTTCAGCCTTTGACTCCTACCAAACCATCCTAAAATGCACGAACAAGTGTTCAGTACGAGAACGCTTCAAAATGCTTCAATTTGCCAAAAGCGAATCGACGATGCATCGACTGGTCGAAGTGGAGCGAAAACTCGACCAAGACCTTCAAAACCTAGCTCAATGTATTCAATTCGACGACGACGTTAGGCAGTCGCTGGCCGACTCTCACTCTTTATCTTCTTCTACAGCTGATTCCGATGAATATCTGACCGATTAACTCTCAAATCGACCGGTTGATTTAGATTTTTGTTGAATTATTTCAAGTATTGGCCATGTTGATCTAATTTTTGGCCATGTTGATGTACTTTTTGGTTATCTTGATTCATTTATGGCCATTTTAATCTGTTTTTTGGTCACTTACCTGTTTTTGGTCGATTTTTTCGAAATATTCGACCAATGTCATTTGTTTTCATTTGATTTTGTGACATATTATGTGTCTACCTAAGGTTAATATCATCTGTTTGATAATTTGTTCGTATACATTAACTAGTTTTACATTCGCAATAATATTTTCGAGTTGTTGACCCACCTTTTTACATACATCCATATTAAAGCTGTTGTTGTGATTTTCGAATGTTGAGAAGCATTTGTGATATTTGTACATTATGAAGGTTGCATTTATTTGTTTGGACAATTATTTTTGGGGTTGATTGCGGGTTTTTGATAGATGAAGGGGATCCATATGTTGTTTATGACTTCAGCGCATGTATAATATGATTTTAGGTGTGTTTATGGTAATTTTAAAGAGGTTAGTCAGTGTGTACTGTTAATGTACAGTGGGAAAACGCTGGGCATGATTATTATTATCTATTTATGACTTGTGTCAAAGACCTTGTAGTAGGTTTGTTTGATTATTTTGAAGTTTATGCTGCTTTTGCTGATTCTAATAGGAGATTTTGGAAATTCAAAGACCAATTGAGTTGTTATGAAGCTGGAACATTTCTTAAAGCGGTTAGGGCTATGATGAGATTCATATGAAATGTTAAAAGTAGGGCTTTAGAAAAGACATGCGATCACAACTATGACAATATTTATGTGATTGTCTATTTATACATAAAGTAAGCTTGTTTGACCTTTTTTTATTAATTTTGTTAAAGAAAACTTATTATTGAGTATAAGTTTCGGTTTTTAAAGAGTAGTTGTGACAAACGTGAGTATAACGTTATAAAGAAGCTAGCTCGAAAAAGAACGAGAGCTTTTCAAATTTAAAGGAACACTTTTTCTAATCAAAAGGCTAAAGATTAACCTTTCTTTTGATGAAATGCTTTTCGATATAGATCATTTATTTTTTGTAAAATACGTTATGGTGACTTGAGAGGATAAAAATATGTTTTACTTTTTGAGAATTAACATAAATGTATGTAGCGATTAGGTTGTTTAAATAATTTTGTGCCCCCTCTCAAAGCAAATTTCTGAAGTTAGAGAGCACAGAACTATTTGAACAACCTAATATATATAATACTCTGCTTTATGGACAATAAATTTGCTTTGAAACGCTTATTATTTTCTAAACGTAATTCCTCGTTTAATACGTGTTTGTTACCTAAATGTTTCACAAATTTTATTGATGGTACTAAAGCAATATTGTTATTTTAGGGTTGGCAACCTTGTAGCAGTAGTGAATGCTGAAAGCTAACTCTAACTTCAGGAATCTACTACAATTAACCAATTCTCTATTATTAAAAAGTAAGTTTTTGATTTATGGTTAAAGAGCAAGTTTCTTTTACAATAAACAAAGTGGTTTTGATTTGTTGCTTCTTAGTAATGTATGATCATTGACTCGTGATAAAACTTGGAACGTTTTTAAAAATTATCTGGGATTTATTTTTATGATCTTTTTATGAAATTACATTAATATTATTATTGTCATTTGATTAACTGTCTAAAACGAGTTTTTTACAAAATAAAGCTGCTTTTAGCGAGAAATGTCTTTGTTTTCAATTTCTGTAGAAATAGAATTGGAATTGTCAAAATAATTTTTTATTATTTTAGGTAACAACTTACACTTGAATGCGGTCAGAATGAGCAAACACGTACCTTCGGTTGTGGCCAGAGAGAGCAAGCCTAGTATATGGTATGTTATTATTTTTATTATTTTTCTTACATTTTTAGGGTTGAGTTTACAACATTGGCAGCAGAATGTAAAGCAGTGAATTTGGGCCAGGTAAGCATGGGTAATATTGTTTTACCACTAGGTTGAATGGTTTAAAAGGATGATTTTTTAAATTCTTTGCTATTTTTCAACAACAATTATGAAACGCGTCATTCTTTTCGCATCAACTTCTTTTAAAAACAAAAAATATTGTTTTAGGTATCAAGTATTAAAAATGCACTCATTTCAGGGCTTTCCCGACTCTCCAATGCCTGAATTTATGTCTGATATCCTAAAAGACATTGCGGAACACCCAGAACGAACAGATTGGCACCAATACACAAGAGGTTATGGCCATCCACGATTAGTCAAAGTATTATCAGAGTTTTACTCAAAACTTCTTGGAGTTAATATCAACACAAATCAAGAGGTTTTGGTTACAGTAGGAGCTTACCTGGCTTTATATTACAGTATGCTAGGATGGTTGAATGTTGGCGATGAAGTTATTAGTAAGTTTTTGAATATAGAGTGTTATATGGGGCTTAAAATCAGGTTTTAGGTTTATCAATTCTTGATTTATTTTCAAGATTTTTGTGTTTTTAAATTTTGTTGTTTTAAAATTTAAAAATTTTAGTATTCGAACCAGCCTACGATTCTTACGTCCCTCAGGTCAAGATGGCCGGTGGGGTACCAGTACCAATAGCACTAGATCTACCAGAGAACCCAAAAACCTCGGCTGATTACAAGGTAAACTTTGACAAGATACGATCCAAAATCACTTCAAAAACTAAGATGATCATTTTGAACAATCCTAACAATCCCTCAGGCAAACTGTACACTCGGTCTGAATTGGAAGGAATCGCTAAAATAGCTGAAGAGTTTAATCTTATAGTAGTAGCTGATGAGGTCTACGAATGGCACGTGTTCGAAGGCTTTGAAATGATACGCTTTGCCAGTCTACCGAACATGTATCAACGTACGATAACGATTGGCAGTGCTGGGAAGGCGTTCTCGGCCACAGGATGGAAGTTGGGCTGGGCGATGGGACCAGAACGACTATTAGCACCATTGAAGGCGATCCACCAGAACTGTGTCTTCACCTGCTCAACTCCAACTCAAGAAGGTGTGGCTAGAGCATTTGAAAGGGAGCTGAAGATGTATAATGAGGGGAACAGAAAGGACTCATACCTATTCACTAAAATGGCAGCTGAACTGGCGCCGAAGAAGGATAGGCTGGCTGAGAATCTGAAGAAGGCTGGGATGAACCCAATCATGCCTGAGGCTGGGTACTTCATGATCGCTGATATGAATCATATTGGTAAGAATTTATCAGTCACTTTTATGTTATGTTACCTAAAATTTTAAACAAAATTTTGAAATTTAATTTTTCGTTGGTACCGGACGAGGCTATATTTTACAATATCTTCTTTCAGATGGACCTTTTCGAAATGAAACAGAAGATGAACTTGACTTTAGATTTGTGAGATGGCTAACAAAGGAAAAGGTAACGTTTTGTGGCATCAACGGTGATACTGTTTTACTAAATTTGATTCGGACACCTTTCTCTATTCTACTTTAATCTACCATACTTTGAATTGTTTTGCCCTATATGTTCCTACGCTACCTTAGATTACCATACTCTACTCTACCGCTCTACATCTTAAACTCATCTGCCTTATCCTAACTTGTCTTGCCCTACCCTGCTTTACCCTTCCTTACTTTACTCTACTCTACCCAATCGTTCTCTACCCACCATGCTCTGCTTTACCTTCCTTACTCTGCTCATATTGAACCATTATGACTAACTAATTTTTATTTTTAGGGCTTGGCCACAATCCCACCATCAGCCTTTTACTCTACCGAGAACAAAAAAGGAAACGATCACTTTGTTCGGTTGTGTTTCTTCAAAAAGGATCAAACTTTGGATGCAGCTGTCGAGATTCTGAAGCAGTTTAACAAATCTTAACTTATAGTCAGTTAATATTAGTTACAGTAACTCTATAAATAATTCTTGTGAATTTTTTTGGCTGTTTTTAGGTAACAGTTTTAAAAGTTAAAAAACAATTTTAATTTGGATTTTTGAATTTTTTTTGTAAAATACGATTTATTTTTGAGTAACAACCTACGATATGGCTATAATAAGAATGTTTATTGTAGTGAAACGATTATTAAGTGGATACGAAACCTTTTACAAAACTTGAGACCATAAAAGTGCATCTACAGTTTTCAACAGAAAACACATTACTATCGGCAAGATACCAAACACAAAAAACGAAGATACAAAATAACCGTAGACGATGTCATAGTAGGCAATTATTACATTGAAGTCGATGTAATTGCAAGATTCTCTCGGGGGCTTCTATTAAATTCATCGAGGAAAGATCATGGAGGAGAAGTTGTTGGTTTTGATGGTGGAATTGGAGGTTATTGGTCTGGAAATGGAGGGAATTAGCGTGGTTTGGGTTGGAAAATGTTAAAGCTTTGAAAGTTTTAAAGCTTGAAGCTTAAATGGTCTAAAAACATGAGTTTTTGAAGATCTTAAGGCGTAGTTATTAACACCCAAAGAAAAATTGACGGTACGACCATTTTCAAATCGTCGGATCTCCTTCATACTGTGTAATATAAACATGAAATTTCTTACAAATCTGTCTTATAAAACGTAGTAAGTATACTGAAAACAACTTTTTCAAAATTTGGCTTTTTAGGTAACAAATTAGCATAAAAGTTGGCCAGGCCCTAGCAAAATGTTTTCCAGTTCTTCAAAAACCCTCCCAGAAGCTAAAAAAGCCATTCCAAGCCAAAAAAACATAGTCAAACTACTCTGAATACTAAGGATATCGTTCTCTGTACCTATACCCTTCCTCCGATCCCCTATATACAAGTTATAGCCAACTTACTGTCATTTTTTTGCGTCGACGTTCCGGGCTGTTCGTTGTTGCCAGTGCCCATTTTTTCGAATTCATCGGCCAATTTGTGAGCTCCAGGATCCAACCCGTCTAGCCCAAGGTCGGCCATGGCATTTCGTCGGCCAACTCGCCCACTGTCGACGAACTGATTCTGGAATTCAACCAGCGCCTCGCCCGTCATGACTTCGTCTTCCCGTTTCTGTTGCGAAATTTTGTTTTTGGATTTGTTCAGCTTGCTGTAGACCGACTTGAGGTGTCCTGAAAGGTATTTCTATATTAATATAGTAAAAACAGTACTAAAAGAGTGGTAATTTTCGTTAAAGGTATATATTAATGTAAGTATAAAATCAAAAAGCCCTACTCAAAGCTACGGTAATGGTAACACGTTTCAAATATTTACCAAAGTATTCAATATCAACACAGAAAGACATAGTATGAAGTATAATATGTATATAAGTTACAAGTTTTACAAGTAGAAAATTAAAGTTTGAAAATATATGTTGTAGTAGCTCAAACTCGATTGGTATGTGATATCCTAAGGTGAGTTTGACTGTTTAAATACGAAAAAGTAGATCGCTTACTCATCGAAACACATACAGATTATGTAAATCTTGTTACGTTGAAATAACAAGAGTAACAAATGCACAGTTTGCAAACCACCTCTATATAAAACTACGTCACAAACATAACACAAGCTAGATATCAACTAAAGCATTACATACAATATGAGTCAGACTGAACATAACTAATAGGTAAGGCCTTTCATTTACTGTAACTTAAAAAAGAAGACGTCTTAATAAAATTTTATTATAACAACCTATATTAACCATCATATTATGCCTACCTTACCAAAATTTTAAGTAAAACCATCCTTTTATTAGCTAACCATGTCACCAAAACTCCCTTTATCAGCTACCCATGCCATCTACTATAATATAATATGATTTATGTAAAAAGTCACACTAGTCTGGCTTCTCAGTAAGTTATTAGTATAATATTATAGAATAGAATGCATCTTGGCTAGCTAGACAAATCAAAACAATAATGTCATCATTTCTCGTCAAAAAAGTAATAAACAAAAGTAAAAATAGAGATAGTTGTGGTATATTATGAGAAGAAAAAGTAAGGTACTAGCGTGATATTGATGATATTGATAACAAATCATATATTAATAATATTGATGACATGACGACCTCTTATTATAAGCGACACCTTTATATTAAAAACGTTTTTTTATAAGGTCAATAGAAATTTTTAAAATCTCCATTTCATTACATGAATATTGGTAGTAAATTCAGTCCTAATAGGTCTGAAAGAGAGCCAAATAGGCCCGGCCCGGACCGGTAAACTTTCCAAAAACTCCTTAATTTTTAAAAATTTTCTTTGCCTTTTCACTTCAAAAAAACTATGAAGAACTAAAGAACGCCTTAAGCCGCGGAACATTTATAATCAATTAATTTAATTTGTTATGAAACTAATTTCAAATGAATTGCAAAAAGTAATACAATTTGCACGCTCGACTCGCGTTACACTGTAAAGTAATGCAAATGTAGAGGTACGTGACAAGAAAAACTAATTTAACATCATGCTAAGAAACAGTAGAATAATTTTAATATAAGTTACGTTAAAGATATTAAAGGTAACATATAGTTTAAAACCATGCTAAAGAAAGGTATAGTGATGTGGTCAATAATTTCTGCGGGCAGTATAGAACAATTTAACGAATTTTGATGAAAGTTAAGGTAGTTTACTGACTTGGAAGAAAAGATGTAATAAGTTTAAGAAAGTGAATCTTAACCTTTAAAGCAGACAAATTTCTAAGAAGAAAACGTCATTTTAATTTCCCAACTTGTAGAATTTGTAAAAGCAAAATTTACTTTCTTACAACGGAAGTTGATGGGTTTTGAAGAAAGAGTAAGAAAGCTAGAGAGAGTGGTAGAGAAAGAGTTATTTAATAGAAAAAACAAAAAAACATGTTAACATAGTAATACTAGTCTTCAAAGAATAAAATCATTTTCAAAGCACGAAAGATATTTTTGAAAAGACATGTTAACTACAAATGTCATAACAACATCTTATCAAAACAAGGCTTCGAATCAAAAAGTCTGAATAATAAAAGTAATCAGTAGATAACAAAAAACAAAATTAAAAAAAACCTTAGTAAATTTCATTTTTAAAAAGTTTAAATTGTGTTTGAAGATCCTCTCCAAATTTAACCCTTACCCTCCAGCTTCAATAAAATAACCCTACTATACACTGTCCTATTTCACCCTATCTTACCCTACTTGTAAACCATAGTTTTCCGCCTAAAAACCCAAAAAAATTTTTAAAAAATCCATTTTTTTCAAGAAAATATCATTTTTGAGTTTGGCGAATCCTGAACCCTCTTCCCCACGCCCTTCTGAATCCCGTATAATAAAGAAAGCGGCAAACCAGATTACAGCCCAAAGATAACAAGAACTAAAGATTGGCCCTCTCCTTATAGAACTTGTTTTGGCCAGAGATGCGGCTCGAAATAGAAGGAAAAACCAATTTTTACGATTTTAAATTTAAAATTTCGTTTCGAAAAATGCAAGAAAAGGAACAAGAGTCAAAAAGTTTTGGCATTTTCCTTAACTTTTTTATCTTACTAAAATTCAGTTTAGAAGCTCAAAAAAGGCCTGTCAACCCCTAAAAATTACCAATTTCGAAAAATTTCAAAGAGTTCATAAAATTTCGAGAAATACACACAGAAGCCATGAATGTATACGAAAGATATGTGGCCCTTCGTATGCTGTTACCACAGCAACATTTGAAACACGAAAAGTGTATGTATAATATAATTTTGTTAGCGCAAGTTAATCCCTACATTATAATCACTGTTCTGTGAAATGGCACATTACGGCCAATTTACTTGTTTTTCTATACAATAACT
Organism: Bursaphelenchus okinawaensis; assembly: GCA_904066225.2. Lineage (NCBI taxonomy): Eukaryota > Metazoa > Nematoda > Chromadorea > Rhabditida > Aphelenchoididae > Bursaphelenchus > Bursaphelenchus okinawaensis. The sequence goes on along the minus strand of CAJFCW020000006.1, from coordinate 7,522,331 downwards.
ATGGTATCAGTAGTAATGATATTGTACATGTTATGACTAAAGACTAGATTAACGATATCTACCAAACCCTACTCTACCCTACTAACCGTACGACTCTAATTGCAAGTTCAGTCATGTATTAAGCAACGTGAATACTATTCATGAATGAAAAGACTTTTGGCACCCACACCGGAAGCCGAGGCCAAACAAACTGTGGCCGAAAGCGAAAATCTGATAAATTTTAAAGTCCTAAAATGTAATCTGTCTTTGTAAAAACAGCCACATCATTCTAGCAAGGATACTACATCATTCAACAACGTGCTATATAGTATCGATATAACGTGCTATATAGTATAGCTTTAGTAGCATAAAGTATTAGTACTAAAATAACGTGAACTATAATAATATACACAAATTTGGTCAAAAAATACTTAGAAATTTTCAAAGCTGATGCAAAAAGAATGGCACTATTATAAAAACTACAATTTTTTGCCATAAATTTTAAAAAGCAGTTTCTTTCGGCCATTTTTCTACATACATCTTGAATTGACACAATTAAAAATCCGTATTTTACAAACCCCGAAAAGTTCGAAACACAATCCTTAAAATGGGCTTTAATATATCAACAAGATTTGTCAAAAAAAACTTAAAATAACAATAAGGACGCGACTTTTGGAAGGTTTTGACGTGTTTGACATAAAATAAATATTACTGTAGCGCTTTGAATAATGTCAAAATAGGAAAAACAAAAAGTACATGTAAACTTTGTGGTATTTACTCCAACAGGGCATACTTTTGCTTTTTAAGTAATATTTCACTAACAAATATCAAAAAATGCCAATATAAGTGTAAGATCTTAAGGTTTATCATAAATTTATAAAAATTCACTTTTTAAGCCTTATTTTTCGTGATAAAAAGCGACAAACTGTTTTTGTTACCTAAAATTTCAAAACTTCATTTTTAGCAACAAAACTTTAAAAAAATAAAAAGAATTGTGAAAATTAAACACCTCAGTCCATATGACAAGTCATCTACAACAAACTTGTCCAACCCACCTCCCCATACCTACTCCAAACGCGTCGAAGATCTTTGAATTCGCGAAATATAATTATGCGGCCCTGAAGGCAAGTCTTTTCACGTGAAACTGCCCTCTTTCATAAACAAAATCTTCATAAACAAATTCCCGCGGATTATCCGATAATTAAAATGGCACGGGATTCCCACTATTTTGGGCCGAATTTCGTTACGAATGCCAAAAATAGTGCAATTGTCAATATCAGATAGAAAATATTTTTGTTTTTTGAAGATTCGTTTGGCAGAAAATGTAGTTTCCGGGGGGGGGGATAATACAGCTTGCAGAGTTGTAGGAAGGTGTATATTAGTATAGTACAAAGTGTAAAACATCTAAAATTAGCAGATAAATAGTTCAACAAACTAGAAAATCTGTTTTTTCAATAAAAAAATGCCAAGAACGCCCATATCTAATAAGAAAACAAAATAAATAACAAAATAAACCCAAAAAGGCTCAGATCAGTCTAATGTAATCAAGTACGTTCATACTCTTCCTATCAAATAATGGTTCTTCCTAGCCAAACAAAAGTCCAACAGAGCGCGGACTCGAACCAACGACCTCTCGGACGAAAGCCAAACGCGCTAACCACTGAACTAAATAGACACGTTTCGCAAAGCTTTGATATTAACCATGAGAGAAGACGAAGATGTAAAGAGGTGGGTAGATGAGTGAAACAAAACACGTTTGGGTTAAAAAGTAAACAAAAATATAGTAAATTAAAGAAAAAAGTGTATAAAATAATAAAAAATTAATTCGAAGCAAGAAAAGTAAAAAATGTCTGAAAACTCCGAAAATCTGGTTTTGTGTTTTTTCAACAAAATTAAAATTTTTAAGGCTTTTCAATTTAAAAATATAATTCCTTTAAGCTATAAAGTGTTTCAAAAATGAGGCCAAATCCCTGATTCATCTGAAGCCCTTCTTTTTAAAAAAAATATTTTTTTTTATTTAGTTCTAAGCCGTTAATGATAACTGTAATCCTTTATAGTAACCCTACCTTGAAGTAAACAACATAATCTAACAAATAATTAACTTGAAAATGAAATTCTGTGCATCGAAATTAATATTTCACGTCTTAATTACCAATTTTCGCAATTTGCAGGCCTAAATAATCAGATTTTTCTACAATAATTAACATCTTATACCTAGAAAAAATAATAAAATGGTAGCTGACAAAGCAAGAATTATATTTCCAAAGTAATTTTGCAGCAAAAAAAGTAGAAATGACAACTTTCGTGGAGTAAATATGCACATAACTAATGGAGAACGTGACTAATATACGTTACATCATAGACGAGATGTAAAGTCAAAACAAAATTATTAATCATGAAGCGTGAAGGATGGGCGGTGTAATTGGATTCTAACAAATAATGTTACAATCTGAGGGTGAATTGTAAAAAAATACTTTGGTTTTTGTAGGTTCATTGTGAAGTGGCAGTACAGAAATGTGAAGTCACAGTAAACATTAAAACGTAAACTGATGATAAATAACATTATAGTTGTTCAAATGATTCTGTGCCCCCTCTCAAAGCTAAATTTTAGGATTGGGAGCACAGAATTACTTGAACAATCTAATAGAACCTGGAAAAAGACCCAAATAGTCATAAAATCTTGTTAAATTGTAGTAGAAAAAATTAGTTGTTGTGCTTAAAACGGTAATTTTTAAGTGTTTATGGCATTGGCAATTAAAAATTACCCTTGGAATTTGTAATAGAATATGTGATATATTTAAAAATGACACTAAACGAGGCAAAAACTTTAAAAAACAATATGGATAACAACAAATTGCCCCAAAAATACCTCATAAACCTACATTCTGCCATTCTTTTTTAAACTAAACTCAAAAAAACTAAATTCCAAACACAAGAACATTCAAAAAGTTTTAAATTTTTTAAAAATGCAGACTGGAACCATGAAAATTGGAACAAAAAACGAGTTTTCCGCTATAAAAGACAATATTCAAAGCGATAAGAACGCCGGCTTCCCAGCGTTCCTTTACGATTCCCCACTGTTCTGCCCATTGTCAAATGGTAATACTATTAAAGCATTAAAGTCAACAGCATTGTTGTCACTTTTCGCTTCGTTTTTATGTTGTTTTAGGTTTTTTTTGGAGGGAAATGGTCATATATTGTTCATGATGACAAGAATTAAAAAATTAAAAAGTTTTATAATGTTACCAACGCGAATCTTAGTCATACCAAACTTATGTATGATAGTATATTGGCCATCTCAAATTCATGTACGGCGGAAATGCAAGCAGGCTAAACTTATGTACGGCGGAATTGCAACCAAACTAAACTTATGTACGACCGAATCATGGCCATACAACTTTGCAACGTAAATTACGTTCGTAACATCATAAAAACCATAAACCTATGCCATTACCAATATCATCATTTAGTTCCTAATGGCACACTTTCAGCTCAATTTCAAAAACCTTTGAAGCAACTATGATAACATGGACAAGTATGCACGCTGCTACAAGCACAAATGCAAGTATGAATACGTTCGTTAGTATTGTAAACTACTTTAATTAGTTTAATGCACGCAAAAACGATACTTTAGATTGTAAGTAGTAATTACAATGTAAAGAAAAGTGTAATTGTAAAGTGTGCTGTTTGGATGGCGTGATTAAAGGCTTTTACATTGTTGTAACGTAATATATACAAAAGTAAAGATAAAAATTATTGTAAAACTTCTGTGCTCAAGGCTGGCTGCTAATAAAATGTAAAATTACATAGTAAAACATAAAGATATACATCATACGAAAATATTCTTCACTGTACTGTAAAATAATATGGAAGCTTTAAAAATTCTATCTCAATTAAATACAATGTAAAACACCTTTACACTTTAAATTTTATAGCTAAAGGCCGTATCAGACATCAGAGATGTAAACTATGCTAATCTACATAACATATAATCTCACATCCACTCCTATAAGCTAATATTAGGTTGTCCGGAAAGTTCTGCAATATTTATTCACTTTTGAACTAACAATAATAACAATATAATTAACAACTACAATCAATCAAAGTAATCACCGTCTGAATCAATACAGTCTTGCCAACGATTTACAAGCCTAATATTTGCTCTAAAGCCCATATAATTCTTTAATACTAAGCAATATACGATAATATAGTTGTATAATTCCACTAACCACTACGAGATAGCATATATAATCTGCTATGATTTGCAAAACTAATTACCATGGCGTTCTGTAACTAATTACCATGGCGTCGTATAACCCTGATAACGGAAATACAAAGACATTATAGACAATCTGATGATATGGTCGCCATTTGTCTGAGGATTAAGAACGTTCAACAACATGTTGTGGGTTCTTTATCAAATAAGTAAGGTAAAATCACAAAAGATAAGAGTTCGGTACGATGTCGTGTATACAAGAGTCATAAATATAAGAAAGACACATCGTATAGCACATCTAGATGTCAATATATACGTAAACCGGCATTATATGAAGCTACGTAAACCGGCATTATATGAAACTGAGACAGCGTAATATGTCACATATTGAAGTAAAAACCAGCTGTAACTTTGTATTTTATATTTTTTTATTTTAATCGGCCTATCACACCTGTTAAGCCTAATTATTAATCGTAGAGCCCATAGTAAATAAACCAAACAAGAACGTATCAAAATATACACACATAACTACAAAAAACCCTAACATACCCCCATATGCCCATTATTTTGACACACTACCATCTACTCCTCATTATTTTACATAACCCCCCCATTTCAAAAAAATGAAAGTTTTGTCTAGTCGATCAACAATTATCTCGGCTTTCGTATACGTCGACTAAGTACGAGAACAACTTCCTCTTAACACAACAAAGCCCTGTCATAACAAATAATGTTTTGACAACGGAAGTCTACGTAGTGCTTTGAAGTTATGTCCTTTTTGGTTGACTACATTTTATCACAACAATAATATCGGGAATCTGAAGGGCTTTATTGTGTAGGTATTTAATATGTCGTCTGAAAACGGGAAATGAGGAGGAGAGTGGGAGGGGGGGGAGGGGAGTTGAAGAGGAAGGTAAATTAGAGTAAGAAAGGGTAGGAAAGAGTAAGGAAGAGTAAGGTAAATGTGGAAAGAAAAGTGTAGTAAATTGTTATAATAAATTCTAGGTATGACACCCTCCCCCCCCTTTTCTCTCAAAAAGATTTTTTAAAATTTTTAAGTTAAACTTTAAAATTTGAAAAGACAACTTTAAAGACATTGATGACAACCTCACAATGACAACTGATTTGAATCAAAACTAATATAGCGTTTTAAGTAGTTCAATACGTCAGAACAGCTGTTGAACTCGTTGAAAACAACTTTAAAATACGTCAAACCAAATTCTTTAAATGTTGTCTGAAAACTTTTAAAAATATGATTTTTGACATAAAAATGTATTATCATAGATCTACCAAATATTATAAAAATTACTATTTAAATTTAAAAAAAAATCGAAGTTTTAAAATTGTAAAATAGGTTGGTACTTCTTATTATACATTGTCCATAGAAACCACAATAACAACTAAACTATAACAAGTAAAACCACGTTATGCACAAACTTTTTTAAAAGTACAATGCCACTATATAAACAATGTTTTTTAAACCACAAAACCCATTTTGACATGCACGTAGACCTAAAAGAGTATACTTCTCTTTTAAAAACCCGAATTCCTCGTGTGTCATACTTTTTTTGCCTACGGCACTCGAAAGATATAGGCTTTTTCTCTGACGTTCTCATCGTTCGGAGCAATATTTATAAGAATGAGTTGAATACTCTTTTTGGCCAAAGGGTTTTTTAATTTTGAGGGTGGAGTGGAAGAGAAATTGTACTTGAGATTAGTGCTACTGAGCTGAGTTATTAAGTTGTTCAGATAATTCTGTGCCCCTAACCCACGTAAATTATCTCAATAATAAGTGCTACTACTTTTAAAAACCACAAAAATCACCCTCTCTCTAAAAAATGAAAAATATTTTTAATCCAAACTCTCCAAGCCAAAATTGCACCCAACATAGCCATCCCTGTATGTACCATACCATAACCTAACTTTATATATACAGCGAAACCTCTTTAGTATGACACTCGAGAGATTGAACCAAGGTACCATTATAAGAAGAGCGTCAGATTATACAGGTAATTTTTGATAGTAAATAGTTGTATTACAAAAGGCGATCATCTATCCTTATAAAGAGCTTATCATACCATCAATAGTCATACCAAAAAGTCTTCATTGTACAACAATTTACCACAAAATATCAAAAATTCATCCAAAAAATCGCCAATATAAAGCATAAAAACGAGTCCCCCACCCTGCCCTCGCCTTAAATACATGTTATAAAACGCAAGCGTATTCGAATGAAATAAGAGTAAACAAAAAGTGCTTTGCATATATCATTTCCTCTTGTAATCAGCACTTGTGATAAGGATTCGCATTCAAATTCCCTCGACTCACAAGGCTACAGGCTTTTTGATTATGTAAAGTCGACCGGAATTTACTATTTTTAGGAGGAATTTCAACTTTTTGGTAAATATTTTTAGCACTATGTCTAAAAATGGATAATATACAAAAACAGCAACATTTTAATAATGATGCAAAAAGAATGGCGCATTTCTTAATTGATGCAAAAAGACTGGCGCGTTTTATTGTTGATGCAAAAAGAATAGCGCATTTTAAGTTTGCTGCAAAAAGAATGACGCGTTTTGTAGTTGATGCAAAAAAAATGTCGTCTATTCGTATTTTAAACATATTGCACACCCAATACAAAATCAAAATCTTAAAATCAAGCAAAACAACTTATAATTAGATTTCCTAACCATCAATAACAACCTAACCAAACCTTTTAATTACCAGTACTATAAATATTCTCAATTCATGGTATCGGCCATAAAAACAAAAATTGTAAATAACACTTGTTTGTAGCACAAAATAACAGAAAATTCCTACTTTGAGAGTTTTGCAAGTGATATTTTGTAAAAATTGAACATACGAACCAAACATTAGTTTACAGCGTACGACATTGTAAACACTTTACTGTAATCCGTAAAAAATTGATTTTAACAACCAAAAGTTAATTTGAAAAAAACCCTTCCTCTCCCTCCTTACTCTTTCTTACCCCTCCCCCCCCTCCCCAATTGAATGGTAGGTTAAAGATCCCTATATTATACACCTCCGAATCCCACACGAACATCCGACGATCGCAAAACGAAGAAATCTTTGAAACAAACAGAATATGAATTGCAAAAACGTCGAAGCGAAACGTGAGGTCATACGTCATAGACACTTCTTTGTTATTGCGATTTTATGGGATTAAATGTTATACGTAATCAAGGGAGTGTAAACAATGTAACGGGTCACATTTGCGCAGCAAATAGTCAAGCTAAAAGAGTAAAATATGCTGTTGAAGGAAGGTATATAACCTATGTAATATAATATACATTGTCTTAGCTTTAGTCTAGAGCTCTAGCCCAGAGCCCTAACCCAGAGACCTAGCCCAGAGCCCTAGCCCAGAGCCCTAACCCAGAGATCTAGACCAGAATTCTAGCCCAAAGCTCAAGCCTAGACCCCTAGCCCAGAGCCCTAGCCCAGAGCCCTAGACCAGAGCCCTAGCCCAGAGCCCTAGCCCAGAGCCCTAGCCCAGAGCTCTAGTCTACCTTTAAAAAAGATAAAGTAACAAAACAATAAGACAGAGTAAAGTAGAATCAGTTTAGTTCAAGAGAAAACTTATGGTTGATTGAAGCAGGGTAAAGCTTAAGTAAGCTAAAGTTATTAACCTCAAACAATGGTAATTATACATATAGTTTCTCCTTATATAAATCTTTATACTATAGAGACAACGGAATAATAATAGTACTGAGAATCCGCAAATATTAAGTGTTTTATGTTATGTCTACGAAACGTCGTTATGAGTAAGTAAATAGAAGATGGCAGACGTACTTATTATGAAAAAGAGATCTTTGCTAAATTTTAATGACTTCCTAGTCTATAGAAGGACGTCTGTACTTGACCTACCATTATATAATATGCTTTTTCATTAACTAGTAAGCTTTAGAAATAACAAAAAACATGTCTAAAATGAATATTGTACTAGGTTCAGTAGGTATTAAAAAAAGTTTTTTAAAACTGGCTGTATTTATCAGCTTTATGCTAAATTTAAAAATTAAGAGTAAACCAACATGTTTTTACAAAGAAAACTTCAAAACAGACCATAAAATCAAAAACAAAATAAAATTCAAAAACACCCCCAAAACCCACCAAAAAATAGTTTTTTGAACCGCCCTTGCGGACGATTCGGGGAAGCGGTGTCTTACAAAGCAATAAATAAGAGCTACAATAAATTACGCTACTTATAGAAGACAAGTGAATACAATATCACCAGGTTAATCACAAACCGATCAACAGTGTTTCGAACCCGCGACATTTCTGCCACGAGCTAAGTTCCCCCGCGCTGCGCTACCGCTGCGCACTCCCCTCTGGCCTTTTTTGGAATTTGAGGCGAAAAAAGAAGAATCAAAAACAAATGGCCGAGTTGATGAAAAGGGTTTGAGTGGGATTTCAAAAGATTTCATCGAATTACAAATAAATTTATCAAAATCAGGGTTTTACAAACTTTCCAAGGGTTTTTTGAGCAAAAGTCAATAGGAAAATTCTTGTTATTACTTTCATTTGATCTAACTTTAGTAAAAACGAAATTTTCTTATAAAGAAGGCATTAAAGCTTAAGATTTTTGTTGACAATAAGTTTATCAATAGATTTTTTTTGTAAAAAAACGTTTTTTTTTGGTCAGTAACACATCGCGACTAACAAGATGTTTATTCTATAAGAATAGCCTAAAACAATAACTAATTATAACATTTTTGTAAAGAATAGAAAGTAGTATATATATTCAGGATTTCATGGTTATGTCTAATTTTAGTCAAAAGACACGAGAATTTGAAAAAGTTAAAATTCAAAAAAAGTTCGAATTCGGTTGAAAAATTTCAAGAGACTGGTCCAAACTTGTCTTTCTGACCAGGGTGTCAAACTGTCCAGCTAATTTCGACATGAGTTCAATTACAAAAAGCGGTCAAAAAAGCTATCATTACAAATTAAGGTGTCGAACTATTGAGGGTTATACTGAAGAGGTTTCACTGTATATTTTATTGTGTTTTTAATCTTTTTAAATATGTATTTTAAGATACAATGAAAAAAAGTGCTTTGGACTGTGTAAAATGTAAATTACGAAGCGCTCTCTTCACAAGTTTTTCATTTATGTATACTATGTTTAATACAACTACAATAAAGAATATAAAACTATCGTCAATAGGGCTTAAAATCATACCAAAAAACATGTTTGCAACTTATAACCCATTCGTAACATAACAAAGTAAAAAAACGCAAAACCACGGTAAATCGACTTACCTTGTCTTTTGCAGTGAGTAGCTACCAACATTGTACACTTTTTAACCGACTGACACGCCAAAACGTAGCAAACAAGCAAAAACAAGTGAGTTCCGGTGTCAGTATCAAAAATAAAAACATGATAAGGCTGAGAAAGGTCGTTCTAATCCATCTCCAGTCTATGGGTATGACCTGACAGATCGGAAAATAGAAAACGATTCTAATTGTCACAGTGTTTTTGATTTAAGACTTGGTGTAGATGTTTAAGACATAAGCATAGGAAAAACGGTAAGGTACATTAAAGTGCAATGTAGGAGTACGATGACAACTGGTATAAGAAGGTGCAGACTAAAGAGATATCAAAGATCAGAGAAAGTGCTGACAGTGTTTATTGACTATGAATTATTAGGTTGTTAGTATACTTCTGTGCCCTCTATCCAAGAAATTTTTTGGAATTCGGGGCCCAGAATTATTTGAACGACCTAATATTTATATTTGATCCAATAATTTTCGAGAAACAACTTTTTACTTTCTTCCAAAGCCTTAAGACACCCTATGTATAATAACATCGACAGTTTAACCGTATTTTAACAATTTAGTTTTCAAATTTACGTGTATTAACATACCCATCGTACTCTTGTTGTGATTCTTTTGGATCGATTTCTTTCGATGTGCCACCGGCATTGTGATTGGAGTTGTGTGACCGGTAAGGGATGATTTGTAGCTGTTACTGATAACCGACGACTTGTGACTGTTTGGAATCGACGATGATTTGCGAGTATTCGGTAGTTTGTTGCTTATATTCGATACTTTGTGAGTATTCTAAAAATGTTCGTCAATTTGCAAGATTACAAAACATGCTACGTAATAGATTTGAGCTCTAAAATAAGGCTAAATGTCTTTTTAAATCGAGTACAAGCTACCGTTATACCTAATATAAGTTTAAATCATCCCTTTAAGTGATTAAACACAACTTTTGATCAACTAAAGCAAGTCATAAACCTCCTCAAATCAATTATAAAACTTGTAAATCACTCCTACACAAACAATGAGTTCAATAGTACCGCATTCAAAGCAAAATGAAACTTTGAAACTACGCTTACCGTCTTCTTCCGCCATCCAAACATAATTTATTAAGATTTATCTGTTGAATGCCTCAGGCAGCTCACGGCGAATGGCTTCAAAAACAAAACCAAAAAACATTTTGATTTGTTTATATGGCTCGGACAATGATGAATGGGGCGATTTGTGGATTAAGACAGTTCACAGTGAGTTTGTTATCTTTCGGACTGATAACGTTTGAAAGGGCCGGTTTGAAATGTCATACCGCTTTGTCTGGGTTGTGAAATGACAGAAGTGATTGGCAAACAGTTTTGAGGTGTTAAGTGAGAAGGTAAACAGTATAACATCAAGAATAATACTGTAAAAACACAGAATTTAAGTATAGACTGAAAGTATGTTGAGTATCTTCGGCTTTAAAACAAATCGACTGTATGTGACGTTACATTCACCAAAAAGCTTAAGTTCACATTTACAATATTGTACCAAAATATTCAAATTTAAACTATGAAACTACAAACCTGGTGGCATTGATAAGCTTACCATAAAAACACTATTACATATTAACTTCTCAAATTTACAAAACAAAAGCCATGAAAGTCAATCTTGTAAAATTATGACAGTAACATACAGCCAAACATCTGGTATGACACTCGAGGGGCTAATCTAAACTTGGAATATAGCCGCGACAATACGGTTGCGGTTCAACTATATAACCAAAATGTCACACTAACCAAGCAATTTGTGATAGTACTTACGATAAGCGGTTAAAGTTATTATAAAGAGATTTCCTACTAAAGGGGGTTCAAGTGGGTCGAGTGTAGTTTCAAAAAAGTCACAACCCGCTTTTGTCTACGCTTTTGTATAGCGTGGCCAAAGTTTTCTACTGATTTAATGCTGTAAATATAAATGGGTCGCTCGTATACCTTTCAGTCACTCAACCCAATAGCTCTATTAAGGTACGTGGCTTGTTTTTTTACTTCTAGGTTTATGCTTCATAGTTCGTATGCTTTATATAGTATTTTTGTGTTCACTAATTTTTTGTATATTTTTTTTTGATATTTTAAAGTTACTCTTAACATAGTAAAAAATACAAATTTTATATTAGTTTACTAGCACAATTACTGGTTTCTTTAATTTCAGGTTTACGTTACGTTCTAATTTTAAAATTATTTTAAAATTTAACATGTTTGGCCGAACTGAAGCGTTCGTCCAATCCGAGAAGATGGATTCCCATTACTTAAACATCCAGCCAACTGAATTCTAAAACCAAGCCATCATTGCCAGCTATATAAAGGCAGGTTATAAACTGGCTTACGTAGGCTCCCCTATAAATGCGGTCAGCTACTCAAGGGGGGCCAGCCCAACTAACTCCGCGTATGAGAGTCCGTCAAGTGGTAGGGCGTCACAATGCTCAACAGAAGCTATCATAGATAGCTACCCGACATGGTCTACAGTTTCAGACTGGTGTGGTCAGGCTTCAACATCAAGGATAAATTTAGACGACAACTTTGTCAAGCCATATATGAATGTAAACGCCAAACCATTCATCGCAAAATCAGAAAAAATGGAAAAGCAGCAATTACCGATGCCGCACTGTAATGTAAACGCCGTGCCGTTCTGTCCGTCACAATAAATGTTAGAAGAAGAACGATGGTAGCAACCTGTCACTAGTTAGAGATGATGTTTGAAGTTAAATTAAATTATTAAACATACTAAGATTTTAAAATATCATGCACTTTTTACTCAATAAACCAGTAATCTTATGTTAAACTTTTATATGCAACCCAAATATCAAATGTAAATTATACGACGCCCAAAACATTCAAATGTTTGTCTTTATGTTAACGTGATGTCAGTCAAGTTTTGCACGAAAGAAAACATATTCAGAATCAGCAACGGTATAAAATATTTATATTGTCTTGAGACGAGCGACGCTTTCTGTGATGCTAAGTAACCAAAATGAGGAGACAACAAGTTTCGAGTCTTTAAATTGTGAAAACGAGCTCGGGGGAGAATTCCATAAAGTAGATGATATTAATGTGGCATTGAGTGGGGGTGGTAACATGTGAACTTGGCACTGAGCGGGGGTGATTAAATTTTGTTTTAAAAATTGAAAATTGAAGGATTCATAACGCTCTATCCTATGAGACGTATAAAGTCTGGAGATGTGAAATAACAGTATTAAAAAAGTGCACTTGTAAGATTAGGCTCAAATATTATAGTATTTTGTAGGAGCGTGACTAATTTGTAAGCTGTACCTTTGGCCGAAAATCTACTTTCACATATTTTTTGATTAATTTAAAGCTTTCGTAAATTGTTTTGACTTTTTAGGTGTTTGAGGAAGTTGTGTTTTACCATTTGTTAAATGTTTTAAAATTTTTCGGTTTTCCTTTTTTTTAATTTAATTTTTTAAAGTTTAAAAAACAGACAAATTCGTATTTTACATTTGTATCTTTAATAACAAGGAAAGTGCCTGGCCTGCCCCGTTTTGATTGACTTCAAGCTTTTTATGTAAGAAATATTATGTAAATATGAGATCTTCAGCAAACTACTAAATTGCGCTTTATAGGAAATTCTGAGAAAACCGAGATCAAAATGTTGTTTTAAATTTCCTGTCAAATTGGCGTTGTGTTATGATACAATCTTATAATTTTTCATTAAGAATTTCCTCCAAACCCAAAAAACTTCCAATAATACCCGAAAATAAGCCTAATAGTTTCTTGTAGTTATGACGGACTGATTAGACCGTTAATGGCTTCCTTACTCTTTTTCTTTCAGCCTTTTCCCAAGTCACTTTTGGGCCGTTTGCTTTGAGGCCAAATACCTAATTGAAGGTGATTGCCGCGGGCGATGTAGGTGGACAAAACCTAAATAAAATTTTACTTTTTCTTCAATTCATTTGCATATTTATTGTTTTGTCCGTTTTTTGGCATTTTTAAAATTTAAAAATTTTTTAAAATTATTTTTTTGTTATTTGTGATTTTAAAAGTTTTAAAAATTGTTTTTCTTAATTGACGCCTTAGGCCTATCAATAGTGATGTCATTTTTAAATTGTGGTTTGTAAACAAAGTTTTGGTAAGATTTTCTTGTTAGACTAGGGGATGTTGGAGAGTTCGTTGTTGGCTATAAAGTCAGTTATCTTAAAACATAAGACTACCTTAATATATTTTACAGTGTTCTTTCGAGCACCTTATTTTACCTTACCATTGGCACGTATTTTGATCGTTTATAACCATATGCCATTATTTATGCACTGTCCGCACGAGAGATTGTCTTCCCTGAATTCAAGTGCATAAATCATTATCACAGACAAATATTCTACATCTAAAGCTCTTTGTTTTCACGTCAACACTCGCTAATACCTCGGGACAGTGTTATCGAGGGCTGCGAATTGCAAAGTTGGTGAATGATTATTGGTTTTTTCGTATTTTATACGTTGTTTTTTATTTGATTTTGACATTTTTGTATAAAAAAGTAGAACGGAAACTTTTATAAAATGCGTCATTCGTTTTGCATCAACTATGAGATACGCTATTCTTTTCGCATCAACTATAAAACGCGTCATTGTTTTTGAACCAAAACAATTTTTACAAATCTTAAAAATGATGTATGAATAAAGTCTTACTTGTTGGCAAATGTTGAAAACTGATTATTAGTTTACGCTTTGTTCTAAACCTTTATTTATCTACTACGTGCTGAGTATAAGGTGAATAAAGACCAATTAGAACAACAACAATCTCATAAATTTACTTGGCAGTATAAACAAATAGAAACAATCTGCAGTTTAATTAGGGTTTTATGTTTTAACCAGGGTTTTGGAACGGATTTTTGGTTTTTAAACTGTTGTTAATGATTTTTTTTTAACTCTAAAAATCAACTAAAAAAATTTTTTTTTAAATTGTATTTTTTAATAGATAATTTTTAAACAGAGTGGGCATCAACGCCGGAGTTCCCCCCCCCCCCCCCCAGAAAAAAAAATTTGAAAAAAGTTGAACGTGGTTTACCCTGTGAATTTTAGGAAAAAATTTTTGCGAAAAAAGCGACAGAGATACCTGTGCTGATTTTTTTTGACCCCCGCCCCCAGACCAAAAGTCCCTGCCCGCCCCTGGTGGGCATAGAGAAGCATAGGCAAGTGGGGTGAAAAAATAGGAAAAATAGGCCTAAAAGATTACAAGCACGGTGCCCGAAAAGTTGAGGTAAAAAAAAACGTTTTGAATTTTCCGCCAAATTGGCATTGTGTTTCAAGCTTATAATTTTGCCATTTTTTGATATACTAGTAAAAAACCTTAAATAGACCTACATTTTTAAAGTTTAAAACGTGCTTCATTTGGAACGTCAGAAAGTGCTTGAAACACAATGCCAAATTTTCTAAATTAGCGAATGGCTCAAATATTTAAATTTCAAAAGCGCGATCTAAAGTTTTTTTTTTCAGTTCCATTATTAATACAAAGAATTCATATAAAAATCTTGTATTGAAACCTTGGAGGCCATTTTCAGAGCGTTTTTGTAAGTTTATCTCTTTTTTCTCATACTGTAACAAAAAAGTTCAAATTCAAACTTCTTTCCTACGCAAACCTCACTCTTCCTGTCATATTATACCACTTTTTTAACTTTTTTTCCAATTTATTCATAAAATATTCGAATTGAACTCACGTGGTCCAACAAACTTATGCGGTTCGAACCCAGCGGAACTTTTATTTTTCTTTTTTTTGGATCGAATTTCGTTTCAAATTTTTTTTGAAAACGCAAACTTGAAAAAGTTTTGCCTTTTTTGTCATAAATCTTGCAAAAGTTACTTCGGGAAATTAAAAGCCATTGGATGATTTTATTTGGGCAAACATCAACTCATCGCGAGTACTGTAACCTTTTTGAAGGGTTTTGGGAAGGGTTATGTTTTGTAGGGTTATGTTTTGTAACTTTTGAAGGGTTTTGGGAAGGGTTATGTTTTGTATTTTCTATAAACTGCAAAGCAGGACGTATTTCACATTAGAAATAAAAAACTATTTTTGATGCAAAAAGAATGGCGCATTTCATAGTTGATGCGAAAAGAATGGTGCGTTTCATAGTTGGTGCAAAACGAATGGCGCAATTTTAATATTTTTTTCAAATCGGTCATTTTTTGTGAATTAGTCCGAATTTTATAATTCTAATGTTTTTTCAATTATTTTTTACACAGTAAAGCAGTATTAATTACTATGTAACTTACAGTATTTGCTAAAAATAAAAAATTTTCAGTAACCGTATTTTACCATTTTTTTACGACATTTTTTGCCATATTTTTTCTTACTTTCTTTATACGAAACACAAGGAAGAGCATCGAATATGTATGTTGAAGGTACATGTCTTGGCCAAAGTGGCAGGGCCAGTAGATGTAAACTGATACTTGTCTTCGCAGTGTTTACTACTTTATCTTCGGTAACATGTCTTGTCGTATTGATTGTTGATATGTCTTTGTTTTTGTCTGTTCGCGCCGTTCTTTTTGCATCAACTGTAAAACGCGCCATTCTTTTTGCATCGATTTCAGTTTGCGCTATTCTTTTTGCATCAACTGTAAGATGCGCCATTCTTTTTGTATCAACTGTAAAATGCGCCATTCTTTTTGCATCAACTGTAAAATGCGCCATTCTTTTTGCATCAACTGTAAAACGCGCCATTCTTTTTGCATCAAATATAAAACTGAATCTTTCAACAAATTGTTTAATTTAGGCAATAACTTCAATCATTGTGAATATCAACTTCCTAAACCATGTTCCTGATAGCCAAGATAGTGCGAGGTCGTCGCCTCCTTCACGAACTTGAACAAGCCGAGAAAGAAAAGGAAAAAGAAAGAGAAAGAGACCGACTAGAAGCCCAGAGAAAGTCGATTCGAGAAGATTCGACAGCATCGACCGGTAGCAGCTCAAACTCAAAAAACGAAAAGATTACCGGATTCACACATCACAGAAGGACTGGCACAAGCAAAGAGGATTCAGATGCCAAAAAGAAAAGTGTCATGTTGGTGGAGAACAACGAGAACAAGGCGTCGACCAGTGGGGTAAGTGTTGGTGTATTAGGTATAGGTTTTAGAATTTTACTATCGTTACTGACAAGTTCGTATTTTACATTATTTATAAATATTTTTTGATGATTAAGTAGTCAAAAGACTAATTTTTAAAATTTATTTCAAAATTTCAGGAAAACGACAAAGAACCAAAACTGCGGAGGCGAAAGTAAGTCAAAGAGCAGTCTCTGATAGTGCATTGCACTAAACTACCTTTTGAAAATCGCTAGATAAGTAAATAACTTACCGTTTTGACAGTATAGTTTTAAAAACTTGAAACACGCCCAAAAATTGACCAATTTAACTGATACGACAATAATATGATTGAAGCCCTGGTTTTTTTGTTTTTAATACCTATTGTACTATCCCAAAACCTAATATTGTCTTAGTGGTAGGTAAATGTATTAGGTTGTTCAACTAATTCTGTGCCTTATTTCAAAGATAATTTTGCGGAGGGGAGGGGGGCAGAATAATTTGAACGATCCGATCTGGGGAAAAGAATGTTTTTGTAGATATGAATTTGTTCAAATCTAATAACTCTGTGACTTCTAACTCAAACATTTGCTTTGAAGAAGGGACACAGAATTATTTGAACAACCAAGTGTTAGAGGCGGATTAGTTTTCTAAATGTGCTTCTATAAATGTTTAAACATTCAAATTGGTTTTAAATTATGGGATGGAGAAACGGCTGTTTTATTTTATTTTGGCTATGACGCTACTGCATTTTTAATATAATATAGATACATTTAAAACCAAAAGTACTGTACAATTGCATAAAAATTACAAAAAAATTAAAATAAATTGGCTACCATTCATTGTTTTTACTTTGTTGCTTTCTCAGTTTGCACTCACTTACCTTACTGTACCTGTTAAATTACTTTACCTCACATTTTTACCGCTTTTTTCACTATGTATTGTTACCTGTAGTAGTCTTTGAAAATGCTGTGGTGTTACCATAAGTTAGTCGCTTGATTTCACTGCTTTTTTAACAGAACCTGGGCAAGTGCAGATGCTCAACGTGCTGTGCAAAGCCTTCGCAACTCGAGAAAGGAGCAGAATTGGAAAAGAAGGAACAGTATTGCACGAGCTAGCCATTCAATGATGCTGGACACGGTGCTGCGGAAGGCTGGATCTGCCGATCTGTGAGTGTGCTGTGATATATTTTTAGTTTATAACGTTTTGAGTACTTATGAGCTTGAAAAGATATAGGAAGGTAGTAAGGGTAGGGCGCTTATATAAATGGCAGTTTTAAAACTTTTGCATACTCTAAAATTCTTTTTAGTACTGGGGGTACATATAGAAAATACTAAAGTAATTTGCAAAAAATAAAAGAAAAGATGTTAAATAGTATGTTATGAAATAGAGTTTACTATAATGGCTTAGTATCAGAGAGTGAACTGTGTTTGCTTTGTGTATGTCTGTGTAATATAGTGCATGTTATGGTATTGTCTTTGTACTTCAATATTTTTTGGGTCGGTGTTATGGAACAATGTATGCTGTGTTGTTATTCTTCTGTAGTACGTAACAAGGCGTCGCTATTGTTTTTATTTTCTAAACCGGAGGGGAAAACTTCAAAATTTTTTAAGAAAAGAATGACTATTTTGCTTCCTTCTACCCTACCACCCCTTACAAGCGATGCCTAAACTACGTACACAATGATGTTTGTTATAACCGTAGACTGATGTTGTTGTGTCTACAACATCTTAATCAAACATTGCACTTGTGCTAATCCGTTTTCTAATTAGTTTCACCTTTGTTTTCGCAGATGGTATCAGCACTCGTTCACACATCTTGCACATCAGAAGGCGCCACATCGGCGTATGATTCACTCGTTCCCCGCCAGTGTGTCTACGGTATCGCTACGCAAAGGCGTTTCCTTGGACGACGACTTCTACAACAGGACGGTGAAGGCGAACGGTGCAAAGAGGGGGTCGTACGATACTAGAATCAAGACTTCTGAAGGGTACGGTAGAGAAGTGGCTTACGGTATTAGTAAGGGTGGAACTTACAGTAGTACTAAAGGAGGAGAGTACGGTACTACAAAAAGTTCCTTGTACGATACTACTAAAAGGACATCATACTGTGCCACGAAGGCTCTACCATACTGTACCAACACAGTATCATACACAAAACGTAAATCCTACGATACTTCAAAGTCATTGTACGATACCAAGCCTTCTCTCTACAGTAATCCCAAACATTCATCTACCGAGATGTTACCTATGCTACAAAGAGCACGTCAACAGTCGAGTAGATGGTCGTTGTCAATGGAAGAAGCGTGGATTAAACTCAGTAGACGCCTGACTTCACCGTGCACACTACCGTTAGCTATGGATCTGTCCAGCGTTTGTATTAGTCGATCGTTCAAGAAAAATAAGCCTAAGAAGCGAGTGCGACGAGAGTATTATTTGAAGAATGTCATGTATAACTCGTAAGTTCAGTTTTTTATGGTTTACTTGGTTTTTTTACTTTTTGGTATTAGACACTGCTTTATACGTTATGCTTTGAAAAACTATAGTGTTACTTTTTTGATAGTTTTATGTTTATATTATGGTTGATATTGTAGTAGATTGCACTTTACACTACACAGAGTACTACTTTCTTTTCGGCACAAAGTTTTTAAAATTTTAAAAACATTTAAAATTTTTAAAGATATGACAGTATAAAATGACATTTTTATAGTATCATACCTATATTAAAGGAGTATTCAAATTTAGTTAATAAAATTTTATAATAAATGAATAAACAAAGAAAGAACAATAAGTAGCAACTGTCAATGACATCCCTCTATCCACTTACTTTTTTTTTATAGCCAGACATACTTACTCTCGAACATGTACTCTAAGCAGCAAATTTATGGTAATTAAAGAGGCATAACAATGTAAAATGGCGGAGTGTATTTTGAATCAATTCTCAAATCTTGTTTATTACATCTTTTGATTTAAAAATTCTGGGAAAAGGCTCACAGTACGGTTTTGTTTTTGAAAATTTGCACTGTGCAGCAGATTTAAAGGCTGCACTGTGCAGGTTTTTTTTACTTCTTTTTGCGTTTTTTACAAAATACCCTTATCCTAACTTAAAAATAAGTTAAACCATTCGAAAAAGCGTAAAATCCGACCTAGAATCAATTTTTTTTGGATGCATTATCTTCTTGGCGAGAAAATTAGAATAAACGTCTCTTCTCTTTAACTATCGGCTTTTGATGAAAAGTGGGGTTGCAATAATTTTAAAGCTATACCTATTTTTAAGAGGGTTTGCAGCTAGAAAATAGTTGATTTTAGATCAGATTTCCATGCCTTTTCTAATCATACATTACATTTTCTAAATAGGGTAGGGTATCTGGTGTACTTCCCTTGTTAGGCATTAAGAATAAAAAATAAAAAAGTGTTTTGAATTACTCCAAAATGTCAAATATAGTGTACACTTCCACCCACACCATGTTTTTTGATTTACAATTTCCCGAATGTCTCTATTTTTGTCGTTTTTTCCCGAAATTTGGTCCAATTTGGCCAAGTTTAACGTCCTTACGCAAATTTATTTATTTTCCGAGTAAATGGAGTTTACAACTCTCGAATCACGAGGAGTACCAGATTTTTATGCCCTGAGGGCGTATTTAATCAACTAAGATATCGACTTTCCATTGAGAGGCGAGGCATGGTCTTTAGTGTCGTGCTTGGGTGTAAACAAAGTTTTTGAGGTTTTTGAAGCGGAGGGTTTAAATTTGGGGAGGGTTTGAGGGGGAGATGTTGAGATTGGGAATGATTAAGATCATATAGAGATTACTTAATGTACATTTAGAACTTTTTTTTTTATTTTTAATGTTTTTTACTTAGACAGTGCTTATTAGTTTGGACGAGGACTTTTTCACAAAAAAAAACGTTTTTTGAATTTTTTGGTGTTTTATTGAAAGATACTACAAGTACTAGTAACAATAAGATATTTTATACCCTCCTTTCTTATTGTTAGAAATATATGTTTAAATCTCTTCTCTTTTTAAACCTCTACCCCTTTTTTTTCCACCTCACAGTCACCCGCCCATCCCAACACCTAGCTTTCGTCTATCCTTTTCCAAAAATATTTAAATTTTGCATAATATTATCATCCCAATTAAGCGATTAAGATAACATCATGTTTGTGACACGTACAATTGTCTGATTATGTTTTTGTTGTTTTATTTAGTTGAAGTTGTTGTTTTAAGAGCCGGAAAGACGCATGCATAGAATGATTACATTTCGAGGCTGCGGTTCTGGAATCTAATTTTTATTTTGGTGAGGCTTATAGACTTTAAAAATATATTTTAAAAAACATGTATTTAGGCTTTACGAAATTAAATATGATTTTGAGTTTAAAAGGCTTATAAGCTTTCAAAAATTTATTTTTATTCGTATTTTATATTCTTATGAAATTTTGTTTTTAAGGTTCACAGGTGTTACAAAAGTAAGAATATTTAGATTTTGGCACTATGATGCTTAAAATTAGATTACTGTATAACATTTAAGTGTCTTCCTGTCTTGAATATTTATTAATAACTTCCGGATATCTGAAGATTTTGGTGGTCTTAACGATTTTGTAAGATTAGGGGTGGAAGTTTTAAAAAGGTAGATTTACTTCCATTCAATTCAAGAATTTGTAAATTTTGAATTTTTTTGACTTTATGAGGTCTTAAATTTTTGCTTCTTGTTCTCATCCTGCATTTTTAAAATTTAAACTTGCTTTTTTTAAAATTAAATTTTAAAATTGCCAGCTTTTATGATAAGTAATTTCTTACTTCTCTCCCTTCTTCATAGATTAAAATCACCCCACCCAGCCAGGGGTGAGAATTGTGAGAGCCTCCCTCTTCTTCCTCCCCCCCCACCCCTACCCCTGGTTTAATTGACTATATCCAAGTTCTAGCGAATCATTTTGTCTTTCGTTGTTGCAACTTTAGTTATAAACAGTAAGAAGTACATCTCCAGTCTAGACTGCAGTAAAGGTCTTCCAATCACACCCAGAAGTATATATTTTAAGAAAAGTAAAGTTGGGTATCGTATGTATCCGGCAAAACAACTCAACGTGCCAGGATGGTTCGTTTAGGACGAGTTTGTGTTGAGGAACTTGACTTCTCAAGTGTTCTCATCTGATTACTCTCTTAAGGAAACAGGCTGCTCAGGGTTACTCACTTTAGGAGGCAAGAATATCCGATAAAGTTATCTTTTTCGACATAGACGTCTGTAGAGTGCTAGTGCGTGGTTGGAAATGTAAGCTTTTTTTGTAAATTTATTTTGAAATTTCAAATTTTGCATTTTTTTAATTTTTAAAGCTGATGTGAAATGAATGGCGCGTTTAAAAATTGATGCAAAAATAATGGCGCATTTTAAACTAAATACAAAAAGAATGGCGAGTTTTATGGTCGATGCGAAAAGAATGGCGCATTTTATATTTGATGCGAAAAGAATGGCGCTCTTTTGAAGTCAGCTACTCTTTGGTCATATTGTTGTAGTTTATCATCATAAGTATGTTTACTATTGTCATAATAGCCATGCTTCCGTTATACAGCCAAAAATCATCAATTCCTCAAGGCATGATAACATTCCGAGTGCATTGGTAGTAATTACACTCAAAGGTGTAGTAAAGTGAAGCTTTTGAGATGAAAAATAAGTTTTTTACTTGGTTTGTAAGGTAATTATGGATGATATTTGTCAATTTTACTTGTCCAAACACATGGATAGGGTTATATTAGCGTATTACGGCTTTTTGCATAAGTTATATTGACATATTATAGCCTATGGGTCAAGCTATTAAAGAATATTTCTGCTATTTTTGAGGCCATTAAGGTAAAGCGGCTTTGAAATAGGTGTCAGTAGAGCTATTAAGGAAGGAATTTATATTTTTGCAAGGTTTTACCTTTTCTTGTTATAGACTTTGCAAAATGACACAATTAAACATACTCTAGATCATTTTGGAGTTAGGTATATAAACAACAACTTTTAAGTGGCTTTTTTAGTTAAGGACTGCTTGAAAAGATTATTTCTGAGTTTGAAAGTCACGCTAAGGGCATTTTTGATATTAAAACTAAATTTTGAATAGCCTTATGGCCTATACCTAACTCCTAACTTCATTTCACTTTACTTTTACTTATTAAATACTTTTACCTATACCAAACTCAACTGCTTCATTTAAACAAAAATGAATTTACATCAGTAAGTTATCACCAACTAGACCAAACAGGATGTCTTTAGTCGAAAAAGGTTGTGTAAAGTCACGGTTATAGCTGAGTAAACACAAATTTAATCATTCTAGCCAATGATAAATAATTTATCTTGTTTATAACCTTGCCTTTATGATATTACATTGATATATCATCATATAATTTGACCAAATACCAAAGGTAGCTTGAGGAAGTAATTTTTACATAGTAGATCTATTAGTAGACTTAGTAGACAGTATAAAAGGGTAAATGAACTTTAGTGTTTGCTTTTCTCTGACGTTAGAGTGTTTTACATTGGACACAAAGTTATCTAAGTGTAATCCTAGGCCTAAAATAATGTTAAAGTAGCTCTTGTTATAAGAAACCTTACGGAATATCGTTTATTTTCTACTGCAATAGGTGGTTTTTTACCGAGCGCTTTTGAAGTTAATCAGTACAACTTTTGTTTGATAGTATTGCTGACTATAAAGGTGAATATATATACTATAAGTTTATTGTAAATTGGATTTTTTGAAGTAACTTTTTGTGTTTTAAATTCAAAAGCAAAACTAGAACATTAAACTAAAGAAGTTGAACTTCTTTCGTGCCTAAAACAGTTTAATATTGTGTTAAACAAAGACGTATGTACACGGCATACATGTTTCGCTTTGCTTATGTTACTGCAGTTTAGTTGAGATACTACGTTGCTCAAGTAATTCTTTGCTTCCTCTCAAAACAATTTTCTGAGTTAGGAGGCACGTAATTATTTGAACAAC
The DNA here is from genome assembly GCA_904066225.2 of Bursaphelenchus okinawaensis. NCBI lineage: Eukaryota > Metazoa > Nematoda > Chromadorea > Rhabditida > Aphelenchoididae > Bursaphelenchus > Bursaphelenchus okinawaensis. Next base: position 7,498,839 of record CAJFCW020000006.1, on the reverse strand, counting down.
ATAATACGTACTTAGAAGTACAATGGATACAGGCGTTGCACTGTATTCAAATTTAAAATTAAAATTTTGTAGCAAGTCCAAGCTCAAATGCCAGGAAGGACCATTGATATAGATAACACTAACCGTGTAAAGGGACCGGGCTTAATTTTGTGGTACCCTGTGTGCAAACCTTGTCCAGCCCATCCCGGAGCCGGCCTAGACCTAGAATCCTCTTCTAGGTATAGGTAGCATTAACAAAAAGTATTTTTGGTGATTACAGCAAGACTTTTAAGTGCAAAAAAGAATTTTTTTATTATACTTACAAGGGAATGTTACAAACTGCCCATTCGCTTTTTAAAAATGAATGGTACCATGTGAAAGAGCGTAAAAAGTTGACTAGAAATCTATTTTCAAAAACTGCTAATTTTGCTTTACAAGCCCGCTAGCGAGCTTTTCAAATTTTTACTATTAAAACGGATTTTTTAAACCCGCTTTCTTTTGCCTTCTTTCAAAAAGGGGAAGTAAATGTGTTCGAATGGCCGAGTGGTCAAAGGCGCCGTGATTGCGCAATCAATGGACTTTAGGTTCGATTCTCTTTTTGGGTAAATGATTGGTATTCTTTTTTATTTAAAAGTTAATTAATTTAAAAATATTCAAAAAAAATTTTTTTTGTTGATAATGGCTTCCTACATTAACTAATAAAACATAAAAAAGTAAAAACAAAGGTTTTTAAAAATACAAGAATCCAAAAGAAAGAATAACAACTTATAAGACTCTTTCACTAATGATTTTAAAATCTCGCTAGCGGGCTTGTAAGGCAAAATTAGCAGTTTTTGAAAATAGATTTCTAGTCAACTTTTTACGCTCTTTCACATGGTACCATTCACTTTTAAAAATTGAATGGGCAGTTTGTAACATTCCCTTGTTAGTACCTTTAGGTATTTTCATTGTACTGAACACTAGTCCTTACTCTCACAGTTATATTGCACCTCTCTTCGTACCCGCGCGATTCTATTCTCGTCCCAAACACTTTGAAAAATGTTGTAGCAGTAACTGGGTTACCGTGAAAATACTCTTTAAGGAGGGCATTTACATTCTTCTCCGCAGCACCTCTGTAATCCCATTTTGTTGTTAGCAGCGTTCTCTTGCGTCAACTCTAAAATAATATCCTTGAAGAGGCGGCCTTGAAAAGTCAATTTGGCCGTCTTATTATGTTAAATGTTCCTGTGGCAAAATACGTTGTTATTATTACTATGGAACAGCAGGACCCGCAATTACAGTATTTTTAAATTCTTTTTTTTTGATTTTTGAAAGGTCATTTTGAAGAGTTGGTCTATGCTTTATTGTTTTGTAGAGTGGCAAACAAGGGAGGGGGTTAATGAGTTCATGGAAAGTATTGTTTTTTGTTTTTAATGGCCATAAGTTAAGGACATAAATGAACATAGTTTTCACTCTTTTTTGGGTTTAAAAGGGCAGTATAATATAAATTTTTTGATGTTATTTTCTTTTGTGGAATATTATTTTGTATTAAGAATGAGTTTGCCATAGATAAGAAGCCAAATTTTTTTTGTTTATTTTTTGCTTTTTTAAAAAAAAATTTGTTGAGTAGGACGTTTTTACAATTTTGTTCGATTTTGTAATACAGTCTCTTTAGTATGAAACTCAAAAGACTGAAACAAAGTGCCATTATAAGCAAGGTGTCCCAATATTCAGATATTCATGTTAGTTAAATCACTTTCATATGTATAAACTGATCTCTGAGCCAATGTCTAACTAAATTAACTAAAATCTTAATTAATGATTAATCCGATCATCTCTACCTTTATCTCTGATATTTTCTATTCACACATACCACCTTACAGAACATTGCAATTTATTTGTGGATTACATTAAAACACTTTTGTGTAAACATGTTGTGTAAATACGAAATGTAAACATTTACATTTGCTTTAGAAATGTAAACTTTCAGGTCCAAAAATATACGTTTTTGAAACTTTTGGGCAGTATAACATCTTTTTTTTCAAATTATCATTTTTAAAAAATAAAAAAATAGTTTTTTAATGTTCATTTTAAAAAAGTAAAACATGTTATGTTACACATTACAACATGATATGTAGGAAAGAGTTGTATTTGCGTCATTACTTGAGAAAGACGAGAACGCGTGTTTTGTTACTGTATAATACATACAATATAGAATGGGTTCAAGGGAACGTTTTGTCATCATAGGATACGTCTTTTTTGTTTAGCCTATGTTCATAGTATAATATAGGTTGAGAGAGTAAATTATGTTTTTTATTCCTTCTACACGGTCTCAATCAGGTACTATTAGCTCTCATACTACTGAAAAGATGGTATTAGGTTGTTCAAATAATTCTGTGCCCGCTAACACCAAAAATTTGCTTTAAGAAGAGCACAAAATTATTTGCACAACCTAATACTATCAAGTACTAAAAAATCACTTTTTCGGAAATTTGTAAAAATATAGTACTAATACTATATTTTTGAGTACTAGTACCCCGTTTTATCATTTATTACCTTTTACGTGTTTTAACAATCTCTTATCAATTTTAACCCATTGTTGTTTAGGTACGTTTGTTGTTGTATTAAACTATAGTACGTGATATATAAAATGCAAAAAGTAGAATTATTGACCGTCCCGGAACCGGTCGAAGTTGTACAACAACATTGGTTTGATGGATACATGTAGGTTTTACTGGCTACATCGTATCGTTTGTTATATCAATTTACTTTAATATTATATAAAGTTGGTTTCCGTATTGATAAAATAATGTGCTTTGGGCTCTTTAGTACTATATCATATAACGTATAGTAACGCTGACGCAAAGAGTAATTAAAACTAAGGCTTTAGCTGGGGCTATGGCTAAAGCTATAGCTAGAATCAAAACTAGGGCCGAAGCTAGCACTAGGGCTAAGGCTTCGGGATAAGGCTCTGGGCTCTGAGCTAGGGCCATGGCTGTAGGTAGGCTACCAAACATAATTTTGAAACATTAAAACTTTTAAAAATCCCTAGAAACTTATCAGACAATATTTTATTTACATATGTCAGCAATGTTGTAAACGCAAGCTACTTTACATAATCTGTGCTATAACCTTTGGATAATCAGCTTAAGAGCGCAAAGAACATATCATAGACTATAAGTGCAGGTAGTCAAGATTTGCAAGCAAAATTCAAGAAATTCTTGGATTAAGTGCCATTTTTTGTTACAGTATACTTTGTTGTAAGTTTTAAAAAATATGATTTTAAGAATTTCAAAATTTTTAAGACTAGCATCATTCAGAAGCGTATTTTACACGAATCCTTGTTTCCGATATTAAAAAATTACAAAATTTATTTTTTGATGCAAAAAGAATGGCGTGTTTTATAAAATACAATTTTTTCAAAATATATTATTTTAAAATAGTTAAAAGTTCAAAATAAACGTGTATGTATATAAGGCTAACTGACCACAGTTTGTCTACTTCCGGAATAACTCCTGTTAACCTCATAGTAATTTAAATTTACTGAGTAATTCCATTTAATTTACCATGCGTTCCCATCGTCTCATAAGCGACGAGCTTACTTTGTTTACACCACTTCCGAATTAATATATTTTACTGTGGTAACTAGACATTAATCTAGATAACTAGACATTAACACTAGTATTTGAACAAAGTAATTGATATTACCTAGTAATTTGTTCTTACTAATAACTATTGTCTTTATAATCTTATTATCGAATTTGTATGGTTATTAGACTAAGATTAAAACTATCAGTACTAATTGAGTTCAACTTGTACTATTATGCCTAACTTTGAAGGTTTAATCACAGTTTAAAGCTTAATTTTTGAGTGCTAGCTATTACATGCACTGCTAGACATATAAGAGTACTCATAGTAGCAGAAACTTCATTATTTAAGTACTAGCTGTTACATATGGTGCTAAGACATAAAACAGTACTAATAATACTACAAACCCAATTACTTTTCTAATTCTTTAATATTACTTGAAATACGCCAAAAATGCCACAAAACACTTGGCTTAACGTATCAAGGTCGCTGTCGGATATGAATAAGAGGTTTTAAGTTTTTACTTTTGATTTACCTTTTGGTATCAAAACGTATAAAAAGTAATGAGCTATATCTCTTATAGTAATATTCACTGCAGTAGCTCATTACTTTTTATACAACCTAATACATAGTCAAGGATTTCTTTTTTACATCGACCGCTTGTTTTACCACAAAAATAATTTAGCATTAGTTTTAGATATTAACATATGCTTAGAACGAACAATTATGTATTATTAAAAATTATATAAAATTGTAAAAAAAAGTAGTGTTTAATGAAACAGTACAAAACACACATTTTGTAGTCAATTATATTATATTATACTTGGTAAACAAAACCTCTTCAAGAACAATACAAATAGTATGATACTATTGCGTATTTGGTCACGTTTACAAACAGTACTATGATATACTACAAGTTTGTAATGGCATAACCAGTGTAAAGAAGCGTGCTGTCAAGTATAAACTTCTAATTGATAACTCATAAGATATTTTATATATCAACTATAATATTACTTGACGTACACTTGGTTTATATTAGTACACTCTATAGAAGTCAACAAAATATAGAATTTAGGTAACTATAAAAACATAAGCAATAGAATAAGCTAGTCCATAGTTCAAGTAAGCCATTTTTACATTAACTAATCGCTGTTGTTTTAGGAAAGCATTGCGACAAAAGACAGACACGTCTTTGGTCACGGATTCGAATCATGAACTAGCTCAACGAATGCGCAGAACCAGTAGCATGCCTTCAGTTGTGGATGCCATGCACAGTAAGTGTTATAGTCTGTTATACTAAAAGCCGATTGATATATTAGGTTGTTCAGGTAACTCTGTGCCCCTAACTTCGTAAGTTTTCTTTGAAAGAGGGCACTGGATTATTTGAACAAACTGATAACTTACATTGAAAAAATTTTTTAAATCATACTGTAACATAAAGAACAATTTTGACTTCAGAAACCTCCCTAGAAAGAATACGACATTACAATTACGACCTCAAGTTGTCGAAACTACAGAAAAGAGCCCTCAGATTCACGTGGCATCGGCTACAGACAAGGAACGGTGGAAAAAGAGTAGACCTTGTCTTTGAAGACGTAAGCTTACCATATTATATACAAAGATGTTCTACCATACCATATCCTACCCTTCCGTACCTTACTCTATTTTAATTGCCTTACCGTATGCTACCCTACCCTACTCAGCCCTACCCCTACCAAACCATACTTCAAACCTTATATTATAGGTGTACGACCGTCTAATGAGAGTAGTGCCAATAATGAAAGAGATGTTCACCACCCGCGCCTTCTTATCAGCCATGTCAAAACATGAAGTAGCCACCCCTCGAGATCACGCTCGTTTCACAGTAAAAATGATTGACGCAGTAATCAAAAACCTGGATACTGATGACAAAAAACGAACAGATACTCGAAGTGAGTACGATCCAGTACTAATTGGACGTGCTCACGCTGTTCTACGACCATATGGCTTTGTAGCTAGCATTTGGGAGAAACTAGGAGAGACGATCATCGATGTTGTGTTAGTACAAGACGCAGTACGAGACCTGCCTGGTGCTGGACAAGCATGGGTGGTGCTGACTGCTTGCTTGGTGGACCAGGTAAAGAAAAAATATTTTTCAATATTATACTAGACAAAATATCAATTTTTAAACCGATATGATGATATAATGACCTTTACTATACTTTTTACTCCAAGTTTTTTACTATTAGTCATGATAAAGATGAAATACATAATTGCTGAGATCACTCTAGTAATACCATATAAACTTTCATTTCAGCTCCGAGCAGGCTTCGAACAGAACCGTGACCCCAAGAACCGTATACCAGGCCGTTGTCCCATGCACGAAATGAACAAACACTCCACAGTACACCCTCCTCACCAGGTTCATCCACCTCACCCTTTCCAAACATTCTCCACTCCTCAAACTCAACGATCCGCCTCTCCAATCCTTGATCTTGATCAGGCCACGGAGCAACTTCGTCAAAACTCGATCAATCGAGATCGGCATTCTCCGCCTTCTGAACCAGTCCAACGACGAGCTTTCAGTCATCAACAAAGTCTGCCATACCCATATATGGATGAGGATGTAGATGAGAACGTGGAGAGTGGCAACTCGTTGGTTTTGAATCGAAATGAACAAATGATGTTGAGGGAGCAACAGAAAGAGGATATTAGAGTAGCTGAAGCACTGATAAGTGGAAGATACCTAGACAAACAGAACGAGGTAAGCATTTTTTGGTGTTTATGTTACACGCACTGGGTAGGCTCAATCTAAAAACGTTAACTTTACGATCTAACCTTTAACTTTTTTTTCAAGGTTTAACTTGGCTCTTGACCTTATGCACAATAACAACACTAACCCCACAAACGCACCAAAAACAAAAAACAGCACCAACCGCACTTTTAATTAAGAATCCGCTTAAGAGTAATTACCATTAATCCAACTACAGCTTTCAGTACCGTCCTAGACACCACCGTTCCATCGCCGCTCTCTTCACAAACACCCCTCCTCCTGCCTCCCAGCCCATCACACCCCACTCAAACAGCCCCATTCATGCGCCAATAGCATCGATGGACAGATCTGGCTCCTCCAGCAGATGCACTAGTCCAGGACACCCGATTCCATACAGAAATCGATCTCCATCACATCAACATGTTATTGAAATGACAAGCCTTACATACCGTGCTATAAGTAGTGGAGCTTTGCCGAGCAGTGGAAGAGATGACAGTCCTTCGAAGGCTAGACGAAGGTCTCAACCAGTCGAAAGTCGGTACAGAAAAACCAAGTTTTATTAATGTACAAACACATCACTTTGATATTATCTTTGAAATTTACTTTTTTTTACCTAAATTTGATGGTTTTTGATCATTTCTACAGTTTCTTTTACTGTAAAACAAGTAAATCTGTAACTTGCAGTAAAGCCACAAGTCTCAAACAGCTTCTAGTCTTTACACATTGCTATTTTGTAAACAATTTCAAAAGTTACCACTCATTTTGCACGGTGCACTCTAAAAATTGCACGGTGTGAAAAGTAAAACACGGCTTTTGACGATCTTTAATAATTAAAACTCACAACCTATGCCAATTTTCACAATTTGTTTCTCTACATTTAATTTACCTTCAATTTAAGCTAATTTTTAAGCTGTAATTTCAAGCTTAATCTTATGTTTTCCCAATAGTAATAGACCAAGTACAACAATATTCAAATATACGTTGCCATAATTAAAGTTATTTGCTATAAAACCATGTATGTCTAATAATTATAAAAATTAACTTACATTATTGTCTATTTTCCCATTATTTTGTTATTTTTCGGGTTTTCTGAAATAATAAATACAAAAGTTTTAACGAAAGCTTGGTTTTGTGGACAATATAAAATTCAACAAATACCAAAAAATAAGAAAACATAGATTTAGTGAAGATCTTACCTTTCAATCACAATTCTAGTAGAAAATATGAAATTGAACCCCGGTTACAAAGCGCTTGCAAGTATAATATAAGAAACAATAAAAATTGGGCGCGAGCCGCTTCCGAAGATTTTTTCCGCGAAAAGTCGGTTCAAATGTTTTTGTCGGAAATTCCGAAAAAAATAAAAAATAAAGGGGTTTCACGATAAAAATTAAAAACAAAATTTTGTCGAACTGATTTTTGTTGTTTTAATACAATTTTTTAAATATATTAAGACTAATATTGTAATATAGGGAAGAAGTTATGAAATTATTTTATTAAAACATTATTTTTAGAATTGATTACCTCAAAGTTATTTGACCATGGTTTTCTTATACCTAAAATTGTAAAAGTTACGTAAAATCAAGGAAATTCTTGCTATTTTAATTTCAATATTATTATATCTTGTTTTAGTCAAATGAACTCAGACCATCCAAATGAACCGAATTTCACAGCATTTATGGATGAAAGTTTTACAAATAACTACCGTGCTCGAAAGCCTTCAAATGAAGTTCAGCCAGTTTCGATTCCCAGAGTTGTAGCACAATCAAGTTTAGATAACAATGAGTTATATTCGAGTTTAAAATGTAATCTCGAAAAAGCAAAAGAAAATACTTATATTACTCCAGACAGGGTTGTACCTTTAGACCATGAGCAAAGGTATGTGTTTTATGTTTTTTTTCTGTTTTTAGTTAGCTTTTTACGAATCTTCTGCAGTTGTTTTTTAACGTTAATATTGTGAATTGAGCTTTTCTTGATGTTTAAACAAGGAAAACAGAGTTTTTTATACCTAAATTATAGAATTGTTTAGAAGTCGAAATCTGTATTGATCTTAATTATCTTCAGCAAGAACTTGTACCAACTGATCTATGAGGCAAGTCCATTGAAAGACTTGATTCCTTTCTCTACAAACCCAGAACACATTTTTCCAGTGTTGGATACTTACAAAGAATGGGAAAACTTTGCAATAATGCTTGGTGGAATATACAAGTACGTTTTTACCTTGGCGTTAATGCAATATATTGTGGTACATTGACTATTAGTGATTGAGACGGTGAAAATAAGAGTGTTATTGGTCTGTATGCTTTTCTTTTAACATTTTTATTATTTTAAAAGTTAATTAGGTATAAAATATGTTTTGCTAAAAATTATAACGTTTTATGCTAGGTGTTGGTCTTCTAAAGAGCTTATCTTACTTTATTTTAGCCGAATTCTGGATCTCCAATCTCTAAAAGAGGTTTGTGGCTGGATTTTCATTGTCTCTGGCTATATTTTATCTCCAAAGTACGAATCTGAATTTGGAATTGATAGACAGGTGATATTCGACAAGTTATCACCTCTCTTTGTCAATATATTGAAGTATACTTCTGCACAGTTCTTGGCTGACAATTTGACATGTCATATTTCGTATTTTGGTCAACGATACTTTGACCAGATTTTCGGAATGATTGACTACAAAATCTTGGCTGGATCGGTAAGATTGATCGCGGAAACCGGGATTTCTCCAGATTTTAAGAGGGTTTTTGATGTATTTTATTTTAGGTATTAATTATTAAAGTTTTGGGTTCAGTGTTGGTGTTTTAAGACTGAATGGTAATATTTTCAGTTTTCCGAGTATAGAATTGATGCGGCAATCAATTATCTAAGCAATATGGCTAACTTATTGACAGCCGGCTGTGTCGAACATTCTTCAATGGCTTCAGAAACTCAGATTCGGAACGATACTTTGAAGTTGTAAGATTTTCAAGTGAAATACGTAATTTATTACTAAAAGAATATTTTTTGAATTTTTAAACTTAAAAATTTTTAAGTTACTGAAATTTAGAAAGGTATTTTGAAGTCATTTTGTCTAAAAATGCGGTTAAAAGCGAAAAGTGCGCTTTTAATATCTAAAATCTTAAAGGCACACTTAATTTGCAGATTCTTCATCAAGTACTCATGCTTTATACTGCCTCGCATCTTCTTTAGCAAATATTTTGCTACCTATAAAGCAAAGATAATGCACTTCATTGAAAGTCATGTGGATGCAATGACAACTTTAGAGGATTATTTTGGAAAGAATCTGGCGTTCATTTTTGATTATTTTATGTTGAACAGAAGTGTCATACCAGAAGATCAGTTGACATCCGCTGTTTATCATTTTACTGGGCATTCTTTGGAGCACTATGTCAAAAGGAACACTTTCCAATCGATGTTAGTATGTATATTCCACCTTGGCACGAACAGGGATGTTTCACTGAAAATGTTGAAGCGAATAGCAAGTGCAAAGTATGTAGATTGGAGTGAATTGGTCAAAAATCAGTTTCTGGGACTTATGATCGATCTACGACAATATATGATAGAACAACCTTACTTTGGACAGAGGAAGAAGGAGATTGCCATGGGTTTGGCAGTGTTCGTTAAGGAAATCAGCTCGGTCACGGTTAATACGGTAGGGTTTGACATTTTTTTTGAGATTTGATTTTTTTTGTCATTTTACTTTGATGGTTTGAGATCAAGGCAAATCTGATTCTGATGATCAAAAGTCTTTTTTTGTCGCTTATAGTTACTATACTTTGAGTAAAGCTACAACAAGCTATATTATAAAGGCATTATGTTACTCTAATAAGCTAAATTACAGTACGTTGCCAAGATCTGTCACACTTTATGGATATTAAACTCGCCCAACGAACACTTTGGGGCTGTTTGGAAGGTTCTAATCACCAAGTTGGACATGAAGAATCTGATTCAAATGCGCTATAAACTATTGTTTTACTTTCTTCAAGTTTCTGAGTTTAAAGATTTGGCACATACTTATCTCAAGGAATTGGATCGGAAGAAGATAACGTATGTTATTTATGACTTAGTAGATTATTAGGTTTTTCAAATTATTCTGTACTTTTCTCAAAACAAATTTGCGGGGTTATGGGGCACAGAATTGTTTGAACGACTTAATATAATGGGTAAAATAAGCACTGACTAGTGTAATGTTATGAGAGGTAGAATATATGACATTTTTTTTGAACTTATACCACTTTTTGAGCATTATTTTTATCGCATCTTTTTAGGAATAGGTATGAATCAGAACGTACTGAAATCAGGTTACTATATTCAGCCATCTTCGGTATTCCTAATAGTGGTCGAGTTAACACAAATGTTGCTGAAAGTAAGTGAAAAGTTGAAAGTGTATTTTATATTTTTATTAGTTTGAGTTTATGGTAACTTTGCTAGCGGAATTATAAGAATTGTAGAGGGGGTAGGAGTGGTCTGTAAAATAGGCTTTTGAAAAAATTTAATTTATCTGGGTTTTTTATTTTTGAAAAATTTTAAATAAATTTTTAAGTTGCTCTAAAAGCCATGGAAAACAACGTCCATTTAACCCCATTCATCTTACCCATCATATCTCAACAATTACTGGTCGATTACTCTGATAAAAGCGTAATGGCCAAGCTCTTGGACAGAGTGTTTGAACTAGCCAAGCAAGCTAATACTATTCTCGAACTCTCCACCTTGGCTACCTTTATTGGTCGAATCACAGCAGTAGACCCTCGCCAACTCATGGATACTGTAGCATGGAAAGACGAAAGCCCAAAGAGTTTGATCTGTTTGACATTGGACGAGGTTGAGTTTGTACGACGATTTGTGAAGGATACCTTCAGATGGCACATTGAAGCCCCATCTGGAGGTCAGTCCGATATGGCAGCATTGTGTTTACAGTACCTCTGTGCAGAGTTGAAAGCATACGGTAGCAAGTACGGGGTTGTGAGAGAGGAAATGCCAGAGTTGGGACCATATGAGACGGCTACGATTGTTGCCAGAAGTGTAGCCGGTTACTATGAGGTGCCAATCAGTGGAGATGCTCATAAAGGTAGTATTAAGAATCATTCCATGTGGTTGGTACAGTGGTTCAGGGTGTTGACGAAAGAGGTAGGGCTATGATGAGTTATGGTAAATTTATTATATATATAGCTTTTTATATTGTTTAGACATTTTGGCCATTTTTTAGGTAAAATTGCATTGGTTGTTATTAGATAAATGAAGAATATTGTCTTCAATTATCTAAAAAGTTGATTATTATCAATAATAGCATGATTTTAGTTAAAAACCGTGCCATTCACAATGTTGGACTCCCTTTCAAAGTGCTTTTCCGGCGAAGAAATGCCATTTTTGTACGAAGAGTTCTTGCCCATCGTCATCCTTCAATGTTGTATCGAGTTTCCAGCTTCCAAAGTAACAGCTTTGATGACAAAAGAAGCCACATCAGTCTTTGTGGCATCCAAAAAGCGATCAGAAGAAACAAGAGCAGACATTAACGAGAGTTGTCAGACAATATTCTCGATCTTTGATGAGTTATACAGAGTTATCTTGAAGGAAAAGGACAAGAAGTTAATGAAATTAAAAGAAGGTCGTCTAAACATAGCCTCATTTGTGGAAGATAGCCTTAAGTTCCGACAGGACCCTTTAGACGCGATGCCAGCTTCAGTCTACGCGGCCGAATGCTGTGACAACTTCTATCGAGCTCAACGAGTTCTAGAACAATATGCGATTGCAAGAGATCACCGAGGAATGCCCAAGTACAACAGAAGTATCTACAGTCTAGTCCAGAGTTTGAACTTCAATCTTCAGGAGGTCGAGAACAACGAAGGCGCCTTCGAAATGATTATGAAGCATGATAAGCCGACGGATCTACAGGTCATCAAGTGTGCTTATGCCAGAGGCGATTTTCATGAGATTCTGCCAATGATTTCGAACGAAAATAGGGTGCGTTTTAGCACTTTTATCGGATTTTGGCATGCTTTTTTGAAAAATTGATCTAAAACAATATTTTCAGGAGTTTATGGTGCAATTTCTTCAAGTTTTTAATCAACCACAACTTGTTTTATACTTTATTGAATGCAGCTTCACAAAAGAAGAACAACGACTCTTAAAACGAGATTATCCCGATGTATACCAAGCTAAATGTCAAGCAGCTGTTGAATTAGGCAAATGGGACTTGATCGAAACTGATCCTGGTAAGTTGTGTAAAATTCGCGGTGACTTTTTAGTTCTATTTATAAAGATGTTTTTCTTTGAACTTTTTATTCAGTTATATTATAATATAAATATGATTATTTTAGTCTTAGAATCTATAGAAGAACTGACGCCAAGAATTGCCGAAGTTGATGTAAGACCAGATTATGGGATCAAGGCTGTTGACTCTAGAAATAAGAAATCAGAGACGATTAGATTAGAAAATGATGATTTGTCACAAACGATAACTTCAAAAGTTTCAGAAAGTGAAATTCTGGCATTTGTCAGCGATATTGAGGATTCAGATGATGAATCTAAACGAGATTTACCTAAACTTGAAGGCAATGGCGATGGGAAACATGGCAATGATGGTAGGTTTAGTAAAACTTGAGAACTTGTACATTGATAAGGCATTTTAAGTGTTTTGGATGGATATGGTGGTATATTTTGAAAAAATTTAATTTTTTGATATTTGTTTGATCATTCTGTATATATGTGTATACCTACCTAATTTCAGCCCTCTCTGAAACCCGAAAGCGATTAGGGCTAGAAAACGATGCAGTATCGACCAAAAAGCCAAGGTTATCAACAACAAAACGAATGGATAACTCTCTGTATGATGATGACACTGAAATGATGTTCAAAGAGAATCTAGAACCATCTGAAATTGTAGTAGATAATGAAGTTGTTATTGAAGGAAGTCCGTCTTCATTACTGATTGGAAATGAAACATCTAATGGTGAACAGGAGGCTGGGAGTAAAAAGACGGTAAGTCGTATTGTAGTATTGGAAATTAATTTTTAAAATGACATTTTACAGTTTACTGGGTTAATACTTGGGATTTTTGACATGTTTTTGCTCAAAAAGATTTAAAATGGCATACAATTTGATTCTTCTAATACATTTTTATAACAATTTTATGATTATGATTGTTTACAACACTTTATAGGAGCCGTCCGTATGTGAACATAAGTCATCTTCACTAGACCTAATAGAAGACAAGTTAGATCGTTGGGAATTGATGCTAAAATACCATAACGATGACATTAAAGACAATGCCAAACGTTGTTACAATGATTATGATGACAGAATGGAGGTATTAGAAGCCCTTACCACATGGACACCTTACGATGACTATGACCCAGTATACGATTCTCCAGTTCAACACACATTTTTAAGTGATTTGGCTGTAATTCTGGAGAAGTGTAGACGGAAAAAGTTTGAAGAGGCCAAGAAACATCTGAAGTTGATACAGGTATACTTGATGAAGACGCTGGGACAGCAAGGAGTTGATAACACGAGGCCTTACATTGTGGGATACGAGTTCGTTCAGAATCTGCATACGTTGGAGGATTTGAAGTGTGCTGTGCCTGAATTGAGTGATAACATGAGCAGTATATGGGGAGATGTAGGGTTGAATCAGACCGAGGAAAGCATCGTGGAATTGCAGATTGCGGAGTCGGCTGGAAGTAAGAACATTTTATAATTTTTTAAATTAGGATTTCGATTCATAAAACTACGATTTGATACCTAAAAATGAATTTAAGTAACAAAAAATTTAAAAAACGTACAAATTTTATATTCTTTTTTATAAATGTTTTGTTTTGGACAAAATTATTGAAAAAATTGCTTAAATTAAAATTTTAGGTCAAGCAAGAACAATCAAAGACATTCTAAACGTGTGGAACAAGCGCGACAAGTTGGTACGCCAAACTCCTCGTGATTTGGAGCCAATCCTCAGAAATCGACGAAATATTTTGCGATCATTGTCAAGACCAGATATTGAGGGTGAGGTCAAAGAAGGACTGACAAAGTTATTGGTACAAAGCTCAAGGCTAGCTAGAGAAAACGATATGACTCATACTGTATTACCATACCTAACTGAGGCGAAGAAAGACGGTTGCAATATGCTGGATTTGGAAGTCGAACGGGCTTATTATTACATGGAGAAGAAGGTGGGGATTTTTGTTTGAAAGGGGTGGATTTTGAAAAATTTTAGAGAGTACTATACCTTTAAATGTATTGATATTTGGCATGTTTTTAATGTTTTGTGGCCGAAACAAACGATATTACTTTAATTCTTTTAGGACTCCTCAGAAAACCCAGTCCAGATCATGTCAGCTGCTGTGGCTGACTACTTCCCCTTATGCTGGCAACTCCTGAAAGATGTGACCGAACCTATTGTTGATACAAAGAAACGCAAATCCACCTCAACGAAAACATTGTCGAACATTGGAGCAAAAGAAGACGTGAAGAAATGGGAAGAATCGATGGTATCTATGCTGGATATGATGTCAAGCGAACAAATTAGTGGATCGCCCAAGTTGCTCAAGTTGTGCAAACATATGGAAACTCTTGGGGCAACAACGGAGCTCTTCTTCTACAGATTTGCCATGTTTGTCGATGGAGCTTATGAAGTGGTGAGTTGGGTTTTGTATATTAGGTAATATATTTTTAAATATTATTAAATGTCGAAGAGAAAGATATGTTTTTGAGCTATATCTAGGCCAAAAAGTTAATAGAAAGGGTAAAAATAACAAAAAAAATGTACTAATTTGGTTTAAAAGTTTGTATAACTAAGTAAAAAGGACCTAACAAGGGAGTGTTACAAACTACTCCACGCCAATTATAAAACGAGTTATACCGTTATAAAGAGCGTTAAAAATTAGCTTAGAATCAGCTTTTTTTAGCTGCCGAAACTATATGGCACGGCATATATTAGCGATCAAAGGATTTACATAGGGTTTTCTATTTGACTCTTCTCATTCGTCTTGAGCAAAACAAATGGATTGAAGCTTCGATCCAGTGTGGTCGAGTGGTTAACAAGTTAGTCTGGGGTGCAAAAGGCGGGGAGTTCGAATCCCGTCGATTTCATTTTGGGCCCAGCCATCATGACAAGAAGTTTTGGCTAGCCAAACAATATTTTGGTTAAACAAATATTTTTTAAGTCTTATTTTTTGCTTTTAGTCACTTTTAGAAAAAAATATTTAGCAAAAAATAGTATTTTTTGGACTTTAAAGGTATACCTTTTAAACATATAAGTATATATAACGAGGTGTAGCTGCCGTGCCACATGGTTTCGGCAGCTAAAAAAAGTTGATTCTAGACTACTTTTTAACGTTCTTTCCAACGGTATAACTCGTTTTGTAATTGGCGTGGAGTAGTTTGTAACATTCCCTTGTAAAACAATAAATTTTTGCCGTTTTAGCCTCATGATCAAGCTGCCAGATTGTTAATACGGCTTTGTATAGAAACAATGAAGCGTGGTGATACGTATCAGTACGATGTTATGCCAAGAATGATCACAGCATGGCTGGACACCGCTAGAGAATTGAATTGGCAGAAGAAACTTGATGGGCAAAAAGGAAGTGTAAGTAACTTCTTTTTAAGTTACGGCTTATTATACTTTGTTAACTCTACCTTAACGTAAAGCTATAGTAACCTTGTTTTAGTCAGCTCAATCTCTTCACGAGTCAGCCAAGAGTTTTGTGACAGAGACTACAGCAGAGCCCCATTCTCTAGTTCTGCAAGCTTTTAACGAGTTGTCGTCAACAAAGTTTTACATAGTGTTCTCATTATTGGCTACAAGATTGTCAAAAGCTGAACGAGTTGATGCAGAAGTGATCAAACACATTATGAAGTCACTACTGGTTGAATACCCACATCATTGTGCTTTGTTAGCAATGGGAGAGGCTAGGTGTTCTACTAAGAAGTGTAGGTTATTATCATAGTTGAAGTTTGGTAATGTGAGAGTTTGTTGTCAATGGGTTTACTAAGTATGTTACTGTAGAGGTATTGACCACAAGAGTTTCTTGATACTTTTTTAATTCTAGGGATTTTTTAAAATTGTTTGTTGTTTAATATACATATTGTGAAATTTAGTTGGCGACCGAGCAGCAGCAATGTCGAGAGTCTTGGATGAAGTTAAACGGAGCGAAAGGCGTGTTAAACCTCTGATCGAAATGTACAAATTCTTGGCTGATAATTTGAGCAAGTAAGTCTTTCCTTGAATTTAAAACAGTTTAAAGTGTAATATTATTTTCTTGGTGCTGATTTTACCATGCTAGCGACACCAATACCAAAAATCAGAAAGTTATCACAATGACGTTTTAAATTGGTTTTTTACAATTTTTTAGAATATCGTCAATCAAGGTGAATTCCGACGTGATGGACATGCAGATCAACTTTTCTGAATTTGTCAGTTTCATTCACACTGGTCATAGACAACCTCTGCCGCTTGGTAAAAGGCCTTCTCCACCTTCAGTGCCAATGTTCTTCAAGTATTTGGATGAGCCGTTCAAAGAAGTACCCAAGGGTACAGTGTTTATTCACAAAGTTGTCAATGAGTGCAATGTAAGATTTACGGAGTTTGCGGTTCTACTTTAGAGTTTATATGTAATATTGTAATGTAGTGGGTTGAGGTGGGGAGGCTAGAGAATAGGGGTACTGTTGACTGATTTAGAGCTTTGTACCTTGCTGAGGCTAGCGTAAATTAAGGTTAATGGTAATTTAAGGCTATAATATTTTGTTTAAAGGTTAATATATAAAATTAAAAACGAAAATATGTTGGTTTAGGTAATCAACTCTCTTGCTCGGCCAAAACGACTGACTTTGATTGGATCGGATGGAGAAAAGTATATTATCCTTTGCAAACCGACTGATGAATTGCGAAAGGATATGAGGTTCTTGGAGCTGGCTTCAGTAAGTATTACTTGAAACGGAAGTTTTAGGATTTTTAATTTTTGAACTTTTAAATTTACTCAGAATTCATCGAAATTTTACGGATTTAAAATTTTTAAAATTTTTTCAATTCGTAGTTACAATATTCATATAAAACAATGAATTGCAGATGTTGAACCGAAAAATGCAGACCAGTCGATACACCAGGAACAGAGACTATCGTATCCGGACATACCACGTGATACCATTGGAGGAAACTGG
Organism: Bursaphelenchus okinawaensis; assembly: GCA_904066225.2. NCBI lineage: Eukaryota > Metazoa > Nematoda > Chromadorea > Rhabditida > Aphelenchoididae > Bursaphelenchus > Bursaphelenchus okinawaensis. The sequence goes on along the minus strand of CAJFCW020000006.1, from coordinate 7,481,396 downwards.
TGGTATAATCGAATGGGTACCACACATGGACACGCTAAATAATTGTATTCGAAATGGAAATTGTAAAAACAGGGATTTATTGTTGAAAATACGAGATTCTATAACCAAAAATGTAAGATTTTTAGTTAAAATTTGGACAGAGAGTAGTTAGAAGCATGTTAAATTTAAACTAATATCAAAAAAGGCTAAAAACCTAACATAATGTTAAAAAAGGTGGTTGTAGACTTAAATTAAAAGCAAACACGATAATTTTTTATTTTTTAAAGTATGTATGCCTATGTATACAGGGTGTTCATTTATAAATGCCACTTTTTGAGAACTTGTTTCTCGGCGGTTTTTAGAGATATTGCAAAAATTTTTTTTTGCACTGCACTTTTAAAAAATAGGCCATTTTTGGCTTGCTAATTGGTTTTTTTTCGAATTCGGCGAACGATCGGCGGACCTCGGCGGAGGCTGAAAATTGGCCAATAGGTTCTCGAATATTGATTTTTGTGGTCGATTTTGTCGTATGAACAAAAGAAATAAACAAAATTGCAAAAAAAAATTTTTTCTTCGCGTCGGCGGACTCATGGATGTTTTCGGCGAAGCGATAACTTCGTTCATTTTTAACCGATTTTTTTCAAACCAAAGACAAATTATTCATAATCCTATGGGCTACCAAAAAAACCAACTTTAGAAAAATTTGCAATTTTTAAAAAAATTCGGCGGAGAGGCGCTTTTTCGGCGGAGGCCATAACTCGTTTCATCCTTGATATTTTTTCTCAAACAAAAACTAGACTATTTATATTTTAAAGGGCTGCAAGAATGCCAATTTTCGTAGAATTCGCTTTTTTAGGCAAAATTCGGCGGAGAGAGGTCTCTCCGGCGGAGGACATAACTCGTTTCGTTCTTGACATTTTTTTCTCAAACAAAAACTAGACTATTTATATTTTAAAGGGCTGCAAGAATGCCAATTTTTGTAGAATTCGCTTTTTTAGGCAAAATTCGGCGGAGAGAGGTCTCTTCGGCGGAGGCCATAACTCGATCCGTTCTTGATATTTTTTCTCCAAACAAAAACCAGACTATTCGGAATTTAAAAAGCTTCAAAAGGGCTGACTTTTGTAAAGATTGCCACCTTGAGAAAAAATCGGCGGAGAGAGGTCTCTCCGGCGGAGGACATAACTCGTTTCGTTCTTGACATTTTTTTCTCAAACAAAAACTAGACTATTCAGATTTTAAAGGGCTGCAATAATGCCAATTTTTGTAAAATTTGCTTTTTTTAGGCAAAATTCGGCGGAGTGACGTCTCTTCGGCAGAGGCCAGAACTTGTTTCGTTTTTGATAGATTTTTTTTCAAACTAAAAACAGATTATTATGATTAAAAAGGTTGTTCAAATAGTTGTATTTTTTACACATTGTTTTTTAACAAAAAATTTTTTAAAATATCATTTTTCAAAAAAAATAAACAAATTTCTCAAAAAATAGTTTTGTTGTAGTTTTTTAAGTTTTAAATAATCTGATTTTTGGTTGAATAAAAAATATTAAAAACGAAACGAGTTATGGCCTCCGCCGAAGAAACCTCTCTCCGCCGATTTTTTCTCAAGGTGGCAATCTTTACAACAGTCAGCTCTTTTGAAGCTCTTTAAATTCCGAATAGTCTGGTTTTTTGTTTGGAGAAAAAAATATCAAGAACGGATCGAGTTATGGCCTCCGCCGAAGAGACCTCTCTCCGCCGAATTTTGTTTAAAAAAGCGAATTCTACGAAAATTGGCATTCTTGCAGCCCTTTAAAATATAAATAGTCTAGTTTTTGTTTGAGAAAAAAATATCAAGGATGAAACGAGTTATGGCCTCCGCCGAAAAAAGCGTCTCTCCGCCGAATTTTTTTAAAAAAATTGCAAATTTTTCAAAAGTTGGTATTTTTGTAGCCCATAGGATTATGAATAACTTGTTTTTGGTTTGAAAAAAATCGGTTAAAAATGAACGAAGTTATCGCCTTCGCCGAAAACATCCATGAGTCCGCCGACGCGGAGAAAAAAATTTTTTTTTTGCAATTTTGTTTATTTCTTTTGTTCATACGACAAAATCGACCACAAAAATCAATATTCGAGAACCTATTGGCCAATTTTCAGCCTCCGCCGAGGTCCGCCGATCGTTCGCCGAATTCGAAAAAAACCAATTAGCAAGCCAAAAATGGCCTATTTTTAAAAGTGCAGTGCAAAAAAAAATTTTTGCAATATCTCTAAAAACCGCCGAGAAACAAGTTCTCAAAAAGTGGCATTTATAAATGAACACCCTGTATATGACATACATTTATATTTTCAAATTTCAGCGTTTTAAAAAGCAAGAATTGCACAGTATCTACATGCAGAAGCTGATCCCTCTCTTCCAAACCGAGATGGGACTTTACCTGAGGAAGACTTCATTAAACCCATCGGCTTACTACGAAAAGCAACGTAATTACACGGTAACTACAGCCGCAATGTCAGCTTTGGGTCATATTGTTGGCTTGGGAGATCGCCATCTGGGTAATATACTGGTCGATGGCACGAATGGTGATGTGATGCACGTGGACTTTAACTTGCTGTTCAACAGTGGAGAGATGCTTACTGTGCCGGAGGTAAAGACGTCTTGAATTTAATACACTACTATTTTGCAAACTTATTTCACCTTGAATAATATAAATATTTTGCAGATTGTACCTTTCCGACTAACCAGAAACGTGGTGGACGGCTTCGGCCCAACTGGTGTAGAAGGTCGCTTCAGATGCGCGTTTGAAAGAATTATCAAGTTTTTGAAATCAGAAAAACCTGCCATCTTAAGAGTGCTAAAAAGCTTCATCTACGACCCGCTAATCGACTGGAGAATCGACGAAGACAACGACCACTCCAGCTATGCCAGACGATCCAGCAACAACAATATCAGTGTGCAAGACCGGATCGAGCTGGTCAGAGATCGACTAGATGGATACCTACATACCACGATTCAGCCAAAGATTGGCCCTATCAATGATGAACGAGTGTTGGTGTCGAAGTTGATGGAAATGGCAATGGACGAGGAATCTTTGTCGCAAATGTACTTTGGATGGTCTCCATTCGTCTAACTTTATATTGTTATGATTGTTGTATTGGCTTGTTAATATTTATACATAATATTATATTTGATCTTGTTTGTTTATGCTGTATAAATCATTTTTTTTTATCAAACGTAACCTAAAACGTTTCTGCGTATTTATAGCGCTACAGATTATTGAAGCTTGGCGTTCTTAGGGGTGAGAAACGGGCCGTCTAGGCCCGGCCCGGCCCTACGATCGGGCCGGCCTTGAGCTAAAATTGAAACGGGCCGGGCTTGAAAATTGGGCCCGGGCCCGAAAAAAAAATTTTTTATTTTAATCCCCGTTGATGTTTTTTGATTTTATTGGGTACCATGATACATAAAAGAACAATGCAAAGCCAAATTTCCGTTTATTTTTTAAGTTTTAAAATTTTTAAAACGAGCCGGGCCTAGAAATTTTCTGACCGGGCCGGGCCGGCCTGAGAGAAAGTTGAAAACGGGACGGGCCTAAAAAGTGGGCCCGGCCCTTTTCTCACCCCTAGGCGTTCTTTTCAATCGGACGAATCTCAAAGGATTCTATCGGAAATCACGACGAAGTGTCAAAAAATCAGAAGTATTTTATTCGGAAAATATTTCTATTTTGGTCTAAATTTTGATGTTTATATACCTTTAGCTAAAGCTTTAACCTTTTCTAGAGTTTATATTTAATTTATTGCATATTCATGTTACATTCCCACGATGGCATGCAGATCACTGTTGGAAGGTTTTAAAGTTTTGCCGAATGAACTGGCTTTGAACTTTTTCAGCCAGGATATTGAGCTGGAAAACCTGAATTTGAAAGGTTTGTTGGCAGACTTATATGAATATTTGTGTTTTAAGATTGTTTTTATAGATTTTATTATTATATTAACGTGTTTTTGACGTTATTTTTTAGTAAAATTTACGGAAAATGGCAAAGAAAGATGTTATCAATGTTTCTTCGAAAGAAAGCTATTATTATTATATTTTTGGTCAGACATCGATAGTTTTTTTGACGTTTGAGGTTAATTCAAATATTTTTTGGATAGATATAACAATATTCATATATATTTAATTTTAATTTCAGCTGTTTCAACTAAGATTTCTTATTTTAGACATTTTGGATCTATGGCTGGTGATAGAAGACAACGATGAAACAGTCAAAATAATCAAAAACAGTTCTGCTGAACTTGTTGGTTGTGAGATTACTGCGATCGCTCGCTCAAAGATACCAATACAAGAACTCAAAAGCTCTGACGGAATTGGTCACAAACGGTGTATATTGTAAGTTATTTCTCTTTTTGTTTGGTTTTTAGGCAACAAATGTTTACTTGAAGTTTTAATATGGTATTTGTTAGAGGATTAAATGGTTTATGGTTCTAACCTGGAGAAGATAATAATTATTGTGAAGTCTTATGTTAGAAAGGTTTTTTTAATATTGTGTAATTTAGGTAGTAATCTTTTAAATATTTGTATTTTAAAGCCAAGCGTTAAAAAAAGTTTATTTTTAGATCTTTCAAACATGGTGACGTGCCCTTCAGAAACATGGCATTTAGAAGTCATGATAAGAGGAAGTGTCACGAGTTTGTGGTCGCGAATGGCTATAAAGAAAGATATGGCATCTACGTAAAACAAGATGTTGGTGAGTTTGGTGAAGTCAGAGACATTATGAGTAATGTTACACAGCCGATATTTGCAAGTTTGAAGGGGATTAACTCTAGAATGGCAAACATGAAGCGAGTTGTTGATGATCTACATGATGTAAGCTAAGAGTTTTGTTATTTTATGAAGTTTAGGTAATATTTTTACGATTGTTTGGTAATTATTTTGTATTTTCTGCTTTTTTAGGCTTTTAGGTAACATTTAAATATTTTTAAATTTTTAGACGATATCTCTTGTTGTTTTGAAAGCGTAGATATTAGTTGTTTCGTTTAATAATTTTAAATTTCAGATGAACGTGGAAACTTTTTGGACGGGTATTCACGACCAACAGGCTTCTCCAGTTAAAGATAAGGTTGAAAAAGCCGATGTAGATAAAGCCGAGGCTGCAGAAGGCGAAACTCCGAAGTCGAAAAAGAAAAAGAAGAAAAAGGCCAAGAAGGTTGACGACTATGATCTCGATTTATGAATGTGCAAAGGAAACCATCTCGTTAACAGCACAGTTGTTGTGTTAGCCATGGTTAGTTATTTCATGGTAATTTTGAGGCATAATACAAAATTGTAATTTGTTGATGTTATTGTTGAAACAATGCATAGATTCTTGTTGTTAATAAATGAGGTTAATTTTTTACGTTGTGCTTTGTTTACTACAGTACATTCAGGTATATACACCATATCTTTAACGGTTTCTCGTGTCTATGCCACTCTTTTTATAGTAAGGTAGGGGGGGGGGTGGGTTGGTAACCATTTATTAAGTTATTTTACTTTTTTGTTTTTGCTTTGCTTACTTTTAAAAAGTAAACGCAAAAGTAAGCTTTATGGAGTTGTAAAGAGCATTTTACTGTTTTGATTACTATAAGAAGCCATAGCCTTCGGTTCTAAGTGTTGTACAGTAACCTTACGCATCCGCCATAAAATACGGTATCTTCTGTGATGTGTTAATGTCGCTGTCAAAATTTATGCAAATTACTTTAGAAGGATTTATTTTAATAAATAAAGAACATTTTTACAGATATTTAAATTCAAGCAAAATTTCTTTTTTTTTGTTTTAAAACTGATTTGGTTTTTGATAATTTTCTTGTAATTTTGAAGTTTACCAAAACTGTGTCATTGTTTTTGAAGCAATCTTATTTTTAACTGTTTATTAAAGAAACTGATAAATAGTTCTTAATTTTACAAAAATTTTCAAAGTTCAAAAATGACTTCATGATGAGCTGCTTTTTCGTAGATCGTACGAAAAAACGTTTTTTTCAGCGAAATCGGATTTAATTTCAAGAATAACGAGAGCGAGGAGGAAGAACTTTTGTATTGTTTGTACTCAAGGGGGGTTGGGTTCCATCCAAATGACCTGGTTTTATTGTGAAATCCTCCAATAAATCTACCAAAATTAATCGCTTTTGTACCGGTTTTCTTATAATATACTTTAAACCTCTCTTTTTTGAACTTGAAAATGTTAGGGAGTTTCTGGGCGGGGTAATTTTTTAGATCAGAGGGAAAAGAGCAATGCGAAGTCAGAAATCAAAAAAGTTTTTTTAGATGTATCTTTTTAATTTACTAATATATATGTTGGTAAACGATAGCGAGTCTAATTCTGTGGTCTGATTACAAGTTCCTTAATGTTTGTTTATAGCTTTATTTGCTTAAGATGCAAGCTCATGTGTAAGTTGGTTTATTGCGGGTTGAATGAGGTCTATTTGATTATATTTGAAGGTTTTTTAATTTTATTTTAATCTTATTATATTGTAGTTGATTTTTATAGTAATTTTTCCACAAAATTTTTTAAAATTCTTTAAATTTTTGAGTGATATTACATTGCTATAGGCATTTAAATAGCATTTTAAGTACATTTTCGTCATTATTAAACTAAATATCCGCACATGACTAAAGGTCGACATAACTGTGTAATACCACATTGTTGGTATGAATCACAGATCAAGAAATCGTTTTTCTGATATTTCCATCTAGTTTACTATTCTTTCATAAAGTAGTATTATTTGTTGAAGTAATATCCTTTCATAGATCAACACCCCTCCATAAAGTTTAAGTTTAGCATTCTTTGAACACATTTCGGATATATCATCCTTCACATACGTTTAGGATTTACTGCGCTTTTACAAAGTAACCTACCGCTTTTACGATTTCCACTATATTATTCATAACAAAGCTGTTTTTACTTTCGTATGCAAAAAGTCATGAAAACAGTTCAAATCAGCGTAGCTTGGTGACAAAGTGATGTTGGTGGTCGGAGAAGGGGTATGGTGATTAAAAATAAACTTGATTATTGATATATTTGTTTTATTACCTAAATTACCAAAAATCTTTTATTTTAAGGTACCTTTAAGTTGACATAGATCTATTTTAAAAAACATACGACAATTTGTTCTTATACAACAATGTTTTGGAGACCTAGTTCTCTTTTTTTGCGATGTCTGACCTTGAAGCCAGTAATGAGTCTTCTACAAGGAACATTACAAGTTTCAAGAACGTTCTAACAAGAACGGTGGAAATGGGAGGCTGAGTTAAATACTTTATTTATAGTTAACAAAGAGATGTAATAAAACGACGTTTAAGGTATAGTGGGTTTTTTAACTTTTATTGAGGTTTGTAAAAGTCTTGTCGTTTTTTAAGCAGTAAATATTTGGCTAAAAACGACAAGCGAGTAATTTCTACCCGGGGGAGGAGTAAACAAGTTTTTTAATTCTCCTATGAATTTTTAAAATTTTTGTTTCAGTATTCAACAGAGAGCCACGTTCAATTTTTTTCCAAAAAAAATTTTTTTGGTGGGGTAGATTTTTAAAAATTTTTTTGTTACCCCACCCGCTCTGCCACAACCCCAAGTTTCTTTTGTTTTAAAATAGCCTTGTGTTTATATCAGTTTTGTCGCTTTGGCGGCGTTTATTTGATCACCACTCCAGCCGGCTCTACCCCGCCCGCACGCTCCCTCCTCTCCCTTCTGGCCGGACCTTTGGCCACAACAGGTCGATTGCGCAAAACGCGGAAAGCGCTTATTATTACAAAGTTATTGTATTGTTGTACTCTTTTGTACAAAACTTTCAAAGCGCTATTGTTTGGGAGGGGGAGAGGGCTTATTGTTTTATTAGTTGTTCTTGTGATTACAACTTTAAGCTGAAGGAAAGGGCGAGGAAATTAGAGGGAAACGGCTGGAATTTGGTGGTTTTGTGGTTTGAAAAAAAATGAATTAATTCTGAAATTACCAAATTTATTTTTCTAAAAAAACTCTTTAATCTGCTCTACAGGTGATGCAAAAAGAATGGCGCGTTTTTTAGTTGATGCGAAAAGAATGGCGCGTTTTACGGTTGATCCAAAAACAATGGCGTATTTTCATTTTGATGCAAAAAGAATGGCGCTAAGAGTTTTTTTGGCTATTTTTTATAATTATGAAGAATATAAATATTTTTTCGATTTTTTAAAATTTTGATACATTAAAATTGACTGACCAATTTATATATATATAAAATACTATAATAAAGACCAAAAATTAGATAATATAATATCATAATACTATCGATAGCAGCCCCTATTCTCACCTTATGCATATTAATGTCCAGCGACTTTTAAAAAGCTTTTTTGAAACTTTAAAAATTATTTATAAGCTGTTTTTGAAAGCCATTTCACAAATGTTTTTTGTACATAATATGAATTTTTAATTTTTTAAAATATTTTATAAAATACACTTAATATATGGGTTGTTCATATAATTCTGTTTCTTTTATGAAAGAAATTTTTTGGGGGTTAGGGGGGCACAGAATTATTTGAGCGATCTAATATTTACGTATATACAAAATATCAGGTCATAAAAAAAGTCTTGTCGTCTATTTACATTAAGTTTCATTGTAAAAAACGACAAGACTTTTTCAACACTACTTTATATATATGTCGACAACAGGTTTAAAAATATTATAGTTGGTTTTTATGTTTTCGTACATAATGAGAATTATAAATATTGGATCGTATGTTGAGGATGTGTCATCAGGCGGGACTACGAATCGTTGAATCGGTTTCTCTTCTTTTTATTGATAACACTAAAACATAATACCAAGATACTATTATTAGACGATAATGGAATCAGCTCTGATCCCATTATCGCATTGTCAGAAGATATGAGGTTATTGTGGTATATTAGGCGGTGAGTGGAGTTGGGTGGGGTTGTTTTTTGTGATTTTATAGAGGGAAGGAAGGGTATTGATAGACGATAAGATGAGCGTTTCTCAGGTTGAGATTGGGTTGGGGGCAGACCTTTAAATGGATCACCTAATGGGTACCTTTTTAGGTTTATTTAGGGTCGGCTGATTTATAAGGGTAGCTTATGTAGTTTGGTTTCTAGAGGGGTGGATCTTTTTTTTTAATTTATATCCTGAAGTTCAATTTTAAATAAAAAAATAAGGAATGTATCGTAATAGTTATAAATATTTTTTAACATAAAAACAAGCTATGTGATATTAAACTTGTCTATTCAGTCTGTGATATTAACCTGTTTTTACAAAAAACACCTTTTTATAGGTTTTTGATTCATTATGACACTTATAATCTAATGTACTGCTGGGTTGGTAAAGGCAACTAAACGTAAATGCCATTATGTGTTTACTATGCCAAATGTTTCTTTTACTGAGTTTTTTTGACAGTAATATCAGTGAAGGAGGTCAGCTAAACAAGTTTTATATTATAGAAGTTTTTAAAGGTTTTCACCACTGTATTTTTTGTTATTATAATTAATATGGTACTATAACTTATTTAAGTTTTGACCATTTTGATTTTCTACAATTTTCAACATTACAGTCTTTAATTGTTCAACTCATGTCCACTCCACTCCTCCTTATGTCCATTTTCCTCAAAAAAGGTATCATTTTACCACACCCTATGTTTACTCCCAAGTTCAAGCTTGATTTTATTTTTGGACTTTGCTGAAGGGAGGGAAGTGACTCATTTTGTTTGAATTTCGGTTTTTCAAGGGGGAAATTCGTGGGAGCCTGTTTTTGTATTGTGGAGTTGAAGGGTTGAGTAAGGGTTACGGCGAGAGAGGTAGGGTTTTCTACTAATCTTTTTTAAATTGAATATAAAGTCTAAAAAACGGAAGATGAGTCAGAACAAAGTTTTGGGATCTGGGAGCTTAAAATTAAACTTAGAGTATATTTTTATATAGATTTAGAGTTTAAAATTTTAAAAAATTTAAAATTTTTTGTAGGGCTTTTTAACGAACAGTTTGTTATTGTTATGATACTTTTCGCAGGTTCCAAATATGTTAACCATTATCGGTGGTAATTTTTCTGTTCAAGGGTTATTTTTATGATTTTTAATCATGTTTTGATTACAAAATGATGTAGTAATGCGTACTATGTCAGCCATGTGAGTCAGCTTATGATTAATAATACAAAAAGTTAATTTATGCTTAAATTTTTGTTTTTATAATTTATTATTCATAATCTCAAAATGACGTTTTGTTAAAAACATACTTTTGGTTCCTCAAAATTTGAACTTCCAAATTGTTAAAATTTAAAAGATAATTTTTAAAAATTTTAAAATATACGCCATTTTTTGCAATTCTTTGAAAACGCGCCATTCTTTTTGCATCAATTATAAAATACGCCATTCTTTTTGCATCAACTATAAAATGCGTCATTCTCTTTGCATCAGCTATAAAATGCGCCATTCTTTTTGCACCAGCTACAAAATACGCCATTCTTTTTACATTGACTGTAAAATGCGCCATTCTTTTTGCATCAACTTTAAAATTTACTATTCTTTTTGCATCAAATGGTGAATATGACATTCTTTGCATTAGCTCTAAAATTTCATTTAAAATTTTAATGTCATATTTCATACATCCTAATATCTTCTCTTTTTCCCCTTTCCCTACATCACTTTTATTAACCGGAACTCTTGCAGGAATCAGACGACTTTTAAAGATTTATATTTGCAGCTAGCTCGCGGGGCTTTCCTCCACCCATAGCTATGAGATTTGGAACATTTTCGCTTTTTATCCATTGAGCAAACGAATAGTATTTGTCTTGGGGAGGGTAGTGGTTATCTTGTAGACGAGTTGAAGAATGGGTATAGGTTTGGGTTATTGAAGATGGGTGAAGAGTGGGTACGGGAAGGTTATAGAGGTTGGGGAGATGAGAGAGGGTAGGGAAACAGAGTGAAAGATAGAGAGAGGAGTAGAACAAAGGGGAAAATTGTGTGGAAAGTAAAAGAAAAATGGCATTTTGAGGTGTTTTAGGTAACTTTGAGCTATGATTTTCAGTACAGTGAGTTTAAATAATATGCGACTTAAAATGTCATAGCATTTTGAGGTATCTGAAAAACTAGTACAATACCTAAAAACTCAAGATATATACCTCCAAAACCTCAAAAAAACTTTTCGAAAAATACGAAGTAAAAGACTAAAAAACATCGTGTAAACTTGAGAGAACGCGAGACACAAAAGCCCAGTTCCAGAGAGCATTGTCGCGCCAAGAACTTACAGAGCTGCTGCATCTCGGCTCTCTTCCCGAAGACCTTGGTATACGAAAAGGACGGAGAGATTGTGCGCATAAAAAGCACCCCCCCCGAGTTTTTTTTGGGAAATTTTTATGTATTCCCAAAGAATTGGAAATATTGACTGAATTCTCTGCTTGCTGGTTTCAGCACGTTTCAGCTGGGCAGGGTAAAATTGTTTTGGAGTTTATAATGCTTTAAGTTTAGCAACAGTGTTAGGGTTAGATATGTCGTATTTGATGTTTTTGTTGTGACATGATGAGTAATATCGGCTCTGTGGAGCTTGACGTAGCTCTTTTATGTTGTCTGTGTCTATTTACGTATTTTGAAGCTTTAATTTGTCATTTATTTAGGCTTGTTTGTGCTGTAAATCAAAGACATATTAATGTCTAGTTACATCATATATCTCTAACGTATTCTTGAAGTGGTGGCTGATAATTTTATTGAAAGTTTTGGGTTTTAATTTGGTTTTAATGGACTAAAGTTAACATTTTTTAATTTTTAAATATTTTTGAAATTAAAATTTTTTCTTAACATTAAAATTTTCAATGAATTCTTATTTACAATGCCATTTTTAAATAATAAAACTCTAAAAACACCCAATTAAATCACTCTTCCTATCTCTCCAATATCATATGATACCCCGTGAATTACGTTGAAGATGAATATTTCGCAATTCCGTTGGCTATAAACAGAAAACATGGCCGTCTTCCGGACTTTTATTCAACAAAGTTCGTCTTTTGAAAGGCATTTTGGAATATGTTTGTTTGTGAACACGTGAGGTTTATTCGATTATCGCTTTTATATACTTCTGCGTAAGCTTTCCATTTGTGATTTGATGGGTACAGAATTGATTTTTGAATCGGTAGGGTAGAAGAGCTGAATCTTTGTGTTGGTCGGGGTAGGAGAATTGATTTTTATGGGTAAGACAAAAGAACGGATTTTTTATTAATCTGGGCAGAAAAATTGATTTTTTTTGTTGAGTGGAGTACAATATTGATTTTTTGTTTCGGGAAGGGCATGAAAATTTATTTTTTGTTTTAGGAAGGGTACGAAAATTGATTTTTTATTGGGCAGGGCAGAAAAATTGCTTTTTTGTTTCAGGAAGGGCAAAAAAATTTGATTTTTGTTTTGGGCATGGCAGGAAAATTTTTTTTTTCAGGCACGACATGAAAATTGATTTTTTGTTTTGGGCAGGGCAGAAAAAATTATTTTTTTTATTCTACATTTTTTTCTCAATGATTTGCCTTAAAATTTATAAACTAATTTTTGTTTTTTAAAATGTTACCTAATTTTCTAACAAAATGTTCTTCAAATCATTCTTTTTTGGCTACAAATCACAACTTTTTAATTTACAAATCATCCCTTCTCAAACTCTCCCTACAAACTCCATGTAGCACCTTCCATAATTGCGGGTTGATTAATTCTCAACGACGAATTATTTCGAAAAACATTGGCATGGAGATGAACGTCGAAGAGGAGAGGGGGGCTCATCTTCTTCCGAAGAGGGATTTATACCCCCGCCCAACAGGCTTCCGACTTCAGAAACCAGCTTTTTTGCGCGATCAGATAATGGTGGTGGTAACGTCAGCATGATGGTTCTTCACTCTTGCGATTCAGCAAAACTTTGTGAATTTCGAAGACGATACTGATAAGGATCGGGCAAATGTTTCGGATCCACTTTAGGGGGGGGGGAGGGTGGTTAAAACAAACCGTGAAAACGGTGAGAGAAGCCGGTTTCTGAAGGTGGTGACGGTTTTGTTGGGGCTTGACGAAGGCTGAAGGGGTGGCTTGGCTTGAGTAGGGGTTATTGAGGGTGGGAGTGAGGTGATGCTAAATATTTTTTAGTAAAAGATGAGTTCCATTTACAACATTGGGGAAATTTATATTAAATTCATAGTCGGATCTCATTGCCAATTATGGTAACTTAAGCTAGCGTTTTGCTAAGCATGACAAAGACTGTTTTATGGGAGGGTTGTTTACATTTTGCTTAATATTTTGAGACTATATTGGTATATAGTATTTTAAAAATATATTGTTAGTTACTCATAGAAGTGTTGATTATAAAAGGTTATAATATTATAAATATTTTGTTTGAGATCAAAAATCTCTTGCTCATCCTAATGTTATTTTGTTAATTTTAGCGCGCTCTGATTGTTTATCTCATAAGCTTGGGCACTTTTTGAAATTTTAAAAACTTAAATTACGTAGACTTTAACGCCTTTTTTAGAGCTACGCAACAATAAGAAATCTTTTAGTGAGCTAATGAGCTACTACAAGATCTACTTATTTTTCATAATTTTACTCTTTACAAAGAGTGTAAATATTTTTTGCGTAAGGTAATAGGCTTAAGGATAGCAAGAATGTTTTTTAGATATTAAGATTACTTGGTGGTGATTTTCTGTCAAGCATGATCAAGGTTTAGCGAAAGGTAATCAAGAATGATATATGAAAGAGAAAATGACATTTGATCTGATGGTTATGGGATATCTAAGCGCTAATGGTTATTGCTCACCTGGGATTATCTTGAGTGACAAAGTGGGGGTCTTATTACAAAGTTTTTTGTTATTGTATAGAAGTTGGTTTTTAGGAAATTTAAAAATTTTTTGGTTTTTTTAGTACTAGTACTATCTTATGGAACATTTTTGATACAATCTTGTATTTTACACATTTTACCTTAGTTTGCTTTCTTTTTTTCTATTGTAATTTTAGTTTTCTACTCTAACAAACTTTTTTTTTATTTTTTCAACTACTGTAACTTGGAAACATTTTAACTTTATACTTTTACTGTGTAAACTTGAAGTATTTCTTTTGGAACATACAGACGTTACTTTACTCTGTCTAAAATGATTTATATTTGGTCTTTTTTGAACAAATAATATTTCATTTTACGTTTACATTACTTTGGAATGCGTTAAACTTTTTAAAATTTGGTTTTATAAACTTTCAAAATGGGGTTTTAAAGTTCAGATTGGTCTTTTTATGTTGTTATAGGTGGTGGGTGTCTTTAAGTTGGTGTAGAGTAAAGTTTTGTGTGTTCGAATTTAGTAAAATTGATTTTATATTGTAGTAGGTAGACTGCAGTATCTTTAGAGAGAACTTTTAAACAAATAAAATTTGCGGGTAATATAAATAATGGCATTTTTCTGGAAAAAACCCTATGTAAAACACATTTTTATGAAAGCAAAGCTAATTTTAAAGCCATAAAACTTAAACTACTAGCAAAGACTTTGATGTAATAGCTTTATTTTTAAAGATTTCCATTGACGTAGCTTTGAATTAATGACGTTTACAACTTAATCCATGTTTGTAATGCTTCGAACGTGCTACTTCGCTATGACAACATGGTTTTAAATGGTTGTTTTGGAATTACTTTTGTGTTTTGTATATGATTTGGGTGTGGGTTGCTAAGTTACAGTCTACTATTACACTTGTGTATTGTTGTTGTACTTGATGGGAGCTTTGTTTTGTAGTTTTTGGGTTACAATTATGCTTTTGAAGGGGTGTTTTGGGTGTTTTTGGGTGACAAAGCTTTAATTTTTAATTTTTTTTGGAAATTTAAGGCTTGATCTGTACTATTATAAGGTTTATATTAAGGCAAAGAAAGTACTGCAATATAAAAAATGTTTTTTCTGTCTTGTATTTGATCCAAACTTTTCAATTTCTTGATAGTAAAACCTCCCTTATACCTAATTTTCTCCTCAAAAACCCTTAATCTACTGCAAAATAGCTCCAGTCGGCTCTAATTTGATTAGCGACTCGAAGCGTTAAATAAATAATTTGCTCCAGTTCCACGTTACCCATGAATCCAGAAGTTGTTGAATCGACTGCTCGCTTTTATTATATTGTTGTAGTAGTCAAAGGGAGTGTGTTACGTAATAATAACTACTACCGGTTTACCTTGTCTACTCAGGGTTCGTAAAACGTAATTTATACGGTTTGACTGAAGCTATTTTTGATTTATTTTTTGAAATGAGGTTATTTTTAAACTTTTTTTTTGTTTGAAGAATTTTTTTAAATTTGAAATTAATGAAAAATTGTGGCTATGTCAAAAAGCAGGGTATTTATGGGCCGGTTGAAAGTAAAACAAAAAATATCATTGGCTATGTTAAAAAATAGTTTTAAGAGGGACAGATGGGCTATTTGTTCAAAAAAAGTAAATTTAAAAAACTTCTTTTACATTTTTTTTAAATTTAAAGTTCAAAAATTGTTAAAAAACCGTCTTTTTAATCCCAAAATTTGAACTTTTAAAATCACATCTAAGTTTAGTAAAACCAAGACTAATACGAATTTTACAAAATGAGCAAACATGAAAAGTCGCTCTTTTTTATGACTGTTAAAGCACTGTTAAAGCCCATGAATAAACAGTTTTTTCTTGAAATCACCCCCGCATAATTCGTTTGTAATAAAATTCCACCCCCTTTATGAACAGACCATTAACAGTACAATAAACTGAGTGATTGAAAGGGGAGAGGGGGTTTACTTCCGGTAAGGATTTTTTGGTGATTTTGATGAGGACAAGGCTGGTTTGGGTAGATTGATAAAGGGACTGGGCCGAGTAGACGGGTAAAACGGCTAAGATAGGTAGACTGGTAAAGATGCCAGATCGGGCGTAGTGGGCTTTCCTTAAAGTCATATGGAGCGTCCTAAAACTTTTTCTTAGCAATAACACTTTAAAATTGATTTTTTAAACAGGTCAACAATGACCTATAGTGTTTATACTGTTTATAAACAAACAGTATATGCTTAATTTCGCTTTTAAATATTTCGAAGTATAATTTTTTTGTGTTTTTGTTTTTAAAAATAGTTTATTGTTGTTTCAAACAGACAATTCAACATGTTATTCATGTGTTTGCTATTGTTTGTAACTTTTAAACAATTTCTTAAAGAAACAAGTTGTTCAGCTCTCTAAACTTTAAAAAATGTTTTTATTTTTGAAATTTAATATTTTTTTTTCAGTTTTTAGTCATTTTTTGAAGTAATGAGCTGTTCCTTCATAATCGTTTAACTTATGTCGATTTCATTTTGTGCCATTATTTTTTATAGTAATTTTCAATATTTTAAATTCTACGTTTACTTTTAATTTTATCACCCTTTCTACCCCTCTTCCAAATCCTCCACCCCTCCCCTTTCTAAAATTTATCTGTTGTTTGTTTTCACCTGCCTGTAATGCCGTTCCGCGCTTCCGGCTAAAATTCGTAAAACCTCCGCCGGAATTCACGTAAATTCGTTTAACATTTCAAAAAAAATTTTTTTTTTGCACAAAAAATAATTCTTACTATTGCAGAGATAATTACCGCGGAGAAGAATGTGTGAGCGAGGAATCTGATGTTTTTATGCGCTATTCCACGAGCTTCCGGTTTTGTGTTTTTTTTTCGGATTCGAATCAAATCCCTTTTTCGGTTTATTCGAAAAACATTCTCTGTTGTCAGTGGGAAACACTGTAGGGTAATGTAATTATTGTTAGTGAAAAACACTGTACAGGGATTTAAGAGCGGTTTTATAGTGGTTATTACAGGTGTTTTTTTGAGCATTGAAGGGCAGAATAAGTGGTGGGTAGAAAAAATGTTGAAAGAGCGTTTTCTGGGGAAACGACTGGCGTATGTTATAGTTGATGCAAAAAGAATGGCGCATTTCTTAGTTGATGCAAAAAGAATGACACGATTTGCAAAAAAAAATTTTTTTGGCTTTACTGATCTTTTAATTTCGTGTTTTTTGAATTTATATTAAGTATGAACAGCATTCTTTGCAGAATTCCTTTACAAATTCAAATCACAACATTTTTTTTGCCTCACATCAATTTTATCATTAAAATGCATTTTAATTTTTAATATGTGTGCAAGCCATCGTTCTTAAAGAACCAGTTCGCCCATTCAAATACCATCAGCATTCTGTCGCAAAAAGCGTCGAAAATCAGGCAATTTCAATCAAAATCATTTTTCTCAAAAAATGTGAGTGGGTCGGTGTCGAAATGAATTTTCCAATTTGGGACCGACCTGCTCAGGTTTTTTGCGAAAAAAATGAACGTCGAATTTTTGCGACAGAATGCCAATGATATTTGAATAGGCGAACTGGTCCTTTAACGTTTTTTTGGGACTGTAGTTGCAATGTCATCACTATTTTGTACTGCTACAGATTCTTAATTTTTAAAATATTTGAATTTAAAGTTTGATTTTTAAAGTTTTTTTTTCTATTTTTTCGGTATTTTTTTCAAAAAATGATTTCCAACTTTTTTTTTGAATTTTGAAATATATTTTACGACATTCGTTTGGGTCGTAAATTAAAAGTTTTTCTTTTATTGCGCGGATGATTGACAAACGTCGGAAGTAACTAGAAATGGTAAAGGAATTTTTCGTTTTTCGATTTCAAAGGAATGTTTTATCGTTCTGATAAGGGGCTGAGTTTTGTTTGTAAAGTTAAAGTTTGCTCAAGTTTGTATAATATTTAATACCTCTGAATTGAAATGGCGTTTTTGTTATTAAATTGTTCATATTATAGTAGTTTTATTAATTTTTATAAGATGCATTAGTACGTTCTTTTAGTTTTGTGAAACAGTCAGGGGCGGCTATAGTCGGTGATATTTGTTTTTCCAACCTTCTATGATAGCTTAAAGTTGTTTTAACCATCATATCCGATCAAAACATTGCTTGTCATGTGAGTGTAATCACATTGACGTTCTCTTCTTCCTTTCTTGTAATTCATTGAAATGGCCGAAGGTCATCTGTCTTGGAGTAGAATATACTTTAACACGATCATAACTGACTTTACCGTTCTTTTGTCGCTTACTTTACTAATCTTGTTATGTCATAGTACAAGTAGGACTAGTCATTTTAAAATTATATTTCTGGATAGGGTAGAGTAGGATGTTCTAGGAAGAAGTGTAGGGAAGCGCAAGGCAAGGCAAGACAGATAACATCTATTACCTGCCGTATAACTTCGTGCTGACATTGCTCTTCTTTCCCCCTCTCCCTTTCTCTCCCCGTCTTCTTCTTCTACAGTACTAAAAACAAAGTCACTACTCTAATTGATAACCTTCATATTCACCAAAACATTAATTAAACTACATTTATATAATTGTCTTTAATATAATCTCCAGTCGTCTGTATCTTTTATTTGTTCAATTTCCAACTATAATCTAAATTGTGGCCGTGGGCGTGTTCAAAAGCCTTGTAAATGAACTCTAGAGATGAGAAAATGTTTGGCAAAGAAAGTACATAATTATTGTCGTCTTCTTCTGTTTATACCATGGTAATTCTGCGTCGAATTTTTGTGAATGCACTTTTTGAGGTCTTCCTTTACTAGAGCTCTTGGATTTTAAATTTTATTGTTCGGAACATAGTAATAGGGAGATAGTATTGTAAAATACGTTGTAAACTTAAAAATATTAAATGTTTTTTAAATTTAATGATTGTTTTCTTTATTAGGTTGTTCCAATAATTTTGTGCTGTTTTTCAAAGCAAATTCTTGCGGTTCGGGGCACAGAATTATTTGAAAATCTCATATTTGAAAAATATTTAATTTACTGTTCTTTGATAAAACCACAGTCAAAGTCTGAGTACTTATTTATCAACAAATCTCTATAGTATTTACATATTATCCATGTTTGTCTAGTTCCGCGTGTCTTTTAGCGACATTCTGTTTTTATGAGGTATATAATTAACAATGTAAAGTATTTACATTGATAACACTCTGACGATTATAATTTTTTGACAGATCACGTTGTAAGCTTTGATAACTTGTGTATTAAGCTTTTATAGTAGTAATTTTTAGAAAAAATTACATTTTCTCTCTCCCCCTTCCCTCAGGCTTAACTGTTTCACTGAGAACAGTGATTTACTGAGAATACTAAATAGTACTGTTTTGTAGTTTACCGAGACTCGTAGTATTGTCTTCAAGTCACAATAACACTAAGGATGTTTTGTATTTGTATCACGGTGATAGTAATACCATGGTATTCGGGGTATGGGGAGCATTTGAATTTTTAATTTTCCGACTCCGGAAAGGATTATGGTAAAGATTAAAACACAAATTCATGGAGTTATAGTTGAATTTTACAGGTATTGTAGGGCTTGTTACTTTGTGGGTTGCTACGTGCATATGCTTATAAGAAGGGTATATATGGACAGTATATTGGAGTGGGGTAACGTGAAGGAAAGGGAGTTGTATATTGGTATGTATGTTAGTTAAGTTACCAATGTCATCACTTATAAACTTTAGAAACCACAATGTGTACTCTTGCTTCTATTGTACAGACAGTTTTTGTAAATTTACAATTCGAAAAGTCATTGTTTACCCAATAGGATTGTATTTGGATTGACGTCAATCTGCACCTGTTTAGGAAAACTTTGTAATTAATGCACAACCCTATCGGTTCTTGTTTTTGACGTTTTGGGAAGTTGAAAGGATTATTAACGTCATTTTTTTGATTTTCTTACATAATTTTTTAACAATTTTTTTTATTTTGGGAGATTGTCATTTTTTAAATTTAATTTAGTTGATTTAATTTTTTTTTTAATTTTTAAGTTTTCTGTATATTTTAAAATTTTTTTGAAAATTAATATTTTGTATTAGTTTGTTCAAATATTATATATATGTGCCCTTCTAAGCCCAAAAATTTGCTTTGAGAGGGGACACAGAGTTATTTTAAGAATCTAATACTTGTACTGAACTTTCAAAAAAAGGCTTTAAAGTACATTTTTAGGCTACATAGTATAAAAAGTCTATTCTAAACTTTGTGTAAGCTTTTTTACTTCCGTATGTTCTTTCGATTGTTACAATGTAGCTAAACTTTTCTTAAACATTCCTTTTTTTGAGCGTTTTTTGAAGTTTTGAGTTAGTTTCTTACTTGTGCAAAAGCAGGACTTCTCCATGATAAAGTTCCAGTTTCTTCTGTAGCTCTACCTTATGCTTAGCTTATACATTGATGACTTTTTTTATATGAGATAATTGTTATTATAAAGAGGGTGGCATGCTATTGAGGGTCATACTAAAGAGTTTTTGTTGTATTGTTATGTATCATACCCTAGCGAGTATTGTGACGGTTTTACTTTGTTATGTTAGCGTGATATTATACTGACTTACCTTCGTAATTCCAGGAAATTTGCATCTGAAACTACGTAAAAGCGAGGTACAAAAAAGACGTATGTATATGTTAAACTTGAGTATGTGGGTTGGTTACACTTATTTTAGAAGTGATGTGGTACTGGCTAGTACAACTGGTTTTTACTAGGTCATTCTTTCAAAGTTTGCTTTCTACTTAAATATGGACACAATTTTTTTTAATTTTGTAAAATACGGTTAGTTCTTCAATGTTGCTTAAACACTGATAATATTGTCTATAACTTTTACTTCTCCACCTTTCAGTTCTTATGACAGCAGACGCTTACTTATCTTAACCTATAAATCAAGTTATCGTACGTGTTTCTCAAACGTTTAAACATCTTTCCATTACTTATTACAGCACAATCTTGTTAAACTTTTCTTTTACTTCACCAAAGTCTTAAGGGTAACGGCATTCGAAGGTTTGTCGTTTGTCAAACACCACTTTTGTTCAGGTTGTTTTGTATTTTACGGTTATAGGTGGGAAGTACAATAGGGTTAGGTGGGGTGGGGAACTAGGTGGTATTTCACTGTGAAGTGTGGTACATTACTTGCTTTTTGTATTGTGATGACTGCCACGTATGTAAATTAGTACAACAGTTTTATGTTATTATAGGGCAGAGTAGAGCATGGCAAAATAAGGCAGGGCAAAGAAAGGCGAAGCAGGGTAGGTTAGGGTAGTTCTTGTTTAATATGACATGTGTTAAGGTTTAGTTAGTTATATTGTAGTAACATACTATATATGTAAATATCTTACCAGGTGAAGTATCTTTACTATGTTATAGTACATGTTTCACACCTGAGTATGGTAAATGTACTGCACCTGTATGATGTATATTATATGTTTACTACAAACCAAATGACAAATTTTAAGTATGATTTAGAGTCAAAATTCTAAAGTGTTATGTTGTTGTCATGTTATTATAGAATATAACACACTATTTTATGGCGTTCTACACAATTAATTGTTATGTAATTACACATTTCCGTGTCTGCGATTACTTACTTTCCATGTACAGATTAGTATACTACTTTGCTTTATGTAGGGGTTCTTTCATAAACAGCCGCGGAAGGTACTATTTGAGTTTTTTTGTCTTTAACTGCTAGTATAAGGCGCTTTATAGTATTGTAGTACACTATAACAGTAACATTTTTAGGTTTTTAAGCATGTTTTCTTATAGTAAATGGCACTCAACTTAATAAAATTTGTCATATATATGTATTACGTAGTATGTTTTATGTATATGTAGACATAGTATCTTTACTCAGTTTTGAGGTAGTATAACACTCGTACTATTAGGTTGTTTAAATAATTCTGTGCTCTTATGCTCGACAATTTGCTTTGAGGCGGGGTTCAGAATGACTCGAACAACCTAATATATATTAATAAATTATGTTGTTTATAGTACGTCTGCAATACCTAATTTATAAAAAGAGCTACATCAATATAGACTGGAACCTTCAGTTTAATGTTGTTTATGAAATGAAATAACTTAAAAACACTAACAATAAGGTTAACTAGGGGTGGTATGTTTATATTTTTAGCATTTATATATGTTGTCTTATGTGTACTTTGGATTGATGTCTTATATATTATTAGATCTTTTACATTATGTTATTATTAATTTAAGTTTTTTGTGGTTATTTCTAGATACCATTTACAAGGTAAAACTAATATTATACATCTTTTTCACGTGAGAAATCAAGTAAAATGCTCTTTTTGATTACTTTTAAGCTGCGTAACGACCCAGACACATGTTCTTTTACTTGTAAATTGTGTTTTGGCAGTTTTTTGAGGATGTTGTACTGCATATTGAGTTAGATACTTATTATTTTTTGAATTTTTTTATTTTTTACTTTGTATTTTTTAGTATTTTCCTATAGTAAATATTTGTATTAGGATGTTCATGTAATTCTGGGCCCGATGTCAAAACAAATTGTCAAAGTGATGAGAATTTACTGAACAAGCTAATATTTTGCTATAGTGTTGGCTTTTTTTTAATTTTCGGCTAAAATCACAGTTTTTGCGTTGGTTTAGGTATAGAAATACGTATTCAAGCAAGACCTTTTCTATCATTGTCTGTTCATCTTTTCTACACTTGTCTACTCCGTATTTTACATTTTCAGTAATGTAATCAAATTACTCTCATAATGTGCTCCCAGTATTATGATATTAATAAGCACAAAACGTTATTATTTTTGTCGCTTTGCAGACGTTTTTTTCGAAAAACTGTCATAAGTGGTTTTGGGACAAAAAGTTTGGAGACATTTCCGTTTCCAAACTTTCACAAAGAACATACGAAATTATATAGTGTGTACGTTCCGAGGTCGTACTATTAGGGCGTTTTTAATGGTTTCTTATAGTATTGTTAAGATTTAGAAGGGTTTTTGGGGCTAAGCGGTGTACTATAGTGAAAGTAGGAGATGTTGTATGTTGCTGTAATATAGTAAAAGTAGAAGAGAAGTGAACGTATTTTACCTTCTTGTCCAAAAAATTGCATTTTTGAACTTTTCTGCCTACTTTTTGATCAAAAACCTAATCTTCACCATAAGATTTTGCAAATTACAACCGTCTAAACCAACTTATTTATCACACCACCTCTATTTTCTAGTAATACCAACCCTAATTCACAAAAAACCTTGTCATTCTCATACCCACAACCTTTACTATAAGAACATTGTAAGCAGTAAAGTAGACTAAAGTTTGTTTGTGTAAAATATTGTTATTTGTTTTGCACAAGGTAATATCCGGTCGTATCTGTGGGGACATTACTGACCGCATACGGAGCTAACACGGCTTAAAATGATACAATTTACGAATTTTGGCAAGTATAACATCTGTTTTTGGAAAATTCTTATTTTTGTTTTGATGCGAAAAGAATGGCGCGTTTCATAATTGATGCAAAAAGAATGGCGTATTTTTGACTTGAAGTTGTTCAAATAATTGTGAGCCCTATATTAAAAAAACGTTTCGTGGTTGAGGGCACAGAATTATTTGAACAACCAAATATGTTAGAACCCGAACATACGATGATTGACCTTCATTTCGCAACATCTTGAGAGCTACTGTGTGTTTTCGACCTTTAAAGATGTAGAGAAACCGGAATCTTCATACGTCAACCAAAAACATAAATTATTGTGTTCTGAATCTTGTTATTTCGTCAGTTCGAGGAAGATTCTGTTTTCACGGGATTCAGCGGTGAAAATAGACATAATATTGTCAGTAGATTTATGATAAGGGTGTGTGATATAAGGTGATATTACTTTTGCTGTGATGTAGCTAAGAAAAGTGATTTTATTAAGTTTATAAGCCTTATTTCTTTAGTAAACTTGTGGATAATATAAGTTTTTTTAGTTATCACATTTGTGGATGCTATTAGGTTGTTCAAATACTTCTGTTTCTCACAACCCAGAAAAATTGCTTTGAAAGGGGGCTCAAAATTATTTAATATAAGTTTTTTTACTTTCAAATGCCTAAGGTTTAATTCCAAAAGCAAGACATAACTCTAGGCTGACAGGTGTTTCTTGGCCTTCATTTTTCACTTTTAACTTTCATTTTTGTTTTTTCAAAGATTTTCTAAATGCAGACAAAACATTCGAGTCGTTTTTGTTTTTATTACTGCATTCTGAGTTTGACAAACTTTAATTAACTTTATTTCTTATGTTTTTAAGGTCAATTTGGAGACAATTTTTAAACCTGAAATTTTTTTTTATTTTTTAAAAAATTTGAACTTGGCCTCCTTACGGTTCTTTCCGAAATTTTAAAATAATTTTTACTTTTTGCAAGTTCCACAGTTATTACCTCTCCTAAACTACACTTTTAACCCTATGATCCTTCCATAATCTGCCAGTAGCTTCTTGTTCTCCATTTCCGTCACGAGCTCAACGTCCTTGACAATCGTGCTTAACCGAGCTTAAAAGCTCAACTTTAGCACTTTTTCTGATATAAACTATTCAAAGCCTCTTATGTAACGTATCTCGAGGCTTTACATTCGAAATTTCAAAATCAATCAAATCAAAAAAAAAGTTTTTTTAGTGTTAATAAATTCGAATATTTTTTTGAAAGTTAATCGATGCAAAATTGTGAAATTTGTTCATAATTTGATTCGAATTTTGGGAGGAACGACGTGATGTGATTTACATTTTTGTAGCTTTTGGTGACAAATTTTAATTTACCATTGTTATTTTTGCAAAAAAATATAGCAGTTTTGATATTCTTGTTTGTAGCATCATTTAAAATCCCTAATTTTAGAGTAAAACGGCTTTTTTATATTAACAATTTATGTTTTTTTTCATTGTTTAGGTAAAATACGAATTCGCTTTGTATTTCATTTTTTTTTAATTTTAAATTTTGAATAATTTTAATCAAAAACCCTCAAAAACAAAGTGAGAGTCAGAAGTTGGTTTTACAATCCAAATAAAAAATGATTTTAATTAGTAATTAGTTAAAGCGACGCTCAAATTACCTCAAGTCTCAAGGGTACCTCTGTTAAGGGGGGGGGGGGGCGTCAAAGCAATTAAAAACAGATTTTTGTTTTCAATCGAAAAAGGTCTGATTTGCGTGTATTTCATCGCATATCCATTGCTTTTTAATTTGGGTTATGCTTTAGGGGATTACCGTTTATGAAATGGGCTAATACCTTGTTTTAGGTTTTTTTTCTATTTTACCGGAAATTCAAAAATTTTTTTAGGTTTTTATGAAATTATGGGAAGTTTGAAACTAATAATTATAGTAATTTGTCAGTCCAAAGGTTTAAAGTTCGGTTTGTTCAATGATTATATCTGTTGATCAGTCAAGTTTGTTACGTCAAATTAATTATAAAAACTGTTATCAATTTTCGTTTTTCTTACAAGTTTTGGTGGGTTAATGTCTTGTGACATTCTTTTTAACATTAACAATCCATTATTTTTCTTACAATTAGTTTCTACCATTTTGACCGTTTTTCAAACCTCCACAAAAATCCAATAATTTTTTGGCATTTCGTTCTCTTTCAAAAATGCCGCAAAAATCGCGAATTCGAGTAATTTATGACTCAAAAATCGACCCAAAAACAATTTTATTTATCGTGATTGTTGTAGATTTCTTAATGAATGTGGGCGCCGAAGTTTTGGTGGCTCAACGGCCAGAGGAATTGCCAGATGCTGGCCATCTGAGCTCGCAGCCAGCCGTCTTCTACGAGTCGGATGCTGCCGAGATGGACGCCGCGTGCTCGACAACAACAGGTATGTTTTCTTGTTGATTTTGTGGGTTTTGATTTGGTTTTTAGGTAACAAACAAAAAGTTATTGGGCTTAAAAGTGGCATAGATCATAAAAAGGTCGAAAATATAGTTCAGCAAATCAAATTTTGATCAAAAACCATAAAATATTGACGTAAAATTATATATTTTTGATGTACAAAGGTTGTTTTTGAATAATAGATGTTGTTGCGGAGTTATTTTTAGGTATTCAAAGAGTATTTGAGGGAACAAAAGTTGTTTTTTTTTACTTTGGGTTGTTTTTTGATGTTTTACGTTTGGCAGATGTTTTTCGATTTTTTAGGTAATAAAAAATGTCTTTTTTGTTAGATTTTTACACAAAATTAAAGAAAACATTAATTATTATATTAAACTATTTAAATAATTAAGTTTTCTTATTATTAAAGCTAATCTATCTTGTTTTAGATGAAGATTTGCAGTCAAACTGTGCAAAGTCTGTTCCTCGTCGACAACGCAAATGCTCTTCAGACGACGGAATTCATTATGTTGACGATGATGATGGTGTTGAGTTTCAGCTGGATCAACGACATTTGAATCGAGTGCACGAAGAGTTGGAGAAACTGAATATTGCAACAGACGTGATCAACAAATTAGAGCTGCAGTTGGATCGAGAAAGGGAAAAGTTCAAAGAATTACATTCACAATGGAGTAAGGAATCAGCCGACATTAAGAAGAAGTACGATTCGTCGATCAAGAAGAGCCGACCTTACTACGAGTCTGTAGCAGAGGAAAGGAAGTTGAGGGAGCAAGCGCAACAAGCTGCTATGCAGTTCGAACGAGCTAACTCAATGTTGCAGGTGGCTAAACAACAGGTCAAACTAACTCAAGATAGCTTGACCAGACAACAGATTATTGAGCCAGAGTGTTTGGAGGTTCTGAATCATCACATTCAGCGTGTGAATGAAGCCGAATCCGAGAGGTTAGAAGCCGAAGAGATGCACAGATGTTTGTCACACAGATTGATTGAGGTGACACAGAGAGTAAAGCAGTTGGGCAAAGATAATGCGAGAGCAATTAAGAAGACCAGGCATTACTTTGATTTGCATATGGACTTTAGAAAGAGGTTAGATCAACAGAAACAGAAGATATCGTGTTTGGAGGCTGAAGTGAAGCAGAAGAAGAGGGATTACACCAGTTCTTTGAGGAATCTGGAGCAGATTTCTGATTCGATTCACGAGGAAAGAAGTGTAAGTTTTTGTTTTTATATGCATATTGAAAATTGAATTCGAAAAGTTTATGAAAATTGATAAAAAATCACTTAAAAATTAAAAAGGACTTTTTTCAGTTGTCAAGTGCGAAGCACAGTGCAAGAACTCCAGATTCTACTCGGAAGTCCGTCTCAGCAGTTGGATTGTCGAAAATGACATTGGACGAGAATGATTCGGCTTTGAGTGATGAAGATATTAAACATAGAAGACATCAACGTACTGAGTCTGGCATTACTGGTTTGGACTCACAGTCGATGACTTCAGCGTCATCAATCAGCGGATTGAGTATGGGATTTCAACGGGATTCAGTGGTGAGTTTGGATATTATACTTGATTTTGATGAGTTTAGGGAGTTATAAGTGTTTTGTATATTACAAGGGTGTTATAATTGAGATTATACACTTTACTTAAGGTTATATAGCCTTATCTAACATTATATTGAAATATATTTTCATATCATACCTAAAACAATATAATATTGTTGTAGATCAGTGAATTCTGTGTCACATTGGACGCGGCCGTGATGTTCGAGGAAGAGTTTGATATCAGAACCACGGCTTCTGACCAAACTTCGGATTATTCCAGTGCTACAGAATCGCGACGACGTTCTGGAGTGATTCTGTTGGCTCAACGCTTAATGGGCTCCAGTCCTTCAGAAGAACATCCGTCTCCAATCTCCTCCGGGTAAGCCTAAGGTGCTTAATAAACTCGGCTTAAACTTTTGGTCTTTGGTTAGTTAATTTGAATAATTTGTGTTTTGGGTGGTTTGGTTCAGCTGTATGTGTGTATGGTACTGTAGGCTTGTGTTAGGGTTACTGTAGTTTGTGTATTATACTTGTTTAGTGTTGTAATGCTGTTTGAGAGGGCTTGTAGTGTGTGCTTTGGCATATATGAGGTTTTACAGCTTTTGGTTACTGTATTTTTTGCAAAATCTTAGTTGTGTCGATATTGTAGTAGCTGTTTTGATGTTCTGGGTCATTTTCGATGACGTTTTTATTAATTTTTTGATATTTTAGATGCTCTGAGGATCAAGACGTGAGATACCAAACAAAACCCGAGGGCATTACTGATAGCCCTATCAAGGCTTAAATTTGGTACCATTAAAGCCTAATAGTACTTTTATGTTGTTCTTTGTCTTACTGGTACTACTCTATCTAATAGCACTACTGTGAATCTACTGGTATTACTGTGGATCTACTAGTACTACTATTGGTCTACTAGTACTACTGTTAGTTTAAGCACGCTAAACTTTCTCTAATATTAGTACTTATGAGCATTATTAATAATAGTACTATTGTCAGTACGATTCAAAAGTACAAAGACTACTGTAATCTTGCCTTCTTCAAAACTGGTATTAATAATCGGCTCGAGTTGACAGTTATATACTTCAATTTCCTATCTTGTAGTACTACTTATTACTCTTTTGTTATTGTAATTTTTGTCTTTCTCTTGGTACCGTATTGTTTTAGATATTGTACAATGTTTGAAAGCTGTTAGTACCTAAAATTTTGGAAATTTAGAAGTTTAAAATTGAATTTTAAGAAATTTTTTAAATTTTGTATGATACCTAAAGTTTTACAACTGGTACTGTCTAAAGAAGATTTACTCCGAAACCGCTCAAAATTTGCATTTTACATTGTTTTAGACTGTCTAAAGTTGCTTTTTAATATGTTTTTCTAAAAATGGAATTATGTAGTAGTAGTAATTGTGGCAATAAGGTACTATGTACCTTTTATGACATTATCATATCAAAGATAGAAAGTTTGTGACATTTTTAATATTACTATGGTCAAGGCATGGCTCAAGAGTAGTCTTTACTCTTTCAGCCTAGTCTTGACAGTAACTGCAAAACCTTTTTACACTGTAACCACTACTACAACATTGCCATTCTCTGTAATACCTAGCATAATTACGCACTCTTCTTTTTGGATTCTAAACACTACGGGTCAACATATTGTAGTATGTTTGTTTGTTGTAAAATATTTAGTCGATAGTCATGATCTAATCATTTTGTATATAATACAACTTGTTCTTTGTTCCAATTCAGGCATTCAATAAATACGAAAAATCAGCTTTGGCTAGTTTATGTAGTGATATTGGCAACGTATTACGGGGAATATTAAAGATTTAATTGACAGTTAAATCAGATTTATAATATATAGGTAACATCAAGATACGTGGTATTTTGTTGGGACTATGAAGGGTGATTTAGCTACCTATTGTTTTGTAGGTTTACATACTGTTGCTAAGGCTACATTACTATGTAATTGAATATGAAGTGATGTGTTGAGGTAGTTAATCACAAGGTTCATGTAATCAAGAAGGACATTGTTTTACTTTACATGAGTATTTGGCATGACGGTAATTTGGAAAGTGTTAACACATTTGGTTTTGTAGGTTTGATAAACTCTCCGGCGCAACATTGAAATCGTATTACATGTCAATATGTTCAGTTGTTCGATGAACGCGTATCGGTACTCATGACTGTAAAATTAAAACTTATAACAATCTGTATTTTACACTATAATTTTGAAAACTTTACAGTAACATCTAACACGGCAACTTAAGATATTGTTTAAAGCTTACTTGAACAAAAAATAAACAAAATAATTAGCAGCCAAAGTGACATTAATCAGCCACCCCACATTGAAATGAATAAAGTAGATATCAGCAGGTGCTAATTTAGGGTTTTGCCACCCAATAACCGCAGTAAACATGCCAACAAACATCCATCCAGACACAAACGTAATCATGATAAAGCTCAAAGATCTTATCATTCTTCTGGACGAGGATCCCATATTCTTCTTTCGTACTAAAAACCATAGTAAAGAGTAGGTTAAAAAAGCAGCTACGTGGAGAAAAGCTTGGACTGTATTCCAGATTAACAAGCTTTTGCCTATGAACATTGATGTTAGGATTGCTACGTTTTTTCTGAAAAGGTATGGATTAATATTGCAAAAAAAAACTTTTTATTATTTGTTTAGTACATGTAAGCCAAAATGCCAAACCAAAACCAGAGCTCTTACTATTTGAAAATTCTTTCATTTCCTACTAGCTTAGGTCTTTCAACGAAAGATTTAGATTGAACCCGAAGCCTGAACCAAAGCTCAACATGGCTTCTTTTTATTTCTACTTGGTACTAGTCGTAAACTTACTTGTCTTTTACTGGCAACATTGTACGATGACATAAAACAGCAATCCAAGTACTGTAGACAAAGGGAGGTATCAATGTAAATAATAGGTACGTTTGTCGTAGTTAAGATATCTAAAATTTCAAAAATTTAAATAAATTGTAATCATCAGGTGAAATATGTATGAGTTTTAGGAGAGACTACAAAAAAATTTTTTTTGTAGCGGATTTTTTCAATAATTAATAACATTTTTTCAACAAAGAATTGTCTGTCCATGTTACTATTACAATACTTACTTTGTAGGCCTCAAGACCCGAAACAACCGGTCGATTCCAATTGACATTACCATAAAAGCACCAAAACTAATATTAAAAGCTGGTACTAATTGAAGCCAAAAGCAAAATTGATTTGTTTGTAAGGCTTGTTTAGTAATATATAGGTATAGATATATAAACTGGCCAGATTGATGAAGAATGTCAGATAAGGCTGTGATGGCTATAATAATATGGCACACGCCTTTTAATTGACTGAAAGTGTAAATTTATTAAATTTTATAAAAATAACGTTTTACATACACAAAATTTAAAAAAAACCTTATAGGCAGCATATGTTACAGTAAGTATAATAATATAAAATATGATATTACAGTACCATTTCCGACATGTAGCCCAAACAATATTAATATTGCTAAATATACCAATGATTGCAAAAAGATTGGTCAAAATAAGGCCAGGTATAGCTGACCGTACGTAAGGATTGACATGTTGGTATACGCTTAAGTCTGACATTACTGAAAGGCAATAACAGTCTACGAAAAGGTGGGCCGAGTCGAGACACGTACTATAAATTAACAGAATTGTAAATAAATCAAAAAGTCATTACCGTACAAAACCTCATGCGTGTGCTATTTTATTAAGTTGTATGACTTTGTGACTGACATATCTTTTCAAAACAGCTTGCAATTTGTTATACCGAAGTTTGCTGTGTTAAATAAAAAACGTCTAGGAAAAAGTTGTAGAGCTTCGGGAAAGTCATTCAGATATGTTTGAACATTGCCTTTAAGAATTCCATTTGAATAAAATATAAATTTACGTAAACACTGTTTGTTTTGTAGATCTTAAGAACTAAAGTTTTTTGGTAGAACTTACAAGGAAAGTACCCAACCTGCAACTCTCAGATTTTATCCAAACTTTTTTGTAGCAAGATTATTTAAATGTAAGATCTTATGCAAATTATTAAGTCGCGGTTTGCGGCCAATCTTGAGAAAATCGAGGTTAAAAAACCACTTTTTGAACTTCCCGCCAACTTGGCATTGTGTTTCAAGATTGTAACGTTGTCAATTTTTGACTTTTAACTATTTTTCTTTAATATAATGATACAAAAGCTTCAAAAATAAACTTACATTTATAAATTTGTAAGCGTACCTTGTTTGGAAAGCCGAAAAAAAGTGCTTGAAACACAATGCCAAATTTGTCAAATTGGTGGGAAACCCAAATAATTTAAATTTAAAACTCAAAAGCGCGAGCTAAAATTTTTTATGGGTACTATTGGTGGTACAAAGAATTCATATAAAAATTTTGAGCTGATTCTGAGCGGGGCAGGTTGAGAACTTTCCTTGTTAATTGTACAAGAATATAGATTATTACTCAATTCTTTCATTTCATTACTTCATTTTTTGTAACTTTTTATGATTTCACTGTACTATCCGTTAACTTTTCCTGGATTAGTCTATCTTAAGAGGTAAAATAACTAAAATTTAATTATAAATATTTATTTTGATATGTATATTCATAGTGTATAGTATATTAATTGGAGTTGATAAGTGAGATTCATTCTTTATTGTAAAATAAAAGTTGTGCTATTCCATTGCAACTCCAAATCTTCTATAATTTGGAAGTCACAGTTATTTTTGATATAAATACAATTTTAGTCGTGTACTGTCTACTGTCAAACAGCATCGTCTTTTGACATGTCATTATATCTAATTGTTCTATGAAAGCGTATCGATATTCGTCACTGCAAAGTAATTTGTTTAAACTTTATAATAGCTTTAATAGAAAATTATAAATTTTAAAATTCCAGAATTTTGAGCTGAACTAGCCAAACCTGCACGGCTCATCCCTAAAACTACACTTTAAAGGCTATTTTTCATTTTTCTTAGACCAGGAAGTAGAGCTTACATTACTTTATACTATATCGTATGTTCGTGTATTTAATGATATGTTATTCCTCAGCCCACCTATAATAATGTGAACTAAATAGTAAATAATATTATGTTATTTGCTAATAACATAATTACAGTTTTGTCTCAATGCACTTTTTTCGAAATTCAAAGAAAATCTTTTATATTAAGTTATGTAGTTATATATGTAGGTTGAGTTATGTAGCTGATAACTGTTTTAAAGAAATTGTAAGTGCGTATGAAGCTTTCCTACTGTATTCGAACCTACTTCGAAACAAAGTAAATCCAATAATTAGCTGCCAGTGTGACATTAATCAGCCATCCAAACGTGAAATGATAAAAGTATTCATCAGTTGGTGTCATATGTTCATGTAAAGCTTGGTTAATAGCCATAAACAGTCCCACAAACACCCAGCCAGATACAAAGGTTACCATAATAAGACACAATGACTTGATCATTCTTTTGGCCGATGATCCCATACTCTTCTTCTTTACGATTAACCACAGTAAAGTGTAGGTAAATAAGGCGGCGACGTGAATAAAGGCTTGAACTGTGTTCCATATTACTATGGTCTCGCCTATGAACATGGCTGTCAAGATGGGCATGGCTTTGCTAAAAAGTAATATGTATAGTATAGTATAAATTACTACGTATAGTGTTCCATATAGTAATAAGTGCAGTAAGCACTAGTTACTTTAGCATCTTGTGGTCAAAAAGTAAAGAGAAAGCGTGACAAAAGTAAAGTTTTAGTTGGTGCAAAAAGAATGGCGCAAAAAATAAAACTTCACTTACTTATCTTTAATTGCCATCACATAAGGATAACATAGATACACATAGTAACTGCTGTAAATGAATGGCGGTATGAGTGTGACAAAGATATATAACCTTTTGTTCATTCGAAGATACCTAAAATTCTTTACCATTGAGGTTATATATTATTTATAACTACAGTCTTTAAGCCAACATTATAGACAGTAGAACATAAAATCAACATTAACGTTACTTACGCCATAGGAAACAAAACCCGAATCAACCGGTCGATTCCAATCGACAGTACCATAAAAGCCCCAAAACTAATGTTGAAAGATGGTACCAACTGGAGCCAAAAACAAAATTGTGTGGTTTGCACAGCATTTTTGGTAAGATAGAAGAATAAAAATAAGAAATGACCACTTTGATGTAAAATGTCAGATAAGGCTGTTATGGCTATGATTACATGACATACACCTTGGAGTTGGCTAAAATTAAAAAAAAAATTTTTTATGCATTAAAAATACTTAAAATTACAATTTAAATTAAAAAATATTTAAAAAATTCCTACAAACTATATTACAGTATATTATTACAGTACACACTATATAGTAAAAGTATCCATAGTAAAAATGTGTTACCTCTTCCTACAAGTCGCCCAGACAATGTTGACGTTTCCAAAAATGCCCAATCCAGCAAAAATGTTTGTCAGAACAATGCCTGGTATAGCTGATGCTTTATACGGATCTACTTCGTCTAGTGTTTCACTGTCATTACTTGTCATCTAAACTAAAAATAACTGTATTACCTTAGCCTGAGACTCACACAGTAAACACCAAAACGCTCACCATCCTTCCTCCCGCTTTAACCTATATACATATATTGTTGTAAAAAATATGTTTGACTTGCAGACAGTAAAAATACAGTACCAAAAGTATCAAAAAATATATTTTGTTTTTTAAAACTATAAAAATATAAAATATTTAAAAACCTTTACTTATATGACTGGCATTCCGTATATAGGTATTCGTTCGTTACATAATAACGCCTGTTTGCTGACGTTTTGTTTTGGTCATTAAGACATACCCAGCATACTAATTACTCCCTAATTAAAATTGTTTTCTTAAGGCTAATGGAAGTAACTTTCATTTTGCATTCTGGTTTTTTCTTATAGTGCAGACTAAAGTGTACTATAATAAATATTTTAAAAAAGTAGGTACTACGCGACCAGCTGCATACAGACTGTAATTTTTTTAAAAACATCTACAGGCGGACCACGTTCAACTTTTTGCAATTTTTTTATAAGAGAGATACACCCCTTTCCTCTCATCAAAAAAATTTATAGGTTTCCCTTTTTTTCTACTAGTTACACTCACTATCCTATCTTCACACTCTTATTCTTAACTAAAATAAAACAAAAAAGAAAACGCTGACTCACTGAATTTTTACGGTAGTATTCGAAATAGTACACACAATCAAAAATAAAATACCCTTTATAATAATATGTAACATGCCAAAAAAGGCGTGCCGTCTTTATTACATATTGCATGAAAGTTGAAAGTCTGTTGACATGTCTAACTGTAATATGCCTTTCTTGTAATTCCAAGAAAGCTTGTTATTTTGTGCACTTTTAAACTACAGTATTATATTGTTTCCTTTTTTAGTCTACTTTTGTAGGCTAATTTCTAATTCTATTAGGTGTTTGCAAACGTTTTCCGCCAATTTTTTTTTTGACAAAAATTTAATATTTAAAAAACAACAACAACTAATTAACAATTATATGTACCATTAACGTGTTGCGTTCAGGTTGTTTTTTAAGAAAGTGGAACATATTATAAGTTGTAGGCGCAACATCAGTTTAGTACAGAGCATGTGGCATCACAACACAGCCAAAGCCTTTCAGCTTGTCTCGGCTCAACTTTGTCACATAGGGGGCGAGCATTACCATGAATGAAGAAGACCCGATTGTAATTACCCATCAATGCCGCCGCAGCAGATTTAATTTGTCTACAGTAGACTGCCACAATGTGGTATCATTTCCCAGTATACAATAATTGTTGTTTCAGCAAACGCTGGTCATCCTCTTTCAGTGGGGAAGATCATGTTTTGATGTTTATACACCCATTTTTCCACGCCCAAACCATTGTTTCTTCCTGATCTGATTAAGGTGCAGTACTTGCTTGCTGTTTAGTATTCTTACAATACGTTACAGTAATTTTAAGCTAATAAAATTCTATATTATATTTAGACTATAAACTATATTTTTTAATGCATAGCTTATAAAAAAGACAAATAAAGTTTCGTCGTTAGTTTGTAAAGATTTACACAATTAAAAACGACAAAACTTTTTGTGTTGTAATACTATAGCGTCACATTTAATTACTGTGATAAAATCAATATAAATAAATTTAAGTCTTCAATTCTTTTAACATCTTTTCAATGTTAAATCTTTTGTTATGTCATGCCTTCTTCAAAAATGCTCTTTCTCAACATACGATGGTAAACATTATTGCGTGGTAGCTCATCTACAGCGCCGTCACTCCATCAAAATCCCATAAACTTCCTCTATTTGTGCTCGGAATTTGTTTTCGAGGTCGTCGATTCCTCGAGCCGGTCGATTTAACCCCAAAATAAATATTAATTCTCGAGAGCCTTTGTATCTAATTGGTCCGCAAAATAAACTTCTCACCTCATCGCCACAAATAAGGCCGTTCCGCCGCTTCGAATTAGGTTATATCGGTTTTTGATTTTATTGGTAATTTGAGGTTTGTCGCATTTTTGATTTTTAAAAATATTTTGTAGTACGGCCATCTGTGGGTAATATAATAATTCTTTGTTTGGATGTGGAGGGACACTTCTCTCTTTCACGGATCAGAAACGGCCCGTGTAGGCCCAAATTGACTTGGCCCGGTCCTACAATCGAGCCGGGCTGGACCGGCATGAGCTAATGTTAAAGGCCAGGCCTAAACGTTAACTCTTGGGCCTGGGACGGACTTTAAAAGTGGGCCTGGTTCGGCTTGTTTCTCAGGCCTACTTTCTTTCTGCCACCGGTAATTTCATGTCGTTAGTTGAGAGTTGTAAAAATTGAAAAATAATTTTAAAAAATTTTTTTTGTACTTACAATTAGATGTTTTTCTTTTACTTCTTGAGGCTTATTTTTAGACTAAAACAAAGGTCTCTGGCCTAAAAAAGGATTACTAACTTTGACCTAAGGGAAACGGGGTTAAATTAAGCACTATTTTTTTCAATGTTTTAGTTTTTTTTTCTATTGAAAACTCTTTTTCAAAAACACTACTCCTTTTCCATCTTCTGTAATGTTAAATATACCCTCCTCGTATTGCCTTTAAAAATTTTTTTTTAAAATTTAAAATTTTTCGACTCGTTATACAAACGTTTCACTGCATTTCAAATTTATAATTTCCAAAGTTCAAACTTGAACTAAAATTTAAAACTGGCTTTCACAGATTCAAACTTTTAAAACTTCAGATTCCCTGCCCACTGCCATTGTTTTTGAATTAGTTTTGTACAAATCGCCATTTGACTACAAAAGCGAGAAATAATCAAAACCGGACGATGAATCGCCGCTTCCTTTTTGGTCCGCCTCTGGCCACGATTTATATTATTTTATGATTTGTAAAGTTGCCCGAGTTAGTTATACGAATACTGAAGTTGGGGTGGGTTAGGTGTTACTTTGCACGTTTTTCCAACATTTTAAAAAAAATTTCTATAATTTTTCAATTTTTGGATTGATGCACATAAAAACTATTTTTGCTACATAACAACTCTTCTTAAGCTAAAAAAAATATTTTTTGAAACGGACTTCCTCCAGATCAAGAAGCGTATTTTACCCCGCCCAGCACAATTAAAAATTCCGCGCAGCACCAGCAACATGTGTAATAAGATGCTTTTAATATACTCTCGGCCCACGGTTTCTTAAATCCACTTCCGTGCCGAGTTTCCGCTATTCAGGCCATTAAATCGAAGCACCTTCGCATCATATTATGTATGCGGTTTGCCAACACAAACCATAAAAGTGCAACTAAATGGGGTCATAGGTATGGGCTGACCTTGTTTTAGTTATTTTTCGGTTTTTAGTACTTTTTATGATTTTTATATAGTTGTCTCAAAAAATCAAAAAAAAATTTTTGTGTTGATGCAAAAAGAATGGTGTATTTTGTAGTTGATGCAAAAAGAATGGCGCATTTTATAGTTGATGTAAAAAGAATGGCGCATTTCATGATTGATGCACAAAGAATGGCGCATATGATAGTTGATGCAAAAAGAATGGCCTGTCCCGAATTTTTTAAAAATTTTGCGTTATTTTATCAAGCGCCATTCTTTTTGCATCAAGGTTAAAATAAAACGTTAAAAAAAGTTTTGTCGTTTTTGAACGTGCCACCCTGCTTTTAAAAACGACATGACTTTTTCTTCATGTTTATAATACAGTAAATCTACTGTATAATAAAGTGCTTGAAAATTTGGATTTTGTTCGTTATAGAGGAGATTGTTATACAGGAGTTCCACTCTGTATAACGTGCTCTTTATTGCCTTTTTTCTTAAATTTTTATCTTAAAATGTCATCTTTGATCAAACTTGACAAAACCAACACTTCTGTCAATCCGGCATCGACCGAGACCATAAACTTGCACAATAAAAAAGGCGCAAAAGTAATTTCGAATCGACCGCAAAAGAAAGACAAAGTTTACAACGAGCGATATTGGCCAACAGCCGGATTTCTTTGAAAGTTGTGCGCGTTAAATCACTGTTCTCGCGAGATTGATGGGAATGTGGGGCCGAGCAAATTTGAATAAAGAAAACGGACAGTCGATTTTTCTCTAAAATATTTTCACTTTAAGAAAAAACGGTGTGAGAAGGAAGTGAGAGGAAGGAGTTGGGGTAGGGGTAAAGTTGATGGTTAGTTAGGTTAAAAGAAGCAAGGAATTCTCTAGGATTTATCATAAAAACTCCATAAGAGTAAAAAATTTCAATTTTAGACATAACTTCCAAATTTAAACTTTTTTGTTAATCTACCACGCCTGCTTCCCAAAGTGTATCATGTACGGGCTTGTTTTTGTTTCTTTGTTTTTTCGCAAATTCTTTGGCCGAAAATAAGTGCCATACATAAAGTGGCGGTTATAACAAACTGGAACAGTTGTTTCTGGCCAAGGTTTTGTGTCCCAAAAAACTTGTTGCCAGACGATAAATCGCCCGCGGAAATAAATCAAACAAGCTTCATGAAGGCGAACAACGTTTTGGAGAGCATGAGCCAGTGACTTATTCACTTTTAATTTGAGGTTGATCAATCGCTTTTTGGGGTGGATTTTGGGGTTGGTTTGGGAAATGTTAGGATAGGGGTTTTGGTGGTATGGGCAAGAGTGAGCAAATAGTCTAGCTGGGTAAGATAGCTATAGTTAAGAGCTAGTTTACAATATCATACCACATATAGTAAGGCTAGAGCGAAGGTGGCTAAGATAAGAGCTAGAACTAGGGCTTTGGGCTAGGGCTTTGGGCTAGGGCTTTGGGCTAGGGCTTTGGGCTAGGGCTTTGGGCTAGGGCTTTGGGCTAGGGCTTTGGGCTAGGGCTTTGGGCTAGGGCTTTGGGCTAGGGCTTTGGGCTAGGGCTTTGGGCTAGGGCTTTGGGCTAGGGCTTTGGGCTAGGGCTTTGGGCTAGGGCTTTGGGCTAGGGCTTTGGGCTAGGGCTTTGGGCTAGGGCTTTGGGCTAGGGCTTTGGGCTAGGGCTTTGGGCTAGGGCTTTGGGCTAGGGCTTTGGGCTAGGGCTTTGGGCTAGGGCTTTGGGCTAGGGCTTTGGGCTAGGGCTTTGGGCTAGGGCTTTGGGCTAGGGCTTTGGGCTAGGGCTTTGGGCTAGGGCTTTGGGCTAGGGCTTTGGGCTAGGGCTTTGGGCTAGGGCTTTGGGCTAGGGCTTTGGGCTAGGGCTTTGGGCTAGGGCTTTGGGCTAGGGCTTTGGGCTAGGGCTTTGGGCTAGGGCTTTGGGCTAGGGCTTTGGGCTAGGGCTTGTTGTTGTCTATCTTCTTACCTATGCCTTCCTTATTGACCGGTCATTTCCTTCTTCTAAATTAACAAACAGATCTGGATCAAAACAAGATTTTGTTATTTTGCCACTTTCTCTGGCCATCTTTTTTTGTTTTTGGGCCTTTGTGGGGAGAGATTGATGTGACTTGACACACAAAACCGAACACTAAAGTCATGATCAATCATATCATGGGCGAGGGAAAAGGTGGGTGGGCATGGCATTTCTCGAAACTTTTACAAATTACAAATGATACGAAAGCATACGACATGTTGTCTTGGTCGTATTGGAAATAGCAACATGTTTTTATAACATTAGTACGAAAAGTTATGGCAGAGATTTTTAATTAATAATTTGAACTTTGGACTAGCTTTATATGTTATACTACGTATAACTTATATTATACTAGGTATTTATGTTAGAAAATGTTAAAGTTGAATAAAACTTTAGGTGGCTCAAAACATGTTGAGCCTTTTGTCAAAGAAAACTTTAGGGTTAGGTGCACAGAATTATTTGAAAAATTTAATATTTTATTTTTTGCTTATTGACAATAGTTAGGGATAAGCATGAAAAACGGCATTTTATTGCAAAAAACCCATTTTTTAGAAGGTTTGAGCAAGACTGAGCAGATAACCTAACTGGTTACCGCAGCTAAGGTTAAGGGCTAGTGCTAGCACTAAAACCAGGACAAAGGCAAATTAAAAAATCTTTATTTTTATATTTTTCATTTTGTAAACAATGTACCTGTCCTTTCCCACCGAACTTTGAAAGCACAAAAAACAGCTTTTATTTGGCCGAAATATAATATTGGCCGTTCCCTCAGGTACATTTCCGTGTTGGGTACAAGCGGTCTTCTGAAGATTTGGCCTTTCGGTGTTTTCATAATTTCCAAAAAAAGTATTTTAAAGTTGTTTTGGCACTCTGGCTTTACAAATTCATTTTTTAAAACAAATTTTATAATTTTTTTAACATTAGGTTGTTCAAATAATTCTGTGCCTTACTCTGAAACTTCTGTATAACGAGTTCTTCTGCATTTTTAAAATTGTTTGTCATACGCGATTTCGTTATAAAGGAGTTTGTTATACAGAAGTTACACTGTATAACAAATATTTTTATGTTTTATAGTAAATATTATCCTTTATACGCTGAAACAAAATCAACTTTGTTTACAAATTCCAATTTTTTACAGTTGATTACCTAAACATATAGATATAATACTAATACAAACCCATATCTATATGTTGTGACGCTTTATTTACACCCACTTTCAAGATAGCGATGACATATTTAATGAAACTTAATCCGATATGATTTCTCACTTTGTCCTAATCCATCTCCACTTCTTTTAAAAAGCCAAAACTTTTAAATTGAAACTTAAATACACTTTAGCTTATTCTTGGCTTATCTAAAGGGTTTGAAGAATTTCAAAAAAAGTTTTAAAATTTTGGGTATTTAAGTGTTTTGAGGCAAAAATAATTGGTTTTTGAGTATTTTATGGTTAAAGAAGTTGTGATACGTAGAAAGAAGGTTTTAAAAAATTACATTTTGTAAAATCTTTTTTATTTTAAAAGTTTGGCACACTAGGCAATAAGTTATCATGGATTTGGCCTAAACTTATTTTATAAATGCTATTTTTTAAAATTAACATATAAGCTTAAGTTCAAACTAGTATGAACAAAAAAAACCAGTACGGTCAAAATTAGACTTGAAAGGGGACCCAGGAGGCCGGACCAAAGCCAATTTGAAAAGGGCCGGGCCGGCAGTTGTGGGTCAAAGGCCGGACTCAAATCGAAGTTCTAGAAACTTAGCTTAGGTCCCGCAACGAGAAATATTACTTGCAAAGAATGCCGAAGCATACCTGTAAGGGGTTAGGTCTGGCTTGGCCGGCATAAGCGGGCCAGCAAGCCGGGAATCAAACCAAGACCCGGCTTTGTTCTCTTACAGGCCTAGTCACAATATATGATTTTTTTTAAATACGCCGCTAACTGGATTATATACGCCTTTGACTGAACTTATTGCTATTTTTACAAAAAAAATTTTTTTTATTTTTAAAGTTAGCCCAAATTTTTTGAGATTTTATAGCCTCCGGGCGGCTTACGGGACTGGGAAACTTAATGGGATGAACAGGTAAAAAGTAGTAATAAAATCTTTATGCACTTTTAGAATGTTTCGAATTATGTTCCAGCCGGTTTTATACGCTCGGTTTTATGAATAAACTTTGAGAGGCTAATGTGCTGGAATCGGATATTGTTATAGGGATGGGATCGGGCGAGATTCGACGGTTGATTCTGAGGATTCTGAAGAATGGGGATGGTGAGGATTCTGAAGAAAGGTGGGGATAGACTTTTGGGTACTGGGCTGGTATTTTCAACATCGGGCGGGGTAATTTTGATTTTTTCGGAAGAGTAAGGGGTGGTTTATCATAGAAAGTAAAAAATGTTAATACAGTAACTTTTTGTGAAACAGTCCTCTTTTTCACAAAAAATGACCTTTAAACTTAACTTTCAAAGGTTATGCAAATCACTACCTAAAAGCGACACCTCGTTTGGCCGTATAATATTTTTTATACGATCCAGCAGCTTTATGACAATACCCCTTCTGAAAATAAATTTATGCGACAGTCGTAACGCGAGCAGACGGTGGTATACCGCCTGTTACTTCACTTTGGCGATAAGACGAGTTGGGCAATCGCCGACTGGCCAAAAACTACTAGCTGGCTTCTAGCGCCCGTTTTTTACGGCACGGAAGGAGGGGGGGGTTACGTTAGTTTTTGCTATAAAGGTGATAAAAAAATTTTGATTAAAAGTTTTTAAAGTTAAAAATTTTATTTTTGACTTATTTTTTTAATTTTCAGTTTTTTAATCTTAATTTGATCTTAGTTATAAACTGTGAGTTTCCAAGGGATCTGAAGCCGGAGTAAGAGCTAAATTTAAAAAAAACCCAAGCCGGAGCCAGAAATTTTGAAATTGAGAATTTTGGTACAAGAAAAGCTAAACTAGGTGGCCTGTTGATTATTATCAGCTCGAAGTAAACCAACCAGGCGTATTTTACATTTTTATAATTACCTAACAACACTTTTTACTGAGCTTTTTGAATTTCTAGTATTTATCAACTAGGATTGCGCGGTGGAGAAGACAGGGAAAAGAAAATCACAAAAAAAAATTAGTTGAATCAATAACTCACTTTTGTGACTCAAACCTTTGATCACCTTGAACAAAACTATGCTCGTATTTTACAAAAAAAAATGTTTTTTAAAGTTTATTTTTTACGTCATTTACTTTCTACACAACTAGCAACCTTCTACGACGATATCACCCTTCTACCCAGCTACATATCAAGCCTATAGCATCTCTCTTACTCGCTATCCAAACTTTTTCAAAATCTTTTTTCAAAACCTCTGCTACCCTCCTCATTCCCTCTTCTCTTTTCATTTGATCAACATTTGGCGGCAGATGAGGCTGACATTTACTTTATCTTACCCAAAAAACTTTATGAGACCTAAAAGGGGGCGGGGCCGAGGGGTATGGCCGCTGATCCCAGCCCTTTCTAATCCGAGTAAAACATTAAGTGGGAGAGGCGCTGCTTTGATGGGCATGTTTTCAAACTTGCAAAACATGCTGGTGCATGATTCATATGTTTTTAAATTTTAGGGGATGATATCAGTTTTTTGTCATTTTTTGAGATTTTAATTGTTTTTAAAGTTTTGGGGGATGATATCAGTTTTTTGTCATTTTTTGAGATTTCAATTGTTTTTAAAGTTTTGGGGGGGGGGATGATATCAGTTTTTTAAAATTTTAATGATTTTCCAGTTTTTTTTTCAATTCTTTATCATGATTTTAATTATTTTTTGTTTGGATAATGTTTTTAAGAATGCTCATGACTCAACACAATCACAAAATGATGTGTGATAGCTGTTAGCTTATACAAAAGTTAGCGACAAACACTGGTTTGAGGTGATACATATATAAAGGCACTATTATCATGACTTTACTATGCTTCACTGATCTCTCTGTTGTCGCGACATATCTACTACTGCTTTTTATAATATTGTGACGTTTTATTTTCTAATACGGTAAAATATCTTCAGTATGATCCTCAAGTGACGTTATTTTTATAATGACAGCTTCTTGTCCGCCATTTATAATAGAACTTCTATCAAAAGGTACCTAAATATTGCGACACCGTGGTTATAAGTACATATTGGACTAGTATTTTCAGTGTGATACTAACTAGGTTTGACCGTATTATGTATAAAAGTTAACTAAGCTGCTCAATGTATATAACACATGTTCCAAAAGCTTCTAGGTTTTTACTTTTAGATAATTACCTTGCAGACTACAGCTAATTATTCAGCTTTTGCTTTTTCTAGTTTTACTTACGATTAGTTACAACATTTGTTGCTTTATTACCTTGATCACAAGCTTTACATTAC
Source organism: Bursaphelenchus okinawaensis (assembly GCA_904066225.2). Lineage (NCBI taxonomy): Eukaryota > Metazoa > Nematoda > Chromadorea > Rhabditida > Aphelenchoididae > Bursaphelenchus > Bursaphelenchus okinawaensis. The sequence goes on along the minus strand of CAJFCW020000006.1, from coordinate 7,438,106 downwards.
GTTTCGAGTTTTTTATATATCCATTTCTTAAATTAGGTTTTTGTTAGATCGTTCAAATGATTCCGTGCTCTTTAAATTAAAAAAAATATTTTGGAAAAGAGCTCAGAATTAATTGAACCACTTATTATTGGTCTAAAAACATGAACATTTTTAAATTTATCGCCTGTATTCAGGGCCGGGCGAGGACTGTAGGTCTGGGGACGGGGGTCGAAAAAATCCACAGAGGGACCACGTGAATATGTATTAACGAAAAGTACTACGTTCTACCTTTTTTGAAACTCTTGCTTTATAATAAGCTTATTTTAGTCACCAACCAGCCTTGTTTATAATATATTTATAATTTTTAACAATTTATCTTTGAAGGTAAGACATGACCCAAAATTTATATTTTTGAGTCAAGTCTTATCTTCTTTAGAAAAGACATTTGTATCCCTTTTTGAGTTTTGCATTCACTTAAAAGTTAAAAGTTTGTTACTTTTCACATTAAAACATCAAAAAATGACATTTTTTGTGTTAACCTAAATACGCTTCATCTCTGCCTTTTTCTAATCAAGCATCTTCACTATTTCACTTTGTCATTAACATCCCTAATCTAACTTGTTTATGTTGATGTTTACAACCTTATCACCCCTCCTTCCCTCGACTTCTTCGAACACTAACACACCCATCGTACTGAGAGAGTGTGATCGAATTTCGGCCTCATAAATCATCTTTTTTCTCTCTGTTCACTTGGCCAAACTGCCTATAATGAAACTTTTGGAACAAAAGTTGTCGGACAAAGAAGTCCGTTCATCTTCTATGAGTAATATAAGTAATTGCAGGTTTTGTAAGGGCCTTAGGAATGTCTTAAGGTTGTTAAATTTTTAAACTTTTTAAGTTTTTTATATTGGTTCAACAAATTTGAAAATTAATTGTTAGGTCAAAAAACATGAGGAATTTTGTCGTTAGGTCCAAAAATGTGAAAAAAAATTTATCTTTAGATCAAGACAATCAAAAAAAAACTTATTAATACCAATTTTAAGAACGTATTTTACAATTTGAAAGTAATCAAAATTTAATTTTTCACCCATTTGATCTTTGAAAACTTGATTGTTTTAACTTTATGTTTTGAATTCGCGCCATTTTTTATAAAACAAAAGTATGTTTTTGATCATTTCTCTCTATTTTTAGACCCATAGTAGCCAAAAATGGTGGATAGGAGGAGATTACTCTTCAGTATAGGGTTATGTTGCTTTTTACAGTATGGTAAGTTGCATTTTTTTATTTTTAAATTGCTTTTTAAGCGAAATTGCCATTCCTTTTGAAACAACGACAGAATAAAGAAAATTAGCTTTTTTTGACTGATTAATGAAGAAAACTTCAATATTACTTTAGATTGTGATGTCTTTTTAACATAACTTTATATTCAAGAGACGGATGAATAAAGCTGCTTACTATAGCAGTATAGAAGCAGATATGTTTCATACTGTAGTTTAGTATAAGGTGTTTTAGCTTATGCCAATCCGTGCCTATCAGCCGGCTCATGCACAGATTGTATTAAGGCTGGAAGCGAATGTGCTTGGTGTACCGAGCCGGTAAGTTGACTTTTTTGTGTTACATCTTCTTGAAATTTATATTTTTAGGTAACAAAAAGTAAATTAAAATACAAAATTTTAAATTTGTAACTTAATTTTGTGCTAAAAATTAAATTTTCTTTTAATTTCAACTTATTTTTGGTTTTTTTTTGGTCATTTTTAAGATTTTTTTGCCATTTTTAACCTTTTAAGCCACTTTTAATTACACCCTTCTAAAAACAACAAAATTACGTAATCCTATGACAAATCCCAAAAGAATCACGGCTAAAATAATATCGGATATAAACAAACGCAACTGTTTTAGGCTTTTAACGGATCCAGGTGTAATTCGAGATCCGAACTCTCAAATCACTGCAACTTACGCAACATCTACTCTCCAGTCACCGAGCTTCGCATACCGAAACAACACAATGTGCCGTTAGGAAAGAAACATCAAGATGGACATACCATTACTCAGCTCGAACCGCAGCAAGTTCAGGTCAAGATCAAGCCGGGTAAGAGGTGGCTAAAGTAATATATATTATACATAATAGCTAAAAACACTAAAATTTAATATAAATAGCTCAAACAGGGTTAGGAAAGTAAAATACGCTCTAAATATTCAGGGGAATCATATTTTTTTTGCATATTTATCAAATTTAACGAAATGTAAAAAAGTTATTGGAAAAATGACGAAATGTCACATTTTTTATCAAGTTCAACATTTTTGTAAAAGGTGAACTTTTATACTATTCTAAAGCCAAATCACTCTGATTTAGGTAATAAAAAACTTTTTACCGCTTAAAGCGCACTTACTGCGTCGTATTTTATTGAGGAGCGACGTCTGGCCAACAGGAATTCCTTTGAGGTCAAGAGCGCTTCGAATTAAGGTCAAGGGTCTTTGTTCATCTAGGACAACTTTTTATGGCTTTTAAGCCTATTCTAACAAAAAATTTTTTTTAGGAAGTAACATTTTTTTGAAAAAATTTAAAATTTAATTTTTTTTAACTTTGGAAATTTTAGGAGATTTTGTGGAAGTGCCATTTAAGTATGAACACCGCGGCCGAGTTGGATTGGAAGTCCGTGACTTTCAGCTCATGACTTCGAACATCGAAAACACTGGCGTTAAAGTGGAGTTCTTTATTGAGTGTAATGGGTAAGGACTCTTTCACAAATTTTAAAATTTAAAAGTTTCAATAATTGTTTTTACCAAAATGTATTTTTAAAGTTGAAGCTAGCTGTTGACCGTATTTTACACTAAAAAATGTTTTAAAGAATGAAAACTTTAACATTTCTAAATTTTATATTAAAACAGTACATACCTCTAAATTCATACCGAAAAAGTCGAATTCAAAATTTTAAATTTTTAGGGAAAGAATCAACGCTTTGAGATGCCCAGGAATCGTTGAAGGACAACATATTAATTTCTTTGTCAAGGTTTCACTGACCGATTGTAAAGACATTGCTTTATCAGTGTCTGTATATGGCTATAACACTGTATCAGCCTTGTTTGTCACTCCATTGTGTTCTTGCGAATGTGAGAGCTTCAGATTCCATGTAAGTTCAGCTTTTCAGAGTTTAATCTTGTTTCCATCGAGTTTTGCTTCGCTTTTTCTTTTTCCAATAACGAAATGTCAAAAAGTTGGGACGAAGTGTCAAAACAATTTTTTTTGGGATTTTGTTGTTTTTCCGATATTACTTTAGATTTCTAAATTTCAATAATAATTTTTAGTTTTTTTTGTAATAAATCCGCATTTTAGGAACGTCGCTCAGCCCACTGTCGCCACTCGGGCGACCTCGTTTGCGGAGCCTGTCAATGTGGCTCGGGTCGTGGCGGTCGCTCCTGCGAATGCGACTTGAGTCAACACGGAGTGTCATCGGCGTTGGAACTGGAGAACAAATGTCGAGCGTAAGTGATCCATTAATATTGTTGATGGATTTATGACAAATTCGCGTTTAAAAATGTTTTATTATCCGGAAGGAACAAATTTTAGGTATGAGTGGGGCAAAAGAAAAGAAAATGGCGGGGGAGGGGTGGGATTGGAAGTCGGGAAAGTAAAATTTTATGAAGGCATAGGAAAGGTACTCAGGCTCATTTAAAATTTATTTTAACTTTCTAGTTTTCAAAATTTTGAATTTTTTAAAAATGAAAAAATGCACAGTGCAAATTTGAAAAAAAAATTAAAATTTTTTAAAATTTATTTTAAAATATTAAAATTTAAAGTAATTTTGCTAACTTTCTTATTTTCAGCTCATCAGATGCTTCAGTTTGCTCAGCTGCTGGAAGTTGTGAATGTGGAAGATGTAGATGTAACAACCCAGCTGTAAGTTTACATTCTTCTTACGAATCTTCATAAAAGCTGAAAATATGAAACATTAGGATTTTTTATACCTAATTGCAAAATTTTAAAAAGTTTGGGCTTTTAGTTCAAAAGTTATCGGATTTTTTGCACGGTGCAGTCATTTTAAAATTATTTTCAATTTTTATTTATTAGGTTGTTCAAATAATTATGTGTTTCCTAACGGCTAAAGTTTGTTTTTAGGGGGTTCAGAATTATTTGAACAATCTGATATTTAAATTTTTCAAAATTTTAGCTGAATACATGATTCAAAAAGTCCTGAACTTTGCGAAATTTGTGTAATATTGGCCGTAAAACATGTCCAGATGTATATATCTTGTCGCTCTCTTTACGATTAAACTTTTTGCCATAAATTTTAAACAGATGTTTGTTACACTCGAATTACGAATTCGAAATTTCGAAAAAAATATTTTTTTGTAAAATACGTTTTTTGTTTTCTAAGCTTCTAAATATAAAATAAGTTACATTTATGGTAAAATTTTTATGTATAATACTCATTTTTACGATATCCAATATTAGAAACAATTGCTACATTTACAGTATAGAAGGAGATACTGTAGCTTTAAAAAACTCGATTTATTCAAAAATTTTTTAATGTTAGTAGTAACGATAAGAAGGTATAACATGATTAATTTCAGACGCAAGGAGAATTCTGTGAATGTGATAGTTCATCGTGCCCAGTAGGTGGTAATGGTCAATTATGTTCTGGCCAAGGTGATTGTCTGTGTGGAAAGTGCCAATGTTTGGCCGGCTTCCAAGGCCCAGACTGTTCTTGTAAAGAAGACCCTGAGGCTTGCATGGAAAATGGAGTAAGTGATGCTTTGTTGCATCTTTACCTTATCCTATTCTACCCTACCCTTCCCTACACTATTAAATGTTAATTTTCAGAACATTTGCTCAGGCAATGGTGAATGTGTATGTGGTCGATGTTCGTGTAACTCCGGTTACACTGGCTCTAACTGTGCCATCTCTACCTCAGCTGAAGAGGATCAGCGAGTTGTAGCTGCTGATGATGGACCAGGTCAGATTCTGCCTTCAGCGGATTCAGATGAAGATAGGTCCGAATTCCCACCTCCACAGCCAGAAGCTGAAGCTGTGGGTGGTGCACGGACGTTAGGAGGATCACTGGTACTGTTGGTACTCGGATATTTGGTTACAAGTTTTTAAATTGTAGCGTAGACGAGGGGGTACTGTAGAGATTCTGTAGCGAAATTTAGTACGTAAATAGTATCATACAGTATCGTGCTATGAGAGTACTGTCTTCTGTTTTAAATGATTTTATTTTACTACAGTAAAAGTAGTAATTGTTTTCTACTGTACTAATACTACAGTAACCCTACAGTACTACTCATATGTAGTACTATTTGCCTCTTAGATACTATTTAGTATTTTCGGTTCAAGTTCTTTAATTTAAAAGCCTTTAATAGTACTGTAAACATAGTCACTTACAGTACGACTTGTTGTATTTACTACAAACTATAGTAATATTATACCATTTACTCTATAGCTCTGCCATTTTTGTACTTTTAATTCATTTTTGTACCGCAATAACTTTGTTTCCACCCTTTTTTGATAAATTTTACTACAGTAAGTTTTTCTATAGTTCATTTTACTATACAGTATTATTTGATATACTAATTGATACTATGTACTAGGTTGTATAAAAAGTAATGAGCTATGCTTGGCATAGCGATATTTAGTTCAGTAGCTCATTACTTTGTATACAATTTAAGTATGACGTTCTATACTAATACATACTATATAGTATTGGATGTTTTAGCAACTACTATATAGTATTATTTGCTATGGTAAAACTTACTAAATGTTTTTATTGTACTATGTTTGATTCTCAATTACTCGTGCTCATTTTGTAGTATTGTACTTAAATTTTTATTCTTTATACGATAATATGCTTTAAAGTAATAAATATACCTTACTGATATTATCTATATATTATGAATGACCTCTTTATTCCATAACATCAAACTTCATAGTATGATACACACAAGCACTATACTCATCCTTGGGCGTGCACAACTGACTAATAGTACGTTGTAACGTTCTTTTGTACGATACTGAGCTGTCGTCATGTTCGTATGTCTCACACATTTTGGTACACTTATCCAGTACTCGTGGTACTGGCTGAGCACGATCAACCACATGCACTACTATAGTGAAGACACCTTGTTTTAGGTACTCCCAATACTTCTCTAGCTCTCTGTCACCCTCTTCGTTTGCGTTATTCATTTCTTTTCTGTCTGGAGTACAAATCTTGAACTGAAGGACTTGACGTTGGTTCTGGGTTGAACAACTTGAAGAGGTTTTGCCTTCTGGATTCACAAATTTAGCCACGTTTGAAGAAGCACGGTCGTTTTTGAGCTCTGTAGCTTGCTTGCAGAGGTTACAGAAACGACTAAAATATTTAGATTTTAGTTTTTAAATATGATAACAGTCCTTAAACTTCCCTACTCTGCTCTAAGTCACCCTACCCTATCTTACTTTAGTCACTCCTACCCCACAGTAGAAAATATAAACCTACCAAACATCTTTGCCTTTGTTCATGCTCCTAAGCCTAGCATTTGTACTACTAGGACACCATTCAGTACTAGACGTGATGTTAGTACACACATTGTCAGTCATATCTTGAGGTATCTCACTGATCTTATGACAAGGTAGAGAAGCTGATCCCATTTGCATGAAGGTCTCTATATAAGGGTCTTGTAATGGTTTTGTCAGTTCAAATGACATTTTAACTCGGTAACAGCCTGGAAACCTCAGCTGGGTTTGCTTGTTCGACCGGTCGGTTATCTTGAGTATGTCATGAGTGAGTGATGGTGGGGATGAGAGCTCGGTAAACTCGAATTGGATATTGTCCTTTCGTACTAGATTGGATGGTACTGAAATTGGTAATAAAATATATTAAGGTATGAAAAATATTTTAGTAACTTTACTTTACTGCCTTAGTTTACTATGCGTAGATAGGGTTTTACAACGATATTACAGTAAATATTACTACATATAATATTGCCCAAGATTCCACTTACCATTAGGACAAGCCAATGTGACATTATCCCTCAAAAACACGTTGATATCTTTGCAGTAACCACCCCCTATTACAACAAATAACAACACAGTAACAGCATACATGACCCAACAATGATATAACAATGTTATGACAGCTTAAGACCCTCTTTTATAGTAAGTGAAAGTCCTGTTCAAAGCCAATTACCGTATAATTGAAGCGGAAATAGACGAGAGGTCAGCGTTCGCTAAAAAGTAATTGCCGTTCCCGATTAACCCATATTCTGCAAGTGTACATGATTACATAGTAATATTTAGAATATCTTGCAAAAATGTGGAGTTTTAAATATCATGAGTTAGAAAATAGCAAGAAATAATTGCCCTGAAGAAAAGGAAATTAGATGTGAAAGAGAACCCACCAGGCCCGGTCCAAAGCCGAGCCGGCTGGATGTGCAAACCTGAGAACCAAGCCTACATGAACACCCTAAAAGCCCAACATAGGGGTTTTTACAAGACTACGGTGAGAAATATTCAATTTTTAAAATTTTTTGAAAAAAAATTGTAGCAGGTCAGCCTCCCTCACCACCTTACCTCTCTTACAGCCACGCCATTAACATGCTATTCACCATTTTATGTAAAGTTAGATACCTAAACTTCATAGTTTGTAGAACTTAATAAAATTCAATTTTGACAGAGTATTAAAGTATTATAGTCAGCTTGAGCATAGAAGGTATAAAACACAAAAATGTTAGTTATCTTAGAGTTATATTATAGTTTGAATGAAAATTGATAGATGAACAATGAAATGAGGTCTTGAGTGACTACACCGAAGAGATCAATAGATACAACCATGTTTGAATTTTGATATTCGATATGATTTTACATCATTGATTGTTGGTTGATATAACTAATAGTTGTTTAAATAATTCTGCGCCCCCTTCCAAAGCAAACTTTTGCAATTAGAAAGCACAGAATTATTTGAACAACCCAATAGTAAATAAACTTTAAATTTTTCTTAATAAGTCAAGAAAAACAAATCTAAAAGTGCACAAATCATCTTTAATACTGATAACAATAATATGTCCTATAACAGCTCAATCAACTGAGCTATTATACCATCCTTCTTTGTCCTCATCCCCCTGTTTTCAAAATGACTATTGGCTACATCAGCTGCCAATGTTTTTTGTACTTTTCTTAATATCTAATTTTAAATTCAGCCATTACTCACAATTGGCAAGATGATTTGATTAGCACTGTCATAAAAAGCATAACATCGAATGAAATACAAGATGTTTTTCTTAAGAACGTTACCTAAACAGATTGATAACGTTCCAAAAACATATCAATATATACCTTAAGAGCTTCCTTGTTAATTATAACACGATGTTTAGATTAACTTTGGTAATCATAACAAGATGTTTTACAGATACCTGCATAATTTTTTTTTAGTCATAACAAAATGTTTTACAAGATGGTTATTCATATCAAGATGTTTAGATTGACAAATTGTGTTCAAGGATAATATCATCATGATGCACATCATATCACACATCAGTGTTCACGTTTAAAAGCCTGCACTCAAACAACAAATGACACATTATGCAAATCGGTCCATTTGAGGTTGTTTTAAAAGTCAGTGAAGGTATGATAGCGTGAACTGTTTAGATACGTTTTGCAGTGAGTTGAATTGACTATACGCTATTTGATAACATAGTAGTATACTATCACTTAAAAAAATACTTTTAGTACCAGCTTTAGCTTCAAGTTTTCCTATATTGCCTTACTACCTTACACTAAATCATCATTCTAAGTACTACAACATTTTACTAAGCACGTACTATCAAATACCATATCTTCGTACTAAGTATTAAACATAGTGTTAAAACACTTTAACCCAGAATTACATAATACTAAATCTTGGTACTATGGAGTATTAATTCTAGTAAAAACGTACTATCAATTACCATAACTTTGTACTATATACTACTAAAGCCTAATATTACAAGACCTTAACCCAACCATTACCTGATACTAAGTTTTACTGTACTACTTACTTACTAGTTCAACAATATGGGTGTATTAAACAAGATTAAAGACAGCACTGCCATATTTACCACACCCAAAGAGCCAACCTTCATACAATGTTCAAAGACACCATGGAAGTCGATATACGTTACTGGTGCCATCTCATTCCTGGTTGTCACCCAGTTTGCCATGTTTTTCAGTTCTATGTGGCCTTATCTTCAAACTGTGAGTTTGAATTTTGAAATTTTAAAAGTTTAAAAAACTTGATGAAAAAAGAATGGCGCATAATTTTTTACCTTAAAATGAACAATTTTATACCCTGCTCTATTCTTAAAATCTAATCAATCATATTAACTAAAATCACTTCAGTTAGACCCAGAAATCACCGAGCCCTTCTACGGCTTCATCGTGGGCGCCTACAGTGTTGGAAGCATGGGTACAGCTACATTATTCAGTAAATGGAGTGCCAAAACCAGAACAGTCAAAGAGCCCATTATGGCATGTATGGCATTTATGGCAGTCGGAAACATCATATACCTGTTCGTACCATTGGCACCAGTACCATTAAGGAAATGGACCATGCTGTTTGGACGGTTTATCCTTGGGTTTGGGGATAGTAAGTTGACATTGGCTTGGTACACTACCTAATCACAAAAATAGTGACCCTTTATCATACCTAACCAAAAAACCCCTTCCAGACAGCCTAGCCCTCCTACAAGGCTACACCTCCACCGCCTCCACCCCCAAAGACCGTTCCCGTGCCATAGCCATAATGACTGGCGGCTTATCAGTCGGCTTTGCCCTAGCCCCCGCCCTCCAAATTTGCTTCTCGCCCTTAGGCAATGGCTTCCAACTCCTCGGTAATCTCCGCCTCAACATGTACAGTGCTCCATCGTTGGCCGCTATTGTAGCCTGCGTAGTCGCCTTCATGCTCATGAAGTTGGTGTTCGTCGATGAATATGCTGGAATCTCGTCGAAACACGAAGAAAAGGCTGGGAATCTACCCCCGCCTGATAAGCTCGCCATAGTGTTGTGTTGTCTTGGCAGATACATTCAGTTCTTTACGTTCGTCAATCTAGAAGCCATTGGAGCTGCCTATGTCGAGACTTACTTTGCTCAGACCAAGAAGTTTGTAGTACTGTTCATTTCTGGTTCTCATATCAGTTGTGGTGTGTTGTCAATGTTTGTTTACTCGTGTTATATCTTCTTCAAGTTGGGCAAGAAGTAAGTGCAACACTCTAGTTGAGAAAAAATGAAAAAACTAGTCTAGCAACAGCTTTTTTAAAATACAATTTCAATTTAAAAAAAAACTCGATAAAAGCAACTCTCGCTATAGTCAAGAAAAGGCTGTATACCCTCTAATGTTGCTTATTATGAGAATATGTTGTAGTGTAAAACATCTACATAAAACTGTTTATTTTTCAATTCAAACTTGAATTTTAACGTGAATGTTTCAGAGTAAATGCTCGATTTATGTTGATAATCTCATTCGTTGGCTTCTTCTTGTTCTATTTGATCACTTTTCAATGGCCTTTCCTCGATGATAACATCCAAACATACACCGAGAATGGTACGTCATAACAGGCTATTTATTTTAATTTTAAAAATTTTTAATTTCAAAAAACCAAATTTTTCCCCTCCTCTTCAAACGACCTTCCAGTTTATGCTTCCACCTTTCCTCTCAAGCCCACTCCCCCAGCCCCAAAGCCTTTACAACTTAATTTTTTGTCCAAGGGCTGAGCGAAACTTCCCTGTCTACCACCTTTTACCCATAACTAATCATGCCCTTTAGACCTACACAGTTACCTCGACGGTTGGGTATCAGAAGAGCCATTGGGATGTAACGTGGACAGATACGATTGGTGTACGACAATGACACTCTCGAACAAATGGCTCTACTTTGCCGCTTTCGCTTTGTTCATAGGGTTTGGTTGGCCTAACATTAACGTATGTTTGGGCACCGTATATTCGAATATCATTGGGCCTCGACATCAAGCTTACTATCAAGGTATTTTACAAATGTGCGCTAGTGGAGCGCGGCTTACTGGTCCTATATTTATGAGGTAAGCTGGTTGTATTTTATTGTAGGAACATATGTTATAATATAGTAGAATAGGTTAAGAAATGGTACGGTAGGACAAAGTAAAGTTAATTATTGTAAGGCGTGGTTAACCCAGAACAATTTGGACTACGATACAAAAAGGTATTATTTATATACTTTACTTTACCCTACTGTCCTTTTCAGTTCCTTATACCGTGCGTGGGGCCCTAGATATGTTTGGGGAGTTGAACTGGTCGCATTATCACTCCAAGCTGCCCTATTATGTATATTCTACAAGCGATTAGTACCCTTGGAAACTGAACCAGAAAGAAAACAGACTGATGTATCACAATTAGAAGTTCCTACTGAATAAACCGTATTGTAATAGCCTCCAAGTCTAATATAAGATACCATTAACACCTACAGCCCTTCAACTTAAAATATTTTTGATTTAATATACAAGTAGCCTGTATAAAACAACAATTTTAAGTTCAAAGTTTATGTTTCCCGGTTAAATTTAAAGTTTTTACAGATTTTTCTCCTCTGACACATGTTATTCATCTCATATTCTGTTACCAACCCACTCACTGTTATTGTTTTTCATTTTTTCTTATTATTCATCATTATTTTTATATTTCTCTTATTAAACTTACATTATTTTAAGCAAAATATAAGTGTATTCATACTTTACATCATCTTGTTTCCTCCTTACTTTTTAATCTAAATTATATTAAAATTAAAATGAAATTATAATAAACAATGCCAATTATTGCAATTATATTACCAATTAAATAATGTGGTAATAAACATTGAAATGCATAGCAGTACTAGTAAAAAATATAGGTAATTAAAGACAAGGACTATTGACAATCATTTTACAAATCTTTAGAAAATAAGTTACTTTATTAGCCTGATATTCATTACAAACTGCCCGTAATTAACAGCAACTACCCGTTCACAAAGATTAAAACAAAAAGTATAGTTAGCAAATAAAATTCCAAAGTTCAAAAGCTTTAAAAATTCTTGTAGCAAGTTCCAGAGCAATCGTCTGGCACTTCTCGCTTGTTCAGAGTGTGAACAGCTCCCCATCGTTCATTTATCCACCACAAATCCTTTTTCGGAATCTCCGGGCCAATCAACGGATTCATTTGGTGTAGAAACACAATAAGCCAAAAGGTATAACAACATACGGCGGTTAACATCAACCCTGTTCTTATGAGACCTGTAAAAACAGTGTTATTAAACTTTTTGTTATCAAAACTTTCAAATTATAAAATAATACCCCTGAATAAAACATCATAAACAACTATCAGTTGAAATTCTTTTCTTAACCAAGTCTAATATAACATACCATGCCGTTTGCTCAATGAATATCCAACAAGAAACACAAAAAGCCAAAACAAATTGACAGCAATCACAACGTACCTCATTCTAACCTACAAGTAACAATAGTTTACAAAACAGCAAACATTTACACTATAAACAACACAAAAATACACACTGCACACCAACAACTAAAACAACACAATCAAAACCTCCAAAAATACAAGTAAATTAAGTTTATTATCTTAAATTAAACACCGTATTAGAGCATGTTAACGTGGTCCTTGACTTGACGCTTGGTTAGACGACGGAAGCCTTCTGCCGTGCACACAGCCAACTCAACATTCTCTTCAGTCATCGCAACATCAAAGCTTTCCCGGAGAGTCAACAAAGCTGTGTGGATACCATCGTCAAGTTCAATCGAATCAGTGAAACGTTTCTCGAGGAAAGTCTTGGTGTTTGAGTCGTTCTTGCCCAAAGCAGTGGCTTTCCAAGCAAAATAAGTACCAGAAGGATCACATTGGAACAAAACTGGGCGGTTCTGAACTTTGTCCCATCCAGCGACCAAAAGTGACACTCCGAAGGGTCGGACACCACTAAAATCAAGTTTCAAAATCTCAAAAGAAAAAACAACTTATACAGCCCACTTATAACAAAACAAGCTATATATTGTCTAGCTAGTCAACTATATTGGCCATATTTTGCAGATTCAAACAACAATTTGCCCTCTTTTGTTACCTAAACATCCAAAACAAGACAACTAAAACCATACCCAGATTGAGTATATTCTTGCATCACAACAGCAACCTTGGCAGCCAATTGCAACACTGGAATCTCTTCTCCATAAGCCAATTCGTATTCCATGGCAATTTTACGAGCTTTTCGTACAAGAATTCTGAAACATAACACACTTAATATTATCATTTCCTAAAAATTTTAAAAAACTTGTGCACTTTAATAGTTCACAATTCGGCTATACTAACATAAAACAACATACACAAGACTTTCAGAACATGTTATAGTAAAAATAAAGTGATTCCCATCTATTCGTTTAGGTGTATATAAAACAATTCATCTAAAGACCAAACTTAAAAAAGTGAAAACGTTACCTATAATCTGGTCCCATTCCAGAGTAAACACATCCAATATGCTCGGATATCTTTTCGGTTTTGAATTCATCTTCAGTCAAAATCGAAGACTTGTTTTCAGTGGCCAAAACAACACCATCGTTAGCTAAAAAATCATAAAATAACCTCAATATTAACGCATTTCAATAATAAAAAAACTTTTAAAAGCTTGTTCTAACAGCCATTTAACTGTCAAAAAGCTTTTTCAGTCTATAATCTAGTCAAAAATATGATTTTCTTAACGTTCTAGACCAAAACGTCCAGAACATCCTCAAAGCTTCGTTCACACCTAAACTCCCAATCAAAAACCAATAATCCTTACCTCTAAGCCCAACTGAAGGTTGTCCATTTCTCACAGCACTCAAAGCATACTCAATTTGCATCAATTTACCAGATGGAGAGAAGGTTGTGAGCGAGAATCCATAATGGTCACCCATATTAACAGTAAAAACAAGATACGAGAGCTAAAATCAACAAATATACTATATTCAAAGTTTTCCTAACTACATACAAGTTTAATTTACATAAACTTAACAATTTTAGGCGAGAAAATAACGAGTAAAACAGATTGTCATCAAAAAATATTATTTTTATTTTTAGAGAAAAACTTGACGTGATAAAAAGTGAGTCAGGTTTAGCTTTTTTGTTAGTTTTTAGCGCGAAAACAAAGGAACGGTGGCGTAGCGTTCTTGGAGCCGTTGGTAGATTCGAATATGGACAAAAAAGAATTTTTTATAAATTGTAAGTCGTATTTTATGGTTTTTGTGTTTCTTTGTGCGTTTTTACAAGGTTCTATTAGTTTTTTTGTGTTTTATTTTATTTTTTACGTTTTATCAAGTTTTTCACAATAAAAAATCCTCAATTTTCATATAATATTCTAAAAACGATAGCCAGATCTAGTTTGTAATTCTACATATTTATGTTCTGAAAATGGTTTGTTTATTGATGTTATAATTGACTGTTTTCTCTGATATTATCCTTGACTCTTTGCTCTAACTTTTCCTGACTTCACGTAGTCGGGCCTTAAATCAAAGCTTCGTCAAAACAAATCAGCATTATTAAATTGTCGAGATATTATGTGTTATTACAATGACAACTGTTGCGTTCCGAGATCAAAAGGCTGTGGATTGAACGGCTTCGTCTTGCACCCTTAGGCTATTCATTTTATCGTTTTTTCGTCTTGATTTTGGGCATTTGATGTTTGCAACTTCCGTCTGGTTTTTGCTGTTTTTTTGGCACGAAATTTTTGTTTATTTTTTGCAGGAGGGCGTGGAAATTTTAATTTTTGGGTATGCTAATATAATTTTTTTATTTTTTGAAATTTTTAAGTGTATTCAGTTGCGGTTTAGGTATAAAGGCAAGGGTTAGTTAGTGATGGCTAGTTTTTTGTCTGTAGGACAAAAGGAGGTAAAAATTAAGTCTGACACCAGGGAAGGATTGCGGGTAGGCCGTCTGGTATCAATGTTAACATCCTTTAAGCCTCAAGCAGATTTTAATCTCGAAGTGAAACCTTTCTATTAGCTTCGTTCGCAATATACTAAAACACTACAAATAAACAATGTAATTCGAACAGACCACCGAAACAAAGAGAAAAGGGCAGAAACGTACAAGGTGTTCGTAGAAATTTTGTCAAAACGTGTGAATTCACAAGAGGTTGTGATATGTTATACGAAACTTTTTATGATAATGGTTATTTCGTAGGGGGAATTTCATTTTATTTTAACGCTTTTATTATACCTTTTGAATCTACTTTATGTTTGTATATTTTTGCCGTTTTGAATAGGCAACCCAAGTTTTATGGTTCAAAAAGGTATTCTTTTATGAGATTAAAGTCTAATTGAAGGTTGACGGTCAAAGACTTTCTGAAAATGTTACAAAATGCTTTTAAATTTGATAAAAAGTGACCATAACTTTGCGATATTACACTTTTTTCTCTGTAAAGAAGCAAGTTATACACTTTTTTGTTTACTGATCTTAAATAAACCTCCATTTTTTGAAAACTTTTGGTAGTCCATCCTCTTCCAGTTCTACCCTCTTCTAGCTCCACCCTACCCCATTTCACCACAACCTGCGCATTTAAAATGCAATTTTTTTTCAACCCTAACCCCAACGTTGTGTTGAAATGGTTTAAGAAGTCGAAGAAGGTCATTTTGTTTGACTACACATGCATAACATCTCTCCAGATCCACTTCTTCATCGCGGAACACAAAAGTCCCACTTTTTTTGTTTTTTAAGCGAAAATCCGCGGATTCGTCATGTAGTTATTATAACGATGTCTTTATCTCACCATGTTCTGGTCGTTTCTCCGACGTTTTCGAACGTGTTTGTTTTTTAATTTTAAAATTTTTTGAATTTTGCGGCATTTTTGATGATTTTTTTAGTTAGGGGTGAATATTTTTTGTGGTTGAGGGTATGGTAAAGATAAACCGGGGTATTTTAGGGTAGTTTCCATTGACAAAACAAACCATATGTTATTGAAAAGACCACGTAGATCTATCTATGTCAATGGCTTTCATCGGTGGAACAATAGTTTCGAACAAAAAGAACTTTGGATATATCTGCTTGACATAGTCATCGTAAACATTGCATTCTTCACGTTCGCGGAAAAACGATCTGACATTCTATCCCACCATTTTCGGACTGGTAACGGGGATTTTGTTGATATGTTGTCTACTTGTATATTATATGTTTTGTCAGTTTTTATTTATGATTTTTGATAGTTTGGGGGTATGTGGGGGGGGGGGAAGAACACATGACTAAGTTCCTCGTATTTTACCAATATAATTTGAAACCTGTTAACCTTATCATTTGTTATCAAAAATCTAAAAGTCATCGTATTTAAAAATTAAAGATCATCCTATTCCAGACCATGTGGGAGATACGGCCGTGTCTCTCACTGCTACTGTTCATATCACTAACATTGGCTGAATTCGCTGACTTTGGCACAAAACCAAAAGGAGAGAACCCAACCTTATATAACCCTGAAAACGACCCTATAGTGCAGTTGGATGAGACCACATTCAACGATACCATCTACTGTGTGAATGGTACTGATTGTACGTCTTATATGGTCGAGGTAGGTACTTTCGTGGGTAAAAACTTGGTCAAAAATTAACTAGAAATGCAAAAAATGTCTTTTTTAGATATAAATTAAGGTAAAATTAGGCTTTTTAAAAGCTGTTCTATGTACTTCCAGACCAATTACTTCAATTCTTTTACTTACTTTTTAAATATTAGGTTGTTAAAATAATTTTGCGTCCTCTAACCCCGAAAACTTGCTTTGATAAAGGGCGCAGAATTATTTGAACAACCTAATATTTTTATAAAAAAACTAAATGGCACCCTAATTCATCTTAATATTTCAGTTCTACTCCGACTGGTGTGGCCACTGCCGTGCCTACGCTCCTTTATATAAGAGCTTGGCCAACGATGTGGCAAAATGGAAGAATGTAGTCAGGATTGGAGCCATCAACTGTGCTGACCCATTAAATGAAAACACTTGTAGGGCAAATGGAGTTATGTTCTTCCCTCTTATTAAGGTAAGCCTAGCGTTTATTTGTATATATTAGCTTGTTCAAATAATTGTGAGCCAATCTCAAAACCAAGTTTCAGGGTTAAGGAGCTCAGAATTATTTTAACAACTTAAAAATTGTTTTTATAAACAAAGTAGGGTGTTCTCCCGCTTTAGCAAGACGATAGGATTACTAAAAATAGATTTTGTTACCTATAAACAGAGTTATCTGATAGTAGGCTTGACTAAATAAAACCTCATAAAACCATTCACAAATACCCATGATAATATGAAACATTTTAGTATTTCTCCAGGAACAGTAGCGCGGACATAGACGGCCAAAAGCTCAAAACATATCAAAGTGTGGCACTGATGAGGGACCAACTAACTCAAGCTGTGGTCACTGAAAATGATCAACATAACTATCCAGATTGGCCTAACTTTCAGCCGCTGAAACCGTAGGTTTCTATATTACTTTCTTTTTGTTTTAAAATTTTTGTAAAATAGATAAAATGAGGTTTTGACAGTGACGCTTACCTAAAACAATATATTTTTATGATAAAAATGCCCTTTTTTTATTAAAAATTACACTTGAACCTGCGTTTTTATAATCTTTTTAACCTTTTAACGTAATTTTCTTCCAAATTCTACGCTAAAACACCATTTACCAACAAAAATATTACCTGAACCACGCCTTTTTAACCACACTTTATACTCCAGAATCGCCACATATTCCGAGATCTTCGACGGAGTACCAGAAAAGATAGACAAAAAGGTTCTAGTGTTCGAAGAAGATCCTCAAAGTTTGGTCGGAACTCAACTGATCCTGGACTTACAAGAATATAGCGACAAGATCGCGGTCCAGAAGTGTCGAAAAGGACATCCATTGACAGAAGCTCTTCATATCTCGGACTATCCGACTGTAGCCATCTTCAAACGAGGAGAACATGAACCTATCATGCAGGCTGAGTAGGTTTTTATGATGGATTTAATATTTTTGAGTTTTGGGTAGAATCTTTTATTTTGGGCGAAATGTCAAAAAATTATTGGAAGAGATTGTAGCCAACTTTTTAGTTCTTCAATGTTAAAAGCCTTGAAGGACAAGTTATTTTACACATTTTATTCAATTTTTATAATCAAAGGTGTTAATATTTTAAGTTTTAACGAAGTGTCACAAAGTTATTGGAAAACCAACCCTATATATTTGGATTAAATTTATAACTTTGGCCTACCGTAAGCTTACTCGTCAGGCCAGTAGATTAAAAAACAACATTTTACAACTCATATCTAATTTTATTGTGAAGTTTTAAATTTTTAAAAGTTTTTAAACTTTTGACATTATGACTTTTTCTTATCCACCTGATCAGCCAATCTTAAAATTTCAGACTCCGCCGTTTGTTGTTCAACGAAATCGAGGAGTATCTGGGTAAGGAAGGTCACATTGCTGGCCTCCGGTTCGGGAGTCACCCACACAATCGAACAGCTCAGGTCGCGTCAGACAGCGCCGAGAAACCGGAAGAGGAAGAGCAAACGAACAGCACCGTAAACGAATGCGAACGGAATCCGGACAGGTGAGTCTAATATGGTTCGAAAGTTTTTGAGTTCAACGTTTAGAGATCAAGCTTGATTTTTAACTGTAATTTAAAAACTAAAATCTTCTTAATTTACGTTTTATTTTCAGTTGCAAAGCCAAGTACTATGCCTCGGAATTGGACATGCTCAAGGCGATGCGCTATGCGTTGTTGCGAGAAGTTACCAGGAATGGAGGAGACATTTCTGGCAATAAACTGTCTGCTTTGTACACCTTCACCGACGCTCTGGCTAATGTAAGAGACTTTTTTTTAAATTGTCATCTAAAATTTTATTTTTGGGGTTTTTTCCTGATTTCAAATTTGATTTTAGCGGATTATTGACTGTTCTTACGTCAATTTTTGGCGGTTTTATGTTGATTTTTAAGCATAATAACGAGAAATATTATCATTACGAGTTATTTGTAATAAAACTTTAATTTAATATTAATATACGTTAATTGAACTTTAATTCTAGCACTTCCCCCACAAAACGATAAGTCAGGCCGAGAATGGATCAGATGTGTACTTGGATGCCAGTAGTCGTGCACGAGTTGTCTTCACTCATATGAGGGACTTTATCAAACAGAATGGACTTGAGAACCCATTACCTGCTGATGAATGGAAGGCAGAGTTCGTCAGGGCTGAGGTATGGTTACTTGTTATATTGTAGTAGGTTTAGGGCAATTTTGATATTGAATTTAAGTTTTTTATCTTTGCATATAACCAATAATGAGCAAGTTGATGCAAAAAGAAAGGCTTATTTTTATGTTTTAAAAAATATTTTAGAAATTTCATTTTCAGGAAGACCAAGGCAAGCCCTTCCCCACCAACTCAGACTGGCAACATTGCAAGGGATCATCACCACAATATCGAGGTTACACCTGTGGCTTATGGACAACATTCCATGCCTTAACTGTCCATAATTACAAGAATAAGGGAAGTGAGGAAGGTTACGATCCGAAGGATATTCTGAAGGCGATCCGAGGCTGGGTCGGCAGTTTCTTTGGCTGCGAACATTGTAGACAACACTTTTTGAAAATGACTGGCAAAAACTTCAAAATGGATGATCATGTAGGTAGTTGATTGTTGTGCTAGGGGTGGTATGGTATAGTATGGTAAAGGAGAGTTGGGTGGGGTAGAGTAGGGAAGGTTGGGGTATGGTAGGGTAGAGTAGAGAAGAGTAAAGTAGGTTTTATTCAATATTTTGACAGGATCGCGTCTTATTAGGCCGTTCAAATAATTCTGTGCTTCTTGACCTCGAACATTTGCTTTGAGAGAGGGCACATAATCATTTGAACAACCTCATATAATACTTTTACGATTTCTATAATACACTTATCATTATCATCGTATTCTTCCAGATCCACAAGCCGGAAGATGCCTTCCTTTACCTCTGGCGAGCTCACAATATTGTGAATGCTCGGTTAAAAGGTCGTGACACTGAAGACCCAAAATATCCCAAGGTCCAGTTCCCAGCCTCATTCTTGTGTCCAGAATGTAAAGTAGGTGGAGATCAGGAGAAGGACGAGGAAACGACCAAGCAATACCTACTTAATTATTATAGCAACATCAGACCAGTGGTCGATTAACCACATCAGGTTATTGGTCGATTAGCAACGTTAAGTGGTCGATTAATATTGTAGTAGTTAATGCAGTGCATTAGTGTTTGTGGGTTAGAGTACGTTTTGTTATTAGTCTCTTATCAATCACATTGTTACTGGTGAGTTATCATCACAACTGTCATTCCTAACTTGCCTTTTGTTCGAGATACCAAGTGTAATATATTAGTTTATAGTTGTTGTAAATAAAGATCTTTTTAATTCAAAAAATATGTTTTGCTAGTACCTACTCTACTTTAATATGTCCCATTAACCCTATTCTTCCTTATTTTAGAACTTTGAAATGCTTCTGAAGTTAGAGTACATATATTAATATGTATAATAGGTAACAGAAGAAAGTTTTATTTTTGATCTAATTTTACTAACTTTGAATATATTGATATTATGTTATGTCAGAGAACAAAGTAGATATAGATAGTTCAAGTAAAATTACTGGCTCGTCGATAATTCGTTACCATAATGGGTTGTAAAGCTGAAACTCTACTCGTTTGTGAGGATCGTCGTACCATCAGCCTATGATGATATACCTAAAACAGTAATTCGTATAATACGTAGTGGTATATGGCATAGATTGAAAAATAAACAGAATGTTTTTAAAAATGAAAAAGATAGAAAAATGTCTTTTCTAGTTACTTTTTCACCGATTTTACCTATAGGAGCTTGAAGTCATCTAAAATTAACTAAAAACTCAATTTTTAGGTCAAAAATTTTGTAGAAATGACATTTGTAATAAAATACAGAAAAATATAAAGCTATTCTCGTATTAATACATTAGCAAAAAATTTTTTAATTTTTAAAATTTTTCTGAAAAATAAATAAAGAAACCCTCACCAAATACCCGACCATAACCACAACCATCGTTGCCACAATGGCTCCACCTATGATAACTTGGACACTGTCGTCGTAGTCGGGTTCATGATACATTTTTCAACAAATTTCACGCAAATTCAAACATAATTTCGTTGTTATGCCTCTTATCAGTGTTTGGAGGGAAATTACATGAGTGTTTAATATCGACTTTTTCATTTGTTTTGCATTATATTTTATAAATGCTTTTTTTGTAAATCTATTTTTGACCGCTTGGCTGCCTTTTAAAAATGTTATTCAGAGGCCAGGGGCCGCCTCTATATTTTTTCTTACCCCCTCCCCTCCGAGCTTTAAACATACATTGCTTACAATAAAGTTATACTGTAACAATTTATTAAACTTTTCATACCTCAACAATCATCAAATCGTCGTGGCTCAAAAGTGAGATCAATCCAAACAAAATGGTGGCTTTCGCCGTGGTAATTAGCATTAACACTAACACCGCTCATATAATCAGGCATTAACAGCCCTTTGTCTCTGCATTGGTATACAGTATGGGGCTCGTTTAACTGAAAATTTAAGTTGAAGTTTGAAATTAAAAGTAAAATTTCAATTTGTCGTTTTTGAACTGTAAGCTACTCTACCCTAACTTACCCTATCCTGCCCTACCGTACCCTACCCTACCCTATCAAACCCTACCCTCACCTACCCTACCCAACCCTATACGTTATATAAACCTACCTCAACATAATTGATGACCACAGCTCTCCCGAACTCTGGTATCTTCTTCATTTGAGGTACAGGCCATCGTTCGTGACATACCATAACTTTATTGTTGAATTTACTGTCTTGAACTAAGCCTGCCAATACTAATCCATTCTTGTTTTCCCATGTATAATCTTCCAGTACCATACCCAACGTACGAACAATCTTAGGCTTGTGTACTACTGCCCACTCACAAGCTATGGCAGTCGGAAATGGAATTGCTAAAAAGATATATTAAGCTTACAGTAAGAGAATCGTAAATTACAGCTAAAAATAATATAGTAATTTACCTTCTCCCCTATACTCAATAGCACCAATACTCAACCTAATAAGCCCTAAAACATACCAGAAAACATTATGTCGTTAATACAATTTTTGCTTGATACAATGTCAGCTTCCTTCCTACAGTTCCCAACAGCACCAACTCTGTACATCGACTTCACTCGTACCGTAAATCCAATATACAATCTCCTAACATCCTTCTCGCTCCAATGTCCTCCAAATCTAATGACGATAGGCACCCCATCCCCCAAATCATCTTTAGACTTCACCATGCCACAACAATCATGAGTGTCTCTCCAGGTGATCAAGTAATCAATTGTATGATCAAATTTGACTTCAGTTTTGTGAGAAAATTGCGTTAGATGCATCGGGTAGTTGAGAGGATAATATTCTTCTTTTATTCGGTTGAGTTGAACAGAAAATGATGGAGAAGGTAGATCTCGATGCCATTTTAAAAGGTTGTTGTTATTATTTCTATTTGTAGGTTTGGATTCAACTTCTGAAGGTGCTGTAGATGTACTCTGAACTGAAATTAATCAAATATTTTAGTGTTAATTTTAAAGTCCTACTATAACATCAAGCTGAAGGGAATAAAAAAGAGAATTGGAAGCCAGAAAGATGTAAAAAGCCAGGTCTTGAGTACAATGTAAAAGCCAGGTCTTGAGTACAACTTACCATAGTATCTGTAAAATCATAAAAATCAATATTCGGTCTGTTTGAACTACCAGCACCTTCATCTAATTTTGCCAAAACATTCACCATCTCTTGCATTTGCAGTTTTTTAAGATTTTTGGCTTAAAAAAAGCGCTTCAAACTTCTAAAAATTGTAAAAAAGCTACCTCAACTAAATGGAAATGGAAGCGGTTCAAATTATTGTATTGTCTTTCAAACAATGTAAGTGTTTAGTTAGATCCCTTGAAAGCTTCAAAAAAGTGGTTCTAAACGTAAAAAAGCTTTTTAAAAATCCTTTTGGAAACGATTTTTAGAATCAGAAAGACTTACAGGACTTTAACATAAGTTCTTTACTACCCAGGGCATTATAGTTCCCAACGGTGCATAACCGTTCCCCCAATTATTTATTTTTATATTTTAACATCTTCAATTTAGAAATAAAATTTGAGCGGTGGTGCGTTGGGGAGAGATACATAGTAAAGGGTTAAGGAACAATAGTAAAGCGTTGGGAAATGATAGTAAAGCGTTGGGGAATGATAGTAAAGCGTTGGGGAACGGTAGTAAAGCGTTGGGGAACGATAGTAAAGCGTTGGGGAAAGGTAGTAAAGCGTTGGGAAATGATAGTAAAGCGTTGGGGAATGATAGTAAAGCGTTGGGGAACGGTAGTAAAGCGTTGGGGAATGATAGTAAAGCGTTAGGGGAATGATAGTAAAGCGTTGGGGAATGATAGTAAAGCGTTAGGGGAATGATAGTAAAGCGTTGGGGAACGATAGTAAAGCGTTGGGGAACGATAGTAAAGCGTTGGGGAACGGTAGTAAAACGTTGGGGAACGATAGTAAAGCGTTGGGGAACGGTAGTAAAGCGTTGGGGAATGATAGTAAAGCGTTGGGGAACGATAGTAAAGCGTTGGGGAACGGTAGTAAAGCGTTGGGGAACGATAGTAAAGCGTTGGGGAACGGTAGTAAAGCGTTGGGGAATGATAGTAAAGCGTTGGGGAACGATAGTAAAGCGTTGGGGAACGGTAGTAAAGCGTTGGGGAACGATAGTAAAGCGTTAGGGGAATGATAGTAAAGCGTTGGGGAACGGTAGTAAAGCGTTGGGGAACGATAGTAAAGCGTTGGGGAACGATAGTAAAGCGTTGGGGAACGGTAGTAAAGCGTTGGGGAATGATAGTAAAGCGTTAGGGGAATGATAGTAAAGCGTTGGGGAACGGTAGTAAAGCGTTGGGGAACGATAGTAAAGCGTTGGGGAACGATAGTAAAGCGTTGCGGAACGGTAGTAAAGCGTTTGCGAATAATAGTAAATTAGAATATGTAGTCAATTACCTCGAATACTGTGTTTTATGGCGTAAAGTCCGGTGGCCAAAACCAGGATCCTTGAGCCCATTGTACGCCATCTGTGTCGAGACCGAAAGGTTAGAGTTCGAAAAGTAGGTACCATGACGAGTAGAGCGGGTTCAGCAATCAGTACTTCCGTTTCGACATCTCCACTAAAACAACATATGATAAATATAAACAACTAATTTACCATTTATTTATCGGCCAGTTCAGACTTTTTTTACAACTTCATAATCGACGAACATTGCTGGCACGAACAAGCCGGTGGGAGAAGAGAGTTGTCTATCATGATCTGAATAGCAGTGGTATATGCTTGCTCCTCTTGCACCGTGTTCCATTTTTCGACCATCCAAGACCAAATAGAAAGAATGAAAAGCCATAATGAAAATGAAAAAATATGTGAAGCAAAAATTTGCATAGTTTTATTTATTCTCACCGTGGGGAACGATTATGCCTTTATGAGTGGGGAACGATTCTTCGATTTTGTGGGAACGATTTTGCATGAGCGCCGAAATATTTTATTTTTCCTCCCAATAAGATCATTCCTCACTCTTTTAACTTTTTTGTTTTACATGCGCCCGAAGCTGAAAAAAACAAACAGGACTTTGTTTTTTAAACCATTCCTTTTATCTACATGCCCTATACATTGATCTTTTTATGTTATAATTAAGTTTGGCGGGAAAAATAAATTCAAAAATCGGACCTGACCCAAAAGGCAAAACTCCGGCCATAATTATTGATTATTTCCAAAAAAATTTATACGAAATCAAATATCATTTTTACTAATCATTAATTACTTTTTAAAATATATATATACAAGAGTATACATATTAAAAATAGTTAAATTAGTAAAATTTATCAGAATCAAATACAATATTTGATATCAACGTCTTTTGGCTAAGTCAAAAAATGTTTCAATTCAAATAATATAATGTGTTACAAAATATTAACTGTATAGGTTGTCTAGCTGTTTTTGCCGTATCAATGTAAGTAATGTTATTAACAACTATCGAACTGTCTAGGTTCCATAGTAAGATCAATCCAAGCAAAAAATTGAGTATTGTCATGATAATTGGCATCGTTATAACCACCCATATAGGCGGGCATTAATAATCCTTTGTCTCTGCATTGATACACGGAATGGGGCTCGTCTATCTAAAAATTTTATTTCAAACAATTTTTCGAAGTTTTTTGAAAAAAAGGATACCGAAAACTTAACAAAGTCATGTCGTTTTACCCAAAAAAATAACGAAAAATATAATTTAGCAAAAAATTGGAAATATACACAGTCAAACGTGCAAAAGATGCGTACGCCACTTGAGATTCCAAGGACGTCTCCGATCCAAGTACTAATCAAGCGCACCGTTGCTTAACTTGCCAGATCGGACGGGATGACGTGCGTTCAACGGGCTATGGGCGTACACGACTCCCCCTCTTTCCTTTTCTTTCCCTTTCCTTTTGGGGCTGATTATTGGGTTGAAAGGGGTAAAATAGGGTTAAAAAGGATGCTTTTGGGGTTAAAAATGTCAAAAAATTTGAAAATAAGAAAATACTTTAAAAAAATGGAAGTTCTAAAAAAAATATTTAACTCAACAAATTTTTTTTCCACCGCAGATCCCAACCTACCTCAACATAATTGATGACCACAGTCCGCCCATACTCTGGTACTTTTTTAATTTGTGGAATTGGCCATTTTTCATGACAAACCATTAATTCTTCGTTGAATTCGTAATCTCTGACCAAGCCATTCAATATAGTTCCAGCCTTGTTTTCCAATGACATGTCTTCAGTTACCATGCCCAATGTGCGAGTAATTTTAGGCTTATGGATTACTGCCCATTCGGCCGCAAATCCAGTCGGAGCTGGAATGCCTAAAATGTTATATGAAAAGTTGTATTTGCTATAAGTATTACAGAAATCGTTGCATTGATAAAAGAATAGTAGAATCTGTTACAATAAAAATATAGCTTTTGAATTCGATTTTTAGCTAAAACAATAAATTACCTGAAAACATAATTTTAGAAATGCAGCTTGGACTCGACACAATCTCAGCCTCTTCTCGATTGTTTCCCAAAGCTCCAACTCTGTAGAACGACTTCACACGTACCGTGCATCCAACATACAACGTCCTAACAGCCTTATCACACCAATACCCTCCAAGTCTAATGACAATAGGCACTTTATCATCCAAGTCATCTTCAGACTTAACCATGCCACAACAATCATGAGTATCGTGCCAGTTGATCAAATAATCGATAGGATGATCAAATTTAACTTCAGTTTTGTGAGCAAATTGTTTTAGATGCATTGGATGAACCAGAGGGTAATGCTCTTCCTTTATTTCATTTATCCTAGGGCTGTGTGACGGACTATAAGAATCTCGGTGCCATTTTAATTGTGGAAGGTTCTCTTGATTGTTATTATGATTTTCGACTTCTGAAGGAGCAGCAGATGAGCTTTGAGCCTGAAATAACATTACATTACAAGGAAGATACGTATAATAAGTTGAGGAAAAGACGATATATGAAAGAAACGTATAATAAATTTGCTACAAGACGGCTCATAACTTTTTGAACAACCTAATAATACTCAAAACAAAAAACGTCATTTTAAAACTTAAAATAAATCAATTTTTATTAAAAACACTATAACTTACCATTGAATCAGCAGAACCATTAAATACACGATGTTCTTCCACTGAATCATCAAAATGATCAAATTTACTACGAGCTTCATCATTTCCAGTAGCATTTGCTATTTTTTCTTCAACGATTTTTATATTTTCAAACTTTTCAACCAAAACCTTCGGTTTTTCCCGCATTTCCTTTGATGTTTGCCGCTTGAATAAGTGTTTTAGCATTCTGAAAGTCAAAAAATAAGATATCATTGCAGTTGGATGTAAAGCTGTGTTTTGACCACTGATCAGAGGAAAACACTTGACCAAAAAGTGGAAGAAGACTCGACACGTATTAGTCTTTCAGCGAAAATTACTTATCATTCATAGCGTCGACCATAATAGTGGTAGTCCAACATAAATGCTAGCTTATTATACAATAACTCGTTAAATATCAAACAGTAATTAAAAATACATTAAAACAACTACTACCCATCTACAATAATATAGTTTATTCAAATTCAACAATGACATAACAATTAATTTAACACAACATTGTTCACAAAGTGAACGTCTTGACAGGCTCGAGTTTGGTGTCGACCCAAACGAAGAAGTAAGAGAACTCAAGGACATCTTTGGAGATCATTTCACCGTAGTAATCAGGGAAGAGGAGGAGCTTGTCGCGGCAGGTGAAGATGCAGTGGGGCTCGTTTAACTAAAATAATATTATTTTAATTAAAGTATTTCGTTGACAACATATTATAATATAGTTTAAAATGTAGTCTTCAAAAGTTTTAAAATATGAGTTATTCCCATATATTCTATTTCAAACTCCCACCTACCTCAATATAACTCAAAGCCACGGGGTTCCCGACCGGTGGGACACGAGAATGCCCGGTCAACATCCACTTTTCATGGTTCGCAAATACTCTCTGACTGTACTCCATGTCCTGAAGAGTGGCTTCCAACACTCTGAGACCATATTTGGATGTGCCCGAGTTGTCATTAGTCACCAGACCTAGAGAGCGAGTGATGTTGGGGCGGGAGACAATCGCCCATTCGGCCGCGCAACCTGTAGCTCTTGGTACACCTACAATTTTGAAAAATTACAGTTTTAATGCTTTGTTTTACCGGTCAAAAAATTAAAACAGTCATCCAGTAAAAATGTCATACCATCAAAAACACTACAATAACTACCATACTTACCAGCATAAACCACATTTTTGACGCACAAAGAATTGATATCGATGACTTCACACATTTCCCGAATGTCCAACACGTTGGTCACGTTGTAGTAGGCGGCCACCTTCACCGTGCATCCAACGTACATACTTTTAACGGCAATATTACTCCAAAAACCTCCAAATCTCACCACCAATGGAATGCCGCTTTGGGCGGCAGTTTTGTTCTTCACCATGCCCAAGGCACAATGATGATCAGTAAAAGAGATCAAGTAGTCAATAGGCTCTTCGAAGACAGTAGCTTCACTGTTCGTGAACTGCTTCAGATGCAATGGAGTGTCAATGTCACCGAACAAGTTTTTCCATTGATTCAGAACTGCAAAACCAGTCGGAGATGGCTTCTCGCTGTGCCAAATCAAGCCATCTTCTCTGGCTACAGCGTCTGATTTCGATGATTCATCGTGGAATTTATCATCTGCGTTTAACCCAGCATAAAAGTCGGCGTGCGATACATGGTCAACTTTAGCTTCAGATCTGCATTCTTCTTCAGATTCAGCCTTTGATTCATCATACAATGTGGATTCAGATTCATCGTTATACTTGGATCCCGATTCATCATCAACTTGAGTGCTCGATGTTAAGTCAACTTCAGAATTGGATTCTTTGTTAACACTGGCTTCAGAATCTTTGGACTTGTTCTCCAATACTTCACCAAATTTGGATTCAGATTCCCCGTTAAACTTGGATCCTGATGCTTCAACAACCTGAGTGTTCGATTTTGCATCAACTTCAGAATTTAATTGGCCAACAGACTTGAATGCATCGTTAACATTAACTTCAAAAATCGCTTCGTTGTCCAATTTGGTTTCACCGTCATCTTTGGACTTGTTATCCGATACTTCATCAGATTTGGATTCTGTATCATATTTGAATTCATCGTTCACATTGGCTTTAGAAATCGCTTCATTTTCCAAGTTAGTTTCAGAGCCATTGTTAGACTTGTTCTCCGATACTTCGTCAAATTTTGATTCAACAGCAGATTGAGATTCAAATTTAACCTCAGAAGTGGATTCATTGTCAAATTTGTCATCTGATTTTGCGTCACAGTCCAATTTGATTTCGGACTCATCGTTTAATTCGGATTCTGGTTCCTTATCAAACTTATATTCAAAAATTTGTTCATCGTCAACATTAGATTCTGATCTAGCTTCATCGTCAGCCTTGTCATCTGATTTTTGTTCAACTTCGGACATGGATTCATCATCTACTTTAGATTCGGATCTAGCTTCATCTTCAGTCTCGTTTTCTGACTTTGGTTCAACGTCAGACTTGACTTCATCTTCCATTTTAGATCTAGGTCCGTCACCAACTCCGGATTCTGGTCTTGATGCACCATCAACGTTAGATTCTTCCTCGTTCAACTTAGATTCTGGATTAGAACCTTCAAAGCTGGATTCCAAACTCCTGTCATCATCAACTTCAGAAATCGTTTTAAAAATGCCGTCCGATTCAGAGTCCTCGGTTTTCGACAAATCCTACAAAAAATATTAAATCATAAGTTATTGATTAAAAAATGTTTTTACGCCATTATTTTTGCAACACCAAAAAAAGCCAAAAAGTAACAAAAAACATAAGCCAAACCTACCAACTTGACTTCAGAATCCTCGTTTTCCTTGTCTTTTTCATCAGCAAGACCTTCATCAATGTGATCCAGATTCTCTTTGTCGCATTCTTGGAAGCCTCCACTCGAGTTTTTTGACGCTTCAGATTCCTCACAGTGCGATGAACTTTCAGACGTCGAAGACATGGACGAACGATCGTTTTTCGCCTTTGTCTTCCGGATACCCATAATTTTTGCTAACATTCTGAAAAAGCCCTTTATTTCGAAGCAATATAAACAAAAAAATGCGGAAAACGTGTTTTGAAAAGCAGCCAAAAAAGCTGTTGATTCGTAAAATTTAGATTGAGGAAAGATGAAAACATTCATTTGGTATTCGGAAAATCATTTTCAGAATACCTTTTCACAAATTTTACCATTTCACGACCAATCTTACAAAAAATACATTGTTTCATAAAAATAAAAAAAAATATTAATATTTTTTTAAATTAGTCAAAAAATACGATTTTTGTTAAAAATAGTCTCATAATTTAGGTATATAATTATTATTCATGCAAAGTAACATACTTTACCACAGCCATATTTCACACAATAACGAAAATATAAAGATTAGACGAATGAAAAACTTGGAAAGAAATCTAGTATTATTTTTTGTGAATCAGCACAAATATATTCGTAAACATAAATTACGCAATTAGGAAAGACTAACAGACCCAATGTAATATAAACCCTATATCTTCAAGTGATGCCAAAAACCCACTTAAACATTAATCTCGTCGATATATAACATTTTTACAACGTTACAAAGCCTGCGTTATACTTTATACCTAACAAATGCGTTTTTTTGTAGTCATGAGCCGAGCGAGGCTTGAGTAAGATTAAACGGATTCAATAAATTTTTCGTAGCTAGAATAAATCTTGGCTGACAAAAAATAGCCAAGGCAAAAATGAAAACAGATTGCAATTGCAACAGAATGCCAATAAATAAGAAATAAAATATGCGATATTTCAACAACTTACTATAAATAGTTTCAAAACATACATTTTTACAGATTGATCACCTTAAAATTACTTTAAAAGCTAATTAACAAAAACTCGCCAAACTTTTTGACCAAAATAAAGTTAAAAAAATTTCTAAATCAGAGGAACCTCTTTAGTATGACCGTCTATAGCATGACACCCTCTTTATAACGACAGGCTTCTCACTTTGTAATAGAACTTCTACCAAAAATTACCTGGAAAGCGTGCCACCCTAGTTATAAATAATAGCACCAGTCCCTTGAGTGTTATACTAAATTTTTGACTGTACAAAATATTTAAAAAAATTTTAAAACATAAAACAAACAAAAGCAAATTAATAAACAAAAATTAAACGGAATCAAAAACTAAAACAAAATAAGAATTGTCAAGACTGAACAATTAGATACAGTAATATCCCGACTTAAACTTATCTTTTATTATTAAATTACAAATTTTATAAAACAAACACATTAAAAAATTACAAAGTTAACAAAAATGAGCTGTTGTGTATATACAGTGGCAGATTACGGTAAATAAATAATTAAGGAAAATTTTAAAAGATCATAATATTAGTAATAATGGTAATAATTAATATATCTACTTTTTGACCAAACAAAAATTACAAGCCATTGTAAAACATATAAAAAATAAAAAAGTTAAGAAAGATCAATCGAATACTCTAGACTCCTTCATAGCCAAGTCAACCCAACCAAACACATAAGTTTTATCGACCGGTTGATTCGTGCGAAGATAGTAGTGAATGTAGTCAGGTAGTACAATATGGCGTTGTTGTGAGCGATGAATTATGACCGTTTCATTTATCTACAACAATATTTTATACAAAATCAAATCAGAAAAACCAAAAAATTTAACTTAAAAATCGAAAATTTGAATTTCCCGCCGAAATTTTGTCAAAAAATCGAAATTAAAATTTTTATAAATAAGACATTATAAAGGTCCCATAGCTCATTTTCCAACATATACTTTAAAAATCAGACCATATTTAGCCACACCTCAATCCAGTTGATGATAAGCGGACATGGTGCAATCGGTAAAGCCTTCATTTCTGGTACAGGCCATTTTTCATGACAAGCGACTAGTCGTTCATTGTATTCAAAATCTTGGACAATACCTTCCAGATGCCGTTTCCCCTTCTTTTCGTACGATTGATCTTCTAGTAACATACCAATACTGCGTATAATCTTCGGCTTGTGAACTACTGCCCATTCCAATGCGTATGCTGATGGTCTTGGAGCTCCTGAAGTTAACATGTATAAGGTCAGTTAAGGCGCTATCATAAATTTTATTGACGTTAGGTACTATTTATAGATTGATATTTTAAACCGAAGTAATTTTAAAATTTTTAATTCTTTCAAACTAACTTACCAGCAAACAGAAAGTCTGGTTTTTCACTGGACCCTCTTGGAGATATAGCCATCGTTTCTTTTTCATTAAACCTCTCCTTCAGCTCCAAATAACCTCGTACTCTTACCGTACATCCAACATACATACTCCTAACCGCCTTATTCGACCAATACCCGCCGAATCTTATACATAATGGCACCATATCCGTAGCATCGTCCATTCTCTTCACAAACCCAGTAGCTATACAATTGTCAGTCCATGAGATCAAGTAATCGACCGGTTTTTCAAAATAATAGTGCATTGTACCCGTTCCTTCCATGAAATATAGTGTACAAGTCAGTGGAGCCAATCTTTGTTGATATTCAGTTAGCATGGCGTTGAAGCCGGGCGCTGGACGGTCTTTGTAGTAGTTGAGAGAGTCTGGTTCCCATTCTGGAGCAGTACCGGTTAAACGAGGTCGGAGGACTTGTTTAGCAGGAAACTGAAATAAATATATGAATTACATACAATAAAGAAGTTAAACTCAAAATTATATAGTGAAATCCAAATGTTCCAACATTACATACAGGGCCGGGCGCGAGGGGGGGGACGGGCGGGGTACCCCCCCCAGAAAAAAAAATTTTTGAAAAAAATTGAACGTTGTCCCCCCTGTGAATTTTTGGAAAAAAATTTTTGCAAAAAATCGGCACAGGTAGCTACCTGTGCCGATTTTTTGGACCCCTGCCCCCAGACCAAAAGTCCCCGCCCGGCCCTGATTACATATACTGAAATTCTTATATAAAAACAGATTTAAAATTTTTTTCCAAAACATTATTTTTAGGTATAAAACTCAAAATTACCATTCGTCTTTCCACGTTCCTTTCTCCGAACGACGACTTTCTAATGTTTTGTGATTCGATCGGTTTACTCACTGTCTTACTTGCGCTTCCACTCATTCCAATTCTCTTTTCTTCACTTATTTTAGTTGTTTTTACATTATCAGCGTTCTTTTCATTCACTTTTCGAGGTTCTTCTTTCCCTTTCTTTGTTTCTTCTTCCTTTCCTCCAGATTTCAACCATTCTAGTAGCTTACCACCAGATTGTTCATTGTCCGTACTATAGTCAACAGATTCGTCTTCATCTTCTCCTTCGCATTCAATCGAAACCAGCCCTGGACCGCTACTTATGACACTATAAGATTTGTCACTTGGATTTGAAGCCATAGTTAACCTACTAAAAGGCAATTCTAAGCTGGCAACAAACTTTTTAGCATCTGCGCTTTGTAATGCAATACTCTCATCTTTGTAGATGGAGCTGTTGGCTTCTATTTGATCCTGTATTTCTTCTACCGTCATTTTTACATCTCTAGCATCTTCATCTGAACCGTTACTTTCTTCCACTACGTCCTTAACATATGCTGAACCTCTATCTTCTGCTACATGCTCTTTAACCATTCCAGTAGTTGTAGTTCCCAAACTTTTCAGTTCCTCATCGTTTTCACTAGAAGTCGTGCCCTTCTTTGAGTTACAAGGCTTCGAATCACAGTCAGATTCAGAGTTCATCTTCTTTTTTCGATCTTTTGGTTTATCTTTTTCCAACTTCACTCCTTTCAAGGCTTGTCCAACAGATTTTACAGTTTTTACGATCTTGGACATACCTAATATTCAAAATATTAAATTGAACATATTAAATACGATAGCTATAAAATACGCTTTCAAGTTTAAAAATATCTAGTAAAAGCCGGCCAAAAAGTCGCATAAAATATTTCGAAAAACATAGAAGCTACTATCATTAACAATAAAAAGCGGAAAAAAGTAAAAATTTTGATTTAAAAATTTTTAAAATCAAACCCTCACAATAATTAGAATGAAAAATTTTTACCGATCAATATCTGATCAAAAAAATTGCTTTCAGAATACGACAATGTCCGATGGTTAACATACAAAAAGGCGCCTTTTAATGGCTTGGCTCCGCCATTTTTCATTCAAATCAAAGCTTTCCTTAAACAATAACAAAGTGCGATTAGATAGCTTCCAGAAACACGACTGGTTACTTAATGTGTTCAACATTACAGCAGTAAAATTAACTTTATTCTCAATATATATTTTATTTTAACAATTTTTATTATTGTACAAGTATAAGACGCATGGAAAAATGCATTTTTAAGAAAAACTTAACAATTTTAAAAGTAAAAGTTATTATAGGTAACTTTTTCATGAACAAGTATAATTAAAGCCCAACGATGTTTAAGACCATATAACAACAAAAGAATTATTTTTTGATGCAAAAGATGTGCATATAAGAAAGTAAAGACTGTAAAACTTGTTATTCATGTTAATATGTACAAAGTAATCATTGATATCGTCTAGAAAACTGGAGAGATAAATCTACCCACCCAAACACGTACTCGGTTGTGTCTTTATCCGCTTTAACATATTTTATCATGTACTGAGGCAATGGAATTTGACTTCCATGCTTGTTCGTAAACGAGATATAGGGATCCACAAACTAAAAATTTGAAGTTGTTATTACTAATTCGAAGAACTTTACTTTAATCTTGTACTATTAAAATTTAATAACCTCCCAATTTTTTAAAACTATAATTCGTAAGCTAAAATTGATAAATATCTCACCAATTTTACCTTCAAAACGTTGATAAAAAGATCACAACTTACTTTAACATAGTTCAAGACCACAGCCGTATTGATGGGAGGCAACTTTTTTTCCTTCAAAAAAGGCCACTTCTCGTAGGTTACCGTAATCTCTTCGTTGTACTCGTAATCTCGCACTTTACCACGTAGATACAGAAAGTTTTCACCGTAAGATAAGTCTTCAACTAACAACCCCAAACTTCTGTCAATAACAGGCATATAGGTAACCATCCATTCCAACGCAAATGCCGAAGGTTGTGGTGCTCCTAAAATTTAGATACATACAAATATTAATTTGGCATACCTCCATAGAACATATCCCTGAAGTCACATCCAACTGAAGTAATCGGCATCATTTTGCTCCGCTTCAAAACATGTTTAACTTCAAGATACGATCGTACTGCAACCACGCATCCAACATACATCTTGTTTACAGTATCTGAGCAATGTCCTCCAAATCGTATTATTAAAGGTACTGTTTCCGTTGCATCCTCCTCATTTCTTACCATTTCACAACAACACATACTGTCGCACCATACGATGATATACTCAATAGGACGATCAAACTGAAATGGAGTCTTTCCTGTAAACTGTTTCAAAAACATTGGTGGTACTAATGGGTACATTTCCATGGCCAATTCATCAGCGCCTCCACCTGATGATGGTGCTTCTCGTTGCCATTCTTGTTCATCCATTTCTAGTCTTTGTTTTGACAATGACAACTTCGTTTAATGTACGTGATGTCATACTGTTAAACAAATCCAATGAGAGCAAAGTTTCTACTCCTCTGCAAATTGTCATTTCACCTGAAAATATAGATTAAAATAAAATTCGTAATACATAACATTAGATAAGTGAAACCTCTTTAATATGACGCTCGATAATATGATACTCAATTTACAATGACAGGTTTCTAACCGCACTTTGTAACAAAAACACTATAAACAAGAGCCCTCCTAGTAAACTTTGCCGCCCTTATGCGCGACTGTTTTAAGTGCAAGATATTTGTCCTCAAAGTGACGTTGATCGCCGTAAAAAACGTTTAATAACTTATGATAATGCAAATTTTGCGTTTAAAAGCTTTTTATGCCATAAAGAAAAACACGTACATCTTATAGATATCAATCACAAAAATGTTTTGAAAAATAAAATACTTTTTGTCCACTGATTTGTACTAAAATGCTTTTAAACCAGCATAATATAGATACATATTGTCAAAAACAATTAATGAAAACCATAAGAATTAAAATAAAAATTTATCAAACAAAAAAACAATATATAACATTACTACATAATCTAAAGAAAACCAACACCATGAAAAAATAAATTAAGTAGAATTTTTAAAAGTATATAAAGCAAAAAAAACAAAATACTCAAGTTTCTTTCCGATATAAGAATAAAAAACGCAACATTACACCAAACTCTCGTTAACTCTACAAAAAAGACTGTACCTGAACAGATTATACCACAAATCAAAAGATATGACACAACTACTACTAATATATACATAAAACTACTACTAATGACATGTATAACACTATTACTACTGATATATGTCACTACTACTACTAATAGATATGACGCTACTACCACTGATATGAATAACAATACTACTACTGATATATACGACATTACTCAACATTAATATCTCTATAGTTATGCATTAAAAACAACAAAATTACTGATAAATCCGCGAAGGCTGTAAACAAACATCGACCCAACCCAAAACATATTCACCACGTTGTGGTGCCAAAACTATATAGTCTTCCATGTAACGAGGTAATGGTACGGCGCTTCAAATTTTGCTTGTAAACAGTCCCACGTGATCAGTTATCTATAATAAATAAGGTCCATTATAAGCCCATTATTACAATTGAATTGCTTGAACTCTAAAACTATAAAAATAAATAAGAAATCTTACCTTGACGTAGTTTAATACAACAGCACTGTTTACTTCCGGTAACTTCTTAATGTTTGGCCATTTTTCATACGAAGCTATCAAATCTACATTATACTCGTAATCTCTAACTGAGCCACGTAAAAACATAAAAGGATCTCTGCCGTACGACGAGTCTTCTGTTAACATACCCAAACTTCTCTCGACTTCTGCCAGCTTCACGATCGCCCATTCAGACGCCAATGCTGATGGAAATGGCACTCCTAAAGCGTAAAAATAACATAAAGACGCCATTCTTTTTGCAACAGATTACAAGTTCACCATACGATAGTACCAATCATAATAAGTGCCATTACTTTGCATCAACCTAATAATCATAACAAACAAATCGTAACAAAAAAGTGAACATACCCCCATAAAACAAATCCTTGAATTCAGAACCCAATGAAGCTATCGGAATGACCTTATCATCTCTTCCCTTCACTTCAAGATACGACTTCACCTTGACCACACATCCCATGTATATCTTATGGACAGAGTTCGACCAATGTCCTCCAAATCGCATAAACAATGGCATTGTGTCAGCCATATCCTCAATGTTTCTGACAACTCCACAGCAACATATAGTATCAGACCAAACTATGAGGTACTCAATAGAACGATCAAACCGAAATCGAGTGTTTCCAGTTTGTTGTCGTAAGTACATTGGCGGTACCAATGGGAACATCTTGATGGCTATACGATCTTCGCTAATCTTTGAAATCAATGGGTTTTCTGTGATCCATTCTTTTCCACCTCCTGATACGATAGGTTTGGTTTTGACTATTACGATTTGATCTGATATGGTTGCCATGACAGTGAATGAAGGCAGTAGAAATTTGTACCCGTAAAATACAGTTTATGGCAGTTGTTAAATTGTCATCTTCACCTAAAAACAAATATACAGTAAGTCTGGAAATTAAAGAAGACATACAAAAAGATAAAGATCTTAAACCTCAAAATTACAACAACAATTTGTCTAAATTGCCGTTTATAACATTTTTTGATAAAAAAATAATAAAAACCATCCAGTAAAACAATTCTATAAATTTACGAAGCAACGCTATCACTAATTTAACAAAAATCGTCGTAAATCCAACAAAAAAAAACAAATTTTCTTCAGAATTTTGATAACATAAGAAGTAATCAAATGTCATCAACATCTGGATCCAAACCACACAACGTTAAACCTTTAACATTTATTGAAAAAATCAATTCCATCAACAAAAATATACAACGGTTATCAAAGCGAAAACATTTTTAACTTTTGTACAAATTTTTAAAAACCAAAAACAAAATAGATAAAGTTGAGAAAAATTTGAAAATTTAACTTTAATAGACTTCTTTTACCCACAATAATAAAAAAAATAACTGATCAATTCCTGTCTGAAGTTCATTTGTGTCTTACACCCACCATACACTTTCTCACACACAAACTACCTTGCTTACTTATTAAAAATTACCCATAAACTTTAAGAAGAGCCCTACTTTAACAATGCCAACAATAAAAATATGCTGATAAACAGTAGTAATACCTTACAGAAAGTTTAACAAAACAAGCAAAAGAACTACTACAACATAATATTTCTAACAACAGCTCAAACGCCAAGAACAACTTTAATTCAAAAAGAAATGACCTTTTCTACCCCAAACTACTCAGAAACACCGGATTCAAGAAACTTTGTTACCTAAAGTATTCTAATCCTCAAACGTCCTAGATGGTTCGATTGTCAAGTCCACCCAGCCAAATATGTAAACACTTGATGTAGCATTACTCGTTTTTAGATAATAATGCATATATTCTGGCAACAATATCTTTTGCCAATGGTTAGAGTCGTGCACTATAACTTTTTCTTGAATCTAAAATTAATTAATTCAAAATATTACTTTAATGTGGTGAGCTACGTAAACCATCATATATAACATATCTAATAGTCCATTAAATCTATTTCTCCCCTATTCATCTATTTTAGTAACCCTTACTTTTTATTTTTTAAACTAACCCTTACCTCAATCCAGTTGATAACCACAGCCGAGTCGACTTCTGGCAACTTCTTACATTCAGGAATTGGCCATTTTTCATGCGATACACACAGTTCTTGTTCGTATTCAAAGTCATACACAATACCAGAGAGATTCAGAAAATTACCCTTGGTCATTTGTGACATGTCCTTCTTAAAAAGACCTAAACTTCGAATGATTTTAGGCCGATAAATTACTGCCCATTCAGCTGCGTATCCTGATGGCATTGGTATTCCTGCAAGGATCATTATTATAATCGTTATTAATGACTAAATCACAAGACAGATTAGTCTAAAAACGGCGCTAGGACAAATGCGGTTTTTGGACATTTGCGGATCTGCGGTTTTTAGACACTTGCAGATCTTCGGTTCTTGGACACTTGCGGATTTTGGACATTTGCGGATTTTTTAAAGGTTTTTTTTTATTTTTTAGTTAATTTAGTTGTTTTATGGTACTAAATTGTACTAAAGTTTGAATTGGTACGGTTTTAACATAACAGTACCTCTTTGGGCTTTTAGTACTATTTAGTACCAAAAATATAAAAACAGTACCGATTAAAAATTTAGTACTATTTAAAATTAAGAAATATTAAGACAGTGAACCATTTAAACTTTATTACCATTTAGTACCATACTACAACTAAATTAAATAAAAAATTAAAAAAACCCCTTTAAAAAATCCGCAAATGTCCAAAATCCGCAAGTGTCTAAAAACCGCAGATCCGCAAATGTCCAAAAACCGCATTTGTCCTAGCGCCCTAAAAACACTTTAACATACCCTTAAACAACAAATCTTTGCTGTCTTCTACACTTCCCCTAGGAACCACTGGAAGTGGTTCATCCGTATAAATATCCTCCTTCAACTGTAGGTATGCCTTTACCCTCACCGTACACCCAACGTACATTGATTTACACGCTTTTTCCGACCAGAAACCTCCGAATCGTAGACATAACGGTGGATTTTCAGTAGCATCTTCAAAGTTCTTTACATATCCCAAAGCTGTGCAATTGTCAGTCCAAGCAATGAGGTAATCGACCGGTGGGCAGAGGTAGAAGTGAAACGGCCGGGCCCCTTGAAGCAATTTAATTGGGTTTCTCAATGGATATATCTTGTCTT
This sequence comes from Bursaphelenchus okinawaensis, assembly GCA_904066225.2. Taxonomy (NCBI): domain Eukaryota; kingdom Metazoa; phylum Nematoda; class Chromadorea; order Rhabditida; family Aphelenchoididae; genus Bursaphelenchus; species Bursaphelenchus okinawaensis. The sequence goes on along the minus strand of CAJFCW020000006.1, from coordinate 7,398,590 downwards.
TGAACTCGTTAAGTGGGGTTGATATGTTGGGAGAGGGCTTGTCGTAGTACCATTTGGGTTCTCTCGCTATTATCGGCTCTACAGGTCGAAGTTTAGGAGCTGATGGGACGGGCGGGTGTATAGGTTTGCGAAAATTCTGAAAAAACAAAACAGATATTACTGATGCAGAAACAATAAAAATTGACAAAAAACGCTTACCCGTAGCCAAGAAGGCACTTCATAACTAAGTATGTCAATATCATTTTCCAATGCCTTCTTATCTACACACTTCTCTTCATATATCTCCGGATTATTATTTTGTGCTCTCAATTTGTATGTGGATTCCCAGCCCGTATCCGCAAAGGCGTCTGCTTGTTGGTACTGTTCCATGCAAAAGTCCAGCATAGCACTTCTTGCTGCGTCCATAACATCTTCGGACATACCTAAACGTAATAATTTTTCTTAAATTTTAATAAATTGCTAAAAATAAACATATAAATCAAGATGACCCCATAAGGTATTATAACGGTTGTTTTAACCTTGAAATAAAAATTTAAAAAACAATTTTAATCTTTTTATTACAGTGGCGTTTAAATACGTTATTTACAATATAGACTTTTCAGATCACAAATAAAATATAAATTAAAAAACATATAAAAACGTTAATAAACAATAAGTAAACAAAACAACATTCATTAACAACCATAAGCTGTAAAACTAATTATATTTAAACAACCTTAACACAAACACAACTTTTAAAAACATATAAAAAGCAAAAAATATGTCGTATTTTAAATATTTAAAGCAATATTAATTTAGATCATATTAAGGTTAATAAAGGCAAAATACCTTTAAAAAAGTCAACTTAGACATGTCGACATACTGACTAAGATAAAACGTAAGCTAAAAACAGTTACTCATAGACCCGAGACGGTTGCATTGTGAGATCAAGCCATCCAAATACAAAACTATGAACTTTAGAATATGTCCTTGAAATGTAGTTGCGCATGTAATCAGGCATTAAAATGTCTTTATCCCTACTATCATGTATCACATGAGGTGTTGTTATCTAAAAAGCAGTAGTTTTAAAAATATCAAACTTATAAACATTTTTTTGTGATAAACAACAGTAAAATAGGCTATATTAACAACCATTTTTAATATAAAAAATGTTTTTATAGCTATAATTATAGCCAATATATTTATTGTAAATGAAGAAACAAAATTTAGAACCTTAAAGAAAACCAAAACATACGTACCTCAACATAGTTGATGACCACAGTTGTATTGACAGGAGGTAGCTCTTTAACCTGATGAATCGGCCACTTTTCTGGTGCAGCAAACAACTCTTGGTTATGTTCGAAATCCCTTACAATTCCTCTTGGAAAATAGAATTCTTTGGAGTACGATTTGTCTTCAATCAACATACCAAGAGATCGTACAATCCTTGGCTTACTAACAACTGCCCATTCACAAGCAAATGCGGTTGGAATTGGGATACCTAAACAAACATACGGTATTCACTTACTAAAGTATAAGTAAGCATTCAAAACTGCTTTTTAAAGATGGCAACCCATGTGTACCGTATAAAACGCCAATAAATCACATTATAGTAAGACCTTACCAATATAGCTTATATCTTTAGTCGCTCCAAGAGGTAACACCGGAGACAAATTCGCGCAATGCAGTTCCTTTAACTCCATATAAGCCTTTACTCTGACCACACATCCCACATACATGCTTTTAACAGCCGCGTCTGTCCAATGTCCCCCGAATCTTACTGTTAATGGTACTGTGGAATTGGCATCATTATTATTAGCTATCATCCCTACACAACATAGCATATCGGACCATGAAATTAGGTAATCAATCGGCTCGTCAAACTTGAATGTCCTTCTTCCCGTAAATTGTCCCAAAAACAAAGATGGTACTACTGGTGCGAATCTCAATCTATATTCATGTGGATAGTAAAAGCTTGGTGAGGCCGTATCGCAATGCCATTTTAAGCCGTCTTCGCCGACTGGGTGAGTTTTCACAATGACAACATCACTTTGTATACTATTATCGTTCGCTTCTATAGCAGTAAAAAACGACTTCGTCATAAGTACAGCTGGAATATATCCTTTACTTCATGCTTTCTTTAAAAAATATTCTAATAAAAAATAGTACAATAACACACCTTATGTTAAAGTACACAATAAAAACTACAAAGTACAATTGCAGGTGTCTACTGACATCAGTACGTTAATTGTCGTCAAAGTAATACAGGTCAAAACCATTGAACAAACCGTAACCAAACACATCAGCGCGGTAAATTTATTGTTTATTTATACATTAGGGTTGTTTAACAACAAAGTTATCAAAAAGTAGTCGTAAAAAATTAGAATTACTTTATACTCCCTGGAATTAAAATATCAAAGTTATAGCTAAACAACAATAAAAACAACGTTACAAGTTAAAATAGGTATATAAACGGCAGTTGGGTCTAAAATTTAATTTGTATGGCCATAAAGGCATAACGTTCAAAAGTGTTTGACTTTTCAATGTCAATAAACCTTCAAATTTCAAGAAACAGTATGTAGACCTTAAATATGATAATTCAGTAAATCCACTAATTCTTTCGCATATTCGATATTCTCATAAACTCAAATATGAAGTAAATAGTAGATTCTTCAAATCGCATTAATTAAGATGCCAAAATCAGTATTTAGTGCGGGTATAAAGCTTAAATTTCTACAGCAAGATACTGGTACCATTACAATGTCAGAGATGTCGTGACAGTTTCAAAAATGTACAGAATTTCAGATTGAGAAGCCTCGTCTTCATTATTCCTCGAAAGTCCTCGATGGTGTTAGACTTAGATCAATCCAAGCAAACACGTAGCTATTTTCTGAAACCGGTGAAGTTGGCATATCATTCTCCATGTAACTAGGCATCAACAACGACCTATCGCGGCCTTTAAACAACACGTGTGGTTGTTTTATCTGAAAATACAAGATTTTACTATAAACCAACATAAAACAACAAAAAACAGTTATAATGCATAAATATTGTTAACCTTTCCAATAACATTACAATACTAAAGCCTCAGATAATCACAAAGCAACAACTTACTTCAACATAGTTTAGTATAACTGGTGCTGGTACCTGCGGTAGCTTTTTAATATCCGGAACTGGCCATTTCTCCATCGCAGCCGGATATACATCTCCATATTCACAATCTTTGACATCTCCCACAAGCAAAGTGCCTTTCGATTCTTGTGTTAGGTCTTTTACCAATGTGCCCAACGTTCTCACAATCCTCGGTTTGTCCACGACAGCCCATTCAATAGCAAAAGCAGACGAAATCGGTATGCCAGCAAACAAGTAAGCTGTATATTCCAAACCGCGAGGAGTTATTCGTCCAGGTGTTAAATACCCTGAGGTTCCCTTCACCTTCATCTTTACGTAACGTCTTACACGTACAGTGCAGCCGATATACATACTGTGGACGGCTTTATCAGTCCAAAATCCACCAAACCGCATTACCAATGGCACGTTTTCTGTAGCGTCAACTTCGTTTCTAACAAATCCACAGCAAGTATGCCTATCTGTCCAAGAAATCAGATAATCGACTGGTTGATCAAACTGGTGACACACAATGTCCGTAAAGTTAGCCAAATGTATAGGTGGTACTAATGGTTTAAACGCATCGTACCATTGCGAAAGTAACTCGTTGCCGGGTGGAGAATGTCTGTCTACATGCCACTTCAAACCATCGTCCTCATTATGTGTTCTTGTATGTACAACAGTCGTAATGATAGGCCTCTGAAGATCATCGTTGAGACTGTTAAAATTCCTGACATCATTGCTAACAACAGCTTTACCAGTTATGATTGTAGACTTCTGAGGAGCTTCAGTAATACTCAAAAGCTTTTTTTCCCTTTTAGAGCTCGAATTCTTTTTCTTCTCCTTCTTCGAACGTTTCTGAGCTTCTGATTGTTGAATCAGAGCCTCTACTTGAGCCTGAAATAAAAAAGTATTTCAAACATTTATATGTTCTTTCATAACTAATATTCACAACTCAAACAAATAAAGAAACTCCCAAACTGTTAAAACCTTTAAGAGTTACCTAAAATTAAAAAAATTAAAATGGCAAAATTTACCTTCAATTTCTCCAAATCATTACTCCGTCTACTTTTGGCCTTCTTCGACTTCTTCTGCTCCTTCTCAGCCTTTTCTTCCCCTTCAGCTTCACTTTCCTCTTCAATTACACCGTCTTCTTCTGCCAAGCTTTTTGCACTAATATTCAACATCTTCATTAATTTTGCGGCATCTTCATCCATTTCTAGAGCCTCAGATGATTCAGAAGATGAAGAAGACAAACTTTCGTCATCTTCACTGTGATCAGCGTCGTACGATACTGAAGGTTCTGAACAAGTGGCCACCGGAGCTTGTGACATATCTTTGTCCGGCTTGGTTTTCTGTTTCTTCTACAAAATTTACAAAAAAAAATTAGGTAATATTTAAAGGAAAATTCTTTAACACATACTTTGAATCATTACTACTTCAATATTACTTTTAAAAACCCCGTTTATGCCCCAAAAATACAAATTACACTAATTTAAACGTACAATACAACCGCATAACGGCCAAAATCTCATTACAAATTAAATTCCATAAACAATTGTATATTTTACACGCCTAGAAACAAACAAAAAACACCAATAAGCTTACATTAAAAAAGAAGTCTTTTAATTCTTTGATTTTCTTCTTCGAAGAGCCCGATGGTTTAGTCTCACTCATTTTTCACACGAAGTTCACCTGCAAATTATCATATCAGATCGATATCTGTTCTAATCAAATGAAACACGTTTGAAAAAGTTGAATACATTACATAATAATGCATTACGCAAAAATCAAAAAAATACACATTTGGTCAAATCAAATAAATAACATCAAGATTACAAGCTAGACACAAATATTTAATGTCTAAAACAATTAAAACAAATCTAAAACAATTTAACAGTGAAGTGTTATCGACAAATAATTTTTCCAACCAAGAAAAACCTTAAAACCAGAATCACCTAAACAACAAGAAAATGTCTAAAAGCCTCGAAAAAGAAGCAAAATCATATTTATGGATAACGCTTTCCGCTTAAAAAATTCTTCTTCGCAAAAATAATATCAAATCAATGGCAGAACAACACATGTTTCTTCTATTTACGAATTATAACTATTTAGAATTATTCAAAAAGTTAAAAAGTAAAAGACAAAGCGTGAGGCAAACTTTAAAACATCTAAAATATTAGTTAAAAGCAAAATTTAACTTTAAACCCATAAAAACTATTTTCCTTTGTGAAAGTAAAGATAAAACGTCAAATAAAGTTATGTTAACAATCAAATAAACTAATTTTTGTAAAAAAACCAAGGAAAACGTAAATTTCCAACGGAAAAACAATAAAAACATATTCGCAAACAATAATCCAGAAAATGCGTCAGTTGCGATTGATTTTCCGGAAAATGTGTCATGAAAACAATTTCTCGTTGAACAACACTTTGTTATTAAAGTTTTGTCTATACTTAAAATAATATTATGCATTACGTAAGGCCAATAAAACGCAAAATATGTTATTTTTTGCGTTTTAAAAATAAAGCGCCGCTAAAATGAAGAATAATATAGGTATCACGAGAAGAAAATGGCTGGCAAAGGCGCAAAAGGGCCAATTCTCTTTCGTGATAATAAGTTGCGATTTCTATTGTTGAACAATATCATTTGTCCGACTAGCCAGCTGAATATTAGTGCGGCTAATAAACGTACAGCTTAATAATATCAAATTTCTAAGCTGAAGTTGGCTATAGCGCATTTGTCTGCATAAACCTTCTTCAACCCCCTTGACCGAGCGTTCATCGTCTCTTCTTTATTATGATTTCTTGTCTTTTCCGCTTTAGAAATAGGCAATAAAACGATAGCTTGAAAACGTAAGGTTATCATAACATATTTGAATCTGGCGCCAAAACAGTGGCTAATACGGCTAGAAACACGTTTTTAAAATTTGTTGTAAAGTTTATCACAAAAATAACAATAACTATGAACAATACAATAATATACAGAAATACCCGTGGTGGTTTTTTGTTGAGATTAAACTTGGAATTTAAATGCTGACGGCTGTGTTACAAACCTGAAATGGCAATTTTAGTAAAATATTATTTTAACTCTTCGTTTCGACAGAAATAGTCGGTATGTTAACCAAAAAAACCGTTAAAAATGTGTGTTCGAGGTGTAAACATACGGTTTTATAGTCAGTAGTAGGTAGGTAATCTGAAGATCTCTCCATAAAACTATTAAATTCACATCCTCTACCTTCTTGCATTTTGCAATTGGAGATTTTGGGTGTTACATCAAAGATGTCAGTCGCGTTTCGGCGGTAGATTACCTGAAAAATGTATAATGTTAGTAGAGGATTTTAAGATATGGTGTTGCTCTATATAGTAAACAGTGAAAAGTAGTTGGATTTGAAAGCAATGGTGCATTTTATAATCGCTGTAAGCAGTGCCGTGTGGGGACTTTTGGTCTGAGGCGGGGGACGAAAAAATCGGCACAGGCAGGGGGGGGGGTTCCCCCCCCTGCCCCCCCAGCGCCCGGCCTTGGCTGTAAGGATAAAAACGTTCTCAAGACTACAAAACGTGATCTACAGTAAAAACCTTACCTTGACGTAGTAGGAATCGTCTTGAGCGTTCTGCCACAACTCCAAGAACATAGACGAACATAGGTCGGGCAAGTTCATTCTGTCATAATCCATTAACTCGAACCCGAAAGTTGACATGACAGCAGCCAATGTGACCTCATGAGCTGACTGTGCATAGTACTTGATGTTGTCAATGCACTTCTCATCACTGGATAGCTGATTACACTCAATTTTGACTTGCATTTCTCTGATTATCCTATCCAAAAGGGTTCCACCCCAAACTTTGCGCAGTTCTAGACTTAGGTCGAGGTCGTTCAGTTGGTCGAGATTGTAGCCGAATGTGAGCATGGTGAAGTTATTGTAGACTTGATCGATTTCGTCGTATAATTCGTCGAGTTTTGGGTTGATCTCGAGGTTGTGTAACTTTTCTAGGTACATGGGGTCCCAAATGTGAGGAATCTTTTCTGTGTCCATCTGAGCGTAGCCAGTTAGGTGGAGCAGCTTGTGGTAGAGATCCTGGAATACTTGAATTTGAAGGGGAGTTTTTAAATTTTTACTTTAGTATAACGTTTTGATAGGTTTGACTAGAATTAAATGGCCATTTACGGACTAAGAAAGATCCGAACCAACTTAATATCGTATAAACCTAAACACAATATCCTTACCTGATGTTGAGTTTCGATAAGAGCATATTCTGGGGTGGCTTTGATCAATTCCCTCAAACTGATCAGCCTTTGACAACTTGAAGTAGGCAAAGCAGCGTAGTCCTCGGCCATTGGTACAACATCGATTGGGTATTCAACAGTTGGGGCTCCATACATACCAAAAAGATTGGCATGGGCGCTTTTAATTGTTCTGTTTACTTGGGTTGATCTTACCTATAAATTTATTATTATCTTGATGTTTTTGAGTTTTTTGAGGATTCGGTAAAGATATAGGTATAGGTAGTAGCGTTTTTAAATCATTTTTCAAAAGAGTCGAAGTGAAAATTAAAAAAAAATTAAACTTGCTGATTAAGATGGGTATATCGAGCACCTCTCCGACTTACCCTCAAGATATCGCCTTGAAATTGATCTGGCAAGAACTTAAAATGCTCGACGTATCTTCTTCTTATCCATTGCCCTAAAGCATTTTGTTGTTCAACCCCTAATGGTGTCAAGAATCCTATTGGAGCTGGCCAATCAGCTTCAAGATTCAAGCTGGTAGGGTAAATGAATAAGGGGGATCGGTCGCCATGCCTCCATATGGCTTCGACAAGTACCAGCTTGTCATCCGGATGACCATCTGGACCTAGACCTCGTTCTTCTGCTGGTGGTGCTATTGGCAATGATAAGATGAGTGTAGTGGATAACACGGTGGTAATGGTCAGTAACCCGGTTCGAGGCATGCTGAGGTCTAGGACTGAAAGTTAGGGATGTTATTGGGTGAGGTAAATAATAAAGCATTTTTTGTTGCGGCACGGACACGATCACGCCATTACTTTCACATCAACTACAGAATATGCTATTCATTTTGAAGAAAACTGAAAACTTGCCACCTACTACAACATTATCTATATCCTCTTTGTATCAAAAGACTAAAATACCCCTCCCTTTTATAAATTTAAAAATGACCAGTTTAACATTAAATCGAAGTTCCAGGGGGTGGGCTGTTGTTTTTTGACGTCACAGTCTTTGATTAAGCACTCACCACGTCTAAAACAAGGAAACGTGATTGTCTCTTACTGTAACATTGGGAAGGTTGAAGTAGTTAGCAGACGGACCTAAATTAGTTTAATATGTGGACATCATAACACTTCCCGGAAACAAGGTTATTATGACAAATATTATTGTACATGTAGTGAAATATAAAAGGTTAAACAAAAGTTTTGTAATTACGGTCAAAGATAAGTTGATGCAAAAAGAATGGCGCGTTTAAAGAAAAACTATTTTTCATTTAAAAAATTGCAAAAAAGTCTGTCTACAATTAAAAATAGCTAAAATTTAAAACGAAAAATGGTTTAAACTTTATTTGATTGACAAAGTTATGGCGTTGTAAATACGAAGAACGTCTGTTACATAAAGACGGATGATGTATGGAGGATTCCGACGAATTAAGCGCTTTTTTCATCGACACATGTGCAAGTGTCAATTATTGAAAAAATGACTGGAAATGACGTTGTTTTCGAAATGACAATTGATAGTTTCGACAAACTTTGGTTCATACTAAAAGTATTTGATAGTTGAAGCGAAAAGAATGGCGCTTTTTAAAGGTGATGCAAAAAGAATGGCGCATTTGATAGTTGATTGGAAAACAATGGCGTGTATTATACTTGATGCGAAAATAATGGCACATTTTATATTTGATCGGAAAAGAATGGTGCATTTTATGGTTGTTGCAAAGAGAATGGCGCATTAACATTAAACTCAATTTTGTCTATATTTTAAAATTTTACCATTACTGAACATACCGTTAAGTCAAAAAGTTTATAAAATAATAAACATTGAACCTTTTTCTAACTTTTCTATTTACTTTTTGACCAACCTGCTATTAAGCAAAATCCACGTTGTTTGAACAAAATTTATGTTAACCATAAACGGAACTTCCCGAATCGAACGTACATTATAAATTTGATCGCATACTTTGTCCTAATTGACATTATATACGTTTTCTGCCTTTCGTAAACAATATAAACATGTCTGATAAACAAAACGAATTTTTGAGAAATCAGAGAGATCGCCCTTTTAGCAACGATTTGTATCAATCAGCTGGGTGTTCGATCGGCTGGGTGTGGGAGCAAGAACTATTATATTAATTTTAGGTCTATTCGATTTAAGTCCAAAAATAAGTGAATTTAAGATATGATAGTGGGTCAAAAAGTGTGTAGAAAGTATTTATGGGTAGATGTGGTGGCATATTAGCCTTATCCAAGGCCGGAAAAGAATAGTCTTGGGGATACAAGGCCGGAGTGGGTAGTCTAGGGCTCTTCAGGTCAGGGAGATTGGGAGAGTAATCACCGAAAAAAACCCGTTTTTGATTTTTTACCCTTCCCAAACCTAAATTACTGCAAATATACCGTCTTACAAATAAAAAACTTTTTTAATTGGTCTCAAATTGAAACCAATCAATTTTAACATTGCAAGAGATATGATCGTTTAAACAGTCAAAATTAACATTTTAGAGACGATGATCAAGCTCAAAAAGAAATTGTTACAATAAATTTAACCTTTGTTTTTGTTTACAAACAAAAAGTTTACTAAATATTAATTGATAATTTAGTGGAAATTAACGAATTTGATCAAAGTTGGTTTTATTGGGTCTCGGGATTACAAAGAACTGAAGAATGACCGTCACAAGAGAATGATTTTTATAACTTTTACTGTATGAAAATAAAAAACGGTAAGGGGCTGAGTAAAGGTAGAAAAACAAAAACTAAAGTATTTTCTTGTTGGGTCATTTTGGCTTGCAAGCAGAGGATCTACAAGTAGAACTAGAGCTCTATGCTTACAACACCAGAAGGTCTGTGTTTATATACTTACATTTATAAGGTTAAAAAACACTTCAAAATAAGGTCATAACTAAAAGATAAGTCGATGGAACACTAGAAATAGACCTCAAGTTTGTATGTAAATAGTATTGTAGTAATTAATCACTCTGATTTTGTATTGAGGAAGTTAACTGACAATTAGTAAGTACAAAATGAAAAACAACATCAATGTACTACAAGTATATTCACTTGCGAGAACAATACTTGTGAGTACAATAGTTGCAAATACAATAGTTGCGAGTAATGTTTTTAAAATACAGTACAAAATCGTCATAAAAATTTAAAAATCCCTTATTTTACATTTAAAATCATACTTGGTAACATTAAAACTGAAACAATACAAAACTAAAAAAGATTTTACCAGCGTTCTGAACCCATTCTTTACCCTAAACCGACAATCGCCTACCATACTTCCAAATTCTTGAAATTCATTTTTGTTTTTACATTGCAATTCGTAGAAATAACAAAAAAAACGTTGATTTCTGCAAAATAATTGCTCAAACTTTTGACAAATTATTGAATGACTTTTTTGATGCGTAAAAAGTAACTGTAGAGGGAAGATTCCGCGATACGATTAATAAGCCCGTTCTGTTTGCGTAGGCTGTACGATAATATTTCGTATGTGATTAACTGTGCACATTTTGCAAAATGATATGTTGGGCGACTGAGCTTTATTGTTCTTGGTGATCTGGGTTTTGTAGCAAAATTAAAAAAAAACAAAATTATTTAAAAAACAAAAAATTTTAAACGTTTTAAAAATACGAAAAATATTTTATTTTTAATCTTTTTAAACAATCTTTAATCTAAAAATGCAGATTTATGAGCGATAATAAATTCATTGAGTCAAAATTAATGGCTATATTATAATCAGTTAGCAAATTATGCGAATTTATATTATTCAAACTACACATAGTATTCCCAATCACAATTTACTATAAAATTTTAAATTTTAATTAAACCCCCCCCTGAAATACTAAAAAACGAAGATTACATAGCCATACACTCGTTTGTAAAACAATAGAAACAAGAAAAGAGGGCGCTGCCGTGAGTGGTTGGATAGCGCAGTGGTTGTGCGTTCGCTTTTGATTCCGAATCGCGTGGGTTCGAGTCAAAGTCCGTGAGGAATAACTTCCAGTTCTGCTACTGAATGTTAGTGCTGATTTCCGGATTCTGAGGCTGTTTTTTAGCTATTTTTGCCGTTTGAATATATCAATAATTTATTCCTCTATAATATAAAAGTATCTTTAAAGGTGAAAATGTAAAAATAAGAGTAATAATTCAACAAAAATGTGAGAGAAGTTACCAATTTAAAATTTTTATAGTAAAAAAGTTTACAAAATGAAATAAATAACCTAATCCTATATAATGTCTTGGCTGAAACTGACTAGGAACCTAATTTTGAGCCAATGTGAATAAGTTAAAAATAATAAATATTAAAAATTATTTCTTAGCCATGTCATGTCGAACTTGTTCTACTATATGTTGCCAGTCAATCTCGTAATCAGCATAATGTTTCAAAAAGTTTCTATCATTTTCTTTTCTTCCAGTTTCTTCCAAATAACGCTTACGGTAGCCGAGTACAGTATCTACATGCATTTTGTGTTTTAATGCCAGTTCTAAAGCTCTGAAATTTCAAAAAATAATTTATAATACTATTTTAAATTGTCAAATCTTGAAAAACTCGTACCGTTCAAACCTGAACATGCTCAAGTTCAACATGATAGCTCTAAAATTGTCTCCAGATTGAATTAAGGAAGCTTCGGCATCTCTGGTATTGCCATTGAACAAAGCCATCGAAGCTGTTCTTCTTTCTTTCTTCGTTTCATCGCTGATCTCACCAAGATAGTATACCTTCTCAACTTCTAGTAATTCACTGTAAGCTATCTCGGCTATACGGTAATTTTGGTTTATAGCCGCTGCTCCAGCCAACGTTGCCCAGAGATAATGTTCCTGAAATTTGAAGAAATTTTATTTTTTTATATTTCTTAAAAACCTTAAAAAATTTTTTTAATTTGAAAAATAATTTTTAAAAACTTTAAAATACCCCACCTTTATAGTCCTACACATCCTCAGCGCCTTGTCCCATTCATTTTTGCCAAAACATTTGTATAATCCGCCCAAGAATGGTGGTATGTAAGCGATGACCAAACTTCCATCAGATCGTCTTACTGTAACACCATTCCCAATAAACCCTACTACAAAAGCCGACTTTCCCATATCTTCATTTTCTACCGTAATACAAGTCTTGGCCAAGAGATCCCGGTCAGTAAATACGACCGATGGCATCGACCAACAAATGACGCGACGTTCACGAAAGGCTGCTAACATATTGGTGACGTTGTTGAAGTGAATGTTCGAGATGGTGGAGTCTGAAGGTATATTTTGTAAAATACGTAGTGAGAAGTTTTATTTACTACTATGACCTACTTCATCATAGCCTACGCTCTTTACTCTATTCTACCCTAGCCTATCTTACCCTATCCTACGCTGCCCCATATTAACCTACCCAGCTTTTCATATCTCCTCAGCGCTCCATAAGAATTGATCTTCCCCAAGTAACAATCCGAGTTCACGTCCACAAAAGCGATTCGTCGTTCCGCCAACGTTCCAACTTGATTCAGCGCAACTTCGACGACTTCAACAGAATGAGTGATCTTCCCATCGCCAGCCGTCTTCCCCGTCTTTGTCTCATACAAATGTATCACATTCGGTTGTTGTTTGTCTTTTAGTGCACACACATCATTGGAAATGGCAGCAGTACGATCAGTTAGGTGATCGGCCATATTGATGCCATTGTTCTGACGTAGAGTACATTGTTGACGACCTTCGTAGTTTAGAACTTGGGCTAGGCCTCCGTCGACTAACATAAAGAACCTGCAATAATGTAAAGTTATTGTTACTGCAAGTTACAGTCTGTAACATCCACCCGATATTAGCCAATAAAAGTTAAGTTGACTATAGAAATGGTTTACAGAAGGTTTTTGGCTATAACAATATAAATAATGAAAAGATTTTCTTAAAAATTCATCACCTAAACACTATTTAATACCTACTATAATATAACTCCCAAAAACTACCCAAAATATACTAATTTCCTTACTTTTCGCACAGTAATATCAAGGTAACATTGCCATCTTTCAAGTCACAAATAATAGGTGTATTCCAGTTCTTGGCACTGAAGATATACAACTGTTTTGTAGTAGATACCACCAGCTGACCATAACCCAACTGAAGTCGAGTAACTCTGTTCTTCACTTCCAAACGTTCCTTGGCAACTTCTGACATTACATCTCGAAGGTCGATACGACGATTCTCCACTTGAACTGCTTCGATGTTGTTCCACCATAGTCTTCTGAAAAGGTTCTACTTGTATTTACTACTATATCTATAGTATTGAATGTTGTCTATATTGCACTTGATTTTTGAAATCATTTTTGTTCAAAATAATCAAAATTTAAATTTAGAATAATATAAAAGGTAGACAAAGTAACAGATAGATCAAAAATACAAAAAAAAATATCTAAAACAAAAGATAGATCAAAAACGCACCTGTCGACCACAGTACCGACAAGAATCTGGCCAGTAGCACAAGCCGCAGCTAATTGAGTACCATCCAACGACCAAGACAACTGATAGATCGACCCGACCTGACGACGTTCTACTGAATGTGACCACTGTAAACAATGCATATAAAGTTATATGTTCATTACCCCCTCCTTTTTTACTGTTTTTAAACTTATTTTCTTATCCAAAAAATATTTTTTTTGAAAAATCACAAGTAATTTTTATTTTTAAAAACGCGTTGCAACTATTGATCCACAATTTTTGTTGTTGAAACATTTATAACATTGCGTATAATCCAAAATTTCAATTTTAAAACTAAAAGCAAATAAGTAATATTATAGATAATATATTTTATATATTGTATTATACAGACCTACTTACCCCAGCCCTATCACAAAGTCGAAGCACATTAAAGCTTCCCACAGCAAACAATTCCCCATCAGAATTCCATGCCAATGATGTGATGGGATAGTTATGTTGATGTGATGAGTACAATGGTCTGCCGAACGAATCAAACACTCTATACCTACAATCTTCACCTCCAGTCACTATCAGATCGACAGCACTCGACCATGCCAAACATAGTACAACGCCTTCGTGAGCTTTCCATTTGGTTGGTTGAACCTGGTTCTTCAATGACATTATCACACAATTCTCGCCGAAAGTGTACACGATTCGACTGCCATCTGAATTCCAATCGGCCGCGTAGATTGGACGACCAACTTGAGATAGTACGTTGCGTAACATACCACTACGGGACCAGGTTTTCAAGGCTCCATCTTCACCGGCTACAACAATATTTTGTTAAAATTGAAAAAGTGTAAAACGCCGTCATGCCCGCATCAATTATAATATGCGCCATTGTTTTTGCATCAACTATAAAAGTGCCATTCTTTTAGCATCAAAATTAACACGCGCCATTGTTCTGCATCAGCAATCGAACTTTTTGTAAAACAGCAATTAAAACACTTTTGTTACCTAAAATCAAAAAAAAACAAAAAAGCGTACCAGATAAAAACCCGGTACCATCATGACTCCATTTGACGCACAAAGTAGCACCATCATGAGCATCAATTGTTTTGTCAATTTTGGATGTATTTCCATTAACTTGTTGCACTTTTCCATCTGATGTAGCGACAAGAATCAGTTCGGCTGTGTTAGCTTTGGCTCCAGTATTAACTTGACGATGGAGAACATCGATTTGGATCGGGTAACTTTGACTGGAAAAGGCATAATAACAAAAAATAAAGAATTTTTTAAAGAAATTAACGTATAGGTATAAAAGAGTTTTAAAAAAATTCAGCTTTAGACTTTTTAAACATATAAAAACTAAACATTTATACCTAAAAAACAGAAAAACAAAAAAAAAATATTTTTAAATTTCAAAAAATTGAAAATTAACAAAATTCAACAAATCTACCTATTGTAATTACTAATTTCGTGATGCTGATTAGTATCAGATGACCATTGCATCAGTTTTCTGTCGTCTCCAATGTAAATGGCCGTCTCGTTGTTCAGCCATCCGACGCCGACCGTCGGATTCGAATCCTGGCTTTGGACTTCTTCGTTCAGTAATCGAAGCTTCATTATTTGTAAAATACGACACGGACTGAGTATTCTTCGGAGTTGAAAAAACTTTACAATAAACTTAACTTACATGCATCTACATATTTCTTTGTGGGAAAATTTCGAAAATATTGTTGCTATGACAACGTCCAACATAAGTAGTTTTGCGCGGAAAAAATGAATTTGAATTAGAAAAAAAATGTTTTTAGCGTGACGCCCACCTAGGGGCGATTTCAATTATGGGCGGCTTCATTTATGGGCGATTCTATTATGGGCGATTTCAATTATGGGCGGCCCAAGTTTTGTACTACCCGACCCTACCCTTGACCTTTTTGGCTATACCTGACCCTAACCCTGACCTTTTTGGGACTACCTGACCCTACCCCTGACATTTTTGGCCATACCTGACCTTAACCCTCAACTTTTTAGCCCTACTCAAGTCCAGGTAGGGCCAAAAAGGTCAGGGGTAGGGTCAGGTAGGGCCAAAAAGGTCAGGAGTAGGGTCAGGTAGGACCAAAAAAGGTCAGGGGTAAGGTAAGTCCAAAATTCATTTCAGTACTATTTTAATAATACTGTACCGTTTTTAGTACCATTCTAAGTTTAGTACAAAACTTGGGCCGCCCATAATTGAAATCGCCCCTAGATACCCGTAACCGTTTTTAGTGATACAGACAAGTGTTGCTAAGATTTTCGTTTAAAAAATCTTGCGTTTTAGTCAACGAAATCAAAAAACCTAACCATGATTCTTATCTTTAAGTTCAAGTCTAAACAAGGAAAGTGCCCAAACCCCCCCCCCCTTTCCTGCTATAATTGACTTCAACTTTTTATATAAAAATATGGTGTAAATATAAGATATGAAGAAAAGTACTAAATCGCATTTACCATGAAATTTTGAGAAAATCGAGATCAAAAAATTAAGTTTTGAATTTCCCGACAAATTGGCATTGTGTTTCAAGCTTATAACTTTGTCGTTTTTTGACTTTCACTCATTTTTCTTTGATAAGCTAATAGAAAACCCTTAAATGAGCCTACTTTTTTTAAATTTTAAAATTTACTACACGTAGAACATCAAAAAGGGCATGCAACACAATGCAAAAGTTGCCAAATTATCGGGAGACTCAAATATTTAAAATTTAAAACTCGAAAGCCCGAGCTAAAATGTTTTATGGGTATTACTGGTGGTACAAAGAATTTATATAAAAATTTTGAGCTGATTCTGAGTGAGGCAAGATGGGTACTTTTCTTGTTAAACAATATTCAAACACTTGCCTTTCTTTTCTATGAATGGTAATTTTTAGGTAGCGTTACAGCATCAATCGTATTTTACAAGTTTTCATAACATTTAGCTACCACAACAAACAACTTCTTTTACTTTAATGTTTTACTTTACTTTTTTTCGTCAGTTGTTCTTCAATTTATTAAAACCAATAAAAACTAACATTTTTTTCGGAACTACATTACATTTTCCGCCAATTTAGCTGTGAACTTTTGTTTTAATAGCTTTGGAGCACAATGCACGTCACTCTTATTGTGCAAAAAGATTGTCACTTTAGGCTTTATGTAAAAATAATGTTCGTTCCTTTTTTTTCTTTTTTCGTTCTCCGGTATCCGGAAAGTGGAAAAGACTTGTTGAATATGTTTTGCTCGCCTTCTCAAACTTCGGGGTCTCCCGAAAGGTTTTAGCGCAGTTAGCGTGGACCGGTGTTTTGCCGGACCGGAAAAACAGTTTTCACAAAGAATACTTTAATCATCAGCATACATTTAGTAGTTACTGTTAACGAATTTTGTCTTCCAGATGCCAAAAACCAAAGAAATTAGCCTTTTACATAACAGTTACCTTTAACATTGTCAACTCTCATAATATTATTATTGTAAGTCCTATTACATTTATCGATTGTAAAAGTGTTATGATACAGTTCATTCTAATCAGCAATAAATACTACAAATATAAAATTTACTGTTTGTTTTTGGGCTGCCAGCTTTGCACCTTGGGTCTGGTAGTCGAGCATGGGATTTATTTCTCGTCCCTGAAAGTACAAAAACAATATAACCTTGATTTAAACAATACACTAAAAAACTTAATATTAAAAAGCATCCAGTTATACAATAAAAATTGTCAAATAACCAAAAGCAAACACTTACATGTAGATAGAAGTGTTCTCCTTGTGGTCAATGATCCAATTCCTGTCTACTGGAGGCTTGACGGTGAGAGACATGTTGGGACTCAAGTTTAACAACCACGTTAACAATCCGGCTTCAGCTATTGTTACTGATTCATCCTTAATTAGCTTTCTAGGGAAGGCAGTGTACAACTTGAACGACTGTAACGCCAATTCCGGTACAGATCTAAAGAAAAATTACAATTATATTTCAAAACTCACCAAGAAAATTATGTTACTTCATAAAGAAGTATAAAAATTGTTATATTTTACCAAGTTTAAATAATTAGGTGACAAATACAAAACTTACAATAAAATGTACGACGTCCGCGACAGCTTGTGACGGGTAGGAACTGCCATTCAAAGTTTCACTAGTATGTTTTCTAAAACGCAGTTTCGGGGAAGACTTTTCGGGGAAAGACTTTTCGGGGAATGGAAGTTTCGGGGATGGAATCTCCGGGGAATGCATTTTCGGGGAATGAACTTTTCGGGGAATAAACCCTGACTGAATCACATGTGCTTTTCTTAAGTATCGTTAACGTTGACATCGTACTATGAACGTTCCTATGACGCTTTTTTGTATACTTTTTTTAAACTGTAGGATGTAAATGTAAGGTCGCATGTTAGGTAGATTGTGAAAATCGTACCGTGAACGTTCAAAAGTTACTGTTTTTGAAGTACGACTATAATTTACTATCAGATGTTTTTGCGTACTAAAAAAAAGCTGTAACATTAGAACGTTCACGGCACGGTACGATAACTTTCACAGTACTCTTTGCGACCTAACATTAAAAGCATACAAAAAAGTGTCAAAGGAACGCTCAAGGTACGATGTCAACGTTAACGATACTTGAAATTTTTTAAATTGCCCCGAAAAAATATTTCCCGAAGGGTACATTCCCCCGAAGGGTACATTCCCCCGAAAATGCATTCCCCGAAGAGTCCATCCCCCGAAAGGTCCATTCCCCGAAAAGTCTTCCCCGAAAATTCCTTCCCCGAAACTGCATTCCCCGAAAAGCCCCGCTCCCTGGGAGGGCAGCCGACCAAACTGCGCAAGATTTGTCAGAAAGTCATCATGCCCAGATCGCAGCGACGATCCTGCTACAAACGAGGCTATCACAAGATCGATCCTGACATCGAGTACGAAGTAAGTCGTTTATAAAATGTATTTCGATACCCCAACAGTACTTTGTCATGCACTTCATCGTGTTTTTTGCCATGTTTAAAGTTATTTTTAATAGCTTTTTATTATTATAATATGCATAATATACGTTGCCTAAACATCACTGTTTTGCCTTTTGTGATCTCTGAGTCTCTTTCTTGAGGCAAGAATATTAAAACCCTTGAAAAATGAAACAATACCTACAAGTTTCATTTAGCTCTCGACAGAAAGAACCAAGAATGTTCCGCCAGATAGACAGATATTAATTAAAATGGACACCAATGACTACTCGGAAAGTAACCGAACTGTAAACGAGATTCAGCAGATGAATTTGGCCTTCGAAGAGAAACTTACAGTAATCCGACACACTCTCGACGAGCTAGAATAAGACCACAACCGCAAACTCGACCACTGTGCTAATGCGTCGTACCACTTGTGCAGACCTAAACATGAACTGCGAAGCATCAGAGGTAACGCAAAGTTGGAAGAGTGTAGGCTCCGGAATGCTTTAATCAAAGAGAAACTGAATCATTGCAAAGAATACCTGAAGAACTACGATGCTCTGATGAATTCTCAAACTTTATTCGCCTCAGGCGTTTCGAAAATTAAACCGCTCAATTACGGGCTGATTCGACATGTTAATTAGGGTTGGCATGCGATGATAGTAGAGTAGTTTTTATGGTTGGTATGAGGTGATAGTAAAAGAGGAGGATAGTTTTTAGTAGCCAATACATTGGTTGGGTATGTTGATATTGGGGATGGTAAATTTTTATCTATGGACGAAAGGGGAGGGGTAGGGTATGGTAGAAAAGTAAAATCTATAAGGACCACAGTGTATCTATATACGTTTACTAAGCTTCGAACAATACGTCTTCTACTGAAATTACTTTTTATTATATTATTGTTGTCATATACATACAATGCATATGCGTCAAGTGCAGTAAATGGCCGTTACACTCCGTTATTGTATAATACATATAAAACGTATGTACGTATAATATATTATAACATATACATATTTCTTGTTATAGAATTCTTAACATATAATATTTTTACATTCTGACCTATTAACATGCCAACGATACGATATATTACAGTAATGTACAATTTTATTCTATCTATTTACAAAATCGTTTCTTGTAGACGTAATTGTAAATAACTTTAATGTAGATATAGTTGTAAATAGCTAGACTTGAATATTCTCATCTGTTGATGTATGTGTTCCGTTCCAAATGTCAGACGTAAAAACAAAGATACGACGATGTCTGTTATGTATGTTCACTTGCAAAGAAGACATAACATTTTCTATCAATTAACTCTTTTTTGCATATACAAAGTCATTAGACTAGATACTAATTGTAAAATACTAACATAGGAAAGATGTCTAAATTTAGAATAGAGTAATGGGTGTGGATAAAAAGTCTTATTTTAGGCAGTAATGCATTACATTTTACACTACTAATAGAAAGTAGTTGTTACGTTTGATATCATGTAATTCAGGCCTGTTATTATTTATTTTTATGTGGGAAAAGGTTTCCTTTGTTGCGTTAGAACAATGACCAAAAGATATCCTTTTCTGTTTATTTTTGCGAACACAAGTTAATATATTCTTACTTTTTCATATTTTTTAACTTACAGTAATTTTTTAAACTTTTTAACTGTTAGATTAAGAAGAATTTTTAGGATATTCAACTAGAATAGCAAAACATAATGTTTTTATTTTAAGTTGATATAATTATAACATTTTAATTAGTATTACAGTAATTTTTTAAACTTTTTAAGTTTAGATTAGCTAAAATGATGAATAGAGGTATTGAAGCATCGCTTGTTTCAATCACTAGACGCTTTTATGTTTACAAGGATAGTACCCAACTTGCCCTATTTAAAACGAATAGAAAATTCAAATCTTGATTTTCTTGAAATTGATTGAAAAGCGCGATTTAGTACTTTGCAGAAGATCTTGTATTTACATGGTCTTTCTGTATAAAAATTTCGAAGGCAATCAGAGCGGGGCAGGTAGGTCAATTTCCTTGTAAATATGAACCTAACGAAATTTTTTATTTCCTAACATGCTAAACATTGACGTGAGTACATTATTCATTTTTTTATGAAACCTTTTAAAACGTTTTTTTTTCATTTTTGTCATTACGATCATTTTTTATTGTTAACCTTTGACATATGTTGCATTCTCAACTTTTTTACATCTTATCTCAATCAATAACCTTATGTTTCACCTTTTTAACTCTTTATTCAACCTAAACACCTTGTTTTTTATGCCCTTATCATATCACCTAAACATGCCCTTTTCATATCACCTAAACACGCCCTTATCTATCACCTAAACATCTGATATCACTGAAATAATAAACAATGATTGAGGGTCATCTGTCTGTTTGTCCTCACGTCATCTAGGCTACTTTTTCAGCGCCGTTTGACCCCACTTTTCGTGGAGGACTGTGAGGAACGTTGGGGGCACGTTATGCCGTTTTTATTTGTTTCCGGCTTCAGACCAAAAACAGACGTACTAACGAGCACTTTAACGCGTTTTCTTCGTTTTATTTTGGCCTCAAAAGTTAATTAGTGGCTGATTAACGGGAAACGAGGGGGGAGGGCTTAGGCGGTGTTATTCAGGGGTGTGAGAAAGTGTATGTTACATGTTAAAATTGTTAGAATTGGGTAGAAAGTTGTTAGAATAGCGTAGAAAGCTGAAAAAGAGGGCTATATTGTGATGCAAAAGTGTTATATTGATATATAGATAAGGTTTTGAAGATATTTTTGGTATGAGTTTGTCAAAATAAGACAAGTTAGCACTAGAATTAATAAAAAATAAGCTTATTGTAATAAAAATAAAAATCTTTTTGTAAAAAAGACTCTGTAGCTTGTTACTTTTTATATTTTAATAACCTAAATCAGATTTATTATTTTTCAATTTTTTTATCTTTTTGTGTACTATATATCTTCTGAAATATAATACCACGGGTCTTTAAAAAGAAGTATCTAGATTCGCTTCTAAATGCATCTCGTTTTGCTCTGACAAAGACGTATACATAAAGCATTTTACTCGAAAAGCTGTCCGTTTTGAAAAATTTTATAAAAAATAGCCTTTTGAATTTAAAATTGAAATTGTTTAAGCTTTTTACGAAATTTAGAACTGTTTTGTCATTAAAAAATTGCCTTTAACTATCATCTTGGAACTGTTTCTTTGAAACAGCTAATTCCGTTCATTATGAAAAGAAAACGTGAAGAATGCATAAAATTTAACGCTTTTCCGCCTAAAACAAGGTCGCTGTACCCTTTTATTATTCATTCGTTTATTTTCCGTGTTTGAATTGATTGACATAAACTTTTAAGTTGATTTTGTTACTAATTACACTATTTTTCAAAAATTTTATTAAAGCTTTTTTATTTTTGTTTTAAATTTTAATTGTTGTAAAAAGTAATGTTGGATGTTAATAAAGTTGTGATTTTAGATTAAAAATGGACTTCAATCTTAAAAAACTAGCCAACGATGCTAGCGGACTCTTCAGTAGGGCTAAGCAAGTAAGTAAAATCTTATTTTGATTTAAACTTTTTGTTTACAATACTGTAAAAGTTAAAATTACGGTTAGTAAAGGGGGCGGTAAATGATAAAACTTTAAAAATACAGCAACTTATTGTTAATATAACTCCTGTTAACGCCTTAAAATTAAAATTTTAGTACACAGAAGAGACGTTTTTAAAAGCTGAAAAGACAGAACTGGATCCACACTTCGAACAACTACTACAACGTGCTGATAAGACTGAAGAACACACTAAGAAGTTGTTGAATTGTATCGAAAGCTACTTACAGCCTAATCCAAGCAAGTTTTTTACATTTTTAAATTTCATTTTTAGAAAATTATATACACATTAAAAAAAATTCCCCCCCCCCCTTTTCCCGCTACCTAACTCCCAGTTCAAAATTACCCTTCCCATTACTGTCTACTGCTAACGACCGTTCATTTTCAGCTGTTCGAATGGAAGATGTCTTTTACGAGAAGTTGGAATTGAAGAAAGAAAGTCATCGTGACAATAACCTGGAGGCGTTAGGGAAGGCTATGTTGGATGCTGGGCATGAGTTTGGAGCTACTAGCCTATATGGCAGTGCTCTATTAAAGATTGCCAAGACAGAAACAGCGATTGGGCAAAGAGAATCTGAATTCATAAATACGGCGGCTACGAATTGCCTTTTGCCTATCAGAAGGTTCTTGGAAGGAGATATGAGGACTATTCAGGTAGGTTATATAAAGTCTTTGTGATAGCGCTTATAAAAGAACAAACAATTTATTATAAGAGAAATGGCAGGTTTCGGCAAAAAGAATGGCGTGTTTTATGCTTGATGAGAAAATAATGGCGCATTTTATAGTTGATCCGAAAAGAATGGCAGGTTTTGTGATTGATGCAAAAAGAATGGCGCTCACATTTCATAGTCTATAACGAGACATTCTTTGTAGCTGTGCTGACTTTAACGAGAGCCTATTGCATATAAAGTAACCGTATGTTTTCAGAGAGAACGTAAAGTACTACATGGTAAACGCCTCGACCTAGATGCTAGTAAATCAAAACTGAAAAAGGCAAAAACACTTGAAGCTAGTGCTGTCGTAAGTTTAAACTTGAAATATATATCAAAACTTTGAAGTCATCCACGATGAAAGCAATCACAACAAAATTATTTACAATTCTTAAAAATATTTTTTACTATATATTACCCTTTTACTATGGAAAATAAAGTAATTATTACTGTTTTACTACGAACAACAAATAATTATTTTAAATTTTAAGAAAAACGCACCCTCAGGCGACACAATCGAACAGGTGAAAAAGAACTCGATATTGTGTTGTTATGGCTGTTGTTATGTGCTATGTAGTACCGTGAACATATTAATATAATATCGTAAACAAAATACACTATAGTTATTGGTTTACGTAATATTCGTATTTTAGGCAGAAGCAGACCTCCGAGTAGCACAATCAGAATTCGACAAGCAATGCGAAATTACAAAATTGTTACTGGAGGGCATTCAAACTGCTCATGTATGTCTTTTTTCGGTTTTTAAGACAGTGCAACTACCTTTACACTTTATTTGATGTTAGTTTTACTATTTTGGATATAAAACGTGATCTTATATCAAATTTTTTAGAACAATCAATCAAAGTGCATAAGAGACTTTGTTGATGCACAGACCAGCTTCTACGCTTCGGCCCACCAACAGATGGTAGATTTACAACGAGAATTGTCAAGGTAATTTTTTATGGTTAGATTTTTGTTGATTACTTATATATAGTTTTTAAAGTATTTTGTTGTTTTTTCTGTAATTTTGGCACTTTTTCAAAAGTCCTCGGGCATTTTGAAGATTTTAAACGTCACGGTGACTGCCGTAATGTCCAAGGACTTTTGATATGTTATTAGCAATGTTGGTTTATTTCCGTATAGTTCTACTGCACATAATTTTTATTTTCACACTATCTGTACATAAATGTAGTTTTTAACTATTTTTCGTAGCTTTTCAATGTAAATCTTGGGTTTTGATTGTTTTTACCGTTTCAGCGTCGGAAACTCTCCGGATTCTGGATTGGGCGTAGTTTAAACTGGCCGAAAATACGCATTTTGCAACACTTTATTGCTCAGCAACACTTACCTTGTGCATGTGATGTCACAGTGATTGTATTAGTATTTGTAATTATATTACACTAGTCGTTTGTGATCTTTCAACAGTTATATTTCGAATAAAGTCTAATTTATTGTCACAAAAGTTTTTGTGGATTGTAGACAATTTATTTTTATATCAGTGTACTAGATTTGAAGAAACAATATTGTAAAATACGGTTATACTGTCAATTTTTACAAAATTTCCAATTTAGCCCCGGCTCAGATATTGAAATCGAGTTGATTCCAAATGGATCCGAAGACTCTCTGAAGTCGTACAATTCGTCAAATTCTTCGAAAACTCGTCAGGCACGAGCTCTGATGGACTATGCTCCTCTTGATAACAGCGAGATCGAGTTGAAGGCCAACGAAGTTGTCATCATGTACAGTTTGCCAGGTATGGACACTGATTACGTAATGGTGGAGAAGATGGGGAAACGCGGAAAAGTGCCACTTACATTCTTACAAGAGATTTGAACACTTATGTACACAAATATTTGCAAAAACATTAGATACTATGTGCCATTTACAAGTTTAGCCTAATAAATTACCTTAATCTACCTGAAGATCAATGTTTTTGTAAGAGAAATCGGAAGCGTTGTACTAAAAATTAACTTTTTCATGAAAAAAAGTAAACGTTAATATTTTCAATTAAAATACGGTATTTTTTACCTAATATTAAGACCATAAATTTTGCCACAAAACAAAGTAAACCTCGTTGTTTTCTCTATGAACGAAAAGCCACAATAAATATCGGTTTTTGCTCGCAGTTCCTATAATTTCCACGCGTTTTTCTAAAAATTCTATCAATTTCTCGTATGTTTCTAATAAAAATCTGAAATTTGATCTAATCTCATTAAAATACGATGGCCGAGACCATTCGACAATATTGTGTCGCATTGAACGAGGCCGAGAAAGACGAAGATTACGATAAAATCTTGGAAATCAGCGACAAACGTAAGTTTTAAGTTGGCTTGGGGGGGGGGAGGTTTATTGGATTTTACCTTTTTAATAGTAAGTACGTATCTTAATTAAACGGTTTTCATGTAATTTTGAATAGTTTTATGCTATGTTTTACTGAGTTAAAACATTTTTTTTCAGTTTTGGAATCAGGTCTAGAACAAGTAAAGTCGTTGCCAATTCTTCAATGCAAGTTGACTGCTTTGGTTCAACTTGGACAACATGATGATGCTTTGAAGTTTATTGAACAACATGGAGAAGGCGAGCTTGGGTAGGTTATTGTTTTGTAGTTTTTTTTTTAATTTAGGCAACAAAATCCAAAAAGGTATAAGGATGGTTTCTGTTTTCTTAAGGAATTGGTGAAAAAGACTTTTCAAGGAAGTATAGAATTACTTACTACTCTTTCGTGTATCTTTGGATATTTAATAAGAAGTATGATTTTTAGAGATACTGTTGCTACTCGTGCTTACATCTACTACGCCCAGTACAAAAACGACGAAGCCTTGAAAGTGTTGGAAGATGCTGATCCTGAGGATTTTACAGCTTTGGAAGTTAAAGGCCAGCTGTTTTACAGGCTTGGGCGTTACGAGGAAGCTTATGAAGTTTACAGGTCAGTTTTAAGTTTATTATTTTTGGTTTAGGCATTTAAACAACATTCGTAGATACAAAACGCGTATTCTCTTTATTCTTAAAATAATAAGTATATTATTTTGTAAGAAAATAAAGCTAAGCTTTATAATGCCGCGAATTAACTTCAGAAAGCTTTGTCGAGAAGGTGGAGATGGTTTTGACGAGCTCCGCAGAGCCAATATGTTAGCCGTCTTAGGTCAAATGCAACAAAGTGGGCAGAAGAAAACGGAGCCATCTACATCCGGAGTAGATACCTATGAACAGCTCTATAACCATGCTTGTCATCTGATCGCCTGTGAGAAGTATGACGACGCTCGGAAGGCGTTGGACAAAGCGATTGATTTGTGTCGAGAATTCTTGACGGAAGATGGCGCCTCTGAAGACGAAATCGACGATGAAATAGCTGTCTTTTTGGTTCAGAAGGCTTTTATTCTTCATGCTACTGGTAATGTGGCTGAAGCCATCAATTTGTACAAGAAAGTTCAGGAAATGAAGTATGTTTTGTGTTTTTTACCAAGATTTTGATTTCGTTTGTTGTTTTTTGATATGGTATTAGATTTTTTAAATTTTGGTTTGAGCTATGTTAATAATAAGTTATTTTCAGATCAACTGACACAAATGTTAAGAAGGTGTTAGCCGCAAACTTAACTCCATTTAAGAACAAGTACTTATTGAGAAGGGCGTTGAAGAAAGAAGGAGTTGATAGAATTGAACATCAGGTAAGAATCTTTTTAAAGACAATAAATAATTTTTCTATTACTTTATCTATGTATTTACCTTACGATAAAATTTATTTTTCGTTTATAAATTAATTTTGTGATGATGTTTTAGGAAATTGTGACCGGAAAGCTTCGCAAGCGAAAGAGAAAGGTTATATTACCCAAGAACTATGATCCTAACGTGACTCCAGATCCAGAAAGATGGATTCCGAAGAGTGAACGGTCAACCTTCAAATCCAAGAAGGTCCACAAGAAGTTCAAGGATCGTGATGTTGGCAGAGGAACACAGGGTGCTTCTAATGCTAATACCGCAAATATGTAAGTTTTAAATTCATGACTTTATCGCCCTAATAGTAAAACAGAACGTCAAATCTTGATTCAAGAATTATTCTTTTAGTGATTACACAACAGCTGGGCCAAAAGACTCGCCCAAACCGTCTCCATCCCCTGCTGCGGCCAAGCCAGGCCCACGACAACAAAAGGGCAAAAAGAAGAAGCGTTAATTTATTTTGTGTTTTATATTGTTACAGTAAATATTTTTTATTCAAAATCGGAGTTTTAAGTGATTGGAAAGAGGTGAGTATATTATGTTTTTCATATTTTTTTGTCATACGTGATAATATTTTAAAAGCTGTGATAATATTCTCAACGTTCTCGTTGTAGTTCTCTACTACAATAAGAACGTTCTTTTTGACCGACCTGAAAATTTAAGCACTGTAAAAGAGCATACTGTTGTTATTCTTCAACATTTCAAAATTAACTTTCAGCACGATATTTATTTACATCAAAAATTGATAAATTGGCAAGATTAAGTATAAATTTTAAAAATTTATAAAATGACAAAATTTCCAAATTGTGACTAACAAAAAGCAAGAATACTTTTAAAATAGGACCATACTTATATCTGAGATTTTTAGCAAAGTTACAGTATACTGCAAAAAAGCACCGTAAAATAAGGAAAATGACGAGTTAAGAAAGATCACACAGGCATATGGCAAAACTGGCAGCAAAAGTATCACCCACGTAGAATGACTATAAATTTAAAAATTTGGGTTTGTATTTTGATTCTTAAGCTTATAACAATACAAACATTAATGAATACCTATATATTTCTTTTTTGAAAACTAAACATTAAATAATAAATACAATATCTACTTACTGAAACAAGCACATTAAAGATCTACTACTAAGACAAGCCTAGCCTCTAAATCTTAATATTCTCAAACTGCTCCATCAACTCCTTTGTGTCATTGTCAGTCACATCAACATTGCTCAAGTGTAACTTCATTTGTCCATTAATAGCCCTGTTTGATGTTGAACTCATCAGTCCTTCAACTCCATGTTGTTTTACAGATGTCTTTACCCATTTCTTCTCTAATTCATCATTTTCTTGTTCCGATTTCAAGCATTTAACAATATATTGGCATAATGGGTGTTCTTCGTCCACAAACACTTCGATCTTGCCTTTCCTCAACTGTTTCATTTGGGTGGTGCGCAGATCTCCAAAGTGCTGAAAAGATAAATTGAAACCTTTTTGCTACTTTCATTACAACTTTTCGTTTATTTTTCTTGTTATTTTCTAACCATTAGGTCATTCAAATAAATCTGTCCCCTAACCTCAAAAATTTTCCTTAAGAGGAGGCACAGAGTTACTTAAACAACCTAGTAAATCATCAAAACCAAGGTTATTTCGCTTACCTTTTCCAAAAATTTGAACAAATCAGTGAGATCACAGCACGGCACGTCCTTAAATTTGTACTCCAAAGCGTCTTCAGGTATTTTCGGGAAAATGTGAGAAATATCTGGGTGCACATCACGCAGGAGTGGTTGCCACTGTCTTGGAAGGACCTTGCTGAAATGGGAAATATTACTTTCCTTACGTCCATTCTGTTCCTGAAACATCAACAAAATTTATAAAACACCCCATCGCTCATAAACATTGGGATTCACTCAGGATGCTCAATGTACTTACAAATTGTGCGGAGTAATAGAAGCAAATAGCTGTGACATTACATTAGTTTGAGAATACAAGTGTTTAAAGATGGGCGGGCTTTCTGGAGTCAAATGTACAATGTCGCTTATGTGTGGTATGAATTCATATGTATTGTAGTAATCACAATCTACTTTGAGACCCTTAAAGTGATGTTATTACATAAGGTATTACACACGTTAATACATAAGCTCACAAAACATATCCGTGTCTATACTAACATCAACCTTCCATAAGGTACTAATATCACCAACGTAAAAAGACCCGATAATACATCTCAGTATCATAAACTTACTTTAACCATATAGTCATAGGTCCAATAGATGCTTTTGTAAAATTCAAGAGTCAATTTTATTCTAAAACCTTGATCCACGCTACCATAGTAAAATTGATAATATTCTTCAACGCTGCAGTTCATATTGGCCAAGCTCATAAAATCCGTAGCCGACTTAGAATTGCTTTCAAACAAACACCGAAAGAATCCTTTCAAATTTTCATAGATAATACTTCTATCCTTAACCAAAGGCTTGTGGAACATTTGCAAACAACTCATTAGTAGTCGGGCAGCAAAGTAGAACGATCCCTGAAACCATGGCTCCGATTCAAACCAAGCAGCAAAGAAGATCTGAAAAACTTGCATGTTAAAACATAATTAATGTAAATTATAAACAAGTTTTAGAGGGTTAACTTACATAGTGCTCCATCACATCCATTCCCTTGACATAACGAAACTCGTTCAAAATATGATCCTTGAGCACTTCCAAATCAAGAACAGAATAAACATCCGTAGGCGGTACTAGCTTAATCGGCAAGAATTGCCAAGCCACAGTTGCATTACATTGATGATATTGATGGTTTTCAGCCAAACAAACACAACATCCATCGTTCCTGGGCCCTCTTCTTATCACATAAAAGTTTTTGGAATTCAGTGTTAGAGCTTCGATTAATGACGTATTTTCTGGAAAGAAAGCCATGTTTGAGACGTCTGGAGGATAATGTTGAGACCGGATAAAATCCAAGATTTTGGCAGTCGGCTTTCCCGGTATTGTGTGATTTGACACTATAACCTAAAACAAAAATATTATAAATTTCCATTTTTATGAAACAGTGCCTATAACATCAAAGCAAATTGACTTAATTATACTATCAGTCTATGTATTTAAACATGAAACGCAATAAATAGAAGAACCAACATACCATTAGATTCTTCCATTCTTTCTCCATCCTCCTATTTATGTGGTTATCAAGAGTATGAACGACCTTATCCATGAAATCAGACCCAAAATGCACCGCGAATGTGTCGAAATTCTCACAGAATCTTTTAGGAAGTTCAACATCGTGTTCAGCCAGCTTTTCGCGAACACTTTGTATCTTTTCATTAGCTCGATGATGTTGTTCTCCCCGAACCAATCGCTTTGGACGTCGACGAACCAGTTCTTGCATTGGAATAAGACCACAAAACGCCATGTACAACAACTTTTTAAGCTTAATTGTATCGACTAATTCGTCTAAGGCATCCATGCACATACTCTGAAACAACATCTTATAAAGATAAACTTAAAATTTGTTTACAACACCTTTTTTGTAAATAAAATCCATTTAAAATAACATCCCAAAGACAAGCCGAAAAGCCCAAAAATAAAAAATTTAAAAAACAAGAGTAAGATCAACGTATCCAAACATAAAAAAAAGTATTGACTTCATTAAACTTACCAATAGCTGCCGTTCCGTCTTTATCCCGTAAATATCAGCCATGTGGATGCGATTCAACATGAATATACCCATATTCAAGAACAGATTGTCAACTTCCTAAACGCGAAAAAATTTGAATAAAGCTTATAACCTTACTATTCCAAAACTACCAGTCGACTTGTCCATCACAATCTCCAAATCTTTATAATTTTTAACGTATGCTCCATATAAACCACGAAGAACCATTTTAGTTTACTGGCCTTATCAAAACTAATGAATAAATAATAAAAGTGTGAATCACAAATACAATAGTTTTGTGGAGAAGCTAAGACTTATCTTATCATTCGCCAAACTACCAAAAATCTTTTTTTTTATTAATTTTTGTGACTTTCCGTTTCTTTGATATCAGTGACACTACGTTTACTTGTTATCGGCAAAGAACTCTCAAAAAATAAAAATATTTTCGGAAAATAGTGACCTCAAAATAAGACAGTTGATGTAAAAACACAATTCAAGCGTGTCTGATAATCTTATTTTCGTTGATTTCAGGGTAGACAAGTGTGATAAGGGAATTGCTCGACCACAGATTGGTGTATGTTTATTACTCGGTTGATTAAGCAAATGGCAAGTGACAATTACAAGGTTGTGTTGAAGAGCCACTTTGCCGGCAAGATTCCAGTCACCGTGTATCGGTCGGAACGTACTGGATTGCATGTTGCTTTGGCTCAAACGAAAGGACCGACTGTTTCTTGCCAAATTAACTTTGGTTTGTTGTTTTTCATTTTTTTGAGTTTTAGGTCACTGATATCGGGTTAGACAACTTACGGTAGATGGAAAAGGACAAGCGATAAATATACTTTCTTTTGTTTAGTTTTACATTAAATGGCAGTTTTAAATAATATTGTCTTATGTATAGCAGTTTTTAGATCTCGTCTTTCGAAAAGATAATGGAAGACAAATTTTTTGATGAGTTTTAGTGTAGCTGGTAATTAGGTAAAAACAAATAGTGTTTATTTGAAGAAGTAACTTATGAGTTAGCGAAATTAAAAAAAAAGAATTTGGAAGATTATCTTTTAAAATAATTGATTTAGCTTTGGTAAAATTTATTTTTTAGCTACTGAAACAGAAACTGATGATGGTCTACCTCATACTTTGGAGCATTTGGTTTTTATGGGAAGCAAGAGTTTTCCATTCAAAGGTGGATTAGATCTTCTATCGCTTAATGCTATGGCTGTTGATGGAACGAACGCTTTTACTGCTCAGGTAAGGTTTTGCTGATTTTTTGTTTTATTTTTAGATAATGAGTTGTCAATGCAACGATGTTATACTGGGCAGTTTTAAGTTAATTTTATATTATTCTACAGTCTGGTATAGTATAAAGGAAAATTTAATATCGCTTTTGGTACAATTTTTTACTTCCAGGATCACACTGGCTACACAGTCAAAACGATTGGAGTTCAAGGAATGCAGCAATTCATCCATATTTACTGTGATCATCTTCTTAATCCCCTACTAACCCCCGAGAACTACAAGACTGAAGTGTATCATATAACGCCGGAGGGAGTTGATGCTGGTGTTGTATACTCTGAGATGCAGGAACACGAGAACATGTTGGAATGTATTGTACATAGACAACGATTGGCTTCAGTCTTTCCTGACAATGCTTGTTTTAGAGTCGAAACTGGAGGAAGGTTAAAGGTACTGGTCAATTTTAAATTGTTTTGTAATTTAAGCACGCTAACGGATGTTTAGACTTTAGATTTGTTGAAAAAAAGATAAATTGGGTTTAAAATTCAAATTTATTGTGATAAAGCCTTATACATTGTAGGAGATCCGAGAGTTATGTTCACTTGAAAGAGTCAGAAACTACCATCAGAAGTACTATCACCTTAAAAACATGTGGATATATCTATGTGGAGCTGTGAACCCAGAAGAAATGTTTAAGTCCATTGACAAGATTGATGCCGCACCTGAAAATGCTCCACCAGCCGAATTTGTTCGACCATTTTCAAACTGCACTATACCTGATATCAAGCACAAGAGAACAGAACCGGTGGTCGTAAAAGGGCCAGCTGATCAAGAGGACGAAGGAGTGGTACAAATCGGATTCTTGGGACGAGCGGCTTCAGAATCGGAATGGATTTCAGCTGTCCAGATCTTGTCAACTTATTTGACCAAAACAACTTCAGCACCACTTCAAAAGGAGATGGTGCTTACGGCCGATCCGTACTGTGAGAGTGTTTACATGAGCTTGGATATGTTGCCAAGATGTGAAACCACTTTTGACTTCAGTGGGGTACCTGTGGACAAGTTGGACCAAATTCAAGAAAGGTAAGGAGATTCAAAGCGTATTTTAGAAACAATTGAAGTTTTATTATTTATTGTAAATTTATATAGACACTTGTGTCTTTTACTAGGTGATATTACACGTTTTTAAACTTTTATTGTGTCTTTTTAACAAAGAATAGGAAAAATATTGTTGTTGATTAACTTACGATGACTTTTTAGATTCTTCAATGTGATTCGACAAAATACGACAGCCGAAACTATTGATTTAGAAAGAATACGATACATTATTGAACGAAAGATTAAGAAGTTGTACTCAAAGGTATGTCATTTTTCATATTACGGATTTAGAACTATGTTTTGTGAGTTAACGGATAAACGAAAAAACGTTACAGTTTTAAAAAAATAATATTTTGACTAAAACAGCATTAATTATTTTAAAAATTTTGTCATTTCAGTTGGAAAGCAATGTTGCTAACACAGTTTTCAACGGCCTTACTCTATTCCAATTGTTCTCCGACTCTCACGACAACAAACAACATTTCGAAGCCGTGATGAACCCAATCCCAATTTTGGAGACATTACTGACAAAACCAGTCACATACTGGTCGGAGATTTGTCAGGAATTGTTCCAAGACAATTGTGCTGTTGTTATCGGCAAAGCTGATGAAAAAATGGCAGCAGAATTGAACGAACTCGAGAAAACGAGACTGAAAGACCTGACCAACAACTTGGACAAGTACGGATGTCATATTCTGGAGAAGAGCGGGGAGGATGAGGTAAGGAATGGCTTTAATATTGAATGTTGTGCTTGAGTGATAATGTCTTTGGTTATTAGACGATAAAAGGCTATTTTTGCTAGATTTTTTTGTCTGATTAGGTATAGTAGGTATCAAAAATCGGTGGTTTCTTTGAAAACTGCATAACTTTTTTTTAAATTAGCTAGAAGCTTGAAATTTTTTTGTGATAGTTGAATGGTTTAACGTCGTAAAAAACGAAAAATATTATTTTGAAATTTACTATGATACTGAAATTACAGTACTTTTATTTAACTTGAATTTTTAAATATTTTTTAGTCTTATTGTTTTGGATTAACCGTAAAATTACACATCTGGCTGTTTTTCCACTATTAGTTTAAGTTTATCTTTTAATATAACAGTAATTATTCTACCTTGCCAGACCCAATCAGCCAACTCTCCAATGTCTGTCTCTCCTAAATCTCTTCCAAAGTCTTCAAAACAAAACCCAAAGTCAAGAAAACCGATAAGAAAACTTCAGAACAAAGTGCCCAATCTTAGTGCCATCGAACGATCGAAAACTTTGCAAAAGTTTGATTTGTTCAGCGTAAAGTCATCGCTAGTTCTGCCAAAGGCATTGGAAGGTGGAGAAGTTAAAGTGGATTGGTACAAAGATGCTAGCCAAAAGGTTGCCATCAACGAGCTGCCATTTACAGCTGTGGTTCATGATGTGGATTCGAGCTTTGTTAGGGTAGGTTTTGCTGTGGATGGTTTTTAAGTTTATTGCTGTTTCAGGTTATATTAGGTTCTTCAAATAATTATGTGCCACTTAACCCTAAAGAAAGGACATAGAATTATTTGAACAAACTAATAGGAGGCTATTACTAAAAGTTAAAGTTACATTTAAGTTTGCCAATAACGTTATTTAAATAACGACATTTGACTATACATTTTCAGACCTTGTTCATGTTCGACCTGAAGCAGGTCCCATTGAAACTTCGCAAATACGTGATGATCTTCACTGATCTCTTGTTCAGTTCTCCGGCTACCGTTGATGGACAACAATTGACGGACAAACAAGTAGCGGACCTTTTCACAAAAGAAATTATGGAAAAGAGCTGTGACATGGGCTTCCTTCAGAACTATCTTCACTTCTTCCATCTTTATCTTGAGGTACGGTGATGGAAAAGCTGATTTTTATTTTGTTTTAGATCCAAAATTGAATTTTGCTTGTATTAGTTAATGTTTCTAACAAACAATATTGTTTTAGTGTGCTAATTAACATAAACTGTCTTCTATTTTACTGCTGGGATCAAAGTTATTTAACTTTTTTATTACAGATGCCCGCTGATGAATTCCACCTCCTCCCTAAATGGACTCAAATCATCTTGAACAACACCATCTTTGAACGAGAAAAAGTCTTATCTATCGTCAAGAATCTGGCTTCAGGAGCCTCCAGTTCGAAACGTGATGGCTTCACAATGTGCCAAAACATAATGCACAGCTTGAACAACTCCAAAGACCACGAAAGTCGTTGGCACGAAGACGTTGTTCTCGAGAAATTCCATCGTCAACTGGCCAAGAAGTTGGAGAAGGACAACGCTGAAGCTCAACAAATCATCGACGATCTGAATGAACTCAGAAATCACATTTTGAGAGCTCCATTGAATGCACATTTGATCTGTGATCCGCGAAAGTTGGGAGCCAAGGCCAAGCTCGACAAGAAGAGCTGGGAATTCTTGGACTTTACCGAGAAGAACGTCGCTCCTGTGGCCAAGATTCAGGTAAATTTGGGAAGAAAACTCTAGGAGAATAAACGAACTGAAGCTGATTATTGATAAAACCACATTTAACTTACCTTTACTTAAAATTAGACCGCTAAAAAATAAAAGTATTTCAGTTCGACCGTGAAGAAGATGGAGCTCGTTTCAAGACCTGGGCCCCAGGCCAGAAGGTGATCAAGGTCGATTCCACTGACTCGAGCTACTTCCTCCAACGTGTCCATTGTGAGCACAGCTACGGGTCCCCGGAACACGTTGCTTTATTACTGTGGACCAACTACCTATCCATGATGGAAGGAGTTTTGTGGAAAGAAGTCAGAGGAAACGGATTCGCTTACGGTGCCAACCTCTACGTGTCCCCAGACCATCAGTCAATGACCATGAATCTGTACCGCTGCTCCAGAATCATCGAAGCCTACGAGGCGTCGAAGAAGGCGGTGTTGAAGGTGTTTGATGAAGAATTGATTGACTCTGAGCTCTATGAGAGTGCGAAGAGAGGCTGTGTGTCTAACACAATGTCCAAGTATTCGTCATTGAAGTCGACAGCTACGTTGACGGCCTTCAACGATATGAGAGGAATCAAGATGGAGGACATTG
Organism: Bursaphelenchus okinawaensis; assembly: GCA_904066225.2. Taxonomy (NCBI): domain Eukaryota; kingdom Metazoa; phylum Nematoda; class Chromadorea; order Rhabditida; family Aphelenchoididae; genus Bursaphelenchus; species Bursaphelenchus okinawaensis. Next base: position 7,362,909 of record CAJFCW020000006.1, on the reverse strand, counting down.
AGTAAGTTAAAGTAAAATAGTTGGGAATTGGGTCGTTTTTGCCAATAAGTCGACGAATTTATTTGAAGTATTTAGTTTTAAAATTTAACCGACAAAAATAGCGCATAGAGATCTTCAACTAATTCAAACCACCTTTAGAGCCCTAACCCACCAGATCTGGGACGCGGACATGAAGGAATCCTTCCAACTGGCCAAGCCCTTCATCATGAAGATGTTCGACGAAGAGCATTGCCTCCGTGCCATCGCTTGCCCATCAAACAAGGTCGAAGACGTGAAGAAGAACTTCCCCAAGATCGAAACCGTCACCGTCGCCGACCTCCAATACACTCCAGAATAACTCCGGAGTCCTTATCAGTTTGTTTAGTTTTGAATTTGTTTCCTAATTCCTGTGAGGCCTTATTTTTAAATATTAAATTTATTTCGGAAACTTAAAAATCTAGGGGAAATTTATGGTAAAATACGGTTTTCTGTTAGAAATAAGTTTTAAATTACTATCAATTGCAAACTAAGGTCCCAAAGACGTTTTATTATGAGGTACCTGCCGTTGCCAAATATACTACTTTTTCACCTTGAATGATTGTTTAAGTTGCGTGAGAAATTTTGATATATATCACGCTAAAATACGATCTAGAATCTCCGAATTCAAACTGATCTCCCGTTGTAATTTAATAGCCAAAAGAAACGAGATCGATGAGAAAATTATTACATTTTGATTAATATTCGTTATTACAAATCAAGTCGGCTTCAAACTTTGGCTTCGGCCTTCTTTGGACGTCCACGTCCCTTCTTTCCCTTGGCTGGACTGGCGGCAGCCGGCTTGGCCTTGGGCGATTTGGGTTGTTCGACTTCAGAAGCAGCTTCCACTGACTTCTTTGGACGACCACGTGACTTTCCAGTCGCTGAAGGCTTGGTCACGCCTTTAGGCTTGGCAGCGGCGTTAGGGTTTTTCTTTGGCCTGCCACGACCACGTTTAGCTGATGGAGAGGACATTTTTGGACTGAAAATATAGATAATGTGGGGATAGGTAATTGAAGGCATTGGTTTAGGTAACAAAATAGATAGTGCTTTATATTACTATTCTTGGGTAAAAAATATGTACTATAAAGTGGAAAAAACCTATTTTTACCGCGGAAAACGGTTAAAACTCTTTGCGCTGACCTTGTTTATTTACTTTTTGAAAAATAAAAAATTCTGCCAATTTGAGAAAACATTTTTCAAAAAAATTTGTCTAACAATACTAGAAATCTTAAGTATTGTGTAACTTAACATTAAATTTTGTTCTTAATGAAAAAAGATTGAAAATAAACTTGAAAAATCAATAAAAATAAAACAATAGCAATATTTTTAAAACCACAAGTTAATTTAAAAAAGTTAATTGAAAACAAAATATTTTTGAAAATTTTTGACTAGATCTAGATGCTAAACCTGCAGAGTGGACATGCGAATAGAATAAAACAAAGAAAGGTCCATTTGCGAGCAGAAATAGCGCCAAAATAATGTTTTCCAAGAGAATCGCGGCTTCGGAAACAAGCCGAAAAGCAAACTGCGCCCTGGTGTTTGCAAACGGCGACATTTTATACGAAAGGTCTGAATTGGATTGCGCAGTAGACTATAGTAATCAGAAATGTCAAAGAAAGTTTTTTTTAGGTTTATTATATCGATCTATCTTAAGTTTATTATACCGGGGTAAAGGTCTGATGTGGGGATAGTGATAAGAGAAAAAGCTTCCAAAAGCAGAAGTAACAACCTGTTCTTGGAAGCATTTTTTCGATATTGGCAAGGCATGACATTCGCAGGGGCGATCAAATCCAAAATAGGCTGCTTGCTTTACTTCCAAAAGTTATGTGATGACCAAACGTGTCTGTGACACTGTTTAGCGCACTGTCTACCTGTTTTTTCCTACAGTCTATACATTATAGTAAAAAAGGTTAGGTCTTGATCCGTGGCTATAAGTGTGAGTCATCGCTTAATTTACAATCGGCCTCTTAATGTCCTACAGTCTGTTATATGGGTATCTCAGCGATAGTAGGGTGTTGATCCGAGGCCGAAGACGCTATGGCATTGTTTCTCGTATGAGCGACCACTTATTGTTACAGTCCCTAACCGTTCCTAAAGCCCATACTTCAGGACCCAGTGAAGGACTGACGCGCGCCTTAGATGAAAATTGGGTAATTTACACATTTCAAATTGATTTAGGCTTATGATACTACTTTTGATTACTAGCCTAACAAGTTTTAAAATATATATTTTAGCAATAATTTAGCATTAACAGTTAGTTCAATAATCCAATGCTTCTAATCGACTTCCGTTGTAAGTTTATTCACAAAAACGAGATCGGAGATGTACAAAATGAGAAGGTAAGTTACATTTATACATCGATAAAGTCATCAATTAAAAAGTAATTTATCCACGACAATATAGGCAACACCATCAAGATGTTTTCCTTCAATAAAAACGTAAAACTGGATGTTATCTATGACAAAAAGGTAACATTAGATGTTGTTCTTAAAGAAAAAGGTCGCATTGGATGTTATCCATTGAAAAGGTACCATTAAATGTAATTAATTTGGAGTTATTCTTATCTCATCTCCAAGTTATTCCTCAGTCTCTTCTCCACTGGACTGTTCGGCCTTCTTGGGACTGCCACGAGCCTTGGCTGGAGCGGCGGTCTTGGCTGGGGCTTTCTCCTCACCATTGACAACATCGCCAGCGGCCTTACGTGGACGGCCACGAGTTCTTGTGGATGAAGATGAGGGCTTGGTGACTCCCTTTGGCTTTGGTGGAGCGTTAGGGTCCTTCTTTGGTCTTCCACGACCACGCTTAGCTGGGGCTGAGGACATTATTTAGCTGAAAATAGTGGTTTAAGTAACAAAAAGCATGATTTTAGGTAATAAGGCAACAGTTTCTCGCATTGGATGAGAAAGTTTAAGCATAAACTACAATATATCGGGTATAAAAGATTATTTTAGGTAATAAAAAGACATTTTTAGATAAAAACGTAATGTTGGTTATATAAACGCAAATTTTAGATAAAAATTCAATATTTTAAGCAACAAAACATGTTTTAAAAGTCAATAATAATACAGTAATCGAATTTTGGCTCTATTCGGTCAAAAAGTTTGTGGAATGACTGCGCCGTGCAATAATTGTTTCGCACAGTGCAGAAACTTTCTGACCAAGTAAAAACCGAATTTAACCACGGAAAAACAGTTAAAACTCGCTTCTCTGACCTTGTTTATTTACTTTGAACAATTTCACAAAAAATAAAAGACCGATTTTAAAAATATTCGCTTAAAACCCTGAGGAAAAATGAAAAAAAAATCGAAAAACTCGAATTAAAACCGAAAACACTGACATTTTATGTTATACGCCACAAATAAACATGAACAAACTTGAAAGAAATCAATAACAACACCAAAACAACATCCCCCTCTTCAGCATGTTGTTTATAAAAACCAAAAAAAACGATTTCGAAAATTTGAAAAAAAAATCGAAATTTGAAAGATATACCTAAAATAACGTTCAATGCCAAAAAATAAAATCTAGATGTAAAATAAAGCAAAAAGCGCCCATTCTATGGGGCTGAAGTAACGCCATAATAACATTTTTCGGGAGAGTCACTGCCAGTTCGGAAAATAACGCTTGAGAGGCAGCTGCGGCCAGGCCGTGCGAACCGCGGGTGACATTTTATACGAAGAAGATTGAAATAAAAATAAAATCGGAAAAAGGATAATTTCTAATAAAAATGATAAAATAGATGAAAAACTGATAAAATTCATGTTTTTTAAAAATTTTAATTTTAAAAATTATTTTTTATATTTTTTTATGAAGTATGGGTATTTTTGTAAATATTTTGATTTTGCTGTATACGACGACTGTTTTTACAGGAATATTGTGTGATGATGGCTATATAAATTCAAATTACAAGTACAATGATACTAATGTAAGTTCAGTTATTTTATTTTGTCGTTTTTACATTGAATTCGGGGGTGTTTCAAAAGTTTTGGGCGGTCTGCACGATGCAGTTTGAAAAATTAATAAGTCATTTTGTAGTAGTCTAATTATTGTAAAAATTGTCATAAATGTAGTTAAAAGATGTATTAGTATGTTGATAAAGTTTTATATTTCTACTTTTAGGTATTGGCGAGAAATTTGAGTTTAAAAAAATTAGTTTTGATTTTGCACGGTGCAGTTCAAAAACCGTTGATTTTTTGATTTCTTTGAGTTATCGATGTCATATTTTTTAAATTTTTGATTTTTAACTTAATCTTTACTGAAATTTTAGATATCAACTTTACCCTACCCTTACTACGCTCCTTTTGACAGTTCAGCCAACTTTGTCAATGTTATTGGTGCTCTACCTTCAAGTACTGCCAATTTTATTCAGAATAACTTTGCCAAAGCTTATCATGACGAGAAATGCAAGACAAACAAGTATAATATAGAGACGATTTATTTTAATCCGGGAGATACGGTGTTACTCAAATGTGTCGTATGTACTGTTGATCAGGTAAACATTTGTCTTATTCATCATCTTACATTGCTTTTATCTCGTATTTTTTGAACATTTTTATAGACTTTTGAGATTATGGTAAGCTGTCTTTTTAGCTGTACAACGGAGAGATGAAGTATTGGAAGGTGTTGAGGAAAAGGGTCTACAATGCTATCTATCAGCCGAGAGAGGTTTTAGACGAGGACTGGACTATTTTGGACGAATGTAAGTTAAGACTTTTACAAAATGTAATGCTAAAACGCACTTTCATTGGGCTGCCAACTTAAAGTCAAATGTTTTTGCTATTTTTGGACTTCATAATATATATTTCTACTTTTTGACCTCAAAACAGTCTTTTTTTGTTAAGTTTTAGTACTTTTTTACCTAAAAAGTAATGTTTCTACATAATTTTTGACCTTAAAACGATAATAATAATTGACAGAAGTATGTTTTAGCTACAATGAATGAGTTTTTGGGTAATCCAGGTCGATTACAATATCCAAAACATAAAAAAGAGAATGATGACGATAATGATGTTAATCGGACTCAAGTCAAAATGCCATGGGTTTATCAAAACGATGGTAAATTGTATATAGTAAATGTGAGTGTGGTTTACTTTACTCCTACTTTATCTTCTTTACCGGGTTTAATATTGGGCTTTTCAAATAATTATGTGCCTTCTTTCAAAGCAAGTTTGTGGGTTAGGGAGCATAAAATTACTTGAACGACCTAATAGTAATAATTGGTATTTTAAAACTACATCTGATGCAAAGAGAATGACGTGTATTAATACTATAGTTACTCAAAATTAATGAAATTTATTTTAAAATTGTGAAGATTGAAATTAATTTTAAGGCCAGAGTAGAGCAATATGGCTTATATGAATGTTCAGACTTTGATCACTTAAGAGTACACAAGTATGCTTACCTAGTAGTACCAAGAACTCCGTACATAGAGGTATCGCCTAATATATATGATAAAGAATGTGATAACGATGAAGACGACGATGATACGGCAATGATAAAAATGGACGGATTTGGAAAATGGAGAAGTTATCCAGCCTTATCTTTCAGCAAGTACAGTAATATTTGTGGCGGGAAGATTTGTGGGGATACTGTAAGTTCTTTATGGTTACGGTAAGGTAAAGAAGATTAGGGTTGAGTAAGGTAGGGGAGGTTGTGGTAGGGTAAAGTAGGGTAGGTTAGTTTAGGGTATGCTACGATAGGGTATGTTAGAGCATCGTAGGGTAGGGTAAAGATAGCCAGGTAAGATAAGATAAAGAAAATGTAAGGTGGAGTAACATATACTGTCTAGCAATGCTATAATGTTATTGTTTCAGCTATTCGACCAGTTTTCCAACTTCTCAGTACCAATAGTACCAGGCGACGTTGATGTGACGATGCTGAAGAAGAAGTTGAATCTAGAAGTTTACGTAAAATGGTCAGAGTGGAGTAACTGTACCAATGGGTACCAGTTTCGTAAAGGCCAATGTTACATGCGCAAGATTACTGATAAGAAGTTTGATTTTGAAAAGGATGGTAGCTTTGGAGTGATACAATGGATATATCCTATACATTTACTATTGGAGAACATACCGAGGTTCAGGAGAGATGGTGTGTTGCTTTATAGGTAAGGTTAGGGACGTGTATATGGGGTAATATATGAGTATTGACATGTATATGAGGTTAGAATATATACGATAATAGATACATAGGGCTTAAAACAGACAAGATAGAAGGCTATGAAAGAGATAGTGAGGGAAGGGAAGGGCTTGGCAAAGTCAACATATAAGGGGTAGATAAAGCTCGGGAGGGGGAAAACTGTACCTGACCACAAAATTTACTCATATCTATGTTACATTAACGAAAGTATCATTTCAGCGCCATTTTGACTGACCTACTACTATCATCCCAGTCAGTACCATCCCATTGCACCAAGATACCAACTCAACAGTTACACGAGTTCAAGGCAGCTATACTCGACAACATGTTTCGTGCTGTAAATGGTACAGTAGCTGGATCCAATGAGTACAAGTTGACTCCATGTGCTAGGAAAATAGTCAAAGATGACTATACTACAATAATTGGACATGGTGCTATTCAGAAAATGGCTTGTACATAAAGTTTTATTTTAGGCTTGTATTTAAAGGTTACTGTAGTTTCGATGGATTACTGTAACTTTTGACTTTAATAAATGATTTTAATGTATTGTTCTTATCATGATATTATTCAAGATGTGGACTATAAAAAGAGTCTTCTAATAAGTTGTTCAAATAATTTTGTGCTCCCTCCTTTTCTTTCTCAATTCCGTAAATTAGCTTGAGAGGGGGCGCAGAATTATTTAAACAACCTAATATTTAAAAAATTATAATAATTTTGTACTTACTATGATATTTATTTGTTAATTCTGATTTATATTACTCTGCAAACGTATTGTAACCGTTTCCTTCAGCCCACGTAATAATTAGTAAACAATTTGTGTTACAAAAATGAAAAGTATTTGTTCAAAGACATTATTTAGATCCCAAAAGCAATAGACTTTGGTTCGAAACGTTGTAAACACAAGTTTCAGATGGTTTTTCCCTTATCTAGGTCATTTTAAAACAACTTTTTGATGGTTTATTGGGTACAGTAGGTTTTTGGGTACAGCAAGGTTTTAGATTTTTGTGTACTGTAAGGTCTTTATGGTGAGTAATGTAACTTAAAATTAGTACATATACTTTTAAGTCTTTGTATTAGTTGGTTATGTCTATAGCACATAAGACCGGCCCATACCTGTCTTACGGAGATCTTACGAGGCCCAGACCGGTCTTACGATAGAGCGGGGTCGGCTTTGATCTAAAGTTGAAAGTGGCTTAATATTAAGCTCCGACCTGGGGCGGGCTTAAAAACCGGGGCTGGCTCAGCACGGGCATACGTCGAGCAGGGCCGGCTTTGATCTAAAGTTGCAGTGGGCCAGGCTCGAAAAGTGGGTTCGGCTCTAGAGCTGGACTTGAAAAATAGGCGCGGGTCAAAACGTTGGACCTCAGGCCTGAACCGGGATTTAAAATTGAACACGGGCCTAAGCTTCTAGTTCCGGGCTTGAAAAGCAGGCAGGAGCCAAATCTAAAATGAAAGGTGAAAATGAGTGATGGCTCATAACAACAACAATCAATCATGCATGTTTTATAAATTTGCATGTCAGTGGTTCATAAATAATTGCTTTCAATTTAAAATGGACATATTCGAAATGGAAAACAAAAAAACGGTCCTCTTTTCTCCCGTCTCAAATTACGGAATTCGTGACATCCTCAGCCATTTACAGCACACAAGTCATCAACATACTCGCTTTTTGTTTCGGCCATTATGTTCAACATGTTGGGCTTTGTCTGGAATCAGGAATAGAGCCTGGATGAACTGTTCTTTTTTGATTTGGGGATTAATCTTGTGTATTACTGTAGGTATGGAGGTGATGGTTTGGGTAGAGTGGGTACATCCTGGGTATATACAGATTCATACCTTGTTTGAGTTAAAATTCTCGGTTTTTCGGTGAAGTAATGTACTTACAAAGCTTATATTTGGCGCTAAAATTAGTCATACTATGTACAATAAATATACAAAGCTTTAGCAAAAAATCTGCACTTTTAAAATTAAAATTTCAAATTTGGCGCCAACTTTTTAGTGCTATAAAACAATAAATATGGCTTTGATTTGGCTAAAACTTTAGTTTCGGGTCAGTCCTCTTTAACAAAATTCTGAACTTCCGAATTTTTTGCATTTTTAAAATTAGAATTTGGCGCCAATTTTTCAATTTTTTCAATTATTGTTATTATAAACTTTATAGTATCTTGGCACTAAAAACTGACGGTACTGTACAGACGGTGAACTGATAGATTCTTTAAGCTATCAAAACCTGATTTTTAAGCTGTAAACTTATTACGTATGATGAACATGTTGTAAAATACGATCTAATAAACCTTGTAAACAATATATTCCATCAACGAAAGGTCATTTCACGGCCTATGGCCTTGAAAACGACTATGTAGGCCTTTACTACAAAGTGAGTTTTTAAGATATAATTATTGCTATTGGGTTGTTCAAATAATTCTGTGCTCCTTAGCTTCGAAAATTTGTTTTGTTCAAATAAATCTGGGCTCCTAAACTCGTAAGGTTTTCTCTTAGAGAGGCACTGAATAATTTGAACAACCTAATATAAGATTTTAAAATGGCAGTTTTACTAGGATGGCATTTAGGTAAGCGCCATTCTTTTTGCAGCAAATTTTAATATTTAAATTGTAAAAAATAGTTTTTTATGTCCGGAGGGTCGAATTCCATAGGTTTTAGTAAAATAATAAAATACATACTCTCCAGTCGCCTACATTTTAATCAAGCCTCGAAAGACTCGCTTCAGACATTGCGAAGGTCCGTCTGAATCCTCTTGGGTACACTTTTCGAATTTTTTATTGAATATAACGTTGATAAATTGAATTACGCCAAAAAACATACACGGGATTACTTCTTCCTGAATTCTTCAACGTTTTTAAATCGTTGCACTTGGTATTTGGCAGTAATTTGGGTATATATGGGTAGTTAAAGGTGATGTAGGTATCGCTTGGTAATCGATGTTAATATACGGCTTATTGAGGTTGGCATGTGAGGATAACATATATAGTTTATGATTTTTTTAGAAAATGAAGATTTTTAAAGTTTATCCTAGTCCTAGCCCAGAGTTCTAGCCCATAGCCCGAGCCTAGAGTCCTAGCCGAGAGTCCTAGCTCAGAGCCCTAGCCCAGAGCCCTAGCCCAAAGCCTTAGCTCAGAGTCCTAGCCCAGAGCCTCAGCCTAGAGCCTCAGCCCAGAGTCCTAGCCCAGAGCCTCAGCCCACAGCCTCAGCCCAGAGCCTCAGCCCAGAGCCCTAGCCTAAAGCCTTAATCAAGGGTTGTAGTCCAGAGCCCTAGCCATAACGCTACTCATAAAAGTATCCTTACTCTATCAGTTATGCTACTGCATAGTTTACTGCAGTAGCATAACTGATAAGTAACGTTTTGTAATAAATATTTACTCATTGGCTTTGTGATTTGTGTGCGGCCATTTCGAGCGCCGAATCGATCGTGTAAGGGACCTCTGACTGACTGTTGCCTTGCTTTGTCAGGTGTGAGGAAAGCGCGCAGCTGTCTATCGTTGTGCCCATTTTTGTTTTTTCGAAAAAAAATTCTTCGAATTCCAAAAGATTTCATTTTTGGGGTTTTGCTTTTATTAATTTTACGAAATACTACGTTATGATATCAAGCTTTTTCAAACTTTTAACATTTTACGATTGGTAGCTGAATTGTTGATTACCTAATATAGTACATATAGAGTATAGGTGTGCAGTAGACTCTGATTCAAGAATTCTTTTGGCATTTTGTGTTGATTATGACAGTTTTCTTGTAAAGATTAGCAATATAATAGGTTTTACTGTAACTTTTTGACCTCATAGTTGCAAACTGTGTTACCATAGGTAAGATGGGTAAGATATCGACATTACAAATCATAACTTTATTTTGTGTTTTAGGTATGTTTTCTGACTATCAAAATCTAATGTTTGTTTTAATACTTTGCACTTATAATCACTGGAACAACAATATTAACTTATATTTTTTGTTTATTCTTTAGTCAATCATTTTACTTTTTTCTGAGCTATAACGCATGTCTGGGCGTTAGGTACACTTTTTGACAATTTCTTTGTTGAGTTCTTTTTAAGGATCAAAAATTGTCTAGAATTGCTAACTTTAAGACGTCAAAAAAGTTTTGTCGTTTTTTCTCATAGAAGTCAATGTAAATTGACGACAAGACTTTTTTGACTTGATAATATTATTTTTGACTTTCTACTACCATATAAGTATTTTATAAATTTATATTATTGTATGTGTACCGGAAAACCCTAAAAATTCAGGGAAATAACAGGATCAGCGTAAATAACACTTTATTATTTACCATACCTTGATACCTTATCTGGAATGCTGATGATATTTACGTTCATGGAGATTGTTTTTTGGAGCGGACCGTGTGTTATTTGTTCAGACACAAAAGAATCAACTATTTAGGCCACGTTCTATATCTCTATTTTCATTTCGAATAGTTAAAACTGTTTGTTTCCCGAGGGTTTAGAGCATTTTTATGGGATGGTTTGATACACATATCAGAATATGTTGTCAAAAAGAGCTTGGGTTTGCTTACTATCATGATATTAAGATGCCAGGAAAACTCTTGTCGTTTTTGGAAGTTTTAAGCTTTGTCAAAATGCGACAAGACTTTTTTCATCTTTTATTATTATGGGTAGGGTATAGGGCAAGGCAAGGCAAGGCAAGGCAAGGCAAGGCAAGGCAAGGCAAGGCAAGGCAAGGCAAGGCAAGGCAAGGCAAGGCAAGGCAAGGCAAGGCAAGGCAAGGCAAGGCAAGGCAAGGCAAGGCAAGGCAAGGCAAGGCAAGGCAAGGCAAGGCAAGGCAAGGCAAGGCAAGGCAAGGCAAGGCAAGGCAAGGCAAGGCAAGGCAAGGCAAGGCAAGGCAAGGCAAGGCAAGGCAAGGCAAGGCAAGGCAAGGCAAGGCAAGGCAAGGCAAGGCAAGGCAAGGCAAGGCAAGGCAAGGCAAGGCAAGGCAAGGCAAGGCAAGGCAAGGCAAGGCAAGGCAAGGCAAGGCAAGGCAAGGCAAGGCAAGGCAAGGCAAGGCAAGGCAAGGCAAGGCAAGGCAAGGCAAGGCAAGGCAAGGCAAGGCAAGGTAAAGCATGGCAGTTAAAAGGCCTTGATCACCCAAAAGTCAATAGTCATAACGTAATTTCCCAAAACAAAAGCAGCAATGTAATTCGTTACCATACTCATAACGTTGTTATCAGGATGTGTGACTTTTGGCTTGTCATCTTTTCGAATTTTCCTTTTTCCCTCCGGATCCCCCCCCGGCCCCAATTTAATGAATTTCCAATGGACAAAGCGATACTCGAAAAGGCTGTTTCAGCTGTTTCGATAATGACATAAACCCTTTTCCACAAACCTTTTTCGAATTTCAGATGGCGGCGGCGTTTATTATATGGGTACGGGCGGATGGGGTTGTACTAGGTTTCAACGTTTATGTTAGAGTTAACTTTACGAGTTTACGAAAGGTTTTAGGTTGTAAAGCTTTGGTCTTGAGCTTAGCGGTTGACCTTAGACAGAACTACAGCCTTAGTTTTAGCCTTAACCTTCACTTTAGCCTCACAATTTTTAGCCTTATCTTTAGCATAAAGCTTTCGTCTAGCCTTACTCTTAATACTAGCCTTTGTTTAGGTTTATAATGTTATCCTTGGTCTTAGCTTTACAAAAATAACAAACAAATTTGAACTTTGTATGTAAAATTGAATTAAAGGTTACATTAATATGCAATTTTATTAGATTAAGTACTCTGACTCTATTTGACGTGAATTTTTATGTCGTGTTTTATATGCGCCATTCTTTTTGCATCAACTATAAAATGCGCCATTCTTTTTGAATCACTTTAAAAATGCGTCATTTTTGTGCACCGCCTCAAAATGAATATTTTTTAAATTTTTTGAACTTTTTCTGTTTATTATTTACTATTTTTGTTATAAAAATGCATTTTTATCACAAAAAATATATTATATTTTTAAAACGTCTATGATGTGTTAGACACAAAGTAAATTAAAAATTGAAGCTCATCCACAAACGGCCGAGTTAATTTCGAATTTTCTCATTAATTACTTTGCTTTAACGCTTCGTTTAACGCGTAATCAACAAAAACTTCGTGTAAATTGGATTCTGTTTTTCAACGTTAACTGTTTTTGGTAGGAAATATTATGGCATGTGTTATTTATAATTGGCAGGGCTGGGTGGGGTGTGAGCAGGGGTGGATCTTTTTTACTTTTTTTTAGAAAATATTGGGCATGGGTTTCAGTGGAAATTAAGAAAATATTTTTTTTGATTGTTTAGTTCTCCCTCTGTCACTCCTGTTCTTTCTTCGACTTTTTTGAAATTTGAGGTTTATTTTTAGTACCAGGCTGTCTTATAGTACGATACTAAATTTATTTTCAGTAAAATACTGTGTTTTAGCATCTATTGCGTTTATTAGTACTATACTGTCTTTAGTACAACACAAAGCACATTTTTAGTACTATACTGTACTATATAGCACGTTCTCTATAGATTCACCCCAATATCCCCAACCTCAACTTTCATTTTGTTATTTGCCTTGTTTTTCATTTAGATTTAGTGCAATTATGGCGTGTCGAAACGTTGTTCCTTAACCAGGCTGGTGGTGTTTTCATTATTCCCCTTCACGTTTCTTTCTTTTTACGTGAAAATGTTTGCATAATGCACTTTCGGTGAGATGTATTAAGGAGTCGCGCTTAATGGAAACATTAACTTAATGTATACGTGTTATACTATAATATATTCGAGGGGGAAGTCTTTGAAGAAGAATATTTGAGCCGATAACTATAGATTTGGTTTGTAAATCAATTAGTTTTGTTGTATTTTAGTTGTTTTTGTAAAATAAGAGCTTAAAATTTGAAAAAATGTATTTTTTTTACTTGTTGCAAAAAGAATGGCGCGATTTAAAGCTGCATAAGTAGCTGATAAGCCCATTAACGTACCTAAATGTATATCCTTTCTTATCCTTAAAGATTTTTTTGTTTTACTTTACCTTAAAGCCTTGTTTTACTTTATCTTAAAGAAGTTGTAAGTCCACTTACTTTAAGCCAGCTACCTCCTTCTAGTTACTTTAATCCCATTAGTTTCAGGATGTTTAAAGCTAAGGTTACTTTGAACAAAAGAACTTCATTGTTAATGCATTGAGGTCACAAGACTTTTTGCAAACTGTTAATTGTGACATTACTTTGCTTAGGTTACATTTTATATGTTTTACTGTCATATACAACATAATGTTTAGGTCTCTACCGTATAGTGTATGTCCTATACTTCAACTTATTGTATTAAACTTTTTATTTGTGATAATAGCACATTAAATCGTTCAAATAAGGATGTGCTTCTTAACCACAAAAATTGGCTTTGAAAAGGGGCACAGAATTATTTGAACAACCTAATAGCTAAAAGAACTAATATTTCATTCGGGAAAGCGCTGTTTGTATTTTACAAAAGTTCTCTTTTTACAGAGTAAATTAACCTTATAATACCAAAATTAGTATAGGTCAGTCGGTCCCTTGAGTAAACGAAACGTATATTATAATACTCTTCGGCCATAAGAGCTTCTCAAATAAACAGTTTTTATAAGGAGTAAGACTTAGAATTCAAATTCTAGTTGGTTAGTTTAATGCCATTCTGAATAGTTCAATTAATGATATATGTGTTGTGTCGTTTACTGGAGCTAAAATCAGATAATTTATCATATCTTGACTTGACTTACTTTAACATACTTTACTTTTAAACGCGCCCTTACTGTATCTGCTTTACTCCACCCATCCCATCATGAATTGCCTTAACTTGCCTTGCACTGTCTTGCCTTGTTTTGCCTTGCCTTGTCTTTCCTTGTCTTGCCCTGTTTTGCCTTGCCTTCCGTTGCCTTGCCTTGCCTTGCCCTGCCTTGCCTTGCCTTGCCTTGCCTTGCCTTGCCTTGCCTTGCCTTGCCTTGCCTTGCCTTGCCTTGCCTTGCCTTGCCTTGCCTTGCCTTGCCTTGCCTTGCCTTGCCTTGCCTTGCCTTGCCTTGCCTTGCCTTGCCTTGCCTTGCTTTTCCTTGCCTTGCCTTGCTTTGCCCAGCTTAGCCTTGCCTTGCCAGTTCTATAGCCCACCTCATCTTTCCTTGTTCTATCCTACCTTGTTATATCCTATTTTATCTTACTCCCACCTCTACCTTATACACCTACCTCAAACCCGATGAAATAATCCCATCACGCCCCCCCCTCTCTATATACATACATATCCCTCCAAAAAAGGGACGCGCCTTGATTCCTTGCTCTTCCCAACCTGGCCTTAATGAGCAGTTTTTTTTGTTTGCTCGTTTCCCGCGCGTTCGAAAAAAATAAAAGTTACTCTAAATGAGTTTTTATAATATTGAGAGCGTTTAAACGCTTTTTATTGTTTATTCTGACAAGCCACAAGGGTCCGGGTTTGCACTTTTCGAGTTGTTTATTGTAGGTCAATTCTGGCGTTTTGAATCTGTAGTGGTTGGTTCAATTAGATACATATATGAGGGTAAAAAATAAAAATTTAAAATGTGTTTTTGGGGAGGGGAGTAGACAGGGGGGGGGGACTCAGTAAAGTTTGCTTGACCATACTTTGTGAAAAGTCAGGGCAGATCATAAACGATGTCTTAAATGTCTTAAAAATTAGTTACAGGCTTAAAAGTTGGTCTTCTTGGTGCTCGTTCTCTGCGCTCTCTTTTTTCTTGGGGCAGGGTAAAAAAAAACTTTTTTTTGTAACGTAGAGTATAATATTTCGTTTTCAAAATTTTTACTGTGGTATGGAAGGTATGGCTGAACAAAGTAGTGTTTAATAGAGTAAAAGAACGAATGGTAGAACATATAGGGCAGTAGAGAGTAGAATATAACAGAGTAGAATGGAAGAATGTAGGGAAAGATAGGGTAGCTCTTTCGTGTAATATCTTACCGACGTCATTTCGCTTTTCTACAACAAGCTCTGTCTTAATATTCAAAAAACAAAACTGATTTTTAATGCCTGAGGCGAGATTATTCTTGCCTAATTGCAAGGACATGGTAAAGTAGTTAAAACAGGGAGATCAGGGTAGATTAAATAGATTAGGAAGGGTACGTTAATATTCTAGGTAAAATACAAATACACACTTTTCGATTTGCGAGAAAAATTTTTAGAAATAGTTTCAAAATTTGGAATTTGTTTGAATTTTTTCACTTTACAACGATTTGGCTAGCTAACAAATTAGCTCGCGCAAAATAATCACATTAACAATGAACCAATTGGAATGTAACATGGGTCAAATCACGTGGAACGATAAACAAAAACTTTTCGATTTTTTAAATTAAACCGCCGTTCCCTACATTTTATGACTGTGGCCTTCAGTTTCTCTTACTGTAGTTTCATACTGTATTTGTATACGTCTTACTGTAACTTATCAGTGTTAAATTTGCTTATAAGAAAAAATATTCCGTTTTTTCAAAGCGTGTATATTTAAAATAGTTAATTTTACAGAGTAACCAAGTATTTTATTGTCGTATAGCGACTTTGTTTACTGCGGTTACTGTAACAAACGGAAATAGCTGCTTTTTGTTGATTTTATGTTTTGTTGTTACTTTACACTATAATTTATATATTTTTTTAACAATTTTCACATATTTGAAGCAATTTTTTGACAATTCAGGTTTTCGCGTCGGGACCTAGTGAATTGATCTTTGTTAATTTATAGTTAGTTGTCAAATGGTTTTTAATTGTAAATTTGTGTAAAATACGACGCCGTGGTCTTCTTTTTAAAAAAAAAATATTTTTTATATTTCAAGTATTCGTGTCAAGACCAACTTGAATCTTCTTCAAATGTATAAAATAACTCCATAAAGTAATGCAAAAACCAAAAAGTATTTAAGTTTTTAATTTTCAGATTTACCTAAAATCATGCGTAGTATTCCGAGAACGGCACGTCAAACACGGCAGCACGGTAGGCGAAAAACTGCTCAAAACTAAACAAAACGCTGTATGGTCGTGTGGTATTGTGCTTAACATTTTAACGTTTTTAACACATAATTAATCGAAAATTACATTGACGAAGTTTTTAAAAGCTTGGTTTTTGAAAATTTATCAAAAAACCCAAAAATCTAAAAAGAATTTGAAATTTTTTGGTCTCGGCACGAAAACATGATTTTTGGAAATTTATGAAGAAAGGGTTAAATTTTAAAATAAGTTTGAATGACAATTGAAACGGTTTTTGACTAAAGCTAATATTAAAAGCACAAAAGTTTTTTAATTTTTTGGTTTCACCACGAAACCCTGATTTTACTTTTTTGCCGCTTTGTATGACAAAAAAGCTGTAGCTTGCCAAAATGAAATCAACCATTATATTATACGAAACTGCTTTATCATGTTTTACCTTTTAAAAGCAAACTTTTCAAAAAATTAACCACAATACCACACCCATATCGGCACTGTTACCTGAAGTGTGGTTTGACTGATTTTTTTGCGTCCGTAGTGCTGAAATCAAACAGGAGTTGACGTTTTTAATCCATAAATGTGACTAAATTACAGATTTTTTGTTATTTGCAGTGTTTTGACGTCATTGTCCGAGCGAGGAATAACTTCAGGGCCCCATGGTTCTTCAGGGTTTTAATGTTTTTGTCGTGTTTTTATTTACTAATGTTACAGTAATCTAGTTCTTACACTTTGCCAGTGAATTTTGTCTGATCCTGTCTCTGTGTTACAGTATCTTATTACAGTATTACTTTTTGATTCTTTAGATTTCTGGTCTTGAGTTTGGTCATTTAGTACTATTTTTAATTCTTAGTAGTTGCTTTGGTACTAAATTAGTTAGTACTACTAATTTTTAAGTTTTAGTACTATAGTACTGTTTTTAGTGCTATTTTAACTTTTTTACTATTATAGTACTGTACATGGTGCTAAAAAAACTTGTACCGCCAAGAACAGTAAAGTAACAAGCTTTAATTAGCGTTTTTATGCGGCCGACCAATGTAGATGTCACTTTAATTTGGCATTGGAATTCATCAAGCTTTGGCGATAAAAGGAATTCATGACATCTAATTGCACTTCCCATACTGTTTAGTATCAACTTTTTGTTTTACGTGTTCGGAATGGTTATTAGTGCGCGCAGACGTGATAAGGCTTAATGTAGTTAGTTGGGCGGTTCAAGAAGAGTTGTTTTAGGGGTAGAACTTTAAAGTATTTGTTGGCTAAAACTTTTTTTTATTTTTGATTTTTTGTGTCATTTTTATGTCATACCGCCCAAAATACCATGCCCATGACAAAATACTTGGAATGTTTGAGCGGACAATTAAATTTGGCTAAAAAATTTTCATTTTGTGAATTCATTTTTAATTTGGCTTTTGTGGCCTGCGGCGCCTTTTGCTGGCCTGACCCCAACAATACTCTTTCCGGTGAGGGCCCGAGGTCTCGAAATTGTCCCAAATTCCTCGCTTTTTAGGCATTTGATTTGGGGGATCGAAAGAAGGCTAAATTAAGTATTTTGGGTTGATATTGTAGTAGATTTGGTTTGGATATTGTCTTTAGTTGGGAATTTTTAAAGTCTAGAGTCTACATTACACATAGGCAACTACGGTACCGGGAGTAGGGCAAAATGGTCAAAACGGTAGAAAGGCACGGCATATGAGAGCAGGGACTAATAGGGCCGAACATATTAGAGCGGGTTAGGTTAGGGCATAGTAGGGTAGGATAAAGTAGGGTAGAGTAGGCAAGGCAAGGCTAAACAAAGCAAGGAAAAGCAAAGCAAGCTTGATGGGATTGATATCTTCTATACTCTCCCCCCTCCCCTCTATAAAAATGACGTTCTTGGCATTTTTACCCTTATTTTGAAATGAATTGTGTATCTTTACCATATTCATTTCCAAAATTTCTCTAACATTGTTTAGAATGTAGAACATTGTTTATGCCACTCCACACCTGACCTCTGGTTTCCCCCACCCATGCCTCTGTTGGGTGGCGCTTCTGGTTGTTAAGTTTTGTTTGAATAAACAAAAACCTCATTTTCACTTGTGCCGGAAACGAAACCTTTTCTTCTCCAGAAGTCTATTAACGGTCCCATCCCAGCTGAGGCTCAATTGTCTCTCCGAGCGAGGGGGGTCTTTTCGGAATCACTCCAAACCTTTTCTGAAACCCGTCTTCTTAAGAATGGCACAGTATTCGTTTAGAGTACTCTGTAAATTCTTAATGAATTGTGTCTTTGAGCGTTGGCATGGGTTTGTTGAAGGATAAGAGGTTTGGGTATGGGTTTCTTATACTGTTAACGGATAAGCAGCTCAGACAAGAGATTTAGGTATGGGTTTCAAGAAGAAAAGTAACGATTTGGAAAGCCAAAAGATAAGGCTTGAGCATGGGTTTTTGTACTATAAAAAATAGAGGGTGGGTATGGGTTTTTTTACTAACAAAGGACAAGGGGCTTCAGTGTGGGCTTTTAGCTATAAATGTCAAAAGATAAGGCTTGGGCGTGGGTTTTCTGTAATAAAAGTAAGAGGTGGGTATGGGTTTCAAAACTGTTAAAAAACAAAAGGCGTGGGTTTTGGCTATAAATGTTGAAAGATGAAGCTTGGGCGTGGGTTTGTTGTATAAGGGGTAAGTATGGGAGTTTGATTTTTTTGATTATTTTGTAAAATCTACCCCGCTCAGTATTTGTTACTTTGTTTCTTTCTTTTTTTTGTCTAAATATACTAGTTTGGGCGGGGTAAATTTTCCAAAAAAAGTTTTTTAAATAAAAAAATGATTTTTCAACTTAAATTTTTCAAAAAAAAATTTAATAAATTTGAAATCCGTGATTAGAATGCAAAACTATTTGAAAACAGGATGCTTATTAGCAAGTGCATACCCAGCTACAGTCGAAAAACGCGGCATAATGGGAGTACGAATAATTGATGTGGTTCGCAGCAAAGTGCACTCCTCTTTGGTTCAGGGCATATTAATGTAGTAGGGTATGTTGGGGTTGACTTTGGCATAACTTTTCAAATTATTCTGTTTTGGGTTTAAAATCTTTAAATTATTAAGTTTTTTTGGCTTTAAAATTGATGCCTAAGGGCTTGAATTTAAAAAATTTTGCCCTGAGGGTCGATCTTCGAAAATTTTGGGACGTTTGTTCAGCTTTATATTGAGTTATGACCTTATTTTCAAGTTTTAAAGCAACAAAAATTAATTTTGGTAAAATACGACCGGGGAAAGTAAGGTTTTAAAATTTTTCAAAATTTTGACATTTGGCCACGGCAATTATTCCATCCTCACCTCGACGATTCAAAACGTTTCCGAAACGGTCGTTAGGCTCGGAATGGGCATTCACTTTTGGTGGTCCTGAAAATGTGGCGTGGGGAGGGGGAAAGCCGGAAAGAAACCTGAAACCGGTGACTTTGGAACGAGATATACAACTGTTTTGCACATCTTCACCATGGGTTTTCTTTTGAGATTTGAGTCTATTTTGGTTTGACATAGTTATGCAGGGCTGGGTGGAATGTAGAGTTATTTACATTATGCTTATTTTAATCTTATTATTAAGTTGTTTAAATAATTCTGTGCCCCTATCCACAAAAACGTGTTTTTAAAGATGGGGGCACAGAATTAGTTGAACGACCTAATATAGGGTAGGGTATTCTAGGGTAGAGCAAGATCGTACTTTCTAAAAACGTGCTCTCCACTGTTATCTTCACAAGTACCTCAACTACAGTGGTATGTTTGACCAGTTTACAGAGTTAACTATGTGTAGTGTTTACCCACCACTACAGGACGACTTTACTGTAATAACGGGAAAATATTTGCAGTTTTTACGTAGTTAACTTGTCGTTGCTTACTAATAGGCTATCATAGGTGTAGTTACTGTAATTGTAAGTTTCAACTCTTACAGTAAGTACGTTATTTTAAGTATACCTACGATACTACTACATTTTTATCACGTATTTTACATTTTACCGTTTATTGATGAAAAATCAATTTTTTTGTAAAAACATTCGTCGCAAGACCCAATCAAAGCTTTAAAATGTAAAAAAGGGTCAGCATAAAATTATATATTGTAGTAGATATCTAAAAACGTCATTCTGCGTCTGTTATAAGTGTCTTACAGACATATGGAGGGTATTACATAGTAAAAAAGAAACCCTTTATTGGCTTCCATTTAGGGCGGGAAAATTTTTTATAAAAAATATGTGTTCTTACAGTTGTGTTGACATGAAGATATTATCCTTCATGGTATTTCTGTATTTAAAGCTTATGTTAAGCGTTAGTTTATATTTAAAAAACCCATAGTCGCCACAGCGTATTCTACTTTTCCTAATTTATATTTTTACCTTTTTAAGAAACATTTTATATTATTTTATTTGTCCGCCACGTATTTTACTTTTTTTAAGATATTTCATTTTATTTTAACTTTGTTCTTTGGCCGCTCTCTTCGTTTCACGCGCTCTCCTTCTTACTTTTGTGGCCATGCTTTTAGCCGTTTGATCAAGTGGCTAAACCGCTTTAATAAAACCTTTATTCACTATATTTCTATGCTCAAAAGACCCCTTTAAACCATCTTTTATCTAAATTATGACCTACATTATCTTTAACCCAATTAAAGTACAGTAGAAGTCTATTCTAAGATCTCTGAATCTGCCATTTCTTAGTTATGGGTCATAATGTGGCCTCCCAGATACACCACAACTTTTACATTTCGAAGGTCCATTAGGAATCGGATCGGACCCTTGCGTTAGGGACAAACAATAAAAGAAGCCAAAAGTTTAACAGACGCCAGACCTAAGCCAGGCCCCCACCGCCCTCTCCGAGATATTCGAGGCCTGATCTCGAGTGTCCTCATCGAGATCTGATTTTTTCCTCTCTTTTAACTTTAAGTCCCCTCTAAGCCCGGGTTTTACTGCGAAACTGGTCTTGTTTTATATAATTTACTGCTTGTTTTTGGCTGATTTTGGGGCTTTTTATTATTTTTTGGGGTGGATTTTGCTGGTTGGATGGCTAACATAATGTTTAAAGCCTTATTCTTTAGGCAATATTTGAGTTTTTGTTGGCTAAAATGTTCAATATGACGATCTTTTTACTCAAAATATCTCTCTTTACAAAATGTAGCTTATTACCTCAGGATTCCTCTCATAACATATTACACTAGACATCAAATGCGCGTTGCCGGCTTCAAATGCCATAACTTTTGAAATTAGCATTGATATTTGTGCTGAATATATGAAAAATGCTTCCCCAATATATAAATCTCTTCTTATTCTGAAACAGCATCATACGAAAGTGTTTTTCGAGCAGGCATAGCTTTAGTGTGTGGGTAACGTGGGTCAGGTGATTGAATGATAAATGATGGCAGTGGAAAGAGATTTTGGTCAAAATCTATTTCATTCAAAGCTTTTTGACTTGAAATTGCAGAAAATGTCAATTTCCAAACATATCTACTTCGTTTAATCACTTAATTTTTAAAAGAATTGAATTTTGACATCTCTTGATCATGCCGTATAGTATAATATCGGATTTTTCTTATCTTCCTTTTGCCAAGTAACGTTGTAGAGCATTAACATTATGATAATACCCTTCTCGACCTCTTCCTTCATTTCTACCCAAATCAACTCTTCAAATCACATAAAATCTTCTGTTTCCTCAAATTCTTCATTTTCTTCTAATTCCAAGTTTTGTCCTTAATATTTGCCGTGTTTTAATCTGAATATGCCCTAATATTACTCACTATCGACTTATCAATCTTTGAAGATGTACTACCAACTTACCGTCCAGTTTTCGACCGGTAGATACCCGATTTACACGATTTTTCTTTGAATTTTCCAATTTTTTGTTGATTTTCGTGTCGAATTTGTTAGTTTTTAACGCTCAACACATTTGCAGTTGTAATTCCACGGTTTAGATGTTATTTTACAGCCATCTAACTTGTATTTCATATGATATTGTTTTAGATTTGGGTAGAGTTTGCAAGAAATTGCTCGACTTTTGGACGAATATTACCTAAAACGCTAAAAAGCGAAAGAAAATGTTACCTGCTGCACTGTATGGCCAATTGGCCCCAACTGCCTTCGCTGATCCATTGATTCAGTCTGCTTTGGCCGCCAATTTGGTCCCACAAACATCGGTTGCTGCTGCGGCTGCCACAGCTAATGTTCAAGTAGGTTAATATTAAAATTATTAAAAGTTAATCGAAATAATGAAAAGCTTCGATTTGAGCTAAAGATTTTTTAAAAAATTATGGGTACAATTTTATTATTTATTTTGTACCTAATTTTACTTTTGATTTTTATGGCCCGCCTAGAAAAAAACTAAAAAGCTGCGAACTGCGCTTTGCGGGCGCAGATCGGGGACGATTTTATACCTGTAAAAGCATTGATTTCGGGATTTTTTTGGAAAATATCGACCTTAAATTAAAATTTTTAGGGTTTTAAGAAATATTTACAATTTAAATATAAATTTTGTATGTTGTAGTAGATATCAGTATTAACAATAAAACTTTCAGGGAGGCGATTCCAGCTCGTCCACAACGCCAACTGGCTCTCGTGACACCACGATGACCAAGATCTTCGTTGGCGGATTACCGTACCACACAACCGATGACACTTTGCACGAGTATTTCAAGCAGTTCGGAGAGATCGAAGAGGCCGTTGTTATCACTGACAGACAAACCCAGAAGTCGCGAGGCTACGGATTCGTGACGATGAAAGAGAAGCCTGATGCCGAGAAGGCTTGTCGCGATCCCAACCCCATCATAGATGGTCGCAAGGCCAATGTGAATTTGGCTGTTCTGGGCGCCAAACCAAGAAATAACGTCAATTTAGCTGGTGAGTACAATATTTTAAGTAATATTGCTGTAGATTGTTGAAAAACGGAGTATAATGTTGCTGTAGATTGTGAATGGTATGCTAATATCAGACAGTACAACGTTTGCGTTTTTTTTCATTTTGGTATTTCATTTTAATCGAAGGTTTTCGTGCCGGGACCCGAATTTGTTTGCAAATGTGTTGCTGTGGATTACTGTAGATTACAGTAGCCAGTTTTTTGGAAGTTTGAAGGAAAATTGTTGCCTTTTTATTTTGTAGCTTAAAATTAAAAAACTTTTTGGAATTTTTTATTTTAAATTATTTAAAAGGTTGAATTAGTATGCACCGTGCAAAAAACAATGCGATTGCACGGTGCAGGCTTTTCCGACAACTTTTGAAACGAAAAATGAAAATTTTATGAAAATAAACAATAAAATTGTGCTATTAGATTGTTCAAATAATTCTGAGCCGCCCGACCCCGAAAATTTGCTTTGAGAGGCGCTCAGAATTTTTTGCACAACCTATTACTATTACCATTAAGAGCCAACGTGTACTAAAGATAGAAAATTTTTACATTTCTTGACGTAGATTGACAGTTTTTTTGGTTGTTCTTACTGTTTTGCTCATGTTACAGCCTTCACCGCACTTGCACCTCAAGTTCAACTCCAGCAACAGCTTCTGCTTCAAGGACGTTTGGGGTGAGTGTGCCATTTTTATTTGACTCTTTAACTCTACCGGCTTTTCTTTGTGGTTCTGAGGTGATTGGAGAGAGAGATACTGTAGTTTGCACTCTTTGGGTTACTGTACTTCTTGATGATTGGGGTTACTGTACTTTAAAGATGCAGTATTAGGTTGTTCAGATAATTCTGCGCTCCTTCACTCAAATTAATTTCAAATTCGCTTTGAAGAGGCACCTAACTATTTGAATAACCTATACTGTATTTTTTATGATGGGTAACGTAATTGGGATTACTGTACTTTAAAGATGAATTACAGTATTTTTTAGGATTTTTGGGTACTGTAATTAGCCCTACTGTATCTTTGAGTTACTATTACGGTATTTTGGCGATATAAAGACTAATTTTGTATGTGTCACAGTAATATCAAAAACAAGTTTACTGTAACATAAAAGTAGCAGTTAAGCCCGATTTTAAATTAAAATCTTTTTAATTTAAATTTTTAAATTTAGGCGTCTTTTTTTGACGTAGACTTGTCAGATATATTATATTTTTGGCTCCAAAACACAAAACATCCGGTAATAAGCAATTCTGGCTTTAACGTCACAAAACGGAAAGCATAATAATATAGACCTTAATATAGTGTTCTTTATCTCTTCGTGTGATTTTATTTGAAATTTTGGGATTCTTGACATGATTTTGTGTTCAATCTTTACATTTTAGTATCGTTAGAGACCTTACTGTAGTTTTAAAGGCCTTACTGTAGTTTAAAGAGCTTTACTGTAGTTTTAAAAGCCTTACTGTAACTTTTTCCAATAACATCATCTTTTATTTTATAAACAATATATTTTCTTTCTCTTTCAGCGTGCAACAACTGTACAACCCCGTGGCAACGACCGCTACAGCCGCAACTAGTCAGATGATGAACCCTCTGGCTCCACAACTGACTCCCCAACTATTGGCAGCTATCTCCCAAATGCAACAACTGAGTGCCCACCAAGCACAGGTAGCGGCTCAACAACCTCAAGTTAACGCACAACTAGCCGCGGCCATGCCCCAGACCAACGCCTACTACGCCGCCTTACAAGCAGCTCTGGCCGGCCAACAAGCTCAAGTTGCTCAACAACAACAACCGACTGCTGCCGAACTGGCTGCCCAGTTCGCGGCCCAATCAGCTGCTGCCGCATCGAACTCATTGACCTACAGAAAGGAACGAGAAAAGCACAGAGTCAGCCCATACTAAACAGTATCGTACTGAGTAGTACAAAGATAACCCATATTACCATTCTATTTCAAATTTTAACATTGTTTTGCAACATGGTACATAAGCATTATCGTCTAAGTTACAGTAACCTTTTCAACCCAAAGCCAGCTTTACACCCTCGGATGTCTCGTTAACTAACTGAAAGCCATTTCAATGTAATGATTACATAGTACCACAATCGATAGCTATTAACTTTTCAAATTGTCCCAAAAGATCTATCTGATAACCCATCTTTTGTCAGTGCCTGTAGATTAAAGTAAGGTCGGCCAAGACTGACCCTAAAGCCATGTTTTTGTTTTCGAAGTGAATAATAAACAAGATTGGACTATCAATGAGACATACTACAACGTATTTTAAAATGACAATTTTTTCAGTGTAAGGCATTAAAAATTTAGCGCCAATTACCAGTTTAACCAATGACAAAACGATAAAATTAGGTGATCGTACCCTAATCCAAAATCCTAATCATTAAAAAATACTATCTTCTCAAAGTAAAACAACATGAAATTGTTGAAGAAAATCCGGTTTGAGTAAACAAATAAAATTTACTGAACAACAAAAACAAATGAACGGAACCGGCTTAACATTGCTTAAGCAGTGGTCTTCTTGGACTTTTTGGTCTTGCGTGGCTTGACCGAGCGGAGAAGTTGAGAAGCTCTCTTCTGGGCTTTGTGGGCCAATTTGCGGTCGTAAGCTCTAACTTGTCCACCAACAGCCTTGATGACGGCCTTTGGACCGCCGGACTTGTGGGTAACCGAGAGGACAGAGCTGGCTGGACGGTGTTGGGCTCCTTGGCTTCTCTTTCTGGTCTCAACAACGACTCCCTTGTTGTCTTCGGTCAATCTGACAGAGACAGCGGCATCAGCTCCAACTCCGGACGAGCGGGTGGTGTACTTGCCAGTCAAGTTGAAGCGGTCCGAGCTGAATGGAGTGCGGATGCTTCTGCGTTTGTGGAGGAAGGCAGAGTGACGGCGAATCACGTTCCATTGGATAGCAGCAGAGGCGTTGTTAACGGCGACCATGTTTAAACCTACAATAAAACATATAATGATTTGGAAAACAGAAGATTGCGAGCAAATCCCGAAAATAAGTAATAAGGTACTACATTGTAGCGGGTTATCAACCCAATGTGAAGCCAATAAATCATCCATAAGAACATAAGTTAAGAGTTTATTCACACTATGTACAAAAGGCATCAGCCTTAAAGTCCTTGAGATCGTTTGGCTAAAGCCTGGAGGTATGCATTTGGAGTCTCATTCTCAGTTCGAGGACGAACAATCCTGAACTTATACTGGGCGTTCGGATCGTGCCTGTAAAACGACAATTGAAAACATAAAATTTTAAAAATGTTTTAAGAAAGTTATTTTAAAATATCCTAATAAATAATATAAAAAAGTTGTACTTACACAGTTTTGTACCGCATTGGCGGCTTTCTTCTGTGAATTCCTCTTGAGACTTCGGTTAGTTCATCATCTTCTTCCACCTTTACAATTGGTGCTGGTTCTTCTTCTCCTGTCTCTGATAACCAGGCTACGTTTCCTGGTGCCTTTTCTCCATCCAATTCACCTTCAACTTGTCGTATAGCATTGAGTTGAGGATTCATTTCGTTACCATTATCAGGGTTACACTTAATCAATCTCAGCGAAAACTGTGAGTGCACTAGAAAAACATTATTATTATTCTCGAACATAGAAAACTACTTTTTAGCAAAGGCTCTTATACAATTTTGAAGCGTGTAGCAAAAAACCAAAAAGAGATAACATACTTTTCTGAGCTTGTGCTTTGAGAATCTCCCATTCTGGAAACCTGCCCGCAGGAGTATCCATTTCTCTATACAAGTTTTCAGCATCAGCCGAAGCAATATCTCTCAAAGTAGTGTAGGCGCTTCGAAGTTCAGCATTCTCATAAGGAGCAACCGTCTTCCAGATCCTGTCCAATTGTTGTACCACAAAAAGAGACTTCGACACTTCTTCGCACATTGGATGATGCATTGGAAATCTGTCCGAAGCAATATCTCCATCCTTGATAGTGATCTTTGGTCGAAATATTCCCAAATCTGGTCGAGACTTGTTGAGGTGATCACACCTTGAACACCTAAAGTAATGTGTATTCTTCTCCATTATTGTCGTAGATAAACGGTATTGTCGCAAGCTTCCGTCGGTTTGTTCAATCGATAAGATACTAGAACTTAGATTCCTGGAGTAGAACAAGAATGGTGCTGACAATTGTCTTCTCTCTTGTTTTACTTGGACTGGATGAAGATTCAGATGAGAAGAATCAGTGAGATCAAGAGGATATTGCTCTGTAAGTTCTCGTTCAGCTGCTTCTTCAAACTGTTCCTCTTCTGGCATCGTTTGAAGCACATCAAGAACAAGTGAAGGATCTCCTTCAATAAGTTGAGCCAAGTTGAAGTAGATATCAAAGATATGTTCATCTTCCAAAGCAATGATAATCTCCTTTATCTAAAAAAGCTATTATAATAATGTTTTAAAATAGGATATTGTGCCTACTATAAAATAAAATAATATCTTACCCTATCAGTATAAACCGAGCTCCTTATCCATTTAGCTATACACAAAAGCAAAATCTCGGCAGCTTGCTCAACTGAAGCTATATTCCAATGACTGAAGACAATTGATTGAGCCGACATTTCCGTAGACAAATCTAATGAATCAGCAATGGCTAAAGCAACTTTCAATCGATCCAAAAACGACAATCCTTCATCAGAGAACATTTCCGGTAAAATGCACAGAGCAAGACCTACAATAATTTATTTTTTTACTAAAGCTTCTATTGGAAAAGTCAGTATAACATAATTTACAAATTATAATTTTTTATATTGATATCTATAAGAATATAAATCAAACAGAAGAACAACTTACGTTTAAACTGCTTTAAATTTCCACTAAAAGTAAGTTTACAACTTCCAGGATCATAAATTGAGAACGGTGCTATCGATTCTTTGATTTCTTCTCCAACATTATCCATTACCTCTTTGTACAACTCTCCACCTAAAACAATAAGCCATATATCCCTAATATCTTAAAAAATAATAGGTAAAGAGCGTAGAGAATCTACTTAGTATAATATTGCCATAAAAGAAAGTTTTGTCCATAATTAAAACTCCAATCAATCTAAAGTTACAAAAAGTAAAAAATCTAACTCACCACTCAAGATATCTGGATAACAAGGCACGACCAGCACGTCCTTCTGTAGCGTGAGACATTTGTCATTCAGAAGTTTCAATCTACCGTCGAAAAACGACGCTTCTAGCGGGTTATCCATCTGATTTTAGCCGAAATCCAAAAGAAAAGCGAAAAACCGAAAAAATCGAGAAAATATTTTCCAAGCGAGGAAACGGTAAATTGATCGTTGCGGGACCCAGATGAACTGCGTATGTAGCGTTTTATTGTAAAAAAGAACAGTATATAAAATTAAAACGAGTAAAATATTTTTACATTGTTGAAGAATATCTTATGTATTTAGTTAATTTTTTACCTTTAATGTTTTTATTTACAAAACTATAACAGCACAAATACGAAGAAAAAAGTCAAGTTAAATATTTATTGTATAATACTGTTAATACATCACCAGGTTATAAATAATAATTGAGATCGTTAAATAAATTATTGCACTAATAATATTAAAGTTAGATTAAATCTGAACTTCGAAGACTTCTTCAGTCTCGTCGACCTTCTGAAGTTTGGAATGGAACTTCTTGTGCTTCTTGTGAGTATAATCGTGCAGTTTTGGGTACTCTTGTTCTAGTTTCTTGATGCTATCTTCTAGACAAGTAATCAGACCCTTCAGGTACATTTAATCATATCAGCTTGAGTTCCAGCTTGAGCGGCGCCATTTTGAGACATCTTTTGGATTACTCGACTAAAATAATATAAATTAACATTTGAAAATGAAAATAAGTTACCATAACAAATCATAATTAGTATGTTTTTTGTAAATTATAAATTAAATTACTTACATTGTGTGTTTGAGTCTGATATACTCATTGTAGGCTTCCACACTCGATTGTACTGAACTTTCGATGGATGTCATTGTAGTACCAAAGAACTGAGAGACAATCTTCTCACTGTCTTGATGTGACATTTCCATTATTTCACTGGGTTCATCCTCACAAAATTCAGAAGGACTGATGGCGTAACTGTGAACAGACTTGGCCACAGACATGTTCTTCTTGTAGTTTGATGGTTCGATTCTTCCAAGAGTAGCTTCAACAAGGTCATCTTCATCATCACTATTAGCAGTGCAGTCAGAACACACTCCAGATGCCATAGAATTCATCACAGATGTCATCATAGAATTGACGTTGGCATTTTCGTAAACAGTGGCATCGATGACCCGGCGAGGGTTGGATTGGCCAAAAACATCGGCCATAAGAGGAACATCAGTTGAGTCTGGACAGTCGACTACTGTAGATTCACAGTCTGGAGCAATTGGTTCAGTTGGACCACGTTTTTTAGCCATCTTTCTTAATACTCGGGCACTTTGGGTATCATTGAGTTCAAGAATGACATTACGACGCTTCTTCATGGAACGGACGAGCTTTCTCAATTCAGCGAACATCTTGAGTTAATGTAAGAGAAATTTTGTTGATCACACACTTGTAGAGGAACCTTGACAGGATCTGATTTTAGCATGAACGGACTCGTCTTTTATAGAGAGTTGAATCTGCACAATTTTTTGATAATTTGTTAAATCACTGGCACTCGCACAAATAAATACTTCCGATATTAAGTTACGCAACAGGAACCACTGAAGAGGTCGAGGTTAATTTCTCTATTATCTACCCTTTAGGAAATGTTTTATATCTCGCGCGTTAGTCTCTACTTGTGGTTTTTATATCAATATCGGAAGTATGTGCGAGTGCCAGTGATTTAACAAATTATCAAAAAATTGTGCAGATTCAACTCTCTATAAAAGACGAGTCCGTTCATGCTAAAATCAGATCCTGTCAAGGTTCCTCTACAAGTGTGTGATCAACAAAATTTCTCTTACATTAACTCAAGATGTTCGCTGAATTGAGAAAGCTCGTCCGTTCCATGAAGAAGCGTCGTAATGTCATTCTTGAACTCAATGATACCCAAAGTGCCCGAGTATTAAGAAAGATGGCTAAAAAACGTGGTCCAACTGAACCAATTGCTCCAGACTGTGAATCTACAGTAGTCGACTGTCCAGACTCAACTGATGTTCCTCTTATGGCCGATGTTTTTGGCCAATCCAACCCTCGCCGGGTCATCGATGCCACTGTTTACGAAAATGCCAACGTCAATTCTATGATGACATCTGTGATGAATTCTATGGCATCTGGAGTGTGTTCTGACTGCACTGCTAATAGTGATGATGAAGATGACCTTGTTGAAGCTACTCTTGGAAGAATCGAACCATCAAACTACAAGAAGAACATGTCTGTGGCCAAGTCTGTTCACAGTTACGCCATCAGTCCTTCTGAATTTTGTGAGGATGAACCCAGTGAAATAATGGAAATGTCACATCAAGACAGTGAGAAGATTGTCTCTCAGTTCTTTGGTACTACAATGACATCCATCGAAAGTTCAGTACAATCGAGTGTGGAAGCCTACAATGAGTATATCAGACTCAAACACACAATGTAAGTAATTTAATTTATAATTTACAAAAAACATACTAATTATGATTTGTTATGGTAACTTATTTTCATTTTCAAATGTTAATTTATATTATTTTAGTCGAGTAATCCAAAAGATGTCTCAAAATGGCGCCGCTCAAGCTGGAACTCAAGCTGATATGATTAAAATGTACCTGAAGGGTCTGATTACTTGTCTAGAAGATAGCATCAAGAAACTAGAACAAGAGTACCCAAAACTGCACGATTATACTCACAAGAAGCACAAGAAGTTCCATTCCAAACTTCAGAAGGTCGACGAGACTGAAGAAGTCTTCGAAGTTCAGATTTGATATCACTACCATCATGCTTTATTTAACCATCTCAATCTGGGACATCGCTACGGTTTTCTCTAGAAAAATCGGCACCTGTGGACCGATTTTTCGAAAAATAACGACGTCCCTGATCTCAATTATTATTTACTAACCCGATAATGTACAATACCACAATGTTTTATTTAACTTTACTTTAGCTTTTGTCAATTATATTATTTAACTCGAGTGATTGCAATAAATAATTATAAAGAAAAATATTGGTATTATAACTTATGACTAGAACATTAATTAACTTGTTAACTAAAAAAATAAAATTTTAAATGTTATAAACAAAATTAAAGATATATAAACAACAGTATAACTTGATTTTACTTTTTTTATTCTTCAAACTTTGTCATATAAGCTTATCACAATATAAATTAGTATTAACATTCGATATACAAATAGATAGATATTAAAATTAGCTGTTAAGCGAATGATTTTTATCGTTTTTAATTTCTGATTGCTTAAAAGTTGTTTTTACACAAGGTATTTAGGGTTTTGAAAGTTGCACCGTGCAATCTTCAAAAATTATGGCAAATTACAGTAAAATAAATGAATATTTGTGCAAATTCCGAGAACTTTCGAAAATTTCATGAAAATACGAAAATATTCAAACAGTCCGAGAACTTTTGCTAGCACCCTGTATAAAAATCACTTTTAAATTGTCAAAAAAGCCAAGATCTTTCCCCAGTTTAGCAATAACACGATCCTTCTTCCGTGACGATCTGACGCGGCTTAATTGGCCCAATATCCACCACTTGGCGAGCATCAGCTTGACGTTCGTTCTCTGTGCCTGGCAGAGCGTTAGCAATGCGACGGAACAGCTAAAACATAAACGATTGTTATGAAAATCTAGAAAAAGCAATTTGTTAAATTTTAAAATTCTTGTTACCTAAAACTATATAAAAGCCCCCAATTTTACCATTAGACCATACCAGAACACACCTAATACTTCTATCTACAATACCATTCGAAACACTAACCTGTTTTACATTATAACCAGCTTTGGATGAAGTTTCGATAAACATGACATTCAGCTCATTTGCTTTTCGTTCTCCTTCTTCTGTTGACACTTGTCTAAAATACAAAATCAGTTGATAAAATGACATAAAGAAAGCGTATTTTAAATATTTATAAGTATAAGGCTCAAAAATAAGTTTCAATTGATAAAAATGTTATTCATGTTACCTTTTATCAGAAAGATCTGTTTTGTTACCAACCAACATGATAATAACATCACTTCCACGTTCTGTCCTCACATCGTCAATCCATTTCGATGTTTGATGGAATGAATTTGCATCTAAAAAACAGTTCGTTAAATGCTATACACAAACAAAAAATCATAATAGTCAAAATGACAAAAAAACCATTCGAAAAAAATATTTGACTAAAAAAGAAAATAAATATTAGTGTTACCTAAAAATAATTAAAAAATTGATAACACTTACTTGTGATGTCATATACAACAACAGCTACAGTAGAATCACGTATATAAGAAGGTATCAACGATCTAAAACGCTCCTGGCCTGCTGTGTCCCATAATTGTAAACGCACCTACAATTAATAACAATAACTTCATAAGCACCCTAATATAAAAGTTGGCCTAACGAATTGTTAACTAGTTTAATTCCTTATCAACTTTATGTACATCAATATCTCAAACAGCCACAAAAGCTCTAAAATTCAATAACAATATTTAATTCTCCTTACTGTTTTGTCTTCCAAATACATTGTTTTGCTAAGAAAATCGATTCCAATCGTAGCCTGGTACGTATTGTCAAAACTGTCATACATAAATCTTGTGATAAGCGAAGTTTTGCCAACTAAAAACGTAAAAAGATTAGTTCAACATAACATTTCTATCTGGAGGTTAAATTAGTCGTTTTATAAATAATGTTAGCCTTTAAATAACTATAATGCCTTTAATTTCTAATGAAAAACATTACAGATACTAGTTAAACACCTAAACTATCCAAAATCTCGTAGAAAGACTAAACATACCACTTTGCTCTCCCAAAAACACCAGTTTAAACTTCTTCATAGGCGATGAAAAGTCGGACGACATCTTGAGAACCTCGACAACGTTCAAATTTTATTATTTAAAACAAATTAAAATGCAATTCTTATGTTGGCTCTTCATTTCCGCAAAACGAATCGCAGAGTTGGAAGACGTCAGAAATAAAATGACATTATGCCAAGCGTTTGGTTTTCGTGTCGAGACTAAATTAATTGTATAAAAATTTATGATATTAATTAAAATTTTAATTACATTAAAAAAATTAAAAAATGTTTTTAAACTGGTTTCAAAATCCTGGATTCACTGTTGTAATTTTTTGCGAATATCCGTATAAACTTACAATGTAGAAAACACGCAGCTTGCACGAGCTGGGGCGCAGCTTATTGTTCATCCTGAATTCCGCTCGTTAAAAGTGGACCGACTGTACGTGGCGTTTACAGACATGAGGACAGCCAATATAAGAATTTTATTGTAATTTATTTTAATAAAAATTCAAATTTGACAAGACTTTCAACATGTCGTCCGATTTTTCCTTGCCTATGAAGAAATTCAAGCTGGTGTTTTTGGGTGAACAAAGTGGTATGTTTGTGTTTAAAAACGGGTTTCTAGTATTTTAGGTATTTGAATAGCATCTTCCAGCGCTTTTATTAAGAAATTTAGGAGTTTATAAGCTTTAAAAGTATAAAATTAACTCTGAAATGGATTTAAGTTACCCGTATATTCAATATTTAAATGTTGAACTAATCTTTTGACGTTTTTAGTTGGCAAAACTTCTCTTATCACAAGATTTATGTATGATAGTTTTGACAATACATACCAGGCCACGATTGGAATCGATTTCCTTAGCAAAACAATGTATTTGGAAGACAAAACAGTAAGGAGAATTAGATATTGTTATTGGGTTTTAGAGGTTTTGTGAATGTTTGAGATCTTGATGTCCATGAAGTTGATAAGGAATTGAACTAGTTACCAGTTCGTTAGACCAACGCGTTGGCCAACATTTATTTTGGGGTCCGATGAAGTTATTGTTGTAAATTTTAGGTGCGTTTACAACTATGGGACACAGCAGGCCAAGAGCGCTTCAGATCGTTGATACCTTCTTATATACGCGATTCTTCTGTAGCAGTTGTTGTTTATGACATTACTAGTAAGTTCTATCAATGCGTATACTTGTGTTCTGTTTTTTTTAAATAGCTTAAGGACGCCGAAAAGCATCAAGTTTACATAATTTTTAGATGCAAATTCATTTCATCAAACATCTAAATGGATTGACGATGTGAGGACGGAACGTGGAAGTGATGTTATTATCATGTTGGTTGGTAACAAAACAGATCTTTCTGATAAAAGGTAACATGAATAACATTTTTATCAATTGAAACTTATTTTTGAGCCCTATACTTATAAATATTTAAAATACGCTTTCTTTATGTCATTTTATCAACTGATTTTGTATTTTAGACAAGTGTCAACAGAAGAAGGAGAACGAAAAGCAAATGAGCTGAATGTCATGTTTATTGAAACTTCATCAAAAGCTGGTTATAATGTAAAACAGGTTAGCCTTTCGAATTTTATCGTGAGAAGTATTAGCTGTGTTCTGGTAATCGAGGATTTTTATATAGTTTTAGGTAACAAACTTTATTTTTAACTTGAAGGGTCTGATTACTTGTCTTACTTGAAGGGTCTGATTACTTGAACTTTATTTTTAACTTCAACAATTTTTCCTCCAAAATTCTTACAATAATCGTTTATGTTTTAGCTGTTCCGTCGCATCGCTAACGCTCTGCCAGGCACGGAGAACGACCGTCAGGCTGATGCTCGCCAAGTGGTCGATATTGGACCAATAAAACCAAGGCAGATCGTCACGGATGAAGGATCGTGCTGGTGCTAATCCGGGGAAGGACCTTTGCTTTTTTTGAAAATTTTTAAAGTTGGTTTTTTATACTAAGGTCCAGGTCTTAGAATTTAAAAAAATTTTCTTTTAACCACCATGAAAATATCACTGATCTTGCGCAAAGTTAATTTATTTTCTTTTATCATGCCATTATTTATTGAAATTGCGCGAGTGCTTTTTTAAAGATGTCTTTAGATTAAAAACAACTTTCTTTTAAATATCAAAAAAAAAATGAAAAAAAAACGGTAAAAATCGTTCGCTTAATCAGCTAATTTATCTATCTATTTGTATATCGAATGTTAATACTAATTTATTCTGTGATAAGCTTATTAAACATAATATATTACTATCTGATAATTTTTCCACTTGGGCATGTCCATCTTTTAGAGTAGATGTTTTGCTTTTAAAGTAAGATAAAAAAGTAAATTTGTAAATATTAGTCCAAAATTCGATTTTTAAAGAATAAAATACAACCGACTTATTAAATATTATGTTTATTGTCATTTGGACGGGAAAGAACCAAATCGCACAGATATAACAACAAATTTACCGGGTTTCCATACATACCCATTGGATAAAAGTATGAGCGAGATACAATCGTCGTTCTGTAAATGGATTCAAGAGAATATTAAAGCTTATTACAACTTCTAACTGGCAGTTAAACCCCTGCCACCACTAAGTAGAACAATATATAATTATGAGACGTTTCAAGGTGAATGATAGAAAATAACAGTGGTACTAAAACAGTATTGATATGTGGTGAACATACTTCTACTTGATAGTGCCGTAACCCTAGATATCGAATTGGATGTAGACGGAACATTTTGTTGTGAAAACACTTACATTATAGTATTATAGGCTATAAACTGTACTCAGTATGGTACTATAGGCTACAAACAGTACTCAGTATGATACTATAAGATAAAAGCGGTACGTATTATAGTACTATAGGCTATAAGAATACTGTGATCACTTTAGAAACAGACTAACAATAGTATCTGGGCTACAGTATGCTATAATATTACTGTAAAAAAACTTGACGTAAATTAATAACAGTACTCCCGTTAGGGCAGCCCACTGAATCACGAAACAATACTGTACATAAGAAGTTAAGTAACTAGTAACAGTACGATACTTAAGCCACCGCTACAGTATTCTCGACCTTTTTAGGTAACATTGGCTCGATTTCTGGCAGTTTTCCGTTTTTCGGTGATTGATATACAGATTGAGCTTCACGTTCGGTAGCATCGGTCTCTTCCTCATCTACAGGTTCATTTATGGCTAGGTTGGGGAGGGGATCGTCTTTGAGGGCGTGGGCAAAGAACATTAGGACACAGATTAGGCATACAATGGCTATCAACTGAAAAGACACATTTTGATACTCAAATTAGTTTATTTCTTGGGTCAAAAAGTTATTTTTTGATTATTTTTTCTAATATGACAATATTATCCATGACCAAAACGCATATTTATATTAATAAGCTTCGAAGAACTCAGCTATTTTATTAAAAACAGCCAATATAAAATCATTTACACTATTTACCTACCTGTCCAGCCACACTAAACGCCAAAAACAAGTCGGCCAGTAGCTTGTTCTGATACAACATACAACTTCCATGTGCTCCAGAGCACGGATCAAAGTGTTGCCTGATACAAGACACATCGAACAACCATCCAAACAACACTGGTGCTGGTATAGTACCAATTACTCGTACCAAAATCCACTGAATTCCCAAAGCAAACGCTCTTTCACCGTAATCTACAGTACGCAACACTACCGTAATCAACGGTACTCCCACGGCGAATGTGAAGAAGCAGAATGGTGCAAAGATGAACAGGAATGCGAACAACCCCTTGCATTTGGATTCACAGTATCCGTTCTTGACTCTTCTTACTCCACCTTTGGTGTTGTGTGGTGCACACGAACAGTTGTTGTAGACCTTGGTCAATGGACTGTAAAGGTCTGGGCAGCCGGCGTAGCATGGTGAATAATATGCGACTTGGGTGCCGTCTGAGAACTCGGCACATACAGGATGATACTCCGTGGATTCGCATTTACAGTGAGAGTTACACTTGGCTTGGAGTTTGAAGACGAAGCTGTCGGTGGAGTTGTCGTAGTGGTTTGATACGTCACTGAAATGAGTATTTTGGTAAGAGGAGTTTGGAAGTGTCAAGAAAGATAAAAAAAAAACAATATAAAAATTTAAAAACCTACTCATCAACTGGGTAATGTCTCTCAATTCCCACGAGATGATCATGATCACAGTAGATGAAGTACATTGGACTCAACAACAAGGCACAGATCAGTAGAGCCACGCAGAACTGAATAGTCCTAACACAACTCATTCTGAACTTGTGAATAACAAAACCAGAGAACATTGTGCCAATACCAGCCATCGGTACCATGATACAGCCGATTAACATGTTGGCCTTAGATGGGGCTACTCCAAACTGACGTTCCAGGTATTTGGACATGAATGTGGACACACCGGTTATGATGAGACCTGGAAAAGTTGGGTTGAATTTGTGAAAAAGTCATGGTCTTCAATTAAATATGGAAAACATTGTTCTTCCGCCCGTATTTTACCATAAAAACGCATCTTGTCATATATGTCTTACCATCAACAGCCATTCCCAACGTGATCAACATATAAGGACCGTTTAGCAAAATTCTATAGATGGCAATAGGAATATGTCGCACATCCAACCACAGTTGGTACCACAAAGGACCAGGACGAGCTGTGAGAGCAGGCATCGACTCAGCTACAGCTTGGCTAGCGGCGGTTTCGTCAACTGTCATCAGATTCTTGCCTGTGATGGCAGAAGTCTTGGAAACTGATGGCATTCCACAACATTCTGGAGTTCGTTTCTTTGATCCACCTAGGGTTTCCTTGCGCAGCCGGTTACGATGCCACTTGAGGGATTCTGGCAGCACTTTTGGCAAACTTAGAATAGGTACAACGGCGATTAAGGCCAACAGGGAGACGATTTGGAAGCCAACCCACCAGGCTCCCACCCACTTTGGGTCGGATTCGTTTAGATTTACTAGTCTGAAAAGATATAAGGTTAAAGATACATTCACAAAAGTAGCAAAAATATTTAAATAAATGAGTGTTTGTTACCTAAATTATTAAAAAAACCCTTTTAAGCCTTATTATCCCCAAAACCTTACTTGTCAAACTTCTTTCCAGTCTGTAAAAAGTCCGTGTGGTACTTTAAGAACTGTGATTGCCCGACAAATCCTAGAGCAGGACCAAACACTCCAAACGCATAAAATACACCCAGGTACAAAGAGCTCAGATTTGGTCCCACATTTTCATCAATGTAAGATACAGCGATGGTGAACAACGGTGTAGCCCCGATTCCGTGCAAAAAGTGTGCCAAACAGAACAAGATCACGTATCTAAAGGTTCCTGGTTGATTTTCTGGCGATGGACATGACTTTAGAGCTTCCGCACCCGATGTGTTTGTTAGAATCGATGTTACACTAGGGTTGGGACATCGACTGAAGCCGGCGTCGTCTTCTGAATACGAATTAGTGTAGGAATCGGCCAGTAAATGTGGTGTGGAGAAGATAAAGGCACCGATGGCCATTAATATTAACCCTACGGCCAGAGCTAGAGGTTTAGAATGTCGTCCACCAAAGTAACTGACTGGGATACAGAATAACACGTAGCCGAAATCGTAGAACTGAAAGGTAATTCATTAACATAATAGTAGATAGTAAATAACAGATTGGCTGTAAATTAAATTTTGACAAAAATCTTTAAAATTCTAAATTTAAAAACCAATTTTCTTAATCAAAATCCTCACCTGTGCTATCCTCCCAACTGTGCTCGAACTCAACTCGAATCTCCTCTCAATGGTAGATATCGTTGATGGTACCAGCCCATTCACAATGATCCCCTGAATCGCGCAGAACCAGCACATCCACAACAACATCCAATTCTTCGTGCCAAACTTCTGAAGCCATTTCGGCCGCCACGATCGGATTCCCATCAGTGACTTCTCGGCCATGACATCAATCTCCTTCTCAATCAACTGAATCTGTTGTTGTTTCTGTCGCTCGTCCATGGTCGACCACGGTGCTTCACGCTTCGGCGGCCGTGCGAACGGAGGCCCGGAGGCGAAGCCATTGGATCGTGTACCTCGAAGATGTCCACGTTGACGTCGCAGACGATCAGTGTCATCTGGAGTTTCGACCGGAGTTTCGGTGATATTGTGAAGAGAATTTATCGATGGAGTCATTGATGACGGTTGCGAGTTCTTCGAGATTAAGGGCTCCAGAGTGTCTGGGCGGGAGAGAGAAGAACTAAAATAATATTTTACAGATATTTTTTAAGTTTTATTTTTACATCAAACTATAAAATTTCAGGGCTTAAAATTTAACCCCAGATCAAGTTTTTCATGTTGAAAGTGATCTTTAAGCCTAATGTTTGTTTTGTTCAAACTTCTCGAGCTTTCGTACTTTTTTCACCTCTGGCTAATTGAGAACAGTCATTTACACTTGAAATTGTTTGTCAATCTTTGCAGGTTTCAAGAAAGTATTAGCTTTTACAAATAGAAACAGTTTAGAATCACATCATTTTTAAAAAATCATAAGATTTAAGTGCTTCTAAGGTTTAATGAGATTCAAAAGCTTAACACTTTTTTAAAAATATTATTTTTTGTACTTTAAAGCTGATTCAAAAAGAATGACGTTTATTAATCAAGTTGTACAGATAACAACGTTTACCCAAAAGATTGTACCTAAACCCAAAATGTTGACAAAACAACTTACTCTCTTTCCAATTGTGGTGTTTGAGCTGAAGTTCCTGGTCGTTGAGCTATGTCAACTTTGTGACACCATGCTGGTGGGAGCTTGGACAGATCTCCAGGTACTGATCTAGTCTCGGCATTTTGGCCACTGGGCGAGTTTGAACGGCGTTTTGCCATTATTATTGAAGACTCTTACTTCCTTGACATCAATAGTTGTTAACAAAGTGAGTACGGTAGAATCACAGTAGAATTAGGGTTACTGTAGAGTTGTGATAGTGTTGTTAGTGCTAGTATTGTGTGTTACAGTAGTCCAATCAGTAAAGTTATCTTCAAATTTCGTAACAAATACTGTACTTCGTCTTTATACAGTAGTATATTGTACTAAAAATCTTCAAGTCCAAGAATACCGTAACATGTAATTCACTGGCAAGTTTCAGGCCTCCACACTCGTATGAAATGTCAATTTATTCTGATATTCTGGTGCTACAGCTGAAAATAAAAAGTTTAGAATCCAAGAGAAACGATTTGAAAATTCACGGAATTTTAAATAAGACTCGAACACAACATTAAACAAACAACAAAAAGTGATAGAATACTGATAACACACTGATAACAAGGTGGCTAATGTTGACGGTTAATCATGAAAGTTATTTCTTTGAAATTGGGTAATAAAATGATGTTTTTGAACTTTTTTTTGTCAGATGTTACTATGAATAAAATACGAAATAGAATATTAGTTCAAATACGCGACATTCTTTTTGCATCAACCATAAAAAACTACCAATTTTACCGGAAAAACTAAGAATCCAAACTTATTATACCAAGTCCTATAACCACAACCTTTTCATGCTTTATAAGTCCAAGTTCTTTACAAAAACCACAATTTTTATGTCTAATTTAATTGATTTATCAATTACAATGACAAATTAGTAACGATTAAACCATCAAGTTACTACCAAGCCTTAGAATGTTGTAGTAGAGTAATATTAAGTTATTCAAATAATTCTGTGCCCTAACTCCAAAAAGTTGTTTTCAGAAAGAGCACAGAATTATTTGAACAACCTAATATTACTCTACTACAACATTCTAAGGCTTGGTACTATGGCATTCTAAAGCTGATTAGTAACAAATGAACTTTATATGTTCAATAATACCAAAATATATAGTTTTCCTTTTTTTCGATAATATAAACTCTATTTTTTGAAAAAAATAAAACTAAATATAGCACTTTTTCAACAAATAAAAACAAAAAGTAACACTGTAACTCTATTAAACTTAAATTCGAAAGTTTTGAACGTCAACAACTTTGTGATTCAAGTCAATTATGACGCCGAATATTTCAGAGATCAGTAGACTAACATAACGTTTTGCTTTTTGTTATTATAATGTACAATAACAAACAGACAAAAAAGCTGTAAAATTAGGAAAATCAAGACATAAAAGTTAAATTTAAATTCAAAAATTCTTGACAATTTTCTATTAGGTTGTTCATATAAAACTGTGCCCCCTCTCAAAGCAAATTTTCGGATTCAGGAGCACATAATTATTTGAAAAACCTAATATAACAAATTTACAAAACATGTCTTCATAGCATCAAAAAAGTACACGTATTTTACCTCTAACAAATTGTAAAACACTTAAAACCCTTGATATCAATTACATTATCGTCCCATGTCATAAAGACTGACCTCGAACTTGAGAAGCCAGTCACTCTTCTTTATTATGTTATTCTTGTGAAAGGTGAAAAAAGTGAAATAGAAACAAAACCGAGAGAACAATGTCAATCACGTCTCTATTGACATCAGCTCTCGAAAAAAGTCAAAAATCGTAAAAAAAGTTATGGAAAACATAGTAATTCCAGAGATTATAACATACAAAATAGTAATATGCACTTTTAATAATGTAATTCATCGTATGTTAGACTACTTTTCGTATAACAAATTCATTTTATAACTATATGTATTAGTTTGTCCAAATAATTATGTGCCCCTTCTCAAAGAACGTTATCGAATTTAAGAGCACAGAGTTATTTTAACAACCTAATATTACAATCATCATGACCCACCTCCTTCCTACCTAATAATTGACAATTATTTACAAAAAAAGCCATTCTTTTTGCATCACTTTCAAAATGCGCCATTCTTTCTGCATCAGTTTCAAAATCCGCCATGCTCGTGCATCAAAATTAAAAAACGATGTTTATTTTTGGTCCAAATATTACTTCTCCATAAAAAACAACGCCATTTCCTAACCCTAATATCAATATAGTAAACAAGACTTTATGCATTGTAACTTCCTTTATCGTAAACAGTTTTATGGCCGCTTAATCAAAAGTCCAATCTAGTCTTCGTATGGGCAGTAAGAGAGAACAAGAATGATTCACTTTTCCCCGTTTTTTATTCGATTAGATACAAAAGAATTACAAAAAACAACATAACATTGTCAGCAGGTTGAAAACAAGGTTATCTATCGGCTTATGTTGCTGTTTATAGATAATAGGAAACGTGGTTTGACTTTTGAAGCTTATTACTAGAATGTTCAGATAATTCTGTGCCTCTTAAACTTACAAATTTTTTTAGAAAAAGCACAAAATTATGTGAACAACCCAATAATAAGCTTCAAAAAAACCTAGTATAATATATAGTAGTCTTTGCCGATAACCAACTCGGCCAGAAAAAGAATACCGTAACAAATAACGTCAGTCCCATCTCTTATTGTGCAAATTATCTATATTTACCATACGAAAAAGGCCTTAAGCCTGCCATTTCTATTCTTATACCTTTGATAATAACTATATACAGCTGTTTATCATTACAATTGGGAATTCCCCGAGTTCCCATATGCATCA
Organism: Bursaphelenchus okinawaensis; assembly: GCA_904066225.2. NCBI lineage: Eukaryota > Metazoa > Nematoda > Chromadorea > Rhabditida > Aphelenchoididae > Bursaphelenchus > Bursaphelenchus okinawaensis. The sequence continues at coordinate 7,320,589 of CAJFCW020000006.1, read as the reverse complement.
ATAACCAGAAAAACAAGCCTCGAAAGATCGTGCCAAAACGAAAGAAGGCATATCATAATGAATATTTGACAGAATGCCACGTTATCGTATTTTACAATTAAAAGTCATTTTTAAAATCTTAACGGCTAATAGATGTCTTACTGCCTTCTTACTGGTCGGAAAGTCCTCTTACTGGCCTAAAAATCAACCGAAAAGTCTATAGAAAATCCGTTTTTTTCAACTTTTTGGCATTAATTATAAAAACGCGCCATTCTTTATGCACCAACAATATTCTTTTCGCATTATCCTAAAAAACCATACCATTCCAAAAACCAGCAGTCCCAAAACGTTTAAAGTAAAAAAAGAAAGTTAAACTGTCACGAGCCATGTAAAGTGCTTAATGTGTGTTTTAATTTCCTATTTTATCACATTTGACAACCTCGAAATGTTTCCCTTTTTTATAATTAAAAAACACTTCCTTTTATCGAATTCAGCTAGATGTTTGACATGTTTCAACGAAAGTATAAGTTACTTTACTATAGCGTATCTTTTAAAAACTATAATATATTTGAAGGCTAGCTACTGAGATCATGATCTCTTAAAAAAGACGGTACGCTACTAGTAGTAGATCATTGTGCAATGAGAAATACCGAAACCTTCTTAGAACAAAACTGCACATAGAAACGGAAAGCCAAGTTAACAAACTAATGTTAGATTAGAGCTACAAAACTTTAATGTTGTCTATAGTAAGCAAAAATTAAAGTTCATTAAACTAATTTAAGGCTCAATAAACCCTAACCTCAAAAAGCCCTGACCTTCATTTTGCAACAAGTTAGCAACACTTTTCGGATTTAATTTGGAAAAACAACTCGTGCACTTCCCTTAAGCAGTACTAGTGTTTATTCGAGTAAACAGCAAATTTCGAAACAGCGCATCAAAGTACTGCAAAGAATGGCAATTGAATTACCAGACAATGGCTTAAAAGCATTTATATCACTGTGGCCTCGACCTAATCGGTTTAAAACATTTAGCCAAATGTTTTTGGCCTTTAAGTGTATCGTTCTAGTTTTCGGTTTATTTTGATTATCGTGACACTTTAGAATGAGTATAGTTTTCTTTTTCTTTTTCGAACAGTTAAAGATGAAAAAATTTCTCAATTTATCCTCGTCTCCTGCCTAAAAACACCAGTTACGCACAATGATTAAATTTTTCTTGTTTAACGCTTTACAGAAGCCCTTAACAATAACAAATGTTTATACTTTATATTATGATTTATCCTTTACATCCACTATTATTAGAAATATGGCAACACCCATAACTTACAATAAGATATTACGCAGATAAAGCCATTTCTCTAATAAAGTAATTTGTCAAAGATGATCAAATAACAGATTGCCTCCCACCCTCACAATTAGCAACCCAAAACAGCCTCGTTTCGAGGCGAATTGTTAAAACCGCCTCCGCTTTCGTTCAAAAACTTTGAACTCGGCTTCGAAATTCACAAATTCCACTTCCCTCTAAGGGGATTGTGAAAAAAGTTTGGCAAAATAAATAAACCAGGTTTTTGTGGCCGTTTAAACAGCTCTCCATGACAAGCCAATTCCCGGGCATTCCACGGAAAAAGCAGGACAAGGACTGCAAAAAACGAGTGAAAAGCGAAAAGTGGAGAAACTTTCGCAAAAAAAGAGTTTACGGATATTTTTGGGAGGATGAGAAAAGAACGGAACTAGTCCAACGTACATAATGAAAAAATGAGGGACGGCTAATACGTTACATATGCCATTTCGACATTACGGGATGTTCTGGCGGTAAAAAGCCAAACTTTATCGAGTAGTAAATGGAAGAAAAGACCATGAACATCATATTGTATTTAGAATAGATCATGAATACAATATCCAAACACCTTTTTCACAAAACAACCCATTCTTCAAACTTTTCAACCGTAAATTTTCCTATACAACAATGAAAAACAGCTTACATACCGAAAAGAATGAACAACAGCTTACATACCCAAAACCATTCCTAGCCAAAACAGCCTATCTTTATACCATAAACATCATGTCTTGCATAGTATATCCACATAACTCAAGATAGCTATTTACAGTTGTTTGAAGGAATAATCGCTTTCTTTGAATACGTAAAAGCAACCCAAAATAGACGTCGTTCGTAAAGTAATTAAATGCAAAATTGACAAAAACTTCGTAAAATTTTTTAATTCGAGAACGCCGTGTCCAAGGTAACTAATTAACCTACATTTTACAAATACCAAATTGTACTTTGACAGATGGCACTAGTTGTTAGTTAAAAGATTGTAACATACATTTTAAATTAAATTTTAAATTTTGTAGTTTTAAATTGAAATTTCAAAATTTAAAATATACAAAAAACTTTGTTAAAGTTCAACTAATATTTAAAATGTCCTCCTCATATAAATAAAAGTAAAATTTACTTCAAAAGCCCCCAAAATCGACATTTTTCTGCTTGACAAACTTAATTTCGGCTTAGCGTCAAGCTTCCCTTTAAATTAATAGTACAATTAGTGTAAGACGCCAAAAATGATAAAATGGTTTTTTGATTAATCGTAAAACATCCGACGTTTTAAATGGATTTAGAATAAGATTAGTGGTATTTCATGTTTTAAACAAAAACACTACCCACTGCATACATAATATATTATATAAAAGGCAACAGTTGAAGACAACTGGCAAAGAGTACTTGTTTCGTTAAGAAATGGGTAGAATAGCCCAACATATAGCTATTCTACACATTCTTCTATCAAAACTATTATAGTACAATTTTACTTTTTTACAACTGTAACCCCTAATATAATATATATTATATATGCAGTAGTAAGAATTTTTGTTAAAACATACCATAACACTAATCTTACTCTGAATCCATTTACAACGCCGGATTGTTAGCCTAATAAGGCTACATGCTCAACATCTTCAATCGAAACACTATAGCCTACTCAATAGTATCCAGTCCGAGCTAGTTTCATAAAGTGACAGCGATGGGGTACAACAGTATCATTTTACAGAACTTCACGATAACATCCCCTTCACACCCACCTATTGTGACCCAACACTACTTCCTACGTAGAATGACAACTTACTCAACAGTACCTCTTGACAACTAGTACGACACACCACTCAATAATACCTCCAATACACAAATTTTTGTACCCAAATACAAAAACTTCGTACCCACCAGTACTACGTAACAATTAAAAATAGAATGACAGAGCTCAGATTGTATTTACATTACTAAATCGTCATAAAAACAGATTACTTGTCCTCAGATTTGTGATAAATAAACAAGATTTTGAGCACAAGTACACGAATTAATAGTACTTGTTTTTGAAAAACAGTGTTTTAAAACAATAAACACGTGGGTGATGATAAACACGTTTAACACACCACGACTTATGTTTTGTCATTTTTTGAAAAATTATGGCATTTTCTATAATATTTTAAACTACAATATACTATTATACACTATAACATATACTTCTAAGCTTCTTATAGTACCATACCTATAGAATAATAACTAGTACCAAATTATAACCTCCAAACATTGCTGCAAAACTCAAAAAGCAACAAAACCTCCCCAAAAACCCTAAGAAACCCAGTCATTTTTTGCTTCTACCAGCTAGAAGAACTTATTGTTGATTACACTTTTCTCTCCGGCCGAACAGTCTCCCCAGAGCCATAAAAGCGAATGCTCATTGCTCGTTTCATTCCCCATGCATTCGGATTAGAAAATCCCTCGAAAAAGAAAAAAAAAACCATCTCTTTCCGACCATTTATCCTTTACGAGGAAATCACAATAAAAGCGACTTATGAAGAGTAGCACAACCTTGAGGTCGGGGGAGGAAACGTAAAAAATGACCTCAACATGTGTCCTACTCCGTGTTTGATATATTTATTTGATTGAATGCGTAGAAACCATGAGGTTTCCTATTACTATTGAAAAACACTTGAAATTTAGAGGAAAAGTTGTAGAAAACCGATACAAATTGACTTTACTCGTTAAAAGTTCACATGTAGCTTCTAAAATATTATACGTTTTAAGAATCAAAAAAAACATGCCAAATAAGTCTGTAAAAAAAGGCTTTAAAATGGCCGTCAAGATAGTAAAGTAAGTTGACAAGTTAAAAAACTTAATTTAAAAAGCAAGACAGGTCCATGTTTGTATCGAGTTACTCTATCGTTATATTTACCTAACCTTAACAATACGTTTGGTTTTTGATCCCTTAATTATGTCTCAAGAAATATCAGCTGATAAAAACTAAAAACTTGTAAAACACACAAAGTAATTTCGTCCGGATGGCTGGTTTCTCCGTTCTAAAGCCAATGTTCTAAGGCCAAATGGTTAAAATCTATAACATACAATTATCGTACATAAAGCGCAGATAAAGTAATTGTTTTTCTACATTATTTTATATTATACCATTAGCCCTTCAGCTCAACTTTTCAACAACGAACCCTGAAAGTAAGGTCCCTTTTACAAAATTCTATTTATATTCCTAAACACCCTTATCAAATATTAAACCCCAAAATAAACCCTCGAAACGACCACTTCGAGCACGGCCAATCTCATCAATTCGAGCACTTCCAAGTCAAAATTATAAAAGTTTGGAAGTGGGTGGCGAAAAGTGTATTCGGCACGTGCTCAACTCGATCTCCATCCGTTAAAACAAAATTTATTTACTTTTGTTTTTCGATTGTTAGAAGAGCCAGCCATTAATTAGAATCAGCTAGACGCTGACTGACCTTTGGCCATGGAAATCGAACAGCCAGCTGACCGGAAAGTTAAGAAATTACAATAATTCACAGTTTATAATAGCATAACATATACTGCTTCTAGAACGATAAACTATAGATTACCACAAGTAAAGGATTTGAATCAGAATGAACGAAGCAAGATATCTAAGGCGCACCTAGCTGCCAAAAGATAATGTTAAAAACTATAAAGAGCAAAAAATAACGACCAATAATGTTGCAAATAAGAGTATAATTCAAGATACTCCGAACTAAGATGCACTCAAACTGCTTTTTAGTGTTTCAACCCTACAACTTAAAATAGACCTTAATGTACACCTTCATATGTCCACAAATGTAGATTTAGCCGTAACACATAAACTGCGCCCAAATTGGTGGTCCCAAAAGACCAGAATCAACCAAAGTTTCCATTGTTTCCTTTGACTAATCGCCAAACACCAGAAGAAGGCAAAAAACGTTTGAAAAGGTTTCCTCGGCACAAAGATTGATAGACAAACAAATGGTTTTAGAATATAAAAAGTGTAAAGTTTGCAAAAGAAATAGCATTATGATGCCAACTTGGCCTCTATATTACATTCTACATATAAATTGTACTTTAAAAAACAATATTTTTCCAATTCAGCTTAAGACTATAAGCTAATATTATAGTAGACAGCTCGAACAAACTTGTGGTAAAAAACGTCGTAAAACTTATTAAAACAAAATCTACAAACAGAAGACTTCGAAATACTCACGTTACTAACATTCATTCCTTAAAAATCTACCATAACATCCAAAAGTCAAAAACATCCGCCTAAACCAATATCATTCATAGTTTTTCAATAGAAAATCCAGCTTTCAAGAACAATATCTCACTAGGAAACACACTGAATACAAAACGCGTTATAAGCTTTCGATAGCAAACCAAATACAGATACAAAAACGCCTGATTCATCCGGGTGAGTAAGGTTTTTAATTTGAAATAATAATTAGTCATTTAAATTCCTCGAAATTATCTTTTAAAACACCCAAAAGCATCCCTTAAAGCTTTCCCAAACTTAACTACATATATACAAGCGTTAAATCTAGAAAACACGTTTAAAAAGCCTCGTTTCATGTTTATAAAGACCTTTCAAGACCTCATTTTGGCCAAAAAATAACAAAAGCTTTGACACTTCGCAAAAAGCCGATAATTCTGTGACACTCCGTTTTTATTATAAAACAAAATTTTGTCAAATAAATTTGGAAAGATATTTTTACAGAATTGTAAAATAATGAAGGAACGAGTATTATAATGTAAAATGGCATCTGGCGATAAACATGACACAGAAATGCAGATTTTGGATATATTGTCCAAGGTGTTCAATATTAGTGATGAAAGAATAACTTTGAACACGGATACGCAAAGACAGCTTTCTGGACTATTTGGTGAGCAACGGTTTTGGATGTTCGAGAGCTTGTTAAAGTGCTTGAATGGTTTTTTCTTTAACGACGATGGTAAGTGTTGACTTCTGGCGACTAAAATTATTATCTATTATAATATCACAGTCATTTTTTACAATTGCTTTGGCATCTCTATCATTTATGTCCAGCTTTTCAGCTATATCTTTTACCTTTTAGAGTACAAACAGCATCTGGATCATCTTTACAAGCTTTTGAATACTTGTTTGAACACAGGACACTTCTCTGAAGTCCCTGAACTCTACAGATTAATGTTTTCAGTTTGTTGTTTGATCCAGAGTTATATATTGTTCAAAACTTCTACTCCAGAAGTAAGTTTTTTAATTTTAATTTTTATTTTAAGTTTAGGAAGCTCTTGCGAAGTGTGATGAAGGTCTACTGAAAGGATATGAACTAGACGGAGACGTCTTGGGATCTATGGGTGAAGCTTTGAGTGAAATTGCAGCGCCTTTGGAGAAGTTACACGTAGGTTTGAGATACGTACAAGTAGAGAATTTTAAAGGTGATTTGTATTTTTAAAAGTAAAGGTAAAGGTTTTTTATCTACAAGTTTTTTTTTCAGTTTACATTTAAGCCTTCTACATCAATACCTCCGTCGTTGCAAACGACTAGGAAGATACAAGTTTTGGATAGGCCATCATTGGAAACGTTTTACGAGGAGTGTTTACTACCTGAGAGACCAATTATTATCAAAAATTTGCTGAAAAATATGCCTTGCTATGAAAAATGGAGGTAAACTCTTGAAAAGTTATAATTATAGAGTTAATTTGTTGAATATTACTTTATTATAGAGATATAATATGCATTTTTTATTTGTAAATAATAATATATGGTATTTATAATTTTTTACAGCTTCGAGTACTTGTACACCAAATGTGGACACAGAACTGTACCAGTAGAATTAGGAAGCAAGTATACTGATGATGATTGGAGTCAAATACTAATGCCATTTGGGGAATTTGTTAAGGATTACATTGTTAATCAGACAACTGTAAGTATTCCAGCCGCTCCAATATAAAAATGACTATCAGGTATTATCACACAACAAATAGATTTAAAAAATTGTTTTAGGCAGAACATCTAGGTTATATGGCTCAACACAGACTGCTGGATCAAGTGCCATCGTTGTTAAAGGATGTCATAGTCCCGGATTATTGTTGGATGGTACCTTATACCGAGCCAGAGAACATAAATTGTTTTATTGGACCTGCAAATACAGTATCTCCGTTGCACACTGATCCTAGACATAATTTTTTCTTTCAGGTATGGGTGTCGTATAAGACTTTAGCACCTAGAGGACTGTTTTTTTTCGTTATGTTGATAAGTTGGCTATGTGGACATATGTACCTTTCTAAATGTTACTTTGGATATTATTTTTAAAGTTGATATTATTATTGACATAACTTCGATTTCAGGTCCGAGGCAAAAAGTTTGTTCGACTTATAAACCCGGATCAGAAGGCCAATCTTTACTTGTTTGATGACTTCTTAAGAGCAAACTCAAGTCAAGTTGATGTGGAACATCCCGATTACGAGAAACACCCTAATTTTAGAAATGTCATTGTAGAAGATTACTTAATGGTGGCGGGCGACTGTCTGTTCATACCTCAAGGGTACTTTCATCACATCAGAGCTTTAGAACCCAGCATCTCAATGTCAATTTGGTTTGGGAATTCAAAGGAAAAAGAAAAATAAAGGACTTTAAGTTATACGTAAGGTTAATTTTGACATTTTTTAGTTGAGGTTAAGTAAACTTAGACTTTGTATTTGAACATAAATAAATTAGGTAGTAAAAATAACAACGTTATGTGTAAGATGTTCAAAAACAAATATATACTGAAGGATATTACAAAGTTTAACTTTATTTAACTTAGAAAGACATGTTTTTTTAAATTTTTTTTGGAGTTTTTAATATTTATCAGACATAAAACGTTGACAATATTATTAGACTTTCATATTTTACTTAAATAATAGTCATAAACAGTGATATAACACAATATGTAACAATAGTATAATGCCGTGTCTTGCTAATTCTCGTCTGGTTTCGGAATTACTTGAGACGCTTGAGAACTGCTTAATTGTGACGTTTGGGTAGTAGACAGATTGTCAAACGGTTTTTTCACGAATCTGACAATGGAACGTCGGAACGGCACAATAAGGTATAACGTGCAGCCAGAATTGAAAAAAGCGGACCAATCTAGGACAGCCGAAACAACCAGGCCTACACCAGAAACGTCTATTTTAAATAACACCAATATGCCTAGCACTGTCAGGGGAATGGAAGCAATGAGTGGTATAAGGCTCTCAAAGGGGAAGATTATTGATACAGTAACTTGACAATACTGTATGTTTGTAACATGACAATGCTTTATGTTTGTAACAGGACAACAATGTATGTTGTGACATGTAATGTGAAAATAGAAGGGTAATTAAAATTCTGTAAGTACAGTCGATCTTTGACGCAATTACTAAACACTGATACGAAATATTGTAAACAATTACTAAATATACTGTAAACATACTTGAACTAGTACAACACGAGCTAGCTGTTGTTGAAAGTACGCGGTCTTCTGGCTCATTCATTGGCGTGCTATTTTTGTAAATTTTACGGATTGGTAAGCATAATAGAACAACACGTTATAACAAATGAACACTAACAGACAGCCAGTTACAAGGTGCACCATGCCATATATGCCACGCTGAAATATTTTAAGTTAAAATGACTTTCTTTTGTCTACTAAACTACTTTAGGGTAGGGTAAAGCAGAGTAAGGTTGGGATAGGGGTAAATTATGGCGGGAAAGGGTATGACTTGTGCGTCGCTTGGGTAGGGAAGGCTACGATAGAACACTGTTCAGTAAAAAATCAAGCCGATAATGACTTACAAAATCTGTAACTAAAATAGGTGGAAGATGGTCATCTTTAGTGTACCACAACGTGTCGTTGATAAGTCTAGGGTAGTTATAGTTAGGCCAAAACTTTCCAGAGTGTATATAACTTAAATAACATGTAATTGCGATTGGTAATGGAGGTAAGAAAACTAATGAAAACAGTTTTATATAGGTGGATTTAGTTAGCGGTTTACTGAAATTGATCTTTAATGATATTATAATTCAGATGATTTTAGGAGTTAGACTTGGTTTTTCAGAAGTTTGGACTAGCCCTTTTAGATGTTTAGAATAGGCCTTTTAAAATTTTAGGTTAGGCTTGAGTTGGGGTAAAGCTTACTTTGTAATGATTCTGTATCTCAAAAAGTGTGGTCCACAATTAATGGTTCCGGCACATGTATAGATAGACGTCACAAACCCCCAACAAGCTGATCTTACATGGTAACTGTTAAAGTATAGAGCGGGACCATGTTGGAATACCAACATTACCCCATTGGTCACTTCTAATTGCTGGAACATGGGTTTTATAATTATGATAACGTTAATGATTACACTTCAAACAAACTATATATAGACAAACACAACCTGGATATGCTTTCACAAATATTGATATATTTATCAAATTTAAAAAGAAATAACCCTTACGGACTGATTAATAATAGTGGCAGTCAAATACTATGTATAATAAGCAATAACATACGACATTTCTTGAGTTCAGGTCTTTTTGATCAGAATAGCAAGAAAAGTAATGTTGCTGTAGTACAAACACCCAAAAAACTGGCTGTAAGACAGTTACTGCGCTCTATGGTTAAATACGTTTTCGAAGTATTTTTCGTAAGTTGAGGTAATAAATCATCGTCATGCCATGCAAATGGTATTTCCATTTGTTTTAGTTTGTAAACCTTATTATAAACAGATTAGAAATATTATTATCGCCAAACTTTATGAGAAAAAAGCCTTAGATTTAGGTTTAGACTAACAAGTTTCACAGATAAACTGCAACAAGGTGTGATCTTACTATTCGTAGTAACTCTCTAGGTTAGGAAGATTTGGTCACTTGAACCAGTTGCATCCGCTTAAACTAGTCTGTCAAGATAAAACTGTAGTAAATGTTAACGTAGACAAAAAATTGATTTATAAATGACAAATTTGTAGTTTAGGTACTTAACATGGCATTAATTGAGCCAAAAGTGTTTAGTTGGCAAACATAGTTGAGCAATTAATTTCAAATTTGTGTGTTGTGAATTTGGTCGTAAAGTGCTAAACTTATTTTGAAACTTCACGATTTCTGAGAGATTGTAGAAGTAACACGACATATTACAATGATATTGTGCTGTTTTTTTATTACTTGAGCTAATTCCATGAAAACGAATAAGTCTGAACATTTGAAGTAAAAGACATCTTTTTAGTTTTGGTATTTATAAATGTTTATTAGCCGAATTTAATGTCTTTAAGAAACTAGACTGTTATTAGTAAAACCGTTGACAGAAGTACTGTATTTAAGTCGTCGTTGTTTGTTGCTAACAAAGTTTGTGATTTTAAGTCGGAAAGGCTTAATAAGGTACAAGGTACTGCACGCATTTACAGCTGGTGCCCAATTTACAATCAAATCACCCAATAAGGCAACAAATGGAAAGTCCAATAAAAGTAGCGCTATGACAGCAACCAACGACGTAGGTATGCACGCTACCAACGGAATGATTGTCTGGAAAAATTAAACTTTTATTTTAGTTTATGGTTGTTTATGCCATGTTTTGACTAATTCCATAAGTTTGCGTGTTTCTTTATGTTAAAGTACAGAATGTCAGTAGTACAATATGTCAGTAGTTATTTACAGTAAAAGTTGTTTGAGTAGTTACCTGTGCCAGAACAACCTTGGAAAGTTGTTTTTGAAAGTATTGTGTACGTTTGCTGACGAAGCTTGTTGTTATAATCGAGTTCATTTTCACACTTTTGCGAGCATAGTAAAGTACAATACAGTAACTAAAAGATATTGAACAGCCAGCGAAAATAAAGTACGCGTAACCGTAGAATTGCCTCTGAAATCCTTATCATACATGTTTTCAAAATAGTTTTCGTGGCGTTTTATGTTAAAATTGTAAGCGCTTTATGTTTAACTAAAACGTACAAAATTAGTGACCATCATCAAAGGAATTTCACCGTTAGGTGTCAGCCATCCTGAATCTTTAATTACTTCGCCATAGTTGTAATTAGGCCAATAATATCCGGAATACATAAAGCTATGATAACATAAAACTCCAACTATCAAAACAGGTAATAACGATAAGGACAATATTAAAGCTATACCATAAGTTGTCAAAGCGTTTCTGAAATTGATTTATCTGTGGAAAACGTACAATTTTAGGCTTGTGTACTTTTTTTACTTTGAAAGCAGACGTCGCAAAAATGTTTAGGTTTCGCAACGAAAGCAAGTTTGAAATTATAACAAAAAGCGGAAAGGCAGAATTTTAAAATTTTTTAACATTTATTGCTTTGAATGCTTTATTTAAGGGCTGGTCAAAAACGTGCAGTTGGTAAATGTTTCTTAATGTACTTTTACGTTTTAATTTTTGTAAACAATAACTTTTATTTTTTCAGAGCGTCACGACATCTCGGGACAGAGCTACTTTCCTTTATACTAAACCGGCAAATTGAAAAAGGAAAACTGGAAGATAAAACGCCAATTGGCTTTTAGATAATTTTCATTAACGTGACTTAGATAGACCAAGTCTTGTAGTTGCGTAACGGTAAAATTATTTCGAATTTTTTGTTTATAAATTCGCTTCGAAGCAATTAGTGTTTGACAACTATCCACTCATTACTTTGTATTTTGTGCTAATTTATAAATGACTACCTTATCTGGCTACAGTGTTTACAGTACTTGTACAAAATGTCTCGAGTGAAATAATGAATGATAACAACTTTGCTTACTGCATGACCATTCTGTATCTGAAGTAATGTTGTGACGGGACAATCGTACATGACAATGTGTACGCCATAGCTTCGAAAGAAAAGAAAACAACACGTATTTGGTAGCTGTCAACTAATGAAACCACACCATGTTGGACTACAAACATTACTCCATTTGTCACTTCGAATTGCTGAAACTGATTCATTACAATAGTGTTTAGCATGACATAAAATGACATATTTACTGAACCTAATGTTTGTACTTAAACAAAACGTAACATAAGATCCGCACTAGCGCACATTAGCAATAAAATACGGTATTTTTTGATTTCCATTTTGTTTTTTCGTAAAATAAATACTACTAACAGTATATTCAAGACCATGCCTAATATCGATGCTAAATTGCGGTTGACATGTTCAATCTTAAATATCATAGGAGATGTATGTTGTTCAAAAGTAGCGTTTTCAATTGGCCAGGCAAATGGGTTATTACTCATTTTGGCTAGAGGTTCAAGTTTATATCTAAAAAATGAAACAAAATGAAAAACACGTAGTATCTTATAGTATTGTTGAAATGCAACGAAAAGTAAAAATGGTACTGTAAAGAAGAATACGCAAACACTATAAAGACGTAAAATATGAAGACATTTCTTTATAATGAGGATGTTTGCTTAACAAGGCGTACTTGCACACTAACGAAGACATAAACAAGTATTTGCATTATTATTTTGAAAAATATACATTATATGTCACGGTTTTATGTTTCAATTTTGAATTTCGATTTTTAGAAGGTACTTGAGACGACCTTTATATAATTTTAGCATAAGTATGATGTTTTACTAATAAGTTAGTACCCTCCTTCTGTACTAAATATCTTCTTATGGGAAAAAATAACAAAATATTACTGTAGAGCTTCTGGTGAATAAAAAAAGACTATTTTAAGGACATAGCTTACCTATAAAACCAAAAAAATGAGAATAATAATCTAACATATTGTTTTAAAATATATAGTAAAATAGTACTTTACGAACATAAAAATGAAAATAAGCAATTTGCCGAGTAACCAGATGATAACTATTATATGTAAGTGTTAGTATAATTGACATAATTACATTTCTTAAGACGAATTCTTTAAAAATGAAAAGGAAACTGTCTATTTACTGATTATAGGCCTAATTTTGTACACTTTTGACCGTAGTAAACATTTGAGTGAGTTGTAATCACAGTAGTAACTGTGCCTCAAACTGATCATTAGATATAGTTTTTGAAGGTAATGTTTTATTCGAAATATAATATTTGTTTTTCTGTAGTACAGAATAGGTATTATTGCTATGAAAGATTCATAAATACATATTAGGACACAGTATTAGAGTTTTATTGATTTAAGATTAACATGAATAAGTGCGATAATTGTATTAATAATGAGATTACTGAAGACAAGACGCTACTTGTCTTGTAAATTATTTCTTCACTTTGAGAGTGCCAGTATGATGTTAAGAATCAGCACTAAGTTTTCAAGTCATGACGTTTTTTGGAGGTAGTAGGTTGTTCAAATAATTCTCTCCCCGAACTCCGAAAATTGGTAAAATAAAAAAAACCTTTATTGACCTGAGGTAAAACAAAAATGTGCGAGTGAGATTAGTTAAGACAGTCAGTTCCTTGTCCTGGGAATTTGTTTTCCAAGTTGAAGGTACCCACATCATGCTCGGCACCAGCACTAGAGCCGCGAGTGATGGCACTCTTTGGGATTCCGACGCTGAATTTAATATCACAGATTGGGATCAGCTTTCCGCACTTGTGGTATCTAAATTATGGCATTTAAATTAGCTTAAATACATTTTTTTACGTTGTAATAGAACTTCTATCAAAAATTGTCTGGATAGTGTGACATCCTGGTTATAATGGCACTCTGGTCCAGTATCTTGAGTGTCATACTAAAGAGGTCTGATTATACTTACACGTTAAGTTTTGGAGTAATTCTGGTGATTTCGTGAGCAGTTCCAGTCAAGTGGAAGGTACCATCTGGGCCAGTTTTGCCTTGAGCGATCAAGTCGTCCAATGTGAAGGTGTCATGGTCGTACAATTTGACTTTCTAAATCAGTATTATTATATATTTTAAATTAAGGTTTTTGCTTTGTTTACATTTATGTCTTTGTTAAATTAAAGAAAAACAAAAATTGTTTACTATTTTCTAAAGATACTATGTTATGACACAATTATTGCCAAATTATATTTGATTATTAAAGTAATATTACTTAAAGAAAGTTAAAACTATAACATATTGTTAATTTGAAAATTTGCTTTGAGAGGGCGCAGAATTAAGTGAACGGCCTAATAGTATCGGGTAGGACAGAATAGTAACCAAAAGTCAACTTACAACTCCGCTAGCTGGTTTTCCCTTGCAAATCAGCTTACCAGAGACGGCAATGCTCTGGGATGGCCTTAGGCTGATGGTTGAGGTAACGGCGATTAATGAGCAAAAGATGGCTGATGCTAACAAAACACGCATTTTCTAAAAATTTTGTGATTACAAGGCTACATGGTCTATTACGTTTTAAAAAGTGTTTTCATGCTTGATTAAAAAATGGCACCTTACTCTTTTTATAAGCAACAGTAAAAGATTAAAATTCTATGACAAATGAAATTGAAATTACTGAAATAATAAAAATTTTCAAAAACAACAAGACGTTTACTTTTCATATCAAGAAACTAAACAAAGTAATCAAAATGAAAAAGCATCTCCTTCACTCCATCTATCAAATATTAATCAACAAACTTTTCACTGATCCACCCACCCCCGCCCGCGCTAAGTCTAAACACCACTGTCCTTTTTATAGAAAAAGCGATGGATTTATGACCTTGTAACATATAAACATCCACTTGTAAAGATGTCAAAATATCTGAGTCATGGCTCAAATGATCATACTCTGATCATGAACCTCGCACGACTTGTGAAATGGTCATAACTCTGTAAAAAATGACAAACAATGAGTAATAAACCCGTTTCCGGTGATTGAAGCGGAAGGTGAACAACTTGGAAATTGATATTGACTTCTGGAAGGCAGTAAAAATGGGTTTAAACTTAAAAAAAGTAAAAAGTTTAAGTTTGAAGAGGCCTTACGTCATGGTTATAGAGTCTTAAACTACTTATTAAACCGTAAAGATACCAATTAAAGGCTAAAAATTGATTTTTACAACGTTTTTAATGCTTACTAAACTACAACAATGTAGATTTCAAATTTAAAATAGTAAAAAATTATAATTTTAATTAATATCTACAAAAAAGACAACTTATCTAACATTTTTTACTACCGTAGGTCAACACAAGACATGGTAATACCGTTATAGACTGAGCAACGTATTCCTAAACAACTCTTGACGATGATGGTGAATATGATCGAGAGTTGTTTTAAACCCTTTATTCAAAACAGCGGGAGAGCATCGCTTATCGATGGAAGATGATGTCTCCTTTGTTCTACTGTTTTGTCATCAATCAACACAAACTGACAACACTTCTTCAAACTGTTAAAAGTGTTATTCTGTCAGGTTCAATTTCTAAATTTTAAAGAAATGTCTTTTTTGAAGCTTGAATTTTAAATTTTTCAATGCGTATACATCAACTTTTAAAATTAAAATTTAGAAATTAAAATTTAGAAATTAAAATTTATGTATATGTAATCATATCAAAATACATGTATATGTCATCGTATCAGATGTGTATCGCTTAGAAATGAATCCCCAAAGTGTGAGTAGCACATTGTACTCCATATTGTACATGAGAGATTTGCTCAACCACAAGTTTTGCCACCTGATCTCTTTCGTTTTCTGTTTTGGCTAATGATAATGCTTCTAACTAAAAGTAATATGTTTTTTAATAATATTATTCGTTAATAATCATACTATAATATAATATATAATCAAAACGATTATAGGTCCTTACTTGATCATAAACTCCAGGCATGACTTTTCCAGCATAACTGTTCGAAGCACTAACTGAAAACAAGACATTTCTTCTTTCTGGGGATCCAGGAAGGCCTTCTGGTCCTACAAAACACCTTTCCATTGCCATCAATCTGTCGTTAATCGACCGAGTATTCAAAGTCCAAGCATTAAATTTATTATCTCTTATCGACTTTTGGAAAGCGTCTGCTACTCGTACAAACTCCTAAAGAAACTCGACCAGTTGATATCAAAAAAAAAATTTTTTTCATAGCGAACCTTCAGCTACATTTACCATACCATAGCAAAATATTATATAAAAGAAACTTTACTTACTTTTGCGTTATTGAGCAAATTTGTATATTGAGTAATGACTTGTTTAATTTGTGGTATCTTCATCGACAAGTCATCAATGTCTTTCTTCAAATCTCTAACGTAAAAGTCTAGGAAATGATGAGCGAATAATGACGCATTAATTGGAACAACATCTGGTTCAGCAAAATCTTTAACCAACTGCATCTAGTACTTTCCTGTAGCTGCGTGGACCTAAAGCAATATAATATTTAAAGTCATACGAGTTTTCTTATTATTCCTGTTCCACTGCCTTGCCGTGCCCTGCTTCTTATCTGCTTTGCCTCAACATGTCGTGCAATCGACTAGTTTGCAGTAGTCGATCTGTGACTTGCCGCAAAGTTATCGATATCAAACAAGTGTTCATTTGTAAAAGGTGTTTCATATAGAGTATGATACAATGCGTATGTACTGTCGATAGATCCGTCCTCTTTCTGCCTTCTGTATGTTATATCGACAGCCGATATACCTAGATACGAAATAAAGGTTTCATGGTCGCTTCCAGAATTCGGAATTTTTAATTCGGGAAAGCCAGGGTAGTCTTTTCCTGGTAGTTTGTGACACCTAGAACAATGTCAAAATATGTTTAACTCAAATGTGATAAAAAAAGCTAATACAGTATATTATATAGGTATTGACGCCATAGGGTTTTTCAACAGAATCTTACTATATTTTTTATTGATTTACCATGTGTCATAGATGGTCTTTCTTCCTTGTTCGACTTCAGATTTTACTGGATTTGGTACTTTTTTGGCCGCATTTACTACAACTTCATATATAGATGGCAGTGTATCAGCAGTTCTAAAAAATTTTGTGATATTACACAAAAAAACAGTAATATATAAACCTCTAACTACAGTAAGAAATAAATATTATACCATATCAACTTACACCGTAGCATTTCCTGAAATCAGGTCTACATTAAGCATGACAACAGCACGATCTCGTAGAATGTTCGCGAACTCTTCCACGAACTCATTTGACCCGACTAGACCGTACTCTTCAGCATCCGAATTACAAAAGACAATAGTACGTTTCGGCTTGAAAACTCCGTCCTTTTTAGCCTGGACTAAAGCTTTGGCTATTTCACTCAGAATGGCAGTACCACTGTTTGGATCTATTGAAGCAAAAACCCGGGCGTCGAAGTGATTGCCTAACATAACATAACGATCTGGCTCGGTCTCGCCTTTTATGTAGCCAATTACGTTCTGGATTTCACTAAAAATCTATAAAAATTTTAAAAGTTAGGAAAATAGACGTGAATTATGTATAAAAAAATATTATTTACATATGTCTTACCGTTTCTCTAAACCAGAATGTACGTCAACTTCTAGTAAGGCATTATTTTTCATTTTTCCTTCAAATCGATATAGTACATTAAGTCCTCCCTGCCATTCTTTTAGCACCTGGTCTCCTTCCAATCGCTTGAATATCTCATAGGCATCACTGTAACTTAATGGTAATACTGGGATCGTCGGCAATATTTGTGCTTTTTTCAACTAAATTTCCAAAAATTAAATTTTTAACCAGAATTTTACAATAAAAAGCTGTCTTTCTTGTTCTATCTCTGAGATAAGTAGCTATAAATATTTGTTATTAATTTGTATAAAATAGATTGAGCTACGTCTTACAGCGAACTTATTATATTATAACTGACCTCATCAATAGTAGTGTTGTAGGAAAGGTCCTTCTTGGCCGGATACATCGGAGACAATGGGTCACCAGATCTCATTATCAGTGATCCTCTTTGTACACCATGATGGGGCATGTAATCTTTGTTAGGGTATACGTTTTCTAGAAAAGGTGTTTAAATATATATTGTTATATATTGTTTTACAGTTTTTAAGAAGCTCAGTTATATAAATCATTTCGTTGAAGTTTACAAGTTATTTAGTACAATTTTTAGCCCCTACTTTTCTCTGTACCAGCCTCTGCGGCTTCAGCTGGGTCCGAGTATAATATCACTGCTACAGCTCCAGCATCTTGAGCAAATTTGACCTTGTTACCTCTATAAACTTTCCCATATCTAACTACAGCTATCTTGCCTTTTAGACTGATACCCAACTTCTTCAAAGTCTCAAAATCATTGGCAGTTCCGTAGTTACAAAACACTGGCTCTCCCTTGACATGACCATCTCCAGCATACGCCAACCATTGAATGTCAGCTCCAGGTGCACCTTGTTCGTCAGGAAGGATTACTGTACTTCTGCCTGTACTGTGGAATACAGACTTTCCATTTTCAGATATTGTTATTGTGTTTGGGCTGGTAAAGTTGGGGTAGCTCAGTAGGACTTCGTATGTTTTGTAGCCAACGTCTAAAGATATTACTTTTGATGATAGATAGCAACAAAATCAAAAAATCTTCATTTTATGCTATTGCAAGTCTATAACTATTATATAAACTGATCTACTAAAAATACCGTATTTCCTCCTTCTCTCTAGATTACCATACTTTACTTCTTTAAAGTTTTTTTTCAAAAATTGATTACCCATCCACCCCTTACTTTATTGCCCTCTTCCCAATCTTTAAACTTAAACTGACCTTCCAGTCCATATTCACTCCATTTTTCGGCTATCTTGCCAGCTACTCTTAGATTAGCTGGCGTTCCAGCCACATGAGTTTCCGTAGTAAAATACCGTAAGTTTTCTCGTATTACCTCAGGCTCTATATAATCCAGAAAAGCTTTACAATGAACTAATGCTAAAGTAGATAAACCAAAGAAAGTAGACAACAACTTCATGTTTGAAGAGTTGTAGACCTGTTTTTTAAATTTAGCTCTAATTGACTGTTAAAACATAATATAAAACTGTATTTTAATGTATGCAACATGTAAATTTGCTTGATTTGCACATACATCACGACACATTCAAAATAAAAATGGTTTTTTAATAGCTTTTTTTGTTATTCTTATAAAAATTTAATTTTAAAATCCTAGTTTTAAAAAATGTAATTCAATGTTAACAAGAAACATCTTTGCATATGCAATACTGTTTATAAGTTACGTATTTATATTATAAATACTATATTATGAATTCACAATTTAGAAATGAATGCCTAAGGTAGAAGTAGCACACTGAACCGCGTATTGTACATGAGATATTTGTTCGATTAGAAGTTTGGCTATTTGATCTCTTTCTTTTTCTGTTTTGGCTACTGATAATGCATCTAACTGAAAGAAGATTAGATGTATACTACAATTTAAAAAATTATAGTTCTTTGATGACCCTACGCTTTGAATTAAGTAGCTATAGACTCTTACCTGATCATACACTCCAGGCATGGTCTTTCCCTCGTAACTATTCAAAGCACTGGTCGAAAAGAGGACATTCCTCTTTTCTGGTGAGCCTGGAATGCCTTTAGGGCCTACGAAACATCTTTCCATTGCCATCAACCGGTCGTTAATCGACCGAGTATTCAACGTCCAAGCATTTATATTATTGCCTCTTATCGACTTCTGGAACGCGTCTGCTACTCGTACAAACTCCTAAAAAGTTGACTAATAATTAACAACGAAAAAGTCCAAAAAGCTTGTGATACTTGGCCAAGCTTGGACAAACGTTCTCACAACTTTAAGTTTTAAAATCATACCAAAACGTTGCACAGTAATCATATTGTAAAAAGACTAGTTAGAATAACCTTGCTATACCTATATAGAACTTTAGCTTACCTGAGCATTCCTGATAAGCTTCGTATTCTGAGCAATGACTTGTTTAGTCTGTGGTATCTTCCTGGACAAATCATCAATGTCTTTCTTCAAATCTCTAACGTAAAAGTCTAGGAAATGATGAGCGAATAACGACGCATTAATTGGAACAACATCTGGTTCAGCAAAATCTTTAACTAACTGCATCCAGTACTTTCCCGTAGCTGCGTGGACCTAAGATAATGTATAACAATTTATATTATAAAGAGCTTTTCCTTACCTTACCTTGCCCTATTCTACCATACCTTACCTGTTCTTCACTTTATATTACGTTCCTTTGCCTTAACTTATACAATCCTAACTTAATCCTACCACCAATCTCACTGCAACCCCTCTGAAGTAATATACCCTCCAACTTACAGCAAAGTTGTCAATATCAAACAAGTGCTCATTAGTAAAAGGTGTTTCATATAGAGTATGATACAATGCGTATGTACTGTCAATGGCTCCGTCCTCTTTCTGCCTTCTATACGTTATGTCAACAGCAGGTATACCGAGGTAAGCAATGAAGGTCTCGTGATCACTTCCACCGTTTGGAGTCTTCAGTTCTGGATAGTCAGGGTACTCTGGCTTCTTTCCTGGCAAGCGGTGGTACCTACAACAATCTGGTTATATAGTTATATAAGCTAGGTGTTAATTATCTTTATGTTATAGTAGTAAAAGATGTTGACAAAAGTTGCTTGTAATGCGTGTATACAAAGTATTTAAAGATATAGGTTTACCATGTGTCATAGATAGTCTTCCTTCCTTGTTCAACTTCAGATTTTACTGGGTTTGGCACCTTCTTGGCTGCATTTACTACAACTTCGTAAATAGATGGTACTGCATCTGCCGTTCTAAACATAATCACATTATACTAACCTTTATAAATAGTATATATAAATTATGCGAGCTTATAAATAGCCCAAAACAATATAAAATCAAGCAACTTACAACGTGGCATTTCCCGAAATCAAGTCCACATTCAGCATGACAACAGCACGATCTCGCAGGATGTTCGCAAACTCTTCCACAAACTCATTTGAACCGACTAGACCGTACTCTTCAGCATCCCAATTACAAAAGACAATAGTACGCTTAGGCTTGAAAACTCCATCTTTCTTGGCCTGGACTAAAGATTTGGCTATGTCACTCAGAATGGCAGTACCACTGTTTGGATCTATTGAACCATAGACCCAGGCGTCGAAGTGATTGCCTAACATAACATAACGATCTGGCTCCGTCTCGCCTTTTATGTAGCCGATTACATTTCGGATTTCTCTAAAAGTTTAGATCACTTTTCTTCACTTTAAAAAATTTTAAAAATGTTTAGAAAATAAACATAAACTGTAAAAGACTATACATCTTTGCAGCTACATAGTACCATACCGTTTCTCTAAGCTAGAATGTACATCAACCTCCAGTAAAGCATTATTTTTCATTTTTCCTCCAAATCGATATTGTACATTAAGTCCTCCCTGCCATTCTTTAGGCACTTCCTCTCCTTCCAATCGCTTGAATATCTCATAAGCATCAGTATAACTCAATGGTAACACTGGGACTGTCGGTAGCTTATTGTCTTTCTTTAACTAAAATTTGAAAACATAAACTACAATAATATATTAACTCTGACCACATTAAAGTCTATATCTAGTCTAAAAATCAGGACTTGATGTTTTATATCTATTGACTTACATCATCAATAGTAGTAGTATAAGTAAGGTCCTTCTTTGCTGGATACAAAGGAGAAGATGGATCTCCATCCCCTAGCTTTAGCGTTCCTCTTTGTACACCATGGTGAGGCATGTAGTCCTTGTTTGGGTATACGTTTTCTAAAAGATTCTTATGCATATTTGCTTCAAAAAGCCATAACTTACCTTCTTCAGTCCCAGCCTGAGCAGCCTCAGCTGGATCCGAGTACAATATCACTCCAACAGCTCCAGCATCTTGAGCAAACTTGATCTTGTTAGCTCTGAAGATCTGCCCATACCTAACCACAGCTATCTTGCCTTTTAGACTGATACCCAACTTCTTCAAAGTCTTAAAATCATTGGCAGTTCCATAATTACAGTACACTGGCTCTCCCTTGACATGCCCATCTCCAGCATACGCCAACCATTGAATATCAGCTCCAGGTGCACCTTGTTCTTCAGGAATGATTACTGTACTTTTGCCGGTACTGTGGAATACAGACTTTCCATTTTCAGATATTGTGATTGTGTTTGGGCTGGTAAAGTTGGGGTAGCTCAGTAAGACTTCGTATGTTTTGTAGCCAACGTCTGAAAACATTACAGTAGATTCATATAGAACCTATGTTCTATCTTGCCGCTCTTTACCTATTCTTGCTCTACTACATTTTACCTTGTCGTACTTCACCTTATCCCAGTCCTAACGCTTAAAAACTGACCTTCCAATCCATATTCTTTCCATTTCTCAGCAATTTTGCCAGCTACTTTTAGATTAGCTGGCGTCCCAGCCACATGAGGTTCCGTAGTGAAATACTGTAAGTTTTCTCGTATTACCTCAGGTTCTATATAATCCAAAAAGTCTTTGCAATGAACTAAAGTAGGTATAATAAACAATATTGACCACCAATTCATAGCTTCAAAACAAAAGTTGAGAGAGCTGTTTTGAAGTTATGAACGAATGACCGTTAACAAAGTGTTATCTTATCATAAATTTGCTTTAACAGTCGCACTGATTACATTTGAATGGTTTACACATAAATTACATTAAATTTAGATTTAAAAAACCATTTTAGGGTTCAAATGGGCTTTTAAATGATTTTTCAATTTGATTTTCAACACAATCAAAATTCAATTTAAATTTATTTTTTTACAAAAAATCAGCAAATCAAGGTTATTATGCAGCCTTTTTTAAACAATATTAATAAATGGTATAAAAAATAATGAGCTACTGCACTTCATTTTGCTATGAAAGACGTAGCTCATTCATTACAACCTAATACGTCATTTTAAAAACCAAAACTTTTCTACAATTATAAAATAACATTAAATGACTAATCAATCATTATACTACTATTGACATGAGATACTACTTTTGTACATTATGTTTACAAGTAAAGTTCAGAGTCTTAGTTGAGACAATCAGTCGATTGACCAGGGAAGTTGGTTTCCAAGTTCAGTTCTCCAGCATCGAATGGCTCCTGTTTCTCAATGTATTTCTTCGGAATCTCAATGGAGAACTTGGTATCACAGATTGGAATGGTCTTGCCACATTTGTGGTAACTAAAAAATGTTAAATTTCAGTTTTTTATTAATTTGTTAGTTTCTATCATAAAAATTTTTTTAAGCAAATGATTTTACAGGGTGTCCCAAGAAAAATGTCCGAAACTAAAACGATATATCTTGGTTATAAAAATAGCTAAAATTTTCAAACTTTGTACCGTGGTAGCTTAGTACTACAAGTTTTTCGTCGCAAAATTTTGCTTTTTTTGGGTACATTTTAAGGGCGTTATGATTTTTTGAAAAATCGTCATTTTCACCAAAATTACACATATTTTCATTTGGAAATGCTTTTTTTTGCCAAGTTTTTCAAAGGTTTTCATTGAGATTTTGCTTGAGAATAGATTTCTCGCAAAATTTTTCTAAGTTTCTTTTAGAAATTTTGCCGCTACCGCATTTTCAAATATCGGCGGAGAGTCGGCGGAGGCGCAAAAGTATCGGCGGAGGCTATAACTCACTTAAAAATGAACGTAAAAATATAAAACAAAAAGCAATATGTTTCAAATTACAGTATCTATAAACTTATGGGTTAAAATATTTTTATTTTTTAAAAAATATTATGATGTAATATTTTTGTTAACTATGTTTTTATATTTTAGGTTTTTTAAAATATTTTTTTCAATTATAAATTATATTAAAATTTATATATGGTTAACGAATCTCTTCAATGTCACCATTATTATCACGACAAAGACGTAGCCGGGGCAGAAAAGAATCAATGGCCCTATCAATCATTGATTGTGGAATAGATGCCATTTTTATTGTGTTTATTAAAATTTAGAATAAAATGATACTCATTAACTTATTAATATTATATTCTAGCATATTTGAAATATTTGAACTCATAAGTTTACAGATACTGTAATTTGAAACATATTGCTTTTTTTTATATTTTTACGTTCATTTTTAAGTGAGTTATAGCCTCCGCCGATACTTTTGCGCCTCCGCCGACTCTCCGCCGATATTTGAAAATGCGGTAGCGGCAAAATTTCTAAAAGAAACTTAGAAAATTTTGCGAGAAATCTATTCTCAAGCAAAATCTCAATGAAAACCTTTGAAAAACTTGGCAAAAAAAGCATTTCCAAATGAAAATATGTGTAATTTTGGTGAAAATGACGATTTTTCAAAAAATCATAACGCCCTTAAAATGTACCCAAAAAAAGCAAAATTTTGCGACGAAAAACTTGTAGTACTAAGCTACCACGGTACAAAGTTTGAAAATTTTAGCTATTTTTATAACCAAGATATATCGTTTTAGTTTCGGACATTTTTCTTGGGACACCCTGTAATTTACACTGAATAAAATGTTTTTTTCTGATTAGAATAAACCTAAAAGTGAAAAAATTTACCCCTCGAAGACCAATATTATTTGCTAGCACAAAGTTTTTACTTTTTTCCAAAGTTTGTAAATGATTTTGTCACTTACACATTCAGTTTGGGAGTAATACGAGTGATTTCATTAGCATCGCCAGAGATTTCAAAAAAGCCATCTTTGTCAGTTTGAGTTTCTCCGATCAAATCGTCCAAGGTGAATGTGTCTTTGTCGTACAATTTTACTTTCTAAAACCAAATTTTAAAAAACTAATTTTAAAACTATTATATATAAACTTTGTATTTCTCGTTACCTAAAGCAATGCCTCAAGGTTTTATTGTAAAATTTATAAGTAGCAAGGATAGAAATCGTATTTTACTTTCAATATATTTAAAATTGTATTTTTTCTCAATACCTTCGTATTTTACTTCTAATCTATCAGGTTGTCCAAATAATTATGTGCTTCCTTCTCTTTTTTACCTATCTTTTTGATGTTAGGGAGTACAGAATTATTTGAACAATCTAATATTATTTTACTCTTACTTATATAACATATTTATAACATAATTTACTTACAATGCCATCAGCGGGCTTGCCATTACACTTAAGCTTTCCATTTACCGAGATCTTCTGGCTTGGTCGAATGCCAATACCTACAACAACAGAAACCAAACACAACGCAATAATAACTTTCATCTTGGAAATGCCTTAAGAATTGTTGTCATCAGCTTTTATACCCATTACTTTGTTTACAGATTGCAACAAGATGTTATCAACAACACAGTAAAAATGTTACCATAACCAAAAGAAAAACATTAAAATGAAAACAAATATTTCACAAAGTTACCCTTTGATGTCATAACATGCCTACTGCAAGGTCAGAGAGCAGTGTTCAGCTGAAGGAAGTTACTGGTTTTTAAGTCAATGATCTTTTTGGGGGTAAAGGTGAAGTAAGTGAGTTGAGAAGAAGACATAAAATAATAGTGGCAACGTTTTTATTGTATCAGGTGTGTGTAATGTATTTTTTATGTATTAGTGAATATGAAAAAATGTAACCACTGTAAAGTTGCACTGTTTCAAAATAATTATAGTTAAGGGTACACTGCCTTCCCCTACCTTACCCTAGTCTACCTTGCCATAGTCTTCTTTATCATAACCTACCCTACCTTAACTGCCCTACCCTGTTTTATGCTACCCTCTCCTCTTTTAGCTTTAATGACGCCATGCCTTACTATAACCCGTCCATAATTTATTATTACTGTATTTTTACCCTAATCTACTATATACTAATACTACCTACTCCCTAGTTCGACCCCATATTTACCCTACCATTGCCTTACTCTACCCTATCCTATGCTTAATTTAATCTTACAGTACCAAAAACCTAAAAATATAAATTTCAAACCAGGAACCCCCAAACAATCTTGTCATTTCAACCTGTTAAACATATTACTTTCAAGTTTCGTCAAACACAGTTTAAAGTTGATCTGCTATGACTATGACAATGGACGAAAAACAGTTTTAAAACCCTTACTCGCGCGAACAGTCTCAGTTTATTACTTTCGAGAAATGCGATTGTTGACGTTTTTCTTGGTCTTCGCTTTGGTTTCGCTTGTAGCCACGATCGGTATTCGACCAAGCCAGAAGATCACGGTGTCTGGCAAACTGATTTGTAAGGGAAAGCCGGCCAAAGGCATTGTGAGTTTGTTTTGAAAGTTTAAAAATTTAAATTTAAAAAAATTAAGTTTTAAAATTTTAAAATCAAATTTTTTTTAAATTAAAAAATTCAAATTTCAAGCTTATTTAAAAAATTATTTTTAGAAAGTAAAACTCTACGACCATGACACCTTCACCTTGGACGATCTGATCGGTGAAACCAAGACCGACTCTTCTGGAAGCTTCCACATCTCTGGAAAAGCCCATGAAGTCACCAGAATTACTCCAAAGCTCAACGTGTAAGTTAATATACGCAATCGAAAAGAAATCGTATTTTACAACACATTACTCATGAGTATACTCATGCTTACCAAAGAATTCACCCTTTAAATGCAACTTACCTTTTAGATACCACAAATGTGGCAAAGTGATCCCAATCTGTGATACCAAGTTCTCCATCGAAGTACCCAAACGTTACATTGATTCTGGCAAAGAATTCGACGCCGGAACCTTGAACTTGGAAGGCAAATACCCAGGACAAAGCAATGATTGTCTCAACTAATATTATCTACGCACAATATCTCATATAAGCACAATATAAGGTTACAAATTAAAATCCTAGATCTAACTATCCATTTGCAAATCAGATAAACATATTTTACAAACAAAATGGTCTTTTAGCAAGACATATTAGGTAGAGCATAAAGCCTACTATACTGTAATATTTCTACAAGTTTTAGACCAAAAGTATGAAATTAGGAATTACAGGTCAAAAAAATAAAATCTACACCAGTATACTTCCCATATTAATCCTAAAATCTTTAAACTCTCAAAAACCAAACAAAATATCATTAAAAATCTTCAAACCTACTACAATATAAAAAGATACAAAATATAATTAGTCAAAACCAATAAATTAACTATCCACAACACGCCAAACCCAATTATTAAGTTCAAATTTATTCAAAATCGAGAATTCTTTATTAAAAGTTGTGAAAGATGGAGAATCAAAAATCGGTCAATAATAATATGTCTGGATGAGCAAGTATATCTGGGATTTAACAATACTTTTTTTAAGTTCAAACTTTCGAAAAATGAGAAAATGCCCCGAGAATCAGATAGGAATACTTATAAAGATGTAAATGGTAAGATTGCTGGGATACCAACGATATGAAGACGAATGGAAGGCACAAGGTAAAACAACATTACTCCGGTAAAACAATACTCTGGCAAAACAACGGTAATATATAACTCTGATAAAACATCCATTGGTATAGAAAAACAATATTACAGTAGAGAAAAAGAAAATGACAATTGATGAAGATGAAACAGATAATATAGATAATAGAGGCTGGCACAAGACCAGAAACAATCATACTTACAAAAGAACCTAGTGAAACAATAGTTACTGTACAAAAGATGGATATTGTCATAGGCCTTCCCAAGTCTTTTAACTAGTAAACCAACTAATATACAGTCAGTAAGTCACAGTAAGACTTAGAACTACCTACAACATCAAGATACAAAGTGAGAAGTTATAATTAATAATAACTCTTTAAAATTCTAATTAACTGCAAACAATACAGTAAACTTTACAATACAAAGGCAAAACAATAAATTAGATACAGAAACGGTAGTTACGGTAGCATTAATGTACAATCCTTTCTATAGCACCATACTAAGGCTCCTACAGTACCAACATCAAGATTTCACGATAACTCCACAAGGGTTATACAGTATTATCTTAATGCAGCCCTTCTACTCCTCTTCTGGTACATCATTCACTTCGCCAAAGTTTCCCTCGTCTACTGTAACATCGTAGTCTGTCTCGTTGATGAAATCTGGTGCCGATTCCAGCTTCTTCAGTACCATCTGACCATTTTCGATAATTCGTGTGAAACCGGCTCTGTGTACTGCCAACATCGTTTCCATTTTGATTCGATTGGCTTCGGCCAGCGTCCTTAAAGCAATGGCATTCTCTTTTCGAGCGCGTGCTGCCAGCAATCGTTCACGGAGGAGTTGGAGACGAGGTTTTCGGCGCTAAAGACGAAAAATTAGAATAACATTCAACTTATTGACATAAAACTATTAAAAATAGGTATGCAAACCCAAAAACTATTTAGTAAATCGCTAAAACTCCACCCATACCTAAAACACATACCCTAAAACCCACTACCCAAAACACCCCGCAACAAACTCACCCTAATCGTGGGCTGAGGCTTGATAGCACTGGCCGGCTTCAAGACCAGTCGATTCTTCATGGCCGTCACTGGCTTCATCTCCTTCACCTTGGGCTCTTTCTTCTCCACCACCGGGACGACTGGAGGAGGAGGTGTAGCCGGCTGTGATATCCTCGAGACCACTTCGTTGAAAGTGATCTCAAACTCCTTTTGCTTTTCCTTCTCTTTCTCTTGTAGATTGTGATGTATCTCGGCTTCCTCCAAGAATCGATTCAGGATTTCGCCTGAGGTGGTTTGGGTCGTCCAGTCGGCGAGAACGGCAGAGTCCGCGGTGAACACTGGAAAGGCAGAAATTAGAAAAAAGTTACAAAAAAATGTAGAATATCATAATTTAAGAAAAAAATTTTTTTAAAAATCAAAAAAATTCTGGAAAATTTTCAATTTTAGGTATAACCACAAATGTATTGGCCAAATATAAACCATAATATCATTCATCGTTATCCTAAAGCGTTGCTCGTTGATTATCAACCAACAACTTTTAAATGCATCAAACTTCATAAGTATTTTCATCAATCAGTACCTACTACAATATAACTTCCAAACAAAAATTTATCAAAAATGGTAACCATTCTCTTTAAAAAACAATCAAAGCAGACTATTCTACAACCTTCTATAATAAAAAACTAAAGTCTTTTATCTATCAATAGCATTTATAGATCCAAACATAATTTTAGGTAACAAAATTCAAAATTATTTTTAAAAAATAAAATTTTTCGTTTTTTTCAAAGTTTTACTTTCCATACTTTTAAATCTTCTCATTAACACTAAAATTTGTCCAACCGCTATCACAAAAAAAACAGAATATTTAGACAAACTGACATTTTCTCTTCCAAAAACAATCAAAAACACAAATTTTCCCCAAAAAAACTTGTTCGAAACTCATCCAAATTCGAAAAAAAATTGTCGCTAATCACGTGACGCGCCAATGAAGCTTGTAACCCCAGATGAAAAGCCCGCCAAAACCAAAAAACCTTATAAACATACGTCTGAGCCTCTGCCATCTCCTGCAAAGCCACGATATATCGCTTCGTTCGGTCCTCATTCTCTTTCTCTATGCTTTTCGATTTTGAAAACTCGAAAAAGGCGGCTCAAACTCAATTTGGAGAGCTTAAAAATTATGATGACCAAACTTGGCGCTCCCATCTTTGGATTCCCAGACGTTTTTTTTGGCTTTTTTGATCTTTTTGGGTCAAATTTTTATATTTTTTGATTGTTTTTCGTTAAAATCTCTTCTTTTTAGGTAATTTTTTAATTAAGATAGCCTCGTTATGCTCTTTCTCAGCAGTTTTTCCTATTCTTGCCATAATTTTAGATTTACCTTACAATCACCATCAAAAACTCTTTAATTAAACCAAAAACCCTTACTGTTTTCATCCTCCGCGTTACAATCCTCGTTGACGGTGTTGTTCAGATCGAATGACACTTCATTTCCGGGCCCATCGCCAAAACAGCGTGAGATCTTCAATCCGTGAGTTTCGCGCAAATGGCGTCGATTCGACGAGCTACTGTTATTGTGTACAAACACACGATGACACAGCTTGCAGAAGAAGTACAATGGGACTTGTGTGTTGGCATCGAAGATGCGGTCAATGTACTGGGCGACTTCGCCTGTTACCGGCTCTCGGCGTAGGGCTCCTTTGTCGATTTCTCTGTAAAGTAATAAGGTTTTAGACTTGAAAAAATGAAAATAGTATAAACTGACAAAAATGATAGTACACAAAGTAAATTTTAATGTACAGTACTAAAATTTAATAATAAAATATTTTAGTCTAGTCTAAACAACAACTTACTCCTTGAGGTCCTTCCATCGTGGTGCGCGTAGCCGGCCGCCTTTGCCAGCGGCTGCTTTCGAATCGTTTCCAGAATCACTTCCATTTTCTTCTTTAATTTGCGTATCACCTAAGGCTGAAAAACCGGGCAGTTGAAAGTTAGCTCCAAGCGCTGTAGCTATGCTCTCCATCTAAAAATTAACAATTATATAATTGATATTATGTTAAAACTATCCTTCGTCAAAATATCGTAAAACTTAAAATTATCATTATTTATAAAAAAAATATATAGTACCAATTCTTAGTAATAAATAGCACTTTAATAACTAAAAATTGTAGAACCCCAGAAAATATACTTAGCCTACGTAAAAAGACACAAGTTATAAAATAGTACAAAGATCAGCCAAGCACCAGTAGAAGATAAAAAAGACAAAAACACCAAAAGTACAAAAAATTATAGAAAGAGCAACAGATCAACATACCAAAGCGTAGTACTGAGTCATACTGATTACCAATCAACCTTAGATTATAAAGACAACCGTCTAACAGCAAACTCAAGTATAATACAAAAAAAAGTGAGAACTAGCACTTGAATGAGTACCGATTTCGTGGGAAAACTCAGCAAAACCAGTACTGAACTCCGAGTTTCATGCAAATTTTAGAGAAATACTGAGAAAAATAATTTTAAAATTCCATACTCATTTTTGAAAACAGTCATATTTGCGGTCTGTGCAAAAATTATGTTTAAAAATGATTTTTTACTTGGAAAAACTTACATTTTGTTTCTTATAATAAACCATTTTTTATCGATGAAAACAAAATTTAATCAAGAAAGCAACCAACGTAAAATACGTTATCGTGCAAGTGAGGATTAATCAAAAGAATGGGGTATTTATAGCCCCCAGAACAAGCGATTGCTCTTTCGCTTTTGCGCATCGACGCCTTCTATATCGCTATACAAAGATTCAAGGTGCAAAAACTACCCTTCTTGTATTATTATGCAGGTTACGTACCCGTACTTTTGATTTTATCAAGTGCTCTCTGATCTCTTATCTTTCGATTATGCGTGCTTTAACCTTATTTCGAAAATGAGTATTTTATTTAGTACTGACAATGAGAATTTTTCATTTAGTACGTTCTAAACTAAGCCTTTACAATATCACTGGTATCTCAATCTTCAAAATTCAAAACAATTTAAAAATATGTAACACAATCACTCATGTTACCAAACAAACAAAAAGTACCATTTTGACTACTCATACCCGAAACCCCACCCCCCCCGCTCCAACTCAAAAAAGTTTGGCGACCCAGAAAGCTGGTATCCCAGAAACTCGCGTCGTTTTTCGACTTCAGCGTGACTGATCTCTCAAGTGCTATGCAGCGAGTAAAAAGCCGTCTTCCCTTCTTTCCAAAAACACATTTTGAATCTCCCATCGCGGGTACCCACGTCACACACAAGTGCATTCTATCGCGCCGCGTACTGGCCAATAGAGTGTGCAGTGGGCGGAGGGCGCGCGACGACCAGCCGCGGTTCATAGATTTGGAGAAACGAAAAACAAAATCAAAAACGAGTTAAAAACGGTTCAGGCGATAATAAAAACAAGTACTTATAATACTTGTTAGATATTAATCTGACAGAGTGCGAACAACATTCGAAGCTGTCGAGTGCGTATCTTAACCATATTGATGGCAATTTCCTTACACTATACCAAAAAGTCCCGCCAAAAAGTTACAAAGCACGTCGCACAGTCGGCTGATACTAAAATCGCATCACAAATACCAAAAAAGGCCTCGGCGAGCAAGAACCGAAATAGCACGAAAGAGTGAGAGAGCCGCAGAGCACGCCGTAAAAAATCGCGGCCTTGACTGAAACCCCCTCACAACCAAAAACCGTCAACGATCGAAGTACGAGAGAGCACGGTGCGAAGTGTCAGAGAAACAAAGGAGCCGTGCAGACCCAGAATCAAAGTGGCGGGCTGATTTTGGGTGCGTTATGTTGTTTGAAAGACGAAATGGGGGAAACGGGTCTTCCAAGTGCACGAGAAGCATAAAAACACACGACCATAAATCAGACTGGTATTTGAGCGTACAGCGATTGTATAGGCAGTTTGTGACGTTTCAGCGCTTTAAAATAATTTCTAATTAAAGCCAAAGTGAAATTAATAGAAAAGTTCAGTAGGTGCACGACTTTAAGGTATAAAAAAGTATAGCAAAGCGATTTTACGGCAATTCCATCCCATTAAACCTTTAAAATTAACATAATGCAACAATCGTCTTGTTTTAAGCTACAAAGACATTAACTTTAGAGAAATTGCAGTGACTTTAAAATTCAGTGCTGGCTCGTGCTATGAGAGGAAAGAAAACAAACACTTTACAAATTTTTTCTTCGTGCTAGTAAGTACGAGCAGGACTTAAGCGTACACAACCAAGAAAAAACTTTGGAATACAAAACCAACAATGTACTGTTAGATTATTACATCATAAAGAAGAAACCGGAGTATTATCAAAGATGTCAAAGGCTTAGATTAAACTATCCGATAGTGTTACGTGGCACTGACTAATGTAAATCGAATATAAACACATAAGAATATACCTACCCAAATAGCTTATAAAAAACCTAGTATATCGCAATTTAAAACAGTAAAAATTGATTTCAAATTAAAAATTTTCACAAAAACTTTTTTCAATTTCCTTAGTAACACTTATACTAATCAGAAGCTATTTAACGTCATTAGTTTGTGATAACCCTAGCGAGACAACCGCGTATAAACCAAAATGCGAGCGAGAGCTGATCAACAGACATACATATTGGTGGTGACAAGCGACCAAAACAGTGAGAACCACCACACATTCTGATGCTCCGACGCACAAAAAGGTGGCTCCCGATACAAAATAGGAAGAGAGAAAGACTTGAATGTTTAAAACACCCTTAATGCTAGCACATGATGAATAGTCAGCCCAGACAAGTCGAATAGTAACAAAAAGTGTGACGAAATACTGGTTTCACCAACTCTCCACGGCTCTTCATACTTGTTTGACTAACCTATACTTTGATAAAAAATATTTGAGTCTTTTGTAAACCACACATTATTTTTAAAAACTTGAATTCAAGTAAGTAGTATTAAGATTGGCTGACATATTCACTGTTTTTGTTACCTAAACTCTTGTGAAACTAATACTCCAAACCTTAATTAATGAATTCCCACTACTTTCAATTTGTTTCACCAAACCGCAATCAATTCCACCAACTATTCAAACAACCCAAATCTTATATTAATTTACAGCACCGACCCCCACAAACGCCACCCAAAATACAGCCGAATCGAAGAGGGGGTCCGATAGTGCGGAGCGAGAATCAGCCCAATTTTCGCTCTGTCCTCCCTCTTCGATCGGTGCGATGCATACTGATGATGGTCGTGCTCTCTTTTCCAGTTTTTTAGTTCATATGACACATCGATTCTCGCTGCCTCCCCTTCTCCGTTTCGCCAGTCTATTGCACACGGCCTTGTTCAGCGGCAATCGAAGAGAGCTGAACAAAGTGCAATTCAGTTCCAGCTTATTCCCTTTTT
This sequence comes from Bursaphelenchus okinawaensis, assembly GCA_904066225.2. Classification (NCBI taxonomy): domain Eukaryota; kingdom Metazoa; phylum Nematoda; class Chromadorea; order Rhabditida; family Aphelenchoididae; genus Bursaphelenchus; species Bursaphelenchus okinawaensis. The sequence continues at coordinate 7,286,827 of CAJFCW020000006.1, read as the reverse complement.
CTCTTTCACACAGCCAATAGAGTATTATAGAGACCGAAAATGAGGTACTTGAATTCGAAAAAAAGTTGGAGACTTGTTATAAATGAAACACTAAGATCAGACAATTCAATAGCTATTTATTATTGAAGTCAATATTGTACTCTACCGAGAACTGAAAACTTTAAGAAGTCAAGACTTTGAAAAAGATTAAAGTTTCAACTTTTCTGTTAAAAAAATAAAATTCAGGCTTTAAAATCTTGGTTATTACAGTTTTTTATACCAAACAAAAAACAAAAACGGTTAGTACTATTTAGAACTAACTTATTAAACCTCTTTAAATCCTTTCAATCTGAATCAAAGAAAAACTGTGAGCGTTACAAAAATTGCAATTTTGTCATTCACCGAGTCCCATTCTCCAAATCCAATTTCCCCCTAACATTCCAGATCAATTACACGAAGGAATCGAATGGCGGAAAACACCGACTCATAACACGAATTCCCCCCAATTGCTCATTTCCCTTGAACAACAACGAATCTGGAGAGTATTGATTGATTTGCGTCTCGTCTCGCCCGCTTTAGCCGAAGAGTTGTGCATGGGCGGCTTGAGCACGGTGTGCTTGTCTTCCCTTTGCTTCTCCATTCCCACCGCCCAAATCGACAAGCGACATCTCGGCTGATTTTGGAGTGGTGGGCGAGGTGAGGGGTGCTCTGCGGCTAGCCGCCGGAATCTTCCCCCACATTCTCCCCAAACACGCACCGAATTTGGAGGGCGAGCGACAACGATGACGCGACAACAAAGAAGCCAGCATTAGAGGAAAAGAGAAGAGGGCCGTTACAGCACGGAAGACGCGTTTTCAAATTGTTAGAGGGTAATAAACATTGTATACAAAAGGTTCCTTCCGACCGGGTCGAAACAAGTCGCCAATTTGAGTTAATGTACTGTAGTTAAATGAAACGTACAGTTTATCACGTAATTTTAAGTAACTCAAGAAGAGAATATGGTTAGAAGTTACAAAGATAGAAGAAACAGAGACATCAAATTATAAAAAATATTTTACAATTTTTAACTCTTACAAATATACTAATACTGTAACCTTTGACTGAAAGATCATGTTTGAAATCCTAACTCTATTCTAACAATATTGTAGACAGAAAAATATCAAAAAGTTTCATCATTAAGCTACGGAATCTCCAAAAACAGAACTAGAAACCCAACTCCTCAGAATCTTGAAACCCTCTTTGAACATGCTACACGTTCGGTTACCTCATCCGACCACGGAGAAACAACAAAAAGCAAATCAAAAAACAAAACGGCTCCCCAAAGAATGCGCTGCTACCTTTTCAGACGAAAGACTGACGCTTCTTGTTCGCCTCCCCTCCATACCCAGCCAGGATTCACCTCGAACACACACAGAATCAGAGAGGAGACGTCGACGAAGGAGAAGATTGTAATGTCTTCGACGGCTGCATTAGAAATAAATCAAGTATCATCAATGGAGAATACTGGTTTCTGCTCGCTCTTCTCTTCCTCTTCGGTTCGACGTCGCGTCATTATCTTACAGCATTCATACTCGTAAAACTTGAATGGTATAGATGATGGTGAACATAAGATTATGATGGAGGATATCTGTCTAAAGAATTTGTAAAAAACATACCTTGAATTTTTAGATTGTGACATTATTGTAAGCTTAAGCCATAAAAAGCCAATTTCAGAACAACGTTGGTCCAGCATCTTATTCATTAAAAAATTTAAAAAAACTTCAAAAACAAACGTGTTATACCCGGATTTTGACAGATAAGTTAGCACAATTAACTTATATTTACGAATCAGTAAATTTCTTACTCATATCACACTCAAAAACCACGAATACTAAAATGTTAGGTAACAAACATGCTCAAGTACTAAATTATCCTTAGAAAAAACTGCCTCAAAACAAACAAAAACGTAAATGTTACCTAAAAAACCAACAAAAACTGAAATATTATCTAAAAAACCAAACCGTATTCAAAATACCAATTAAGAACTTTACAGCAACAAAAATATACCTAAAACCAATCGTAACACACAGTTTAGATAAAAGATCAACGACAGAATAAACATTACACAGTAAAAATGTAAATTAAGCCTTACAACCCTTAGCAACTTAAATCGACTCAAAAACTAACAGAAACCCTAGTATTACCTAAAGTACAAAACGAAAAACAATAAAAACCAAAAAACATACTCCGTAATACCCATTGTAATAGAGATTCTCCATCTTTCCAATTAGCTTGAACTTTTAGCACAAAATAATAATCCGCGGAACAGTATAGGACATAAAAGTACAAGTTCAGAACATATTTCGGGAAACTAGCTTATTTTTCACACCCGCGTCCCAGTTTTTTGCGAACTGCACGAACTTATTATACGAAAACAATAACTTTTACAAGAAGGTACACCGCCCGATTCAGAATATGTCAAAAATTTTAATGTAGACTGTTATTAACACATCAATAACTTTCAATTTTTATGTAAATTTTAATGTTACGTATTTGAATTACTTGTTTAATCGACAATTTTCAAGTTTTTGCTTTCTGCAACCTGCAACTCAAAAGTAGCCGCGGGCGCAACCCGAGATTAAAGCGATTGAGCGCGAAAGCAGATTTTGGGTAAATAAATTACAAAATTGTTAATCCTTCTGTATTTCTTATTGTAATTCAGGGTTAATATTGATTTTAAGTGTTAAAATGGAGGTAAAATCTTATTTTTATTAATTTCCGTTGTTAATTTAGTTATTAGCGGCATTTTTGATAATAAAGACTTGTAAAACGTAATTTTTTAGGGATCAGGAATGTCTCACGATGAATTTAACTTTAATCGTATGTCGACCACAGACGTAACTTTTTCTAGCGTGTATTCAACTGGCAGAGACACGACTGGAGACAATGCTGTTCTGGATTATGGTAAGGTCTTTTTATGGGAAATGTTGTGTTAGCTGCGTTTTTCAGTATTTTAAAGATTTGTTGTTAGTTTTGCGAGTTGCTCGATGAATTTTTTTTTTAATGGCAGCATAATTTATTGGCTATTTTACAAAAGTCTTGAAGTTTAATAAGTTTGACAATAAAATGGACCGATATAGATATCATAACGAAAACTGGTTTTGATGCATAATTTTGCATCAAGAAATATAATTTTTCAAAGATAAAATTTTTGTTTAGAAGGCCTGAAGGAGTTGACGAATGACACATCAAACGAACGTTATTCTACAAAGATCTTCGTTGGAGGTATTCCATTAGGAACAACTGATGCCTACCTACGTCAATGTTTTGGAGCTTACGATTTGTGTGAGGTCAACTGGCCAGGAAAGAAGAAGTTTGAGGATTCTCCGGCTAATGGTAAGTTTTTGCATTAAAAAGTAACCAGGCTATCGAAATATCGATACGCTATTATTTCTGTATATATTAATTTACTTGGTTTAGTGTGGATAATGTTTTATTTCATTTGGTGAACTAAATAATGTTGCAAAGAATTATCATTTATATAATATTTACAATTTGGAAAAGGTATTTTAAATTTCAGGATATTGTTTCATTCAATTTCGACATGCTGAAGCCGTCAGAGCTGTGTTGAACTCATGTGATTACCGTGACGGACGTTATTGCTATGCTCTGGGTCGTAGACGTGACATTGTGAGTGAAATATATATTATTTACTATATTTATTGTTAGTTCTGACTTATTATTGGTATTTTTTAAATTTATTTTATTTGAGTCTTATATTTTTTATAATTTAGGTACAAATCCGTCCATGGCGTCTCAACGATTCTACTTTTACTATCTCAACCTTGTGGAGTCGATTTGTGCGTTTGTCAGTGTTCGTTGGAGGTCTTCCTCGAACTTTGAAAGCAATGGAGCTTTTTGATTATGTTCAGAAAAAGTTTGGCAACGTTCTCCATTGTTCGATAGAGCTGGAGTTTGAAACATCTTATCCAAAAGGTGCAGCAAGAGTTATCTTTGGAGATATCGACAGTTATCGTGCTGCCGCAGCTGCTGGACATCTTGAACATCAATGGTATCCGGAAAATCACTTCAATACTAGATCTGTGAGTTCTTTTGTATGTTTTTATACTATTTACGGTTTTAAACTGGTTCAAAACTCCTTATGGTGTGTTTTAGAGATATTAACTAAAATAAGGACTTATTTCAGGTTGAATTCAAGCCGTTTGTCTACAAGAACATTGAGTGTGAAGTCTGTAGTTCAGCTACTTCGAAAACTGAGTTCTGTCCTGGAAAAGAATGTCTACTTTACTATTGTGCTCAGTGCTACAACAATGTGCACAGACCAGGAAATGGATTGTATTCGTTTCATCAGCGTTGCAATGTTGTTCCAAGAGACCTGCCAACCAGCTGTAGAACAGAGAAGAAGGATTTGGAGGAAGAAGCTAGAACTGAAAAGCTTTTGGCTCAAGCTAATGAGGTATGGTTTATATTGTCATTGGTTTTTGGTTTTTTTTTCTGTTTTTGGGTTTAAAATGGATATTATAATTGAACCGAGGTCAATTTTACTCGTAAATTTGTGTTTTTGATAATTTTTGTTAAAAGTTAGTTGTATTATTAACCTTATGATATTTTGTATTAGTTTTTAAAATCGTTTTCAAACTTTTTGTTTCGAACTGATGCATTGTATATTATAGTACTTTCAACAAGAAGAATTGTCGACTAGCTTCAGTCAGATGAGCACGGATGAAAATGTTCAGACGACTTCTTCAGGAAAGAAAAAAGATGGTGATAACAACCAAAAAAGACCGCCTAAGTTCAACATGCTTCAGAGCTATGGTGTTTTGCCTTGAATTGCTGTTGTTTATCTACAGCAATTAGATCAGGTGTAGCTTTCAGACTTCAATTTAATTGATATTTGTCGATCTTTTCAATTTTAAGTATTGGCTTCAGTTTTTGTCCTAACCGGATGATATTCATTATATATTAACCTATTTTCATTTAAGTACGACATGCTATTGAACTGAATATTTTTACTTTTGTTGTAATGCTTCTGTCATTATGATTACTATTATCGCGATTTAATCATTTTGTTTTGAGTTTTTAATATCTTCTTTTGTCGTATTTTATTAACATATATGTTGCTATATCCTTTGTAAAGCGTATATGTTATAATATTGTGTAATATGACAGTTTTGTTGTACTATTTATTGACTTTAACATACTAATAACAACCTTTATATTATATTTGTTTAACATGCACCGACACATTCTCTTCAGTAATATGTCATTTTTATTTGTTTTGCTTTTGCTGACATTATTTTTTGCTTTTCTATCCGTTGTTGATCATATTTTAACGTTTTGACTCTAATACTCATTAATAAATTTATATTGTAGTAGGTGTGGTAAGAGGAGTTTTTTTATATGTATTGACATTATTTCATAACTATTGCCTTTAAGCTAAATATATCTTGATCTTTGTTGCATATGATTGCGAAGTATCATAACACAACTTTAATCCTTTAATTTTACGTTCGAACTCGTTAATGTGACGTGACAGTACAAGCAAATTCTGTAGCAGAATGGTGATCCGCGTAGTGTCGGTGCAAGTAAACTGATCGTTTGACACGAGCTAAAGCAAATCTACTTAAACTGCGGCACCTTTTCGGGAAAACATCGGCTGTTCGATCGGATTTGAAGGCGGTTTGATCAAAAGCCTTTGGGGGGATGTTTTGAAATGAACTGTAAATGGCGGTAAGTTGGTGATAATCACTGTTATGGGCTTGATAACTGCGTGTTCTTTCATGTTTTTGTTTTGTTAGATTGTGTTGGCATTTTGGAATATAGTAGAATATTTTGTATATATATTACTGGTCTCTAAACACCCTTTTAGTCAAGGAACATATTATCTATGCTAAATTTGAGCCCCGACCAATTAGTTTGAACATTTTTAATTCTGATTCGCGCAATTCGAATCTTGTGAATTTATTCATTTGACAGGTGTTCGGCTATTACAAAAACGGACTGAGGGACCGAAGGAAATGACCGGATGTGGGATTTTGGGCGCCGGGGACACCGAGGGTTACCTTTTGCTCGTTTCGTGCAAATTCAAAGCTTACAGAAATGAATTTGGAAGTGAGAACGAAGGTCGTGACTTGTTATATTATATATTAGGTTATGGCATGTTAATTTTTAGTTATTTGTTGGGCTGTGCTTGGGAATATATTGTAGCAGCTATATAGTAGTGTAAATTACAGTAGAAAGATATTTTGTACCTATATATAAGGTTATAAAATATTCTTTAAAATGACTTACTGACAGTATTTTTTTAAATTTAAGTACTTTTGAACTCAAAAGAAGTTTTTTTTTCTGTTTACTATAACAACGGTTAAGTGCACGACGTTCAAACCCCTGCTTATCGGTATTTGTCTTTAATTAAGGAATGTTATTCTTTGTTCGAGTTCGTGATTATTAGATATTTATTTGTGTAGCGATAGGGTTTATTAGGCTTCTTGATTTATGTCCTTGCACAATGGTTTATGTAATTGAATAATAATATTGGAGGAAATTACAGGGTTTACATTTACATTATTTTTTGGATTTTTGTTTATTGTGGTACAAGCAATGTCGGGAGAGTTGTTTTGGTCTTGGGAAGAGCGGTGGTGAGGCCTTGGGGAAAGGGGTGAAGATTTTTTTAATTAGGGGTAGACCACGTTTGCTCCTTTAAAAAGTTGCCAAAAAGTTAAACATGGCTCTATTGCTGCTTCTAGAAAAGTTTTAAAAGGTTAAAAGTAAATTTTAAAACCTAAAACTTATTAAGTCCAACAACTTACAGTTTACCCTGAAGCCTCGAACAAATTGGTCAAAGTTTGCGAGGTTTTGTTTTTGCGGCGTTCGAATTTCAGTGCTCTGTAACTTGTTCTCGCGACATGTTATTTTATGATTTGGAATGACCGCAAGACGGAAACAGTGTGTGCACCTTTGTTTGAAAATGTGATTTGTTTGCACATTGTATTCTAAACCCTCTTGTCGGTAATCTTTTACGGCCTTGGTATTTGGGCTGATTGGGCAAAATTACTATGAAATGAAGGTCTTATGGGTACGTCAAGAGTATGATTGCTCTGATTGTTTTGGATGGTTTTTGTGGGTATAAAGAGAAAGGCTGAAGCTTGAGTTAGAAATTTAGATTTTTAGCTAAAATTGATGTTCTTATGAATCATATTTTTATTTTAAAGCTTTTTTCTTGTTATGATGGATATATTCCTCTTACTGTTCTCACCGTTACGTTGTTGTCGTCCCTTCTTCCGTTAAGAAAAAATTCAAAGAAATTTCTTCGCGCATCCCCCACGGTGCAAACCAGCATTCCATCATAAAACAGAAGAAGAATGCACTTTTATTTGTTTCGAAAACCCGAGTAATATTGCTCTTTCTGCAGTTTTATTAGAATTCACGGCTTCGTGCTGAGAAGCGGAATATTCAGCGCGGATTCTGTCACGTAACCTTATTGTTTTATACGTTGGAAGAGGGCTCTATATTACTCATGCGAGGTTAATTAGGGTTTTTATGACAGTTGTTTTGTTTTGGCTTTCAAAGTACGATTATAAAGGTACATTTGGGTGTGGTGTTTATTTTTTAAGGTAGGGTAGGGTAAGATTTTATTTTTAAAGGTAGGGTAAGGGGAGGGGTAGAAAAGGCTAAATTAGGATTGGGTGGGGTATTTAAGCGTGGGATATGGTAGGGTAAGGTAAGGTAGGGTAGAATATGACAAGGTAACGTAGGGCAGAATATGACAACATCAAATTATGTGCGGTATAGACTGAACTGTGTAGAGTTTAACCTCCACCCTAAAATCTCGTATGTTCAAACCCATACTAAACGTTTACAGTTTTACAGACCCGCGTTACCTTGAAGCGAAACAATTCACTTCTTTAAGTTTGCGCGCTCTCTCTTATTTTGTTTATACGCCAGATTCTGGTGGAAGACGATGGGCAGTGAAAGCCGTTTTTAAATATTCAAAACACTTCGAGACCCGGGCGGTTACGTATGTCGAGAATAATCGGTCGTATGATGGTATTATTCACAGACTGGGTCGATTTTTTGTGTCAATAAAGAATGGCAAGGGATTTTGAGGATAAGGGGATGCTGAGGACTATGAGAGATCAGGGTGGTGGCTTAGGTATCATTATGCAGTATTAAGTAGTTTTGTGTAGCATTTGTTACTTTTATACAGTATAATACCTACTATAACGTTATTTGTAATCTAAAAAAATCTTGATTGCAATGTCCGGAAAACTGAATATGTCATGTTCGCTGTAAGGATGACGTCGGAATAGCTGGTTTTTTTGGCTTGTATTTTATGGCTCATTTGAGATTAAATGCATCTTGATCGAGGGGGGGGGGATTTGTGGGTAGGAAGCGATCAGACAACTTTGTGACTTGACAATTATGTCCGACGGAAACGTACAATTAGTAAAACGCTAACAAATATTTTGGGATTACGTTTGCGACGTGAGGTTACGTATGGAGGTACGTGAGGTTTGTTGAGGAGCTGGAAAAATTTGGGGGTTGATGAAAATTGCTTTAAATTTAATTTTTTAAAAATTTTTTTGGACAAAAAAGGTCATTTTCAAAATTTTTACATTTATCTTGATTTCCCACTTTTCGCTTACGTGTAAAAGCACTTTCAATTTAGCATAACCTTGTATGCCAATCACAATTACGTACAGCCGACTGGTTCTACCGAAAAACGAGCCGCCGGGGCAATAAACCGTTATAACCGTAAGCGACGAAAGTCATAACTTTTTGGAAATGGAGATCTCAGACCAGCCAGAGAATGGGTTTATCCACCAGGCGGATCTCTCAAAGATAACAATCGAAAAATAATACAAGAGCGCGAGAATTCCAAAACCCGATGCCCTGAGGTTTTGTTTTTATAAACGGCGAGAGTGGGGTGGCGATTTCGTAAGTGCCGGAGGGGTTTGGCTAATTTTTAGGTATTTTTGTAAGGGTTTGAAGTGAAAGTTAGGTAGTTTGTACTATGATTGTTCTTGCAATGTTGGATTTTTTGTGAGGCGGGTTAGTTTGGTCTGGGTGTGGTAAAAAAGTCATTTTTGTCTTTATCTGGTCATATTTAAAATTTTTTTTGGAAACTTCAGAAAAGGGATCATTTTCAAAAAAAATGTTTTTTGCAATTAAACCAACCCGTTTGTCTCAAAAATGAGAAACTACCTACTGTTTGTAACGCAAAATTATTAAAACCCTTAGGCAGTTCATTTTTTGTTTTTCCCAGCTACTTTTGTTAAACCCACTTAAACTTTGATTTTAAACCCGAACTTTACTTTTGTAATAAGCTCCTTGCGCTAACATTAATATAATAGCTTGCCATTATTCAAGAAAATCATCTTTTTTTAAAAAAAAAGGTCGTAAAATACAGGATTCACTCCAAAGCTTTATTTATTTTGGCGTAGCGGAGAAGGTATTGTAGATGTTTTTTATTGGCTTTGCAATACGAACCTCCGGGATTTAAGATCAAGATTATTTTGATGGTCAAGAGGGTAGGATTTTGGGTATGATAAGATAATGTTTCTGGATTTTGAGGGCTTTGGGTGGATTTTATGGGATTTTTTTTGATTTTGCGGTTTAAGGGTATAAAATTTAAATTTTTATGGTTTCATTGTAAATTATGTTTACTCAGTAGTTTTTGCTTATAGTCTACCCTAACGGCAGGACTTTATGTTGTGATAATATTGCTTTTATTAAAAGTTTTGTCAACTTCACACACGCTATATTTTGTTGTTCAAATAATTCTGTGCCCCTTCTCAAATAGTAAAATCAAACTTTTCGTCTCAAAGACTTTCACAACGGTAGCTTACCAAAATACAGACCATCCAATTTCCCATTCATATTTACCCCACTTTTCACCTAAAGTTAAGGTAAATACGACTACAGCCCTGAGGTCTCGAAATTCGCCAATATTTTGCGAAATATTCAAATGTTTTCACCCAAAATCGGACCGCACTTCTCCCGCGCTTTCAAGTGGTATACTTTAATCGTCTTCATCATCATCCTTCCACTCCAATTTTTGCGCTAAAATTGAATAAATAATAAACAGATCGGGATCGGTGATAAACTCATTGTCACTTAACAATAAGGCTTACGAAATTGATAATTTTACATGAATTTTAGGTAAAAAATGTAATTACTGCTTTATCAGAGTAAAAAAGATTAAAACTATCATGTTATGGATGAAGGCAACTAAAAATGTCGCGTTTTTACGTTGTTAGACTGTAATATTGCTGAAAATGTTAATTTTAGCTCATTTCAGATAAGATACCTTAAAAAGCATTGTCATATCAAGGATATATTAACCGCCAATCAGCATTAGAATAGAAGTTGTGCCATATTGTGACTTTGCGTTGTAGTAGAAAAAGAAACGCATTATTTAAGCTACGCAATTTTGGATCACGAAAGCTAAACTACGTTACAGTATATTATTATCCTGAAGTCTATTGGAAGCCTATTACAACAACTTTCATTAGCAGTTATATGACTTTAAACTTGATCACGGCCTTAAGTTTTAAATTTGAAAGTTAGAGCAAGAACATCGCGACAAATACATAGTACCTTTATAAAACATCTACATATGAGATCAAGACAACAGAATACAGCTGCTTTACCTCCACATTTCGTGGATTCTCTTCAACGACTTTTCACTTTGTTGGATTCACAATGTGGTAACAGGGGAAAAGTACCATTAGAATTGGTAAGAATATTTTTTTTGTAAAATACGAATCGGACTTCATAGTTTTCTTATATTTTAGGTTATTCTTTGGATAAAAATTGAGATGCGCCATTTTTTTTGCATCAAAACTAAAATGCACTACTCTTTTTTGCATCAAAATCTAAATGCGCCATTCTTTTCGCATCAAATTTGCTTTTAGGATAAAAAATCCTCTATATTTGCCTAATATCTTTCAGATAGCCTCCCAATGGCAGAACCTACAACACCAGTTTCCAGCCGGCTTCCTGGAATGCCTGGGTCGTGTAGCTCCTCCAGATGGCCTTCTGAACTTCGAACGATTCCTTGCCGGCTTTCGACTGGTCATCGCGAGCAGACAGAAGAATGTTCGACTGAAAAGAGTGCGAAGCGAAGGGAAACTCGACGAGATTGGACCGTATGTTTAAATTATTTTATTTGTAATACTCGGTAAATACGCGATCCGACGTGTCTGACCCGGAAATTTGTTAGAAAAAGTGGGGGAACGGTCCTGAAATGGGTTTTGTATATTGTTCAGTGTAATATGAGTAAAGGGAGATTAGTTATGCTGGTTTTGAAGCGGTTTTTCAGCAGAAATAGTGTATTTTAGTGAAATTTAGTTTATTTTAAACTATTGTAAAGAGATAATATGAGTTTGTTATTTTTATAATCTTCAGTAATAACTTTATCATTTTAGTACCGCTCGCCACCCAGCTATGGGTATAAATGGCCTCTTGGTAGAACAAAATCGGCCATATTCAGCATCAAGCAACGCTCGTGCTCTGAAAGCTCAGTACGGCTCCCAACCATCTCTGAACACTAAGTATATTCAACCTCCAGCGCCAATCCTACGACTGCCAGAGTCTCGCGACTACAGTTCATCGAATTACGATTATGTCAAGAGTGAACCATTCAGAAGGCCGGCTTCAGCTGGAGCTGGTGTATTAGTGCGGGCGGGAACGGAGACTAACACTACAACTTCTGACTCGTCGCCTTCTGAAAGCAACAATTACAGCGTCGTGATGCGGAGCCGCAGCAAGGTAGGGTTATTATGAACTACGGTAATTTTGAGCTTTAATTTAAAGTATATGTTGAGTTAGGGATATACGCTGTTATAGGCCTTCTTCAAATGCCAAAGTCGACAATTGAAAGGAATATGTTGTTTTTAGGTTGTTTTAATTTTAAAAAATGATTCTGGGCCTTCTTTCAAAGCTTATTTTTGGGGCTAAGGGACGCAGTATTATTTGAACAACCAAATATAAAAAAATCAAGATTAAAAATACAAATTTTATTTTTAGGGACCTCCAGTAGCCTCTACAAAGCAGATGCGTGCTCCAGCACCTCCACAGTCAAAGTCGATACACAATTTGCATCAGATTTTGAATGGAAACAGATATCGACCGGCTTCTTTGACTTCTTCTGGTAGTGGTTCTTGTAAGTTAATAGCATCTTTTGCAAAATATGTTCTTGTATTATAATTGTAGATTTTCTATCTAAAGTAAAATTGACCATATTCGACGTATTTTACACAAAAAGTATTTTGAATATGTTTTGAGGCAAAATTTTTGTTTTTTTTTATTTTGTTAGCATTGCTAACTTAGCAACTTTTTATTTAAAAAATCATGCAGGTTTAAGGTATACAGTATTTTTTGTATTATGTTAGATAAAATTCAATTTACTTTGCTAAAGCGAACACTGTTATTAACGCATAATATTCTTTGCGACTTTCAATAGCTGTGAAACGGGATTCAGATGCATTTTAAGTCAATTATTTGACAAAAATTTAAGTTTTCTTAGGAGTTGCATTGACAAATTTGATTTTTAAAGTTTAGGCATTAATCGTATTTTTATCGATGGCAAAATTATGCGAAAATGAAAGACTTAAAAGCAAAATTTTGATATTTATTTTTTTTTAAAATTTGGTTAAAGTTATATTTTTTGTCAACTTTTTTTGCGCTTTTAGTTTTTTTCAAAAAAAAATTTATTTATTAATTTTATTTGGGAATATGTTTTTAGGCTCTGGATCAAGTGGAATGGCTGAGGTTAGGTGGAATAACTCACGACAATCATCTTCTAACTCACCACCAGATTCCATACGTCAATATTCTGAAGATCATCTACCTCAAGTTGTAAGTTTACCTTTTATTCTCAGATTTTTTTACAGTCGTACTTGGTACTTTAACAGTTATATTGAGCATAGCAAAGTAGGAAATTCTCTGGCTAAGCGACTTTTAAGAAAAAAGTTGACAGGTTTATGTCTATAGTATTGATAGAGGTACTGCTGATGACGTTCCGGTCTATTTTTACCCCAAACTTTACGTTTTTATCGCAAAATTTAAAACTTTACAACTATTTATTAATTTTTACATTCACATACACATTTATTGCATTCACGACTTACAAACTTTTATACAATATAATATCACGCAAAAACACAACGAGATGGATCTATTTTCGGGCCGGACGAAAGCCTGTCCTAGCCAGAACGTATCGTTTGTTTAGCCGCATCGTGGGCTGGAACATGTCTACGGGTTGGAGGTTGCCGGGCATTATTGAGCGTTTTCCAGGTCTGGAAATTAATGCCATGAGGATATGTTGTGATAGGGTATGAGTAAATTAATGATATGAGGATTTGTTATAGTTGAGGTATGGGTAACTGACGGTTTTGTAGGGGTGGAAAACGTTTGATTTTTGACTAGGTTAAGATAGATGTAAAGCTCACCTGAAGTTTAGTCTGCTGATAGCAACACTTCGCTTTTCATTTCTGATATCCGGCTCTGAGAATCTTTCTGCATAATCTAGCACTTCAGGTGATGATAAGTAGACGAACTGATCTTTTTGTGGCTCCGTCTAAATAGATATATTATACAAGGCAAAGCTATGTCTATTAAAGCCCAAATTTAAAAAAATTAGCATTTTAAAACTTTTTGCACTTTTTGCAGCTGCTAGATTAAACAAAGTCATTTTAGTGCTAAATTTTTTTAAACAATGTTTTTCAAATGCAAAATTAAAGATTTAAATGCATTTTTGACTTACCAGATCTTCTTTGACAATACCATTGAGTCTGGAGGGCAGCGCGTCGATCACTATGACTGATGCGATCGCGAGTGCAAGCATTAATCCCGACCACATAACTGGTATAAGGTAGTGAAGTGAACACCAAGTGTCTCGCTCTAAATTGGCAAGATAATTAAGGTTGCATGTTAAAATAGCATTCTACGCGTAGCACGGCGATTTTAGTATTAGCGTAGAACTTACAAGCATTAAAAAAATTAAGGCTTTTCAAATAATAATGTGTGCCTCTAAACCGGAAAATTTGCTTTGAAAGCAGCACAGAATTATTTGAACAACCTAATCTTTACAAATTTTAAGAAAGTTACTACTATAAATGTAATGATGAAGTAAGATCTGTCTAATAACTATACAGGAGAGTGTAAGTTAATATTGGCTCATTTTACACACCTTTTGATCCAAAAACCCAAAATAAAGAAAATCTGTTAGCCAATGTAATAAACACGATTATTTAAACAATTAAAAAACCTCAGCACCTTCTGGAGCACGAGCACAAAGTGAGGGAGTAAATTTAGACACGAAAATGTAATTCGTATGTTTCTCGCTTTTTGTGTCAAGACTGACGTGAGTTTAGGACGTCTTTTTTGTAAAGGTTAAGCAACATACAACAATTACACTAGCACATATTACGCTAGCGCGTCGCAGATATCTAAGAAAAGATGCAAAAATGAATGTTAACGTACTTCAACAGTACGTTGTTATGGTAAGGGGTACTGTAAAAAAAGTGTAATTAAAGAATATGATAGTTGAGTATGAGTAAGAATATAATAAAGGATAGTGATAAGACGCTGCTTACATAGGTAAACATAAACTTCAAAACTTAAGATATAGGTATGTATAACTTCTTTGTAATCTAAACATAAAGAAAAGAATAACATCTTATATAGTTAGTATTATATAGTTAATATCTTGAAGTGGTACAAACCTTTACGTAGGAACATGTAGTGCTTACTACGTAGCTTATGACTCAAGACGTTAGACTAACTTTAAAAACAACTACAGTTTCTGTCATAACTTATGTATGACATACAAACCCTGAGAGCTTGGGAAACAAATTACAATAGATTGTACCTTATGTTATGGTAATTACCACAAACTTATACTCTATTTACGAATGTTTACAGTAAATGTGGGAGTGGCATTGTAATTACCACAAGATTCTACGTAGTGTGTTACTGATTTCCGCTAGATTTTGGGAATATGCAAACTCAAGTACCACGTACTTGTTGAGTATGAAAATACAAAATCCAAGCTAATTAGTTAAACAAAACCGTGGTATAGACAGAGAACGTTATATAATAAACTGTTTTGAGAAAAGCTATTACTACAACGCATATATCAGGCGATATGTACATTATGATGTAGGTTAAGATGACGATGAAAGGCTAGGTTACTTTGGTTTATAGCAAAGCTTGTAAAAAGTACAGCGAATAGAGGTAAAACTATAGTCAAACATAGTATGACCATCTGAGGCTAGGAAAAGTACTGTAACATAAGTATGCTCTAAGGAAACTTAAGTTGCTTTGTCTTTTACTTTTTACACTATGTAATTCATACGATAACTAAAACAATACTGTAGAAACTACGCGAAGCAGAAAAGAAGAGTAGACTCATGATGGCCTACAAGAACATGTTCAAAACGCAACATATATCCATGAGATGGTAGCTTAAAAATAACATGTTTGTCCACTCTACTTGAACCGTTATATTGTTTACCCAAGATGCGGTTCAAGATTTGTGGATCTTGTGCCATTATTAAAAATAGGCAAAAGTTCAATAGAATAGATATAGAGGACGTTTATGTAGGCATAAGGGGTTATAGTAAGTGTATCGACGGAAGAATTGATTGGAAAAGTCACAAAGTGTTGATAATAAAATACGACTATCGATAAATCGTTATATAATAGATAGAATATAACGGCAATAATGGCAAAAATAGAAAATAAGGAAAACTTCGGAACATTTGTTTACTCTATTCCTAGGAGATTCATTAAACTATTTTCATTATCTTGTAATAAATAACATGGAACTTGGGTACATACACTATCGTAATAACATGGATGTGGGTACACGAGCTATATTGACATAGTGTATTTTGTATAACAATTTCTAGTAAGAGGTAGCTAATAATAGGCATATACACGCTTTATATTGTAGAAAGTAAACAATAGGACTTTTTTAGCCTGATGAATGTGAAAAATATAATTTTGTGTATCAAGTTGTACGAATATGGATGAGCCGAAATTTTCAAAGTTAGGCGCTTTGAGTGGCTCATCTATATTCGGACAACCTGATACTAAAGAAGCCAGTAAGGGTACTAAAGAAGACAGTATTATATAGTACTAAAGAAAAAAGTAATAGTTCGTAAGACCACACAGTTAACGGTGCACTTATTACATTTGGTTTCATACAAAAGGTTATAGTGTTTTATAGGATTATGAAGGAGTAAAGAACACAAATTTACATTACAAAACGAGCTTATAGTAATTGCAGCTTTTTTTGAAATTATTTCAAAAATTGGTTTAAAAATAGTTTTGAAAAGGATTTCGTATAGTAATAATAACCAGAAACCCTACAACATAAGCTTATGTATAGACCAAAACAGTTGGTAACATACGGAGGGAAATATGCTAGAAATACGGAGAGATATATGCTAGTAACTAATGGCAAAACTAAAGAGAAACTCCATATATTAACCTTGCTATAGTAGCAACAGTAAAGATCGTTTTGTACCCCGAAATATTATTGAAGTACTATGACTTCAATACTATGGCTTCAGGAATTGAAATGTGGGTTCAAGTTTGAAGGTTCGCCCCCTAAAGCGGCTTTTACGAAAAAATCTAAAAATGCTGTCATTTTTGGCATAAATTAATTGCGCGACAAAAACAATACGCTTAAAATGTTTGTGAAAGGTTTGCAGACAAATGTCTGGACTTATTTATAAATTTTATGGTAATTGGAAAGTTCATGCTGATCTACAGTGGCGTTACCTAGGCTATACCATAGTATTTTTATTTTTATACTATGGTGTAGCCTAGGTACCAACAAAATTTCTGAGTTAAGAAAAAAAGAGTTTTTAGTATTTAAAATTTAGAAAAATAGTACCAAACACACGTACTGCTACGTGCAATTTTAAGGTTATCGTGCTATTGCGTTTCAAAATTTCAATAATACTTTTTAAAATTAAAATGCTACGAAAAACTAAAGTACGACGTCTGCGGAACTAAAGCATTTTACAATTTTTAAAACTCATACAGTAAGCTCCTTAGGTTGTAAAAACTTATACTAAGTGTTTGACACTCTCAAATTCTAAGCCTGTACAGAAAGCTTCTAAAATTCAAAAAACGTAGAGTGAGCTTCTGAACTATACACAATAAGCTTCTCAATTTGCAAATACTGTTTTCGAATGAGAAAGCTCTTGATTATATAATAGTATAAATAGCCAGCCCTTGTTTTTAGTTTCCCCAAAACCTTTGATGACTAAACGAATGTGATGTAGCGAATAAATTATAAATTGAAAACGAATGTGAACAGCTTGTCAATGATGTTGTTCGTCTACGTTATTAGTTCAAATATATACGAATCATACAGTCATCATACAACACATCATCGTATTTTAATTTTACATAATAGTAAGGATATAAGTGGCTTCTTAAAATTTAAAAATTTAAAAGTTTAGACGTACAATGGAAGCACCTTAGGGCAGTTTTTTTAGAAACATAGGGTAAAGTATCATTTCGAACATTTTTATCATCGGAGTTTCTGATAACGAGCTTTTACAGTAAAAATAAAGATTTAGTACAAATTTTTACAGTTATTGTAGCTAGTACTAGCCAAAACCTGTAATATATTATCAAAACTGAACCTACAATAGCTAAACCTTTTGATCTAATAAAACACGCAGTAATTTACCTGTAATTACCTTTCAGATGTAAAATTGAATTTGCTCTACAAATTAACCTGAAAATGTAATTTAAATGTAACTGCACGTCAGTTGTAAAGTTTTGTAAACTTTTCGGGTTTTATAAAGGTTAAACTGACATGATATACATTTTGGTTTTTACCAATAACAAGTCATAGTGTAACATGACTTAATACAAATTTGGCAAAAATGTTAAACTGACATGTTATACATTTAAAACTGGCATGCTATACATGTTTACACATGTTGTTGTATCTCATGTCGAAAACACTAAAATAACTTATGGTTAGCTTGGCATGTTCAAAGTTACAAAAATACTCTTGACTTACACGATAACCTAGATTTCACTTGAAAACTTGGGTTATCCTGTTTTAAACTTTAAAAATGCTTCAAAGTTTGTTTAAAATTTTAAAAATATTTTGTCATTCGACCTTAAGAAAAATCTAAAGGTTTTATATAGCACAAAACATAGTACGTACGTTGACCAGGAACATGCAAAAAGTTGTAAAGTGTTCTAGTGACCTGATATTAGTAATGTCATTATTGCTGACTTAATATTACAATTCTAAAGGTTTTGCTTAGCTCATTCTTTGAAATTTGTTACGTAATTGAAATGATGATAAGTTACTAACCTTTGAGTTAGAATACGGCTTTACTTACTTAATAATAAAAATAAATAAAAGCTAAAAGGAAAATAACTAAAGTGTTAAAAATATACGTTATACTGATCTTATAATACATTTTCTGGCCGTTTAATAAAAAGCTAGTTTCGATTGAAAAATGTAAATATTCACCCTTGTGTAATGTAAATACTGCTGAGAAAGTAATTACTACAAGTTCATATGCGTTACAGTGGTATGAGAAAACGGTAAGTGATCTGTATATACAAGGCTTTGTGACTTTGTTTCTTGTTAATCACAAGAGAACGCGGTTAATTGAAAATATACTTAGGTATTGTAAGGTAACATGCACACTGTTGATATAGTAAGGTTAATGAAAACAAATAATTTTTGAATTTTATAAGTTAGCGTTTAAAGCAGCTTACTTTAGAAATTGAAAATGAAATAAACTAGTTATTATTATTGGTACTACTAATTGCTATCAAAATTTGACTGTTTACCATAGTACCTACCGTTAAATTAATATCGCAACAACACCCTACAGCCTCTTTCCTCTTCCACCTCATTTTAGTCTTTTAAACTCTAAAAAAAGCTTAAGGCAACGATTCTAATATCATAGTTTCAAGGATTTAATTTAATATCCTTATACTGACTCTTCCGTATATATTTACTATAACCCACACGTCATACGAAATGACTTGTCTATTGTCCCGGTGCCAAACTTCATTGTGCCCATAAATACGATAGGATTGTTTGGTCAGTATATAGTATGCAGAGGGGTGGGAGGGACTTCTTCTCACAGCAAATGTAAACGGAACGATGTTGCAATGGGGGCAGATTATGGGGAGGAAGATGTGTACTATATTGACAGACATCGTATGTTATACAGTAGACTTCTTAGTAACATACGAGGTCTGTGACAGAGATGCTATAAGTGTTACCCAAAACCATAAGAAATGACATAGGTCACAATGCCATCAAGGCCACGTGTTGTTATGATCACGTGGTTATTGTTCTGGGGAAAGATTACAATTGTAAAACTACCTCATGACTCATGTGTTTGTTTGTTGATGATACGATAAAACAAAGTGGTATAGGTTTATGACTCGTCTGCTATAGCATTAAACTGGATTGTAAATTCTTTATAATGACACTTTATATTGAATCTGATAGGATTCAGACCGATTTAACGTAAATTAATATTGTTCCAATTAGGCAAAGTAAAAAACAAGAGTTATGGCAATTTTCTACAAAATAAATGGGGATTTTAACATTGTAACTTACAAAAAATAGGAGGATTTTGAGATTATTAACAGACAATGCAGTAGTTTTGTCATTGTTATATTATATGCATTTGTAGGAAAGATACGTCTGCGACAGTGTTTTGCCGGACCGGACCGGACGGACCGAAACAGAAATTTTTGCGGACCGGACCGGACCGGACCCAAAAAAACCCTGCAGACCCGGACCGAAGAAAAAGCTCCGGACCGGTCCGGAAGAAAATTTTTTTTTAATTTTAAGAAAACTGTTTTAAAAATTGCAAATAAAACATATTTTTAGGTGTTTTTAAGCAAAAAGAAAGCAGTTTTAGCGACCCTTGCTTTTTTTAAAAATTAAAAAAAATTTTTTTGCGGACCGGACCCAAAAATTTTGGGTTTGGACCGGTCCGGACCGGACCCAAAAATTTGAAGTTTGGACCGGACCGGACCCAAAAAATCGCCGGACCGGACCGGTGAAAAACGCTCCGGACCGGTCCGGGCAAAACACTGGTTTGCGAGTAGACTATAAAACACAAAATTTAAAGTACTAGAGGGTGTTGTAGTCTTATCTTTATAGTGTTGGATAGGTAGGCTTTGGTAGGAGAAGGTAGGGTAGGTTAGGGTACGTTACAGTAGAGTAGGGTAAAGTAGTTTTGGGTGGGATGAGATGGGCCACGATAGGATAGGGTAAGATAGGGTTGGGTGGACTACAGTAGCAAAGTAAAATAATATTCTTAATATACCAAAAGCTAAAATTATCTTTTTTTTTGTAGTTGACGTAAGTAAATGAGTTCAAACCACACTATGTACAATTATGTAACACATACGACAATGTTCGTGTATGTATTTTTAGTCGTATGCAAATAAAAATACTGAAGTTTTGTCTCACGCTCGGTTACTTTCACAGAAACATCATATTGTTAAAGTAACAGGGTTTTGCATGTAATTCGATAAGGCCATTGATTGTACATGGTCTACAATTACCACAATGAACTTTTAGGTTTTATTCGATTATATTTTGCGTTGTGGTAGGCTAAGGTATCGTTGAAAATGTTGAGGGAGGACTAAGATATAGATGATAATAAAATATTATGTTAGGTGTTAGGGGATTTGCACAACTATAAACTACAATAAAAACTATAATAATATTACATTTAAGGTATGTATATTGTAAGAATAATAGTATATAATTAGTTACTAAACGGATATTCATTATATTACACATATGTACAGAAGAGTAGGTAATTAATTTAAATGATTGTAGGTGTTAATACGGATGTTTTAAACATATATAATTGCATGCAACTGTCTATCTTCTGAGAAGGCAACATATAATAATAGTATACAACATACAGTTATATAGAAAGTAATATAAATAAAAAAGAGCTTGCAATAGTATTTTATACCCTTTTACTGTAGTAAAAACTCTAAACTTTTTACACTTTTACCACAGTATAAAATTCAAAAATTAATAAAAAAGTGAATTACTTTGGCGCGTTTATATATCACGTCATTAATGACATGAACCGATATGTATTTAGCAAAGAATAGCCAAATAGCACCCTAAGGCAATAAACCCACAGTAAGCTTTTTGTGTAGGGCCGAGTAGAGTAAGATTGTTGTTTAGAGAACATGATATTATTGTTTAGGTTAAGTATAGTAAGGATGTTATTTCAGTGACCTGATGATTGTTTTTAAGGATACCAGGAAATGGTAGTTTATAGGTAGGGTAAGATAAGGTAGGGAGTTTTAAAAACAATGACATCTATTTTTGTTTTTCAAGGTATTAATAACGTCAAACAAGAAACAGTAGCATATGTAATAAGGGTAGACGGTAAATAAAACCAGAGGATTATATTATATAGGCATTATATATATTTTTATAGGCATTATTGGCAAATGAAAATCTTAAATTACTTAAATGATTAGGCTGCTCAAATAATTCTGTGCCCCCTAATCCCAAAAATGTGCTTTGAGAGGGGCACGGAATTATTTAAACAACCTAATAAGTCAACTTTAAAATAAAAACAATATACCCCACAAGAAAATTTCATTGCAAATAACAATATGTTATCTATAGTAAAGTCTACTAAAAATTTTTAACTAAAGTAAAGCCTTTATACTGTTATAGCAGAGTACAAGGTGATACCGAATACCGAAAGTTTCTTACAAAGACCAATGATAACATTGATTTTAAATACCTGGAATATGTTTCTGATACGTAGAATTGGCCAGATTACTATCTTACTTATATTATACTTAGTGACTATTCTGATAATAAGGAAGTCGACGTAACTATAAAAGGTATACGTGATTACTTAACACCTATAGATTTACGAGGGTTAAGCTATGTCATGTGGTAATCTTTAAGTACATTGATAGTATTAACTTGCTCAGAGATGTTACATGCAAAAATTTGTTTTTTGTGAAAAATATAGTTACAAAATTTTTAAGCGCTAAAATATGAAAAAATATGCTTTATTATATACTTTACAATATACAATATGGTAGTATGTGTTGTAAAACATTACAGTTTACCATATAAAAGCAAATTAAATTGAAAAAGCTTTATGTAAAAAGATATATGATCACACAAAAACGTACTAAAGATGCTGCACAATACCGTAAAGAGCACTTTCAAGGCTCGTATGGCTGTCTTCTATTTTGTGGCTCACTTCAAGCTCAAACCGTGAGAAACATGCCAAATTAGGGGGTGGTAAGTTGAGTAGGAAGTGTTTTTTAAAATAAAGTTCAGTAGGGTTCATGATTATAAAACAAGTTGACTTTCCAAAACACGCCATTTCTACATTTCAGTGTTAGCTTGCTAATGGTAACTACAATATATAGCGATATTTAAACCACAAGACGTATATATAGCACGTAAGCATAATTGTAATCGTATGTTCAAACAATAGATGTATCAAATTTTGATAAATGTTTAATTTGCCAATCCCAGACAGGTTATTATAAAACAATGTAAATTAAAACGGAAACCCGTTTCCTTTTTGGAAGATACGATGAGTTGTAGGAAGATACGATGAGGGGTAGGAAGACACTATGAGGGTAAAAAGATACGATGAATTATGAGATTTACAAGTCCGTTAATTATATATTACACTTCTAATTAACCGGTTTACTGTAACGTCTTTCTAGTTATATATTAAAAATGACGAGATAAATGGGGGGGGGGTTAGACTATATTGTTACAGTATTAGATTGCAAGGTAAACAACATAATATATGTTATGTAGGTAATGGTAAGCAAAAAAAGCAAGTTTGATTCACTAAAAAGTTACGGTAGTTTGAGAAGTATCAAGAAGATTACTGTAGCTTGAGGGTGAAATCGAAGGCGATAATAAGGGATATAACGAATTTGAGGGGGGGGTGGTTGACTTTACAATTTATAAGCGGTATTTAATAAAAAAGCACCTATTTTTCTTAAAGGACCAGTTCGCCCATTCAAATATCATTGGCATTCTGTCGCAAAAAGCGTCGAAAATCAGGCAATTTCAATCAAAATCATTTTTCTCAAAAAACGTGAGTGGGTCGGTGTCGAAATGAATTTTCCAATTTGGGACCGACCTGCTCAGGTTTTTTGCGAAATAAATGAACGTCGAATTTTTGCGACAGAATGCCAATGATATTTGAATGGGCGAACTGGTCCTTTAAATACGACAATGTATAGAAGTCAGTATCTATATATACATTTGAGTACAAGAAACCACCCTCTTTGCCATACTTCCTTATTGTGATGATAACATTTTACCTATCATAAATTTCCAAAAACTCTCAATGTTTCTTTCCCAGTACATACCATGTTCCTATAATAATACGACAGACGTTTACTGCGTATTTACACTTATAATTAAGACAGTCGTTTCAAAAGATTTGTAGAATTAATGTAAATCCAGCTTTTGTCAAGTAATCCATACGTATAAGTCGGTATACAATATGGTTAGCATAACAATAGGTAGGTGATATGTAAGAGTAGAGAACTGTGAGGTAGATGGCACTTTATCAATAGAAACTGTGGTACGTGATATGTATAAGGTGTACTAGAGCAAATTATGTATAGTATGTTGTCGTACTGGGAATCACATTTGGGAGGTGATGTGTCTGTCACAAATGTCACATTTTATTTGTCTACACATAGTTTGGATAGGATTACATTGCACTTTTACTATAGTAGAAAGGTTATATTTTTGTGGTTTTTTGATTTTTGATGACTAGAATATGACTTGAGTTTGTGTCATTGCATAAGTACAGTAGACTTTTGTTATAACGCCTAGCTTAAGTTGCACTACCTTGTCCGACTACATTCTACTCTACTTTACACTACCTTAACCTACTCTACCTTAACACCATACCTTGCTCTGCTTTATATTATCTTACCTTACCGTAGACCACCCACCCAACCGAGTCTCATAGTACTTATTAACATATCTAACGACTGTCACCATAGTAAACATATTTATATTTCAGGAAAAACACGAGCAGTTACTGAAAGAAGAAGGCCAAATTGTACAGAAAGGATTGGAGGTTACAAAACAATTACTCAAATGGTACGAAGACCGCATCCAAAGCCTGGAGAAGCGAAAGCGAATGCTAAATAAGGGCATGGTGGCATTGGTAAGTAATATAATGTATTTTTATGGCATTATATTACCCTTAACATATGATTTTTAATTTTTGCTACGACAGTTGCTCTATCTGCCTAGAAGGCTCATCTAACAGAAAACAAAGAGCAGAAGCACATTTTATATTATATAATATAATACATAACCTACACCCTAATCTATAACAATGCCATTTATAATGTTGCAGGACTCGGCCGTGCACGAGCAAAAGCTCAACTTCCAACGTGCCCAAATCACGGCATTAAACAGGCGAATGTGCACATTAATGGCATTCAACGAAAAGGGCTTTCCATCCCATGACAATCTACAACACATTCGGAATCCAGTAAAACCTCCAGAGAACTCGAATTACTCTGTCGTCGAACAACCAGCAACAACAGCGATGCAACTTCTGAAACAGAACAAGAAGCTGGCAGAAGAATTAGAAGCCAAAAGTAGACAGATCGACATTTTACAGAGAGAGAAGAGGCTACAGGACTTGAGGGACATCGAGAAACAGAGAAATTGCAATAAACGGTAAGTATGGGCCATATATGGGTATTACATTTTTGAAATTCTTGTTAAAAAATTTTGAAAATCTTATGAATTTTTAGTTGGTAATGCCAAAAATGGCAAAAAACGTTAAAATGCGAAAATTTTTAAGAAAAAATTCTTAAAATAAAAAAAAAATTTTAATTTTTGGAATTGAAATTCAGTTCCTTATGGCTAGGTTTTACACAACAACTTTCTTTTACTAAACAATGTACTAAAAGTGATCACAAATTTCTGGCCTACCTATTATAATATTTCAGAGACGTTCCCAACTACATTCACCGCCCAGCCGCTTTGGTAAGACCAGCCGTGGCTACAAAAAACTACTCACAAATCCCATTGAAGGTTCATGATACTTTACTGTGATTTTTCTATTTATAAATATATAATTGTAAAACAAAGGTACTAACATCATTTTATCATCACTTTTGGTAATTATCGTAGCTCTTCTGAAACCTTATAATTTATTTTGGAAAAGATTTTAGGTATGAATATTAAAAAAATTCTTTTACTATTCTAATTTTTCAACTTTTTACCATTTTTAAATGATTTACCAACGATATTCCACTGAAAACGCAATTCATAATATGATATTATCAAGCTTTTACTAACCAAAAACAACAATAATGTAAACCATAATCTAAAATCGACCAAATATATACCCATAAATGAATTTATGCCAAAATAAGTTTGTTTATGACATTATCTATCTTTCGACGAGTCCAAACTCGACCGTTTCTGTCTGTCACCGGCCAAAAGCAATGAAGCTGCTGCTTGACTCAAGCTCAAACTGTTGGTTTGACTTGTAATATTCTGTGGGTTATCGGCGGATCCTCGTCTCGATGGTACTGGGGATTGGAACAGTGAGTTTCGTTGTTCTCTTTCCACTATAAACACGTTTTTGCGTTCTTCCGTTTCACCAATTCTGAAATGAATAGAGTCAGAGTGTGTGGCAAACACAATCAAAAAAGTGAAAACTAAAAGAAAAAACGTATTTTTATACCTAAATTCATATAAAGCTATTAAAAAATAATGTTAAAATATGACGGAAATAATTGAGGTTTTTAAAATTACGAGAAAATAGATCAACGTTCCGATCGAAAAAAGACAAAAAGAAAAGTAAGAGGAAGGAGACCGTGGTCCCGTGGCGTAATGGATAACGCGTCTGACTTCTAATCAGAAGATTGCGGGTTCGACCCCCGCCGGGACCTATTGTTTTTTTGCTTCTTTTTAACGTGGCTATCATTTCAAAACTAAAAAAGATGTGATAATGGCAAAGTTTACACATTTAGTTTGTTGTCATAAACCTTATTTTTTTATAAATACTAATTATAAACCCTGATGTTCTTGTCTTCTCAATTTTTAAATTAAAAAAATACTACTATGCTAACAAAAAATTCAAGCAACGTATCAAAGTAATCAAATACTTACTTATCATAAATAATGCCCTCAACACATAAATCTCTTCTAAAATAGTCAATGTTTTTCGGTGCATCCAGATCGTCGCCCCAGACAAAGCTGACTAAACGTAGCCTTTTGGCTCTTTCGACCGGTCGGCGATCTTTCAGTAGCTCTTCTGAATGAAAATTACATCCCAAAATCTTTTCGGATTTCGCGAAATTAGCAGCTACAACAGAGTCGACGGATCGTTTGTCCACGAATGGCACGTATCGTTCCGTAGCTCCAACACATAGGAATAACGTTGGGAATAGGCACTGCTTTCTGGCGATCCTGCAAAAATGAGCTTTGAACAACATTATAAATGTTTTCTTTAAAAAGTTGAACTCTTGAACCGTAAAAAAAACCTTGATAAACCCCTAAAACGTCATAGTAAGCGCACTTACATTGAGCAAATGTCAGGTTCGAAGCTCGAAAACACTATCCTTCTGGTGCCAGCATTTTCAATGACATCGTGCAGGATGCGGTCGATAAATTCGTTCCTTTCAAAATAGTTTTTACATTCATGTGATCCATCCAGCAGCTCCATGGGGTACTTGACCTCTACATTAAAACCCGTATAAGCTGGTACCCGTCTCAGTACGTCTACTAGTGTTGGAAAGGGTCGATGTTCGTCAGATTCATCTGGTGCTCCTGTCACTTTCAACATATTCTTGTTTTCTTGGGCTTGATAGTGCTCTACCTAAAAAGGTACAGTTGAAATAGTTTAAAAAAGCCATATTATTCTTTTTAAACGTAACCTCTTATCTATACATTTTTTGGTTTAAAATGACTTTTTTCCAAACCTTCTAACCCTGACCTACTATAATAGAACAACTTACATGTAGTAGCCTCAATTGCTGTAACCGCAGGTCCTTTACAGCGATTTCATGGTAATCAGCATTCCCAATCTGAATATTCTCTGGATGTGGCTTCTGAGGGCCACTTTTGCCAAAAGCTGCTGCATCTGTACCTCGATTCACGTCGATTTCTTTGCTCGATGTGCTTCTTTTCGCTACAGCAACCAGGACATGAAAATCGTGAAAAACGACCGCAATCTTGTCTTTGGTCAATTGAACGTCAAATTCCACAAAATCAGCACCTTTTTGAGAAGCATGGCTCAATGAGTGAATCGTGTTTTCTCGGACTGTCGATGCTCTTAAAACCAGTACTTTAAGTTTTTAATTACAATTTTTTTTTGAATTTTGGATATTAGCCTCCCTTTATTTTTTTAAACATTAAAAAGTTTTTTGATGACAAAAATACAAAATTCAAACGTTTTTGTCACAAAACCCCTCTTCTCCAACTAACCTTGCAAAAAACCCCTCTTCATTTCTTTTCCTTTCTTCCTTTCGTTTTGAGAGAGAAAAAAGAGAATAAGAGCGTGTGGTCCCGTGGCGTAATGGATAACGCGTCTGACTTCTAATCAGAAGATTGCGGGTTCGACCCCCGCCGGGACCTAGTGTCTTTTTTGCCTTTTTTAAGTTGTTTTCGCCTAACTCTTATCATTATTTTACATTCTAACATAATTAAAACAGTAAAAGTTCTGTTTTTGCAACTTTTTTAAATTTTTATATTCAATTCTACTTTCAAAAAGTTCACTAATAAACGTTATTTCAATTTTCAAAAGCAATATGAAGAGAAGGAAGGTACATTTCGAAGTAAAACTCACTTTGTATACGAATTTCCAAAACCTCTGTGGCCGACTTCAACAGTTTTTCGTTTTTTCCAATGTCGTGTGTAACATCTTTCCATTGTGAGTCTGGTTGTGAGGTCATGAGACAGTGCTTTGATCAGTAAGTAGTCTACTATAACATAAAAAAAGTTAGAGCTCGTGTTTTAACTCAAAATTTTAAACTTTTCAAAGAAAAATAATCCAAAACTAATTTAGAGAAAGTCATTTTCATCAATTCCCACCTACTTATAGATATGCACCCACCTTTCAACTGCCCAATAGGCATTTGGTTCTTGGCCAGTATAGGTACCTGACTTTGGCCACAAGTGTCCATTTTGGCCGAAAACATAAAGTAGGCTATGCCAACTCGATCCACCTTGATTGACCTCTTATTCTCGGTGACATAGCTCACTTCCTTCAGTAGCGAGTTGTGAGTTTTCCTCGATATTCCACACGTTTCGAGGGTTGTTTCACAGACTTCGTCTTCTTCGATGGTAGGAGGTTGGGTGGGCTTCTTGGTACGGTGTTCTGTGAACAATTCTATTCGAAAGGCCTATAATATTACGTTTAAAAAAAATTGAAATAAACAACTTTTTTTTAATTGTTGAAATTTATCGTATAGTCCAACAATGAATGAGCCAAATAATGCCGTCCTCTTTGAACAGTTCATCCATAGCTTGACAACAAAATAACTTTTTTTTGAAAATTTTAGCTTTTTGAAACCTATTTTGAACTTAAAACTTTAAAAACTTTTAAATTAGACTAAACTTTCATTCAAAATGTCATCATACCAAAAACTCCGGGGCAATCGACTGTGTTCTGAAGATGAATATACTAGTGTTGTAGTAGAGCTGCCCAGACACTTTTTGGTCAGAAAACGTTGGATCTGCGTCGTGCTTTGACAATACCTACAAAAGATTTATGAAGCACAGAATTATTTGAAAAACCTAATATATTGACATAGACTTACAGCAATTTCAGTTTGAGAAAAGCTTGGAAGTGCAGGTAATTGGGTAGGATTAGAGGCATCTTTGTCATCTGTTTCGTCTTCTAGACTTCCTGCCTGAAAATATTACATTACCTTAGGTATATTACCGTAAGATTGGCATGAATATCCAATATGAAGGTATATGTATCTCTACAATACTATACAGTACTGACACCACAAAATATTATGTATAGTACTACACAATACTATACAGTACTAACACTATACAATATATACAGTATTAAGGCCTCACAACACATATATATACACATATATTACACTGTTCGTATATACAGATGACATTCGCCACAACGTGCGGCCCTTTTGGGCTCGGTTATAAGGGTTGTATTCCTGAAATACAGTATGCTATGGTAATGTCTTTTTCATTTTTTAATTTTTTTGAACTTTTTGTTTGATTACTATCATCAGTATACACCTTACGGTAGAAGATTTAATTTTTAAACATGGTTTGCTATGTAAAATACGCGTTTAATATCATACATGTGCAAGCAAAATTTGTATATTTCGGTCAAAAAGTTCTTAGAATCATTATTTTACCGTTATTTACTTATACTTCATGATTTCTACGTAATTTTTGACCAATCTGATACCACATCCTACTCATCAATAACCTAACTACTACCAAACCCTCCTCATCTATATATGTAGCTATAGCCCCGATATGTTATTAGGTTGTTCAAAAAATCCTGAGTCCCTTTCAAAGCACATTTTTGACGTTAGAAGGCACAGAATTATTTGAACAACCCACTATTACACAATAATCTTCATAACCCACCTCCTTCCTCCTCAAGTCGAATGGAGTTATCTTGATGTAGTATTGTCGCTGTTGATGTCGCTCTTTGTAGAATGTCATACAACGGTCATATAAAAATAGTCTGACTTCAGTCTGGACTTGGTGGTTTAGCCAGCCATCTGCTATCAACTTTTTTCCATCTATAATAAAATTAGTTTTTAAAAATTTTGAAAAAAATAAAAATTTTTAAAAGAATTTTAAATTTTAAAATTTCAAAAAATTTTAAATTTTTTAAATCGAGAACGTAAAAAGTCGTATTTTACCCTACCATAAATGCCGAACTCATGATTCTGATGAATGACAGGCTCGTCTGATAAGGGAATCAGAGATCGTGGCGTCCATTGAGCCTCCCATCGACTGACTATCCTAGTCTTACTGGACTGATCGTTAGAGGCTTGCAAGTAATATCCAATAAAATATCTGAATTTCAATGGTTCTTTCGGTCGAGGCTCGAATTTAATGGTCGTGTGCCATAGGCTAAAAGTTTGAAGTTAATATTGGATTTTTTTTTAAATTATAAAAATTGCTAAAATGAAGAGGGCTAGGTCTATAATTGACAAAAATAGACTTAAGTAGGACTAAAGTAAACAGGAATAAGCTTGAGCCAAGCTAAAATGAGCAGGGATAGGCTTGGATAATGCCATAATAGGCAGGGGTAGAAAATTAGATAAAACTGAAATAGACAGGCTTAACCTTAGGGAAGGCTAAAATGGTCAGGAGTAGGCTTGGGTAGGGTTAAAATGAGTTTACATTTAAGGGTAGCAGGAGAGGAGTGACATATTCAGTAAGGTAATCCATTTAAGGTAGCCTATTTCTAAAAGACCACAAATTTTCCCCCAGCCAATGATAAATCTACCTAAAAACCAAAAAAACAAAAAAACGTTACTTTTTGACCGGATCCCTCTCCAACTCGACCGCTCTGTCAGGTTCCCACTTCCCCAGTTGGCGGACGTTTCCAACGATGAACACCGACTCGAACTGTCGTATTAAGTGGCAGTGAACGTTGAAGTTAATCTCAAGCCCATTTGATGACATGGTTTACCCTAAAATCGACCGGTAACTCTCGGTTTTGGGCCGCCGACCGGTCGCGAAGTAAAAGAAAAATGAAAATTTAAAGTTTGAACTTTAAAAAATTGGATTTGAAAAGATTTAATGTGCTAAATTTGCATAAATTTGATTCAAAATAGCACAAATTCAAAAATCTAAAAAAATTGAAAATTTCGAAATTTTTAAATTTTTCAAGCTATCCTCGTCAAAAACCATAATTACGTGCCCGGCCAAACAGAATGTTCGAAAACAATCCCAAAACATACTCGAAACGAGAACAATACCAATATTCTTATCTGGCCTTTTTAGGAAAACTTGGCCGAACAAATCCAATAAATGCAAAAAACTTGGCCCAACACTTGTTTTCGGTCCAAAAAAGAACGTAACTCACTATAATATGACACATATACTCATGAGATGGGTTGGACTGTTTTCGTTACTTCATGATTAAGGGAGGGCGGAAAAGGGATTTAACTAAGGGTAGAGAGGGGCGAGGAAAAACCTTAAATAAGGGTTGGAAAAGGCGGGTAAGGGCTTTTAAAAAAGGTGGGCAGGGGCAGAGGAAAGTTTTAAATGCGTTAGAAATGGCAAATAAGAGCCTTAAATTAGAGTAGGGTAGACCAATAAAAAGGTCGGGCCCAATTTTTTGGCCTGGCTTAACAACCGGACTTTCCATTGAGCCTAAGTCCTCTGGCCCAAAAGTGCAAGCCCGGCCCGATCCGTTTCAAATTTTTTCCAGTGCGGTCCCCTTAATTAGTTCTAAAATAGGAGAAATTTTAACCTGCCAAAAATTTTAAAAAAAAGATTTATATGACCCCCCCCTGTTTATTATTAAAAACTTTTTCTTACTTTACCCTCCCCGTTCCCTGCCCAAAAACAAAATTTCCATCTAGCCTTAATGAACACAATAATAATCAAATTGTACCCCTGTCAGCTCTCAAAACTTTAATTTTAGCCATTTTCTGCCCTA
This sequence comes from Bursaphelenchus okinawaensis, assembly GCA_904066225.2. NCBI lineage: Eukaryota > Metazoa > Nematoda > Chromadorea > Rhabditida > Aphelenchoididae > Bursaphelenchus > Bursaphelenchus okinawaensis. Next base: position 7,255,145 of record CAJFCW020000006.1, on the reverse strand, counting down.
TCACAAGAACTTCCAAACCCTATTAAAACCTTTCCCACACCACAAAACCCCCCCCTTTGGCGGTGAAAAAGCTGAAAAACTAAATTAAGTTACTTAATAGAACTTTAGAAGAGCTTATGAGTCTGGAGAGGAGGCTAGGCCGAAACTAAAACAAATCATTTATAATTAATGCTCTCAAGGTTTCGGCCCAACCACAATTAATTTTGCTATGTGTTTTCCCAAGGAATTTCGAAAAATTTGACAAATTTGGGTTATTTTAGGTATAAAATAAATTATGGGTACTGTTAAGTTGTTCAAAAAATTCTGAGCCTCTTAACCCAAAAATTAGTTTTGAAGGAAGCACATAATTATTTGAACAACCTAATATTAACATGATATATGATAAAATCATTCTGTTGTCTTTGTTATACAAAATTAAATTTTAGGTATTAGTAATTGATATTGTGATAGACCTTAATTATATGTATATTGTGAACTAATGAAAACCATTTACAAGTATAACCTTAAAATATAACATCAAAATGCAACTAAATAGCACATATTACCTACATCAATATACATTTTTAATAAAAAACCTTCAATATGATTTTAAAAGTTAGAAAAACATAAAAAGTGACAAAAAATAGTAAAAAACTAAGTTAACTTGTAAAATACGACTGTCACAACATCAAAGCTTCGCAAAGGGGTTTCATCGTACGTTTTTTTCCCTAAAATATCGGATTTTTGGTAAGAGAAAAAGAAACCCAAAAGCGGCCGTGCTTTTATCGTTTCTGGCTTCTGTTCCGGCCCTCAGGGCTTTTGAAGAAGATTTGTCAAAATATCAAATTTAATTTTTTACTATGCTACTCTTACCGAGCTGCTCTTTGTTACTCCTATTGAGTTGTATATAAGTACGTCTACGTAAAGCATAATAATGTAATGTACACCACGTATAATATAATAATATAAGTGTAGTAGGAAAGTCTTGTCGCTTTTTATACTTTAAATAAGTTCATTAAAAGCGACAAGACTTTTTTAAACCTTCATATCATAAAGAATATACCATAGCTTATCATTTAGATATAGGTATAAGTAAATACGGCCTTACAACACTATAAAACCCCAAGTATAAACTTAAATACAACCATATCTTCATCATCAAAAAACCCACAGTAACTCCTTTATACGATAAACCAACAAAATACATGACATACAAACTGATATGTACAGTTACTCCTCAGTAATCTTGAAATTGGCCATTTTAAACGTCGGTCGTTTAAATACTCTGGCCGGGATCATTCGAGTGTAGAACACAAACCATAGTATTAGTGCTACGATGAGTACGATCATCTCCAGAAGCCACGCCATTTGAGGGCCAAACATTGTGTACAAGCGACTGAAATAGGCTAGTGTTAATGTAAATTCCAAAAGTAAACTGATTATAAATGGCATCTTTAATTATGAAGTTGTTCAAAATATTCTGAGCCACTTTCAAAGCAAATTTTCTTAATTTGAGGCGCAAAATTATTTGAACAACTTAATATTACCCTGTTACATATCCATTTTTTTAAATTTTATGCCTTACCTCAACAAAATAGGTCCAACGATCCTGCCAGCCGACCCACTCAACAAGAACCAGCTCTGAGGCTGAGCATCGTTCGTGTTCCCCAGAATCCTCAAGAACAACGTTCCCAATGCCAGATTCATATTCGGCATACAAACTCCGAATAGCACAGCAAAACAGATGATATACAACCAGAAGTTGATGGGTGTCACAATCTCGCACCAGCCATAGACATCGGTATCACAGCCGGCTTGGGTGGTGTTACCCATAAAGGTATGTAAACTGGCATTCGAAGAGTAGAAACTGATTTTTCCGGGAAAGAAGGGCCATGTGTAGGTAGCTAGGTAGAATAAGAGTAGACCACTTACTGCTGATAAGCAGATCTGACGAAGATTGATCCACTTTTCGATGTCAAAGAAGGTGTACATGTTGTGGATGGTAAAGGTTAAAAGACCCATCAGAAGTTGAGCTACTAGCATCGTGAAGACAGATTGTACTCGGTTGAAGGCAAACATTACCATCAGGAATACTGTGCCGACACTCAAAAGGTCTTACTTACTAGGTAAACAAGTTTATATACATATAAATACACCTATACCCATACCTATAGTTATGTTAAAGACTACATTTTAATCTATATCTACAGATATATCCTTCCTTGCCATATCAAAGCCAAAACCTTAATCCATATTCCTACCTTTATCTACAGCTACATCCCCACTTATATCCACAAATTCCACCTACAACAACATAACTTACGTCTCCAAGTTAGTAAATGCGAATAACTGTGCGAATCTGGTGAACAAACATACGACACATGCCCATCGATCGTATGGTAACGCAATAAACTCGTTCTCCTTCAACATCTCAGAATGCATACGATCAACGTAACATTCCTCGAATACGAACAATACCAAGAAGATACCCACAATATTGATTAGACAACACAGTAATGGAGCTCCAGTGTACATGTTGAGACGTACATTCTCGGTTATGGCAATACCATCTTCGGCCAGAAACCAGAAAATTAGTTGAAGGGCTGAAAGAATAATATTAATTAAAGTCTTCATATTGTAGTAGACAAAAATTAGAAATATATTGTAGTAGGCATACATTTAGACTCATAAATTTAAAATCTAATAAAAATATGTAGAATAGATAGTAAAATAATATAATCTGGTGTTACCTGGTCCCACAAAAGCTCCAAACGCCAAACTTGTGGTCGATATAGCAATGGCTTTTGGTCGATCTTTTGGCAAACTTGAAGAAGCCGCATAGCTTTGAAATATTGTCAAAGACGCTGAAAATAGCAATGATAAGTTGTCTTAAAACAGAAATACCAAAAAGAAAAAAGGGAATAAGGATAAAACATGGAAGATGCGAGAAAAACAATATATCTATTTTACAAGAAATCAACAACTCTGAAATCAATAAATTAAATTCATGTGTTGCGAAGTGCCAAAAATATAATTTTTTTTAATTTTTGGTTTTTCCGTTTTGATGGATAAGATTCTTGAATGAATTTGGATAATTGTTTAGATACAAGAATAAAATAACCTAATCACATCAGATCAGGACATCAACAGGTACGTTTTGTCTTCCAATTAGACCTGAAAGGGTGCCTATTTAGCCCGGGCCGCCTTCGGCCCGGATTTGTCCCGTTGACCGGCCTGAAGCAAATTTTAAAGGGCCCTGTCCGACACAAGTTGGGCTGAACATTTAGATTAAGCTTGTCCTTTTTACAATTCTAGAGGTGATGGATAATATTCGCGGATATATTTGGATAATTAGTTCGATAGAAGAACAATATAGCCGAATCACATCGAATTAGGACATCAAGTGGTATCTCTTTTAATACTTACATTCCCCAGTGCCGACAACAGCTCTAGAGACCAATATGGCCCATTTTGCATCTTCTTTAAAAGCTCCGGCCATAAAATACAAAGCATGGCCAATGAACATTAGTACTAAGCATACTAGTAAGATGGGTCTTAGAGCTTTCGAATCTTGACGCCATTTGTCAAAGAATGGAGCTGACACAAGATGGCCAAAGCTGTAGGCCGAGACGGTCAGGCCAAAGAAGAGGACTGTGGCTTCTTTGTCTAGCTAAAATATGTGTTGTATGTCTCGTAGTTTACATATTATATGAGGTATTACACTGCCAGAAACGGAAAATTATTCAGTAAAGCCTTTAACAATACATTGTTAATGTCATGCTACCTACATAGTTAAGATACGGCCACATCGGAGTAAAGTAAAGCGAGAACTGTATGGCTTGACACATGGCCAAAGCTGACATAACATATATAGATGGCCATGGCGTCTCATCAGCTTGTGTTGGTTCGAAAGATACCATAGACAACTTGGCTGATGCTATTGATATCTTGGAAGCTGTAGACGGTCTACCATGTCTTGGTTGGCGTTGTTGTGGGGTTTGGGACACTGTAGATGTTATACTGTCTATTCTGTCTGTCATTTTTGACTATGTAGCTAAAAGAGTAGTATGTTGTGGTACAAAGGAATACGGCAAGGTAGGGTAAAGTAGGGTAAGCTAGCATAAAACAGGATATAGTAGGGTAGAAAGGGTTTGGTGAGTAGAGTAGGGTAGAGTGTTACAGTAAACTCCAAACTTACAGTTGATAAATAAGATAATATTACTACAAGATATCTTATACGATGACAAAATATATGATGAATACCATAAAATGTCGTTAAAAATGTTGATCTTTAAACGTTACTGAGTAAAAGTTATTTCCAACAAAAATAACTGAAAACAAGGTTGTGTCGCCGAACATGTACTCCATGCAAGGCCTGTCACACAAGAGATTTGCATTTTGAATGGAAGTTTGGAAAGGCTGGGTACAAACCTCTGCTGTCTGATGATGATCCACACTTTAGATGATCTTCATATGACACAGAAACTTTACATCTTACTGAACATAGTGAACTAATAAGTTTTCCAAAACATAAATGTAGACAATAACTGACAATAAATGCCATGTAGCATAGTAAAACAATAACATAAATTTATAAAAGTATATTTAAAATTAATATTTTACTCTGTAAACTTTGATTACTAACCAAACAATACTTAATGACAGTATTTACCACGTAATAGGTAACACTTTCTAAAAACAGCCTTCACTTCCTTATTCTTATATTTAGTGTTATTACTATAATTTATTAGATTTACTGTCAAATTAAGTTTGGCGTTAGGAATACCTAGATCTCGAAATTGTATTTTATAGTAGAATAGTACAAGACTAATGATCGTATGTCTACAAGTCATGTTATGTATGCAATTTACTTTGTTTTTCTTTTGTGATTTTAATTTTTAATTGTACGGTTCAGAGTAAGGATATTGCAGTAGGTTAGTAGGTTACTTCTTTTGAGAATGGTAATGCTTTCTTATAAAGTAATGGCAGAAATTGAGTTATTTTGTTTTGGAAGTGTGACAAGTTGTAACAACAACAATATACTGTTTTGTACGTGGCTGTTTATTGTTTGTAGCTGTATGATTTTGTAAAAAAAGTCTTTTGACGTTTAAGTTTCAAAAATATTTTTAGATTTTTGTTGTTTCAAAACTAAAAATACTGCAAATTAAGCTACAACATGTGTAAAACTGCAAAAATCGCATACGAAGGACCCTTTATGGTGTCATAAGTTTTACTATCCTGGTACAATTTATTGTATTTTTTTCAAAACATTTGCTGATAACTTTAAGGAAGTTGAATAGAGAAGAGTAATGTCACGTTTACTGTAGTATACTGCTATATGTTGTGGCATTACGTAAGCTTTTATTATAAAAACTTACTTTCAAATATGACGTTCAGAATGTGGTTTTTATAGTTACGGTATATAGGGTTGCAACTTGCAAGTAACAGTTGCTGAGCAGGAACTTGGGAGATGTAAATGGGGGTACATAGATCCTTTAAAACAAGAAAAGAGCTCTAGCAACGGTTGTAATGCTGGTCGTCATCTATGTCTATTGTGTTTTATTAAGAAAACCGTTATAACGTTGTCATTATATAAAGTTTAGCAATATGGAAAAATTTGAACGTGGTATCTCATGATAGTAAAAACATGATATCTTATGTTTTTTACGTCTTATGACAGTTTTTAAGACAAATTTTATAGTAACATATAAATACAAGATAATATCAATATTAAAACAACTCAACTAATGCAAATACTTCTGACATTTCAACAAGGTTTTGAAGTTTCAAAACTACGTACATTGTGGTGATTCTACAGTAGAAGTTCTTCAATGTTTTTGCAATGCTTTTTGAGTTTACTGTAAGCTCAAAATGATTTTTAGTGCTTATAGATGTTATATCTTATATAATAGGCGTTCTACTATACTTACTGTAAGCTACTCTCTTTTGAACTTTTTTGAAAAAACTTTAATTTGAAATGTTATATTATACCTTATGTAGCTTTGCGACAATATGTGCTTTCCGACGTACCAAAACAGTTTGACTATTTGCAAAACTACGTACGTATATGAACATACTATACAATAAGTTGTTATAAGGTATAAATATACGATACAATTGGTCGAATTAACCTCGTGACTGCAAGCAATTGTATCCTCGTTTAAACATTGTATTTTAGTTATTTAGTATAATTATATCGCGTGGTACTATCATTTCTGTTCTTACATTTATATATATACAACTACGTACATTCCAATATATTTTTATTGTAATTCAAAGCAATATGTTATACATAGTTGGCAATATATATTTATATATGTATAATATATTGCTAAATCGAAGCTATGTTTTTAAAGTCATTGTTAGTCGTGGTAGCAAATTTCTATTGGCATATATAATAGTGCGAATATATTGCAGTAGTATGTACTACAAGTTTTGTCAAAACAATAATTACGCTTTTATTAAAGTTTTTTTAATTAAAATATTTTGATTGACATAGACAAAACAAGCATTATTTGGGCTACATACAGTCAATTTGACTGTATGTAGCCCAAAATAATGACTTTATGCTTTACAAGAAGTAGTAGATATAGAACGTTACATTATAGAAAGTACATTGAGCTTTATATTGTCATTGATTTACGTAGTAAGAGCGTTCGTTTACTTTTAGTTTACATTCTTGGAAATAGTTTTAAACCCAGTTATTATAGCAAGATTTCCTTGAAAAAACTATTAATTATTGTTATGTTTAATGCGTTTCGTATATCATAAACTGTATTACGTTCATTTTTACTTCGTATACATTAAGGGTTTTGTAACGTTATTAAGATGTACCACAAAAATAGTAAGAGCTACTTGTAGATTTTTTAAGACAGAGAGGTGGTATTGCTCTAACTTATTTTTTCTTTTTTTTTATCTGAACTCATTGACTGTAGTTAGTGCATGGTGTATTACACTACTCTCTCTGTATAAGCTGCCCAAAAGGATCGACATTTTGTGTTTACTATAAGGGGTGCTGTCTTCAAAGAGAGGCTTTTTAGTGCAAATCGACTTGGCGGGGCCAAATTTATTGTTTACTATAAGGAGAGTCGCTTATACAGATGGTTCACTATATAGAGAGACCACTGTATTCAAAAACGACATTAATTGGTTATTATAGTATTGACAAATTATTGTTTTCACGATTTTTTAATTGTAATCTAACGTTGCTTTACATTGTAGAGTTATCTTTCAAGTTTTTTCGTTATTCCTTTAGGGCTTCAAAAAACTCTTGTTGTTTTTAATCGTGCAAATGTTCTTTTAAAAAAGACAAGAATTTTTTGACTTTAAGGGATGCTTTCAAATACAGTATGACTTCTTTAGTATGATTTTCGATAGTGCGACACCCTTTTTATAATCAGCTTTCTGACTTTATTTTGTAATAGAACTTCTATCAAAATGTAACTCGGTAGTGTTACACCCTGGTTATAAGGACAGTTTTAAACCAATTCTTTTAGTGTCATACTAAATAGATTTGACTGTAAATAATATGTCATAGTTGGCTATATTTGCCACAGTAAAACATGTTTTAAAACCCATGTTCTTATTTGTTACACCCGCTTCTAAAAAATACAGTATTCTGAATGTTTTCCTCAATTTCTAAAATTACCAACTTAATTTGTTACCTACTTCTCTGTTGTTTTTGCTAATAACACTACGTTTGGTAGTAATTCGGTTTTCGTATTTACTGCGAGGGTTAACATACTCTACTCTTGGCTAAATTACATTACATTTTACAGGAAAATGGCGGTGAATACCGTGGCGTGGGGGGTTTGGTTTTTGGTTTGTGTTCACATTACCACGCCGCTCAATATACTGGTCGATTATGTAGGTTCTTGCTCATGTACTGTAATTTCTGTTAATTATGAGCTTTTGTTCACTTTAAAATGGCAAAATTTTAAAATTTTTGAAAATTTGAAATTACGAAATTTTAAAAAATTTTGTTTTTATGACGTTTCTAATAACACATCTTAATTCTAGGCAATATACAAACTCCCAAACCTAAAATATCGCCCAGCGATGAGGATTATGTTATCCTTGGCCTTATGTGAACTTGCTCAACTCTTAAATAGTGTAGTAGCGGCCTTTCGATGGTTGGTGGGATACGAAGCAGGTCATAAAATGACAATCTTTTTTAGTGTTATTAATAATGGCTTTTGGTGTATTACTGTATTTAACCATGTTTTACTGGTATTCGATCGACTTTTTGCTGTGCTTAACGTGACTCGGTTACAGCAGGATAAGAAGTCTAGGTGGAAGATTGATGTAAGTGTTATGTTAGACGTGGGATAGGTTTTGAAGTTATGTACTACTATATACTATAAGATACAGGGTTAGAAGTTACTTTGAAATTAAAGAATTTTTAAAAACTTACATTTTATGTTGCTTATAACGAGTTTTTTATTTTTACCACAATTTTTTACTTTCGAAAAGCACTTTTATCACAGTTTTTATTACGAACAAAGCTGTCTTTACTGTAATATACTACCCTAACAAAACTTTCTTTACTACAACATATTCTCTTTCAGCCCTCAATAGTTTTCATCTGGGTAGCAGGCTTTGTTCAAACCATAATATGGCATTTTACTGGAGCCTACGTCTTTTTTGATGTATCACAAATGAGATGGAATCCAAAACTGAAATTGTATTTCATCCTATAACAAACTCAATATTCGCCGTACTCAATTGCACAGTTTGTGCATTTGGTGTGATTGGGACTTGTAGTATCTTCGGGTTGATTTATTATAAGGTAAGGTTGTTTTTGAGAGTTTATTGTAGTTATAGTCTTATGTAATGATAGGTTGACTCTTGTTATAGACAATAGTAAAAGAGGGTTTTGTGTTAAGGATAATCACTGTAAAAGATAACGAGCATTACTATAGTACTATAATGTATAAGGAATCAAAAACGTTTTAATAAAAGCTCCAAAAGTCTTGTCGTTTCTCAACATTACTTTACACAAGTGAAAACGTCAAGACTTTTTTTACGGTCTAGTATGGCAACATTTACTCTAATTATATTAGAACACATACGTTTTTTGATGACATTTGTAATAACAGTATACATAGAATAAGGTACGCATCATTGTGTTTAAGATAATGTTGTTAACGTAGGTAAAAGTTTATTTTCTATTGTAAATTTAATATCTTAACATAATTACATGTTCGGAAAGCCTTTGTTAATAGTACTGAGGACATTATTAGGTTACATTGAAGATAGTTACACACTATCTTGTACCTATGTTTAATACGAACATGTGCTTTATGCCATGACTTTTATTTTTGGGGTTTGGACCTACTGGGTACTGTAACACTGTTTGATAACGTATTATATTACAGTAAGCTTTTGTTGTAGTTAGTTATAGTCTACTTTCATTAGGGTGATGAGGGTTTGTTACTTAAAAAATAAAAAAAGTTTTAAAGTTACTGTAACTTTCTATAACTACTCTACTTTCAGCGCCACTATGGTGAAGCAAAGTCTCTACCTCGTCGTCTAGAGTACCGCATCCTGATCCAAAATACCTTCATCTTCGCTTGTGCTGTACTAAGCATGTTTACGACAGTACTACTGCCATTTATAAATGAAACCATTAGAACTAACGTACTTAACGTTATCTTAATATGTGCTTCACCCTACTTGTACCTATGTTTGAATCGTGACATACGACGATCGTTTATCTCGATATTTTCAAAAGAAATGGCATCAAGACATACCAATTCTATGAGAGTTAGTGAGACTAATATCAAGACGATTACTGTAAACTCGTCTTCTTGGCCTAAAACTAAGGTCTTGCCTAGTGTAGCATAAGAAGTTAGGTACTGTAAGTTAACAAGTAGTTAATAATGTGTTTTTGCTGATATGAAAGATATTTTTTTGTTTTTATGACGTCTTTATACGTATTTCATATTTGGTTGAAATCTATATTTTCATTTTTTACTATAATATTATGTCTTAAAAGTACCATATCTTTTTTTAAAAACTAATGTCATAATCAAACTCATAAAACGTGCTTTTTATCCCTTACAATATAACTGTTTTTATCAAGAATTACTTATTATTTGATCAATAAAAAATTACACTGTTGTTACTTTTTAAAACACAAGAAAAGTAGCTAACCTGCCCCGCTCAATTTTTGTACCACCAATAGTACCAATTAAAAAAACTAGCTTTCGGTTTTTAGCTTTAACTATAAAAATATTAGAACTTTGAGGCCGGGCATGCACTTTTGGTCTGGAAACGGGTGTCGGAAAAATCGGCACAGGTAGCTGAAACCCAAAATGTAACTTTTTGATCTCAATTTTCTCGAGCTTGTTCTTTAAGCCTGGCTATCGCTGAGTAGAAAACTAAGTTTGAGTTAACATCAAACGCTTTAGGACATTTCTAAGTCATAGCTTTTTCTTTTTAAGTGCATATAAGCATGGTTAATGTAAAAAGGAAGTGTATTTGCTGTCCCTTCGTACGTTGACTTTAAAATAAATTATTTTAATGTTTTAGTAATTCTCAACTTTTTTTTCAATATTCATTGTAAAAATGAAAAATTTAGTTTTTATTTTTAAAATCTACTTCAGAAATTAAAGAAGGTTCAACTTTTCTGTTATATAGTATTAGTGAATAGACCTACTTAAAACATTTTGAAAAAACAAATGGAAACTTATGTCAAAATGAAGAGGGAGGTCGGCTTTTAAATTACAATAATATTTTTTATATCTTAACAGTGAAGCTGTATTAATAGTTTAATAATGTCATATAAAACGTACATTTTAAACTTTATAACTTTAGTTTATAGTATCTATTTTCGAATACAGTGTAAACCGTATACTACAAACAGTTTTGTGTTCAATGCTGAGATGTAGATAAGCAAAAAAAGTTAATTTAAGAAAGATAAGTTAGTCAGCCTCAATTTAAATTTACTAATTTTAGACCAACTTTCTTCTCTTTAAAGAAAAAAAAAAGAATATCAAGTTTGACTTTAGCCACAGAACGTCAACGTTTAGCAGATGCCGTGGTTATTCAAAATTCCAAAAATTATTTAAAAAATAAAGATTATAGATGGCAACAAATCAACCAGTAAAGCCGACAAAAGCCTTTTGTCTCAAAGCTCTAGATGAAGCTGTATATGAGATAATAAAAGACCAGACTTACAGTGACACTACAGTAAACTACTTGAATGATAAGATTGTTTCTGCATTAACTTTGAAGTTTAAAGGTAAGAGTATACGGATTGGTTTAAAGTAAAAGGATCTTAACCTTTTACAAATAAAGGCACAAGTCAGTACGGTACTATTGTAAATGACAAAATTATTTCAGAGTTTCCGTTTAATCGCTACAAATACGTGTTCCAAGTGATATTAACAGAGCCGCGCGGACAAGGCTTACGGTAAGAACCTTTAAATATAATATATTATAATAGCTTTTAAAACACCTTTTGACATTTTATTTTGTTATTTTTTGTTATTTATTACTTTTCTTGAAGACGCAACTACCTTACTAAAAGAACAAAATTTTTAACAACAGTTGCACTGAATATACTTCGAATTTAAAAACAAATCCTATAAAGGATGAACGAAAAAAAACGTTTTTAAAAACTGCTAAATGGCCTTGGCCAGCAAGTTACAGTACTAATATTACTGTGTTTTTTAAATTGATACTTTCAGAGCCCACATTGGCTGTTTTTGGGATCAAGCAAACGACGTTTTGACCAAATGGCGCTATATAAACGTATGTTTATTTACGAATACTACCATCCTTTATATTGCATACAATGTTTTAAAAGTAAAGTTGTTTAATTTTACTTTCATTTTTAAACACAAAACTTGTTATACAGCAGTTCCACTGTATTGGTGAACGTATTTTACCAAAGCTTTTCAGGACACGATTTGTTGCGAGATAATTGTCTTTGCCATTCTCACTTACACCTGAAACAAACTCGGGATTGGTGACACAATTAAAATCGTCAAGTCATTATAATTGAAGTGGATGTTGATTGACAACATACCAAGATACGATTGCGCAATAATTTAGTTTACATATATTATTAAAAATAATGTTGTTTTAGGTAATAAATAATGTAATTTTAGTTATTTGGTGGACTTAGAATTGTAATACAGAGACCTTTTTGAAGCATAATATAAATTTACAGTAATTTTATACAAGATGCTGTAATTTGACTTTATATGAGTACTTTTTTTATAAATGTTTATGCTGTTTTGTAAAAATTTTTATTTTTTTTAATTTGCAGCGTATTTTAAAATTAATTTTTTTTTTGAAATCGAATCGTGTCACCTCAAGACATAACAGATGTACCGCTCGGATTGGCATGTGTATATGTTGTGCGGTAATTGCGCAATTTGTGGCCAAAGACAAAAGAAAACGGCCAAAAGGTGCGCCAAAAGAGGAAGATGAGCTGAATAGACTAATGGCTAGAATTAGAGACTTCTCACTTCCTAGGCTTAAAAGGTTTGGGCTGGGCAGGGTAAACACCTTTTTATCTATATTTGACTTTTTTGAAGCTTAACTTTGAAATTAAAAAAAAATTTTGAATTTTAAAATTTAATTTTCTAAAATACGATAATGCGTCATTCTTTTTGCATCAAACTTTGAATAACGACAAAGCAGATTTAACTGTGTCATAATTCATATACGTTTCTAAAATCTACCCACGCCCTCACTAAAAATCCTTATTTTCGGGACCTCTTGAAAGTATAATGTCTGTTTTACCACGCCCTTAAGAATTGTTTTGGCAGCGCGCTTCATTATAAACTCTCGACCAATCTCTCCCAAGATCACAATTAGCGACCAATTGGGGTCAATTGCCGGCCATAAGGGGGTGGATATCGCTATTGCACAATCTATCGCCTAATAATGAAGAGACATGTTGCTTTAGCGGGGTTGGGGGAGGGTGGCATTTTATTTTTTGATATATTGAGTAGGGTAGATTAAAGTAAAGTAGGGCAAGGGGCAAGGCAAGGCAAGGCAAGGCAAGGCAAGGCAAGGCAAGGCAAGGCAAGGCAAGGCAAGGCAAGGCAAGGCAAGGCAAGGCAAGGCAAGGCAAGGCAAGGCAAGGCAAGGCAAGGCAAGGCAAGGCAGCACTTTCCAATCACCTCTACTATCAATGTCATTTCACATTCCTACAATCCACCTTGTCTCGATATTCCAAGGCCAAAACGGATCGTTTAATGCCTGAGGCGAGACAATTCCTGTCTAATTGCAAGCCCTCAAATTAAGCGTTTATTCGCACGCGATTCGCTTAATAAATTCTTTCCTTCAGGTGACACTGCCATATGGCGCCACAGTTACGTTTACATTCGTTGTTAAACGATGATGAACGGCATTTAGGGGGAGGAGGTTTATGCTTGGATGGCTATTCATTTATTTAGAGTGAGGGGGGGGGGATACGGTAGGGTAAAATTTTGTGTTTAGGGGCTGTGAGGATGAATAACTTTGGTTTGATAGGGGCAAAAATACATATAGTAATACTATTTTAGTGTAAGACATGTAGTCAAACATCATCCATATTAGGTAATACTAATTGTATTCGATGAGTATTTTCTTGTGATAATATTACATGCCTTCTTCCTTTCATATATTATACTACATGCTTCTTCCCTTTGTAATTGATGCTACACGTCTCTCTCAATCTATGTACACGATGCCACATGTCTCTTCCCTTTGCATATGACGCTACATATCTCATTCTAACACCTATAATATTACAGGCCCTTCTCCTTCAAAAAAACATGTCATCCCCACCCTACCGTACCCAATCGAAGTGCCATTTCGGGCCGAAAACGGTAGGAAAGGCATGACGAAAAAAAACGTCTTATGTCTGAATGCCTGAGGGGATCCTGCGGACGTTTCGTTTCGGCGAACAAAGACAAAAGCGGCCAATGAATGGCGCCTCCTCTCTCGGCCGCTCCGCCTGGGACACAATGGAAGTGTATTTGAAAGGAATCCATGGCATTCAAGCTCCCACCACCTTCTGACGCCTCTTTTGTCAGGTCAAGTTGGGGAAGGCCGTATTGTATAATAAATGAGGGATAGGTCGGGTTTGGGCTTCGGGGCAGATGAAGGGGTCGTTGGTGTTGTAGAGAAAGAAAAAAGGTAGAGTTTGGAGTTTTTAAAAGCAAAATGGGATGTAGGGTAAAATTGTTTTAAAATTTTAAAAATACAATAGCCAAAGGCAGTTTCAGAGGGAAGGGAGGGTAATTTTAATTCTAGAGTAGAGCGAAGCGTGAGAGGAAGAGAGAGGAAAAACCTTAATTTTAAAAAAAAATTTTTTGTTAAGAACATCCCTCTTCTTCCTAGAGGTGAGAAACAAGTTGGGCTTACTTTTGAATCCTGGCTGAAACCCGGGACTAAACTTTTAAGCTTCTTGACCTGTTGCAATTTTAGCTCAAGACCGCCCCGGCTTAATCGTATTGCCTTTCCAGGCCTAGAAGGCCGTTTCTCACTTCTAGACCCTCCCCCCCTCCCCCCCCCCTCTCCTCCTGTCTCTTAAAAAATTTATTGCAAATTCCATTAAAAAAAATTTTGACTATGCACTGCCCGCAGCACTATAGTAAACTCAACATCACCTTTTAACAATAAGTCAAAGTTAAAAGTTTCGAAATGAAATTCCATTTCATAAGTACTAATAAGTACCTTTAATCTCAAGTAATAAGTACATATAATACTTGAATTACCCGGATTATCGCTTCATTTCAACAGACTTACTGGTACTTATTGCTTTGTTTGTACCTAAAATCTTTATTCACCTTTGATTGCTTTTAGCTTCAACTTTTAAGTTTTAGCATTGCAATGCTGTTTTATGATTATTTTAGTGCTGATAAGGTTTTTTTTAGAATTAGTACAAGTGCAATTAAGAGATATGCTTTATTTTATCAGTACATTACGTTTAGGAGTACTAAAGTTGGTGTGATTGGTATTAAGTTGTTCAAATAATTCTGTGCCTTTTTTGAAGAAAATTTTTGTAGTTAAAGAGCACAGAACTATTTGAACAACATAAGATTTTACCAAAAATTAAAAAATTTTGGTTTTAAAAATTAAAAAAAATTTAAAATTTCTACAAATTTTTTTACAAACCTACCCTCTTTAGCAGTCTTGCACCGCCCATGCCCTTTTCCTCATTAAATGTTACACTTTGTTACCGGAGTGTAATCAACGCCAATTAACTCTATTCACTCGGACCGAAAGGCCCCTCGAGGGATTTGCGGCCGCGAAACAAATCGTACTAACTCAGGTGTTTCAATCTTACTTAGTACGGATTTACTTTCTAATTTATAATAGTATAATATGTTTGGTGGGGTAAGGGATGACACTTTGATACTTGAAGGGGCTGTTTTACTATTTTTTTTTGAGTTTTTGGGTAAAAAATAGAGAAAGTGAAAAGTTTTTTTGGAAATTTTAATTTTTTACAAGATTTTTTAGGTTGAAAATAGTAGAAATGGTATTTTCTTATACATAAGGGTAGTCTTAAAATGTATTTAGTTTATATTGTACTGGGTTCTTTCTGTAATCAACACCAAAAAATAGTTTTTCAAGTGTTTTTTTTTACTTTCTAACATGGTTTTGAAGGCTAATTGGCTGCTTATTGACTATAACGAGAGTTTTTTGTACAATGTGGTTAATTATAAGTGACGTAGCAAATTTCATTTGTTTAATAAAAATTTCTATTGTAAATTTTAAGATTTTGAGTACTAGTACTAGCCGGTTCTTAAAAAGAAAAGTTGTTTTACGTAGTGAAAAAGAAGGCTGATAACAGTAATTGTACTAAATTGCGTGTCCACCTTGTAATTTGTAAAAATTTGAGTTTGCTTTAAATTTTAAAAAGCAGGTGTAAGGCAACTTATTATAATACAGGAAACCTCTTTAGTATGACCCTAGAGATTCTGACATTCTCTTTATAATCTCCTTGTAAACTACAAAAGACTGTAATATTGGGTTGGCAATAGCGAGAGTTGTCTGTTCAATAGCTATAAGATAGGCTAGTATATTGTTTTCTATAAGGGGTAGTTGACTAGATAGAAGGTCACTTACCACTCTGTAAAATTTCTTTAGTATGATTTAGATAGTGTGGCACTATCTTTATAATGTCAACTTTCTGACCGTCTTTCGTAATAAAACTACTATCAAAAATTACATATATAATGTGTCACACTGATTGAAAAGGCTTTCTGCGCCAGTTTCTTGAGTGCAAAAGAGATTTTACTGTATACAGTATTTTAAGGTATACGGCTGAAAAAGCTACAATTGATAAAGTTTTCTTGATGACAAAGCGTTTTGCTAACAAAAGTTTTGTAATTTTTTTAAATTTTAAAATTTATCAAAATAACCCAAAACTTTCGTATATTATAAATCAACCCCCCCCTCCCTTTCTCTAATCTACCGTATAATTAAAAGTATACAACAGAGACCATCTACACACCCTTCTCCCCTTCCCTCCCTCCTACCTTGCTTCCGTTTCCATCCTTAATGAGCTGGGGTATGGTAGCGCTTTTGAAAAGCTGAAAGGCGCTCGAGGGACTTGTGAATAGCTGTTTATTAGACGCACCCTCAGGGACTGAAACTCTCCTCCTAATGAGACGGAATACTGGATAGGTGTAGTTGACATATGTCTGGATTGTTGGAATAGACGTTTGTAGGAGTGGTCTTGTGATGACTAGTAATAAATGGTGGGTAGTCGTATAATATTGTATTAAAAGTAGTTTTGGCAGTAGTAGAAATTGTAACGTTACAGTAGTCTTGTGCTGCGTAGTACTACAGTTGTATTAGTTCTAAAAGTATTAAAGAAGTAACAATTTGCGTAGAGCACTTGATTAATATTAGTATATCTAAGCAGGGCTGGACGAAACAAAAAAAATTGTTTCGCGAAACACGAAACGAAAGTAAATTATTTTCGCGCGAAACGAAAAGAAACACGAAACGAAACAAAATTTACGAATTTATTTAAAAATCTTCATAAAAATCAAATTTTATGCCGTAAATGGGTATTAACCTTAAGGAATAACTAGTTCTGAAGCATCTCACTTGTCATGCTTCTTCGATAGTCAGTCAAAACAGTCCTTGCTGTCGAATTTTGATGTGCTTTATTACAAAAAGAATGTAATCTTTCCTATAAACCGAACTACTTGTTTTGAAAGACTTACATTATCCAGAATATTACGCTCTTTCTTTGCTGGTGCCCCGTCCAGTACAATTTCTTTCCATACGTCCGGGTGTTTCTGTATTAACAAGGAAAGTACCCTACCTGCCCCGCTCAGAATCAGCTAAAAATTTTTATATGAATTCTTTGTACCACCAATAGTACCCATAAAAAATTTTAGCTTGCGCTTTTGAGTTTTAAATTTAAATTATTTGGGTTTCCCGCCAATTTGGCAAATTTGGCATTGTGTTTCAAGCACTTTTTTTGGCTTTCCAGACAAGATACGCTTTCAAATTTAAAAATGTAGGTTTATTTAAAGGTATTTTACTAGTATATCAAAGTAAAATAATTAAAAGTCAAAAAATGACAAAGTTACCAGCTTGAAACACAATGCCAAGTTGGCGGGAAATTCAAAATGTCATTTTTTGATCTCGATTTTCTCGAGATTTCCTGGAAAGCGCGATTTAGTACTTTGCTGAAGATCTTATATTTACATGATCTTTCTTTATAAAAAGTTTGAAGTCAATCAGAGCGGGGCAGGTCGGTCACTTTCCTTGTAAATCGTGCCGGAAAGAGCTAGTTGAGGAATGATTTGTTGTGTTTCGCACTTTTGCCTTTCATGTTATACAGTCTCCTTCGTTAAAAAAGGGATTGTATTTCGACATTTGTTTATGCCAAAATATGTTTAAAATTAAAATAAAAACAATTTTCAACAGTATAAAACAGAATGCCAAACATTTTTAAAATTTGTTGGTTTTCGGGTTGAGACATATTTTTTTTTGTTTCGTTTCCAAAACAAAATTTGTTTCGCGAAACACGAAACGAAACGAAAGTGCCTCTTTCGCGCGAAACGAAACACGAAACGAAATTTTCGCCCAGCCCTGTATCTAAGTATTATTAATAATTATGATTATTACTAGTAAGGACTAGTTTTGAATAGCCAGTTTGACCAAACACAAATTACTAAAATACAATAGGTAATAATCAGAATTATGCGCAGAGCAAAGGATAGATCATATTTTGAAATTTGATTGTAGGACAAGTGAATAGCGAGGGCTGTATCATGACAAGGGTAAGGCACGGCAAGGGCAGGGGTATGGCAAGAGCAGTATCATGACAAGGGTAGGGGCATGACAAGTAGTTTTTTATTTAAAAAAAACATACGTTAGATTTATTTCACAAGTGTCAGATAATTTTTGAGGTTTCATGGCTAATATTCAGCGTAAAAAATTACGTTTTAGTTAATAATTGTAGTAAGTATTGTTATTTTTAATACAAAAAGTAATTTTTTACTTAGAAAATTAATATACTGTATAGTGTACAACAAAGTTAAAAATGGATTTTTCTTAAGTTTTTATTACACTTAGTTTTGCCTTTACATATATCTCTTTTTATAGTCGAAAAAAATATTTTATTAACATCTTTATTTAGTATTTGTAATAATTTTTAAAAACAATATGCTTTACTTTTTACTAAAATTAAATCTACGTCTACCAATTTCAAAAATATTTTAAATTTAACCAACTTTTCTTTTCAAAAACTTTAATTTTCATAGATATATCCGTTATTCATCCCCTATAGTATCTACATACACATTTCCCATCGTAATATGTAACGTAACGCTTCAACATAATACAGATTTGCCAGAAATCGGGAATACCTGTGAATTGTTTACGGCCAAAATATCTTTATTCATTTACAACTCGTATTTTGGTTAATCTCCGTCTTTCCGGGGCCGCTCACTTGGGCCGATTAGTCCGAAAAGGCCCTCCGGCGAATGAAAAGTGTTAAAGGCTATTAAGGGGATTCTTCGGGGCTGTGCGATGGATACACGCTCAGGTGTACACACCAGATGTTTGGTTTGGTTGTGTTGAGTGGGGTAGACGGGTGGGGGTTTTGGGAGAAGGATTGTTATAGTTTTGAGGGCTAGGGTAGATGGGTGAGGGTTATTAGACTTGAAGGGGTGACGGGTGAGTGTTGAAAGGAATGAATAAGTAGAAGTTTTGAAGTCTGGAAGGGGTGGGTTGGTGGAGGTTTTCGGGTTGGAAAGGGTATGTTGGTCTGGATTTTGGGTTGAATGGAGCTAATATTAAAATGAATATAAAATCTAGGAGGAGAAATGAACACTCGTTTTTAAAAAATTGATAAAGCTGTATAAGTAATGTGCTAAGAGAGGTATGTAGATATGGTGCTTAAGGATGAAAACGGCTGAACACCTAATTGTTATTACAAATGCAAGAGGTATATAAGATAATTTTAAAGTTGTAAGTATGGCTGATTTTGTGAAGCTTCTTTGGCACTTTTTCGCTGATTTTAAAGGATAGACATATTGTTTTGTTACAGATAGTTTAAGAAAATTTTAAATCTACTTTTGCTTAACTTTTTGTTATAATTAAAACTTTAGGCCCTGAGTAGTCAAAAGCTTTGAACAATTTAAGTTCTGGTAATTTAACTTTTCAAAAATTTTGTTTATAGAGTATCAAGATTTTTTTACTTTGTTTTTTATGTTATGGAACTTTCAAAACTATTTGTAATATGCGTGGGTCAAAAAATAGTGATAATTGAATAATCCGCGATAACTCACAGTTAAACTGACAATCATATCATAGTGGTTATCGGATGAGAATTTAATTAAAAGTAATGCTCTTGAAGACCATACTCTTAATGTATACTAGGTGTGTAATGCTGATATTGTTGTAGATTTAATACTGGTACGAATGTAGATGTAAAAAAGTGAAGGATAGTAAAAAGCAATTGTAACATGTATCAGATTTACACTTTTGGAGAGTTTTACTGTATTACTGTAACTTTAATATTTATTATAGTTCAACGTATATTTAAAAACTTTTAAAATTTTATTTTTTCAAAATTTTGAAAATTTAAAAAATGATAAAATATGAATTTGTGCATTGTCACGTCCCTTCCAAATGTAATTTTGCTCAAATTAAAGTAAATTGTTTTAACCCTTTTGTCTGACGCTTCAATAAATTAATATGGCTCGACAGCGGCTCAATTAAAACTTTTCATCTACAGCTCGTTTTCCTTATTAACACGCTTCCTTAACTTGTAATTTGGCTGTTTTTTTGAGGAATTGTAACGTTTTTGACATTATGGTACTACTTTTTAGCTTTATGGTACTATTACGGCTAAAAAATGTTAAAAGTCGTACTTTTCATGAATTATTTTTGCTGATTTTTTTAAAATTTTAAATTTTTTGAATAACAAGGAAAGTACCCAACCTGCAACTCTCAGAACTAACTAAAAATTTTTATACGGGTTCTTTGTAGTACCAGTAGCACACATAAAAAATCTTAGCTTGCGGTTTTAAGTTTTAAAATTAATATATTTAAATTTTCCGCCAATTTGGCAAATTTGGCATTGTGTTGCATGAATTTTTTTTGATGTTCCAGATAAGATAGGCTTACAAATTTAAAATTGCAGGTTCATTTGAAGCTTTTCTACCATTATATTAAAGAAAAAAAGCTAAAAGTCAAAAACTGACAAAGTTAAAAGCTTGCAACACTAAGCCAAGTTGGCGGGAAATTCAAAACGCGATTTTTGGATCTCGGTTTTCTCAAGAGTTGCCGCAAACCGCAACTTAGAATTTTGCATAAGATCTTACATTTATGTGACTTTTTAAAAAAAAAAGTTTGAACAAAATCTGAGCGTTGCAAGTCGGGTACCTTCCTTGTAAGTTAACTAGTGCTATATAGTACTATACGACGAAAAAGTATATTGTGTACCATATTTTTCAATTTTAACTTGTTCTATTACTCAAGATTTTTTAAATTTTGAAATTTAGGTAATATTTTTGTAAAACAACAACATGTGTACACTGCGTATTTTACAAAAACATATCAAATCTCAAAGTAAAATCTCTTATTTGGCCACGCATATTGCTGTAGACGTATCTTTTGTTTGAAAATTTGAGGAAAACAGATTAAAGTCATCAAAAGCCATCATGGATAATATCCGATATCTTGGTGGGCAGCTTCTAGTCTAATTTCTGGTGAATTAAATATATTTTTGGTACTATAAATTTATTGCTTTTAGTGTAAAATAGATTTGGCAATTACTTTTTTTTAATTGTAAGATACGTTCAACCAAACTATTTGTGGTATATGATATAAAATGGCAGTAAAACTCAAAATACCTTAATTTTTTATATTTTTTCATTAAATTTTGCCAAAAAACCTCATTATTAAGTCATAACTATCAACTTTTCAAACTTTTTCAATTATAATAGCAGTACCTTCCCAAACACTCCCAGTTATGACATTTTGATGACATTATTAGCCACTAATCCCGTGTTATTTGCACCTTCTATTTACCTTAAGTATCTGCTTTCGGGCCGCTTCTCTTGGCCAACGGAAGTCTTTAAGAAGATGGCCAAGACGTTACCTGGCACTAATATTAGTTTATGGCCAAATAGTTATGACACACAGTTGAAACATAGTTTTGGAGATGAAATTTGCATAAAGAAGCTTATAAAAGTAAAAATATTGAGGGTTTTGGCTGAAATTTAACCAAATTTTAACAAAAAAAAATAAATTTTGTCAAAAAAAAGTGTCATAACTAATGTCATATCGAAGTTAGAGGCATGAGAGTGTGTCATAATATAAATAATAGTTTTGCAAACAATATTAAACAATGACATTTAGTGTGTTACAACTTTTGGTGTTCAAAAAACAGCTTATATTGTTTTAGACACAGCAAAAATTGAGAGAAATACGTTAAAATTTAAAAATATTATACGTCTGTTTTTACTGCCATATTTTAACTTTAAAAGTTCAAAAATTAGCCAGAGGTCGTGTTATAGTGCTTTTTATACGTTCAAACAACGTACAATTTAGAACCGCAACTTTATTTAGCTAAAACTCTGCTTTACATAACTCTACCCCCATCAAAAGCCTATAAATAACTTTTTTAAAAGTTAAAAATACCAAAATATTCTATCTTATGTCTGTTCCAAATGAAATTTCACAACATTTTAATCCGAGTATTTAGCAGTCGTTTTACGTAGTTTCCCCAAAGTTTACATTGTAATAGATTGCCCCACTTCTCAGCCAGAAGGTGGGCCTAATATGAAAAGGAAATGCGTATTTTGTTTCTAATCGCTGGTCTTATTTGAAAAGCTACTGTTCTAAACAACTTTGGTTGAGGGTTTTAATAAGGCTTTTACAGACAGTGATACTATACTCTCTTGCAGGCTTACGGGCGGGGTGATTTTTGTTTTGAGGCAGAAGGTGAGGAAGATGTAAGAGGACAACTTGATTTTGAACAACATTTACCCTAATTAGGGCCCTAACCGTATTTTACATTAAATTTACTTTTCAAAACCGTCTTTTATTACACCTCCTTTACCGAAAAGCGTGCCCAAAGTGTGCCAAACTTTAAAACAGTCGAAGAGTTACACTAATTAATTTGTATGTACGTCAAAGCCCTTCCTCGCATGACACGCCTTTTCTCCGAGGTTTCTGAGGCCGCGGATTGGATTAAACGCGCTTCAAACGAGCTTTAAAGAGTCTTCAGGAAAAGCCCCCAGGCTGCTACGGTACATTTTTTACGTCGTTTCCTAAAAACTATTAAGAGAGTGTCACAAGGCTGAGGGATGGGGTAGCGGGGGTTGAGGGGGTGGATAAGGGATGTGAGGTAGGGTAGCTAGAATTTGGGGATAGATAAGAATTCTGTAAGACAAACTGGGTTAAAATTGTCGTTTTTTATGTAAGGCACTTTGTTTAACAATAATTTACTTTTACTTTCATCACGCTATATATTACAGATTTTGTTTTTTGTTTTAAATATACTTGTTTGTAATTTTTTAAAGTTATTCTTATTTATTTGCATAAAAAGATGTTAGCCTTACTCTAAAAATGTTAATTATGTAGTACCATAAAGTTTTTTTTAAATATGTGTTAATAATGTTAGGTTGTTCTAATAATTCTGTGACTTTTTTCAAAACAAATCTTTGAGATTCGAAAGAACAGAATTATTTGAACAGCATAATAATTCATTGTTTTGCTTTTAATTTGTCGCGACTTCAAAAAATACTTTGAAACTATATGTAAAGTTATATAAATATTACATTAACTTTACATTTTTAGATACAAAACCTTTATATACAAAGCAACTTACAATATACAAAACCATAATTTCATAAGTAACATTCAATGACATCTACAGTAAGAACGAAAAAGTTTTTCATCGATTCATTGTTGGAGGAGAGACAAAAGAAATTGGCAGAAGCTAAAGCTCAAGAAGAATCAGAAGAGCGAGAGAATTGTGATGGCATCTGCAGCGACGAGGGAGGCGATGACAAGATGTAAGTTGAAGTTACCCTACCCTACCCTACCCTACCCTACCTTACCCTACTCTACCCTACCCTACCCTACCCTACCCTACCCTACCTTACCCTACCCTACCCTACCCTACCCTACCCTACCCTACCCTACCCTACCCTACCCTACCCTACCCTACCCTACCTTACCGTGTCCTACTGTGTCCTACCCTATCGTACTATACCTTATCCTATTCTACCCTTCTTTTTCTTATTTTAACTTACATACATGATCCAAAACCTTAACTTCTTTTCTATATTATAGTAGATCCTCCCCATCAACCGATCAATCCCAAACCGAGTCTGGCTGTGAATCGACCAAGAATTCGGAAACAACGACCAGTGGCAACTGCTCTCCGCGATTAGAAACCAATGTCAATTTTAATGCCAATCCTTTTGTTATGTCAGCGTTAGCACAGAGTATGGCTTCGTCCAACAATTTTATGCAAATGTTTGCCAAACTATGTCAGAATGGAAACAATAACCATATTGTGAGTTTAAATTTTCAAATTTAATTTTTTATTTAATTTTAAAAAATTTAAAAAAGTTTTTTTTTAAATTTAAACACCTTAATTATGTACTATGTTATCTATAATAGTACAATATATCGGTCTGAAACACTAAGCCAATAATTGCCGTGGTTTCAGGCTAATCCCCAGGCCTTGGCCCAGTCCGTGGAATGTTTTAATCGCCTCCAGGCTTTAAGTGCACAGCCAGCCGGTTGGACCAAAAGTGACGATGTGGCCAAACAGAATACGGCACGAGTCTTCCAAACCCTAACACAACATCCGGCTTTCCGCGGAATGCTCTTGCCCAAGATTCAGAAGACGCTTCAGAACGGGGGTGAGTAGATGGTTACTGTAACTATTGGTTGAGACATTATAGGGGTACTGTAACTTTTTATTGGTAGAACTTTTAAGGTTACTGTAACTTTTTTATACAAAGTAAGGAGAAGTTTAAAGTTACTGTAAGTAAATTTTATACAAAAGAGTTTCAAAATTACTGTAACTTTTTAGTAAACTAAACTTTAGGATTACTGTAACTTTTTACAAACAATTTTCATAATTTCAAATTTTAGGTAACATTCAAACCGCCCTAGCCAGTCTAGCCGACGAGCTTCGACAAAAAGCAACCCAAGCATCAACGCCAGCCACCCAAACATCTACAGTATCCAAATTTCAAGATTCGTATCGACGAGTAGGTCGAGATGGTCGACCAGCACCTCGCAGCTCAAATGTCAAGAAGTATCGATGTGACGTTTGTGAAAAGACCTTTTCGAGAAGCAACACCTTGATCACTCACAAGCGGATTCACACTGGGGAGAAGCCGTTCCAATGTGAACATTGTGGCCGTGCCTTCAGACAGCCAGGGAACCTAACACGTCATAGGCTTACACATACCACGGTAAAACCGTTCGTATGTTCGGAATGTTCGAAAGCCTTTAATAGGGCATCGAATTTGCATACTCATATGAGGACCCATGTTCAGACTGGCAATTCGTGGAGCTCACATCAATGTCAGAAGTGTGCCAAGTCTTTCGCTCTGAAGACGGAACTCTTGACACATGTTTGTGAGATTCAACCCAACCTTGACGATCTTGACGAGTAGATTCTTTGCTTCTTTATTTACTTTACATAGCTTATCAAAGTCTTTTATGTTACTTATGAACCAACTTGTGTTTGGGCTATTCAACATATAGTTTTGACTATACAACGTTCGAACATAGCCTTACAAATAATTGTAGATAAAGCTATGTATAAACTAAAACAACGTTTTTTGAGTTGTAAGTTTTTCTTAACATAGGTAAAGGTGAAAATTGACGACACTAACCTTTACAAAAGTTTTTGGCATTTCTCATCAAAAATTGATCTCTAATAAGAAAAGGCATGACAATGTCTTAATAGTACATAGTACTGTAGCTTTTTTATTGGCTATGACTATATAGACCTTGAAAACCCACATTCCATTACATTTACCAGTAGCCATAATTCTTACATTTATACAAAACTTTTTACTTTACAAAATTTGTAAACTGATCTCTTATATACAAAGCTACTTTTACTTGTTATCAAACTTCAACACTACTTTTATCTAACTCTGCTTTTACTTCTTAACCAATCTTAAGCCTACTTTTACATTGCAATGCATTGTCACAATATTTGTGTCTAAAAAGCCTATGTACTAACTATGGTACCTAGTGCGATATCATATTCACATTTACAAGTTTAAAGTAGAGTATAATGAAATATTTTCATCAATAGGCGCTAGTGCAATATTATCTCATTTAAATCAAAATTTTATGAATTGTACTTTTAAACCGTTACAAAACTACTTTTTAATACAAAATACTGTCTGACAAGATCTTACTGTATATATCTTACCTCTTTTGTCTTATCATAGGTGAAACTTTTTAACAATTTTGTTATGACACTTTTAATTGCAATAAAGAGTTCAATTTTAACATAGACTAATTGTGACATTAATGTGCGAAAATATTCAAAATATTAGGTTGTTCAAATAATTCTGTGCTTCTTAACCTCAAAAATTTACTTTGATAAGGGTAATTATTTGAACAGCTTAATAGTGTTGTAAATGTAAGCTGTTTTTACTATAGTAAACGTAAACATCATAAACGGATCAATCATGTCTATATTTACTAGCTATCAAAGCTTTACAACTTGATTGTAAAACGACTTTAACTTTTGCACTCCAGATTAAAAGGCTTTGAATATATTATACATGAGAGTCACTATTGATTTGACTTTTATATTGCACGTTTTTTAAAGAATTTCACATCAACTTTTTTACATATAAGCAGTTGATCTACGTTCTATCAGCTAAATACAGCAGTTGATCTACGTCGTATCAACTATAGTTTTATGATCTACGTTCTAGAAGCTATAGTATAAGTCTTTATTATGGGCGAAATTAAAGAAGATACGACGACTATTGTCGATAATACACCATGGAAATCGATTTATATCATGGTATTATTGTCGTATTTCAATGCTATTCAGTTTAGCTTGTACTTTAGTTCTATGTGGCCTTACCTTCAAGTAGTAAGTAGTTTAGTTAAGACTGTATGAGAAAGCCATTACAGATATCGTATTTTACACAAAACTTTATGTAAAATATTAGTGTAATATATGATCTTATTGCAGGTAAAAGAAGATGTAAACTTAATATTGGTATCAAAATATATTTGCAGCTAGACCCATCAGTAACAGAACAATTCTACGGTTACGTTGTAGCTATCTACTCTTTCGCTCAAATTCTTGGCGGCCCTTTAATTGGCTACTGGAGTCATAAAATCAAAAGTGTAAAAGAACCTATAATAATATGTTTGGCCATCAGTATTTTTGGAAACCTACTGTATCTATGTGCACAAACGGTTGAGAAAACAGCTTACAGAAGATATATCATACTGGCTTCTAGAGCTATCATTGGGTTTTCTGCTAGTAAGTTAGCGGTTTTTGTTTTGTGTAAAGCGACATGATATAATTAGAATGTAGAGCAATACTGACAGTAATATACAGAAGTTGATGTTGATTGTACTATTCTTGTTTTTTTTGTAAGTAACAGTAATATTTAGGTATTGTAAGTTTGTTAAGAAGCTTTGGGGTTATGGCGAGTAAAGCTGAAGATCGTTCGAGGACTGTAGCTTTCATTACCGGAGGCTTTGCTCTTGGTATGACCACAGGACCAGGTATATAAGTTCATGATTAATATTATACTAGTTTTAACTAATATTGAACTTGTTTATAGCTGATACAAAAAGTTACATTTAACTTTATAATCAAAACTACTATATTTTCAAAAATATTTTTAGTTTTATCAAGTATTAGGTTGTTCAAATAATTTTGCACTCATTTTCAATGCAAATTGTTGGTGTTATGGAGCACAGAATTATATGAACAACCTAATATTTAAAAAAATTATTTTTATCTTTTTAAATATGAAAAAGTTTTAAAAAATTATACTTTTTAGCTGTTCAACTCCTCTTCACATCTTTAAATTATCCTGGTTTTGAGTTATTCGGCGGGGTACTGATCAACATGTACACTGCCCCATCATTCGTAGCGTTCGTAGTAAATGCATTTGGAATTGGTGCCATTATTTCTTTGTTCGAAGAAAAATATGCTGGCATTTCGAAGAAAGTTCAAGTTAATGTAAGGATTGTCAATTTACCTCCCTTTTTGAAATATACTTTAGAATTTGCTTTGGTCATAATAATATATCGACTGGTCATTTTAGGAAAATGGAGAACTAGAAAAAGTCCAAATTCCACCGTATGACAAGTTGGCCGTTCTCATTTGTTGTTTCACAAGATTCACTCAAATGTTCACTTACACTAACTTGGAAACGTGAGTTGTTACCTAAAGATGTAACTTAAACTTTTTTTTTTAATTTGCATATTTATTAGAATTATTCAAAAAAAAGTTAAAAAATTTTTTTTTGTAAAATATGCAAATTCATGAGTCTAAAATAATGTTTCAGATTAGGCAGTCCAATGGCGATGACAATGTTTGCCCTAACCAAAAAAGAAGCTGTCACTACCGTAGCTACAGCTCATGCCTTTCTCAGTACATTTGCTTTTGTCATATATGCTGGATTTGCGGCCAAAAAGTTGGATAAGTAGTAAGTTATATTACTTTGTTTTAAACCTATTTGAACTATCATTACTTACAAAAAGTTATGTTTACATACTTAACTACTATAGCCACTATCAGGGTTAGTAAAGCCTCTTACGAGACAAAACTGCCACTTTTCAGTGTAAACTTCCGAAAGATGTGTATAGGAGGCCTGCTCTTACTGGGCCTCTTCCATATCATAACCTACTCTTACCCCTTCCTACCTGGCCATCTTAAAACATACGATTCATCTGACTTCTACAATAATACTGAGCCGGTTGGCTGTAACAAAGACAGATTCTCATGGTGTGACACAGTAAACCCAGTCAACATATGGGTGTTCTACATAGCCTACTCGGTTTGTATTGGCCTAGCTTTTCCTGGGGTTAATCTGTCCATGAATACGTTATATACACAGATTATTGGGCCTAGAAGACAGACAACGTTACAAGGGATTCAGCAAATGTTTGGCAGTGTGGCCAGATTGACTGGACCGTTGATTATTAGGTAATAATATTGTAGTATTAGAGCAAGATTTAAGTACGTGCGGTCATAGTACTACATATAAAGGGCTAGCAAAGGCAAAGTAACATAATATTGTTTCTTTAACTATATATTTATATATGTATATGTATTATATGTATTATGCTTCCTTTTAACTTTAATTTTTTTCAGTAGCATCTACCAAGCCTACGGACCTACAATATCATGGGATATTGAGATTGTAGTAATTGCCTTTACTATAATTGTCCACATTGTATATCGGAAGAGACTAGTGCCATTAAAAGTTTGATAACTATATTTTATGGTTAATAAAACTAAAGTAAAAAATTATAGAAATTTTCAAATTTCGAAATTAAAAAATTACATTTGAATTTTCCGCCAAAGTGGCATAGTGTTTCAAACCTTTAACTTTGTCATTTTTTGAGTTTTAATTGTTCTTATATGGTATGATAGTGGAAGACCTTTAAATGAACTTACACTTCCCCATTTGTAACCATAGTTGTCTGACGTTAGGTACACCTTTTGACACCTTCCTTGTGTAAAGTCGCAAAAAATGTTTGAAATACAGTGCCAAATTTGTCAAATTGGCGGGAAACTCAAATATTTAAAATATAAAACTTAAAAGCGCGAGCTAAAGTTTATTATGAGTACTATTGATGGTACAAAGAATTCACATAAAGATATTGAGCTGATTTTAAGTGAAGACAGGTCGAATACTTTCCTTGTTATTTACAATAGTTTGTAAACTAATGTGAGTTTTACGAGTTAAATTTCTAAAATCTAATTTTTCATAATTCACATGTCCGTGGATCACAGATAAACATTAATTTGACTATGAGTTTTGCTGACTTAGTAGATCAACATAAATTATACTATACAACGTCACAGTTACTGATCTCAAACATGTTCTGGCTTTGAAACTTTTATTTGAATGCTTTCACTAGAGAATTTTTGAAAAATTACACTATATGTACTAATTCTACAGTAATCATTAGCACTTGATTTAAATAATTATTTAAAGGTAACTACAGTAAAATCACTATACATTATATTTTTTACATAGTAAATCACTTTGTTATATATTTTCTTATCAAAAAATGAAAGAAATAAGAGAAGATAAGACACAAATAGTGGATAAAACCCCATGGATGTCGATATATATCTTGGTAATAGTCGGATACTTCAATGCTATACAATGTAGTTTATACTTCAGTTCTATGTGGCCGTATCTTCAAACTGTGAGTTAGTGTAACATAGCTTAAAAACTTTATTTTTCAAATTGGTTTATATGTTTTGTACTAGTTTAGTCGTTTCATAACATACTGCATGCCTCATTGGCTTGTTCTACTCTATGCATAAAATCATAACAATAACAATATATAAATCACTTTCAGTTAGACACCGCAGTAACAGAGCAATTTTACGGCTATGTGATTGCAATTTACCCATTGGGCCAGATTATTAGTAGTCCTTTGATTGGTTACTGGAGTAACAGAATTCAATGTGTAAAGATACCAATTGCACTATGTTTGACTGTCAGTATGTTTGGTGACATACTGTATTTAAGTGCAAGTCATCTTGACATATCAAGCTACAGAAAATACATGATATTGATGTCTAGAGGTGTTATTGGACTTGGAGCTAGTAAGTATGAACTTTTTTCACTTTTTAGGTATTGTTTTGTTAAATAAATGAAAGTTTTTTACTGCGAAAAACTATAAAATACAGTAAGAAAGCAAATTAAATAGCGATATATTATGAAGTGTAAAGAAATATGCTTATTTTAAGGCGTTGTCACATTGTTACGAAGCTACGCAGTAGTAGCCAGTAAGCCAGAAGACCGTTCAAGAACTATCGCTTTGGTCTCAGGAAGCTTCGCTCTTGGTATGACTACTGGTCCAGGTATGTCACTATTACTTCTAATTTATTTGTTTTGTCTTAAAATTTTACTTTATTAATAATACTGTTTACATAATTCTGTGCCCCCTTTTAAAGCAAATTTTTACGATCAGAGAGCACAGAATTATTAGAACAACCTAATAAAATCTGTATGACAATGTTTTAGCTATTCAATTACTGTTTACCCCATTGAATTACCCCGGTTTCGAATTATTTGGGGATGTACGGTTCAACATGTACACTGCACCGTCATTTGTAGCATTTATTGTTAATGGAAGTGGCATTATTGCTTTGTTTTCTTTGTTTGAAGAAAAATACGCTGGAATTACAAGAAAAGTTCAGGTTAATGTAGGTTCACCACCTTTTCCAATTCAAAAGCATAGTAAATTTTATAGAAGATATTCTATTCGAATGCCTTTCTTGTGGTAGCATACTGTATTTAAGCCTTAAAATATTGTTTTACTTCCCAGTTAGTATTTTACTTTCAGGAAAATGGAGAATTAGAGAAAGTCAAGCTACCAGACTATGATAAGATGGCCTTGTTTATTTGTTGCCTTGGAAGATTTACTCAACTCTTCACCTACACTAACATTGAAACGTACGTTATAGTATTTTACTATACGTTTCCATAATTTAAAAAAACTATAAGAGTTAACAGTGCAGATTAACATAGAGATACACTTTACATCACTACATTGATTTAAATTCTTAGTCTACGCACCCTCCCTTCCCTCTCCCCACTTTTTTACCCATCTACTCCAGTACCATACCTACAGCTACAGAAAGATTTTGTTTTTTTTCTGTGAATTTTTTTAAAAACTTTTGATTTTGTAAAATACGATCTCTATAATTACTTCTAATTTAAAATATAACAGAAAAAATATTGTTTAGATTAGGCAGTCCAATGGCAATGACAATGTTCGCCCTGAACAAGAAAGAAGCTGTTACTACCGTAGCTACAGCCCATGCCTTTCTCAGTCTATTTGCCTTTGTCATATATGCTGGATTTGCGGCCAAAAAGTTGGATAAATAGTAAGCTATACTGCTTTCGTTTGTATGTACATATTTAAACTGTCAATACCTACAAAAATTATACTCACGTATTTAGCCATTATAGACACTATGAAGGCCAGTAAAGCTTTTTATTAAAAAATTTTTAATTATACTCACAACCATAAACACTTTAGTGTAGATTACCGCAAGATGTGTATAGGAGGCCTAATGCTACTAGGCCTCTTCCATATCATAACCTACTCCTACCCCTTCTTACCTGGTCATCTCAAAACATACGATTCATCTGACTTCTACAATAATACCGAGCCGGTTGGTTGTAACAAAGACAGATTCTCATGGTGTGACACGGTAAACCCGATCAATATGTGGGTATTGTATGCGACTTACTCTGTCTGTGTTGGAATTGCGTTTCCCATAGTAAACTTGTCGGTAAATACCTTGTTTACTCAGATTATTGGGCCTAGGAGACAAGCGACATTGACTGGCATACAACAAAGTTTTGGGAATGTGGCTCGCGTTACTGGGCCACTCATTATTAGGTAGCTTACCATTAAATATTAATTTTTAGCTCATACACATTTGGACTACATAATATAATATCTTTAAAAGTAATTTTACTTACTTTAAAGTAACTTTTACTATTTCAGTAACATATACGAAGCTTATGGCCCAACAATATCATGGGACATTGAGATCGTGGTCATTGCCATTACAATACTTATAAATTTACTGTACTATAAGAGATTGGTGCCACTGAAAGTGTAAAATACTATTTTAATAGTATATAACTCGGTATTTGTAGGTATACCTACAAAACGCATTATCTTTTATAAATGAAACACCTAAAATACTGCCCTTTAAAAACTCTGTATATCAAGATGCCCACAACCTAAAATAACATCCATTCAACTCCAACCTTCCATTTCAAATACAATTTTATTGTAATAAAGTATAAAATACGTTGTCCTACTGTAAATTTATAAAATTCAAACGTACAAAATATAAAATACGATTAATGTAGATGGAAATACATGTATAACATTGGAACACGTCGATGACATTATAGTTAACCGTCTATAGTAATTGCAATGAAAAGGTAAAGAGATATCTGCACAATATAAAGTAAAGAATGGTATCTCAAGTAAAGATGCATACCAAAATTTTGAAATTTTGCAACCAAAAATTTTTTTAAAATTATCAAAAATTTTAAAATTTAGATTTACATATCAAAAACTTTTTAAAATCATCAACGTCGGTCTTTTTCATATAGGTATACCCAATAGATACCTTTATGTTTAACTTTCAGCTACAAAAATTGCTTTTGAATAGATACAAAATAGCATCAAAGACACAAAACAACCAGCATTATCAATAGTTGAGTCACATAACACAAGTTTTTGACTATAAAACATAAAGATTTGGTGTAAAATCAAAATAAACCACGTTAAAGGCTAAAACATACCACAATTTCTAGCTAAATGCTACCCAGAGTGTTAAAGAAGACAAAACTTACCATAAAATCATTCTCAAAGACGTACTATCAGCACAACCATACCACTCAAACATTATATAAGCCTACAACATTAAATCATAAATAGTAGGTATAACATACTACTCTTAATCACTATCATAGTACCCTTAAAGATGATGCGATCTAAACAAGTTGTATAGTTCATCAACCAAAGCTTCGTGTCTGAATGACACTCTGATGTCGGGCACGTTGGTTCTGGCCACGTCGTTCCCGAGAACGCCCTCTTCCTTGTAGTTCGGCCCCAACCAATGGATCTTAACCTTGTCCTCAAAGCCACTCTGAAGCACCGAGTTCCTGGCCAACTCACACATGTCACAACTCGACAGTTTCCATACTTGAGCCGCGATACTAAACTCCTCCATCAAGGCCTCTTTGGTGAAGTGGAACTGAAGAGGATCGTCGGTAGAGATGCTCACATTCAGCCCCTTCATCAGGTATTCTGGCAACGGATTCCGATGATAACTGATGAACAAGCTGTTGTTCGACAATGGTGACATAGCAATACCCATTTGAGTCAGGTAGAACAGATATTGTAGAACAGGGACTTTGCGCAACAGAAGACCGTGAGCGATGCTTTCAGATGTCAAAAATCCAATGATAAGATGGTTAACATGACCAGCTTCTCCACAGTGAGGTCTCAAAGAGAAGGTGTTCAGGCCTCTCATTCTACGGAACGCATTCAGAGCTGTCAGATTGGCATACATGTAGTAGAGATAGTAACTGTAGGGTGGATTCTCGGCGTCTGTGTATTCGGCTGGTTCGGGGGTGGATTTGTCAAACTGAAAGTTCAAAGTTTAGGTTAAAATAGATAGGTTTTAAATTTTTGAGTCCAAAAGTGCATAAAATCTACTGAAATATCAAAAAACTATTCTTTTTTTTGAGTACAGTA
Source organism: Bursaphelenchus okinawaensis (assembly GCA_904066225.2). Classification (NCBI taxonomy): domain Eukaryota; kingdom Metazoa; phylum Nematoda; class Chromadorea; order Rhabditida; family Aphelenchoididae; genus Bursaphelenchus; species Bursaphelenchus okinawaensis. The sequence continues at coordinate 7,221,182 of CAJFCW020000006.1, read as the reverse complement.
TAAGAAAAGTAAAATAGCAAATATACTTACATGAACATATTCATGTTTACTCTCGTCATCAACCGAGTCAATGCCACTGACGTTCAATAAAAATCTGAAGAGTTCTGGGTGTGAATCTGGATCGTTGGTGGCTTCGAATAAAGGCGTGAACAGATTATCCAAAAACTGGTCAAAATTGGCAATCATCTTCTTTTCTTTGTAGACATCGCTAAAGGTATACGTAGTTACTATACATAAAACTATTCTACAAAACATAAAAATGACATTTTCTCCTCCTAGAATAGTACTTCTAATAAATACACCGTTTTTTAGTGCTGTAAATACCTTTTCAGAAAAAATCCATACATGCACATTTTGGTCCCACCACGAAAACTTCATTTTTCATAATTCCGGCCCAACACAGCTCAAGACAACCCAAAAATCAATTATTTTAGAAAAAATAGCATTGTGATGCCCAAACTTACAACAATCGCGGAATCTGTACCATCCATCTGACATTCGGCGACCAAACGTCGTGACTGATCGCCCACTTAGCCAACTTGTCCCATTCGTCGTTTTTGCGGCCGTAAATCGAAAGCCTTGGCTCGGCCTGTTGATACTTTGAATCCTCCAGATCTGACAGAACCTCCTTCAAGACTTCGGCAAAGTAAGTTCCGTTGACATAGTTATCAGTTTTAATAAAGACTTCGCGCAGGGAACTCTGACCTACTGGATTGTACTTGGTGTTGAACTTGTCGAAGCGATGGAACGTGTTGCGGTCGGCGTGCACGTCCAACATGTCTACACTGAGGTCGTAGGCGTCTAGACCGAGTTCTTTGAAGAGTTGTTTCATCGTTATTTTGCGGCCGCCCTGGAAAATAACAACATTTCAAATTTCATCTACTGTAACATCAAAAAATTAATTTTTTATCCTTTTCAAAGCCGAGACATCATTTTAAAACCTTCAACAATATCTAAAAGATTAGCTAAAGCCTCAAAAAATCACGAAAAATCACCCACCTGCTCCATAACAACAACATCAGCCTCGGTCTTCAGCTTCTTCTTAATAAAACGCAACAAATGCTTCTGATTCATAGACGAAGCCGCGTGAATGTGAGTGTCCACTTTTCTGATGTTGTAGAAATCACGGTGAGGCACAGACTTCTGTTCGTGAAGTTCGCGAAGCTCATTCAACAGGACGTGAAGTTGGAATTTGGTCTGAAGGAAGGACAGGCGACGATAACAGAACGACTTCAGAGGGCCGTCCGCGATCATCGTGATTAGTCGTTCGTAATCGCTGAGGAACTGGATTCTGTCTATGTAGGAGCCGGCGAGTTCGGAGTGGAGTTGGCCATTTGTGTCCAGTACTTCTACCTAGAAATAGAGGTTTTTAATGCTATGGCTACTACAATATAGCAAAAAATATTAAAAGGACTTTTCCATAAAAACTAGAAACTTTTCATCATAAACCATAAATAACTTTCCACTTCTATAAATGTAATAACACATAAAGTAAATTCCCCCAAACAATGCCCCTTATACCTATAATCAAATGCCACATAAACATACCACTCCATGTTTCCTAGCCAATTTGAACTGTTGATACTTTGGCAACGGGTCATTTAATCCCCAATGATCCACTGGTGGTTCTGGAGGATGGAAGGATGTGTGAGCAGCTAAACAGCAACATTAACAATGTCATCAATCGATATTGGTAAGTTATGATCGTTTGAAAGGGTGTTAACTTTTAATTTTGGAAATTTTAAAGGTGAAAATCAGAATCAAACCAAAAACCGTTAACTAAAATATAGAAAAGGTATGTTTAGAGAAGTTGAAAAGAAAATTCAAGAGTCACAGCAACACAACCACTAAGATATGATACATAACTTAAGGTAAAACAACTAACACTGTTCTAAAATACAAATTTTAAAATCTAAAGAACCATTTAAAAACAGCTCGGTGTACCTACAAGAAGTAGTTATTCAAAGCCTCTTTAAAACGCCCAAAAAGCCGAAAGAAGTTACTAGCTTAACCTAGTGTAACATAAATTTTTAAGAATTCCAAATGACCACTTATACTCCACGAACTCAAAAGTGAAGTCTTTTTTAAATAATATTAAATTTAAACCCTATGTTATGATTCTTTATGACATGTTAGTATGTTCGAATCACCGCACACCTCTAACCTGAGCTTCGGCGTTCGGCTAGAAGGACCCGCAGCCGTTCACGTTCTTCCTCTTCCTCATGCTGCTGCTGTTGCCGGCGGCGTTCTTCAATGACTAAACAATACTTTTTGCTATCTGTACAACTGCTTTAACACTTGATATCCGGTAACCAAAATTCAAAATTTAAAAAAAAATTTTCTTACTTGACCCTGCCCTGCCTAGTGTAATATAAATGCTCTTTGCCAATTTCAACCCGCACCCAACCTTTAACCAAAATTTACAACATCAGAACTCAAAAAATAGCAAAAATACAGTAGCCACGACCACAATAACAACGCCTATCTAATGTTACCGTAACCAACGCTTCGAAAATACCGAAAATTAGAGTTTCGTGCCGGTGACAAAACCTACATAGCATTCCCACTAAAATTAAGTATTACATTCTCGAAGCCTCCGATCCGCCGCCATTTCTCTCAAAAAGTTCAATTTAATTAATCCAGATAACAGGTATTACTTTAGTACAATAACCGGGTAAAATGTCGTACTCAGCCGAGAGTACGATGACAACATTTACACACAAGCAAGACTTTAGTGTCTTTACTAAATTTTTAGTTTTGTAAAGTTACGGTAGTAAAACTGCTTTAAAGTTTGTTATTTTATTACAGTACTACTATCAATTATATTGTAGTAGTTGAGTACCATTACTAGCGATAAAACATCATTTTAACATGATATATTATCAAAAATTATAGAAAACGTATTTTACTTCTATATCACCTAATTTTTACTACATCTCGCCAGTATTGAACTTACACATTTCGGTGTTCTTCTTCCTGCACTTTGGCAGGTTCTTTGGATATTCACCATTCAAAAAGTTCCTTGTAGTCGTAGGAAAGAAGTTGCCAATCCTATCCATATACTGTTGCCTTAGGTTTAAGGCTTCTTGAATCTGTTTTGAAGCCACTTTTAAATCTTCTAGCGGTACCTACAATGTTTTACTTTAGCTTGATCTTCTTGACTTCGCAGTATAATCATTGTCATCACAATTTGATCAAAATTTCCTATTTTTAACCCCCCTCCAGATGTGTTAATATCAACTATCCAGTTATATCAATATCATCAAAATCATCTTTGATAAACAAAATTCTAGGTTCCTTCAATTTTCAATATTTAAAACAACTTTTAAATCACATTTTCTTACCCCAGACAACTCCTCGCCAGTCAACGCCATTCGTTGATAGTTAACATCAATGGCATCGCGGAAAGTGTGCATCTCCACCAGCTGAGGTGAAGCTATGTCTCTTTCAGGTATGGCACCATTCGCATCGCCCCAGCTGCCACATTCAAGCGTCGGCTGTGGAGAATGAGATTGGTGACGATCTGGAGATGGCTGACCATTACTTTCAAGACGAGTTCTAGAAAACCAACGTTTAAACATCTGTTTATATTGTAGTAAGTGCTAACAGACAAAAAGTGTGCTGTTTATGTTAGTTTTACAAATATTACTGTAATATATCTATATCTTATTAGAAGGTACCACAGTAGTAAATGTTAGTATAAACACTATTATTTCAGATATTGATGTAGATGTTAGCACAGACAATTAATACAAACAAAAGTTAGCAAAACTCTTTCACACATCACACTGCTCATTTACATTACGAAACTGCCATTTACCATACATATCAACTCATTAACAACTTCTATAACAATTTTAATACAAATTACACTAAAAAATACTCTATAATAGCAATAAAGATTGCTATAAAAGAAAGATACCTTAAAAAAACCAAATGTAACATCCTACAATATCAAAGTCTAACTAAACTTAGCTCAAGACATCAAGATATTACCAAAAGTATCCCAGAAACACAAAGACATTACCAATTTAAGTTACCTTGAAGGATAATATCGGAGAGGAGCTCGACTTAACCGTTCCATATTCGAAATCAAGAATAATATACTGATAGCATGCTGTGTTTGTGCGGAATAACAAACAAATAGCCTCGAGGGTGACGATCGAAAATTGTTTTGGAACAAACACGTGGGAATTGTGCCCCAGGCTAATTAGCGAATTTCGATAAAAGTTCCCCAAAAATTTTAAAAAGTTAGCACTCAGAAGAGCAGAAGCTTTAATTTGAGGCTTAATAACTATATATGAAGCATTATATTGTGAAAAGTTAAATGCTGTTTTCGGCTAATGTTTTATGGCCTTCGAATTTAAGGTTTCAATAGTTCAAGCGTGAGGAAACCCGTTACAAGACGAAAGATTATGCACTAAACAACATAATAAAGCTATATTTAGACTCAAAGGTTCATACTAACATATCCTTCACAATTTTAAACCTATAGAGAAGACCTTAAACTTATAAAACACCTAATTTATCCTTATACTTGAATAAATAACCAGATAAAACAACATTTTCTCCTAAAAACATACCGTAAAATTGTCGTATCTAGATTAGGCGGACTCATATTAGCCAGAATATTTCAATTAAAATATTTCAAAGTCGAAATTTCTATTGTAATCGAAACTTTAAATCAAATTTTATCTGAAATTTGAAAAAATTCAAAATTCGCCCAAAGTTTTGTATTTTATCGCGTCAAAAGGGACATTAACAAGTTCACATTGCACGTAAGACAAGGGTCTTTAGTCTACATTGTTATCTCTTCAGATACTTAATGTTTTGTTATCAATTTCAAAATAACACAAAATTAAAAAAAAATTTTTTTTGCAAAAACATTTTACAGATAAAGATGTTTTCTAAAAAACAAAAATATTTTTAAAAATGTGGTTTTTGAACTTATTTCTTACCCAAATTTAATTATTTTAAAAATACAGTGGAACTCCTGTATAACAAACAACAACCTCTAAGTGATCCGTTATACAGATGTTTCACCGTATTAATATCAATTTCTTAGCACGGTGCAATCATTATAAGCTTTAAAAACTGCAGCATGCAAAAAAACTACTTTTGGACTTAAAAAACCCAAAAAAACGAGAAATAAGTACAAAAACTCGAAAATATTATCAATCAATACAGTCTTTAGTATGATACTCCCAGGACTGGTCCATATCTGTCCTTATAACCAGGGCGTGACACTATCCAGGTAATTTTTGATAAGAATTCTGTATCAACAAGCGGCCAGAATGCTGTCATTATAAAGAGTGTCATACCATTGAGTATAATAGAGAAGCTGTACATGATACTATCAAAGGTCATAACAAAGAAGTTTCACTGTATTTTAAATTTATCAAAAATTGTCAATTTTAGCAAGAAATTACAGTAATAAATCACAATTTTTAGCCACCCATCGGTTTATCATTTAATGCCAAAGCTAGCCGTTATAATTCCCAACTAATCAGTTTTGCACTGATAAGACACCACTAATCCCTATTGTTTATAAAAACCAAAGTTTGTTACTGATAAGACTTGAGAAAGCACCTTAAGCTTTAAAAAGCGTACAAATGCAAACATTAACTACCTTCATGTCAATTACAGATCAAAAAAACATAAAAAAGTATCAGTAGCAATAAGATTGTAGTTATTCTACCTACAATAAAATCGATAAATTATTTTAACCACCATAATATCAACCTTAACTACTTAAAAATCAACCTATACAATACAGATAAGACCAAAAGTACTATATATACTTTTAAAAATAAAAAAAAACTTATAAAGAGCTTGCTGATCAAACAATAGAAGCCTAATTAACTTCCACTTACTTATCAGTGCTTAACTTATAATCTAATCACCGTACCAGTAAAACGTGTAAAAAAAATAAAGATTTCGAGGAAATTGTGACTTTTATCAGTATGGCGCCCCCAACCGACAGATTATCGGTCACTTGTCTATCTACAACAATATTTACTTAGTACAGTACGGTTTTAAATTTGCTCTGTACAGTAACATTTTCTTATTGAAATTTCAAAATATTCCAACTTTTCAACCTACTATAACATTGACGATCATAAAAAAGTAAGTTAAGCCCAATTTTTACTAAAAGTCACTACTAGTACTATATTCAGTACAAAACTGCCACTAACAACACAGCACAAGAAATGAACGCTATATTATCACTGGTAGTACTATAGGTTTACAAACGTCATTCCCTACAAGTGTCAGCCTCTATATATAGGACAGTGCTTCTATAAGACGCAGTAATCAACGACAATATCAAGTTAACGACAAATAACACCAATCACTACACCTTTTCACTCACTGAAGGGAATAGCGACGGTTAGCTCGTGAACACCTAAAATCAGGGTAAAATGCAGTCAGTCAAGCACATTCAAAGCTTTGAGCTTTCCAATGTTAAGTTAAAATTATCAAAACGTGTTATTGTATTCTATGGTCTACCAGAAAAAGCTGGCGAAACTTCAAATAGCCTCTAAACTATTAATTAAACTAGTAATGCAGTCGACCCTCTATATCAGCCAGTACAAAATATTAGTTTTAAAGCAAGCTGTTAACAGAATGCATCTGTAATACAAACTCGTATACTAAGCAACCAAAACAAGCAAGAAAAGCCACTCTCAACCATTACCTATTGTCGATTTGTCTTTGAATCGCCTTCTTTGTCTCCTGAATCTCAATCGGATATTGTGGCGATTCGAAGGGCGACGACACCACATGAGACGGGCCAGACGACATTTTATCAGCCAGACCTGTTTTGAATGGAGATGTGTCGAAGATTTCGCTGTCTACTTGCTCTAGAACAATATTTTTGTAAACAAAACAAGGTTTTTATAGCCAATTCAATTAAAATCAAAGTTTTTATAAGATGTTGTCTTTGATTTTGATCACAAAAACAATAATTCTATCAATTTGTCAATAAAAAAATATTATTTCCGTCTCCTGATGAACAAAACCCAGCTTTTGACAAGTGAGATCTAAACCAATATAAAACATCCTAAAACGCCTACTCAAAGTCCATGGTTTTCCGCTGGATTGTCGCGAGATCTGTTGTCGCTTTGCCTGTTCCGCCAACTTGTCGATTTCTTGCTTCTCGACGTCGGGCACATCAGTCGAATCATCATCGACCGACGTGAAGAAGTTGACCGATGGAGGATTCTCGAAACTACCGTTATGAGGATTCTTCTTTCCACTGTTACTCATTTCGTGGCTTGTTGAACTCTAAAACAAACAATACAATAAGCGCTTCCGTATTTTACAAAATTAAATAAAAAAACGTAGAAACATTAAAAATATCATTTTGTTCACCACAAACTTCAAAAAAACCATACTTTCAACATTATCGTCACTTTTCACCGCTAAAACAGCCTTTAATTAACATAATTCATAATTATAAGTAACAAAACTCAAAATTTAAAAAATTCTTCCCATAAGGTTCAGGGTAGCATAAAGTAACGTTAACTAACCCCCTTAATGAAGCAAAACTTTATTTAAAAGCAATTATAATCTCTTTAAGGCGACGGAACGTCATCAACACTTATAATAGACCCTCTGGGCATAAACGTTGATAAAGACACTATCAGACTTTTAACATTAAAAGAGTCTAATTATAATAAAGCGTAGGAAGAGCCTTGACATTCATATATTAAGCTATCAACGTTTAACCGAAAATATACCATTAGGTTGTTCAAATACTTCTGTGCCCCTTAACCCCAAAATTTGAAAACTTTGCGAAAGAGCACAGAATTATTTAAAAACATAATACAAAAATATGACAAATCCATGACAATACCTCCTCACATTACTACTGTTTATCCATTCTCGTCAGAGTATTTACAATAAGTGGCCATCATAGCACACGATAAGCGGCTTTAAATAACAAATAACAGAAAAAAAGTCTAAAATCCTGACTTTTAAAAAATCCTTTAAAATGGCATTAAAAGCAGCTGGTTTTGGAAATAAATAAGCCAAAAATATTGACCAACTTGATTCAAAATATGCGTCATTTTCGAGACAAAATGTCATCTGCTTGTCTTTAAAACAATTCTTTTATATTTTTTATTGAAACTACTGCAAAGATCCACCCCGACCCTCAAAGTCATAGTCCAAAAAAATCCAAAGTAGGCCTCAGATATTATTTGTAGACAAAAAATCTAACTTCGTCACCCCCCCCGCCTAAACAAAAAAACCTAAAAATTCGTAGCTAAGTCACAGTTTCAAACTAAACCTTACTTAAAACGCCCTACCACCTACTATAATACCCGTAGCAACAACGTTAAGCACTCTGTAAGCCTATTTTTTCTAACTCTCGATTTCGCAACAAAAAGACGAGAATTATTTGGATTATAAAGAGCAAACAAAGGAATCAAACCCATCACTTTTTTATGACAAAACTTCTCGTACCATTTCAGCATTTTCACAAATTAACGGCCAGCTGGGCAAAGTCTAGACTTTGAGTTTTGATCTGTGTGTCAAACTTTTATCTTGAAGGATTGAAAGTTTTGTTTTAAAATGAGTGTCGCAATATATTAACACAGGCATCAAACAATTTAAAAAGAATTTGCAACATCCTTCCCCTCCATAAGAACGGTCATTATTATCTTCATCTATACCTTTACTACCAGAATTCTCCCGTCAAAACTCAAAAAGCAGTAAAAATCCCATTCCAACCCAATTACAATCGTAGCTCTTATCAAAGTATATAAAACGGTAATTTATGTTCCATTTTTTTATTTTTCATAATCATCTACTTATTTAGCAGCAATTTACAGCCCCATTATCTGAATTCCTCTCCGCAAACAACCAGGACTTGAATTTACAACTCAAAAGAAGATTAATAACAACACTTTCATCTAATCAGCCACAGACTCTCGGCTCCATTGATAAGGCTTGATAAACACGCCCGAAATCTTTTTTTGCTTATAATATATCATAAGAGCACGGAAAGGGCATACTACACGATTTTTGAGAAGCTTCTATGAGTCCTTGGGTATAAATTCAGTAAATTATGTTATTTTAGGCACCTATTTTAAAAGTATTATTTTTTAAAGATTGCAATGCATTTTTAGACATTTTAAATGTTTCCTAACCAATTCCAATGAAAAATAAACAATGTAACAACAAAAACAACATAAAATATATTATTAATGCCCCTCATATCTCAAAATCCATCTCCCATCGTCAAAAACCATAAAAATATAAACATTTTCAAAATGATAACACCTCAAATAACATCAGAGAAAGCTCAAATTTACATTCCTAACCAAACAATGGCCAATAAAGATCGTTCGGCACGTCAAAAATCCAAAAAATGCAAAATTCGGGAAAGAAAAAGCCGGCTGTCTCTTCTATTTTGCGTACACACTGGCCACAACAAGCGAAAAAGCCCGTCGCTCAAAGGACTGTGCCGTTTTTTCGTTTGAAACACGTGAGCAAAATGTATAATATAATAAAAGACGTTCTTTTAATGCCACCGTTCTGAAGATGCTACAACTTTTAGAAATATTATCAATCTTTGAGGCTAGATTGTTAGTCCTCAAGAGTTTATATAAAGTTATAATAACTAATATTCTTTCTGATACAGTTATAAGCGTGAATCTAAAAAAATGAGGAAAAATCTTGGTCAGGTCATACAGAAGACATTTTTTAAAACCAATCTTTAATGAAATGCCATTTCACCACATATAGAGACAAAAAACAAAGTGTGCGATGGTCTTTATAGACAATCTTGACCTCAGATTTGTCAAGATAACATCAGTATCAACAGTTTAATTCTTTAGTCTTTTACACCAAACAACTACAACAAATCACTGAATTTAAAGTTTTTAGGTAACAAAAAATACTAATTAATAAAAGTTTAAGATCAAACCCAGTTTTTTAATTCCCATTTAAATATGACCTTTTAAAAATAAAATACAATCTTAAAAATATAAACACTCCAACATTGAACACAATAATTAACCTATAACTACCTAGTTTTAGGAATAAAGTCTAAAATTTATCGGCAAAACATTATTTTTATGTTAACAACCTTACTTTACTGCCAAAATCCTCAAAATTCAAATATTTTTTAAGTTAACAACGCATTCTCATATAACATGTAATTGTTCAACAAGAGTATTCCAAAAAGCATTAGGCACCTTTTAAAGTGAACTTAGATGCCTATCAAAGTAAACAGTAAAACAACGTTCTTACCTGTTCATCACTGTTAGTTGGTAATGAATAGCTTCCACTGCTTTGTCTCCGAAAATATCCAAAGTTAGCTTTGAACTTCATTTGTTACAGAATCTGTACAGGTTATTGTCTTTGAAAACAGTTAGGAAATAATTTTTGGCCAAAAGATTCTATTATATTTCTTTTTTGAATTACAGGGCGCCAATCGGTAAAAATCGGGCGCGCGACTTGCGGATGTCGAAATGGCGCCAAAAAATGGGTTCAAAGAAAAAGTAAATTTTAAAAAATTTTTAAATATAGAATATGTTTAAGTCTTTACCTTTTTCAATATTGCACTCATATCTTTATAAACAACAATGTGTTCAAGTATGTTTCCTTAACAGACCCTTCTGATCCCATTTTTAGCTATTTGTAGTGCTATAAATCTGATCAGCTAGGCTATCGATGTTGTTCAACCAAGAACCTTCTCAACCTTCCAAACTCCAAGCTCATTTTAGTTTATATGAAGTCAAATTCACGATACTTCGGAGAGAATATTGCATCTTCATGACATAGTTTTCCTGGACAGTTGCTGGACTTTGTAGGAAGTTTCAAATAATGATAATCTCTTGCTTCTTGTCATATTTTTGTTACCTCAAATTTAAATTCAAATCGAACGCCTCGTTACAAACTTTTTTTAAGTTCATTTTAGTTTAAAAATCATTTTATTCTTTTGTTTGTTAAAATTGAACAAAAAAGTCTTGGATTTGCATAAATTGCGTAGTAAACATGTAGCGGCTATACCAGGAAACGTGCTTTTATGTTAAGCATGACCACACTGTTTCAAGGCTAAAGAAGAGGCGTTAGATTTGAATAAAATTAAGTAGCTACCTGTATTAACATTAAGTTTTTATGAACCTCAAGATTAACATGTTAAAATTGTTCATGCTTGCAATGAAACACTATAAAAGGCATGTTGCACTACCTGACATCATATCATTTCGAGTTGTTCAGCTTCTCGGGACCACAAGAATCATGATGAAGATAGCGGTCTTCGTACTCCTAACTACCGTAGCTTCGGCTTCAATTACAACATTGGGCTTGGATTTCGGAAGTTTGTTGAATAGAGCTGATTCTTTGTTGGAGAGCTTCCCTGGACTGGCTGATTCGACCAAGAACACCTTGAAGAAAGCCAAACAGGTGCATCAGAAGCTGAACCCAGAAGACAAACAAGACTTCAGCCAATTCTTCAAGTTTATTGCTGAGTAAGTTTTCTCCATAAGCGAAAGTAGTAAGCGTATTACCGTACACATATGTTGTGTCAAAGTCTTTCTATAGCTTGTTGCATATATTTTTATATTGTTTTAGACATGGCCGTGACTACCCTGATGAATCCACTATTCGTACTCGCTTCTCCCACTTCCAGAACACTCTCCAGCAGATTAGCCAACTCAACTCTCAACACAAACATGCCACCTTTGGCATCAACAAGTTCTCTGATTTGTCTCCAGAAGAGTTCCTGAACCAGTTGGCTGGCACTAGGCCCGCCAATGTCACAAATGGCATCCCGTACTCGACTTTGAAGTACTCGCGAGCTAAACGGTCAACTTCTGGATGTAACTCTCCCTCCACCTTCGACTGGCGAGATGAAGGTGCCTACACTGAGGTCAAGGACCAGGGATCGTGTGGTGACTGCTACGTGTTCTCTTCTATCGCTGCTGTCGAAGCTGTCTACATCATAGCCAACAACATCAGCCAAGAGCTGAGTGAACAACAAACTCTGTCCTGTAACCCGGATTCTGGAAACTACGGATGTGACGGTGGAGTCGTCTCCTGGACTCTGGATGCCATTATTTCTGCCGGGGTCGACTACGAAGAGGACTATCCTTACACCAACGGTAACTCGACTGTGGCCGAAGCTTGTATCGAAGGCAAAGCACGATACCAGAGGATCAGTACTTACACGTATACGACTCAGTATGATGAAGTTGAACTAGTCAACGCTGTCTACAAACTCGGCCCAGCTATTGTTGGTAAGTACTCAAACAGTAATTAACATAGTATTACTATATTGATAAGCTACTACAATATCATATTACTATAATATTTTCAGTAATTGACGCAACCAATCTTCAAAGTTACCAATCAGGAGTTCTGGAGCCAGTAGAACCTGAAGCCGGCTGGACCATCAATCACGGTGTGACCATCTTTGGGTACGGTGAAGACGATGACGTGCCGTTCTGGTCTATCAAGAACTCCTGGGGCGCTGATTGGGGAGAATCTGGCTACTTCAGACTTCTTCGTGGCAACAACTCCTTGGACGTGGCCTGGCAACCCATCATCCCGATTGTCTAATGTGTAACATAACATATACAGGGTGTCCCAAGAAAAACGAAAAAAACTAAAACGTCATAAAACGATTGCCTTCATTGTCACAATAAACAAGTCACTTGAAATTGGTATTATAATATTTTAGACACGAAGTCAAAATACCTCAAATATCTGAAAATACGTGCATGTACAACATTGTGTTAGAGTGGAACTTATATTTACCTATATATACAGCTTCATACCTTAATATATTTATTGTTAATAGTAAAATCCAGCTACATATAATCCATCTATAGTTATAGTATACATGTAAATATAATCACGGCTTTAGTTTCTGTTCTAGTTGGTAAACCTTCTCCTTCAGATCGGTGTTTTCGTTAGTCAATTCCACGTTCTGTTCTCGCAGCTTGTTGAGGTAGGATATCTTCTGTTTCGAGTTCTGATGTCCCAGCTTTTCAGTAGCCTGCACGTACAAATCGTCTCTTTCTCGTCGCAGTTCCGTGAACTCCTCCTTCAACTTGTGGATCTTGTTAATGTAGCTGGCCTGGGTCTTTTCGAATAGTTTCACTTTCTCTTCGTACATTCCCAACGATGAAGCCAAGGCTTCTTTGTACTCGGCTTCAGCTTCTTCTTTCGCTTTCTTCACGGCCTTCTCCAAGTCTGCCATAGACACAACGTTCGGCTGTTTGAATTCTTCTACTTTTATATGTTGTGCCTTGGGAACGGCTGAGCATGTATATAATACTTCTGGACGTCCTTTCCTCGTATTATCTGGTTTTTCCTCTTCATTGTCCGACATGAGTTCGGTGTCGTCATCAAAGGTCATCGACGTCTCTGCCAGCTGTTTGCATCTGTTTTGTAGGGCGTGGTTGCGTTCGGTCACATCGAAAATAGTCATTCTTCTGAATCTTTTCTTGCGGCTTTCTTCAGACTATAATTACATCGAATAAATAAGGTAAACAAACACTAAAAATGGCATGTTGAGCTATTTCAGAAAATATAAATAACAAGAAAAACAACTAGAGCAAAAACCATCCTTACCATGTACTCAGTCATGTTCAAAATGCCATTCTCTTTTTGATTGAATTCTTCGACTTGATCCTCCAAATCCTTAACTCTTGTCAGAGCATCGTTCAGACTTCCATTCAGTTCATCCACCTTTGCCTGCAGTTGAATGCACTTCCTTCTGACAGAGTGGTAGCGATCGACCGAGACCAATTCCTCCATTTTGGCTTGGTGCATCTTCTTGAACTCTTGGTACTCTTCAGCAAGTTCCTCAAACTTCAGTTGACATACGTTCAGTTTCTCCTTGTATTCATTCTGATCTGCCTCTTCTTTGTTGGTCTTCAACTCTTCAATTGTCTTTTTCAATTCAACGTTCTCCTCTGTTCTCGAGTCCAACGCTAACTGCAGCTGTTCTGAAAGGATTCGTACCAAATCATATAATTAGAAACCATACATATTTAAATTTAATTTTTTTAATTAGGTACCTTTTTTACAATGTTCTTTACCATTAATTTTAATAATTCAATTTTTTCACCAATATTTTTAAAAAAATAACTTTATGTTGCAACTTACGTATTTTAGACTTCTGAAGCTGCATTTGTTGAGCCATTTCCATCTTCCACTTTTCGCAAATGATATCTTCATTGGCGTGAGCATTGTTGGTAATGAGCTTTAAAGTCTTTCCAAAAAGAGCAGTAGAAACGGTGGTATCCACATACCTATAAATAACAAAATATCACAAAAATATTTTTAAATCATAATCATTACTATGCAATAGTCAACAATCTCATTTCATTACTAAACAAAAGGCAATTATAACCGTATCTTTTACATGTAAACAACTGATAACTGTAAAATTTACATTTATAGAATAAAAAAGTAAATAAACCTACATGTCACCTTGATGCATTGTGAGCACAAACGCAGTCCTACTGTTGCCACCAAGTGAATCGCTCAAAAGATGAGTCAAGACTGAGTCTCTGTAAGGGATATGCTGTGTCGGTTGGGAAGACAACGTTCGAATGACTCTGGCCAATGTGGACAATGACTTATTGATATGACTAGCTTCCTAAAGCAATATTAAAGTTGAGATTTTTTTTCCTAACATAAAAAATAATTAAAATAATACCTTCTCCATATAGAATTCCAAAAAAAAATTACCTTCAATCTCTCTCCATCAGCCTGACTATGTTTCTGCCGTTCTGACCCAGCCAAGTCTACCAAATTCAATTGAGCAGTCTTCATATTGATAATTCCGTCCACTTCTCTCTTCATTTGAACACTTATGATGAATATAGAATGACTTCTGGAGCTCTCGCGATTCATTTTGGTCTCGGCCACATGCCGGTTGTCGCACCCTTTCCTTATCGTGTAGATAACTTGATCCACATTGCTGGCTATATACGAACACGCTCCTTCCAACGTGACTGCCTTGTTAATGCCTACTCTAATCCTGGGCTGTGTTCCTGTCGTATCTAACAAATCAAAGATCGTTTCATTGTAGAGCTCAACGAAAGAGCACATAACTTCGTAAGTAAAAGAATCTCGATCCTAAAATGTTTGAAACATATGTAGGTACAATATAATTGGTTATATGCACAAGCGGTCCCTACGTTTATAAATTCTTACTCAATTTTTTCATCAACTCTACCACAACATAAAATTTCAAAAATTTTGCCAAACCATCCTTTTTTAAAGACAAAATCATCGCAATTCATACCTAAACGTAAACAAATAACCTTTCTACTTACTTGCTTTTCCATTTGCTCCAGGCTGCCAAACAAGTACTCCAGGCATCTAGGTATTAATCCTTTGGTCACTGGATTTTCTACATCTGGGCCATTCATAGTGTAGGTTTTTCCAGAGCCAGTTTGTCCGTATGCAAATATAGTTCCATTAAATCCATCAAAAACACCGTTAACGATGTTCTTTCCAACGGCGTCAAAAATCTCAGCCTAAAACAATATATATTTACATTTTCTAATAATATTCAAACGCCCAAAAACAACTCTGTATTTAATTTACTTTAATATTGTTTAAAATATTTTACTAGTGAAACTATCAGCTACCAGAAATACTTTATTTTAACTAAATCAATGACTTGTACCTAAAACAATATCGTTTTTGGCGTTTTTTACATCTCAAAACCTCAATTTTTTTATCACAAATCAAGTTTTTAACCGTGAAAAAGACCTAAACATACAATACCAAAACTAAGAATTACCTGTGAACATTGAGGCTTAAACGCCTTGTCAAATGAGTAGCTTCTTCGTTCTCTTCCAATCGTAATCGTTTGGTCTGAAGCTACCTTTACCACGGTATTTCCATCTGTTCCTGGCTTTACACGGGCGTACACCTTGATGGTTTGATCCTCCATCGTGGAAATTTTCGCCAATCCACGAAATAACAGCGAAAAATGACGAAAACCTAAAATTATTTTTGAAAAATTCGAACCCGCGAATTAAAAAGAGACTGAGACGGAACGCCAAAAGCGGCGAATTACGCACAAGAAGAGGATTTAAATGTTTCAATTAAATAAAATTTTAGAAAAGTATAAAATGCTCTTTTCAAATATTGATATTTTTATGCTGTAACACATTTTTGCATAAAGTAATTCAATAAAAAAATCGAAAACTTTTGGCGTTTTTAATTTTAAAATTATTTTTTAAGATGTCTTGGTCGCTATAATTGGTGTTTCTATGGCTGTTAGTTAACTACATTGTCATGGAGTTGTTGTTTGTTATTGCTTTTTGTATTGTGGGTTTAGATTCAAGCTTGGCCACAACTGATTCTGATGCGGATACTAAAAATGAAGATGGTTTAGCTACTGATAGTGATAAGTCGATCAATAATTCATCTTCTGGTAATTGGAGTGTGATATTGGATGAAAATTTGCCATTTAGAGATGACTATGATACAGAAATTAGTAGTGATTATAATACGACGACTACTGACATTACATCTACCGTCATGACTACAGTTTTGTCTACTACAACAGATAATTCTACAGATTTCACGTCGACAACTACAGAAACTAGTTCTACTACAACGTCTACAACCTTCAGTACAACTGCAACGACTAAAACTACTTATGTTACTATTACTTTTGTAAGTTACATATTTAAATAGACTAATGTTTCATATGTAATTTTAGAAGACCACTACGACTCGAAAGCCTCGTCCAACACCTACAACGATATCTCCATCAGATGATGTATATAAGTAATTACTTTAGTAACTTGTTTATAGAACATCCTATCTAAAGTAAACCTGTATTTCATTAAGGTTGTAAAACATTTTTAAAAACTTCAGGATGACATCCCGATGACGATAATTTACTCGACGATAGGAGTGGTAACTGGCATTATACTGATTTGTATTTGTATCGGTTGTATCGTGTACTTTTATGGATGTCGTAAACCAAAACATCATAGTGTCGAAAGCACAGAACCATCAACTGAGCCTGTTGTTTGACAAAGACCACATGCCGATAGTCCACCGTTGACAGAAGTTACTGGCGATCACATCGATCCGAACGATATAAAGTACAAAGGACGATAGGAGATACCTGAGGTCATCATACCGATTGGGGTAGGGTCGATTTTGGTGTTGATAGCGTCTTGAAGGTGTTATATAGAAACATAATGTAATATTAGCCAGGAATATTTTTTTCATTTACAAGTACTACTTATATTGATCAATACTTATATTGACAATACTTTCAGGACGACGACGACTCGGAAGACGACGAAGTTAAACCTGGTGGTAAATTTACCATCAACAAGAAGATGTTCGAAGCTGTAGAAGTTGGGTCGCTGGTTGAAAAAGTAGGCGACAAGTCGCCGGTCCGTCGAAGAAATCCAAAGAACCCTAAGGCCATTCGGGACTAAAATACAATTAAATACTCGAGACTAGAATCCACAACTCTGTTTGCCAAGCAAAAACCGTTTTCATATCTATATACTGATGTTGTACATAAACTAAACCGCTGAATATTTGTCCTTTAGCATCCTTATGCTATACTATGTGTTACATTCATATTATATTACCTATTAACTTTGAATCACCTTTACAAAATTAAAAAATATAATTATTCATACCTATAACTCATCAATTGTGATGGAAGACGGTTTTAAACTATCGACAAAATCCCCAAAATAATTTATTTTCATGTTATATTACAATTATTGTATCAAACTGTCCTCGGATTAGCGTCGAATCGAGGTGATTCATCTGATTTGCTGTCCACGAAATTAGGCAGCTCCTGAGTTCGTTTCAGTTCGCGCTGTAAATAAAGTTTTTGCACACAAAGAAAGAAAAAAAGTTCATAACAATTTTTAAGCAGTTTATACAAAAGGCATTAGAAGATGTCATTAGAAGCTTGACCACAGGTTGGAAGCGGTTCATAGGCATCGGAATTCTTAAAAAAAGCATAAAATACAAAAGAAAAGTGAAATTTCAAAAAGTTTGTACTGTTGTTGACGAAATGACATCAGACTTTGTGTTTATAAATCAAGTTTGACCATAAAATTGAATAAAAAAATATTATTCTGGTTACAAGCTTTAAGAAAACCTAAAATGATATAAAGATGTAGTTTTAGGACCTTCATAAAGCCAGCAACAGTACAAACACTAGAGATATTCAAACTGGAGATGAAAGCAGATATAGACTAGAGAATACTTTAGCAAAACAGTAGAAGTCTATTAAAAAATTCTAACAATGACTAAAAAGTTGCACCTTTAGTATTAAAATCTCTGAAATGATGGTATCAGCTTGAAAAAGTTAACGATTTTTTTACAGCACGATCCAAAAGCTAGCTAAGCAATACCCATCATTATAAACGGTAATTGTTATCCGATAACAAAAAAGGCAGAGATTCACGCAAAAGATGTAACATAAATGCCCGAAAATACTTAGAAATCAATGTAAAATACTTAAGCAACCATAGTAATTACTGCAAAAAGAGTATTGTTACAGTAGATTCATCTACAAATGAATTACAGTCCATTTTTTCAAAAAATTGGCTAAAACTTTACGTCGCCATATAAGGCGAATACTGTAAAACCCCATCGCTGATGCAGCTACTGTAACAAAAGAAGAACAAATTGAAAGAAGTTACAAATCACAAGACTGTACATTTCGAAGTTGTTTCTCCGTGGTCAACATTCGTGCAACTGGTGCACAAAATCCGGGTAGAGTTTCCATTAATGTAGGATTGGCGTTCGTCAACAATGGCTTCATGAATCTGAAAATAGCGTTACTTAACCATAAATCTGAATAGTTTTATTTATTCTTCAAGTTACACATTTTTCTTTTTTCGTATACCTATAATATACTCTTGTACATCTTCATTAGTACATTCTTACAACTGAACTTACACCGCATCAAAGTTGTACCACTTTCTGGGCAAGAAGGCCTTGTCCCACGGGTTTCTTCCAGACCTTCTGTTGTTCGCATTTAAAACATCTGTATCCTCTTCGTTTTCAGTCTCTGCCATCGATGACGCTGTTTGTTGTGTTACATCTTTGCCATGTTTGATCCCCAACTTCTCAATCATCCATCCAGCCAATCCTCCGTTTATAAGCACGGTGAATAAGATGAGTATTGATGTAGTAGACTGCATAATCTGCCTATGTTCTGTAGCCGTGTTTCTTGACGCTAATGCGAAAGGAACTGCTCCTTTTAGGCCTGACCATACAATCATATGCTGATGATTTCTTTCGATTTTTGGCTTTCGATTCGTATTCAGAATGGAGCACATTGGGTAGACCCACAAAGCACGGGACAACTGAGTTGCAACCTAAAAATGGTGTTTTAACAATGATATTCTACTTTTAATTACTTTTTTAAATTGTGCAATGCATTCTTTTAATATGTCAAAGTCAACTTACAAAAGCAACACCAACGAATATGATACTCCATTGAGCTCTTGCAGTAGGCAACGACACTCCAATGTACAAGAAAATGAAACTCTCGGCCAAGAACGAGATGACTTCAAAGAATTGCTTCGTTCTTTGTTGTGACTCTTCTGACAGGTTGTTGAATGTGTAATGGGCTTGACAGATACCACAAAATAGTACAGCTACAATTCCCGTAAAGTGCACAACTTCGGCAAACAAGAATGATATGTATGACACCAATACGAATAGAGCACTTTCCAGTAGAGGATACTCGTTAACGTCTGTGAACTTTGTGATCAAAGCATTTGAACATCCGACAAAGCATCCCAAGAGCAGACTTCCGAAGAAAACGTAGCCGAATTCGATGAATGCGCTGAGCAGATCACCGACTGAAAAAGCTGCCGAATGGGCTGTGAATTGGTCTACGATTCCAGAGAGTACGATCGCTACAGCGTCGTTTAGAGCACTTTCACCAAATACCAAAGCGTATAGGTCAACATCCACGTTCATTTCGGAGAATACGGCGAGAACAGTAACTGAAATAAACAAAATTAGTTTATAAAATAAAGGGAACTTTAATAAGTTAAAATCTTCAACAGTATGCCTAGATAATGTAAAACAAGCATTAAAATTTTAGTAAATAAACTAAACATCAATTAAAAAAGTCAAGAACCTACCAGGATCCGTAGCTGAAATCAAAGCACCAAAGAATAGTAACTCGACAAACGTGAAACCCAAACGGAAGATCCAACAAAATACGAACATGATTAAACTGAAACAAAGCATAACAATCCTCTGATACTCAAGAACGATAAATTTGCTTTCATTGTATTATTTTAAAAACTTAAACCAAAAAAAACTTACCATGTTAGTATACTGGAGATAGTGCACCCAATAAACACAAACGACAGAATAGATCCAATGTTTCTAAAGAAGTGTCGCTTCTTCAAACTGTAACCCGCATTGAATATAACTGGAGGGAGAAGAACGTTAAAGAAGATTTCAGGCGAGAACACGGTCTTCCGTTCAGTGTGCTTCTCCTTCATGGCTGTATCCGAATAGAAGCCCGCTGACATCTCATAATGGAAGTGGATGGTCTCGTTTGACTGTGGCTTACTGACTTGTAGCCTCAAGTAGTCTGGAGGTACAAAAATTGAGCTTCCGTTCTGAGCCTTCACTTCCAACGTCTGACTTTCAATCGTGCCGAAATCAGTGTATCTAAAGATTAAGCCTAAAATAAGGCCGTAGATGAGAGTTACACCACTTTCATGTAGAAATCGTATCTTGTAATGCTTGAAAAACCATGCAGTAACTACGATTATGACGAACATCACGGTGAATACCAGCATTATCAAAGAGTCCATTTGATGCCGCATGTTGGCTCTCTAAAATTAGATTCATACTATTTAGGCAAAAGCCATAAGCTTTTTACATTGTTCTAGTCGGTCTATGATACCTAAAATTAAAAAAAACAAATAAAAATGTTACCTTTTCTGTAGCAACTTCCAAATCTTCATCTTCATTATGAACCAAGTGGTGAAAGGACGCATTGGCCAACCCCATCACAGTAAAAACTAACAAAATGAACATGGTCCGAGCCATTTCTCAATTTATTCAAACACCAATTTCCAAACGTTTTCCATAAAACGAATTGTTTCCTCCCATAGGAAATTTCTACAATGTTATATTAATAAAATTTTATTGAATTTATGATATACGATTGATTTCTAAAGGCGAAAGTAAACATACAACGATATAAAACTGTAGTAAACTTTATAGCAATACATTGTCAAAAGTTAATTAAAAAACAGTCAATTATCTTTGGTTTTTAATAAATTACAACTTGATGGGTAAAAGATGCAAAGAAATGAATAAAAACAGTGTGGTTTGTTTACACTAACAAATATGGATATCAGTTGTTATGTTAAAAAAGGCCCAAAAACGGAGCAAACTCTATCAACATCGAAAAGAATCCATAATCAGACATGAATATTCAGTTCAACGAGATAGCAGTCCTATATTGATAAAAGCGATCCATGATCCACTAAAGTTTAGGTTCAAAGTACCATTCATGAATTTAATGTTTTTTTTTATTTTTTAAACTGAAACAATATCAAATGAACCTCTCGAGTATAAAAAAATGACAATTTTTTTCAAAAATTCCTGAAAAAATACAAAAGCTTTAACTTCCTCCCACCGCCGTGAAAGAAAATACTGCTCCAAATATTACTTTTTCAAAAATTTCGGTTAAAAACATGCACTCTTTTGAATGTCTACAGCTTTCCTTCTCCGTTTTTTCACAGAGGTTTGAATGGAAAAACCCTTCAGCAGCTAGCGCATATACACACAATTCGCTAACCGACTTATTGTCATTTCCATCGGTTGTAGGAAAATATTGGATTGCCAGGCAGCCGTTTTTTTGCCATTACATTACACATTTGTGAGATAATAACTTATATAATATTTTAAATAAGTCAGAAAAATTTTAAATAAGTCAAATCTACTTCGTACTTCTTTTTGACCTTATTTAAAGTAAATTCTTAATTTTAGTTTCAAATTTTGAGTCATAGGTTGGAAGACAGATAAATTTTAGAAAAAACGTTGTTCCAAAATTAAAAACCTCAAAAAAAAACAGAGTGGGCAAAGTTTAACAATATTACGTTCTCAGAAAAGCTAATCACATGAACAAACATTCTGAAGAACACAAAGTTTACATTCTACTAAACACGCACAAAATTATAAAGTATAACAAGAACGTTGTAAGTTCTAAATCAACTAGCCTTAAACAATAAAAATCACAACAATATATACCTAAAATTTCAAGATATAAACGTCCTTTTTGTTAAAAAACAATATTAATGTACCCAACACCAAATAAAATATTCCTTGACTGGACTTATCCTAGACTTTATTTAATAAGACTAAAATTGATATATTGGCAGAACAATCAAAAATATTGAATATATTTTATTTTGCCGCTCAATCTTTATTTCTTCAGACCCTTTTCCTCGCTGTCGAGTTCAGCAATTCGTTTCTTGTGACGTTCGATGACTTCGGAGTGGTTTTTAGCCTGGGCTTCGTGATGTTCGATTTCACGGGCTAGCTGGCCTTTAAGTTCTTTAAGTTGAGCACGTTGCTGAAAAAAATAGTTTAAATGCTGAAGTTTCAAATTGAACGGTCACTATAATTTTATCACACTGAAGTCATTTGAGAATTGCTCTTCAAAACAACTAAAAGTTGTATCATTTAAAAAACGTTAATTAAGCTTCTAAAGCCTTTAGTTATTCTAAAAGATACATACATTAAAATTGTAATGAACGTATACAAAATCTTTCAGTTTGCTGATACCTACAAACGTAAATTCAAACACATACCAACTTGTAGAAGTATTCATCTTCACGAGCAGCTTCCAATTTACCGAAAGCACCTCCGGCATCACGGATAGATCCACCTGAGCCGCCACCTTTGCCAGCTCCATCACCGGGTCCAGAAGACATCAGACGACGACTAAACACAAAATTTAGATGGTTTAAATACAAAGAGTACAACCTAAAAACCAAAAACAGAAATAAAGCACTTACCCAGTCAAGAAGGCGAAACGCTGTACGCGTTGCATTTCAAAATAGGTTCAAACTGAAAAACAAAGTGTTTTAGCATAGCAAAACAATATCATGTGAGCAAAACACACGTATATAAAAAAACGAAAGTATAATTAACAATATTCCCTTACAATTATAAGATGTAACAAACCCCAATCACAACAAAAAATAACGTGAAAAAAGGTAAGAACAATATAATGCACAATGCCAAATGTTTCGGTGAAGTTATTCGTTTGTTTTGTTTTCGCGGCGGAATCCGGGTGGGTTTATAGTGACATTTTGAACCCATCGAAAAACTTGAAATTCTAAAATTTTTTTTTCAAAATGGGAAGATTGAAAAGTCAAATTTGCATATCGAATTGTGAAGAAGTTTGTCATGGAGCCATTCATTGTTAGTTTTCTTCTTTCCATGCACCGGTCACTTGAATAGGAAAGATGGACATTGATTTTAGTAAGTACTTGTTATTTCAGTGCATTTTCAGTATGATATTATACAGTAAAGTTCAAAAATATACGGATTTTTGGTCAGCTCAAAAAAACCAATTTTCACCGATTTTTTCAAATTTTTGCTAATTTCAGTAGCTTTGTTGAACTTTAGCTTGCTATATTTAATTTCCTAATGTTATCCTCATAATGGTGCCGTCTAAAATATATTTAACTCAAGGCAATAAAATTTCCAGTAGCAACATTCATTTCATTCCTGGCGGGTGCCATGGCATGTACTATAATGTTATGGTTTCAATGTGGCAAAGCCGATCGAGCCGTAGAGAAGGGACCACCTCCAGCGGCACCAGCTGCTGCACCACCAGCGGCAAAGAAAGTAGAGACTCCAGTCAGCGAAAAAAGTAAAAAACCTTTAAATTTACCAGTTTCATATAGGTCGAATATGCTACAATATATATAATACCCTATATATAATTAACTGTTTCAGAAGACCCGGGCAAGTCAAAGATGGAGAACTCGCAAGTCGATAAAGAGTAAGTGATGAACGTTAAAGTTTTGTCTAGTATTATATATTTTTTTATTTGAAAAATTTTAATCACCATCATATTGTAGCAAAGAGTCCGTCAAGACCGCTGCACCCGCTCCTGAACTTCTAAAATCGCCGGAGAAGCAACCGGATGGAACACAGTAAGTTCTACATTGATCTTACGGTTTCTTTCAAGATAAATTGCACCATCTATAGCAAAGAACTCCTTTAAAAATTATTTCAGACAATCCGAGAAAGAAAAAGCTGATACTGCTCAGGCGCCGACTCCTTCAACTGCCAAAGAAATTCCACCTTCGACCGCCCAAATTGTATCTCCCAATACCGCCAAGGAGGTTCCGCCAGAAACTGCCAAAGAGATTCCTCCTTCAACCGCACAAGTTGTAAGCCCGTCTACCCCACAACCTCCACCAGAACCGGAAAAAGGCAAGTTTTAAAGGTTTTTTGATTAGATAATCACTGATTCTATCCAGAACAATAACAGTTGCAGCTGTTTTGATACTTTAGTATTTTTCTGAAACGTACTGTATTTTTTGTTTTATTATTGTCACCATAACGATAATCGTTAACTGTTTAGAAGTCGAAAAGACACAAGAACAGGAAGAAGAGAAGAAGCTGTCAGGCGAAGAGTTGAAGCCAGACGATCCTGAGAGCAAGAAGAAGAAAAAAAAGAAAAAGAAGAAGGACAAAAGCTCAAGCAAGAAGAAGGAGAAACATAAGAAAGACAAGAAAGAAGAAGAACCTAAAGTAGAAGAAAAGAAGGAAGTTGTTGAGGAAAAGAAGGAAGAGAAGAAGGTCGAAGTCGTGGAGGAAAAGAAGCCAGATGGAGCTGTGGAAGAAAAGAAAGTTAAGGAGTTGAAGGTAGAAGAGAAGAAAGAAGTGGTTCAAGAAAAGAAGGAAGAAAAGAAAGGATCAGCTGAGAAAGTACTAGAAGCAGCACCACCACCAGCTGAGAAAAAGGAAGAAAAGAAGGGTTCGGCCGAAAAAGTAGAAGAGAAGAAAGTTGAGGAAAAGAAGGTGGACGAGAAGAAAGAAGTAGTTCAAGGAAAGAAGGAGGAAAAGAAAGGATCGGCAGAGAAGGTAGCAGAAACAGCACCACTACCACCGGCCGAGAAAAAGGAGGAAAAGAAGGGATCGGCCGAAAAGGCGGCTGAGAAGAAGGGATCAGCAGAGAAAGCAGAAAAGGATCTTAAGAAGACGGAAGACAAGAAAACCACGGCAACAGAAGAAAAGAAGGACGAAAAGAAGAAGACCAACTCCAAGAGGAACAAGAAAGGAAAGAAAAAGTCAAAGGACGGGGAGAAGAAGGATAAAAAGAAGAAGACCTCCAAGAAGCATAAAGAGAAAAAGGAAAAAAAGAAAAGTAAGTGTTGTCATAACATTTCATGTCATCAACTGTCATGACCAATGTTCTCGAGGAATTTTAAAAGATTTTCATAATTTTTTAATTTTTAAAATATGATGCAATATAAGGTAATACCCACTGTTTTCAGATTAACCACCACTTACTAATTACAAGGACGATTACTTCACAAAGAACACACTACGCTTCTACTATCGTATCCTTATACTGAATAAATGTTTTTTTGTGTAATGTCTTTTTTGTGGTTGTTCTGTCTCTTTGTTTGTTGTCTATTGATATAACGTTTGTCTGAAGTGCGACATAATGCGATATTGCAATTTCTGTTTAAAGTTGTCGTCATTGATACCAAAAAGAACTTTTTATATCCAACAGAAATTATAGTTCAAAAGCCTTCTTTACATGTGAAAAACGGTAAAATCTAAAAAAAATATTTTTTGAGGTTGCTTATAACAGCTTACTTTTGCCATTAAGAATGTTTAGAAACCCTGAAATTTGCGTACTTTCACAAAAAAGCTGGGAATCGAAATTAAATTCATTTCTACACATTTTGTTTTCACTATTCGGTCAGTGCCGGCTGACAACCATGGAGATCGACTTTAGTAAGTTCATTTGTTTTTTAAGTACATTTCCTTTTTTTAACTTTAAAATATTGATAATTTTCAGTTATGACATTCCTGTCACTAGTGTCAAGTGCAATGGCGTGTACTGTCATGTTGTGGTTCCAATGTGGTAGAAACGATAGAACCATGGCAAAACCTGGTACAAAAGCAAATGCAACTGGTAATGGAGCAGCAGCACCATCTTCTGGAGCATCAGATGGGGTTTTTACGTCGAATGCTAAAAGAATCAGAGGAAACTCATTGAAGAATGCCGATGGTAACATGTCGATGAGAGGAAGTACAGAAAGACAACATGTTGTTCAAGATCAGACGCCTGGAGCTGCTCTGAAGGAAAGATTGTCGATGTAAGGTTTATTTATATTTAGTGATTTATACTTTAAAGCCCATTATGGTTATTATAATATCGTATATTACAGGAGAAGCGTCAAATCGACTAAACGATCAAAGTTCAGCAAAGGGGAACGTAAGACGTCATTTTAACTTTTTTTCTATTTGGAAACACAAAATCAAGCCAAAATTACTATACAAACGCATAGATTTACAATTTTCCTTACATATTCGTTTCAGGAACCGAGAAGACCCAAGAGCCTTCAGAAGCATCAGCCAAGTCCAAACGATCAAAAATGTCGAAAGAAGAAGTCAACAAACAGGATTGGGAGAATTTTAAGAAACTGAAAAGTAGCGACAAAGGATCTCATAAGTCGACAAAGAAGAAGAAAGGAACTTTAAGTCCAGCCAAGAAGCTTGACGAATCCCTCAGAACAGCTTCTTCAAAGTCATCCCTGAAATCAGCTTTTGGATCACAGTCAACATCCAAGGAGAAGAAGGTCAGCTCGGATGAGTCAACGAAGAAGAAAGTGGGCTCAGATGAATCCGCTAAAGAACAAGGATCAACGAAGAAGAAAGTAAAATCAAACGAATCAACTAAAGAAGCGAAGCGATCAGACAAAGAAAAGAAGATAACATCAAATGAATCGACCAAAGAACCCAAAAAGAAAGGCAAAAGCCGAAGAAAAAGAAGAAAGCCTCAACGAAAGGCGGATCTGATGAATGGAGCAAGTTGATGACAAAGAAGAAGACGAGTACGGAAGACAAAGACAGCTCTAACAAGTCAGTGAAGAAAGAAACCCCACGTCCAGCAAAGAGAAGTGAAGAATTCAAGTTGGAGTGACAACTCTTCTCTACTTTGATTACTTTATGTATATACTGTGAATAAACGCATAAAACCTTGCAAACTATAATATACAAATACTACAAATAGTACCGAGTTATAGCTTTAGTTATACCGTCCCAAATATTGTTTAGAAAGCACTAAAATTTTACGTTTTCAAAAGGAAAATGAAAAAAAACCGACAATGAAATGCATTTTTACATATTTTGTTTTCACTATTCGGTCAGTGCCCGCTGACAATCATGGAAATCGACTTTAGTAAGTTTATTAGCTTTTAAATTACATTTTTTTTTACCTTTAAAAGTTCTTAATACCTTTCAGTTATGACATTCCTATCACTAGTGTCAGGTGCAATATCGTGCACTATCATGCTGTGGTTCCAATGCGGTAAAAACGATCGAACTATGGTAAAACCTGGTACAAGAGCAAAATCTACTAATAATGGAGCTGCAGCAAATCCTTTTGCAGCATCAGATGGGCCTTCTACGACGAGTACTAAAAGAATCAAAGGACACTCATTGAAGGATACTGATGACATGTCGATGAAAGGAAATATCGGAAGAAATCGTTCCCATGATTCTTCCCATGATCAGACACCTGGAGCCGCGCTTAAGGATATTTTGTAAGGTTATACTAAGCCAAGAGAAGATATACATGCGTGTATATTTAACAACTTACAGTCATTTTAAGTTTTCATGTGCATTGTAATATCGTACATTTCAGAAGAAGCATGAATTCGACTAGACGCTCAAAGCTCAGCAAATCCAGTGATGGTAAGACATAAATTTTAATTTTTTTGACAAAGAAAATTTTTCCAAAACATCCAATTTTAATAAGTGTAACGACCACACCATATGTTTCAGGAGCAGAAAAGACCCAAGAGCCTTCTGACGCATCGGCCAAGTCCAGGAAACCAAAGATGTCTAAAGAAGAGGTGGACAAAAAAGAATGGGAGAACTTTAAAAAACTGAACACTAGCGACAAAGGGTCTCACAAATCTAACAAGATAAAGAAGAAGAAGAAAAGTCCAGCCAAGAAACATGAAAAATCTAGTTCACCCGCTACTTCAAAATCTCCTTCGAAGGAGAAGATAGCCAGTCCAAGTGAGCCAAAGAATAAAAAAGTAAGTCCAAAGGAACCAAACAAAGAAGTGAAGAAAGAAAAGAAAGGACATTCGAAAGATGAAGAATGGGAGAATTTCAAGAAACTAGATCATAACGACAAAGGCGTCCATAAGTCACCTACAAAAAAGAAGAAAGAGGCCACAGGTTCAGGTGAAAAGCTTGACGAATCTCTAAAGACAGCTTCTTCGAAGTTAGCTGTAAAACCTGTTGTTGAAGTTAATGAACCACCCAAGGAGATGAAAGTCGGTTCGGATGAGTCAACGAATAAAGTAAATTTAAATGAAGCAAACAAAGAACCCCAAGAACCAAAAAAGAAGAACGAAACCCCAAACGAACCAGTTAACGAAGAAAAAACATTTGAGAAAGAAAAGAAAATAACGGCAAACCAAGAAGTGAAGTCACCATTAGAAGTAACAGCAAACGAATGGACGAAAGAAGAAAATACACCAGAGAAAGAAAAGAAAACAACTCCAAATGAAGAAGTGAAACCAACAGAGGAAGAAAAGAAAGAAACTCCAAATGAACCAAACGAAGAAGTAAAGAAACCAGAGAAGATCGGTCCAAATGAATCCACCAACGATGCCAAAAGCACAACCATGGAACCCCAAAGAGAGGTCGCCAACTTAGAATGGGAGAATTTCAAGAAACTGAACGAACGCACAAAAGAATCAAAGGGAAAAAAGTCAAAGAAGAAAAGTGGTGTCAGTCCAGCTAAAAAACTTGAAGAATCTCTCCAGTCTCAAACAACTGCTGAAAAATCAGGTGTTAAAGGTGTAGACCTATCGACCAAGAAAAAGAAGGTTTCTACAGCTGAGGCTACTCAAATTACAAAGGAAACTACTGTTGAAGTAAAATAGCCAAGGAAAAAGAAGAAGGTATCTGCGAATGAATCCACAAAAGAAGCCCAAACATCGACCAAGAAGAAACCTGAAGAAAAAGTTAAGAAAAAAGCCAAAAGGTCAGAAAAAGAAAAGAAAGCTAGTATAAAAGAGTCAACAAAAGAAGTAAAGAAATCAGAGAAAGAGGATAAGAAGGAAAGGAAAAAGACAAAGAAAGATTCAACAAAAAGTGGTTTTGACGAATGGAATAAACTAATGCCAAAGAAGCAAAAGAAGACTAGTACGGAAGAGAAGGATAACTCTAATAAATCGACAAAAGAAAACAAAAAGTCGACCACAAAGAAGAAGGTAACTTCAGATGAATCCACAAAAGAAGCCCAAGAACCGACCAAAAAGAAGACTGAGCCAGTTAAGAAACAAAAAGGAGTGAAAAAGACAACGAAAGATTCAACGAATAGTGGTTTTGATGATTGGAATAAGCTAATGCCAAAGAAGAAAAAGAAGACGAGCACAGATGACAAAAACAGCTCTAACAAGTCGACGAAATCCAGGAAGAAAAGTAAAAATAGATGGTAGGTTTAAATTGAAGACAATTGTAAATTACATAGACTTTTCAGATATTACCTTGAAGAATCCATG
Source organism: Bursaphelenchus okinawaensis (assembly GCA_904066225.2). Taxonomy (NCBI): domain Eukaryota; kingdom Metazoa; phylum Nematoda; class Chromadorea; order Rhabditida; family Aphelenchoididae; genus Bursaphelenchus; species Bursaphelenchus okinawaensis. The sequence continues at coordinate 7,191,387 of CAJFCW020000006.1, read as the reverse complement.
ATCAACGCAAATCGACTATGTTCTCTAATATCATCAAATTACCCGAACTTCTGCTTCACCTCACATTTCATGTATATGCTTGTCAATAAACAGTTATCAACCTCTTTCTAGACTAATGCTTAATATAATATTACCTAAAGAAGTAAATTTTGAATGACAGGAAGCCAATCTAATTATACTATATAAAGTCAAGTAATGTAAAAACAATAACATTTATTAACCGAAACAAACAACAACAACAATATATTTAACCTAAGACAATTTAGGCGATATTACTTATGAATTCTCAATATTAATATGCACATAATTAACATATTATTATAGGTAAAAATGAAAAACCGTCATATCTATCGCACGTTTTTTCGTACCTTAAAAATTAGTTCGAATTTTAATTATGGTTTCTAAAAATACTTTATATTACTGTGCCTTATTACTGTATGATAGATATAACCTAACAAAACAATACAGTATACTCTAGAAATAAAAAGTCACGTTAAAGTCGTACAACATTAACAAAAACGACATTTCCTAATAAGAAGATTGCGAAATTGGCAAAATTGAGAAAAGTTTTACAAAAGCATACTACAGAATACATAGTACCTAAAAACACCTACAGTATCCTCCACCTGATATTACAAAAATAATATTCGTATTTTTTCATACTGTAGAGCGAATACTGTAAACATCCTTAAAGACTGTACCAAATCAAAAACTGTAGATTGTCACATCCGTAGACGTAGTTTAAGGTTGAACACCGTAACTCTGGAGAAGATTTCCAAACTTGCGTGGTCTTTTCTGAATGTTTTCATCGACCGACTCCTTGGTGATGTTGGTCTCTTTGGCACTGCTAGTAGTCGACGAGTCCAAAGCCATGTTTTCAGTGTGTTCATCGTCAAAAGTGCTCATCAAGTTGAAGCTGGTGGACAGATCTTGTTTTTGGACGTACTGAAAATTCATTATTATCCATTACCAATAAGTTGTTCTTACCACATTATGAGCTACGTCTGTGACCTTATGATAAAATAATACATCAAAAATATGATCAAACCCACCTCGTTAGTTTGGGCGATCAGCTTATCAGCCCTGTCCTTCTCTTCCTTGGCCTTTCTGTCAGCTCTGCATGGATTGGGAAGATCTCTCGGCACGGCATTGCAACGTTGATGAGTGTAGAATAGCGGAGTGTTGTTATGAACATCCTCGTAACAGACACGACAATAGTACAACAAACATTCTCTTCCCGTGCAGAATTCAGTTTTCAAGCTACTGTTCCCACATCGTTCACATTCAATGTTTTTGTAGACAAATGGCTTGAATTCAACCTGAAACATAATTTAAATTGACGCTTTTTCATTCACAACTTCACTTTCTGTAGCAAAGAAATCAACATGTCAGCAGACTACATTAACATCCTCTTAAATAATCTTAAAAACCTACAAAGCTAACGTTGTAATGTCTGTTCGGATACCACTGATGTTCAATATGACCAGCCGATGCGGCAGCTTGATAACTGCTAATGTCACCAAAGATAACTCTTGCCGCTCCTTTTGGATAAGACGTTTCAAATTCCAACTCCATAGAGCAATGAAGAACATTACCAAACTTCCGTTGAACAAGTTCGTAGAGTTCACTAGCTTTCAAAATTCGAGGAAGACCTCCAACAAACACTGACAAGCGCACAAATCGGCTCCATAAAGTTGAGATAGTAAAAGTTGAATCGTTGAGACGCCATGGCCGGATTTGTACCTAAATTTATGAAAAATATAAAATTTGAAGAATATCAAGAATAAGGCAGAATTAACAATAAACATAGTAAATAATATATATTCTACCCACCATATCACGTCTACGACCCAAAGCGTAGCAATAACGTCCATCACGGTAAGCACAAGAATTCAGAAGAGCCCTGACGGCTTCAGAATGTCGAAATTGAATAAAACAATATCCTAAAAATTAAAATATACTCTTATACGTGTAATTATAGTTTTGCAAATCACACCGCATCGAGTTACCTTAAAAACAAGTTTCTAAACAAACATTTTTTTTCAATATTAAAACTCATTTCTCAATATCCTCCTTACTTTCCAATAAAAATACTTACCATTAGCTGGAGAATCCCCAAACTTTTTCTTCCCTGGCCAATTGACCTCACACAAATCGTAAGCTCCAAAACATTGACGTAGGTAGGCATCAGTCGTTCCTAATGGAATACCTCCAACAAAGATCTTTGTAGAATAACGTTCGTTTGATATGTCGTTCGGCACATCCTTGTGCGTTTCTAAAAAAAAGTTAAGCTTTAAAAACTATATTATGATTTTAAACAGAAAATTAGGTATGAAAACTACTTTATAGGTTTGCGTTTCTCTTCCGCACCCAAAATCTGTTATAACTCAAGGTTTTTAATAAATAGAAATATAAATTATGTTTGTTTTCGACTATATTTCATCCAGTAACACGCAACATTACCAACAACTCTTCAAACCATTAGAAGACAGGTCTAACACAATATTATCCATCAAAGAACCTTACCATACTCCAAAATAGCATTGTCTCCGGCCATAAACGAGTCTCTGCCAGTTGAATACACGCTAGAATGAGTCACGTCTAAGTTCGACATGGAATCATTCTCAAATTCATCGTAAAACATTCTTTTCTCTGAAACAAAATCGTTTTTACAAGGCTTAAGCCGGCTTTATTACCGAAAAACGCCGCGAATAACACCTAATTTACCTATGTTAACGACCAAAATAAATTAAAGAAATGTTTTTATCTCTATTTTAGCAATTGAAGCCCCTATAAAAGCTAAAATACGACGATAAATACAGGTAGATTATCAATTTAATAATTTATTCTAAATTTATTGCCCAAAATCTGTTTTCGCGCGCTTTCGGTGCTATCTCAGCTCGCGCCCATCATTGTTTCTGTGTTGCAGGTCGCAGTTTGCCGGTTATATTTGGAGCGAATCATAAATAAAAGTTGACGATTCTGTATCAGTTGCAAATTAAATTAAAAACCTATTTCTTGAGTTTTTTAAACTTACCGTAGTATTTATTTATTTTTTTGCAAAGACGAGGTTCTCACAATAAGAAGAACAAAAAACGTATTATTAACCTATAATATAAGGGACGAGCTAAATACATCGGATGAAAAGTATCAGACAAAAAATGCAATTCCTTGTCTAATATTTTTTTCAACGATCTTTTTTTTCTCTAACTGCCGTCGGCAACGAGAGGAAAAAAAAAGATAACGGGAAAATGAGAGACGAAAATATCAGACAAGAAATCGTATTTTTTGTCTGATACTTTCCATCCGATGTATTTAGCTCGTCCCTTATATTGTATGTAGTACACACTATTTGACGTGTATCTCGTATCCGTTGATTAATATACACTTTTTTGGATACAAGTTACTGTGGGTGTATTATCTGAAAGTATAAAGTATAGTAAATTATGATATTGTAATCTTTTCTCATGCACCCAATTTACTGAGTAGTAACCTTAGTTTGTGTCGTGTCTTGTGTCATATGGTTCAATGAGCATTTTTATGACCGGTAGTGAATTATTATATTGTTTTCTATGTATTTTACGCGTATTATTTCTTATATTATGTTATAGTAGGAATTATAACATTAACTTTGGTAATATTATAGTAGTATAACGGCGTAATATATGACTTGTACTATCGTTCAAATGATGAAATGTACTCTCATTGTTAAATAAAACGTACAACGCTGTAAGCAGCAAAGAATGCTGTTATTTTTTGAAGCAACTTTACTATAGTAAACTAACGTTATCACATCTAATCATACTTGTACTAAAAGATACGTACGATCTGTGGGAGGACGGTAATTAGATTTGAAGTACAAATTCTCATACTTTGTGACCTTAATTTTGGGATACCGTAATATTATTGTACCACCATCACCATATATTAACGTAAGCTACATGGGACCTGTCTATTGCAAAATATTTGTTTTTGAGTTTAGAAATTGACTTATTTTGGTAATTAAATTTGTAGCTGAGAGGCTATTTTACGTGGGAATCTGGTTGTCAATATATAATTAAGGTAAGACTGGCGTTTGATACCCGTCTGACTGAATTTGTTGTTGTTCGAGTACGTTTGTAATGACTGGTCTTGTTCTGTTGGATAGTATGGTTGAGGTTACAGTGTTTTTTGTTATGTTTTTGTTATTTTGTTAAAAATGAAGCTTTTAGGTAAAACTTTAGCTACATTATCGTCTCTTTATCAGCACTTTTATTAGTAAAATCAAGAAGCGATCAAATAGTGCTGGTTGTCCCGTCGTTTGTCATTAATTGACAAGATTTTGCAACATCATAGTACCAAAAACCATGTCCCCTAGATTGTTTTTAGGCGCTAGGACAAATGCGGTTTTTGGACACTTGCGGATTTTGGACATTTGCGGATTTTTTAAAGGGGTTTTTTTTATTTTTTATTTAATTTAGTTGTAGTATGGTACTAAATGGTACTAAAGTTTAAATTGGCACTGTCTTAATATTTCTTAATGTTAAATAGTACTAAATTTTTAATTGGTACTGTTTTTATATTTTTGGTACTAAATAGTACTAAAAGCCCAAAACGGTACTGTTATGTTAAAACCGTACCAATTCAAACTTTAGAACTAAATTAACTAAAAAATAAAAAAAACCTTTAAAAAATCCGCAAATGTCCAAAATCCGCAAGTGTCCAAAAACCGAAGATCCGCAAGTGTCTAAAAACCGCAGATCCGCAAATGTCCAAAAACCGCATTTGTCCTAGCGCCTGTTTTTACTATAAGTAAAGTTCATTTATCCAGTATCTTACTTTAAACACGCTTTTGTTATGCTAAACTATGTTCATTATGTCGGTATGTGAACCCGCGGCGTGGAAAAATTAAAATAACTTTTTGCCAAAACATATGACAAGGTACTTTTTTCGAGAATTGTTTTGATTAGAACATAGTCAGTTGAGAGTTGCCTTACCTTGTTAGTTATAACATGATCGTTTTTGTTTAGATTGTAAATCAGTTGGCACTGGTTTGCCAACAGTATGTCATCAGGGATTTTTATTCAGTTTTCAGTAGCCTTTACTTATCATTTTGATACATATTGTTTATAAGAAACGCCAAAGGACATTTATCCACTTTCAAATTCTAGGTCACATTTTGCCCTATTATTTAAACCTTTATATTAATATTTTTTATATTGCATAAAATATGTAATACTGTTAAGTTCAAACAGTCTCTATACAGACATCATAAATTGCTAAATTAAATAGAGTAAGGTGTACCTATATATTCTTTAATTTAAAATGAGTAGGATAAACGACTGACAAATTAAATATGAATGAAATTTGGGGAAACGCAACGTATTATTTGTGACTTTGACATTCAGGTTTTGGGAATATCTAAATTAATAATTGTTTTTTTTAAATTAGCTGTTATCAAAGCTTGGACTGTCAGTGTCAATTTAAAAACAATTTGTGTCATTTTTTAATCGGCAGAAAGAGATGGGCATTCTGTATTCACTATGATAGACAATTTGAATTTTGAAAACTTTATGTACATTTTTGTATTTTATTAAGGAAAAGTAAAAGGAAATAAATAGGCACACCTTTGTTTAACTGCCCTTTTTAATTGTAGTAATAATGCCAATCTTAAAGGTAGCAATTTAAGAAAAAGCTCTACTGTTGCCATCTATTGTATTACATCTTTCATTTTAACTACGATACTTGTCATTATTATATAACATTTTTGAAAATTTCTTATTTTCATAAACCTTGACTCAAGATATAAAACTATCTTTTCTACTCGATAATGTTTACATACTTTGTAGCCAATACTGTACTATTCTAGAAATAACTCTGGCTGTACGTATACGCTACCTGCCCATTAGGATTTTAGGTACAATTTTGCAGTTGTTTACAAATATGTATTATGTTTGTTTTTCATGTTTTTACAGTCTTTTTTACATATAACAAGGTTGAATACAACTTATTCGAAAATTTACTTACATATCTTGTTTGTATATTATCTTACATGTCTTCGAGGTTATACATGTACTTAATTGTTAAGTATTATGTACTAAACATGATACATGTTTTTCTGTAACTTTAAAATTTTTTTTAGTAGTACTGCAGTCCTGAGGTTACGTTTATTACAGTAAACAGACTATAATCAGATTGCCATATTTAAAAATTTCGACTTGGTTTATAATGTTTTTTGTCATGTTCTGTTTATATTTTTTACCGTTTTTACCTAAAAATACCCTAAAATACGGTTTGTGAAAAACAAGTTGCATTATGTCCACACGATGTAATTAAGGTTTTATGTTTTCGAATTAGCTTCACCTGCTGTCAATTTGTTTCAATACGGATACTATTCGCTGACACTTGTTAAAGTTACGTGTTTTGCTATTTGAATCTTATTTTGAATTTGAAAACGTTCAAATTTGGAAATTGCGTTCCCAAATTTAACCAATTTGTCATTGTTTTATGTATTTACATTATAGAAATCAGGTTTTTTGTTACTACAGTTATCTTTCTTTTGTGTCAAAAATGTTTCATCGTCAATTTATATCTATTCAGATGTTCACATAATTCTCTGCCCCCTGTAATGCCAAGTTTTTTAATGAGGAGCACAGAATTATTTTAACGACCTCAAATTTTATCCTTACAAACCCACAAGAGTTTTTACACTTTGATTACGAAATTTTACTTTATTGTTAGATGTTACATTACACATATAATAATTTCTGTTTTTTACTACAATTACTAATTTAGAGTTGACTTTGGCAAAATACACTACTAGGCTCTGCAATTGCAATATATTATTATAATGGGACTATGTTGTTCAACGTGGGCAGACTATAATACAGTAATAAAGAAACAGAACAAAGAAGCAGATGATAAAATGTAAGTTTATTTACTAACTTAGAGCTTTTAATATGAATACTAGTCTACCAATAATAATAAGTTTGCTTCTTACTAAGACTTTAAAAAATTTACATTTACACATTATTCACAACGTCGTATTACTTTGTAGATGTCGCAATGTTATCATTTTTGAACTAATTGCAATTGATAATTTAAAAACCAGAGATTATGAACTATGTATGCTGTAGGAATAACATCATTAGTAATAAGAAGCTAAACTACATTCTAACTCATTACTTAATTTTGGTGCAAAACCGTAACCTTAAGGTGTTTATAGTTCAGTTTTGAACCTATATGTTCTTTTTAATAACTCAAAAATAGTTTTTACAGGCACACAAACTGATTATACACCAATAAAATACGACTTTCAGATCAAACGACATCTCAAAGTACGACCCAGACAGGTTAAACCTAACACAAGCACACATCGACGCGATGAAGACTTGTTGGACAGAAGTGATAGCGAAGGAAAGAAGGGACATATTCCACAAAACAATGTTATTTTGTATTGAAGCATCACCAAAACTCAACGAAATCATCGCAATGAATAGGTATTGCTACAGGGACTTGACACGATGGCCGAAACTCAACGAAATGTGGTAAGCAGCTTGTTTGAGCTACTATCTAATATATGTCTTCCTAATAATGTATACCTTTTACACATTGTTGTTATCAGTTAAGGTACTATTCTTTGTATATAATAGTATCATTGGTATGATTTTCAATACTATTATATGTTTTTTAAATTGTAGTATAATAAAATTTTTCATCCTTTTTTAATATTATGTAGACCAAAAACTGTCTGGAATAAGGTGACCTTTTACTCAGTATGTGACTTTTTTATTTACCACTTAATTTACTTTTCACTCAGGACATAACCTTTCCAAGAAACTGCACTTTAAGCGAATTAAACACGATTTTTTTAAACGTCAACATAATTAAATTCATTTTTAATAATCAAAAAACTAACAAAAAGGTCGACTTTTGTTTATTGCCAAAAACTTGTTGCGTTTTTCAAATTTCCAAGAACATTTTAGGTCATTTGCACTTCGTGTTGACTTCATTTTTGCAAAAAGCAAAACATATTTACAACTTTATAAAAAATAATTTCTTAATGTTTTCTAATTATTGTGTATACAGTAGTAAGCACTGTAACAGTACTCGACAATACAACTTTACACATTCCAGTACCTCCATGCTATAACCTTCCATTTTTCAGCACAAAAAAGTACGAGTTCTTCGAGAAGCTAATAGTGCACACCGACCTCTCCGAAGACAAAGTCCAGAAAGCGGTCGACTGTAGTGGTCGATTACATGCGACCTACTCAAAATATGGCATGAAACCTCATTTCCTCGACATTTTTCAACAACAATTTCTGGGGATTCTGTTCCGACTAAAAGAGCACGAAAGCTACGATAAAGACCTCATGCTTCAAGGATTTACGATTCTGATGTCATTTATGATCGAACGAATGAATGTCACTTATGCTGAAGCGATACAACAGATGAGGAATACGAAGGATGAGAAGAGCGACAGTAAAGAGGCATTATAATGAAAAACGAATATACAGTTAGTATTTGATGTTCGTTAACCTATGTACAGTTACAATTTATTTAAAAAAATTATTTTAAAAATGTATAAACTTATTACATACTAATTGTTACGCTTACATTTGTATGTACTTTAAAGAATGTGAAGTTCGAAAACACATTTTAGCACTGCTGGAGGTCAAAGTCGAATTTAGGGAAGTACTAGCGTTAAAAAAGGATTCTATTTTAGGCTTTTTTAAAACCACTTTATAATGTATCACACTTTGTAAAAATTTTTCAAGATTTTAAATAAAAATAGTTTCATGTTAAGCCTTTTGTTATGATGATAATAATCTGCCAGTTTAGTTTACAAAGCCCTGTCAAGCTTTAAAAAAAACAACTTGTTTTACCCCAACAATCTCTGAAAATCTCTCTATAAAAAGCTCAACAAATCCCTGAACATGTATGCCTCTATAAAAAGTATATTGTATAACCAAAACTTTTGACTGTTAAAATTAGCAAAAAGTATTTCCGCAGGGCGTCGAATTACCCCAGAGTAAACGTTTCTATTTGAATACAGCGGAAGCAAACCTTTCAAAGTTGATCTGGAGTTCGTTTGCTTTCCGGGTTCTAAACGGGGGCCGCCTATCTGCTGGGGTGGTCATTCTGTTTATTGTCAATTCGAGTTCTTGTTTCAACTAGGCTTGGTGACTGTAACCGACTGGTCTGTTCGGATTATTTTTCTTTTTTTAACTTAAAAACTTTAAAGCTTCTGCCGTGATATGCATAACGTGAACTTTCAAGGTCATTTTGTGTTCTTTTAAAAAATTCTATGAACTTTTTGACCTCCACATTTAAATTTTTTAACCAAATTTATTAACTAATCTTTGAGCAGAATGATTTTTTGTACTTTAACGGAAATTTCAAAAAGTATCTTTTAAAATATTACAGTCCCGATCATGTCTTCCGGTATGTTTAATAATCAACAAACCGGAACATCATCTTAATCCTGTAGCCAGAGCTTCTTGCGCGCTAATCCGATTCTACAAAAAAAACCTAATTTTTAATCGAAATTAAAACGCGTGGTATTACAAAACGTCGCGTTCAGTACAATATACCCCATTACTTTTTAATTTACTACAGCTCAATCTTTTTTATACATTCTACCAGTCAAAAAGTTATATTACCATGCCAGTTAAGACGACTTTTAGTACAGTAATTTCTTATAAATATGCCACAAGCATTTCTTGTTGGTTATAGCGGGTGTTTCCTATAAAAAGTATTTTTATGCTTAAACTAGCTTTGGTTCTACTTTTCTTATTTCAGGTCAAAGATGTGGGTTTGGTGGCTCACGATATCGCTTATTTCCGCGTCAGATATACCTAAAACCTTCCACAACTACCCACAGACTCCATATGACACTAGGGTAAGTAAATCAACGGCTTTTTTCTGATTTTAAATGGTTTTTGAGTTTTTAAACTATAATTTTGTCAGAACCCTTACCAGTACCCATGTAGAGCAAGTAGTACGTCAGAAGATCGTTTGTCTCAAATGCTTTCAAACTGTAGTCAAAGTCGTGTAGTAAGATACTGCAATCTAACACCAGTTTGTGTGTTTGCACGGTTTTGGCTAACAGTTTGAGTGCTGTATAATATCTTGCATTTTCTACTTTTTTAACCTAAACATTGTACCTAAATAGTAAAACTATACGTCCCATTTGTATTCTACCTTTTGTACCACATTTTTAGCAATAAGAATTCAATAATTACTAATGCAATTATCATTTCAGCAACAATCTTACGACCCCACACTACAAAACGTACCACCAGCTTCAATATCATACGTTCCTGTTCAGGCAGACCCTCAACAACCTCAACTACAACAACCAATCCAGCCAATTCAGCCCATCCAACCTCGAACTCCGGCTCCGAATCGTGGTCCACAACCAAATGGCCACATGTTGGCCCTACAACAACAAGGAGTTCAAACACCACCATACCCACAAGCTCCAGAATCCTACAGTCAGCCTCCAGCAGCCGACTACACTTCTCAACAATTCCCTGCCGCTTTACCGCCCACACAACAAAACGTGGCATCGTTAACGCAGGTTGGACAGACGAACCCACAAGGAATGATCAGCAGTGGGGCGGCCTATGTTACTTCGGCCGAAATGGAACAACAGTTGGAATTGCAGCGACAACAACAAGCAAAAGCTGACGCCGAAAGAGCTAGAGCTGCGTTAGAAGCTCAGAGGGAGAAGATCGAAGCCAAGCAAAGACAGTTGGAAGCTGAAAGAAGGAAACAGGTACAGTTATATAAAAAACTATATTAATACTGTTATAGAAAATTGTAAGTATCAAAAACTGCCAAAGACATCTATATATAAACTTACCTGGCCTTTGAAAACATTTTTTTACAGGAAGAAGAACGAGAAGCCTACATCCGCCGCCAACAAGAAGAACAACAACGTCAATATCAACAACAAGTCAGCTATCCTCACCAACCAAACCCAAATGTCCCATCAGATCAACACGCCGCCTTATCTCAACTATCAAACCAACAACTTGAAGAATATGCTCAAAGACTGCGAGAACAGATCTCGAGAGAACAATCAAAACAACCAGCTTCAGCTATGGTACCACAAACACTGCCAGTTCAAATGACCATGGCCACGACTGCTGCTCCTGTTACTCAAGCCCTGGTTGTTGCTGAACAAACGACAGTTGTTCCGGTTGTTGAGGGATTTGGGTAGGTTATTGGCGTTTAAAATCGATTGAAAATTCATGGTTAATATAGTTATGGACTGAAAAAATTATTTTTGATAAAGGATTCAATTTTAAAAAATTGAATTAAACCATCAGTTGACAAACCTACAAAGCCAGAAGCACAAAAAATTTCAAGCTTTTATCTAATTTAAAAAAAGTTATATCCAAAACTAATCTTGTTACCTACAATTAACTATTCTTCAGCCAACCCACAGACCAAAGCCAACCACAACCCCTCCCTCCACCGCCATATCCAGGAGTACCACAAATCCCACCCAAGCCCACACACGAGATCAACTACTGTGATCGAGGCCAATTCGACGACAAACAATTAGCTGATCTACACCTGAAACGAGCCGATTATTTCATCTACAACACAAGTTGCTCTGGCCTCTTCTTCCAATGTGCTATCGGCCAAACGTTTGTGTTGAGATGTCCAAGTGAGCAAGCTCAAGCATTCGACCCAGCCATTTCCAGTTGTAACTTCAAGAACTCGGTCAGATTCTGCCCGGAATACGACCATGTTCTACATTGTAGTAAGTTGGAGAAAATTAATTTAAAAAATCACGAAAATTAATCTAAATTAATATAAATTTTTTAAACTGATGGAGCACGTTATTTACGACAAAAAACTACACTTTTCAAACCAAAAATATCTAATTTTTGGATAAAAACATTAATTTCTCAAAGAAAGCTGCGCCCGCGACTTCTGCAAACTGCGGGTTGCTCGTTTGGCTTCCTCGTGGCCCAATACCTAAAAATTATTTAAAAAAAAATAAAATACGAAAAATCAAAAGTGTGGGCTAGACATGAGCAACGGGCCGGGCCGGCTCGGCCGGGCCCTACCTTCGGGCCGGGCCTGAGCAAAATCGAAAACGGGCCGGGCCTGAAATCTAGGCTCGGCCCGCGGGCCGGGCTTGAAAATTGGGCCCGGGCCCGAAAAAAAATTTTTTTAATTTTTTAAAATTTTTTATTTCAATTCCGGTTTATGTTTTTCGATTTTATTGGATTCTACGATCCATAAATGACCTAAAAAACAATTTAAAGCCAAATTTCCTTAAGTTTTAAAATTTTTTAAATTTTTTAAAACGGGCCGGGCCGGGCCTAGAATTTTTCTGATCGGGCCGGGCCTGTTCAAATCAAAAACGGGCCGGGCCTAAATTTTAAATTTTAGGCCCGGCCCGGCCCGTTGCTCATGTCTAATGTGGGCGGTATTTCCATAACTATCTCTTTAGCAATCCGCGAAACCTGCACAGACGACCAGTTTGCATGTTGTGCTCTGCCGCAGAAGTGCATTGAATACACTAGACGTTGCGATGGTCACCGTGATTGTTCTGATGGAGAAGATGAGAATAATTGTCGTACGTTTATCTTTAAAATTTGACTATGATTTACTTATCCAACAGCTTGAAATTTTCTCTTCGTCTTTACCCTACATTTATGGAAAAAATAGGTATAAACTATGCAAAAAGAACGTAAAAAGGTATGACATTTTGAAATACTAAAGCAAAATGTTTCAGCTTCATGTGCAAAAGATGAATTTGCATGTGTGAAAAGTGGCATTTGTATACCAGCCAAGAAACGATGCGATGGTAAGCCCGATGACTGTGGAGATGGTACCAATATGGATGAAATTGGCTGTAGTAAAAACGAAAGTAAGCATTTAAAATTTTTTTCAGTATTAACATAACCTTTGAAACATAACGCTATATTTGGAACAAGCTCAGCCTAATTTTACAACAATAAACAGTAATACACTGGCTAACAACAATGTTATACTTCCTCTTTCAGCTTGCTGGGGCAAATTCGTATGTGACAGTGCAGATACGACGTTACAAGTAGGTCATTCGGTATGTCTGGATTATGAAAAACATTGTGATGGTGTGAAAGACTGTCCAGGTGGTGAAGATGAAGTCAACTGTAAACTAAACGATGCCAAGTACTTATCGTGCGAGAATCAGAAGCAGCAAGTACGAAAGGAGCAATGGTGCGATGGGCGAGAAGACTGCGCCGACGGGTCTGATGAGAAATACTGTTTCTAATTATAATAGCGTTAAAATATGACCGTCGTATATTATGTAAGTACGATAATCACATTTTAGTCGTACTGTATTTAGTTGTAGTACGACGACTTTATTACAGTTTTGTACTGGTGCAAAACTGCATTACAACTATGTAACTATTTATAGCTGTTCATAAAAGTATTGTTATTCTTTTTTGTACAATAAAACTTAATTTTTGAATCACTGACGTTTTTTAAGATGAAAGAGACGACGTTTTACACATCATTTTTACTTAAACAAATATTTTTGTTAAATTATCATGTTTTTAAAAGAATTTAAAAACAAATAAACATAATTCCACGCGTTTCTTTTTGACCAAGAACATAAACTATTTTGTTTTGAAGTAGTTATCAACAGAAACACCACCAGGTCCATGGCAGATAATCAGTAACAGTCCTCCAATTACAGTCAAAGTTTCAAAAAAGGCAAATTTCTTTTGGTACCATGTGATCTTTTCAGTTGATTCATTCCAATACGAGTTTACCATCAAATTAACTACAGTAAGCCATACGACCAACAAGGAAGCAGTTACCTTGGTCTTGTAGCCTAGCACAATACACACCATTAGCACTAGGGCTATGAGAAAGACAGTCTGAAGATCAATTTTTAAAAACCGTCAGATAACGAAGGCTCTCGTTATAAGCAACACAATATTACTGTCTTTTTGTGTTGACTATAAAGGTATGCTACACTAGGTAATGATCATAAAATTACAAAACTCACAATAGTTCTTTGATTATACTCCTCTAAAGTAAAGAAGAACAAGAACAAAAGCAAGATACGTCCAGCCAACAACATGTAGTTCTTTTTGGGTTGGCATCAGTGATACTGTCAGTGCCAAACAAGTATCGCTTATGTTCTTCCAAAGTTTCAGCGTATAAAATCAGTAAAGCTCCAAACATGGACAATTTTCTAAAAATGAATTCTATAGAAACGCCGTATTTTACAGTATAAAAATTACCCCTGCTTTAACCTTCTGTTAACGTAATTTTATAAAATTATTTAAAAAATGCTACAATAAACTTACCGAGCCCCCATGGCCAAGCTCGCAATTTGACTGTAAAACAGGGCCATAATACCACATATACTGGCGATAATGTAAATCCCAATTCTCACCTTGTGACCAGTAACAATCATAACGGAAGCCACGAGCTGACCAAAAACGTAATAAAACAAAAAGCCAGCAAACAGAAAAGTAGTAAAGCTAGCGTTCTTAGCAACATAACCAATGAGACTGCCAAAACTCGAAAAAACTTGAAATGAATTATCAAGAAATGGTGCTACTAGTACTAGTCGTGCTATGTATGGTAAAAAACGTTGAAATCCCAAATTCTGAAATAATAATTACAAGTTTAGACAAGAAATCTAAAAATACTAGTATAAAAATTGTTACTCAAACTTTAAAGGTACCTAGCTATATCAACATATATAATTTTTTAATTTTAAAGCAAACATAAATTTTAAAAAGTTTAATTTTAAGCCGAAAACCTAAGAAATGGTGCCACGAGTACTAATCGTTTTTTACCTCCTTCTTGCAGCTTTCCACATACTCATGTAGCTGTATTAGCGTCGACATGTCGGTTTAAAGCTACGTTACGTCCGTTTAAACGTTTCTAAATTTACAAACGTGGCCTCATTAAATTGCATAATTTAATAGCTTCGAATTTAAAAATGGTGTCGCAACTCATTTTCTCTTCTTTCTTACTAATATTAATCTAAAAATAACACTAAACTGATGTTACTAAATCAGCATTACTTGTAAACGTTAAAAAAGTAAAATATAAAAGATCGTAACATTTTCCAACAACTTTATCTCATTTTGTCACCGAAAACAATAAATAACCGGACTAACTAATACAATAATAATACCCAATGTAGATATACAGCTATATCAAGCACACAGCCAAGAACAATAAAAAAAGGCTAGTGTTGTTTTAAGCATAATACCTACTACTGAATATATAAATAACAATAAAAAGTTGAAAATATAAGAAAACAGTCAAAATCCTTTGAGATCACTTATTTCTTTTTGAAGGCATAGATCGGCCGTTGATACCCTTTCGTTTTGGCTTCTGGGATTCCCAAATCTACAAATTCGGAAAATCCAACTTCTTCGAACAAGTAATGAGCAAACATCTCTGGCCTCATTTTCAAGTTTTTGTAGGTTTCTTTGAGGGATGGCTGAAAATAACTGAATTAGGTATCTTAACATTGACTATGCAAGAAACACTGAGGTTTCAAAGTTCAAACAATATCGTCTAATCTAAATTTGCTTCTAAAAAATAAACCAGAAACATAAAAAACTTACAATCTTCTTACAAGACTTGTAGTACGTCCTGTAATCTTGAGGCTCCATTATGAATACGCCGCCTGACTTCAGATTCTTGAACGCTCGTTTAAAGAATCTCTTTAGACCTTCATCTCCCCAATTCAAATGAATCCACTTTGTAATAGACAGTGCCATAATTGTATCATACTCAGGCCTAACCATGTCCAAGAACTCATCATCAGGAAAGACATAGCTAGTGCAAGTAAACCAAATATTATGAGGAAATACCTTCTTCTCTCCTTCTTTATGCTCTTTCATTGCTGGAAGTTTTCCAACGAGAGCCTGAAAGATTATAAATGAACTTTTCCAGTCACAATAAGCTCTAAATAAAATAACAGTTATGATTTTGCAGCTCCTTACTTTTAAAACATTGACCTAAACTTTAAACCAACCAAAAACAAGTCAAAATCACTTACATCGTGTTCCTTTTTGTCACAATAATGTCGTATGTTCTTCCTAGCAATACCAACTAGCACTGGATCAATATCAAGTCCATCCATCCTGCTTGGACCCCAATGTTTGGCCAGGTAATTCGTCAACACTCCCGTATTACATCCAACGTCGAGAACAAACTTGTTCCTGAACCATTCTTCGCGTAGAAGATCTATCCTAGGATCTTTGGTAAACTTTGCCTCCAGTCTGCTTCCATAATATTGATTGTAGTTGCCGTAGCGGAATCTGAAACAGAAAATATAAGTAAAAACATGTTAACCAAGGAGTTTATCTTAAAGGTAAACTCTGAAAACAAAGCAAACTATAATTCCACTTTCGACAATAAATTCCTTAACACCTTTATACATCTTGTTAAACCTAAAAATACAAAAAAAACTTGTAAAACTTACTTTTCTTCCTCTTTTGCCTTTCCCTTTGGCAAATTAGCTTCACCAGAGCTTCCAAAGTTTGAATCTCCATCAGCAGAAGCTCCTGGCAGTGGAGACTTTGTTTTTTGGTCCACTTCCATGTGGTCCATCTTTAAACCTTGAAATTACTCCAGAAATACTTTCGAAATGACAAGAAAAATTTATTTTTTATAAGCACTGTTGCGCCCTTTCTACAGTTTAGAGCGCGATTTCTTTTGCAGGCTGCGGAGGAATTTTATACGGAAGGTTTCGAGAAGTTTGTTGTGTAAATCTGGATTTTCCGGGTATTATTTGTTTTATTGTAAGGTACATTTACATTATTTTCGTAATAGATTTAATGTTTATGTAAGTCTTAATATTGTTTTTTGTTTCAATTTACTTTGTCCAAACTTTGCGACCTTATTATGCCTTGATTTATGTGGGTTTGACGTGCTTTGGCGGCAATTTGGAATGATTTTCCTCGATAAATTATGTTTGGCCCTTATTCCTATTGTTTTCGTGGAATTAATCCGATTCAGTGGACCGGCGCCGATTTGATTTAAGGACTTGTTTTGGGAGAGTTGGATTTCCTTTCATCGGCCTCCAAATTACTGCATTTGAGGCCATTAAAGTGGGCAGTGCATTACAAAGTTTTTCGGAGTAAATCATGTGAAATTGGCTTTGGTTTGCAATTATGGCACTTTGTTGGAAGCGTGTTGAGAAGAGAAACATTACTTTAGCGATATTTAACTAAAAGGATTGGTAACAGACTGGTTTTGTAATGAAACACCTACCTTTAAAGGTTAGAAAGTAGTACCAGACCTTAACTTTTTAATGTTTATGACGCTAAACTTGTTAATTGTGGTCATTACCGTAGGACAGTTGAGGTTTTGCAAACTTTTTGCTTAAAACATTGGAGGTAACGCCGAAAAGATGGTGGACCGTGAAATTCGAGGAACGCGATTGTTTAAAATCCCTTTAAAGTCCAATTTCCCCATATCTATTCAAGGCAATCCAGCCGTAATATACCGCACTTAACAAACACTTTTCAAAGCCGTTTATTTCGCACCTGTCAACGCCGATGAATGGCTTCGAAATGTGCATGCATTTGTCAAAAATGGTCACAAAGTGCACAATCTACCGTTAGTCATAGGGGTTGTTGTGAAATAAGGTAATTTTTAAGGTTTGGAGAGCTATTTTTAATATTGGGCGTTTGGTACAAGGTCCTAAAGGAAAGTAATTAGGCATGAGATACAAAAAGAGATGAAACGTTAGCATATTGTTAAAGGTATACCTGTCGAAGGTATTGTATCTTAACAATAGTCTAAATTATGAACCTGTTTTTTCACTACCGTAATCCTCTATATAAATTTATGGTAATTTTTAATTGGGCGAGAATCTTGAGGTCATTCGAAGTGCTTGAATTCCAGGTGCATTTATCTGATGGTATCTATTCTCGAGAGACAACATAACATGCCAAGTTACGCAATAGCCATTTGCGGTAATTAACTTGTTCAATGTCAATATTCGGGAGTAAATTATGGTTTCGTATGTCGATTCTTCTGGTTATAGGTAAAGGTAATGGGAAGAGAGGATATTAAGGTAGCCATATTGTTGGCTTTTTGGATTTGTAGTGAAATTGCTGCTTAGATAGGTATCTTTAAAGTATTTCTATTATACTTGAACTTTAAAAGAAATGGAATTTGTAACGTCGCTAGTGTAGGATCGTCATAGCTAGTACAAGTACGATACTACCGCTAAAACGTTACCAAAATAAATGTACTTTAACTCAGCCATCACTGATCTCTGATGCAGATACTGCTTGCAACGTAAAGGCCGGTTTACGTTGGGAAGTCATTTGTCCGTAAAAAACAATATCCGAGTTTAAAAAAGACAAAAGCCAGTGGCGCGGTTGGCTGAATCTGCAGACAAAGTGTCAATTACTACCGAGGCTACAATAGTGCAGCTAAATGTGCGGGATGAATGACAGATTAGGCGCGCTCCAACTGCTTCACAACATTACAGATATTATGTTAGGTTAGGGTTTTATGTAAAATACGGCATGAAGGGATTTCCGTGACTAAAACAAGATATTGATTTCGATAATAGTCAACAGACAAGCCATTCTCAACTTCTACTACTCGAGTTAGGGAGATTACTACAGTAAACTCGAGTTAGGAGTTATTGAAGTTGAGAATGGCTTGTTGGTTGACTATAACAAGAGTATTCCTATAAGTGTCATATGGTACATGTCAAAAAGTTGTGTCAATATCTTTCCCAGTTACCACTTTATGTTAAGCATGATTACTAAATCTGTCCGCATGTTTATTAAGCCTATAACAAGTGTTTAAGTCGATTACACATCCGATCGGATATGTATCCATGTTGTTTCCATAGGATCCACTTTATTTGAGTAAAAGATGTCAAGTGCATATCCGTCGCTTAATCTTTTTTTGACTCGTATTGAGCAATCATGAGTGTCAATTTAAGCGCTAATCTAATACTAATATTACATGGATCTTCATGCCAAGATACGATATTGTTTATAGAGGAAGTGGGGGCGGATTTAAGGGCGATGGCAGTTTAAAAAGTGAAAGAACTTTGGCTAATTAAGGTTTTGTTTAATATTGTGATAGGTAGAGCAGGTAAAAGTTAGTGTAACTTAAGTTTTAGAGGATATGACTGAATTTGTTTATGTTATACTACCTAAATATAACTTAAAACTTTTTTAAAATCAGTAAATGTTGACTTTAAACATACAACTGGACTATATATCGTCTATAATATATAGTCCAGGCTTTTTAGCCATAGTAATATAATCTACAAATAGCTTTTTAACCCCGGTAACAAAAAACATGATCTTTGCTGTTACTACAGTAAATGCCAATTACTATCGTTTAACTCGCCTAAATACAGTTTAACGCCCTTCGCTGACCTTCCTAATTGTATTTTGGCTTTTGAAACCATTAAACACTTCCTTTCCTGACACCATATGGAAGAGGAGATGGCAAGGTCATCACCACTAACCGCCATTTAACTCCATTTACCTGCCCCATCCCCCCGGGAACGACATGCGATTTAGGAGATCGATTTATTTACTTTCTTAAATTGTGTTACTACAGTAGATTTGGATCATAACATGTATGAATCATAAAATCATAATAATATTAGGCATTATATATTGAGGGTCATTTAAGTTTTGGTTTATATCCGGAAAGTGGTTGAAACAATAAGTGTAATAGAAAGGTATTACCTAATGACAATATAAGGTTAGCAAGTGTAAAATTAAAAAAAAATTTTAAAGCAAAAACGGTAATATAATTAATAGATCATATAGTAACTATAGTTCACAATATATTTTACAGTAAAGTAAGTACAAAATAAAACAAGAAAGTACAATAAAATCAAAGTAAAGCTAAATTTAGGTATTAAAAAGGATGACAAATTAAATATTATGACTTGCAAATTAAACGAAATATGCCTTAAAATACCAGAATTGGTCAAAAAGTTCACAGAATTTTTCTATTTTGAAAAATTTTGGTTTTAATATTTAAATTTTCATCTTGTTCTATTCACTTTTTGACCAAATTAATAAAAATAAAAAGAAAAACCGGCAAAACATAGCCACGTACTCTTTGAGTACATATACAAACGGAAAATACTATATGTTTTGGAATGCGTAAGATGTCATATCTTAACTGTAAAGATTCTACCGTAATGTAAACCTTGAAGTACTATAATGTAAGCACCTGAAGTACCTTTATATTAAAGTAGAAGCGCTACACTTCATATAAAGTATTCTATTCAGAGACCTTATCTTCATCTTTTAACTCTTTGGCTTCCGGACTTTCGTTGCCTTCAGATGTCGCGGTTTGAGGTACAGGACTAGAATGACTTGAGTTGTTGGCCGAACTGGACTGAGTCTGCCCATTGGCCATATTTTGGAATAGTTGAGGATTTAGTCCAGCGAACAGCATAAATGGATTCGGGACTGAAGGCTGAGTAGTGGTGGGTGAAGTTGTCGCAGCTGGTTGGCTAGCTAGAAGATTTGGCATGAATCTTTGGCCTAGGAAAGGGAAGAGCGTGGGGTTGGCCATGGCTTGTTGGGACCAGTAGGGATTGGTTCTTAGCAGGTTTTGGATAACGGCCAGGTTGCCGGGTTCTTGGAAGAGATCAGCGCCGACGGCCGATTGACGCTTCCATTTTGTTCTGAAATCAAAAGATTTAGTTTTTTTGTACATATTGTAATTTTTTAATTTTTGGTATCTTTTCAAGTTTTGTCATCTCAATTTCACACCTCCTCCCCTTCTCCCCCCCTCCAATTACCGTATAGCCATTCAATTTGTAACCAATTCCAAAACAATACCCCCTGACCTTTGACTAACCCCACTTAACCGCGCTTCAGCCCTCATATTACACATCAAATATTATATTACTTTCAATTAATTGTCTTTTAATAATCCCCGACGTTAATTTATTCCCAATGTCGCCATTTGCCAACGAATCGCGTGTTTCTCTTTATGGGCAGGGGGGAAGCGCCGGAAGAGGGTTAATTAATGGATATAAGATGTCAACAGTCTTTACTCTGGTAATTAACCGCCTAATTAAAACAAAATATGGCGTCAGGGGGTAGAAACGGTTACTAAGGAGCCTTTAAAATCAAAATCTGGTGGTATGGGGTGGGGAATGATAATTTTTTTTAAATTTAAATTTTATTTGATATAGCGTGTTCATCCAAACAAAGTTTTTACCCACTCACCCCCCCCCTTCCCCAACTCTCTCCTTCAATGTACCAGTACAAAACAACCAAGCTTACAGTAGCACTCCCTTAAACCCATGCCCTTCCCATCCCCAGCCAATTACCGACCCTTAGCGACTAATAACAATAAGAAAGTCAAATGTCAATTAGCATGAGTAGATTAATAAAGAAATTAATTGAGTACTGTAAATGAGATGGGAACAATATGGATGAGAAAAGACAATAAACTCGGCGTTAATGTGAGATGGCTACTGTAGCCAATTAAGCCCCTAATTAGCAGGTTTGGTATGGGTGAGTTTGTCAAACTGGTTTTTGTTTTGTAAAGAAAGTTTTTGCTATTTTTTAAGTTTTTATTTTTAGTTTTCTATAAGGTAAAAATATTCTAAAATACCCTACTGTATTTTTGAAACACCTTACCTTCTGTTCTGGTACCACGTCTTAACTTGAGTATCACTGAGGCCCATTCGCTGAGCCAGCTCCATCCTAACAGGTACTGTCAAATACTTGTGTTTCTCGAACATGGTCTCAAGCTCTTGTAATTGTTTGTCTGTAAAGATAGTTCTTGCTTTCCTCGCCTTCTTCGATCCATGGACTCCAGGAGTAGAATCAGGGCTTCTGGATGTGTTACGGTGATCTTGGCTCCAGTTAAGTTCGGATAATCCACCGTTTTCTGAGGCTTCGTCTTCTAGAGAGTCTGTAAGATTAAATTAATGATAAGGAAGCTTAAATGTCAATAATTATTATTTTTTTAAAAACAATTTTCAAAAAATAAAAAGATTTTAAAATAAAAATAATTTTAGCCACAGTAAGCTGAAAAGGTCAGTTTACAGAGTGTAATTTTTCAATTAATTTTTTTTCGGGAATTTTGGCTTTTTTGTGTTTAGCGATTATCCGCCGAACTGATTCAAATTTCATGCTGGGAAGTTGAGAAAATTTGCATAATTAATCTTCAAGCCAATTTTGTGTTTATACAAAAACTGAATTCTTATTTTTATAAATTGATAAAGTAAAAAGTAGGTATAGGCAATAAAACGAAAGTTTAAACTTACTTATTTTAATAATTAAATTGAGTTTTATAATTAAAACTTTTAAAATAAAAATTTTTGTTACCTAAATTAAAAACTAAATTTTTTTTTGGTTTCTAAATTGCTTTTCCCTCACTTCACACACTCTCCGCTTCCCCTTACTCTCGCACTCCCTTCCACTCTCCATCCTCCTCCCACTCTCGCACTTCCCCTTGAACTACCGTAAACCGTTTTGTTTGTGTTTCTCCAATCAAAAGGGGAATATTATTGCGATAAAAAAACGTTGCCGATTACAGTACAAATTACTCAGAGTATCTACAATTATACTGCCAATTATGTAGGTATATTAACAATTATACGACGGGATAAGCAGTATATGTATATCGTTTGAGTACATTAATTTGTGTGAAGCCGACGCCATTTCCGTGGCGCCACGATGTCGGGTTTCAAAAATTTGGTGGGATTAACCGCGGACAGGTGTCATTAACACCATGTTCGAACAATATACGAGTACATTAAGCTGGTAATTAATGCGGCGGTCGCGGTAAATGAACCGAAAGTTTGGGTTTATAGGTAAAATACGTTGTTTATAGAGTTTTTAGGTAAAAAAATAAAAAAACTTAAAAATTGTTTTAGTAAAACTCCTTAAACCCTAAAAAATAAATGCTCTTACCATTCTCCCCACTAGTATTAGCCTTGTCACTGCTCCCAGAAGTGGATTCAGATCGATTCTTATCAATCAGATCCGTGATTCTGAACGAATTCTGATGCAGATTGTTCAGCACCTTCCCTCCGCCGTTGTTTTGTTGTAGAGGGAATGCTGGATGATTCTGGAGAAAGCTTAACGCCGCAGGGTCAGAAAACAAAGGATTCATCAAGTAACGAGGATCAATCATACTCAACGCGGAAAGGAGATCCGGGTTCTGGCTTGAGTTCATTTTGGCTTAAAATTCAAAAGTTAATTTACAAAATTTTAGGTTGTGATTAATAATGGCAGGGCAAAAGAAGGTTAACCTTGATATAAGAAAAAATTTTTTTAGGTTTTAGTGTACAAGGGTACCAATTACAAATTTTGAAGTAAATTTTTAAAAAATAGAAGAGAAGAGGTAAAAAAATGAATAAAATGTCATAATGTGAGACATAAATTTTGATCAGATAAGGAAATCATGGTAAATAATTGCGCAACGATCATTTAAAGCAACAGATGGTTAAAGGTAAGGTAGTTAATGAAATTTTAAAATTAAAAAGCTTTTACTATACCATTTTTTAGAAAATTTTTGTAAGATATATATAAAATTTCATCGTTTATTAAATTTAAATTTTTTAAAATTAAAAATTAGAAAAAAAATGTTAAAATAAAAAAAAGTTTAAAGACGTCATTTTAGAAAGCATATAACGCTTAAAACAAAAAAAATATTTAATCATTATCTCCAGATCAATTTCACCCCTCTGGCGCACTACCTGTCCCATAAAGCGTACTGTCTGCTCTATAGTATTACCTGTCCCACAAAACGAAAAACTCAAAAATTGACCAACAAATTGGCGTAAAACAAGTTATAAAGTTAGAATACGATTTGAGAATTGAAACAATGACAAACGATGACAACGCTGAAGCAGAAGTCAGTCGGTTGGAACAAATCTTAATGTTTCCGCTTCTGTTTATGATTCCACAGGTGCATTAAAACAATCATTTTGCGACTGTGAAGAGACAATTTAAGAGCCCAATTAAACGCCCAAACAAAACATTCCCTGAGGCTGTTGAATTGCGGGTTACGGTAACGTAAAACAAATGTTGTTTTAGTGACAGTTAGGGATGGAGGAGGGAGGTTTTGAAAGGTTTTGAGTAGTTTAAAGAGTTTAAAGGGTTAGCCATCAACTTATAAATGTTTAGCACAAGGCTGATTTATAAGGAGGGATAACTTTTATAAACCTCCCCCCCCCCTCCCATTTTGCCTGTATATAATCTCAGTCTATATATAACGATCTGTATACCCTTTCAAAACTCCTTAAAGTCCACCGTACCCCCAAGTAAACCCTCTAAGCACCTATTCAACTAAGCTGTCAAATCTGCCTAAACAGCCCTTAAAACTTGGAACAGACTAAATTAGTTTAAGCTCAGCCCGCGCCATGCAATCCCGACTCACTTAACGCTTAAGCAAGCCTTTAAAGTGGGCGTGGCCTTGTTGCCGCTTCCGCCCTACTGTGGAAAATGGCAGTGTTTTAACCACAACTAAATATTCGATTTCAACTGTGTCACTTAGGCATGGGTGAAAAGTTTTGCGAAAAAGGGGGCGGAGTCGAGAAAGCGGCCCAAAACGGCCAGTTATTGGCCAAAAAAGGCTAATTTTAGAGATAAAGCGTGTTGGGGGTTGACCAATAGACAAAAGGGAAAAGTGGCAATGTGGGTAAACAAGAGTGACAGAAATGTAAATTTTAAGTAGAAAAGATAATTAAAAAACAAAAAAATGTGATAATAATAGAATGAATTTGCTTGATCTAAAGTTTATCCCATCCCCCTTTACAAGTAATTTTATGGTAAAAAAGACTTTGCTATGGGCAACACTTTCTATAATAAGTATGAAAGGCTTGTCCCTTAGCGTTTTTAATAACAATACTTTATAATAACATAACAATAGCCTATTGTACCCTTAGGATTACGATTATCTTAGTCTACTGTAACTTAAAACCATAATGAATTAATTTCAAGTTCGAAAACTTGACTGTAACTCAAAAACGATCGATTTGTAAACTGAAAATGCGAATTTTGTGAAAAACGTTGCTCCGCCTCCGCGAACAAACCAATGGCTGTAACCTCGACGGAAAGTGACCCAGAAATGCCTTTATTCCTAACCAAAATGTTTTATTTTCCTGAGGTAATTGGGTGTACTTAAGAGTAAAAATTATTATTTTTTCGAAGAGTTTGCGACAAAAAGTCAATTAGGGGAGGATTTGACTGGATCATAGTGTAAACGATGAACGTAGTTAGGAGTTGTACACGGTGGACTTATACATAAGTTATGATATTATCTAGGTTTACGTAGATGATTGGTGTACAAGAGGCTTTTATGTGCTTTATGCTTAACGTATAAATATATTTAGGACTAGTAAAACACTTTTTCTGCATGACACTAGAGGTAGCTGATTAAAAATGAACGTTACATAAAACACCATTCAATAAAAATGATTCAAATTGACCTTTCTCGAGCCTTACCTACAACAAAACTCTTCTGTAATACATCAGAATCTCAAATTAAGCAGTTGTCATATATAAAGTATTAAAACTTATGTTAATATGAACATAGAACCCCGACAACAAATGCTTTCCCAGTAAGCTGAAATAGAAAGCAAATGTTTCCAAATTGCGCACTCAAGACCTTGTAATAACATGATTCCATAATAATATTTCACGCTACGATGACCAACGTACACTGCGTTATCCATGTATCAAAAATTGGGGACGTAATTAGCCTGGAAAACAATATTTTGTGACAAATTTTGTGAATTAAAAAATTTTATCATTGATTAGCTAGGGGTAGACTATGTAAATAATTGTGATAAGTAGCACCTTTTACTCAATTTTCCTATTTCCTTCATTCAATAACTACGTTTCTTCTTTGCCTTTTTACCCAACACTATCTCTTACCTCCCCCCTCTCCCCCCCCCCATATATAAATAATTATCTTTCCCTAAATACCCCTCCCATCCTTAAATTCCGCGAATCCTGTCCCCAACAATCATTGGGGCCCTGATACGGTGTCCGGCGGAAAGCCGAAAGAAGATGAGCGGCTGACGTGCCAGCCGCTTCTTCATCAACAGTCACGCCAATGGCCGCTTTTTCGCGCTTTCAAATTGGCCGCCGGAAATTGGGACAGAATCTGGGAGAAGAAATTGTTATTTATTGGTCTAATTTCATTGCCCAAGGCGTGTAAGTGCGGAGGATTGGAGATTGTCAATTGGAGATGCTTTGGATTGTTATAGTCAAATTGGTATTGGTTTTACCAGTGACAAAGTTTTAAAAAAGTTCAACAAGATAACATCCCACTCCCTCCCCAAATACTAATAAACAACAGAGTTTTGAATAATGAGGTGTGCGCGTCGGAAGCGCTGAACAATGCCCTGACTGAATTGGATTAGTCAAGGCCGAGGGCAGGTACAAGGAACCAGCCGCCGTCTTTAATCGTCCCATGGAATGTTTTGTATAGTTAATAGACACCTTGAAAGCCGTTCCCCCGCCAAAGGAAACCCAAACTCATTTGTCAAGTCGGCTGTCAATAAACCACACTACTGCTTAATTTAGGTAAAGGTACTGTTTAAGCTTGATTTTGTGGAAAAACTTTAAAATTTTAATTTGAAAATAGATAAGAGGTCCACGTTAAGCTTTTTCTAAAAAATATTCTTTTGGGGAGGGGGATGGTTCAAGTGTAAAAGACTATAGGAAGGGGAATCCCTACTATACCAAACAAAAAAAGCTCTCTGTTGCTTATAACAAGACCCTCCTGTCTTTACAAAACGACATATTACTGCAAAAGTAAAGTAAATTGAATCCTGAAAAACCATTGAACGGCTTCGGCGAGTACTGTAATTAATTCGCTTACAAACACTTGACTTTACTGTTTTCATTGAAAAAGCGGTTTTGTTATAATTATATCTAAACAAAACTATTATAGCATACGTATTTAGGTATTACTTTGACTATAACATAGATTATTGTTATCACATAGTATTTTAATATCATTATAAGGTAGTATAACATTAGTAATTTAATAGTATAATATTGATGATACATCATTTAAAATATCATCATTAGTTACTACTGTAACTTTTTCTACAAAAAAAATAAAAGTTTTAAAAAATTGGTGCATCTGTTATTGCAAACCATATTTGCTGTAACAACTTTCCCTACTACAAGATAATGACCAACTTTTACCATAGCCGCATAATGGACCACCATGAATGAGGTCCGAGTTCCCAGTCCCGAGGCCGGATCGATTTACGCGGCTGAGAAGGGCGAGGCATACCTGTTTCTAATTTTGTTCCCGGTGCCCATTAAACAGCTCGTTATCCCTGAGAAAACATTAAAAGTTTCATGGAAGTTTATCCTCACAATCGACTCGGTTATTAGCTTGTCGTGTGGTCAGGTTTGGACGCAGGGTAAAGTATATAACACGATTTGGGAATGAGTTACAAGGCTAAGGTAGGGCATGATCAATATCTGTTTTTACTAACTCTACCCTGTCAAGAAACAAAAAAACCGTAATGTCTTGTGTCCTATAAAGGGCACATTAGTTAGGAAAAAAGCAATTCCCTGTTCTGTGTTCAAGCTTGGTACACAACATCAATATAAAAAATCAAAAAATAAATTTTATAGTAAAAACATTTTACCCTCAAGTCTAAAAAAATTTTCCCAAATATGTAGTTAAACTAGGTATAACTAATATATAAAATCTACAAAACCACCTTGATTTTCTCTCCGATCACGATGACATAATTTCCCCCAGACTCGAATTAGCCCCCCCACCTTTGCCCGCCTATTGTCCTCGAATTAGTTAATCCACTCTTCCTGAAACGCATCCAGATCGTTTGCAAGTTACATAACCATTGTATGTTACATTACACCATCGTATGTTACACAACTGTAAATCGTATCCCGAAGCAGATACATCAAAACGGACAAAAACTGCCTGGAGTGCCACTCTAAACGGACCATTTACATTTATATGTCAGGAAACATATAAGTGAGAGAGGGCGGAAATTCTATGTCAAGACAAGGTAAGTTTTAAGTGCGTATGTTATAAATGCCCGTCAAGTGGTCCAATAACATGGCATTGAGGGGATAAACGGTCTCAGAACATGATATAGACATGTGCAATTGAAGAAGTCGTTTTTGGGAAGAAATGCGATTAGGGCTGGGCGGTGGGGAGTAGAAATTGAAAGGGGGGGGGGAGGGTTTCTAATTGATTTTTATCATTGATTGCCAAAAGCCAATCTAAAACATTAAAATCTAAAAAAGGTTTTCAAAACAAAGTCATATTAATCATCCAAAACCCGATAAACTTTACAGTATCAACAGTACGACAACACGTCTCAATAGAGTACCGTACCCTAATTTCGAGCAAAATGCCATTTTCCGAAAATATTGTTTTAACGATGGAAGTGAAGCAAGAGTAACAAGCATTGTCTTGGCCCTTTTGTTGTTAAATAGAATAATTGAGGACCATACGGTAGCCATTTGTATCGTTACACGGTTCAGTAGTAATAGATAAAGGTCGTCACGTAATAATGGTCGCTTTATGCTCATTTGGAGAGGATTGCCGTGGTAATTGGCAAAAATAATATTATTTTACATATTTGTGAAATTTTAATTAAATTTTTAAAGTTTGCATTGCATTTAAATTTTTAACAACTCGTTTGTCTTTTGATAAAAGATCACACATTGGACGGCTGAACTAAACTATAATAAACGACGTCTGGACCTTAAAATTGGCTAAAATAAGACGCCAATAAGACCATAGTTTAAAACTAGGCTTAAACCAGTGCTTTATACCTACTTTTTATCCACCAGTTTATGGATCAAAAGTTTTGGCGGTTAAAATTCCGTTCAAAAAATTCGTTTTTTTCTTTTTTGAAGACTTGAGACAAAGTTTTGTTTTTATTTTATATTTTGGTAAATACGACGATATTTTTTGGAGTGATGATAGGATTTAATTCGTTTTTCTTCTTTCAGACTTTTTATCACTGATTTGTGCAAAATATTAGTTCAGAAATTGTAAAATTCATGTGTTTTCTTCTCGAACTAATCTTCTAACTATAATATTTGAACTAAAACATTGAAAACATGCAAGTCTATGTCATGTTTTTTGACATTTGGTTTAGATTTGGCATCGATAAAAACTTAAACAAGGTTTAAAAATGGTTTGTTACCTAAATATTTCAATGGAGGTTTGGTAAGTTCTTTTTATTTTTTAGATCTTTTAGATTAATATAGGCTTCACAAATAGCCTATAAGTAGTCCGAAGTCAGGAAAAAATGTAATTTTTTAATCGATTTTTTGATATTTGATTCAGGTCTGGCATCGGTGAAGAATTGAACATGGTTCAGAAATGGTTTTGTTACCTACTTCAATGGGAGTTTCGTAAGTTCTTTTGATTGTTGATTGTTTTAGATTAATATAGGCTTCAAAGTTAGTCTCTAAGAATGTGAGATGACAGAGAAGTGTTGTTTGAATAGAACACACTTTTTAGAATTATCTGAAACAACTTGAGGACGAAGGTAAATGCGTCTTTAGCACATTTTTGTTATTTCTTTATAGATAACTTTAATGAACTTTGAATTAAAATTAGGGAAAGGTTCATTGAATCATGAGGAAGCTTCTCTAGAAGGTTATATCAAATTTATTAACTTATAGCAGCTTTTTTTATTTTTAGGTAACAACAAACTAAAAAGTAGAGCGACTATTAATAGTACCAGACCTAGTCGTACTCCATTGGCTACGATGGTGTATGTTTACTCTATTAAAGCTGATGACATTCATTCTATTTTGGTTGATAATCTTTATTCGATGCTTCAGTGAGTTTTGGTAAAAGATTACTGTAACTAAACCTTCACAACAGGTGAATGTCATTAAGTATGGGCCGGCCATTTGAGCAAATGGCACTCGGTAGAACTGAAATTGGCATTAGTTTAAGTTTTGAATTTTGAAAGTTTTCTCATAAGTTATGACATTTTATGTTACTATAGCTGTATTTAAATACTAACATATAAATTTATTGACAACAATATCAACTTACATAGTAAACGATGAGTATAGCAATATTTGGCAGAATATTAAAGACCATTTCGTTTATGAACAACTTCAATGTCATGTGTGTGATCTGAACATGCAACATTTTATACAGCTACATATCATTACATTAGTTATGTTGACTTACATTGTTCCATAATGCATTGTCATTGGCATTTTTCCGCGAGTATCTGAATATTATGATAAAGCTTGTGGCACAAAACATATTAACAACACCTAGGCCTAATTTACTCACTAATTGAGGTATACCACCATGTTTTTGTAGTAAACAACCGAATACGATGCAATCTGAAAAACTTATATTGTACTTAAAGGCACTGTGTAAAGAGGATAGGGTAGTATAGTGTAGGATAAGGTAGGGCCGGGTAAAGTAGAGTAGGTTAGACTAGGGCTAAGTAAACTCTAAACATACCAGTAGCCTCATTCCAATTAACCTCAGGTATGACCATTACTATAGCTGCAAACATAGAGCCTACTATACTGGCAATTGATAAGAATAAAGATACTTTTTGTACTTTACTGTGGTCAAACGGAAACACTACGGTTAGTACTCGCTCTAGCATAGTTACTGTCACTGTTAATGATATTGCTGGTATACAAAGATACGGTAGTAATCCGAACATGAACAGTAACCTCGTATTCGATGTCTCCGTTTTAACTGTAAGATCGTATGTCAACGAATTAATTTTGTATATACTATTTGCGTATAATATTTTTTTGCAATGCTAAAAGATATTTTTGTTGATAGTACTTGTTTCTTGTGCACTACCTAGTTTTTTTAGTACTATGGTGAATTGACTTTAACAGTACCATCAATAATAACATAATTTACGGATAATGGTAGTATTGATGCCACTATATTTTTAAACTATAAGAGAATGCTTACCATCATACATAGTAATAACGTACAGACTATATATTATCTCACTTATCATGTACACAAGCCAGCAGAGCATGTTGATCATGAACAAGGTTGGGCGATGATCTTTTTTAAACAAGAATAACAGACAGTAAAGTTGAGTACTGTAGTAGAAAATCGACACAACACACAGGAATATACTCAGTATAGACTGTAGTAACGTCAATCTTAAGGTTAAATCAGCACTCATTGTACTGATCGTATGTTGTTTTGATACAGTACATAACACAAGATATATATGACAATATGTATTTGGTATGCTGTAGTTTATAATGTATGAAAGAAGTAGGTATACTTTGGTAGTATTGCGTCTTAAACTACATATGTAGGGTGAAGTATTATAGTATTAGCTGTGATAATATACTCTTAGGGTAAGTAATATTAAATATGTAGCTGTCTTACCATAGTAAATGCGTAACTGAACCAAGCATAATATATTACAAAATAAAAAAAGGATTTATACACACTTATAGCAAGTAAAAGTTCAAATAAGTAGGAGTAGACCCTATGCGTAATATGATACTATTACTCAAAGTTACTAATCTAAATTACATTACTGTTCGTACCAAATGTAAAAACCTATATTAATATAATTTAATAGATGTTAGACTTGCATACGAAGTCCGGTCAACTGGACGCAAAGCACAAAAATTAGTAATTTCAATTATTTCCAGCAGGTTTATATATATATGTCTTGTACATATTATAGTAGCCCTTTTATTTTTTAACAAGTTAATTTTTAAACTTTGTAGTTTATAACTTCCAATTTTCAATTTATTCACTCAAAATGTCAGTCTAGACTAGTCGTCTATAAGCACTTTGATCGACAGCTTGGTTTTCATAAACAGGAGCTGGTGGAGCCACAGTACCGTAACCAGCATTGGAGTTGCCACCGTATCCAGTATTGCCAGTACCGTAGTTCTGAGGAGGCTGAGAGTCGTACGAGGCCGGTTTGTCGACTCCCGAGCTTCTGTTAGGGCATGGACAATATTGAGCATCCTCACCCGGCTCTCCAGTCTGGCCTTGTACTCCAGGCTGACCTTCCGATCCAGGTAAGCCAACTTGACCGGGTGGTCCAGCTGGTCCTGGAGCTCCATCGTTGCCTCGAGCACCATCTGGACCTGGATAGCCTTCTGGTCCCTTTTGTCCAACTGGTCCTGTTTCTCCCTTATGGCCAGGAGGTCCCTTTTGTCCTTTCACTCCGTTCTTGCCTGGTACACCTTGTTCACCCGCTTTGCCTGGGGCACCAGATTCTCCTGGGATTCCTGAGTTGCCTGGGTATCCTGGGCGGCCGTTCTCTCCGTTCCGACCGGCTGGACCAACGAATCCGTCTGGGCCTGGTACGCCAGCATCACCAGCTGGACCACCTGGTCCTCGAGGGCCATGTGGGCAAACGCGACAGCCGGTGTTCTGAAAAATTGATTTTTATTGCTATTGACTTTGATTGCTACAAAGCTTTAAATTTGACAAAAACGATATTGTTATACCTAAAATACTATACAATCTTTAATTTTTTAAACCGTCATTTAGGAAAAATAGAATCTTAAAATTCCTAGAATAACTAACTTCCATTATTAAACCACATACATATGATAGATAATAACCTACCGGATCAACAGTAACAGGTGGAGCATTGCCAGGTAGTCCAGGAGCACCTGCAGGGCCTCGTGAGCCCTTGATTCCGTCTTCGCCAGCTTTGCCTGGTGGACCAGGCGGACCAGCAGGACAATTGTTCTGGGCATTGCATGAGCAAGTAGGGCCAGTAGTACCATAAGTCTCTGGTTTCGTGTATCCGCCTCCATAATGTTTCGCTTCACCGTAGCCACGGACTTCTCCGTAGCCACGAGATTCACCGTAAGTTTGACGCCGAGGACGGAGCTGGCCTCGCACCTTCTTGGCTCGGAGCATATCAGTCCAGGCTTCGTCTGCTATCGCTCGAAACTCTTCTGTGTCCACTTTAAGCTAAAATGACATGAAAATTTGAGTTTTTAAAAAAATATTATAGTTAATACCTTCTTTTGTAGCTTGGTTTTAAGCTTTAAAGCTTAGAATTTCGAAATTTTATAACATAGTCATCTTTAAAATTCAAAAACTTAGTAATCAACCTTACTTGTGCATTAATCTCGCCAATCCTCAAGATCAGCGCTGGCAAATAAATGAAAACGGCAATCAAGGCGGCTAGCGACGAGCCCACCGCCAGAAAACCGGCTGACTTGGCTGAAACCATGACTGCTCTGGAAGCGTCGCTGAAGCCGTCTTTTATACGAAGCCTTTTGTAGACACACTCAGCAGGTCCGGAATCTGTTTCTCACTTTCATTCCTTTATTCCCCTCAGGCGATCTGCACAGCGGGCGCTCTGACGCAACAATTACGCCCAATTAATATCCTCACAGTTTTATGAATCGCGCAAGGTTTATTTCTTTACGGAACAAAAGGGGAACGTGTAGAACATGAGATGTAGAACATAAGAGAAAGACATGACATGGAGAACATGAGGTAAAGGAAGAAAATGATATCTTCAAAAATTAAAAATTTAATCAAAAACAAAATTTTGAATTAGAATATGTATTAATGTAAGTCCTATTTTACTCGACTTTACTAATATAATACACTTTTTACCGTTCCAATAAAAAACTAACCATTAGATTACTTTTCGTATAAGAAAGATTTGCAGCCTGCAGAACATCCCAATGGTCGGCCGCAGCGAGCGAAGAAAAAAGTTTACTTTGAAGAATTTCAGTTTTTTATATGAATTCTTTGTATAACAAGTAGTTTTCATAAAAAACTTTTTTTGAATTTTAAAATTTAAACCAGCCCAACGGGGGCCCAAATATTTGAATTCCCGCCAATTTGGTAAATTTAGTATTGTTGATTCCTTATCGGACACGAAGGTACAGAAAATATATATTGATATATAAGTCTCGTCAGATTTTTTTGCATAATAAGACAGATATTGTGATGACATAGTTTTTGTACTAAAAAATACTACATGTAATTATTAATAAATTACAGTCGAATAAACATTTTGAAGTGGGGAAACCCAAGACGCCTCAATATCACCAGCGCCAGTATTCACCGTGTGCATCATACGAATTACTACAGGAGTAGAAATGCCGTCCACTTACTGTAGATTCTGCTTGATGAGCCAGTTCGTGAACACATATTAACAGTAAAGAGCTTGGTTCAATTTTGAACAAAGCCTTACGGTAGAAGAAGCTTTGGCCTTTTCTGACTTCAGCGATTGTAGACAGATGTTTTGTTTTTCGTTTGCACTCTTTAACATCTTTGACAATATGTTTTTGGAACGCAATTGTCGACAAAATGTCCAAAATTTGTTTCAAGTTCTTGCGCGGTTGTTTCGAATTGTGAAGGCCGTCTAACAGCGTGAACAGCTTTCCAATCAGAAGTGCAAAACCAGGTTTTGGTTCTGAAAGATACGTAATATCTAGTACGGTAATAATCACGATTTTATGCAAAGAAAAAAGCAATGAATGTCTTATCAAAAGTATATTAAAATCCACGAGTTGTCATACTTACTGCGTGGATTAAGTACAAAGCGATCGCGTTTTCTGAAATGTCCCTGGTCCAGATGGATGGTCTTTGCTGAGCTCTGGATGGTTTTGTTAATTCTCGAGTTGTAGCGTTCTGTAGGTAAAGCTCTCGTTGTTGTTTTAATGTTTCAATAGGAAGTGTTTTGAGGTCATTATAGTATTGTCGACATTGTTCACGAATAGTTGTGTTAAACTCAATGTCGTCTATCCAAACCATTCTCTAAATAAGTTTTAAGTTAAAGTTTTGGGTTAAGAACATTCAAAACGTGTCTAACTTTAAAAAATAGTAAAATACAACTCAAATTTGTATAGGCTATATTAATAATATTGAAGTTAAAAAGCTATGCTAAATAAAAAAAACTTTTTTAAACGCAGAACTAATAATTGCTGTTTCGTTTTCGTTGACATATGGCAAAGTAATTTCTGCAGCGCGAAACCACAAGTGCGTTTTTTTATTCCCAGCCTTACTATCTGGGAATTAAGAAAGGAAGCTTGGCCAAATTGGCTGATCAAAACCTCGATATGGACGCTAAGAGATCAGCCTACGCGGCCAGGCTTCTGCTTGCATTCTAACGAAAGATCGCACTCTCGGTTGAAGGAAAAGTAGAGCCTGTCCATCAGAACACAATATAAAGAAGGAACGGATCACGATCGGTAGTAGATTAGTTTTGATTGTCATATGAAAAAACCCGTACTAATAAAGAGCTTAAAAGAGTCCTAGTACAAATATTTAGTGAAAGAAGACCCACCGTCAGGCCGAATACAAAAGGCCTAGATACCACGGTTTCTGGATCGATCACTGGCAGGGTCGCCAAACTCCCCTTCCCCCCCAAGCCCGCCTCTCAACTGTATGTTTTTTGGTTTTTTTGATATGCGTTTTCAGTATGAATTTTCAGTATGAACATGTTTTGTCTGAAAATACTGTACTTTAAAAGTCATTTTATTTTTTGAATTCAAACATAATAATCAGTTTGAAAATCAAAGATTTGCATAAAGTTGTGATTGCTTTTGAATACCTTTCCAAACCGTCATTTGTCAAATTCATAGGGAGTGAGCGGTTGCGCTATAAAACTTACAGTATTTGCACTGTGAGTGACTCAAGAGCGGTCATGTCGGTAAGTATTGTGACCAATATTGTGTCTTATGGGTAATATTTTAGTTTTGGCTATATATTTATGTTACTTTGTTAGCTTATCTTTCTTTTTTTTACTTGCGTAATGTCTGAAATTTATTATTGTATTGTCATTTTAATGTTTCTACAATTTTTTTGTAATATTATGTTAGATTTATACATTTCAGGATAAGAAAAGCACTCGGAAAACAACGCCTAGCAGGAGTTCTGCTGGAGCTAAGGATCAGAAGTCTTCGAAAAGAAAATCGTCGACAAAGAAGTCGACGAACGACAAGGCGGAGGAAAAGGTAAGTGTTATATTGTCTTACTAAGTGATATATCTTGTTTTGTTTCTAGTTTTATTATTACTTTTTGCAGGAGAAAGCGAAGCAACTAGTCACAGCGAAGAAGGCTCCCAGTCCTGATAATGCTCCAAAGGTAGGTTAATCTTCAAATTTTAAATGACTTATCATATAAAAACGACATTATTTTTAATTCGTAGCTTATGTTTAGGCCAAAATGCTGGTACTTTGACCCTAATATTTCTTTGTCGATCTATTATTGACGTAGGGTTTGTTCATTTTAGCCTATAATACTATTTTATAAAATTATTGATCTTAATATGCAAATTTCAGATAGAAAAGAAGGATCCACCAGTTACTGTCCCCAAAGCCAAGGAGAAGAGAAAGCGACACAGTGACTCGGAGATGAACACCTCAGTCGATGTCAAGTCACTGAGCAGGGATGACACACCGTCAGACGGCCGAAGGGTTAAGCCTAAAGAGGACGAAGGCCCGGTTCCTGAACTCTAAAGCTAGTTTGTGAAGTGAACTCGTCTTATAGTGTATTTGCATATTAATTAAATATTAGTTAAATCTTGGGTTTATTAATAAAAATTTTGATAATAGCAATTAGTTCACTGCGTTAGGGTAGTTACCTTACATACTGTTAAAGTTGAGTTTAATGTTGTGTTGTTTAGAACAGTTCATCACGAGTACTGTTAACCACCGATTTGATTTTGTCTCTTAGACCGCCAGTCCTGAAATAATGTTTATTTAGACTTGTATATGAGATGTTAGTGCCTTGTGCTTTTTTTAATGAGCGATAACGGTTTTATACTTTGTTGTTATTACAGTAAAACCCCTTTAGTATTAGGTTGAACCAAAAGTAGCGGGACACTATTCGTTTATTTTTCAATTACAAAGTGTTCCGTTACTTTTGGTTCAACCTATTATGTATAAGGGTAAAACTTACATTGATAGAGTTCTGGTGTAAACAATTGCGGTGATAAGGCCGTCAGCGCTGGATATTGACATTACAAACGCTCCCAGATAGTCTGAGAGTTCAATTGTAGTCCATTGGTCAACTGAGAAGGTTATTACCGATAAGATAAAGTTGGTGCAAAGGTCCGCAATTACCAGGTTTCGGGTCAACACGTTTGTCTAAAATGTTTACAGCTTAACACTTGATATGACGGTGTTATATATATTACTCAGTAACTTTTAACACTGTTTTGAGAACACGTTTTTGTATTTTTAACTTGCAACTTGCGACCCTAATAAGTACATACGATTTCGGCACCAGCATACTGCTGTCCCCTTTTTTGGTCGCTGCGTACCACCAATAGCATAAAGGCGAGTAAGCACGCCAAGTTCATAAATCCGAAGATAATCCGGACTAGAAACTGGGCTCGTCCACCTTCGTTCGTTAACATACAGCCGAATGATAGGCAATCTAAACAGTAAAACTGACATTACAGTAAGTTTGTCTTTTTTTTAGTATATATAAAAATTTAGATAAATATGGGTACGGGTATGAATACAGATATTGATAAGGGTAAGGTAAATTCAAAAAATTACCGGGTTTATAATTTTTTTTACAAACGGGTGCTAAAGGTAACAATTTAAAAAACAAAATAAATCAAAGTGTATCATACCCAAAATAATTTCAGATTTCATACTGCATTGAAATAGCAGATTATTAGATTGATTCAAAATAAAGTCGATTTTAAAGTTGGAATTTAAAGGACGCGCGACGGCCGCAGGCCGGTGCTTTTTTCAACAAATTCTAACGTTTTATTTTATTATAACATAATTTACTTTATAAAAATTCATAAATATTGTATAAAAATGAAATACAACAAAAATGCACAGACCATAGCGGGCCCGTAGGGCCCGCGTTGGTCTGGTAACATATTGTAATAGGTAATGTAATTGTTTAAGTAATACATTGTAACAAGTAGTATAATGGTTTAGGCAAGATATTGTTTTGCGTATGGCATGCCACTAACTATATATGCTTTATAATCTAATTTTCTTAAAGTGGCCTAATCACACAGTATTATCTCTACTTACGCGTCATTTTGGGAAACGGTCCTTCCGACAACATGATGAAGAACACAATGCACCAAGCAACAATCGTACATATGATACACACAGTAAGCCCACCATTCTTGTACTTGTAATTGTAGGACTCGGGAAAGCCGGCTTGTAAACATCGATCCAACAATACAAAGAACAGCATAACTGATATAACACTTGACGTGCACATGTTGAACACCCCTGTCCAAAACATCCAATTACTGTGGTACAATGTAGCACGCCCTTTCCAAAACGACAACGTGTACATGACCAGTGGTAGAGAAGATACCATGAACAGCATCCAGCCAGCACAATGTAAAGTTAGGTGCAGATTCAGTCGGGTTTCTGACTTCCGTACGAACACTGCCCATAGTACTCGAGCCAGCATCAGAAGGCCAACATTGGCGATCAAAAGACATAACACGTATTGAATCAGCACTAGATTGGGGAGATACGACGACATGAGTATAAATGTTAACAAATGAAGACTGGGGAAGGTTTTGAAGACTGAAAAAGTCTTAAGCCGGATGTTAACATGCCTCCAAGATACCAAACTAACGTTACGTTGTAAAGACGGCTTTCGACATGAGAACATCTTTAGTTTCAAAGTCTGTTTTTGCCAGTTTCTTTGATATATGTAATAACAAATTAAAATATACAAAACAACCAATTTAAGGTATATTAGGTTGTTCAAATAATTCTGAGCCCCATAACCCAGAAAATTTGCTTCGAGAGGGGTACAGAGTTATTTGAACAACATAATTCATGGAAAAAAATGATCAACTAGAAGAATAATATAAGTTTATTGGTTAATCTCTTTAATACACAACAGTAAATGAATCTCAAGGTAATATAGATACAAATACATGACCCGTTTTAGTGCAATCCTCTTACTTTTCTACCTTTATAGTACAGTAGACATTTGTTATAAGCAACTTTACCAAAAACTTTCTACAATACAAATAGTACAATAGATACAAAACGTTCTTCTTTGGGTTACTTATATCAAGAGTCTACTGTAGCCTGTAAGTAAAGAGCCTACTGTAACATTAGTAAGTGTTTAGGTAACAATGCTTTGCTATCAAGCTTTAATTTGATGTTATAAAGACTTTA
Organism: Bursaphelenchus okinawaensis; assembly: GCA_904066225.2. NCBI lineage: Eukaryota > Metazoa > Nematoda > Chromadorea > Rhabditida > Aphelenchoididae > Bursaphelenchus > Bursaphelenchus okinawaensis. Next base: position 7,152,295 of record CAJFCW020000006.1, on the reverse strand, counting down.
AATTGATGTTGAAAGGCTTGACCATGATAATTTTGTACTAATTTGAGCCCGAGCTGAGATGTTGATCTTGGTTAGTCATGTTGAACAGATTCTGAATGAAAGCCGATTTGGGGAGTTCGATTTGAGGAGCGGCCGAGTTTTCTTGTATATTCTTGAGGAATGAGTGTAACATCGAGTTCATCGAGGCGTGGATGAGGTTTGAAGCTGGGAAGATTTCCGATTTGGCCTGGAAATTATATTGTTTTAGGCTTCCTTGATGATTTATTGGTTTTAAATGTGTTTTGTTACGTATATTATTCACATTGAAGTCTACTGGCCTTGTTTATTAATATATAGGTTTACTTAGGTCTGTATATACCTAAACATCTAAACCTACATCTTTTGCTTCTTCAGGAATCTCCTTCAGCACCTGAACCAACGAACTCGATGGTGGACTGGAGCTTCTGGTACTACTAGGCGTATCCCTCGAACTCGACGAGGCTACATTAGCTTGACCATTCGAACATGGCTGAGGTGACACCGTGACGCTACTGTCATCGTCTCGTTTGAGTCGATGAATCAGCTCGTACTTGCCGAGGTTGATTAGCTTCACGTGGTTGAGATCTTCTTCAATGTCAATATACTCGTTGAATTCTTTGTCGAACACCCGGAGGACAAAGTCGTCGTCGTGATTGCTCAACTGGTACTTGTCCACGAGCACCACTAGTAGGGTTTGAGCCGTAGAGAAGGCGTGCAGGTTAAGTTTTGTCTGTTTTACTTCGAGATCTCGCCATTCTGGAGTCAGTCTTCTGTAGCGGACAAAGACGTTGATGGCTGATAAGAAGTCGGGGTTGTTGAATAACGAAGGGGGTGGTTTTTCATCTAAAAAGGAGTGGTTTACATTAACAACTCATTATTTCTTATATTGTTGTTTATAAACTTTAAAACTTTTTAAAATAATCAATAGTGGCATATCGTTCAAAACAATATAATTCTTCCTTTATAACCTTTTTCGGTCTCTAAATGACAAAGTTTTTTTGGGTTTCCGCTGATCGAATCTTCGGAGCTCAATTTACTATTACGTAAAATCGGGTTTTGAACTGGAAAATCAAAAAAAGTGGGAGCCGGCTGTCGTTAAGAGCGAAAAAAAGATTGAGATCACGTAATCGCAACACCCAAGATACGAAATGACACTGCGGGTCGGTATTACTGACTTTACACAGTTAAAAGGGGGACTTTGGGATCTTATAGGAGTTGTAGTATAATATACTTACATGAACTTTAGTATCATATAGATGTCTACTATAATATAATAACTTAAAATAATATAAAGAATGGCAAAATTGGAACCCCTGTTAGCAAAATTAACTATATTACAATAAAACACGGTTCAATACTTTACAAAAATCCAAAAATACAGTAAACCTACCAGTAACCCCGTTTTGTTCACCATGACCTTGATGTTGAGTTGGTTGACCCAATAGCGTCATGTCAGCTCGGAACTTCTGTAGCTCAAGTGACGGTGTAGAGGACTGTTGAAAACTCTTTAGTAGATTACTGAACGTAGCTTCATTGATGAGATTCGGCGTGTGTTGTTGCCACGATGACTCCATCAGTCGTTTTCTGTAGGCTCTTCGACTCTTCAGACTGTTGTTCAGGTATCCTCCGCCATTCTTGTCGCAGAACAAATTCTGGAATTCAAATTTGGTTATGTTGGGTTTGAAATGTATTTTAAAGTTACTTATTTTAAAACGTTAAAAGAAACTCACAACTCCGATGTCAGCCTTGGTGTAGGACAATACGCAAGCAACGAAGTCTCTTCTGTACCTGGCTAGCTCCATTTGTCTTAAAACAATTTTTTAAACTTTTTATTCATCTACGATGGGCTTCTAGTCAATAAAATTACATAAAAATCATTTTAAAACAAGACAATTTTAGACTAAGAGCAAAAAAATTATATTAAAGTAGGTTTCAAACTCACTTTCGATTGATGCAAAATTTGCATAATGCCGAAATGAATGATCTTCTGAATTTCTCATGGAATTCGTCTCGTGATACTATTTTGAGCCACATGTTATAGGTTTCTGGGTTTTCTTCTTGTAGTTCGGCCATGAATTCAGCCTAAATTTGCATAAATTTAAAAAAATTAAAATAATTTTTTTTAAATTTTTTAAGTCTTTTTTATTACTTTATATGCTGCACACAATATGTTATTTTATCCAAAATTTAGCATATTTTTCAAAAATTTGCATATCAATATCAAATCAATATGGCAAAACGCCCTACCGCATCCCGTTCCGGCCCGTCCATGGTGTCCATCTCCGACTTGAACGAAGAACCCGCCACACCGAACCGCTCCAAACTCTCCATCGACGGAAATCCGATTCGTCGTCGCCAACCTTCACAAGTTTCAGATTAACAAACAACAACAACCGAAAAACGAAACCCCCGAGGCGCGGCTTTACTTGAAAATCAGAAAAAAGGCGCGACACGGTTACGCGCGTCAAAAAACGCTTCAGATGGCTTTGCGAAAGCCTCGTCGACGTGAGATGCGAGTTATTCAAGGACGTTGACGGAGCAAGTAAAAAAAGTGACAAGTGAGTTGACAAAGACGTTATGGAGATTGTCACAAATGTAGGTATTGACATGTGGGTTTGGAGTTGGGTTCACGAGCAAAGTTATGGCTTACTCTTTGGAGGTAAAGGTTTATAAGTTTGATAAGTGATCATGAGTAGACATTGTGAAAAATTAGCATAAGATTTCTGTTCTTATGGTTAATTTTAGGTAATAAAGTAAAGTGAAGGTTTGTTATAGGCGGCGCCATGGTAAAAAAATCTGGCGGGAGGAGAGGCAAACTTTCAAAAAAATATTTTTTAATTTGAAAAACAATTTTAGAAAAATTAAAAACGAAAGGTAATTTATCTTCTCCTTAGCAAAAAACTGCCCTTTCAGCCCCTATCAAATCAAAAATATTTGTAAAATACGCCGTGTTCCAGTTTCAAAATTAAAAATTTTAATTTTCCGGTACAACCCCAAAAATATTACCCTACCTCTAAAAATGGGTGTTCTACCACCTACAATAATACCAAAAGTTCTTTTACCACCTACAACAATACCAACAGTCCTTTTACCACCTACAACAATATCAAAAGTTCGGTCAAACCCATCAAAAAACAGGCTCCAGATCCCGCAGACGGTTACGTCACCTCCAGCGACGATCTTAATCACCAACAGTTCTCTCTACAGAACTAACTCTAGGCAGTTCGCAGGAATTCTTACTTCTTATTTTGATTTATTACTTTTTCAGTGTGATAAGGGGCCTCACTTGGCGTTACTGATTGGCTAGCCAGTTTACAGTAGAATCCGAGGCATGTGATCAGTAGTGGTGGTTGGGGTTATATGTATGGTTATGTGGTGGTGAAAACAAGGTTTTGAAATTTTGGCTTAAAATTTTTTTTTCAAATTTTTTTTTAAATTTTTTAAAATTTCATAATTAAAAAAATCATTTGCTAACTAAATACGAAGTACATACCAAACTGCCCCATTAGTACCAATCAAAAAATAAAAAAAAGTTTATGATGACATACCCAAAAACACCCCCATCCCACTCTCCCATGCCCAAAAACCAAAAAAAAACTTGATAACATTTAAAAAGGACATTCAAAGCCGTTTTCAAAGTTTTGGTAAAAACAAATAGTGCAATTGATCGAGCGATTGTCGTATGTTGTAAATAGCGGCAGTGGTGTTAACAGCAAATCGATTAACTAACTCTAATATGTTAGTGCAATTCGTCTTTCAAGTTCGGTTTTAACATAAGCATCAAACATGATTGTACTTGGTCAGTGGTATAATGAAGAGGCTGTTAGTGCGGGGGAGGGGAAGATGATTCAAGGGAGTTATGAAAAGGGGGGGGGGAGGAGAGTGTGAGAATGAAAGTTTATAGGGGTAGAGAATGAAAATCTGAAAAAAAACAAAAAAAATTTTGTTGAAAAACCATGATACTAGGTCGTTCAAATAATTCTGTGCTCCTACCTCCAAAGGTGTGCTTTGAGAAGAGGCACACAATTATCTGAACAACATATTACCAAAAAAACGAAATTTTAAAAATTGAGGCCTCTACCCCCAAAAAAATTATTATATGTGAACCGGTCATTCCAATTAATTTTTTGACAAAAAATTTTAAAATTTGAAAAATACTGTTAAAATACTCAGTAAATACTAGCCATAGAACAAGAAAAACTAGATGTTATTCATACCTATTCATCACCAAATACCATAATATAAACCAAAAGAAATCCAATTATTTGCAACAAAACCCAAACTAATGTAGTGACAATAACTTGCGACAAAACCCTCTGTAGAAAACATAATACATCAAGTATAATATATCTTGCGACAACATAATGCAGTTACTATATCATACAACAACACAATACATCAAGTATATCTTGCGACAACATAATGTAGTAACAATAATAAAAGTTATTGAGTACGAAGACCGGTGACTAAACCCAAAACCTTTCCCCTCCAGCTGAGCGACGAAAAAAAAGAAAATCAACCGGATTTGACTGTGCGCAACTTCAAACTGTCAATTATCAGTTGCGCAAGCTTTCACCGTGACTGTCTACTGAGACCAACTACAGTTAATCAACAGCAAATGCGTATCAAACTTTCGAACAAAGTGAAAGCAGATTTACAATATCACCATGTTGTTGTTGTTGACAGTGACATTGGTGCGCAGTGACATTGTTGTTGAGTTAGAAGGGGGGGGGGGTGGATTTAAAAATACAAAAAAGTTTAAAATTAGGTAACAATGGAGTTAAAAATTCCAAGCTACGTATATAAGTTAAATTAAACTTATAGTAAAAACTTCGAAGCCAATTTCAGCCACTTTCTACATAACATTTTTACAACATAACTATTTTACAAATTGTATATTGTAACAATAAACAAGTTTCCCAACTTGATCTATAGTCATCAAAAGTAACACTTGACTCTTCAGTCAAGTTTTTCTCCCATCAAAGTAAAACAATGAGAAAAGTTGTAACTCAAGATTAGAACAATAAATGTACTGTTAAAGCTTTTTAAAAATTTAGTTTAAAACCACAGTAAGCTACATTACCTACAGTAAAGCTATAAAATGTAATGTTATAGTATGTCATCCCAGCCCTCCTGACATTGAGATGCCAGGCTCGGGTCTACCGTAATTATACGGATGTTTTTAGTGTAAAAGGTGAAGCAAATAAAGAGAGAAGTATAGTAGTAATGTCTATGTTTACAACTTTGAGCATAAACAACTTCGCATTGAAAACAGAATCCAAAAAACAACTGTAAGACGATAAAGTTTAACTTTTTGAGCCTTGAGGCGTTGTAACAATTGGTTAAGTGGGGACAGTGTACTGTAATTTGGGTGTAAAGTTGAGATACAGTAAGGAAAAAATGAAAAGTTTGAAAATGTTCGAGAATTTAAGAAAAATTCGAAAAAATACAATATAAGATGCTACTACAATATAAAATATATCACATAAAAAATGTAAGTATATCACTGTAATGTAACACAATATGTAAACTGAAAACCATAGACAACATCCCCAAAATCATAAATTAGTCTTCACAAACCACTACTATAACACCAGTCATCTAGTCGATAAACCCCATTACAGTAACACTACCTCTAATCACCCCTATCACCAACCTACAGTAGTCCAACTGGTGTTTAGTAAACAAAGATGGAATGATCGATTTACTCTGATATCCGCGGAATGTCGTATTGTTTCATTTTTCGGATGAACCGATCGCTTTTTGTCTTCAGAAGTCGGGTAAACGAAAAAAACCAGATTCCTGTGGGTTCAGAGCCAACTGAGACGTCTCTGATTAATCGAACAAAACGAGTTCAGAAACTTTGTGACAGTAACACAACCACTGACTTCTCGGAGCTACAAGTGTGGTTGTGGAAATGTTACTTTTAGAGATATCAAGGTATAGATAGGGCAAGAGCCTAGGTGTGAGAGAGAGAAGAGAGAAAAAAACTAAAAAAACATAAAAATTTTAAAAAATTTAACTCTTATCGCAAATTTTAATAAAAACTTTTAAAAAATTTTTTATCCACCCCCTGCTCCTACTAAAAACCCCCGCTCAGAACTAAATATGCATATATACCTTAATATGCCAAGTATAAAAGTTACTGTACTCAAAATAAAAATCTTCAAAGACCAGCTCCACTTATTGATAAAGAGACTTGTCGAGAGTCTCGATTCGGTCAGAAGAAGCAGCCGTACTGCTACTGCATTGGTACGATGACAACATGTACTCCCAGTCGTACGGGTCTTTGAAGTCGACCTTGTCACGGATCAGGCACCTGGTCAGGCTAGCGTAGATCTGAATCAAGTTTTACATTAAGTGCGTCATAACAAATAGCATGTACTATATATAACATAAATATAACAGAACTACTACAACAATTAACATAACGTAGCAAATAATGTAAGTCTTTATATGTGTTACAAAGTATAACCCTTTATATATAATACTATAAACTTTAGCCACCGTAGTAGTAATGATTACCTTGTGATACTCAACAATGCTGTCGCGAGTCATTCGGTCGATAAGTCCCAGGATCTGATCGAATTCGAAAGGACACGATCCCAAAAAGTATTCTCGTTTTGTGGTTCTGACAACTTCCTTGGCCTTACAGGTCTCGGCCTTCTGATGCTTGCCCAGATACTGCCACGGTAACTCGCCCACACACAGTTCCATCAGACTGTAGAACCAGCTCTCTACATCGTCTTTTGGAGATGGCAACTGCAAATGTAGTAAAGTACTTGTATTTTATTACTCATAATATGCCTATATACCTTACATTTCTTTTATATAGCATTTAGTTGTAATTACCGCATTTATCGGTATTTTAAGTAACAAAAAACAAGAGTACCGCTACTTTTAATAATTAAAAAAAAATTCAAAAATTAGCTCTTACTATATATTATACTACAAAAACCTTGGTGTCTTACATGTTTCTTGTGATGACCCAAAGAGCAATATCTGTTGGTACCTCTCCATGTCATTTCGCTTCTCTTCAGCTTGACAGGACCATTTTGATCTTTGTAGACCAAAGATATGCCAAAGTCAATCATGTACACCATACGACGATTACCATTAGGTCTTCCGATGGCAAAGTTACTCGGCTTTACATCACGAGAAATGAAGCCAGCACCGTGCAAGGCTTCTATCGCCATTAGCATCTGAAATGAGGTAAAATACGCCGTTGAATGGAGTTTAACAAAACTAAACATAGACTGATACTACCGCAGTAATTAATAGTATGTTCGTTTTACGCAAGAAGAGCAACTTTTATTTAAAAATAAATTAATATCTTAAAATATCTATAACAACTGTGAACTATGTATATTTACCTGTAAACCAGCCCTGATTGAAGTCGAGACTGTGAACTGCTTCGTAGGCATTTTTTTCCTGATTGTAGACAAGTTTGGACCCAGTAATGTCATGACAATGAACGAGTATCCTGGTGTTATCTGGCCAAAGTCGTACAATTCACAAAAATGATTGTGGTTTTTGAGCTTCAGCAACACTTTCATCTACAAACATGTGATAAACAAAAAAATTCATTTTTATGTTATATGAACAGTAAAAACCAGAAAAACTTGGTCTTCTCTCCTTCGCCATCTACCCCTGAAAAAAATAAATCACCCCACTATCACACCGGGCTTTCGATTCACTCAATAAATTAGTGTTAAAGACCCAAAGCCTAATACGATATTTGTTAAACAAAACCAACCTCGAGCTTGATTTCACTGCCAGTTTCAGTCTTCAACGCCACCACCTGCGGCATCTCGTAGCCTCCAGAGTTCGTAACATCAGCCGTGCACTCAAACACCTGGCCGAAGCCTCCTTTCCCGACCATTTTGATTGGACTGTAGCGAACTTTGTGCTTCGAATTCAACGATCTGAACTTGTCGTGCAGAGTCTTCATCCTCAGAATCTCGTCAATCGAGTCATTTCTCTCCAATCCAGCACGTGGTCTCTTTGGTACTATCGGATCGGAGCGGCGGTAACGCGGATTGTTCACCGACCTCTTATCCATGACCATTCTTCACGGCGACACAGTAGAAAATGACACAAATTTGGGGAAATTGGCCAAAATTTGAATTTTTTTTTGTTTTTGAGAGTGGTCGAATTAAATGTGGCACAAGTTTAAAATTTGGATTTTGTCAAAATTTTAATTTTAAAAATTTTCAAATAAATAATGTCAATAAATAATGTCATAATTTTGTTTTTCTTTCAATTTTAATGTTTTTAACCATTTAAAATTAAAAAAAAAAATTTTTTAACTTTTCCATATTTCCTCCCCAATCTGATGTTCTAACTCAACGTAGCCCCTCACGATGGTTATTATGTTGAATCTTGCCAAATGACGCGGTAAAAGTCAGTGGAACACGAAGTGCTTTTCTTATTTGTTTTTCTTCTGGATTGATGCGACGGCGAGGTATAATTGATCCATCCAGAAATAGCGATCAAGCTTCATTTTGACTCATTACTCCGTAACTTCGCACCGAACTTTCAAATTTTTAAGCGTAATTGTCGTTTACTGTGATGTAACATCTGTCTGGGAGGTGTTGTATGTTACTATTGATTGTTAAAGGGGGTGGGGTCGCTTTTTTTTGTCATAATACTTTACCTATCATACAAAAAGCATATGACTATGTTATACTATGAATAACATAATAAACATACTAGCAGTATAGTATATACAATCTTTAATTATATTATACCACAATATTGTGCATATTATCTTTGCCCCCATTATATCAATATACCACCCATATCATCGCTTTAACCCTATAATTAAGCCTTCTATAATCCATCACTCCCCCTATATTACCTTACCCTCGCGCTCTTACTGTCTGAAGAGCCAGTTGCTACTAATTACAAACTCTCGTTGAAAAAAGTTTTACGAATTTCGTTCGAACCAATTTCAGCCCCATCTTAACCTTTAAACTCGTTTCGATTATACACAACATCACTTGTATAAAAGAGTAAACAAACACCACATTTACAGTCAATTGATTACCGTATGCGTTAAATGCGGAGATCCATAACATTTGTCTTGCTCTTGATCTCATTATGCGGTAAGTTTTTGGGGTTTTGGTAATTTTGAGTATTTTTTAGTTTGGTTTGGAGATCTCTGTAAAGGCAAGTATAATATAAAGAGGTTCTGGTAATTTTTGAATAAAAGTATTGTCAACATTATGATAACATCATTTTAGACGCAAAACGTACCATATGTATGCAGAAAGGCTTTGCCGTCGAAAAAATAGGTTTTTATCAGCGAATCGAAAGTGCCAACCCAGCTGATTGTGTAGAAAGATGCATCGAAAGCTGGGAATCATGCAAATTGGCCGTTTTCTTACAAGCGCAATCTAAAGTAAGTTGATATTAAAGCCAGTAAAAAGATTTAATAGTACCAATATGTCTTTATTTTGTCAATGACAGCGTTACAGTTTGTTAAAATAAAAAAAACATAAAACTTTCTTCAAAAAAACCCATTTTTTAATGTTTTAACATGTTCTGGCCAATATAACTGTGCCTTAAATGAAGATATAACTCTAAAAAACTAAAGATAGACCCAGAATAACAATGCACACCTTTAGCGCCACAAATCCCTGTGCCAACTCTACAATGTCAACACAGAAACCGACTTTGTAGCGCTCCGTCAAGTCTCTCGCCACGAACCTCAAAGCACAGTGTTTGAGATTCTAGATTCTTGTCCACAAAAGGTCGCAGACCAATCCCGAGAGTTTTTCGACACTCTAAGCCCAGCTCTCCGGCGGATTCTAAACGGAATCCCCACGATCCATCGTCGTTTATCCGGTCAATTCGAAAGTCGCGACGATCTAGGTAAAGAAACTTACTTGGCTCCAGAGAAGCCTCTTTATCCCTTCAACGGTAACAAAATCAAGAGTAAAAGTAGCAACGAGAACTTTGAGGGCGATCTCATGGCCAATGGAGGGGATGGCGGAGCTCCAGTGCCTCGGGAACAAGGAGCGATGAAGCCGATTCAACCGATTGTGGGGCAACAGCTTGGAAACGGCCAGGGATTGTCGGCATTTGCTGGAAATACAGATGACAGGAATAGACAAGGTTACCTGACTGGTCCACAAGGCTTTGGCAGACCTGGCTTTAGCAGTTTATGCCCGAGTAAGTTAGTCTTCGCCAAGTTTTGGGCGAAAAATGTTATCTTTCCTGCGAACTGCAAAAAAATCGATAGCTCGCGCCCTTGCTTTTAGAAAGAAACAATATTTTGTCGAACATTTTTCTTTCTCTTCATGATTGTTCAGAAGTATGTTTATCTACACAGTAGATAATTTAAAATCTTCCAAAAGATTTTATTTTATTTTTAAAAATTATATTATTTTAGATGGAATATGCCCAACTCTGCCTGGAGCCTATCCTGCCCAAGTTATACGATACCCAACTGGCGCTGGTGTATCTTATCCTTGCAGTCCACTAAGACCGCCTTATGATCCATGTGTTAAACCAACTCTAGGTATTGAATTGCCACAGGAAACAAAACCATATTGGTCTGAATGGCTTCCTGTTGGGACTTGTTCGGTTACGTGTGGTACTGGAGTCAGGACCCGAAAACGAACATGTTCTACTGGGAATGAAGGCGATTGTGAAGGTAAACTTTGTTTTATTTTTATTGATTTGGAAGATTTAAAGGTTATTTTTGGCTGAGGGAAAAATAAAAATTAAGATCAGGTAATGGGTAATGTTATTTTTTTATAATTTCTGTTATTGGATAGATAGGGACTAAAAAACTTCGGGAGTTTGGTACTTTATATTCCATTAACTAGTTGAAGAAAGAGATTAAAATTTTTTTTTAATTTTGTATTTGCAGCAGTTTTGCAAAACATCTATTTCCTACCTTTTCCAGGTGATCAATCAAAAGAAGAGCCCTGTATCCAGCCTGAATGTAACGTATGGACAGCTTGGACTGAATGGGGACAATGTTCAGCATCTTGTGGAGGCGGGACAAAGTCCAGGTCACGAGTTTGTCGCAATGGGAAAGAATGCACTGGACCAAAAGAAGATGTTCGTGAATGTGCTGAGGAAGCTTGTCCTCAATGGACAAACTGGACCCCGTGGGGAGAATGTTCAGCTACTTGTGGTCAAGGAGTTCAACGGCGGATCAGAGAGTGTATTCCACCAGGCTCTGCTGAATGTAGAGGACCTGCTGCTGATCATCAGCCTTGTGAGAACAAACCTTGTCCCACTTGGGGCCAATGGGAGAGGTGGAGCGAGTGTTCGAAGAGCTGCGGCATGGGAGAAAGGGTAATTCTTAAACTTCTTTTGGCAAAAATTAATAGAAACAAGTCTAAAGACGAATTTATTATGATACCTGAAGATTTACAATGTGAAGGTAACAATAATAGTATGTTTTTGTTTTTGCAGATTCAGCATTTTAACGGTATTTTTGTTAATTCTTATATAAGGTAATGTAATGTGTTTTAGGTAAGAAGAAGAGAATGCTTAAATGGATTAGGTGACGACTGTTTGGGTCCTCATGAAGAACATTTACTCTGTAACCCACAATCATGCCCAGAATGGACACAATGGACTGTTTGGGGACAATGTTCGAAAAGTTGCGGAGATGAAGGGACGAGACTTCGAACGAGGTAACTTTAATTAAAGTTGTTTTACTATAATTTACATTTTTTATGCGTTAATCAAGAAGAAATTAAATTATACAGCAAGTATAATATAAATATTGTAAAAAAATGTTTGTATTTTACAGAAAATGTCACTATGAAGGTCTACCAGCAACTTCATGTGAAGGTACGGCCCAAGACCAGTCAGCTTGTCAGCTCGACCCTTGTCCTCATTGGGGGGCATGGTCATCGTGGACTTCATGTAGCGCTTCTTGTGGTCACGGTCAACAAACACGACAACGAGAATGTGAGCCAAAAGGATTTGGATGTACTGGCGGAGATCGCGAGATCAGATTCTGTCAACAAGCAGTTTGTCCTTACTGGGATCAATGGTCTGAATGGGCTACTTGTTCAGTATCTTGTGGTAGAGGCTTGACATCGAGGAAGAGAAAGTGTGTTAGGGATGATCCATTGCCGGGGGCGGTTTTGCCGAGCGATGAAGAGTTGGGTGGAAGCAGTTTGGATGCGTTGAGGCCGGAGCCGGCACCAGAATCTGACGATGAGAACGAAATATCTGAGGTTGAGGCTACGACAGCTGAAAGTCAGGAAGGAAATTCTAGGGAAAATGGTATGTTTGGCTTGGTGTTTCACTAAATTTACTTAAAATTGTTTTTTATTAAGACTGTGTCAACTGTAATATTACATAACGTAGTATATTACAGTCCATACCTTACGTAACAAAGTCAACTTTTAATAACAACCTTTAAACATAATTACAGACGCGATAAAAGCACGGTTAATTGAGCGCAACCAACGTCTTAAGAACGCGACAACGACGAAGAAGAATCGTTCGACCAAGTCGAAACCCCAACTCAAGGAGCAGATTCTTGAGGTCACTCAGAGTGCGGCAGCCGACCGGAGACGAGCTCCAACTAAAGCAACATTACTAGAGCTGAGAGATGCTCCAGAAGGATGTCCGGGAGCTGATTCGGAACAAAAAGAATGCGACTCTGGACCATGTTGTGAATGGAGCAGTTGGTCCGCTTGGACGGATTGTAATAATCCTTGTAGCTCGGGACAGAAGTTGAGGTAATGGTGGAGTATATGATATTTAAGTTGCTATAGTTTTTATGTAAATGTCTTTATCGTGTTTTTAAAATTTTTTTTGCGTTACTTCTTATTGAAATATTAGAAATTTTACGAGTTTTGATTTTTTAGAAGCCGATCATGTCAAGTTCAAGTGCCATATCATAGCCATGGCAGTGGTACGGCTTTACGAGTGAATTCTGGAGAACCACCAGCTCCACCAAACTACATTAACATATATGCACGACCGCCTCAACAACGCGATCGTAAGTATTTTAGGTTGAACAGTTCACAGAATTTTTTTTTTACTTATGATATATATAGCCGAGGTATATACTAGAGCTTTCAATTTTATACTACTCTTTAAGTTTTAGGCCTAGAAACATAAAATGATCTAATTTTGGCATGTGTCAATATTTATATTGTTTTAGACGTAAAACGCTACATAAACGATCTTTCTCGCTCCAAACGTCAATCTCCATTTGGATTTGGTACTCCAGAGACCTACGTCACTCCACAAAGTCTTCCAATCTACGCTAATCAACCCTTTATTCAGCCAATAGTCGGCCAACAATCTTATCCATCAGTCAATTCATTCAGTAACTTGCCAGGCACTGCTCCATTAGGTGCAGCTCTACCTACAGCTAGTTTACCTGGCCTAGGAGGACCATCTTTGACTAATATTTATGGTAAAAGTTGTGAATGTCCGGGTAAAGCGGTGGAAACTGATCAGTGTGACGCTTCTGAAGTCAGAGATGCTTGTGGAAATGGTGCTGGACTGGGTGCAGGATTTGGAGCTGGATCAGGCGGACCAGAAGGACCAAAAAGAGGTCAAACAGGAGGAGGACAACCGTTTGGCCAAATTCAAGTGCAGCCGGCTGCCGTTAGTGGCCATTCCAAGAGCGGCCAAAAAGGAAAAGGATCTTCCACAGAGATTAGATCTGGAGAAGGCAAAGAAGACGGTGACAGCCTGGTTATGGCAGTTAATCAGATGATACAAGGTGGTACTGGTGGTCGGCAACAGTGTGAATGGGGAAGTTGGGGCCCATGGAATACGTGTAGAGGCGGCTGTGATAAGGTGAGTTGGTTAAACTATTTTTAAATGTAACACAAGCTTATGGTCAGAAAGTATCTAGAAAATCACAAAAGTTATATTATTTTAGGCGGAAACTTATTGCTTTTGAAAAAAAATAAAATTTTATTGCTTTAGGGTCATAAAGCTCGCACACGAGCCTGTAAACAAAAAGAGGGTGGTAAAGGCGAGCAAACATACGATGTAAGGAAGTCGAGGGTGGCCCGAGATCAACCGCCATGTGAATGTGAAGGAGATGACGTGGAAACCGAGGACTGTACTCCAACTGTAAGTGATTTACATCTTTTGAGATATTGTAAGATTGAAAACAGGCCAAAAAGTAAGTAGGAGTGATCATTTTCTTTAGGGCTGCGAGATCCAAGAACGTGACGAGCCAATGTCGACCGAACGAGAAAGCCGAGATCTGACCAAAGAAGATGAAGACCCAGTCCTAAGTTGTTATTGGTCAGAATGGACCGATTGGGGTCATTGTGGCAAAGATCTACTACGAAAGCGAACTCGTTTATGTGTAGGCTTAAAGGCTTTGTTGACTAATTGCGAATGTATGGGAGCGTCTGTCCAACAAACGGCATGCAGCAGTCCCAACTTGGACAAAGCTCCATCGGCCGCAGTATTGGCAGTGAGCCGAGACATACTACAAGATCGATTGGATGACAAGAAGATACGAAACACGAAGAGACATAACAGTTATGATGAGGACAAGGATAACAAATTGGATTCGTTAGATTCTTGTGAATGGTTGAGTTGGACGGAATGGACACAATGTAACGCACCGTGCGATGGGGAGGGGGAGCGAATGAGGCATAGGACGTGTCCTTGCAGGTAGGACATTCATTTTTAAATTTTTGTTGTTATAAGTGACCCTATGTCCAGTTATATATCGCGTACATTTAAAAATTTACCATAGCCCATCTAAACTTAAAAGACCTCTAAAATTCTTCTATATCTTCTACTACGAAGAATGTATGTAACATAACGTTTGATAATACAAAAAATGTTGTAGAACGTGCAAAAGTGGCCTGAAGGAACAAATCGAGTCTTGTCGAGGTGACCCTTGCCTAGCGGCGACAAATCACAAGAAATACCCGTTTGATGAGTAACATAACTTTACATTGTTTGTCCATTACTTCATGTACAAAGTAATATATTTCCAATAAATTTCTACTTTTTACTTACTGTAACTTCTAAATATATACTATTTACTGTGGTTACTGTACCTAATATTTGATTACAGTACCTCCACTTATGGTTACATCATCCTACTTTTCCGTTACAGTACCCTAATTTTTGACTACTGTAGCCAAGTCAAATCATTTACCAGTTTTAGTGAATTTTAATCAAGATCTCTGAATATATACTACACATATGCTTTGCAGTAATGTACAAACAATATGTTTACCCGTAGTATGTTAGTAGTTGTCCTATGCGTTGACCAATGGAATGTACTTTTCTATTTCTGATGCTGTATACCCATGTTCACCTAGTTTTTGAGTGAAATCGAGTCGCTTTGCCCTCATATTTCGCCTGACCATGGCTGATGGCACGTGGAGGGGGTGGATGTCTAGCAAGTGGGCTAGGACACCTAAAATTGATTTTTTTAAAATTTAAAGTTGAGATCCATGATATACATGAATAGCTTTTGGTAGAGCTAAAAAATTTGTTTCAATAATAATAGAGCTTTTGACTATGTTATAGTAGTGAAGCCATCCCTCAGAAACGTAAAATTTTTTTTTAAATTACTCGACTTACCGAGGTAAACGTCATCGAACTTTAGCTTCTTGCAATACTTCATGGAAATGTAGAATTCTTTTACAGTTTGTGGTGACATGAACACGAGACCTCCTGATATAAATGGTGGGAAGATGTCGTAAGGATATTCTGATAGCGAAATCTGAAAAAAAAACTTTTGGCATTGCAAATTTTAAATTTTACCGTAATCTTCAAAATGTTTGAAGCACCTCTCTATCATGAAAACATTTTTAATAGTAAGTCACAGTGTTTTTATTCAAGCACCACCCATAAAAAACATTTCCACCCTGTCCCCAAAAATGAACCCTTTAGTCCATCCAATGAAGCCTACCGCCCGACCTTGTCCAGTATACCTACATAAAACTTGTTATACCGGAATCGAAACGGCGTTCCATACATTCGCCATCCTGAATACAGTCTGTCATTCGTTTGAGTGGCATTTTGAATGTAGTCCACGATATTATCAAGGTTTATCACGTAATCGTCATCCATAGATATCACAAACGGCACGTTACTTCCACAGTATTCTATCGCACTTTTCATTGTATACATCAGCTGCAAAGTAAAAATGTTACTTTACTGTTATAACGTCAACCTTATATTATAGTACATCGTGGTGGTGCACCACTTTATAATATTTTTCTAAAAGCTACTCACAATCCTCAAAACAGTTATACTACCCAACTGATGCACCTTATAGTACCTCTACCCAAAAAATACGAGATTCTTACTTTGTAAGTATTGTTGTAGTAATTGTCATAGAAATCGCCAATAATCATGTCCTTGTGTTTGTCATTCTCCCTGACCAGCTCATCGATATTGTTATCGTAATGTCCACTGACAAAGAACAGTTCGACAGTCCAAGGCCTTCGAATCAAGTTGATCTTCGAAAAGGCTACTCGGTAGGCTTCTCGTCGCTACAATTAGGCAATTATCTTTCTATTTTGTCCAAAGACGCTTTCTAACATACTATAAACATAGGTAACAACCATAAAAAGTTATCTTCGTGCCACTGTTTTACATCGACTTGGCTTCTGAAGCAGCCTATTCTATGTAAATCGGCACAACAGCTAGGTTTAACTTTAAATTGGCGAAAAATATGAATAATTACTAGTTCTCGATCAGGCGCTGATTTTATGACTATCATTAACGTGTTGTTGTCATTATCACATCTCAAGTGTCCTGAATGTAACCTTAGGTTCTCCATGTCGTTAACGTAACTTTTGAGCAAAGGACTATGCCCTTGAAGTTCATTTGCTACCTAAAATATGTTTCGTCAATTTGGAAAAAGTATAACTCGTCTGTGTAGGGAAAACTATATACAAGGGACTCATAGTTACCATAAAACAATGATAAAGCTGTGGATACAATTACCATTTTCAAAAATTCAAACTTTGAAAGATAAGAAACGCTCAATTATTTTGTTTTGAGGTATAAAAGGTCATAATGTGACTACTCATAAGAACATCAACGATCATAACAATATCAGCACCGCAGTGCTCTCCAAAAATACGTCAACGAGCCTTCAGTTAAAGACCCTGACCGGCATCATGCAAAAACTTAAAATTAAAGATCTAGTCATGAATCTGGTTCTTGACCTTTGATTGGGTTACACAAAAGGCAGCGAAAGCGATTTTTTTAAAATTAAATAAGATTTCTAAATTAAATGAAAATATTTTAATTAATATTTTCAAGCCTTTAATCGCTAAAAATTTTGAAAAAATCGCAAAAACCACCTACCGCAACTTGCACATCAACATTCGTGTAGTTGAATGTGACAAACGCGTCCTGGAACAGAAAATCCGACAGTCCAAGCCAACAAAACGTCCAAACAAGGGCAATAACAAGCAGAAGGCCAACAAACAACAGGAATCTGAATTTGCGAATCTTGTTGAATATCAAATGCAGGAATAGACAAAAAACCTTGGAACATTTGCGAGTCCACTTCCAGAGTCGTAGCCGTGTCTTCATAACAAGGTGGTCGTCTGAAAACGACCGGTAAGAAAGTAGTAAGATGATGAAGAAAAAAGGAAGTATGTAGGTGACATTCAGTTTGTTACACTTTGAAAATTTAAAAATCTTTTTTTTCATTTTTGTTCTTTATGCAATTTGCATAAATATTGGCTCAATGTAGCTAGGGAACAAACAAGTTGAGTTTATTCGTTCTTTTTGTGACCTATTCTTATATTTAGAAACAGCTTGTTATAAGATCTAAAACAATATTTTTCAAGGAATACAATTTTGGTACAAAACAGCATTTTAAAAAGTACAACTTACGTTCAAACTGATGTGTTCTGTCAAGACTCCCGCTTACAATAATGATGTACAATATTCAAAATCAATTCCACGTCTGGCATGAAGAATATTATCAAATTGTCAAGTTTCAAGGCTGAATAAGCTACAGAAATTATGAGTTGTCGTTTTTAAATTATGACTGAAAAAATAATCATAATGACGCATCCCACATTCTGTTAGATCTGAGGTTGCAGAACAATACTTAATGACGTTACATTAACAATCGTACGTCGTTTGAGGTATTTGAAGAGGAGAATGATCACTTCGGTACACAAAAAAGGTCTTCTGTGATAACGTTTCGATGGGCGTGTGACTCAACTCCGCTTATTTGAGGCTGTTTTTTTGGTTCAGCCTGTCTTGATATCAAGTTTGCTTTCGAATACTTATCACTAATTTATTAATCACTGCAAAAAGTTTAAGACGTTAAACAAGAAGCTTATAACGCCCTAATAGAAATGTAAAGCAATATGTTGTAGCTTCATAAATTTTATAAAAAGGCATACTTCAATTTATGAATTTTGTGTTAAAAGGCAAGTACTTTTTAACATTTATATTTAAATATTAATGAGTAAAGTTGGTTATCACAATGGTGTGTGAAGGAAGATAGACAATTAGTTAACAACAGGTCGAATGTACAACAACTGTAAAATTTGAATAATTTAGAAAGTCTTCTTACATTGGTAAACGATAAAAAGTCCTAAGAATTTGATGCATTTTTTAAAAATTGCACAGTAGTTTCTGCACTTTCAGTCCTGACACGAAAACGAACGATGCTAAAATATTTTGGCATTGCGTATTTTAGATAATAAATAAAATTATGGCGCCAATCACTTATTAATCTTTCTAAAACTCTTTTTTTTTGGTGCAAGATACGTCTAATTAGATGTAACATTATTTTTGAATTTAATATTTTATTTTTTTGAGGTTAGCTTTAATCATAACGTAAAGCTTGCATTAATTTTAACGTTATACGTTTACAGCTTCATGTTCAATGCCCGATACGTGAAGCAACGGACGTTGAATGTTTTAAAATGGAGAGTAAAAGTTAGCAAGTTTTACTTACCTGTTGTGCCATTAGTGCTATTGGCATTGTTTTTGGTCACTTTCTCTGGATTTACTGATTTCTTTTGGGAAGTCGACTTTAGTTCTTGTTTCAAATGGTCTGATATTGATGTGCGAGATGAGGTAAGTGTTTTTTTAATATTTGATGTTTAGGTATTATTTTTCACATATAAGCATAAATATTCTTCTTTTTATGTTGTTTTGGGTATCAGAAGCTGTTATTGTTTCTGCAGCACAGGTCTGAAGATCTAATTGCACCTGTTTTAGGTAGTGAAAGAACTAACGGGCCAAAAAGCTTCCAAGAACTATATGAATGACATTGAGAAGTTTAAGCTTCACTCAGAACAGTACAAGTGCGATTTGAACAAGACATCTTTGCTAATACTTATAAAATCAGCTCCGGATCGTGTTGAGGTAATTTAATTTTGTTATATTGTTTATGGTTTAGAGGAGAAATGCTTACAGAAGGACCTTATCTACGATAAATTTGCATATGAAGTGGAAGGTACGAACATTGTTTGTTCTTGGACATTATGACAATCAATTGGAAAGTGTTACAACTGAGAACAAGTTCTACAAAGATATGATTATCGGGGATTTTGTAGATAACTATTACAATAACACTTATAAGGTAAGACGGTGTGTAAAACACGGAACGAACTTTTGTGTAGGACATTTTTGTTTTTTAAATGCGAAAAAAATGTTTAGTTTTTTTTATTTTTAGATGGTATATTCAATAAAGACAGCTTACGAATATTGTGGTGAAGTTCCTTATTTGGTTTCGATGGACGATGATTATATGATAAGTATTCCAAATTTAATAGAGTATCTGAACAAACATACGAAGAATGAACAGTTATACGCTGGCTACAGAGTAGATTCATCACCTTTTAGGTTACGATTCCAAAGATATGCTGTAAGTTTCAAAATTTAATATTTTTAGATAATTTTAGGTATTACTTTACAAAAATTATATTTTTATATTATTATTTATTAACTTGATGGTAATGTACAGCATCTAAATATTATTTTTGAAACGGTTTTTTTAGATAAGCTTAGATGAGTATCCGTACAACTTGTATCCACCATATATAACAGGAGGCTTGGTGATATATACTCCACAAGCAGTAAAGGAGTTTTACATTGCTATAAAGTACCTAAAGTTGTTCAAATTCGACGATATTTATGCTGGTATGTTTGTTTTACTGCCGTCCATCAAGTTTCTTATACAGTATTTTTCACTTTATTAGTAGTTATGTTGAGTTAAATACAAATTTTTTACATTGTTTGGATTGTTTTTTAATACGTAATATTTTTAGGCATAATAGCGTATTACCTTGGCTACAATCCCCAGATGTTGTCTACAGTACCAATAACAAGAGATGGTTATGAATTTGGATTGAAGGTAGGAGAACATGGATATACAGCTGATGAGATAGAACAAACTTTATTGGGTATCAACAAAGATGTACAAATTAAGCAGTTGATGGTACTGTAAGTCAAATATGTTAAATTGTCATCTTTGAGCGTCAAAATATGTTGATAGTCATCAATATTTAATTTATTGATATTGCTTAATGGCTTTAAGCGTGTACGGGTATAAAATTGTAATGTATCAAATATTAAAAGATTTATCAAATAAATGCATCTAATACCGTTCATCAAGCAAGAAAATGTTTAAAATATTTATTTGAGGTTGGCTACTATAATTGGTGTTATCTACTTCTTTTTCTTCTTTGACGATTGACCGGACTCGGGCTTCTTTGGTGACTTTTTCTTCTCTTCTTTGTCTTCTGTGTCTTCTTTGCTTTCATCCTTCTTCGGTCTCGAGGATCTCTTGCTGTGCTTATTGGCGTCACGTTTGGCTTTTCGTTTCTCTGAAATCGATTAATTCAAATTTATTGTTAGTCAAGGTGTTATCTTTGTTTACTGTATAGACTTGACATTGCTTTGCTGATTTACACTGAATATGTCATTTTGGATCGGTAAAATAACTTACTTTGTTTTGAAAGTGATCGCTTGTTAGCAAAGATAATAGCATAGGTGACGCACACGAGGAAGACAATGTGAAAAATCTCGAAAATCATAAACACAAGCTGCCAGAATATGATATTCCATCTTCTGAAACAACAAACATTAGTTGCAAAAAGTACATTTTCTATTTTTTTACAAAAGAAACAACGTAATGTTGATAAACAATAGATTTGGCGTATTAAATCTCACCTTTTAGCCTGTTGTCCACAGTTTTCAATGTCTTGTTTTGAGTACTTTGAGTCGTCCTGAATCAAAATTATACATTAGTTCAGGTGTTTTGTTATAGTAGCTGATTTACTAGTCTTACATCCATTATAACCATTTTTCTAATCAAAATACTGGTTATTGTATAGCTATATCTAGCTATACTTTTAAACCTACATCATTTTGAGGCACATTGAGGCCAGTGTCAGCATAGGTTCTTATCCATTTGAAATTTGCTGGTGGAGGTCCTGGTTCGTCTTCAATGTTAAGACAAGCATAAACTGACAAGTCTTCGGTACTGTGAGCAAGGTCCGCGCAGGCTGTAAAGAAAGTTGTCGTTGTGGGAGAAAAGTCACAATTCAAAAAATGATGATGTCGAAAATGTTATTTATCAATAACGTTTTGGTCTGTATTTTAGAATTTTTTACTTCTCCGTCTTCCCAAGTGCCCTGTCAAGGTTTCCTACCTTAACAACCCGTCCCATGATCTCTACAGGTATAAGATATATATATTGAACATACGTGTAAAAGCGCTGTTGTTACTCTCGTTTATGCTTTCAAAAACGGTCCTTTTCTCTTTTTTGTAAGTGAAGTGGGTAGAGTTGTCCATTCTGTTGTAGCACTGTACATTCTTGGCCAAGGCGGTTCTAAATGTTTTAAAGGGCTTTAGTAAAACATAATATTAATTATCCAAACAGTACCAATGAATTTTGTTCTAGCTGGAGGTCAAAAACATAATTTATTCTTTGAAAACACTCACGGTCCATTGAGGTAACTGTTGATGTTATACAGATCCCTTTTCATGTAGGCCCCTCCATGCTTAAGGACCTGCACAATGTAAGCATTCTGGGAGGGGGATCCAGCCGGAACTCCAACAATACCAATTGTGTTGGCGGTCTGGAGGAACAACATCGCTCGAGGCGGGGTAAAGATAAAGTTGTCGGCGGAGTATATCTTGCTTCTCAACAATCCGTACGTATCTTCGCACTTCACAACCATGTAGACATCGGTATCCGCGGTAAAGATTGTAAAGTATGTCGGGTCGAACACACATCCGGTTAGGGCTGTAAATGATTATTTTTAGCTCCCAAGTTACCAATTTTAAACTAATTTGATATATTTTCAATTTTTACTTATACGTTTAAGTCATACAGCACAATTTTAAAGTTTTAGATAATATATCCTATTTGGTACTACATTTCATTTCTTTTACAAAAATATTTGTAAAAATTAAAAAAGTACCGTAATCTAGATTGATCTTCTGCATTTTAACTTCCTGAGGCTTTTGTCGCTTCATATAGCCAACATGTGCGGATCCATAAGATAAGGTATGATCGTCTACGATGTTGACCACCAACCAGGAAAGCTTTGGTCCGAGTATTGCTGCGATAAACACACCTTCACAATCACTAAAAATGTTAAAAATTAAGGCGATAGGAAATATAATAATTAAAATCTTAAAATGTAAACAACTGGTAAAATAGGCTATGCAAAATGGAGTATGTTTACAAAATATTCATTAAAAATAAAAATTTAAAACTATGTAAGTTATGCGGCAATACTGTGTAACAAAATTGCACCTACCCATTGGAACCACTGTAATATTGCTTTGTGATTGATAACTCGCAATTTGGCGACAATCGTACATAATCTAAATCAGCAGAACATACCAAACTCAAAGCAATGAGACAGATGGAAGTCTTTAGAAATCCGACCATCGTCAACTTTCAAATAACAAAAATGACAAAGTTTGATCTTATAAATATGAAAAAATTAATTTTGAAAAACGAAAAAAAATTTTTATTCTAAAAATTATTCAAATTTATTTAAAAAATGTTTTATGTACATAAACTTTTTTGACAATAACAATTTTAAATATCTGTTAATAAATTATAATATATTAAACTATAACACTGTTTTACATCAATTACTCTGGTCGACAACATATTTTCCGTTTTCCTTTTTTAATTCGAACACAGACGTCGTTGTTACCATTGCATAAACCGTCTGATTCACATCGTTGCCCTGTTTCTATGTAGCTTTTTGGGCATTCTACAAGTTTCAATTTTAAAAAAATTTTAAAAAGATTTTAAAACCCTTGAATTATATACTTTTAATTTGTACCTTCGACGAAAACCTTAAATTCATGTTTACGAAAAATCTCTCATAATTTTGTGCGTTCTCTAATTTTTCTCTAATGCCGACGGCAATAAGACAAAAAAAGGGATCACATAAAACTATGAGAATTTTTTCGTGGACAAGAATTTAAGGTTTTCGTCCAAGGTACAAATTAAAAGTATATAATTCAAGGGTTATAAGTTCTTGTAGGCGACAACTAACACTTACTATTAACTCCTTTACAACAAACCCTAATGTTAGGGTCACATAGCGAGCCCTGAACACAATCTCTTGAGCTCAAACACTTCAGAATTCTTCCGTCGCTGTCCAAAATTGGTTCTCCTTTGGTTCCTATCGTACACTGGAGTCCTTAAAGTACCGTAAGTCATCTATTAGCAACGAATTCATTTTCAAAACATAAACCTAACTAGTATCAGTTAGGTAAATAACACTACTTCAATATATGTGATAAAATCACCTTACTTCGACACTGCCCATCAACAAACAAGAACCCATTTGGGCATTGACAAATGTTTCTAGAACATTCCATTTCAGCACTTTCGAATTCGGCCCTATTTAATGAACTTCCACTCAGAGCTGGCACTTTTCCCACACATTGTTCTGACATCTACAACAATATGGAAGTAGATAACGTTTGATCAACGCTAGATAATACTTAATCAACAATAAACTTACGAAGCAAGAATCACCGTGATAAGCGATGGGATAGCACTGTCCATCAATGAACACATCTTCTGGTGATAAACAAGGCTTTGGGCAACATATCTGAAGGTGTATATTGTTATTGTTGAGGTATAAAAACGGAAGAAAAATAAAAAACTGAAGAATAAAACTGAAGTTCACCTTCTTTTTCGTAGCGACATTGTCAGTGTGACAGTAATGATCCCATGGACATTGCGCACAACCATAATCGGGAGGTTGACTTGAGGTATGGGCGTGACCAACTGGACATACTGGTCGTTCTGGCGATGGTAATGGACAGCAAAAACCCTAAACAAGCATTTTAAACTCACAATCATCATCTTTAAAACTTTTATCAAAATGCAGTAAAAAGAACTTGTCTGTGTATAAAGTAACCAAAAGATGATTTATATGCCAAACATACCTGAAACAAGTCTGCCTGTCGTGGGATATCGAATATTGGTACGCAATAATACTGGCTGGGACAATTCTTGGGTGCTTGTCTTTCCGATACATCATCCATGAACTCGATCGCCTCAATCTCTCGGCTTAACGGCTCTTTATAGGCTTCACATGTTATGACATTACTATCAATTGTCAATGGTTCGGCATGATTAACACATTTATAGGCTGTAAATTGACAAGGTATATTAAAGTAATGCTTGTTAATCTAAAAAAGTTTGGTTTATATTGTAATAAACTTTTGTAATTAAATTTATTTGGAGTTACCTGTAGGTTTACAACCTCCTTGACCATCCCTTTGAAAGCCATTCTTACATCTACAACCTCCAGAAGTACACTCGCTAAACGCTGATTGACAGTCCATATCAAATTTACAGTGTTCCTGAATTGTAAAGTATCATATTAGGTTGTTCAAATAATTATGTGCCCATTTCAAAGCAAACTGTCGGGATTAAGGGGCACAGAATTATTTGAACAACTTAATATTAAGATAACTTGTAGTTTTATTGTAAGTCTCATAGTAATGCTAAATTAAAGTTGTGGGTCTTCACACGAAAACCTCGCTACATACTTTAAGCCGTCTCCGAGTCCTCTTACAAGTCATGGTATTCTTATCCAAAGCGAAACCCATTGACCGAACACACTCACATCGACACTCTCCATCTTCACATTCACACACTGCTCCACCTGAACACTTCTGCCCTTCTTCACACTCTTCTTTAGGTCCAGGCTTGTTGACCTTAGGTAATCCTCTGATCTGTGATATCTCCTTTTCCTCATATGGCCTTTCAGATAGTTCACAACAAAAACCAGTCGATATTTCACATTCTGTTGTTGATGGACAAGCCGTTGGTATTGATTGGCGTCGTTGACAAACTACAGGTTTATTGGATTCTGGTTCTAAGAAGGGTTGGCGAGGCGAAGGGCAGATACGAAGCTCTGAAATTTATATACTTTATAAACTATATCATAGACAATATCAAGAAATCAACGCTTTAAAGAAGGGTTAGTGCCGAGAGGGCTCTTACTAAAGGGCACGAGTATCTGAACATCACTGATCGTAATGGCATTTTGTTATACTATAAAGTGTAAAAACACTTACTGTTACAACAAACTCCGTAGATGGGATTACAAATGCTTCTGCCCATGCATGGTATGTTCTCATCACAAAGTTCAATGAAACCTCCTGAATTCCTTGTTGGACTGCCACCTCCTGGACAGAAGTCTACTAAAATTTGTTTTTTAAACTGAGTATCAAACTTATATCAATGATAAATTCAAACCTATATCAATATCACCAATAACTCACAATCATCTCGTTTGTCCGAAATTCCAAAACACGCCAATGTCAACTTCCCATGCACCTTTCCTTCTCTACATATCTCTCCCAGTTTACAATCAGCATTGATAACACAACGTGAAGCTCTACATTTACCATCAGAACAATGACCGTCAGCCACACATTGGGATGAGAAGTCACAAGGAGAACCTAAAGGTAAATGAAGAGAAGCTGACAGAGCTGTTAAGTCTTTAACTAGGTCTGGTGATAAGGCCAGTAAAGTTGTGAATAAGGTAAATGTAAAGGGTAGTACTGCCATATGTTGGTAATATTTAGTTAAACTATTAAAGCGTAAGATAATAATCGTACGTATTAAAAATATAGTATTGTACTAACAAAGTTACTTAGCAGTACGTGTTACTACTTTACAATTCTATCTAGTTTAGTTTAAAAAATCGCAAATCACCAGACGAAAGGCGATTCCAAATAAACCTTGCGGTCATTCTAGGACAAAGCTGTTCAAATATGACGCGATTCACAGTTACATTTGCATACATTGCACATGGTTCGTATATAAGCTTAATCCAGTCTTAAAATTCTGTTTTGGAGCTTATAAAGTAACAAAATATATCACTTCTTAGCTGCTACAGTTACACTGCAAAACAACCGTATCCCCACAACATATACGGTATGATAAATTACATCACAGTAACATAACAAAAATAAAGTGGTATTATAGATCAATCAGTTTATTTTATGCTTCCCGTTGTCAAAGTAGTAAAAGTACAGTAAAAGGCTAAGAATGGCTACAAAACTACAGTAATCAGTCGCTTATTTGTACAATGAAGCCACCTTCCTCGACACGACCAGTCGTTGAATCTCGCTCGTTCCACCGTAAATCTGAAGAATCTTAGAATCACGGAGAAGCTTCTCGACAGGGTATTCCGTGTTGAATCCGTTACCTCCGAATATCTGAAAATATTGTCATAAATTTTAAAAATTTTTTATTTCAAATTAAAATTTAAATATTCTAAAAATAGCTTACCTGAACAGCTTCACACGCAGCTTTAAATGCATTATCAGTACTGAAGACTTTGGCGATAGAAGAGTAATAAGTAGCGTCGTCAGCTTGAGAATCCACCTTTCTAGCAGCTTTTTCGACCAAAAGTCTTGATGCTTCTAGGTTTACAGCCATGTCTGCCAATTTGAAACCAGTACCCTAAAACATAAAGTTTAAACATAGCGGAAAAACCGGTATTATTAAAAAATAATCCTGTACTTTCTTAAAATACGGTAACAAAGTAAAATGGCTTACCTGGTGATCAGCGATAGGCTTTCCAAAGCACTTCCTCGTCACTGCGTACTGTCCAGCTTCGTCAATGCATCGTTGTTGAACTCCACAACCCATTGACGCTACAATAGGACGAGTACGGTCAAAGGCCCTCATAGCCAACAGGAATCCTTGTCCAACTTTACCAACAATGTTCTTTGATGGTACTCTGACACCTTCCAATGTAAGAGAACGAGTATCTGAACATCTCTGACCCATGTTTTTCTCCTACAATGAAAACTTTAAAATAAAGTAATTTTACTTTAAATTATACTAAAATATCTATAAAACCGTAATTTATAAATTTAAAACGCGTAATACAATATTTTGTTCATTTACTTATGTTATAGTACATTCATAACATGTTATCCTACCTTTTTGCCCACGCTGACGCCAGGAAGATCCCTGTCAACAATGAAACCAGTAAAAGCCTTGCTCGGTGAAGCTCCAGCATCTGTTTTAGCTAACACAAAGTACCATTTAGCCAGCCCACAATTGGAAATCCAAACTTTTGTTCCATCCAAGATGTAATCATCTCCATCTTTCACAGCTTTGGTCTTCGCGTTAGCAACATCAGAGCCGGCATCAGCTTCCGTAGTACAATAGGCAGCTAGAATCGGCTCCTTCACATTCCACCCCATGTACTTCTCCTTCAAGTAGTCGCTTCCAGCATACAGAATCGGGATCTGAGCGAGTTCGTTAACCATCAACGAAGTTCCAATAGCCGTGTCTCCATAAGCAATCTCTTCGTATATCTTGGTTTTTGCCGCTAATGTCAGATTTAGTCCACCATACTCTTCAGGAGTGTCCGTGTTCATCAATCCGAGAGAATGAGCTTTCTTTACAATATCCCATGGGTACTGAAATGTAGTTTAGTATATAAAACAACATAATTAGTTAGCTGAAAGTTTAAAATTTTTGTTTTATGTAAAAACTACTTTGATACACATATTTGATACTGTTTTTGACAGAAAGGCCTAATTTATGAAACGCGATCGCACCATGCAAAATTTTTCTGAAGTCTAGAAAATACGTCATGACAACCATAAATTAAAATAAACAAAACACGATGAATATATACTAAAACTTGCATTATGCATTAAATTTCTTACAATCTACTGCGCAATTTCTATGAAACAGATTTAAACTCTGTCATGGCGACGTGTTTTCTAGAAACAAAAATAATATTGTTTACCTCTCCAGTTTGATCGAACTTCGGAGCGTTTGGAACGATTTCATCCCGACAAAACTTTCTGGCAGTGCTCTGGAACTCTTCTTCGATTGCCTGTGCTTCACTGTTACATCTAGGCAATGTAGTTGAGAGCCATCTTCGACCAACAAGTTTTGGTCGAAGAATCTGAAGAGATCGGGACATTCCGCCTGAAAAAAATGGGAAAATGAAATGAAGTTTGTGAAAAGGGTAATTTGTTTTTGTAATTTTATGAGTTTAGGTAGATTTGGATGCGATTTTACAAAGAAAATGTAAAAGCATTTTACAAAACTTTGAAAAAAATATTATCAATGCGTTCTTTGGCGCCAGGGAAAAATTTTAATTGCACGCAGTATTGTACTGTTAAAAGTATCGAGAAAAAAGTATCAAGAAACGATAAGAGACAGTTATCACACGAGCTAATTTGATAACGTGAAAACAATAAAAGTGATCTTTTTGGCGAAAAGAAAGATATTCCAACGAACACTCAGTGAATGATCAAATTAAAACGCCTTAAACACTGCCATTAATAAGTTTGTTGTAAAATAGTTTTGAAAATGCTAACCTGTTGCAAAACACTGTTTTTTTTATGAGATGGCAATATTATTCTGTAAATTACTTATTGGAAACAAGAAGTAAATAAGCTTTCCAACATTCAAACAGCATATCTGTAACCTTTTTAAATATCAAAATGACAAATAAATATAAATTAGGTTTATTAACGTATTATGTACAGTATATCTACAACAAAATAAATTATGAATAAATTACGCTTTTGTGATAATCTCAACTGTGGATGCGTCGTTCTGTTCCAATTTGACGTGAATTGAAGTTTCATTGGAGAATGGGGCAGCAAGATCGAGTGGTTCCGTCCCTGAGGCGTCAGATAGATCAGATGGTGCATCTGAAGCTGCTGAATCGATCACGAAGAAGGACCGAATCGGCTGAATGTCCTCTGGTTCGTCTCTGATCGGGTCATCTGCTTTCTTGAACTTTGAGCCTTCGACTTCAATGCATTCTCCCTGAAACATCTCATATGTTATGAAGGATAACATGCTTGTTGTTGTTTTTACTGTCAGAAAGGTGGCGTTCTTCTTGTTACGACAAAATGATTAATACTATTGGACCTTATACAACTTACTGTTGTTAAATTACGGATTTTTTTATAACTGTAATGCTACAAAGAGTCTCAAACCTTACCTTGTCCTCCTTATTGGCAAAGTCCAACTTGAGTTCGTATCCAGGTTTACATTGGCATGTAATGCTCTTCTCATTACAGTAGGCATTCTTGACTTGGCACTGTTCTTCTCGGACCACGGTATCCAAACAGAATCCTCCCATCGTGCCATTAGCTCTTTCGTCAACGGAATCCATGAATACGACCGTGGTGAGGTCGTGACATCTGCCAGCAATGTTCAAGAAGCCTTCTGGACAATGTTGTACACAGTTGGATTCGTGAATCAGTTTGTTGTCGAGGCAGGCACAGTAGCCTTTAAAACATTGGGTCCCGTTGGTACGTTGGTTACATTGTTCGTTGGATTCACAGCCTTGTTGGCCTACGAAGAACACTGAAAACGGAGATTTTAGGCTTAATTTTTATAATTTTATGCTTAAATAGACGAGATGAAATCAAAGATAAGTCCTTTATCGTCTAAGATATTAACTTTACCCTCCATATCTTACTGTTCTTTGATGGAAAAAACTTACTTCTCTTACAAACTCCGCTGATATTCACCGTGCCTGGAGGACATCTAATCAAAGTAATATTGTCAGGTAATGCCAAGGCTGGAATAACAACCGACACGTTCTTGACTTCGTTATCGCCTTCACCATTTAACGGGTTCGTCTCTTCTGGAGGCGAATAAGCAGGCATCTGATTCACTGGCGGAACTGGTGTAGCCTTAAACACGGTTTGATTGTCCAATGGTACAGTAGTACAACATTGAGCATTTCTTCCGTCTGGATAGTTGGAATAGCATGTGAATCCACTTGGGCACTTGTTCCATGTTGAACATGCTTGGGCGGTCTTCGTTTGCATGTTCAATAAAGGCTTCGACCATGGTGGACAACTGGCTACAATATGAGCCGCATTGGGGATCTCCATCAGACCTTGAGGCGAGATGTTGGGCAGGTTCTGGGCCACTTGCTGGCCCAGTTGATGACCCATGATGTTGTTCATGTCTGGGGCTGGGATGAGGTTTTGTGGGAGGTGGGGTAGGGCGTTCATTGGCTGCATATTGTTCATCATAGGCTCAACTCTGGGTGGCATGGCTTCTGAAATGGGCGGGTTAGTTATGTAAGGTGGGGAAAGATACAGTAGTTTCAAGAAAAGTCAATAATCATTATTGAAGGATATTGACAATCCTCATCCACTACTGTATCACCTAAAACAGGGACAATCACACCTTCGCCGAGTAAGTCATCTATCTCATGTTAGCCGTCCCCAAACCTAAGTCAGTCTACCTCCGTTAACTAGAATCAATATTGGTGGCCTTCCCATCGCCAACTCACGGTTCGCATAAGGATTCGAATTGGGTTGGCGGTTGTAATGCCTGAAGGGTCCTGGAGTGAACTTGTTGGCGGTGTTGGGACTAGTGGTGTCAACTGGTGCACAACAGTACGAGTTCTGTTTCTCTGCACTATATACACATTGGTAGGCGGCGCTGGTTGGGCACGGGTTTAAGGCCATGTGGCAGGTGGGGGGTTCAATCGAATTCAGAGGCATGTACGGTACTTGAGAGGGAGGGCAGTAGCCATCGTATCTGTTGTCAGTGTTGGTACAACAAACATGGGCGTTGGCCATGGTACTGCGTTTACAGGAGTAGCCACTTGGACATGAGTTGATTTCTGGATCACACAACATGTTCTTGTTGGTTTCTGAAGAATATATGACCAGTTATGACTTATATTGGTATATTTATATAGATATATTATACTTTTTTACTGTTTTCGTCTGTAATTACATATAAAAACCTACTAGGATCATAATACCCGTAGCCAGTAACACATTCTGGACTTTGATGATCCAAGGCAGAACAACAGATGTTTACACCACCATTACGAGCAGCTACACAATCGTATCCAGCTGGGCATGACTTCTTGTTTGGTGGACAAACCAAGGGTCTCTTGGCGTACAAGAATGGTGATTGACCTACTGGACACTGAGCTGAGGATGGGCGACTTTTACAACAAATTGCGCGGTCTTTTGAGCCTTCGCAACTAAAGTATTAATAGTTTATATTCAAAAATGGGTTTTTAAATCGTATGAATTGAGTCACCGTGACAGGAACGTATTATTTTATATAAATCCGTCGTTAAAATCCCTACCTATAACCTTCAGGACAGTTGTTAGCCATCCAATTACAGCCCAATGGCTTCCTAGACCCTTCAACCAAGAACGGAGTAGAATCAGCCGGACACCTATCCCAAGCTGGACAACAATAATATTGGTCATCAGATGCCATATCACACTCATATTCTTCCGGACATTCATCATCTCTGTCAGCCGTACATTGTTGTGGTACCCTTGATCCTAAGGCAAAGTATGGAAGAGCACCATCTTTGCATTTTGGTACAACTTTGGGCACTTTCGAGTACGTTGTAGTAGGTTGACCTCGAACACAACAAATATCTACACCTTCTACAGTCGATGGTGAACATGATGAGCCTCGTGGACAGCCAGTTTCATCGTCAGAACAAGTTAGTACCTGTTTCTTGGCAATATAGTACGGTCGCTTCTTCTTCTGACATTTCGGAGCTGTTTTGCAACATACTCCACGAAGACCGTTACCAATACACAAGTAGCCGACTGGACAGCCTTCAATCTCGTTTATGGTACATCTTTGGCCATTGGATTGTAGGCCTGATGGACATTTGGGAGACATGTGTTGTACTTGCTTCATAATCGAGAGTGAGCTCAAACGACGGATTCCGACGTTCGAACAGCACATGTAGAAGCCGGAAACGGTGCTAGAACCAGAGCATAATTAGCATAAGTATTTTTAAAAATGAATTATTGTAATCTTTTTAATAGTCCCGTCAAAATTTGATAACGTAAGCTATCATTAACGCATTTTGATGTATAATGCCATTGTTTAATTCGTAACATAACTTACCCGCTCTGTACGCATTGGAATCCTTGAGGACAGTTGTCATCATCTGGAAGACAAGCAACATGAGAATCCGATCCAGGGATGACATATGGCAATCTATTGCTAGGACATTGAGCTGTGGAGCTACAACAAATGTGTTCTCCAGTAGAAGAAACAACACACGATGAGCCTTCTGGACACGAGTTTATTGATGTTGGAGAACAAGGCTAAAAAATGTATTTTTTGTGTTTTTAAAGAGTTTTGATTTAAAAAAAAAGATTTATAAACATAATGTATGATAACATACCTGATTGCCTTCTTTAGTCAAGAAAGGTGTCATTCCACGAGGACATTCTCCAAGTTTATGTACACATTGTTGTTCACAAGATTCCCGATCCGCGAACCTGTTCATCGTTCCTCCGCATCCTAAAATTTGAAATATCAGCTGCGAAGGAATTTATTTTTAAATTAAAATGCCGACACCACGTATTTTACAAATTAAATTTTAAAATTCCTTCACAAAAACCTACCACTGTACATGAAAGGCATGCAAACTTCATCGTGACTGTCATAATACCAGAAAGTTCCAGGTTTCTGAGCCAAACAAGTGTGTCCAATACTCTTTGGAGCGTTACAAGAAGTCTCAGCATGAGGACAACAATATCCTTTAGTGTTACACCAACTTCCTTTAGGACAAGGAACGTTTGGAGCACATCTCTTAACATATTCGCCATCTTCTGACATCGGCGCGACTCCGTTACATGCTAAAAAAATGTTTTAGATAAATTTTAGGTAACAAAATTTAATATTTGAATAAACAGTGCCATTTTAAATTTGAGAAGGTGCAGATGTCAAAATTTCAATGAAGAAAACAAAGAAAATTAAATTTACCATTCAAAACAGTCGATTGGCAAGACTGTTGACATTCTTCCTTCGTGATAAAGTTGTTTCCACTTCCTCCACATCCGTAATATTGGTATGGTTCGCATTTTCCACTGTCCGAGTTGTATCTGTACCTTTGGATGGTCATAAACGTACCAAAACAAGATTCTCCAGCTGTTGGTTGGTCGCGACATAACGATTCTAAATTATATAAAAATTAGTTATTTTTTATTTTCGCGCACTTTGAGCTATTCGAGGCGCTTTTTTGAGCAATTTTTTAAAAGTTTTGATAAATTCTGAATCTTTTACTTATTTTTTAATAAGATACAACTATTTTACAACGTATAGTGTACATTTTACATTATTTTGATAAGATTTTGTCCTGATTTCGCAATTTTTCCCATAACAAAACAAAAAGCGCGCCGTTTTTCTCCTCTTTTTCCATGAAAGCGAGAAAGAAGAGCGGGACGAACGGAAGCAGCGTGGCGCAGTGGAAGCGTGCTGGGCCCATAACCCAGAGGTCGGTGGATCGAAACCACTCGCTGCTAATCGTTTTTTGGCTGTTTTTTGATTAAAAAAGTAATTTTACATGCACTAATAAGACGTTTTTTGTTAAAATATTATTATTGATAGATTTA
The DNA here is from genome assembly GCA_904066225.2 of Bursaphelenchus okinawaensis. Lineage (NCBI taxonomy): Eukaryota > Metazoa > Nematoda > Chromadorea > Rhabditida > Aphelenchoididae > Bursaphelenchus > Bursaphelenchus okinawaensis. The sequence goes on along the minus strand of CAJFCW020000006.1, from coordinate 7,118,413 downwards.
AATTCATTTTATATTATTATGAAGTATATTTTGTTTAATTCGTGGTGTTTTCTTCACTTTCCGTTAAATTTTGTTTCTTTTCGGCTAATTTTACTAAATTGAGGGTCTTACCTTTGTTAGAACAGCAGATGTAGCTAGACCCAAACAATGGTTGTAAGCACGAATAATGGGAAGGACAAGAATCAAATGCAGATGGAGAACAAGTGGCAATAGCTGGTCCGGCCTTTAATCCTTTGCCAGATGGACATTGATGATCCAAACAGAAGCCTTCACACTGTTCTAGAGAGTCAAAGTTGTTGGCATTGCCTCCACATTGACTATATTGGAAGGCGCGACAAGATCCAGTAGTTTGATCAAAATAATATCGAGTCATGGCAGGAATACCACTGGCCGCACATTGACGGCCGGAGTCGCGAGGTTGGTTACAGACGTGTTCTAAAGTATCAAATTTGAAATTTTAATTTTTTTAAGATTTAAATTTTAAATTTTTAGTTGTATAAAATTTAAAATTTTTATTCAAAATTCTTTTCTTAATTTTTGAAACTCAAATTTTCCCGCCAAAAATAAAAACTCAATTTGTAGGATTTACAGTACCAAATGCCAAAAAACAGCCTTACCTGGAGCAGGACAACAGTATTGAGCACCATTATTCGTGACACATTGATAGTTGTTTGGGCATGGGTTTTTGTCCGAGCACGAAGTGATACCTCCTAGGGGTTGGCCAGTCGGACACATTCCTAAAGTTTGGTTCTTAAAATACGAAGTAATCGACTGTTCTACCACCAATCGTGTTGCTGATAATGCCACTGTAAAGTTAATGTTACCTTCACCATGGTTATTGGTTAAAAGGGCAGTGAAATGAGTTAAAATGGCAGTGAGGTGGGTTGAAAATGAGTTTTCTGGGGTGGATCATAAAGAGTGGGGTGCTTTTGCATTGAAATATATAAGAAAAAAGTCCGATTCTGTATGACGCGGCCTAGTATTATTGGGAAATTGGTGTGTTAGAGAGTGTTTACTGTGGTAGTGGATAAACAACAACGGGATGGTGAAGTTTAGGTATTGTTTTACATTTTACAGAGTAGTTCCTGGTTATAATAAACCAAATACCGGTCGAAAAAGTGAGTAAAGCAAAGGTGTTATCAGATAGACACATCGTGCTTACCTTTAGTAGGACAACATCTGCCATTCTTACAGCTATGGCCATTGGGGCAAGGGTTGGAAGCGGAACAAGGATTGGGCTGTGACAATGGTGGATCACCTCCGCAGACATCTGATGGCGATGTTGAGGTATCTGAGCAACATACCGCCGTGTTGAACATGGAGCTACGAGTACATACGAAGCCGTTTGGACAGGTGCTAAAGTAAGGTGAGGTTTTAAGTTACAGTAAAATTAAAAAATTTTTTTTTAATTTTGTTACCTAAAATTTTTTTTTTGAATTTTGTATTTTTAAAATTTAAAATTTTGAAATTCTTTTATCTTTAAAATATGTTCAAACCCTACCTAGGATCAGCCAGATTACATTGTACATGACTGCCAGTGTTAGGGTTAACATATCCAGCCGAGTTCAATGGACATCCAAAGTCTCTACCACAACATCGTGTCAGACTTCCACCGACCAGATTACAGCCAAATCCAATTGGGCAACTGCCTGGGGTGTTGAGAGCACAAGCATGAGGTATACCTGTTAGAGGCTCGAAGAAGGTGATCTGGTTACCGGCACACAGGATACTGTCTTGGATACTCGGCTCTACAGTATGCTGGCAACAGTAAGAAGTGCCAGTGCGGGAGTACAGTATACACGCGTACCCTGGAATTAGGTTCATGTTACAGTAGGATTGAGGGTTACAGTATGTTTGAGTTCAATAGTTTAAGCGAGTGAAAATTGTTACAATATAAATATATAGTACTGTAGTCTTACCATCAGGACAGCTTGGTATCTGTGGGTTACAAGCGACTGGTGCCCCAAGCTTTGTTAGTGGTACCCCACCACTGCAAATGTCATCTGGAGCCTGGAATTGTGGCTGTAGGAAGGGCGACAGGTCTTCTACACTGTCCTTCTGAGGTGATAGGGGGTCGTCCTTCAAAGGCTCGTCCTTTACCGGTATTTTAGGAGGGGGTGTCATCTTATTGACAGCCGGAAAGTCGCAGTCGCCTTTTGTCGTGTTGAATTCTTTACCTGAGGCACAATCTCGTTTTGCTAGAGTTCTGGAAATGTTACAGTATTAAGGTTTAGGAAATTTATAAATGTACTGCACTTTTTTTTGATCTAGGTACTTAATGGTACTGTTTAGCACTAAAGTTCAAAAATATCAAAATAATTGGGATTTTTAAATTTTATGGTACTAAATAGTACTAAGATTTAAAAATAACAAGTTTTTTATTTTTTTAATTCCGGATGGTACTATATTGCACCGAAATTTTTAAATATTAAAATACATGTGATTTTTGTATCTTTTAGTACTAAATAGCACTAAAATTCGAAAATAATAAAATTTTTGGTTTCTAATACTGAATGATACTATATAGTGCCAAACTTAAAAATTTTAAAAGTTTTAATTTTTATTATTGAAACATAAATTATTGCTCTAGAACATTATCAATTTTATGATTTGGGTACTATTTAGTATTGTAAGTGCAGTGGAACTTCTGTATGACGGATTAAAAAGGGATTCAAAAGTTGTTTGTTATAAAAAGGGTTCCACTGTAACAGAATAATTTTTTGCCATTTTGAATTTAAAAAGTTGAAAATTGAAGCTTACCCATCTGTGTTACAGTAGAAATAGCTGGTTTTACTTTCTGGATTTTCTTTTTTTGTGAATTCTTTTGGGTCACATTCTGCTGATGTCACGTAGCCCACGTATATTAGCTAAAATACATAATGCAAGGCCGACATAATATTAAAATTGACGATTGTAAACTTATTTTGTAGGTATTACAATATAACATAGTAAAGGATGATTTATGTAAAATACGGATTTTTGAACTCTCGAGTACAATATACGACAATTTGTCATTTAAAAATGAGTTTAAATCAATAAATAAAGTCAAAGTACGAGGGTTACTGTGTTTTATTACAGTACAAAAATCCTTGTAGTAAATTTTTAATTAACTCTTAAAAACCATAGAAATAATTTAAAAATTAAAATTGAAAATCCCTAAAATACGAAAAACGAACTTACCGTGACAAAGAAGGCCAGACGGCCCCGTGTCCTGAGCATTACCTGAAGGTAAATACGAGTATAAAAAGTGTAAATGGTAAACCAGAAATTAAGGACCGGACTTCCGATATCGCGCGACAAACACAAACAGAAGTCGACTTCAGAAGGTCAATAAACAGTCGTAAGTTGTACGTTTCGATTTTGTAAAAACAATTACAGGGAGTACCGGAAGTGGATTTTGATGACATTTTTAGAATAGAAAGTTAGGAAAAGGTTAGAACTTGGTTAAGTAATGTCACTTTAGATATAAGGACAGAGTAGGTTAAGTATAAATAGTATAGGATGAGGTAGTGCTAGGCTACGAGTGGCAAAGACGTAAGTAAGACTAGCGAGGAGTTATGTAACTTTTTGTTAGTTTTTTTAATAGTATAGACCACTGCTAGGAAGAGGCTAGGACAAGGGTTTGATTTGGGGAAGATCTCTATTGTACAGGACGAGATATGGCTAGGGTACGAAAGAGAACGGCGTAAGTAACACTAGGAAAACGTAGCGTAAGTCTATAGAAATAAGTGTATAGAGTCAATTCATAGCGTAAGTCCATAGTAATATAAAGATAGAGTTAGGTAGGCTTTCAAGTTTAAAAAAATTAAAGCACGAATAAAAACAGGCTAAAGATATGTCACACCTGCCTACCTTCTTGACTAAACAGATAATTAAATTAGCCCTAAACCTTTTCAAAATTCATAAAAAATGATTACAATAATAGAAAAAAGTTTATTATACTCAAAGTTAATAACCGAAGGCAATGGCCACTCCCGAGTGGGGTCGAGAGTAACGCAAACACAAGCTCAGACATGGGTTAAAAATAAAAGACGGCGTGGTGTTTCTGATCTCGAAGGGGTGGACAAACACTCTGGGTCAGTTCGTAGAGGTTGATCATTAAAGACACCTATTCATAACTACTTTAAAATGACAGAACGCAACTAGTAAAGGTGGTAAGAAGGCTTATTGTAATAAAAGTCTTGTTATAGTTAACAAGAAGGTCGGGGTCTGATAGCACTTATGAACAGCTTAAAACCATCGTATCTTGGTGTTGCTTATAAGGAGAGTCTGGTTTTACACCCAAGAATTGCCCTATTTTCTACAGTATATTTTCAAGTTTATACTACAGTACCCAAACACGTATAAGTTACAAAAAATTAACCTCAAAGCACCCATACCTTCATACCATAAGCCTACTACTCACCCCTACCCTCACCCTACCAGCCGGCTACAAAAACCAAATAGACTGTGGGTTACAAACCCTGAACTGGTGGGTCTTAACAGTCGGGACTGACCTCTTGAACCACCCCTTTTAATTAACTTACCGGAAGGTGCTAAAACCCCGCGCGGAACAGCGGCCGCGATGAAATCGGATTCCATTGTTTTAGAGCGTTCCGACCCTCAAGAAGTCGTGCGCTCCTGATTAGAAATTACTCGAGGGTCATAAGCTGAAGACTGAGCAAGTAGTGCGAAGATGCGATTGGGTTTACGAAAGAAGATAATAACAATAGTTTAAAGTTAATTTTTTCAGAATTTTTAAAATTTAAAGAGCACTTGTTATACCCTGGATTGGAGCAACACTACACACATATCATATCACTAGGCTCATTATCAAGTAAAAAACGGACGATAAAAAGAAAATACGATATAGTAAGCAAGCAATACTATACTTTGTTTGTAGCTCATAACTTAAGGATACTATAACATTGACAAAGTAAAGTAATGTCTATAATTTATATTTGATTATTTTCAAATTTTAAGTTTGAATTAGTGAGCTCCTGGCCTTTGTCCGCCGATTTTTGTTATTTTTAGCTGCAGACTATCAGGTTAAATATAACCTCCGGCGACAAAACGCTGTTAGCAAACAGTTAAATGAGTCACAAAACAAATTACTACTTAACTCAACTAGTAAATTCGAAATTTGATGGTTAAAGATTACTGTAGTATAACATAAAAATAATACTTTAAAAAATGGGTATGAATAGTCATAAAGATCAGCATTAATATTCAAAAATGCATTTTTAAACGGTTTAGAACATAAAAAATAAGGTAGTGGATAAATTAAAGCCTTTAATTTGCCTTGAGCATTTCCTATCACGATATATACTTTGGGTCCCACAGCGTAAAATAATGCCAAAACATTTAAAATTATAGCGAAAACGGAAACGTTTTATCAAAATTTGAATTTTATTTTTTAAAAATGAAAATACTATTAACGTTGAGATTTGGGTGTTTTAGAACGATTAGAACGCTGAGAACGTTGCGAACGATTCGACCTTTGAGTACGTTGAGTTCGCGGAATCTCAAAGGATTGTGTGAATGTGTCGCGCAGACTTTGCTGAAGTTTCCGCGAATCTTTGGCAGTGTCGGAAAAGTTTTTGCCAATTCCGAGGTGGGGGAGGTCTGGAAATTTATTTTTGAAAGTAATATACATATTATAGTAGGTTATATATGGAAGGTATAGTATGTGGGCTATAGTTATGACTATCTTATATCAGAGAAATACAGATTATTATCTACTTCTAGACCTAATATTAAGCTTTGAAAGTGAGCATAGGCTTAAAAATATTATATTATGTTGTTCAAATAATCCTGTGCCCTTAATTTTAAAAATTTGCTTTGAGAAAGGACACAGAATTAATTGAACAACCGAATAAAAGAATTGACGGTCCAAACTAGGTTTTGGTGTTATCTTACCCATCATATGGCCAGTGTAGCCGGGAGCAGGCGTTCCATTACCGTAGTAACCTTGATTGACTTCTGATTGTTCGATAGTTTCTCGGGGCTTTAAATGGGATTATATTGTACTTGAAGGTTGCTTTTTTAACTTTATGAATGGTAAAAATAATTTTAAAGAACAAAAGTACAAACCGCTTCTCCAGTATTAGGTATGTTGTTTCGTTCACGATGTCGTCGTATGTTGCGTAGCGCTTGTCCTTCACTCCACCATCCACTGCCAGCTCCATTCAGCGGCCCATAATCATTCGGAATGTTTAGGCTAGCAGCTCCTCGACGAGTGTCTAAACGGACTTTAATACATTACCATAATGTCTTGGTACTTATCAGTAGGTTAATATTACTCAGTAGGTTCATATTATGAAAGCATGGCAATTACTAAAGTAACTTTTAAGATACTTCATATTTTTGAACCTAATACTTTGATAAGCTTTATGTGGATGATATCGACTGTTTAGCGCTTTTGTATATTGTTAATGGCTTGATTACACTGTGAACCTACCACGTTGTGTTTTGGGTTCAGAACGTGCTCTCTTACTCCTCGCCGTTTTTGAGCCGGCCGTCCCAGAACGTCGTGAACGTGACGTTCTTCTTTCGGTGCGATTGTCTTCATCGTGAATACTTAAGCGTTCTGTGCCGCCGGCTACATCGTGAACGGAGCGGCTACGTGATGGGGGTTGGTTTTGGGATACTATAACATTATATATATTAACTATCATACTATCTCGAGTATTATGTATAGTGTTGACTGTTATTACATAGGTATATGAGAGGCATTACTAGACATATGTATATCTAGACATTACCTAGTCATAGGTACACCTAGACATTACCTACGTCTTTTAGTCTCCTCTTACCATTAAGCAAACTAGGATGTACTGGTATCTGTAAACTAGCCGAGGAGGCATCTAAAGCAGGCACAAACTGGACTGGAATCTGAAAGACTGGACCCATTGAGGCTTTGAGCCCATTGACGGGCTGAAGATATTGTTGTTGTTGCATTAGCTGACTCTGTGATGTCTCTGCATTCCTCTGACTTCTCTGGCTCTTCTGACTTCTCCGACTGCCTCGGCTGTTCCTACTGTTTCTGGACTGGCGCTAAAATGTTTTTTAATTTAATTTTGAGAGTTTTTGTATGAAAGTTGATGTTTTCAAAATTTATTTTAAGGCTTATTTGAAGATTTTTAGGCTTAAGTAAACACTTACTCCTTCAGTAAAAACTGGATTACCGTCGGAATCGAACTGATAGTTGACTGAAGCTGCTCCAGTTAAGGCTTCTGTGGGCTCAGCGTTCTCCAAAAGGGTTCTAAAAGTAATTAATATTATTCTTTAGGTAACAAACTTACTATAAAATCAAAAAATATAAAGCCAAGGTTAATATACCAACCCTTATAGCTACAAAAGGTCCTAAAACAATCAACCCCTAAAACAAAACAACTAAAAATGGCAGAGAAATGAAAGGCACGTTGGTTTACCTTGGAGATGGTGCCGACCGTTCCGCGAACGTTCCATTTAGTACGTTATGATATCTTTGTCCGACCAAGAACTTCTCTCCCGGCTTATGGCCCATGTAGCCGGTTATGGGCGAGCTTTCGCGATAAGTCGCGGCCAAATCAGTCATGTTTCAGCTACAACCAGCGCCAGTCTGAGTAATATTTGGAAACAAAAATAGAAAATTCAGAAGCGCGTAGCAACCGAAAGAAAACGATAGTACGAAAGAAGAAGCAGGAAGCGACTATATACTCGGTTTTACGATTTCGAAGGCTTTGGTTGGAGGTATGAAGGTGTGGATGATATTGTGATGATATATATTGATTAAAAATGGCATTGATTTCACAAAATTTTGAAAAAAGTTGATTATATTGTGATAGATGATAGTAAAGGCTAGACTATGAGTCATGTAAATGTACGTACTAAAGTATCAGTACTTGTTAACGCTCAATTTCACATCGAGAAAATTACATCTTTCAGTACAAATGCCCTCGAGCAAAACAACATCCTCAATATATTATAGTAAGTATCAGTTCTTTGATATATCATAGTAGGTATCGAGTCTTTGATACTCTATGTATCAAATCTAATATCAGCAGCTAATACCCTAATTTATTAGTAAATAATGTTGAGCTCTAAAATTAGGTAATATATCTTTATTATACCCATGTTCACCTTCAAATGATCAATATAACATGTAGTTAAAGTAAAACATAATATGTTATTATATATACTACTATAGTATGTATAATATTTTAAGTATAATAAACAATAAAAACTTTAAAAAGTAAAAATTTAAGAAGATCTTTGTGTAGTTTGAGAGTTATTGACAGAAGTGAATGATATTACACTCAACTGGTCGTCTTTGCATATTGTAGTAGAGCTAGCTGAGCTTTGGTTGTTCGTACTCAAATGAGTACGTTCCATCTTCGACAATTCTTTTAAGAATATCACTACTGGTGCGTAGATAAAATTGAGGCCGGCTACACAAAACATTGTACTGAAATGGTAGTGTGTTACAATCTATATCTTATTCGGCATTACTTTAGTCAGTGTAAAATATTTTTAAGTAATTTTGTGAAAGCATGATACTATATCAAGTTGTAGAGCAGTACCTGCATATAGTAATATAAATAGTAGTAACTTACACTTTAAAGCCCATTAGCTTAACCAGATACCCAGCCAGAAACGGTCCAACAGCAAATGCGACACAAACCGCCGAATCTCCGATAGCATAAACACTACCGTACGCCGAAGCATGCCTCTTATCAACTACAGTACCCAGAGTCGGAAACATGGTAGAATCGACCATTCCCACCCCAATACCAGTAAACGCAATCGGAATGATCAAGTAGTACACGTTAGGACAGAATGGCAGTGCTATACCAGCTATGCCACATATGATCATACCAAGTACAGTACACTTCCATCTACCGTACTTGTAGGTCAAAGCTCCCAGGAATTGGGTATTAATCAGGTAACCAAGAGTTTGTGGAAAGAAGATGAGGCCTTGTACGATAGTGGAAGAGTCCCATCGCTCTATCATCCACAATGGTATTGTTGGTTCCATCACTGATATCGTCATATTACTCACGAAGATGGCTCCGCTGGCTATGACAATATAAGGATCGACTAGTAGGGTGCCCACTTTGGTTCCTTCTACGTCTTCTCGTTCAAACTTTGGTCGTAATAAGACTGCTTGGACACCTGAAATTGTTTTTGAGGTTTCAGTAATATAGACATCAAGAGATTACAGTAATACGAAAAAAGCTACAGTAGCCCAATTCTAACAAAGTGACTTAATATTACCTGAGATAGTAAAAAACGAACGATAATCAATCAACTTACCAGCATCAATTAAAGTAAAAAGAGCCAAAAGCCCGAAAGGTAACAACATTCCACCATATTCATATAAAACTCCACCGTACAATGGCCCCAGTATACAGCCTAAGGCTAGTCCACCCAAGGCTGTACCAATCGCTTTGCCTCGCTCTGATTCTTCTGTATACATCTTGGCAATCAGACCGAGGCCTAAAATACAAAAACTCATTATTGTTACACCTACAGAGTAATCATGATATCTTCTACGTACTTTTTGACCAAAATGACCTTTTTATCTTTAATAATTAAATTTTTAAAATAAAGAAAGTAATTTACCGGCAGTAGTAGTAAAAGCAGACCCAATGCCCTGAACCGATCTGGCAGCGAACAAAGCCCAATATGTCCGACTAAAAGCAAATGTCATAGTAGAAGCGATAAGTAAGAAGAAACCAAATGTCATTACGACTGAGTATCCGATTCTGAAATTATTGTCATTGTAAAATACGGCATATAAAATCGTGATTAAATTTGTGTAGATAGTTCAAATAATTTACAATTTTTGTTATTAACCTTCATGATTGTATAGCGTTCTTTAATCTCTTTGATTCCTTGTTAAAATAACCATTTTATTTACTGTCAATTAGATTACCTACTGTTCTTGAACATTTGAATCAAAACAATCAAAAATTTCGCAAAACTTTTGAAAAATCGCAAACTTTCAGATAATATAAAACGAGTCAAGATCACCTTATCATGCTTATTGTTTACTTGATAATCTCGGTATTACGCATGCCAAAACAACAAGAAAACCTCTTTCGTCAGAACTTTTTTCAACTTTAGAATGAAGGCGAAGTTTGTAAATCTGTCAGTAGCAGGGTTGGACGCAGGGCAGGGCATGGGCCCTGTAACAGGGCATTTTTGAATTGTTTTTTGGCGCGCTTTTTTTTAATTTTTTTTTGGCTAGGCCTAAAAACGCAAAAATTTCTAGAAATGGGTTTTAAACACTGCTAATCAATTTTACGTTGTTATTTTCTTGATAGCTATTACAGTTTTCAAGATATGAGTTTGGCGGGAAAACGAAATTCAAAAAAATGCCCTGTTGAAATGCCCTGCCCTGCCCTACGTCCAACCCTGGTCAGTAGTCATAATTACAAGGCATGTTTCAACTCACCGATTAGTTAAAGGACCCGCGATCAAATTAAAGACGATTTGTACAACTGATTTTGAGCCGAATAGAGCACCCACCGGGAAACTTGTCTCCGAAAAATCTACCGTTTTGTTGCCGTTTTCTTTGTTCCAGAGCTTCAGTAGGTAGTCTGGTACAATGGGTACTGAAACAAACGTAGTTTACGTACTTTTACCTAATAAATTGGCTTTTACCGACTTTTTAAATAATTTTTTGAAAATATTTTCAAATGTTAATCTTTTTTCAAAAATTTAAACATAAATAAAAAAGCTCTAAACTTACCAACAACTGTGGTCAACATGTAATCGATCATCAATGCGACATAAATTATGGCGACAATCGTTTTTCGACTCCGATTGTTAATGGTATAGTTGGTATTGCTATTACATTCAGCTGATTCTGTTGTAACGGCCACCATGATGACTTCATAAATAAATGTAAAACAACACTGAAACAAAGAACATTACCAATTTGATCAAAAATTAGTAAATATTGGCAATGAGCAGAAAAAAACGTTGAAATATTGTCAATAATCATAAAATAACCTTAGAATAATGTGGAAAAATCATTAAAATAAACAATAAAAACAAAATTAATAGCTTTATCGTCCTATGTTTTACAGTTTGTTTCCAATATCAACAATCTACAACAATATAAATTTAAAACCTACAACAATATACGGCTAGCTTTTCAATACAAAGCAAACCAGATCAAGATATTACAGCAAAAATACTCTACTCCACAGCTGCCCACAGAGAACGAACAATATTCGAAACGATCCTCTACTACAATATTACACTAGACAAGCTGGTCTTGTTTTGTGTAAAGCGCCAAAGTTTGTGTTGTTTTATACAAATTCGGAGATAATGAACCAAAAGTTTTGTTTATCGTACACCCAATAGTTGGGAAATACCCATTTATCAAGAGATATCACATTACTTTGTAAAAACAACAAGTTGTAAAAATAGAGATGACGTCCTATTTAGTGCATCAGCTGCTCTCAAAGCTCATTGTCAGGTTTTAATGCACTATAGTGTTATAATATAGAGACGAGAAGTGTGTGAAATCACAAATTGAGGTTTTTCGAGGTGAAAAGTGTCAATTGTTCATGACATCATTTTGATTAAAACAGCTCGGAATTGACCTTTTAGCTTTCTCAGACTACCCTGGTGAAGTATTTGGGAACAACGTAGCTTGTTAAGACCTTTAAAATATAAATAATAAACTTGATTTTAGATCCAGCAGGGCTGGGCAAAAAACTTTTAGTACCACCTGGTACCAAAAAATATGACGACCGTACCAATTTAAGCTTTAGTACCATTTAGTACTATACTACAACTAAATTAACTAAAAATTTTTAAAAAACTTTTAAAAAATTCGCAAGCGTTTAAAAGCCGCATTTTATTTTCGATAGTTCTGGCATCCAACCAATTCACAAAAACCGAAAGATTTGCAATAAAATTTGGTAAAATTTAATAAATTTTCCAAATTTTCGCTTGAATTATCAGAAATTTGAATCAAATTTTGCATTTTCTTTGAACTTTAAAATTTGAATAAGCCAGACCTATAAAAGGCGTGGAGATTTGAGAAATCCCTAATTTCAGCGGTTTTTGAGGTCGGAGAGAGTCTTTCTTCCTTACTTCCAACTTTTGCTCCGCAACTATGGGTCGTCACCGTTCATCGCGCTCGTGTAAGACTCAGTCTAGCAAGTCGGTCGACAACGACAAGAAGGTCACGTTCGCGCCCTATGGCAAAGAACTGCCGAAGGATATGATCGAGGACGTCACGGTCAAGTTTCAAGTGGCCGTGGGACAAACTGTAAGTTGGATTTTTTAATTTTTTGTGCTGATACAGAGCTGGAGTAAACTATGGTATGGGGAAGTTAAGGTTATTTTACAGTACAGAAAGATAATTGGTAAAGTAAGGTTATTTTAAGATAAAAGCATTGAATGGGTGGGAAAATCTAAAATTAAATTCATTTCTGCTTTAGTGTGGCGTTAAAAAGTGAACTCCAAGACGATGGTCGTGATCAAAGTGGAGATGCAGGGTGCCGGCGTTACCATGATCGAGTTCGGCGACGTTCTTCAGACAGAACGGCGAAAGCTTGTGGAAGGGCTCCAAGGCCAACTTCAGGAAGTTCGTGGACTTGTAAAAGAAGCTGGCGGGGATTCACCGTAAGTTTTGTTGTGCGAAATTAAAACTTTTTTTTCGAAAAAACGAAAAAATGTGATTTTAGTGCGAAATCACGTTGCTCCGACCGGTCAACGTTCTTCCCCTGGACACCAAGCGTCTTCCCATGGACAAGCGGCAGGAAGGCTTCTCTTACAAGTTGGCCGTTCTCTACAAAATCGAGAAACGGCCATTGAGTCTTCACTTTGGAACTCAGGACAATAAGATCTATGTGCTGAACCTGCACGAGTTTACGTGCGCCGCCCGTTGCGTGGAACTGGGCGATGCCATTCTCGATGCGACGGTGAAACCTTTTCCAAGTTGGATGAAGCTGCGGAGAAGGTCTCGGAACTTGCACAAGAAAAGCCGTTCGTGACTTTGCTCATCGAACAGGCGAAAGGTCCCATTCAAAAGGCTCAAGTACGGCAGATTCTGATGACCTACAAAGCCATCCAGGGCAAAGCTGATCCGCTTATGGCACCGGATGTGATCGACATCTGCAAAGCAGCGACCGGCTGAGGAAACGCGATTCGAAACCCAAGAAGAGCATCTTGAAGGAGAGCGGTCGCGTTTCGTTCGAGGAGAAGGCCAATGCCCACGCAATCGTGGCTGAGCGCAACATCAAGCTCATGGTCCCAATCCCTGCTGCCACTCCAGTCGTCAACAACTAGCAAAGCTTGGCTGCCATGGAAAAGGCAAAGAAATAGACTGATCTCGAGTAAAACACTGACTCTGAATTCGAATAAACGGTTGACTTTGAATTTGATTTTTAAGTTTTATATTGAAATAATACTTATCTTAGGTTTTTAAGCAATTTCTTAGTATTTCTTGGCCTAGCGTTGTATTATGAAGATTTAAGTGACAGTTTTTGTTAGTATTTTCTTATGGCAAAACTAAAAGCGACGTTCAAAAAGGCGAATTTTGAAAATAAGTTGGAAAGTTTCATTTAGCAGTTACAATACTTTATTTAAAATACAACGAAACACAGAACATCATATGGGGGATTCATAAAACTAAATTACAAGAAAATCTATAATAAATATAATACATAGTTTGAAAAATATTAAAAGCACTTTAAAGATTAAAAACTATAACGTAATTCATCCCCAAAGTGAAATATACTAAAGTTTTTAAAAAAATTTTTTAAATTGTAAATTTATGGCCCCAAAACATCTGTCAATAAATTGTGACAGTTTATAAACAAAACGATGACATTGTCAATCTTTTAATGACTACGAAATTATAATATTGCTAACTGTTTTGAACCGACAATTAACTGATAAAGGTTTGAAGTCTGTTATCAGTCCTAACTTTTTTCTATCAAATGCTGATCAGAATACGTATAAAATTACATAAAAAGCTGAGTATAGTTACATCGCTTCGTGGAAATGTCACAAAATATGATATTTGATAAAGTTTTTAGACTTTACACAACCTATAATAATATAATTCCTGTTGTGAATATTACTGTTAAACTTTTAATTTGTAGTAGATTACAACTAAAAGTTTAACGATAACAGTATCAAACATTCTTTTGGGTTAAAATTATCCAAAAATGACTGGTTTTGTGGTCAGATGACGTCAGTCTGGAACCTATGGAAACAATATGAATCAAAAATGTTTTAATAATAAATGAAAAAAAAATTAAATCATCTTTTCTGCACTTCTGAACTCAATATTTATATCCACGTATAGAGCAGATTCAAGCAGGCCTTTATTTTGACATAGTTTGAGCTACATTTTCAAAGAATGTCTGGCTAGAAACATAAACATGTATTGTTACCTAAACATTCAAAGAAGTTTCTAACGGAAATCGTAAGAAAAATAAAAGTGAAAATAACAAAAAAAATGTTTCTACAATACGTTTTAAATTCTAATTTTAGAATAATGATGGTGACGGCGACTTTCCACAGGATGTGCGAAACCTATCACAACATCGTCAGTTTCGCATATCCGAAATACTTTGGTCCTATGAAACCCTAGATGATATAATGCGTCTGAAAGTGGTTAATTTTAATTGTAGCGCTTGAAGGGTCGCCAGAGGCCATTCGATACTGGGAGTAGAACACACTAATCACAGATGTTCAGAGGAACCTGAGAAACAAACTGATTTTTGAGATCTGTGATTTAGTCTTAATCTAATGTAATTAACCTTACTCTACCGTAATTTATAATAAGTTTTTAGGTCTGGCAAGCAGAGCCGGACAGGGGCTTTTGGTGGGGGGAGGTGGAGGTCGAAAAAATCAGCACAGGTCGGAATTTTTTTTGGGGGAGGAGTACCCTCCCTCGTCCCCCCCCTCGCCCAGCCCTGCTGGCAAGCAATAAACTCACAATACCCTACCTTACCTAGGGGTGAGAAAAAAAAATCGCGTTTCGTTCGAGGAGAAGGCCAGTGCCCACGCAATCGTGGCTGAGCGCAACATCAAGCCCATGGTCCCAATTCCTGCTGCCACTCCAGTCGTCAACAACTACCAAAGCTTAGCTGCCATGGATAAGGGAAAGAAAACTAATCTCTAATAAACGACCGACTTTGAATTTATTTTATTTTATGTTTTGAATAAAATTTTGTTAGTATTTTATTCCATTTTCAATATTTTTTATCAACTTTTGAAGTTTCTAAAACATTTTTATTATCAAAACCATCAAATATACAGTACAATATGCATGTTATATTACTCTTAACGAGTTTACATGAATATGCATTGAATGTGGAGAAGTATATGATCGGCGCAGAATTATGCGTTTAATGTCATCTCTGGCTGGAATAATGTTAAAATACGTTTCTTTTCTGTATTTTTGTAAGTTTTTTAAAACTAAAATTAAGTTTTTTAAAAGTAAATTGTTGCAAATTATTTGTATTTTAGGTGTCGGAGTAGGAATGGCAGAAATGTTTAAGTTACCAGAAACAGAAATGATTGTAAGTTAAGATTAATTAATTGGAAAGGAGGGCTGGGCTGGCCTGCGGGCTAGGTTTTAATTTTGTTTTATCAGTCTGGTCCCATACGGGGAAAAGAGGTCAGTCTAGTCTCCGACAAGACAATAAGACGGATGTTTGTTAAACGTATGTTTAGTTAGTGGAGAGTTCAAACACTACTGTAGCTGACCTTCCTATATGTTGCCAAAACTATCAGCATGATGTTGGCGTTCTTCGGAATCTGGTGGATATTGGCTACACAATGCGTAAGTGGTTCTGTCTAGTACCTTTTTTAAACTTTTCAAAATATATAAACTATGTCATGTCGTATAAAAAAAGCCTTCTTTATATTAGGTGTTTTACATAATTTTGTCCCCAACATATACAGTACGCAAAAAAGGGTTTGGTCTCTTAATAGGCAAGATATAGTCCCCTAACATTGCTTTATTTTTTTATTGTTACCATTCAGACAATTACTTTACCAAAGAACTGAAAGGCCCCATTTTGCTTGGACTGATGTACGATGGAGAGACCTTAATCTGGCGGAACGATGAGTATCGTCACTACATTAACTACACTGAATTCGTGGGTAATCCCCAATTCGAAAATCGTGAATATTACTTTAAACTTGTCACTGAACGCGGCCCAGACCATAGAAAGATTGACATCATTCCAGAAGACACAACCGGCTACTGCTTGTGCCAGAAGAACGCATAACAATATAACTTTGTGTTTGTGAATTTTAAAATAATATTTCGGTTTAAGGTTGTTGGGTTGTAACTAGGCTTTGTTGTTGTACATATGGGGGTTAATGTTGTATATGCTGTGATCTTGAATTTTATTACAGTAATCTTAAGTTAGTTAAAGGACAAAGAGTTCAAAGATTGATTACTCGGATTCCCAATCTCGGAGAATCTTTTGTTGTCAATAGTAAAGGTTGTCTGTCTCTCTACGACCTCTTCCTTCTTTGTTGTCTCTATCTTTTGCAGTAGAAACAAAATTGGAGCATAGAGAAGGTTAGAGGCTGCCATACACCAGATCGTGCTAAAATAACATTATAGTACAATAATTTTAATTTTCAAAAACTTAAAAAGTTGACGAGTAGAACAATAATAATGTTCCAATTCTAAAACCCATCCAAAATACTCCAATACTTACTACTTAAACCCAATAATCCTAACCAGTGGTCCAGCCAAGAAGGGTCCAACAGCGAAAGCCAAACAAACAGCCGAGTCTCCAATGCCAAACACTGACCCATAAGCCTGAGAATGTCGTTTGTCCACGATCGTCCCCAACATTGGAAACATAGTAGAATCCACAATTCCAATACCCAGCCCAGTTATCGCTACAGGCACAATCAAAAAGTAGATATTGGGACAAAACGGTATTATAGTACCAGCTGCAGCAATTAGTCCCAGCCCAGCGATAGAACTGCGCCAGCGACCAAACTTGTGAGCTAATGAACCAAAGATCTGAGAGTTGATTAGGTACCCAAAAGTACATGGAAAGAAGATCATGCCTTGTTGAGCTGAAGACGAGTTCCATTGTCGTATCATCCACAAAGGCAAGGTGGGTTGTAGGACTGAGATACCGAGGTTGCTGATGAAAATGGCACCAGACGTTATTAGTATGTATGGGTCTGTCATGAGAGTACCAATCTTGGTTCCTTTGACTTCTTCTTTCTCTAGTTTTGGTCGGAGTACTATTGCTTGTAGTACTGTAATCAAAATATATTTCAAAAAACCAATAAAGTTAAAAAAGTAAATAAATATTTAGAATTTACGATTTACTGTAACATCTTAAAGCTAATAAAATGAAATTATAAAAATTTACAATTGTGTTACAGTACTTGTTTATGTTACAGTACTTACATCCATCAATCATAGCCAAAACTGCCAAAATACCGAGCGGAAGCATAATACCACCATATTCGTAGAGAATCCCACCATATGATGGTCCAATTACCCCTCCCAATGCAAGACCGCCAAGCACGGCGCCAATCGCTCTTCCACGTTCAGATTCTTCTGTGTACATCTTGGCGGCTAGTCCAAGGCCTAAAAAGTAGCATTTTAAAGATTTTTACAGCTAATTTAAAACTTTTATAAAATAACTTAAATTCTTAAATTTGGTACCAAGTAGTACCATACTATTATTTTTAAAATTTCTGATATTGGTCAAGCAATTAACTCACTACTTTGATATTGGTCAAGCAATTAATATGCTATAAGTAAAGTAAATATTTTTAAAAGGTTTATACCTGCAGTCACAGTCAAAGCTGAGCCAATACCTTGAACTGAACGAGCGACAAACAACATCCAGTAAGCCTTACTCAACATAAATGTAATGGTTGATGCGGCTATTAAAGCAAATCCCGAGAACATTACAACCGAATAGCCTATGCTGAAAATATTATTCTAAAGTTAATATTATAAATGAAAACAACTATAACTTGTTGACATACAAAACCATAAGTATAGTAAAAGACGTACTGATTAGTCAACGGCCCAGCGATAAAATTGAAAATGATTTGGACTACAGACTTTGATCCAAACAGTAAACCGACAGGTATACTGATCTCAGAGTAATCAACAGTGCCATTACTTTTCAGATGTAATGTGCCATCAGCTGTCCATAGCTTTATCAGAAAGTCTGGCACAATCGGTACTGAAAGTTGAAGATAAATTTAAACATTATCTTACAATCTGATGTGAGTTTAAGGTTGTAAAAGTAACTTTCATTATAGTAAAACGATAGAATTACTACAGTAACACAACTTGCTACAGTAAGACAATAGTACAAAGTTAATAATACTTACCAACACACGTAGTCAACAAGTAATCAATCAACATAGCAATGTAGATAATGCCAATTATAGCCTTTCTACTTTTATTGTTGACTTTTACTTTCTCAACTGTATGCTTGGTATTGTCAACTACTTTAGGCATTATTTAAAGAGTAAAAGATGTAGTAAATAAAATTTTAGGTATAGATTGTAATGCTGATTAACAAACTTAACTTAAAAGCAATTTTAAAAAGTTTTTGAACTTTTAGGAATGCTTAACCATACTCAGTTAATCCTTTCAAAATATAGAGGCTTTCGGACGGGATCAATTTTAAAATTTTAAATTTATTCAAAATCACTTTTTCAAAAAATTTAAAGCTTGCAAAATGACGAAAGATTCGGTTATTTTTTCTGGTAAAACGTCATTTTAAAACACGCTAGTCTTTGATAAAATTTTGAAAAATATCAAAAAACAAAAAAAATTTAAAAATAATTTTTAACTTACAAGTAAAGCGCCTAACTTTAGTTGTAAGAAAAACCGAATCAGTTCAAAGTTTATGTATGAATTCTTCGTATCCCTAAAAGTCCCAATAAAAATTTTTTTTGAGTTTTAAATTTTAAATATTTGAGTTTTCCGCCAATTTGGCAAATTTGGCAAAGTTTATGTATGAATTCTTCGTATCCCTAAAAGTCCCAATAAAAATTTTTTTTTGAGTTTTAAATTTTAAATATTTGAGTTTTCCGCCAATTTGGCAAAAGCACTTTTTTGACGTTCCAGGCAACTACGCTCCCGAATTTAAAAATGTAGGTCTTTTTAAAGGTTTTCCACTAGTATAGCAAAGAAAAATGCTTAAAAGTCAAAAAATGGCAACGTTATAAGCTTAAAAAGCCATGCCAATATGGCTGGAATTTTAAAACGCCATTTTTTGGTCTCGATTTTTTGAAGATTGACGGGAAAGCGTGATTCAGTACCTTGCTGCAGATCTTATACTTACATGCCATTTTTATATAAAATGTTTTAAGTCAATGAGGGCGGGGGAGAGTACTTTTCTTCTCAATTTTCAAAAACTTAAAGCTTTTTGAACAATAACTTTTAAACCTCAATGTCGTAGTATTTGTTTTTTTTAGTTTAGTCAAATACGATGTTAACAACGTCATTTAAAAAAATTTTTAAGTTTATTAACAATTTTTTATTATTTTTTATACTCGTTTTTATATATATATCTTAAAGTAACATAATTTGGTGTTTTAATGCTTCGTATACTTGATATCGTCTAAGGGAGACGATGATATACTAATTTTGTTAACTTCTTCGACTTTAGGAACACTTCTTTCCATTGTATCCAAGTCTTTCAAGAATATTAACAATGGTGCATACAGTAGGTTGATAGCACTTGTCACGTACATTGTGCTGAAATTTAATATCATAATTTTGTTTATATAATTGTTTTTACTATAACTTATTGTTTTAATCACTTATGTTGTAGTTGCTTCTATGGGCCACTTACTATTTGAATCCAAAGAACTTGACCATAGGACCAGCCATGAATGGACCAGCAGCAAAAGCGACACAAACAGCTGAATCTCCGATGGCATAAACACTACCGTATGCTGAAGAATGTCTCTTATCAACTACAGTACCCAGAGTAGGAAACATGGTAGAATCGACCATTCCAATGCCAAGGCCAGCCAAAGTAATAGGCAACACCAGAATATAGACACTTGGACTGAAAGGTATCATAACATTGGATAAACATATCATAATCAGTCCAGCCATCGCACATCTCCATCGGCCAAACTTGTGAGCCAAAGCTCCGAAGATTTGAGTATTGATAAGATAGCCAGCAGTTAATGGCAAGAAGATAACACCTTGTAGTATTGAAGACGAGTTCCACTGTTCTATCATCCATAGTGGTATTGTTGGTTCCATGATTGATACACCCATGTTACTGATAAAGATAGCTCCAGCTGTGATTACTATATAAGGATCCTTCAGAAGAGTACCAACTTTGGTACCTTTAATATCTTCTCGTTCTACCTTCGGTCTTAATATTACAGCTTGAATACCACCATCGATTAAAGCTAGTACAGCTAGAATCCCAAACGGTAAGATCATGCCACCATACTCGTATAAGATACCACCATAAGTAGGGCCAAATAGAGCTCCAACTGCCAGACCGCCTAGCACTGTAGCTATCGCTTTACCACGTTCTGACTCTTCTGTGTACATCTTTGCTACCATTCCAAGCCCTGTAGATATGATAAGATAAGTGAATACATTTATTAGATATAAACATAGCTTTTGAGTGATACGTACTGTAAATCTTTTTAAATTTTAAAAAGATAACATACCAGCTCTATTACTAAATGAATAGGTAACATACCAGCAGTATTAGTAAAGGCAGAGCCAATTCCTTGGACTGATCTAGCCAAGATCAATGTCCAATAAGCTGTACTAAAGGCAAAGGTTATAGTAGATGCTGCGATGAGCACGAAACCCAGAAATAGCACCACTGAGTATCCAATTCTAAAATAGTATTTGATTTAAAACTTTTTTATAAAGTTTCGTTATTGGCTACAAATGACATTTAAACAATGTGTAACATATAGTACAAGCTGTACCTGTTGGTCAAGGGCCCAGCAATCAAGTTGAATATGATTTGAACTACTGACTTTGAGCCAAACAGAAAACCGACTGGCATACTGGTCTCAGAATAGTCGACTGTACCATTTTCAGCAACAAGTGAACCATCAGCAGTCCACAGTTTAATCAAAAAGTCAGGAATGATGGGCACTATAACAATTATTTACTATAATGTAAAATATCAGTCGTTCCACTAAAGAATTACACAACTGCACAGTGCAGTCCCCGGGAAAATCGCGCCCTTTTTTATTCCCCTGCACAGTGCAGATTCCCCCGCGATCGCTTGCAACCCCAAACGATAATGGAAAGACTGCACAGTGCAAGCCCGCAGTTGTCGCACCGGTCCGTTGTCGCAGAAATCAAGGGGCTTGCAACAGTCAAAGAAAACTTGTCGCAAACCTTCCATTGAACACGATGGTGACTTGAGCGTTGCGATAACAGCGACACGCTGTCGCGTCGCCCTTTAAGCCGCGATACGACAACTTGTCGCAAGGTTTTGCACCTTGCGACATTGCGATTCTTCTTTTGATGTCGCAGGGTGCAAGCGAATGTCGCACGACTCGCTGTATGTCGCGCGACATTCCCCAATTCTCGGCGCGACAGCGATTCCCTCAAATTGGGGTTTGCGATTTTGTGTAATTCTTTAGTGGAAAGACTGATACATTTCTATTTTTATGCTTAATTGATACGGTTATGTTAAAAATCATGTATAAGCGATGCGACAGCGTGTCGCTGTTGTCGCAAGTCACCATCGTGTTCAATGGAAGGTTTGCGACAAGTTTTCTTTGATTGTCGCAAGCTCCTTGACTTCTGCGACAGCGGACCGGTGCGACAACTGGGAACTTGCACTGTGCAGTCTTTCCATTGTCGTTTGGGGCTGCGAGCGATCGCGGGGGAATCTGCACATTGCAGGGGAATAAAAAAAGGCGCGATTTTCCCAGGGACTGCACTGTGCAGTTGTGTAATTCTTTAGTGGAACGACTGATACTACTTTTACTTACTGTTTCTCACTATAAATACAATTTTTTGTATGTTAACAGCCTTAAAAACGAATGTTAGACCCATCGTATTTTACCTCGCAGTAAACTCTAAATTTACCGTAAAATAAGTGTCAGTAAAACTCACCAACGACAGTTGTCAACATGTAATCAATGACCAAAGCAACATAAACAATGCCTATGACAACTTTCCTGCTTCTGTTGTTGATCTTCACCTTCACTGGTGGAGTGCCGTCTTTTGATGAGTGAACTTTTGACATCGTGTGTCAATTTGAAGCAAGGTAACTGAAACTTTATCTACTTTAAAATAGCAGTACTCGACAAAGAAAAAGTTGCTATAATAAAGAAGCCTAAAACTGCCTTGTTGACTATCTGACGAGGATGATATAAGACCTAAAACAATATGAAATTAAGCATCTATGTCATGTAATATATAAAAAAAACTATAATATAAGTTAACCGTAGAAAATACACTGGTAAAAAACAATAATTAACACAGTTATCTCTATCCTTTTTTATGTACTACGTATACTATGGTAAACTAAGCTTAAGTTCATCTAAATTAACATGGCTTCCCAAACATGCAGATAAAAATTTTCCAAAAACAAATGATCGAACATAAACCACATTGATTATTCCAAACGATCAAAATGCAAAACTGTTTTTAAAACAATCAAGTTTGCTTACAGGCGACAGAATAAAAGATTAACAAAATTGTTTACAAGGTACGTATACTCATAATTACCAATATTATATTATTTATGTGTAAAGTCATGACTCTGTAGTATGACACTCAAAGAAATGGCATAAACTTGATCCTATAACCAGGATGTCACACTACCCAGGTACTTTTTTGAAAGTAGTTATATAACAAAAGGCGGTCACAAAGCTGTCGTTATAAAGAAGGTGTCATACTAGCAAGGGCCATACCCAAAAAATTTAGCTTAAATTTTAAAAATTAGAATTTTTATTTATCAAAAAATCCTTTCAACTCGAGCCGACAACTCAAGAGAAAAAGAAATCGTTTTGACATTTCTCCTCCCCCCCTTATATCACCTATATATATCACTTGGAACTATACCTGAAAGGAGGTCCACGCAAATTTAAAAAAAGCCGGGCTGGACCTGCACGTGTAATCTGCAGGCCAGGTCTTAAACAAATTTGGTCTTTTTACAAAAATTTTTGACCGCTCCCCCCCCTCCTTCTCTCACCCATACCGCCCAGGCTTGGACACAGGGCAGGGCATAGGGCATGGTTTGAAATTTTTTTACAGGGCAAGGCAGGGCATAGCTTGGAACAGGGCTGGGTATGCCCTATGCCCTGCATTACCCTGCAAATGCCCTGTTTGTGCCATGGTAAGTTTTGGCGGACGCCTCCGCCGAGCGGTCGATAATCGGCGGACGCCATAACTTGGTTAGTTTAGGAGTTAGAAACATGTAGTTCAATTCAGAAGTTATTATATGTCATACGCTACAAGTAAAAGCATAATTTTAAGATTTTAAAAGTAGTATTGTTATCGATCGGTTGATAATTTTTAGTATATTTTAATTGCAAATTTTATATATATTCTTATCGCTCTGTTGTTCTAAATTGTATAGAAATTGCATCAGATACAATTCTAAGCAAAAAACTTTGTGTTTTGTAAAAATTAAACATTTGTAAATTATCGACCGGTCGATAACAATATTGTTTTCAAAAACATAAATTTTTGGCTTGATGTGTAGGTTATGACAGAGAACAACTTCTGCACTTAACTACATTTTTCTAGCTGCTAAACTAACCAAGTTATGACGTCCGCCGATTATCGACCACTCGGCGGAGGCGTCCGCCAAAATATACCCAAATGCCCTGTAAATACCCTGTAAATGCCCTGATGCCCTGCAGGGCAAGGGCAGGGCAGGGCATAAAGCCCCAATGCCCTGTACAGGGCAGGGCATTGCAGGGCAGAGGGCAGGACATGGAAATTTGCCAATGCCCTGCCCTGTGTCCAAGCCTGATACCGCCTCGAACATAAAATTCTTCAAAAACCTGATCAAATTTGAAAAAATGTTTTGATTAAAAGGATGAATAATCTCAAGAAAATTGACAAACCATTTTCAAAGTATCTTAAATTACAAATAAGACTTTAAACTATTATAATAAATATGAATTTAAACTATAATATTATCATAGTTAAGACTTCTAAACCATCAGTTTTGGCAAAGTAATTTAATTACATTAATACTGTCATTTGTTTAAAACTGACAGACTTTAAAGTTTTAAAACTTATTGTTTACTCATCGCTCTTTGACAAAATTATCTTTGACACTTGAACAGACGATATTGTTTTCCCAAATTATTGTATATGTCTGAAGATTTGGTTATATTTACTGTGTGTTTTTGATAACGTTGGTCGTTTTACTGAGTTCTTTAGTTTATAGTACAGTTTTGATTTATAATATGTACTGACAAGATTGTATTATATTTGATCAGAAAACAGGTACCTTCCTTTACTTTCATTGTGTATAAACAATTTATTGCTTTATTCTGTTCACTAAAAGTTGTACTGACAATGTGAGAGTAAACCTGGGGAACGAGCCGGGCCCATTTTTCACGCCTGGTCTTATCTAAATTCTGCTCAGGCCCCTCACGGGGTGTTCTTCATGACTAACTGAAAGAAATAGAGCCAACAATAATAAAATAGTGACAGCTAGATACTTGGGTGATCCTGATGATCCTCTGCACGTAAATCTGAATGTGGTAGAGCCAAGCTGGGTTTAGTAACTTTGCCAGTCTATACTTGTCCTGTCGTCCATCATAGAGCGCTTCAGATCTGAATTAGTCGAGACACGTGTTGAGATGCTTAAAGTCGGTAGACAGATCAGTCCAGTCACTCGCAGCTTCGTGTTAGTCCTAGTTCTCTGCCCACGGTCGTTTGAGAAAATTAAAATCCAAGTAAAAAATTTAACTATAATATAATAAATTTATGACACTAATTAGCCGTAAACTTATAATATTAGGTCTTTCAAATAACTCTGTGCCCCACTCAAAACAATTTTTTGAATTTATAGGACACAGAATTACTTGAAAACCCTAATAGCACATTGTACTGGTATTTGGGAATTAAATCTTTGATAAAAATGATAAATATTAACAGATTGAGCCAAGTCTTTCTCTATTTCTAATTCTGAGTCAAGTCTTTCTCTATTTCTAATTCTGAGTCAAGTCTTTCTCTCTAAGGGAAAGTTGGCAATTTTATATTTTAGTACATTATATAAATTACAAAAACACTCCTTTTTAAAGAATTTCAACTTTTTCAAGTTTTTACGCTGAAATGCGCAAAAAGCAATCAAAAAGTCACGTAAGTTCGGACAAAGACAATATAAAGAACAGATATCCTATTTATAATGCAGACGAAAGCCTAACGAAATTCTTTTTTCAAAAGATCGCAGACAAAACAAAGGCCATAGAACTCGGAAGGGACCTTAATTCAGTGATGTCGCTCATCCATCATATCCAATTGTTCGTCGGAAATGCCATTCAGGTAAAAGGGTTTGTCGCAACTTTTTCATCGTTACAAGAATTTTTGAAAAATAAAAAATTTTCTGATTTTTTTATAATTTGGAAATTTAAAAATGTTTTTTTTGTTCAAAAATGAACTTTGGATTGTTGTGTTTAGTCAAAATCATTGCGTCCTTTAAAGGTCCAAGCAGTTCTAGGTGGATAAAGTTGGTTTATAAAGGGTAGAAGAAGCTAAAAAATTGTTTTAGCGACATATAGATAATAAACCTCTCTTTGTACAATAAATTAAATTTTTCAAATAATTCTGTACCCTCTGTCAAAGCGAATTTTTGGGAAAAAATTATTACTAAAAAGATTTATTACTCACAATGTCAGTCATGAAAAAAGGTAGCAAGTCAAAAATTGGTACCCGTAATCTACAGCTAATGTATATTTTTTACAAGAAATTTTGGGGTTTTAAAGTGCATATAAAGGTCGTTATGAAATTTAAAAAATACTTATTTTTTCCAAAATTTTACATTTGCATTTGGCGAGCAGTCGGCGGACGCTTTAACTTACCGGCGGAGGCCATAATTCGCTTCAAACTTTATGTAGAAACTTGAAATCAAAACCAATCTTCCTAAAATTTTATGTGTTATCCTCCGATGTTAATTTTCCATTTTTAAATACGACTTTTTTGGGAATAATTTTTTAAAAAAGTTCAAGTTTTGTTTCTACTTCTAGAGCCCTTGTTGACTAATATTATTTTTTACTATTCAGGCCTCGTTTTGGTACTGTACAGTGTTTGGATTCAAAAGAATAGCTCAAAGACGAACCGCGACAACATTGTCAATCGTTATCAAGAATGGAAATGTAAGCATATATACTATAGTAACTTTTATGTTTTTTCTATATTATAAGTAAAAACATAATTTTGTAAACTATGTTATGTTATAGTAATTTTTTATACCATTCCAGGCTCTAATAGTCTTAACCTCTCCCAATAGTCCTTCCGAGTCGCTAGCCACCAATCTTCTCGCAAGTCATGGTGATTTCGTTCGAAAAGTTGGGTTACAAGTGGACGATGTTCAAAAGTTTCTAGAAATCGCAAAAGATTCTATCGTAATAACAAAAGAGCTGGACACTGTAACAGACGATTACGGTAGCGTGAAGACAATTGGAATTCAAGGATCTGTCGCCAATATTGAGTACGAACTCTTTCAGAATGTGGATTATCATGGTAGCTTCTTGCCTGGCTACGATGTGGTTGCTGACATTGGGTTCTGTTCTACTCTGTATGTGGGTTACTGTAACTTTTTTTGAATTTTTGCTTTTTTTGAGTAGTATGTTGTATATATTATGCTATTTATGCAACTTAGCATATATAATACTATGTTTAATTTTTAGTACCAAAAGTAGTCCTAATGGTACTGTTTAGTAGTAGTACCGCACTAAAATGATTCATAGTAGTACTGTAGTTTAATATTAAGTTATAATTTGTAAAATACGGAAAAAGCCCGTAGACGTCCTACTGTAACATTTCAGCCCACCTATCCCAATATCGCATATCGACCATTTCGTAGAAGCCCACCCTTCAGGTACGGTAGATACCGTAGTCGACTGGTACAATAAAGTGCTCCAATTCGAGAGGTTTTGGTCGATTGACGACAAACAAGTCCATACGGAGTATAGCGCCCTGAAGGCAGCTTTAGTAGCGAATCCAGAAAGAAACGTCCAGGTTACGGTAGTCGAGCCAGTCCAGACTGAAAAGAAAGGTCGCGGCCAAGTTCAGGTGAGAGATTTTTTGGATTTGTCGCTAATGTTAAAAGTGATAAAAATATGAAAATTGGTTGCTTTGGCTTCAGGTCTTCAGCATCTTTATGGTCGCGGCAAGCTCTAAAATACGATTTTTTTAAACTTTTTTTTGGGTTGCGACTATTTTCTAAAAAATTTTTTTTTATTTTTTGAGTTGATTTCATTTACCGTATCTTACCGTATTTCAGGAGTTCCTCGACTTCAACTCAGGCCCAGGCATCCAACATGTCGCGTTCGCCGTCGATGACATCATCTCTACAGTATCCGAGATGCGACGACGATCGGTCGAATTCTTGTCGATTCCCTCAGAATACTACGACAATATCGAGAAGCGACTAGCGACAACCGGTCTGAAAATAGAGGAAGATATGGTTAAAATACGAGAAAATCAACTTTTGGTCGATTTCGACGACAAGGGATACTTGATACAGTGCTTTACCAAGCCAGTCCAGCCACTACCGACCTTCTTTGTCGAGATTATCAGGCGAAACAATTTTGATGTGGGTTACTGTGGATTACTGTAGTTTTTGAATATTTTGTTACAGTAATCTTTTTACACTGAAAATTTAGAGGTTACTGTAATTTTGTAGCTTAAAAATATAATTTTCACTTTTACTTAAACGTAGTACCAAAAGTAGTGCAAATGGTACAGTTTTTTGAAATTTTGTATTTCAGGGATTCGGAGCCGGCAACTTCAAAGCCTTATTTGAAGCCGTCGAGATCGAACAACGCAAGCGAGGCACCTTGATTCAGGAGTAGAAGACGTCACTTTATGTTACTACACTCCTTTCTGACGTCATGGCGCTTTAATAAATTGATTATGACGTTTTTTACTTGATTTCTACGTCATTGCACCGTGCAGTCACCTTTTTACTGCACAGTGCAATTTATTCTTTATTCTTGCACCGTGCAGTCAAAAACCAATAAAATATTGCACTGTGCAGTCAGGAAGCATTAAAATTCTGCACCGTGCAATAAAAAATAAATTAAACACTGCACCGTGCAATACCTTGCGACAATTCTTTTTCGACTGCACTGTGCATGAAACAAAATTCCAAAGAAAGAGAAATGATCGCACTGTGCAGTCACTTTGGAGTTTGTCGCAGCTGTCAGCCAGACGTTTTGTGTTTTGAGTCCACGACAAAGTTCACAGACCGCTTTCGGCGACATCGCGCGACACTCGTCGCTCGATTCCAATGACAAATGGCATCGCTAATCCATCACAGTTTCGTCGCGACAAAACTTGAGAATCAGGTCGATGAGTCACGCGACAATGTCACGTTTTGTCGCTCGGTGGCAACCATCCATGTGGTTTGTCGCTGGTGATTCGGCGACAACTTGAAAAAGGTTTTGTCGCTCTGAGTTCAGCGACAAATCAGAATTCTCGTTGTCACTTCTGACGTTGCGACGGTTTTGTTGCTCTAGATTCAGCGACAATCATGCCTTTGGTTTATCGCTCCGACTTGTGCGACGAACTCAAAACAGTTTTGTCGCACTTTGACTTTCGCGACACTCAAAAACGTGACAAACCGCAAATTGAGGAGCGACAACACGGGTTCATCAGACCACACGTCACTTTGTCGCTTCTCGAATTGTCGCGATGGCCATGAGGTTTGTCGCTGCTGTGGGAACTGCGATTTCTTCTTGCACGGTGCATTCCTTTGGACGAGAGAGTGTGAGGAACCGAGAGAGTGTTGGAAGAAAGTGAGAGGATGTGAAAAAAGAAGAGAAAACCAGAGAAAGGTCGGAGAAAGACGAGACACCACGATAAATGAAGAGAGTTTTGGGTAAAATAAAGATCGTGTCTTCCGAAGAGGCTCTATACAATAAAAATAGTGAGTACGGTGAAGAGATAGAAGAGATACAGCGCCCATCATGGAAGTGTTTCGAAATTCCGTCGCCAGTTAGGCTAAACAAAAATAGTGCGACAAACGTGAGGGTCCAGAAAATGAGTCACCAATTTCGAAATCACTTTTTTCAGATGGCTGGCGTACGCACAATGCATAGATTTGTCGCCGATAAAGCAAAGAAACGAAATATTTAGTAAAAGAGAGAGGCGGCCATAAAAGAGCATTTAAAAGTATGAGGGAGTTAGAGAAAAACTTGGTCAGAGAAACGAGAGAGGGCCAGAAGAAGCCGAAAGGGTGAGAAAAGATAAAAAAGCAATAGAGAGTGGCCATAGAGCGAACGGAAAAGAAGAAACAAAAGGAGAATTAAGAGGGAAACGTGAAAAGAGTGTCCAAAAAGAGAGAGAGCAGACGGCCGCTCGTTCTCTCTTCTCAACTTTTTCCCGCTTTTCGAAGACGCACATTTTTAGTTTTTTGCTCTGTTTTCGACGTTCTCCAATGTTCTTTTCGCTGTTTAACGTGGGCTAAGAAGGTTCTATTTTAATTTCGTGCTCAATATCTGTAGATTACTGTATTTTCCTTCTGATTTTGTCAAAAAATCGATTTAAAAATGGCTAAAAACCGAAGTTTTAGAATTTTTTAGCGGAAATTCGCAGGTTTTTCGATCGAAATCAAGAGAATTAATCGTGTTTTAGTGAATGATGCAATACAATATTGTTGTTTAGGGTTTGGTTTACAATGTTTTAACTGTTTAAAACGTATTCAATGTTTTTTCGATGTGTTTGGCTTCAATTTGTGAATCAGAATATCTGTTTTTGCGTTGATAATATTGTTTTATTTAAATTTTCTTGTTGTTTTATGACGATCTTCCGGTTTTTTATTGTTTGAAGTCACGTGGTGTGGACTTTGCTATATAACAGACAAAGGATCGATTAGTTTCTTGTATAATTTTATTTGTTTTTTAGACGATACTGTTTAGACACCAATTCTTTGATGGGTTCATGGATTTTTGGTAATATTTTTTGAAGTTTTTAATATTTTTAAAAGATTTTTGATTCAAATCAAAAACCTTTTTTAAGTCTTAATCTTTTTTTTGTTTTGCTTGCTCGAATTTTAGGTATCAAAGATATCTTTTAGACATCGTTACCTTGATGAGGAATTTATTGTTTCACCCCACATTTGATGTTATACCTAAAATATTGGGTTATATACGTTCGATTTTACCCTTTATGTATTGCTTAACGTGAATCTTACGATCTATCGTGTTATCGAGAACATTGCGCGACAAGTCGACGTGTCTTATGTTAACCTACTTTATTTTCAGATCCCAAGATCAAAAGCTTGGATTTTTGAAACGACTAGCTACTACTGTATTCCTATTGTACTGTAAAAGCAATTTTACGGTATTGCTACAATTGAGTTACAATATTCCTACTATTCTACTGACTTACTTTTTTATCGAGAAATCCGCGATTTACCCATTAGATCTGGGCTAAAGTATATTACTTTACCTGAGTTGTGATAGCTGTTGGTTTTAGTTCGATAACGTGACTACTGCGATTGTTATTCGACTATTATCTTTTAAAACATCTGCAGTTGGAATACTATACTTTTTGAGTATACTTTTCAACTGATTCAAAGGCTCTGTCAAGTATAATATAAATTACACTGATAACATCAAGTGTAATACTAATATTTTACTGAACAGACAATAATAGTCGTCTATTCGTGTCAAAGTAGTTTCCATCTTACTTTACCTTCACTTTCACATCCTTTACCTTATTGGATTTTCTCGCGTGTGTTCGTGTTGTTGTGATAAAGGCTCTAAAGGCTGTTATTGAACTGATTATACTGACGTTATGGACTTTGCAGCTAGTTTGTTTGAGCAATTTGTGTTAGATCGAAGTGCCAAATTACTGCCTTTAAGCGATATTAATACGAACGAACTTCCTCTCGATTTGGACGAGTTAGCTAAAGAGAACTTGTTACCCATGGAGAGCGACTTCAACAAGAACAAGGAGGAAAGCTACGAGAAGCCGCAACTCACCGAGATGCGTAACATGAATCAACAACAACCGGCCGAGAGTCAAGGAAGCGACAACTATGAGGTAGGTTTTGTTTTTATATTGTTTTTGTAGTTTAGGTATGAAAATAGAGAAAAATGAATGTTTTGCTGCTTGTGAGTTAAGTTTACGACCGGAAATTGAAAAAGAATGTTTAAGGACATTGTTTGACGACTTATATATTTTAAAAGCCGTGTTAACGCACTTTTAAGTTATTAACTTCGAAATATTTTGGCTGTACAATAGTTTTGAAACTTTCACGGTGTTTTTTGAATTTTTAGCTATAGAAAAGGACATAAATTTATGTTTAGAACTTTTACAAGCAGCAGACATATCTTAGTTTTACAAATAAGCTTACTTTTATAAAGATTTCTTGATAATATTGCTCTAAAACATCAAAAAAACCTATTATAATATATTTTAATGAATATTTACATAAAAACCTTTAGCATTTTAAAAAGCTTTTGAAGTACACTTTTAAAGTGTACTTTGGTATGTTTGGTCGAAGAGTTGGCGTTCGATGGTAAGGAATGTCTTGTTTATGTTATTATCTTTTCTTCTCCACTCTTCTCGATGTCTTTAGTGGATCTGGAAGTGGTATTAGCAGCGATTTGTGATAGGATTAGGGAGATTATTGTCACATTGAACTTTGGAAGACATCTAATTAAGGGTATTAGCCGGCTGTTTGTAACTAAACATGGAGAATATAAGTTTATGTGCTATTCGGAACAAAATATTTTGTTAATTAATACATGGATAAATACATGTTTGGGAGCAGATTTACTTGAATAGGGGTCTGGAATGTAGCATAGATTAATCTAATCAAGGATTTATGATAATATTTTTGAAAATAGATATTGATGAAGGTATAGGGAAACTTTTAGAAAAGTATTTAAAAAGGTGATGTTGCAGTACATTTTTGAATTTTGAATGTTTGTCTGAGTTACCTTGTGTTGGTTTCTATCATTTATTACGTTTTTCGGGTCCTAGTCTATCTATTTTTGACTGTTTTTCCTATAAGGAAGACCTTGATGTAGGTGAATGTGGCGTGGAAGTAAAAGTCGCTAATCCGCTTGGAATAACACGCGTTTCTGGCAATTGAATCCGTAACAAGTTGCGTACTCTAACAAGGAACTTGCTAATTCTTTTCGCAATCGAATCTTGAGAAGTAGGCTTCCGCATTTTGTCAGGTGTTAATACCTAAAAGACGGTTTTTGTGTTTGGAACACGTGTAACAGGCTACTAGGAATTAGAAAAAGGTTTCTGATTAGACAGACAGTTTTTGAAGTAATTTTGAAAATTTTTGAAACGTGGTTTTTCGAAATTTTGAAGTTTTAAAATTTTTTTCTACTTTTTTTTAGCCTTAATACATGGGTTTGATATGTAACACTTCGTCACAGACAGTACAAACAACATAAAATGAAAAACGCATTAAAAATTACCGTGAAATTTAATAAAAAACGGCGGGCATTACTGTAACTCGACGGCGACTATGTTTTAGTGTTAAACTTGACGATATACAACTATAACTCTCGCTTTATATCTGCGGTAATTTATGTTAAGATTGATTTGATTCCTACTGTTGTATTAAACTTAAGATTTTATTAATGGCAGCACGCTTTTTAAAGTATATGTTAGTTAAAATAGGTATAAAAGACCACGTAGAAAAACTAGTATCAAGCAATAGAGTATATAAATAAGGCTTTGAGTATTATTTTCCAGTGAATTGGTGCTGTTTTTAGTGTGTGTTTTTATGGATGACATCTTACAATAACAACTAATCTTATAATAACAATTTACATTACTGGGAAGTAAATTTCGATTAATTTGGTTCTTCTTTCGTCGCTGTAAAAAGTACTAAACCTACAAGTTTACATTACGTTTCGAGTACAATTAGGTGTAGTTTGCTAGTAAATTTCAAGAAGAATCTGTTATTCTGTCGCGGAACTTCGTTTTGGCTCAAAAAGTATTGTCGCATTTGTAGTAGAGGTAGTATAAAAGATTTTGTAGTGACTTAAGTACAGTGAAGGTAGCGTAGTTTAGAATTTTGCGCGTTCATTGTAGTTAAGGTAATATAGTATAACACGCCATGGTATTAATTGTAGCTTTATATGCCATGGCATTGTGTCAATATGTATTGTTCAAACTTATAATCTAAAATCATTTGCAAAAAGTGCCAAAAATAACCGTTTCTGTAGGTTAATCATAGTTACTCTCGAAATTATGGTTACACATGAGTAATTACAGTTACACATAAGGTTTCAAAGTGTAATTATAGCTACAAAACATTACAATACATGTGCGTAAGCATTCAAGGCTTTCGTATTGAATGAGATACCATAAAATACATATTTTGATAACGTTTGAATGCGGAAATTGTCTGAGGTTACAGGTGCATAAAGCATAGTCATGTTGTAGTATGTACATGGATTTGAGAGATATTTTTGGAAAACATATGTCATCTGACAGTTGCGTAACATTTGTAAACACCTGATGTGAAAAATAACAGTAATACTCGTAATGCGACAATAGTAGTTAATTTAGTAGATTAGAAGGATATTGTGACTGTTTTGGGTATCAAAAGACCTTGCGACTGTTTTGAATATGAATATTAATACCTTGATTTAATCATTTTTAAAACATTCAAGATTTTTCTTTGGCTTCAATAGCGTTGTCAACACTTATAGGTAAAGGTAGTATTGTGGACGAAATCTTGTGATGAATGTTATCAACTTCTTGGTTCTCTTCGAAATTAATTTTATTGTCGTTTGGCTCATTAAATATTCAGAAAAGGCAGTGGGAAGACCGTTCAACGAGCTCTTTTCAAGCTCATTGAAAGCAGTTTGAAACGTTGGTTACTGTTGATTAATATGCATTGTCAAATGAGTCATCGTTGAGGTTTGAAACGCGGAACTCGGTAGTCATGGTATCTTGGCTGTGGGATGGATGTTCTGCACATATACTTTGTGCTGATTCTATTTGATTTATTCATGACCGGTTGAAATATAAGTGTAGGTGGCAAGAAAAGATATTCATAGTTGGAACGGTGAAGCGGAAAACTGTTCTTGGGTTTGTTGTGGGTTGCAACTGGCACCGTTTAAGAATACTGTGCCCTTTATAAGCAAAAGGTGGTATTGGCTTAATAGAAACTAAGTAGTTACTTCAAGTATGGATAGTCACAGGCTTCTTACTTAGTCATATTTTTATTTTATTAATATGTTTTTGTAGGGTTTTACTATAACTACTAACAGTTTTAATCAGTATTACAGTGTTATGTCATAGGCTTTAAGGCGATCTTGTAGGCGTCGAATTAGTATTAGTCAGTATGTTTTTAATACTCAAACCTGTAAGATTTCCTTGCACTAATTACAGTCATTGCAAACGTTTCTACTGTCACGGAACGGAAAGGGACGTAATGAAAAAGTAAATTAAATTCGATGTCACTAAGCTGTTTCACACGTTGTGTTTACTATTCACATCCGTTGAGGTAACGAGTGTAATCTGATTTCTATAATATTGTGTAATATTGTCTTCTTAACTGGGCCATAACGCCACGGCATGCTTTTGCAAGTGTTAAAAGTCATGTATGAATACTGAATGATAACTGTTTACTTACTTGGTATCGAATGCGTAGGGTGTTTGAAGTTCAGCGATTAGGTGTGGCCATGCTCATAATTGTTGGTGTTACAGTAAGACAGAAAAAACATTGTCGTTTTCAATGGTAGATAAGCTTGTAAAGGTCGTTGTAACAGTAATAAGCACTCATTTGTAAGGGTTTTTGTAACAAACGTTATAGTTAGCATAGTTTAAACAAGCTAATAAGCATAATATTCTAGAATAGTTACTGGAAAAGGCATAAAAATAGTCATGTGCAACAAGAAAACAATAATAGTTTGGAAAATAGTGGTATTAAAGTTAACATAAACATATTAATATCAATCCGAGTATGAAACACTGTACTGTTTACAAACAGTATTGATTTGTTTATGTTTTTGTCATATTGTTTATGGCATAGTGATTGTAATGTTTATCGTTATATAGCTTATGAAATAAGTTAAAATTGTAGTTTTAGGTGTCGCTGTAATCTTAATATTCTACTTTTATTCGTTGTAATCGAATCAGCGTCTAGTTGAACTTTCACACAGTTGTACATCTTCTTAACTTTGATCTAAGATTGATTTTTCGATGGAAAGTTCCGAGATAATCGCGGTAGAAGATGTTACACATGAGCCCGTCGATAGATACACTTTTAGTTTTTCGTTCCAAAAGTTTTGTACAGTTTACGGCTTTTGGTTTAAACAGTAGGTAAAGTAAAGACAGGGAAAACTTTGTGAAGACGCATAACAATGAGTGCTCTTTGATCAGCGAATTAGGGTATTTGTCCGCGTACTTTGATCGTATCGCGACGACTACGGGACACTCAAATCTGAATAGACCTTCTTTTGGGCACTGATAAAGTGATCTCCGATACCACGAGCCACTTAATCAAAAGACTCTCTTTTCGTATTCGAGAGGGTTTTCGCTCTTTTTACGACAGAGCGATCAATCATCAGTCACTTCTAAATATAGCGACCTTTTAAAAAATAGACCGCGATTCTATTTTTGGGCATGCGCGTGTTTTTGTCACACTAAAGTTGTTTATCAAGACCTTAAGGTATCCGTCCGGTGGTTGTGATCGTAGCGTATAATTGAATTTCTCTAGTGATCTTTGAAAAACAACCCAACTTATTGGGCGAAACAGTTATTGATTACGCTCGCCGAAAGCGCAAACAAGTTCTTATCTCTTGATTGTCGTTATTACGTTTTGAGTAGAATATACTCTCAGATACCGTATCCTAGCATTATGACAATGACAACAGAACAAAGTGCGCGCATTAAAACGCATCGCAAAAAACCTTAAACCCGTTTTTTTTTTGTTTTTGAGAGGATTCTTCTCTTAAAACGTCACCGATCAGAGATCCAATTAGAGATCATGTGAGACAATCAATACCGTAGGAAACTCGACACAATTTGCTGTTACTTTTGTAAGTGATAACTAATCCATGTGTTGTGGAATTTACTGCATGATATATTATGTTAATAGGACTATAGATAGCATGAGGACCAAAAAGTTCGCATACCAATTGACTTGCAGTTGTTAGTCTGGAAAGTGCATTCGTATTAATTTGGGTTACATGCAACAGTAGTTTAATTATTCCAAAGGTGTAACATGTGCACTCTAGAACACACTTTCTCGTCCTCTCTAATCGACATATAAACTTGGCACATGTGGAGACACAATTTTATTTCCTCATACGTGTATTCCTCGGGAATTGACACAAATGTATAATACATAACAACAGGTGTAAAGTATAACGAGGGCAGTGTAGTCAAAATTAAATTGTACTAGGCTATAAATTACAACTAGATTTTTGAGTTTCCCTCAAGGTTTGAAAAACCATTAAATTTGAGCATTTATGGTTAGGCGGGCAGTAACTCTAGCTGTGGCAGGTGGAAGAACATGAATATGATAGCATTTTTCACTACGGTAATTTTGTTAACAAGAACTCAGAATCAAAACATTGACAATAATCGACTAAAGAAACAAATTACACAGTAATGTTAAGCTTGTGACCTCACATTTGTTTCAACATACGATCATCTTCAAACAAACAGTAATTTGACAAAACTTGGCGTCTGTTTTCTAGGATTCGAGTTTCTTGCTACGTCTTGAATGGTTAATCTGGTACGTTGGTATGTGTTACGAAAA
Organism: Bursaphelenchus okinawaensis; assembly: GCA_904066225.2. Classification (NCBI taxonomy): domain Eukaryota; kingdom Metazoa; phylum Nematoda; class Chromadorea; order Rhabditida; family Aphelenchoididae; genus Bursaphelenchus; species Bursaphelenchus okinawaensis. The sequence continues at coordinate 7,081,517 of CAJFCW020000006.1, read as the reverse complement.
TAATTATGGTTCGATACGATTGTTGTGCTTCCGACTTCGTCACACACAACCCACTACGCCGTATTTTTAGCATGTATCTACGCAATTTTGTAGAGATTAAGAGATAAAAATGGATTTGGTCCAAAAGTCTTAATTTGTAATGTAACAGTATTAGTATTAACCGCGACGCAATCGTTAGGTCATCATTGGTTTGTAAACAGGATGGCTGACATTTGAGTCTTGAGAAAACTAAAATACGACATTTTACAGTGTTTTTCTTGAGAAATGTAAAACAGTTGGAGAAAGGGAAATTTTAATTGAAGCCGTAGAAACAAGCCGGACAAGCCCGGGTGACATTTTAGATTTTTTTTGGGTCGAGTTTGTACTTGAAACCTGGCTCTTTGCTCATTTCTACAACCGAGCCTTTATTTTGGAGCTTTTGTGATAGATAGATTTTTAGTTTTTTATAATTTATTATAATTGACTACAAATTTTTTTCTGTAGTTGCCTAGGATAGGATTAAATTAAACTTGGCTAGGTTTGAGGAGGAATGTAACCATTCCTTACAGCTTGTAGTTAAATACCGGCTTCCAAAAATACGCATGTTTACAACACCAAAGTCATGAGTATCATAGTTAGAGGGTTCTAAATCTGTTCCATTGTTTTGCGACGAGACGAGGAAGGAGAAACACTTCACGTACACTTGTAATTGTACGGCATCTTTATGTTATTGGCCCGAAGGAAGCCGTGCAGCCTTTTAGACTCATAATTAATTCGGGTCATTAAATGAGGAAATCTGCTATGAATATCAAATGTAAAGCAGGAAGTTGCTTAAAAAAAGATTTAGATTACATCGTTGGATGTAAAAAAAAGGTTTAGGGGCGGTTCGTTGTGAAAGAGGAGTGGTTTCGTCGACTGTATATATTCTTGGCCCAATTGTATCCTCAAGATTTGTTTGATTATTAAGCGTGTTAATAAAGGGTGTTTAATAAAGCGTGTGTTCCCGCGATGAGATGGCTTGGTTGTGTTTGGAACGGCAGTGGTATGCGGCAAAAGGTTGGTGATTGGACTGGTTTTGTTAGGATTGGCAGACTTTAGGGCCTAGTTTAGTTTCCAGTATTATAGGCTTGGGTCGTGTGATCTTATTCTATACTCTTGAGCAATATTGTAGGCTATTATGATCTTGTTTTCGTATTTGTCTTGCGTATTTTTTGCAGTTTTATTCTTTAGTACTGCTAAATTTGTCTTTGTACTCTGTAGTATATAGTCGTATAAACATTGCCTACAATATTATACAGTTAAGTAGCTTATGCAGATTATAGCCTTTCTTCATCGTTAATTAGCTAATTCTGCTTACGCAAATTCAAAACTTTGAATATTTGTATTTAAACTTTGGTTTTTTTTTACTTTTACGTTTACTTTCGGATTACTGTAGCTACTGGTTTGCTGTTAAACCCTAAACATAGTAACATTGTGTTTATTACACAGTCGGTTTTACATCTTTAGTAAATTAGCAGGCGTCGTTCATGTGAACAAAACAGTTTACAAATTAATTGTCCTCTCTCGCCACACTTTCTTTCTTTCTCACTCCCTCTGGCTAAAAGAACAATAATCTGCAAGAGGTTGTTTTCTGTTTTGTTTCATGTTCAATAAAGGTCGAAGCAAAAACATTTGAGAGAAAAAAGTGGCCCAAAAACTATGTCAGAGATCTTTGGTTAGGCAGCGCTGTTTTTGAAGAGAGTAGTAAACAAAAACAACATTCTCCCCTCGCCTTTTCCGATGTTTCGGAGGATCTACTTGTTATGATGAGCGAGCATTCCCAACACCAGAGATTAAAAAACACTTTTTTATTATTGAAACATTACGACTTTAGGCTTGATCACATGCAAATTTAGGTCAACGGAATGTTGAGGATCTTGTCTTTGATAGTTATGGTGATTAGGCTGATTTATTTTTATAGGGTACCGTTTTTTTCCTTATACTGTATGTGTCTCATCTTTGATTCTTTGTTAAAGGGTATCTCGAGTTGCTTCTGTGTTGAGTACAGTAATCACTGACATTATCTCTTCAATGATTACCCTGTTTGTCGCTAGTCATATGTATAGCTAGCCATCGTGATTCGATAGCTCGTACCATTGTCACGACAACATTCTCGGTTATTAAACATTGGTAATCTTTCAACTCTGACCTATTCTCGCCCGCTCTAGCCTTCTTTTCGCTTTTCAATCAACTAATTCGGTGTTTAACATCGAACACTCTGGAAAATCACATAAAATATACACGGTAAACAAAAACGCGTTTACCAGTTATTTTTTGTCACGTGAACGTTCGAATTTTAATTTTGGATGTCTAAAAATAACAACGGGGCGGCGCCTCAGGGCTAAGTTGTTTATCCCAGATGTTTCCCAAAATATAAAATGGTCTAGTGCGGTGGGGTTTAGCTCAAAACGCCTCCAAAAAACTTGTAGTCATGACTGTTTTCTGTACTTTTTAAAATACAGATTTTTCATATCAGCTTGTTTTCTAAATACAATTTCGAGGTCTAAAATGCAGTGGAGTTTGTAGTCGAGTTGATGGACGACCTGTAGTCTCTGTCTTCAACCTCAAACCACAAAACATAGTCATCGATTAGTGCCTTCTGAATCCTTGTTTGTCTGTCGACTCTCTCGCTTTAGCACGTTCTTCGTCTCTATTTCTCGTCTCTTTTTTGTGATTCATGAATTCTTTTTGGGGTCTGGGCGTCTCTCCACTCCCGCTCTCTATCGCCGCTCGCCGAAGGGGCGGAGAGTTGAGAGTTAAAAAACTTTGGGATTAAACTGAAAAGAGCAGTCTAAAGCAAATTATTATCATGGCGGTTGCACGTTTTGATTTGTATTCAATTAGATTCGAATAGATTTTGGTAGATTTTACATTGTAGTAGATCTTGTACCTTTCCGAATGTGATCTATAATGTAGTATATGTTTACAACAACTTTGTTTACACCAAATCGTTGTAAATAGAGGGTTGTGCAGCTTTCTGTTTTTGTTTCTTGTTTTTCTCGAGGATGAGTCATGTGAGCATAAAATTGTTTTTTATAGTTTCAAATGGAAAGCGGTTCATTCGAATTGCTTGTATTTTAAGGACAGTCGGTTATAGGTAGTGGTCGGTTTGCAATGTTCACGGTGAGTCGAATAGGGGGAGTTGAAAACTGCAGTAGATAAGTACATTTGGATAGATTTTGGTAGTTTTAGTTAGTACTAGTGTCTTGGTGCTGTTTTACTTTGAGTTTAAATTTTATTTTTAAAATTTTTGTTTACTGATTTTGAGTTTTTCGATCTTTCTTTTTTGAATTGTCAATTTTGTCGCAATTTTAAATTGTAACTTTCGGTCACAATTTCGAATTGTACTTTTGGTCACTGTTTTCGCGCATTGTTCATTTTCGTCGCATATTGTAACCAAGAACTCTCTGATCTTTCATTTTTGAAGGCCTAAACTCTAAAACTGAGCTAACTCGGAAAGAAAACCGAACGCCAATTCCTCGACAAACACATACCAAGCCCCCTACAAGGCTTAGAGCAATATTAACCAAGAGATAATTGATTGAGTGTGACTACCCAACCCCCAAACCAACCGCCTAAATGTTTCAGGATTGGGCTTACCAAGACTTTGATTTGTTCGCATTCGTCGGCAAAGACGACTTTGAGGACTACTCACCCGGCTGCGAGGATACCAACAAGGACGACGAATCCTTGCAGAAGGGCGATTACATGTACGCGACGATGCAATACAACCAACTCGCTACCGATCAGAACATGTTTGATCAGCCCCCAATGATGACCAACGTCGACATGAGCAACGGCTTTGTTAAAGGTAAGTTGATAGTCTTTTGAGTCTTTTAGGTACTGACAACAGGCTTTTGAGCTTTATAGAGGTTCTTAAGTCTTTTGAGATTTTGAACATCTAGTAGCTTTAGTACTTTAGTATCTGACTTTTTACTTAATTTTAATGATCTTGTTTAAAAGTCTAAATTCCAATCAAAGTTTACAAAACTGGTCGAATTGAGTGTCTTATCAATGCTGTCTATGTCTGTCTGCACTTTAAACGCCCGGTTTAATACCAATTTTAGCGTTTTACCTTTTTTCGTTGAATTTGTAAAACAAAAATCTATAAAACTGCGGGTTTTACTTCCGTGTTAATTTCGCCAAATTCTTACGTGCAAACCCAAAAATTGGTCGCTGCGGTTGATAAGGCCGCAGACTTTGTAAAACACATGAGTTTAGATTACAATAACACAAACATTGACTGTAACATGACAAAGCGGGGTTTAAAGTACTCTTGCCATCTAGAACGTTTTATTCTAAAACTATTTTCTGTTTTATCAAATTATAGTTCTAGAACTACTTTATACATTCTCACGGAAAGAATTAGCTTTGGCACGTAAATTGTTGTCAACACGTTTTTGCAGTAAATAACCTTTTAGAGAACTAGGAATTGTAGAAGTAATTGTTGTTGTTTATCCAATCTAAAGTACTATTTTGGGACTAAAGTAACAGAACATGAGCTATTCTTAGCAGTTATATTACACTATAGTTTATAAAAAGCCGCCTCGAAGTCGACTTTTAAAGGTTGTTCGTGATCGATTATCGATTGTAAAATCGGGGGTGATAACAAGTTTTGTGACATGACTGGGAGACGGTAGGCTGATTTCTGATTGTAAGATGTATCGTAGCTGGTTGATGTACAGGTTACGATATAAAAAGTAATACCTTTTTTGATTGTGTAGCCAGTTAACTATCTTATAGTAGACAAGATGTTTTTTGATAGTAAATGCTAATCACAGTAGATGTTATTGGGGTTAAGTACAGGGTTGATTGGAGACGGGGATTAAGATATTATAATCGAGCCTGGAAGTCTGTTTTCTTAGATATTAAGCTGTAAAAGTATTGGTAATCTGGCCGCGTTCTTACTGTAAAGCTATGGGGATTATGCTTACAAAAAGGAATCTTGGTAGTCAGATTTGCTTAAGTTTTTAAGATTTTCTTCGTACTGAGTATGTAATATGCGATAGCTGAGACTCTAAGATCTAGTGTAAGGTTTTGGATTTAAAAGTTATATTTTTTGTTTAAAAATTAAATTGAAAGCTTAAAAATCAACTTTCTGGGTAAGAATCGATTGCTCTAGACAATTCGGTTTTTGACACCTTGATTTTAAGGTTGTTTTTCTTCTTTTGAGCGATATAATCTTTTGACTAAACTTCTAGTAACTTCTGATGGTTTAATCAATAAAATTAGCCCAAAATTAAGCTTATAGTCTCTAGAACGCTGCCCAATGGCCAGTCCGCGAGGGGCGTGCCTTATTAATGTCGCTGATTAACACTTGGCTCTTTTTTCTAATGAAAACATCAAACATCCAGCTGAGAGCACGTGCTTGGGCTGGCACCGCCCCCTTTGCGCCTGCCTTACGGCCTCCTCGAGAGTCTTCCACACGGTTCCAACCCTTTTAAAAAGCAGGGGATTCCCAGAGGGCTTTTTCTGTTTAATTTTATCATCATCGAGTGATCGTGCTCCGACTTTATTCGCTTTACAGTACTCTTCACACTTGATAGTACTGACTCTATTCCAGGATAGTACTGACCTTATTCTTGATTAGTACTCATTGATTTGAAGTTGGTACTCGTTTGTAGTACACATTCGATACGAAACAGTACACTTTACTTGAATCACTTATTCTTTCAAGGCAGTACTAACCTATCCGATCTAACGTTCTACTGTCCTATTCTCTTGTTGTGCTAACACAAGTACTCGTATATTCTCTAAGTTCATTTGATGCTAGCTCAAGAAACAATGGCACCCCTCTTTCTGTCGCAGCCTAGCCAGCATAACTTTTATGCACCATTTATGAATCAGTTTGGTATGTTGGTTCAGTACTCTTTTGGGAACACTTTATTTAAAATGTCATTTGATTTTTTGATACTGTAACTTATAGTACTGTTTTAGCTTGTCCTAGTACTGTTTTGTCAGTTGGTCTTATCTTTAACTTTCTCATTGTCATCTTTAATCTTACCCACCTCACCTACCTATAGTCAGATGTTGCTACTTGTTCTCTGATTACTTGTAACTCTGCTCTCGCTCTCTCGCCCTCTCTCCGCCTCTCGTGGTCTGTGATACGGCTCCAAACAACGTCCTTGATGTTTGCTCAGATGCACAACATATAAACATGTTTATTTATTGGAGCAATGTGATTTAGTTATTGGCGAGAATTAGTGCATCATGCTCTGTTTACTGTTTTTTTTTGTACAGTTAGTACTTTTAGTTCACTTTACAACAAGCTTTTTGAAAAATTTGTGGTTTGAGCTACTTTTTGCAACAAAAGCAACTTTTCTTGGCTTTTTTGATAGTGTTGAAAGCTTGTTTTTGTACAGTAAGGTTGAAAAAAGTTGTAATAGGGCAGTAGAATCAAGTTATCAATAATATAGCTGAGCAGTGTTTAATCTGTATACCTACTACAATGTAAGGCTGTCTTTACCTTGCTTGTTCCAAAAATAAAAACTGTTTTTTGTTTACTTTCTCGTGATTTGCGATTTCGAAATCCAGTTTTGCTTTTGTTTTTCAAACTCTTTTCGACTCAATTTTTTTAAAGATTTGGTACTGTTCTCGTTTTTGGTACAGATTTTTAAATTTTAAACTAAAAGTGGCCTCTGATTGGTATTCGAATACTTTGTCGTTAATCTCGTGACCTCACATGACTCACCCCAACTATAAAACGTCATCTTTTGTCTTGTTTTAGTCTACGTACACTCGACTCAACCAGTTTTCTTTTTCATTTTACAAGCATTTTTCAAATTTCGAAATTTTTTTTGAAATATTCTGTAGAATTCTTACTGTATTTTGAAATTTGACACTTTTCATCATGTAGAAGTCAGATCTTACCGCACTTTTAACTCGAAGTTTGCCGTACTTTAATTTACTGTAGTATCTTACTGTAGCTTATGGCATTTTCTAAATATTGATATATTAATGGTACACAACTAACTTTGCCCAATTTCAGACGAAAGATTTACCTCAAGTGCTGCATCCACCTCGAACTCGTGTTTGAACGGCGTTACAGTACCCCAGAATCAGCCCAGCACCAGTCGTATGTCAGCTCAAATCCCTCAGGCTCAACCGCAGCCTGCGTACGGTGCTAGTCTTCGTCAGCCGGCCATGCCCTCGGGCACCGCCTCACTTATCGCTTCAGCCTCCCCGTCGCCACAACAGTTGAACAACACCGCCGGCATGTACAATATGCCCATCAAACAGGAGCCCGGCTTCGAAAATATGGTAGGTCTTGACTTGATGACATTTTTAATTGTAACTGTTTCTATTATAAGGGAGTGTGGGTTTAAAAATGGCAGGTAATAGCAAGGTATAGTTTTATCGGGATTATTGTAAACAGAGTTTGGTAGATAGAGCTGGCTTTAGGTTTTGGCCAAAGTTTAATTAACGTAGAGTGATGTCAGTGCAGAGAAATGTCGAGTTTTAATTTTAGTAAGAGCTGATAGCTTTAGGGGACGGTAAAGCGGATTACATTACTGTTTAAACCTTTGCTTTTTAAGACAGTTTTATGGTTGTGGGGGTTAAAACCAAAATATTTACATTGTTTTAGTTGGATCAGATGACATTTAATAAAAAGTCTAGGAAAGTTAAGTCAGTGTTATCATAAGGGGCAATGTTTTTTACTTTTTTTCTAATTTCTATAGTTTAGATATATTTTTTGTTTGTAAACTAATTTTTATACTAATCATCGCTCCTTTTCAGTATGACGCATCAGACAACGAAAGCCACTACAGTTCCGGCACCAACCCCGGCTCCGGTCTCGGCATGAACAAGCCTCGAAAGTACCGTATCAAGCCCGAGTGCGAGCGAGTGAAGCCCGAGTACAAGATCAAGCGTGCCAAAAACAACGACGCCGTCCGTCGCTCCCGCGACAAGGCCAAGCGCATGCAACAGGAGAAGGAGAGCCGCCTCGACTTCCTCGAGCGACAACACACCGACAGCACCAAACTAGTCGCGGCCCTTCAGAAGCGCGTCAACGAGCTAGAGCGAGAGTTATTGCGTGTGTGCAACCAGTGCTCGTGCGTCTCATCGATGAACTCGCAGTTCCGCCGACGCTGAACACTTTATCACTATTCATCCCAGTTCTAGGCCATTTTTGTAGGTCTACTGTAGTGTAAATGTAGCCGTTTTCGTATCTTTTCTTTTGGCAGTGCGATATTACAGTAGCCAGATCTCGACTGTAATATTGCCTTGGATGCAACTTATGTAATATATTGTTTCTATGTACTGACTTACGGTACCCATAAATTACCGTATCTATATATATACGATTTTACTTTGTCTTTTTGTCGTATTTGAAAGGCGGTTGTCATACTGTAGGATTGCTGTATTATTACTGTAGTGAAATTTGGAACAATTGAATTTTGTGTCATTCTACAGTAATGCTACAGTATGACAATCTTTTATGTAATTTATTCATAAACAAGAATTTATCCCAAAAAATCATACTACTTTAATTGTGTCTAGATATTGTGTCATTGTGACATGTTTTTGTAAGCGTCATAATGTTGCAGTACTTCCTCTCCTCCCAAATACTCCACTTCAGATACACTCCAAACTTAATCATTATTTTATATTGTTTTGCCTTCTGAAGCCTCCGACCTGATCGTACTCTCTCGCTCCCTCCGTTCTCAATATATATAGAAGTTGTTTATGTACATTATATTACTATTGTTTTCTTATATTTTATCCAAAAAACTCAAAAACGCAAAAAAAATAAAATTTGAAATTTAAAAGTTCGGCTTGATTTTGGGGGTGGGCTAGTGTAATATTAGGGTAACTTAATGTTTTAAGCGACTATGGTAATAAACTATATCTGATACTACGGTAAAGTAGTATATAATTTAGGTAATGATATTATTGTCTTTTATTTAGGTAAAAATATTATTGTCTTTTAATAACTACAGTAAATATTAGGTAAAGTAACATATAGATGTAAACATAAAAAAAACTTGCAATAACAACTACAGTAACCCGCATTACTCGGAACTACAATATTTAACGGTATATGTCATATGGTATTTAAACTCGAAAACATGTCCGGAGTTACCGAGTAATTGGGTTTGTATTGAACATATAATCAGTGTTACAACATAATTGTCATGTTGAGGATGATTGACCGTATTTAAAGTGCATTCGCTATTAATAAAGGATTGTAAAGTAATCACCTTTACACTCGGATATTATACATGTTTTGCAGAGAACACTCTGAATGGCACGATAAAACGTGGTATATTGGAGAGAAGAGGTGTATATCGAGAGTAAAATGGTAGACCTTGTCGTAGATTAGTTGTATATTAAAGTCGTAGTAGTAATTTAGATAATATTTTATGTTTTTACTGTAGTATAATATTGCTACCGCTATTTCTCTTAATTTTCTTTCACGTGTTTTGTATTTATGCATAGGCCTTCATGTTTATATCATGATATCTTTGTCGTATATACATTATGAAACCATTTTTTGCTCTGTAACTCTTCACGGTCATTATCAGCTTCATAATGTGTCAAGGGGCCTTGTTACAGTACCCTCAAAAACATCCCACCCTAACATTACATGAATTACCTTTACCAACCTCTCCCCATCAACATACGATGCCATTATTCGTGGTAGACATAATCAACTAATTACCGTGATCCGCTTCGTATTGTGCAATACGAAAGCCCATTACAACGCAATCAATGAAAGTAATGTAAATATTTTCTCGTTATGTGATCCGCTTACAGTCCACAATAATCTCGAACATACCACATGCCATATTGGGTAAATACGGCTGTAAACGGCACAGTTCATTGACACAGATCATGTTTACCGTAGAACATTACAGCCGTGATGTTTGGTATGTTCGAGAATAGGTTTAAAGTTACTGCAGTGGCTACGGTGCAGTAACAGAGATCGGGTTTTGGTAAACATGTTATAGTAGTACAAGGGGGAAAAAGTAAATATAGTAGTATTGTTACAGTTTCTTTTTCTATTTTAAAATTTTTACTGTAATGTTTATTTTTGATAGATACAATGAAGAAACCAAAGATTTTAAGGTTTTTTGGCGCAATAAGTCACATTTGAATTGTCAGTAGCATGATCCGAAAGAACGATAAATTCGTTATAAGAAATTATAAAGTATGGAATTTTGATTACTATGGCAATGCACTGCTTGAATCAATCTTTTCTATAACAAGATAACATGCTTGAAGTAAAATCTTGGCCAAACTTAAAACAGTAAAATTTTGATATAAAAAAACTATGTCAAGCAGCTTTACATTGTAGTCAACAGAACACTTGATACTAATATAACTATGTATTATGTTTACTAAAAATTCCAGGTGAAACAAACACTAACTACTACAACTTACAAGCAAACAAAGGCCTATTCTTTATTATTACTCTATATCAAGACGCTACTAGGAGCTACTGAGCTCATTTTTTTATTCTCTTGCGGTGCATTAATAGTGACAAACTACTTGCCTTTATTATTATACAATAATTTTAAAAATGCGACAAGTTTTAAGCGTTACATCTTTAAAAAGTTCTTTTTGCAAAAAGAAGCAGTACTTGAACACCTTACACACAAAGTACGATGTACTAGCTTTGCACTTGAACTTGAGTATAAGGACGTCATTAAAGTAAACTACAAAGAAGTCAGATAATACTATAATGTCTTTGGCAAGCTCAAGAACTCAAAAACTCTCGTTTTAATCAAATAAGCCTTTGTTCCAGTACAAATCATACAACAAGATTCGACTGTGCTAGCTTACAGCCTTTATGACAAGGTTTTACTGTATAATATATTTAGAGTCATACTAATAACATATTAGGTTCTTTAAATAATTCTGTGCCCCCTCTCAAAGCAAATCTTCAAGTTAGACAGCACAGAATTATTTGAACAACTTCATAGTTTGTGCCATGTCATACTGTAATAACAGGTAAAGTCATGACCTGGAATGTTAGTCTATTTTTGGACTTTTAATTGTATCACCAGTTCACAGTAAGTTGTTTGTAAATAGCAATCTTTAAAAGTGATCGTATCTTATCACGACAAATTAGAGATCATCTACCGTAACCATCAATCAATCGTATCACAGTAGCTGTTTTCTCATTTTTTTTTAATTTTAAAGAATCAAAAAACACGGAATAAAGAATAGATATTACTATAGTAAACCATGTTGTGATCAAGATACGATCAGATCTCATGATGGTGATTAAACTCTCGGAATCTCCATATTATCGATTCGAATTGTTTTTCACATAAACAAATTGCGACAAACAAAGCGAATCGACCAAACATCAGGCTGGGTAAACATGTTTGTCTTCAGGCATCGTATCTTTAAAAATCATTTTAAATTATTCGAAATGATATCAATAGGAATGGCAGCTCAGGCTATTTTACAGAGTTTATGACATAGAACATCGTATCTCTGAAACATGACGTAGATACGAAATGTAGTGAATGTAAAGTAATCTTTCCTACAGTAAAACATACATTTTAGTTTAGTATGAGAAAGCAATTGTAGTAGTAGTAATGTACCTAAAGTTACATCTTTTAACATGAATATTGTACTTTACATTACTATTTGTGCAAAGAGTCATAACCCTCATAATTCTCTAGCATAAAGCATATTTACTGTACGTGTATAACAGTACAACATACAATAAAATTGCCTTATAAAAGGGATAAGAAAGAACATTTGTTGCCTATAACAAGAGTTTTCTTACTACTATAATATAACTTATTATACCACTCACACCAGACCTAAACCAAATCGTATATGCCTGTAAAACCAAGTTTATGGCGTAGATGACGTCTGTATGACATTTAGAATACATTATCGTACAGTAGTTACTCAGAACACAGTAAACTTGACATTTTTACAACTTTGCGAGACTTTAGAGGTACAGAAACCATTAAAATATATTGTTTTTTCATCTCTGAACTCTTAAAAAACAAAAAAACAAGAGCAATAGCTTAAAACTAATTTTAGCACAATCACAATACCAAATCAGGTGTCGCATTCCAAATTGACCTTGTATTCATACAATAAGTTAAATTTAGGCAGGGAATTAAAAAAACAAGCCATAATGTGAAATTTTTTTAAATTTTGATAATTTTTATGTCCCTGCCCTACTCTATCTTGCTTGGGTTGTCCTATTCTTTCTTGGCTTGGCTTAACTTAAGTTGCCTTAGCTTAGCGTGACTTGGCTTGCCTTGCACTGCCTTACTCTATGCTGCGATGCTCTGTTATGCCCTGTCCTGTTCTAACCTGTCCTACCCTATCGGCCTGATTGAGAAAAATGGGTTACTGTAAACACATTATAGTTTTTCAACCATCTGTCTTTGCTTTCAAAAATCGTTTTTGACAGTGTTGACTATCACTAGAGCCTAGCACAGTTAGTACAAAAGCTCTTATTTTACTTCCGGCATCATACATACTTCAGATTCTTTATTACATTATAATGTAACTTTATTACTATTAAATTATACTACAATCTTATTACTATACCCACTTTGCACTCTGTAACTTCTACTTTCCCCATACCTGCATTACTTTCCAAATTATACCGTGACTCTTTAATTAAACTATAATTTGGTGGTTTTTACTCTGTAGACAATGTTTTCAATCTCGATGTTTATAGTAAATTACTATGTTTTCAACTATTTGGATATGTTTTCGATACTCGGAATTACTCGGTCACACTTCCAGACATATTACAATTACTACTAAATAAAACATCTCTTGTAACTTAGTAACCAGAGATCTTTATATAATCTCGCCAATTGTTTGGCGACATAAACATATTACTATGTTCGTATATACTGCTATATATAAAGGTAGACCACGTAGTAGACGATAATATGTTGTGGTACAAGTTTGAAGATATAAAGAAAGGTAGTAATAGTAATTTGTGAGACAAAGAGAAATATTATGACAAAAGTTACAGTAAGAAAAACAATTTAAAGTACCATATGAAAAAGTTACTACAGTACCCCATTACCAACTGTAAGGTCATAGTGAAAACACTGTAAAAACGTCTAAATATCCCCATATGACGCAAAGCAAGATTTTACCGTCACTGGCATTCATTTCATTGCCATTTACATACGTTTTGCAATAATTTGTTGATATCTACATTAATATCTTGTTGATACAAATAAATATTAAAAAATAATCAAAAAACACAAAATACTAAAAATAGGACTAAAGCTGGCTAATACCAGCGGCAATCACTTTATCATAAACATCAAACAATACGAATTACAATATAATCAAATTTACATTGTAAGCCTTTAATCGTATCTTCGACGTCATACGGTAAATTTGAACTGTAATCTTTTGATCGATGTCGTCAAGTGTAATATTGTTGTTGTTTAGGTATGGTCTTATCCTATTTTAGTCTTTATTTACTAGTTTTCATCCATCTTACAGTAATATACGTAAGTTTACTCTATCCTTCTCTATTCTACCCTTCGTCACCATACCCTGTCTTATCCTACCCTACCCTACATTACCATAAATTTCTTTACTCTGTTCTGTACTACTAATACATATCAATACAAATGTCTTTTGCATCGTATTTTAGCCCCTAAAAGTATTAATAGCCATATTGTTGTCTACTACAACATAAGGAACAATAACATACGTGGCTAACTCTAAAATATCCTCAAACTCCAAGTATTTGGAGAGATTATCGTATCTTATATCATGTTACAACGACAAATAATCTGCCGCCACCATAATATTATAAATTCATATTTTCAGTGGTATACTTCCTCTTACTAATCTCTTCCTTGGGCAGTAATAGCATAATGTTAAAGTTTTTAGTAATATGCAAAAATTTTAAACGTTAATTTTAAACTTAAGAGCAAAAAAGATGTAAATCAAAAGGTTTGGCTTTATAATAATAATAGAATATAAAAATGTCTTAAAAGTTTCTTGCACGGTGCAATAAAACAAGATTGATCTAGTGCAAGATATTCCGAAAACTTTTGAATGAACTTCATGTTCCAATGATTAAATTACTCAGTGTTAATTAAAAAGATCATAAAATCGTTTCACAAGTTCGCAGACAAACTGCACTGTGCATCATAATATTAATATAGCACATGCAAATAATTTTTAAAATTTTAAAGTTTTAACTTTCAAATTTGTAAAATTTCAAATTTGTAAGCTGTCGCAACATGTTTTACAAAAAGTATTTATATTCTATATATTCACTGCGAAGTTATGTTGATGTTAACATAGATCATAGCCTGTATATAACCCCACAGTAAAGCTTTTTGTTTTCACTGTAAAATTAAAGTTCAAAGCCTCAAAGTGATACAAAAGTAACATTTACAGAAGACCCGCAACCTGAATACTAGTTAACGTGATTAGCCCCTAATTGACCAATAATCCGGTCGATAATCGGGTGAAGGTGGGAGTAAAAATAACTTTAGTTTTTAGACATTAATCTTTAAATAACACTTAAACAAATTGTACCAAATGTTTACTATTGGAAGTTAATCTTTTGAACATTACTTTCTAACAATCAGGTATAAATTTGTACTTTTGATTATGATATACTATAGTAATCTATGCAGAAATGTACAAAATATTATGATATTTGTCTACAATAACATAAAATTAAAAATATTAAATTACTGTCTGTAACATTACTAAAGCTTGTAAATAACATCACAAATCCTAACTAGTAAAAGAAGATTAGCGTTAATTTAATTACTGCATTGCTATATTATCAGTTCCTTTGAGATTTAGTATCAGTTCCCGATAGCCAAAGTATTTAGTATATAATAAGTGTTAATCTGCATCTAATCTACTGAAAACACAAAAAGTCAAGGCTAATTTATATTATCCTAAATACCAATTATACCTGCAAAAGCAATACTATTTATAAATTCACAAAAGTTAATAACATAACCCTAAAATTGATGTTACAGTAGCTTCTACTAACACTGCAAAAATATATAATACAAAAAGTTTGTACCACTTTACCAATAGCCAAAAGATCATCTTATAGTACTTGCTTCATATATTCAGTAACACATAAACAATATTTTCACCTTTTAGGTACTACAACATCAACATCATTCAAACAGTTCGGTATTATACTGAAACACACACACAAAACAATAACTCCCATGTAAAGTCAACAAAAGTAGTTTATGGTCAGTAACAGTATGAACATGATGTATACGTATATGTGAGTGGTTATTGTTGCATTGGCTCGTCGAAGAGAGCATCGATGGCTTGTTGAAGGTTGTTGTTGAACTTCTTCAGAGCAACCGTAGCCTTGTCAGCATCCACCCCCATTCCAATCAATTCCGCCAGTTTGGCTGAATCGACTTCTGAATCTGCTGAAGCTTTTGACGTCGATGGTGCTTCTGAGGCACGTGGAGGGCTGGCGTGTACTAAAAAAGGTTTATATACATCCTTAGCTTATCTTAATTTCAAATTTCATTTTTAGCTAATTTTTAGGTATTAAATAAACCTAAACAATACAAAAAAGCAAAAACCTACAGTCCACATGCCCCAATCGCACCACTTCTCTCTTGTACTCTTCTTCTCCCAAAAATGGTACTTCAGTGTCGTCTCCAAGTACCATGACATTTCTTCTCAGATCGATGATACATTGATTTGGTCTCAAGAACGACAGTCCAAGCAGAATCTCGACCTTTTGTTCCTCCAGCACATCGAATGAACATGTTGTATATGAAGAGCCGATCTGCATCTTGCATCCATGAATTCTACCCAAAATCTTACTGTCGCCACCTATTCCATTGGCTCTTGAGAAGAAACGTTCATCCACAAACTCGTAGACATTACATTTCTTGGCGATGGATGGAGAGAGAATCGAGTTTTGGGCACCTAAAATAAGATTTTTTTTAGAAAAATCATTATATAGCTTTAGAATACAAAGAAAGCTAAAACGACATCACTAAGAGTGGCACCTTGAACATCTCTTAAAAAAGGATAGTTTAATATAGATACCTTTAATGAAAGATACCTTACAAAAGCTTTAAAATCAACTTAAAATTAACACCAAAATTCCGTAAGAACCGCTTTATATCAAAAAATAATATATTACTCACCAGAATCGACCATGGCCAAAACTTCAACTCCATTGATCTTGACTAGAATATGTAGCAACTTGACTGGAATGTAAGCTTCTGGAAGATGTTCCAGAGCGTACTTGTACTGTTCTTCAATGTTTTGAATCTTGATTTGCTGAGCGATGTAACGCTGTGCATCCGCGCTCATCTCATCCTTCAAAGCAGTCTCCAATCGCTTTCGTTCGGCCATTGTTTCTCGAACCGCGGCCAAAAATGATTCTGAAAGATAATATTTAGTACTAAGATGTGTTTTTGCATTAACATTACTGCAGTCTTAAATATATTCACCGGTTTTATCTTATTTTTTACTTAAATATCGCCCTAAAAACCTTACCGAAATCATTAGGATTGCTTTGATAAGCATTGGCAATGTTAGGTGCAGTCAGTTTGAAGCTTCTAATGGCGTCAGGATTCGCTTTAATTGTGTCCCAAATTCTCTTGGCAAACACCTTGATGTCATTTGGATTGTCATAGACACTTGTCTTCGCGGGAACAGCATGCTTTTTAGGTACCTTGATCTGAGAAATAAGATTCCTAAGGTCAAGCCCTGAAACAGCTGGAGCTGCTTGAGGTGCACGAGAAGACTGAGGCAACTGATGAAACCTTTGTTGATCTTGAGCCGCAGGTTCAGAGAGCTTGGGAGCTGCCATCAGGTTCACTACTTCATCGCTTTGAAAGCCCAAGTCCTTAAAATCAATAATTATCAATTAACTTTCACATAAAAATAGTTAAAGCTTCATTATAAGATAAAAAATCAATTGTGTTAATTTTTCTTTATTTTTCAAGTGGTGAAATACACTGTTTCGAGATCAACAACCCAGAAATATAACTTTAGATTAAAGTAATGTCTAAAACAATATTCAGAGCCATTATTTATACCTAAAAACCAACCAAAAACAATAAACCTTACCTTCAAAGTTTTTTTCAATTCCGTTGGCAAAACTGGCACTCTGATATGATCATTGAAGAACAAAAAGTTCAGTTTTTCAGTAGCTTGAGCCAAACTTGGCCATTCATCCTTCAGCAAAGCCACAAAACCTTCCAATTCCAGGTCTTCAGTAACATCTTGAGAACAAATCAGGTCGTTGAAAACAACCGTTACTCTCATATCTGTGGTCAAATTTAGGATATATCAACAAATGAGAATAAAATGTTTTTATAACAAGATTTCGAGAAGCAAGTCGATATTGATGTAAGTACAAGACTAGATGAGTAACGTCAGTAGAGTCAGAAAAAAACTGTAGAGATTTTACAAGGCGTCGAACAACAGCTTTCAACGCCAAGATAGCAATATCACCATTTTTCTGCATTTTAATAAAACGTTATACCAAGATTTTTGGCCAGTGTTAGTTTTCGGGTTGGGACGTACAGAGACAACTGATGTTCATATACAAAAACAGTAAATTGTTGATTCTCAGATTCAACAATATAAACATTGTATTTTTATCAGAATATAAAATTATTTTTTTTAACGTTAAACAATTAAATTTTTTTTTGATTATTACAATACCTTTTTAATTTAACTTTTCAATTTTTAAATTTTCTTGCTCATACTGTAACAAAAACGTACTTTGAATTAGATATAAATTGCTTCGTTGTCGAATGTGTTCTTTAGATATTTGTTCGAATAACAACGAACTTCATTCAAAGGTCGTAAACTGATTTCCTTTATTGGGTCTGACGGGCCTGAGGCAGTCTGTTCGTTTGCTCTGCCATTTTTACCTTTACCATGGATCAGGAAGTATTTTTTGGCTTTTTAAAGGAGAGGAATGTTTCAAAAAGGGATACAATTGAGTTTGCGTACTCACTTAGAGTAGTTCTTATTGGCAGCCGGTTCGATAGAACAACATTCACTGTTTTTGGGTGTATATCTTGTTTAGGTGTTTTATGAGTGGTTTTGAAGGGTTATATTTTTAGTTTTTATCTATTTCTATAAAGAAATTAATGATAATTATATATCTTGAGTTTTTTTTGTGTTGTAAAGTACACTAACTGACCTACAACCTTTCAAACATCTCAATAAAGCAACACTTCCTCCCAAGGCTATCGTATAGCAGTAGGTTGTGATACGCTAATGCAATCTGAATGTTTTCGTGGAGCTAATTGCTATCTCACACCCTTCTATTTTGTTTATGCGTATGTGTCTATTGAGTAATTATTATTTATTATAAACAATATTGTCTTAACTCTTTCTGACTCTTATTGTTGCAGTTTGCAAATGCTTCTGACTTACTCAGTAATCTTTGGTGAGTCTTACATTTTTACACCGTGTAAAGATATCAGTTTTCTTATATATATGGGTATAAATAGCTATAGTGTCTACTAGCGGTGTATATAATGAAGAGTACTTGAAATAGTTAACACTATGTTTACCTTAAGCCTTTAGGGAATGGTTTTTGTTGTTACTATTAACCGAAAGCTTATACATATATGGACTGATTATTATAGGTAATATCATATTAATTTAGTCACAGTAAAACTTTTTATTATACAAAGAAATGTACTTTTACTCCAACATACGAAACGTTTTATTATGGTATTAAAGACCAAGTTCGTAGAAATCTGAAATTCTCAGCGGTGATGTATGTATATGTACATACGTGTGGTTCTTTACCTTTATATTGCAAGGCGAGGGTGGTTACAATCGTATTCTCATGCTAATTTTCTACATTAAAATTTAAAATAAGGGTGTTTTACTGAGTAAATCAATTATTATTGGTTCTGTAAACATCTCTTGGGTTACTTTATTTAAATTTAATTGAGTAGTACAAGTTTTCAATGTATTTTACATTATAGATTTTGTCTTTCTGTTATGAATTTACAGTATATCCTCTACAGTAATAGCAATTTCACAATGGTATGTTGTTATAGACTCTTTACTGTGAGAATCCGCTGAATATTCGAATACTTTCGTATTTGTTTTGCTTTTTAAACTGAAATGTCTGGAAATGTAAGTATTTTACTTCCTTTCGAGTAATGTTCTCTGCGATGCATATAAAGTAATGTTGCGGATCTTTATGGTTTTACTTGGGTTTTACTCTGTAATGGTTGGTATTTGAAGATTATATAGATAAAAAGGTATTTTTGATACGTTTGTATTAGTTTAGTACATCAATAATAACACGTTATTACAAAACGTATACTTTTTGTTGTCTAATAAAGCGTATTTTACTTAAAATGCCATTGTTGTGTCTACAAATTGACTATAATGAACTGTTTCTTATAATGTGTTGGGTTAAATTCTATTTTCTACAATCATATATTTATGAATATATACGTCTGTTTATCTTATAAAATCATAAATCATATTCCTTTTTTTACCTTAACACTATATAATTATATTCTAGATGACGTCTCGTATTGTTTTAGTTGACATAGCTGTTCCTTTTATAATTCTCTCATGAATTTTTCATTTTTGCACTTTTGGCTATAAAATACGGTTTATAAATTTACAATGTAAAATTGAATTTTAATTTTTTGAAAAAATCATTTTCTTCACCCCTTTTTTATTTTTTCTCTTACACTGAAATTACCCTGCCGCTTAGTAAAAGTAGTTTCAATGATTAATATGAAGAGGTTCAAGATGCAAATGTCGAATATTGTATTTTACACAAAACTGACATTTCCACCATTGTAATGTCTGACATACCCGGGTTACATTTACAGAGTAAAGTCATTACTTTAAACATTACTTTGGCGATTTATTCGAATGTTTATTTGTGCCCTTTACAACGTCATAAATATTTGAAACCTCGCGATACTTTTAGAAATTCAAAATTCATTTAAGAAAAAAAACTTGAATTCCGGCCCTCAGGGGGAAACGGCCATTGTTTTATTCGGTTTAAAGTGATGTTGTGCTTATGGCCTTTATTGCAAGATTTTTTGGACTTGACATACGATGGGGGTAGTATAGTGCACTATAGTGTTTTAGTACTTTCGGTATTCTTGTCATACCTTACCTTACTCTACCCTACGATTCGCTTTCCTACCCTACTCAATCCTGTCTTACCCTACTTTACAGTAATACTGCTTTAAGTAAATAATATGAGAAGATAAGTTAAGTATTCTATTTTTACTTAACTCTTTCAAAACTATATATTATCCATGACTTCCATTCAGATGCGACATCGATCTTGTTGTCTAATATAGTTACTAAATACTCTGTTTTTACTTGGGTGCTATAGATATTGTCTTTACTATGTCATTTAGTATAATTTACTGTGTTATTTTAGTATTATATCCAATTTTTTAATAATTTTATGCAAAAGTTAATTTTAAAAATTTTTAAGATTTGAAACAGAATTCCTTCGGCGTATTTTACAATGACTAATCGAATAAAAATTAATCGAAAAATTGCAAAAGCAAACAGCTTAGAGCTAAAGATAATCTGTTTTTATTTTTACTTTACAATGTCTATAACTGGTAGCATCATACACATTTGTGACATTTATTATATTGTGTTTTCTTGTTTATATTTGGGGGAGGATGCTTTTAAAATTTTTAGTTTTTTAAAGATTTTCGGTTAGAAATTAAGCAGAATAGCTCATTATATAGATTTTCAAAAAGCCTAGTCGTCAACTGTTATGTAATGTTACAGTCAGGGCCGGGCGGGGACTTTTGGTCTGGGGGCAGGGGTCCAAAAACTCGGCACCTGTGCCAATTTTTTGCAAAATTTTTTTCCCGAAAATCCACAGGGGGAACCACGTTCAACTTTTTTTTCAAAAATTTTTTTCTGGGGGGGGGGGAAGGAGTACTCCGTCCCCCCCTAATTTTATAGCTTTTGTAACCATTTTTTTTGGAAAAACATGTTAATATATAATACAAATATAGACTAAAATTCAAAAAACTATGTAAATATATCGTCGTTGCCTTTACCTTGCATCTTTTCTCTGATGTTCATATAAAAGCATGGTAAATCTTTTGTTTCGACGGGAATAAAATTGGCCTAGCCACTTCCGGAGCCAAGCTAGGAAGAGATTTTTAATGCAAATGAAGCAAATGTCAACATATTTTTTAGTTTTTACATTTTATAATTTTTCTTTGGTATACTTTACCTAAATTACTGTAACTAGGGCGGGACTGTAGACGGAAAGGTAAGGATTTTATGCAGATTACTTTTAAAATTTTTAAAAGTTGCGATAAAAAAGCATAGTTAGCTCCTAGTTTACTTGACAAAATTTGTGAGAATTTTATGGTCAAAAAGTTTATAGAATCTACTTTTATAAGAACCTTTTTTGACACAAACCGTTCATGTCTTGTTTTCTCTTATATAATACTTACTTTTTGACCAAACTACATCTTTTGCCTCAATATTTTGCTGTTATACTGTTACTCTTTGAAACATTTCATCGTTCCCCAACGTTCCAATGTTTATTTGCGCAGTAATCCCATCCTTTAATTGCAATATAAACCATAACTACAAACGGAAGTTGGTGCCATTTATTATTTATATCGCATAATTTGAAGTTAGGTGTCAATTCTGTTTCCAAAACAGCTACTTATATTATAGTTGTTATTTACGTCACATAGTTAATAATAAGTACAGAGAGTAGGGTAAAATTAGGTATTAATGGCTACGTTAAGGTATATATTTATTTATAATATTTTGCAATTTTGGGTAAGTGGGGGCATACTATGGTATATGAGTATATTTGCCGTGCCGTTTACTACAGTAACACTTATTTTTTTCATTTTCACTTTTAAAAAATTATTTATAAAACTTTCTAGCCATGTCAGTGCTGACAGAATTAGAGCTCTCAAACGACAAACTTTTACCTCAGCGCTGTGTCAACTGTAACAGTAACGATGACATGGATGATATACCCAAAGTAGAAGTTACTGGGTGGCGATTGGTGTTGTTGGCCTTTGAAAGATTTGTGAAGTTGACCATCATGATGTTCGGAGTGTTCTTGGGCGTGAAAGGAACGTTGAGAGCTGTTGTTAATGGAGTAGGTGTTTTAACCATACATTTAGTGTGGCGCTATATCATGATTACTATGTAGATTTCTTTCTTTGTTACTAAAAACAATAAATCTCAAAAAAAGGGAATTGACATGTACTTAGGTACATATTACTTTTTTCATTATGATTTCACGCTACGGCCAATTAGTATTATATGTATAAGACGTTTACAATGTTGTTTTATAGTAGTTACAGGTGTTATAGCATAACAGAGAAGTAATTTTACGTTAGATGTCTACTAAAAACCATAAAGTATTGACAAAATAACAAGATATAAAGGCGAATAATAGGAAGTAAAATTGAAATTTGTTGCTGTATAATATGACAAAACAGAAAGTAACTATTATAATGATTTTTATGGTTACTATGATACATGATTTACCATAGGAAATGATATATGAACTAGTACGCATACAAAGATCTGAAAAATATGCTTTGATCATGAACATTACCAATCAAATTACAGAATGAACTAAACACCATCTTGGCCATCTTCAGCACTCTCAGCCCGTTATACTTGACCTCAGCTTACATTTACACAAAGATACGATCGCTAAAAGACTGGAGTGCCATTACCATTAGGATTCACATATATACACGTAGGTTTTACCAAAGTTTTATACTTACTTTGCAAGTATATAACCTTTTACCAGTATATCCTTCATCGTATATTCTTTTTCATATTTGAAGTCTGATAGTGTACATATCAATACTAATTATCACCTTTATGTCTATGTTTATATCCTCATACTGTATCTTGTTTACTTTCGTGCAATTAATTACAAAATTGTAGTAGGATTACAACGAAATTAATTAGAAGATACGTGAGAAAATTAAAAAAATATTTCTATATATTTTTTAAAACTGTAAATAGTTGTAAAATTGCACGATACTTACAACTATTTGTTTATCATAACATCACAATTGGAACATTTTTTGACATTTTAAAATTATATTAACCACAAACTAGATACAGTTTGTATTTGATTTTGGCGCTCCCTTATTTAAAGCACCCATCCAACCTATTTGACACACCCAAGTTTCGTTCTTATTATACACACCCAAATTTGAATAATCCACAAAATCTAAAAATTGCTTTTTGCAATTGTGATTTCTTTTCATTTTGAAAATTAACTCTGTTCCCGTGCGGTAGCGCGGATATGGAAAAAACGTCTTGGAGAGCTCACTCCTGTTTAAGTTGACGATCGTCAAGACTGGCCAACCAAAAGTGGACAATCGTGGATCATCGGTTATGTAGCACAAAATGGGAATGCAAAAGCATCGGTAATCTCGGTAAGTCTTTCGATTCAGACAATTTCTTTAGTTTCCGTCCAAGTTGAACCACAACAGCCAGTTTCAACCTACCAACCCCTGAGATGACACCTCCAACCTCATAGATGACACCCCCACCTCATACATGACACCCCCACCTCTTAGATGACACCCCCACTTCTTAGATGACACCCCCACCTCACAGATAACACCCCCACCTCTTAGATGACACCCCCATCTCTTACATGACACCCCCACCTCTTAGATGACACCCCCACCTCTTAGATGACACCCCCACCTCTTAGATGACACCCCCATCTCTTACATGACACCCCCACCTCTTAGATGACACCCCCACCTCACAGATAACACCCCCACCTCTTAGATGACATCCCACCTCTTAGATGACACCCCCACCTCTTAGATGACACCCCCACCTCACAGATAACACCCCCACCTCTTAGATGACACCCCCACCTCACAGATAACACCCCCACCTCTTAAATGACACCCCCACCCCTTAGATGACACCCCCATCTCTTAGATGACACCCCCATCTCTTAGATGACACCCCCACCTCTTAGATGACACCCCCACCTCACAGATAACACCCCCACCTCTTAGATGACACCCCCATCTCTTACATGACACCCCCACCTCTTAGATGACACCCCCACCTCTTAGATGACACCCCCACCTCTTAGATGACACCCCCACCTCACAGATAACACCCCCACCTCTTAGATGACACCCCCACCTCTTAGATGACACCCCCACCTCTTAGATGACACCCCCACCTCACAGATAACACCCCCACCTCTTAGATGACACCCCCACCTCTTAGATGACACCCCCGCCTCTTAGATGACACCCCCACCTCTTAGATGACACCCCCACCTCTTAGATGACACCCCCACCTCTTAGATGACACCCCCACCTCTTAGATGACACCCCCACCTCACAGATAACACCCCCATCTCTTAGATGACACCCCCACCTCTTAGATGACACCCCCACCTCACAGATAACACCCCCATCTCTTAGATGACACCCCCACCTCACAGATAACACCCCCACCTCTTAGATGACACCCCCACCTCTTAGATGACACCCCCGCCTCTTAGATGACACCCCCACCTCTTAGATGACACCCCCACCTCTTAGATGACACCCCCACCTCACAGATAACACCCCCACCTCTTAGATGACACCCCCACCTCTTAGATGACACCCCCACCTCTTAGATGACACCCCCACCTCTTAGATGACACCCCCACCTCACAGATAACACCCCCATCTCTTAGATGACACCCCCACCTCACAGATAACACCCCCATCTCTTAGATGACACCCCCACCTCACAGATAACACCCCCACCTCTTAGATGACACCCCCACCTCTTAGATGACACCCCCGCCTCTTAGATGACACCCCCACCTCTTAGATGACACCCCCACCTCTTAGATGACACCCCCACCTCACAGATAACACCCCCACCTCTTAGATGACACCCCCACCTCTTAGATGACACCCCCACCTCTTAGATGACACCCCCACCTCTTAGATGACACCCCCACCTCACAGATAACACCCCCATCTCTTAGATGACACCCCCACCCCTTAGATGACACCCCCACCTCTTAGATGACACCCCCACCTCTTAGATGACACCCCCACCTCACAGATAACACCCCCATCTCTTAGATGACACCCCCCCCCCTTAGATGACACCCCCACCTCTTAGATAACACCCCCACCTCACAGATAACACCCCCTCCTCTTAGATGACACCCCCACCTCACAGATGACACCCCCACCTCACAGATAACACCCCCATCTCTTAGATGACACCCCCACCCCTTAGATGACACCCCCACCTCTTAGATAACACCCCCACCTCACAGATAACACCCCCTCCTCTTAGATGACACCCCCACCTCACAGATAACACCCCCATCTCTTAGATGACACCCCCACCCCTTAGATGACACCCCCACCTCTTAGATAACACCCCCACCTCACAGATAACACCCCCTCCTCTTAGATGACACCCCCACCTCACAGATGACACCCCCACCTCACAGATAACACCCCCACCTCTTAGATGACACACCCACCTCTTAAATGACACCCCCACCCCTTAGATGACACCCCCACTTCTTAGATGACACCCCCACCTCACAGATAACACCCCCACCTCTTAGATGACACCCCCACCTCTTAGATGACACCCCCACCTCTTAGATGACACCCCCATCTCTTAGATGACACACCCACCTCTTAAATGACACCCCCATCTCTTAGATGACACCCCCACCTCACAGATAACACCCCCTCCTCTTAGATGACATCCCCACCTCACAGATGACACCCCCACCTCACAGATAACACCCCCACCTCTTAGATGACACACCCACCTCTTAAATGACACCCCCACCCCTTAGATGACACCCCCACCTCTAAGATGACACCCCCACCTCACAGATAACACCCCCACCTCTTAGATGACACCCCCACCTCTTAGATGACACCCCCACCTCTTAGATGACACCCCCACCTCTTAGATGACACCCCCACCTCTTAGATGACACCCCCACCTCTTAGATGACACCCTCACCTCTTAGATGACACCCCCACCTCACAGATAACACCCCCACCTCTTAGATGACACCCCCACCTTTTAAATGACACACCCACCTCTTAGATGACACCCCCACCCCTTAGATGACACCCCCACCTTTTAGATGACACACCCACCTCTTAGATGACACCCCCACCCCTTAGATGACACCCCCTCCTCTTAGATGACACCCCCACCTCACAGATAACACCCCCACCTCTTAGATGACACCCCCATCTCTTAGATGACACCCCCACCTCTTAGATGACACCCCCACCTCACAGATAACACCCCCACCTTTTAGATGACACACCCACCTCTTAGATGACACCCCCACCCCTTAGATGACACCCCCATCTCTTAGATGACACCCCCACCTTTTAGATGACACACCCACCTCTTAGATGACACACCCACCTCTTAAATGACACCCCCACCTTTTATAATAATTGACACATCCAACTTTCAGATGGCTCACCAGCCTCATAGATGACACACCAACTTCATAGATGATACTCCAACTTCTTCGATGGCAAACGAAGCTCCCGAAAAGCTGATGAAATCTTAATTGGACGAGTCCATTTTGCGTTACAACAACCGAACTTCGCTTCTGGACTCATTTTACAATGGAATTTGTAAATTTATAAATTTGAACAAATGGGTGCTTGAAATAGGTGGTGGGTGTGTTCTCTCAGAGAGCCCCTTGATTTTTAGTGATACAAGAGCCAAAATGCTACAAACGTCAGTTCTATAAACTTTTTGATCAAAGTAATCCATATTTAAATGAAACTTAATCTAAAAAAAATATTTTTAAATCCTTCCTCTCACAACTCATTTTCAGATGTGTTTCTAGCCTTCTTTGCCATCTTTGCAGCATCGTGTACCATGCTGATATGCATCATGTTAGAACTAAATGGCCTTGACTCCTCTGAATATTGGGAAGCCACATTCTGGATGGTCCACGCCTTCTTCTGGGAGACCATAACATGGATTACACTCCGGAAATACATATTACAATTGTGCAGTAAGAAGATACGATTATGTCGTGTGGAAACCATCGATTCTGAATTCAGCACAGAGATCGAACATCTAACTCAACATGACGACATGATCGTTTAAGTTTTCGGCAAGAGTCTTGTAGTTGGTAGCAGCAAAGGCATCAGTTGAATCTTATCCATTACTTTTTTTGCACTTTTAAAACCTAAAACAACAAAAAGGCGAAAAAATTACTGGATCCACAGAAGCAAAGATAAAACTCTCAAAATGTGTCTCAAAATCTCAAGAACTATTTATTAGAATAATTATTTTAACCACCACTCAGTATTACTATGCTACACTCAATATATTGTAGTAGTCTACCTGGTTCTACTTGTGTCTTGCTGGTATTCCTCGGCGCTTTAAAATACCGGTCTCAATATGCCTCAATACGATTTTTAGAGTTTGTGCCAGCCATTATGGGATCTCAATTTAGTTTTTCAATTTTGAAAGTACTTATTCGCTCAGTAAACAATATAATTTGAGTTTCGGTTTTAAAATTCTAAAAAATCATGTAATCTTAAACATTTTGGTGTTTCATACAAAAAATATTAAAAATTTAATTTGAAACTAATAAAACATATGACTTTGTATGCAAAAACTCCAAAATACACACTTCTGCAGCGTTACGAACGTCGAGAAAACCTCCCAAGGGGAATTTCGTCTCAAACGGGTAGCAAAATCAATAGTGACATTTCGTCTTGGCGCTTCTATTTTTATTATATTTTTAATTTTGCGTCCCAAAATTTCACGAAATTTGGAGTAAATTCGAGTTTTACTCTGTAAAACGGTTAATGTATTTTATTTTATTAACGTTTTACTTTGTTTTATAGTTTTCATGTATAATTTTTTTATTATTGCTCTTGTTTCTCGCTTTGTTTCGTTGTACACCAGTTGGATTTTAGAGTTTGGTCTTTGTCGGGATTGAATTTGACTTCTTTTTTTCGTGTAGCGGCTTTAAAATGTTCTGTTTGTTGGTTTAAAGTGATTTTTAGTTGGAAATTATTATAAATATTGTTTTAGTTGAAAGGATGTCTGATCAGGTCCAACAAGACGAAGCTATGGATGTTTCAGCGACATCTGAAGGCGCCGAAAATCAGGTAAGAGTTTGAGTTTGTTTTTAATTTTTAGATACGATTACTTCTTGGAGTTTTAGTAGCCTTTAGTCTGAAGAATGTTATATAATGTTTATTTTTACACGAAACTTTAGTTTATCTTTGATTTTTATATATTTTATTTTAGTCTTTTCAGGCTCCAGTCAAATCAGAATCACAGACGCCTCAAGAACCCACTCCACCCGAGAAAGCAGAAGAGTCTTCAGCAGAAAAGCAGAATGTAGGCTCTCTAGCACCATCCTCATCTACTCCTGGGTCAAAGGACACTAAAGATACCTCAGGACCTCCATCAGCGCCTAACTATCATTGTGCCTTCACTTTGAACGGTCATTCCAAAGCTGTAGCTTCTGTTAAGTTCAGTCACGATGGTAACTTGGTTGCATCGGCTTCTGCTGATAAAACTGTCAGACTTTGGAATCCTTTAGATGGTAAAAGTGAAAGAGTGATAAGCGGCCATAAACTTGGCATATCAGATTGTTGTTGGTCGTACGATTCCAGACTTATTGCTACCTGTTCTGATGACAAGTTTTTGAAACTTTTTGATGTTGCTTCTGTAAGTTTTTTGGAGGTTGTTGGATAAAATCATATTGTTATTTCTTCTTTAACGTAAACATTATATTTATATCTATCTTTAATATTTGCAGGGAAAATGCATAAAAACCATGAGAGGACATCAAAATTACGTCTTCTGCTGTAATTTCAATCCTCAATCTAATCTTTTGGTATCTGGATCGTTTGATGAGACGGTCAGAATCTGGGATGTTCGATCTGGGGCTTGTATCAAAACATTGCCAGCTCATTCAGATCCTGTTAGTGCTGTCAGCTTTAACAGAGATGGTGGCATGATAGCGACGAGTTCATATGATGGTCTAGTCAGAATTTGGGATACTTCTAACGGACAATGCTTGAAAACTCTCGTCGGTATGTCATTTTACTTTCTTTGACTTTTAGGTAACTCATAAGCATGAACTACGGGTTTTTCATCATGTTGGTGATCTACTAACAATACTTTTGGTTCATATAAATAGATAAAAGCTTTATAATAATGGAATTAAAGTTATTTTATTGTTTTAGATGATGAAAACCCTCCAGTATCATTTGTCAAGTTCTCTCCTAACGGGAAGTATCTTCTGGCCGCCACTTTGGATTCACAGATCAAATTGTGGGATTATAACAAGGGAAAGTCGCTCAAGAGTTATTCTGGGCACAAAAACGACAAGTATTGTGTCTTTGCCAACTTTTCTGTCACCGGTGGAAAGGTAAGGCTCTACTATAATATTATCGCGTTTTTTTTTAAAATACGATAATTTTTTATTTTAGAAATAATTTTTGATTTCTTACTAATAATATCATTTTAGTGGATTGTAAGTGGCTCGGAAGACAATTGCATATACTTATGGAACTTACAAACTCGTGAAATTGTTCAGAAACTCACAGGACATACCGGTATGTTATTCTACATTATCATTTTTAGAAAGTTTTAAAAAATTATTTTTTCTTCAATTTTTGCCGTTCATCTACTGAAATTTTACCAAATGTTTTTCAGATATTGTACTCTCGACTGACTGCCATCCCAAGGAAAACATGATCGCGTCCGGTGGTTTGGAACAAGACCGTTCAGTAAAGATCTGGGTCAGCGACTTTTAATTAACTAAAATAAATAACTGAAGGGGAATGTTTGTCAGTTCTCTGATCTCAGCACGATTGATTTGAGTTTGTACATGTTTAATTAACGTTTATTTAAGTAAATAAATTAACTTTTATTTACCTCTTAATTTTTTATTTTCCGGTTTTTCTTGGTCTTGTTACTTCGTATTGATACCTTTTCTTATCGTTTCCGACATTTTCTACCTAATTTTATTTTTTGACGTTTAAAGGTTTGTTCATCTTCAAGAAAGTACCGTTAAAGGTCTATTTTAACCAAATAGAAACCATGATAATGTATCAAGTTTATTCTAATATAACTTTAATATTATCTATATTATGTAGCAATCTTGTTGGTCTATACACGATATAAAACTATTTGAATACCTGTTCTGTGTGTACTTATGGCGGAAGGCAGTTTTGATTAGAAGAGTATGGTAGTAATTACAGTATATAGTAGTAGAATAGAGGTTTGCAAACGCTGAAAAACAGCCATATAGTAGAAATGAAGGGTGGTAGATATAAGAGACTCGACCAGTCGATTCAACATCTTCAGATCAAAGAAACGTCGCTTTGTCCGATTCCGTATATGTGCGCATCAGGTAGCTGAATATCATAATAGTTAGTGATTTTCTATTTTTAAGAAAACAATTTAAAATACCCAAACAAAGTTCATATTTTCTAACATGTCTTAGAGCTTGAGTTGCAAAAAGGGGTTAAAAAGTCATTTTGATCAGAAAACGTTAAACTCACTGAAACAACAGAATCCGTGAATTGTGGTTGTAATTCATGGCCAAAGTGGGCTTCATAATGTCCTTCACTCAACTGTCTTATCATTTTATCGCTTTCCTCGTTATTCGTAGGACTCTCCATCACAAACTTTTTGAAATCCATCAAATTGTCTATGTTGAGGAGGATTCCACGTAACACAGTTGAGGTTGCTATCTAAAAGAACACTAGTAACAAGTTTTTTATTTTAACTATAATATTGGCAATTGCTTACTAATACTGACTGGTACTTACTAATACAGGCTACAAATTACTGTTACTGGCTACTACTTACTGGGTCGTTGCCTAGGAGTGGGCCAACAGACAAAGTCTGATTATATTGTTCTTTGACCACACCAATAGCTACTATTCGGTCTTCCGTTGTTAATGCCACCTATAAATAAAAAATAATTTTTAAAAAAATATTTTCAAATTTCAGTATTTTGTCAGTTAACATAGAAGATATGCGCGTAAATAGAAATAACATACCAAAGGATGAGCTCCAGGTTGTGTCATCAAAGCTTTGACACAATGTATGGTCTGCAACGTTCTTGAGTACTTTTGGAGGTACTAAATTTACTTATCAATATTATATTATTGTTCATATAAAAAAGTCTTGAATTACACCATGTTTTACAGTAAAAGTTTACCAATTGTAAAATGCCTTACTTTGGCAATATGATCCCATCCAACAGCGGCAGGGTGTTTCAGTATAAGAGTAGGATCATTGTTAAGTAAAAGTGGCCGAAGTCGGTTGATGACAATTGTTCTTCGTATCACAGCGTAGTCGGGAAGTTTGTCAAACTGATGTACTTCTGCGTATTTTTTGGTCATTGAAGCAGCTAAATTCAGATTTTAGTTTTGTTTTATTAAATTTTTAAACTTCAAAATGCTTGTTCATTATTATATTGCAGTAGTCAAATTATAAGAAGAAAATTAATTTTTAATTTCAGTTTTTTAAAAAAAATCTTACCTCCAAACAGAAATTTGTGATTTGTACATTGTTTTTTGGCTTCTTCGAACAAGAATTGTCCGACTCCTTTGCCGCGATTCTGTTTTGTCACAAAGAAACATCCTATTATTGACAAGTCGTCTTGGCCGTGATATTGTGTTACACTGATTGATCCAATCAAGGCTTTTGTCTCTAAAAACAATTTTGAGAATTGTTGGCAGAAAGACATGTTTTGTAAATGAAATATACAAAAAGAGTATTCTTATAAAAATATACTGTAATACGTGGTGCATGACATACGATTTTAAAATCATTCGTCGCACGTATTTTACAACCTTCCTTGGTGCCAAACATCTAAAAGTTAAAAACCAAAACTTATGATTACCTTTGTCCACAGCGACGATGAGTTTGAAATCATCACCGAAGGCTGACCTCCAAGTCTCATAATCATGAAGAGCGTTGAGCCAGTCTTCTTCCTCTACTATCAGTTTACATAGTTGTTGCCAGTAGTCATTTGACGGGTTTATTAGAAGCTCAACGTTCTCTGTCATTCATAAATCTGAAATTTTAAAATTAAGCTCTTTTTTTCGAATTATGTTTAAAAATTGGGTAAAAAAGTCGTTTCAGAAGGAATTCACGAGACATTCCGACTATGTTTGTTGAAATTTTGCAACAATTTTAATATAACATTTCATTTTTCGCGGTAAAGCGTAAGATAAACGCCCCAAAAAGACGAAAATAAACGTCGTTTTAGTGTGAATTAACTAATTCGGCCACTTTTCCTTCACAATCTTGCCAAAAGTATATTATCCAAACCCAAATCTCTAAACATTTTGAAGACAACATTATAAAACACAAAGAAAGAATGGCGTGGTTTTTGCTTCTCTCTCTATCTCCACGGTTTCTATAACAAGAAATGGCTTTAAAACGTCTGAAGGGCCGTTTTATCGAAATTACAAATAAAAACAAACCACGATTGAATCCGAGATTGGAGTGACCTGCTGCAACAAACCAGTTGCTTTATAATCTTCGTCATATAGGCTAAACAACCTTTGTCCCATTCTAATAAAAAGATATTGCAATTGTCGTATTTTAATAAAAAGGTATTGCAATACGAAGAATAGGACAAAGATTATAGAATGAACGTTGAGGTTTAAAACCGTTCTCGAGCCGTTTTTTGGAAATGTTTGTAACCACTGCAAAAGAATTTGTTTGTTCTCTCCGAAAGTGCACGTACTATTGGCAAGAGAACGGACATGACCATCAATAGGACGTTTTATTGCAAAAGAAGACGATATAGTTTGACATAAAATGTTATGCAACATAATATAGGCTTCATAATTCCATAAAATTTTACTTGGATTTACAAAGAAATGACACAAAAAAGCAAATTAACGTATTACCACTTTGTTTTTATTCAAAAAGCCAATGTGGTTTAAGAGACAAACAGTTGTCTTTAAAATGGCTACTTGTTAACATTAACATCAAACTCCCTTTTACAAAAAAACATAAACCCCCAAAAATATTAGCACAAAACTTTACTTTTACTTCTATCACCAAAAAAATGAGAATGCGTTTATTATAACAACGTTTTACCTAATTCATCGATGAAAACAACCAAGTTCACCAACAAAACAATAAACAAACATTGGAGGAACAAAACTGAAAGTGATAGTACTCTATTTGGGTTGGACTGGTGCTCCTTGAGAGTCGGCCTGTAGTAGTTGATGTTCTTGAAACCTCATGGACAGTCGTTGTGTCATCTTCAGGTACTTGTCCAGACAGTTTTTGGCACAACGCTCTTCTTTGTCACTTACTTGCCTGAAAATATTGTAATGTAACGTTTTTTTTCAAAATTTAATTCAAAAAACTGTGTTATAAATAGTAATTCGAAAGAACTTTGTCCTTGTTATTCTTATACAAAATTACAAAACAAAAACTACATTACTCATTGAGAAAGTCCCATTCCCCGATTTGATTACCTCTCTTTGAAACATCCGCAAAAACTTATTTGTAAACAGCAAAAAGTAGTACAAAAGATCGCAAAACAATGCGATGAAGTGATCGCAAAACAAAAAATCACCAAATTTTGTTTTCCAAGGCCTGTGTCTTAGCGAAAACAAATTTGGATAATCTATGAACGAATAACTGCATAACAAACAAGCTGGTAATTCAAACATCAAGTTTGTTTTAATTCCAACTTTATTTTTGCTGCTCGTCGTGCCAGACAAATAAAACAACGTGTTGTAGGGAGTTGAAGAGTTCGACCAAATCTCGGTTTTTAAATTTACAGTTTCAATATTTAAAAAGTAATGTAAAGGAAGGGAATATACCAAAAATAGGCCTAAAACCCAAAATTTTTAATTAAAAAATGAAATTTGAAGCTGCAACGTCACGATCTGTCAATACTATAACTAAGCTCTAGACAAAATTTTACAAATCTAGCTGTTAAAAACATCTGTTTGATCAAAAATTAATATAGGCATCGCCATTCCAGTGCTATGTGTAAATTTGCACTCCCTATCTACTTTTCCATGCACTTTTTGACCAAAAATATTTTTTTCTAGTTCATTATCATTAATTTCTTATTGAGTATCAAATTTTATTTAAGCTAGGAGCGTATTTTACAAATGAATTTAATGTCGTAATCCAGATGACTTCATAACAATATAAAAGCAAAACACATATGAGTAATGTCTTTTATTGTTTAAAAATTTTAGAAATCCTTAAATCAAAGGCGATTCTTGCAAAATAAGTTTAAAAAAACACTTAAAAATTGCCTATTTCCTTGCAAAACATGTTCTTTGTCAGCACAAAATGTACAGCTTGTACTACCTATAACAACTTAACCACAGTTTCGTTTTATGTTATAACAACTCTAGCACAAAGAGAACATCAAATTGAATGTCTTTCCTTTTCTCCTTACTTTAAACACCTTATCCTACTTTGAAAACAGCCTAATTCTCCTTGAAATCGCAAATAATACGTCCAAATTGCACGTAAAACGACATTAATTCACAAATATTTACTTTTTGAACTTACAAAACCTTTACCATGCTTAGTACTCACTATAACACCTTCATACAAATCGGCTTCAACTCATAACCCCATGTTTTATCTCTAAACTTTCACAAAAAAGCAGAGAAACCTTACCTTGAAGTCAAATCCTTTACGCACGAAGTGAAACACTGCTCAGTAACCATGTTATACTGCATTAAAAAGTCGCGAAATGTCTTCAGATCGGTTTCAGTAGCGTTTACAGCCATTTTGCGCGACTATTAGGACCAATTTGTACCAAAAACCAATAAAATTCCCGAGAAATTTGCGAAAATATTTTCGTGGGTCAAGTGTTACGCTGAGGGCGGGCCAAGTGTTGCTATTCTGTTTACGCAGATTCCAATCTTTAAAATGTGGTCCTGGACTTGTTTCCATCTCATTCGTGTGTGCTTCTTCTGAATCTGCAAAGTAACAATGGACGCTCAAGACCACGCAAACTATGTGAGTTTTGGTTACGGTATAATGTTGTAGGTTTGGTTACAGAGTTAGGGGGGAAACTGGAGGGCCTTTTTATGAATCGTTAAAGATGGGATGGAGATTATAGTTTTTGTAATAGTAATCACGTGTAAAATGGTTGGATGAAGCATTTTTTGACTTTTTATTTCTTATTTTTTGTTTTGCAGAGCTACTACAACAACGACAGCTACGGTCAATTGTTCGAGTCGACCAGTAAGTTTTAACACTTTTTATGACGACAAGTCTTTTGAAGACGTTTTGGACACTTTTGCGATATAAAAACATTGCAAATCTATTTCGATACAACTTTTTGTATAGTATTCCTTAATTATGTTGTACCGAGAAACAGTGAAAATTACAGTATAACATACATAATTTTAAAGTGAAACCTCATTTTTACACATTAATAGACCTTTTTAATTACTGTACTTTCAGTGGACACGTATTGGTCGAGCAACGAGAACCGAAGGAGTTGAAGGCCAGTCTACTTACTCACTACTACATTAACACTCTCAGCCTCGTATCTTATAACAACACTTTTACTATCAGCAGTTTGACTTAACTCGTTTAACTACCAACATTTTTATACCCATTTTTGTTTATATTTGTATGTACATTTGACGATGGAATTGGTTGTGAAAAGTTTTATGCTACTCAGTAAATAGTAGTACATTGTCGAGTTTTGGGCCGTTTTGTTGGTTTACAGTATGATATTGTACTGTAGATGATTTTACTAAGACTGGTAGTTGATGCTAGTATTAACATAAAGATTTATAATACTATTATTACCTAAAAATATATATTTTGGATAGTTTTCTTTTAAAACCTTAATTTTTAAAAGTTTAGTAAAAACGCCTTTTGAGTAATAATCTTTTCAAAATAACCAGTTATAATATAAGACATCAAAAATCAAATTATGGGGCCAAAAACTGTGCTTTGTGGCACAGAATAGGATACTTTGTTGAGAGCCCAAAATCCGATTCTTTGGTTTTGTTATCAAATGAATGATATTTCAAGACTTTTGTCTGGAAAACAAGTTTTTGTAACAAACATTCCAAAAACAACATAAATACTGTAGTTTCCGTAGGACTCTTTTACTTATTTTTGAAAGGAAATGCATTTCGAAAACGAGTTTTTTTTTAAATTTACAGAAATGTATGTACCTTTGAGTATTATATGTATAGTACACCTTTATAACTATAGATACATTTAAAAAAATGCATTTGAAACTGTAAAAATTAAATCAAAAAAATTTTTAGTTGGAGCTTTTAAAGGCCAATTCTTTCGTTTATACGAACCAAACTTGTACTC
Source organism: Bursaphelenchus okinawaensis (assembly GCA_904066225.2). Lineage (NCBI taxonomy): Eukaryota > Metazoa > Nematoda > Chromadorea > Rhabditida > Aphelenchoididae > Bursaphelenchus > Bursaphelenchus okinawaensis. Next base: position 7,045,169 of record CAJFCW020000006.1, on the reverse strand, counting down.
GTACTCTGATCCAATCATTTTTTTAAAGATAAAAATCGTCATTTAAAATTTTACAGCAAAGTACCCAATGTGAAAAATTCTAGGCTGGCTGGGCGACACTTTTAGGACCGGCCTGGCTCTCATTTTTTCAAACTTGTTTTCCAAATTTTATGCGATTTTGATTTCTGAATTAGCGCTAAAATATCGTTCGATTTCGATTTTAAAATATTAAAAATTGATGACGAATTGAAAAACTTTAAAACAGTTAGCAACATGCTCGATTTTGTAAAGTTACTCATAATTCACGCTAACTTAACATTGAAATAGATTGAACAATTTCACCGCGCAGGTTATTCATTTTTGCGATAATAGAATTTTACGGTACCGAGTTCGTTATTAATGTATTTATCATGTTGATATAGACTTATAAATCGCATGTGCATCTTTTTGTCATAATAAATTAAAGTGACATCTTATTGACATTAATTTTTGACCCCTAAAGTGATAACAATAAGATGTACTTTAAAGTCGACGAACGTGAGGTTTCACCAGCTGTTCCGTCATTTCTACCTCATGTTATACTTCCGCGCTTTGTTTCGAAACTTTTTTAATCGAAAAAAGACACTTTTTGTGGTTAATAGGACATCCGAGAGATCTATAAAGTAAGGTTAGTGATCTTTACTCTTTAATTTCTTTTAAAGTCTTCAGAATATAATTTTGGCTGACTATAACGAGCGTTATCAGACGTTTTTACTTGACAATCACGTTGTTTATAAGATCTGTTGTTTGTCACAAGATTTAATATATACAGTAAAATATGTATCTCCTTTCCTTTCTTTTAAGATCAACAACAACACGTTTACTCGACCAGTATGGCCATGTTTGTTTTCATGGTCATATTACCCATGTCGCTCAGGAAACACGTGTTTTATATGTTTCCAACAGCTTTTGATTAACTGATAACGTATCATAAGCGATATCGGACAAAGCTAGAGGACTTCCATTTTAAAGCCATTTTAAAACAATACACCGTTAATACAGTTTTACGCGATAACCTTTGGTTTTTGTGAGTTTTAGGTTATTATGTCATGTTTAATCTACATAAAATCTCACTATAGCCAAAAGGAATACGTTTATATGGTTGTTGTAACGAGGGTCTACTTTATACCTAAATTTTATTTTTATATACTGTTACTTTAATATTACAGATCTAACTCATTGTCGCTATCATTAACATAAGAGCATAAACCTAAAATACCCTTCACATTTGAATATTCCACCACCAGCTGACTTGTTATGTTGTTGTAGTTGTGTCTGATCGGTTCGTGTCATAGCGGCGTGTCGCGGCTCTCGTCTTCCCTTCCGTCGCAATAAATAGAAGTAGGGCATGGATAAGATCCTATTGCTTCCCCTGCTGCTAATTCATTATATTCATGTTGTGGCGGGAAAAGAGTGCGATGGAGACGCGGATTGTCAAACCTTTTGGCCTCAAGCGGTCTGTGCCCGAGGCCGATGTCGCTGCGGCAAAGACTTTTTGCGACGAAAAAGTGCCAGTTTTGGTTGGGTCTGTTTGAGCTTGAACGATGCAGGTAAGGAGACGAATTTATTGTATTTAAGGAAGTCTGAACGGTTGACTATAGGGGGTAGGGTGGAGATGAAGAGAAGATGACACAAAATATGCCAAATAGGTCAAAAAAATCAAATTAAGTTTAACAAAATCTAGCTTTCAGTAACTGGCAGTCTCGGAGCCCAAGAGACGTGCCCATTCCCAGCTGGAGCTGGTCATCTTGTCGCGTTAAAAGATGAAAACAAAAATATTGTGATGTGCGACGAAAACAACGGAACAAGTTGTGGCGACAAATACGAATGTATAGGAGGGATATCAGCTGGAGGAGGGACTTGTTGTCCCCGGAAAGGTAAAATATCAAATTTTTGCTAATACTGTCTTTGTGCTACACATTGATGTCATTTACAACATCATAACCACTCTTGTTTCCAGAGGCCAGCTGCGATCCGTCGCTGGTGCGAACGGACGACGGCGGTTGGTTGGAACGGTGGTATTTCGATGGGACGACGTGTTCGGCGTTTGATTGGAACCCGGAAACAACACAAAGTCCCAATACTTTTGCGTCCAAACAACAATGCGACGCCGTTTGTGGTCACGTTTAATCGTTTGCACTTTAAGAATCGCAAAAACTAACTGACTTGGACGATTGAACTCAACCCAAAGCTACTGTAACATTGTAAAAGATACAGTACGGTGGCTAATCTATCGATTTTGAGAAAATTTAATATTGTAGTTTATACGTTGTATAATACCTTATATAAATCTCAGAAATAGAAAAAATAAATATCTATTACCTATTCTCGAAAATTTTATCTTAGAATGACTTAACAACTTTATAAAACACTTAATATACCAATAAATACCGTGAAGCATCCTCAAAGTTACAAAATAAACGCTTATTAGATTTAGAATTCAATAATAATAAAAACAACATATAACTTGCGTATTTCGTGCATGGTCATTGACGTATTTCATCTTAATTATAGCCAGAGATAATTTCTGATCCTTCAAAGAAAGCTCCGACTTCTGAATCGATTGTGACTCCCAACATGTCGCTAATGTTCGCTGCTGTGATCTTGTCAGTGCTTAGAGACGGCGAAGGAGGTACCTCCAATGCTAAAATAAAAAATATCAAATAATGTCATTACAAGTGAGTAGGTAAGAAAATCCCCTTATAGGATGACTGAGAAATGAAATTGCTGGAATATCTACCCCTTTCATCCTCTCCCCTACTGTAGATTTACTGTATTACAAAAATTAACAACTTCAGATTTAATATAAACCAAATCAACGTATTTTACTTACTAGATCGAGAAGAGTCGGTTCCACTACGTGCCCCGTCACTCAAAGTGTCGGATTGTACAGTACTGCTGGTCGATAATTGCAGACTCGGTATGTCTGAAATTGATGTAAATAAAATTTACAATAAAAAATTCTCGAAAGTTTCAAAAACAAAATCAATTATAACATTGGCAAAAACGGTTCGAAAGAAGTGTAATATGATCAAGAAAAACACTAAAACTTACATTTTATTGAATTCGCATCCATGTTACTTGTGGTATCAAAATTATTAAAAGTTGAAGACCTCTCGCCATTAGGGAGAACATACTTCGAGAACTTCTCGGCTTCTTCTGCAAAACTGAACTAAAAACAAACAATCATATTACAATTGATGCAAACTTACGATTTGCCAAGGTGGATTGATTTTATAGGCATCGCACCATGACACCACCACAAAGTACTGGTCAGCCATGTAGTTTGGACAGTAGATGGCTTCAAACTAAAAATAATTCTTAAAATGTTAACCAACTGAAAATCAAATGTTTAAAGTAAGTTTAAATTGCCAAAAAATGAAAATTTTAGATAAGATAAAAAACAGAAACACAAATAACAATACTCACAATGAAATCATCGCTTTCTTTCATATTCTCAAACTCAGCAGAGTTTTCATGAGGAATGCCAACTCTCAGAGCTAAATCATCATCAATGTATGACGCAAAAACTGGACTTCTTCCCAATGGTACCACATCTCCTCTAATGCAGTACATTTTCATGATCAAGAGACCGTTCTCACATCTGAATTCGTGCGGCAATATGTCTCTCCTAAGAAGCCTGACATCGATCAACTCCCTGTCGATTCTGGGACCTTTTCGCGTCTCTTTAATGACGAATTCCACGCAACGTCCAATCGCAAAATGCTAAAGTTATTAAAACTAAGCATAACCAAGTTTAATTTTATTTTTAAATTACTTCCAACTACTACGAAGAAAAAAGAAGCTTTATAAGTCTAAAATAATATTTTTGACGGCGCTAGGACAAATGCGGTTTTTGGACATTTGCGGATCTGCGGTTTTTAGACACTTGCGGATCTTCGGTTATTTTTAAATTGGTGCTGTTTTATATTTTTTGGTACTGAATGGTACTAAAAGCCCAAAAAGGTACTGTTATGTTAAAACCGCACCAATTTAAACTTTAGTACAATTTAGTACCATACTACAACTAAATTAACTAAAAAATTTAAAAAAACCTTTTAAAAATCCGCAAATGTCCAAAATCCGCAAGTGTCCAAAAACCGAAGATCCGCAAGTGTCTAAAAACCGCAGATCCGCAAATGTCCAAAAACCGCATTTGTCCTAGCGCCTTTTGACGGCTCTTTTCATAAATATTTTACAAATTATTACCTAAAAACACAAAAATTAAAATGCCTTACCCTTTTGTTAAAGCGTTCTTCAATCTCCGTATCCTTGTACTCCTTGGATATTGTCATGAAGATTGGAACTTCATTCTCCTGTCTCACATCTACAATTATTCCAAAAGCTCCTCTGATTGTTGTGTGGGCGATACTCTTCGGCCGCTTCGAACCCACTCCAATCACCATGTTCTCCATACGCTGAAATTAAAGTTAAAATAGGCAGAAAACGTACCATTAAAGATAACAACTTCAAGATACTTAAACTAATATTGCATGTCAAACATACTGTGAAGACCAGAACATAAGTTAACAAATTGTTCATTACCTTTGAAACTTCACATTTTATAACTCAAAACAAAAACAAACCTGAATAATGACACATTTCAATTGTAAAACAACATATTGCCCTTAAAAATACCTAAAAATATCTACTATAACTTACTTTGAGAATGTGATTGCTCGGAGTGTTGAAGTTATCGTGACGCGGCATTTTTAATTACGTTCTACCTTTAAAATTGATCTGATTTCCAGAATATTACCTTCGCAACAAAATTTTGTCTTCTATAATACAAGTAAATATTTCGAAATGTTTTTTTCACATCAAATTTTCGTATAAAATGTCGCCCTTGAAAGGCAATTTACCATCTACGATTTGAGGGCGCGGAATTGGACGTTCCATGGCACCAGGGTGTTTCGCGGGCGGGCATAAACGAAATCACGGGTATTTACGTAGAATCAGATTCAAACCCATGTCTTTTTCTTTAAATCAATCTTTTCAACATTGCCGTTTCCTTCAAAGCCCACTTTTGTCAATAAATCTCTGATTTGTCCACAAGAAAGGTGTATTAGCATTTATTGATTAGAAGTATGACAAAATAAATATAAAAATACTGTAAGTCTACAATGTTACAAAAACCTGGGATTGTTAAAAAATTTAGTGGTCGTTTAATGGTCGACGATTCTTAGATTACCCGATACAATCTTGTTCTCCAGCACGGCGCCCGAGGGAACGTCGATTCGTTCTCCGTCGTTGGCAATGATGATTACTGTGCCCTGAAAGACGAAAAATCATAAATTATGTTAATATTAACAATATCAAATACTCCTTTTATTGAATTATGCAAAGAATACTCAATTTTATTCAAAAATTTCTGGAAACAAGATGCAATTTTGAATGTAGAAATTAAAGCCAATTTGTGTTTAGGGATAACACAACAAACATACCTTTAGTACAACACCTTTGCCAAACCACACATTGCCTGACACGGTAAGATGGTCAAGTTCCAAAATGTCGGGAATGCCTTGGAATCTGTTCAAGAAGTCTTTTACCTAAAATTGTCACATTTCCTTCTAAAACATTATTTTACCTCGACATAAGTTGACGAGATCATATATCCTGTTGAAATAATTGAACATCATTTACATGACCTTTTATATTAAATGATGCCTTAAAAAACACAGACTACCTACTACAATACATTAACCCATCACCTACTGCAACATAGAAAATAAGTGATGTCCTCACCTTGTCGAAAGAACTGCCCAACTTGACGAATGGAGTAGTTTGGAATTGTCTCAACGAGCTCAACGTCAGCTTTCCAGTCTCAATCTCGTACAAGTTTGACATCAGAAGCAGCAAATCAGAAGTCTTTTTGACGGGCAAGAATCTGGACCTGGGCACGTTGACTCCGCATGAGTTGCGGAAGTTCTTGATGGCAGCACCAGCAGCAGTTTCGAGTTGGATGACATCAGATCCGCGGTCCAAATGTTTTGGGTTCACGATCACTTCCATGTCAAGCTCTGAGTTCTCTACGACCCGTTTGATGGCCTCGAGGTTGGCCCACAAGTTGTTCGTGTTGAAAATTCTGCAAATGCAATAGGTAATGAGTTCAAATTCAATTTTTATTATAAGCTTGATGTCTTAAACTGTTTTTTAATTGATTTTAACCGTTCTTTAAAATTTTAGAGCCCTATCTCAATCACTTTTCGAAAATGTATCCATATTACACATACCTGAACTTGGAAACACTCTTAAATTCATCGACGTATTCCTTCGGGACCTGAGCAATTTCCAACAATCTTGGATTTCCTTCGTACTCGATGAGAGTACCTCCCTTAACATCAGCACGGGTCTTATCAGTGACTTCCATCACAAACTCTGGCTTCCTTGGATCGGCGTGCATAAAGTTCAAGATGTTCAGATCGACTGTCGCACCCAAGTTGTCAATGTTGGACAGGAAAACGTACTTCTTTCCTTCACTGATGAATTTGTCAAGAAGACCCGAGTTCTTGAAGGCTTCGTAGAAGTTACCGTGACCTGGAGGGTACCAGCACTCGAGGTCGTTGTCCTTGACGTCCTTCGAGATAGGCAGGTAGGTTTCCTTGTCGATTCTTGGGTATCGTGACTGGCAGAAGGCGTGCACGGAGACGTCAACGTTGGTGTATTTGCGAAGGAGCTTGTTAGTATCGTCATCGGTGTTGAAGGAGTTCATCAGGACGAGAGGAACGTTTACGTTGTATGAGCGGTTGAAGAACTAAAACATGTTGTACTAGCTTGATTTTAAAAAGCATATACTTGCCTAACTATGAAAGTAGTTACAAAAAAATCACAATTCGCTAATCTAAAGAAATAACCCAGTATTACTAATGAAAGCACCCAATTTTTATCCTATTTAAGGCACCCAAAAGTATTCAAATTTTGCATAATCTTGCAATTTCATTTTGTTGTTTTTCCTTTTTTTAAAACGGTCATTCATATTTTATCGGCTGCGTGAGACGGTCGGGTCAGCATGGAATCTGACCGTGGTGATCATGGATCCATCGACAACCTGACAACCTAGGCCAAGATCAACCAACTTCAAAGAAGTCATCTTCTATTGAGTTTATGAAGACTTTTACTATGCTATACAGATGGATAACAGGTAAGAATTTAGTATTTATTTAAAGAATACGTTTGATTTTACCATAGTATTAATGTTATCTTAGTTACAGTAGCCCATTGTTTAGTTATAGTTGCCTACTATTTAGTTACAGTAGCCAACTATCTAGTTGTAGCAGCCAGTATCTAGTTACGGTAGCCCATTATTTAGTTACAGTAGCCAACTACCAACTAACTAGTTATAGTAGCCAACTATCTATTTATAGTGGCCAACTATCTAGTTACAGTAGCCCATTATTTAGTTTCAATAGCCAACTACCAACTAACTAGTTATAGTAGCCAACTATCTAGTTACAGTAGCTAACCATTTAGTTACAGTAGCCAACTATCTAGTTACAGTAACCAACTATCTAGTTATAGTAGCCCATTTCTTAGTTACAGTAGCCAACCATCTAGTTATAGTGGCCAACTATCTAGTTACAGTAGCCGTGCACCTTATTATATTTTTTTCAGTTTTCGCTACAACAATCGCCATTCACGAATTGGACACTTCTACACCGCTCTTCGAAAGCGCTACGTTTCATAATGATAAAATTTGAATAAAGATTGCTGGGTGCTTTAAACCATTAGTGGGTGCCTTTATTATGTTGGATGCTTTCTCTAGTATGGCCCCAAAAATTCTTACAAAGATTGGTCAAAGTACATATGAGTAAATCCAAAAAAAGCAAATTACCTGAATTTGTTGAAGAGTCAAATCCAAGAAGGTTAGGTCGTTTCTGACCGAGATTACCGACTTTGGTCCTTTGCATCCCATCGAGGTTCCCAAACCACCATTCAGCTTTACTACAACAAGCTTGTCCAAGACTTCACGAACATCGTCGCTGGCTGGCAGTTGATTGTAAGGGATGACAGTGTTCTCCTTTGGTGGTTGGATCTTCTTCCAGTCGATTACTGTCTTTCCTCTCAAATAACGAGCGAACAATGACTTGAATCCTTTCAGTTCGGATAGCCAGTACTAAAATATGAGTGTTAAGCTTTATAAAACTTGAAAAATGATTTTTATGATAACTTTTAAACGTAACAAAGATCAATACAATAAAAAAAATAAAAGTTAATTAAAGCAAGTCCTTATTTTACCAATAAACAAACTTACGTTGGCTTTCTCATCAGTAGCAGTAGCCAACAATCGTTCAAGCTCTTGTTCGACTAGTTTGTACAATTCTTTCGTCGTCGAAGATTTCCATTCTTCAGTACTCTAAAACAACATATTATTGTGCAAGAAACACCACAAATTCAAATTAAAGATACTTTCTAACTTTTAAATTCTTATCAGTGCCATAACAGAATGATACGAAAGAGAATTGAATCAAATAGTACTCTTAAGTACATATCCCAGTACTTACTTCGCTGACCGAAGTCAATCGCTGAGCTGGGCGATGCGGCATTACTTCCGGTGGATCTAGAGATACGGGAGCTTAACTATATTACTACTACTCAATCACAATTGCAGTTATGAAATTCCAAATATCAAGATATTTATTTTCCGGATCGCGTTATCAATTGGTAAGCTCGGAATCGTTCGACCGGTTTGTTTCTAATCCCGCCCCCGGATAACGTGAGATTGTTGCTTATTATAATCAGAATATTCATGCAGCAAAACGCTCATTTTAGGAACTTTACAAGAATAACTTTACAAATTCATTCGTTAAAAGTTTTCAAAGTATAATGTTTGTGCTATTTTTTGTAGGTTAGCAAAGTAGTTAAACATACCATAACCTAACTCCTAGTTTTAACTTTGAATTAACCTTCAAAATAACCTCAATTACCCATTATTAGTTTATATTTTATCATAATGTCAGAAATAATAAAAAAAAATCATAAACCAAGCTTCACGACTCCCCACTATCCTTAACTTTGCCTTTCCCGACTGACTAACCAAACAGAAGAAGAGTAAATGAAAACAGTTTTTGTAAGCAAAACCGTAAGGTATCAGGGTCTCTTATCACAAACATGCATCGACTACTCGCACAAACAATAAAACGTTTTTTAAGCGTTTCCTACTATGCCGTTTCCAAATAACTGATCAACGTTCTCCCATTAAACAGTTGTTCTGTTTATATCGCAAACAAATAAATGATACCTTCACATTGCAACAATAACAATATTTTTGGCACTGCTAACCTATTTTAACTAAAAATAATAATAGTCTCTAGATGTCCCTACCTCAATGTTAATATAACAAGCATTAACAAAAAAAGTAGTTTAATAATGTTGTTGGATGGCAAACAATTTAAGCTGATAAAACAAACAACGCCCTCTCAATCCAAATGTCATAGACATAAGCTTATATTGTATACTCTGCCATATCCTCAAACATAGTCCTGTACAGTATAACAAGACAACATCTTTTCAAATACAGACCTAAATTATAAACTCTATCAAAAGCTTGTGACAAAGCGCAGACATCACAAACTAACAACAAATTAATATTGTTAGTTTGCGATTTATTTTCGGAAAGTCATAAATCACATTTCGATTTCTTTTTCGGGATTGAAACTACTCACTATGTTGTTATAGCTAAGAGTACACTATAATATAAAAGCACAAACCCCATAGAGGAAGATATTTATTACACAATCATGTCCCACAAATACGCTAGCTTTTCTAACACTAACATAAGCAGCTGGAACAATTTTCTAAATCATAGCTATACTAGAACAACATGAATCGGCGTTAGAAGAGTCTAAAATAGATGCGTTATCACCAAAAATATCTACTACTTTGTTGTTTTCATCAAAACAAACAGCAATTTCATCAAACTGTCCTTTGAATCCTTTCCATAACGCAAAAATAACAACTGATAATCTTTTACTGAACGGTTATTGATAGTAAAAAGTACTGCTGTCGACTCTAATGGTAAAGAACTTGTAAACAATAGACAAAATAATCAGTACTATCGAAAAATATAGTGGATTCATCATTAAAAAATGTAATAGATCCAAGTAACTAAACAGTTATAAATACCATTTGCAAATAACCCACACAACTGTTCATACAACAACCCTATCAACAAGTCACAAGTCAAGAGCAAAGTAATTAAAGTTAAATTGATAACAAGTCCATTACTGATAACGAAAATGTTTACTAAACAATTTGATATACCGCAAATTAAACTCTGTTACAGCTAATCTAATTCTATAGCATTAATATTTTGAAAAACTACCTTAACCAAGGTTTTAGCTATATTGTCATAATATCCCAAAAAAACTGCTTTACTTCTATCAAAAACCCTTTATCATAGGATAAACGTGTTTCCAAAGCCTAGAAGCAAAGTTTACCCATGCAGAAAAAAGTGAGAATACGTCTAGGTAAGCCTTAAACTAAGCTCGATTTTTCGTGTACGGATACCTACCTGTGGAATTTTTTTCCCCCCCCCCTTAGCGACGCCCCTGATCACAACTAAAAAAATTAAGAAAAAACTCAATTTCGTGCAGTTTCAAACCTAAATTATTAATTTTTATCGTTCGAACCCTATATTCACAATCAAACAAACCCGGCCGCATATTGTTATCTAAACGGTGGGCCAAACAATGATTCAGGCCATTTTCGGAGCCTTTATAAAACTGTTTCGAACCAGAGATTTGAATTTGTAATTATTCCCTTCCACGTAAACAAATATGCAAAGCTCTGTGTTTACAGCCGTTTGTTATACACTCTTAAAGTTAGGTTTAGGCTTACAAATTGCATCATTTCATAGTAGGTTTCCTAATTATATTGAAATATATTAACCTTCTATCTGATATTATACTACTTTTAAAAAATATTTCAAATGTATCTTCAAAAGTTGTTTTTACAAAATATAAACCTCAAAGCCTCACTTTACATAAGCTAACCGTAACCACAGCTTCTAAAATCACTTATTAAATTTAAAATTACCAACTTATATATATTAAATGTTTCTCTTATAAATAGTAAAACAATCAAATCAAAACTGTTACTTTACACTAACACTAACTGTCCTTTTAACTGTAACTTTTCAGCCATAAAAGTAACAAACCATAAATTATCATTAAAGTGTAACTTTTGTTGATATTACACTTGATCTTTAGTAAAAGACAACCGAGAATAGTCATAAAATAAGATCAAAAGACCATTTAAGGTTTATCTAAAGTATCAGGCGTTTAAGTAAAGTGTTATCAACAAAGAAAAGTCGTTAAACTTTAAAATATCCTATTGTAGCACCTTATTTTAAATATTAACTTACACCTAGATCATGCAAAGCTAAAATTTATCTTTTTCTAAAAGATTTTCTGTTCTAAAATTATCCAAATTCCAGGACACAAATCCCTTTACTATTTTAAAAATAACCTGACAGATCCACCAGAGTAACCGTAATGCCAATAAATCAGTACTTCAACCTACTACAACATAAACTCACCTTTTCATCGTGTCCATGGAAAACTTCATGTGCCAAGAATTGTTCGGAGATGGAAGAACGGTCTAGGTCTACTGATGACATATTGGGTCTTCTGAAAAGGTTTTATAATTTTTAGGTAACAAAATAGATCGTCATAACGTTTTTAAAAAATATAAAACAACACCTAATTTTACAAATTTTTAAAAATTTTAAGGCTTAAACATATAATAAAAAACTTTAAAACACTCGTTAAAATACGTTAATTCACAAAAATCGCCATGAATCTTCTGACCCGCGCAACTTTTAAACTCCTTGAAACAGTCAAAATATTTTAAATTTCACGCAAACTATTGATCAAAACAAAACAAATAAAAGCCAAGGATACTCTCCCTCACGTTCGAGTCTTCCAGAAATAAACAAGACACGTTCTGGGCCGAAGAGATCATCAATTTAGCCCTAAAACAAGGTCCGAACGATATCTGATCGGCTTATCGTTAGCCAAAACGATGATTCCAAAACAAATTCATAAAGTTCCAACTATATATTTCGTAATCACAGAAGGCGAAGGTGTAAAATACGGTGATCGCAGTTTGACAACAATAATCATAACAATTCTTGGCCAAGAAACGACAAAAAACCTTGTTTTAAGCATTATAAACCAAAGATAATATAAGAAAACAAAGAAAAACAATAAAATAATCTTTGAAAGGCGTTAGCAACGTTCGAATTGGGACACACAGACAAAAAAAGAACGGACAAATCCTAGAAAAACATCTTTTTGCCGTTTCTTGGCCAAAAAACAACATTACGTATAAAAGGTTCTTGCAGGTCGCATAATATTGGGCGCGAATGAGAAAAAAGTTTTATTTTTATTTTTTACGGTTTTTTGTAGATGTTTCCTTTTTAGTTGTTGAATATGGCTTCTACGTCAAAAGCGCTGTTATGTGAAGCTATTTTGGCAGATTATTTTGGATATTATGTTAGTGAAGTTGGCAGGAGTTTGTTGAAATGTGATCAAACCTTTAGATCCATTCACAAAAGTGTCAGAGAGAATTGTAGAAGTCTGGATGTAAGTAAAACCTCAGAATGTTATTTTATAACATACCTTTATACTTGTTATACTTCTTTCTGGTGAACTGTTTGATGAATTTTTTGTTTAAGGTAAAGAAAGCATTGGTTATCCTGGAAAACTACGACTTGCTCACCTTTACGTTAACACCAAGAGGAGTTATTTATAAGATTCTGCCCGACAACATAATTAGATTCTGTAGGATTTTTCGTGCTATCACAGCTGTGAAACAACGTTATGGAGTAGAAGGAGAAGCCGTGGCTGAAGAAGTGTTTAGCAAGGGGAAGATAACCTTTCAAGATTGCAGCAACTTGCTGATAGCTCGGTTAAATTTTGACCCACAAGTTGTAAGTGTTATATCTTTGTTGTTTTTTGAACTTTAGGTATCCAAAATGTTTTAAAAAAGACCACGCAGAAATGCATCTATATTATTATAAGTTCATAGGTCTTATTTTAGATTAAGAAGAAGTTTGAACTCCTTGTCCAAGGTCAGATCCTTCGAAAAGTGGATGATGTTGTCTCTGTTGACTCTGGAGTGCCAATCTTTAGTCAAAACAAAGAACCTTTCTATTTTGACGCTTCCAACGTCTCCAGGATTAAGAAATCGGAATCTGGAGCAACGAAACGATTGGCAGAACCAGAAAAGGGCGAAGATATATGGCAGTTCAACTGGAAACGAGTTGATTATATTCTTAGAGACGAGCTGGTGTTAGAGTGCATAAAGAAGTCTGAGGAGTTTGATGAAGAGAACATTGTCCTCTGGAATGCCTTGCTACAAGTGGCAGGTCAAGGGACCACGTTGGAGACCATGCAATCGGATCCAATCGCCGTTCAATCAGTTTGTCAGTTCCTGAAGGAGGAGACAGGAGAAGTTTTCAGTTGGGAAGCGGTAGATAAGAAGCTGGCGAACGTCGCCAAGTTCATGGATGCTCCAGTTCGGAGGATGGGGGATTCTGGAGGAGGACTTTATGTTGTTGGTAAGCCTGTTTTGGAAATAATGATTGCAAGACAACATTCTTTTGCTTTTAAAAGAAAACTGGTTATGATCATGTTTTAGAGTACAACGCAGCGTTCCAGAGCATGTGCTTTGCCCACGTCGAGAGTTTGATATTGGAGTTGATAGATGAAAGAGCTGTTAGGATCTTTAGAATTGTCAGAAAACATCGGAACATTGAAGAAGACGAACTCTCGAGAGCTGCAATGTTGGCAGTAAAAGAAGCTAAGGAAATTGCTTATGCTTTGATTGAAAACGGTATTATTTACAGCAGGGTAAGCGGTATTCTCACCCGACCAACTTTAAATACGGTACATTTTTCTTGTTCCTAAACAGAATTGATGATGTTTTGTGTGACTTTTCTATATTTATTTTAAATTTTGATATATTTTAATATTTTCTTTTCAGCCGATTGCAAAGACAAATGACTTTGCTCCAGCTAGAACGTATTACTTTTACTCTCATAAAATGCCAGAACTAGTGGATACGATGATGATCAGGTCGTTAGATGTAAGTTTCTGTATAAATAATGTTATGTTTAAATAGTTATACATTTTTATACTTTTGCACAGCATAAAATTCTTACTTTAATATATTTTAGTCGATACGAAACCTCTGTTATCGCAGAGTTGCGGAAGTCAAACGAAATGAAGTTCTACTGGCAACCAAAGAGAAGGTCGATACCATCATAGACAGTATCCAGAGCGACGCCACCTTATCAGAGGAAGATAGGAACGGTCAAGTAAGTCTTGAGCAACCATGTTTTTTGAATAATAAGAAAGATAATTATAATAAAGATGAATATTATCCAAGATAACACGCTGATAAATATATATTTATTGGTCTATCCGTCTATTCCTAATCAGGCCTAAATAATTAATGGTTCCAGGAGCAAGATGTGCGGAAGATGTACATGACCGTGGAAGACAAACGTAACCTGAAACGGCACCAGGAAAGCCAGAAGCGCCTTCATTCCACCGAGATCAAGCTGGAAGAAGCTCTGTTCGTGTTCCAACTCTGCGACAACTTCCAGAAACTACAGTCTCGCATCCTGGCCGCCAAATTGGCCAGCAAAAAGCGACGTCGCAACGCCGACATGAGTGCGTAGAGATGAAGCCGAGATTCGAATCCATTGCGTCTTGTTGTTATCCTTTTTACATGTTGTTGTATTTAGAAAGTTGTTATAAAACTAACGTAAAACTTTTAAACTTAATGCTGATGTTGTTATAGGTATAATATAACTTTCTATACACTGTAAATAGAGTAGAATGCAGATGTATGGCTCAGGTTTTTTTGTACTTTTGGGTTGTTGTAGATATGTTGAATGTGAAAGTATACATGTATTGTTGTTATTAGTTTTTGTAATAGTTAAAGGTAACATGAGGTATCACTACACCCTTAACGAGTTCATTGTGAACAAATCCACATCAGGCCGCGACCACCAATCACAGTTCTGGCCAATATGATGTAGAATGTAGCCGAGTTCGTGGAAAAAGTCTCTTTCACTATACTCCTGTAATTTATATATTATTTTACTTCTTACATTTACATTTTTTTGAAAAACATCCCCTCTGAACTTACCTTATTCACAACCACTGCCATTTCCAATCCATTGTCTAACCTCACCAACATCGAAGCCGAACCAGGCATTCGTCCATCATGTTGCCATCCATTAAAGCCCATTACATTGATCGACCAGCCTAAACCATAGGTTCCATTTGAGGCTGGTGACGGTTTAGTCCATTCTTTCAATGCCCACGGACTCAGAAGGTCAGCACGGTAAGAGAACCCGTCCAAATGCGACATTATTTTCAGTAGTTCTATTGGGGACGCGATCCATCCTCCCCAAGGCCCAGTACGCTCGGGCGGAGGCATCTCGTAGGGATTGAAGCCTACACGGTTGCCTGACATGTAGTAGAACACTTCTCGGCTGAAAAGTTTTATTTTGGAATGATTTGTAGCTAACATAACATCAAAAAAAAAGATTTTATTTTAAAAACCGTTTATAATTTCAAAAATTTTGATTTGAAATTAAAATCTTCCCTACCGTGACTTCTCAGCGATCGTCGGCCTGGCAATCTGAATCTCATCCACCCCCACCCTCTCCCACACGTGCTTCTTCACAAACTGTTCGTAACTCATCCCACTGATCCTCTCAATGATGTGTCCCAGCAACTGGTACCCAAAGTTGGAGTAGATCCATGTTTTACCAGGCTTGAAGACCAACTGTTGAGACTCCAGTACCATTCCGATGAGTTCTGAAGTCGGTTTCCGAGGTTCAATCCAAGCAGGGTCGTTTTCGAGGTTGTTCCAGCCACCTAAAATACGATCATATTGTTTAAAATTGGAGGGTAATCTTGCCGGATGTGTGTTCGAGAAGGTTCCTCACGGTCAGGTCTGTCACGTAACGGCCGTAGGGCTTCTTGCGAGAGAATTCAGCTCCTGAAATTGGGAGGGGATAAGGATGGTAAATATAAGGTAAAAAATTACATTTTAAAATGACTGCAGGCAGGGCCGGGCGGGGACTTTTGGTCTGGGGGCAGGGGTCCAAAAAATCGGCACTTTGCCGATTTTTTGCGAAAATTTTTTTCCAAAAATCCACAGGGGGGGGGGACCACGTTCAAATTTTTTTGAAAATTTTTTTCTGGGGGGGGGGGGGGTCCCCCCCCCTCGCGCCCGGCCCTGACTGCAAGTAAACTACAGGTATTACAGTTTAAAATTGGGCCTAAAATTCAATAATAAAGTCTATGTTAATATCAAAAATTTAGGTTTTAGTCCAAAGATATCGAATTTGAAGTAACTGTACCAAAAAGCGAATCCGGTCCAAAAACCTTCTGGTCCAGCCTCAGTCTTCCCTGATCCACCAATGTTAATATCGCGGCAGCCGTTATGGGCTTCGAAACTGATCCAACACGAAATTGATGCATCGGAGTGACGAGTTCTTGTCTTCTGACATTACTGTAACCGAATCCTAAACTTCTATAATGTAATCCAGTCCCAAACATACCGGCCGCGAACTTTAGTCGCTCATTCTTGGAGATGGCCACTGAAAGGCCAGGAATGTCCAAATCTCTCATAAAATGTTCGACTCGCTTCACGATGAACTCGAGTTGGTCCGACTTCAGTAGGTCGGTTGTGCCGGGAAGGTAGGTGGTTGGGATATGACTGGAATTAAAGTTACAGTAGTATACAGGTCAGTATTATATGATAATAAAACTCTTGAATGATTCACTTATATAACGAATATCTTTTTATAGGTAACGAGTCTTATGTATTTTCATTGAAACTTAACTTTTTTGCAAAAACTAAAATTTTAAACTATTGTTTTGCCGCAATTTGTCGTTCTATTTCGTAACAAGTTGCGCAAAGACCCAAAGTCGTATTTCTGGAGAGCACTTTGATGCTGATACAACTGTTGTAGCAAAGCAAGTGCTTTTTTTACCCCTCCCAAATAATTAAAACTTATAAAGAAATCACCCATTCCAAAAAACCTCCCCAAATTAACAGTACATGCCCTCCAATAATTTTATACCCAAAAAATGTATTTTAACCTCTTCCAAACATACCTCAACTTACCTTTTGTTAGCCCAGATTTCAGGTGGGTTTGGATACCTAAACGAGTGTAAGTCACTCCACAACACAACGTATGTCACCTTCTGCTCCGCGTCGATGTAGTGTGACACTTGTCGTGGCAGGCGACTCCTAGGCAGAGAGTTACTGTATTGTGTGACTTTCTTCTGAATCGCCTGTAACTCTGTGCCCCATTCAATCGTATGCCACTTCTTTGGTTGATACTCCCAGATGGCAGCGCATAGAACCTGTCAAGTACAAGATAACAGAACATCTCGTTACCTACATCATTTCCGTTGTTGAACACTCTGAACTGGACGGCGACATAGCCTTTGGCTTTCAGAGACTTGTCCTTTTCTAGGCATTCCGTCATTGTTAAGCCGTAGTACGCTTCGTATGGAGTGTTGGAGAGGGCAGGCTTGGACCATACTCCAACGTACTGAGCTCGGTTCTGAAAAATGTGTTAATATAGGTTTAAATCAATAATATACTTAGTTCTAGGTTAAAGTTGAACAGAAAAGTTGAAATATACCTTGACACTGTAACCACATAAGCTTGTGAGTCGATATCCTTCATTTTCAAACTTGATTCTCTGCATTTCAGCTTCTCGAGTACCGGGGAACCAAATCTGAAAGTTTCTAATTCATTTTGCCAGCGTTTAGTACATTTTTCAATTTTTTTTTTAAATTGCGGACATATTTGGATTGGAACAGCGATAAAATGAAGCCCGATCAAGACAGTTATGTAAACTTACTTTGAAAGAAATACCTGGAATCTTCTCCCAGTACGTCGAGAAAGTTACTTTTCCTTGCCCGTTGTCTTGTCCACATAACTGAGTCAGTCCTAGTTCGACTTCTTCATTCTCCCTATAATTTTATTTCAAAAAAGTTGAATTTGTACTAAAATCAACACCTATAAACCCAAAAATGTTTTGTCCAAGCCTCTCTGTCCCATCTACACGACAAGATAATCATAATCAATGTTATTTCGCGAAATATCAGTCTTTCCACTAAAGAATTACACAAAATCGCAAACTCCAATTTGGGGAAATCGCTGTCGCGCCGAGAATTGGGGGACGTCGCGCGACATACAGCGAGTTGTGCGACATTCGCTTGCACCCTGCGACATCAAAAGGGGTATTGCAATGTCACAGGTGCAAAGCCTTGCGACAGCGTGTCGCGGTTGTCGCAACGCCCAACCCACCACTGTGATCAGTGGAAGGTTTGCGACAAGTTTCTTTTGACTGTCGCAAGTCCCCTGACTCCAGCGACAAACGACCGGTGCGACAATTGGGGGCTTGCACTGTGCAGTCTTTCCAGCATCGCTTGGTGTTGTAAGCGATCGCGGGGGAATCTGCACAGTGCAGGGGAATAAAAAAGGGCGCGATTTTCCCAGGAACTGCACAGTGCAGTTGTGTAATTCTTTAGTGGAACGACTGATAAAATAACATATCAGTCTTTCCCGAAAAGAATGTTACAAAACTGCACAGTGCAGTTTGAAGGAATCGCTGTCGCGCCGAGAATTGGGCGACAAGCGACAAGGTCTGCGACAGTCGCTTGCACCCGGCGACATCCCAATGGAAATCGCAATGTCGCAAGTGCAAAGCTTTGCGGCAAACTGTCGTGTCGCGCTTCGAATGGCGATGCGACAGTGTGTCGCGGTTGTCGCAACGCTCAAGCCACAACTGTGTTCAATGGGAGGATTGCGACACGTTTTTTTGACTGTTGCAAGTCATTGAATCCTGCGACAACCGACCGGTGCGACACTGAAGGGATTGCACTGTGCAATCTATCCTCACATCGTTGGCTGTATCGGGTGATCGCGCGGGAAATTTGCACTGTGCAGCGGAATAAAAAAGGCGCGATTTTCTCGGAGACTGCACCGTGCAGCTGTAACATTCTTTAGTGGAAAGACTGATATCAACACTATAATAATATAGAACGTTAACAACTTACCGCGCCACCCTCATCAGCTCGGTATAAGTGTAAGGATTGGGCTTCAAAAACACAGGGCCACTGTATTTGTGCATGATGGCATAGTAAAATATGTCTGTGCCACGATAAAAGAATCCCATCGACGCTAATCGACCACCATACATCAAAGAGATGGCTAAAACATTGTCAATCGCGGTTTCGTTCCCTGTAGCCAATACCCAATCTCTTTCGTGCGGGGAAGGTGGATGCGCTATCTGAAAGTCAAAGTTAAACGTGTTTATACAGTAAACGTTATTTTACTGTCCGTTATGAATACAATATACTGTCAAACCTACCTGTAAATCCCCAGTAAAAGAAGGCCCAGGTTGTAGCGGCAGTTGAGTCAGTGATGTCTCAGCCCTTCTGTAGACTGTCACGACTTCCCGACCCAAAGGACCTTGATCCGAATGCCGAACCTGCCCCGACGGTGCACTCTGTTCATTCAGAAGTGGAAACTCAATCGGCGAACCGGGAATTGCCTGCGGCGAATGAACGAACGGCGTCGGCGGAGGCATCGAAGCCGGTGTCGCAATTGGCGCCATTTGCGGCGGATTCGGACCAGACGGATAACAAGGGCGATCCGCGCCAAGCCTGGCAGTCTGCTGTCTCAAGGCCTGACTCTGAGCCCATGGTGAAGGTGGAGGTTGAGGATATACGATTACAAAGAATGGCGCCAATGACACGATATACCTCCACATCGCATTTTTCATCAAATTTGACTCCTATTGGGACTACAATTGATCGTAAGTGTTAAAAAACGTTTTTAAACATTAGAAATTTCGAAGTTTAAATTTTTAAAAATTTGGTTTTTTTAAATAAATTATTTATTTGAAAAAAACTTTAAAAAAATTTAAAACTTTGCTATTTTAAATTTAAGCATTTTTCCACATTCAGCATACAGTACCCCAAAATTGCTCATTACTCAAAAAAAATTTTTAAATCGTCCCATTATACCATCTACTTCAATATAATAAACCTCAAATCTTAAATATCACCCCAACCTCGCCCATCGGAATCTAAACCTAATGTTTGGGTAGCCTTTTATCAGACAACCGGCTGGTCCCTAATCTCAACGTGAACAAGCCCCGAACTAAAACACCCCCCGGTGGCCGTTGATGACGTCGCAGCCATAATGGAGCCCGCGCGACGACAATAACAACAAACTGTTTGTCCAGGACGGACACAAAAGACAGCCGACTTCCAATAATTTACTTTATTAGAACCTGAGACTTTGCATATGTACAATAACGTTCTTTCATTGTTCCTAATGTTCGTATATTACCGTGTTAAAGTGGGGAAGTAACCGAGAGGGTGGGGCCTGGAGATGGCCCGTATGGACTAGCCAACTACGTGATGAGGTCGGGAACGAAGTTCAACAACATAGCCATGTAAACATTGATGTAGACTAATCGGTTTCGTTACATATTGTTCTATGAAAAATCTATAATAGTCTTATATTACAGTAGACTATATTATCATTAAAACTTTTTAACAAAAACGGTTTGACCAAAGTTGACATAACACCAAAGTCTATCACTAATGTAAGACAGGGTATAACACCGTTCATTGACACCGTATTAATGAAATTCTAATTATTTAGCAACTCTATGACAATCCCTAAAAGACTACAACAAATCAACGTGTAAAAAATAAAAATTACAAAATTAGAAAGAAACCTAAAAAATTAAAAAATGATCAGACTCCCTAATACCCCAAACATCAATCAGACCATCATAGCACCGTACTGTGGTTACCCTCTTAAACACGATTAATGGCACTTAAAGACTATAACATACCATAATAAGGCAATATGTTCAATTATAACAATAAGAATATAGACCTTCAAATCACCACAGTAAATAGTATTGTCACTTTATCACCGGAATGCCTCCAACAGAAACTCGTACACCGAATTGGTAATGCCCCAGGCAATCAAAGACCGGGTGAAGTTCATCTGAACTCCTCGAAACAGGCCCTTCAGAGATCGATTCCTCTCCTCCCAAACCATTCGAAACACTCGGATTGGCGATTGAAATGTCGTACCTAGTTCTGATTGTAGTCGATGTTTGACCACGTTAACCGGGAAGAACAAGGTTGATATCGAGGCGCCGAGAATGGCACCAGACACAAAGTTCGAAATAAATGTGGCCGCTGACATCGAGGACTTTTGTAGATTCAACTTCTCAATGAATAATAGCCTCAGGGGTTCTCGTAGCGTAAAGAATAGCGAGTTCGAAAGTCCGTTTCGTAATACGACAAGTGACAGTCCACGATAAAACTCGTGAATCCCAAACCCGTACACGTACTTTATGGCTTCTTTAGTATTCTTAAAGTGGCCGTGATAATGGTGAGTCTGTAGCAGCACTTGTATCCGCTCCAGAGGGCAGAGCGTAGCTTCAGTACAGCCGGCTGTAAAGAATATCATTAAATTGCATAAAAATATTAACAAAAACAGCCATTAAAACGCATGAGTGTTAGAAAGTATACAAAGAATATTTAAATACAGTCTTACAGACCTTTTGAACAAGATTTAACTTTGGAACAACATTTTAAGCTTTTCTTATCGAATAAAACAAAACTGTTACCTAAAAAAGCGGCTACAGCATGGCGTTTAGTCAGTGAAGAAGCGATTCCTGGTCTGTCCTGTGCATTCAACAAGCCTTTGTATTTGTCAAAAGCACCAAACATAATAGACCTTGTTGATGTTCGCATGATCAGTGGAGGTAACAATCCTCTGTATAATAAACCCATTCCTTCTGATTTTAACTAAAATTAAAGTCTTGTTACTTTAATTAAGATCTTGATTTGACCTAAACTTCGAAAAACCCAAGACACAAATAAAACTTACTTGAGTGACAGCATCTTTAACAGCCAACCCGAATAACTGCTGTCTGAATATTAATTTACTCTGTGGAAACAAAATTATCGTCTCAATGCAGCCGGCACACCAACCACAGTAAAAGTCCACATTGTTGTAGATATGACTCCTTTGTTGCTCTTTACTTCCCATCTAACCTGAAATCATTGTTCAACGATTAAAAACTCTTAAAACGCAGTTTTTTAATGTTAATATCCTGCGTAATATAAAATTAAAGATTTCATTAATCTTTTTTAATTTATTTGCGAAAAACTTACCTCACCGACCATGAATGCTATCAGAATCACCGTTATCAACGAGTTTCTCGGATCCGAATTTTTTGTAAAATAATTTATCTTAACACGGAATGCCAAAGTGTTTGTTTTCGTGGTGGGAATCATTTTAAACAAAGTTATCAGTTAGGAACATGAGATTATTTGAATAGTGAGTCAAAACACCTGATAAAACGCAAGAATGTGCATTTTGAAACCCATTGATGGCATATGAATATTGTGCAAGCCATCAAACACGATCGTATCTTGGATTATTATCGACTTTTGCTGATTATTTGACATTTTAAAACAATATCAGCTCTTTTTGTGAAAGTTTTCTTTTCAAATGTTATTTTCGGAACAGTACAAGGCTTTGTGTGTCAGTAGAAGGTTGGAGAGACCAGGAATCAAGGTAAAAACGTTTGAATAGAAGCCGTGAAGATATTTATAAAGTAAGCGTCTTTGAGGATTGTGTCTGGAATATACGTTTTTGGAAGGGTTTAAGTTGGGGTATAACTTGTGTTTTTGTGTGGGACTGAAGAAAATATAGTCCCTTTTTATATGGTAAATAAAGTTTTAAAATTTATCTGGTTTTTGTTGACTTAGTGCTAAAAAAACGATTGTTTTTCCAGGAAAAATCACTAATTTTAAGCAAAATTTATTTTTTTATGTCATTAAAATTAAAACGTCATGAAATAACAGAAAGTCTTCATACATCTAGTATTATACTGGCAGTAACTTTACTTTCACAGCAAGGTCACAAGGTAATTTATATGAAACACTCGAGATTAACAAGATTATATTGTGATTCCCTCTCTCTGTTCCGGAAAGTAAATAAAAACATTATATTTACAGAACTCGGAGTTAAACTCGCGTTTAGTTACTATTATTTGTGGATAATGTGGTTTGGAATATGTAAAACCGGTGATGTTTAAGGTTTAGAGGGTTTTGAATGACATAGTCTTTTATGTTGTAGTTGGTGAATTCAGTGGGACTTTTTATGTTATTCTAGTTGTTTTTGTGTTTTAAAAGTTCTGGACTAAAATAAGTTGTTTATAACGAATTTTAGAAATGTTTTATGAAACGGTTGTACTCCATATACCACTTCATACAGCCCAAAACTCTAATATCTTAGGTATATAGTGTCTTGTAATCCGTGACAACCTCCTCTAAATGGCTCTAACCATTCTGTTTGTTTTACTTTTGAAACAAAAATATAATTTTCTTCTTCATTAGAACGCAAATTTTGTTTTCGGAGATGAATAACATTTGTATTAAACATGTTTATATTTCAATTAACGTTTGAGGCACATGATATTTATATTGTTGTAGTTATTTTTGAACCTTCAACTTATGTTAGATAGTTTAAAAATCAAAAAGTAATAATCTAGTTGATATTGAAGGTTAGATTGGTTCAAAATCGGGTAGGACCACAACTTTAAAAAAAATTTCAGATATATAATAGTTTTGTGGCTCATTACTCTTTGAACAACTTAATAGTTGATTTTGATGGCAACTTTTATTGTGACTTACCAAATTTACTGTAAACTCAAAAGTCTTGACTTTACGTTTCAAAACGCACGTGCACTTTCTGCAATCGTATGTACTTTGTAACGTGCTCAATAGTACGTAAACGATGTTTGTTTTCCGTGGAAACCGAGGTCTTTGCAGCTTTTCTTTACACCTGACAGCCCTTCACTACGCTCGGGATGGGGGTCGAGTATGTTCGTTCAGTACATGGTCTGCTCAGTATTATCATTATGGTATGTTTGGTATCCTTTATCATTTGATAGAATTATAGAGCTTGTTTTATAGTGGTACTAGGACGTTATTGTTGAGGTTTTCCAAGAAAACGACCAAAGAAAGCCTTAAAACAATAAAGGTCAATAAAACTGTAGAATTTTCCGAAATGACTGGAAATTAACATTAATGTTATTGTACAGCAGTAGTAAAGTAAAATGACTTTAGATACTGGGTTCAGCGGCGATGTTCGCCGGTTACTTTGTGTGGAACGATGGCTCAGTGTACTTCTTGTTCTACCTTTCTAGCGTACCATTAGTCACACTCATTCTTATCTTATTAGTTGTATGTTGGTTTACTACTGCGATGATTATGGCCGCTCAAGTAATTGGAAAAGATTTGTTAGAAAAAATGGGTAAAGCCAAGGTAACCGCGATTACAATAGAGTAATTTTGATGACTGTATATTTTATGCAGTAAGAAGAAACTGCAGGTTTTGAATGTAATTTTTATACATCATCTAAGTAGAGTAATATATACTACTTACCTAAAGTCATATGCGTTAAAAGTTTTTACATTTGTTACAGGTACTAATCATACACACTATAACAGCAATACTAATCTTGGGAGCGGCTGTTTGTAACTGTTACAATCTGTCCAGTACAGAAAAAGGGTACTTTTACTACCCGCGGATGATAGCTGTAGTTGTAAGTTTTTAAACTTCTAGTTTTGAACTTTTAGGCACTTTCTTATTATTTGAAGACCCAAAATATGACCTTATAAACGCATAGTCAAACTAATGTATAAACAATTTTCACCTTCATTTTACAATCGCTTATTTAGGTATGTTGCTTCCTGATGTTGGTGGGATATATCGGACAGATTGCCTTTGTAATCATGCAGTAATGGCTTGCTATGTAACCCGATTTACTAATATTATTCTAGTCTTATACGCGGTTATATGTATATTTGTTTTTTGATTAAATAAATTTGTTTTTACTTAATATGATAAGCCAAAACTTTTCTTTTTGATTACTGGGAGTAAATACGTTTGATTATTTATCGTTTGCAAAGGGCTTATGGCTGTTAGAAACAAGAACATACTCAAAAAAGCTGTTTTACTCAACGTCATTACCACCCAACTGTGTGTTGACATTACTCAACATGGTTTACGAGGACGATGCCTGTCCTGCTCCGCTACGGTCGACTTCAAACTTCTTATGTAGAGAGATCATGTAAATATAAGATCTTAAACAAATTATTAAATCGCGTTTTCTAGACAATCTCGAGAAAATCGAGAGCAAAAGCTTAGGTTTTGAATTTTCCGCCAAATTGGCATTGTGTTTCAAGCTTGTAACTTTGTCATTTTTTGACTTTTAATCATTTTTCTTTGATATACTGATAGAAAACCTAAAAAAAAACCTAATTTTTTAAATTTGTAAGCGTGTCTTGTCGAGGAAGTCGAAGAAATTGCTTAAAACACAATGCCAAATCTGTTAAATTGGCGATAGACTCAAATATTTAAAATTTAAAACTCAAAAGCGCAACCTAAAATTCCTTAAAAGTACTAATAAAATTTTAACTTTAATTTTGATAACAAGTTTTATTTGAGAAGTAAACATAAACTTCCCAGTAAAAAACTACCTAGTATTTCGTAAAGAAAGCGTGCTATTAGAGTATCGGAGTCGAAGAAGATGAGCTCATGATGAAGGCCGGAAGCGAAATGCCCTGAGGGGAAGTTGGCTTCTCTTTTGTTCCAATTCTGATGGGATTTGGATCGGCGTCGGCTTCGAATTCCGTGTTTAAAAACAATTTGACTTGGGTTTTGATTGATTTCCAATCTACTATGGTGTCATGTAATTGGGTATTGTACTTTTGATTGTTAATGCTAGGTCTAAAAAGGCGTTTAATTCAGTGACTAGGTTGTGTGCAATTAGTTTTGGCACACCTTTCTAAAAAAGTGGTATTACAACATTCAAAATAATTTTAAAAATATAAAATTTTGCATATTTTCTCCTTATAAAGTTTATAACGTCAATGTTAGGCTTATATTTTTAAAATTATAAGTAGAAAGCTTAGCCTACGCTTTACTATAGTGTTAAATAAGTCACATATAGACGTTTTCTACGTTTTATTCGGGTATTATGTAGGTTATATATAGCTGTTTAATTGTTTTGAAACAATGAAATTGAGTAAGCTTGATGAAAGTCTCAAGTATCAATCAAATGGCCTTAGGCAAAGTGCTACTGGTGGCTTTTTGTTCATTTCACTTCCGTTACAATCTTTTGGAAAGTAGAGAATTTTTGTTTTAAATGTTTTATATGTAATATAATTTCTGTAAGTTTTATATTTTAGGTTGTTCAAATAATTCTGTGCTCCTATTGAAGCGAATTTTTGTTGATGAGAGTAACGTAGTATAACATTAGAGCTAAAAAAGATAAAAAATTTTTTTATATTTATAGATTTTAACACTAAGATAAGATTTTTTACTCCAACATCCGGTTTGGAGATGTAAAAGTAATGTTTAATACAAAACAAGTAACCGAATTGTTTTATTTTGCTTCCAGTAATTTGGCGGCCCCCAAAGAAGGGCCGCGGGGCCGAAATGACACGACCGCTCTCTTCCACTTGACATTTCCAGGATTTTAAAGGTCTTGTTGAACTTGACCCCCCAAAAACCGCCTTTTGTTTTTACTTTACAGCTCGAGTAGACCGGCTTACATTGTAACTTAAGGTGGCTTTTTTATATTGTAATTGAATGTAGGTAATGGTGACGGTAGGCCTCTAATTTGTCTTAATGGGTAACAAAAATATTTTCGATTTTGTAAGCTAGGTATTGGACTTAAAACTAGATTTTAAAACTTTAAACTATTGTAGATAAGAGCCAAATAAGTAGCCAATGAATCATATTTAACGTGCTCTAGAGTTGAAGTTATTGTCCCATGTTAATAACATTCCTAGGTATCGTAGTAACGTCGTGTAGGAGCAAAAACGTACAAATGAGTTTTGCCAAGTATACTTTTGGCCTTTTACTATGTAATATAAGCAAAGTATATCAGTTCTTACATTTCTTACGCATCTTTGTTATGCTATTCTTGAATTTCTTTAAAATTAAAAACTTTTTTATTTAAATTTTGTAGTAATAAACTTCAATATTGCGTAATATATACCTACGTTCGTATTTATTTTTTCAAATTAAGAAAAACTAACGATAAATCTACTAATCACCAACTTTCAGGTCAAATGTCATCGTACTTCGACGTGCTTCGCGGCGACAAAACCAAAAAAGTTCGTTTCTTCAACGTTCTCAGCGGCTACCTCAACTCAGAGAACATATGCTTTGACGTGCAGTACAAGGTGGGGCATCAAGTCAAAGACAAGGACTGGATCGGCGTCTTTCCAGCCGGCTTTCAAAAGCCAAACCAAGACTTTGCTGCAGTCAAAATGGCACCACCAAGGAGGGGGAGGAAGTACAAGAACTGGAATGAAATGCACAAAGTCATGTTCAAGAGTGTGGAGTGCAAGGTAGGGTTGTTGAGTAATTTGATTACGAGAGTTTAGTTAGTTTGGTTGGAGGTTGGGCAAGGTTTTATTGGGATTTTGGGAAAAATGCTAATTTGTGACAATTTGAACTGGTTATTCAAAAATCATTCTGAAAATTGAAAAAAAAACTTTTAAAAAATAAAAAAAAATTTGATATGGTATCTGCTCATTAAAGTATATTCGCTTTTAAAATTAGGAAGAAAATATCGCATCGTTTTTAAGTGTACAACTCTAGTAAGCTTCTACTACCTTAATGCTGCATCATTTTTTTTTAAATTTTACTTTTGTAAACTTAATGTCTGAATATAGATGGAACATTAGATAAGAATCCAGTAGCGTCTCGGGTTCTTGGTGTTGCAAGCTTTAGGTTAGGGGTTAGGACGTTGAGTTGTGGCGGCAAGATATGACTCAAATGTGTTACTATTGACCTTCTGATCAATACGGCACGTCCTGAATGTTAGGTATAGGAATTTTTCTGAAGAGCAGAGAGGCAATTTTAAAAACGATTTTATTTTAAAACTAATCATGATGTATATGTATAGAAGCTTTTCTCTGAAACGTCTTAATTACATTCTTCTATTTAAAATTTCATGAAAGTATAGTTTTAAAAGGTATACTTAAAGTTGTAACAGATATAGTACCTTGACAATTAGTTTATGTATGTTTTAAGATATTGTACTTACAATGTTTATTTAAAGATAACTTTGTATGGTAAAAGTACAAGTTTTTTCTCTCTAATTATATTGTATACTAAAGTACAAATTTTTAAATTTTTAAAAAATTTTATTGGGGTTTTTAAATGAGTACATATTTGGTATGTTATGTAGTCTTTTACTTATTACATAGTAAAATGTTTAATATTTTGATATATGACGTTATATGACTTACTTATATGACACTATTCCATAATTTCCAAATATACCACACAGCAATATCTTCCAAAAATATGTCATTTCAAGAAGATACTATATAACACTACATGTTCTTCTTGCACCAATATTGCTTCCTCTATTATTACTCGGCCATAATTACTTGGCCAAACTTTTCGCACTTCCATTACATTATTCATGAGACATTTTCCAATTAAGACTCTTCTTGTTTTCCATCTTCATAACAACTTAACTTCGGTTGGCGTGAGAGTTGGCCCTTGTCTCGATATTATGCATTTTCACGAATTCGGGTATTATATAAAGTGGCAACTTTTGTTTCGGTCGGAAAGTGAAATGGGGTTTCGAGGAATGCTGTTCAAATAATTCTGCGCCCCTTCTCAAAGCAAATTTTTGGAGTTGGGGAGGAGGGTGCTGAATTAGGTGATCAAACTAATGAGTTGGACTGAGATGTGATTTGCAAAAGGAGGGGGGTAAAAAATTTTTCGGGGGTAGAGAAGGGAAAATTTTTGAAACATCTGGTAGTAAAAAATAATTTACTGTATTTTTGGCTTCAAGTATAACATTTTTGAACCAGAAAAGCCCCGTTCTATTGTAAGAATAGAAATTTCTAGCGATATAAAGTCAGCCGGTTGTCAGCAAGAATTATTTTGACACACCTCGAATTGGGAATGGCATTTTTGTGCACTATACGAACGTCGTGCTGCCTGAGCCAAGGTTATATACGATGTTGTTTACAACTCCAAGGGTTATACATCTTGTTCCGAGGATTTATGACTTTTCTTGTCTTATGACATTCTCTGCGGTTCTTCTTATATTTGGCACTTCTTTCCTTAAACTTAAGTCATTTAGTCTTAAGCTTGGCGCATCTCAAAGGTCTTCTATATTAACATATGTTTTACTATCTTATTTGAGCTATTTTGAGCACATATTATGATGTACTTGCATATAAGCCCTATTACAACAATATAACTCTATACGAATGTAAAAGGGAGCGTAATGTAATTTGGTATCTGAGTTGTTGACATGTTTTCAATTTAATTTCCAAACACTTGAGAGGCGATAAAGTCGCTTTTAATTCGAGGGTCTGTTTATGGCCAAGATGTTATGGTAACTAGAGTCTGAGGATCTTGCTTTGTTTTATATAGTCAAGTCAAAAACAGACAAACAATGAGGCTATTCTCGCGGCTTCAGGGTGCAAGTTTAGCGCTTTAAGGTCGAAGTTTAAAAGATATTATAGGCTCTCGATGTTAACTTTAGGTTTAATTTTGTTAAATTTTTAAAACTTTAAGGCTTTTAAAGTTTAAAAAGAGCATTATTAGTTGAAAAAATAAAATTTTAATTAATTTTTGAAATTTTAAATCCTCTAAAACACTTGAAAAGTAATTTAAAACGTCGCAAGTTAAGGAAGCCGGCTTCGGATCCGGCGAGTACGGAGCTGTTCGTACTCGAAAAGAGCACGTCCAGGCTGTTTTGATAGTGTGAATCAGAAGCAAAACGCCTCAGGGGATCTTTTGTCACATTCTTCTTTTGTGCTTCTAGTTCTATTGTTCGCGAACCCCCTCAGGGCATTGGGAAAAAACGGCGTTTGGCCGATTTGGAGCCCCAAAAGGTAATCGGAGCCGGTTTTTTGTGTGGACGCGACTTTCGGCCCCAAGTCATATTGTCTCTTTGTGGCGGGAAATTGTCGTATTTCCGGTGCCGCAACCAGCCGGCTTCACTTAGCCGAACGGGTCAACAACCAGGATTCGCTTAAGCAAGGGGTGGAATGGGGTTGGCGTTGGGGGTGGTTTATTTATGGGCTTGAATGGGATCATGGACTAGGCTTGAGTTTTGTTTTGAAGCGCTTTAGGGACTGTTGAGGTTAAAACCAGCCGGTTTTATGTAAAGTGCTAAATGAGGTAGTTAAAAAATTATTCAGACTTAACATACTGACTTTAAATTAGAGATAAAATAAATTTTACTAAAACGTAAAAGCAGCCCTTGCCCATAACAAAATTGCCAACTCAAAACCTGCCACCCCCTAAAACAACGCCAACAACCAGCCGGCTTCCGCGAGGCGCGAAGCACGCGGAAGACGAATGACTTTAGAAGTTGTATTCTGCCGTTGTTCTCGACCATAATCTCGTTTCGGCTTTGTCCCAAATCGAGTTTGGCGTATTGTTTCAAGTATCGTTTATTGCACTTCCGAGGCCACGATTTATGGGATGGCACGCCGTTTTATAGGTGACATTTCCAATGTTTCACGAAGGCTTTTTGGCGGATTCTGAAGGAGGGTGAAGTAAAATACGGGCTGACTAGGACTTTTTTGTCGTATAGAGATGGGCTTTTTTTGAAAAAGAGGGGTAAACTTTTTTAACGTGAGGAGGGGTGTTATCTGATAATTTTTTTTCTTTTTGTAAATACAATTAAACCTACTCTTTTTTTATATATGTTACCACTTTTGTTGATATACTTTTGTTCAGAAGGCCTCGAGGCAAATAATTTCTTGGAAAGTCAAGAAATTCTCAGGACCTTCTTAATAATGTACTGCTTATCGCGTTTTATGCCCTCAGGGCCCAAGAAACTTCTCATACTCACTTTTTAAATTCTTCGTCGCTAAATTTACTTTGCTTCGAAATGTCGTATATCAAGTTTAAAAGGCTTTTTCGAAATGCAAAATACGATTCCAGTAGTATTTTTGAATTTTGAAACTCGACTTAACTTATGCCTTGTAAAGAAAGTTTTTGCTAATTTGAATTACTTTAAGCTAGCCCCAAGAAACTTCTACCAAATTGCCTACATCAACTCGAGCAACAAAACTGTAGCGACAAGTGCCATATTTTATATCGAAGGGGAACAAATCATGCCAAAACAAGCTGTCATTATCCAGAATCAGCCAGAACCTGGAATTCTTAGTCATTGTAAGTTTCTTTTGTTTTTGTATTTATTATATTCTTTGGTTTTACCTAAAATATAGGTAAGAAATTTTACTAAAGTAATATTAAACCTAGGTTTTTAAAAGTTGAACTTTTTCAACATTATTGAGAATAGTTTACGGTAAAAAAAGATTTTATTGTTGTTATTTTTAACGTTTTTTCGGCAGGAAACGCGTGTCATAAAAATATTATATTATACTATGAAAAGCTGTCGAAAGGAAAAACGATAGTTTTTATAAAAATTACTTTGGTTTAAAATTTAAAAAACGTTTTGACAAGCCAGTTTTGTATATACTTGTTATTAAAAGCACAATTTATTAAACTAGGCTTGTTTGGCAAAATATTTATCTATTTAAAAAATGAGCAAGGGTTTGGAAAAAGCTAAAATAGACAAGGGTTGGTTTGTGAAGATTAAAATAGGCAAGAATAGACTTGGGTGAGCCTTTGTACAAGGTTATGCTTCTTTTCAGCGGGGTGTTCTATTCTCCGGAGATTTGGTTTTAGTCAGGTGATACCTATGATCTTTCCAATCCGGGCCAAAATTGCAGGCCCTTGAGACATTTTATTTTTTACTAGTCTCAGGGTAACATACATTCTGTCGAAGCAAATGTTTAAGGTCAGGGGGCATAGAGTTGTTTGAACAACCTAATATTTCACTTTTTAGCACAATATGTTAAAGCTACAAGCAAGAAAAATCTATTTGTTATTTAAAAAGATAATAGTTTCTACATATTTTAAAGTTTTATTACTTTGCAACATGTTATAAAACTGGTTTATTAACGATTTTTGAGAATGTTTTTCTTATGAAATGTGAGAAATGTTACATTTTTCATCATTAACATTATCATTGACGTACTTTCCATTATAATTACTCAATTTAATAAGCATTTTTTGTAAAGCCTGAACTTTGAAAATGAAATCCAACTCAAATTATAAGATATTCAAGTTTCAGTGTTGTGTTCGTCGGCGTCATGGACAGAAAACACGGCGTCGATGGCGTTGTCAGACGACTCTGGGATGGAGGACGATAGCTCGGATTCGCGAAATTCGAGAGATTCACTCAAGGCCAACGATGACGACGACGATGAAGCCGACGAGAGTAATCCACTGCTTGAATTGAGAACTCAGGAGCAGGTCAGTATTGTACTCAAGGTTTTAATACTTGTTGTTGTATGTCTGAAGTTTGTTTATTATAGTACTTATAGTATTTTGGTCGTTTTTTTGTATTATGGAGTACTGTGAGCATTGTACTTGGTTTTGAAGTTGTCTATCTATGCCTTGTGATAAGGCCATACATATACTGAGGTTATGACCAATATTTCGTGTCATAAAAAGCCTAATAAATATATAGCTAGCATAACTTAACCTTACTATTACTATTTTTACTACTTCTATCTTTCGCACAAAACCTCTTACTATCATAGTTAATATTAATTTTAAAACCAATAGCACTTGTCTAATACTAATCAAGCTCTCTCACACTACAATAACAATAAGTTACAGTACTTTTTCTAATTATAATTCTAATTACAGTGGCAGTAAGAAGCTGTATCTGTATTTTGTGACACAATAACTTAAGCCTTTTACATGGTAATATGTTTGACGAAAGATGTTGTAGGGCTTTTTACAGTAGGGATGATGTGTTATCTTATGACACTTTAATGTACTTGAGGGCTTCTATAAGTATGAATTTTGGAAGAGCGGTTAATCAGGGTTTATACTATGTTATAGGAGATACATATATGTTTACAACATAATTTGGTAGAGGTATATATGTATTTTTGCAGTGTTTTAGTAGATGTATATATATTCCAGTTTAACTGGTACTACAGTAGATACATACTTGAGTTTATATGATGTTATAGTAGGTGTACATTGCTGAGTATTTGTATATATAATTAGGTAACATTGTTGTTTTTAAAAATTGATTTGTAGTTTTATCTTGTAGTAGCCTCAGACTTGTTATGTTACTTATATATTCTTATTTTTTTTAAGGTAAGGTACACTTTTTACCCAGGAAGGTATGTCATCAAGTATTATAGTATCTTTGAATCTTCATTTATTACATTATATTACTTATGTACGGCTTCTCAACATCTTCTTTGTTTTACTAATATCATACGTAGCTCTACAGTACTATAAAAAATAGGATTACATTTTCATCTTATGTAAAACCATGATTACGTGTACATGTTACATGGAAAAGGGTCATTTACTACTTCAGTAAACGTATGTAGGTGGATTTACTGAGTGAATAAATTTAAATTTATTCATTTAACGTAAACGCCTTGTTTACTCTGTAAACATATAAATACGTCAAAATGTAAACTTTTTTGGCATGTTTTGGTTGTTACAGTACGATTATGTTACGGTAAAGTAAAAAACCTGTTTTGGTCAATTGCGTTGTAAGGTAATTAGGTAAGATTACTGTATGAGCATATCAATGTAGCAATGCTTAAAGTCGTACCATAATCATCAAGATACGAAGTATATTGTTATAGCTTGTAGTTAGTAATTGTATCTCATAGTCTAATGTACAAATACGTATTCGTGCAATAACTTTGTTTACAGTCGTGTTATTGTATTTACTCTAACTTTATATGTTATGTTCCCAGCATTTCTGGTCTACTACGCCATTTTGCACGTGTATGTAGTGTTTTTACATATGGCTATTTACTTGGGAGCTGCTATTGCTGTAAGGGTTAGTAACGTGTCTTGATTGTTATGACTTTTGTGACATTACAGTAGAAAAGCATTAGAGGTAACTGTTATAATATATTGTTATAGTCAAGCGATACTTACTTAATACCATTTACGATAACAATATTCTAATGTAGTATTTTTCATAACAATATTTTACTGTAGTAAGTAAAACTGCACTTTTAACAACAGCACACTGTAGTAATAAAATTGTGACGTGACCTCATGTCAAATGTATAAATTTGGTCAATTTAGAGTACCAGCGATGGTTTATGTGATTAAAGTGGGGACATGTTATACGATTATGCTAATTCGATTGTGTTGTAAACATGGTTTCTTTTTGAGATTTGCCATTTAGAGGACAGCAAACGTCTAATTTTGAAGCCGTTTTTTCGTTTTTAAATCTGAAATTTCAAAATTTTCTATCCTTGATAATATAAAGTCTTCAAGTATAAAGTCTATGACACACTTTGTCAGTTCTACGACACATTTCTTTCCGTTTGATATCAATCGTGGTATCTTTGTTACAAGTACAGTAAAAGTGCAGTTTTTTGTTGTCGCACTGCTGTTTGTTGTGTTAGAAGCACGACATGTTTACATCAATGTGAACGCTTAAATCTGACAGTTACTCCAACTTTTTTGAGAAACTTATTATAGAGTATGTACTATATATGTAAGTACATGTATATATGTATTTATATTGATACAGTTGTGTTGTGTGGGTACTGTGCAGAACTTGACATATTAGGCCGTTCAAATAATTCTGTGCTTCTTTAAAAAAAAAGCAAAGGGGCACAGAATTATTTGAACTATCTTATAGTGAATGACGGTAGCGTAGTGTAATATAATGGCTTACATAGTTAATATTATCGTAGTTGTTTTGATATTATTATAGCTGCTTTAGAGTGTGGGAGTTTAAAAATAAATGTCATGATAGCGTTCCAAATGCTCTTGTGTTAATTACTGCAGCAACTCTAATTACCTCTTTCTTTGTCTGTCGTCTCTCCTCTCTACACACTCTCTCGACGCCATTAAACTTTAAAATACGATGAAATCATTAGGAAAGTCAGTGAGAACGGCCGTTTTTCGAAAGTTTGGAACGTTGGCGGAGATAAATTTAGATGTTTTGGAACGGCACGGTTTAAAAACAAATTATTGAAGCAAGGAGGAGGTATGATGGTTATGTTAAAGAGGAGGAGGTATGATTGTTACAGCTTAAGTAGGAAGAGGTATGATTGTTGTATGTTATGTACGGTGCTTATAGAATGGAGGTATACAGATAAGAACAAGGAAGTAGACTCAAGTTATTGAGGTGTTTGTTGTTGTAGGTTGGTAAAGTGAAACAATTATAGATAAGGGTTTAGGAAGATATATAAAGCTAAGTTAGGTACTTCATAGCAGTTTCTTTTAGTAGCGACTTGCTCAAGGAACATTGAGTTTTTATATTATAGCATAAGGTCTTCTTGGTGATTATAAAGTTTCTTTATCATATCACCATCTGCATAATTAGTAGCTGATATAACTCTTGTCACCTTTATAGTGTAATATATGCATATATGTTGAGGTCCTTTCTTTAACTATTATATTTTATACATCAAGGTACATGTTTCTACGTATATTCCAAACATATGTTGCTATGTATATCTTGGGTATATATAGCGGTTATGTCGGTCTCGGAATGTAATTGGATTCAAAATCATTTGGCCAAAATTTGTTGGTCATTAAAGTATTGTCTGGGGATATACACAACAACAACGGCTTCACTGTACATCGTCGTACGTTTGTGTGGATAACAACATACGATGCTCACAGTTATGATGTCATTGTTAATATTTTTATCATTTACCTGGTTTTTCTTGATTTTACTCTACAGTCGTATGACTTAAAGATCTATATCTTGTACAATATTCTTAATTCTGGGACTTTATAACTGTTGTAACAGCATATCTATAAGGTTTTACTCTGTAAAGTCTCTGAAAAGTAAGTTAAGTAGTTAAAACAAGAATATATCTTGTGGCAATGTAACGATATTAGAGTAGGAATACCTTCAAGCGGTTTACATTAATGGGAGAGTCATATACGTTACAATTTTCGTATCTAAGGCGCTTACATTGTAAGTGACATTAGTGTATGTTACTAATGTCACTTACAATGTAATCGCTCGTTACACACAAACATATGTCTAATTGCTACCTTTTAGACGTTGGTTTTGGAAGTAGAATACTTTTTGATTAGTTCTACCTTTACATATGGGCAAGTAAATAGTGTTCTTTAGATGTTTCATGTACTTACATGTCAGTTATGTTTACGTATGTGTTGTTATGGGTAAAGGTGTTTCACTTACTTATGAACGGTAATCTTGTTCTAGTACGTACAATATCTTTGTTTACTGTTAACTAGTGTTGCTTGTAACGAGTTTTGACTATACACTTTTTTTACATACTATTTCTTTATCGTATGTTCTTATTATAGTCTATGCTATGTTTCCAAACCCATCTATACATCTTTTCCATGTTATATATATAATGGCCACGTTCCTTCCATAATTGCCATGTTCCTTATGTGAACAGAGGTAATGTAGCTGTACATTACCTTAAAGTACCCATAATGTTTAATGTAGTGGAAGGGATGATATCACGCTGTAATCGCCGGAAACTGTGAAATCGACCAATAAAACTGGTCTCTTCATCGCTGTGAATAGTAAGGATTTACTTGCAATGTGCCTGACACTTTTGATTGAGAACTGTGACGTTCCTTCTTGCACAATGTTCTATCGTTTCGGAAATTCAAGTTTTTGGAACGTTGCAATATGATCTTTAAGCACGGTGGATGTTTTTTGAGCACATTGTTCTTGGCATAGTCGGTAGAAGTGTGCTGGAGTACTGTAACCCTGAATTTTTGAGCTTTTTTCATACTGTAGCGGAGCTATGAGATTTGTTAGAAGCTGCTACATCTTTGCTTGGTCTTTTAGTATAATATAGATGATCTATACCTCTCTATATCTTTCTCTCTTCCACCGTTTCAATATATTCACGGTAAATGCTTTCTGAATCACGGTGAAACATTGAGACCGTTCCAGGAATTTTGAAATTGAAGGCCAGGTTAAAACGTTGTTCCTGACACTCACCGTTCCTCGTCGTTCCG
The DNA here is from genome assembly GCA_904066225.2 of Bursaphelenchus okinawaensis. NCBI lineage: Eukaryota > Metazoa > Nematoda > Chromadorea > Rhabditida > Aphelenchoididae > Bursaphelenchus > Bursaphelenchus okinawaensis. The sequence goes on along the minus strand of CAJFCW020000006.1, from coordinate 7,007,970 downwards.
AAAGAAAAGGTCATAAATGAATTATTTGAAAGTCGTGGCCTTTAATCTACTACAATATATAGCTGTTTGCAGTTGAGTACGGTTTTGTTTGTTTATTTCAAAGTATTATAAATTAAAATCGTATACGATAAGATAAACCTTAGCGTTCTCGATTACGTATGTTCCTGGTTCACAAAATTTAAATTTTGTTTTAAATTTTAAATTTAAAAATTTTGAAATAAGTCTGAACCAGTCCAGTATCCATAGAAGTTGATCGTCGTATGTTAATTAAGATTTATTTTAGAAGCGATAAACACATTTAGACGTAAATGCCGGTCTTTCTATGCTAATATCGTGAGGAACGCCTATTATTTGAATTTTGAAGCCTATATAAAGCTTTATAAAACTTTAGCTATCAGTTTTGATGCGAAAATAATGACGCGTGGCTTTGAAATTATATCTTTAAATTACTCTTTTTGTCAAGGTACAATGATAAACTAACGTTTGTGATATATATGATATAACTGTCATGTTCGTATGTAGTGTGATCGTTTTGAGAGTTCAAAGTTCGACAAACTCAATGTTCTAAACTATTCTAACGCTTACAATAAGCTTGTATAATATGTGTTATACAAGTATTCTGGGTAATATTGTCATGACTGCTTGACGTGACATTCTTTTTGTCAAAAGTTGTCATGACATTCCAAGTCATATCTCATTCAAAGCACAAAGTTTTGTTTACTTTTACAATATTTACACCACGTTTTGTCATGTATATTAATATCTGGGTATTTGTATACATTTACATGTAGGCTCTTTATATGTAAATCCCTGGGGAAGTTACAGTAAAACTTACTACAATACTTTATACAGTCTTCTTTTTAATAGAAATACTGTATGATGTTGAGTAAAAACTAGGTAAACGTTCTTTGGTGTGTTTGTATTTACATGTAATTTTAGCCTCATATACACCTTGACAGATGACCTCTGTTTGTTAATTGTCACATGCTTTTACCTATATAAGTAACACCTTTTGGGGTCTTTTACTTTGTTACAAATGTCAAAGTTACCGTATATTTTTGTTGTTTATAATCAGATATACGTTAGCTTATACGGTGATGTGCCTCATAGAACCGGATGTACTGTACCACCTTATCACCTAACTAATATAATTTGCCCTAATAACTTACTACGACTTTGAAAAAACCTTTGTGTGTAACCTCTAAACCGGATTCGGCCTAAAACAATGTCAAGTTTGGGGCCAAAGTGTTTTATTTGTTTTGCTGGCAGCCGGCTGGCCCCAAGAGACGGCCGAACGCATTCCGAAAACAAATTATCCAATATGCAAATTTGACGTCGATTTTGAGTATTTCGAGTATTTTCGCTAATTTGTACTCGAAATAGTACGAGTGCTATTCAGAACGGGGAGTGTTATTGTGTTGGCGCCAGCCGGCTGCCTCTAGTTTCCTTTTTTTCTCGCCATATCGTCGATGGGAACCGCTTTTACTGAGTAAATTTTGAACTGTATGGGAAGAGGAAGTTCCGAAATATTAGTTTAGGTCCAGTTTTTAAAATACGACCAGTTTGATTTTATAAATATCTTCACGGTGCAAAATTTAAAATTTTCTGATTGCACCGTGCAAAATTTTCAAAATAAAAAAAAACTTTTAAAATATATATTAAGGCTAAAAATATAAAATACGTCATGTTTATGTCTAAAAATCAGAGTAGAACGTGTTTATGTTAAACAGTATTGTTATTTTGAGTAACACGGAAGTTGTCGCTCTTCCAAGTGTTAACTCATTTTGAATATTGAATGCTTAAGTTTGGGTATTCAAATTGCAAAATTTATCCGATTACCGTTTTGTAATGCCTTCAATTACATGAGTTATGCTATCGTGAGATACCATTTTGTGTCATTTTAAAGCTTCATATCATTTTGTATCGTATATTGCCATTATTTACCTAATATCTTGGTCAAAAAGTCTATAAAATACTATGTTCTATCAGTCTAGCTATGTTTTTAAGTCTACTCTCCACTATACGATGTTTGATGGCTATATCCATGGCCATTTCAAAGCATATCTACAGCGTTGTATGATCGATGACCTTGTATGACTAACACGCAGATGGTCGTATGTTGTGCTATGTCTCTTCTTACTTTAATTACTTCGAAAAAGGGCGTTTAATCAATCATTTTCCCTTTTGTTTCGGCTAATTAATTGGCCTACGAAAAAATAGGGGCGATTTAGCCAGTAATCCTTGCACTTTGCATTCCAAAATTGCATCGTATCTTCATAACATGGATCGTATCTTGTCATAACTTTTATTTTATAAGCGTCGTATTTTGTTTACATCAGTGAATTATGCTTACAGATTGAGATTGAATGTCTGTTCGTATGATATTGTTCTAGTGCCATTTTGTGATGTATCGTGCCCTTTTTACGCGGTATCTTCATGATATCTTGTCGGTATACCCCCAGCACCTCCTCAAACCTAAACCACGTTGTCCTTCGTAATCCAGTCACAACATACCACCCGTGTGATAATGTAATGCCATTCCAGAGTGCCCTTTCCTCACTGACCAAGTTCTTCTCCGAACTCTGGCACTCGTCCATTAACGCCCCGCCCGACCGATCTGCCTCCATGTACGAGATCGGCGTCGCTCCCTCCACCTCCAACGGCTTCCACGATGAATCCCACGAACACTACCAGAAACTTATTGGACAGCTGACTCGGTCCAATGCTAATTTGATGAGAGAGAACGACTCCATGGCCAGAAGGCTCATGGTAAGGGTTGGGATGGAATAAAGTGATAAGAGGCCGTTGACGGGTTGAATTTTAAAAAGAATGGCATTATAATACCATAAAAAAGAACATTATGACAAAAACTAATGTGTGATAAGGAAAGAAGTTCTAGAAGAAACATCGACTATCAATTCAATTTCTAAACTAGTCTTTTCAGCAACTCGAGCAACTTCTACGCGACCATGTCGAGCACCTCAACTCTGTATATTACACTCTGTTCCGTAATGGATATTCATCACTTGAATTTCCGGATGGTAAGTTTTTGTACAAATCTACTGTAACTTACAAAAGTTACAGTATTTTTGCTATTTTCTTACTCATCATATTAAGACTTACAGTATACTTACTGTAATGCCTGCAGTAAATCTTGTTAATATTGAACAGCTTTATAAATAGCTATTATTTCTTTAAAAGAACATTGTTTTGATAAATTTGCATAATAGTGTCTATAAAAGGCTGTCATAGTAGATATAGACAGGCAGTAATTGAATTTTGAATAAAAATGAAAAAAGGGTTTTGAATTGAAATACGGGCTGTTATAGTATAATATACTCAATACACTACATGACAACATCAAGAGAAAGTCTAAAAACAAGGCCACAGTAAAGCATAGTAGATTACAATAGACACCTACATACATTCGTATCTTTAGCTAGTAAATGCAGGGTTTATAAATTAAATCGAAACCGTGAACTATCAAGTATTGACAAGATAGACCTATATTTAGAATACAAAGCCTACATAAGTCCTCAAAAATCGATTAAAAACACTGTAATCGTATGTTGATTTAGGTCAAGAAGTGCACTTGAGTCAGTTCCGTGGAGCTCTACTAAACTTTTCCAAATCTGGCCAAAAGAAACCTTTGAACAACAAATCGTTGGTCAGAGAGCGACAACTTCTCAGTGAGGTAAAAACAAAAAAAGCATCCACAACAAAAAATTACTATAATATTTTTAAATGCATAGTTTGTAGCTTCGTATTTTACTTAAAAAACCAATGTAAAACACGGAAAATCACAACTACTAAAACTGGTTTTAGTGCCTATATCCACGGTAATTTTTCAGAAAACCTCCGACTTCTCGTCAGACTCCTCGGTGTCGTCGACTTCAGTAGATCAAGAAGAGCTACGTACCACGATGATAAAGTGCATAACCAAACCCAAATACGACGATCTCGATGACTTTGTCAATTGGCTAAAACAAGATCAGAACAAAGTAAAGAACGAAGCTCAAAGAAAGGCACATTCACTGGAAGAACGAGTACAGGAAACATTAAGACTCAGAACCCCGCTACAGAGATCGTCACGGATCGACGAACTCCCACCGAGTCGGGCACGGAGCGATTCCGAACTTCGGTGAGTAAAACTATGTTGCTTTAGACTGTGGACAACATTTAGTGCCTCTAGGTTTAAACTTGAGGAATTTCTTTAAGCTTTGACTTTTACCTTGAACTTGTACAGGTAATTTGACCTTATAGACATTTTTGACCATATGTTAAAAGTAAAATCTCAAAAGTCAAATTATTATCATAAGTTACATCATTTAAACCAATTTCAATATTTTTAGAGCAGCTTTAAGTGTATCTCCATGCCCACCAACACAAACGACAAACTCGCCCGACCGTAGCCCACCCCAACTCACACCCACACGATCTTCCATTCCCTGTAACCCTAACGCCAAAAACAAAACAGCACGATTGCGGTGAGTTTTATACCGTCATACTACGGTCATAGTATCATCATAATCCCCCAACAATTTTACTCTTCATTTTAACCTACTATAATATAAATTATGGCTAAAAATAGAATGGTTGATCCCGTTTTAACGTATTTTACAAAACAAAATTAAGATTTAACAAAACAGCCCAATATTTTAAAAATAACGTTCGTATTTTAGCACCCAATCCCTCGGCGGAGGCAAGATCAACTTCCTCGGCGGACGTCGAACCTCATCCCAACGTAACTCACAAGATCAAGTGAAACCGGCTCCACGCAAAAGTCTGGCCAATCTCGCATCACTCAGGTTAAACACGCATCACAGTCCACGACAACCACAACGCAATCTTATCTAGGAATGTCCATAATATTACACTAATAATAAATTACACACCTCAAGGTGAATATGTGAAGATTACCATGTGAAACATAAGAATATAGGGTTGAAAAATATTTTTTAAAAAGAAGAAGCTTCTTTAAAGACTCATCCAAAAAAATTCAAAAACAAAACCGAAAAAATCAAAGAAAAATGATGAAGAAAAATGAGACGAAATGTAACTATTGATTGAGAAGTTCAAACTCGATTTTCTTTGCAAAAAGTCGGTTTTATGGTCATTTTACTTTACAGTATACCTATTTAAACCAGAATATATAACTTTGCTTACTTATTTTACTTTTTCAAAGGTCAAGAACCACAAAAATTGAGCAGAAACTCACTTTACTCTGCAAAACCATCTAAAATAATATAAAAAAGTTGAGAAGCAGCTCGCTCCACGTTAATAAATAACAAATTTTTCTTCAAAACTACCGCAGTAAACACTCTAAACATATATTTTGTTGCTAAAAGCGCTTCTCAATGAAAAGTCGACGATCGACGGAACCTGTTTGAGGCTAAAGAAGTCTTATCTCTTCATTCGATGTTCACCTTAACCATGAAGCTCCTATTGCTGCTCATCGCTTCAGTGTCGTGTGTGTCGGCCATACGACGGCCAATATGTCACTTTCTGCTCAGAGATTACACAAACACGTTCGTGGAGGTGATGAGAAAGTGTCCTGCGGGTAAGGCGGTTTTTATATTGTTTTAGTTGATATTGATCCTTAGAAGATGGTTTTTGCCTGGTTCTTTTTTTTATTGGGTATAAATGAATTAATTTTGAATATAAGGTCATTTTTTGATATTTTAATGTTGAGTAGAACATAGTTTTGCTAACAAAATGCCATTTTTCCTTGTTATTTTGTAAACTGAACCTCTTCAGGGACGTCGTACTGCGCAGCACGAGTGTCAAATGCTACTGGACTGAGCTCATTAGTTGTTGATCATTATGAATATTACTGTGAAAATGAACGAAATGTAAGGATCTAATTTCATCAATTTAATACCTAAACCTTCAGATAACATTGAACCTGCAAGTCCCAGAAGCGCCAAACCAAGGATGTTATCCCTTTGGTCCTTCTGGAACCGAGTTTGTTTGCTTCTGTCACGAAGACTTCTGTAACAACAAGGAGAACATGGAAGAAGTCTTCTTATCCTTCAGAAAGTTTGTTCATCTAGCTCCAGCTGTGCCTCACCAAGTCGCCGCTCCACCGCTTCAGCTACCTCAACATGCTCACATCCCTCTACATCGACCTCACCCAAACACTGTACTAGAAGTTCAGCCTAACATTGAGAGACGACCAATAGTACCAAACGTGCCTGATGTTGTACCAATGAGACCGCAAGGAGCGAGGAACAATGTTTTGAATACTGTTCAACGACAAGGTCCACTTACTACAACACAAAATAGTGTTGGTGCTACTGTTGGCTCATTTAATACTGCCCATGGTGCTATTGGCACACCTAATGCTGTTCATAGTACTGTTAGTTATTCTGGTACCCAAAAAGGACTGATTAGCAATGAGGATGCTCAGAACACTCAAATAGTCACTCCAGATGCTCAAACAGTACCAAACACAGCATCCAAGAAGAGAAATCTTGTTGATATAGATGCTGTTTCTACAGAAGCTACTACTGATGCTACAAAAGCTGCTACCGACTCTACTGAAGCCTTGACTACTCGTACTACAACTCAAAGTGCAACTCCATTGGCTAGCGACAATATTATTGGACTAGAAAATGGTATCCTAGCTAGACCAAGAAAATTAGCAGGTAATGATGCCAGAGCAGTCAGTCCATTACCCCGCCCACGCCAAGATGGTACGGTAATTCATCGTCGTATCATCAGGGAGGCCAACAAGAACCTTCGGCCGTTCGAAACCAAGGTAAAGACTCAACAAATCTTCCTGATCAATGACGATTCACCCAAGATCAAGCACGGATAAGGTAGTGATAGAGGCTACTACAACATCAATAAATTGCAGTAGCCTAAGTAAATGCTGTAGTAGGCTGGTACTTACATATCTTGTCTCTTACTGGACTATAGCTTTCACAATGTAGCAAATCAATAGCCGATCACGATGTGATACACAATTAGTCTTTTATTTTATAATATATATGTATATGATGTTGTTATACCAAAATAAACGATAAAACTCTATAGTAATATGGATAACAAGCCTGACTATGATTCGATTTGGACTATTTGACTATAGATACGAGAATATACATACAAATAATATCTGCACTGAGGAATGGAACGTCGGGGAAAGGCTTCTGAAGTGCGATGTTTCTTCGGCGAAGAAATTTGCATAAATATTTAAATAGGGCGAGTCCCGCGAGACTCTGTTAGGTGTTGTACTTGGCTATCGAATGGCGATGGTCGTTGATCTGGAGGTAGCGATCAAACTCGTGCGGATTTAGATCAGCCGGGTTCAGGTCCTGCAACGAAAACAAGCATTGGCTTTGTGTTATCTGAGATAAAATTGGGATTTTGTTAAGCAGTCCGGCTTTTCCAGAGGTTTTTATGTTGGATATTGTGGATAAAAACTTGCTTTTTGATAATATCAAAACGTAATGTAAGTTTTTTTCATAGTTTGATATGTTTTAGGTCAATTATATTATCTTACCTGCACCAAAGCTGGATCAATCTGATTCAACTGTTCGTTGTGTTGGTAATCAACTTCCATCTGATTGTCTAATGTAGAATCGTTTGATGGTGTTCTCTGAAAGAGTTTTTTTTAGTTTACAGAGTTTAGACATGATAAAGTAAATTATCAGGAATATAATAGGTATAGGATGTGTGTATTAGAAGTTAAGCAAGGGTATACGTGTTTTAAAAGGCAAGAAAGTAAGAAAAAGTATATTCATATGAAACATACGTTGTTATTGTATCCAGTATCGTAGTTCTCCATGGTCATGGCTTCTGACATCGGGTTATACATTTGGGAAGAACGATTGAACGGCGAGTCAGAGGTCTGGCACGGTGGAGATCCGAACGTTTGGCTTTGGTGGGGACTTTGTTGTTTTTGGTCTAGTAAGCCCTAAAATACGGAATTTTTTGTTTTTAGCTTTTTTTGATAGTCATTAATAACTTTTATTGTAAAAAGATTTTAACAGTTCATGTTATGCAAAGTTAGATTTTAGGTAACATTTGATATTATACAAGGCTAGGTATGAGGTCTAAAAGTGAAAAAGGATCATTTAGGAACACTTACTTGTTGCTGGAGTTGTTGTTGTCGCTCCTGCATGTAATTTCGTTCCATTTTCAATTGTTGAACACGGTCAACTCCACGTTGGGCTTGGTACTGAAAAGGTTGTTCTATATCATATTATTGGACGGCTTTTTTAATTTTTTGAGTTTTTTCTGTTCAGACAAACTATGATTATACTATGTTTGGCTTTTATTGCCTTATATTGTTATAGGCCAAACTCGACCTACGCTGTATTGTGGAGTCATCTGTACAGACATGGGTTGTTGATCATAGGGATTACTATAATGTAAAGCTTCTCCGCTGCTTGCTTTTTTGAAAGAGTTTCGGGCTCGGTTTGAGGGATTATCGTTTTGGCCTGAAATGTATTATTATGATATGGCACAGCTTATTTAAGATCTAGAGAAGGCTATCGAGATGATATTTTATATTTAAATTAATTTTTTTACTATTATTTTAGGTTTTGTCGTCTCATAGATAAACTCACAAGTTCTGGGGTCAAACCACGTGGTGGTTTTGTTATTATGGTCGATAAAGTACGGTACTCCAGCCTCGGTATAAGCTTTGACCCATCCGTTAGGCAATGGACCCATACCATCGTCTAAACATGAGTCGGAGTGTGTTGAAATGGCACTCAATGAATGAGTCTGCTGATGGTTCGCGTTCTGACTTTGACTCTGAGTATTGTTCATACTGCTCTGTGGAGCCATACTGATAGCCAGCGGGTCCAAAGACTGACTCTTTGCTCTTGGATCAGTCCAGTACGAGGAGCTGGGCTGTTGAGAGTTGGCAAAAGTATTGACCTGATGCATACTTCTACCTAGATGGGCTGGTTCTTCGTAGCCGGCCGGACTGGGTTGTTCCTGTTTGATCTGGTTCATGTTGGAAACGGCGTCAAAGTCGCAGGATTTGGCCGATCTCTGGTGATGGTAGGCTGGTTGAGGTAGTACTCCATCGGTGGGGTTGGTTTGGAACTGGGTGTGACTAGGTTGGGTGTGGAGGGCGGCGGTGGAGAGGGATTTGGAAGAGTAGGAGTGGGCTACAGGAGGCAAGCCGGCCGAACCGATGTGAGCGCGGGCCGATTCGAATCTACTGAAAATTTTGATGGTTTTATGTTAATATAGGTAGTTATGTTATCATAAACCTTGCTACGATAAGAGTTTTTGAGCTAATGTTTTAAAAATTAGATGTTTTAAAGCCGAAAACCTTTGTTATCACTTATCACTTTTTTACCATGTAATTATTGTTTTCATCCCCCGGCGACAAGCCTTAAACAAACTCGGCGCAGAGAACAAGTTTTGTGTAAAATTGTAAACAGACTCACTTGTGGTGTGTCGGTAGATGATGAGGATGGTGCGCGGGATGAGAGGAGGGATGCGACAGATGACTGTGACCTTGCTCGATCCCGTAGTTAATCAACTCGGGGGCCGATGCCTGACGTTGATGTACGACGTTCATCGGCTGCGAGTAGTGCGAGTAGTTCTGCGCTCCGATGTTCGACGATGAGATGGAGCTGGGCGAAAGGGTTTGACGGCCAGAAGAGCCGAATCCATCATCGGACGAGCCCTCGCGACTATGGCCAACCGAGGAACCACGCGACTTGCACGAGTTCTTGGGGTAGTTGAAGTAGGACATGGGGTAGCCTTTGGTCTTGCGTTCGAAGTGCTTGTTCCGATTCTGATGGTCGCGGACGCCTGCACTGATCAGCTCGTCGATGGACTTTTGGGGGTCGTCGACGGAGGTGTTGATCTGGACTCCACTGATCTTCTGCTTGGCTAACTCGACACGTTTCTTGGCTGACGCCATCTTAAGTCACGTGTGATCGAATTTAATAAAACGTTTGAACAAGTCTATGATTAGACGTCTTTTTCGCCTTAAGCAATCAGTAGAAAACGGTCCGTTTCTCTGTGCACCCTCCTCTTTGTCCGCGCTCTCTCGCCGCACCTTGATCCTGTACCCCAATGAGAACAAGTTGTTGACCAAAAACTGCACGGCCACTGAAAGGAATGGCATTAGCATATTAATAAAGTAAACTTTATGGTATATTGTAACACGACATAGTCATACTTTGTCATGTCGAACGAAATGTCACAATTAATTAACGGAAAACGTCACGAAATGTCACATTTTATAAAATGATGACAATACCTATAATAATACATTTCAAGGCTTCAAACAGACGCAAAACCACGAGGTAACGCGACAAATTATATTTTGTAATACAACAACTTTTCATTATGAAACGATATTATTTTGACGACGATTGACACTTGATGTCTACGAAAGATCAGAGTGAGGGGAAGACGCGTCGTTATCATTGATCGGGAAGGGGGGCAGGGAGGGAGAGAGAGAAGGAGCTCGGGATTGTGACTCATTCGGGACTGATGGCACGATAACCACAACGCCATTGTTTTTGACAAAATAAAAATAGATAAATTACTATCAAAACAATCGCTGTAACAGTAGTAGTCGGGAGGGTATTTTTATCAACAACGTCAGCAGGGACAGGTGTGACGCCAACAAACATTGTCATAAGTTTTGAGGAGAGGGATTTGCATGGGTTTCGAGTTTGGGCAGGATAAAATACGGCCGATGTAGGTTTTTGAAGGAAAAAGATTAGGTAAAGACAATATAATAACAATTTGTTTATCACATGTTATCACAAAATCATATATTCTAAAAAGTGATCAAACAGGCTCAAAGTCAATATAATTACAGCTTATAAATGTCTCTCGACCAACCGGAAACCCCCTTATCTACACCTTAACATAACTGTCATGCCTACAGCAATTACCCGGAATTCGAATGAATATTCAACGTGAATATTGATTAACCCTCGGGGCAAGACGACTTCAGGCTCTGTTATCAGAACAAAAAATAATTAGAGAGAGGCCCCTGAGGCGACTTGTCCCTAAGCCGGAGAACAGGTGATCACTCAGCACTTTTACCTCTGTTTACAGCGCTATAATTAGCAACATGGGTTTACAACAACAGTAAGGGGTGGTTAGAGTATTAAGACATGGTTCAGTTAGGAGAAAGACTTAGTTAGCTAAACTAGGCTTGTCTGATAAGGCCCACGTATCTTTTAAAGTTTAAAAGTAGAAGCTTTATAGGCTTACCTATTTTTTAGCTTCAAAACTGATTCATTTCATACCTAAAAAGCTGGTTTAAATGACTAAAACAAGGTAAAAGAGATATATATTTAACAAAAACCAATTCTCATCACAAGATCTCTATTTTAAACCTAATCTTTGAAGTACGTAGGCTAAAAGTAATACCTAAACAAATTACTATTAACCTCAAAATCACCACTTTCCCATAAGCTGTAGCCGTTAAGGGCGACAAATAATCAAGTAAATTCGAATTCAAATTTAAAAACGCATTAAATTTAACGGCCAAGACATGGGAAATCGAAAATCATATTACAAATGTTCTGTTTACTACCGTGGAGGATGGATAATATAGACTGTTCTAATCTAGAGTAAAGATGAAAGTAATACAAAATACCATGGCTATTAAATTACGATAATGTATAAAATACGACAGCTGAAGGGCTGCAAGAAACATTATAAAGGCGTTAAAAAGCATGGATAACGTATGTTATAGTAGTTATAGTACAACACAAATGCGTTAAATTACCTAAAACTTGCTAATCAACGCATTTCAAACTGATTTCACAACACTTTTACCACGGTAAACCCAGGTTTGTGGACGTTTCGTTAACGCACAAATCGAGTTGAAACAAGCGAAAAAGCAAGTTGCATGTTGGAATACAAAAACACATTGATTGAGTCATCAGAAGGCGAAAAGGAAGGGACGGAGGGGTAAGAGCCTTAAAAGCAGTGACTCAAGATACATTTAACGGTCATTAGGGTTCACGGTATTCCGAGTTGGGAGGCAACTTTGTCAAGGGGTTCAGTTTGAAAATGAGTTCAATGTTACTAAAAATGTTGATTTTACTAAACTATTGATTAAAGAATGTCATTACAGAAGGCTTTATTTGAAGTCAACACAAGAAATAACCTTTTCCTCAATGTTCCTCGTAACCAAAAGTATAATATACAGTATATTGTTTGAGTATATTACAAAAAAGATTTCAAAGAAGTGTAGAAACGTTCAACTTCTTAAACCCGAACGCTCTATATGTGATAGTATTGATAAAAAACAGCAAGAGCAGCCTTCTTAATACATTTATCATCAAAAAATAATCAGAAGCCGAAGAAAAGGTAACAAGAACTGATAAATAATGAAACGTTTGATATAGCAAAGATAAAGAGCAACAAAGATTTGCAAATTAGGTAATAATAAAGATAACTTTTGTATACTCAACTTTGTGAAGTATGCTTTATCAATAGTCAAAAAAGGTTTAATAATCAGTAACGTTGACTATATAATAGCAAAAATTAGAATTAAAAAAATTTTGTTTGTTATAGTTTTATAATTCAATATTCCTTATAAAGATAGTCAGTTTATTAATAAGAAATCCTTAAAAACTTAACATTAACTGGCAAAATCAACAATAACACCCCATTTATCAACATAAAATCAATAAAAATCAAATTATAAATTTAAAAACGAATCAAACCGCTCAATTCTTGCTTTACCCTACCCCCCCCCCCCATGCAATCAGTAATAACCTCATCAAATCAGTAATAGCCTGATAAGATGGGGTTGAAAAAGCGCGAAACATAATATATAATTTGACCCGCGCGTGTGTCGCTGGAGGATGTTGGTGGCTTGAACACGAACGAAAGGCCTCCAAAGGTCAAGGGCGGACGGGTACAAAAGGCTGCTTAAGGTCTTCTCGAAGATGACCTGAGGACGAAAGGGAGGGGGGGGGGCTACGGCGTGAGGACGAAAGAGGGGGGGGGGAGTATTACTGGTGAAAGAAAAGGGGGGGGGGGCTACGACGAGGGGTTACCTTGTTTTCTCTCATCTGGCTTATACCGTCCTTTCGACTTTTCCTTCGGGCGACAACCATATTTTACCTTTTACCTCAACGGTTTGTACGCACTTTCTTCTGACGACCTGAGGCCAGAGTTGCAAAAGAAAGAGAAGGGGAGGGGAGGTTGGTTTTATGCAAATGATTCGATCGCAAGTCAAAATTTTATAACTTTTATTACAAAATTTGGCAGCTTTTGAAAAGATTATATTGCTCATTGGTTTAATTTTAAAATTTTTCGCAATACCCTCCCCCCCCCCATTTTCCCAACTTTTTTTTGCTTTTTTGGGATTAACCTACTGTTACAGTTTAAAAAAGTGACTTTATACTACTCAAATATCGGCTAAACTACAACCCTCAATACCACCTCAAACCTCACAAGATTTGTATTCTAGGGTACCCCGAAAAGCGGCCCTTCTCGTCGCGTTTCCCCTCCGGCGAAAAAGTTTGTCTTTTCGATTCGTCTTTAACCGAACGCCCGTGATCTCCCCCCTCCGCTTTTTGGGTGTGGTGACACCGGAGTGGGAAGGGCAACTCAGGAGAGGCAGCGGTGAGATAGATGGTCGCGCGTCAAAACCCGCAAGAAACCGACTTCAACCCGACCTCAACTCGCTCTTTTTGCTTCAATTCGAGTTGGACATTTAGTATAACACAACTAGTAAAGGGGTGATTAGGGGGTCATTTAGGTTTAGGTTTGTTGGGGGGGGGGAGAGGGGAGGGGGTTTAAATTGAAAATTTAACTAGAAAACAAGGGATCGCTTATGTTGAACTTTCAAGGCTTGGAGAGGGGGAATCCTCTTTAACTCGGTTAAGAGCGGGGGGGTTGCGTTGAGGGGCTACACATATGCGCGACCCATCTTCGGAAGTTGTTTTTTAATACTTGTCATCGGTTTCGAGGGTTACGATAAAAGTCATCAGGAAGTGGAGATCGTCATCAATCACTTTCCTAGTATTTCTCTGATCTGCTATGATTAAAAAGTGTTTTGTTAAGACAAGATACCAACTTTTATGGCTATGTTATCAACCATGATCAAAACCTACCAAAGCTTACTGAACTATAGAACTTTAAAAAGTTATCAAAAAAATGCCCTCAGCTTTATAAAAGCTCTTTACCACCTAAAACAATATAATTCAAAGCAAAATGAAAGCACTAAAGCAAGCATAATAAAGCAAGGTCGTCGTCCAGAACAACTTCTGAATTTGCAACATTTGGGATCAGAAGTCGAAGGTGATAGGGAACGTAACATCTTGCCCGGTTTCCGTTCCGCCCGCGGCCGGAAATAGATATAAATCGCTCTTTTTTGCTTTCTTTACAACAAGCTCGAGATTCGAAAGCCCGGAGGGCAATAAACTTTAATTTGACCCGGTTATAAAAGACGCATGAACAGACGTTCCGATCAACAATGTCACAACCAAAAGACCAAAGACAAGCAGTCTGGAGCTGGGAGGGAAAACAAAGTTCGAAAAGTTAAGGTTTTGGTACTATGTACTCTGCAGTGAGTATACAGTATGTACTCTATAGTATTAAGAAGATATTTGGAGAATACTTACTCTGCTTAAAAATAAAGCCAAGCATAACATAAATCAAGCCAAAACTACATAAACATGCCTTTTCTCTCTAAAAAAAACTTCTCCTGAATCCAAAAAATACCCCCTGCTTCGGCCTTCGCCCTCCCCTCGACCCACCTGACACCAGCTCCAGATTCTTTCTTCAGGTTTCTGGCGCCAATCCAAAAAACACTCCCGATTAACGGAATTCGTTTTTTACTGTTTTGAGGAGTTTTTTCTCTCCATTAATCGATTAGAACCTGGCACTAGAGGTTACCCTTCACGAAGAAGACTGTTACCTAAAGAAGGGAAAGGAACGATCTCTCACACCGTTACAACTCGTTTCATCACTCTCACCTTCAGCCGGTCTTATAGTTTTGGCCATGTTTTGGGGTTTTATGGCTCAGCTTCAGTACTTTCTGGCCATGGTTTTGTATTTTGTGGCCATTGCGGCGAGGTGCGAGAAAATTTCAACGAAATATTCGAAATAGATCAACTTCGAATCAAAACATTTGCAAAACGAAAAAAAAACAAAGGAAATGGACAACAAAGTGTTATTATTAGTTTAGTTGAGACAAAAATAGAAATTAGAAAAGGCATAAAAATAATATTACAGAAAATAATAGAAAAATGCAGTTTTTTGATTAAAAATATACGAAAAACTCACAAATTTTTAGTAAAAACGTTGCTTTTTAGTAACGAAAAGTATAGCAATGCCATTTTAAGTAACAACACAAGTATAAAAAACAAAAATGTGATAAATACAGTACAAAAAGTCTCTCAGACAAATGCCTCAATACTCCTCATGGGGTTTATGAATGAATGGTTAGGAACTCGGTAAATACACTTCACTGAGACTCGAACCCGCGGTCACGCGGCTCAAAAGCGAAACGCGCTACCACTGGACTACGCAAGCAAGTCTCTTCAAGGCTTTTGGAACGCTCTTTATTCCGAACCAACCTTTTTGTGGGCGCTTTTTTTCGGTTTTATACCGATTCAGAACCAATTTTAGGCGGATTTTCTCGAAATAGAAGCACAAATATTGTGAATTACGGCCTTCTGGCATCATGTCACCGAGTGATGTAATTCAAATCCTGTTCAGACTCTACAATATTCGGCATAAGTGGTTTTAATGTTTTTCGACCAAATCTGCTTATAACTTAATGGGTCAAAATGTTTTTTGGTGTGATGTAATAGCGAGGTAAAGTGGTCTTAAAGAACCAGAGTGATGTTACAAAATGTAAACTGTAATTCACCACTGTTTCACAATAATTTCGCACAATTCGGGGAATAACAATGCCTGTTTTGGTGAAGATTATAGTAAAGAAGTGCTAGTTGGTAGTCTTTCGGGATCATTTTTTGTTTTTACTACTGCTGTACTTTACTCTGTTTCACTGCGTATTGTTTTTGAGGAGAATGGGCCTGAAACACAATGCCAACTAGAGAAATTTAAATGTTCTAACAGCAAATTTTTTAAATTCAAAGTTCAAAAATGAATTTAAAACTGATATTGACAAGTACATAACCAAATTTTACAAAATGTAAAAAATAAAATTTATTAAAATGTACCCGTTAGACGTAAAACTTAAGGTTATAGTGTGATATTCAAGATTTAGGCAACAAAAATATTAGGATGACAAGCAAAAGTGCCACAACTATTCCTATGGCTACCATGATGCATATAATGGTCTTTCGCTGAGCTTGCTTCTTGTAGGTCACGGCACGGTTGATCATAACGTTCCCTTCTTTTGTGTATTCTGCCGCTGTTTCAACGTTCTTCGCTATGTTGTTGACTAGACCGTCCTGAAATGGGTATTTTATAATAGGTAATAATGACGACATGTTTAGTCAAACGGTAGCCTTTTAGGTAAATCAAAGTGAATTTTTTAAATAAAAAACTGGGTTATAAATAAAAACAATAATGTTGTCCTACCTGCATGTGCACAAGTTCATAAACCTCCAAGAAGATGTCGTTCAGCTCTTTGATACTTCGTTCTACTCGTAGAATTTCATTGTGGCGATTCGTAGCGTCTTCTAACACTGTTTGAGCCGAGGCACTTAAAGGGTTAATTTCACGGTAAAATACTTCTTCTGAATTCGACTCCATCATGTGATGAACATCATCAGCACTCAAGGTCTGGCCTGCCATATCTAGCTGCTTCTTTACTCGTCCTGAAAGATAATAAAGAGTATTATATATATCAACTTTAAAAATTCTAAATTAAGCTAAAGTCTTATTGTTTACTATATGCCAAATTTTAAGTATTAACGTATTCTACAGTACATAATAAATAGATAAGCCAGTTTCCTTACTAGACACTCGTCTCTTATATTCTACTTGTGAATTGTTAAACAAATGTAGCACTTCCTGCAGCCTCATCTTCAACTGTTCACATCTGTTCTTCCTTATTCTTAGTTGTGCCACTGTAGCATGCTCTGACTTCTCATACTGTCGTACATTAACATCAATTTCTCGAATCCTTGGTCTCAAAGCCTTGATGTGTTCTTTGATCTCGTCGATCGCCCTCTCGAGTTCGTACTTCTGGTCGGAAGAGACGATGGTCTTCCCCAATATGGCTGTTTGTTTATGGTTAAGGTCCTTGATCCGATCTTCCAACCGGTTTATCGACTGTCGCACTTCCTCGGTCTGATTAAGGATGTCCATCGTATGAGCATTGTCATCGTTGACCAAGTTTTGGGGGTCGATGACAATTTGGGTTGGAGCTTCTTGACGGGCCCGAGCACGTTCCTGCAAAAAAGCATGTTTAATAGAGCACGTTACTACAAACCTGCATGTTTAATATTGTTTATGTGCGTTTTGCAATGGCATATTTTATTTCAAAAACCAAAATTCTAAATTTGACTTTATGATAATTTTCAATTTTAGCAAAATGATGACTAAATAATCGATTTTCGACCCAAAAAAAATTAAAAATGTTCTGCAATCCTCAAAATCATGCATTGTTTACTCATTTTGTAAAGTCGCAGTTCGTTCAGATTCAGGATCACCCTCGAGGCTATTTAAATCCACTTATGCAAACAGTTATGCAGCCAATGCAATCAAATACTTAGTCATCAAATATGGGAAAAGACCATGTTGACTCAGTCCTCTTGATTAAGCCTTTTTGAATCATGAGAACAACCTTGTTATATGTAGAGAAATAAGAATGACGTTATAATGCTGACATGAAGTTATGTACTTGAGAAAAATATTACAGTAGGCTCTCTTTAAAAATAACATTTGATCCAAATTACTACGTGATTTTACCTTAATACCTTATTTGAGTTCAAAAAAAAGCTTGTTATCCTCAAAAAACGTCTACCTTAGCTTTTGATAGTAAGTAAGAACTGCCAAATATAATATAAACAGTCAAAAACGATAGTAATACAAATGTTTAAGGTACAAAGTACAACCAAAAAGGAAAACGATCGTATTCCAGTACGTGTTACTGCCATGAATAAGTAATGTCACCAAAAAGGAATTGACTTACCTGAAGTTCCCTCAGGCGATCTCTGGTCATTCAGCCGTCAATTTTTTTATCTGAAATCAGCATAATTACTTTTGTAAACTAAAGTCCTTATTACACATTATTCAATGTGCACAAGACTTAAGAAAAATCGCGTTTAAAAAATAGTCAATAAAAAATTAATATTTTGATAATTGACAAAGTAAATAAACCTATAGCTGAACACGGATATAAATAACAAAATGTACGCAATATGAATAACTAAAAATAAATTTGGCTCGTACTCAGTAAACACAAGTTCAAATGCATAATCAAATTGGTACGTTATGCCAATTGTTATTGTATAATTTAATTTAAAAGTGAAAATAAACAATAAAATTGGAAAACAAGAACTACAGTGCAAACTTGCTAACAGTACTCTGCTTACGACGAAAACACCGTTATAATAAATTTATGTGAAACCGCTAGTAAAAGTTTTGCACTGATTGCTAAATAAATAAACTCGGCAGATAACGAAACCCCGCTGCAACGAACGATTTTTCAATCCCTTTGCGATTCGTTATATAGGAAGTTCTCTGTAATTTTAAAATTTATACAAATTTTACCGCAAAACTGTTTTGAAAACAACCTTGACACTTAAACTTTTCTAACCTTAACATCTCTAAATTTGTACAAAAAGAAGCCTGGATCCATCAAAAAACCTTCATATCTCAAGTGATTAGAAAAAAAAGCTCTATTAATCTTAAATTTTGAAAAACATCTGCTATTGTTAAGTAAAAAATAAGTTAAATTTATAAAAATTTTAAAAATACAAGATATAATATTTTTATATTACATACAAAAAAAACAGCATAACACCCTTAAATTAAGAAAAATCAGCAATAATACCTTTATTCAAAACAATTATCCCGAATACTTAAATTTCCAAACAACTAACCCCTCGAACATTATAGTAATAAACAAAAGTACAATTTCGAAATTGCGAATCCGCTGTACGGATCCTGAAGCCAAGAAAAGTTTCCATGCCAACAAAAACAGGACTGGAATTGATTTTGCGTTCGCGAGCAGAAACCGTGATTCATCCGCAAAAATATACAAATTCGAATATTTTGGGGTGGATTTGCGTGGAGAAGACGACGAGGGGATTGAGGGCGGTTCCGAACATACGTCGAGAGTGTGCGGATTCAAGAGCGCGCAAAAAACGAGATGGTTTTGTTTGCGAAAGACTTGAACAGGTACATCACACATGTACTGCCATATAACGCTCTTTCTGTTTATGAGGTGCATCGTAAAGGCGGTAGTTCAGGGGTGTTATTATAGGTAGCTTAACGTTTGTTTCGGTTCTTTTTGAGGGAAGATCTTGTAAGAAAGTTGAAGCAAAATACCTTTTAGAAGACTTTATAAGTATTAGAGTGTGAAAGAATCAAAAAATCTTTTATATTATCTTTAGACTATTGGTGATTTTTAAAAAAGGTATCTTTTCTTGCCTCAGGCAAAGTTCCTTTGGACCGAGCCAAAGTTGATTTTAAGGCCTTTTAGTTCTGTGACCTATTAAATGAAGCTCCAAATTGAGCACTAAATAAGACTATCCCCCACTTCCAGAACACGACCTCTCGCACTGCCCGACCCTGTTCCCTTTCCTATATACATACCTCAAATTATAAAACACTTTTTAAACCTCAAAAATATGACAAACCAACTAAAACAGTGCCACTCATGTGAATAAACAAGTGCATAACATATAAGAAGCTATAAAATACATGTTATGACACAGCATTTCTTTACCAGGAACTCTGGCCACAATACCGTATGTTTAGTGAGAAAATACAAGTTCAACACAGTAATTAGAAAACAAACGTGTACTTGAGTTTACTCACACAGGTAAGTAATGTTTAGGATAATAAGAGCAACAATAACATATTTGGGAAAGTAGATAGTACTATAGATATTTTATTGTTTTAAATAGATGAATAAGCACGCTATACTTGCTAAATTATACAAAAATGCTTATGAAGTACGTTTTGGGTGATTAAAAATTGGTTTTCGTCCTGTCTACTGCATAAAATTGCAGCAAATTGCTAGTAACGTAATATGAATATGAAAGAAGTTTTTTTCTTAAAATTTAAAATAAAACAAGAGGACTGAAGATTAAAAGTAAGACAAGATAACCTACATCACCTTTACTATATTACAGGAATGAACAATATGTCAAAAATCATATAAAAACTTCCTTAATATCGAAATTACTATAACAATCTGCTACGCATTAAATTCGAAGACGTTGACAACCGTGAGTTTATACAAATTTAAGAAATTAACTGCATTGTCCTTTGTTAATCTATACAAATTCTAATCTCTTCAGCTTCCTATCTTTATATCGGCAATTACCAGATTAAACTCTAAGTTACAATTTTAATTCCTCGCTTGTTTAAGTCTGCACAAGTGCAACAAAACTCGGCTCAAATAAATTTAATCACTTAGAAGTGTAATTGTAGCCATTTACATGCTGACTAAACTGTAATTTTAGCCATTCACAAGTAATTCAGTATGATCAACAATAAGATTCATTACAGAATAGCCGTTTCCTTTAGTGTTTTGATAAAGAAAAAGACCTTTAAAGGGTAATTTAGGCTATTGTAAAAATTTTATTAATAAAAACCTTTAAAGATCTAATGAAAAAAGTTTTAAAAATTTTAAAACAAGATAAAAATGAAAAGAATTTTCGATTTCTAAATTATAATCATCAATATAATGCGAGAAACAAACCAATACACCAAATTTTAATCGAAACGTTGTGAATCATGTATGATGAGTTCAACAAAGAATTAAATTCTTATTTTGAAATCTTTCTCTTACTTTTTTTGCAATGTTGAACAGCTAAATCTTATTATAAAAAATTAAAATTCCACTTTATTTTGTCATTATCAAGTTTTTTCTTTGGCGTATTTTTACCCACGGTCTTAATACCATTACAAGCATTAAAGAGGTGTTTCATCTAACACATTCTTTGTCATTCCGTTTAACAATTGTCAACAATACCTCAAAAGATTTTTTAAAAATATTTATCAGAAATCTTTAACAATATATCTTAAATCTACTAATTAATTTATCAACAACAAATGAAAGACAAAATAACTTTACTGCACTCTACTTGGTTAGCCGTGTAACACGGAACGAACGTTCTTCTGGTTCTTCGGACTTCTCCACCAAGGGAATCTCGAATTCGTTCACAACACGGCCAGCTGACCCTGACTCAAAGAACCTGAAGTTGGTGGTTTTAAAAGTTATCCATCATGATGGTCATCATAGCCCTCAGTAGTTAACTTTTTCATTTTGACTAACAAAAATACAATAAAAGTAATTGTATGTAAATTATTTAAAAATTATATACAACCTACCATCCGAGCGGGTACCAAACTCTGACCCTCCAATCCGAGAAAGATAGACTAGCGTGATGATAGGCGTACGTGTGGTAGAACAAAAACAACCTTGAAGATATATAAAACGCTACGAAGACATCTATACTGTAATGTTCATGTCCAGCCAGAATAAAGAAAATGCCAAATAAATTAAGTACCCATGTAGCGGTGTGGAGACCGTACCAGTCTTCTGGGGTGTCTAAAAAGAAACGAAAAAGTAATAAAAGTTCAAAAATAAATTTGAAAAACAACTAAACATATCAAAAAGAAATGACTTGATAATATTATAAAAAACGATAAATCATTCAAAATTAACAAAAAGTCTTACATTCAGTAATGAAGTGGTTCAACAATGTAATTGACGTCGTATGCCCACTGAACATGTAATCTCCGCATGTCCTCACACCTTGAATTGACATCCCCAAGTGTGACCATATGTGATAAGCTTGTTTTATCTTCGCTGATAACGTCCCGTAATTCTAAAAACATTAACAAGCAATCAATGTTATCAATTAAATTATCAATTCTGTCATTTTTATCTTACTAATTAACTCAAAACCATAAAACAAATTAATTTCAGAACAATCTTGTTTACTTTCCCTTTACTGTAATAACATGTTCCCTTGTTTTTTGCAAAATCACGTTTTTGTTTGCAGTTTTATTAATTAACTTGTTTTAACTAAAATTCCTACCATTGTATTTCTTACCTTTGCTGAGCATTCAAGATGAACTCCGGGAACTGATAACGAAGTGATAAGCATGGTAACGCATCGCAGCAGAAAAACTGTACCGAAAAGTGAGAAAAAACGTCGCAGAATAACAACTCTAAACAGAAAAATATTAAAAAACAAACTAAACATCAATTTCCTACATTAAATATATTAAACCTTTGATTAGCTATAAAAAACTTGCTATTATTTATCAAAAAACCAAAAGCAGAACTCACCGATGCTTGTGGAAGACAATAATAGTCAAGAACAAGCCTCCTAATGCCACTCCAATTATCTCACACAATTCGAATGCCCAAGGGATCAAAGGAAGGTTGTCAAGAACAAGATCAGGCAACGGCGGATACATCTTCATGTCCGGAACCCGGTCGTGAACCACTACCATGACTAGAGCAGTTACCCATAACGACAAAAGGCAATAAAACAACGCTACACCCATCTTAACCCATGACTTGAGCTTGGTATCCGGGCTCTCGACACTCCTTATTATCTCTTCTCGTGTCATTAACCCGCATCGTGCTTTAGCTTGCCTTTTTCTAAAAATAATTTTGTTATAGGTATATACTGCCATATTAGAATTAAGAATACATCCAAAATAAAGAAACAATGTTAAAATATTCTTGGAAGGTTTTTATTACCTAGAAGACAAAAATAAAAACAAGGAACTTACAGATCAGAGTCAGAAGCTGACTTTAGAAGCCCTTCATCAAAGCTGCTGTCTTCTGAAGCTGTTTGCAGCAGACGATATGTTGAATCTGTGCTATCACTTAAACTGCCTGAATCAGAAAACGTCCTTGGCGTCCTCGTGTCTTTTATCACCGCCTTTAGCTGTTTTTGAAATTTCAACAATCTCTTAATGTCTCCCAATTTTTTCAATGCCACTGGAGGTTGTCTGAGATCATTTTCTGTCAAGGTAACGAATAACTGACCGTCAATCTGTAAACAACAACATTTAAAGATAACAAAGCCTTTTATAAAATCAACAAGACCTTCACACACTCTGTAAAACATTTCAAAACCACAAATATTCCCTAAATTATTGATAGAAACATAAATATGGCCAAGCATAACTTACTCCGTGGATATCAGTTAATAAGTCCACAATCGCCTCTTCAAAACCTTGGTCACTAAGCCATTCGGCTAGCTGCGTGGATGACCAATCCAACGGAGAGCCCATTCACTTGAGTTGTGTTCAGCTCACTCCACAACTTCGATTGTAAAATTTTTCTTTTTCCGTTTTAGAGGAACTTAGGGCGCGTTTCGAAGCAATAGTGAACATGTTTGATATAAACCAATTATCGCCGTAATGTCTTCTGACACCGTTAGTGCGTTTCAAATGTATTTTGTGTCGAAAGATCGAATGAACTTTTTTGGAATTGCGATTTCAATATAATCAAGATTAGTTTAGCCGGCATGTTTCATCGTATAAAATGGGTCGCGCAAACTGCGGCGAAAAAATAATTATTTATTTGGAAATATTTTTTGGAGAAATTGTGTGAAGAACAAATCAGATCAAAATCAAGGAAGAACAATGGCAAATAATGGAGAATACAAGGAGGTGAGTTTAATATTGTGTTTAAATTATTTTACTATATTTTACGTTAGATTTTAAGGTGTAATATTGACTCTTAAAAGCTAAAGTTACTTTTTCTTTAGAACTGTATACAAATATGTATTTTTTAAGATGCTTTTTGATGTATTGTCGATTTATTTGAAATTATATTTTAGTTTGTAATGACAAAGGAAGAATATGATAAGCCGATAACTGATCCTTATGTCAAGAGTTTGGCCGAAATGCCTATTGAGGACCTTATCGATGACTATAATCCAGGTATGCATAACGTTTTACATTCTTACTACTTTAGGTACTACTCCGAATCTAAGATAATGGTATGCAAAAGAGTAATGTTATTTTATATTAATAATTTAGGACCAACGAAACCTGATGGATCAGTAAACTTCGAATGTCATTGTGTAGCTCATCTGGTGGCAAGTCCTTGTGGACACGAGTTTAGACAAGCGATCAGTTGTCAGAAGGCTGCAGAAAACGACGAAATGAAGAAAGGAGAATGTGCTGAAGAATTCATAGAGTTCATGCAGTGCGCGGTCAGGACGAATTGTTTTAGGTGTAAGTTGTTTGTTGTTATTGCAATGCTTTTAGGTTTATAACCTTAAACTACTAATTGTTATATATTAATTAGGCTACTTTTTTAACGAGAAAAAATAGTGTTTTATATTTGAACGGGATAAGCAACGTGTAAAAAGGCTTTAATTTTAATGTATTTTTATAATTTCAGCGTCAGACCCGGATCCAGAAGAAGAACAAAAGTAGAATTGCAATGAAATATTTTTAGTTTTAGTATAATTGTTTATTGTTAATAAATTTGTTACGTTTTTATTGAATTATATTATCGTTTATGGGTTTCAAAACCATGCTTTATTTATACCTATATTTTACTTTACAAACTTTCTCCTTAATATTCTCTGTTTTTTTCGTTTGGTATGTTAGTTTTGTTGATGTGTTTTACTTTTTCGGGTTTTATTTTTTAATTGTAATGTTTTCCAGATGGATGAAGGTAAAGCTAAAAGGAAAAGTCTGTTGGATACGCCTCAGAAGCGGCGACATACAGCAACGTCGGTCGACTTGAGAAGAAACAAAGTTCAGTATGTTAATCCAGTAGGTGGTACAGTTACAGATCCGTTGAATGTGAAAAGTGAGCATAAGGACACAAAGCCAGCGATTATTCAAAAGGTAAGTTTTTATAAGTTACTATAATGTAAGGTATATCTGTGGCAATTTTGTAGAACACTGTAAGGTTTTGAATACGTTGGTTTAAAAGTGATTCGGTTTTAATGTTGTTATTTACGATGACGATTTATATTTTCAGAGGAAGTTCTCCACGAGAACGTTGATTAAAGAGAAGCCGGCTCCAAAAACGACCGATGAAGCCGAAAGAAAGATTCATAGACGAAACATGAAGCGACGCTACAAATACGGTAATTTTAATTACTTCCATCGTACTCTACATCCCTTCTACACCGATGGGAGGACAACATTTATGTGTGAAGATTGGTTTACTGGAAAGAATGTTCTGGACATTGGCTGTAATGCTGGTAATTTAACATTGTCAATTGCTAGAGAATTTGAACCGAGCTCTATCTTGGGTATTGACATTGATCCACATCTGATTGCTGCTGCTAGGAAAAATATTCGGCATTTCTATGATAAGGATGTTAAGGTGAGGGTTTAGCTTATTAATAGTATTCTACAGTGTAAATTTAAGTGCTAATGCAGTTTTTAGAGAAGATAATAATGTGAATCTATTTTTAGACGGTCAACAGATTTCCAGCGTCATTTGCGTTAAGGTTTGGACCTATTTGTGTACCTCCTACAGCTTCGACAGACTCTTATCCGAATAATGTTTGGTTTAAACAGGAGAATTATGTATTGCCAGATGATAATCAGTTAGAAAATGTAAGTTTAGCTTTTTTCTAGGTTAAAAGAATATAGTAATTGATATTATTCATAACTAATCTTGAATTTTAACCTAATTTTTAATCCTTTTCAATTTTTTAGGTAAAAGCAGAGTATGATGTGATACTAGCGTTTGGAATTACAAAATGGGTACATCTCAACCACGGAGATCAAGGGTTAAAACGATTTTTCAAACGAATCTACAGACAGTTAAACCCTGGAGGACTACTTATTCTAGAGCCACAGCGTACCAATGGCTACAAGAAGTACTCTAAAATCGATTATGAGATTGAAAAAAATTTTAAAAATATTAAAATGTGGCCAGAGCACTTCAAGGACTACCTCACATCAGAAGTTGTGGGCTTTGCATGCTGTGATTACTTGGAGACGCCGCTGGTCGAGGCTTATGGTAAGGTTTGTGGTTGTTTTTAGGTATATAACGACTTTTCAGTAAAAAATTTAACTCAAATTTTGATTTTTAATTTTAAATATTTATCTAGTATAAGATAATACTTGAGTTTGCTTACAAACTTATTTTAGGCTGTGATTCCCCCATTTTACTACTCTACAAAGGCCCATTGGAAGGTGATGTAGCAGACGAAAACGATTACAATTTCCGATTCTCAAACCAAGTCGATTTCATCGCAACTCCTGAACATGATCCCAATCAAGAATCTGACGAACTTTAATTTATTTATTCAGTTTTTAATTGTTGCATTGTAAAAAACATTGTTTTTGTTATGTTGTACTATAAATAAATGTAAAATTGCTAGATTAGGAGCTGATTTTTATTGGTGTTGGACTAAGATTATATATCTTAAACTTTCTTTTTTGATTTTTTTGTATTTTTTGGGGGTTTTTTGAAATGATATGTGGCGTTAAGGGGTTGGAAGTGTGTCATTGTGCAGGTATTCTTACAATTTATTAATTGTGTTGTTTAGTACTGTTTTATAATA
The DNA here is from genome assembly GCA_904066225.2 of Bursaphelenchus okinawaensis. Taxonomy (NCBI): domain Eukaryota; kingdom Metazoa; phylum Nematoda; class Chromadorea; order Rhabditida; family Aphelenchoididae; genus Bursaphelenchus; species Bursaphelenchus okinawaensis. Next base: position 6,981,349 of record CAJFCW020000006.1, on the reverse strand, counting down.
CTTTATATGCACTTAACTTTTGCTGTCTTAAGCCCTTATAACAAAAAGATACTCTATAAAACATAAATTTTAAGAAGGATTTTGCAAAACCGTGTCCAATATTACCTTATTTATCCTTTACACACAATATTATACTTGACATAATTGTAATATAATCCCTTTTTCTTGGAAATTATACTTTTCGCACTTGTAATTCCTTTACAGAGCCCGATTTGTTACCGTACGATTCTCTTATGGCGGTGTGTTTGCTAAAAGATAAGTCAAAGGAAAGGCGCTGATTCAAGGGTTCTTTAAGAGTCAACGATCCCCCCCCATTCACTTGTTGGCCCTGCCCCAGTAATTATGTGCTTATAGGTGTTTTAAGTGCGGCTAATTACGGTTCGAGGACGTTTTAGCACTATTTTGGCCGTGGGTTTGCTACCCAGTAGTATTGTAGTATACTCTGGTCGAAGTTTGTAATTTTTGGTAAACTAATTGCTCTGTGAAGTGGCATGGTTAGGGTATGGACCTTAGATGTTAATACTGTAAAGCTAGTCTAATATGTTACATTGTAGAGTGAAATTAGAGCTTATTTTTGAAAACCGTACCATTTTAGTCTACAAAAATCTTGGATATCAAAAATTAAAATTTTTAAATTTAAAAAGGTTCAAAATCTACCGTAATATTACAAGTTTAATATTATTGTCCAAATTTATATCTACAATCACAAGATAAAATGTTTTTATATAGCGTCCATATATCTATACGTCGTTTTTTATATATAAAGTAACTTTAAATGGCAAGGAAAGAAAGGAAAGTACAGTAGGAAAGATTATTATGCTACAGTAAGATTGTGACAGAATAGTAAATAGAAATAACTAAGGTAACATAGCACTGTGTTTAGAGACTTAACAGTACCTTTACTAGTATTCTACAGTGTGAATTTGGTACTCTACAGTAGGAAGCCTAGTCATTACGGTATTATATATGTCCATGCGGAATGAACTAATTACTTTAACGACTATGGCAAATTCAAAATTTAAAACTTTACTTTTTTGTTGAAAAGATACGATGTAAAAATAGAAAACGGTGACATTTGGGTGTTATTGTGTAGATTTCAACATAAGACGCTCTACATCATAGGGTTACTGTAACAGATTATCTCCCAAACACTGGCCAATGTTAATATCACTGGATAACAAGACAATTATACATTTATAAACAACACTACAGGATATATTGTACATGCACATGAAGGTGTGAATACTTGTCATGTACACGCAGCTTCGTATGCATATTAAGATAGGTCGTGTGATGGAATTCAAAAGACCGGAATAACATTGTTTTAGCTATATTGGTAGTAAAATTGTTTTATGTTAGGTGACATTGTCTTGCCAGTACTGCTCTAGTACTATTGTGGTATCAATGTTACTTTATAATAACATTGTGGTATTGATGTTATTAATACGACACAATGACATTAATACCTGCCAATGTTCACGGCCTTCAGAATCTTCCGATTCTCAAAAAGGGTACTTTAAGTTAAAAGAATGAACCAGCCTTTTATAAATGACACCTTTCTCCAAGTTACAGAGTAACAACATAGTAAGCCTGAGGTAGCGCTTAGAACTTGGAAAGGTCGGACCGGGATGTGTTCATGTAGTAATTCGGCGTCGCTGTCCCCAACGTATTATAGTCGTAAGGGTTGACAGTGGCCGCACTTTGGTAGTAGGGAGGGAAGCCTAGCTGTGTCGAGTAGGGGTTGAACAAGTTGGGGTAGTTCATCCAATTTACCGCCGATCCATTCAGTCCAGGCGTGCCAGCCGGCTGTAACGGATTCGAGACGGATGAGAACGATGGTGTGATACCCATCGAGGTGTCTGTTAACAAGGTTTCGTTCCCAAAGTTCTCGAGTTTGATCGAGCTCATGTCAGTTAGGGTCGGGGTCAGAGCTAACATAGGCATACTGGAAGCAGCGGGCAGGGGGTCGATCTGCGACGACATTATGTTATGCTGAAGGCCTGGAATGTACTTGGTGTCGTCTTCGGTCGTTTCTATAGAGTTGGCGCTGCTGGCCGAGCCCGCACTGACAGCCGATGTGACTATGGGGTTGACGAGAGAGCTGAGCGAGTTGTTGTTGGCTTCTTCCGAGGATTCGCGACGCTTCATCACTTCGTCTTCGAACTTTTTCTTTTGTCGCTTCTTGGCTCGCCGGTTCTTAAACCACACCTGGAATTGGATTAATTAGTTTAATCAAGGTTTTAGTATCGATTAATTAGTGTGTTATATTATAGTACTGTTTGCGTATGCAGAGTTAAGCTTGAGGGTATTAAAGTGATGAATTTTATTAGTTTTAATTATTGTTAAAGTTCCAAAGATTTTGCAAAAAATTTTATATTTTTTGACCAAAAAATGTTTTTTATTACCGAAACATGCTTTGGCAATGAATGTTTTCGCGTCGGGACCTAAATTCAAGATTTTTTTGAAAAATTGTAAAAATAATATTTTAGGTAATACTTACTTGTACTTTGACGTCTGTTAAGTGAAGCTCTTGAGCAATCTTCTCCCTCATCTGAGCTTGAGGATACTCGCACGAAGCGAACCAGTTCTCGAGGCAGTTGATTTGGGTTTGGCTGAACTTGGTTCGTTCTCGTTTTCCTGGAGGAGGGGTGGATTTGTAGTCGTGCCTGAACGTTTAAAATTGAAAAATTGAAAAAGTATGATGTACTGTAACTTTTTTCAGCTTTTTAAAAGATTTTTTAAAATATATACTGTAACTTTTTAAAAATTTTTTTAAAATTTTGAATTTCTAAATCTATGTTATTTCAAAACATTTCTTTAAATAAAAAAACTCACGGTGACGGGTTACTGTAGCCGCCATAACCACCGAACGCGAACTGAGTTCCAACAAGGTCGGACTGAAAAGGTTGGATCATGCTGAAAAGTGATATGAAAATGGGTAAATAGATGAGAGAAGTTGGGATAAATAGAGTAGTCTCGCGGCTTCTCGAACCACAAAAGTGTCAAGTACGATGGATAAGGTACGGTATTTATTAAATAAATAAATTCACAAACAAATATCTGGGCACGATATAACTATGTTAAAAATGTAGATCTAAATTTCAAAAATTTGAAAAAAAAATTTAAAAATTGTACTTATAACGTCAAAAGGTTGCGTAAGTCTTTTAGTGTAAAGGCATAGTAAAAATATTTAAAAAGTAGTGTTAAAGGCATCTCTTTGGGCTGGTTACCTACTCAATTTACTTTAGTATTCTACTTTCGGGCTACCACTATATTTTACAAAAATCTTGAATGTATTTGTATCTGAATGACCCAGATTATGCACAATCTAGCAATGTATGACAGCTAATACAGCTAAATACATAGTATGTGTCCATTTAAAATTATCATAGCTAATAGTCAAAGTGCATCACTAATCACAATACAAGCTAAAATAAAGTATGTAAGTATAATATATAAATAAGCTAAACTAGTTAAATACACCCAAGAGCTACATTTAAATAATTTAAAGTACGATATGTTAATAGGCTTAAGTACAGTATCTAAAATAAGCCCAAGAATACTATAAAAAGCAAGCTCAAGAACAATATGTTAACGTAGATGACCCGCACTCGGCTTAACCGTGATAAGCCTAGTCCTGATTATAATCTGGATCGGCTTCGTAGTAGGGCTGATTAGGAGGGTAGCGTGGAACGGCGTCGGATAAAACGTTATTAGTCGGATTGTACGCGTTATACAGCCCAAATCCTTGACCAGAATAGCCGTAGGGGTTCACCCAGCCTGAAAAGTGTAATGTAAAAAGTGTTTTAAGTGCCATCCCATTTTGTCCAAATCCAACTACTCTGTAAATCCCTCCCTTGTCCTTGTTGGCGTCAGCAAATCCCATCACACACAGGCCCCGAAAGGTGAGGCCTAATCCCTTATTTCACTTTTTAATGCCCAAAGTCAGCCGTATGGCTACATCAAAGTGTATGGCTATATCACGGTGTATGTCTACCTCAACACATATCTAAATCTCAAAGTGTAGAGCTATCTTAAAGTGTATGGCCATGTACAAAGTGTATGTATCTAAGTGTTTGCTGCATCCTCTCGGCTTCGCGTGATTCGAGGCCGAGAGTGAGTGAGTCCAATTGTGAATAAGAGATTCCACGCAACCAGTTATCTATATTTAATATCTCATTGTCTATGAAACTACCTGCAACATGGCTTTGTCTATTGCACGCGCTATAAATATTACTTTTTGCTTGATACTGGTCTAAAATTATATAGAAAGGGAGATCAAGCTTATGCGCAGAGTAATGCAAATTCGTTCTATGTATTTTTTGACCAAGATATTACTATCTTTTATCTTAACTTTGTACCATTTTATAATTATATCCTTATATTGCAATAACTATATTCATATAGCTCTATGTACTTCTAAAGCCTCTAACCATACCTGTAACGTTACTCGGATTGGGACAAAACCAATTCGTCCCAGTTACCGTATCCATAGGACTCGAGTTGAAAAGTGTCAGTTTTTCAGCGTCCTCAAGGAACGGCTTCTGTTCCAGTTTAATGTCTTTGTCTGTTTCACTATTCGATGAACACGCTGAAGCAGAAGGTGAGGTATTGGTATCAGTGGAGTCGTTGGGGAAAGGGCCTGGCTGAGTTATCGCTGGCGATGAGGTTAAAACTTTGTTTCGTCTGGCCGCTATTGTCTTCTGAAGCATCTCTTTCTGCTTTTGTTGCTGGCGATACTTTGCTCGACGGTTTTTGAACCAGACCTGGAAATTTTGGAATTTTAAGAAATTTAAATTTGAATTTTAAATTTTTTAAAATAAAAATGAGGACAAATAATTAAAAAGTATGTTATTAGAGGTGTGAGTGGATTAAAAATGTAATATAAGTTCTTCTTTTACCTGTATCCGACTCTCCGGCAAATTCACGTGTTGTGCTAGGCTTTCACGTTGAAAGGCATCAGGGTACTGTGAGGTCCGTAGAAAGTGATTTTCCAGAATGTCAAGTTGATTTCGGTTATAAGTTGTTCGTTCTCGTCTGTTTCTTCTTGAGTCACTGAAAGCATTATTATGCATTACTATCTTTGAAAAAAATGTTTTGGTAAGCAAAAAACCTTATTTAAAAAAAAAGTTTTTTAAATTTGAAAACGGTTTTAAATTTAAAAAAAATTTTTTTTAACTTACCTTATGCTTCCCTGAATATTGGCAGAACTTGTTGACGGAATAGGACTCGCATTAAATGAGGTAGGACTTGAAAAGTAGTTGAAGACGTTTGTGTTATAAGTCCCAAGACCTGTAGGTGATCCAAAAGAAGCAAATGGGTATGTTCCAAATGCTGGGAATGGTGCTGAACACATAGTGTTGAAGTCTAGAATAGAATTGGCCATGGATAACTTGTCTTCTGTCTGATCGTTCTCTGACACGTTGTCTTCGTTCACTTCTTTCTTGAACGGGTCCATGCCTTAACAAGTAAGTTTTAAAATAGTATAAAGTAAAAAATAGTGGTTGTAAAAGTACCGTAAACTAAGATTTTGTAAAAAGAAGTTTGTAACATTGCGGCAAATCTTTTAAAGATTAGTTTTTACAATTATATAAGGAAAGAAAAATAGCTAAAATAAATAGTTTTTTTACTTTCTAAGATCACTAAAACTTAAAAAATCCGATTAAACCATTCATAACACCCCAAGACCCATATTTAGCCGCACTAATTGTAAGCCTTCCCCCAATCCCCACGGAACGGTGGATAAGACGCTCCAGAAACCCGCCACGTCTCCAGAAGTGCGTCAGATAAACCCCGGAGATAATCTCAGGATGATACCGTACCAAAACTTTTATGAACTAACCTTGGTGCGAAAACCCAAACTCACGATCAGGTAAAAGAGGTCCGGTCCCTCATCACGCCTATGGGGATTATCGATAGAGGTGCGCGACAACGCTTAAATGAGGGGGCCAGTTTAGTTTTTCGAAACCCCAAAATGTATTTTTGTATACGAAAGAGTATTTTGGAAACTGTACAAAGCGATATTGATCGGGAAGGAAAATAAAGTAAAGTTAGGGGTATAAACTCAAGGGAATGGCAATAAATTTTAACGATAAAATACGAAATCTACAGTAAAATTTAAAAATGCTTTGTAAAATAATCACAAATATAAAAATTAGAGATTTCATTAACTTTCTGAAATTGCAAAACATCCCCCAGCTACACATCATTAATTGAAAAGTTATGTAATCAGCCTTAATCTAATTTCGGCCGGCTGCCAAGAAATTACAACGAAACTCGGTGTTAATCCGGTTACAATCCGAGATAAGAAGGCCGATAAGCTTTGTGGGATCAGCACCGAACAATCCCTTTAGCATTATTCCATCGGTTTGTCTTACTATTGTGAACCGTTTCAAAACCACCGCGCGGCCCCGCCCCTCCCTTTTTGTACGACCGACCAATCAGAAAGCGCCGAGGTGGGGTGTCGCTCGATCCGTGGAGGCTAGGCTAGCACACTTACAGTTCGAACTTCTGAGGGTTCGATTGTCTTTGAATCGCGTTGCATCACAACTTTTTGTTTTAAGTTTGTAGTGCTACTCGGTGCGGTGGTACCGTCAATGGTACTTCATGGTTTTGATTACTATACTTCCTTTGCTACAAAATTTGTAAATCTAGGATTACTGTGATCGTATGTATGATCATTTAAATAATTTTGGAAGACTAAAAATATTTTTTGACAAAATTTTGAAAAATTAAATTTTTTTGTGATTTTTGTCCGAAAAAAGTTTTTTTTTCGTTTTTGTAGGTTTTCAAACCGTATTTTAAATTTTTCTAGTTGCAAATAAGACCATATAGTATAAGGTAGTGATTCTACTGCTAATAAAAATTCTAAAAACAACATTTCAAAGAAGCCATAGATAGTGCACTTTCGTAAAACAGTTAATCATGTCGTATGCGTTACATTTTGAGGCTTCACTAACATTACGGATATAGCAAAACATCGCTTACTACGAACGATACTTATTTTTCTATGCTTTCTTAAACTTTAAATTTTAATTGAAAAATAATTTTTAAAAATTTTAAAAAAAAAAAGTTTCACATTTTAAAATTTAACTTTTAACTTCATTTTTAACACAAAAAACTTTAAATCAAAATTTTTATGACAAAATTAACCCTAAACGTTCCGATAATTTGTCGCCACTAATCCACAGTCGTTTTTTAACCATGTAATCAAAAAGCGATCGAAATTAGGCACCTGTCACGATCTTATCGCAAGGGAAGTGGTTATGGCCTTACCGGTGGTGCGGCAATCAATTTGGGGCCTTGCGTCACGGCACAGCCTCGAAAACCGATACCTATTCATTGATCTAATTAAGCGGACGGATCATCCCAATGACTGGAAGGCGTATCGCTGATAGGCATGGCTTTCTTGGCTACCGCATGGACTCTTCTTTAAGCATGCGTACCCAGAAGAGGGGTCTTCGTGAAGGTCAACGTTACTGTAAGCTTTAAGGGTGGTTGAGTCTTTGAAAATAATGGCCATAGTTGGCTTTTGAAGTTTATCATAGTTAGCTTTTGAAGTTTATTATAGTATAAAGTATCAAAAGTTCGGTATTACTGTACTAATTTATGATCAGAACAATACTTTTTGTATTTAAACTCTAGCTAACACTATCGATCAAACCCTCTATACGACCATGTTCTATCATCGCACCGTCGGGCAGCTGCATGCCCAAAAAAACTAGGCTAATCCTCGCGCAAAAAATGGAGCGGCCGCTACTTTGGCTGCACATAATTGCCGTAGCCGCTTAATCCCGGGTCCCCGCCATTCTTGATCCAAATCGACTAAACGCTCTTTAAGGTAACCAGATACCGCCGCTCTATTATTTCGTGGCTATGGTGGAGTGAATAACAATAAGTAATTGAGTCCCCGGAGACGGCGGCGACAAAAACACTACAGTAACGACTATTTACCGTTACATTGTTTTCTATGTCATGCACTTTCGGTTGATGATTAGATATGCGTTAATTGTCAATTAGTGATGTTCACGTATACAGCTTGTTGTTCTTTGGCAAAGCGGGCTTTACAATGACTGCAAGGTAGACTGTGGCTTACTGTAGTTTACAATACGATTGGTTTTTAAAATTTGTAGTTACTTTTTAAAGTTTCCGCCAAAATATTAAATAAAATAGGTAACTACTGATGTTTTGATGTGTTCAATAAAGTTTAAAGTGATTTTTTTTTGTCAAACATGTAGCAACATTATCTTAATCCTTGACGAAGCAAGTGTCAATTAGTTGCGCAACGCTGATAAAGACCACAGAAGAGTGTTGCTTATCAATTTATGAGGTCGGACATCATAAAAAGCCGCAAAATCGTTTATGACAATGTAAATTTTTATTTTTTACATACGTAAAGGCCATAGTAGAAAATAAAAAACATGATTAAATATAAAAATTTAATTTTAGCAAAAGTTGACAAGTTGGCAACATTGTGAAGCCTAACAATAATTTTTAAAAATTTTTGATTTGGAAAGTTGCTATTTCAAATTATGAAATAGTTTTAAAATTCTTTTTAACTACTGTGACTTTGTATCGTTTAAAAAAATTTTTGAAAATTCTTTTGGAATAGACTATTATCAAGCCCTAACTCAACATAGCCAACTCTGATTTGCTTGAAAAACCTTTTTTATTCAAAAATGACAGAATGAAACTGTGAATATGAAAAACCGTTTGCACTGGCGATTGCGCACTAAATCTTTAGGCAAACTTTGCGCAATCACTCTCGAACTTGACCCCATTTCTCGACATTACATAACCCGAGCGTATTTTGTTGTGGCCATTTCCTGACTAAATGCTTGGCAAACTTTCAGTTTGATAATGCATTTGGTTAAGTACACATCAATGGTGCAATGGGGTTCTTACTGTAATTTTAAATAATTTTTGAAACTATCAATAACTTTTTACTTTTGTACAGTAAGACAATATAAATTATTATATAAAAAACTTAAAAGTAGCAGCTAATAGTACAGTATCTTATTTTCTATCTTAAACTGTATTCACATACAGTACCATATGTTTTCTTGCACTATAAAAAAAAGTATGCCAATTCAGTCACAATGGGTGAGTAACACACAGACATACAGTAATTGTTTCTAAATATACACATACCAACATTTTATTACATCCACGGTATGTGCCGTTAATCTCCAACAAATCCGAGTTTCTTTCTCTCTGCCCTGCGGCAAAATCGGCCGCTAATCCTCGCGGACGTCAATCCAACAACTTTACGATTAACACCACAAAGCTACATGACGATAAACTACGTTATCAGTAATTGAAATGCATATATGTCAAGCTATTAATTAGGACGAAACACTTTTACAATTAACTCAATCGTATAATCTAATAGCTTATCCTATTAGATTATACGTTAAGTTCCTACGGTTAAATTGTGACAGCTTGAGGAGTTTTCTCATTGGTAGGGTGATGAATTGAATGAAATTTAAGCGTTATGTTTCTGTATAATATTGAAAATTTATAAACTATGAAATTGAGCAAAAAGTAAGCAGAATATACATTTTTTTCATTTATAAGAAGCTATTCTTTGTTCAAATACAGCCTCTGCACTGTGCAAAATAATATAATAAAAAATTAATAGTACGTGGTCAAAATATACACGAAACCCTGCTCAAAAATTATATATTTTTATTTTTTTGTAATAAATCTAATTTCAACATGCCTGCCAACGTTTTTATGCTATTTCCTTATCAAATAAAACTTCTGCACAGTGCAAAAAGTGATAAAGTGCAAGACTTGACCCTATATTTGAAGACTACCCATTAGTTTAAACGAAGTAACGAGGCCAATGTAACAGGTGTTATTTTTGGTCGAACAAGTTGTCATTAATCCGTTAATCCATATCTGATACAGTGCGCGACAAGTTCGCGACAATAATTAGCGCCTCGGAGCGACGGAAGGAGAGTGTCAACTGTCAATCAGATTCGAGGATAATTTGGACAAATTGGAACATGCGCAACATTATCTTGGTACAAATTATATAATATGGACTTAATAATCATTTTCTTGTTTAGCAAGATAAATTAAAAATCTCCCGTTATAGTCAAAAATAACAACTTTATAATGTTGTCTATCATAAAAGAACAGTAAAACACAATATTAAATTACAGTAAACTAAAAAAATAAAAAACAAAGCCCGCTAATCAAAAAACAACAAAATCAGCATGAAACTGTTGACTTGTCTAATCAGGAGACAAAAGCCTTCCACGAATATGTTGACCATCGTATGTGCCGTTTTGCACTTGAGGCAGTTGCGTCATAATCCAAACTGTCGGAATCTTTGGCGGTACGTCTTTTCAATCAGGCCTGACCTCAGCTCGAGTGGCCAAGGTGCCACCACACTTGAGGATACAACTTTAGAGGATCCGCCACACCTGGTTCGTGGATTCAACAGAAACGGTTGGATACAACAAGGTGTTTAAGTTTTGGAAGGAAGTTTTAGTTACATAATGGTGGTTGTTATCTTGCCGTATTTGCTATAAAATTCACTTAATTTTAAAATATTTTAAGTATAAATTTATGTTGATGTAGACAGCAGTACATAATGTAAACGCTTTTATTTATTGAGCTCATTCTATTTTATATACCAATCGCTAGCCCAATGACATAATCCATGTTTTCCAAAAAAATATTTTAAAATATACAGGGTAAACATATCTGTTCCGAGATACGACGAGGCCATTCATTACACAATCTATGGTTTTACACAAATAACCATCGTATCTTGCTGTCATGGAGTCTCAAACTTAAATTTACTATCACTTTCTCGAAATACACAGACTTGCAATACCTTATTGAGTGAAAAAACTTCAAATCAACTTCTTGAATTGAAATTTTTAAGTTAAAAGAATCAGTCGCATTACCGTAGACTTCCCTGTCATATTATCCTTGATACAGTTACACTTTTAGACTTACATTGTTCGTTTCTTTTTTTCTCCTGTAAACAACAGGAATAGCTTATGCTTCCTTAAGAATTGCAAATCTCTTAAATACGTTAGTTTATAGATTAGCTGACTAAAAATGGCTACCGTCTTTTGATAATCTTCTAGCTAAAAATAGTAGAGCAATATTAACTTCCAGCCTAAATATAAAATACACGACAAAGGTTGCAAAAAAAGTCATAAATCATTAAAAGTTGTTAATCACGAAAAAAATGTAAAAAATATAGTCCTTATTATTAAAAGGCAAAATACGAGAACTATTGTGCAGTTTATCTAAATTTGATTTATGTAAGAGATTTTTAAATATGTTTGTAAAAATTAATTTTAAATTTTAAGTGTCTTAAATAGTTTAATCAAAACTAATTTACTATGAGAAAAGTTATAATAACATCAAACATACGTTGTGTAAATGAGTCCCGACACGAAAACAAACGACGTCAGAGATATTTCGCGAACTACGGTAAAAGAATAGAAAAATAATTTTTCTCCATTTTTTCAAGGTTTTTTGCAAATTTTATAAAGTTTTACATTGAAAAGAAGTAATTTATTGTTTTTTGAGTTGTAGATTGTAATTATCTTGATGTTTGCATTAGCTTTCTAATTAAATTTTTATTTTTTGTTTTTATTCGCAGTTTTTAGCTTTTTCAAAATAGCTTTTTTATTGTTTTGGACAATTTTGAGGTTTCAATTCGTTCTGTAGATCGTCCAATTTTTTTCGAACATCGTGGTATATGTTACACAACTTTTTATGAACATTTTTTGATCTTGAATTCGTTACAGGTTTAGTTATGGACAAGCCAAACAAGCTCGCCAAGGTCACCCGTGTTTTGGGCCGTACCGGATCCCAAGGACAATGTACTCAAGTTCGTGTTGAGTTCCTCGACGATTCCAACCGTTCCATCATCAGAAACGTTAAGGGCCCAGTCAGAGAAGGAGATATCCTCACACTTTTGGAAGCTGAGAGAGAAGCTCGTCGTCTCCGTTAAGTTGATCCATCCATGAATCGTGTCCCTTGTTTTGTTTATTTGTTGGAATAAATCCTTATTTTAAACGTAAGGTTTGGATTTTTTGTTTTGTTATTTAGGTAATTATCTTAACAGGCGATCGTTGTTCTTCAAAAGATAATTTTGATAGTTTCATGAGGAAGTGTAAATTAGTTGTCTTGATAAGGTTTGTATATAGGTAACAAAGGTGTCGTTTGCAATTAGATTTGAATATAAGTCGAATAAAGTTATCTTTAACAAAGTTTATTATCTACTCTAAGTTTCACATGTAATATAATTATGATATCACTAGAAATTAAGCGTTTGAGAGGGCTTGAACTCCAGGTAACACTTTACCTTCAAGCAGTTCCAAACTGGCTCCTCCACCGGTTGAAACGTGGCTGACCTTGTCTTCAGCTCCCCATTTAGCGACGGCGGTAGCAGTATCTCCACCACCGATGATGGTAGTAGCTCCTTGTTGAGTAGCATCGATAACAGCTTCAAGTAGAGCCTTTGTTCCCTTTGCGAAGTTCTCGAATTCGAAAACCCCGGATGGACCGTTCCAGACGATGGTTCTGGCCTTTCTCACGACTTCTTGGAATTTCTTGGCGGATTCAGGGCCAATGTCCAGTCCCATCTTGCCATCTGGAATGCCGGACTTGGCATCAGCTTGACTGACTGGAGTGTCAGCGGCAAACTTCTCTCCACATACAAAGTCAACTGGGAGGTGGATGTTGACGTTGCGGTCCTTCGCCTTCTGGATCAGATCCTTGACGATCTTAGATCCTTCTTCGTCGTACAAAGAGTTTCCAATTGACATCCCATCGAGGACTTTCAAGAAAGTGAAGGCCATTCCTCCGCCAATGATAATGTCGTTAACCTTCTCCAACAAGTTTTGGATGAGGGGGATCTTGTCAGCAATCTTGGCTCCACCAAGAATAGCCAGGAATGGTCGTTCTGGAGATTCCAAGGCCCTGGCAAAGTACTCGAGCTCCTTCTTGAGTAAGAATCCAGAAGCCTTGTTTGGAAGATCGACGCCAACCATCGAGCTAAAGAAAAAACGTCATTAAAGCATCAAGCTTTTCAATGAAAAAATAACTTTTTGTATATATAACAATAGAAGAAAAATAAAAGGTAAAATCTTACCTGTGAGCACGATGAGCCGTACCAAAAGCATCATTGACGTAAACATCACCGTGTTTCGACAGAGATTTTCTGAACTTCTCAACCTCATCTGGTTTGGCTTTTACCTAAACTCATATTAAATATCCAATATGTGAATCTTTACCTTCTCTCCGGCTTCATTCACACCTTTGCCTTCTTCAGCCAAATGGAACCTCAAGTTCTCAAGCAGAATGACAGATCCTTCTTCTGGGTTGGCAGTAGCCTTTTCAACTTCTTCTCCAACACAGTCCTTCAAGAAGGTTACTTTCCTGTAAATTTTATTTTAGTTACAAATAGTTAATCATAAACAAAATTATTATTTCATCGAGGTACTTTATAAATAATGATTTCTTACTTCTCCAAGATCTTTTCGAGCTCTCCAACGACTGGAGCCATGCTGTACTTCTCTTGTCTACGGCCGTCTGGACGTCCAAGATGGCTCATGAGGACGACGGACTTAGCTCCGTTAGCCAAGGCATACTACAATAATTTTTTTAAACAATTTAATTATTATCATAAAATCTTAACATCCTCATAAAGGCTTTTACTGTTAATACACACAAAGTTGCCGTGTTTTAGATTTTATCAAAATAATAAAAAAACAATCATCATACCTTGATGGTTGGAACAGCAGCAACGATTCGTTGAGTGCTGCTAACTTTGCCATCCTTGATTGGTACGTTGAAGTCGACACGGATCAACACTCTCTTACCCTTCAAGTAAACCTTGTCAATTGGAAGCTTTTGAAGAGACATTTTCGAGAATCTGGCTATTCGAAGAATCTAAAACAACTTTTATAAAACAAATCGCATGAAAATCAAAAAATATTGAGAAGTATACGCGTAAAACAATATTTCCTGCCAATTTGTATGCCTTCATTCAGAAAACATCTTATTAGTATAAGAAACAAACCAAAAGCCTTCAAAACAAAAAATAATTGATAAAATGAGAACTTTGGTAAAGAGAAACTATCAGAAACCGATCGCATTTGTAAACAGTCCGTTTCGAAACCGCTACGATAATATTGAGAGTTGGATGTAAGTAACTTTACGTGCGAAAAATCGAAAAGTGGGGCTTTGAAGTTCTCAAAAAACGGCCAAACAATATTTTGTTTGGCGTTCGGAATTTGGAACATTTAGGAATTGCGTCACTTCTAGTTAAAACTGTCCAGAAAAGATGTCAGTTCGCAAACAGAAATTTTATGAGAATTATAGTTAAACCGTTTTTGAAACACATTATTATTAATCCATAACTTATACAATAATATACTAATAGTCCTACATCAAATGATTCCTTTTTACAAATTATCCTCAAAACTCTTATCTAGAAAATACGTCATCGTCACTTTACGAAGTTGTGTATTTTTCTTAAGTTTTTGATAAGAGAATGTCAAAAACAATGTTTCTTATTCGAATCATAATGTTTTTCTTACTAATCACGGTTTTGAATCACAATACATAGTTAATCAACACGTCATAATGACTCATATTCTGTAATTTCTATGGAGATTTTCGGAAAATAATTTTCATAAATCTTTTTTCCTCGTAATTATTGACCGTTTTTAGACGTTCATAATATTAAACTTTTTCCTGGAATTTGTGTTTTTGGGCTGGGAATGTGGATTATGTCAAAGGTTTAGATTTGTTTTGGTAGCGATTTGCATTGATAACTTGATCTTGCTCATCCTTTCGCTTCAGTTTTCCGAAGAGAGAGTGAAATACAGGCTCTTTTCTTCTTTTCCGAATAACTACAGAGTAAGCGGCTGACGCAACCCCAACTACTAGAACTTTTTTTGGAGTAAGGGTTGTTAATTATATTGTTCTTGATTTAGGGTGCGATTTTTTTTTGAACTTCAGGATTTTTGCTACAAAATCTTGTTTTGGCTTTGACCTACGTTAAAATTTGGAACTGATGCTTAATTTTTAATGAGGAGTTTGGCTTCTAAAATAGACTTTCGTGTTATATCAACATCAAAAGTTAGGTTTTTCTGTAAATTTTAAAGTTTAGGTATATATGAGGTTGTGAAACAGCTCTTTTTGGTTCTATATTGTTAACCTTTCCCAATTAAAAAGCTTTTTTTCAATGTAGTGTTTACTCTCTTTGTGTTAATGTTTGGTTTGTGGTTTTGTATATAAAATATATTTGTTTGAGGGTTTATACATCCTGTTTAGTCTGCAGTTATCTTTGTTTGAAGTTCACATTCAAATTAATGTGATCTTATAGTGAAAATATGCATAATACAGAAATTTAAAAAATATTTTAAAATATCTATAGGTTTTTTTTTTATTTTTAATATTTTGAAATTAATGTTTTGATGGTAATCTGTCTGGCGTGGATATTATTGAATAGAAAAGTGGATTATGTATTTTTATATTGATAGGCGTTTATTTTCTGATTTCTAATCATGTGGTCAAGACATATTGCACATGTGGGACGATTTTTTTACGTTTCATACGATTCAAGATGGCGTCTTAAGGTGATTTATGCATAGTTATATAAAGATTCATATGGCTCTCCCGTTTCGAAATATAATATAATATTTTTAGTATGCGACATGGGCTTAATTTTGTCATAAGAAGCTTGATCAGTAGCTGAAAGATAGTGTTGAAAATGTTTTTGATATGTCATATGTAAGGCTGTGCTCAGCTTCTGGATCCTTCTGAACTTCTTACCCATAAAATATACGTTCTTTTGTCTTCCAAGTTAAGAAACATGAACATAGTTCAATAACCTTGCGTGTTTCCATCTTTAGCCGGTTCTATATATAACATTAGCTCGGTCGCGCCACAATCTATTTACTTTGGCTCGTATAACTGATAATGTGGTTGGTCAGTGTTTTTGGGTGTGTTCGCTCGAAAATCGATCGGAACACTCTCCAGAGTTGACTTTGTCTTCAAAAATCCATCGCTCTCGACTTTCGCGGTCTCTGCAGACTGACCTTGACTCGAGCTAAAAGGCTTTCAATGTAAACATTCTCTAATTTGGCCCCTTTTAAATGAATCACAAAAAGTGCAATTTCAGAGCTGATTTTCCTCTTTTCGGACGTTGAGGAAAAAAGTTTTGCGATGCGTTGTAATCGTATATGGCTCATTTTTTAGTGGGAGTGGAATTGTTGATTGCCGCCATTAATCGTTGTTTTTGTGTGTTACGGATTTGCGGCCTCAGAAGTTGCCTTTTGTTAGTTGCCCGTGTTGTTTATTTGATTTTTCATTTGTTTTGGAGGGTTTCGGAACTCTTTACAATGGGTGTTTTGGTGGTTAACATCGTGAGACTGTAATTTGTGGTGTTACGATGATTTTGGTTTTTTAAACTTTATGTTTTACATTGGAACTATTACTAAAGTGTGATTTTTAAGAGCTTTTAATATAAATCGTGGCCTTACCTTTGAAAGTTTATTACCATATAATAGGCACTTAAAGGTGACATTTTTGCATCGTAACGCTTAAACACAGCTTACAGTGTCCCAACTGTTTACAATGTAAAATCTATTACGCCTTTCATAAGCTAAAGTCATTTGTTATTTCACAAACACAGTTTGTAAACGGAAATCAGGCTCACCTTCGCGATGTTTGTCCAGGAATGTGCGAAGTGATTCCCTTCCGGAAAGCCCATTATATTTTATGGGATTCCCACAGATCTTTCTTCGTATGTTATCCATTGGCAGCCGCCGCCGCTCTTGCATATCTTATTGTCGTAATATTAACGTGTTTCTTTTGATACTTTGCAATCCAATTTTTACAAGGTGGGATAAGTGGGGTTTTGTATACTGTAAGGTTTTTGGTAAGGGAGGTTGGGGTTTTGTGGTTTGAAATAAAAGACTTATTATGGGTATCACTTATAGTTATAAGTGTCCGCTGCTTGTCTCAAGAACAGGGGCAGAATTTATTTATTTGAAGTTTAAAATTTAAAATTAGCACAGAACCCAATTTAAAAAAAAAGTTCAAGTCGACATTACAGTACTTTTTGAAAGGATTTTGGGTCGTCCTGACAGTGTTGAGTTAAGTAGAGTAATAGCAGCTATTTGAATAAGATATCGAATGGTTATGTCTACTTTTCTACCTCCGTAATCTCGATTCGATCTCTGCGGTCTCTGTAGATCGCGTAATCCGTCGCCCCTTCCGTCGTCGCAGATCTCCACCACCGATCTTCGCTTTGTTGGTTTATCTAGTCGCGGAATTTGTTGACTGATCAATTGCAAGAATTCGTTGTTTTTTGCAGAGAATGCGGGATTGGATGAGATAATGACCATCTCTAAGTACTGGGGCGACGAAAAGAAGCCCGACGCCGTCTACTCGGTCTACCTCAAGAAGGTGCGGTATGTCCCGCCGCCTGGCTACGACAATGTCGCCCATTATCGACCGATCGATCCGGACAGTCATTTCCTCACCGACTCGGGGAACGATCTTCTACAATGGGAAACCATCAGGGAGAGGGTTATCAAGGCTGGTACATTGGAGCGGCTAGTGGTATGTTGAGGATTTTTGATGATTTGAAAAACGTGTTTCTTGACAAAAATTTGAGTTTTTATTTTAACTTTAGACATATTATGAAATTTTCATATCATAATTTTATTTTTTGACTAAAAGTTTTTGGATATTTTTACACTTTTCAACGTATAAAATGGTAAAAATAAAAAATTTCAGGACAGTCTAATAGGATCTGATGACAAACTAGATTCTCGACATTTTAATGTCTTCTTCGCTACTTACCGTGCCTATGCCAAGCCTTCAGATGTCGCAAATGTTTTGTTCAATAAGTGTCAGGAGATTCGAGATTGTGATGGTCATGGTGCGTTAAGGTCGATATTCATATGTTGGATGGACATGTATGCCGAGGATTTCTACGAAAATGAGAAGAAATTTAATTTACTTAACAAAGTTATCGACTTTTCCAAGTTACACAAATGGGCTGATCTCAAAGTAAAGGCCAGGAAGTTGAGGGAACGGTTTCGGAGGGTCGCTGACGAAGGAGGACTGGCTTGTAAGTTATTTTAAGTTAACTTTTTGTAGTTTAGGTTGAATTTCATTATTGAAAAAATTTTAAAAAACGTCTATGCTATTTAAAACAACAAAAATGATATTTTTAACTTTTACTACTCTTTACACAAACTGTTTTAGCTCAAATCATGGGAATTGCGCAGTATACCTACAGTCTCGACTACGACCCGAATGATCCTAATTTTGCTCAGGAACATGCTCAAAGGTTTGATATTAGCAAAGACAATTGTGTACAAATAGCTGAACAATTGACATTTTGGGATGCGATCTTGTTCAGAGAAGTTAGACCATTCCAATGTCAAGGTGCGATCTGGGGGAAAAGGAACAAGGAGCACGCTGAAAACGTTTACAGTGTAAAAGCTACTATAGATCAGGTAATTTTTACTTCTGATTATTAGAGTTATACTTTTATCGATTTTAATACGTCAATAACTATATAATGCTGTATATTGATGAAAATTGTTCATAAAAGGCGCAAAAACATATTTTACACTTATTCCTTTCAGTTTAACTCAGTATCCAAGCGAGTAATGACAAGTGTTGTCCTACCAGAATGTCGACCTGAATTCCGAGCAAAAATTATCGAAAAATGGATCGAAATCGCTAAAGAATTGAAATCATTCAAAAACTACTCATCGCTCAAAGCAATATTATCAAGTCTACAGTCAGAACCGGTGTACAGAATCAAATCCGCGTGGTCGTGTGTCTCAAAGTCGTCAAACTTAACCTTCAGGGATCTTACCTCAACTTTCGAACGTGAAACTCAGGATGATACAAATGATTCGGGATTGGAAAGCGTAGGTTTTTATTTATTTTTGCTTTTTTAGGTTGTTTGTTAATTAGTATGATCTATAAGTATTGAAATTATTTTGCAGCAAGGAAGTGGTCGTCGTGAAAAGAAGATTCAGCAATGTAGGAGGAGTAAAAGTGATGTAAATTTAACGGATTCACAAGGTTTGGTACCATATTTGGGAAATTTCTTGACTGACTTGACTATGATCGATCAAGCTTATCCTGATACAGTCGAGGGTAAGATTTGGTTTTTTATTTGCATTTTTAGGCTGAACTGTAGCATTTGCTGACATCTTATTTTTTAGACAATTTGATAAACTTTGAAAAGAGACGCAGAGAATTTGAAGTTATGGCCAAGATCCGTCTGTTTCAATCAGCAGCCCGAGGCTACACCGTTCCCATGGATGCAGCTTTCTGCGCCTGGTTTTACTATCTACCAAGTCTGAACGAAAACGATTGCTTCTACAGAAGTTTGGAAGTAGAACCTGGCTCCAATAATGGCTCAGGAACTCCAGATTTCAGACGAAAGAACCAGCCATTGAGGAACTCTGGAGGATCTAAACCATCTTCATTCACAAAGATATTTGGCCAAATAACAGATGAGTTTGTGGGACGATCATCTTTCCAACAGACTTCAAATGATTCTGGCATTGTCAGTGAAGAGGGATGGATTACGAGAGAAGCGGATTCAACTAGATTGTCATCAGAATTCAGCCCTTTCATGCATTCTACACCTAAAAGGGATGACAACATGACATTGGAGGACTCTGCCTTTTCTTGTTGTTCTACTCCACAGCCTCAGACATCTGGAGGTCTGAACAGGAAAATGGTCGGACATAATTCTAGCTCTAGTCATGTAAGTTGGTGTTTTATTATTTTAGGTACATTTTAAAAGTTTTTTAGGTTAAACTTTATGAAATACGTATATTTTTTAGATCTTTTTTAAATTTAGGATACGTTTTTTATTACAAATGACATTTTCTAAACACAATTCATTTCCAGGCCTCATCCGCCTCGTCCGGATCAATGTTTTCGTCTTCGGTGAATCAAACCCTACCTCCAAAACCTCAACAAAGAAATGGCCACGGTACGAACCTGAACTTTTACCTGGCCAGAGTCGGTTTGGATGAATCGATTCGCGGCGAATCATCAGAAGGCGCCAACTACAAATGCATAAAGGTCGAGAATGGCGACAGAATCAGCACGCTGGTCGAGAGGGCGTTGGAGAAGCATATAATGGAAGAGGAGAACAAAGACGACTATTGTTTGGTACAGTTGCTGCCTGATGGAAGTAAGTGGTCTTGTTTATTGTAAAAAGTTATTATTTTTGAGTTTTTTTGAATTTTTTTAACACAAGCAGATGTTATTGTTGTTTAACTGATATTGTAAATTTTTTAGTAAAATTCCTTTCAATATTACTATTGTTTTAGGTGAATTCCGACTCCCCGACCACTGTAACCCCTTCTACGCCGTAGCACCCGACCCGACCTCCCCGATGCTCAACTTTCTACTTAAAAAACGCGAATCCGATGATCAGAAGACGATTGCACCGTCGGCCAAGAAGCTGAATCGCCAGAAGCGGAGCAATCTCCTGCGATGGAGCAGTGGCTACTTATAGAGTTTTATGTTTATTTCATATTTCAAATATTTGCAAACCTTCAAAGATGTATTCATATCTAAAAACCTGAAAAGTGATTACATAAACGACAGTAATTACAGTTTTTGACTTAAAAGTACAATTTATTCTAATTCCTACTGTAATTGCACTTTGTAACTTAAAATACAGTTTATTTTATTATCTTTCAATATGATTCCAGTACACTAATTTGTAACAGCTGTAATTAAAATGTAATATTTGGTAATGTTGTCAGTTATGTTTGTATATAACCCCGAGATTGTGTTCTTTTCCAATTGCTCTATCCATATAACTCATTCCACAGCTGTGATTATCGTAAACGCATCCCTTGTTACAGTCTCAACACATTGCTTGTTTTATTTTGTTCCATATTGCCTTACGCTCAGTTAGTTCATACCTAAAGTGTAATAAAGACTATATTTATTTGCTTACTGGTTCAGTTGGATATTGGCTATGTTGCTTCGCTTAAGAGTACTTTAAATATGTTTTAGGTACAATTTCATTACAAAAAAACTCAGAAAAATCGGCGTTTTGTAACGGTAAGTGGTGTTGTTAAAATCATCATCATGTTTGATTAGATGGCTAGGCATAGCATTTAAGTATTTGGAACATTGGTATCCTTACCTGTATGACGTCCTGAAGTGAGCAAAATATATTTCCCTTGGAGATTTGAGAAAACTTTGAACCTCATGTTCTGTATTGGTCGACAAATAATGTCGTCCAATATCAATGTAAAATGTTTGTGAACCATTAAGTAATGCTCGGCTCAAGTACCAGTCGTCCATCTGCAATATAAATTTGTAAAGTACGTTGAGAGAGTGGGGAAAGTTTAAAAGTAGTTACGTAACTTTTTTAAAAAATAAAATTTGTAAGGTTTACCCATAAATACTGTACTTTGTCCATATTCTCAACCATTGTATTCACCAGATCCCCAGTAAACATCATTACCATTCCTTGGCAGTAAGTACCTAAACTGGTATCACTGTACTCTTCTTTGCTCAGGTACCATTTCGACGCTGAATTCCTCACAACTTGGCCTTCACTGTAAACTCTACATAACACTGTATTCCTCAGGTCTTTCATCTGATTCAACATCATTGACATTCCATTCCAGTTAATCATCACATCGTCATCTGTTTTCAACACAACTTTTGGTCTTAATTTATGCAAAAATGGAATCCATGCTCTGATTTTGTGAGTTATGTTATGGTAGTCATCTTCAATGTTATGTACAAGTATTATGTCGTTGTATCGTCTGAATTCCGCGTGAACATCTTCATTCACCGTGGTCGTATTGGAACGTAAAATTACAAAAAATGGAACGATCTCAGTCTACAAAACGTTAATAAATGGTTGCGAAGTGATGTTATTGTAATAAAGAGATGAAAAGATGGTTAATGTAATAAAAAGAAGTAATTTTGAGATAGATACAAGTAAATTTAGTAAAAAGTAGTTGAGCTATCGATAGGTAAGTGACAAATAATTGGAATTTAAGATTATTAAAAGCTTACTTTTTGATCAAGATATTCGCTTCGAATATACTGTCGTTCTCTGAAGTTTCCCGGCGATGAGTGTATTATCCACGCAATTTTTAGCCCTTTTGTAAGAGTAGTAGATAATATTGGGTATGTTACATTAAGGGGTATATTGTGTTTGGGGGTCGATTGGATTTGAGGGTACGGGTTGTAACCAAATATCTAAAATGATATGTTTTGATTAGAAATTTAGAAATCGCCATAGATAATGTAAAGAAAATTTGTATAGGTCTTCTTTTTTTAAATGTCATATTATAGCCTAGACCTATTAGGTTAACTTTATTAAATAATAGGAAATTATTTTTTCATACATATTTCAAATTTTAAAATAAATATCAACCTTGTCTTACCGGGTAATGCCTCAACAACGACAGTTTCGAAACTGTCGGACATTCATAGTGTTTGTTGTTGTTATAGTAATAGAAACCATAAAGTAAACTGCTTGAAATAACCAGAAATAAGAGTTTGGAAGTAACCGGTCGAAGGTGGCTTCGCAGTGTGAAAACAGCCATCGCCACGATCACAAAGATCCGTTTGTTCGACGGAAAAAAGTTTTATCACCGATTCTGTTATTAATTCGAGTAAATAACATCGGAAACAATAACTTTTTGGTTACTGTATTTCAGGATTACGGTATCGGGAATATAAAGGAGCTACCATTTTTTAAAATATAAAGTTAAATACGGTTTGAGGATATTGCTATTAGAATGTTATGTGCTTTTTTATGATAACCTTGGCGTATTACTGTAGTAAACCACATACTACAAGCAGAATGCGAAGCGACGTGTCTAAAGTAATAGAACAGGTGATGTAGGTATACTTTTAAAAGGAACGCTCTTCTCTTCATTTACGTTCTTACTGTTCTTGAGGGCTGTCAGATGTGGGGTTGTTATTGTTATGTAATTGTCTTCAAAACAGTCTTTTTTGAACTTTCAATTTCAATTCGGGAGTTTTTTTAATTGTCAAGTATTTGAATTGTCTACTGTAAAATTTTAACGGCGCTAGGACAAAAGCGGTTTTTGGACACTTGCGGATTTTGGACATTTGCGGATTTTTTAAAGGTTTTTTTAAATTTTTTAGTTAATTTAGTTCTAGTATGGTACTAAATTGTAATAAAGTTTAAATTGGTGCGGTTTTGACATAACAGTACCTTTTTGGGCTTTTAGTACCATTCAGTACCAAAAAATATAAAACAGTACCAATTTAAAATTTAGTACTATTTAGCACTAAAACATTAAAACAGTACCAATTTAAACTTTAATACCATTTAGTACCATAATACAAATAAATTAACTAAAAAATAAAAAAAACCCCTTTAAAAAACCCGCAAACGTCCAAAATCCGCAAGTTTCCAAAAACCGAAGATCCGGAAGTGTCTAAAAACCGCATTTGTCCTAGCGCCATTTTAACATAGTTTTTGTTTCAATGTGACATATGTGTTATAGGGTTATATTGACCATGTTTATACTAATGTTGTGCTCGTTAGAATAACTTAAATATACCAAAAGTCTTGTTGGCTTCAGCAAGATAATTCTTAAAACCTGATTCTACTGTAACAAGCTCTAGTCTGCTTCAAATGATAAAAATAGCTGATAAACGCTAAGAGATATCAACCTCATAAAAGCTATGATAACAAGAATAACTTTGGTAACCAGGAAGTAACTGTACGAATTCTACCGTTTGTTCACGCCGAATCACGTTGACATAAACTAGATCTTGAGCTCGGAATCTTGAAGCGTTTGTTATTGTGTTTTTCAATGTCATCGAGCGATCACTCAAAGAACAGGATATGAATTTGGCTTTTATTTCAACGAAAACGTAGTCGAGTACATTGTAATGGCAGTGTGTGGTTTGGGCTTGCTAACTTACTGTTTACTAGCTTTATAGAGGCTTATTAGAAAATATTGTAGTAGGCTATATAAATCTGTTGCTATTCTGTATTTTAAATCTATTTTTTACTTTTTTGACTCTTATGTATTACAATATTTTTAGAAATACAGTACTAGTAAGACTAGAAACCGTCACGGTACTACTTCTAAAAGCTCGTATATTACTGTAGTTTATTTATCCATTTCGAAAACATTTTTAAAGATTTGTATAATCTTCTCTTCGTCTTCCTCTAGCCCCTTCATCACGCCGTTCGATCCGTCTATCTCAACATCTGCAAGCTCCGGAAAGTTACTCTTTGCGCCCTGAGGGCGTTGTGAAGGGCTTTAATGGCTTGAATTTAGGTCAAACCCAAAAAATGTCTGTTGCTTAAACAAATTTTTGTCATAACTAGCAGTGATGTCTGTAAAGTGCTCTTGGGGGTGTTTGTGGCTTGGGTGGGGTATATTGACTTCGGTAGAACATATTTTACTTGAGTTTTTAATCCTTATAATCGACTAAAAACAGCCGTCTCTTAATGGCCATTATTATAATAGTGCTTATCACGACAGTTTACTATATTTATCTGCTTTAAAAGCTGTGTTCTGATATCTTAGACAATAAAAATAGCTTTCTGATCATACGGACCACAAATAATACTATTTTTATTACGTTCCAATCCCTTACAGTTTCGAACATAAACAACATTGATATATCGCTTTTCCAAACCCCTTTTACATTACTGTGCTGTGTAACAAACCGCGTTTAACCGTTTCGCTTCCCGTTTATATTACACTGAACTTGCAGAGACATGACGATCTCTCAATTAAATCCCGATGAGCTCAAAAAGGTGAATCAGTTGCGGAAGCTGGTGAGCGAAGAACTCAAACCCGGCGACTACTACAACACCGATTTCAATTTATTGAGATGGATTCAAGGAAACTGCCACGATTCGTTGGAAGAAGTGGCCAAGAAGCTGAAGACGCATCTGAAAATGAGGTATATTAACTTAGATTCACAAAATATTTTAAAAAGGGAATTTTTAAATTCTTTTCACGAACAATATAGCCGTATTACACTTCATAAAGCATCAAAAAATAATATTTTTAATATTTTTGGTAAAAAGCTTGAAACGCAATGCCAAAACTACCTAAAACAATATTTTTTTAAATAAAAAAATGAATTTTCAGAAAGTCCTGCTGGAACCTAGATGAAATGGCTAGAAAACCAAGGAAACATCCAATCCATAATCATTGGAGATACGGAATTACATCTGAAAGCAAAGTTTTGTCAAATGTGATCGTTAACATTGAACAATGCGGAGAGACAGATTACTCTGGTATGATTGAGACATATTCAATTCAAGAAGTTATGAAGGCACGATGCCAAGATTTGGAAGATCTTTTGGCTGAAGTTATGGAAATGGAGGCTAAGACTGGTAAGTGGAAATATTAGAATGATGTTTAATAGTTTAAAATACGAAGTGTTGTTGCTGAATTGCCTAAAATTGTTTGTTATAATAAGTAATTTTTTATAATTTAGGTGATTAAAATTTTAATTCCTTTAGGGTAATGTTTTTTTTTCACTACTAATTCAATCTTTAAAACTTACTGTTTATTAAAGTATTTTCGTAATTAGGTAACAAAATTATTATGTTTTATTTTTATGTTACAAAGTTCACTTCTAGGTCGTCAAGCTTCAGTACTGTACATTATGGACCTAACCGGCTTACAATACAACACTAGACTGTACACTTTGGTAACTGGTGCCATGAGAGCATTATCTGAGTTTATGGCTCATCATTACGTTGAACTGATTAAGTACTTCCTCCTCGTCAACGTACCTTCATTTATATACACCATCTGGATGGTGGCCAAGCCTCTGATTCCAGAAAGAACTCGTCACAAAGTCAGAATCTTATCGTCGCATGGTTGGCGTGAAGAACTTCTAGAATATTCTTGTGTGGAAGCGTTACCTACAAAGTGGAATACCGATACGATAACACACTTCGAAGCCAATGTAGACTTGCCTGTACCGTACCCAGTGGAGAACTATTACCGTAATTGTCCTAAGGTAGTGAAGGATTTGGAGAAGATACGATTGGCAGCCAGGAAGACACAACTGATAACAAAAGAGTTGAAGAAGGGCGACATGCTCAGCTGGTTTGTCAGTGCTGATGCTGACTTTGGGTTCGGGGTCTATTTCACAAAACATCGAGAGGAAAAGAATCTGGAGAAGTAAGTTTTGTTTATTTTACAGTAGTCTTAACATGTTACGGTTGTGTTACAGTAGTTTTTATTTTCTCTACTACAGAGACGCATAAGATACGAAAGTTATGTATACATAAAACTTGTGCCACAAATATAACTATTTGTCGCGCAAGTGTTTATTTGGTATTAAGTTATCTCATCAAATAATGTTACAGCATGAGTACAGTATACCCATGTTTGGAGTGGATGCCAGGACCTTCAGAATCTCCACTTGACGGTGAAGTAGAAGCTCCAGAAGACGGTTATTATCGTATTTGGATGTCGAATGAACGAGCATGGTGGCATACGTTGTCATTACAGTGTAAATTCGGTGTAAACGAAAACGTGTAATTATCATTTTGTACAATACGTAGTATTTTGTATATGAGATGTTATTTATATACCTAGTATAATATCTTATCATTTTTTATAATTTTTTGCTAATTTATCTTCACGATGCTCATCGTATCAAGGTAATTAAACTTTAAATTTTTACTTTGGAATTTAAATTTTTGTTATTGGTCAAAAAGTACTAAGAAATGCCTTTTGATTGATTTAAAACATTTTTAATTGACTTAATTAAACTTTATCACAATAAATCAAACATAATAAATCCAAAAGAAAAAACTATTAATACTATAAAATGAGTAAGATTTGAATCCCACGTCGTAACTCTGATAACAACATCCACAACAAACGTGTGGAATGTGTAGATGTACGTCGGAACAAATGGATTTGTTTGATGTGACCTAATTTGTTTGTGAAGATTCTCCTGAATTCAACGTTTTGATTCATTGTCGAAAGGCATGAACTCCGTCATCCTTGTTATCTTCACTTGTTGTTGCGTTATTGTAAACGGGTTTACGGTGTACGGTAAGTGAGATATGTTTTTTAAAAAAATATTGATTTACAAAGCAAGTTTAGTATGGTATACTTGTAAAAACGTATTGTAAAACACGGCTATTGGTGGGGGGTTTGGTGATTTTCAGTGTTCATCTGCACACATTTTTATACACATTATAAAGTTTTAAAAGTCATAAGCTATACTAACATATAATACATTAAAAAGAAATTTCAGACCGCCGAAAGCCTCAAGATGACTTAAACCCTCAACTATGGGCTTCACATTCGGAAGCCTTTAATCATCCTCTAGAATTCCATCAACATAAACCTACTCAAGCCGTCGCTGCCTTACCTCAACTGTTAGAAGAGAATCCTCGAGCTGAAGGAGTTTTTAAAACCTTGAGTTCTTTGCCAATCCTCAATTTAAAATTCAATGGAACGAAAAGGTAAAGAAAGTCATCGACCAGGACTTACCGTTCACCGACAATCACCAAAGTAAAATCGACAAGTTTGATCGTGATCTACTTGGAAGTCGAAGAAGCTAAACTTGTGTGTTAGTGACTAAAAACATCACTTTTAGTGTACCAATGTTATATGATCTATCAGTGCAATACTATATTTAAAAGCTAACCAATTATAAAGTACCTACCTGTAAATACATACTATTCTAGCATGCATATATGTTTATTCACCCAACTTGTAAACTCCATTAAATCATGTTTATGTCTGCAAATAAACTGTAGCTATTTGAACAAGATGTCATATATCATGAAGGTTTAAAGTATCTTTTTAATACGCGTTCAACCGACCGCTTAATGACAACCGGAATCACGAAGATTCCGGAACGTAAAAGATATATCTTTGAAACATGATAAACATAGTTAAGTATTTACATAGTAATATACTAAATATAATAGTTTCTTGTACGTGTTCAATTTTTTTACTATTTTTTGCGTTGTAAAAAATTTAAATTTTTTTAATTTTTATTTTATGATTATGGACTGATTATTTTCATATAAATATGTACTATTTTTAAAGAAAAAACATTTTTTTGATTTAACTAGTTTTTTTTCTGTTTTTACGTCCATCTCTTTGACACCAGCTTTGTATGCTTTTAAACAATGCTGTAATAATCTCGATCTTCTTCAAGGTTTCAACGCTTAACAAGATTGTTTTCCTAAAAATCCAAATTTTTTAATGTTAATATCTTTACTATAATTGTACTTTTATTTTTTGCTGTATTTTAGTCATGTCATTATCAGCAAAGGATGGCATACAAACAATTGAAGAGGGTATAATAACACATCCAAAAATGTTAACAGAAGATAGGCTACAAGAAATGGAGAGAACTCTTCAGTTTTTCGTCGAGGAGCGCTTGGCCAGGAAAGAACGAAAGTATAAAGTAAGCATTTACTTTAGGCTTTACATATATTTCAGGTTAGTCATTTTTGTTTTGGTAGGTAAATAAGATATTTAATATTGCTATTACCAAAACATTTTTGAAATTTTTCAAAATATAAGCAATTTATGTTTCAGAAAGCTTGTTGTGCCATTGTTTCGATTTGTGCAGCTCTATTATTTTTTGTCATTTATGCAGCGATTGCTACAACCTTCAACCAAAAATCGCCGGCTGTGGCATCGGCGGCTGTTCCACAAGTCATTTTTGCATCATGCGTCTTAACTGGCATTATCTGGTACAATCTGGAACCGTGTTGTCGACCACAAACAAAATGATGATAATATTTTTAAGATTCGTAATAATTAATAAACAATATTTTGTCATTTTATTGACACTGTTAATAAACTTTAGTTTTTTCAGTATTGAATTTCAAAAGTTCTAAAAAAAATACAGTGGAGCTCTTGTATACCAGATCGGATTTTAAAATTTTTCATTATAAAAAAGTTTCGTTATACGGAATCTTCTTTATACAGGAGTTCCACTTTAGTTATCAGTCTAGAATATACAATTTTAAAAGTTATGTTATAAACGGGATGACTTATCTTTTTTGTTTATTTCCATGTAATTCAATATTTGATGGTTTATTTTGGTAAAGGATGAGTTTTGAACTGATTTAAAACTTATGCGTACTAGAACTTGATGTAGCTTTGTTTTATAGACATGTCTACGAACCTTCAACTAGAAAGAATGGCACGGCAGTTAGCTAGACCGCCACAGCCTATTGTAACAACAAACGCCAGTACTTCTTTGGTAAGATGGCATTATATTGCGCCTCATTTTATAGATTAATTTTTGTCTAAAATTTTTTTTTACTATTTTTGGATTTGTAATTGGTGGAATATGTTGTACTACATATGTAAAGTACAATCGCGTAACTTAAAATATTGTTTTTCAGAGGTTACAGCTAGCAATTCTTGTTGCTATATCTACCGCGTTGTTTGTTTTTGCCTTTGTAGTATGGTACTGTGCAGACGATATATTCCCTCGAGATGTGAGTATAGCAGTGCAAATTCAACTTTTTTTGTTGATGTTGACTCTAGTTGGCGTTATTATTTACAACTGTTTGATGACAGTATGCGTCAAAGAGTAGTACTTTTAATAAAGTATAGAGTGTAAATAAATGTAGATAAAGTATAAATTTTCAATGATAATTTTTCGTGATTACCACTTATATATTATGTTTCACTACCTTACACAGTACCAACCTTTTCGTACCCCGATACCTTGAACAATACCATATTTTATAAGATAATCATCCTTTGACATTTTATAAGTATCTAATCAGCAAAGATGAAACAGTTTATTAGTGCAAAAATATAAATGAGATTACTACAATTTTCAAAAAAAAATTGATGGTTATCAAAATCATTGTGACAGTTGGCTGTCGCTTACTTTTGAGCCCATTCGACCTTTTCTTTCTCGGACTGAAAAAAATATAAATTTTTAAAAACTGACTAAAATCTACCTTGTTTTTAATTAAGTTGTTCAGTTAATCCTGTGCCCATTCGCTCCAAAAATGTTTTTGAGGAAAGCACATAATTATTTGAACAATTTAATAGTAAGATACATACTCTTTAAAAACTGAAATTAAATGGAAACTCACTTCTTCATCCATGGCGAACTGTTTCTTGTCGATGACTTTGAGGTTGTTTCTGAAGTCCACCGTGTTTCCTTGTTTCTTCTTCAGCTTGTCGAATTTGGAATCTGTTTTGGAGACCTTTTTCAAAGTGGGCTTGACGCTGAAATTAAATGTAGTATAATACTGCACATAGAGTTAAATCAAAAAAATATTCTGCCCTTTTTACATTGTGTACAAGTACTAATACCTGCATTTCCCTAGTGTTATTAAGACTAACTCAAAATTTTAATGATTACAAATAAAGATCGTTAACTCACAATTTTCCTCTCAAATCATTAACAGCGATAGTCAATTCGTTGATTTCAAAGTCCTTTTGTCGCACGGTGTAGCTGAGGTCGTACTTGTCGCTTTCCAAATCTAAGACTCGGCCCTTGAACTTCTCAATCAAACTTTGAAGATCAGAATCCGATTGAGAATCCAGGTCAGGCAAAGGAATAATACGATCTTGGAGAATACGTTGACGTTCTTGTTCGCGCAACATTTGTTGTTGCTTCAGATCTTCAGCCGCTTTTAACATAAGCAGTTTCTAAAAGTTTTTGATTTTGATAAGAACATCCGAGTCAATTGTAACATATCAAAAAATGTTAAACTTTACAGTAATTGTTTATGTAA
The DNA here is from genome assembly GCA_904066225.2 of Bursaphelenchus okinawaensis. Taxonomy (NCBI): domain Eukaryota; kingdom Metazoa; phylum Nematoda; class Chromadorea; order Rhabditida; family Aphelenchoididae; genus Bursaphelenchus; species Bursaphelenchus okinawaensis. Next base: position 6,950,574 of record CAJFCW020000006.1, on the reverse strand, counting down.
AAATGATAGTATGGTGAGCATAGTAGTTATGTTAACTTACTCTCAGCTTCTTCTTTCTCTCAGGCGTCAAGAAACCTTTCTTGGCATTCTTCATCCTTCCGGCTTCTTCCAATCGCTTACGGACTTCAGCCTTCTTCCGTTCACGCTCCATAGCGGCTTTTTCCTTCTGTAAATAATGATGACATATACCTTTTTAAATTAAAATAATAATTCAAACGAAAAACAAGTAAAACAGTACCTATTATTCATTATAAATAACTTTATTATAAACAATATTATTCATTACTTTATGATAGTATTGTAGTAATCAGGAACCTTTACACAATAGTGATCAAAACTCTATATTAAGACTTACTTCATCATCGGCCTGTGGGCCTCCCCAGCGGTATTCCTGTTCGACCTCCATTCTTCCAGAAAAACAGCCAAAGTTTGGGTCTCGGGAACCGAAAGAATCGCTCAAGATCCTTGGCCACCCTCTTTCAGGCTCGATCAGATCCCCCGAAGCGGGGGCGCGCGAAGCAAGTCAAACTCATCACGATATACATCTCAGTGATCGAAGAGATCTCCAAACACCTCTAACTTCAAAGAGATATCACAAGATCTGTCAAGAGAACCTTTAGATACTACTACCTTCAAAGAGAACTCTAAGAAACACAGATATCGCTACAAAACAAACAATCAGGAAAAAGGTTTTATTCACTATATTATACATGACAAGCGGAGAGATCTCTTATGCACGGACACATTCCGTGTCCTGGAACTGGCTGAACGTGCTCCAGCAGTCCATAGAGCGGGCTAGCCTGTCGCCGTCCCGCATTAAATAATGTTTCTTGAGCAATTCTGGACTAGAATCTGTAGATTGACTACCGAAGAAGATGCCTTCCGGGTTTCCGATCAAAAGATATCGAGATTTTACAGCATTTTGTCGCGTCATCACATGACATTGTGTGTTACATTCTCTGAGCCATATCGAGAAAGTTTCGGGTTCTGCAAAATTGATTTACATATATTGATAAATAAATGAACAAGTAAACTTATATCCATAAATAAAATTTACTTTTTTTGAATATAAGCCAAAATTGGTCTTTACATCGTATTTTACCACAAAAAAACATAAATCATAAAAAATTTTAAAAAATGTAAAAAAAGAAAAACATACCTGTAACATTGCCATACCATTCAAGAATCTTGACATCATAGACATCGTAATTGGCCCCTAATCGTTGTTCGACCCGTGTATTCACTATTCTGAAGATCACAGCTGAAAAAAGGTTAGGTTAGCCTAATTGATGTTTTTTGACTTCACAATTAAAAAACCCACCAAATCCTCTATCATTGTACTCGTGACAAAGCTGCTCGACAGTAGTACTACTACAGTTGGTACACTCTGTTTCGCACGTAACTTCGGCACAAGTACAAGCTCCATTCTCGAGACAAACAGTCTCGACCACTGAGCTTTCAGACTTTGATTCTAGTAAAGTTCTAACTTCACGTTTGCTTCTCGATTCTGAGACAACTTGTCCTCTAAAATCTTCTTGTTTTGCACTGTAATCAACTTTATTATCCGCAATACTGTAGACATGACGTTTCCTTCTGAAATCCATGGCCAAAACTCCTTCGTTAAAGCTGACATCTTCAGATCCTATAACCAAGATACCAACCACTCCATTCTTCTTAGCAATGATAGCAATTGGAGCCAGATTCTCTGGTATGTAGCCGTTTTCCGGCTCACTTACAGTAATATTATATACAGTAGGAACGTCCTTTTCCAAATTTTGTAAAGCAAAGTGAGCGGCAGTCAAAGAGAATTGAACTGGACTGGCTAGTTGGTTACCCTAAAATTTAACTGAAAATTATTAAAATATCTAGAAATTTACCTAAAAACATAGAAGTTAAGTATGTTAATAAAGATGTGAACAATTAACCACAATATTGTACTCACTTCAGTTTGCAGGTATTCTCGTCTTGAAGTGAATCCTGTGAAGAAACCATGTTCAATTTGAATTGTCTTTAGAAGCGCTGAATGTGGCCTAAAATACTTCTGTTGAAGCAAAGTAAGAGTAAAATACGTTCCGTACCTAACCACATAAAATATGTTAAAACATACGTAATAGCGACAGTTTGAGTAAAAGAATTATTCGGATTTCTCTTTTGTCGCATCTTGATTTCGACCGGATAAATGTCGCTAGGATCTCGTTTCGACCGTTTTCTCTTTTCTGTCAGTACTCGCACTCCCAGCACTAGTGGCGAATCACCAAACGATGCTACTTGAACGTTCTTGGCACTTGTCGGAAGCTAAAATTAAGTTTATAGTAGTAAGACTATAAATAAAATAAGCCATAGAAAACTTAACTTTAAATAAAAAAGTTGCATGATGTAACACGATATATTAAAAAACTAAAAAAATCATAACTTACACTCAAAGCTAACGGTAGATCAGTTTCATTAAAAGTGCGACCATTTTTCTCTCCTTCAACGGATATATTACCCACCAAATGCTTCACAAATCGATGTCCAACTTGTCGTTTGCCATAAACATACAATGCTCGTAACCCAAAGTAAGTACTCTAAATTCCAAATGATAATATTAATAATAACTTTAAAAACTTCAACATTAACAACGTTAGTAGCCTAATTTTAATCAAAACTGAAGCTACAACAACAAAAGAATTACCACAGGCGTGTCGTACTGTCCATTACTATTCTGTTGCTCCACCAGCCATTTACTGAGCTTGTCGAAGTCCAGGTGGTTCTTCCAGTAGTTGTAATCGCTTTCCTTGGCAATAAAGGCCAAGATTCCAAGAGAATTTGCGAGAACATTGGCGTTCTGAAAACAGTTCGATAAATAACGTATTTTACTACTATTCAAATATCCTACCTGGTCAAATACGATTTAAAAGTTCTAGAAGATAATAAGAACTTACCTTTTGAGCCGATTCTTGTAAAATATCAACTGATCGATCGTTTTCATCTTGATTTAGGTTCACAGTCCAAAATGGAAGCTCGTTGACTAAAAAAGTCGCTTATTTTAGGTATAATTAACAATATTTTAATAATAACGATCATATGCGTAAGATTTTACAGTAAATATCAGTTTCCGACAAAATTTTGTCCAAATTATTATTATTATATTTTAGTTCTCTTGCGCCCAACTATTTGCAAACTGCAAAACAAATCGAAAAAAGTGCGATTTTTCGATTTTTTGGGCCAAATCTCCGCGAATTTGTCAAAAAAAACTTACGATCAGCCTTCTGAACCAGCCTGTCCTTTTTGATAATGGAAGTAGAAGTGGTAACAACCCTGGCCAAAGCTGCATCCAACCTCAAATCTCGGTAAGTTTGACCAACTTCGTCGAATCTGAGACTGTAAATGTGTTTCCAAGCACTGGAGTTGTTAACGCAGGTGTACTTCTTGCAGTCTCGGCCTACCCAACTGATCAAGGCCAGCAGAAAGTCCTTGCGGTCTTTTTCATTTTTCTAAAAAAATTATACAGTTTTAGAAGAAAACTAGTTACCTAAAATATTAATGCTGGTTTTAAGGGTCATTGTTTGAGAGTTTAGGACAAATATCAAATAAAATTTACTAAAAACTTATTTTAAAATTAAATGGTATTAAATAAAACAAAATAGTGAACTTACAAAGCTCATGGTGTTGATATAAGACTCGGGTTTTCTTTGAGTGTCGCTAGAGGCTAGATCGGCAAAATATTCCATTGGACCACAAACAAACTGGTCTGCCGCGTTTTGTTCACACAGTAACGATGTGGCTAGAATACTGAGTAAAGGGTCGCGTTGTGGTGGACTAGCTGGTGCTCCATATTCTCCAAAGCCACAAATTTGGCCATTTAGGGTAGAGGTGCAATCAGAGTAAGTGAGAAGCTCGGATAGCACTAAAATTGTGTGATTGATTATCTTTCCTGTTTATTTATTTTTTCTTATTATTTGTTACCTAAAAGCGTTTTTTTAATTTTTATATTGTTTAAATGTTAAATACACTTACAATCTCCGACGACCTTGTTGTAATCGTCATCTTCGTTGTTCCCTCGAGGCCTTTGATAGGTAAGTTGTGACAACTCTTTGATGACAGAACTTAACCCATACGACACACTGTTATCACGGCGTTGACGACGTAACAAACGTAACCTATTCTTCTTTGGTTTTGGATGGACATTCGAATATTCCCATTCTGAAGGTAAGATTATTAATTTTTTAGATTTTGATTTTATAAGTCATATACACAATGGCAATTTACTACTCAATGGGTTGCTGTTAAGGTAAGAACTTGGATTTTTGCGTTTGTTATTTTAGATATATTTGTTTTTCAGTTTAGTGGTGATATTAGGAACGAAATGCTGTTAGATTGTTGTTATTGTTACCTGAAAGCTCAATTTCCGAGTTGAAGATGTTCTCATTCGACTGTACTTTGACGTCTGCTAGCATTGTTCCGTTGTCCATGAATTCTTTTTCGAATTCTGAAAGAAACCATTAAATTAACTTAAAAAAGTTACCTTATATGGTAAATCAACAACAAATAGCATAACTTACGTATTACATCAACCATGTGTCGAGGAACCGCATCCAATAGATGTAACGTTGGATGGATTGGCTTCTGAAGAACGACTTTTCTGAAGTGTTCGTCAAGATCAACTCTATGGGAAACTTTTACGTTTATTTGGATACGATCATGCACATGTAACTCATCATCGCGACAATGCCATCTTCCAACCGAAAAGGTAGGATTATCGACTAATTTAAACGTCAATTTGTGTTCTCCAACCTTGAGGAACTTGACAAAAATGGACTTGATTACTGATTGGCCTGGATGTAACGTGATTTGACTGTATTCTACTTCTCCCAAGATACCATTTGAGCCTACATCGCCACAGACGATAGGGGACAGGAAGTCGAAGCAGATTGAGAGCTAAATATGGATGTATATGATAATTACATTATGGAAGAAAAGGTAAAATACTCTTCCGGAAACTTCTTTATACAAATGATTGTAACTTTAAATTTTTAATTATTATTTTAAATTGTAACATATTTGAAACTATGCTTATTACCTGCCTACTGTCAGTATGATCTCCACTAACTGTGATTCTCGCCTGGATTGTCTCATTTTCATATACATGTAGTGGTATGTCTACATTCATGTATATCTTCCGTTCGATTTGAATGTTGTGTGTCGGTGTAGTGCACATATCAAAGCGTTTTTGGGTCCAAAACCCAGATTGTAAAACGAACCTTGTCACCGAATGAGGGCTGGCCAAGCTTAAGGAAGCTTCTCCACTTTCTCTACAATAATATTTTTGAGAGTTAGTTTAGCCGTAGTAACTGTATTTTTTCCAGATTTTATGAATTGCTACGTGATTAAACGGAAACGGTTACTTTTTATTGACTTACGGCATCACATAGTCCTCGAAAAGCCAAACTTCAGGGAAGAAGTCTCGTATAGAGTCTTGTTGTTCTTCTTGTTTAGTACCGGGATCATCTTGTGATGGAGCCGATTGTAATGTCAAGACCCTTTCTGTTGTAGTTGCTGGGCGATCTAAAATTTTTGACAATATTAGTCAACTATGAAATTTAAAATTTTTCGTCGTTTTTTTCGCAAAATATTTACATGGTCTATTAAACATATATGTATATGATGTATATTTTGCAATATGTAGACGCAAACGAAATGTTGTACTTACACCAACCAGGTCCAGCGAGTAGAATTCGTGGAGCTTCAGATGGATGTGCTGCTTCAGTACCATCTCTAACAGGAGCTTGTTCTATTCCACCTCGTTTGTTGCATTGATAAGTGATGCCGGCCAAACAACTGTCAGAAATGGCAGAGTAGCCAACATGATGTTGAACATCACAGGTTACTACATTCATGGCTGCTGTGTGACACAGGGTTTTGACTTCCTCGAACAATGTTCTCACGTTAAGGAAACCGTTAAGGTACGATGTTTGTGAGGAGAAACTTTCTGGTCGATGGAATTCTGAAAAGTAGTACATCTTGTGGCGTTTGTTGTGATGGTTGTTCTGTAGGGAACTTTCTAGTCTAGCGTCTAGAAGTCGTAGTAAGGCTAGCGATTGAGGTTCTCCTTTCATTTGGACGTTTAGATTCTCTCCCACTTGGATATTGCTTTGTGATACGGCTACTGAGTACTGTAATATTGTTTTTAGAGGTAGGAGGGTTGGTTAGAGGGCGTGGGGGACGTTTTGGGTAAAGGCGGGGAGGTAAAAAGTGCTTTTTTAAGGTAGCAAATTGTAAAGAATTTAAAAAAAAATTTTTTTAATTGTAAGAGTGAACTTAAATTTGTGTGCTTGTTTATCGCTTACCGTATCTTGAGGACATTCGTGTGTATCAGCGTAGAATGTCCACATGTCTACCTTATTATTCGTAGCACTAGCTGAATAGACGTATACTGTACATAGACCACTGATAGGACCGGTTACTTCAAAGGCCAATTTGTCGCCATTCAAAGTACCATAGTCTTTTACTTGGTTCTCACATACGATCTAAAATAGTTTTTAAAGGTACATAGGTAATAAAAAAGGTCATAATATTATGTAAAATTAGAAGTCTTCTGTCTTATAATGGTATAATAGCTTTGCAAAAGCCGAAATTTTTGAAATGTTATTGAATTGAATGTCACATTTTTGTTGTACTTACCGCGTAGTTAAGGTCGTTGATGTGGGGGACTTTGAATTGAAAGATTTCTTTGTCGTGGTATACGAATTTGTGCTGCTTCCGAGGTGTAATCCAGTTGAATTGTAGCTGGTTATTGTGGCCGAGGTTAGGCCAGGCGAGGAGTTCTGCCGAATTTGCATCCACTTTGCCATTTGTTTTGGTAAAGGCCTAAAAGCTTTACTATATTAGATGATACGTTGCATACAACTGTATTATTATTTACCACAGTAACTTTTTTTATGTTATAGTAAATAAGTTTTAAGCCTGGTTTTTAAAATTTAAAATTAATTTTTCAAATTTCATCGTTTTTAAATTTCCAAAATTTAACGTTGAACTTTTGCCAGAGTTTTTCACCGCACCATGGATTACTAAGAGCGTTTTGAAATGTGCTTAAGTGGTATAATAAATGAAATATGGAAATCTGTAAAGCCATTAAGTAGTAGTGTTATCTCCTGTTCTTTTGCTTTTATATTGTAAATTTTTGGAAAAAACAAAAACCAATTGGAGGTGTCGTATCTAAACACGTATACGTAGCTGTAATTGATCGAAACGCGGTTGAAATTTGTCTTTTTAACTGGGTTTACTGCGTGCAAGTCTGTAACTTATGAAAGTGTAAGGGTTTTTGCACTTTTTCTGAATATCTAGAACATCAAGTCTTACTTTAATGACATTGATGCTGCAAAGAGGGTCCACATCGATTTTCGATGAGTAGTATCCATCAAGCTGTTGGAAACGGGGGTGGTCTACTTTTCCATTTACTGCGACACTGTCTGATACACATAAGCTTTCAATGACTAGTTCTGCTTCTGGTGATAGGGGCGATAGAACTTTTACCTGAAATTAGATGATCATTATTATGTTATATACTTATAAAAATATGAAATAGAATTTAAATTATAGTGAGGCTCAGAATTTCGTGCTTACTGTAAGAATTGCTGCTCCTATTGAAATTATTTACGTATCAAAAGCTACAGTGTGGGTTCACAAAGACCTATTGAATTACTGTAAATGTCTTTTTTTGCTTTTATTTTTGAATTGGATGAAGTCATCTTAATTAATGTCATTTCCATTGTCGACCGCTGTGGAGGGTCGATTCTGATTTTAAGGATTGATAAGGGTATTGTTGTTTTTTCCAATTCATTTTTGGCGGGTCTGGTTCTATATATGGTGATATTTAAGGCTATTTTTTACAATTTTGCTTTGTTTTGCGCATATTTTGGTGCATAATATTGAACATTTCAGTAATTAAGTCAGCTTGTGATGATATTATTCATTACTTAACTATTTTAAGCCTAAAATTTTCCAAATTGAATTAAAAAGTTAAAATTTAAGAAAAAGTTTAAAAAATGTAAAATTTTGACTGTGCAAAGTTCTAGAAACTTTTGAACTGCTAAATTCTTTATTTAGTCCTATTGTTAATTCAGCAGACCTCCCACCAAGTAGAAACCCGACATACCATGGTGATGTTACATCAAAATTGACACATTCTAATTACCCTAGCCTCATCTAAAATTAACTTAAATATACAATTACTGTTTAATTATTCATTTCGGGCGTCCTACTTTTACAATTTTCATACTTAATCTTTACTTGGATATAATTGGGGTGCATGTCGCGGCTACAATACTTTGGCACGGTAGTCTTGTTTGTTGTAGGCAATGTGCGGACTTTATAGTTATGAAATTCTACTTTTACGTTTGTTAGTTTTAAAGAAAATTGGGTGTATAATAGGTGGGATTGTGTGTAAAGTAAAAATATCGCTGTACTATCTTACAAATATTATACGGAACACGTATTTTACCTAAAACCTCTGCCATTTACTACTTTCCGCTATAAATTTACCTTGTGCTATAGATTATAGTTGGACTGTTTGTTTACATTTATTAGCTTAATCTCCCCGCCCGCCTAATTACGCCGTAACAAACAGCACTAGTTAAGTTAATGATAGATGTCGTTCCATTAATCAAAAATGGAACTTTTGTTGAGATTTGTACTATCAGGTCAAATTCAAAGTATAATTTTTTCCAGTTTTTAAATTTTGCTTAAACATGGATTTTAAAAATAATTTTATTCCAAAAGCCAATTTGAAATTTGATAGAACTTTGCGCAGAAGGAGCACTTATCATTGCTTGTTAGTCCTGTTTTTCGGTTATTTTGAATCTTCGGATTTGAATGGTTTTAAAAAGAAATTGCTTTAGGCTACGGAAGTTAATTTAGTTAAAAACTGGAAAAAATAATGCTGCTGGAAGAACGTTTTACTATACTTTTTGTACTTTTTATACTGACAACGTTTTTTTTATTTTTTTATATTAACATAGATGAAAAAAAACCAGCCTCATTGGACAGGTTTAAATTGGGCCGGGACTTAGTATTTATTTTAATATTTTCAAATGTTTATTTAAATTTTTTAGATATTTTCTGTAGAGGGGGAGGGAGGTAAACAAAAAGTTATTTTCTTGATGTATATATAACATTAAAAAGTCATTTTTGGAAGTGACATTGCATATTATGCCAAGTGGCATTTTCTGTTTTGTTTTACTCTAGGAATATTACCCTCGTTACTTGTCTGCTGGCCATAGCTTTAGGGTTATTTTTACAAATTTTAAAGTTTTTATTTCATTTTTAAGCTGTAAAAGTACGTATTAAGCTTGTGTTTAGTCTGTAAAAGTGCAGAAAGTACATGTAACGTCGACTTTGTAGTGTGTAGATGTATTTCTAGTTTTTCAAATCTTTTTAATACGTCTTCAAGCTTATGACTCTGCTTAATGGCAGCACTTTATACGATTTCAGTATTAACACGAGTTATGCTAGACACTATAACATAAAGTTAAAAATTAAAAACTAATTTCAAATTTATTACTTTCCATATTAGTACTGCCATATATAGTCTAACATGATTCAATTAGGGTGCAAAGGTCGAGAGTTTAAAAGATATGATCATGCCGTGAGGCGCTGGCAGACCGAACGATCCCCTAGGGGCATGGGAAGGTTTGGAACGCCGGGGAACGGTGGGTGGTCTACCCAATTATATTTGTATCGTTTAGCATGTCCCTGTTCGTATCTTGGCTGTTTGAAATGTTTACTGATAGTATCTTGGGCATTTGTTATTTCAAAGATAATATCACGGCAGTTACTGTAGTAAGGAATTGCACTTTAGGGGTTTACTGTGGTAAAATGAAATATGAAAATACATATATGGTGACATCGTTGGTACAAAACTGTGGTAATTTATCGTATCTTTGTTACCTGCTATGCATATATTCAACCTATATCTGACTCATTTACTATATTTAGCAATCGTATCTTACCCGTTTACTGTGTCTATTACCTAGTGGTTTACCATGTTTACTCTTTTGTATGTTCCTGGTCTACCGTGTTTATATCGAGTTATCTATGTTTACTACTTGGCTCCAGTAAATAACTTTTGTTGTTGTGACATCTTGCACAACATGTTTGGCCAGAAAATGTAAAAGGCGCTTTTATAATGTAACTCACCATTAATTATTGTAATGGCATGTTATTATCGCTTTTACTAAGAAGGAGTTACTCGGTAAACCGGTTTTTGTCACTTAACTATAAGTCATGTAAGTCGGTGTAGTAAATGATTATACGGTGTCTAGGTATCTTACTATGTTTTAGAGGTACATATTTCTTTTTGCTTTACCTTATCTTAGGTTTTACTACAGTAAAGTAATACGTTGGTACTATAAACAGTATTATGTTCTTTTAGACTTGATATCTACTATAATAACTTTTCAACTCTTACACCGTAGATGACTTGGATATGTATTTAGACGTATCAACATACCATATTTTACTATAGTAAAAATCCTAAGCCGATTAAATAACAATAAACACATACTCGGTACAGGATCGTATGTCTTCTAGCAATAATATTATGAATGCATGGTAACTGCTTTGTATCTTAATTTACAAAGGGTGGTAACTATTGATATCACAACGTTTCATTGACAGTAACTATTGATGTTACAAGATAAAATTGATAGTAACTATTCATGTTACAAGATAACATTGACAGTAACTATTGATGTTAGAAGGTACAATTGATAATAACTGTAGGTATCACAAAATACCATGGTATTATTATAGAATACTATTGATAAGGATTACTTGTATCATATTACCATAGTTTGCTATACTTGTGACTTTTGGCATCTTATTTTACTATAGTAGCTATTAGTACATTACCTTATAATGACATTTCTACTAATGTTGTCTTAACCTCCCTATTGATATAGCTTCCGGACTTTAGCACTAAAAATACAAGAAGCAGAAACACTGTATCGAGAAGTGTTCGTATGGTGTGCATATGTCAGTATCGGATTTCACCTGAGGGTTCGTGATCTTGCGGACAGCCGACTGTCTCTAACAAATTACGTGTTTTCTCCGCTTTCCAAGTACATTTACACTCACTTCCGCGCCAAAGAGTACTCGGTAAATGAATCGTGTTACTATAGTAATCATCGCTTAATTTATGCAAATTTAAGGACATACCATGGACATACGATGGTATGCACGTGTATATATAAACTTGTATAGGTACAAGGTGATGGGGGCACTAAGGGGTGCAGAGTTGCAAGGGGGTAAAACATTTTTTACTACACCTACATGTAAAAACTTACTGCTGCCAAACCCTCCGTATATTTGTGGAAATGTAAATATAGCCGAATCATCGTATGTTGTTATGATTGAGTCAAAATGACTAATTCCGGACTCTTCCCCCTCAGGCATTTTAATTAAAATTTGCACGATATTGTAGACGACACACTATGTTTGTACTGGCTATCTTGTTAGATATTTAACAACATAGTCTGACTTATATGTACTTTTATGTCATCTTATCATATATGATTTTAAGTATAACTTGTTTTACCATGTTATAGTACATAAAGCGGGGGTATAAGACATTATAGCAGCGTATAATGGTATTTTAATCTTACCTTCAGCCTATCATATTAAAGACAATCTATGCTATCTCAAATAACGTAGTAAATTCCTAGTAACGTAGAGTAAAGTAAACCTACATAAAAGTGAGCTTCCTTTACATCTTCAGTTATGACCGGTCGAGATGTTATGATCTCCAACTCTGCACCTTTAGGATCATATTCAATTGCTACTGTCTCGGACTCTTGGTTACTGTCGGTTACTGTAGCCACCAGTTGTAAGGTAGAGTTGGTTGAGGTATAGGGTTCACAGGTTGATAGGCTGACATTCCCAGTCCAGATACCGTTTCGAATCTGAAAATGAATTATATTAAATGTTGTCATTTAGAACTTTCTTAAATTTGATTATTGATATTGTTACCTCAGGTCATACTACCTTAACTATGTAAAATATTTAGAACAAATTTTATATTAAATAATAATACTATGTCTTTAAGTAGTATCTATGCACTTCATATACTAATACTATCATCTATCAAACTTCAATATTCTATATAAAACTTGTGTCAGATGTACTCTCAAGCTTAATGTACTACAGTGTTATCGAAATTGTAATAACTTTAATCATTATTTACTTCGGAAATGTGTTATTGAACTCTAAAGTCACATATACGTGAGCAATAGCTATATATTAATGCAATTACAAAGTACGTGCACAATTTTGGTTATTACACTGCTTTTCATCGTATACTACAGGTCTTTGCCATTTTTAAGTTTAACTTTTCTTTTAGGCGGGTTTTCCACTTTTTTAAAATTTTTTTGGGGTATGTTTTATTAACTTTATGTTAACAAACTTAATTTTACAGTGCAAAATCTATGTTACATCTTTTTCTATCGCCTATGCTACTATATACACCCTTTATTTTACTACTTTTCACCATCTACAGCTAGCTTTACTGTTTTTAAATTAGTTTTTCTCTTGTTGAATTCAAAACCTTATTTTCCAACTCTTGCCATTATTTTTTGACTCCAAAACAAGTTAATTCAACGTCGTATTTTACCGTTATCCCACCAATGTAATTAGGAGATTAGCCTGGTATGTTGAGCGTCATGTTCCGGATGAGGAAAAGTAATGAAAAGATATATTTGTTTACTTATTGGTATATCGTGGGGTTACATTTAGTTGTATGCGGCTATTGCTGGAATACATATATGGATCTGGATACACAATAATAGGCGTATTTTGTGTTGCTGGGTTATAGTAGTGTCTTAATTGTCGTATTTTGTAGTACAGTAGTATGTTAGAATATTAGGGCTTCTTAATTATGTTATAAGGGTTTGTAGTTTTGTATAGGAGTATCTGCAGCTTATAATTAGCAGTATATTATGTTGTAGCAAATTTTTGAAATTTTCCAAAAGCTTTTGGTCAATTTGTAAAAAATTGTTTATAGTTTTCACACTTTCATATGTTTTACCATGGTTTTAAGTCAGAAAGGTTATGTAGGTACGAACATGCGTCTAAGCCTTTTTGAATTATTTTTAGTTACTTGTTTAAACTGTTTTAAAGTTCATTTATTTGTTGTAAAAGACATTTTTACTTTCAGGATGAATATTATCTTTCATTCCAAGTGTCTGTCACTTATTTTACTACTGTTTATGAAATGTTTAGATAAGGTTTTGGGTAGTATCAGTCGTTCCACTAAAGAATTACACAACTGCACAGTGCAGTCCCTGGGAAAATCGCGCCCTTTTTTATTCCCCTGCACTGTGCAGATTCCCCCGCGATCGCTTTCAACCCCAAACGATAATGGAAAGACTGCACAGTGCAAGCCCCCAGTTGTCGCACCGGTCCGTTGTCGCAGAAGTCAAGGGGCTTGCGACAGTCAAAGAAAACTTGTCGCAAACCTTCCATTGAACACGATGGTGACTTGAGCGTTGCGATAACAGCGACACGCTGTCGCGTCGCCCTTTAAGCCGCGATACGACAACTTGTCGCAAGGTTTTGCACCTTGCGACATTGCGATTCTTCTTTTGATGTCGCAGGGTGCAAGCGAATGTCGCACGACTCGCTGTATGTCGCGCGACATTCCCCAATTCTCGGCGCGACAGCGATTCCCTCAAATTGGGGTTTGCGATTTTGTGTAATTCTTTAGTGGAAAGACTGATATAATATAAATACAAAATGTTTTATTAAGCCTGGTTGAAACAACTAAATAGGTTTTTTATGTCTAGTAGTAGCAATTGTAGAATGTGGTTTTATAATATAATAATGTTTGAAATATTTTTTGAATATTAATTTCAAAAATGATGACAATTTGTGTACTCTACAGACTACAAATTTAACAATTGGTATTTTGGGATAGTACTGTTTATGTTTAGTAACTTGTAATTGAACACTGTATTTAGTACTTTTTATTATTTGTGTGTATTTCTGCTCTGACTACGTCAAGGTTAACATACCTGTTAGGTAAACTTATGTGCATATTTAAAAATACATCTGCATACGGTATGTGATCTCAGTAGAATCTTGTTATACGAAAAAATATTTATGATAAAACAATGTTTTATAATCCTGTGCATGTAGCCAAAAAATATATATATATATATTCTTGCAGTATCTATTATACTGTAATATTATACATTGTTTATAACTTCATATTACTACGACGATAATATGTATATGAAATAACTTTTAATTACCTCTAATTAGTTTGTCTCATCATCTCAGTTATCGCATGTTTCATTATTCTACAGTAATAAAAAAGTTACTATTACTAACATACGTGCTAATTGCTATGTGTTTACCAAACATACAATATTACTATCGCGTGTTTCATATAACATGCTCTACAGTAGGTCATGAGCTGTCTGGATGCATTTTGTAGTAAGTAGATCATGACATTGTAGATACGATTTGTCGTCAAAGTAATTAATAGCAGCTACAATACGTGTGTTCTATGAATCTTTGGGGAAATATATCTGATGTATTTGGTATCTCGCTATAGCTTTACATATTGTGGTAGTTGTTTTATAGTATCTTTGGGGTTATTGTAGTGAAATTGTTATGTGAGACGAGCTTTTTACATTTTGTTGCAACATACGATGATTTGATTAATGTAGCTCTTTTTGTTAATAATTTTTACTGTTATTGTAAAATTGATGTAGCATATGAAATTGTATCTTCAAAATGTAAAACATTTACTGTCTTTTGTAATTTTTTACATTTTAAATTTGTTTTACTATACTATTATATTATATTCTAATGTAGTTTGAATTCATCGTCCTATACTATATAGTATTGCACCTGAAAGTTATCATATCATAATAAACAGTCTTGTAGCTTAAATTCATCTGCCATAACTTATTAGTATTGTACTTCTCCTACCTTCCCACATAGTTATTGTATCTGAAGGCGGTATTACTTTCCTTTTCTCAAAATTACTGAAGCGTCACGTACTTTATTTTGAATTTATTTAAATTCAATTTGGCTTTCACCTGTTGGCTTGAAAGTTTGGCCCATTTACATTTTGCGTTGCCTAGATAAGGCATGCCTTCAGGGCCTATCACGCAACCAGTTTGTATGTGTATTCTGTATGTATGTATATGAATCAACGGAGGTGTGGGTTATTAATAGCCGCGGTTAATTGAATTAAAAAACTGTAAACATAAATATGGTATGGTATAACTGTTTAAAAAACAGTATTATGATAATGATGTACGAGCTTAACGTACGAACGACGATTGGGATTAGCTAGAGTAAGGTAAAATAGGGTAGAGTCGGCTATAGTAACAGTAGGGTAGGTGGGGTAGAGTAGAGTAGAGCAGGGTAGGGTAGGGTAGGGTAGGGTAGGGTAGGGTAGGGTATAGTAAGATACTGTAGAGTAGGTTCGGATTAAGGTAGAGTAGAGTCATGTGGGGTTTGGTAAGGTAATGTAGTTTAGAGCAGTGTAAGCTGAAGACAAAGGAGGACATTTGAGAGCTATATCCAACATACCATAGGGTATTCAAGTACCAGATCATCTTTTGATGACCGCGTGGTATATAACACTTTATGACCACTTAATAAGTTGTTCTTGATGTATTAAGCTTACTTCTATCACTAGCTTTACTTATTGGCAAGTACTTTTATCTTTTTTCATTTTTA
Source organism: Bursaphelenchus okinawaensis (assembly GCA_904066225.2). NCBI lineage: Eukaryota > Metazoa > Nematoda > Chromadorea > Rhabditida > Aphelenchoididae > Bursaphelenchus > Bursaphelenchus okinawaensis. The sequence continues at coordinate 6,934,845 of CAJFCW020000006.1, read as the reverse complement.
AATTATGAAAATGGTTAGGAGCTATGATATGACAATAGTTGGCAGAATTTATTCAATACATATGTATTGGCTCTAAATGATAACAGTTGTAATATCATTTATAGGGTTGGACATTTACCGGTACATGTAAATTTACCGGTGAATTTACCGGTAAAAAAGTGTTTTGTGTCCTAGCACGAAAATTATTTTTGTTTCAAAATTTGTTTTTGTTTTGGAAAATTAGCAATATTTTGACGAAATATGTTGAAAAATATCACAGACCGTTACAAAAGAACAAATAATGACTACTTTTGCAATTATTGTGGTGCAAAATACGTCAGTAACCTTACAAGACTGTACCAACATCTTCTGCCAACAACTCACAAGGACGGAAAATTCGATTTTTAAACTTTCTTGTTGATTATTGATACTTTATGTACAGGTCTGTGATTTTTTAGCGTTACAATTGCACTAAGGCATCTTCAAATGATCAAGAACAGGTCGTGCAATTATATGAGCAAAAATGCGGAAAACAAAAGATTGCATCGAACCAAGCAGAGTCTACTGGACAATGGTCATCCAATCATCTATGACTAGCTACGTCAACATAACATATACCGGTAGAAAAAAAAGAAGTGGACAGAGCTATTGGACTTATAAGTTGTTTTTTAAAGTAAAAGAGTGAAATACTTACTATTTTATTGTTTTTGTTGTTTTAAAACGCTTATTAAACGTTTTAATGACATTTTAAAGTTTTTAAATACCAAATAATAATCCGGTAAATTTACCGGTAAAAACCGGTAAAATTTTTACCGAAAAATCAATTTACCGGTAAATGTCCAACCCTAATCATTTAGTTGTCTTGTCACTAATTAGCATAGTTATGTTATCTTGCTGACTAAAACCCTATTATCTTTTACTTCCGCGACAATTGCCAAAAGGGATTACAATAGACATTACTTTGCTTGTATTGTAAATATATTTTGCAAATATTTGCGATTTTTGATGACATATGTTTGTTTCTTATTTGATATGAATATTATTTTATTATCTTGTATTTACAACTACATAGGATGTACCATCATAGTATTTGTGGATTTGATATCTTCATTTAGGTGTCTTGAAAGTAGTTTTACTACAAGTATCTAGAAGGCACAGTAACTTGTCGCAGTAACTGTTCTATTACTTCTAGATACTTGTGCCACTTTTAGTTTACAATGTGTTTTCTGATATTCCGGCGTACTTTCGTAACATATATCTAAATATACATAATTATACCGGTTAACGTGCTATTATCACTCTTACCACGCCCACAGTCTGTAACTGTATTCTTTAGTTACCGCTTACAATTACTCTCAATATTTGAATTTTTTAGTTTGATTTTTATAATTCGTATTTTAGGAATGGATGAGGTCCGCGAGCCTCCGAAACCACTGTTTTCGGATTATATTGAGATGGTATACCTCGGCATGGTCATCTTGATTGGTGTGCCATTAAACATAAACGTATTCAGAAGGCTGGTACTCGAGATGAGGAAGACGCCCAGGCATAGTGTTAAAGTGAGTACCGTTTGATATTTTACATACTGTTAGTACATTTGGTATGATAGATAGTCGTTTTACTGTTCAGTAAGAGCTTATTCATATGTAGCTTCTATAACATACGGTTCGTATGTGAGGAGTTATCTTTCTGCAAGATACGATGACATCAGGCAGTAAACAAATGGTTTACGTTGTGTTTTGTCATATAACTGTGGCCAAAATCCTCACAATGATAAAGCTTTATGGCTTTTGTTTTTGAAGATACCATGGCATTACAATACCATGTTTTCTATTTTAACTCAGGAGCGTTCGTTTGTCTGCGGGAATCTTTTTATACGTACATACAATGCTTCATACTCTTTTACATGTAAATGTAATACATCTTATGACGATGATTGATTTTACTGTCAGTTGTTGACATATAATACCTTTGCATCCACTATAGGTGTACGTTGATATAATTAGACATATTACAGCTGTGACTGTATAGAAGATGTAGTAGCAGTACACAAGTGCATACGGAATGTATATGTTATAAATAAAACATAATCCGTTAATTGTAGGGCTACTAAGGGGCTAATAGTCAGCGCCTACTCACGTAAGTTGATTACTATGGTATCACACCTGTTATGAGTAGTACATGATGTTGAAAACATATGTACACTGAATGACCTTAGCTAGTCTGGGAAGTGTTGTGTTGAATATAATATTCACATAAGGCTAGGTGTTTTAAAACGTCAAAAATCAATAAAAAATTAGACGAAATGTCCACTTTTGAATATTTAAGAGAATTTTATGTCATAACTTTTAAGACACAGTATCAAGAGCATTACTATGACTATAAAATATTGATGTAATACCTACTTAACCTATAAAACTCAAAATTTTACAAAAACTTTGTTTTCAGCGCAGCTTCCTTCTCCTCAAAGTCAATCTCAACATCAGCGACCTACTCATCCTGCTAGTCCACGCCTTGGGCAAGTTCCTGTGGCTAGCGACATACGAATGGAAGGGAGGCGTGTCCCTGTGCCGTATCTTCAACTTCCTCTCCATGTTCACCTTATACCTCAGTTCCAATATAATCGTATGTATCGCATTCGATCGTCTTCGTACCGTGCTCGCTGCCAACAAGATTCAGCACGGTAAGAACCAAACGTTCTGCACGCACAGTCTGATATGTTGTGGATGGATGTTTGCGGTGATATGGAGTCTACCACAACTGTATGTGTGGAGGACGGTGAATGCGTTCAAAGAGCATCCAGGGGGGTGGATACAGTGTACTGACATCTGGGCCATCAACGACTTTCATCTGGACACTGAAGAACATCGGAACGACAGTTTGAGGGCGTTGATATTGAGGGAGGAGAGCAAAGACTTCTACAATCTGTCACATTTGGTAAGTGCTATAATCTCAAGCTACGATAGTATGTTTTAATATCTCGATTTACTTCGTATGTCATCTATGATAACATAGCTTCAAAATAATCTATTGTTTACTCTCAACATCATTGTATGTTAAAATCCGCCTACATTGGTTATCTTTTGCAGGTGTTCGTGTTTTATGGTCCGCTGGTGATGCTGATGGTATGTTACATCATAATTGTTATGAAGATAATGCATTACAACGTCAAGAACCCGGCGGTTGCGGTATGTGTAAACAATTAGGATAAATTGCCGCCTAAGGGGATACATAACCTTGTTGTTAGCCTGTATTAATATAATTACACGAATTTGGTTAGGAGTTGTTTGGCATATTAATTTAGGTATAGGTGTTACTTTGGCTGACAGTTTGTAGTTCTTCGGTCCAAAAGTTTATAGATCTTTTTAATTCAGAAAATTGTAAAATGAACTTTTATGTTCAATATTATGCCAAATTATTTATATTTTTCTATAAATTTTGTGACCAAAAATAAGCTTGAGGCTTATAACTCTTCAAAATATAGCCAAAATCTCTAAACAATATTCGTATTTTAGCTAAAAAGCGAAGTCCAAACCACCCTAAAACCCTACGATGAACTGTCAACGTATCGTGAGAAGCGTTTGTCATCAACCCGTAGCCTTCTCGACCTCAACTCCAACTCTCACACGTCACCGAACAGACATCGCCATTCAGCGGCCTTGATAACGACGCTAAAGGGATTCAGAAGGCACGACGAAGACGTCAGTTTAGCCTTAGAATCGGTATCATTAAATGAGAGTTTTATCGATGAAAAACCTTCAAACTTGTTTTTAATTCGATGGTTCCCGTGCCTGAGGGGAACGGAGTCTAAGACGGTACGATCAGTGAGTCCCATCTTCTCATCTACACCACCTTTTGGACATCCAGAAGGCACTGAGAGTTTGACGACGTTTAGGCAGGAGAAGGTTAAGAAGACGAGTAAGTTTGCGACAAGTTTGTATATCATATATATAAAAGATATATCACACCCATAAGTAACCATAACTCAGTAAAAACCTCTACAACACAAGCTAATCAATCCCTTAATTCCAGAGCTCTCCCCAATAACAGGCTGGCGACGTCACTTGAAGAGCCGAGTATTTAGAACGACACTATTGATTATTGTAGCCCATGTCCTGTTCTGGTTACCGTATAACCTGTATGCCTTAATTAAGTACATCAACGAAGACCTGCACCTTCGTATGAACGAGCATGCCAATGTCTTCAAGGAGTTACAGTTTGTGATTGCCATTATCAACCCCTTCCTCTACGGATTCACCGCCCAATAGGGTACCAAATGCACCGGTTACTGTTTTTTTCTACTATAGTATACTTGCTGTAGTACTATAATATAATAGTACGGTACAGAAAACTGGTGCTTTTGGTACTATTTGATTGTTAATTAATGTAGATGCTGATGTACATACTTGTTTTATATATTATTGTTTGTTATAATAATTATTAAACTCATGACAATATTGTGGGTTGTTGACTTAATTTTGATATTTTAGGTAGTGTTTTAGTTTTTAAGTATTACAAATTAAAAAACTAACTGTATTATATGTTCAAGTGTTCAATCTAACGTAAAAAATTGAAAAAGTTAGTTTACCATGTCATTATCTTGTCATAAATCCTACGTACAAGTTATAACTTATAATATATAACATTATACCATGCCGTAGTAATAGTATGTTGCCATCTCTAATCATAGGTCTTACTTAACTTATATGTTATAATTTACTTTCTAAAACTTTCTACGCGACTACGTTTTATAATATATAGTACCCTTTTTCATATGATATCACTACATTAAGTACAGAAACCCACCGTAGCAGCCATAATTTTGGTCTGTGTATGTGAATGTACATTAATATCACCAGCTCGAGTACACTTGAGTACGACGTTCCCATCCATGGGCTTGCCATGAGCTAGTCTAAAACAGAGTTCTATAGTATTATACTTCGTGATTTAACGTTAGTTATGTGATATATAGTAAAATCTCTTTAAATCATATTTTCATCATAATATAAGACTAACCTATACAATATACTATATACATATTGTAATTAAAGAAAGGTACAATCTTCTTGTTAGTCTTACTTTGCTCCAACAAATACAGTGACCGGTCGATCTTTATTGCCAGAGGGCTTTGCTTCCAATGAGACCAAGAACTTAGATAGTACTGTAAAATACGAATTTTAAAATATATATGAAAACTTTATCTTAAAATTTTAATTATTTACAAAGTAAACATACCATACTCCTTGACCTGAATAGTAGTACTGCCCAGCACTTGGTTACTCTTCTCACTTATCGCGACAATCTTCCATCTGCCGAACTTTCCAAAGGTCGGTAATGTAAAATTGAAAGCGACAAATCGACCAGTCGACTTTTCTAACTTTTTCATTATTCTGAAGCCATTCGGATTCTAAAAGCAATAAAATTTAAAAAAGAATGGCACTTACCTCGAGATGGTACTGTACTTCTCCTTCGTATATCAAGCCATCCTTGGTTATAGGCAGAGATCGTACTCTTACTGTAATTTTAAGTATTAACAAATATTTAAAAAAAATTTTAATACGGGTTACTAGAATTTTAATGTTATACAACATACCTTCTTCACTAGGCTTATATATCATCTTGTCAGTCTGTACGATAACTTCTTTTAGAGCAGTCGACCCCATCATCGTACTCTCAAATCTACCATGCCCAGTCACCTCGATACTGACATTGTAAAACGGTGCTCTTCCATTTGGTACCAACTCTACCACAACTGGTCGACCACTCAACTGGCCTCTCAAATCTGTTACAGTATCTTCAACACCCGGTCCTGTCAATGTTACCGTAATATCGACCGGTCGAAAGCTTCGGAACGGTGTAATGACGAACTGATTCTTCTCGTCCCAACTCACAACCGATGGTAACATCACAATGGGCGTATCTCTGCCCTCTACATTACTTATGGCCACCAACAACAAGATGGCCAAACAGCCAAAGGACATTGTGGACAAGTCGATTGCCATCACGATCAACTTGGACACCACTGTGCGAGCTATGAGTCATTAGAGCATTCGAACTGTCAAATCTGCAGAATAAACACAACGTTTATTTACTGAATGGGGTTTATATCATATCAGACGTACGATATATCATAGAAATGGCAATATATGATAGTATTAAAATAAGTACATATGTAATAGCATGAAAATACAAAAAATACTGTAGAATAAAGTTAAAAATAACACTGTTAAAAAGCACTTCTCTTAATATTATTATTAAAAAAACCTTTAATAAAGTCATTTTAGCCCCCAAAACAGCTGATTAAAAGAACACTCGTTATAGTCAACATAAACTATTATTGCCAAAAAGCATTTGCAGCAATATAACACAGTTAAACCAAAGTAAAATGTAAAAATAAGATTCAAAACTACTATTTTATCCTATTTTCAAATAAAATAACATAGTAAAACAATTTATAAACATGAGTTATAACCATATACTTAGTACCATAACAGCATTTACCCTTCCAATTTAAAAAAAAATTTCCAAAATTTAATAAAACCGAATAAAAAAAGTAAGATTACGTCATACGAAAGCCCAAAACGTGGTAAAAACGCATAACAACGATGATCTGAAGAGGGGAAATGGATAATATAATCTACTTTCACTTCTTTCTCCGAAGGCTTTTTACTCTCGCAGTTGGTGATAGTAACACTTTTTGGCGTGTTCTCAAGTCTTTTTAAGTAAGGGCGATAATGAACGTATCTTACAATATACTACTAATATATTACTGTATTTTTGATTTAAGAATCTAGTGATAATAATGATCTAATAATAGTTTGTTATATAAAACGGCATATATATAAATAAGTTGCGGTCAATTTTAATTAAAAAATGTCTAATAAAACACGCCGTTCTTTTTGCATCACCTTTTATTAAAAAAAACACCCTTTTACATTTTACTCAAAAGAATACCAAAAACTAGTTGATATTACCTAAAATATACTTCAGAACCCGACTGATCAACTCTCAAAGATCTCATGAGCTAATGTGAACTGTTCCAAGTGCACCGTTCCGAACATATTAATTAATCCGAGATATAAACACCCATCTGACCTTGAGATGGGCGCCTGATTTGATAAAAGTTCTTTCATCTCTTTGCTTTTTGCGATCAAAGTTAATATCAGTTTATCTCTATATATTACTCTAACTATCTTTATGTATCTGTAAATCTTTTGACTTGAACTATAGTATCTTTCGCTATATGCTCTAATATAACTGCATTTACCTCTCATTATGGCTCCTAGATGTTCTTGAACTGTCCCTTACTATCGCTCTACCTATCTCTTACTATAACATCGCATTACCTACCCTATATCATCTTTTAGCTCCTGAACTCTTCTACTAGAACCCTCAAAATTGATCTACCTATCTCTTGACCCCCCCCCTCCCCCTCTCACACCAGACCCGTTACTATGACCTTCCGTATCTCCTACTCTACTTCATGATATTGCTCTTTTCATCTCCAGTTGATCCGCTCTTAATTGAATGGCCATTTGTGCAAACATCGTCGTATCTTGTCGCTACATGCTTATTTTGACCTGTGAACTATTTTGCTTAAAGCACGATGACAGTAAGCGAATTCAGAAAGAACGATTGACTGTGCTAATCTTGTTTGGACGGTTTTGGAGAGCTTTTCAACAATTGAGTCATAAATAATATTGTAGTTGGAAAAAAGATTATCTGAACCATCAATTGCAAGATAGAAACTCAATTTGAAAAGAAGGGAAACGTTGATATCACTCTACTCAAAACGTACCTATAAAAATAGTTCTTAGACTACCATCATACTAAAATTACCCCTCCGGCCTTGGCAATGTTAATATTCTCTCTTTTACGCACACCTATACCTGTAATCATAACTGGCCTAGCCGCGATCTAGTGGCCCCTTTTCAGGCCTATTCACATCTGATTAAATTATTAGACCGTTCATTTAATTCTTTGCCTCATTTAAAAAACCAAAATAACGCGAATTAACAAAGATAAAATTAACTCGATGAACCTGCTTATTTGCTTGTTTTGTTCTACTTTTATATTTACAAGTAATGACTCATCTTTTCAATAACTCTCTCGAACTGTCAAAAACGTTCCCTCAGGTCACTTGCTCGTTTAAAGGTTTAATGAGAAAGTAAATATTATTAAAAAAATTATATCATACTCCCACTTTTTAAAAGATACCCAAAATAAAATGACAATTATAAATATAAAGTTGTTCAAATAATTCTGTGCCTCTTTCAAAACAACTTTTCACGGGTAGGAAGCACAGAATTATTTGAACAATCTAATACTACTATACGTAAATCTAAACTATAGTTCTATTACAATATACTCTGGTCAATTGGAACGCTGTAATAGTTCAGAACTATTACTAATACGTTAACTATTCTTAGATTCTTTGTCTAAACAATGAATTATATCACTATAAAACGACAGCTCATATCACTGTGTAATATATATATAGATATAAACATTCTATTTCATACGAACAGACCTAATAAATCAAGTATAACATTTTAAATCAAGTATAATACGTTTAAAACTAAACCCAGCAGTTCAAAGTCCAAGAAACCCTAAATTTGCAAAGTAACTCCCAAAATAAACCCCAAATTCCTAAAGTAAAAGTATTCGCTGAAGAGTAAAACCAGGTATTTCAATATATTTCAGGTATAATCGATTTGAAATGACCATTCAACAAAGGTCAGAGCGGTACGCTTCTTCACGTTATGTCCTTTATATTGTAAAACCACAAATAATTTAAAATTGTTTCCGCATTTTTAAAAGTGCAAATTCACGTTTCTCAACAGTTTTTGAGAATAATTTGCATAAATTACTATACGATTTTGTATTGTAAACATTTCCTTTTAAAACATATTTTTGGCTATGACATACTGTACGTTTGGCGTTAAAAATAGTCAAAATTTTAATTGTTTGTGAAAATTATGCCCTGGTGATTTCGAATTCTATTATCGCATTTTAAATTTTTCGCGATTTTCAAAATTCGCGGGCTTTTGGCATTCTGTTGCAACTTAAAAATTTCCTTTATCATAATTTATATTTAAAAAAGACGTAATTTAGAATGATTTTCCATTACTAAAATACAAAAAAATTACTAAAACACAATGCCAAAAGCCCGCGAAACTTAAAAATTCAAACTTCAAGACCAAGAAACAAGACCAATCCAGAAAAACAGCTTAACCATATAATCCCCCTCCGAATTCTTTTCACAGAATCCCCAGAAGCCTTCTCCAACTTGCATAAATATAATTCTACAAGTCCCTTAACCTCCCCCCCCCCAATATGTTGGCCATCTAAACAAATAAAACAATATAAGTTTATTTAGGGTTAGAGTGAAACTATTGTAACCGGCAGAGATTATTAGATAGTTGCCTGGCTTTCGGAATATATGGAAAAAGTGTAAAGCATCATAACATATGATGGAGCCATACAATGGTGCACCATATCGTCGCCTAATCCTTGAGAATACCGTCGCGTTGGTATGTTCGGGGGTTTTTGGGTTGTGGGCCAAGACCGTACTGAAATTAAAGTTTTTATTATTTTTCTATAAGTTATGACAAAATAAGATAATTTTTACAGTAAAATACGGCAGTTACTTTGTTCTTTTTAGGTCACACCACGAAAACATGGCAAAATAACAAATCTTTCATGAAATACACAAATTTAACTTTATGTAAATATAGAATCATGAATTTGAACCTCTATAACCTAAAATCGTATTTTAAAATAAGTCCCACCACGAAAACTTGAAATGTTCTAGAATCTTTAGTAGCACTTTCAATTAACAACAATCTTCAACAATTAAAAAATAAAAGCAACTTACCTTAGCAAACACGGTCTTGTCGTCGTTGGGAGTGACGAAGCACCACAAGATGACCGTTACCGACAAGATGAACATGGTCGAGAAGAAGATAACGGCCGCGGCGACGGGGCCCAAGTAGTCAATCAACTCCAAGGATTGTTTCGGCATTCTAAAATAACCTATTTGCAATATAAAATTGTTAATCAGCATTTTAATCCACGAAAATTGCGCAAAAACGAGGAATTTAGGTAACAAAATGCGATTTTTTACCTAAAATAACATGAAATTGACGTCAAAAACAATTTCAAAACGTTCTAAAACTAAATTATAACACTCCAAAGCCTTTCCTACATCAATATCCATCTAAAATATCCGCCAAAAATCGGAATTCACCAACTAAAACCCGATTTGTTACCTAAAATTGAACCAAAACCTCTAAATTTCCGGCTTTTGATGGATAATATAAGATATAACAAATCGATAAGGCTGGGACAGAAAAAGGCGCTTAAGAATTTGGAAAAAGGCAAGCCTCTGGGACCGCAGGAGACAAAATAAAGTCGATGGGGCAAAAAGAGAAAAGATGGGCCGAAAAGGGAGAGAGAGCGGGCGACGGGAAGAGGGCGCAGACACTTCGGGCCAAGAAACGCAAACAAACGGAGCGCGGCCTAAATTTGAAGTTGAGATTAGGCGTTCGATCAGACAAAACATTGTACAATAGGTTGGCAGCGACATTCTTACTTTTTTATATTGTACTTTTATTGATTGAATCAGTTATACCTAAAAATATAGCTAAAAATATTTCATGAAATTTAAAAGGCAAGAATGAATTTCAATACAGTTCTAAAAACAGTAAAAATAAATAAGATAAACAATATGTCAATAACCTCACTTCCGTACAACCAAAAATTTAAAAAATTTCTTAAAAATTTAAAAATTCGAAATATTTTTTTTGCAATTTCAAAAACCTTGGCATAGTGTTGCCAGTTGATACATATGTATATAAAATATGTATATGAGCCTACGGGCCAAAAATACTGTATTTTTTACTGTTTGTATGTATATAAGGGACGAGCTAAATACATCGGATGGAAAGTATCAGACAAAAAATGCGATTTCTTGTCTGATATTTTCGTCTCTCATTTTCCCGCTATCTTTTTTTTCCTCTCGTTGCTGACGGCAGTTAGAGAAAAAAAAGATCGTTGAAAAAAATATCAGACAAGGAATTGCATTTTTTGTCTGATACTTTCCATCCGATGTATTTAGCTCGTCCCTTATATCATAAGACATAAAAGACTATATGTTTTGTCGTATAAAATGGTTTTTCTAGCTGCGCCCAACTTTTTTTGTTTTTTTTGCGCCATTTCTTGCTTTCTTTTGATCTCTTGATATGATTCCTTGAATTACACTCTGATATGGCCATTAGATTCAGTTTCTGTGCACAGTTTTGCAATTTTTGGTACTTTAGATGTTGACATAGGTAAGAACTTTGTTTTTTCTTCAAAAATGTGAATTTTCATAAAGTTGAAGTTGTCAATAAACCAAAAACAAATATTTCACCATTTTTGTCCTATAGTGATATCAAAATAGATTTGATATACTGCTTGACATTTCGATAATGACAGCAGCTGTTGGCATCGCTTAACCTTTGTCATAACTGGTATCTATAGATAGCTAGTCTGGAGCTGCTTTGTCATCTTTTTATTCAAATTTGTAATTTTAAAAGATAAAATATGATAGGAGATATCAGTTTTTTGAGACCAGATCACTCGATGTTGATATAAAAATAGGTGCTTGCTATTTAAAAAACATTTGTTTCTGACAAGTTTAATTCGAAAAAGTTTGAAATTGCTACTCGAGGATGGATGTTTGGGTCGTATGTCATTGTCACCGCGACAAACGTGTCGCAGATGTGCTGTAAGTGATAAACACTCGTCCTTAATGGCAATAAAATTGGTGCCAGAGGCAATCAAGGAACATGTCATAAAAGCCCGTCAAAATGGCACATCAAACCCCGAGGCCCTCCGGCGATCACCTGGAGCTGGTTTTTATAAAAAGCCGTTTAATCAGCCAACTTTAATCATCTGTTTCGAGGGTCCATTAAAGCGGAATATGATGGAGGATTAATTGTCCCGAAACCATTTACCCCGCCCGGGCTTCCAGCTTGAGAGTCATGCTTTGCCCGACCGACAAAGCCATGATGTCGCTCTTCCTGTTGTGCGTTGTCAACGCACAGGACGTGCTGCCCGACCTCGAGGACGATTACAATGTTCTAGACTGGAACTTTCCCACCCACGTAAGTTTGGTGGGGTACTGTAACATGGGTTGTGGTGGAGAGTGGTGTACTGTATTTTGTGCTGAAGTACTGTAATATCATTTGTGTTGACTTACAGTAACATCGATCTCGTTTGATCTAAATACTGTTGGCTGTGTTTATACTTTATTTATATAGCGCTTTAATATTACACACAGTAAGCTATACTGTGCAGAATGTAATGTTGTTTAATATTGTACTCTATAAAACGTTTTACTATATATGTCGTATATTTAGCAATATCTTGACAAAAGGTGGATAATTTTGCTAAAATGACATTTTCAGATACAAATAAGGCTTAAGCGCTGTAACATTTTGTGTTTTGTGTATTTACGTTATTAAAATCTCAATAATATAAGTGGTAAAACGATGTGTGAATGGTGATATTAACCTTGATGAGTTTATGTTCACAACACTACTGTTTCTAGTCAATCTACATGATTGTGAGGTACTTAACTAACCTTTTTTTATCTTTACTTATGTTCTTTGCTAAAACAACTAGTAAAATTAACATATGTGTACTAAACTCTCTTGTCATCAAGTATCATGTGTTAATTTACTATGTTGTTATCTCAACCCTGAACCCAAACTAAACACAGAAAAAGACATATAAAGTGTTAATCACCTTGTTTTAGCCTCCTCAACAGCCACAAACCAACGCATATGGTCGCGACAACGTGGGTCTGAATCCATATGCTCGTGAGCCTCCCAGATACCATCAGAATGTATACAAACCTCCACCAACTCCAGTATATCAACCATCTCGTAACACTGTAAAGTACCCTACTTCAGGTCATAGATATACAGAATCTACAGTATCTAAATATACAGTAGCCCCAACAAAAGATAAAAATACAGTACCTTCAGCGACGACTAAAGTTACAGTATCCACAACAGCTGAAACTATTCAGAGTTTTAAAACGACAAAAACTACAGAAAAACAAAAGGATTCAGAAGAGTACAGTACACTAGAAGCAGATGTCTCGGATTCAGATGAATTCGATAACTATGTTATATCAGGGCCAGATATAACACTAAATCCGAAGGATCCAGCAGTTTCTGATTATATTAATCCAACGAGTATTAACGTAGAGATATCTGAATGCAAGCCTGATAAGATTGTCATCAAGGAGTTACTGGCTGAATATAATGCTCATCAAACGCCTTCGGAGACAGGTGTGGAGGTTTTCATTGAAGTAGGTTTTCTTAGTGTTCAGTTATTTAAACCTTTACATTACCCCAGAAACATCGTGTGCTTGGCCTTTTATCAATAGTATTATACAATATGACTTGTGCGAACCTTGTCATACCAAAATTATAGCTTTCTTACCTAATGTTATATTTTTTACCACTTTTTTCAATTTGTTTAGTAAAACGTCAATTTTCTTCTTTTTAATTATGCTTTGAGCTGGTTCAATAACCATTAGTCATTGTGGCTATATCATGTTTCGGCTAAATATCTTATGAGAAAGTTAAGTGCCAAAGTGATTAATTTGATCACTACTAATTGGCCATTAACCACTAAAACAAAGAAGAACATAACTATATTTTTTAAAACTATACCTATATTTTTAGTTTTTTAATAAAACCAAGCACTTCCTGGCCTTGTTTCTTCAAACTTTTTGACCAAAAATGTTCTCTGATGTTTGTTCTATATAAATATAAAAATTATATGTCATCACTAATGTATATCTTAATTATTTAGGTATGGATGCAAGAAATCAACGCTCTAAACGAAAGAACGGCCGACTTCGATGCCGAACTTTACGTATCCGAGATCTGGACCGACCACGCTCTCAGATACGACCATATGCGACCATGTCGCACCAATCTCAGCGTCAGCTACGAAGTATTGGACAAGATCTGGAAGCCAAATACCGTATTCATAAACAGTAAATCCGCCCACATCCACAAGAGTCCCTTCCCCAACATATTCATCATGATCTACAGCAATGGCTCGGTCTGGGTGAATGAACGTATCCAGGTGAAGGGACCGTGCGACATGGAATTCAGCTCGTTCCCACTAGATCGCCAGACTTGTCAGCTGACCTTGGAGAGCTTCAACTACAACAACCAGGAAGTGGACATGAAATGGCTGAGTATACGACCGCCGTTAATACTCCTCAAAGAGCCCATTATACTGCCAGACTTTGTGCTCAGTAATTACAGCACTTACTTGACCAAAGTGGTACGTTAAAGGTCTTTTAGTGATGTGGTTGTTCTTGATCGTAAAACATTTCAAATCGATTTTTATAGAAAGAAAACATTAAAAATCTTCATATAATGTCATGATGATGTACAAACGAACAGACAATTTACATAAAAACGTACCTAAATATAATAAAATGAAGGATTTATAATACCATATTTTAGGAATACCCCGCCGGAATCTGGAATGAACTAACAATGACATTTACTTTCGACCGTAGGTTTGGATGGTACGCTTTACAAGCCTACTTTCCCACCTACATGACAATCTTCATCTCATGGATCAGCTTTTGCCTTGGTGCTAAAATGATACCAGCTAGGACGATGCTGGGTGTTAATAGGTATGAAATCCTGTAATTTATGTAACTTTTTATACCTTATTTTATTTTAGCTTTCATATAGATTAATGTTACATAGTACATCTACTTCTAAAGCTTCAAAAGCTAACATTTCAACAGTATGCTACAAGTATTATACCGTCCCCCGGGAATAGGTCACCCGGATACCCATAGGTTATATACACCAATATTTTCAGTCTGCTCGCCCTAACCTTCCAATTCGGCAACATAATGCGGAACCTTCCTAGAGTCAGCTATGTGAAAGCCCTGGACGTGTGGATGTTAGTATGTCTGTTCTTTGTGTTCGCTAGTCTCCTCGAGTTAGCCATTGTTGGATCAATAGCAAATAGGCGAGAGAAAGCTCAGAACAAATCGAAATCACGATCATCTAGCCCTAAACTAACGTTATCTGAAAAGTCTGAGCCAGAAGTCACTAATGCAGTGTCACAGACTAGTCCTAGAAGGCCGCAGTCTTATGCTCCACTCGAGTTTAGTGGTAGGTTTGTGTTTGTAAAGCGGTACTATAATAAACGTTTCTTACAGAAGAGCCATCGTATCGACCAAGCGACTTCAGTCCTAGTAAACCGCGGTAAATTCTTTTCCTATGACCTTTCTGCTGTATATTACTTCTTTTATACTGCCATGATATAGCTATCAGCAATGTTTTGTTTTAAAGTTTAAAATTTAAGAAAGAACGCCTGCGTAGAATTCTACGAAGTTACATGTTCACAATGGAAAAGGATATCCAGATGTGTCACAAATTATTTTAAAAATCTCAGCACCGACCAAATCGATCAGATCTCCATGTACGCGTTTCCGAGCTTGTTCGCCCTGTTTAATGTTTGTTACTGGTCCTACTACCTCAATCAAGAAAATTAACCAATAAACTGTACAAAAATGATACTAATGTCTCTGCTTTGGTAAAAAATAGAATTTAGAGGTATAAAGCTTTTTGGTGTGAGATATTCACAGACCAAACTACAGAGCCTCAACGGGTATCAATGAACTACCAAATCAACCAACAAGTATCAACCAAAGAGTTAATCAAATAGTGTAACGAATCAAAACAATATCACAAACTTTATTCAAAACCAAAGATAAATTACAACCAAATTACTTGACACTTGACCGACCGATCGCCGGGTTTCAAATTGAGGCTACTGACTTAAAAACGGCCGAGTTTTGACCAAAGAAACCAAATATGTAAATTTCCTAGTGAAAAATGCGATAAAGCGGTCGAATCCGCTTACAGAGGATTGACAGATACTTTAAAAAAGAAATGTAAAAACAACAAAGGTAATCCTTGAAAGTCTTCGAAAAGTCTGTAAAATTATATTGTGAAAACAAATTTAACAATAAATCATAGAAAATCATCTAATGAAGGTATAACAACTATATGTAGTCAATATCACTGATAAGCTACTAGTTATCTAACATCTCAATCCTTGTGCCACTGTCATGAAAACGCCGAAAGATCCGCCAGATTGAGCAGCAATCTTGCCCGTTTGAATCAACATTTCTCTTCCTCTCAATCCCATTCTAAAACGGTAACAATATAAAGTTAAACCTTACGTCCAATAAGATTGTGTATATTTGATATTAATAGTTTCATGAAATAAATCGATGCTTTCAACCACTAGTCCTTACCTCCATGCGGAGAATCCACCCAATAACACTCCTGTTGAAGCTCCAATCATGGCTCCCATCATGAAGCCCATCTTCAGCTTTTGCATACAAGTTGGACCTTGTTGTCCTTGACCAACTACTTGATACCCTTGTGGGACTGCCATTATTCAACCTAAAAGTGAATAAAAATGTAGTGTACAAAATTATACTTTTAAGAAACTACAACATCAACAAATTTACATCATTTTAGGTACAAAAGAAACAAATCCCACAAAAGTTGTGAAATAAACCATGTATAACATAAAATAAAGCAACATTACAAATGAATTGAGCTCTCCAAAGCCTTCTTATACTAAAAAGCCAATACTAAAGTTATTTACACTCTTTCTTCCTCCTAAAAATTGTTTATCAACATCACTTTCTCAATTCCGAAAAAATAAAATATTATTTTATCCAAACTGCGTCCTTCGCCTGCAGCCTGCACAAAAGAAAAAGAGAGAACAACAAGAACTGGAGGAAAAAACAATCTTTCGACTCTCGAATTTAGCGGTAAACCTTGAAAAAGTGTTCAAGAACTTTTTGAAAACTTTGTTTGTCTTGTTCTGTTCTTCTTTTGTGTTTTAAACATCTGAATTTACGTATTTTAAGGTTGAACTTGGCACAAAATGTTCTCAAAAACATTTCTTCGATCTTCCAAGGTAAGTGTAATATGAGCTGTGACTTTGCCCGGGCAACACGTTGCTTCTTGAAGAGAAGATTTTGTTTTAAAATCGGTTTGTAGTTTGTTTCATTATTTTAAAAGTTATAGATAATATAAAATAATGTTTTTTGCTGATTTTCAAAACTTTATCAGGCTTATGTAGGACGTTTCTTTCAGACATTGCGAACATCTGTTCGGACGCTTATGCTTCATGAGCACTGTGGTGTAGGCTTACTTCAAAAGGCCGGAATTAACGTGCCACCATTCGGCGTAGCTACATCAGCTGAAGAAGCTTATGAAAAGGCCAAGTCGATCGGTGAGTTAAGGTTGTCTTGATTTATATTTGACTTTTAGGAGGTAAGGACTATGTTGTCAAGGCCCAAGTGTTGGCTGGAGGTCGTGGTAAGGGAAAGTTTGACTCTGGGCTCGAAGGAGGTGTCAAGATCGTCTACACGTATGTTATTCTTGTTTTTGTTTGTATTTTAGTGTAACTTTGACGGATAAGGGAAATGGAAGACGTGTAAAGCGTATAATGATCCAAACATAGAGCAACGTTTTTTTATTTTGACGTTTTAGGCCAGAAGAAGCTCGTGAAATGGCCAAGAAGATGATTGGATATCATCTCCAGACTAAGCAAACTGTTGGTGAAGGTCCATTATGTGAAAAAGTGATGGTCGCCAAGAGATTGTTCACTCGTCGTGAATACTACTTTAGTATCACGTTGGACAGAGTCACTAACGTATGTTACTTTTATATTTTGCGGTAGTTTTATAACTATAATGTAAAATATTAAATACTAACAATTTTAAGCATTGTAAACTTGTTTTGGTGTTTATAAAAGTCAAAATCTTGGTTTCAGGGACCAATTCTGATTGGATCGTCTCGTGGTGGTATGAACATTGAAGAAGTTGCTGCTACAGAGCCGGACGCTATCATCAAAGTGCCAATTGATATTAACCATGGAGTTGATGACAAGATCGCTCAAGATTTGGCTCAGAAAATGGGATTTGCTGTAAGCTTAGTATAAATTATGATTTTGAAACTTTAGGGATGTTGGTGTTACTTTTATAATGGAATTGTATTTTGTTTTTATGAAACTTCTTATATCAGATTATTTGGAGTTTGACAGACGGTATAATCGCGTTTTTTAGGAATCTTCTCGTGACCAAGCTGCTGACATTATCAAAAAGCTGTACAATGTCTTCCTTCAATCTGATTGCAGTCTGCTCGAGATCAACCCACTTTCAGAAGATGTTGATGGTAATGTAGTGTGCATGGACTGTAAAGTCAACTTGGATTCAAACGCCGTCTTCCGACAGAAGGAGTTGTTTGCTTTGAAGGACGAGAAACAAGAAGATCCTCTCGAAGTTCGTGCTGGCAAAGCTGATCTTAACTACATTAGATTAGATGGCAACATTGGATGTTTAGGTAGGATATTGTGTGGTATTTGTTTTAAAATGATTATCTTGATGTTTTTTTTATATCTTTTGGGATTTCTTTTAAAATCTATGCCAATATTGTTTAGTGAATGGAGCCGGGTTAGCCATGGCTACGATGGATATCATCAAGCTTCACGGTGGAGAACCAGCGAACTTCTTGGATGTTGGAGGTGGCGCTACTGTAGAACAGGTGACGGAAGCCTTCAAGATCATCACAGCTGACAAGACAAAAGTAAACGCCATCTTGGTCAACATCTTCGGTGGTATTATGCGTTGTGATATCATTGCTCAAGGTATCATCAAGGCCGCTACTGAACTCGACTTGAAGATCCCTATTGTTGTTCGTCTACAGGGTAAGACTAGAATGTTATATTAGAGTTCTGATGTTTTGTCTTATTATTATTTGTCTTTTACATTTTCTAGTTGAAGATGATTGTATTAAATTATTTTTTACATTTGTATATTCTTTCTAACTTTATATATTAAAATGTATCCGTCACATTGTACATAAGACCACTAAATAACATTTCCATCTTCAGGAACCCAAGTCGAAGACGCCAAAGCCCTGATCGCCAACTCCAAAATGCGGATTCTGGCCTGCGATTCCCTGGACGAAGCCGCCAAGATGGTCGTGAAGTTGTCCTCCATCGTTGGCCTAGCCAAAGCCGCATCGGTCGATGTCAAGTTCGAGCTCTCAATCTAACTTCAACATTTCTCCAGTCATTTTAAAAATTTGAACCGGTTTCTTGTGAATCGAGAGTAGGAAAGTCAGTCCAAAAACAAATCCCGCTAATTAAATTCATAGTATCTTGTTTATTTCCTAAGGCAATGATTGAATAAAATAGTGAAATTGAGGGTTTATCGTTTGGTGTACTAGTAGAGTTGCTGTTATGGTTATTTGCATGTTTATATGGTGCTTTTTGTGGTTGTTTTAGCTTTTTTGTTACCTTTTGGTCTAATTTTAGTATTATTTTTTTAAAAACGTTAAGATTTGTTAAAGAAAGTTCAATAACTTTCGGACCGGTTTTATATTTACGTAGATGAACCTTTCATACACTTTCAATATTTTAAAATTTATTTAATTAACGACAATAATGAAAAACAAATAAAAATTTTTAAGGCAGAGTTTTGTCTCAACAGTGAAATGGATTGCCAAAAGCGCCAAACGAAGCAGTTTTTATAAAATACGATTGACAAATTAGAAGAAAAAACGGAAAGAAGGCCGGAATGAGGTTTTGTATATTATTATAGCAAACTAACAGTTACTAGCTACTTGAAGACCCAAAGTAACCTATATCAACATCTTCGATGTATGGTGAGGGACCTGAAATACCATAATATTCAGACCCTCAGGTGTATAAGACCTAAGTTAAGGTACCTTTATCAATAGACGTTAGGGTACCTACATCAATAGACCCATGAGATAGGAACCCATTGGGGAATGGCACTCAATTTTTCGACGACAAGTTCTAGCTGACGGATGGTGTCGTCGATGTCGTTATTACAAATGACATAGTCGAACAAATGTCCAAAGGCTTGTCGCAAAATCTCGGATTCTTTGACTAGCCGTTCTAGGCTTCCATCGGGCTAAAATACGGTAAATTAGGTTGATATTTCAACTAATAACTAACATTTTTGATTTTTAAGTATTATTTTACCAAAACGTACTTTTCTAAATGTAAAAGTTCATATTTAGTTTAAAATTAGAAGTAGTAGGCATCATTATCAACAAGAACATAACTTATTTGATGAGTTATAAAGTTTTACTATGTAAAAATACGAAATTTAATGTTATTGACTGGCTTTGTTATGAAGCTTTTATGGTTTTTTATGATGACTACTTACATCTTGAAGACCATGAAGATCAGGTGCTCCTATAAATACAACGAATGGGGCGTACTCAGCTGTTCGCAAGGTCTTGAGGGCCTAAAAGAATTCGGTTTTATGGGTTTCGAGGAATGATCAATATGATGACAATTAGGCTACTGATAGCATTTTCAGCTTGTGCCAGCTCTGTCAATATTATTTTAGGTAACACAGATACACACGCAAGTTAATGAATGATAAAATGTAAAATATGCAATACTTTGCGTTAAATCAAAGACAATATATACCGTACCTGTGGTTCGACATCCAATATGGCCATTTTCCCCGTCCTATGGATGTTCCTGATGGTCTCCAGTTTAGTACCATACATGCACTCTTCATGTGTACCATACTCCAAGTACTCGTTGGCAGCGATATCTGATAGCATGGCATCGTTGGACACAAAGTAATAATGTTTACCGTCGACCTCATCCTTCCGCGGCGGTCGTGTCGTATGTGGAATGGGATAGGCAAATCTGTTTGGATGTCTGTGAATCAACGTGTTCTTAATGTGCCGTCGTCCCACACCGTGCGCGCCCAACAGAACCAGAGTCTTCCGTCTGAACGTAGATAGGCGTACCACCTCTTCGTATGTCACCAGATCGACCTGTTCGAAGAGATCAGAGTGCTTCCGCAGATACTTGGTCGTGTAGTACTTCTTCTTCTTGTTGAACCACATGCACGTATGGTTGTCTTTGGCACGTTCCATCGCCAAACACGCCGTTCTCCATTCCTGAAGTTCGGGCGATGGAATCAGCCCGGCTACTGGAGCTGACGATGTAGGGCTCTGTGGAGATCGTGAGATGTGGTTCCCGATGGTCGATGTTGAAGCTTGTGTAGACTGTAGCTGCGACTGCACTGATCCTAGACCAGGAAAAGCATGGACGAAGCGAGCTTGCCACCAGTTGTGGTCGTCCTTGGATATGACTTGTAGAATATCTCCTGTTTTGAAGGGTACCCCGGCTTCTGAGCACGGTATTAGGTCATCTTGAGTTGGATCGTAGTCGAACTGAGCCCTGACGTAGATTTCACACGCTGGAGGTGCGGAACGGTACGATGGAACAATTTTGAAAGTAACGTGTCCTCTCGCATCCCGTAGCATCTGTTGTAGCGTGTCGACGCTCTGATTGGCTACAGGAATACCATTGATCTCTCGAATCTCGTCAAACACGTGTAGCGTGCCTTGACGATGGATCATGCCACCGTGCATAATTCTGGCTACAAGACATCGTCCGTCCTCCGTGATCTTCAGCGTGATTCCCATCGGTTCTTCCGTGTCCTTCTGGAACTGTACCAACCTAACACGACTGACAGCATTCAGAATCAGATCATCATCGTCGTCGTCGTAGAAGGCTTGGCTTGGGTCGGCTTTCGAAGTGGTCGGTTCCTGCTGATCGATGGCTAGTCCACGATGCATACTGACCGTAGAGGTGGATGAACTTGGGCCTGGGAGGGGATCTGGCAGTTTGGTTGGAGGACATGTAGCTGTTGGAGCCGAGTCGATCTGCATCTGAGAACACATCTGCACCAAATGACCGTTTGAGAGTTGGCCCGAAAGAGAATTACCCGTCTAAAAGAGTAGATTATATGTAATGTCTTGTGGAAACATTTATGGGTAACAATGATATTATTATATAGTATTGTACTACTCAAAGACTGGTAATGTTATAATACACTTACTCTATGTGTACTATAAAATGATTTTTAAAACTTGAGATACTACACAGTGCTTCCCAATAACCTACTTGATATGAAAGTGTTGAGATATGTTGTTCATTTGGTGTGGCAGCAACATTAGCTGTTTTGGTCGACGTTGACTGAATCAGGCTACAGTCCATGGGTACCGAGGCGAATACTTCTTCCACCGCGATGTCGTGGGATTGTACGATAGCCTGAAAGTGTAATTTGTATGCAAGTAATGTAATTATCTGTGATAATTGATGTAAAAGGCTTTAAATTTGTGATAGTAATGTAAAAAGCTTTAAAAAGTAACGGCATTCTCTCCCCGAACATATTATTCATAGAAGTAATAGTGACCTACTTGAAAGCTGGAGTTGGACAAGAGCTGAGCCAGTTCGGATGCCTCAGGCGATGGATTGAGAAGGCCGTTGATCTCGTTCTTGATGTCATTGAGGTGTTGGGTGAGGTTGTGGTTGATTGGTTCTGGTCGAATTCCGCGGTTTCGTATTCGGTCATACAACTGAAAAAGATTATATTAGACGTAACAGTAATCTTAAAGAAAGTATTTAATTATTCTTTGTATATCTTGTTAGGGATTTACATAAAAAGTCAATTTTAAAAATAAGGTAAAAGTGTAAAAGACGATACGTGATGTAAGAGACAATGTAGAAAGCGGTATGTTCTTTTGTTGTAACTCTAGCTTTGGCCATATGTCATGTTCTTTCTCAACATCTTCCTCTAGACTTTTACACTGCTCATCTTCATCTGAACTCGGTAAAAGTGAAGGTGGAGATACAATGACATCTCCTTCTCTACAATCTCGGATGTGCTCTTTCTCATCGTTATACTGTATACTTATAGTCTTCACTGTATCTTCTTCAATAATCGTCAACCTGCCGGCTTCTGTATCCTCAACAATCACTGTGATATCTTCAAAGTTTACCACATTCGAAGTCGTATCACTCGCGGTGTTAACTGTTGTTTCTATGGTATCTTGTCGTATATTCATCACATCATGTTTATCTTTATTATGTTCACTTCTGTCATTATTAATGACAGTTTTCGTGACAGTAGTATCGATTTCAGTAGTTACAATAGCTTCGCCCGACTTTGTAGGTACTGTAACAAAGTTGTTGATGAGGCGATGGATTTGTCGCGAATATTGGGTTGATTTCGGTCTTTTCGACTTTCTTTTGGGTATGGGTATTAGTGGTATACGACAGTCGAGATCATCACATACCCCTAGACAACAAACGCAAGTAAAGAAGATGAAGAAGGAGCCACACAGCATGGTCATCAAGAGGTACTGGTACACGTTGGAGTCCATTTTGGAAATGATGTGGTAAGTACTGTTAAAAGGATGGTAGAAGGGTAATATATTACTATGTTGATAATAAAAACTGTACCCTCTTTTGTAGAATGTTATCGATTACTGTAGAATTTAATCAAATTTTGTCGATTCCAGTAGCTTTTTGGCCATTTTTTTCAGGTAGAACTGACGTCACCAAGTCAAGCTTTCAATATCATGACCTTTTCTTGTCAATACCAATATCGTTATAGCACCAAACCCACGTGATTCTCATCAAAACACATCATATGCTCCCAAAACCACCCAATGTCAATATATATCTAACTCCAACGTCAATATAGAGCCGATTATCGTTAAGGAATAAGTGTCAAAGTTAGTAATAAAAGTGAAGCCAAGACAATAACAATCAGACCCAAAAGCCGAATGGCCGTGGATAACATAAATTGGGGCTGAAGTGCATGATCGATGAGCTGATGGGTTGGGCCGTCAAAACTGCGGCCGGAAGCGACAAAAACCGGAAGGGAAGCGACAAATCCCAAAAAATGTCGCGCTTTGATTAATCTCGGCTTTGCAAACTTTTTTTGAGGACAACTGATACCGAAAAAATATTTGATTAATCTAAGAATGGGGGAGGCGTTTGTTTATATTCCTCTCTGTTCGACTCCTGTCATTATCCCGGAGATTTATGGCGGAAATGAGACAGATTATAATTTGGTTACATAAGAGTCAAAGGTTTTGGGGAACCCAACATTCTTCTTGAAAAATGGCGGAAATTCAGAGAAAAAAAGATCACAAAATTAAAAAAATGGCAAAAAATAAAAAAAAATTTAAAAATTGCTAAAATTCATTTTTTTTAAACTTCAAAAAATCAAATTTTAAACTTTTTTAATTGCCCTAATGCCACAATTTTGAAAATAAAAAAAATTTCGAAAAACCAAAATTAGAAAAATAATCAAAAGTTTACCTTGTTAAACAAAGCTGGAGCTAAAATAGCATTGCTGATTAACATAACCTTGGTCAAAAAGTCTGCGGAATAGAACTAGCTAGCCATCTTCTGATTTTTTGCCAATTTTCTATCCGAAAATTAATTTTTTTGAATTTTTTTACATTTTCTAGAAAAAAATAATATAATACTAGTTTGTTCAAATAATTCTGAGCCCCTTTGCAAAGCAAATGTTCGTGTTTCGAAGGCTCAAAATTATATGAACAACCTTATAAATGAAAAGTTTAGTACTAAAACAATACTCAGTTAAAATCTTTTAGTACTAAGACTGTACGGTGTTAAAAATTTGAGTACTAAAGCAGTACTAAGTTAAAGCTTTCAGTACTAACTTAAATTGCGGTGCTCAAAACATAAAAAAGCTAAAAATATAATAGAAGAAAAAATGAAAATTGCCAATGTAAATCATGAAGATGGTGGATAACAAAAAGATTGACGTTAATTAGTGACAAACCCTCTGAGCACTTACTTTTGTTTTTTATTCTAAAGTACAAACAAGTGTTTTCCTTAAGTGTTTTTTGGCAAAACTTTTTCTGTTCTCACTTCACATACTTTGCCACCTTTCTGAGTGATATCATGTTGCAAGACGGCGAAAGGAGAGACATAATTTCAGCGAAAAAGGACTATAATATTGGTAATCAAAACGTATATTAACCTAGTATTGACTTACTTTGAAGACTTTTACTATGAAGAAGGTTTAAAGGGATAACAATGTGGATGTTGTTTATAAAAAGTGTCATCTTTTTCATAAAAAGAGCTGACAGAAGGACCAAAAATGAAAAAAATGTCTCAAAAATCTTAAGATTTCCTCAAAACCCCCTTAAATTTGCATAAATCTCGGCCCGAAACCAAGAAATCGCAAAGATACCACCATTACCTCAAAGTCGATGGTAATCTCGGTGACGGAATGGTGGAGTGGACGGAAATGGGCGTCGACGGACATGTCATGAGCGTAGCCATAAACGGAGAAGACGTGCACAGCCGACTCTCGACCAAGAAAAAGCCTCCTCGAGAGTGGCCGGCCCAAGAAAGAAGAAAGGGCCAAGAAGAAAAAGAAAGGCTAAACGGGTCTTTCCTTTTCCTGGCCAACACAACAGCTGACTGTGCAAGGTGCCTCGGGCACTGTTTCAAATCAATTCCATCACCGGACGTTTGAGTCGCTGCGTTTCCTTTCACGGCAATTCTAGGGGGGGGGGGGACTAATGTGGACAAAGTTGCGTGAAAGAGAACTAATTATAGAGGTTAGGTCGAGGTTTGACCTCTCAAAAGTTCACGTACTTTGGTCAGAAAGTAAAGAAAAACAAGTTGAAAATGAAAAAAGAGCCAACCTAGAAGAAAGACCAATATTCTGGATACTTTTCAATCAAAAACAGTATCATATAGTACACAAAACTTAGATCAATTATTAAGCTACTAATCCACCTCGATCAACACAGTGACCAAAACAGAGTTATAAACTTCTATGGCTTGGAAACAACTTGTGGTATGTTGAGGTAGATGCAACTTCAAATTGAAGCTTGGAAAAACTCAAAACGGAAATTCAATTTCCAACTTTTTCCATCAGTTTTGTTTCGGATGTCAGCGATGGTTAAAGAACAAAAATACACAAAAAAATGAAATTCTAGAAAATGTAAAATACGACAAACGTAACACGTACGAGATACAATAACATCAAAATGCTACTGTAATTTTTGAAAAAGGCTTTGACTTTTCCTAGTAAACCTTAATATAATAAGAACCAGCATTAATAACAAGACAATGCAAGAAGATATTACTCAGCAATTACTTAACATTACTTTGTAATTACCTGTAACTCTATGTAAATCAACTTACATTCAAGATTTCATGAAGCTCGGTGTCGTTCATGGCATGTCGCAGTTGTTGTTCTTCGATCGACGTACACGTGTCCAGAGACTGGTCGGTGAGGACTGTCATTTTGTCCAGAGACATCAGTATCTGAATGAATTAACATATATTGATTATACAGTCATCGTATCGGGCTTTTAAAGGTTTTTTGTATTCCGATCACAAGCAAATTTAGCAACAGTACCGTACTATCATGTCAGTACAAAATGACACTTCTTATCAATATTTAAACTGTAAAATTTCAAAAAATATGATCTTTTTGTCATATTATGGCTATAACGACTCACCTTTTCGACGCCGGCCATGTCGCTTCCCGTATGTTCATCGGGGCCTCGTCGCGTACAATCGGAATCACAAACATCGCCTCCGGGCATGGAATCGGCGCTGAGAAAGGAATGCACGGGGAACCGATTCCATTTTGGGTTATTCACCGCCGCAATGATATTACTCTGAAAATAGATACAGTATTACTTTGTAAAATAAAATAAAATATTACTCCGTAACATTCAAACTGTAAAATACACTTTTGTGATCCCCCAAAACTTTTAAAATCTAAAAATAAACAGTTCGAAATTGCTTCAAAGCCAAAAACAACAAAATTAAGTTTCGAGGCCACGTTGTGACGCAGAAGACCTTGTTGATACGAAAGTAAATGCCTGATGATATTAAAGTAAAGTCTCGGAAACTCGGACGACTTTGTGGATTCGCAAATCGGAGATTCAAAGCCTCCGTGGCCCCTGGAGGCTTTTTTCTTTCATTCAAACGGCATTTTCAAAATCGGATTAAGTCCTCCTCGTCGCTATAAAAAAGAAGAACGAAGCCGCCATCCCTCCGGGCCATTGTTTACCTACCTTGAGTTTCCGTCGATGATTGTACTTGCGAATACTCTCCACGGTCTCGCCCAAGTGGACTCGAGGTGGGATCGAGCGGTCCTGGATCCACGCGTGCTGCAGGACCTCGTCGGCCGTGAGACGCTTGCGAGGATCGACTGTCAGAAGGCCCTTCACCAGGTCTTTGGCCGGATCGCTGATCTTCTTCCAGGAACCTGATTTTAGCTAAAAAACCTATGTTAATATCGTTAAGTCTTAGAATTTTATAAAAAAAAGTATCTTCATTACCTCTTTTACATAAAAAAAAATTAAAAGAGCAATGAGATACATTTAAAAAAATCAAAAAAAGTAACCATAAACAATATAATAACTTCAAAAAATCAATATTATCTTACCGAAAAGTCGGCGATCTTAATCCGGTCGAACAGTTGATCTTTAGGCCCAGTGAACGGTAATCGACCACTCAATAGAACACATATTAATATACCCAAACTCCACATGTCTGCTTCTCGACCATACGGTTTGTTGTCGACGACTTCTGGAGCCATAAACTGAGGAATGCCAATTTGGCCCGGAGGGCATTTGTCTTCAGGATCAGCCAATTTGTAGGCGATTCCAAAGCCTCGTAGCTTCAATGGAGCGTTGTTTTCTTTACTGAAAAAGCATTTATATAAGTTTTAAATGATATTATTCATGATAATTTAAGTTTTTATTATAAAATATCCCAAATGTCCTATTTATATTACTTTAGCCATTTTTAACACATTTTTTAACAAAAAAATTGTAAAAACGGCCTTTCCAAAACAAAAAACCATTAACAATAGCCAAATAAGATATTAACATTGCCTAAAATAAACCATAACATATTGCAGAACCTCAAACTAACTCTTACTTTGCGAGTAGGATGTTGTGAGGTCGTATATCTCTGTGTACGATGAGTTGAGAATGCATGTAATGAAGCGCTTCGCTGAGTTGTTTGATGTAATGACTAAAAACATAATCCATAGTAATATAATCACTTACCTTGCTACAGTTTCACTATAAATAAAGCCCGCCGATGCCCGTTTAACGATTTCAAAGCATATATCTGCACCTTCCACATGCTCGAAGATCATATGGAAGGCGTTGGGACCTGAGATCACGTCGCGAAGTTGGCAGAAGTAGTGGTGCTTCAGGGAGGCACATATCTCCACTTCTTTCTCGACTACTGTAACATACGATAGTTGTAGTAAGAAAACGTAAAAATTTTTTTTTTAATTTTAAAATTTAAAATTCACTCTAAAAAAAATTAACTTACCATCCACCGTCAACCCAGAAGCGGCCGTATACCGTCGCAGGTCCAGCGACTTGATGGTGAAGGTCTTTGATGTTATTCGTTGTGTCGCGCGATACAACGTGCATATTGGCCCCTTCTCTAGCACGTCGCAGATCTGGTAGTGATGGGACAATAAGGCCGTCTCCTCGCCGTCGACGATCCATTCGACGCCACTGGGCTGGCTAGAGGCTTGCATCGACTGGACTGGCCCATTAGGCTCTTCAAATGCTCTCGACCGTTAGCATCGGACTGATAAGATAAGGCAGAAGTGAGCGGCAGAAAAAGTTTGTTATCTGTAATGGTGACGTAATATTATGATAGAAGTAATTATATAGAGTATACAACGGTTTAGTAGTACCAAAAGTAGAGATAAGCCATAAATGGCACCAAAAATCAGTACTAGGTTTGATACTAAACATTTAGTACTAATTTCAAAAATTTTGGCCGAAATAGTACGTAGACAAATGCATACTTAATAATAGTATAGTAAAAGACAAAAAACCACAAAAACATATAGAAGACAAGCGTAGCATAATTAATCAGTATCATACAACAAAGAGCTCTTAACAGCCATAAATTTGAAAAAGTAATTAGGCGAAACAGCGGAATGTGATGAATACCTTTACATAATCAGGACATTACTCATCTGTCAAACAAAGCCCTTCCAAAGTTTATATTGCCTATTTATTTTAGCTAAAAGTACAGAAAATCGCCAAGGCTTGGCCGTAAAAAAATTAAAAAAAAGACGGTGTGGTAAAAAAAGCTACCCCAAAAAACATTTTTTTTTCAAAAAAATTTTCGAAGTTTAATAAAAATGACCCGCCCAACATCAAAATATCAAAACTTTTAAGTAAAGACTCAAAACGTCCACCATATCTAGCGTGACAAAACCCCAAAACTAATACAAAAACACCCCTCCATAACGTGCCAAACCCAATATTACAATAAACTCCTTAGAATATCACATACCCGCCAGCAAGACACAAAACCCCCCGAATACTAGTAGATACCAGCAGTAAACAAAAACATTAGCATAATCTATAGAAAAGCCAAGAACAATATCGAACGTGAGTTGGAACAGCACAGTGCAAACAAAAAGAACCCTAATCCCCCCCCCTAAATTATAAAAACACATTCGAATCTGCAGCCCATACTAATTGGAAGAAGGAATTTAATTTCGTTTACTTAAGGACTTTGAAGCCGGAAAACAAAAAATGACAAGAACAGAAGCCGGCGGCTTCTTCAATTCTCAAACTGTTATTTACTGCGCTTTTTACCATAATATTATAGCATGATATTATATCATGATATTACACCATAATATTATATTATAATATTATTTTTTAGAAAAATCTTAATATTATACTATTGTAAATATTGTACTGCTAAGGTTAGTACCAGTCGTTTTTCAAAAGCTTTTGATTATATTTTTTGACCAGTACTATCAATTTAAACCGCGCTATACAATAGTATACCCATCTCGAATCTTAAAACTTGAATAATTCCTGTAGCTGGTAAAGTTCAAGATAAAAGCTTAATTTTAAAAAATTTGCATAAAATAGTCTACACTTTGAGTATGCAACATATCTTTTTTATGGGTATCCCCACCTCTGAAGACTTTACTTTTTAGGTTCGCGCAGTACTTGAATAAAACTAAAATTCTTATTAAAAATTCAAAATTTTAGTCAAAACACGACAAATAATAAGCAAAAAAATAACTTTTTATTTTTGCAAATGAAACTTTGCCCGTAATATTATGTAAAGTTAGCTTTGCAACGTTTTTACATAATTTCTGAAAAAAATATTCTACGCCAGAATATGTCTTAGCAAAAATCCAAAGCAAAATATAATATGCACAGTAATAAGCTTTGTTTAAAGCAACTACGTACTATTCAAATATTACGATTTAGCACGTCAAATATTTTTTATTTTTAGCGCTACAAGTTTACTACAGTTTTGAGATAAAAGTACTTTAGCTAAAAATAAAAAAATATTTTTCAAAGAGCAAAAATTCAAAAGATTTGTTTTTAAAAACGTATTCATTATAAAAAGTCTGTTACAATACTGACCAAGACATCCAGTCGCAAGCAATATCTACTTCAAAGTACGAAAATTAAATTTAGCATCAGTAAACAGTGGTAAAGACTCTGGCTACTACAATGTTATTTTGTTAGGGAATAGAATCTAATGCAGTAGAGAATGTACTTAAATGAAATCGTCACACCCACAATAAAAAAAACCTTTAAAGTACTATATGTGTCTGTTTAGTGAATAAGGTTAACTTAACCTACATTACAAAGTAAGAAACTTTGTAAAGAAGTACAAACGTTTTACTTTACAGTAGCTTCTGAGCCCCTCCCCTCCCTCTTTTCCCCAAATCTAAATCCTATATGTAACTAGTGCACCCCTTATTAATATAACATATACTACATAAGCATAACCCAAGTATAATATCCTGTGGAGTGTATAACACTGATCGAACCCCTTCGGACCAATCCCAAACACTTTGCCGACTTTCTCCTCTCATTCGTATGCAAATGAGATTAAGGCGCTGCATTTGGAGACATTTCTTGTTTAGGGCGAGAGTTTTGAGAGTGCCCGAGGGCATAAGTGTGTTTATAACCAGAAGCAAGAAAAAAGTAATCAAAAAAGGCCCCAACCAAATTTGTATTTGCATAAAATTACTGGCCAAAAAGTTAATAGTTGGGTAAAAAATGAGGAGAAATCAAAGGTTGTTGCTGATAACCAGACTATTTTCGTATTTTAAAATTAAACAATCACTTTTTAAGATTATATTCACCATGTCCCTCACAAAAAGCAAAATTTCAGACCCCAAAAACCCTTAAAATAAGCAAAATCTGAAAATGTTGACAAAGTAATTACAAGTTAAAACACGTCCTTTAATAATCGTCGCCGCTTTTGTTTTGAAAAGAAAAAGAGGCTCCGAGGACATGCCTCCAGGGCATGGGCGACTTTTTGACATTGCTCATGTCATGTCCGCTCATTGACAAGTTTATAAATCTTCTTGGCAAATACAAGAAGGTGGAGGGATGATTAAGAGCCCCGAGGGGGCAGGGCAAAGAAAGAGATGAAGAGAGAGAGGGGGGGCTTAATCCGTTATCTCCTCTGGTCAGGAAATCAGATATCCCCAAACAGCCCACTCGGCTTTAAACCGCTTCGCGCGCCCAAAGATCATTACGTTGTTTTTCCCCCAAAACCCGCGGCCAAAAGAAGCGGGCGTGGTATGGGGAGGGCCAAGAGAGCGGCCGTGGCCCGGAGGGCTAGCCAGACGCCCAGAACAAACAATCATAAATCTCTTTTATCATTTAAAGGTTAAAACCAAAGTCGTTTTTTGTGTGCGGCCAAACAGTCGAGAGTCTCGAGCGGTCCCGGAAAAGGCGAAAAGGGAAAGAAAACCCCAAAGTCTGTGCAATTCTCGCCCTTAACCCTTTCCTCCTTTTACCCCTCCCAGCTCTAACGAACTTTCCCCCTCTTACAATTCGCAAATAAGCCCTTAGGGCATGGCGCGCGCGCAAATGCTTTTTGTTGTGCCATAAAATAAGACTGGCCGAAGATGGCCAAGGTGTGATGACAATACGAGATAACAGGAATAATACTCGCCGAACAATGGACTTGTGTTCGAAAGTGAAAAACAGCCTTGTCGCGGTTCATGGCGGTGGCTACAGTAATTTGGTCAAATATATTGTTTGAATTTGCAGATTTTTGTGAGCAAGATATACGGTTTTGACGTTCGCAAATCTTTATCTTTATCTGTGCTTGAGGCAGGTCAAAAGAGAAAAAGATTCTTGTAGTGGTATAGACACTGCATGACGTTGTTTTTACGTTTGGCCTCATAAAAACAAGCAAAAGTAAGAGTACTACTAAGTAAATGAAAAGTAAGCTCACTGTTATCATTACTACAAGTTAGAAGAATGAGAAGACTCAAGATTGATGTGACAAAAGGAGGACCAATTCACAAAATTTTCAAAAGCCAGCTGCAGCTGGTTTTCTAAAATTTGCTACTGATAAAAGCTATCTATTGGTGCACTTATCAATACCTAGTTTAAAATATTTTATTTTGCCCTTCTCCCTACAATAACAACGTTAACAGCTCAAAATGAAACCCCTTCCCAGCTCTCTAAAATTAATGTATAACACGTTGCCAAACATTCATTACTTCCCTCTTACTATCAGATAAGCTGATGTAGACTCGAGATCATCCCAATTTGTTATTGCAGCATCTGGCATGCCGCAGAAAGCATCAAACCCATTTGATTACTCATTAAAAAGGCGTTAATTCAGTTCTCTTTAACTTTATCCGCCTTAACAAGCCCATAAAGCCGAGTTGCATTAGCCATTTAGAAACAGATTTCGAATTTCCATTAATAGCCTCGGGGTGACTAAGCGAATAATTTCAAATTTCAAAGGTTTAGGCCTTATGAATAATGGTATGAATCTTCGGAAACGTAAAGGGAATGGGAAGGTTTAGAATTATACGGGGTTTGAATTGAAAAAAGAGTTAGAAAAAGGCTAGAAATCAGAATCAGGCAAGACATTAAGCCTAAAAATTCAAAACATTTTTTTCGCTTTTTTTTATTTTCAAAAATTTTAGAAAAATCAAAAATTTCACATCTTAAAACCACAAAACCTTCAAATTCCACCACCACAACCCCCGCCTGTAAATGCCATTTCCCATACAATTACAAAGTTGTCACCCATAAAGCGCCTTATGCAAATATCATGCGTTGTCCATGCAGTTTGCTCAAACGATGAGTAAAGTCAAGGATGACAGCACAAACAAATACAATTAAAAGCGAGAAAAAGAGTTTCGTGTTGTTTGCCACAAGGCTTACCCCGCGGGCACTATTATTAATTCTCGTGCTAAACAAAACTCAAAATTGTTTATTCAAGGCATTTAATGAGTACGGTAATCAGGGTTACCGTGGCGTTTCATTTTATGATTGATTTTTTAAGGGCAACTTGATTTTAGTTAATAATCGGTCAAAAAGTACATAGAAATCATAGTTTCTTTCAAGTTTTAACTCTGGAAACTCTTTTTTGTGTTTCTACAAACTTTCCGACCGTAAAATCGAAAAGCATTAAGCTAGTACTATAACAACTTTCAAGCCATACTACAATATATTCTTTCCTCCCATTTACCATACTTAAACCACCCCATTATACCAACTTACATACACATGTCTTCCCCTATATCACCCCCAAAAGCCATTAAGTTATTTATTTTGGGCGATGTGTGTTATAAAATGGCCAAAAAGCCAAGGCCATTGATCTGGTCCATCATTATCGTGCCTCAGGCAGTTTAGCTCATAAATCAAACAAACCTTCAAAATGGCTCTGATATATTCGCAAAACGATCGCTCAAAGCGCACAGCCAAAGCGGACCCTTAAATACGATGACAAATTGAATAATTGATCGAGTTATGCGTACTCAATCATGTTCAATATAGTATTGAAAGTAGCAGTTGTACAACTTCTGAAAGTTTTAATATTGTATCTCCTATGGTAAAAGAGTTACAGAGTTTTGAAATTAAAAAAAACCTCCAATTTTTCAAGCGGAAATTTATGCACATACGTCGGAATTATAGGGTACTGTAGAAGTACTGTAACTTTTTTGAATCAACAGGAAAAAAAATATATTTTTTGCAATTTTTTTTGACAAAAAGGATATTGTAAAATCACAAAAATGTTAGGCCTACTCTTTTAGTTTCAAGAAAGTTATACTCGAAACCGTCGTGCCCATTTTTCATTGCCGCCACCGTACTATAGAGTAGCTTAGTAAAACACTTTATAAAATTTTCTTAAGTACACATCCAAATCAATATGTATTTCAAAAAACTTACAAAACACATTCAAACCGATGTGAATGCAACTAAATCTGTCATCAAACCCAATTCAAAATTAACATTTTTCAAATTGAAATGTTTTTAGTATGGCTGTTCGGAGTTGTGGCACCGTTCCTCATTCTTCTCCAATGTCACAAACCAAAGAGTCGTAAACTAAAATCCAAACGAAAGGTATTTGATGTACCTCCACATCTTCAAGATACACGACGACAAAGCGACATCATCGGCGACAAAGCTCCAGAAGTGGCGGAAGATAAAGATAAGTCAAGTGAGTCTACCAGCGGCAGGAGGAAGAGTAAAATCGTGAAGACAGTTAGTGTAAGTTGAGTTATTCCGGTGTAAAATTCTTTTCTCATACCTAAAAACTAAGCTATACTGTTCTGGGCGTGAAACTGTGTAGCCAGGTGATAAATTAGACCTCATGTTACCTACTATAACATCGATTTTTAATGTCATTTCAGACAGAAAAGAAGACTTTCCTCGTTGACAACCGCGACGGCGACTTCAAGATCCGAGAAGTTGAAGATAAGAAGACTCATAGTACACAAGAGATTGGCCCCAGCTCTCAAGTCGATATTACACTTGTAAGTTAATTATCGTTAAAACTGTTTAAAATTTTTTACAATGTCTATATACAGACCTAACTATAAGCCTATATTCCTTTTCTTATACCTAAAATCACTTAACCATCAAAAAGAAATATAGATTACCTTAAAATGTCCTTTATATTGCCATTTCCAACAATCCATCCACTTTCAGACGCCGAAAAAACCGTTAGAAGACGCGAATCCAGACGTAGAAACCCTTCGACCGCCTCCGGAAATCACAAAAGTCGCTCAACGTGATGTCGGCAACGGGAAAGCAGACGCTGAAGATCCTCAATATGCAACGCTGAAAATAGACGAAGATTGGGACAGTAAACGCGACAATTTCCCCGAATTTATCGACCAAGTTCACAAAAGCGGCAGTGGAAGCGAAGGATCAGACGATAAAATTCTGAAGGAAGTCAAAGGCGACACTCTGAAGTCGAGAAGAGATAAGTCTCAGCAGCAAAACAGGAAAAAGATGCTAACATCGGGTACAAGCGAGAAATAAACTTATTAATAGACGCGACACTCGGTTTTCAAACATTTTCACGTTAAAAACGTTTTTTCTTGTGTTCATTAGTAAAATTTTACCTAAATTACCAAAAAAGTCAGAAATCTATTAATGTTTTTTAAAACACACTTTTTGTAAGGCTCGAGCAGGGCCTGACCCCCTGTCGACACCAAAATTTTTTTGCTTCAAATTGCTTCAAACCTTCACCAATGGGTATTAAGGTACTCATAAATCGTTTAAACAGGAAAATTTTTTTCAAAGATACAGTAGTCAGGTGTACTGTAACTTCACTACAATTTTTATATCTCTGGAACGAATAACGCTAGAACGATGCGGTTATCAATATAATGTAGAGCATACAAAATAATGTTAATTTGTAGTTTACACCAAGTTTCTATTCTTCTTGGAAGTTATTTTAAAAAATGAAAATGTAGCAAAAGTTACAGTAATCCAATCATACCTCAAAACTGAAGCACCTATGTAGTTCTTTTTTATTAGAGATTCTAAAACTGCATTTTTTTGCGGTCCTAACGCACCTAAAAACGTTTCAAAAAAGTGTTGTTCTGGGGTGCAAAAGCGCATTTGAAGTTTGCACATTGCAATTTTTTTTCAAAAATTAAAAAAAAATTTTTTTTGACGTTGCAAAAATGTAGAGCATAAAAAACAACGTTACTTTGTACATTACACCAAATTTCTATCTTGTCTACAAACATTGCATTTGAAGTTGGCACATTGAAAAACTTTTTTTTCAAAAATCAAAAAAAAATTTTTTTGACGTTGCAAAAATGTAGAGCATAAAAAACAACGTTACTTTGTACGTTACACCAAATTTCTATTTTGTCTACAAATATTTAAAAATTTTAGTTTTCATAAAAGTTACAGTAACTGGAAATATCTCAAAATAAAAGCACTTTGTTCGCTTATTTTTATTTGTTATTATTAAACTGAATTTTTGTGCGGTTCGAGTGCACATAAACACGATGCACAAAAGTGTCGAAATGGGGTGCAAAAGTGCATTTGAAGTTGGCACACTGCAAAAAATTTTTTTTCAAAAACAATAAATTATTCCCAAAACCCTTGAAAACTATAATTTGCTAATTTTCTACATTTTTGCAAAATCGAAAAAAAATTTTTTTTTAATTTTTAAAAAAAATTTTTTCAATGTGCCAACTTCAAATGCAATGTTTGTAGACAAGATAGAAATTTGGTGTAATGTACAAAGTAACGTTGTTTTTTATGCTCTACATTTTTGCAACGTCAAAAAAATTTTTTTTTAATTTTTTGAAAAAAAATTGCAATGTGCAAACTTCAAATGCGCTTTTGCACCCCAGAACAACACTTTTTTTTGAAACGTTTTTAGGTGCGTTAGAACCGCAAAAAAATGCAGTTTTAGAATCTCTAATAAAAAAGAACTACATAGGTGCTTCAGTTTTGAGGTATGATTGGATTACTGTAACTTTTGCTACATTTTCATTTTTTAAAATAACTTCCAAGAAGAATAGAAACTTGGTGTAAACTACAAATTAACATTATTTTGTATGCTCTACATTATATTGATAACCGCATCGTTCTAGCGTTATTCGTTCCAGAGATATAAAAATTGTAGTGAAGTTACAGTACACCTGACTACTGTATCTTTGAAAAAAAAATTTTCCTGTTTAAACGATTTATGAGTACCTTAATACCCATTGGTGAAGGTTTGAAGCAATTTGAAGCAAAAAAATTTTGGTGTCGACAGGGGTGCTCGACCCTTACAAAAAGGGTGTTTTAACCCAAAAACATAAAAACAAACCGAAAATCTCATAATTATTACCTAAAAATCAAAATTTTGCCTACAACAACATAACTATTACCTAAAACCTTCAAAATAAGTCAATTTATTCGCTTCACAACTAAAATGCCAAAGAAAGAGCTGTCAAATACCCGCAATAATTAAAACAAAACAATTCGCGACATCCAGAAGCCGCCGACTTCAAAAACCACCGTGCTACAGCACAGAATCCGCCTTCATCGTGCTCGGAACTTCTGGATGCCACAACTCTATAGCTAGTACGATCCTATTCGTATGTGTCGCAGCACCATCGAACCAGATCTCGTGCTCGAAGCTCTCGTCGAAGATCAGGAACTTGCCTGTCCTCCAGCCACGGACCTCTTTCGCGACGCGGATTCTGGCTTCTGATGGTGAAACGAGGCCAAGTTGAGCTTCGAGGACAAAGTTCGTGGGACCGCAGCGTGGCCACACCCTGGATCCTGGTTCCAAGACGTTGATTCGGATCTAAAATCAACGTTTAGTTCGAATGTTACTCGTTTTACCGAAAACCAATAAAAAGGTGTCTTTTCGTCGCAAAAATCAATAACAAATAGTTGCAACTCGTCCAAATTGAAAGATTTTGCTGATCTCGATACAGATTTTTGTTTCGACTTGAATTCTATTAGTTGCGACTGTTTTTAAATTGAAAAACAATTTTTTCTCAAAACTTTCTTCCCACCTACAACAATATCGCAAAACTCAACAAACTTACGTCGCCCTTGTCGCATTTGGACTCCTCAGCGAATTCCTTGAGTAATTTGCATGTCGTGGGCACTAAGCGACAGTTTCTCTCGTCGAAAGTGCCTTCCTGTCGCAGATACAGCGACTTGTGATGGCCTTCTGTGAGATGCGCGTCTTCTGGTTTGAATCTGTCTTCGTCGTCCTTCCACGCCCTCAGGGCTTCCTCTCTCATTACAGTCCATTGTCGCTCCAGGTTCTTAAGATGTTTTCCACATAATGTTTGAGTCAATGTCCACCACGGTCGCGCAGTAAGACCGTCGAGGTTGTAGGTGGACCTTTGGTACACCGAGGGGAAGAGTCCCAGTTCCACCGCTTCTTCGTACACCCTCAGGGCTTCTTGAGCACGGCCGAGTCGCTGAAGGCCGTCGCCTAGGTGGAAGTAGAATTTGGCGTCGAGAATAGGCTTGTCCTGGCTCTTGAGTCCTCGTCGCATGTAGAAGATTCCCTTCTCGTAGTCGAGGTCGTACACCTTCAGAAGGTAACCGTAGTAGGCTTGAGCGACAGAATTCTGAGGATCGGTCTCCAAGATGGAGGTGAAGATGTTGCGAGCGTCGTCGGGTCGTCCCATCATCAGGAAGGTGATGCCGAAATCGGTCTGAATCTCGATTTCCTCAGGGAAACGGTCTATCAGCTCTCGCTGGACTGTCATTACTTTGTGGAGGTTTCCGCGGTATCGTGCACATTCGACTAGATTCTCCGCGGCTTCTCTGAAATTTTTTTATTTTAAACTTCATATTTTTTACATTTTATTGCTTTAAAGAAAGTTAAAACCCCTCTTGATCAACTGCACCGTGCAAACTTTCGAAAACTTCATTGCACCGTGCAACCTTACCCTTTCTTTGCGCTGTGCAATCAAAACCACTGCACAGTGCAGTCCTTTCCTCTTTCCCGTTTCAAAAACGATCTGCACAGTGCAATCATTTTTCATCAAAGAAATCTTTATCGCAGCGACAAACCATCTCCTTGCTTTTGAAATTCGCGGCAACAAGTCGTCGCGTTTGTTTGTCGCAAATGTTTGTCGCACGGTTTTCCCATTTCTCGCGGAAACTCAAATTGATTCTTTGTCGCATTTGTCGCAAAAATCAAATTTGGTTGTCTTGCCGCCGCTCTTGTTTTTTTTGCGACATTTCCCTCTGTTCTGAATCTTTTGCGACCCAAAGCTTTGTTCGGAGCACTGTGCATTTGCGATGACCAGTAAGGCAGCGGGAGTTTGCACTGTGCAAGAGGGAAACCTTAGCCAAAACTTTATGCACAGTGCAAGCGATTTTTTGTTTTTTAAGCGATGCGGCTCATGTTTGTTTGTTTGCACTGTGCAGTCGAAAATGGGGTAAAGGGTTTGCACGGTGCAAAACGTTTTCTGTTTGTTGCACCGTGCAGAAAGTTTGTAAAGGTTGGTTTTTGTTCAAAATTAATGGATTGCGACATTTAAAAAAGACAAAAATAGTATATCTATTGAAACCCTTGGCAAAAAAGTATTCCACTTACTTGAAAAGCTCATCCGGAGTATCGTACTCGTCCAGCACCTTCTGGAACTCGTTGATGGCCTTGTCCATGTTGTCGTCAGTCTCTTCTTCTTCAGCCTTGATTTGTAGAATCTTTCCAAGACCAAAGTGAGCTCGTGGACTGTCTTTGTAGTCCTTGATCACCTCAGTATAGTACTGAATTGCACTGTTGAAGTCGTGCTGAAAAAGGTACGGTAATCTTGATACAGTAAGAAAAAAACAATAAAAAATAAATAAAAAAGGTTACAATGCGACAAAATCATAAAAATTGTTAACCTTGCGACAAATAATTAAAAATGTTAACTCCACCAACTTCAAGATGTTTCCCTGCGACAATAAGGTTAAGTTTGGCGACAATATTCGTATACTGAACCAACCAAGAGTAAAATCAAAACATTAGAGCCAAACCCAGCGACAATAAGGTTAAAATGTTAAGTGATTAGTTGTAGTAGGTGTTAGAGGCAAACCGGTTAAACAGTTCAGTCAGTTGGGCCACCTTTTCGACCAGATAGTCCGCCAAATCCAGTTTACTGCGATGTTTGTAGTCGTGGCGATTCGTCACGGCTTTGCGATTGTAATTATTCGTCCTGGAATGCGATATTTTAGTTTTGGCGACTAAATTCTGGCACAAGCAAGTCCAAATTTCAAAAATTTGAAGGGAAATTTAAATAAAAAATGTCGCAAAATTTGAATTTTGGTCAAAAAGTTGGTAGAACGGCTTAAGAAGGCTAATTTATACCGAATTTTTAGCTAAAACCGGCCAAAAAACCATAAAAATCTTACTTTTTCCTCGTCGCCGCGACCTCTCTGACATCCACCTTGTCCACTTCTTCCTCCACGTCATCGTCATCATTGTCATCGTCCTCTCTACTGTCATCATCGCCATCTTCTACATCGTCACTCTGCTCCAGCTTTGGGTACACCTTCCTCTTCTTTCCTTTGAGCAGCGACTTCCGAGGATTTTTGGAATCTTCTGCCATTCTTTTCGCTTGTAGTGATTGTCGCCAGCTTTTGCCTGACCTTCTGACTTCACGATGAGTTCGTGGCATCACAAGGACTTCTTCATCGTCGTCTTCATCATCATCGTCATCGTCTGTCTCCTTTTTCTTCTTGTCTTTCTTCACTTTTTGGACGCACTAAAGCAATATCAGATTAGAAATGGCATTTTAAGTTGATATTTTTAAAATTTTAAGTTGAAGTACTTGAGAAAATGAAGTTTTTATATTAGAAAATGGTGAAACAAAAGTATTTCTGACTTACCATAGCGACTTCATCCTCTTCTTCATCATCGTCATCATCATCATCGTCTTCTTGGGCCTTCTTTAGTGCTTCTTCTCGTTCTTTCTTCATTATTTCTGCTTGTTTTTGTTGTCTTTTGATCTAGAACGATGTAGAATAAACAGTTTATGGTCAACAACAATATACAATTGCCATTTTTGCCCTAAACATCAAAGTCAAACCATTTTATACCTAAAATATCTATTTCTAATAGATTTTGTCTCCTAAACATCAACTTACGACATGTCTAGGTAATGGTTCTGGTTCCTCTGGCTCTTTTTCCTCTTCTTTTTCATTCTTATCGTCATCGTCATCATCGTCGTCGTTTTCATCTTCTTCAGAATCCTCCTTCACGATGTTCTTCTTCTCTGGAACCACCCTCTTCTTAAGTTCCTCTTCTTCTTCCTCGTCATCATCATCGTCGTCTTCATCTGAATCCTTCTTCTGCTCAGATTCTGCTTCTTCACTCTCTTCTTCTGAATCTTCTTTTACTTCTTCTGGCTTCTGTTCTTCACTGTCATCGTCGTCTTCGTCGGATTCTTGTTGACGACGATTGCGACGTCGCAGATCTCGTTTTCGTTGATTTCGTTGTTGATTTCTGAGAAGTTTCTCTTCGTCTACTGGTTGACCGTCTTCATCGTCCTCTTCATTGTCATCCTTTTCCTTTTTAACGTCTTTTTTCTTGGACTTTCCTAGCCAACGATCTTTGGCCTTCTGAAGCAGCGACGAGAAGAGTTGTTGTTCTTCGTCTTCCTCTTCTTCTTCTGCGTCTTCTATGTCTGGAAACATAAGCATTAACTTTTTTAAATAAAGCTTTGCAGTTTAAAAAAATGGATATGTCGCGTCAATTTTTTAAAATTTTGGTCAAAAGGTTCATAGAATTTCAATAAAAAGACAAAAAAAATTGAACTTTTCATTGTCCTGACATCTAAAACAAGACCTTACCCGGTGGAGCAGGGGTAACTTCATCGGTTTCGTCTTCTGTATCTGGTACTATCGTATCTGGTTCTGCTTCTTCTACATAATGTGCTACGTAGTCGTTGTCTTCGCCGTCTAAAAAGCCGTATTTTATGCTTAAAATTTATAAAATTTTGCTTTTTAATCAGATATATTAAGAATCCTAGGCAAAGTTTAAATTTTAGGTATGATACCATTTTAGGTATATATCAACATTAGGTATAAACAATAGGTAAACTTACCTTCGATTTCAGAGAAAATGGCCAACATCGCTGAACATAATAGTACAAAGACGACTAGTACTGCCCAACTTCTGAGACCGCCCTGAAAAAGGTAAATGATGTTAACATTAGTATAAAGAATGTCGGGCGGGGTATTTTTTTTATAGGGGTGGAGTTCTTCAATTTTTTGTGAACTAGTCTTTTTTCCATGTTTGAATACTTTTTGGTAATATTTTTTACTTTTTAATCCCTTTCAATCATATTTATTTTTTTTCACTTTTCTTGCCCTTTTTATGTTGTTTTATGCCTAACATAACATAAAAACCTACTTTCGTCACACTATAATCAATTTTCTGCGGTGCCACCATGACGGCCATGTTGTGAACGTGGCCGGGGCCATCTGAAACATTCAGATTTAATTATTTATAACATTACGAAGGCTGCTGTTTACAACCTGCTTCAGCAAAAGTAATACTAAAAACAAAAAATAGAAAGAAAAGCTAATACTAAAAAGAACTTTTAGCTCTAAAATACTACATATAATCACAATATTTGAGAAAACACGCTTTATAATATCCTAAATAATATCACAAGATGCCACTTACAACTAGAGCCCTGCCTTCTGAAGGTCCTCGGACCCGCGCTGGTCCCATTCTGATGGCCATATGGGTTTGGCGACCCACTCATTTTGTCAAATCGTATTTGCAAAGCTGGTCAATTCACTGAGCGACCAGTCAGAACAATCTCTTTGACCGGTCAGAGTTGACCAAAACTTTCGGACCGGTAACGCCAAGTCGACCGGTCAAATGGAACTAAAGTTACTTTCGGATCGGATCCGTCTCGGCATTAGTGGGGGATCACAGGCCCTCTCCCTCCCTTTGCTTCTTCGGGCCAAAAATTATACGTCGGCGCTGAGATTGAGGACAGCCGGCTGGCGGGGAAGAGGGGGGAGAACAGACAAGAGTACAACTTCTTTTTGTTGTTATGTCCTTATTCTGGTGTGTCCTTTAATATTACTCGGGGACGAGTTTTCGGTCGGAATGGTTTTCTTGATACAGTTCAGGGATAAAAATGGTACTAATGGTATAGTATTTGATAGGAGTAATATAATACTATTAGCTATATATTTGTATTGTAGGTAAAATGTCTTCCAGTACAGTACAAATACAAAACGTGGCTAGGACAGTCACTGTCAATATCGCAATACCAGTAGAACGTGATTAAGATAATCACTAGTATTTTAGTACTGTAAGCATACTGTGACTATGAAAGTCACTATAAATATGGTAAAGTTAGTAGGCCGTGACTAAGGTAGTCACTATTAGGAAATCAGTACCAGTAGATAAAAAGAAGTATGACAAAACAATACTCTATTCAGTACCAGCCCCCAAATGGTACTTTAACAGTGTGACGAAGCGACTGGAAGTAAAAAGCTATTTTTGTCGCTGATTTAAAATGTAAATTTGTAATTTCCAAAAACGGAAAAACACGAAAATTGTATGAAAATGGTAATGTAAAGTAAACAACATTCAAGTTATTTTAAGAAATACATAATACTTTGAAAATTACTTTAATGCACGACACGATCTTTAGATTA
This sequence comes from Bursaphelenchus okinawaensis, assembly GCA_904066225.2. Classification (NCBI taxonomy): domain Eukaryota; kingdom Metazoa; phylum Nematoda; class Chromadorea; order Rhabditida; family Aphelenchoididae; genus Bursaphelenchus; species Bursaphelenchus okinawaensis. The sequence goes on along the minus strand of CAJFCW020000006.1, from coordinate 6,891,454 downwards.
CAATGTTAAATCCTTGTTGTTTAAAGCCGTAAATTTAAGAATATACAAAAAAGTATCTAAATTTACAAAAAAAATTATAATCAATTGTAAAAATACTTCAAAAATTAAAAAATTGAAAATAAAACCATCTGGATGATGATTATTAATTAAAATTTAATCAAAAACAAAGCCTCGAATGTACTTGATCTCTTATTTTGTTTGCACAAGAAGTGCGCAGCCGGCTGTCAGGAAGCTCAAGAGATCGCTGTTAAAACTTGCAAAAATTGTTTCAAACACAGTTAACAGTTTTGTAGTAAGCACTCGAGTAATTCGTTAAACTTTGAACTGTAAAAAAAGTTTGTGAAATACGGTTTTTACAGTGAAAATAGCTAATCAAAGCTGTCATAGTTTATCATAAAGTAAAAATTTATCATAAAGTTAAAAAATATTACCTTTAAAGATGCTTTTTACCTCAATTTTAACACACTTTTCCTCTTTTTATAAGTATCATACTACAAACAAGCCTCCCCACCCTCAATACTGCCCATTAAAGCAAGATTATGTTGTAATCTTAAGGCCGAGAATTAATTAAACTGCTGTGAATAAAGTTTTCAACGAAAGACAGAGCCGTTTGGCCGGAGGGGAAGCCTCGAAATGACAGTTTTTAACGTCAAAAAATGTCTGCAAACGCCTAAGATCAATAACTCACATAAACATAATGCCATTCCGAAATCATATTCAATTTGTCACACATTTTATTTACATTTCTTTTGAAGGTTTTATGGCCATTTTATGTAATTAGTTCTAGAGCCATTTATAGGTAACTAAAAGTAGTAAAAACACAATTTTAGATGTTATAATTAGCAAAAGTGTTCGGTTTAAAAAGCTTTGCAAAAAAACTTAAACTTGTGCACTTTGTAAGCTGCTTGTGCATGAACAATGCCTTCTCGGGTAAAGAACACTTTGTTGTTCAGTTTTTTAAAGACATTTTCACTTAAAATACAAGGTTTAGCCAAATGTAAAAATAGTAACATAGATTCTATAAACATTACTTCATAAACTATGCAAAACAAGCTATAAAAACCAAATTACTATAATATAATACTTAATATATATATTATAGTTGACATAATATATAAACTTAAAATTTAAAAATGTAAGAGCAGCAAAAATTATGTTTCCATTTTTAAAAAAAATTTTCAATTTGATGCAAAATTAAAGCAGCCGGAGGGGTGAAACCGCTCGTTTCTGGCACATTTTCTCGCTTTCACATTACTCTAAGAATAACTGCACGAATATGACTTGAAATAGATACATTTAACATAATGTTACTTCAAAACATAAAAACTATTATATATATTATACTTCAAAACATAAAAATGTTTTTTCTTGTAAAAACGCAAAAATTGATGCAAAAAAAATTTTATTTTTAAAATTTTCTGAAATTCACTATTTTTCACTTTTAAAACTATCGCTTTCCTTCATTTCTGTAGTTTTTTTCAATCAACCGGTGGTCTCGAGAATTACCAACAAAAGTGCTTCTGGGATGCGACAGACGACTACAGAAGGCCACTCTTCTGAACAGTATGACAGTGCGGCCAAGAATCAACCAGTCGAGACTCAAAACAAAGAACCAAACTTATTTGTCAAAACTCCATCACCTGACCAACAGAAGTCGCCCAACGTCAAAACTCCATCTCCTGGCACAGAGAGAACGGTCAAGAACAAAAATCGCACCGTGAATGAGGCTACAGGCCAGAAGAATCAGCTACAGAATCCTCCCAATGACAAACCGTCCAAATTGTCTGAAGAGAAAGCGACTGATGACAAACCGACTAGTGTTTATGGCGAGAAACCGACCGGTAGCAAACCGAGTCTTTCCAATGAGAAGGCGAGTGGCCTACCGTCACCAAACCAGAAGCCCACATCTCCAGAAGTGCAGAGAAAGTCCCGGAAGACGACAAGAAGCGTTAATCAAGAAGCAGAACTGCCACAACAGCCAAAGGCAACGAAAGACAAAAGGTGGTTCTCTCCGAGTGTCGCTGATCACCATCCTGCAGTATCACCAGGGCCGGATCGGAAGGATAAACCGAGGGTGCCCAAAAGTGTCATGGCTTCTGTAGATGCACAAAGTAAGTCGCCTGACGTGCCAAATAAGAATCTGGAAGGCCTGTCGCCCCATGATCAGACCGCGATATCCCCGGAGGTGAAGAAGAAAAAGAAGAAGACACGTAGCATCGGAAACCCAGAATCAAAGGTTGGCAGCAATGAAAGCGATGACGGTAAAGCTATGTTCATGACATCCAAGAAGAAACGAGTTAAGCCTAAAACACAAAGCCAAAGCCCTAATCCGGCGGGTGGGTCAAAAGAGTCTGCAGATGAAAAAGTAAACACGCGACGTCGACTTCTACTACCGTCATATGATGATCAGCCAATATCGCCATTGGATCGACGAGAAAAAAGACAACGTGGTCGCATCATAAAGTCGGCTGAAATGAAAAAACAAGAAGAAGCAAGACGAAAGGAAGCAGCAAAGCAACCAGAAGTTAAACAACAACAGAAGAAGACTCGCAGCCACAATCAGTCAGAAGACATGGTGGCATCAGGCAGATTCTCGAAAGAGTCACCCAAACTCAAGGTTCAACCCACTCCACCTTCAAATAAGGGAGCACCAATATCACCAGGTATACCAGCAACACTTATCAGTGGGCCAGCAACGCCAAAGACAGATGAAACAAACAAGAATGTGGCAGAGGCTGGTAAAGACAAAACAGACGTTGGGGATGACTTGGATGAGAAGACAGCCAGTTCTTCGGTGGCGAGTTCGATGATGACAAGTGTCAGTGGGGCCGTGTCACCAGCTAGTAGTACAACTAGAGCTTCAAGTATGAGTAGAAATGGTACCACAAGTCCTAGTGGACTCACCGATTCGAATATCTCGCACGTAGGTCTATTTATAAATAAAAACCTGTAAGTCCATTAATTCTTTCGTATTGATGAGTTTTACAATTTAACTTCCAACTTCATTAGCTACATATAACGTAACATAATATCATATAATTAGGTATTTAGACCTCTGCAAATCAATCAATATCCACTGGTCCTGATGGAAACCCTCTTGACCCAGCGATGGCCGCTTACTTCGATCCAGCGAATGCCAACAAAGCGAATGATAACGACGAGATTGATCTGGACAAACAAATAAACGAAGACATTACACACACAAAGCCAGCACGTCGGTCAAGTCAAGACAATGCAACATTGGCCAAGAAGGCTTTAGAAAGGCTTAAAATGCAAGTAGGTTACCGAGTATACCTCAGAATAAGCAAAATCATATTTTAACTATAACATAAATGACTAACTTCTACTATAAAACCAAATTCTTGATTAAAGACCTTAATGGTTTTTTTGAAGCTAACATTCTCTTTAATCGTATGTTATCACATATCATTATGAGCTTTAATTACAACATTAACTTTCAGAAAAAGCGAAATGACGAAGCCAAGAAGATCAGGCTGAAGAAACAACGGATGGCCAGACGGAAGAAACGATTACTACTCAAAATGGAGAAGAAACAGTCCACCAACAGCAGCAGCTCCAAGAAGGACGACACCGACTCGTCGATGAAGGTTTCTCGCAAAAAGAAGTCCAAAAAGACCAAAACCAAAACGTCAAAGGAATAAACTGTCATTACTAGTATACTACCCAGTACATTGAAGGCTCACTATTATTTTTTGAAAGCTAGGTGCACCTATTTCTTAGGCTAAGATCTTAGGTGGTTGATTATACTGTTATAGGTGTTAATCACCTAATTTTAACTATCTTATTTAATTCCTACTCCTTTTGTACAAATATTTTAAACACTCCTAACAAAAAAATTTGAAATTCAATCGCGTAAACTTAACATAGGTTAATTAAAGTTCTTTACTATGAATAACAACAACTAGAAACAATTTCCTATGATAATCTGAGCTGTTCTGCTGGCTCCCATTTCTTAACACCGCAGACAATGATTTCATTCACTTCGATCGAGTCGAGGAAGGCAATCTTAAATTATAACAGGTACACAATTTCAATATTAAAACCTATAATTTTGAAAAATAAATTAGAAAAGCACCTCATATTTTACTTTTATGTTTAAAAAAATGAATTCACCTCGTCTTTTAAAAGACGACGCACAAAATCAGAAAAAATCTATAACGACTTTCCTGAACATCATAACAAGCTTCATTTAAAATTTTTAAAAATTTGTAACTTACAGTAGCTCTTGTGTATCTCACAGCATTATTCAAATGAACGGGTTCTACAGGTATTGCCATAAACAGATTCCTCCACAAAGCGCCAGCTAAAACAACATCAGGAGACAAGAACCCTTCGTCGTACTCAAACAATGCTTGCAAGTAGACGCCGTGCATTTTCTCCATATCTTTTTTCGAATTTAACTTGGTATCGTATTCGTCCTAAAAAGATATTTATAAATTTGAATAGTACAAAAATCTAATATGATGCTTTATGTTATGATTTTTGGCCAATATTGCCATAGATCATCTATTTTTAATAGATTTTCAACTGACAAGAAACACTTACCGACAAAATTTCCAATCTTTTATCGACGTCAAACCAAAAAGCATTCAACATTGAATCCCGAAGTTGATTATAAGCTCCTGCATCCAGATTCGACTGCATTTTAAACAAGCACATACTAAAATCCATAAAGTTATCATAATTGTTCATAAAGACACCTAAAAATAATTCAGAATCTTACCATATGTGCAACAATGTAATCTTGTACCATGAACTTATTCGATCTTCCAATTGAAACTCTAAAAGACCGTATTACTACCTATATTAACTAAAACAGCATGATTTACTCTTTAATCTGCCACGTTGTATACTATTTAAGAAAAAGGTACGCAAAACTATATACCCACAAAATAAAAATTACCATTTAGCAGCCGTATATAAGGATAATTGTTTGCGCAGTCGTAGTATAACAATGTCGCTGCTTTGTCAAGTAACTAAAAATCAAATGAACCATTAATCCAAAACCTTACTGCTTTTAATTCACTGTCCACAGAAGCTTGGATCTCGTTTTTGATCTTTAAACGCTTCTTCAATGCTACCAACCATAATGGTGTCCATGCTCCCTTCTCTATCTCCTTCTGAACATAGGCTGAGTAAGATTGAGCTTCTGTTGTCTTCAAAAAGTTTTGTGATGGTTTTTGTAAACTTTTTTCAGCCTGAAACATAATCTATTAACCGTTAAATCTAAAAAATTAATATACTATGTTTAATATTACAAATTTTTAAGTTTCAAAATAGAAAACGTATAAATAACGTATTTTAACATTGTTTTAGCCCTTGAAACTTACTTTTGCTGCTTCTGCTGAAAATGTCCTACATCCTAATCTAGTTTGCTTCAAGACTCTAGTTGCAAACAATACTCTATTCATGATAGCAACATGTTATAACAAATCCCCTTAATTTTCTGATTTATATATTTTTTTTATTCTTGTGGTGTTTCGTCAACAAATTGGAGGCGAAGTGTCAAAAATAAATAATTTTTTATTTCGGAAATTATTTTTTGAAAACTACTGAAGAATAAAAAGTTACTTTATGAATGAGCTTTTAATTGTATGAACTTTTATGATTTGTATATTGAACTCTTTAATTTGCTGTAGATGTTATAATTTGTTCTTTTGTCGTCAGAGTGTTATCAGATGCGCAGGGAAAAGTTTTGTTTGTGTTCAGTTGATGTTTCGCCTTTTTAAGCAATTTGAGTCAATGTAAATGTTCTTGTTTCATTGCTGTTGATTGCGCGAATCTTTTCTTGTTAGTAACGGGATTACAAAGTTTTAAATTTTACAATTCTATTTTTTGTTACATTGATGTAGGTGTTAGTAGTATTTAAAAAGTGTTTTACTGGATGGTTGTTTACACAGTTATTGTGTTTTGAGTAGTGTATTGATACAATTTAAACTGTATCGTTTGGTAAGAGCGGTGTGAGTCACAAGTGGCAGTTTAAAAAGTAGATTGATGTGTGATTAAAAAAAAATACAGTTTTAAATCAGACTGTCATTGTTACACTTTCTCTGTATGCGACGAGGACGCCACTTATTCTTCTTTGTATAATTTTTTATTTTATGTATTGTTTTATTTTTTTTTAAGAATTATATTATTGTTTCTAAATTAAATGTTTTAGATAACAATATAACACACCATCCCACCAATAAGATCGTGCAGGTGGATGGACCAAAAAAATGGCCAGTATTCACAAAAATGCGGGAAGTCCATTGCCGCCGTTCTTGAGAGAGAACGACGGGGCATGGAGAAAGTCCACCGAAGGAGGTCCGTCCTCCTCATCCTCTTCCCCAAAAAGTTCAGGACACCGGTCAGAAGGTAGGGCGACATCTTTTTGTTGTTTTATTTGTTTAGGAGCTTGGGTTGGCATGTAAAATGTGATTAACTAGAGATTTAAGGGTAGTTTTGATAAAAGCATATGGCAATATGTATATTGTCTTATGTTTTTTGATGAATTTCTTCTAAAATTGTGTTTGTTATGTGTTGTCGTCTCGCTTTTGTGCCCAAGTATATGTTTTCTTACCATACAGTAGCAACTGCGTCCCTTGAAGGAGTGCCATTTGACAAACTCAACCCATTAGCATCTCATCAGCCTCAGGCGCCGTTGATCCAAGGCTCAGTGTCTAAAGAAGCGGCCGTAAAGACTCATGTCAACTTAAGTGGACTAAGTCTAGAAAAAGAAGAACAGATACGAGAGTTGTATGACCGATTAGACTTGGACAACGATGGTACGATCAATATTGGAGACCTATCTGCAGCTTTACAGAAAGAAGTTCCTCACATTCCCAGTAATCTAGCTCCTGTGAGTTTGTTGACGATTTGTTTGAATTTTAGGTATAAAAATGAATAACTACAATTAAAATTGATTTAAAAGTTCTATTAGAGTATTTTTTATCATTTTATTTTAAAAATTTGGTAATATGAATAATGCTCTTTGAAATACAGCTCGTTTAGAAAATCCTCCAAACGATATCACAAGAAGATAAAGACTGGATTAATTATCCGGAATTCATCGCTTATATTGTTGAACATGAAAGGAAACTGGAAAAAGTGTTTCAAGAATTGGATAGGAATCAAGACGGTCAGTTTGTTACCTAAAATATGCATATTTAGTTAAATTGTACATTTTGTTACTTAAAATACCTTTTGAGTAATTTAAATCAGTATGAGGAATAATTTAGATAGAAAAATGACTTAGAATATTTATTTTTTACTTTTAAAAGTGCAATTATGAGTTTATAAAACAGGTTTTGTTATCAAAACACACTTGTTAACAGTTTTTTACTGTAGTGTTCGGATTGGGTTCGAAATAACTGTTACAGCGATAAAGGCAGTAAAAAGGGTTTTAAAATGGAATTCACGTGAAAATTCATCCGATTGTGTTTTGAGAAATGGGCGTGGCTTAGGGGAGGGTAAAATTTGTGGGCTACTTGATAAGTTGTTACTTGTTGGAGTAAATTTGATAACAGTTTATACTTTGATCTGGAAAAGTCATAACAAATTCTACTTGAAATTATATAAACGTTTTGAAAATAGTGCTGTACTGAATGTGTTAGTACTAAAAAACAGTATCAAATTAAAAGTAAAAATAATTTTATAGCAGTTTATATCATAAACAAACAGAAAGCTGATAACATTATATGAAAATTTTAGGATTCATCGATGAAAAAGAAATCCAAAGTTACTGCCACGATCATGGTATGCCAGTTAGTGATGAAAAAGCTTTACATATCATTAGTCAAATGGACCAAACGGGCTCAAGTTCAATAGATTTAAAGGAATTCAAAGAGTTTATGTTGTTATACCCTTCAGCTGATCCGCTGGAGATTGCCAAGTTCTGGAGGCATAATCTGGTAGGATTTTGTGATTAATTAGGGTTTAGAAGACTTGAAAAGAAAAGAAGTGTATTAAATTTACAGAATTGAAGAAAATATTATACACAAAGTTTTAAAATATGAAAATATTTGTTTTTTTTGAAATTTTGGTCAAGAATTTCAAATTCTTCATTTCTTTTTATAAATTTTTGCTAAAATTGGTCGATAAATGTTTGTGTTTGCGGAAAATGGTTCATAGTAACAACAAACTGCGTCGAAGTGGTTATAGAGAGAGTTATTTGAAGGTGATTGACATTGGAGAAGACAGTTTGATACCAGAAGACTTCTCGCCATTGGAACTTGAGACTGGAGTATGGTGGCGACATTTGGTAGCTGGTGGCGTCGCGGGATGCATGAGTAGAACGTGCACGGCACCGTTGGATCGGTTGAAAGTGTTTTTACAGGTATGTTTTAGTAGTATGTTGAGGTAGTACGGAGCAGAAAATTGTGTGATATATGAAGCTGGGATGTGCTTGATATTTGGGGGAGGACTCTTTCACAAAAAATGAAAATGCTATTTTAGGTTCACTCGAATAAACAAAACCCATACGGAGTGTTAGGTGCAATAAGATATTTACATAGTGAAGGTGGTGTACGATCGTTTTGGCGTGGTAATGGTATCAATGTCATCAAGATCGCTCCAGAATCAGCTTTCAAATTCATGGCATACGAACAGATGAAGCGAGTTATACAAAGGGTCAGGTGTAAGGAAGAACTGACTATTCTGGAGCGATTTGCTGCTGGAGCATCAGCTGGAGCCATAGCACAGTCTATCATATATCCGTTGGAGGTACTGAAGACCCGGCTGGCACTAAGGAAGAGTGGCCAAATGGACAAAGGACTCTTCTCCTTTGCCAAACACATTTACAAATACGAAGGATTTTCGTGCTTTTATAAGGTAAGTTTAGGTTTTCACTGTCTTAAGGATTAAATTAAGGTCAAGAGCTTGCCAAAATCAAAATTTAAATTTCGAATATTTCGAGTTTTCAAGTTTTTGTAAAGAAAGTTCTTGCCTTTCTCGATTTTTTTATAATGTTATGTTTCCAGGGTTATATCCCAAACCTACTAGGTATTATCCCGTATGCGGGTATTGACTTGGCCATATACGAAACGCTAAAAGGATATTATCTACAACATTATCAAGTTAGCGATCCTGGAGTACTGGCACTACTAGCATGTGGAACGTGTAGTAGTACGTGTGGACAGTTGGCTAGCTATCCATTGGCTTTGATTAGGACGAGGTTACAGGCTAGAAGTAAGTTGTTATGAAACGTCGGGCTAGTACAATATTTAATATGGCGTTTTCTATGAACGGGAGTTTAAAGCGTTTTTACAAAGTAAGCAATTAACCTACTACAATATTCGTATTTTAGCGATATGCCAAGATAAGAACCAGCCAGACACGATGGTAGGGCAATTCAGGTACATTATTCGAAACGAGGGTCCAGCAGGCTTGTATCGTGGTATTACTCCCAACTTCATGAAGGTTATACCGGCAGTCAGTATCTCCTACGTCGTGTACGAGTCAGTACGAAAACAGCTAGGCGCCACAATGTCATAGAATTAAACACATAAAATACTGGTCGATTTTGTGCTCATTTTTCTATTTTTAACAGTTTTTGGTCTGGCTCAACTTTTACAGGGTCAAGTGTACTTTATAAGGCCAAGTGTTGCCTTTTGGGTCAACTTTTCCTCTGTAAGGTCGTTTTCTACTTTGTAGCAATATTTTTTGTATGTGATCTACAACTTAAGCATTTAGAATACTTGAAACATTTAAATTGTCATTTTTTGCAAGCACACCTTATCTTTAGTCTCTGTGATATCTATAGGTAACATAATGTTACTCTTTGTGGTGTTTTGTCTCTGGCCAACTAACCTTGTTCTTGTTATCTCATCATCTTGGTAGGACATTTCAAAGAATCGGTTACATCTGCCTATTACAGTTATTGTATACAACTACTTTAAAGTTCGGTGCCTTTGATTAGGGTAATAATATGAAACAGCTCAATGAAATTAGAATTTTAAATATTGAACTTTCTTAATTTGACAGGTAGCATTTTGAACTAAACTGGTTTTAATGTTTTTTAATAAATACAATGTATTTGTTGTATGAGGAAGGACTTATCGTGATAGTTGAATATCTAATTGTACTTTTGATGTTGATATAGTTAATGGTGTGTTTTAAGTTTTTTATCTTATTGAAGTATACAGTATCAAAAAATGTAAAGTTAGTGCTGATTTTTTAATTTATATATTTAAAATTAGGTTTTTCTACGAATTTTTCGACCAATGTTACACATCCCGAATGCCCAGACGATTGAAGAAAAGAACTTGAAAAAGACGTTTGAGCTGATCAGGAACGTTGTAAGTGAACTTTTTGATTTTTTTTATTCTATGTGAACTTTTTTTGTAATTGTTTGTTTTCAATTCGCAGTGATAACTGTAGTTTAGAGGAAGGAGATCGAGAACGCACAAAAGGCACAACACTTGGGAACGGCCAAAAAGAACACTGATGGACAAGGTATGGTGATTTTAAAGCTATGCCATTATTTTAAACTGATCTCAAAAATACTGACACCCAAATACGATTTCTCTAAGATTATTATAACTTTTTCATAGTACTCTAACATGAATATTGACTTCCAGATTTGGATCAAAACATGGCCGAGGTCAAAAAGAAGCTGGCCAAAGGTGTGATTAAGGTGGCAAAAGACGAGAAACACACATTCAAACGGCTACACGGTCAGAAGCGGGAATCAGTCAACTACGTTGAAGAACCGATAAGTATATCTACAGAACAACAGTCCACTTCCGAGATGTTTAGTCCAAAGAATAACAATAATGAAACAAATAACACCAATTTGTATATTAGAGGGTTCGAATTGGACTACAATTTAATGAGAGAAACTTTTTCACAGTTTGGAAATGTGGTGCGATGTTATGTCGAGGAACATAAACGGTAGAATTTATGGTTTATTTTGTGAAAAGTTGTGTAAAATACGTATCTTTAATTTTTTTGCGGCTATATAAAGTATATAATTTGGATATAAGGTTAAAAAGCTTTAGAAAATAAAATTAAATGTAGCTTTTTTAATATAGCTTTATATATTGTATAAGATTTTTTAAATATAACTTTATATTTTAGATCCGGCTTCATCAATTTTGCGACTCCAGAAGAAGCAGAAGCAGCAATAAGGCAGTTAAACGGCCAAAGGGTTGGTCAATCTAACTTGAGAGTCGAGTTTGCCAGAAAAAGAGATAACTCAAAAAGACCTTCTAAGCCTTACAAGTCTTTCAGTCAGAATTCAGAGGATGGTGCTGCTAAAAGAGGTATAATCAGTCATTTTTTATGTTATATGAGGTATTTAAAAAGATCAACAACTTATGGTCTACAAAATTGTTGGGATGGTTTTTAAAATTTTTCTTGCTGTAAAAACCGAATGAAGCGTAAAAATGCTAATTTTAGCACGTACTATGTCTACGACAAGCGATGATCAACGCGCAGTGGTATCGTACGAAGATGGCGAAATTTTTGATTAAGTATTTTCTATTTAAGTACATTTACATCTTTTTTAATCAAGTTAATAAAGCCTACCGATTGATAATATTTAGCCTTATTATTTTTTACATTTTTAGTGCTTTTGCCATAGTTTTTTACTGTCTTGATTATTTATACATATACTATATATTATATACACTTAATATAACGTGCTTTAACTTGTACAATACATCTTAAGTACATTACCTTTACTGCAATTACATTGTTAACATTTCCACCCAACATCTGTTGGCAATGTAATTCATATGTAAATGTGCATGTGGAATAAGTAAAGAAACATATTATTCTCATACACATGACAATTAGCGCGAGATGTGAGTTAAGCATGTTGTTGTAGACTCTGTGCCCTCTCTCCCTTCACATCTTGAGTTTGCACCTGTGTTTACACCTGTCACTTCTGCCTTCAGGCGCTTATCTCGAGTACAACGAGTTGTTATCGCAACAGAGCGGGCAGTGAGGGTTGGTCTATTGTAATAAAGGGTTGTTGTTACTGTAATATGTTAGTTACTGTATGTTAGTATCAGTGTTGGGGAAGTAGTTTCTCACCTTTTAACGTATAAAACAATATTAACATGCCTATGCACTTAAACATTCATTCCTGCACTATAACAATCTCTATATCCGAGTAAAACGAGGTGCATTAACACGAGAATATCCTGCCTTTTGAAGGGATTTATCGTACATTAAGTGCCCGATTAGGGATTGACAGTGGTTACCAAGGGAGAACGACGCCTAAGGCCAGCTTGTTCAACCAGGTGATTATTACGAGATGGGTGTGGTGGGGTGAATAAGACCCTCAGGATGATAAGGCTCAATAAACAGCTTCAGGAACTCGCGAAGCTGCCTGACTCACTTTAGGGGTTCGCTGGGCGACGTCGCTATCCTTGGGTTTTCTTGGTTCAATATTTAGTTTCGTTCTGCTTTTGAGGAAGAATAGTATAACTTTTTTTTAAAATTAAAATTTGAATACTTATTTCGCTACTTCTTTAATTTTTTAAGACTATCTTATATTAATATGACAATGTTACACTAGATTTTCAATCAAAAACTTTGAAAATTAATAGTAAAATAATATTTTTAGGTAAACCATGTTAGTACCGACCCCAGAATCCTCAACAACATCTTCAGCAACCACTACTCAAGCCTTAGAAGTAACTACAAAGTCTGGGATGAATGACAAAATACCTTCGAATCACTCCGACCTTATCATAGCCATGATTTTAGCCAGATCCGATGAGTTATTCGCTGATAATCGAAAGAGAAAACCTATCTATAATGCTAGAAGGAAGGCGAAGTGGAAGGAATTGGTCGAAAATCTGAATCGACAGCTTGGAATGGATTACTCGGTCGAGAGGGTCAAGAACAACTATCACTACAGGGTGACGTCGCTCAAGAGGAACATGAGCAGACATATGGTGTGAGTTTAAAATTGGCTTTGAAATTTTATTTTGTTGCAAACTTGTACTCTGTTTGTTAAAATACGGATCAAAAAATGCAATTATTTGATCCGAGAATGCCTGAAAACATGTATATTATAGTAGTTGAAGACGTATATTAGCTAAAGGGTCCTTTGAATTTCTAAATTTAACTCTTCAGATCATTGAAAGAAGACGACGTTGCGGATCAAAATTCAGCGTCACAACAACTGTCAGACATTGATCGAATGTTATATGAAGCGATCAAAGCTGCCAATCAAGACGAGTTTCTACCGGTCAAACGACAAAAATGTAACTTATTTTACGTTGACTTACAAAAATATCTTTAAAATTTCATTTATATATATACTACAATATTTTTAAAATTGATATTTTTTTATTTTTAAAACTTTTAGCGTCAGAACAACCAGAACACGTAGTTGAAAAGCCCGTTATAACTACTGATGTTAACTTTGTGGAGAGCTTGTTTGATGAGAGTAAAGAGGAACGAACTGCAACACCAGATACTAATGAGGATCCAGGATTCAAGAAGATTATGGTTACAATGATGAAGAATCAAGCTGATTCTTTTAAAGTAAGGTTGTATACTGTAATTAGTGCTGGAGGACCTTTTAATTTGAGAATACAGACTTTGTTACAGTAGAATATAGCAAATTAAAAAAAATTTTTGGAGAATGAGCGACTTATATGTATGTTAAACTTTTCTTAAATTGTATTTTTAGGCATTGCGCGACTTCATGAACGAGCAAACCCTGCAACAAGCGAAAGTGATCGAAATGATGGCGGCTACTGTAGAGTTGGTTCGTGAAAGCACGTCGCATCTGGAGCGGGCTGCCAGTCTATGCCCTGGCTGTACTGGCAGTCTGTTGGAGAAAGTGTTTCAGCCTTACAGTAAGAACGACTCGGAATAATTACTCTTATTTATTATGTAAATATTTTATTTTACTCAGTAAACTCATCACATCTTCACGCTTTTTTTGTTGCCATTTTGGGTTGATTATTCGGTGGCATGTGATGGGGTGGATAACATGTTTATATACTTTTTGTACTTGGGTAATTAAGTACGTTGAATTTGATATTGAGTAGGGTTAGGTTTTTTTTTGGGAAAGTTATATAGGAATACAACTGTTGTAGGGCTATTGTTAAGTTAAGTTAGGCTAAAGTAAAGTATAAAAATAAAAGTAAAGGTGAAGTACTGTAAGTTAAGGTTTAAAAACGTAGCAGAAAGCCTAGAAAAGCTTTATTATTTAAAGTATGCTTACTTTTTTTTAAACCAGACTAGTACACGTTTGCACAAGATAAGTTATACAATATAGTATGCAGAGAGATTACATTTTATAATGTTAGAAAGTATTAACATATATTTTCATATAACCATGGGAGCGGCGATGATATTTGGTATGTTGGGAAGTGTTCGTCCTTTATGATTTCTTTTAGTGCACAAAGTGCATTGTGTTGTCTATGATTGATATGAAAAGTGATTTTTGTAATTATGGTACTACCCCTTTTACATAACCTTACTCTTTTTTTCTTCCTTTTTTCCTCTCTTCCCCCCCCCCCCCCTCCCCCCTATAATCAACTTAGGTAATCATATAGTAAAAACTGTACATTACAACATAATATATCATAACCTTATGCTCATTAACATACTACATGCACTACCGCAAGCATGTATTTAGTCTGCAAATACATGTTCAAGATATTAAACAAAGTACAAACTGGGTTTACTATGAGAGATATTTACATTGTTTTGTTTGCTGACATCTTATTATTGCTTTATTTATACTGCTTTAACATACCAAATATACATAATTTTACATTTCTTTCTATTGTGAGTTATACGCATAGCATAGTAAATGTCATGTGTAAATATATGAAATCTTTAAACATAGGTGAAGTGTATATGTAGATATAAATGTATATACAAGTATATGTACATATATATATATTGTTCTTGTAGTTGTAGTTGTATATTGTAAGTATTCAGAATGTTTATATGCGCATTTACTATCAAACTATATATGTTTACTATCGTATGTAATATGTATCTGTATGTATCTTGTTTACTACCACGTGCTATATCTAGGATTTCTTTACAGAGTTTTCTTACAGCTTAAGGTTATCTTTTATATCTTCCTTAAATGTCATTTATACATTTTGTAACACATATAAATTTATACATCTGTGTATGTTAACCATACGTCTTCATGTATGTAGAGTTTACAATAACATTTTAAAATATATATATGTATGTAGGTATATATTATTTACAGATGTAAATGTTTCATAAATATTAATTAAACTTAAACTTACTGTGTTTTTACTTCAAACATATACGTTTAGTCTGGTTATGTGTATATATAAAGCGTAGTAAATTTAAAATCTAAAGACGTATGGTTATGATATGTAATTTGTCAAAAGATATGTAAATTACAGATTTATCGCCATATGCTTGTTGTCTTCTCTTAAGAAACATGTTTTATGTTTAAACATGTACATCTAGACAGTTAAGGTTTGACGGTTTACTGTGTTTTAATCACTTTTACCTACGTTATCGTATTTAGTTTAACTACCTACATCCACGTTGTCGTATGTAGGATTTTAGAATTGTTCTGTTAAAAGTCGGCAATGTAATACATATTATAATACTTTCACGTTTGATCAAAGAGATTCAATGCTAATTTGAATCAAGGAAAGGCTGGTTAATATGTTAAGGCACATGGTGTCCCAGTCAAATGATTTAATATTATTCTCTAGGAACATTCGCTTCCTTAAATTCGGTCACTATTTTTGTCTTTTACGTGTCATTTTAAAATCTAGTTTTCTGGGATGACTAAGCATTTACTTTGCTATGCTATTAGTAATAACAAACAGATTAACATAGTGAAGTTTAGTTTAAAGTTAGGCTTGTACTATTATGTAGTGTAGTAAAACAGACATTTTAGTTTCAATGGTAAGCGGATAATTGAGGTCTAGAGTAAGAGCAACTCAAAGAATGTTTTTTTGACTAGAGTTACCCTATTATATTAATACTTGTGGGTTGTTTGACTATAATAAAAAATCATTCTCAAATTATTATATAATCTCTGATAAATTGGCAGAAACTTCAAAAAGCCTTTTTTTAACGATAATTTTAAATTTTTAAATTTGTAATTTTAATGTTTATTTTTTAATTTTGACTGAAAACGGTTATAAAACCACGTTGAAACCATGAAAATATCGTCTTCAGACGTACATCTGTTGCTATTTTTAATTCTTCTAATCAAGATACGCAATTTATTCCGCCATATTTCACATGTTTAATTTGGGAAATTTGACAGCAATCAATTTTTTTATTTTAAAAATGCTTTAGAAAAGCGAAGCGATATTAATCTGAATCTTGTACAAACTTTAACAATGTTAAACAAAATCTTTCTAAAAGTTGATAAAAAGATATTTTTAAAATTCTAAAGCGAAAGAGATCCATATTTTAAGAAAGCTATAAACGGAACCAAACTATTATAATATTAAGCTACTTTTGCTATAAACTAAGATAATATTGAACTACAGCAGCATGCCAACTAATATTGAAGTTTATGTTTTGTAAAAGTTTTGTAGCCAAAGCCAAAACAAAAGAGAGTACATGGTTTTAGAAGCGCTTACTATTGGCATTTTACTCTGTTAATCTTTGTTTACTCTATTATAAGTTGTCTTGTTGTGTCTGAGGTTGTTACACTCGATTGTCACCTCTAAATACTTATATTACTACATCTACGTATAGGTATAGGTGACTCTTTGCTTTGTGCAGATTTAAGGGAAGTTTGTAGTAAATCTTAGGTCTAAAAAATGTTGTATCACAGCTACTTTGTTATATACTTTTTACTATACATTTTTATACTATGTAATAGTATAATATTTCACTAGGGACGGTATAACACGTACGTCTATCTAAATATCAGTAGTTATCTTACATTACCCAAAAATCTATTTTGGTACCATTTGAAGCCCTGTGTAATGTTCCCAAGTTATCTATCAACATTAGGCGTAGTAATCGCGTTTTATTATGTGTTGACAAGCATTACACAGTTAATTAGAAAGTACATTTAAACAAGTTATGGCTGATTTGGGTTTGACCGATCAAAGTGTTTTTTTCAAATAGTCATTTAAATTACCGGTTTTTGTAATTTACATTGCTCTTTTAGAGTTAATTTTGTTGCAATTTTTCAAAAAAATATTTTTGTTTTCTAACTTGGGATTTTACTCAAGTATAAGTAAAAAATATTTACTTATACAAAGCTGTTTTATCTTTGATTAACTTTGTTTATATAATCATTTTACATAAACTTGGTTTGAATTTTCAATTTTTGATTTGTTACTGTGAGAATATTGGTCTTTGTTTAATACTCATTACTTTTAACTTTGATTTTTTGTCAATGATTACATTATCTTTAACTCACGCTATTTCTTTTTTAAATTTTGCTACTTTTTTCGCTACGTTTTTCTTTTGAAAGTCAAAAGAAACTTTCTTTCTCTTGCCGCTCTCCCACTTCATTCTATCATTCAACTCTTTTTTCTCTACTCTTTCCTCTCTGCACCCCACTCTCTCCCTCTTCCAACGTTCCGAACGTCGGCTACAGTTTGGTTCTAAAATTAGTACTGCTTTTGTTCGTTTTGTTGATCACCGTGAACTTGAGGCTTTCATTAATCTCGTCTTTCCTTTTGCCCGAGGGGTTTTAGGTTGCGCGGCCTTTCGACAAACACAAACAGTACTGTAAATCCGTTTATTTTGCGTTAATTGGGTATAAGTGGTAATTGTTGGTGCCAGCTGGGCTGACAAAAACGCATGCCCTCAGGGGATGGGGCAGTGTTATGACAAGCGAAATAGCACGTTCGATGGTCAAAGCATGCTTAAGCACCTGGTTTGGCCATATTTTAGTGTTTCTTGTTGTTGGAGGATTAGATTTGGGTTGATTTTGAAAATTTTAGACCTATTTTTCAACCCGGCTGACAGACCGGGCCTTAGTGTCAGCCTCGACCCTTGGGCACACATGTGCCGGCCTGTCTAGGATCTTTTCAATTTTGCTTTAGCCCGTCTTAATCCGGCGCAAGGCAGGGCTGGACCATGACAGAGCCGGGCCTGGTGGACTTTTTTTCAAGCTTACTTCTGATATTTTAGGCTTACTTACAGAATATAATAATTTACTTGCACTATTATACTCTCTGCAAGTACGAACCCGTTTCAATACTGAAAAAGGAAGAAAAGACAGCGTCTGAGTGCATTATCCTAAATAGTATTAGCTCATACTGTCTTCCAATTTCGCTGAAACAATAAATTTTTCTTTTTTTTCGAAAATCTTTTTATCACATTATTTTTAATGACAGTTTATTGCGGTTGTCAATCACTTTTTTGCTAATCTACCTTATTGAAACTGCTTGATTTAAAATTGTCTTTTTCATTCTTCTTTGTATTTAGCTTTTTTGTAAAACAAAGTTTGTACAAGTTTAGTATCCAAAATAATATTTTTATAATTGTAGCAGCTTTGGCACTACAATATATGTGATATTCTTAGAAATGTTACATTTATATATGTTTTGTGCTTTCGTAGTTGAATATGATTTCTTGTAGTAATAATGTTTACGGTATATTGTTCATTATACATAGTTGTGGGTTTTAAACTTTGATTTTTGAAAAAGGAATATACAGACTACCTAATGTGTAGCATAGATCACACCTTTTACTGTAAAAATGAATTTCTTTACAGTGCGTTTTTAAAATATATTTTAAAATTTTTAATTTTGCAAGATTTATACTGTTTGGAATTCAAAAGTAAAAGTTTTGTTCTTGGAGATGGGGATAAAGAAGTTTTTTTCACCGAGTTATAGAAATTATTTAAATACTCACATATCACTTTTTTGATTAAAAAGATATTTTTAAAAATTAATTTGTAGCAAATATTATTTTAGTTATCTTTGTTTAACTTTTGAGTTTTGGGCAGTATATTCGCTTTTGGTTAGCAGAAGGGTAATATAGGTTTCGATGCATAAACAATGCACGAATTACTCTTAATTTTGCAAGATGATGTAGTTAACTCTAATTATAGTTCTGGTCTTCTTAATTTAGATCAGTGGTCTTTCTTTTATATTTGCACCTTATTTAGAGGAACGTTTAGTCTTTTTTGTTACATTTTGTTGGAACTGGCGGTTCAAAAAGTTTTACAAGGGAAAGGCAAATAGGGGGGTATCGGACCTAGAACTGAGATCTATATCATCTGAAAGAGCGTGAAAATTTATATAGAAATTAAAATTTTTAGCGGCCCAAAGTCATATACTAAAAAGTTACAGTAATTCAAAGTTTACTACTTTCCAATATTTCAAAGAGTCCCCCCCCTGTGGATTTTTTTTGGAAAAAAATGTTTTAAAAAATTTTTCAGTGTTTTATTCTGAAACTTTAAAATAATATTTTTGAGGGTTTTTAATGTGCTTTTTGATTAAAAAAAATATACTTTATTAAAATTGAACCGTTCAGAAATTTTTAAAGTTTAACACCGTATAGTAAAACGAATATATTTGGACTGCCTGATTTGCTTTCCAAATTGACTAAAAATAAATCTTTAAAAACGCTTGTTGGCCTTTTTTTACAAAATATAAAAAAAATTCAAATTTTTTGCAAACCTGCAAGCATCAAAACGAAGCGATGGCAAAAGTGCGACCGCAGTGGGATTCGAACTCTCAGCCTCCGGAATATAAAGCTAGGTTTCAACCCACTGGGCCACAGAAACACACAGCGTTTCTCTGTCCTTTTGGACGCTTTCTTCCAGGGTATTCTCTAATAAGAAATCTCATAGGAAAAACTTTGAATTACTGTAACTTTTTAGTATATGACTTTGGGCCGCTAAAAATTTTAATTTCTACATAACTTTTCATGCTCTTTCACATGATATAGGTCTCAGTTTTAGGTCCGATACCCCCCTATTTGCCTTTCCCTTGTTAGCTTATGTTTTTGGACCATGATACTTTCTATAATGACCATGATACCTTCTGTAAAAGAATCATGGTACTTTCTATAATACTGTATTCTTCTTTCAATTTTTATTGATTTTAGTTCATACTGTAAATATTTTATGTGTACTATAAGTTGTGTTTGTTTAAAAAAGTTACTTTTGGTTTAATCTTGAAGTAGAATACGTAACGGAACTTTTTTGGTGCTGTTGTGCACGTTTTTGTAATTTCAAGTATTTTAGAGAACTGAGCCATTTGGCGATTCAGTTGTAATTTAGCCACTTGTACTACTTGTTTTTGTCGTCAGTATAAAGGCATTAGATGTGGGTTTGTACAACATATTAAAACAATTTTGCAAATGAGGTTTCTGCCTTTTACGTGATAAAATTATGCACGATTTCTTGAAAAATTTTATTTTTAATGCAAAAAGTTTCTTTACAGTAGAGCAGAGACGTTTTATAATGTTTTATCTACTGTAAAGAGCTGGTAGTTAATATAAAGGTGGTGCTATCAAAGTTTTGAATATCACTTAATCATTATGACAATGTATATCAATATAATTATTGTGGTACCAGTATAGTAATGTAGGTATTGTTATAAATAAACCTTGTTTGCAGTTAAAGTGAGTCGAAAACAAATTCTTTTAAGGCCGACAGTTGATTGTCTTGTAAACATAATGGGGAGATATTGATCATTTACGTCTAGCTCATTATCTAATGAACATCTTTATCAACGTCTTTTAATCATTTTACTTTGTCTTGCTTCAGTTTTACAATTCTACATGACAGATACAATTGGTGTGGTTTGCTTTTTCTAAAACTTCAATTTTGTTGTGTTTTTTGGTTAGGGGAGGGATTAAAGAATGCAATATATACTATTTTTAGATATTGTAGTACTATCTTTATAAAGCTTACTGTTTTTAAACTTTTGTTTTTTACACATGTTATGTTTTTTATATTAACATTCGATTTGATATACCAAAACTCATTTTCAGAACGATGGAATCGAACATCTCCACAGCCATCGTGCCAGAACAGGACGACACCATGTTGCTGGCCCATCCTTATGTTCGTCTGTTCTTCCTGGTAATGTACTTGACAGTATTCGTGACATGTGTTTGTGGAAACCTAGTAATCTTGGTGGTGATCATAACTGATAAGGCTATGAGAACGACGACAAACTTCTTTTTGGCCAACTTAGCTGTGGCCGATTTACTGGTCGGTATATTTTGCGTCTTCCAAAATGCTGTACACTTCGTGTTATTCGAGCATGGTACTTGGCCGTTTGGGAGGATGATGTGTCATTCTTATATCTACATATTACACATGATACCCAATGCTAGTGCTGGGATTTTGGTGAGTTTTTGATTGTAAAATACGAATTTTGGCTTACTTTTTTCATAGATTAACATGATTTTTTAAATTTTAAAATTGGCTTTTACTTTATGAAATGGCAGTATTTACACTTTACAGTACAGTCACTTGACGCTGCCTAATCACACATTAAGTGTTTACGTAGCCGTTAATCGCTGTGCCCTTTTAAGGTGTTGTTGTCGATTGAGAGGTTCATCGCTGTAATTCGGCCGATGTTCGTGCATCATCTGTTTACGAAAGGTGTCCTCGTACTAAGTGCGGTCTTGGTATGGCTCTTCTCGGCACTTATGAATCTACCGTACCTAATTGCCGTGCACTACAAAGAGGTACCGAACAAAGTAACAGGAAGCAGTTATGCCATTTGTACTAGGAGGTTCTTGAAGATACAGGATATTGACGTACTGAAGGTTGTGACGACTTTGAACTTGATTATATGGTACATTGTGCCATTGCTGATACTACTGGTCATCTATATTACCATCGGGTTTGTGTTGATGAGGACGACTGAAGACAACTCTGTTGCTCGAAGTAGTCAGAACAAGTCGGTTACTAGCTGTAAGTTAGAATTCTTTAAGTCAATTATTTTGTTTTATCATTTGATACCAAAATGCTAAAAATAGCTAGAAATTTGAAATTTTATAAATTAAAAATCAATTTTAAAATTTAGGTACCAAATTTTTAAAAATATTTATTTTTTAGCCAACAGCAGTCGTTCGTCAAGAAAGCTACCCCGCCTAGAAGCTGTGGACAGTCGAAAGAAGGTGATCCGCCTTGTTGTTGTTATTGTACTTTGTTTCGCCTTACTTTCTCTACCACGGTACCTATACCTCAGTTGGTCGGTTTTTCGACTCAAGAATGGTAAGTTTTTTTATTCTATTGATAAAACTTCATTTTATCACGTAGCAGAGTTATATGACGTATTTTACATAATGTAAAACTACTTTCTTTTATTTTAAAAGTTAAATTGATAGCTGTATTTTACAATATATACAACCTTTCGGCTTCAAAACATTGTAAACTTACCTTGTATAATATAATAACTAGTGTGCTTTTTACAAAAATAACTGAGGAACATAAGCTCAATCTAAAATAAACTTGTATTACTTCAGCTCCCCGATGTCTGAACTGCCTGGCCGCCCTCATTCAGCCGCTGACCTTTCTGTTTTTGTTTATCAACAGTGGCGTCAACCCCATCTTGTACGCTTTCTTGTCGCAACGATTCCGTTCAGCCATCGCTAACATGTTCGTATGTTCGACAGCAAAAGTAAGTTGTTTTTTAGTTTTAATTCGATTTGCTGCAGACTTTTAAGATTTCAATTCTTTTGTCTCAAATCTATATGAAAAAAAAAAAGATTTCATTTCATAAACATTTTTACCTAACACACTTAAAATTATTATCTTATCGTATAGTAATAGGCCAAAACAGGCCAAAATCATAATGCCAAAAACCCCGCCAAAACAAAAATTCAAATTTTTAAACTCAAAATTTAAAAATTTGAAAAATAATTTTAATTTTGCAGCGTAAGACCCAGCTGTACCTAAAACAATTGCGACGACAATCGCCTGACACGACAAACATGGTCGAGTACAGTAACAGTGGGTACCATCACCGTACTCCAAAAGAAGAGTACCCAATGACTCAGATGTCAACCAGATCTGCACATACTCGACCTTTGTTAGTTGACATTTGAAGCTGATTCTGTTACTGTAACATCTATAGATTAGTAGTACTGGTAAGGTAGATGGCACTAGTACTAAATGGTATCTCTACTAGTACTACACCGTGCTAATCTCTGATACCAAATAGTACCAATACAAGTGAATTACTATGTCAATTCTACCAAAAACTGCAAGATACGAATCAAAGTGCATGGCCCCATTAAGAAGTACAAGGTCACCTACATACATACCATCATCTACACAATATTGTTGATATCACCAACAGACGACGTGTACATCATTGCTTTAATATACATATTTAGTACAATATCATTATGAACTGATACGGGTAAATATTTTATGGAGTAAAGGATAACTTAATAATTATTTAACAGTATTGAGATATACAAGAGACCCGGAGTTGAAGATACGATCGTATGTTCTGTAGTTATTTGCCATTATCGTGAGGTTGAGGAACGGTGAGGAGGGAGCCTTGACTCCACGGGTGCTGGAGCTGAAGATACAACATTCAGTATTAGCATTCTATCGATAACGTCTTTATCATAACAAGATACTACAATATATCAATAAACTAATTACTATAATAATATACGACAATAAAGCCATATATCACCATATATCCTATTATAACATGCTAATACCTACCAATAACGGAGCCGGCGTCACCACAGGTGAAGCCACGGTCCTGGCTGGGAATGGTCGCTGATTGTTGAGCTGCGCTTGTTGCTGAGCAACTTGAGAGTAAGCAGGTTGCTGTGGCTGATACGTTTGCTGTGTGTTATATTGCTGATACTGTTGTGGCTGAAGTTGTTGTTGATGTTGGAAGTAGTGAGAGTAGTATGGCTGTTGAGCAAACAGGTTTGTCGCTTGAGGTTGCATGAATTGCGGAGTATGCAGATGGCTAAAGTAATGTGGTTGCTGTGGTTGCAAAAGATTTTGCTGTGGTAGCTGTTGCTGGGGTTGTTGTTGTGTTAGTTGCGGAGCTTGTTGTTGTTGCAAAAGTGAATTGTGTTGCTGTTGAGGTTGTTGCAAGCCATAATACTGCTGATAGTATTGTTGATAAGCTTGTTGATATTGAGCGTACGACAATGTTGTAGGTACAGGTGTAGTCATAACAGGCGATGTTGTAGTAGGAAATGGGTAGGGCGACACATTATTGCGATTTAGAGCAGCTTTAGCCAGATTTTTGCGATTAATCGGCTGATTAGCTACTGTTGTTGTTATGAAACGTCTAGGTAACATTGACACTTGTGGAGAAGCAAAGGCCTTCGACGAGTCATCTTGAAGCTGAAATAATTTTGATTAATACCAGTCTTGATTCCAAATTTTTCGTTAATTTTTAAAAATCCAGACAGTTTCCTATAAAATAAACATTATCCGTACCTTCTTCTCCTCCACCTCCCCATTGACCATCGGCCTTTGCAACTTCAGAATGACAGGTGAATCTCCCATCAACTCTGACAGCCGGCTTCTCAACTCCGGCCTCGAGTCCAACGCCCGCCTCAACGCGGCCAAATTCCTCGCGACCGCCTTCTTCTTGGCGTCCTGTTCCTGCTGTTCCAGTTCATTCTCAGGCTGTCTATCCAGTGGCGTCTTCAAGTTAGTTGGCTGAGGAGTGGTGTTCTCTCTGGGAGTGCCAATTTCCTTGTTCCCCTCCAGCTGAATCGAGTTAATTAATAGAGAAACGCGCAACAAACCTGCTTGGTCAGTTCGCGCAGCTCGGATTGAGTCAAATTACTATTGCGCAACGCGTGAATCAGCATCTTCAGTTCCGGCACCATGGATTGGGAGTTCTTAGAACCGACCGGTAAGTGGTCGACCTCAGCCTGGTTCGGTGAAGCGGCTTTTGGAGGTATCTGAAAATTTTTTACTGTATGGTTTCATATGAAAACTTAAAACTGATGCCTAAATGCAATTTTTGTCGAAAAAAATCAAAAACTCTAATAATTTAGGTAACAATATCAAATCTTAACCAAATTATACAACTTTTAAAAATTGAAAACTCACCAAAGGAAAGTTATCTTCACTTGAATCAATGCTGAACTCCACGCTAGGCTTCTCCATCTTTTTGACCTCTCCGAACTCATCGTGATCTTCAGGAAGCTCCACAGTGATTCTGGGTGCTCCTACTAGCTTCATTTCGACTTCAGATGGCTCCAAATGTGCTGGTGCTTCCGTGATCTCGGTAGCACCCCTTTCCTCATCTGTAACCGCTTTCTCTCCATCTATACCACCATGAGATCCATCTGTACCACCATTGCCGCCTTCTGTACCACTTTTCTCCAAATCAGTACCAATTTTGACTCCATCTGGACCATTCTCGTCCGTAATTTCTTCATGCGTACTGCCCGTGCTCTCTCCCGGCAACAGCGACACCAATCCGGGAAGCGGGACTTGACCTCCTCCAGCCTTCGAACCCTCCTTCGTCAGTTTGTTTTCGGTTTCATCGGTCGTTTCGTGACTGCCAAACTCCTTCCCAAACTCGCCGCCAAGCTCGTCGATCTCTTAAAGAACAGAAGCGGATCAAATAACCGTTTCGATGAGGGATTTTTATGCTAAGGAGTTTGTATTCCGTTTAATGGATCCGCAAAAGTGAAAATTTATGTGTTCTTTTGCTTGTTCAGAAGTCAGAAGAGCAGGATCGTGGGATTAATTGCATGTTATGACAAAGAAACAAGTAGTTTTTGATTGAAAAGTAATGTAATGAATGAAAAATTGCTCATAAGAAAGATTTACATAAAAAACAGAAAGCAGTGAATGCAACTCTTAAAAAAACCCAAAACTCTCCTTATAAAACGAAGTTATCCTTGTTTTTTAAAAAATTAACCTTAAAACAAACACCAACAAGGTTACCTTACATCCAACAAAATAAACCCTTAAATTCTAGACTTTTTAAGACAAACTATTACCTTTAGCAGTGCCAACTCCAGAACTCTTCGGCATAACTCCTAATAAGTCAGGAAGACCACCAGCACCAACTCCATTCTTTTGTTGCAGTAGAAGACGGTCTTGTAGCTCTCTGTTCATTTTAGCTGCATTCTCAACTGCTGCTGGGAACCAAGCACTCTCAGAAGCTTGATTCACAATTCCTACTCCAGTACCAGTCAATTGAAGAGCAGCTTGGGCCAGTTGATACACTAAAATATAAACATTAAATTTTTAGTTAATTTTATGATCTTTAGAATTAATGAAATATAATATAAATTTAGATTATATGCCATTATAAATCAAGATTCATATTTATAATGAATAAAAATGTAAAAGAATTACCCTAAAAGACCTTAACATTAAACTTTTACACTTTTAAAACAACAAAAATATTTAAAAATACAAAAACAAAACAAAAATATAAATACTTACACTGTCCCACACTACCCAAAGCTCCAGCTGCTCCTGCCGCTCCTGCAGTTCCTGCCGAAGCACCAGCCCCAGCCAAACCCGCTAGAGGTCCAGCCCCACTGCCCAAAAGTCCAGTGACAATGGAAGCAATCTCACCGAACTGAGCATGAACCGGAACCAGCAGCACCAGTAGCCATATTATCTGATGACATAATCGACCAGATGGCATCGTGTACGCGTCGAAATGAAGCGGAATTAACAGGTCGGTTTAGTTAAGCGTCGGACTGCCTGGGGGCATGAGTTCGTCGGTGAGTGGTGGGCAGGTTGAAGAGGATCGGTTTGGAGACGAGTCAGTCGATGAAGGAATCGCCAGAAGGAGAAGAAAACGATGTTATTTTCACTTGCTGTGGTCACTCCAATTTTTTTCAAGGTGACGACGTTTTTTTTTCGCCTTCCTTCGTCGTCAACGAGCCGAGCCCTCCAGCTGAGCTCGTTTCGGAATTCTGAAGGCGGAGACTGAAGCCATCGCCAGAAACACAACTCCTGAGGGTGTCGCCGGAACACGTTGCGACAGTTTCAGGCCATTCAAGTTGAGAAGAACGGTCGAGAATGACCTGTTTTGAAGAAGCTTGAGCGACCAAATTTTGAGGAAAAATTCTTTTTTTGACGTTTCTGAAAAATTATCATCTGATAAGCACCATCTACGTCAACATAAACTTCAGACACATTTAGTTTCTTCCAACGGGTTACGACATATCAGATAACACTATTTTACAGAAAAGATACCAGATCCTTTTATATTACACTTGATAAACCCAAACAAAAACACGAAATTTTGCCAGGCTAATGAAGTTTAAACATATTCAACTTTCTTTAGCTTTATCTACAGATTCAGAAGAATTTTACAAAAATCTTTGTCCATACTTTCATGTACTAACCAATCTTATATTACCCTTGATGCTCTTCCTTCATATGACAAATTGTAGACAAATTTATCAAGCAAATCATGCTTTTCATCAAACTTTCTAAATTCAAACTATTTTTCAACTTTATTCCAACCATTTCACAGTGGTTTCCAACAGTAGATTGTCGCAAACCGAAACCAGTTCTACAACAAACACCGAGACGGCATGACCTTTTGTTGCATATACAAGTGTCTGATTGATCCGCTTTCACAAAAAACTGTCGCAAAAAGTTTCTTTACAATGGCGCAATGTCTCGGATTTACAAACAAGAATCTGAATAATTAAAGGTTCTACCGAAAATTGACATAAAGGATGGTTTATATTGACTATCCTTGAAAACCAGAACTTTAAAATTGTATCAAACGTCTAACAAATAACATATAGATAAAACAAACAATAATCTGCTCAACTTTGACATGATAACCCACAAAAACAAAAACTTGTTACCGTGAATTCATGGCCAGAGTTGACTCTCAGCAAAATAATGAGCCAAGTCTCCCTCGATCATCACAGTTTTGTTTTTGCGCGGGATTTTGGACAGAACTGTGTTCTGGAATAGTATGCTTTTTTAATGAACCGAGTACGTATACCCACCGAAGACGACATCAACTACGTGTTCTACTTTGGCTTGGCATTTATTTTCTTTGTCTTGATCAGCTTGGTCTGTGAAGAATTTATACTTGTGTTTGCTTCTTTGGAAAGTTTGGGACTACGGAACGCTCGGGATCTGCTCCGACATTGATATTAAATATCAAATTTTGTTTTGGTGAGTTTGTTTTGTTTATTTATATTGTTTTAGAAACTGTTGACATTGTTTTTAGCTAAAAACGATTAAAATTTTGGTGAAAAAACGGAAATCTGGGGAATTTTGTCGAAGAAAACATAAAATAAATTAACTTTGCTATATTGGCTACCGTTTTATGTTGTTTTTGAGAGAATTCCAGATGGAACAAGTCGTTCGGAATTATTTTTTTGGCTTGGGCATTCTATAACAACAGCATTTGGCTGTTTACAGCAATCTCGTACCTTTTCTTTATTTTGCACATAAGTGCAAATAAACCACATAAGTGCAAATAAAAGTGCGTAAAACAATAACATGATGTTTAAAAACAGGACGGTGATTACGAACGTGAACAGGAAGGTATACATAAAGGTCATTTTGAGAGTTTGAATTAGTGAAAAACACATTAGCATTGATATTAATATAGACATTATAGTACATCAAATCTTTTTATTTATTTTTTGTTTAAAAAATGAAGAAGAAGGTTTGTAAAACACATTAAGTCGGTGTAAAGATTGTTTTTTAAGTACTATGTGTTTTTTGAAGTTATTGGATGTAAAAGAGTGTTCTTCAGCTAATGAATAATAAGTTAATGGTCTTTGAGAGTTATATTTGGATATTAAAATCCCTGAAAGATGTAAAAGCAAATTATTTTTGGTTTTATTTGCAGGGGATTCAATTGGCTTTATTTCCAAAGTTTACGCAATTCAAATAATTTGTTTTACGTAGGACTATGGATATTAAACATAGATGGAGGCTTCAATAGTTTAGACCTTCTCAAATATTGGAAAAGATTTAAAAATTTGTAGGTATTTTAATTCAACTACAAGACTACAATTTAAGTTCCCATAAAACTTTAAGAAGATGGCTTGTATTTGGGTATAAAACAACAATCCATCCATCCGAATTGAGAGAATTGTTTTGGCGGAGTAAATTGGAGCAGAGATCGGGGAGAGAGAAGACCTTGTTTTGTTCTCTCTTTTTCTCTGCCTTTCCTCTCCGTTCGTCTCTCCAGCTTTTGAGAGAATTTTGGTTGCGAGGCCTCAACAGTTGGACGTTTACGGGTTTTTTGAACATCTTGGTGCATGTGTGGGCTTGTGGGTTGGATCAATGTTGAGTTACATGTTGTAGAGTTAGTTGGCTGAGAATTGAGGTTTTTGGTGCTGTTTTTGTTGAGTTATAAGCTAAAGTGCGTTAAATTCTATTCGAAAATTTGAAGTTCTAAGGTTAAAGTATGGCTATTTAATAGTATATTTAACGTTTAAGTTTAAAATTAAGAAAAACTACTATATTTTACTTTTTTATCGCTACGACATTAATTTTTTGTACACAGTTGTATTTATATGTAGAACAACATCGTTTTCTTGATATACTTCAAATTTGTTTTATTTGAAAGGCAGTTAAGATTGTTATCTATCAGAACGTAGCGGAATCTAAGATAAGTTTTTGTTATCTTACAATAAAGGTGTTGATTGGGAGTAGACTCAGTTTTAACAGAATACTAACTTCAACTTATTTCTAACTTTAGATTGTCATTATCTTCAAACTTACGTCTATTTCGAATTTGCGACCGGACTTTGCTTTACATTGTTTCTACTTTTTGAGCATTCATAAAAAATTGGTTGTAAGAATTAATTTTTTTTTCAGATTTGTAATGGCGACGGGTTCCTTAATTGTTCGGTCTCAATCGACAGAAGAGTGTCCATCGACTTCTGAGGATATGGATTCAAAACCTCTACCGTCTGAGTCTTCCTCAGCTACAGACTCTCAGTCTGGCTCGGATTCAGCCATGATGGCACCACGAAGACATTCGTTTAGAGAAGTGCGACAAGTAGCGTCGAGTTCGGATGAAGACGAAGATGACGATGAAGATGGTAGTCTAAAGAAGAGGAAGTTTTCTATGGATCAGCACAGGTCGAGAAGTATGAAGAAAGAGAACAGGTCACGGCACGAGATACCCAACTTTATCAGCCGACTTGAAGATGCTGCGGCTGCATTCAGTCCTTTGGCTCGAATCGCGACAACGAGCAGTATGAATGCTGAGTTCTTGGCTCCAAGCCCGGTTAACAAAAAGGTATGTTAGCTTCAATTATAATTTTTATATTTAGGGTAATGCGACCTGAGACTAACGAACTTTTTGAAAGATGATTAACTTACAACAATATCTGTTATCAATATATTATTTTCAGACTCAGCAAAGTCGACCGAACTCACCCTCACACAGTGGTACTCTTCAACGTCCCTTAGCTGTTGCTTCGCGTCATCGTTTGGCTTCAATCCGACGTGAATCTGACTGTGGGCAGGAGAATGAAGTGGCTCATGAGAAGATGGTGAAGA
This sequence comes from Bursaphelenchus okinawaensis, assembly GCA_904066225.2. Classification (NCBI taxonomy): domain Eukaryota; kingdom Metazoa; phylum Nematoda; class Chromadorea; order Rhabditida; family Aphelenchoididae; genus Bursaphelenchus; species Bursaphelenchus okinawaensis. The sequence goes on along the minus strand of CAJFCW020000006.1, from coordinate 6,861,072 downwards.
CTACACAACAAGTGTCTACAGGGTTTGAAGACTTTTGTATTGATGAGAAGGTCGCGGAAGAAAGAAAGCGGGCCAAAAGCTTGGCCGAACCTATATCTGTGTTTACAAACGCCTTCTTGCCGCAAAGCTCATCACCCTCGCCTACAAGAGCTACTGTTGAGGCTCAAAAAATTAAAGTAAGTTCTTGATTTGTTTTTTTTTTTAATTTAGGTGAATATCTTAATTACTTTGTAAAGAAACAATTGAACATGTTTTTACTATATTATAATGTTATTTTCAGCAATGTTACTCACCGTCGACTAATCAGGTTGTTAGGAGTAACATTTCCTACTCGCCAAGCCCATCTCCAACTCCATCTAGTCCGTCTAGATCGAGAATCATGAGAAGTATGTCACCAATCGCTGTGAGACAAGTATCAAAAAGAAGGTACACAGCTACTGGAGGATCGCTGTCTGGTAGGGAAAGTGATAACGACAGTCAGTTTGGGTAAGACATTAACTAATGCATTAATTTAATTTTTCTAACTTAAGACAGTAGCCTATCTTAATATATGTTGAAAAACTTTTTTAAATTAAATTTTGATTTTTATATTTTTTAACTACAATATATGATTTTAGAAGTTCGAAACGAAGTTGTATTGTACGAAGCGCAGCTTCACCTCTTGTTCGAGATTCTTTAAGTGCGGTGGACACTCAATCTGACTACCGATCTTCTTCACCATTGTCAGTTTGTTCAAATTCAAGCTTTAGTCAAGTTAACAGAGCCAAACTGGCTGACAACCCTTCCAATCATCAAAAGTAAGTATCCCATGGTCTATTTTTATGGCTTTTTATATTTTAACTGTGGTATTCTACTGTTATTAGTTATCTTTTGGCATATTTCGTAATATTTTCAATGTTTATGCTTATTTTTAAAGATTAAGTTAACATAATAAAAGTAAAGTTTTTAAATATTGTAAATCTTCAGCTCTATCGATTCTGACGACAATGCTACGATCGACGATGCTCTAACCGATCAGTTTTACCTAAACGCGCCTAATGATGCTTGTTCTACGACGTCGATTTCGCGGACGGAAACTCCAATCGATGAGCAGATGATGACCGAGGTAAGTGGCCTTGACCATCGCTGCCACGGTCTAAACCTTGACACAAACAAAAGTTTATTGGCTTTTTATCGGACAATATGTTTTGGGAAAAAAGTTTGCGTACATAGAGTAAAAAACGTTACAGTAGTGTAACTTTATTTGGAACGATAGATTTGTTACCAAATTTTCTAAACTACTGATTTTGGACTGAAAACTTACGTTTTTGAGTAAAAAAGACATAAAAGTTGTGGTTTGTGATAAAGAAAACTTTAAAAAGAAACGTTTTTGTTGTTTTATCACATAATGATTACGTTTTGCAGGAAGCAGAACCAGCTGCAGTCGTGTTTGGACCTCGGAATCAACCTATTTCGATTCGCGACAGTCCTCTACCACCTCCATCGCCGCTGGCTTCAAAGTCGATTACATTTACTTGACTTTTGAGGTTGTGGTATCTGCTTTGATCTCGCTTTGGTCATGTTATCTTATACTTGAAAGACTATAATATTGGTATCCTTTAGTTTCATGGTACTATAATGTTTGTAATGGTATTTTATGTTTGTAATCCTACGGTTCTTGAGTAATATTGGTCTTTTGTGGTTGCTCAAGATGTTATCCACAATTTAATGGTGTTATTTACTCTTCATTGCATACGAATACTCTATCTTTGTATATTCTCGTCTATTTATGAATTTTGTATTACTTTTTATTATAATTGCGGTATCAGATCTTGTGAATACTATTGTATTCGAATGTTTTGCAACCGTTGAGGCAATATTAATGGGTCAGTCGATAAGGGTGGAAATACAAGATATCCCGGTAAACGAGGTGTAATCTTTCTAATTTTAACATTTTCTACCTTAATTTCTCATCCTTACCATGTTAAGTTATTTTTGAGTAACAATAAATGTAAATTTTGGCGTGATTGTCGTACTGTATTGATGGAGACTGTAGGTATCAATATATTTACTTTGAGGTGATGCTGTATCAGCTGCTGTAGCAGTTGCTATGAAATGAGAACGTGTTGATTGATGATATTGTGCCTGTAGATGCGACAGCTTATGCTGCTTCTAATGGCTAGTACTGTAACAGCAATAGGCTCGAAAGCCCCCAAAGATACTGATCCTATTATTGTAGTAGGTGGTGGTCTAGCCGGACTTTCAGCTACTATTGAAGCTCTGGAACACGGGGCGAATAAGGTTTATTTGGTTGATAAGGAGAAGGATCTAGGTGGAAACAGTGCTAAAGCTACTAGCGGTAAGTGTGCTATTAATTTAAGATTGATTAGGCTAAAATTAATAGAAAAGGCGCTAAATATGTAAAAAATTGATGAGAGTTTGAAAATAAATCACATTTTACTCATTTTTAGGTATAAATGCATGTGGAACAGAAACCCAAAAGAATCTGGGCATTGAAGACAGTAGCGACAAGTTCTACACGGACACGATGAACGCCGGTGACCGTGAGAACGACCCAAACTTGGTGGATGGATTAGTGAGTTATTATTTCTTTTTATGGTCATCTATCTGTGAAAGTGACGTGTTATTAAAGTTTGTTCTTTAGGTGAGAAATTCAGAATCTGCTGTTGAGTTCTTGATTGGTAAAGGTGTTGACCTAACGGCCATCAACCTTTGTGGAGGACATTCTGTACCCAGAACGCATTGGTGAGTCTTGATTTTTTATTTTAGCAGTATCTTTAGTTTTAAAATGGTTTTAAATCAAGGCGTATTGTCAATGGTGGTCTGTAGCCTAGCTGTATGTAGTTTTTCGTAATTTTATCTACCATAACATTACTTTTAAAAAAATCTTTTAAAACTAAATTTACCATTTTAGGTTGCCATCGCCAAAAGAAGGAAAACCTCTACCTGTCGGTGTCGCCATCATTAGGGCCTTGAAGAAGTACGTAACAGAATACAAAGAAAAGAATCCAGACAAGTTGGAAATTCTAACAGAAACTCATGTTCTTGGCCTAGTGACATGGAACGAATATGTCACAGGAATCAGATACAAAACCTCCTCCAATGACAACATTACTGAGCTGTCTGGAAAAGCTGTAATCCTGACGACAGGAGGGTTTAGTGCCGATCGTAGCGACACTTCTTTACTGTCTCAATATGGTCCTCAACTGACATCGTTGCCAACTACAAATGGAGCTTTTGCGACTGGAGATGGGGTCAAAATGGCTAGTGCAATGGGAGCAGCTCTGGTTGGAATGGACAGGATCCAAGTTCATCCTACCGCTTTTGTGGACCCAAAAGTACCTAATGCTCCTACAAAGTTCTTGGCAGCTGAGGCGTTGAGAGGAAAGGGAGCTTTGTTGGTGAGTATAATATATAAAAAAAGTATAGTACAATATATTGATATAAATACTTAAAAAACGTTTTTAGTTAAGCGTATACATTTAAAAAATGAATAATTGTCAGGCTAATGATGAAAATGTTTTAGATAAACGAAAAAGGGGCTCGATTTGCTGATGAACTTGGTCGTCGTGACTATTTGACTCGCAAAATCAACGAAAATTGTGCCAAGGATGAAGCTGCCGGTCTGCCAGTAGCCTTTATGGTACTGAACGACGAAGTTGCTGATGGATTCGGAATACCGGCTTTCAATTTCTATGCCAGAATCAAGGGATTCTTTAAGGTAATTTGACATTTTTCATATTAAAGTGGTGACAAAGTTGATGTTTATAAAAAAAATTAAGCATAATGGCCATAATTTTAAAATCATTATGGCTTTTGTATTACAGTAAACGCTGCAATAATGTAAATTGAAAATTGTAATATTTTATGTGCAATATTAAAGTAATTTCCGATTGATTACATTGACATTTTTAGGAATACGCTAATGTTGAAGCGACGAAAGATGATTTTAATGCGGAAACTTTGAGAAAGACACTAGAAGATCACAATGAACATTATCAAAAGGCGTTGGACAAGAAGAGCTACAAGGATGAGTACGGTAAACATGTATTTCCTGTGAAATTCGATGTTGACAAGCCATTGTATATTGCCAAGATTACCCCAGCCATCCACTACACTATGGGAGGTCTCAAGATTGACAGAAATGTAAGATATTGTATTTATTTTAATATTGGAAATGTTGAGTTAGTCCTAGTTATTACCTCTTTTTAATTTAATTTGTAACTTGTCTTTTGTTTTTAATTATATTTTTAATTGCTTTTCATTAAGAATTGTTGCTTTAGGCGTTTGTGTTCAGCGAATTCATGGATAAACCATTCAAAGGTCTTCTGGCAGCGGGCGAAGCTTCAGGAGGAGTTCATGGTGGCAACCGGCTGGCAGGAAACTCACTTTTGGAATGTGTGGTCTATGGCCGAATCGCTGGTCAATCAGCTGCCAAAATCAGCTACGCAGGACATCAAGAATTGTAGATTGTAGAATCATCTTTGTTGCCCTTGGTATTACTTTTACTAGTGATATTTTGATATACCTTACTCTTACTACACTCCAATATTTATTACTGGTATTTATTTTCAATAAAATTTGTTTTTGATTGATTTACTTTAAAAAGTAGAATGAAGTCTACATTTAGTTGGAAGAAGATGATGCTGTTTATTGATTGATGTCGTGTACAAAGTTTGCATCTCTTTAAAATTGCTTTTACGGTTTACATTAGAGGCCATTATAGCTATTTTGTTGAATAGCAAATTCAATAAACGTGATGTTTTTTAAAAGATTTTATTGTACGAGCATCATAAACACACCTATTCACGCGCATCTTCTCCATTATGTTACTATCGGATTACGGAAACGCTTCAAGGGTTTGCAATATTTTTTTGCGATTTCAAGAACATGACAAGGTGTTTGTAAAATACGACGATTTTGTCTTTTAAAATATATTTTTTTTAATTTGCACTTTTAATTTTTATATAATAGTAGTTATAGTAGACGTAATTTCAAAAAAATGATTAATTTTACAAAATGATTAAGCGCTTGGTTTGTAATACAACAGAACAATGAGTGACAAATAGTGGGAAACGTTGATTGTCAAGCTTTATTCATCATCAGTTTATATAAACGCTTTGAAGTTTAATTGATTCTATACGACTTTTAGTATTAAATATATTACACATTGTTATTTAAAAAAAAACAGTCAACGATGTTAAGAAGCAACTTTAGATTGGTGTTTTATATGAGAGGACAAAATTGAGGTAAAGTCAAAAAAGGGTATCACCAGGGCTGGTTGGTGTATATAGATAGTTAAATTTTTCTTTCGATTTTTGTTTAAAACTCAAAAAAAAATTTTTTTTAATTTTTGTTACGTTTCTAATGTGACCGACTTCCCGACTTTCAATCTATTCTAAATTTCACAAAAATCGCGCGAAAAGCGTGGCTGACGTTTGTTTTTAAACAGTAGCTGGATACCACACAATATCCTGACAGACTGCTCGAATTACACTCTTTTCGCGGTTAAAGTTATTCTTTTTGCGCGGTAACATACGACCACCACGGGGATTTAATTCTGTTTTCTGGCTTCTGGCCAAAAGCCCTCAGGGCGAAATGGCCAGGTAAATAATAGAAAAAGACGAATTTGGAGTCCTTTCTCATGGATAATATACGACAGGGGGTTTTGTCGAATTTGAGTCATAAACGTGGACGAAGTTAGGTATGGTGGTAACTTTTCTATTTAATTTTTGACCAGAGACATCATCAGTGTTTGCTTGAGACGTTCCAGCTCTAAAATGATATTATTCACTGCGAAATGGGTGTTTTCGTATCTTGATCTCATTTCGTCGTAACTAGCTGCTGTTGTGTCAGTTTGTTCGGACATAACAAGTTATGTTTATTCATATTTGTTGTTACGATGACTTTAAATCGTATCGCAAAAGAGCGGTATATTGTGATTTGACTTTTAAAGCGCAAGGTGGTATGTTGTTAGATCTACTACAATGTAAAGAAGATATTATAGTTTTGCCAATTTAAAAAAAAATTTGATATATCGGTCCAAAAATAACTAGAATGTAATAAAAAAGTTTTTTTACTACTTTAGCAATTAGCATACGATATTTATTTTGCTATTATATATTATGGCAAGTAGTGTTATATGTATAGCCAATAACAAGTAAAGTATTGTATTTGTATTACCTTGTAGTGGTCACTTTCCACCACGTAAACATAGACTTACTTAGCTGTTTACTCTGGAATACGATCCTTAATTCGAGCAATTAAATAGCGCGGTAATTGTTTGTGCATTGTAAAATGACTCTCATTTCAACTGGAACATTTATACTTTTACTTCAGTATCTTTTGGTTTTAATCTTAAATTTAATGTGGCATGGTTTAAATCTGATATTAAGGATCAAGGCTAGGATTTAAGTACGAGAAAAGTGGCGATTTTTGTCAGGGCGGTTATTTGTGAAAGAGTCCTCTTTTATCATTTTTGCATATATTATAAGACACTATTAACTAGTTCACATTTAGCCAAAACCGTGTAAATACCTATTATTTCACATTTTAAATACATATTAAAGTATTAAACATGACTTATTGTTTATCGTCTTTTTGTTATCATAAAACAAATTTTAGGTATTAAAATGACACTTTTTTGTTTCATTAGTTATTCATGGACCTCAAACGCATCTTATCAAACTTTTAGTCATCTTTTGTTGAAGTTATTGCCATAAAGAATACATTTTAAGGTTATATTCGTCTTTGGCCTACTTATGGCACTACAATATTTTTTTTCGGAATTTTAAAATTTTTAAAAATTTTATATTTTTAAACAAAAATTTTCAAATTTTTATAGCAAATCATATTTTTATAAAAATTTTTTTTAATTTTATTTTTTTTCTTTTTTTGATTACATTTCGAATTAAATTCCGCATTCGAAATGTCAAGTATGAACATTGTTTATATAGTGTTCCTTTGCAATGTTTGTCATCTTGTCCTGCTACATTTTATGGCCTTTCTTTTGTCTCATAAGTTTTATGGTATTTATCACGCTTTCTAAAAATATGACGTTATCACATGCAGTTTTTCAATGTCAAGGTGCAGTTGTACTCTTGTTTTGATTTTAAATTTGCTTTTGCTGTGGTACTGTTTTATCAGTTTGTTTTTAATTTTAAAAGTGTTTTGAAGTGGCCAATGGATGTGTAATTGTATACAAATTGTAATATTAGATTACTTTTTTATTTTAATTGAATCACTTAACTACATTATTGTAGAATTCTGTGTGGAAACTATGTTTTTCACAAGTTTTTCAATAGCTTATATTGCTTATTGTGTTAAAGTTTGAGATTTTTATACTGTAATCTTAATTTTAATAAAATACAGTGGACTTCGGTGTAAAGAACTCTTGTGTAACAGAACTTTGATATATAATATCAAGCAGCATTTAAATTCCCTGTCTATCACTACACAGTGAATTTTACAAACCTTTATATTGAAATTTCTCCATAACGAACAAATTTCAAATTTCCGGGCAATTCGTTATACACGAGTTCTACTGTATACATAACTTCAAAACGACTTGACTTTTGGTATTTACTTTTTATTAGTGATTTAATATTTTTTTTTATTTTTATCATCCGATATCACCTTGCATTACAATGTGAATAATTATAGTCGTTGCCTTAAAGTATAAACTCCCTTACAAACATTTGAGCCAAGAGATTACATTCTCTTAAGACTTATGGCCTTTCCTTTCCCACTCTCTTACAATTACAATTACTCGTAACGCGCTTATTCTTTCAAAAATACTAATTAGTACTTACTTTCTCAACGGTGCGCGAATTCGCTGTTTTCCCACAATACTCGAAAGACATTTTTGTGGGTATGGGCAAGTGAAACACGTGTTTCGAAAGGTATTTACTATGGCATAATATCACAGCTTTCAAAAGTTTGTCCGACGTTTTTAATGATTTATTTTTGACATTCCTAGTCTCAAAATGACACAAAATGGTATTTTAGTATTTAGTTTACATTACTATTTTCGTGTATACTTATCAACTATTGTTTTTTAAACAAATATTGTCGTATATACCAATTCTCTTTACTTTTGACTATTATTTTACAAAATAACCGTGATATCCTACTAAAAACTAAACCAGGTTAATCCATTTGTACTCTCATTACTATTCCAAACCCAAACAGACACGTTTCTTTTACTTTTACAACTTTGAAACTACAATTTCATTTTTAATTAACTTGCGGTCACTTTTACTTGTGGCAGCCGGTTGGCGCGTGGCCAAACACAGGTGAAAGTGAGGGCCAACTTTCGAAATTTTAATTCCATTTCACTATTCTGGACATACAAAGTCTTAGAAGATACGAAAGCTTAAAGTATATTGAGGATACGAAAGTTTACAGTACATTGAAGATAGGATAGACTAGAGTAGAAAGAAGATACGAAAATAGTAGTAAACGGAAGATACGATGTTGTTTGTGGTCATTGTCTAATGGGCGAGTAAAATTACTGCTTTCCTTTCTTTTTTATTAAGATCGTTTTAGTTTTTTTTTGTTTTTCAGGTAGTATATTACTTATGATTGGGCTCGGATGAGTTTCTCATATTTTTGAGTTTACCTAAAAATTATTTTTTTTAAATTATAGGTTATATATAGAAACGTATCTATTTATGCTATATGAAACCATAAAAGTAAAGCATAACTCTTTTTACGTTTTATACCTTGCCAGACGTATGTACTTTTTGCTCTTTTAACTTCTAATTTTTAACTTTTTAGGCTACATGAAGCTTTCTTTACTGAAAAAAAAATTTTATGGCTTACACGAGCAAGTGTGATAATATTACACTGTGAAAAACTTCAAAGTTAAAAATGTTTTTTTTGAAATTATGTAATTATTTTTATTTTTAATTCACAGCGCGGTAACATTCTATTTTTACTATTACTATACCCTAGTACCTCGCAAAGTAATCCTACTTTTCTATTTTACGGAATTATTGTATCTGAACACACGGAAGCGACAATCATAATGATAAAGCCGGGCGGATCACGGTTAACACCTTTGATTATGTTGTTGTTTGTCCTCGGTCTTACCCTTCCTCTCCACAGTCACGGCCAAAGGGAACAAACACAGTCCGTCGTATATTTTTGGTCGATTGTTCCTAGTTCAAGAGCGAGGTTACTTTGGCTGTTTACGTTGGCCCGGTCGCTAACGTCAACCAATTCATTGTTTGGGCTTTAATTCAGGGCTATACATTAGGGCTTCTATTTATTTTTTTGAAGAGTTTGGGAGGGGGGGGGGGTGGGGGGTAATAGGGTAGGTAATTATGAAAAATATTAGGTACAAAAGAATATAAAGAATAAGCATGATGTACTACAAAATTTTACCCTTGCATTTAAAAACGCTATTTTGCACCCTTTACAACAAGAGCTTATTCAAAAATTAGTATAATATGTATTAGTAATATGATACCGATGACATAGCAGTGGAAAGTTCAGAGTACTCTAAAGCAATTAAAGGATATATTAGCCAAAATATAGCCAGTTTAAAGGATTAACTTTACTTTTCTCTATTCACAGTTATTTTAGTAATTTTAATGTCATAAAAAGTATTTTTTAAATTTTTTATTTCAAAAGTGTAAATAAAAGCAAAGCAAATTTTTTTTTGTCAATTTATTAATTTTTTTAATTTTTTGGGAGTGTTTGAAGGGGCATATTCACATAAATTAACTAGACATTTAAAATATTTTTAAGACTGAGTCGGTAAAATATATCTACCAAAGAATCAATTGTAAATCAAACTTTAAAATTAAAAGTTAGTAAATTCTAAAGATAAATTTCATTTTTTAATATATTTACTTATCACTAGCCTTACCTTTATATCATATAAACTATAGCCACACATAGTCAATGTTTGCGTTGCAATAAACTGTGGTATCATGTAGTATCATTTCCGGTGCTTTTTAATGTTCCTACAACTTCTTTAACAATAATTTAACTCAAACTGATAACGAACTTGGTAAATATTGTAGTCTTTTGTTGATTTAAGTTTATCTCATAAGCCGTAGTTCTCTCAACCAAGTGAACGTTAGATGTAGGCTTGTCTTAAAGTCTACATCTAATGTTAAAATAGATAATAGGCTATGGATTAGGCTAATGTCAAGTTTAAGCTTTTGAAATATTTTTTTTTGCAAACAAAGATTTATGTCTCTTATATGACAATAGTATTGTCATAAATGAGATGGTGCTGTATACATTAAAATACGAAGAGGAATCAGAATGACTAATTATTATGAAATTTCTTTTACTTTCCTCCAATTTGCATGTAATTTTACGTTGTATACTTTTACGTTTTTTACTTTGTAACTGAGTACACTTGGCTTATAATGTAAAATAATTTAAGTGGGATGTAATTTAAATTTATATAGTTGTTTTGGTCGACGGTTTAAAGTAGTATATTGTAGGTTATTGTTACTTCATTGGCTTTTTATAATAAATATTTATTTCTCAGGGTATTATTATAAACTGGAATTTCTTGAAATCACCGTGCACATGTGTACCCGTGAGAAAATTGTAAAAGCGTCTGGAAACTTATGAAACTTGGCAACCTTAATCATAGAAACATATACATAGTTACTATAATGTTTTACATAAATATATATAACCTTGTTCTGCTTTACACATGGCCCATGTGGCTATGATGTCTTTCACATCTAAACCATGACGTATTTGACCTACACATCTCCTAAAGTGGAGGTGGTCTAAAGCCTTTTCCCAAGCACATATCAATGTTATCATCTCCACTGAGTCACGCTTCTTACTTTCGAGAAGCAGCTTTAAAGGCCATCACAACATTGTTTGGAATACATATTATGCCCTTATCTACACCTACCTCCTTGACGTCAAACGGGCGTAAACAACCGCAGATCCCTACTTCTTAACCAGCATACTTGTTTATTCTTTAATTTTACAAGTTAAACATTGTTTGTAGGCTTACAAGACTTCCATTTTTATTACTGTAGGATTATAATACATCAAGTTCTTATGATCTTATTGAAAAACGTTGTACGTTGCCGCGTTAGTAACGAGTTAAACTTTATATTTATTTCATTATGCATGTAGATAGTACTTTAAACTTGCGAGTACAGACTACTATATAATAGTAAAAAGACTAACTGTAAAAGGTTTAGGTGTGCCATGTGTTCCTTCATTGGCCAAATACTGTATGGAGCGGTTATGTTAGCAGCTGTTGGATTGACATTAGGGTCCATGTTCACATCAGGTATGGCCTTATAGCTAACACAAAAAAAATGCTTAAAAATAAAAGAAAATATTATATTATAGTGGATAGATTGAAAAATTCATTTTTAAGTTTTACTATTAATTCATACAAGCCTTCTATTGCATAATTATAAAAAATAACATAACTGTAATTACAGAATGGAGGAGGATAACAGACACCGGCAGAGGCGACACAACAGGCGGTCTATTCAATTTTGACTGTAAATTTGATGACTTGGAACAATGCCGCAGGATTTTTGATGTAAGTCATAATTAAAGTAGGAAAAATTATTAAATTTAAACCGTTGAGCAAGGGAAGTTTTTTATGTATGATACACTACACTGTCTATCAATTTAAAAAAATCGTTTTCTGTTAACCTAAGTTAAAATATTTTTTAGAGCCGAGAAGGCTGGGAGAAAGTAGTTGTGATTGCCATGATTGTAGCCTTGGTAATAGAAGCCTTGGCCGTCGCTTGGACCATCTTCACATTCTTTGCATGTTGTTGTAGGAAGAACATGTTGTATCCCTTCAGTGGCTTCGCTTTGACTTCTTTCATTGCCTTGATCGTGGCATTGGCTTTCTTCTTCGCCCATTACAAGGATCAGATTGGGCAGGGTAAGTTATTTTTGTGTTTGTTACCTAATTTAATCAGCCTTTATATCTTTCTGAACATTTAGGTACTAAGTATGTACGCAAACTTTAAAAAACGAGACTTTCGAAAAGCTTAGAAATGACTTTAGCATTGTTTGTTATGTTAAAATTGCAAAAAATGCTCAAGTTTCATTTGAAAACGCGCAATTTTCATTGGATTCTTTGTTTGTTTTAAAAAGTTTGCTCAATGACTAACGTTCAGATAACGACAGTCTTTGTACTGTACAATAAAACATATATTTTGATTATACATATAAACCTTCTTATCAATTTGAAAAAGCGAAACCCGCACCTTTTACAACTAAAATGCTAGTATAATATATATTATCCATGAAAATTGACAAAAAGTGTCAATTTTAAAACTTTCTTTGAATAATAAAACCAAAAAGTAAAATACTGCATAAGTCAGCTTATAAACTCAACAATTTTAAAACAACCATTTTCAGTCACAACAGACATCAACGACATCAAAAGCCGCGCCAACCTCGGCTACAGCTTCTACCTTGGCTGTGGAGCTGCTATCTGTGACCTGGTGGCCCTAGTCATCGGTGGCCTGGTCTCCTGTCTCACCAAGGAAAAATAAGCATATCAACAGAAGTACTTAAGTCTCAATTCGGGTCGCCTTCCTCTGATTGTAATTAACGACGGCTGCATTTAATGTCGCTTTGTGTATAATATACCTGTTCCCTCAAATTTTTAAATAAAAGTGTATTGATATCGACGTTCGGGTTTGATTAGATAAGAAAAAAACCGACATACACAACGGAAAAGGTATTTGGTTTACGTGAACCGTTTGTGGCAATCTTTGGCTTCTGGTAATATATTCTATTTAGTAACAAGATTCTAAGCTGTTAAACTTCTTGAAGGCTTTATTCTGCAGCTTTTAAAAGTTAACCATCTTAAACTCTTGATTAATCATAAATCAAGCTTGAAGGCTCCTGGAACGGATTCAGAAATGGAGCCAGAACTAAAGGAGAAGTTGTTGGCACGAGATGAAATGAGTTTGGATTTTGAAAATTTTGAGGATGCTCATTCTGTGATAGAAAACGGAGAATATTTTAGAAATCCTGATTTGTACGAACGAGCAGTAAGTTAGGAAGATTTAAAATTTATATTATTTTTGGGCATCACAGAAAAGACCAAGCAAAAACCCTGTATACTTAATGTTCGCGCAGTTGTTAATAAACTAAAATATCAAACAGATTAAAATAGTTTTAAAAAACTTAAAAATTAGAAAAATCACTTCAACAATCTTGTTTCATCCACTTTAAACTTGTTTTTCTCAAAATTTTGTTTTTTTTGTCCAAAAAAGATGTCATTTCGACTTATTTTCTAGAAGCTTTTGTTTTGTCCGACAATTTTTTGTTTGTAGCTTTCTGTAGCCACCGTACTGCCTCCGATGGAGTTGACATGGAACAATATTATTGCTTTTGTAAGTATTCTTACTGTTTTTATCTGTAATTAATTGTTTTTCGTTATTCGAACCACTGATATTGTTGTTCATCATTATTGTTTTGTTTTTAGTCGAAAGATGATTCAGAAAGAGGTTGCAGCTCGAGAATTTCTGATCTCTACAATGCTATTACCAAAGAAAAGCCGAAGAAGATTAGGAGAGGAAGGATTTTGGACAACGGTAAGTATTTTCGGTATTTCTACCTTATTTAGGTAATTGATTATGGTATTTGAGCGAGATTGCAATAATTGTGTGTTTTAGTGTTCGGAAGGTCTCGAGCAGGAGAAGTTTTGGCGTTGATGGGTTCTAGGTAACATTTTGTTATGTTTTAACGTGTTTTTTCTTAGCTAAACCTTTCATAAACAATATACATTTAGTGGAGCAGGAAAGACAAGTCTCCTCAACATTCTAACTCAACGTAACTTGAGCACAGTAAGAGTGGAAGGAGATGTTCGAGTTAATGGAGTGAAGGTAGGAAAGGAGCAGTTGAGGAAGATGAGTGCCTATGTTCAACAAGATGATCTGTTTATTGGAACGATGACAGTGATGGAGCATCTAAAGTTTATGGCCACGTTGAGGATGGGAAAGAATTACTCTAAAGCTGAAAGAGAAAGACGGGTTTACACGGTTATGAATGATTTGGGGTTGATCAAATGTGCAAACACCATAATTGGCAAACCTTTCGAGACTAAGGGATTGAGTGGAGGAGAAAGGAAGCGATTGGCATTTGCTTCTGAGGTAAAGAAACTTTTTTTATCGTTGTAAATTACGTTTTTTTTGTGTTTTAATTTTGTGAGTTAACATTTAATGCTATGATAATGAATGTCATCCTTTTTGTAGATATTGACCAGCCCGCCATTACTTTTCTGCGACGAACCGACCTCGGGATTGGATTCTTATCTAGCTCAACAAATTGTTCAATTACTCAAAAACTTGGCCAAATCTAAGAATATGACTATTGTTTTGACTATTCATCAACCTTCCAGTCAAGTCTTTGAACTTTTTGATAAGTAAGTCTTTGTTTATGGCATTACTGTTAGTATTATATAAAGTAAAGGTTTTTTCGCTTTTTGACATTTTATTATGACTTTTTATTGTCTTTTAAGCATAATTAAGATTGTAACTTTAACCTCATTGTATATTAAAGTAGCCATACTTGTAACAATGGTTTTCAGGGTGTGTTTACTGGCAGATGGTCGAACTGCATTCTTGGGTTCGATGCTGGAAGCGTCAATGTTTTGGAAAGGAATGGACATGGATCTGCCTGAGAATTACAATCCTGGAGATTATTTCATAAGCACACTGACTCAAAATGAAAAGGAAAAGAAAAACAAAAAGGCCAAGGTAAAATACGCAGCATTCTTTAGCACCTTACTTTGTTTTTATAAGCATGCTTACTTTCATTGATGACTTTTTTGATTTGCATACAAGTGGACAGGTTCAAGTTAATTTTTTAGAAGATTTGTGACGCTTTCGAAGCGAGTGACATTGGGAAAGAATTGAAGAAGTCGGTTTCTAGATTCCAGCACACTGATAACAGTGGGTCGAGTGAATCGAATAGTGATATCTTCAAGTTCAACGACATTTACTGGAATAAAGGGCCTAGCTATCGGTCGACGTAAGACTTTCTTGTTACTTTAACAAACAATTTTTATTTTAAATATTGTGTAAGCAATACCACTTCCGAATCGTTATTTGTAAAATACGACATGCAGTCCTGTATTTGTAAAAGTAAATTTACATTGTTTTAGATGGTGGCAACAGTTTACTGTGCTAACCAAACGATCCTTCTTGGTTACCATAAGAGAGCCGACTTTGTTGAAAGTGAAGCTGATCCAAACCATCATTATCGGTATTATTCTTGGGTTAATATACTTCAATACACCAGTAAAACAGTCTACTGTCATGAATATCAATGGATTACTGTACCAAGCTGCAAGTAACATGAACTTTATGTTCCAATTTTCTGCTTTGGGGGTGAGTTTGTCCATTTTATATCATTAATATTCATGTTTACTCTATTGTAGTAAACATGATTTTTTGTAAATTGAGTGTTACTGTGTAGAATTGAAATTTTAGATGATTTGTGCTGAATATCCTATTTTCTTACGGGAACATTTGAGTGCAACATACCGTGTCAGTACCTATTTTCTGGCGAAAAATGTGGCAGAAGTAAGGTCTTGTTTTTTAAAATTATTATCGAAAATGTGATTTTATCATCTTCAGGTTTACAAACTTTGAACTTTGTTTTAGTCAGTTCAATACATAATATACCCGTTTGTCTTCTCCGCTATTACCTACTGGATGGCTGGACTATACTCTTCGATCTGGGCCTTCTTGATCTACACTTTGAATTGTATCTTAATGACCAATACTGCCGTTTCTGTTTGTAAGTTTTTACATTGATTAGCTTTATTTTACTTTGGTATGGTTTACGGTTTGGTAAAATACGATATATATTTGGATCATCGATATATTTTAGCTTACTTCATGGCCTGTATCTTCCCCCAAGTGAACGTGGCATCAGCAATCATGCCCATCATCGTGATCCCGCTACTGGCATTTGGAGGATTCTTCATCAACCAAAACACTTTACCGTGGTATTTCATGCCCCTGAAGTATGTCAGTTACTTTGGCTATGTCTTCGAAAATCTGGCTATAAATGAGTGGAGTGGAATTGACAAAATCGAATGTGAAACTTCTCGGAATTGCCTGGAGTCTGGACATGAAGTATTGGAAAGCCTGAGTTTCCATCCGAGCAATCTGATCTTCAACACGGTAGCTTTGATGGTTATGATTGTGGTCTTGCGGTTTATAGGGTTTTTGGCCTTACTTATTCATGCTAGTAACAAAAAGTAGGATATTGTAGAGGTAGGTAAGTGATATTGGTTAGTGAAGTGGGAATATAATTGTTTTTAGGAAGCTAGAAGTATAGTAACTTGTATTTAAATTGCTAATGTCATGTATATATCGTTGTTCTAATTTTGCGTTTTATAAGCAGATTGGTTATATCACATTAACTGATATTGTTTTATATTGGCATAGATTAATCTTTTCGAGCTTTTCATCTTTGAATCCTTAAAATATGATTTTGTAGCCTTATTTTTAATGAAATTTTAATTTTTTAACTCTCTTGCTAATTTAATAAATGTAAATTCAGAATAATTCAGCATTTTAATGTATTGCAGAATAGCGTATTAACAAAAAATACATTAAAGTTCATTTTATTTGTTTCTATTGTATTATAACGACAGTTCTTTTATGTTTGCTGCCAGTAATTTTTATATTTTTCTCTATTTTTTATGCGTTTTCTTGTAAAAATGCTCGAAATTCGCAAAATTTGTAGTTATAAATGCTAAAATAAAGTTTGTGCCTAAACACTTAAACTACAGAATTGTGGTCTAGCCCTATGTTATAATAGGCACAGACGTTATTATAATATAAAGAAGCCTATCCAGCTGTTCATACATCAAGAGATTAATGCGTACAACTGTCTAACTTTCCTTGTACCATGATACATATAGAGCAACATGACTCAAAGTTGATATTACATTGATAAGGAAACAATCGAACGCATAACGATGTTCTGATAAACGATTGTTTGTCAACTTGATGTAGCTTATTGTTAAGGGGATAAACCTCTTATGGAGTTGTGAAGGGCGTTCCCCGTGATTCACGGGCTCTTTATGCGCCGTGAGCCCGCTGGAAATGAAATTTTATCATCGAAAGCAAAGAAACGTCCTTATTATAATATTTTAATTTCCGAGCTATCAGTTATTTGGTCTCGTGTAGGTGATCGTTAATTCGTGGAGAAGGTTGTTGACTATTATTGTTGTTTGTATTGAGTAATATTGACAATAGATAGATCACTTGTTTGTGAGTGAACCTGATTTCCAAGGTTTTTGGTTATTCAAATTTTGTTTTGAATCTACTAGTCTAGTTTACGATATTTGATTACAAGCTTTTGTAACTTGTAAGCCTAAAATTTAAATTTATAGCTTACTATTACCGTAATAGTAAGACGCATCCTAATTCTACTTATAAAATCACGATCTAAAGTGTCCACTACTACCTAAAATAGTACTCTCAAAGTTATAGAAAAACTAACTATCCTATAGTAACTATAATATTATCATATAAATCTATCTAAAACAAGATGTGTGTCTCAAGACTAGCCCAGATTTTATATGGTGTAGGCACCCTTGTAGCTATGGGACTTATCTTAGCCTCAGCCTTGACCCCTGGCTGGAAAACAATTCACATGCCCAATAGTACCTCCGAAATCAACACAGGTCTGTTCAAGTTTGCTTGTACAGCACCTGAGAACTCGACTATGAACGATATTATTAAGGATGGCAACTCGACTGACATTGAGAAATACTGTGAGGAGTGGTGGAATGTAGGTTTATATTGTTATTTATTTAAAGACTTTTAAGTTCATAACAATAAAACAAACTTTATAACTTTTTTCATGACTCATAGGGGCAAATTTACTATGTTTCTATATATGTTTGTGTCTTTTGAGTATGAACTATTAGGTATCCTAACTATAAACTTCCGCTGACTTTTACAAGTTATAACTTTTTTGAAAATTAATATTATTTGACGGGATTTGATTTGTTTTGTAGCTTGTTGCAATGCAAATCGAACGATATATAATACTTGTCTGTTTGTCTTTGTCTACTTGGAAAAATCTGGCTAAAACGTGACTGAGCCCAGTTTGGAGGTGCGATATCGCATGCGACTATGAATATAAACAAGGTAAAAGTGCTATTGGATGCCATCGTACGTTTGCAGAAGTTTTTAGAGAAGACGTTATAAGTGTTAGACATTGCAGACGTGGTTTTCAAAGTTTCATACTGTGAACCTTGACCTTATGGACAAACAACACAAACGAGGTCATGAAGTGGCAGATGCCATCAACTGATTAAGCTAAATACTAATTTAGCAACAGTGGAGTTGTCGCATATCCTTCCTTGTACCTCGCAAACCATCGCCAATCATCTTCACAAACTAGGAAAGCTCAACAAAAGTGGCAGGCGGGTGCTCCACGAGCTCAGTGATTCCAAAATGGCGACAAGGATCAATACTTGTGATATTTTGTTTCGCTTGTTCAAAACCCGAGGTTTTTTTCAACCAATTATTACTTCGGATGAAAGCTGGATACTGTACGATATAAAGAAGGTCAAAAGACAATAGATTGATATTGGTTCAAAAGCTGTATCTACTCCGAAACCTGACCTTCATGGTAAACAAAACCTTGCGTTGCGTATGGTGGTCAACAACAGGAATTGTGTACTACGGGTTTCTGAAACCTGGATAAATAATTACGACAGATGTCTACAATGAACAATTGAAACGAATCAACCATGCTCTCTACTTTCTGGGTATTGATATTTCCACTGTGAAACTTTGACAAGATGCCGCTCGAACTCATAGTGCGAAGATGACGTCATAAGTTCTTGGTGAATTGAGCTGGACTGTAATGCCTATACCGCCCTACAGTCCCGACATTGCTCCTTCTGATTATCATGTATTTAGAAGGCTGAAAGGTCGCATTGCTGGAATCCATTTCAAAAATGGCGCTGAAGTCATGTTATAGGTTGAAGATTTCTTTAAGACACAGCTGAGGTAGTTCCACAGTTCTGGCATTCACGTTTTGAAGGAACGTTGTAGAGAAGGCATAGACAATGTTAGAGTATATATCTCAGAATAATTAGTTTTGTTTCGGTTGTTATAATAAAAATAAGTTTGTTAAAAAATGGAAGTTTATAGTTAGGATACCTAATAAAAGTTTTATATTTCATAAACTTTTTTATGTTAAGCATTTTTTATTTCATATAATGAATACTTTTTTACATTGGTAATTGAGTACTTTTCTTTCAGAACCAGCCAACATGGGAGAAGATAGTAATCGGCTCATTCATAGCTGCACTCATGCTACATACGATCGCTCTGATACTAAACCTAATCACATGTTGTTGTGTATGTGGTCGAGAATATCTTTTACGTTTTCTGGGAGTACTGTCATTTATTGCGTTTGTACTTTTAACAACAGGATTAACAATATTTGGAGTTCGAAACAAGGACAGTTTGGGTGAGTTTGGCTATGATAACATTGATTTTTGAGGGAAATTCGTGGTTTTTTATAGAAAAAGAAACGGTTTAGCTTTTTTAAACATTCTTACTGTAATTTTGTTAGTTTTGTCAGGTATTAAAGTTCAAAAGTTCTCGGACAATTTTAATGTAAAACTGAAAAAAAACTTCAGTCGAAAGACTTTAGAAGCCTTTTTAGTAATACAACTTATTATATAATGTTCCTCGAAAGTGATGACTATATTAGCCTTCTGAATTCTTTTTACTTTCAGGAGATAACCTCAAAAACTTCGACCAAAACGAGATCAGCTACAGTTTCTACCTTGGAGTGGGGGCTGCTGCGTTAAGTCTTATCAATGCTATTCTTGGTGCTATTTCAGCATCATGTGCAAAACTGGGGTGTTGTTTTTGAAAAAAAGTAATTTCAAATTAAATTATACTTTAATAAAAAATATAACTATACTTAAATATGTATTTACTTTACGTATAAATCAATATTTATATTTATAAAATGATTATTATACTTATTGTAACTCAGTTACAAAAACTTTTTGTCCTACTTGAACATGTGCTTCGTGATGACTGACTTGTT
Source organism: Bursaphelenchus okinawaensis (assembly GCA_904066225.2). NCBI lineage: Eukaryota > Metazoa > Nematoda > Chromadorea > Rhabditida > Aphelenchoididae > Bursaphelenchus > Bursaphelenchus okinawaensis. The sequence continues at coordinate 6,840,999 of CAJFCW020000006.1, read as the reverse complement.
TCAAATATACTCCAAATGTCATCGAAGTGCCACTTCTTAAGTTCCTCAAAGCCAACAACACATTTGGGTTTTTTCGACCTGTTTTTTGGTCGATACATATCATGTGGCATCTGGAGCACTTGTCTGTGACCTAAAATTTACATTATCTTTAATCTTAGTGCCACTTTTCAAATTTGATGCTTATTTAGAAAAACCTTACCTCAAACTCTGTGCTTCCAATGAAGATCTTTTTCATTTTGTCCTCCAAAAACGCTGAATCTGGCCCCAAATCCACGACAAAATTGGCTCTGAATCTTTCCTCTACTTCAGTGTACGTCAACTCTGTCATCTTGACCAGATACCCGATCGAGGCTTTGCTTATCATCAGGTAATCAGCTTGATTCGAAAAGTTTTGCTTTTCATTGCTGTTGTCCAATTTTAATAAGCGACAGCCGGCTGGCAGTCCTAGAGAATGGAACCAGTTTGATGCAGAATCTCCACAATCGAAGGCTGATAAACTGAAAGTTTAATTATAATTACTATACTGTGACATAGTACAGTAGTATGTACTAAGACACTACAGTTATACTACTGTACGATACTACAAGTTTATCGTGCTAAGTACTATAGTAAAACCTACTTTTTGACACAAACCCTAGAGTTGACGCTTTTGCCAACTTCATCCAGATCCACTTGAAGTGCACCAACAGTACCAGACCGATCCGCCAGTATGACCGAGTTTTCTGAAAACTACCAATCAACCATTATATTGTACTAGATTACCTGACAATCAACAGAACAAAGCCTTGGATATTGTTTTTGAGTCATTGGAACACCATCTTTGGTTATCAACATCAACTGCCGATCCCATTTCAACCCGCCTGAACTAGTTTTCCAAGATGATGCTGTTAGTACTGATCCTGACTTTAAAGGATATAAAGATATTGATGTTAGATAGCCAAGGGTTGGCTTGTCGAAGGTGTTAAACTGTTGGTAGAGAGAGGGGGAGTTGTTGATAAAACAGGTCGTTATCATCATTTCAAGCCATTCCACGTCCTAAATTTAAAAAATGTAAAAAGTTGAGCTGCATCTCTAAAAAAAACTATTTTCTGCTACAAATAAAGGGTTTTGCAGTATTTTTTGGATCAAATTTACAGTATGCTTACTTCAAAAGTATTCAACCGCCCAAAAGAAACCCGAAGGGATCCGGCCGGTCGACCATTGAAGGAGTCTATTTCATCCCCACATTCTTTCCCAGCACTTCTCAATTGTTGACGTTCACTATCAGAGAGTTGCAGATATTCACTACAAGCTCCTTGGTTACACATGCATCCAGCACGAAGATCAATGCCGTACAAATCCGCCATTTTTTCAACCTAAATTTAATTTTATTTATATTGATAAAATACTAAAAATATATAATAAATCATAATAGTAAAAATCATATTTACCTCAACATAACCAATTACAGACCCATCACCACGCAGTAAATTGAAACTAACTATCGGACCTTGATGATAATGTAAATTATCATAAGTTGAGTTCCTCCAGCCATCGCCGTACACTATTGCTATAGGATTACCGTTCTTGTGAGTTGTCGAAGTTAGATATCCGTATAATCTAACAGTCAGTGCCATCGTGTGGTTTTCAATTGCATTTACACCTCCTGAAGTTAAGTATTTTGGTAAAAAAAAACTTAAAAATATATAATATGTAATTGAATTACTTACCAAAAGCTTCAATGTCATCAAACCCACAATTCAAGGCTGATATCGAGTAAAAGTCTACAGTTCCATGTTCAAACCTACAAATTTACATTATTTTTAAAATTGACATATCTGAAGACTTAAAAAAGACATAGCCAACAAAACCCATTATACCTTCCTTAATTTAAAGTCTATTATATTCATTTCAAGACGTTAATATTACCTTGTTGCTACATCATCTTTTCTATCAACACCAAACCCATTTAATTCAATAAAGTTTACAGATCCACCACCAAAGTAGCTCTGACTTAACAACGCTTCATCGCCATTTTTAACTATTATAGATCCTAAACCAGTAGGATATCCAAATATCTTGTAGTAGGAAAACACAACATACGATGCATCGATTCCGTTCAAGTTTAATGGGGCAGTTGGTACCCAAGCAGCTGCGTCTAGTACTACGCAGAGTGATGGTATTTCTGAAATTTTCATTTTTTAAACTTGGAATTTTTGAAGTCGGATACTATGCTATTGCTTTCTACAAATAAAATTAGGTAATATATGTATATCGTATGCTCCATTGATTAAAATTATCAGTCCATCCGTTAGAATGGACTCCCAAAAATTGATAGAACTCATAAGCGAGCCCATGCACGGAAATCTTTAGTAAAAGGCGAAAGATTTATCCGTTTGAGGATGCATGGACCCCAGAGATGGAGAAACAACCTTCTTCTTCCTTTGTCATAAAAACGTGAAATGTTTTTCGACTGAGAAACTCCATAGGCGAGAGAGAAGAGAGCTTATTTCGCTTATAAAGAAAGAGAGAAATAAAGGTTCTTTCAAGACGATTTTTTGTTTTTTCCGCTTTGCAGTCGCCTTTTTGAAATAATGGGATGGAGATTGAATTAAAATCAGATCTAAATGTCTTTTGCAAATAATAAAATGTTGTAAAATTGAATACAGCTCTAATTATGAGAAAAGACGTAATTTTTCTATTAAAATTCTTTACCAATATTATAAATGAAAAGATGAGTTTTTATTTTACTTTTGATGTGAACTTACTTTTCTTGATCCGATTTATGATGGATAAGTCGTATTTTCGTCCACAAAAGTTACTTTCTGCTGTCATTACAAACAAGTGTCGGCAAGAGCTTACAACGGGATACATTTTATCGATGTACTCATTCAGTTCTTCGAAAGTGGTAACGACAAGTTGGTCATAGTTGGAAGAGTTTCTCATACCAACAATTGATGTATGAGAGTCTTTGAACATCAGAAGTGTACTCTGGTTCCCTAAAGGAGGTACTTTAATATTTTTTTCAAAACTGTTAATTAAACTTATTTAAACATAAGTTTTTGGTCAAAAAGTTTACGAAAAAGAACAAACACATGAAGAGTATAAGGGTATAAAGATATAACATACAAGTTATTTTGTCTAGCGGTACTATAACAGGTTGCCTCTGCTTAGGACCTTCATTATCGTAAGAAAACGTGCGAGAAACCATGTCAAGAGCTGATGTTGTGTTATATGTAAATATGACTGAATGATTATCGTGCGAAGTATTGAAGAAGTTAAGTACACTAAAAGTTATATCATGAATAGCATATGTTACACGCTTATTGTTAGTTCCATAAAAAGTTATTTTTATTATAAACTTAGCTAAACCATAGTAAATCAATCTCTTACCGACTTCGAACACTTTCAACAATGACGCCAGTTCTTCTACCAGCTTCATGATTACTATGTGGATTTCCAAGCATTTTGTTATTGAACAAAACTTCAGATAAAGCCTTCTTCTGTGATTCAGATATTGCAGCTGAACCAGCATTGTCCAGAAACACTTTTTTTGAATCCATCTTATATTAAATTATAGTATAAAATATTATTAAAAAATCGTTAAATCTTTAAAAATACGAGTATAACAAGTTTTACGTAGAATCTTTAAAGAAACAACAACAAACTTATAAATAAGCCGTTTGAAGTAATTGTTGGAAGTGATCTTTCAGCTCTTTCAATAATTATGTTTATTGCGCGTGGTAATGATATTATCATTACTCATCAATCAGTTTCTGCTACGCTTTAATAATCATCGGCTAATTGTTGGTGGTCTTTGTAGTTTTGTAGACAAGCCAACTTATGAAACGTTATAACCTGATTTTCGCCTTTGATACTAAGCATTTTATCATCGTATCATCAGTCTTCAATACATTCAAATCTTCCTCTATCGGTCCCTTACCCAGTTTGGGTCTTCATCAATATTGGGTCCTCCTCATACAAGTCTTCATCTGATCGGGTCTTCATCGAATTGGGTCTTCATCATGCCAGTTTAAATCCTCCTCGCAATAATCCTTTTGGCAGGCTTGGCATTCCGTTTCATTTTTTCGGAAATAAATTATTTTTTGGTTTTTTTCGGGAGGATTTGGTAGTTTGACGTGTAGTTCCTCATTTCTCGTATCGGGAGTTTAAAGGCTTTTATTTGCAAAGAAATGTTCTGTTAGTGTTGATGAATTTAATCCAGAGATCTATTTGTATATTTGCTTTGACTATAGTTATTCTTTATATTTTGCTCCGAAATTCTGGAGATAATGAACTTGAACAGGTAATTTTGATCGTTTTATCGAGGTTTTGGGTTTAATTTGGTGTGTATTAGTTTGGCCTCGCATTGTTTGTTTATAAGTTTGTTTATTTCTAAATTTTTTAGGTAACATCTGAAGAATATATCCGGTTGACGGAAGAGTTGACGAGGTTAGAACGTTTGTTGGAGTTGGAAAACAAAAATATAGATGAAATACGTTTGAAATTAGCATCTTTAGAAGGAAAGAAACCTCAGGTATGAACTTTATTTGAGCTTTCCGTTTTTAGGCAGTTAGGAGATGTGTTATATGCACTTTTATTCGCTTTTGTATGGTTTATACGGTTAAACTGAAGAAAAAGGTTAACAGTATTTATAGCTTGTGTAATAATATATTAAAACTTTATTTCGTATTGATATAAGCTTACTTTCAGTTTATACCAAGCGAGAATGCTAAAGGACCTTGGGACAAGCCGATAGCTGTGTTGATATTCACTTGTAAAAGAGCTGATGCTGTGAGAGTGGTATTGAACAAACTTCTGAGGTTAGTTTTGTCTTTATTTTTCATGTTTTATATTTAGGATACGACCGTCTTCCGAACTTTTTCATCTTATTGTTAGTCAAGATTGTGACGACAATAGTGTGAAGGAAGCTGTGGATGAGTTTGGATCTAATGTCACTTATATTAAGGTAATAATTATAGTTTGTCTTTATTGCTTCGTTTTTTTCTAGGGTGTAAAGTTTGGGTAATGAAGAAGGTCTTTGCAATAAAATTGATGTATTACTATGATATTGCTTGATTATATACAATATTATTCGCTTGTGTTACTGATACCTTTTTTAGCATTCGAGCCCTAAGCATGCGAAAATCGAAATTCCGAGTAGTCAGACAAGGTACAAAACCTACTTTTACATTGCTCGACATTACAAACTGGGATTGGATTATGTTTTTAACACTAAGAACTACGATTCTGTTATTATAGTTGAAGGTAAGTGATGTTGTTTAAAACAATTATTTGGTCCCTTAAATGTTTAGTAATTCATTTTAAATGTATATTAATGTGTATATTGACATGCTTAAATTGTGTAAAATTAACCGGGCATTTAAACGTCAAATATTTCCTATTGGTGTTGCTTTTCAATAATATTGTTGTAGACGACTTGGACATCAGCCCAGACTTCTTTTTGTACTTTTCTGGAACTCGTTGGTTGCTAGATGCCGATCCGACGTTGTACTGTATATCTGCATGGAATGACAATGGAAAAGCACAGTTGATCGATATGGAAGCTCACGATCTTCTCTACAGATCTGACTTCTTTCCGGGGTTAGGGTGGATGATGACAAAGTAAGTAGTTTTTGGAAGCGCTTAAAGGAATACTTAATTTGTTTTTTTAGTTGTATTGTAGGATCATAGAGTTTTTCACAATATATATGATGATTATTAATGTTTATTGTTTTAGTAAATTATGGCAAGAACTAGGCCCCATCTGGCCTACTGGCTTTTGGGATGACTGGATTAGAGATCCAGCTAGGCGGAAGGATCGACAATGCATTCGACCGGAGATTTCCAGGACAGCTATGACTGATTTTGGCAAAATTGGAGCTAGCGAGTAAGTTTTTAGTTTTTGAACTTTTTATTGTAGTTTATGGTATAGTGGAATATTAAAAGTAACTTTACATTGAAGTTTATTTTATAATGGTGTGCTTAATTTTAAACTAAAGATAATGGATCACAATTTCAGAGGCTTGTTTTTCGCAAAATACCTAAAGAAAATCGTTTTGAACAACAAAACTGTTGATTTTACAATGATGGATCATACCAACTTGTTGCCTGATAAATATTTACAGACATTTATATCTAAAGTCTACTCGTTACCTACAATCAAAGTCAACGAGTTCTTGTTACTGAACGAGAAAGAAAAGGAGTTTAGATTAGAATACAGTAGTATGACAGAGTATACAGAATATACGAGGAAAATCAAGATTATGGGTGATACCAAGGTAGGTGTGCTACATTTATGCTACATTTGGTATTGATTGTCTTCTTAAATTGTTGCTGTCTTATGTTATGATAAACTTTTTAATTACAAAATTTAAATTTTGATCTAAAACTTTAACTTTTCAGGCTGGTGTACCACGAACGGCCTACCATGGTATTGTGACAGCCTACGTACGAGGTAAACGATTATATCTTGCGCCAGCCAATCGCGCTTTCAAAGGATATGACAGTAAATGGGAAGCACCACAAGATATATTGGACGGGTTATAGGTACATCTGTATGGGTAGTGTAAATTGGAACAAAATTGATTTAAAATTTAAAAAAATTGTTTTAATTATAAAATTTTTACGAATAATATTGTTTAAAATTTTTTAAATTATATTAAAGAATATTATGAACAACGATGGCAGTTGTAAGACGTAGAGTAAATTGTAAAATTTTTCTTATTTTATCATAAGAAACTTAAAGGTGTGAAAAATGTATGTCGCCTGGATTGTTACAAAATATTTATATAAATAATAACTTAAGCAATCTCCACAATTTGTGCGATAAGAAAAGGCGTTCTGGTCAGTTCACATCACTCGTGTTGCTCGGTCAGGCATCGAAGATACGACAGAACTTGAAGCGACATGCGTATCCTGTATCAACTTTTTATACGTTGCAATTTTGCACAATGCGTATTTTACCAAACCTTTTAAAAAAATTTTAAAATTTTGTTTTTTTAGGCAAAGTGGTCGAAAAGTTTGTAGAATTTTTTTTTTTGTACAAGTTACAATCATTTAAAAAATTTTTTTAATTTTCAACAAATGTTGATACCTACTTTTGTAAACTGGTCCCGTGGATCGTCGCTCGCGACCGTCGATAAAGTTGTTGGCGTCGATGGAGTCGATGAACTCCGCTAATTCGTTGTCGGCTTCGGCTTTGTTCAGCCACTCGTACGAAGCTACCGGTCGGATCGAAGATTGAGCTGGTCGCATCATCCTCATGTAGGCTAAAGAGTAGGGGAAGCTCTGTAAATTTAGGTATATTTTGAGTTTACGTGGCTAAAGCACTACACTATCGCACTGTAAAGAGACAGGAGGAAACTTTATGTATTTTTGGTCAAAAAGTTTGTAGAAAAAGCGGAAATCTTAAGAAAACAATGTTTTTTACTTATCATGCTTTGTTTAGGTTGCTATACTTTGCTTAAGTTATGTAAACGGTAGAAAAAAATTATTTACTATAGCTGTAGCACTTATATAAAACAGCTCCACAATATATAAAATTTGCATAGTATATACTTGTTGTTTGCTCCATTACGCACAATTATCATAACGTGGTAAACAGTCAATCACCGGACAGTTGACATTACCAACAGAGTAAACGTTTGTATTTTTTAATTCTTACATAAAAAGGTCAAAAGTGGCAATACTTGTGGAGTTTAATTAAATTTTCAACGGAAATCTTTGTTTTAGAATTGGAAACTAGGATTATATTATGATAGTTGATTATGTTAAACTAACACAAGCTTTTATCGTGACATACTAGTTCTTACAAAAAAGTGAAAATCACGATTTCATAGATGTCGTAAGGGTATAAATTTACTACGTCATACAGTTTTTAAGTAAAAATAAGTATGACCTACAACCTATTTCAAAAAAAAGTTACATTGAGGTAAAAGTTTTCCGACCTAGCTCATAACACGTTAAATAGCACATTAAACAAGGCCATAAACGACCAAAAATGACACTAATTCGATTGTGTTTTTGTTTTTTGACCAAAAATGTTACTTTACAAACTTGAACTCAAACGGTTCGAAAAGTATTTCATTGTTGTGTATAGTACAACATCTGCTAGAATAGTGGCGAAACCCGTGATTTGTTACCGTAGTTTTAATTTTCTGGAAAAATATTTATTTTTTGATTGACATTTTAATATAGAGGTCTTAAAAAGTTTTAAAAAAACTAGATTTTACAGCAAAAGTTAGTATTATAAATAAATACTGATTTCTTTCGAAAAATGTTGTTAATTACAGTATGCGTTAGTACTCAAAAAGCCTAATGCAAATAAAAACAAGAGTGATATTGCCTGCAACCCCGTTTCAGTCAAATTTCAATGTAGCAGTAAAAAGGCTTCAAAACTGAAAGCCATGGATCTACAAGTACACAAATCTAAACCTCATCGTACTACAATATGGAAACACGTCACATTCACATCACGACGAACTTACTCCCATCGGACTGACCCGTGCAACTCGGAACAACTTTTGCTTCTCCATCTTGTCGCTGGCCGCAACCACCGCGACCAGCACGGTCGCCAGCACCAGCAGGGAACCCATCGTGAGTGGTCGAGAGCACATTGCGGGCGCGCAAATAATATAAAATGGACTGTGCACGGCCGTTATTCCTTGCGGCGATATGCCCGACTTAATTTGAATACTCTTTCCATTAAAGTTGTATTAACGAGAGATTAACAGATGAACAGTCGCCTCCCACAAATGTCATACACGTAACGTAGCCACCGTAATGGATCGTTAAGTTTTCGCGGAACGTGCTTCTATTTAGGGCCGTTTTTCGAAAGCCTTTCACCGCCAAAGGGCCGTTCCCCAACAAGCAAAAAGTACAGAGATGAAGGATTGGATTGGTATGGCAATCACAACATACGAAAAATCAGGATTTTAAAATTAGTTTACTGTATGCCAAAATAGATCAGTCTATACTATGTACTCTAATACTTTAGTTCAAACAAAGTTAAATTACTTTAAGCGTTTGGAATTTGCAGAAAGAATGATTTTTCATCATTAATGAAGTACTGTAAGAAGGAGATGATCTTTTGGCCTAATACATACTAATTTTCGATAAGTATCTTTAAAAATAATATAATAGCGAAGCGGAAGTTTTTTGAGTTTGTACATGAAACAGGTAAAGTACAAAAGACGCTTTTAGGTATTCTTTAAACTTTGTTTTCGGGCGTAAAATTTCAATAAAGTAAAAATTATACTTTATCATAAGCAATGATAATATTCAAAAGAAAGAAAAAAGTTGTATTACCACAAAGTTTAGAATTTAACAAAAAACTTTTTCTTAATACTTCTTGTTTTTTTCTATATCTTTGCTAACATATCATGAAAGCTTAGTATCCTAAAAGTTGCCTATAACAACGTTATTTTAGTATGGCAACTTACGATGAATTCAAGTTCTATATTCTTAGCCGATGAAAGAAACTGCCTTTAAAATTGATTTTTTTTGTATTTTTGCTTTATTGCCATTATAAATCAAAAATATTAACTAAACCTCATCCAATAAGCCTAACATGTTAAATTTGTAATATAAGCCTAAATGTTAGTATAAAGTTAATTATTACTACTTATTGTAAAACCCAGTATCCACCCCCACTGAAAAGCGTTTACTTTTCAACATCACAATCAAAGTATGTACGTGTTGAAAGCACCTACACTTTGATGTCGTTCTGTAATCACTTGAAGTGCAGTTAATTTTATGCAAATTGTCACCTGCTTATGTCACCTGTTGTGTTGAACTGTAGTTATACGTGAAATATACCAAGCTCTACATTTCCTACAGTTTTGTGACAATTGACTTTGTCGTCATTTCGGATTAATCAAATTGAGATCGTATGTCAGAGAGTGGCGATTAAAGTCACACCTGTCCAGAAAATATGTCATTCATAATATCGGGGTATATTGAGGGATGTCGTTCGTTTTAAAAGTGATATATCAAAAAGTATATACTATCATATGTGAAAGACGTACGATATATCATAAGTAACAGTTTTATACATGCTTATCTCTATAAAGCATAGTAATATGTTTGATATAGCCATAAGTATCAGTCCTTTATCATAAAACACATGTGCATCATAATAATAAGTTTTTATTGGCAGTAATTTATTGGAAACAAATGTGAGAGATCAAGGCAAACAGAGAGAGCGCAGAGAAAGAAGAGTGAGGGAGAGATGTCATCGCACAGTTTCGCCCATGAAATGTCGCAGTAATTCGACCGGTAACGGGAAAACAATCGTCGAATTCTTTTCGGCACTGCAATACAGTAATGTAACATTGTTATTTGTCATGTTTACTTTAATCAGACCGGGGGGGGGGTGTGAAATTACTTTAATAAAAGGGAGGGGGTGAACTTTTTTCGAAGAAGAGGGGGGGGGGATGGGAACACAAAAAAGGTAGTAAAACATATTTTTTAATTTTGTCTTTCACATCACTAACCAAGCACTATGATGTCGTTTTGACTATTTAAAGTTAAGTTATTATGAAAACAACGTTCTCGAAACCTGTCATCATATCTTAAATATTAAATTTGCTTTTTAACTCAAAATAAAGTTAAAAGGAAGTAGAATTGCGATTAAAGCTACTCAAACATTACACATTATTTCAGATTCAAAAATAATTTCGAAAAAAACTTACGCAACACTGTTCAAGGTCTGAAGATACCGTAACTGTAAGGCAGCTGGAGATTGTGAGATGATGGTAGCTGCTTCGTGCAGCGATTGTGAAGCCTTTTGTTCACCTTCAGCAGCTATTACCTATAAAAATTTATTTTAAAACTTTTCCAAAACAAAAAATATCAAAAATTATTAAAAAAGCCAAATTAAGATCTATTCTACGTACTTTTTGACCGCAAAATAAGATTGTTGCATTAAATTAACTGTAACCCATTACATATTACATAAAGCTAACAGGTCAGTACTTGTTACTACTCAATATTAATAACACTATTCTTTCACAGACTGCGTCAATAAAGAATGTCATTTGGTATTAAACTACCTCTTGACGCATGTCATAACGTAAATGTAAAAAGTAAACTTTTGGTATATTAATAACCTATGTCATGAGTAAAAGTAGTTTTGCTTGCAAAAATATTTTTGTAGAACAAATCTATAACAATTTCTAAGGTTGTTCAATTAATTGTGTGCTCTCTAACCACAAAAATGTCTTTTTAAAGAGCACAAAATGATGTAAACAATCTAATATTTTTAAAACCTTACTTTAGCTCTGGCTTCTCGTGTAGCCTCGGCTTCGGCAGCCATTGCTCGTTGAAGCTGGACTGGCAGACGGACGTCTTTTCTAAAACAATTTTATAAACCATGGATGGAAAACTACGTATTTTACAAATATACTACATACTCAACAAATTTGACTTCTACTATGCCCTAAAACTTCAAAAAGACTGACATTTCGACCCGTTCCACCTTGATTCCCCATGAAGCGGTCGTCTCGGCTAGGAGCGCTTGCATGGCTTCAGCGATGGAGTCGCGATCTGACAGAATCTCTGACAGATTCCTCGTTCCTAACATATTCCTTAAGGCAGTTTGAGCTAATAAGCGTGTCGAATGATGAGCGTTTTCTACGTTTGCTACACTCACTGTGGCATTGCAGATCCTGTAGTACACTACGGCATCTACTGATACAGTCACAGAGTCGCGGGTTAGGATCTGGAAAGTAAAATGTATTTTGAGATCTTTATATGTTGGTAAGGTTTATCTAACAAATTTTGAAGTTCTTGCAAAAAGTATAGGGAATAGAGTTTTCTCATATGAAGCATGACTTACTTCTTGTGGTGGTACACTGAACGATACAGTTCGAAGATCAACTTTCGTGTAGCTTTCTATACATGGCAAAACAAAAATTATACCTAAAAATGTGTAAAGATTAATACCTGATCTATCAAAAGCAAATTATTTTTATTTTGCATCGCCAACTGTCACATGCAATACGATAATCAACTCACCTGGACCCTTAGCACCACCGCCAATCAGCCTACCCAGTCTGAATATAACAGCACGTTCGTATTCCTGTATTACCTAAATTTATGTGTAAACTCTAAAATACGATGACTTACTTTGATACAAAAGCATATTGTGAGAGGAAATGTGGCAAAGAAGAATAAATATGAAAGAGTCATCAGGAACCAGCCACAGAAGCCGAGACCGGCATCGTATGCATCTGCTGAAAAGGTGCACAAAACTTTTCTGGTTACATTAAGGTTGGCAATGTTATTAAAAATTGTTTCATAAAAATGTCAATATTACAAAATTCTTTTATTGAACTGTAAGTAATGTAAAAATACGCATAACACAACGCTTATTTTAAATCCTTAAAATATTGTCATAGGCTTTTAGAGTCATGTTATTGTCAATAAACGTACGATTCATGTTTTTCGGGTAATAACTGAGTTTGAGCTGAGCCAGAGATTGTCGTCGTGCTTCTTTTTCCTCCTGCAAGAAAACGTCAGTAATCACCTAGGGAGGCAGTTATTGTCCTATTTACCGGGTTTGTTTATTGTGTCTTCAACAACAAACAAACCAAAGCCAATTTACTTCAAAATGACCCTTTTAAAAACTTTTACAAAAAATACACCACTTTCTTTACTAACGTACTAAGAATAATCCGACGTTTCTAAAAATAGCTAAAAATCGATTTGAAAGCCCGCCAAGGGATTATATAACAATTTCGTGGTGGGACCAAAAAATCTCTAAGACAATAAATTTTCTGTCGCTGAAAATATTCAAAAAACATTTTTTTTACTAAATCAGAAGGTTAATTCCAAAAGAAGACATTGTTTTTTTTACTCACTTACCTTTGCAAAGATCAATGGATTCAGAGTGAACCGTCGTCCCATTCGAGGACCGGTGGGAAAAGACTGCGAACCATGTCTAGAGCCAATGATCGAACTCGACCTGGGCCTCCTGAAGGTCGCTGTGGCGATGGGGAACTCGGGCACGTTGATATGGATGCTTTGTGGCACATCTTCGTCCTTCTCCTGATCGTCGACGTGGGAGTCTCCCATCAGGCGACTGCGCTCGTCCTCGTCGCCAGAACTGTTGTCGTCGAGGGAAGAGCCTTCTGAAGCGGTGGACGATGAGATCTGATGCTGACTACGGTAAGACGAAGACTGATAAGGCCGAGAGCGATAGTTGGGGCGTGACGACGAGCTGCGGACTGGAGCTGAGACGTTCTGAGCGAGTCTGCGATGCATAGTGGACTAGTTTTTGAGCAAATGAATTTGATTTAGAAAACAATATTTAGGTAATAAGGTTTTATAGACTTTGAGCTGAAGAACAGGCAATATATTAGTAATATAATATGTTTGTTCTGTGACAGCTCTGAACACAAATATTAAAATTAGATTACTCTAAAGCAATGTAGCGTTTGTAGAGAAACAAACCGTAGATTAATTTACAACGTGTTCTTTATTAAATCAAAAAACTCTTAGTACGTAATGTCAAAAAGTGTTAGCAAGGTTAGGAACTAAATACTTTAGTCACTTTCGAGTTGACACACCAAATGATCTAGTATGTATTCGACGCAGAAATGTAGGTTGCAATAATAACACTAGCACGTACGATTGACAGTACTGTCTTTTCCGAATGGCATTACTTTTAAGATGACCAGAGGGGTTCCGGAAAGCCCTCTTCTGGCTTCCACAACAAACAACCGACTTGAACCCCGCGGGCGTCGTTCTAAACACGCGATCTTGGGGGAGCGTGGCCCCGAAGCACAAACTTTTTGCACTTGATGCGGTTTTTCGTGTTCTTTTATATTCGTGTTTTCCCTGAGGGGCGCGGATTCTGATTCCATACGTCCGGAAGTATTCCTGACGGAATTTCTTTAATAGAATCTTGTCCACTCCTTAAAACAACCCAACGCGATAACACGATTACCACTCTAATTCGTTGGTTCTAATGCAGTCGAGTTTACGTACTGTCACTCGAGTAGACTGTCACTTAGCTAGCAAGCACTGTCACTTAACGTTACAAGACAATAATATAAACAGAGCCGAGCAGACGTTTGAATAAACAGTTAGGAAAACAAAGTGTAATAGAACAACAAAGAAAGGAATTAAAGACATAGTAAAGATCACGAAGAGAAAGTCGGTTATTCATACTTGATTGGATATGAGTACTAAGTAAAATATAAATGAATACAAAGTAAAAAAGTTAACATAGTCTTGTCAATCAAATTCAGTACAAATCATCCTACCTATGACACTAAAAAGCCGACCAAAGTCTCTAGACTGATTCATGATAACAACTTGTAAACTAACTGACCCTATGTATAATTTTATAAAGTAAAGTAACCAGACAGAACCACTTAGCGTCCTGAATATCTAGCAAATCACTGACATATGCAGGTCATAACTCGTGATTACCCACTACTTTTATGTTACTTTCCCTTTCCCACCACTGCCTTTAGCCTGATTTATGTGATAAAGACTTTCGACCAGAAATGTCATAAAGTTGAAGAATGTGGCATGATTAGTAAAATATGGTATAAAGTCTTAAAATATTTTACAGTCTTAATATAATTGAAAACTTTACATTATGTTCCATATTATCCTACCAAATAAAAAAGTATTCTACACCATGCTTATCGTTTTTTTCCCTTATCAATAAATTTCATACTATGCTATAAAACCCCAATATCTATAATACACTGCCACATACGGTACAATAGCAAGTATGTGCAGCACACGTATGAGGAACTGAAGTATGTCAAAGACAATACGAACGTATATAAATAAAACGTTATGAAGAATTGACGGCTAAAGCCCTCGGGTTATGAATTGGCCGGTCGATTATACGACAAGAGCATCCGGGTTTTGATTTTACTCTGCCCTAAAGGTCGGCTTTCATAACGGGGTTAATGGTGACAGACGTTGATGAATTAACATGACAGGATTTATAGGCGTTCCGCTGTGATGTATAACATTATATGGGGAAAAATGTTAGAACATTGGGTTCTTCACTGTTCCTTCGTACAGTTTAGCCTCGAAGCTACATAGTACTCTTCATATGGTAGTATTTTTAATATAAAGTAACGTAAGTTTATTATAATATTGCTAAAAGGTAAAGAAAGTTTAACATAATGTTACTATAAGGTGAAGAAAACAAAGTTTTAAGTATATAAACCTACTTATCCACCCATACCAATTTACTTAAAAGTACAAAAATCCTACCAACAACCCCACAAACCTTTACAGTACTCAATTAAACTCGTAAGACATTTAATTTCGAAGCCGCGAGACCAATTCCCCGGTTTGAAACCGAAAACAAACAAAAGTTATGCCCTGAGGAGTGAGTCAATTCTTGAGATGAATATGGCCGCGAAACATCGAGGAGAGCGGCTCGAGATTGAAATGTAAACTTTTGGCGCAAAAACATTTAAAAATGGCAAAAAACAGCTGAGCACGAACAACATGACACAACACTAGCTCAAGATTATGTTCCGATGTGTTCGTCGTATCTTGGAACTTATAGATGAAGACGTACGATAAGGTGACATTGGATTGTTGTTGAGCTTGTAAAGCAGAGGCTTACAACTTGTATCATATATGGCATGACAATAAAAAATAATGAAAATTTAAATTTTTTGGTCAAAAGGTTTGTAGAATTTTTATTTTTGATAAAAAAATATTTTTAAATTAAAAAAAAACAAAAAAGCAGTAAAAATTGTTTATAGTTGACAAGAAAAGTTAATATTAATGTTTGGGCCACGTTCAAACGCCCCGATATGACAGCCGTTTTCATATTATAGTACCATAAAGTCATATCAAATCTGTTTTATTTGACATATGTAAGGAAGTATGGCTAACCATCAGAAACATACTTTAATTTGGACTTTTATTAGAATCATAAGTCATGGTTTTTAGGCCAGGACAAGGTAAACCTAAAGTCTTCTTTAGCATTTAAGTCTTCCAAGGTATAAGACATATAATTATGTTTACGTATAGTACACTAGTAAGAGAACGGCAAAAGTTGACCAGCGGAGGCTAATGCCAATGGCCCTATAAGCGGCTAAAATACTTGACTACGACATAACTTTCCACGCTTTTTCACAGTATAAGTCTTAATTTTAGGTTCAATGGATGATTTTACCTTTCTCTTGTAAGACATTTTAATTGGTCTTTTGACCAATTAAAGTTAACAGAGACTTTTAAAAATTAAAAAACAGTTTTAAAAGAGCAAGCTACTCTCTACTCTCACAACAAATCATCAAATACCAACTTACTTTTCCTTTTCGTATATCTCATTTGTGACAAAACCTCAAAACCCAACGCTCAGACCATGTTATGTTATGGTAGTGCCAATTATGACTACATATCTACCTGTTAACCCAGGAATTACCACGGGAATTGTAATCATAACTCACTTTTCTACGCCCATTTTCGCACGGTAAGACGGGTTTGGCTACACGGTGAAAACAGACACAAGGTAAAAGACATACGGAGAGAAATATGTTTACTACTCGATTTTACATTGCTTGGTATGTAAGAGTAGTAGTTTTTGTAAAAAAATTTAATTTACAGTATAATTATATGACCATAACCTCTAAAATGTCAATGTCTAAAAAAAAGTCATCATAACATAATATGCTAATTATTGTAACGACTCTGAAAACAAGAAAAGAAAAAAGTGAGAACGTTACAGAATGTTGGCTTCATGAAATCCAATTGTAATCCAATTTCAGCTGGACTGGAATCAATACACAGTGACAAAATAGTTTATATTGCCTGGAGTTTTTAATTTGTTCAAAATGGTTTCAAAATTTCCTTTTTGACTTCTATGTACTTATTGACCCCAAACCCAACATTTTTATTTTTCTTTTGAATTTTTCAATATTATAGCTCATAGTAATTATTACTGTATGCCACTTATAAAAAACAATTTGCTTTCTGTCATTATGCCATTCTTACCAAGATGTTCGTATACAACAAACACCACAACCAGACATGTTATATATAGTAACAACAAGTTATAGTAATGACAAGTTATAGTAACGACAAGACATATATCAAACTAGAATAATATAAAAAAAACAATTACCATCTTCTGTTTACGGTATTATATATTATACAATGCGATTACTGCTCAGTAGTTGTGTATTACAAAGTTATACACTTAATTATATGTTACAGTGAAAAATTCCCAAATATATCATGTTTTTACACAGTAAAATGGAATATGTTTAATAATAAGATAATGTAATTGTCCCACATGTTAAGTAATTATTTCCTAACAGTAACAAGGCAAGATACTATGGTGAGAGACGGTTTTGACTTCCTTATTATATGAATTTACAAATATTTTTTGAAACCTGATTATCGGTCAAAAAACATTTATAAAACTCAAAAACATGCTTTAAGTAATACTGAAAAAAACTTCCATATACTTTTTGACCAGTAAAAACTATCATAATACCCAAGTATACCACATAGTATTGCCCAACTCCACTAACAATAAAGACCAGCCCATATGTAGCCCAGCATATATAAAAACGACAAAGCAACCAAGATTATTGTGCCGTAGAAAGACTACAGAATTCAGAATAAGTCACGCTATATGTAGGGAAAACAACTTGAGATAGATGCAAATAAACAATCATCATAATCTTTAGAATACGGCCCTAATTGCACTCAACGATGTAGACCAAAACATAAAATAGCCCTCGAAGGTTTTGTCGTGGACTTACCTTGAGTGACTTTACATTAGTTGTACATGTTTTGATAGTAAACAGTAATAGTAAAGTTTTGGAAAACGTAAAAGGAAAAGTAAAGTTGTTAGTGTTTACTGCGAGAAAGAACAACATACTATACTAAAAATTTATGGTCACTTCTTTCTATAGTAATATCATTTTTTAAACATTATATTGTATTATAGTAAAACATTCTACTACAACATAAAATATAGGTCACAACTATAATCAAACCCAGACAAATACCCTGCCAACACAAATACCACGCCCAAAAGTAACCGGAACAAACGAAGATCCCCTTACCTGGTGTCAAGTACTTGCCGTAGCGCGACGACGCCTTAGGCAGTCGTTTTCTGGTCATGGTCAACAAGATATAAAAACAAAGCCAAGATGTCCGCAAGAAGTTTCGACTTCTTGGGCTTCCGGAAAGCGGCCTAGATACGATGAAACGCAAATTAAGTGTCGTTAAGCGGCTCGATTCCTTTGTCATACATATGGCACTGTAATTACGCTGTAAAACAAGTAATTACATCTTAAGAACTATACATGTTTGTTGCCTTTCCTTGTTCTTATGTAGTACTAGCTGAGTAGCTTACAGAGCAAACGTAAGTAGCTTAATTACTCTGAATACAGAGTTCTTTTTCGTAAGAGTAGTCTAGCATTAAAATGACGCTATCAAGTATAACATAGCATTAAAGTATCTACCAGAACTTACTTTTATACATTATAGTATTAAGTTATTTCCTAGTACCAAATACTTAAAAACAAAAAGTACTATAGTACTCAGTAAGCCTTCAAACTTCCACTAAACAAATTTAATTTTAGACTACTAAATATAAACTAACGGAATATGAATACGAAAGCCTAGTAACAAAGTAGCAGCAACTTGTCCACTTACTGAGTAAAACAAGGAACCGAGGTGTGCCTTTTGTTATACGTCAAAAAACAAATTCTCACAATCTTCCGGCCATTGACGACGTTTTTATGACTGTGCCGAAACCGCTCTATATCCTCGTACTACACAATAGACTTCAGTATGGGTCAAAAACTAAATAGAAGGGCTAAACATAACAAGGGAAAATAAGCTATTTATGACCGTTTTAGAACAGTAGGTGTTGGGGTTATTGCAGAGATTAATTCAAAGATTCAGACAGCCTACAGTAAAGTAAAATTGCAATTCAAAACAGATTTATTGTCGTGTTATAAAGTAAAATACGCTAGCCAATTGAAGTATCTTTTAAAATTAAACATTTACCTTGTTTGTAACTCATGGTGTACATGTGACCTTTCAAATTGAGCTTATAGAAAAGTATTTAGCTTTTGTATGCCAATAATAACAGTTTGTAGCACAGGCTTATCATCAGACAAGAGTTATGACGTAACTTCTTATACGAACATAGTGAACAGCAAGATGAAGATCTTCATAGAAGAATCCTATGTTCTTTGTGTAAATATCACTTTAAAGACTCTTCTGAATCTGGTGTTTTCTATATATTTTTAATCTAACGTCATATATGTTCTACATCTCCACCAAACTGTATCCAAATCTCTTGCTCCTATAATATACCATGCTCCTTTATTATTCTTTCAATCTTTCCAGGCTTATTTCCTAGATATTCCTAGATGTCTCTGCCCAAATATGTTCTGAATATCTTTGCCCCACCATCGGCTGTTCTGTTTCGACCGCGCGCGCCTTAGATTGTGTTAAACCGGCCTTAGGGGACGCTTAACGAAGGTCGGGATTGGGCTGATGAGTGACCGGAAACGGCCTTCTTGACCCTGTTTATCTAATTATTCATTCGCCGCACGTCGGCCCCTTGTTCGGTTCCGGCGGCCGAAACTTTTGGGTGCCAAGGTGGAAATAGCGCGACACTGCCAATCGTAACTTTGAAACGGTTTAATAATTTTAAAACTGGTTTAATTTTTTAGCTTTATATTGTTTTAGATTTCATTTTGGAATAGAATCTATGTGCCAAATGTCATCATATTTTGATGACTTTAAAGCTTTTGCTCTTTGTTACAAGGATTACTATCAATTGTAATATGTTGTACTACTAAATACATACTAAATGTTTAAAAACGTACTTGATAAACAAATACATCATTTTAATACTGCGCACAGCACGTCTAGCCCTTAATACTGTGCATATTTGGCGACAATATCATGTCGAACCGAGATTACATCCGTTCCCATTCCCAGAAATTTAATACATTCCGAGGTCAAAAAAATTGGCAATTTCGTGGGAACGGCACGGAACGTCAAAAACAGGAATGACGAGTGACCAGTAAATAAATCTTATAAAGCGTTTAATGAAAAACGCCCGAAGCGAGGGGGTAAGGCACCAAACGGTAAATAACCACGAATAGTAGACAGAACCGTATGAGGACATGAAAACAACATGGTATGGCATAGAAATGCATTGAGAATAGAATAAATGCATTAAAGTAACAAAAAATGTGTTAAATGCCACAGAAATTGCAAAAATTTTTAAATTTAGATAAGCACAACAAAAAAATTAAAAATCGTTTGTACCCTGCCCTAAAATTTTTCAAACCTATCGAACAACAACCAATATAAACAATCTAGTCTACAACAACACTCCTTAAAATGCTTACAAAATATTTTTGAACATAAGCATTCTTCACAAAAAGGCAATAAAAGCAGCAAAAGCTGAATAAACTTTGATATTTTACCACACCCCACCCTGGCCATCCATAAAATGATCAAAAATAAATTTAAAAAGTGCAAACCCAACTCCCTCAGGGCGTGACATAAAACCCCAAAAACCGCGAAACATACACAGAATTAGGAGCCGTAGCAGCCAGAGTAGCCTTAATAGTATCAAAATCTAATGGTTTAAGAGTACGGAGTACTAAAACAAAACAAAGTGGCTAAAGTACTCTTAATTACAGTAACAACATCATACTTTAGCAAACAATTAGTAGAGAACTTTGAGAACTTATATTATAGTAAGTTTAGTTAACAAATCAACATATGTTTTGGACATTCTAATGTATGACTTTACCCTAATTCTAGTAAACATTCAGTATACCCCAAAACGATCAAAAAGTACATACAAATCTTAAAAATATAACATATTCCCCATGAAAAGCTTCTCCACAAACCCTTTGACCCAACTGTACAAACGAAAGCCCCATTAGTACCATAAAATATTACTAAAAATAGTAGTGAAAACTATTTGGCAGTGAGTCAAACAGAGTTAGTTGTTTAAGTCCTGGGAATCTACAAAACCCTTCGGAATCGTGAGAATTCAGAAGCAAAAACCCCTGAGGGGCCAGTTTCAAGGTATGGGATTAATTGTAAAAGTTACGTTTCGAGTATTAGGAGAAAAAGGAAGCGGAAGAGAATGACCAAAAGCAAAAATATAAACAACAATTGTTTATAAACTTGTCCTAAACAAGACGGAATGCTTTGATTTCCGAGATTTATAAGCAAAGCATCGTATCTTCAATAATATAATCTTAATATGCGGGTCAATAACTAATCAAATGTAAAGTGTGAACCTGTAGAATTAAGAAAAATTCTTAACTTTTAATTAAAAAACCTAAAAAAATAATAAAAAACAAAAAAAAAGAAGTAAAAATATAACAAAAAGACAAGAAGATACCATACTATCAAGACAACTTACCACCGGCAAACCGTATCTTTTCGCGGCGACGTTCGCCCATGTTATCTCGGAACGATCAACAGCTGAAAAAAGTTGGGGATGGTCACTTCTGAGGGCAATTTATCTGGCCAAGCGTACGCCATCCTCCCGGCCCCGCCCCCTTTTTCTTCCGTTTTATATGAAAAAATTTGCACGAAAAATGGAAAAAGTTGTTTCCGCGGCTCGGAACTTAACTAGCGTACTCACTAACACGGAATTTCGAGACACAACAACAAATTAAATGTAAGGCGATGGTAAATTTGTTTTTCGGAACAGGTTAATTATTTATCAGGAATTGTGTTGCTTTGATCAAAAAGTGGATAGAATTGGATCTTCTTCCAAATTTTAAAACTTTTCGTAGCCTTCTACTTACTTTTGAACCGCTATTAAACTGTTATCAAAACAATTACTACTTGAAAGCAAAACTACCATTTTAATGATCAAAAAGTAGGTAGAAACATCTTTTAAGAAAAAAATTCCCTTTTTGGTTTTTTCCATTAACTTTTTGACCGATACAAAACTAATCCAAAAAATATAAACTGTGTGGGTCAACCCACTAAAATTTCCGGTAAAAACTTTATTTACACCATTTTAAGTCAACAAGACGGTTAATAAACATTGATACGAAAAGTTGGTCTGGAACGCCTGGGAAGACCGTTCCGAACGCTGAGGACGTTAAATAATAAAAACAAACAATCATCGTGCCGGCATCGAAGCCAGAGGGCCGAACTCGCTTTGACACAGATGACACGACCACTTGCCTTCTGGAGCCTGTTTGAGAGGCGGCTTCAGACAGTACAAATGGAAGCCACGGTCACAGTCGTCGCAGAAGAGCAGCTGGGCCTGGAACAGATTCATATTTGTTATCTATAGGTTATTTTTGAGTTATATTTAAAATTATTGTTGTTCTAGTGACTCTAAATTCAGAGCCGAAGATTAACTATGATAAATCATGGCTCCTCAGACTGTCAATCATTCCCTACCACTAATTGATTGGAAGAACAGCAAGGACCAATATTATTCTACTAAACTTTGATTTACACACCAGATAATAGATCAACAATATCTGGAATATATCCAGGACATCCTTCAATTTCAATCATAATTTACAAATATGCCCAAACTTCAAAACTTAACAAATAGATTTATATCACCCATAAAGCCTCATATTCACCTTGGCCATAGTTCATAATATTCACCTTAACCTCATTTATACCCGTACCTATTCAATCCGCCAGAAACATATTTATACCCAAACATTCCCTACTATGAGAACATTAGGCGTCACTCTCCCCTCCCTCCAACTGCATATTACCGCTGTTCAACCCGTTATAAAGTCGAATGTGTTTTCCTACCTATATACAATAACATGTAAATATAGCGTTTCCTTTCGCCGTGTACTTGTTGTTGTTCATATCGCTCTGATTTTCATAAAATATTGTGTACGAACAAACAACAAAATTATGCAAAACACGGGCGAATTTGCGGGCGTTTCATGCACAGTAAAACATAGTGTCAAGAAATATGTCTTCATCATACACATAGTTTATATTATGTTAGTCATTTTTTCTTATCATTTTATAAAACATATCATGTTGTGTTCATTATCCTTTCATAAGCACAAAACAAAGCGCTGTGAAGTACTGTTAACTATGTTATCTAAACGTCCTTACAGATTCACTAGACTAAAACTTATAGCAGGTACAATAACTGAACTTGAATTATGGTGTATAACATAATGTAAGCAATAAGCGTCCAATTAAGCCCAGAGTAGCCTTAAAAACGTAATTTTGCTAATTTGAATAGAGAATAAACAAAAATTTCGCCTTTCGAAGCTATAATAAAACTTCGGGCGAAATTGAAAACTGGCTAACTTGTCGCGCTCTTCCTTGCTCAACTATCATGTTAGACCAACAATTTACAAAAAATAAGTTTTAATTTTTTGGTTTAAAAACCAAATTATATAATTTTAGGCAAAAATTACTAAAATTCCCAAAAGTTGCAACAATAACTTTTAACAATAGTAAAGTTAATAGTACAATAATATGTTTTAAACCAATTTAAGCCTCAGAATTAGTAATATTCTTATAAAAACTGTAAATTTAATTAAAACGTCGCCTTCTCTAATTCTATTAGCTAAATTGTTCCTACTGACAATTATAAACCTTAACTTTGTTTATGTTTTTCAACGTTCCATATTCTTGTTGACGTTCTTAAAACCCTTCTACTTACAACTGTATATAGTTGCAACTGCATGAAGTTCCTTATAAAGTTACACGTATTTTAAAAATTTTTTGTTTACTGAAAGTTATAGTACCTCCGTTCAGATATTTTTTCCAGTTCAAAAGTACTGATTATTTAGCGTCTCTAGAGTAATTTGGCCATTGAACCATAAATCCTGTCAACTTGTTTGGGGTCACTCATGTTATTTTAAAGACGTTCCCCTAGGACAAACACTGAATGGCTACTATAACATACGCTTTGGAGACCATTTCATGCTGTTTGTGGCATTACCATACTTGAATTTGATTGGCAACCTGAGTTTTCCTTACTATCCCCAAGTAGCAAAATCATTAAAAGAACTTACATCGTCCTCAGAAGTGCCACAGAAGGTGCAACTTTTGCATTCGATACATTGCCAGCCGTACTTCTTCGTAGTGACCAACATGTTCGGGGTGAAGTTAACACAAGATGGATGAGCTGAAACGACATAAATGATTACTTCGGGGACGCGAGTGACCCTCCCGTGACCACGCTTGCCAAGCTCCGATACATCCATGAATAGCTTGGGTATCGTTTCGTTTGGCGCAAGATTAATCGCCCGCTGGCAATAACTTTTCTTACAGAATGTAGCTTTGAATAAAAAAACTTATCAACTTTTTGTACTTTAAATATATTACAAATTCATATCACAGTAGAGTAAAAATCCCAATAATACTCATTCTCTCCTACTATAATGTCATAACTAGTATCATACCTTCTAAAATAATTTCAAAATTTATATTCCAACCAAACTTGGTACAAATCTACCTCAATATAATCTCTGACATCACCACAACTCACCCGAACGTCCACAATCATGACAACTGACCAACTCCTCAGGGACGTTGGACTTCTTGTTCAACTCTCGCGTTCCCAAACACAGATCACACGAATTCGAAACTCCTTCCGTGTTGTTGAGCACTGAAAGTGACACAGTTACAATTGGAAACAGTTTCAAGATTTCGAAAGTGAGGAACCCGGAAGTGAGCCCTCAGGAAACATCGTAAAAGACAATGCTTCAAAAACACAAATTTCATGTCCGCGGGGTAAAAAACGAAGCCGAACAAAAATTGACCTATTTATAAGCTCCAGCGTGGTCGAGTTTTTGGCTCAGCCTTCAGAATCCAGTCCAGTTCACCAGTCAAATTCAATTTGAGTAAAACAAAAATGTCCTGCTTATAAAGAGGCTAATGTTTATCCGTCTTCGCTTTTAAATCAAACACAAAATAGAGTGGTAAGAGACAACAAGATCAACATCAAGAAGTAAGAAGAAACTTTAATTCCAAAGCATAAATATTACTTTACCCCTATTTTACTAATAAAAAACATAAAAGCTTCTGTTTTTAGCAGTTTGACTATCAAGTGCCGCTTTTTAATACACCAAATTTGAAAAACTTATTATTTAGTAACCGCTTACATTAACCAAGCAATTAAAAGCTTTTAGCAATTAAAATGTAAATCTTAAGTACCATGTATGAAGTGAACTTATACTTAAATTATCTTGATACAACAAAAACTGACCCAATTTAGCAAAAAATTTAAAAAAAACTTCTTAGAGTAACCATAATGTGTTCTTGAATCAACCATGCATTCGTAAGTTAAAGTGTTGCGGCAGTGTAACATAGCTGTGAACTAGTTAATACCCGATACTAAAAAAAAACTAAAGGCACCCTTTAAATAACAAGTCCTAAAAATTAAAAATCGCCTAACTACCCAACAAAGTAAAACACCTACAAATAAGTTTAAAATCCTAATTTTACATATAATACTGAAGCGTTAAACGCACAAAAATACTGGTTTAGAAGCCGAAATGCAAGAAAAAAGCTTGACATAATGACACCGCATGAAGGTACCTCTAAAATATACTTTTAGACATAAAAATATATAATTTTAAATGCCAAAATCATATGTTTAGGTAAAAAAAACGTTCAAAATACCCCAAGATTAATCTAACTAATGTGCTTTTGTTTTTACATCTCATAAACCCCAAAACCATAAATTTTCATAAAAATTTTAACTTTATAACCTAATTTTACTGAATTAACCTTTAACGACCTCCCCGTTTTGTGCGGCGTCACCCTGCCCATTGGAGACAGATTCTGGAGCTTGGAAAGTAGAGACTAAAGACGAACTACTCGGACTTTTTGGCATTTCGGCCATCAGTTGTTCATCCTTGTGCACGTGCAGACGATGGTAAGTTAGGCCGGGACGAGATTTGTATCGAGCTCCACAATCTACAAAAACATTGATTTTAGTACAACATATTAAGTACATTATCAAACAGTAATTTTTTTTTTTACTTTATTAACACAAAAAAACAATTTAAAGAGAAACTTCGTTATATTACTTTGTATATTATAGTAGATAAACCATCATTATTAAGTAAAAACATATTATTAGAAATGTTATATAAAAACAAAATAAAAAGTAAAAATCACCGAGCTTTAACTGTGTATATCATTAAACCAGTGTCAAAACATACGTTGACAGGCGAACGGTCGAACTTCAGCATTGCTGACATCTTCAGGCACAGGTCGAGGCCTAGCTGCACTTCCACCACCGCCGCCGCCTCGACCTTCGCCACCTCCCGCATTACTCCGCCGGTTATTCGGCCTAGCTGTCGGTGTCTGACCTGACGCAGCTTTACGTTTCCCTCCTCTTCTTCGGCTTGATCCCCAATCATCTTCATCGGATGGATCATTATCATTTTCTTCAAAATCGTAGTCAAACTGGTCTAATTCAAACGTTTCCTGAAAATATTCTTGGTTTACACTGTTAAAGACAGAAATTTGTAATAATAAATACGTATTCAAACTTACAAAAGCTGGCTTAGCCGATCCATTAACTGTGCTGCTTCTTAATACTGTTGTCGATTGTTCTGAGTTCTCGTTGCTTCCAATTCCGTTAGGATTCAGAATCTGGTCCACGGTGTCTCTGAGAGCCGGGTTTGAGGTTAGAAAGTACTTGTGTTCACAAGCTTCTGATGAGATCTGCTTGCTTCGGCGATAACGGACAGCCGGATATGTGCAAAACTAAAAAGAAAGCCTTGATTCATTCTAATAAACCTTAATGTATTATGCGTACCCTCAGTGTTCGCAAAAATAACGGTTGAATATATTGATGAAAGTATTACCTAAAATACAAACAGCAAAAAAACTCTTACCTGGGTCGGATTTGATGGTTTACACCGTTCTTCTTTTCTTCTGTACAAAGCAGTAGTTGGTCGCTGCATAACATTAGTATTGTTGTCGTATACACCTCTGTTCCCTTTCAGTCTCGGCACAACAGCTCGACTGTTCCATTTCTGGCAATTTTTCATTGCTTCCATATAGGCAAAGTCCCCAACCATTTTACAAAAAGGTAGTTAAAAGATAGTCACAAAATATAATTTAAATTAATGTCCATACATATAAAGCCGAAGAAGTTCTAACCAAAACTCGGTGAATCGATAGAAAGCTAGAAACGACAATACCGGAGAGGGAGAGTTGACCAGGAAATTGTTTTGGTCAAGTCGTGCAACAAAGTTCGCGCTTTATGCGAATTCAAAAAAAGTAACGAAAAAAATTTTCGGATCAAAGTTTTGTTATTATTTTTTAAAATTTTAATGTATTTTAGTAACTATTTCATAATAAAGCATACAACGTAATGATTATCCTTACAGATGTCAGAAAACAAAGAAGACTGGTTTGCTAACGTGGAGAACATCCGTCCTGTTCGAGGAGGGCGATCAGCCCAAACCTTGGCTACATTAGGCAGAGGATCAGCTAAGCTTTCACACTTAGAAGTCGAGAACAAATTCAGAGAAGAAATTCGAACGGCTCGGAAAGCAGAAGATCCTTTGGCCGTCATGATCAACTTCCTGAAATGGTTTCAAGAACAATTTCCAAGTGGAAAGGCTTCGTTGTTGTATCCCATGTTGTACAAGGCCTGTATTACATTTGGAAATGACAAAAGGTTTCAAATGGACGAAAGAATGTTGAAGTTGTGGACCGAATTGGCCGAAAACTTTCCAGAACGAGGCTTGGCCGTGATGCAGTTTGCTTACACTAGAGGTTCTTTGCGACACATGGCAAAGTTTTACATAAGATGGAGTGACATGTATGATACAATGAGTAAGTTTATATATATTTTTGCGTTTTATGATTTTAGCTTACCTGTAATAGAAGGTTTGCTTTTTTACAGGAATAGTGAAATCTGTTTGTTAAATGGGTATTAAGTTATGACTACAACTGTCGATGTCGCTTTTATATTATAGAAAACTCCAAAAAAGCAAGAGAGATCCTTCAACTTGGAATAAGCAATTGTGCTGTACCAATCGATCTTCTCCATGAAGCAAGAGATCGTTTGGAGATGAGATTGGTACGAGATTGTGTGCTGGCCAAAAATTTGGATGACTCGGATTACGAAGAAATGGACATGGATCACTCAGAAGACCCTGATTTTGATTATTCAGCGTACACTCAACCAAGGCGACCAATAGCCCGACTTCAAGGACTTGGAGACACCGGAGAAGCTCCAATGATACGAAAAGCTTTGAGTACACCACTGGGACCAATCAGAGGACTTCCACAGATGACTCCTCAGCCGTCTTTTGAGATTCTGGCTGATACTCCGGTTCAACAAACACCAAGACAAACCACTGGCAGTAAGAAGGCCAAACGATTGGCTGATGAGTTTGCGGAGGATCCAGATTATATGGTGAGTTACATATTTTTTTGAAATAATGTTATTTAGCTTACTGTACAGGTTGATTATAATGTTTTTCCTTTCAGTCGCTATTCGGGTTCTTCGATCACCGTCCAAAGGCGAATCTTCACCTTCATACAGACGAAAACAATCCAAGGCCTAGTAATTGGAAGGAATGCGGAGTCAAAGAGATCATTGAAACCGCAATACCAGAAGCGGAGTTTGAGATCTACAGTGATGAACCAGAAACTCAGCCAAAAGCTGCACCAATTGTACCAAAAACTCCCAGAACAGGACCAGTTAAGGCCAAGATGAAGCTGAGGAAAGACTTTGCATTGGAGATGAGTATAGAAGAAGGCTACGCGATGTTGATAGAGAACAACAAGGTAAAGATGTTCGGAGATTGTGCTCCATTTAGTGTCCATGAAGATGGAGAAGCATAATAGTGATTGTGTCGTAGTCGTAACTATTAACCTTAATCTTTTAAAGTCACAAATTTTAATCTGTAAATCCAACATAGTTTATAGAATTGTTCCTAATGTAATATACAGCATGGTAAACCTTAATTTGCATAAATTTTCCGACCAAACGTGTCTATTCATATATTATCGTATGTTATATGATATCTCTGACAGTAGCGCCTGCTAATGATAATTACATTTATTTAAATTAACCATAAAATAATTAGTTTACACATTACCCGTTCAAACATACTTGTATTTAAATTTTCTAATTTTTTGTGAAATATTGGGAGTTTTGGAAACTTAAATGTGTACAAGAGACTTAGAAAAAACGTGTTACAATGTACATTAGACCCCACAAGATCTAAAATATTCAATCGTCCAAGGCCCACTCATTCTCGGCTATGAAGGTGTCTAGCACCTCTTTCATGGCCAAGTTGGGAATTAGTTGTTCGACGGTAAGAGGAACCCTGGTAATCGGATCAAAGTGTCCTACCCGATGTAAATGCTCTTTGATATCAGATCGATCGTATGTTATGCCGCTTGGAGTGATCACGGGATCTCGTAACAGTTCGAACGAGATCTTTCCACACAAATAATCCGGAATTTCGCGTCTTCTTCGTCGATCATCAAGCTGAAAAGATAGGTTTACTAACGAATCCTTGGGAGTTTTGTAGAATTACAGTCCCTTTGTTTGAACTGTTTAATTTAATTCAATTATTCATAGTTGTTATAAGAAGTATCATACCTGTGCAAACATGGAATTCAAGTCTTGTTTCTTCTCGTTTCCCTCGGCTTTGATCTTTTCTGCTTCCGAGTCTGGCTTCTGAAGAAAACCAATATTATTACACAAAACTTAAAAAACGTAATAAGTCAGCAACACAAAGAAGTACTTGTCAAACATACTTCAGCAATTGTCTTCGCAATATCATCATCGATAAGTTTGTTCAAATAACTTTGTAGTTCAATTTCTTGTACAATCCGCTTCTCTTCCTTGATTCTAAACTTTTCTCTTCGAGCTTGACGCAGAAGAGCTGTGATCTCATCTCCAAATCCCATTTTCTGAGCCGTAGCTCCTTCATGAGCTCGGGTCAAGAGCATTACAGCTTCGTCGAGCTGGTTATTGTGGAGACAAATCTTGCCAAGAAAGTAGTTTGCCTAGAAAAGAAAACTTTAATGATTCTTTAAAAAACGGTCTTAAAACAGTTTGATAATAGTTCAGTTTTCTTTAGCGTCACCTTGATTACGTGCTTCAACAGCTTTGAAACATCTAAACATTAAAAACAAGACATAAAGGAAAATACCTTAATATTTCGTCCATCCAACTCCAAAGCTCTTCGACAATCTTCAGAAGCCAGATTCCATTTCTTGAGATTCACAAAACACAAAGCTCGATTTGTGAAGAAAGAGGGTTCTGAATTGTTCTTCAAAATAGCTTTTCCATAAGCTTCTATCGCTTCTTCAAACTTTTGTTGTTGAAAGTATCGATTGCCGTCTTCTTTATGTTCTAGAGCAGATGCCATTTATCTAAATTCACACTTTTAACTACCAAAAAGCAAGTTAACATTATAAACGCTATTTCATACGTTAAAAAATGTACATACATAAAAAATGCCACAAAATAAACGTAAAATTATATTATCAAATAGTATTATTATGACCTAATCAAGAGTTGAGTAAGACGAGACAACCAACGACATAGCATGCCGTCTAAACGAGTTTTTATCTACTGCTTTAGCAAAAAACATGTGTTAACAGAAGATCTTCGATGAAAAAAAAAACAATGGAAAATAAGTGCATTATGCCATTTAAAGACGTTTCGTGACGGGACCTAGCTCTGCCAACAAGTGCTATTTTGAATTGGTCTTGGAACAAGTATAGGTATTATTAAAGTTTTTAGATTGTAAGTCTTAAAATTTTGGCGAAAAACGAAATGCTTTTGTTAGTTTAGTTTCGTCATATCACAGTGCATAAAGCTTTGGGATTGCACTTTGTATAATAGTACAAAGTCAAATATATCTTTTGTGTTTTCATGTATTTTATAAGTAAGAAAAATAGTCAAACAAATGATTCTTAATTTGGCTATGAAAGAGGTACTAGACAAATTCATGGCTGAAAATGAGTGGGCTTCAGTCAATTTGAAGCTTGTGCTTACAATATTAAACTGTTTGGGCGATATATAATATTACCTAAAGATATTTAAATAAAATGTTGTTACAGCACTGTTCATTGATTCACACGTCAGTTTTGTTTATTTGTTGTCTTGTTTACTCGGAAAAGTAAAGACAATTTTATTTGGCTAATTACTGGACTTGTTCTGGTCTTTACGATAAACTTCGTAGTAAGGAACTTGATGTAGCCTTATTCGTCACTTTTGAAAAAATGATTGAAATGACTGAAATAAAAGATTTTGTAATTGACGTCAGGTTATAGATTTGATTGTTTTAAATATATACAGTGTTTATGTGAGTTACAAACAAAATGCTCTAGCTGTCACAAAAGTCTGGCGCTTTTGAACGTACAAAACGTTTCAATTTACAAGGAAAGTACACTACCTGCCCCGCTCAGAATCAGCTCAAAATTTTTATATGGATTCCTTGTACCACCAATAGTACTCATAAAAAATTTTAGCTCGCGCTTTTGACATTTAACTTTAAATTATTTGGGTTTCCCGCCAAGTTGGCAAATTTGGCATTGTGTTTCAAGCACTTTTTTCAGCTTTCCAGACAAGATAGGCTAACAAGTTTAAAAATGTAGGTTCACTTAAAGGTTTTTTACTAGTATATCAAAGAAAAATTATTAAAAGTCAAAAAATGACAAAGTTACAAGCTTGAAACACAATGCCAAGTTGGCGGGAAATTCAAAATGTCATTTTTTAGTCTCGATTTTCTCGAGATTTCCTGGAAAGCGCGATTTAGTACTTTGCTGAAGATCTTATATTTACATGATCTTTCTTTATAAAAAGTTTGAAGTCAATCAGCGCGGGGCAGGTCGGGCACTTTCCTTGTTAGTGACAAAACGTTTGTAATGCTATAACATTTCATCAAAGCTATGTTAATAATAAGTATTACTCTACTACACAAAAAACAATTGTCGTCACGTTGCTACAGTGTTTCTCACATGACGTGACTCAAGTTTCCGGATATCGAAAACCTGTCTTTCATGTATAATACGATCCGTCGCTCTCGAAAGCAATAACTCTGGATGCACACGTGGTGTTGGGTTCTGTTTGTCACCTTGAGCGTCGCTCACGAGGATAAGGTAATAGTTGGCACGTTTTTGTTTACGGAAGGGCTTTAAAGGTTTTTTGCTTTTTGAAAAATTGTTTTTGGCTTAAAAGTTTGGCCTGATAGTGTTCTTTATATTCTACAGTAATATTTTCAAACTGTTCTTTAAATTTAAAGTTAAAAAATGTTTTTTGGTTGTAGAGATTGAAGGAATCGGCCCAACTTTTATTCGAATTCCATAAATGGTGGAAGAAAGCGGCCGAGCAGATTCGAGCGACTGTCAACGAAACTGGCAGAAAGATAGGTGAGGCACAAAGATTACCTTAGGGTTTTAAGCAATAATCCTAAAAGATATTTATAATAGGCTCAAAATGAGATTTGACATACATTAATGTATCTGATACATTCATATACATATTTTTTGAGCAGAAAATAAACAAAGTAAAATACAAAAAAAGCAAACTTTGTAAAATTTCGCCTACTTTTTATAACTATACTTTAAAATTTTAATTAACCTTTTTCTTCCTACTTTTTTACAAACTTTTAGACCCATCCTTACCTAAAAGCGTTTTAAAGGCATTCAAAGAGTTTGGTCAACTCATTTGTAGTTTTAAATGACACACATGTTTTTGTTTAAAGGAACACTGAACATTAATTTGACTGCCATTTTTTTCGTTTTCTTTCAACTGATTTTTTTGATTTTTGAAACTTGAGCAAATTGCTAATAAATCCTAAGGCCAAATGCTCTTCTTTCCAAGTGATCACAAAATCAACATAATTGTAACGGAATAAATGGCTGTCAAAATTTATGTTTACCGTGGTTTTAAGGGTCTTTGCAATGCCATATACTATCACATTGCAGACGTTCTTGTTCGAGAAACTTCTGAGCTCATAAAGTCTGAGGTAAAGTCTTTCAAGATGGATACTCAACAGAATTCTACAGTATTCCCACTAGCACAGTTTGGCAAAACTGAAATTTTGAAAAATTATACAGAGTTTGAAGATGAAGATTCTGTATTTGAAATCGCTGAAAATAGCATTTTTTGATATTACAACGGTCTGAAAATACGTAGAATATGTACTTATACGTATTTTTATACTTTTTACTTTTGTAAGTAGATTTTGTAATCCAAAGCAGCACCATTACCTCACTTTTATAGTATGAGTACCTCAAATTGTTTTTGTCTTTCAATGATTTTTAAAATGATATAAATAATGTTTATTGATTACCTCGGAATGATACGTTTAATAAGGAGGCGACAGAGATAAAGCGAAAGGATTTACAATTACTGTTTGTATATTTTAATTAAGATAAGAAGTTGATAGGACATTGATTTTAAGCTTATAGAGACATCAGATTTCGGGTGTTATAAGGTGCATCGGTATTGTTAAGTTTGAAAATGATCTTTAAAGGTTTATACTTAAAAAATCAAAACTTCTAGTTAAAAGCCTTAAGGTTTGAGTCCAAAAAAGTAAATTTTAAATTTTGGACCTTAAGTTTTAACTTTAAATATTCAAAGCGTGAGTTCAAACAGTTTGAAAACAAGAAAATTACAAAATCGTAGACAATTGGACACAAACAAACAGACTGTTCCACTTTACATGATGACGCAGCCCTTCTCCTTCTTCAAGTCGCTCACGTATCTCAGTTTACGTAAGCGACCGTGACTTTTGTATTGTTGTAGGAAGGATAACTGTCGCTCGTTCAGAGCACCACGACGTTGGCTGAAATCAGATGTTTACTCAAGAACCTCGTGTTTGTTTGAGAAAGAGGTCAGCAGGCTCGTGAACTTTCTGGAAGCTCAGCTTTGTTTTTCCGAGACCAAAAGTTTGGTCTTGGGCTTAGACCTGAGGGGATCAACACTTTTGAACTCTCAGGTTTTGGTGTTTTAAAATTTTAAAAGATCTACGAGTAATTTTTAAGTTAAAAGTAAAATACGGCTTCTTAAGTGACTAACCAAAAACCGACCTTCTGATCAAGAAAACAGCATCGTCACACTTCATTCCAGCCTCCAGAAGAGCGATTCCGACCAAAACCGGCGCTCGTCCCAGGCCGGCTACACAATGCACGGCGATGCATTCTTCTCCAGCGTTCCCAGAAAACTTTTCCAAACACAGATTCAGCCATTTGTCGATGACTGTAGCTGGCGGAGGCTGACCATCCACAAACTCCCAATCTTGAACTGAGACGCCTTTAGCCGTGATTGGGGCGGTGTTGTAGGTTGGCTCACAGACCCGGATCAGGACGGTGGCACGGTGTCTTACAAGGTCCTGAAGGTATGAATATGTTATTCAAAGTTTAAAGTCTTTTTATAAAGCTTTAAAAAATTTAACTATAATACTCTATAGCTTTTGATAAGGCTGAAAGTATCACTTAAAATTGTTTTTTGATATTTAGTTGTTGACATGTACTATAATATTAAAAAACAGTGTTTTTGTATGTTTTTTGTTACATGATGTATTAGAGCTAATACGAGAAAAATAATTTGTTTTTCTTGTTCATGCAAGTACTTGAGACTAAAGGATTATATATGTTGATAAATAATTAATACTTTGATTAGCTTACAAAAGCTCTTAACAAATTTTAACGTGGTAATCAAAGTTATTAGTCCTAATGAACAATAAGTATTGTTCTCTTAAAATATTGTTTGAGTATTGTTACCTAGCCAATACCTTATAGAACAAAAAACCAAAATAAAAAAGTTTTTTGCTTTATATTAACCCAATCAAAGTAACAATGTCATCATAAAAACTGTAAAAGTAATCACTTACATTAATGTATTGTTCCACATTAATGTCCGTAGGGCGATCAGTGATTAAGAATCTCATTTTCCCAAATCGTATTTCACTGTGGGCTGGTCGGAAGTAGTTGGTCAGCTGGGAGCCAGCCTTGTGAACCGACTTCTTTGGCGATTCTGCCATCGTATCTACATCAATACTGTAGGCACGTTGGGGAACGGCAAACGAGACCGAGTTCTTTGGCGACATCTTTGAACTCTTCTATGGTCTTTAAGGTTGTAGTGGCAGTTAGTATCTACTTTGGTAGGTTTTACTGTATTGGGTAGTAAGGTCGGTGGAATTTACTATACTTAAGTTTCAAATATACGGTAGTCGTTGGGAATACAAAAAATACAGTAGTTCAAGTACAAAAATAGAAGTTGGTAGACTATAGTTACAGTATCCAAGAATACAGTAGTCTAAGTTAAAATTACAGTATCAAAACTGTTTCTGAAGCCAAACGACAAGACCGTGATCACGGTGTTCACGGCTTCAACCGACGTCGTTCAGTGAGTGTGTTGAGCGTGGCAGATCTCTCCACTGGACAGGTGAGAGCTGCTGAAACGAAAGCAAAACATTGATTACGATCAGGGCGCGACTCACCTGGCAACTGGTAAACGCTGTGCAGTTACGACCATTACACGGAATACTGACGTGTGAGATTATTTTGGCGACGAGAGTCTGAACCTGCAAGTGTCAATGTTGTTGTAGCATGGGTTTGCAAAATAGGTCAATAGATGGCGTTTACGAACTCGTATGAAGATGTTATAGTAATATATACAAGGTTATACAACTAGCAGTAAAAATATTATCATACAGTTCCAAAACACAGTAAAATATACTATAGTAAATACAAGTATACAATAAAATACACGTTATATTAGACTAAATTAAGCAGCACAATATCAGCATGAACAATATGTTAGTACCACTGTCATTCAAGTACGTACACTGTTACACCAACAGCATTAAGAAAGGCACTTTAATAAATTAAGGGATCAGCTCCTCCGGGTCAACCGTTTGTTTTGCTCGGAATAACGGAAAACATTCACGATAAGAGCACGCCATTTCAAAATCCCGAGACAAACAACAAGGAGAAGAACAAGGTGGGGAACGCCCGGAAACGCCTCCGGTGTTTTCTCTCGGTTTGCACGAGAGGAAACGTGCTTATTATGAAGACATTATCTCGGGTTCAAATCTTCTGACAGCCGACTAAACATCATTGTAAGCAAACCATCACGGCGGGGTAAATAACAATAAATATAGAGTTTGAAAGATCGAGTAGTAGTGTACGGTTAGGTAATAGTAAGAGTTGAAGAGTTTATAAGAAATACAAGACGGATCATAGTCTTTATTAAAACATAGACGAACAAGCCCTGTAGGATAAGGTGAAAGAAGACGTGGATAAAGAGAAAAGTAAAGCCTTAGAAGCCAACAGTTACAATAAATAATAGTAAATAGTAAAGTAATTAATGAAAAAAAAACACTAACTCAAAAATATTAAAAGATATTCCCAAACATACCCCTATCCTCTAGACTACATTATACATAATACTAGTCACAGCCCTAAAACTTCAAATAAACAGAGATATTAGAGATGTTCTTTGTCTGAATATGAGACCTTATGTACACAGCAGACTAATATTATTGTAAATAATCACGGGTTTTAGTAACACAACTATAATACCTTTATTTAATAAGATTACCCTAATACCATAGTATACTTAATAAGATATCCGTTATACTTACGATAGTATGCTTAACAAAAATTAACATCCGATTTAAGATCGTTCACAAAATTAAAAAATTTTTGCCCTCATCCGTCCCCTTTTCTAAGTTTTTTCAAAAAATTATCTAAAACATAAAACACCACTCTCCGTGTATACAATTCCCAAATACATAGTAATACCCTACAGTCCTAAATAACTTTGAATTCAAAAGAATGTAAGCTAATTGTACAAAGTAAGTGAAAACCCCCCTCGTGCGTCAACATATGCATCTAATACCGGGAATAATAATCTGCGGCCGTCATGCATGTATAATACCAAACAAACAGAATATGAAAAGGGTATGGCATTTCAGAGAGTAATTACTCTTAACAAACACGAGTTCCATATTGAATAAAGCAGATTCAAAGTGCCAACGCCTTAGGGGTTTTTGGCCAAAAAAGCGTTTCGAAGGCTTTTATGGTCGGTTTTGAAAGAAGTGCCATTACAACACGTATATGACCTTTTACAATGGGTAACATAACATAAACAATACAGGCAGTGTTTAGCTAGAAATGTGGCCCAGAATGTTTGTCTCATAAGCACATTAGGAACGTTGAGCACCTCAAAGATTCACGTTTCAAAATAACCGAAATGGAGACGAAGCGGCCATTAGAAATGGCTTTTGACTGCTTTTTCGAAGACGACAGAGAACGTTGGGACACAAGAGAACGGCCAGAGAAGAAGCCTGGCCACACTTTCAGAAGGGCCTGGGACCGAGAGACACTAAACTAGCTGGAAAAAAGAATTTATTCAAAAGCGGCCGAGAGATATAATGCGACAGGTATTGTGTGAGAGAGGTGGAAGACCTGAAGCTAGGTAAGAAGTTGATAGAAAGCAAGAGTAATAAACAACCAGCCAAAAAAGCTGAAGGTAGAGTAAGAAAGGCAGATTAAAAAGCGGCCGAACGAAGAACAAGGTTATCAAGTAGAAGACTCTAGAATAAAAGGCCATAAAATAAAAAAAGAGTTGGAGAGGGCGGGGTCTGGCAATTTGTCAGCTCGTTGTTAGGCAGGTAAGTCAATTTGAAAAACCACCTTACCTCAGGGCTTCACGCCTCCTTCAAGGGACACTTAACTGAGCCTAATGAGCTTGAAGTTCAACTTTTTTCAACAAAATGTGGAGGCGATCTACTGTAATATAATGAAACACATAAAACATGTATAGAAAAGACATAACTCCATGTAATTTGGAATAACACTAATGAAGCTTTGACATTGAAATAAATGTAAAAGAAGAGTTAACCACGTTTTTGATGGCAACGTCATTGAGTTCAGCTATCTTATAGTAGGCATACTGTAGGAGTTTATGTTTTATCAATGCCAACGGCCTAATTAGAGTACTTAACTTTGGCTTTAAAACACAGTTCATACTGAACAGGGTTAAACAAAATATTATGTCACAGAGAATACAGCGTTGTCTTTACAACAATATACATCGTACGTACACAGTAACAAATGGAATAACACAATAACTACTCTAATTTTTTAAAACAAATGTGTTAACTCTACTCACCATGTTAATTTTAAATATAAATTTAATACAATTACTATATTAACATTTTAATGTAGTCAAGCTCAACATATGTCACATTAATATGTACGTACCTAATAAAAAAAGTTAAGAAAGGCAATTACTTCGACTCGTCTTACATTCACTGTCACATGATATTAACATATGACAACAACAAAGCAATACAATATAATTTTCAGACCTTGTTTACAGTAACAAGGAAAGTACAAACTACTGACACTTCCTGATTGAAGTAGTTCTACAAGAAAACATCAGCTTCAACAGGGTTTTCAAAAGACAGTAATATGATTTTTAAATTTTATCATTTTGAAATCTATTCAGGTACTAATTTCATAAAACATTTTTTAAATTTAAATTAGAAATATTATTAAACTTGCACTATTAAATGAAAACTTTAAATTAAAGTTGAAATACACGCAAACTTGAATGCTTTGTTGACTTTAACATTGCAAAATAGTATTCATGTTGCGTGTGACATTTTAAATTTCAAAAATTTTTGCAAAAAATACGTTTTAATTTAATGAATGTGACAAAAGCAATCATAAACTACAAACTTCAAAGTAAAAAATAAAAAAATAAAATCTATTATATAATAATACTTAATTTTTATATCTAAAAATTTCGTATCTTTCAAAACTTTCAATCCAAAAATTTAAAAATTTGAATTCAACCAATTTCCACAATTTGTGACATTATTAAACTCGCACTATGCCGGATTGGTCGGCCATGAGACCGACGGCGGATGCGATCGTCTTCACCTTGCTCTACTTTGTGTTTGTCATTTCAGTGATAGTGAATTGTGTTAAGAAAAGGACCATTGTCTCGGAAAAATACTATTCGCTTTCAGAGTAGGTTATCATATTTTTGTAAAATTTTTAAATTTAACTTTAAAATTAAAATTTTTGAATTTTCATATTATCCTTTATGACGTTTGGCTTATAGACGACTGTTTCTGATGTCACCGTACAAAAAATTATTAAAATTATTTTGTCGCTATCTTATCTGATCTCTCTTTACAAAAATCATCAGCGACACGTTCCTGACTTTTGGCGAAAACTTGTTGATCTTTCGGCCAAACGTTATCTATCAGGAGTGAAATCACTTAACAACCTGACTTATGCTTTTTTTAGTGTAATACTGTTCTTATGTAAACCATTTTCCTAATATTATTACATTCATGCTCGTATTGTTTCCTAAACATTCTTTTACCACAATGCCAACTTCAGAAAACCAACACAAACAGAAACGATCGTGGATGAATCCAAGACTCCAGAAACCAGTGACCGTACCACCTCTGCCACTTCTGGCTCCACAAATGCCGACCCAACTACAAGCTCAGCCCAAGAGAAAGAAGATAAAGTGGTCGAAGATCATACTGGCGATACCTACAAGGAGATACGACCAAAAGCAAGCGCCTCAAAATACCCAAATAAGGTACAGCACATTGATCGTACAGACATGGTAGCGTTGGCATCGCTGAGCGAAGAGGAACAGAAGATTTTGCTGAGAGCAATGTCCAGAGGTGGGGTCAAGGGTGGAGTTGAGAACGGATCAAAGGAAGCGGTCGTCAACAAGGTCTACACGGTCGGCACTACTGACGAGATCACGTTACAGGAAAGAGAGTTACCAGAATCTGTGGGTAAGTCAAACAAGCTACAATTAAGGCTGCTACACGAATTATAAAAGTTTCTTATATTTTGACACTTCGTTCTTCTTTCCAATAAAAGTTGACACTTCGTCTTCTTTGAGAAATCAGACGAACTTGTCAAAAATAAATCAGAATTCGCAATGTAGTACAATATTTTTTTAGCAACATCTTATTTAAAATACCATATTATTGCTGAAAGGGTTTAAACTATAGGTATGAATAAATTTTAGGCGATCTAAACTTGGATAATGTCGTACCATTGGACAATTTACTGATTCGTATGGTCCAAAATGGCCCTCGTCAATTCAAATTCGATTATCAGGAGCTCAAGGAATTGCTAGAGAAAGGAACTGAAGTCTTTTCTGCTGAATGTTCTCTACTTGATGTAAGTTTAGGTGTTTTCTTATGTTTGAACGTTTTTTTTGTTTTTATTGTTGATTTACCTGATTTGGATTCTTCTGAACGTAACTTAATATATTTTTGTAAACTATTAGTAGATAACATTAGATTTGGTTGTTTTATTTTTTTTGGTCAAGTTTAAGGCTGAAAGTACATGTGTACCTTGATATACTTTAAGGTAAACGTGCCATGTGTAATTTACGGAGATATTCATGGCCAATATAGTGATCTGCATCGTTGGTTTAACCTGAATGGATGGCCCAATAGGACAAGAACAGTGTTTTTGGGAGATTTTGTGGACAGAGGTTCTCATGGCATCGAGGTTGTGGCTATGTTAACCTTGTTGAAACTACATTTTCCGGAGAATATCTTTGTTGTTCGAGGTAATCATGAAGAAGAATCTCTCAACAAAGCCTACTCGTTTTATGAAGAAGTTGTGGCAAGGTTTACAGAGGAAGAATGTAGGTTTTAGTTGATTAATATTGGCATTGGACGTATGTTTTGATATTTTTTTGAATTAAAAAGGATATTACTTTATGAGTTTTGGTTAGGTTTGATTACAGAAAGCAGAAAGATAACACAACTTATCTAAAACACCTTATTTTAGCCAAGCCGAAAGGTCAGCAGATGTACAGCGCCTTCAAAAAGTTGTTCATGCACCTTCCATTGGCAGTTTTGGTTGGGAAGCGGATTCTGGGAATGCACGGTGGAATCTCCCCTAAAATGAGGTGTCTACAAGATATTAGGAATATAAAACGACCGATCGACGACTTTGAGGTAGGATCTTTGGAATGTGATCTTGTGTGGTCTGACCCGGATACAGGTCACGATGGCCAAGGTTTCAGGCCTAATCTGGAGAGAGAACCTCAGAATGGCATTGGGCAGTTGTTTGGCGAGGAGTGTGTGAAAGAGGCGTGCGACAGGTTGGGAATCGACCTCATGATCAGGGGACACCAGGTAGGATTTTTAGCTTGAATTATGAAACTTTTGGTTTGTGGTATGAACCTTCAAGTAAAGGTTAAAAAGTTTAAAACAATTATTTTAGGCACCTTTGTATGGATACGCATTCTTTGCCGGAGGCAAAATGATGACATTGTTCTCAGCGCCAGGCTACAAAGGTTCGACTGAGAATGACATTAACATGGGAGCTTGTGTGGAAGTAAACACCGATCTTCAGTTGACAATCAAGCAGGTATGCAGCTTTTTCAATTTTTTTGTTTTAAATATTGACTTAACTGTTGAGAAAAAAAATCTTTTTTAGTTTTTCTATTATAAGTTAAAAGAAATGTTATTGTTGAAGGTATACTTTAAGGTCTATTTTATTATTATTGTTTAAGTATAATACGTGTGATTTTCAGCTAAAAGTCAGTCAGAAGTTCCGTAAAAACAGAATCGCAGACATGGACAAGACCAGGCTTTGGCGCAAAAAAGTTTTGAGATGATGTTACCTAAATTACTCATTTACTAAATAAACTGCTTTTACAACTTGGTCTTACTGCTCTACTACATTGCTATTGATGTGATATTTTGATTTTTATAGTTATTTTTTGTATTTTAAAAAATTTATTTTTTTTTATAGATTTATTGTTTTAAACGGATAAGTAGAATAATATAATGTTAATGATAATATACAGGGTTATATAAAGGTTATACAACAAATTGTGGGTCGATGTGCTTTCGCCTTGCCTCTTCTTCTTCCATTTCACGTTCAATGTCGCGAGGTAATGGCCCTACTCCCAGCAACTCTTCTTCGACTTTTGAGGCTGGTTGAGACGAGGTTTCAGATGCTAAAACAGTAAGTCTATATGATTATTTAATAGATTGATTATTTTATCAAACTAATATGTAAAGCTGTTTGTCAAAATGACAGCAATATTCAGAACTTTGGGTTGAATTATAGGTTGTTTTGAAGAAAGTTTAAAATTCTACTATTACGCTTGCTTGGCTTTAGGTTTTTGTTTACTTTACTTACTATACTACGATACAGTGCTTGGGATTTAAAGGTAAAACAGAGAGAAAAGGGAATTTTACAGTACTTACGAGGCTCTGGGGGCTTTTCCGGCTCAGGAGGCTGCCATTTTCCCTGAAATGACATTTTTTAAACTTTGATCACTAAACCCGAGAATTGAAGGAAGATTGACTTACCTGTTGTTTCAATTCTTCGATTCTTTCTGATATATTAGCTATTGGGGATTCTGGTGCTACTGTGGAGTCACTAAAAAAGTTTTCTTTTGATTCATGGTTGCTATTTTGCTCTACATGAGCTAGCTTAATGTACTTTAGAATGCAAAAATGGAACAAAACCTTAAGTACAAGCAGTATAATGTGCAACAACTTACCGTCGGCTCGACTTGTACGATTTGTACTTGCACATTAGCGATACCAACATCAGAAAGGTCAATAGTAGGATGACGAATAGCGAAACCCATTCGGTCGGGTGTACGTTCATCTTGTGCACCGTGTTTACTCTATAATGGCCACCGGGTTCCGGTGTAGGGCTATTTACGGTGCTAGCATACTTCACGTGCTACAACCTATTATGTTGTTTTCGAGGCTTTTATCCAGGTTCTGAGTCTTGTGAGCTGTACTAAATCGGGTTACAGTGATGTCATGTTTCGAAGGTCGACTGGTGTTATAGTACAAGGTGTTTTTGACAATATAACAACATAGAAAAGTTTTTGTTGGCATATTTGGGTGCAGAAACCGGTTGATAAAGGAAAATTCAGCTATTGAGAATTTAAACAGTTGTCTGACTGTAAAAATATGATGAAATAGGTTATATTGTAACAATATTTATTACTACGAAGGCGCATATACAATGAGATCTTGAGGTTTGAGATTTGGTATTTGGAAGTTTTGAGCCGTTTTTGGTTTTTAATGTAGCTTATCCGAAGAATCCGTAGCCTGCGTTAGAATTGTAGGTTGCTGAAACAACAAAAATATTATTTCAAGCAGTGATGTGCACATACTGGCAGTGTTACATGCATACTATTACATTTTTATAACTTTTACTGCATTACGTCAAAATCTTATAGTGTCTTGTTACCGTGAAGCCAAAACTTGGGACATACATATTACAGTATAAACTCATAAACATTTAAATTACTAGGTTGTTCAAATAATTCTGTGCTCCATTCTCAAAGCATATTTACTGGGTTAGGGGGCACAGAATTATTTGAAAGAGCTTATATTAAGGTAAAACACTCACCGACTTGTACTGAGTTTGGACTGTACGGTCCTAGATTGCCTCCCCATGAGTCTAGAATGGTACCAGCGGTCAGGCCATCAGCATAAGGTCGTGCTGTGTTCATTACGAACATGATAAACATAAGGAGTGTTACCATGGTTGAGTAGATTGACATTTTTCTAGTTTGAAGTTTTTAGCCGTTGCTTTATATAGAATTGAACTGTAGTAACGAGTGTAGCCGAGTGTAAAAAAAGTTTTTACAAACTGTAGTAATCACTAGACAGTAGTAACAGTAATTTCACTTTGTTCTGTAGCAACCGTAGCAATAGTAACCTTTTATATGTTGGAAAAGGGCGGATCTAATCAACTGCAACTAATTGAATAATGTCTCAATCCAACAAAAACAACAACAATTTCACAATCTGGAGAGGAGGGGAACAACAAACAAACTTCTATTTTAAGACCGTGATCTTTAAAGTCGAGTTAAAACATCAAACGAGGTAGTTACTGCACGGTAATTGTGATTATTTTGATGTAAACCTTGTTGTTTGATGTTTTAAATGTCTATATATAGATCTTAAAGGTATTTTTAAGACTGTTTATTGTTGTAAAAGCTTATATAAAGTTATATAACATCTTTTAATTACAAGTTTATATTGTAGTAGGTAACGATTAGTTAAGTTATTACTTTTAACGTTGTAAAAAGATATGATCTAAGGTAACATCACTAGTAGTTTATGATGAAAACTGATTGTAATTGACCTAAGGTTACTCAGTCACATTGTGTTTGCTGTAACAAATGTTACAATAATATGGCAGATGCTTGCTAATATTACAACAAAACTGTTTTTCGGAATCTGTTTTGTAGTACACTTAAAATGCACCGTAACTGCAGAATGAATTGCAAAAACTTTGTTTTTGTTTGAAATTTCGATAGTTTTAACTATTTCAATTTAATTTCTAATTCAAATGTTTACAGTGCAATTACAC
The DNA here is from genome assembly GCA_904066225.2 of Bursaphelenchus okinawaensis. Lineage (NCBI taxonomy): Eukaryota > Metazoa > Nematoda > Chromadorea > Rhabditida > Aphelenchoididae > Bursaphelenchus > Bursaphelenchus okinawaensis. The sequence goes on along the minus strand of CAJFCW020000006.1, from coordinate 6,796,653 downwards.
TGTAGTGGAAGTAAAGTTTTCACAAGACTATACATACAGTAACTCGGTACTTTTATAGTAAAATGTTATATTCAAAATGTAAAATTTGGTTGCTGGGCAAGCTTAGGTTGTTCAAATAATTTTGTGCTTCCTCTCAAAGGAAATTTTTGGGTTTAGAAAGCACATAATTATTTGAACAACATAGTATTTATCTCTGAAGAGAGGGAGGGGATTTTTTATTTAAAGAGGGGGGGGGGCTAAGAAAAAATCTTTGAAATTTTCAATCGTTTTTAATTGTTGGGGAGGGCAAGGGCAAAATAAGAAAATTTTTTTTTGAGATTGTAGCTTCTCCTTTTTTCTATAATACTCTACTACCCAACCGTAGTAATGTTATGTTAAATTTACACGTTTATCTTTAAAAAGTTTTCACGCTAATTAACCTTATCTATGACCAGACTTCTTTTTAAGTAAGCCTAATCTACCGTACCTTTCCAGACATGTCTATTACTATCGTATCTGTCGCTGTCGATTGTCAACGTATCTGTCGTAAAAACAAAAATCAAGTAGATCTATCCGTTTATGAGTGTATTGCATCCTGTGGAATATAATTAGGAGCTTTTACAGCTAGTAGTTTGTTTTGACCATTAGGTTGTTGTGCCCTGAAATTATAGTTGAGATCACGTAATGGGTTCTTCGAGTAAATCACTTCTGAGAACCTGTTCTTGGCGGCTATATAAAGGCAGCTTAGGCGTCGGAAGGGTTCATAACTGTCATTTAATTATATTTAATCAAAATGTTGCTTCATCTCGTGCTTCTCCTCACCGTGACGACAGCTGGAGTCACAGGCCAGGCTGACGAGCATACTCAAGGCAGTATTCTGGAGAACTGGGGTGGCACGCTACAGCAGAAGACCTACAATGGGGACTACAGGACTTTGAATAGTAAGTTTTACTGGGTGTTTGAGTAGGATTTGTAGTTGAATCTTATTACATTGCTTACTAGTACAAGGTTGATTGTATAGAAGGTATATAGTATTGTCTTTAGTTTTTATTATATCTTCTAATATTACCTATATGGTAGGTAAAATGAATATTTCGTTTTTTTTTGGCTTATCCTGTAGCTTTTAAAATTTAATTTTCCAAAAATATTCACTAAACGACGAACTTTACTATAGTCCTCTCCCACGACGCCCTTCCAAAGCCCTTGGCCGACGATCTTCAGCGTCGTGGCTACATTGGTCTTGATCGTGTCAGATCTCCCTACTTCAGCTATCCACCACAATATCAACAGCCACAGTTCCCAACCTACAATTATGGTCAATTCCAGTATGGCAGTCAGGGATTTCCAGGTTTTTCTAGTATTTATGGTCCTCGACCTGGAAAGTAGTTTTAGTTATAGAAATATAAATAAGTTTTAAGTACCTTAATTACTTTAATCAAGCTTTTAATTGTAAAATGGATAATAATAAACTATCTTACAATACCTACAAGCCTTTTTACATGTTTTTCAAAATTATATTGAGATAACAAAAAGTATTGACGCTTTTAAACGTGCAGAATGTACTTGAATTTGCGACAAGATTTTCTTTACTTCATAACCTCTATAATGTACTGATAAAACTCAACCAAACTTATAATATCCGCCTCAATTCATGGTGAACATCTTGGTATGACACAACCTTACCGTATCCAAAAAATCGGCCGAAATGCATAAAAAAGTTTTTATTGATCTATCTCTGCATACGATAGTCTATAAATAAATAAATATAATAATATGTGCGCTCTTAGGGGGAAAAGGTAAATCACAGAACAAAGGGAAGAGAAGCATCTGATTATGGGAAGAAGAATATGGTAAGTATATAGATGGATAGGCCGGGCTGAGAAGATAGGCTACGATAACAACAAAAACAACTAGTCCGGTCTGAAAGGAAAAGGTACCAAGCGAAAGACTAACATGACTTAGGGGAATATAACTACAGTATACGAGTCATAGGTAAGGTGTGGTATGAGTGTGATTACTGTATCATGGATTTGTATGGTATGAGTAGTCTTCTACAGTACATAGTATGAGTACTATAATCAGTCATAGTAAGGTACAGTATGACTACTGTAATAAGCCATATTAAGTCGTACCATATAATCATAGATACAACAACTACATCATACAAGTCACAGTAATGTAAAATAAAATATGATTTGACTACACGATATATTCAGAATGTATAAATATGTAACTAAATGCAATTTGGCAACAAATGTCATCCAACGTTTACAACAGAAAGCACCATAAAATAAATAAAAGTACATCTCTAAGACACTAAACAGAGTAATTTCTTTTTTTTCTTCTCGGGGGAGGGCCACGGTCACCAGTATTATGTGATTGTAGTCGCAAGGCAATCAATAACTTAGAAATAAATATATATATTTGTGGAAACACATCTGTATATGGTCGTATCATCGTCTACTTTTCGTAGAAGGAGTTCACCATCACGGCGATAACAAGGGCAACAATTACGAAACCGGCCTGAAAGTAATGATAAGTTAGATGATAATCCTTCAAAACAACAATATTATACTAGACTTTAACCTTTCTATGATTATATAAACATCGCGAAACGAATTATATTAACATTGTGAAGCTAACTTACCATTAGGACAATCAGCCAATCCTTATCAGTAATCGACCGCTTGAAACACGTAACTGATCTCTTCAGCCTCTTGTAAAGACCTAGTTTGGCCGGAGGACCAATCCTAGGAGTAGTGCCATTAAGACGCGTCCTAGTAGAGCTAGTCGAAGCAGGGGTCGAGGTTCCACTGGTCGATTTAACCGTTCGTTTCCTCGGCGAATCCGATGGACTTCTGTTGCTACTGAAGAGAGCTACAGGTGAGGGAAGAGAGTGAACCTCTTCTCCATCCTTGTTCTGCACCACCAGTACTCGTGCTTGTCGTGTACCAGTGAAGGTGGCTTGTGCTGGTGATACTGTCCAAGTGAAAGCGGTCGAATTGCCTTGGTAAATGGTCTTCCAGCCTTCATTCCCTTTCACGGCCTTCAGAGCGACTTGTAGCTTGTAGCAGACACTGTCTTCGGCTCCGCTCAACGACTTGTACGGCTGCCATTCCATCTGGTACACATTGTTACCTACTTCGGTCACGGAGGGAGCATTCTTGATGGCAGTTGGTGGTAGAGCAGTGGTTTGGAAGGAGTAGACCTTGGACCACTTTCCAGCCAACGTGGGCTGTCCCCTGGCATGTGAAGCGCGGATTCTGAACTTGTGAGTCGAGGCTTCCTTTAGTCCTCTGACTTTGGCTGATCGGTTCTCTCCTTCGTACACAGCCATGAATTTTCCGTTCTCTGATTCCTTTTCGAGGTAGAAGTAGAGGGTCTCCAAGGCATCTGAAGTGCTGGCTGCTGTCGTCCACTTGAGTTTAAGAGAGTTGGAAGCGATTTGAGCGGCCGTTAGGATTGGTGGCTCTGGAGGAATGTCCAAAGTGAAGCCCATCTTGGTGGCAGGTTTGCCCCAGCCGACGTTGTTTTTGGCACTAAGTTCAACACTAAAAAAATTTTGTTTATAATAAGAAAAACCAAGATAAAAATTCAAATTACCATAAAAAAAATAAAAAAAAACAAAAAAAATTATGTTAAAAATTTTGATAATATACTATTCCATAACTTTAAAACTCACTTGTACTCTGTGCAAGGTTTCAGTGAACTAAACGTGACTTCAGTCACTTCTGAAGCCACGATTTGTTGGGCTACTGGCACTTTGTCTTGGTATAATGCCACTTTGTACTCTTCAATGTCAGCTCCATTTTTGGCAGCCGGTGACCAAGTTACAGTAAGACTTTCCAATGCCAACGACTCAACTTCAACTTGTTGTGGTAGGCCTGGCACAACAGCTGGACTGCTCAGCTCCAATGTGTTAGATGGCTCTGAGAGGCCGGCTTCGTTCCTGGCTACGACGTTGAAGAAGTATATTCTGGCTGGAGATAGGTCTTCCAACGACAACTCCGTCTTGTCGGTACTGTAGAGTTGTTGTAGCTTTCCTGCCTTCTCCTTCTGACCTTCAGGCACGTTGGCAGAGCGAACACAGTATTCGATGACTTGTGAACCATTGGTCAAGGCTGGAGAGTCCCACACCAAAACGAACGATTGTTCGTCGTTCTTCAGCCTCAGATTCTGAGGAGGTGAAGTCACGGTGCACGGTGTTGTAGCCGACACAATGCTGCTCCACTCTCCCTTGATTCGTTGGCCTTCATTGTCGATGATGACACTTCTGACTCGTAGTTGAACGTGTTCGACCGGTCGTAGGTTCTCCAAGGTGAACTGGGTCTGACTGCCAGAGGAAACAAGTAGAGGACGTTCTTTGTCGACTCTTTGGAGTTCAAACAACAAGGATTCTTTAGAATCAGAGGCTTCTGGGTCTTCACTCGTCCAACTCACATCCATCGTGTTCAAGGTGATGTTGCTGATGGTGGGTTGAGTACATTTTGGTGGTTTTGGTACTTCGACCACTTTCTCCACTTCCTGATTGATCTCTGGTTTCTGTGTTTGGACAGGTGTTGCAGCCTTCTGAGCTGATGTAGACGCGTGATGTTGGTTCACGTACACATGATTCTGTCGTCCTATCTGTGAGTTTGGCTGTCGTTTCGGTTTTCGCTTGACAAACACTCTTTCCGACCAGGCACTCTGCAAAAACGATATGTTAAAGATCATATGATCAGTTTGAAATGAAAATGCAATTGTTGCAAAATAATCAAAAAATCTGAACACAGATAATACTGTCTACCACAACATACCGTTTGACCTCGTTTGTTGGCCTGTACCCTGAACAAGTTCAGGTGAGGGTCGTTGATCGTACAACTCATGTTGGGGCCCTTGTAGCACACTTTCCACTCGTACTCAGCATACTCTCCATTCTCGTACTTCTGATAAGAAGCCGCTCCTTCTACACAAAAACTGATTCCGTCGTCGCTGCTCTGGTGTTTCCACCCGAGTTCTACAGCGTGATTCTCATCTTCGTAGACCTTGTGGAAGGTCGGCGGAGGAACACGATCATTGTAGTTGTTGTAGTAGTTCGACCCTTCGTAGCGATCTTTGTGGGTTCTCGTTGATACAACTTCTGATTTTATGAATTCTGCACCCATAATGTGACCACTCAAGCGGAATCGGTATTCGCGATTACTGAAAATGATATGATTAGGTAAAAGAGGATAGTTCTGTTGGATTAAGTAATAGAAGATATTGATGTAAGTTACAGAGTCGGGTTAACATCTATCTAATTAACGGACCTTCTTAAGTTAGATACCAAGGCACAAGGAGTGTTCGTCTGTTGGTACGACTCATGTGATACTGGAGAGAACGTTGGATTTCCACGAATTGAATCAGAGACTTCCAACTGAAATTGAAACTTAAGTTCTACAATTTGATCAATGTTTTTTTTTTGTTAAGAATTTTTTAAAAATCCCCATCAAAACAGTAAAAATAATTTAAAAATAATTTTTAAACTTTTTTTCAATAAAACCACTTACAATAACATTGGCGAACTCGGGGTGAACCTGCCATGTCAGCTTGACCTGTCTCGACGACACGAACACGATCGTTGGTGGATTCAGCTTCGGTTGCATCAGTGGCACAAATGGCGGCGGATTGTGATGGACGCCTGCGCCCATGCTCTGCCGGTAGACGTTTGGCTGGTAGAAGTTGGAGTTGGCCGAAGTCGTGGGCAACACCTGAGATGGCAGGGGATTGGTGTTGATGTGGAGTGTGTTACTGAACTCCGACTGCCCGGTCTCGTTCTGAGCGGCTACACGAGCACGGTAATGGGTACCGGGTTCGAGTTGGCCAATACGAGCATGGTCGAACGATCCCTCGTAAGCGGTTTCAAATGGCTCATTCTTCCCCTAAAACAATATAACGTCAGTTAATACATTTAAGAATGAGTTCAACCATAAATACTATCACAATACCGAGACAAAACTATATCAACATCAAACAAAGAAAAATAGCAAAAGAAGGAATAGGTAACCAAAAAAAAAGATACCAAACAAAAACTACTATGAGAACCAAACACAATACAATGTCTATCTACTACAATATCGACTCTAGTACCTTGGCAAGTTGCAGAATGTATTTGTTGACGAAATTCCCTGGTGGCATCGACCACTGTAACCCCATCAGATAGGCTCCTCTACATATAATCCTCAACATAATAGGTGCTTCAGGCAATGGAGGATATGTCCTGAAGGCCGCTGATTTACTGTGTCTTCCGAATATCTTCCTCTCTGGTAACGAAGCTCGGACACAAACATTGTAATCTGTCAACGGCTTCAGTTTGTGTAGCCTCAGCCCGTTGTGGTGTGACAATGGAGGACATTTGGCTTGAGTTATTAACGACTTGTTGTGCCCCGCCGTAATCTCGTATAGTAATATATTATACTCGAACTCGCTACTATCAATATAAGGAAAAGGACCGCCTGACGAAGCGGCTTCTGATGTATCCAGCTCCATCCAATGCACATCCGCATCAGTGGGGCCGATTCGAGTCACAGTGGGTTGTTGTACTCGATTCAAGGCTTCTTGAAGACGTTCACGTTCATACTGATCGATCACATCCTAAAGCCAGTTTTCGTAATGCTGAGGTTAGATTAGGTCAGCATACAGACAAGAAAAGTGACGTTATAGATATAAACTGAAATTTCAAGAGAAGCTAAACAGCTTTTCTTCAATTACATCTTTTAACATCCACTACATTATGTTATCCTTGAGTCGATTTGATTAAAAGTTTATAAAAATGTTAATAAAGGTCAGACAAACCTATGGAAAGACAGAATATTATCTAAAACAAGGCAAAAAATAAAAATTAATCAAAAATATTACGTTTTCAGGAAGAGTGCCATTACTCTCGTGAGATGTTCCAGCTACAGAAGTCGCCTTCTTGGGGTGGATCTTTTTCCGCAATACGGGGGTGGAATCTGAAATAAATATTGTTTATTCTATTTTTTAGTTTATTTACCAAGTAAAATTAAAATTCTTCAAAAAAATTCGAAGAAAAGACGAAAAGCCACAAAAATATCGAATTTGTCGATGAAAAGTCACAAATGACTTTAAAATTTCTGTTTTTCTTGAAAAATTCATTTTCTAAGTGTTTATTGTCCATCTTCTCGGTCATATTTAAAATAATTTAGGCTTGAACTATAATAACCTACTTGATTGTTCAGAGCTCTCCGAAGCCGGCTGTGTAGTTGTTGTAGGCACCGTGGTTTTCAAGGTATTTGTGGTTGGAGTTGTTGATGGAATTGCTGAGTTGGGCCGTACCATTTGAGTACCATTTTTTATATTGGCATACGTAGCCTGAAAAAGGTATTTTTATACTTTAAGCTATAAAATATTGAAAATGTTACCTAAAATCTTTTTTAAACAGAAAAAAGAAATTCCTGACGAATTTTCAATCTTTGTTGTTTGAATAAAAAATATATATCTTTAAAATATTTTGGTGTAAAACTTACAGTAGGAGGGACCCTAGTGCCGTTGCCATTTTGTGGTGATAAAATGATATGTTTTAAAAAGCCTTTTTCATCCAAAACGTGTTGAACAACATGTCCTTGAGGCACGTGAAGTGGAAGGCGGGTTTGTGGAATTCCACTTTGGCCTACCATGCGAATTGTAGCTGGACCTACAAAGAAACAGTTTACCATTTAACATAATATTAATCGTTTTGTATATTGAAATACTGTAGAAAAAGGACAAAAAATTTATTTTAGGTATCAAAATTTAAAAAATGTCTTACCAGCAATGTTTTGGGGCTCAGTTCCAATGTACAAGATCAGTATCTCTCCTTGGGCGACATGAACGAAGATTTCGTTGTCAGGTTGGACAGTCGGCCCTGTACCTCCACTGACTGGTGGAGGTACTGAGTTGAGTATCTGCCCAAGAGGAGGTGATCCAGCTTGCTGGGGGATGGTAGGCACAGTAGGTTGGGCATGTTGGGTACTGCCATTGTTGTTGTTGGCATTCGTAACTGGTCCATTTGGCAATAAAACCGGGTTCGTTGATCTTAAAGTGGCACCAGTTGGGGTGAAGGCTGAGCCGGTTGAGGTCTCCGCGATCTGAGGACACGTCATGGTGTAATAGGGTGGTGGGGGTGGTACTCCTGGTACAGATGCTACACCTGGTACTGGTGGCACACCAACAGAGCTAGCAACTGGAGGGGGTGGGCGTGCCATGTTGGGTGGTGCCCAACGGATCGTCGAGATGGGAAAGTTGGCGCCGGCCGTACTATGGAGCATAGGCCCGGGTAGTACACCGTTGACGACGTAGTCGGGGACGTTGGAGCTACAGGAGTGGCTGCCCTCGCCCGAGTCTCGTTCCGATATTATGGATGAGGCTTCCGACTCGTTCTTACCGTTCAGACCCGAACTCGAGCCGAAGTCGGAGGTGTCGGTGGGGGCACGTTTGGGAGGGGTGGAGGCGGGCGACAACTTGGGCGACGCCGACGAGTTGCTGGGTAGCGAGGCGATGGAGGCGGTGTCGTAGACAGTCTGGACCGGGTTCAGCGAAAACAGACTTGGCGGGTAGTTTTGTGTGGTAGTGGTGCTCATAGTTACAAGAGTTTGTATGCCGTCAATTGTCACCAGATATGCGCATGTCGTGTGTCACAGTCGTGTTGGTCTCGCAGTCCCTGGAGTTGCGGGTGTTGGGACGTAGCTGCGCCTGCGCGAGCTTTTTGTGTTTGGAGTTGGAGCGGCGACAACTGAAAGCATGGGAAGGTTAATTTTGGTTGAAAATGTATTTTAAAATGTTTAAATTATTTTAAATTCACACGAAATTGTATAATAACACGCCGGTTTAACATAATATCATCGTTGAAGATTAAAATTTAACTTTTTTCAAAAATTTAAAATTTTTTTCAAAATATAAATCTAAAAGTAAGCTAAACCAAAAGTAAGATATAAAACCATCTCGAATGTCAAACAGAATTTGTATTTTAACAACAATACCAATTTAAACTACTTTATCCGTTTGTATTGGCGCGCGAGTACAGACGGGTTGCGCCACCTAGCACCCGCCAGCCCCTTCTTCACGTGACTAAGCGATCGAAAAAATGATGGAAGGCGGTCATTGAATGGATATTATTGTTCGCAAAGAAACCGGACCCACAACGTACGACTTACATTCGCTTTGGTATGTCAACGAATTCGTTGTATGTCAACGAATTTGTGGTAAATCTAGGAATGTGTGGTATGTTAAGGGTGCGACAAGGGTCTGTTCATGACAAATTTTTTGAAATTATACCATTATGGGGTCATATAAGGGTTGTTACCAGTATGTATCAAATTTGATCAATAGTTATGTCATTATATACACCTTGATAAGTCAAAAAAGATCACTTTCGTCCCCAAAATGTCATCATAATATGACATTATCCACCAACTACCCTTGGTGAACCTGCAAACGAAGCACAACCTTAACAATACCATCCGGTAAAGACAATGAAGTGGGGTTAATCAAAATGTAAAACGAGAATAAAGCGCCATAAAGTGGTGGTATGAAAGCGTTACAAGACAAAGGATACTACAAAAGTGTTGAAGAAGCCTTCTTCTCCGTCTCCCGCTTCTCTCGGAAAGGAAAGCAATCGTCGTATGTTTGGAATGGGATTGCGATCGGACACCGTCGTAGATGGTTTGATTTTGCAAAAGCCGACTTCAGCGAACGACAAAAGACCTGTTAATTCGTTTCCAGCCGTTCGGAGGCCAAAGGCGACGGTGTGAGGGCCAATATGGTGGTATTTCGGGGGCTGATACGATAGAATATAAAGTCAAGATTACAGTACTTTAAGGTCAGCAGGTCAGTGAAAGACAGTAAGAAGAAACTTTAGTGCTCAGTATGATGATGTTTTAGACCGTTATGACAGTAACTGTAGAAGGCAAGGTAACGCTACTTTTTAGGCCAAAATCACGGTAGATATAGAGAATAGTACTATAATACTTGGCGTATAAAATAAAACATCTTTTAATGTTTGTATAACAGTACTATAAGCCTATTGTAATCATTATTAGGAATGTAAGGCAATATGACAGTACCATAAAGAATAAATAACATTTTACAACAAAAATTTAGGACTGAAATGGATTTTCGTTAGTATGTTGATATTAACCACCAAATACAGTATTTTCCCCGAGACCCTATTTAAAGCTACTACCATTAAACCACAAAATACCAAGCCCCCTACAAACCTCCAATACCCTATACCTTCTTGGTTTCTGACCTTCGGCTGACATTTTTTATTACGGAAAACCTACAAACTTTCCCAAACAAACTCTCAGATTCCGCCCTCAGACTATGGCCAATTCCTATTTCGAGCAGGTGGCTCTCAACTTTTTTCGAAAAAGTAATTACCGAAAGTGTCAGCAGAAATAGAATTCTGTATTTTTGTAGATTCCTCGTTTTATCAAAGGCGAAGGAACCAAAGTGAAAAAAGTGAGTCTGGTGAAAAAAAAGGTTGACCTCGCACTGATAAGAGTGCAAATGTCCATTGATGTCAAAAAACAGCGTTATATTATAAATGGAGAATCATATCACTCAGCCTTGTCTAATTTTAGAAGTTGTAGTTATTCTAAAAGTTAAACTTGGTCCTAAAACTTAATATTTTAGTCTAAAAATAGGCAAAACAGTTAAGGTTTTAGTTAGGAAATGAGTCAAAATAACAAATTTTAATTCAAAATTTAATAAAAATTTTAATTTTAGGTCAAAAAATGACTGAAAATGCTATTTTTTGATCAAAAACTCAGTAAAACAAAGATGTTCTACACGTATATTAACAAAACTAATCTCAATAGTGCCGAATGGCATGTAGAGTTCAATTCTATGTACTTTTAGACCAAAGCACACTAGAAACGACTCTTGTGGACTTTCATATTCACTTTATCAGATGGTTTTAGGGTTGGAATTATTCTAATTTTGGCGGTTGGACGGCACGGAAAGTAATTATTCAAAAATCGTATTAATTTCCAACAAAAACATCAGTTCCGGCTTAATGTAAGCAGTTTTACATTATGATAATATGCGGTAAAATCTCGTTTCAAAGACGAGCTAGTCCAAAGAGTATTATGCGAAAAAGATTGACATAAAAAGCATAAAGATGTTTGGAAAACCGTAAGGATGATAAGACGAAACCATAAATTTCAATATTTAAATTAACAAAAAACTGTAAAAATCTACAAAATCTACTTACAAAAGAGTGTTTTAAAAACTAAAAACTACTTTTAACTAATCAAAAAATATAAAAAAAACTAAAAATCTACCCAAATTAGGCAAAAACCCTCTGGCATTTCAGTGCGAACGAACAAAATCCCCTCAAAAGTATAATAACTGAAATTAACACACCAGCCCTATGGGTATTATGAAGAGAACACAAAAACCAAATCTGAATGATAATACCCACCAATTTCGTTGACACAATATCAATCATGAAACACGAATAAGCGGCTCAAGGCCGGAAGCTACACGCCCCGCAACCGCAAATGAACCGATGACATCAACACAAATAAATAAGACAAAGGCCGCGCGAAAATATTCTTAGAGCCCAAAACGGCTGGAGGGGAGGGAAGAGAGCCCGCCGTTCTAAGTGCGGTGCTGGCAAAGAACGGCCGAAAGGCGGAGGAAGACGAAGGGATTGTTCGGCCATGACGTCGTCCTCGCCTTTCTCCCGGCCGCTCTCCCCTTTTCGGGACCAAGCTCGAGACAGAACAGACCAGATATGGGCATAATACGTGCGCATATCCTGGCTAGTATCGATTGCTATCGATTGGGTACAGGAGTTCAATTTGAATGAAAAGTTTAAATCAAAATTTTTAAATTTTGCAAAAAGTTTTATGATAAGAATTGTAGAATAAAATTTTAAAATATTTAATAATTTTGATCGAATGCAAATTGAGCAACCTTTGATCTCATGAACATTAAATTTCCGGCTAATAGAGACCTAAATATCAAACCACAACAGTTTATATAGTCTTTTCAAACCAAAAAACTAAAAAAAGAATTTAAATTCTGGTCGAAAAAAGCCTAAAATCACCGTCTAAAACCCTTTTCTAAATCTTCACCCGCCCTATGCTTTTTCAAAATCATCACCCTACAATACTTTTAAACTGGCCAAAATTATCATCCCCAACACCCCATAAACTCCCATTCAAAGGCCATAATTCGATCTCTAAAACAATTTTAATACGCCCAATGTGGGGCCATAGGGCCGCGACTTGATTACGAGCCCAAACGATGGGTTATAAAAATATTATTCGATTTATAATAAAATGAGCAACAGTTTTGTTTATACCCCCAGCAAAAGCGCCTCCGACCCTCCTAATGGAGACGTGGCATCTGAGACGGGGGGATGCGGAACGGCCCCACAGACCGTTAACCTCCCACCAGTTAAAGCCCGTTTTATTAAAGAATCGTTCGAAACACGTGAAAATACAAAAGAGCAACCGTCCAAACTCTCTTCTCGGTACAAGCTGTTCGAGTTTGAAGAAGAGTTTGCTACATTTTGGAAAGCAGAACAACATTTTTAAAAATAATTTCAAATTTTAAAAAAATTTTAAAATTTAAAATTTGCTTATTGACTTAAAAATGACCACTAACCTATTTTTTGTTAAAAGATTTTGTTTCCTGCTTAATTTTTGACCGACAAGATATAACCACATTTTTAAAATTAAATTTTTAAAAATTCGCCCCAAAGTTGAAAAAAGTTGAAAAACACAAAAATAACAAAATAAGAGCTTATTAGCCCTTAGGTGTGGGCCGTCTAATCTTATTTTCTCTTATTTTTACTCTAAAGCTTTTAAATTTACTTTAAAACAACATCTCTAAGTCTTCTGTAAACCGACCCTTTACAACCTCAGTCAATAATGATTAAGCAGTATTAACAGCATAATAATACTTAAAAGTCTAATACCCTCAAACAAACAACACAATAGTACCAAACAAACACAGTACAATGCTATCCAACACGTATTAAACAGACAAGACAATACCCTTGCCATTAAATGTAGGACAACAACCGCGAGAATTACATTACTTGGGAAACGTCATCCGTTTAATAACTCGACTGAAAGGAACGGTCAATGGGGGCGTTCATTCTGCTGTGAGCGACGTCATCGTACGTTGGGGAAGACAAAAAAAGAACGTGTACATACACATATATATACACATATATATTCTGAAAAAACACACAGCGTCAACAAGCGAGCGGCAAAAGTCAGGGCCAGAATGCTCCCCCTGTTTTAGAAGGAGGGGGAGCGAGAATAAGGGGGAGAGGAGGCTCTCAGATGCACCCCTTGTCCAAAAAGCGCCCCCCCCCCTTCTTGTCCCCAAAAAAAAGTCAGAAGGCCTTTCACGTCAACGTGACGTTGAATGCCATGCTCTGAGAGATTCCCTCTCCACTGCTACGCCACTTTCTCGCGCACTCGTAGCGCCCCTCATAAATTGCTTCATGAATTTGGACCACCCCCCTAAACCCACGTAATTGGCCTGATATGACCCCGAAATTAATGTGGCTTTTGTGCGACGTCATCGCAATAAAATTATAATATTCATAAGCTAAAGCAATATTGTCATAAAGAAAAGTTGTATTATGGAGTTGTTTATATAATTCTGTGCCTCACACAAAGCAACGTTAGGGATTGAGAACTTTTAAAATTGACAAAATATTTTTATATTACAATATCTTTCTACTATATCTTTTTACTATATACTTCTCTTTCTATATATTTCCACCGTATATTCTCCTTTTGTATATACAGGTTTGTCAATTATGTAAACCCTTTTTCAAAACCCCCCGAATTTACCTTAACCATCGACGTAACCCCAACTGATAAACACATTTTATTACGTTTCCTTCCGTTTCCTCATATCTATCTCTTTAATTTACAGTGTGAATAATTATTTCCAAAACCGTCATAACGTGCACTTCTATCTGAATGTGACGTCGTCTAAACGCTGGAAAAACAACCTCACTAAATGCCCTGAAGCAGAAAAAGACAAACAAGGTGGTCGTTTTAAAATTTTGAAAAAAAAAAGATTTTGCTTTTTGGGGAAGTGCAAAACTAGAAGTGGCAGAGGAGTAAATAAGCTTCAAAAATGGAAAAAAGGTTGAGTTAGATGAGGAAAACCTAATTTAATAGAGGTAAGTATAATAAAAGGTTCAGCTTTTCAAAAAAATGGAGAAAATAGAACGTGGCTATCCTTTTTGACTCATTAAAAATTTTTTAAAAGTCCCGACCAGTAGAGAGAATTTTTGTTAAATTTTTTTACCTCCCGGACCAAAATCGCCTTCCCAATCCAAGTTGTACTCTAAAAAGTGCCTTTACACAGTTAAGTTCCAAAGTATTAGCTAAATATATTAGCAATGTTTACACCACAATGCTTCGTAATCTCACTATTAATGAATGGACAGAATAAAAGCAATAATAATATTAATCATACTAAGCAGACGGTGAGGGAATCAAAAGTACAATTCGAGATTACTTTTTACAAACTTTTACAAAATAAGTGTTCGGCCAATCAAAACAATTAAATTCCCTCAGGAACAAACTCCAATCACAAGATTTTTTGCACAAAAAGCTTTGAAAATCACAAAATTTTAATTTTTTTAAAACTTTTAATTATTGACAAAAGTTGAAAAATAAAAAAAACCATTTTTAAACAATTTAAAATCAGAATTCAAATGCCTAAAGGATAATTAGTGGAATTTGGAGATGTATGTTTTCCTTTCCAAAATTATTTTTGGCGTTATCTCCCAACTTCATCGAATTCCAAAAACATTGCAAAACGCGTTAAAAATCTTCTGAATTCCAGAGATATCTAAGGATATGCCCTCAGGCTGTTTCTAGTTTTGGCACGCGGCCAAACAAACTTAAATGGCCGACTTCTAACGAGATGAAAATAGAGAAACGTCATCGAAACAGACTTTCAAAAACTATTTTTTTTTTGAATTTTTATCAAAAGTATTAAAAACTATATTTAATTATTATAATTTTCAGGTTTTAAGCCTTAAGTTTTAAATTAAAAAAGATTGTAAACAAAAATAAATCTAAAAGTTAAAAATAGACAAAAAGTGGTCAATCAAAAGAACTCTTATCAGTGCAAATTGGCGACGAAAATGTGAGGAATTTGCATTAAAAAGCAATCAATTCTCGAAAGTTCAAATAAATTGTTTGAAAAAGAAAATTGCGCGGCCCAGCACTTTTCGAAGCGAAAAGAAAGGTTTGGAAGTATGGGAATGCAGAAGTGACCGTTACTCCCCTCGTACTCTTCCCTACACCCCCATACTCAACCCCATATAATCATACTCAGCATCAAATTAAAAATCGTACTCGAATTCGAAGAAATTTCGAATGACGATTTTTTAATATAAATTGGCGAGCACTGACCCCCCAAAACGAATATATTATACTAGCGGGCCTCGGCGGCGAGTATTGGGTGTGAGGGGAGAGGGTTCGAGATTGGGGAGAGGGTTCGAGACTGGGGAGAGGGTCGAGACCGGCTCTCTTTCCCACCCCTGCCCACTCCGCCGGCCTCTGCGCACTCTCGTCCCCCCACCGCGACGCACTACCCCACCGCCCCGAGCCTCCTCCTCGCATTTTGACACGTTCGAAGAGACCGGTCGAGGAGAATCGGCGGTGCGCGAAAGGGGCTCATCCCTCATCAATAGGTACAGAAAGTTGGGTTTCGAGCATTTCGGACGAAGGAAAATGCCTTCACTTTGCTAAACCTTTGTAACTTGGTTAGTTTATATTGTTGTAGGTGATGGCACGGCATAAAACGATACGGTATGATATGGTGAAGATAAATTTTCGGCTAGCGTGATCAAAAGAAATAAATGAATGAAAAATTGACATGATAACCAACTTTGGTAGATGAAAAATAATTCTACACACTTTTTGACCTATTTGTAGAACATTTACATTAAAGGTAACACTATATAAGACAGCCAAAACAACAAAAAATAACACAAAGTTGCCATTTTAACCCATACCCTCATCCCACACACTTTTTGACCTTAAAGTCAATAGAAATAACCAAAACATGGCCTAACCAGATGGTAGTATAAACATGACGGTGTATAATATAAGCATGGTGGAAAACACGATGTGAGTATCGACCGGAAAGCCCTACAATGCAATGTGAAAAACATAATATGCTTTTAGATTGTAATGAATTCTTAATTATTTTCTGGTGTCTTCATAATATCTCCAAAATTATACTAAAGCCACTATATAAGGGCGATGGAAAGTGCACACACGCTTCCATTATAACACATCATATCATCATCATGACAATACAAAAGCCTACGCAAAATGGTTTTTGAATCGCAATCTATTTTAAACATCAATTTAGAGCTGTTTAAGTGGGTAGAGGTGGAAATGTTACAATTTTTATTCAAATTTAATTTTAAATTTTGGTTTTTAATTAGTGTGCAAGTCTCTATTAAAACCCCTAGTACAATATTCTTCAAAAAATTTAAAAAATATATAACTCTCATTTCAAAAAACGTTGCAAAAACTAATCCAACTTCGACTATCAACGAGTTTGGGCCTCAAATTGCGAAAAAACGCGTCTGCACATCGCCCCCACCCCCCCCCTCGCCGAAGTTTGGTCATCCGCAAAAAATAAACAAAACAAGGGCCGAGGTCATCAGAAGGCCCCAAACTTTAGATAATGAATTCCTGCCCCATCTGTCACGTTGCGATGCCGTCCCGGATGTTGCCGAATGGAAACCAAGCCCCAGATGGGCGATGAAGAATGTAGGACGGCCAGTCACGGTGCGAAGCCATCCAGCTGCGATGCGAAAAAAAAATGGCTGAACAAAAAAATCGCCATAAAAAAGACGGTCGGAAAGTGAAAAAACGACTGAACGGCGAAGAAGATCAGAGGGAACGGCTAAGCGACAGAAATTACAAAAAATGTTGTAGTAGGCTTCGGAGAGAATGAAGCAGATCGAAGAAGCGATAACATAAAAAAGGATTTCAAAGTTAAAAAATCAAATAAAAATTCCAAATTCAAATCAACTTTGACCAACAAACTACAAAACAGTGAGAAGTCTAGCCACGCCGAGGTCAGGAGCCCTTGAAGCCGCTCCATGGGAATTATGAGAAGGAGAAGATTGCGATGACTCACTCACTCCAAACCCCCCGTTCAAACACCGTCTTTTGTTAATTAAGCGAATCAAGAGGCGTTTTATGTCGTGCAATGGCCACAATTTATATTACCAGACATTTCAGTCGGTTTTAATTCATTTCCAATCAAAAACCGCCCAGAAATCGTACAATTTGTTTTCGAAGGGAGGGGTTTTCGAAAGTTTGGGGGCCAAAAACAACAAAAAACCTAGGTTTTTGAAACGGTTAGAGTTTGGAGAAGGTAGTCTAAACAAAGAATGTTCCTTTAAGTTGTTTACTGTAAGAAATTTGAACAAAAATATTTA
This sequence comes from Bursaphelenchus okinawaensis, assembly GCA_904066225.2. NCBI lineage: Eukaryota > Metazoa > Nematoda > Chromadorea > Rhabditida > Aphelenchoididae > Bursaphelenchus > Bursaphelenchus okinawaensis. Next base: position 6,779,201 of record CAJFCW020000006.1, on the reverse strand, counting down.
AGGAAACGCAAAATTTTTTAAAATAGTAGCCATTAAACATAAAAAAGAGTTAAAAATAGGCCATAAAAAATGTTTACAAATGTAAAATCTGGCTTAAAACAAAAACCTACTGTTTATACCTAAAAGTTATCTAAACAACAAGTGACCTAATTCACAAAAAACAACCCCATTTTAATATATTTTTATGCCAAAACCAAACTCCAAAAATTCCAAAACCTTAACCCACAAACCGCCGTTCCTTTGCGCGGCCTAATAACCCACGCAGTTCGCCCTAAGGCATTTCTCGAACTGCGAAAGACAGCTAAATGGTTAACCCCACCCAAAAGGTTAAGTAGGTCAGAGACTAGCCGAAAACAACCAGTTTGCGCACCCTTTTTCCAGCGAGAAATGTGTGACAAGAAGAAGAATATAATGCCGCGGGGATTAACAGGAAGAGGATGCTAGGTCAACAGCTGTGCTGACCACAACAACAACCATCATCGTCCAGACAGTCAACAAGCGAGTGGACGTTGAGAGAAAGAACAAACAATTTTAAAATGCAAAGTAGGCAATAATTTGTTATATCTACTATATATTGATGAGAATTTCGTATAATTTATTTAGGTAAGTAAACTTTATACCCTTATAACATACCTAAAGGTAGTGAGAAATGAGGTCTGTTTTGCTCTTAAAGTAATATAAAATTTGAAAAATCAAGCAAGATTTGAATCCTTCTTATTAAATTCAAAAAACCCCCCGAAAGCCATATTACAGTAAAACGCCCTTTAGTCATCCTCTTCTCCAAAGTGTGAAACAAATGATAAATGTTAAAAATAAAGGAATTGTTTTGAGAAATGACTAACACAAATTTCTGAAGGCAAAGTTCAATCCAAACAGATTCTCCCCAAATGACAATCGTTGGAAAGCCGGCTCCAAAAAACGCGCTGACTAACGTCAAAACATCAGATGGATCGGAGGCTTTTGTGCACAAACATTTGTCGACGGCTATTAAGGAAGAGTTGAAGAGCTTGAATCCGATTCCGTGGAGACACCCTCCCTGCATTCAAAACCCCCCTTCTCGAACTTCTTGCACTCTTTTTTTATTAAAGCGACGTCGCCTCAAAGTCGCCCAAGGCCGCCGGTGCCGGTCAGAGCCGCGATGTGATCGCGCAGTCACTTCTCTTCCGCGCAACCGTTTTTTACCAACTTTTTCAGGCCTTCACGGGGGACCGGTCGAGCGGGGCTTCGGACAAGTAATAAACCATCCCCGCACTGATAACATCTAATGTTTATTCGCGCACCGTCTTAAAACAATACCCGTGGCGTTTCGCAGAATAACCCTTGTTGTTTTTAGTGAATACCCTGACGATTCTGATAGATTCGCTTATGGTACCACTAAATCTTCTTACGATTCAGCTAAATTCCATTATGGTACTACTAAATGCCGTTGCGGTATCATTAAATATGCTTTCGGTACACTGAATGCCCTCATTAGTAAAGACTCCCTTATCTTTCCACTAAATACCCTTGCCATTTTATCGAATACCCTTAAAATTCCGCTGAATAACCTCAAAGTTTATGCTTAGAAATACTGCCCACCGCCCGTAAAGATTATTTTTCGTAAAAAAACCCAAAGAAAATTCGGAGAAATTATTGCACGACGATTTTTTTTATATCGCGCCCCAAGGCGCAATACACTTTGCGAGGTAAAACGGACCGTCTGGAAAGGAACCTGACCGACCCACGAAGACAGGGGCGATCGACCATGCTGACGAAATCGAAAACGCTACCGACCGCATCGTCCGACTTTGAATCTCCCTGCTCGCGCACAACTCTGTAGACGACCGCCGTACCTTCTACAAAACCGCGTCAAAAACAGCGATGGAGCCGTTGTTTTTTGTGCATCCAGAAGCAGCCGCCTCCTTTCCCCTTCGTCTCTCTAATTCTACCTGTTCGCGCGATCGCCGCAGGCAAAACAAAAGAAAGTCGAACACCTCGAGAGTGTTGAGTGAACTGCTTCAAGGCGGTGAGCAATGTTCACCGATTTAAATTCAAGAATGTAATGGGAGCAAATATTATAGATGGGAAAGATACGATGGAAATCCACTTTGCTTCGAACATAAGCGTTCTATACCTATAACTTATCAATCCAAATCGCCAAATTTTAAAAGTTGATATCAAACTTCGAAATACTAGCTAGAGATTAAAACCCTTCTACACAGTTTAAAAACCCACCTTCAAGATACTTTACTTCCTCAATAAACTGCAAAAAACAATGTTGTTATAGGTTTATTAACAATCAGTCTTCGTCTCCCACTTGATCCTCCTCATCCTCGACGTCATCGTCGTCGCTGTTGGTATCCCCATCGTCAACAACCCGAGAATCATTTTTTAGGAACACAGTTTCCGCTACGGATTCCTCGACGTCATCATCTTCATCTTGAGCCAATCCCAATTCAAGTTTGCGCCGCTGACGTTCACTGATTCGTCGCTCCTCCAGTTCTTGTTGTGATAGGCCTTCGTCGGGCAGGAGTTTGTCGTAGTAGGTTTGGTTGGTGACATCTCTGACCTTGTTGAAGCCGCCGGTACGAGCTTGTGATTGTAGGGTTAGCTGGAAATAATTTTAAGTTTTTAGCCAAACAAGTTGGGAGCGCAAATGAGTCAACTCAAACAGATCGAGTAGGTATTGCATTGTAGTTCGGGTTACGGACAACAAAATACAAATAATTACGCAGAGATCAGGTATGAATAAGTTATAGCTTAGGTATGAAACAAAAGTCATTGTTTAGGTATGAGACAGAAGGTATAATAAAAAAGAGGGGTTTTATACTATAAAAAATGTTAAGGTTACCTGTCCTCCGAGCCAAGCCATGTAGCGATTAGAGTTTAACTGATCTTGTTCTGTCCGGTTTAAACCTACAATCTCTGTCACAATTTGACGGTTGTGATGAAGTCCTCCAGCCATTTTCTAAAACAATACATTAATTTCAAAATAATTTCAATAAAAGTATAAAGCTTGTTTAAAAAAGATTACCTAAAGTAATAAAAACCATAAACCTATCAGTCAAACTCATAGTAAAACAAAAATCTATATAAACTATAGTACAAACTCAAAAAATCTTACTTCCCCGTTGTTCTCCTTGGCATCCTTCACAGCTTGAACATTATCCATACACTGAAACCGTGGTACTGCTGCCAGACATTTGACCATGTCCTTGTACCCCATTTGTAACCCTCCAACCGGCCTGCTGATATTCTCCCTCAACTTTCCTATAGAATCATTTTTGGCATTCGGATTAGATTTAGCAAGCAATGGCATCGACCGTTCTGTCGCTTTCCAATCATACAAAATGTCTCGAGGCACTTTCTTTTCTTCATCGTTCTGAATTAGAAATTCATACAAGTCAAATGTTACGTCAAATTATTAAAATACGACTTTATCTTTATTAAAAATAGGCTTCTTATGCAAAAAACCAAATGTCTTTAAAAAATTTGTAAATTGTCGTTTTTTACAATAAAATTTTAAATATTTTTGTAAGAAAGCAAGGTAAAATAGATACGTACATGTTCTTTCACCCATAGTACTTGTTCTCTGAACGCTCCAAACCGTGCTTGTCCAGCTTGACTTGCATAAGTCTTCTTTAACGGTGGACACAAATGGAACGGCACGTTACCATTATGACTGTTAGTTAGCTCTCGTGTACATACTATTTCTGGCACTGAAAATAATAATCTTGTTACTGGTCAATTTTAAAAAGCAAAAAAACATGTTAAGGCCATTGAGAGCCAATTTTATATATAAAAAGTATCTTTTAGAACTGATCTTCAGTAAAATATGACCACAGAATGATGTGAACAACCTAATAATCGAGATTTTTTAGGTAACACAATATAATTTACAAACCCTTACCATTCTTTCTAATAGTACCAAACCCTCCATTGCCTTTCTGAGAAGCGTACTTGTTCGACCCGTACTCCCATGGTATCACATTTGGCAGTACAATGTCTCGTCCTTTGGATTGTCGCTCCTCCAACTGCTTTATTACCTAAAACAACCACCTTAATCGATGTGTAAGCTTACGTTATTTTGAGGCATAGCAGACTTTTGACTCGGCGGAGACCCGTTTTAAGCTTTTCGAGAATCCGGAGATCTCAAAACAAACAAAACAAGAACACTTTAACAAAAGACAGCAAGGAATGCGTGGTATTTTTATCGTACTGTTTTCAGTTTACATTAAGGTTCTCAATGAACACATTGAGTTCAAAAAGGATAAAAAATTAAAAATCTTCAAAGATTAGGTTTATTCTTCAAATTGATAACATGTTAAACATAAGAAATATCATTCCTCATACCTAAAGGCTCAATTGATACCTAAAAATGCCAAAACAATTCTCATTACACTATGACATAATATAGTACCTTTTGTAATGTACAAAAACCCTCAATGTTAAAAACAGTGTAAACAAAGTCTTTGTAATATCCAATAATTTGAAATTCAAAAAGAAACAAATTCACGTGGTTTGGGCTTCTTATCTTATCGTTCGATCACAATATACGTTCTTTGAAGCCTTTCCATCCAAAATAAGTTAATTTACTAACGAATTACTGACACTGTAAAAGCACAAAGTACGCTGATTGAGGTAGCTCAATTATAATTTGACCTTGTTAACCTTTTATAAATTTAGATTTCAAAAAACAGTAAAATGTTAGACAGACTAAAGCATTTTATTTTAAAGCTTAATACAAGTTGTTTAATTAAAAAAAAAACAGATGTTTTTGCTATTTTTTTTACTAAAATCGTATTTCGAAATTCTTAAATTTAAATTTTTCAAATAATATCTTCCCGCTCTCGTATAATTTGGCCAAGAAGAAAGATTTGCAGCTCGCGCCCATTTATTTTTTCTTATTTTTTGTAAAATTTTACAAAATTTTACGAATTTCTCGACATTTTTGTAATACCTACAAAAGAATACGTTGTATACGTCCTTCTTGTTCGTGATTAACTCATTCTGTCAAACTTATATTGCACTTTCGGCATTTGTTGTCTTATTTATTGGGAAAAAGCACATGGAACGGAGAGGACTTTTTTCGAAAACAACGTTCGAATCGGTCTTGAAGTGCTGAGGGGATTGGGAACGCAAAAAGGTCACGTAGTCTCTTCTTTGGCTAGGTTTATTCAATGTTTAAATAAATCTTTTCATACCTTTCAACTTTAGGTATGAAAAGAGTGTGAAACGATGTTATCTTAAGTTCCTGGCTTTTAATAGTTGTGGAAACGACCTTGAACTTACACTCGGAACGTGTTTGGGTGATTGCGGGCGCATGTTATCAGCTAATTTTGGTTTCAAATGATGTTTATATTTGATAATATTTCCATGGGTTGGTCAGCCACGTTTTTGACATTAATTTAGTTTATTTTGAGCTGTTGAAAGTTGTTTAACGTAACGTGAACTCGTGTTTACAACGTAATATATACATATACGTACTTTGGGTGATATATAACGTGTTTTCGAGGTATATTTTTTATCATTACTAGTATATATTGTCTAAATTAAGGCGGCCATGTTATTTTTCAACGGAATTCCAGTAGCTGAGCCAATTGAGGTGTTCCACAAGAACAAGCTCTACCTTCAAGAGCAAGATCCATTGAAGGTCAATTTAACTATTGGAGGTAACTTACTTTTTTAATTTTTTTTTGTTTTAGCGTTTAATTTCAATCTATGTTAACAAAATGTGGTGAACATGACTTACTTCTGTAATTTAGCCTACCGTACCGAGGAAAACAAGCCATGGGTTTTGCCAGTAGTCCAACAAGCTGAACGAGATCTTGCTTTGGACGAAAAACTCAACCATGAGTACCTCCCAGTTCTTGGTCTTCCAGAATTCACCGACGCTGCTGTAAAGCTTGTTTTAGGCGATGACAGTCCAGCTGTAAAGGATGGCAGAGCTTTTGGAGTTCAATGTTTGTCTGGTACTGGATCGTTGAGAGCTGGAGCTGAGTTTTTGAAGAGATTGTTAAACCTGGATGCCGTTTTGGTCTCTCAACCAACTTGGGGTAACCACAAGTTGATCTTCCACAACGCTGGATTCACATCTGTCAAGGCCTATAGATATTGGGATGCGGGCAACAAGAAGATCGACATTGATGGATTCTTGGCTGATTTGCAAGCTGCTCCAGAAAAGTGAGTTCAATAGTAGTTAAAAGGTCAAAAACGTGTTTGAACTTTGCCTACTTTTATTTGTATGCAGTTAATTAGCTTGTTAGAACGTTTTACTATGTTATTTTAAGCGTTTCAAAAAAAAGATAACTTGTTTTTTTTAATTATAAATATAAAAAGAAGTTTTTTTGTAACATGTAATTCTTAAAATTCACTGTAAATGCAATGTTTCAGAGCAGTAGTCGTACTTCATGGCTGCGCCCACAACCCAACTGGTATGGACCCAAGCCAAGACGAGTGGAAGAAGATCTGCGAAGTTGTGAAGCAAAAGAACCTGTTTACCTTTTTTGACATTGCCTACCAAGGATTTGCGTCTGGAGACCCCGACAAAGACGCATGGGCCATCCGCTACTTTGTTGAACAAGGTTTGGAGATGGTTGTTGCTCAATCTTTTGCCAAGAACTTTGGTTTATACAACGAAAGAGTTGGCAATTTGGCTATCGTCGTCAACGACAAGAGTACCATTGAAGGCATCAAGAGTCAGATTCAACTAGTCATCAGAGCCAACTGGTCCAACCCACCAGCTCATGGCGCTCGAATTGTAGCCATGGTGCTGAATGACCCCACTAGAAGACAACAGTGGTACGATGCTATCAAGACGATGAGCTCAAGAATCCAACAAATGAGAGAAGCCTTGTTGAAGCTGTTGACTGAGCAAGGAACTCCAGGCAAATGGGATCACATTGTAAAACAAATTGGAATGTTCAGTTACACTGGATTGACAAGTAAGTTCTTGTTCATATTGTCGTAGATAATGTTTTGCCGTTGCTTTTCTTTTTTTTTGTTAGCTTGATCTTTCTACGGAATTTTGGTTAACGTTTTGATCTTAATAGTCCCGTATATATGTTGTAGTATATTAACTTATGGGAACGTTAGGTATCATTTAAGATTAAGAAATAGGAAGTTATTTTAAATGCAAAAGTACGTCAGTTAATCTTCTGAATCATCAATGAATAGCGACCGTATGCCAATGTTGAAGGAAATGAAACGTGCTTCTTAACACGCGACGTTGTCATTTACGTACCAAAAAAAAGTTTAAGAAGTCGGATTATCATTACCTACTGATCTCTGACTACGAAACTAATAAAAGTGCAACCGTACAAAGAAATGAGCATTTCTAAAGATTTTAAAATATATTCTCATCTGATATTCCAAGATGGGTTGCAAGATAGGGTTTATTAGAAGTTCAAGACTTTTATGATAGTTTTAATTATTTTTCAACATATTTTTTTTTCAGAAGAACAAGTGGATCGCCTCATCAATGTCCACAAAGTCTTCCTTCTCAACGATGGCAGAATCAACATTTGTGGATTGAACACCAAGAACGTGGAGAAGGTCGCCAAGGCCATCGATGAGACCGTCCGCAACATCCCCAGCCGCCTTTAAGCTGTAACATAGATGGTATTGTGATAATCAGGTTAGAAGATAATAAATCGTACTGTAAATTTTTTACAGTGTGTCATTAAAACGTTGGGATAATACTGTACTTTTTAATTGTTTTACAAGTTTTAAAACATTTTTAAATTAGAAGAAAAGATTACATGCGAGTTGATTTTAATGTTTTCATTTTCAGTAATCACGACTAGTACAAGCTTGAGAGATATAAAATAATAATGATAGTAGCTACGAAATGCATGATATAATTCATAAAGCTGAGATTTTTATGGCATCTGCGTTTTCTGTGAGTCTGTCAATGGTTTTCCGATGATATCCGTGAGGGTTAGTAAGGCATTTGTTGTGGTTATTACGTTGAATGTTAAAGGTGAGCGTAGAGTAGTAGAAATGTAGTAAATGTGTAAGATGATATAATCCATTGTGTAGGTCTAACTGGGTTGAAAATTGAATAGTGCTGTAAAAATACGGTAGATAATAAAACGGCTGACTAGATAGTGAGTTAGCTGAATGTAAGTTCTTCGTATTTCTGTATGAACTTGTTGAGTAGGTCGACTTCATCCTTCTTGATTTCATAAACATAACGATCGAACCGACTGCCATCACCGGGTTCTTTGAGTTCACCATACGTGGCTTTGTAGAGTTGAAGTCTTTGAACGAGGAATTTCCTGGCTTTTTCTTTTGTTTCCCTTTCATCTACCTTCTGAAGCTCGTCGATGACAAACACTTTGCAAAAGGTGAAGATGGGTAATCTGGAGTAATCAATTGGCTCTCTATATTCAAGTTGGGAACGACGCAACTTGAAATGATATACACCGCGTTCTGGCAACATGTTCATAGATTGCAAGTAGCTACACTTCTCCTCGACGAATTTGTTGATTGGGAATCCTGAAAAAAATGTATATGATAACAGACAGCATGCACAATACAATTATTAAGTAATCAAAATTTCATTGTAAAGTAATTAAAAATATCAACTATCAGACAACAATTAAAAAGCAAAAACCTACCCGTCTTTAACTCGTAGTAATTGTGAGGATTATGTGTCGAAGGTACAAGTCCATTGTGAAGTAGGAATTCAGAGTTGGAGCGGTGACCATAATATAAGGTTAGCTCTTCGCCCGCTTTGATGTCTCTATTAGCCCTCAGTTGCACTGTACGGGTATCAAAATCGTAATACTGGGACACATTGTTCTCATCTTCTTGCATAAAATTACAGAAGTCGATGAGTGGAACCAGGGTTGGTAACTAAAAGTATTCGTTAAATAAGAATTTTTATTTTAATGCAAAAGTACGTATATTTTATAAATGGCCATCAGTCTTTTCGACCAATCAGTAAAATAATCAAAAGTACTATGTTTGAACTTTCATAACCAGTAACTCATAAAAATGAAACTAGTATCACATGCGACCGTCCAAAAGCTTAACTTACAGGACGTTGATTCTGTAACGTGCCTTGCCTTCTAGGCACACCGTTCATTCTTGTCGAACTGTTTGACACGCACCATTTGTAAAAGTTGAAAGTAAACTTTTCAGAGTTCAGTGCACAGTTTTTGAATACAAACTTGCTTTTCTAAATTAAAAAATATAAACTAAAACATCTTAAAAATAAAAATTTGAAAATTGTGTGCAACATACCTCATCAAAAACAGAATCTCGTACTATCCGCAGGAGGAAGTACACATAATGTCGTGCCACCGATCGATACATCAAAAGTGCGGCTTCAAACGTGGGTGACGGCTTCAGTTGTAATAGCTGATCAGTTGTCATAAAAATTAGAGTATCGTGAACCGACGGTAGTGCTCTGGCATATGGTAAGAACCTTTTGTCTTTTGATAACAATACTTCGGCCAAAATAATAGCTACGGTAACGTTGGGCATGCTCTTCAAAATGTCATCGTTTTTGTGCATTTTTCTGAAATAAGATAATTTATATTATGTTTGTGAAATATGTGAATTCAGTTAATTTTTTAGAAAGATATAACATTGATCAACATAATTAGTGTATTATAGTGTCTGAAAATGTAAATTTCTTACCGTATGACTGTCTTTTCTTCTCCATACTCTAAGGATATTGTAGCCTTCCGTGGCACTTTCACGGCTGGTTCATGTAAGGCGATGTCCTTTGTGGCAAACAAGCCATACCCGAATTCTGCTTCCTTCACCTCTACATTAGAGTGTTCTACTTCATATTCATCAAGCCATTTTGGAAGGTTTTTGATGGCCTCCGATCGTTCTAAACTCATCATTTTAATTTTATGTAAAAAACTGTTAAGTTGATAAGTCTAAAATTGTTACCTAAAATCAGCTTATCTCCAGTTTTTTGCACCCACGCCTTGATCTTACTATACTTACAATGCCATAGTGTTCTGCCACTTTTTGCTGTTAACTAAACTTAAAAAATCAAAGAAAAGCTTACCTGGAATCCCAAGATGCTCATGTGCATCAAAGATCTGTCCAGTATTGTCCCCTAAAGCTTCCACAATGTCCTTATGATCTTTGTAGAGATCGTTTACATTGGTTGGTGGTAGATTCTCCAGTACTTCCGTCCATATCTTAACATAGCGGTCAATTTCTGCTTCCGTCAGTTCGAGGGTCATTTTTCAGAGAATGAAAGCGGGGGTTGGGCCGCTTTTCACTCGAAAAACGTTCCCGATCACTCCAACTCCTCCTGGAATTAAATTTTCTGTGAGAAATATAAAGTTGCGGGCGCAGCTAGCTGAAAAAATGATTTTTTATTTACTATTTTACGTCAACAAGAAGATGTGAAACTTGAATAATTTAAGATTGTTAAAAATGTATATTAATTTTACAAACGTGTAAGTTATTTTTATAATAATTTTAAAGAAGAGTCGGACGCAGTTTGCGGAAGGGGGAATGCTTTATATTAATGTAGGTGTTGGAAGCGCTGTTTTTCGCGTTTTTATTGTATAAGAAGACTTGTTTTTTTCTTTATTGTTTTACACTTTTTATATACGATTGTATATCTTTATTTACATTATATTTTCACCAAAATATTTTTTTATTTAAGATCTCGTTATTATAATTTATGGTTTGTTTGATGAGTCTTTGTGAGCCGTACTCTATTAATATAAATAGTGCCAGACAAATCTATGTAACACACAACGTACTCACAAGTGCACGCTTCAAAGTGCAAACTTAGTGTTTACTGTTTTCGATGTCTGCCAATGTGGTATACCTGACGAGTATTTGGATTGCACTTTTAGTGAAGAGTTCCGGTTATAATGCCCTTTAGGCGTCAGAGCAATGTACTTTTAGGATAAATCGGTGTAATTTTTGTTTCAATGTTTAAACTATCCGACCTGTTTTTTAAACTTGCTAAAATTACAGTGCCAATATTACTAGATGTCGACATTTCAATGCGTGTACTATTTCAATGAAATTTAAACAATTTAAAAGGATATGTGTACTTTTAGGGCCCTCAGTGTTACTATAGTGACGTAGGACTACAAAAGATGCGTTTGTTGTACACAATATTGTTAATGGTAAGCAGTTATGAGTCGAGACATTTGCGTTTAGGTTCCATTAGTCACTTCGCAGCTGTACGAAGAAGATACAGAGATGTCGGCAGAAGAGTGTAAAGAAGTGGGCTTCAATAAGGCTACTCTAAAATGCCCAACATGCAAGTTGCTACCACAATATAACCTGGACTTGATTGTCAGTGACTGTGAAAAGTGTTGTATAAAAGAAAGCGAAAAGTCTCATGAAGTAGGTTGAATAACTGTCTTAAAGGGATTAAAATGGATATAAGGAGTATACCTGACAATGAAAATCGTTTTAGAAGTACCCATCAGCTCAGATTGAAGTTTGCGAATGTAACTTACAACGATTTCCACAAGTAAATGGTATGTTTAAAAAGCAAAAACATTATCTTTGAAATATTTATGAAGACACTGCTTAGAACGTTCTTTTTCTATTGACAATTAAAGCGCAGTAATACCTTTAGAATTACTAAAACAATGCTACGTAGTCGGGTTGTTTTCAAATTGCGTATTTTATTCTATGTAAATGTATTTAATATTTTGACTAAAAAGTACGTTACATTAATAATTCACTCTATACTAATAATTTCTAGAAATTTTTACGTTAATGCAGTCGCATTACGTTCTAATTCTTAAATATTAATTTGAATAAAACTTGCAGCTTTTGTTAAAACTGAGCTGAGTCAACAATGGGGTAACAAACTTCGTATCAGACATGTTCGCGGAACACTGCCGACCATCGTGCTGAAAGACGGGGCAGGAAAACCTCAGAAAACGTTGAATATCGAGAAATGGGACACGGATACTATAACAGATTTCCTAAACGACTGGTTGGAATAGTTTCCAACTTAGTTTTTGACGTTTTTGTTGTTAATTACTTATTTATTAATTTAATAAATTTTACAATAGTAAGAGGAAGCCTATAAATTTTCATGGGTTTTTGAACTACTTTTTAGAATTTTTACTGATTTCTGGTTTTATATACATGGTGAAAAGTGTGTTAGAAAACACTTTGCTTGTACGGTCAATTTACTACACTTTAGAGTCAATCTCTTCGAAGTGTCATATAGGGATTAAAATTTGGTATATACATTACAAGATCATAAAATTAATTACTTTACTTTATTTGGCACATTTACAATTAAACAAAAAAAAACAATAAAATACATGAGGCAGCAGAAGAAGATGATATACAATGATAAAAATAAATTATGATACTTTTTTTTAAGTAAGATATTATGACAATTAAAATATAATTTTTAAAAGTTTAAAAATAGACTCGATTTTTAAGTGTCCTATATATTTCATTTGTACATGAAACAATGTGAGTATCTATAGACGTCAATCACTACCGTTTGCTTTACGGTAACGTAGGCAGATAGCGTTCTTGAAGACAAAGTGGCAGCAAATGTTGGTCTATCGACAAAGATAATTCTTATATATTACCCGTGTCAGCAATAAGCAAGCTTGTTTTGAACCTAATATTTTTGCGTAGTTTCGGTTGAAAATGACACAGCTTCAATTCTCTTCGGCTTCAGCTTCTTCAAGAACGAACTTTTCTGAAAAGGTTAATTGTAATTTTTATAAATTTAAAAAGGTGATATTTAAAACTATCGCTTGTTATTATAAAGTCATTTAGAAAAACTTACTTTTGTTCTTTTCTTCGGCACTCTTCTTGAGCAACAACATTACGCTTGCCAATTCGTCTTGATACTTTGGTTTGTGATGACGAACTTTATGGTAGCATTTCTCTAGGCATCCGCGAGTGGTGCAACAAAAGTCTTCCACTTCTTCACGTCTACATCCTTTCGAACAGCATTCGATTGAAATTTTAGCAGCCGTGGCCGTAAAGTCGTCTTGGGAAACTAAAAAAATATGCGTGAATTTTTAAGTAAAAAGTAAAAAAAAATAATAGATAATACTCAAATTACATTTGAAAATATTAAAATTATTTCTCAAAAAAACCTACTCGACTTGGCATTGCGGAAGCAGGGGTGTTTAGTTGTGGGGTACTTGCAGACGTAGTTGATCCGCTTCATCCATTTGTTGAAACAACTGGGAGCACTAGTGATCAAATGAGCATCGACGACAATCATCGAAAAGCCTATGGCGATAGCGAAAAGTGAAAAAGAAATTCCAAAATTCATAATTTGATTGGAGCAAATTAGCAAAGAAGGCAACGCAGTGACCACCGTGCTAATATATAGGTCTCGGTTAGCTCCGCCTCTTTTTCAAGTTATACAAGGTTGTTATTTACATTTAATTGAAACCGTATTAAGACTGTGTGGAAAAGACAGTATACGCAAGGGAGGAGTTACATTTTCTAAACGTTCTTTTGGCTCCGCCTCAAATTACTGGTGCAAAAATGTTTAAAAGTGCATTCCATAAAAAATAGGATAGATTAGCAAAAATAACAGACATAGGATGAATACACGTTTCTCCAGATTTTACATCCGCCTCCAAAACTGTCTTAAGTTTCAGGCACAAACGTAGGCTTTTGTATGGAATTTGCTGTACGCCTTTTAACGACAGGATTTAAATTATAATAATTACTGAATAATCCGATTAGCTAGAAACAAGTGAGATCCTTGCAAAGTTGAGCCTTCATTATAATATAATCACAAGGCGTTTAACGTTAATATAAAGCGTTAACTTGATCAGCTGAAAAAATTAAAATAAAAAATAGCTTTTCTTAAAGTACTCTCATGCATTTTACACTATGAAAGTTGATTCGAACGTAACAATTGAAAAGTTAATCTTTTTTAACTGAAGATTTATGAAACAGTTAAAGCCATAGAGAACTACGATTGTCTTACGACACTGTAAACGTATATGTTAATCTGGATCTATGGCTGTTTTCCTATATATTTATACAATGCAGAATGGCAAAATATTTTTAAACTTCAAGCTTTGGTCGTTTCTAAAAACCGTAATTGATATTAAAGTTACGTATGTTGTAATTTATATAATGCTTTCTTCTAAAAACCTTGGGTTTCAAACGATAAATACTACGATTTACGTCGATATTGGTATTGTAAAAGTTACTTCAGACAATTGCAAAAGCATTGTGAACTTGTATCAGATAATTTCATTCTTTGGCCTTCATTTATTCCATCTTATTATCGGATTACGTTTTGCAACATTTGAGAAGAAATTCTTATTCTAAAAGTAATCGGTTCTACCCCCTTGTCCAAGCTTGTTTTTATGATGATATTAATTAAGATTATTGCTAATTTTGATTTTGCTTTTCTATTCTCAATGTACGTACGTGGTCATTAGTAATTTTTCGTAGTGAAAGTGTAAAAAAGTAACTTTATTGCCTAAATTATTTATACACATTATTAACGTAGCCCATTTCGTATGTCAGCGTTATTGTACTTCTAAAGACTATCTTGACGCTGACAAAAACATGTACTTTAGTTACTTGTTTGTTGCATTGAATTGTATCGTAGGCGACTATAGTGCATATTACGCTGTAACCGTCACATAAACAACAACACTAGATCATTATAAAAGATCATTAGTTTGTAATGACAGTACTTTCGAGGGTTGTTGAAAGTACCATATGCCCTTTAAAGTTGTCTAATTTTTCTGGTAAACTTAATTTTCGCGCTACAATACACAAGAAATTTCCTAAGGGCAGTGTTATGTAAGGTTGTTGTTGATCATAGATGTGCTACTTGTCACTATATAAAAATTTATAAACTTAATTTTTTAGTAAGCTTTAAATATTGAATTTACTGTAACAAATCGTTGTGTTAATTGAAAGCCTAATTCCTTTGAATGTTTTTACCAAATGGCATTGTCTTTTTCAACTACAGTGTCTTTGTTAAGGTTATCTACCTGGATTAACTGTTGAAATGAGTAATTTAATCCTAAAATTTCTGGAGCAATTAGATGGAATGTTTGGTATGACCGTCAACGAATGCACTTTTAGAGTGTAGAAATAATTGGAACACAACATTGCACTTTAGGTATTCCGATAGTTGTTTTGGTTATGAATGTTTACTGAATAGTACGATGAAATTTAATTGTCCCACTAATTGATGTATTATGCATCGGATTTGTTATATATTGTAGGTATACAAGAAGATTTAAATAGTCGTATAAATAGTACGGTAGTGCACTATTTAGATATAGTTTGAAAGTACTATTAATTTGTTCGTCACTTTATCGTACAAAAATAATTTTTTGCGGTTTTAATAAAGATACTGTAACTTTTGGATGTTTTAATGTATTTGTCATCAAATAAAAGGCATATAATTTAGAGTTTGACATTTTACCCTTAGGAATTGTTTGGGTCGTTTGTGGGTCGAGTACAGATTCAAACTTTCGATTTAAATTAATTACATTAGCACGAAACATGTGCGTGCACAAAGTCAGCGTCATTGTTGTAAGAAAGTGTATTTTAGTACGGTAAACAAGTTAGAAAACTAATTAAGAACTGGTTCAGCGACATACTGTAGCATTGCGAAAGTTGTACGATTCCTTTTAATTGTTTATTTACATCTTCAGGTAAGCTACAATCTTAGGCGTAAACACATAGGTACATAGACAAAATTACACACTGTAAACATGAAAGTATAAAAAACAAAAAGTCATAAACAGCCAGAAGATATGCCACAGTGATATGCTAGATATAAAATGAGATCGGCATAATCTCAAGACGTGTACTTTCTGAAATGTATGGGTTGCGTAGGTATTAGTGATGTATGTATTCTGGATGACATTTGGTATCTGCATTTATTTTAATCTATTATACCCTAGATCGGTATATATATACATTTGTGACGTTGTTTGTATACGGAAGAGACGATATATGTTCCTGATTATTAACACACGTTTAATACGAACGCTGTGTATATCTCGAACTGGATTACACAAAATATAAGCAACCACATCTGACTACGTATTAATATACGACAGATACCTATGTAGCTGTATTAATATATGCTACGACTTTATTATCAAATCGGCAAAGGGTTAGTGTTAGAATTTTTTTTATTTTTTCCTACCCCCCCTTTCTTCTACAAATTAACCCATGAACTTTCCAACAAAATTAAGTTACCAAATTTTTAAAATATGTTTTTAGTTTTTTACAGAGTATAAAGTTTACCATTGAAGCTTAAGACTTAAAGCCGGAAACAATTTTTAAACAAAAGTAATTCCACAGTAAGTCGATAAATAAGCAGATAAACTACAGCTTTATAAACTTAATCTAGTTTTTTATAGTAGCCACCTTATTTCTTGGATTGTGAGTAAACACCTTAATAACACTAAAATACGATAATAAGTGTTGTGAATTTGGACCAAGGCTTAAGTTTTATGCTTGGCATTCAGGCCAAACTATATCACAAAGTAAACCATCGCATCATATATATATAGTACAAAAAACATAATGACGTATAAGTAAGCGTTTTAATGTAACATGGTCAAGTGTCTACCTCTATATGTTCAACGTATGAATAATATATGTAACACTTGTGCTCAAATAAGTTGTATTAGTTAATTTAGTTATTGTGTTTGTGAATTATGCTCTTGCTCACTTTTATTATTAAATGCCAAGTTTGATGAAAGACCTTCAAAGTTGCAATTTCTTTAAGACATATGACTAACAAGTTGGAAAACATACATATCATACTACATGTTATAAAGAAAATACAAAAATAAAGTTTAAAATTTTTAAAAATATAACTAAGACATAAAGTAGCTACAAAAAGTATATTATTGTAGTTTGTACCACAGTATAGATACATGTCACTTTACATATCTTATAAATGCCTAAAAACTAAAAAAATTGTCACAGATCTGGTACTTGCATTATCCAATACTATTACAACCTTGTGCTTGTTTCAGGTAACATGAGTTAAAGTTTCAGGTAACATGAGTTAAAGCAGTACAAACTACACTACCTGTGTCAACATAAACTTTAATTTCTATTTTGTGGGCAACTATTTGAAGCTGAATTTCAATATTTATAAACAAATCTTAAGCGATGTGATAAAGTCAAGAAATCATGTAAAACGATTTTTATTAAATTATCAAAGCTATTAAAAATATATAAAAGCTTAAAAAATGCTATAACAAATAAACACCTAACAAAAATCTAAAAAATAGATCAGTAAAACCATGTTTTAGCTAATATACTAATGGCAAGCAATGATATCTTCCCCAAAATATAACACAATCCTATTAGACATCAAAACAAGCACAAGACATACGGTGCTGATGCGTAATGTATTTGTCGCCATACGGTCAACAAGTTCCGTTGGTTCCTGATACGCACTGGCTACAATACTCTTGCAGCACCTAATGAGTACGTGACTAAAAACACGCTCGTACTGTAGCTTTTGGCTGCTCAGATTTTAGACAAAGCCTGTACAAAGTGATTAAAAGTTTTGTTGAGTTAAGATATTGTGTTATAGAAGGGTAAAAACCAATGGAAACGCTTAAAAAATAGAAAAAATAACGTTAAAAACGACAATGTAAAGTTATTCTAACTTCCGGTCTTTTTTTTACAGTACTAGTACTATTTCCCAGAAAAGTAAAAAACGAAAAATGAGAGGTTACAAACATAACAAAAAATGCACTTTTATTTTGTTTAACTATTGCCTATCATTACTGTTACAAAAAGCTGGGTAATATAAGAGTAGGTGATTACCATGGTCGGAACATAATTATACCATTCGAAATAATTTAAACTTTATTCGATGAAAAACATAAAATAGGTAGAAAAACCGGAATAACCTATGAGACTTGGCAGTTCGCCTCAAAATGGCATGAAATTGGTGCCCTAACCTTACTATGTAATTATGCGCATCGATTGACATATTATACATATCGTTCAGTATACAAAGCTACTTTATATCTTTGCTCAACCACAGTATACTTATAGTTTAACCCATTATACTTACTTTACAGTTGATACTTAACAAACATAGAAAAAGGATTCCAGAAGTCGGAAGGCTAATCCAGACCTTCTGGATCCCCAATTATGCACTTAATAAAGTCGTAAAACCAAATTGAGGATAATAGTTTTAACTGTTGATATTTGTGGCAATTACGGTCGATTACCGCTAAAAGTGGCCGACTACGGTCGATTACTAATAAATCCGAGTAAGGTCGACTATTCTAATTACCGGCCTTTGTTAGAATCGAAACAGAAAATCTTTTAACTACAGGCAAATTTAAATACCTAAAAGTGCATTGTGATAAAAGTAAACGTTGAACAGTACAACTAGCATCATAGGGAAACTAAAAGGTTGTGCTACAATACGAAGCGCTTTATTTCACAACGCAATACAAAAACGATAAAGTCAATGCTATTATTGTTTGTAACATCTTCACTTTCTATAAAAACCTGGCCGTGCCTGTGTACAAAAACAAATGTAACGCAAACATCCGTTCTCACATTATATTCATACAAACATCATCTCTTACAATATGTTCATAAAAAACAGCGTCTCTGGCTATAATTTTGTAAAGTCAGCATCTATGGCAATATGTTTATAAACACCAGCAACTCTGACAATATATTTATAAAAACATCACTTCCCATAATATATTTACCATGACCTTCTGCTCGATACTTTGTGGGACAGTATTACACAACCAGATTAAATGTTGTAGGCTAAATATAACGCTTTCAGGAGACTTACTGTAAGGCTTCCTGTATTAGTAACATGATTCATCTGTTGCAAATAATATTTTAGTAATCGTTAATTAGATTTCACAATGAAATCACCTAACCAACGTCTGGCACTAATCTGAGGCAATGTGATCTGGCAACAGATACGTGAGTCAACCTTGGTTTAGGTTTTAAAATGCGTTTTCAAAAGGCTTCCTGCTTAGTGTACGATTTTAAAAATAGTGCTTGTACTAACAATTTCCTGTAAGGTCTAGGTTTCAAAATGACATTTTGTAACTTCAAACGGTTGAAATTCTGACATCCTGTCGCAAGTTTTTACGTTACAACACCAGCCAAAAAGCATCCGGAAAAAAACAAGAAAAAGTAGAAGCAGACTTTGATCTATGTCAGAATACCATGCCCTCAAAAACGTGATAAATGTACTTTCGTAACCCTCATTTTACTAGTCCTTAATTTTGTATCGGTTGCTACTAAAACTACATCAAAGGTTTAAGAATATTACTACCGTCAACTACGTGTATTCCTAGTACGGAAATATTACGACATACAAAACAGTAAACACAACCGATTATTACAAAATCGTAAATTTTGTTTAAGTATGGTTTTACTTCGTAAAAAGTGTCGGAAGATAAGCTTCTTCCTCAAATCTGGGGCTCCGTACAGTAGCATTTGTCTTAATCGTTTAGGATAAGACTTTTAAACCAAAAGTTTCTAAGTCCAAGTTTTTAATGTAAATGTTAATAATATAACCTTTAGTAAGCTCCAAAACTTTACAATCTAATCAGTTTAAAAGTATTATAAGGAAAAAAACTCTATGCTTTCAGTATACTAAACTATACTTTATACTTCAACTATTCTTGATTTTCAAATAAACTATAATAACTATAACATATTTTGAAAAACTGCCTCCCCTATCCTCTTGCACCAAAGCGAATCAAATCTTTTGATCACTCTAGAAAACCGCTTATATCTTAAATTTTATAATTGATTACTCTGCTTCATATAAGTAATTGTAAAAAGACGTCTACAATAACATCAATATTCGATGATGTAAAATATTGACGTTTAGACAACACGTATCACAAAAAGTGCAATATCTTTAACATCATATACTATGTGCATACGTGTTTTACTATTCGTACAATCACAAAAGTAGTAGTGCAACAAACACAAACCATTCAGGCTCATAGAACATAATATCTAAAAATAAATGTCAGAAGGTTTTGAGTGATTTAGAGGACTAAAAATTTACTAAAAGCATCATCTTTTTTTGTATGTGCAAAAAAGGTAAAAGTCAACCAAGACAGCCCATTAAAATCTTTGGAAGTCTGCTGCGTCGCGTTCAGAAATGAATCCTATGTCATAAAAATCAATAATTTTAAAAGACCATCAAAACAAAAGTAAAATTTTAAAAAGATTAATTTTTCGTAATTTTCATAATTTAAAGAAAGAATAGAATACTAATGCAAAACAATCTTTTTGACTACGTATATTACATTAGTAATAAAAAGCAACATTTTTTATTATTTTAATAAGCAACACTTTTCATTTTTAAGCAATTTTGAACGTGCAAAACATACAGGGTCCATAAGATTACATTTCAATTGAATGGAAGATTTTAATCAAGAGATAATTAGTAATCGTATGACTAATTACTACCGTCTTAATTACAGAACATTATAATCGAATATTAATTAAATAAATACAAAGACTGATTTTGAAACTTCCAGGTTTATTTCCTTTTTATTATTTTTCATATTTTTTATAGGTAATTGTAGCCTGACAGTTTTGGGCAAGCTTTTTGCCTATGCTTTTTAACATATATGTCGCGCAATCCAAAATTGGTTAGATCAGACAAAGCTATAATTGTAAAAAATTTTTTTAGTCCTAAAAACTGTAAAAATGATTGTTTTTCCGCAAAACTTTAAAAATAGAAGTTAAACGATGAATCTACAGCTTAACTGAACTTGTTGAGATTGGGATTAGGTTTTTTAATCTATTTCACAAACTATTAGCATAAGCATATCAAAAATACCAAAGAGATTACTTGTGATATTTGGAGAATCAACCGAAGATTACTGTACGTTCATCCGACGTTTTACGTGAATCTTTAATCTTTAAAAAAACTCTTAAAAAACATATTACAGTAATGCTTTACACTCATTTAAGAAAGATGCTTACTAATTTCAATTTTGGTCGCAATTGTATCCAAAAGTGTCATTTTTTCTATTTTTAACACAAAATTTGCAACTTTATCAAATTAAACTTTGTATATATCTTCATCTAAAGATATTACAGTACAGTAAGTTGCCATTTATTGTACTTTAAATAGTCAAGTGCTATAAATGACTTGTCTCAGGTAATGAAACTCTTTACACTACTGACCTCCTAACTATAAAATCGCTTGTTTTTGCATAAAACTTTACTTTTTGTTCTTTTCTTTTTTCAAAGTACGATACAAACTTAAACTAAGTAGTCGTTTTGGTATTTTATGCCCAAAGCTCACAACTCCTCTTATGAAAACCTAAGTGTTATCAAAATAAAAATTGACAGAATCGTACCACTTAGCGCTATTTTAATGTAACTGTCAAAACAAACTCAATATTTAATCTTTGGATTTAAATAAAGTAGATAAAATTTCAATTTGAAATTCAAGAAAAAAGATAAAACAAAATTATAGATACAGATGAGCTTATTGTAGTTTTTGCAAAAATGAGTTATAGATACAGTAAACGCAATATGACTAGTAACAAAATGTAAGGCTTCCAATGCAGAGAGTTAACATTTTAAAATCAAAACGTTTTTAGTAGCACATTGTATAATATACAAATAGCATTCAGACTTTAAAACAATTAATTACAACTAGATACTACTGTTAATGTTTCCTCATTTAACCTTTTACTACGATAAACACCATAACGAGTACAGTAATCATTGTTAGTGCTGAAATAGTAAATAATTTAGCAAATGATTTGTATATTACAGGTTACATCAATATCCCATACCATATGCCAAATAGTTATCGTATATCAGCGAAAACAATTTGTTCGGAATTCGAAGCGGTCAAGTATTTAAATTAATTGAAGCCCCTGAGGCACTTAGAGCGTATTAGATCTCTGGAATGTATGTAACATTCACATTGCAACCAGGGCTTCCCAAAGAATTCGGAAGCCTAACTTTGTTACATTTTAAGCCCCGTTTCGAAAATATTTTGTTAAAAACACAGTACAAAAGAATCCAATCGATACACACGATATTGTATACGTAGGCAACTATAATAATAGAAGTAGCAATATCTCCGAACATTACAAGATAGATTAGTTGAAATGGCAAAAGTTTTAACATACCTGTACGCGAAAAATCGAAAAAAAAGTTTTTTTGAAAAATCGGTCCACAGGTAGCTGCTACCTGAGGACGAAAATATTTTTTTGGGTCTCCACCCCCCCAGAAAAAATCCGTAGCCCTGTACATTGGCCATACTTCCACCGTACCAAGTTTGGTATTTCAGTCATCACTCAAACATGAATTACAAATTTTTTTTTAAAATCCTGCAAATTTCTTGAGACACCCTGTAAATGCTTCGTTTAATTATTAACTTTTAAACTCATTAAAATTCATTTGAACTTGCAAATCAACATTTTGCCTAAAAATAAATTCAAGATTTCAATGAAACACCCTGAATTTAATTTTTTAAACAAAAAATTCAGAAATAATTCTTTGGTATCAATTGCCTACGTGCATCTACGTATATTTGCATTTTAGTTATTGCGCTGGATGTAAAGTTACATCTATCTACTTGAACATCCAGCGGGTTCATTTGTTGCGTCACAGACTAAACACTATAACTTACAGTCAAAGTGCATTATCGTATTGTTTTTACAATGTACTAAGCAAAGTGCACATTTTCCTCTGATATAACTAATAATTTAAACAAAAAGTTTACGATTTAGTAACTTTTAAAGTTTTTAGTCTAATGAATGTTTACAACAGGTATAATTTACACTAATAGATCAACGAAAAATCCTTTGCCATTACTTTTTTCGACATTTGAAAGTACATTCGAATTCTAAAAAACTAGGTAAGAGATTGAGAAGCAAGTGTAATATTATATAGTACGCCTTTTAATAGCCAGTTACTACACCTTACAAAAAGTAGTACAAAAACTAAACGAGACTTTGTAAAATTTAAAAAAACCAAAAAAATAGCTAATTCTTTGCTATAAACTTAACCCATGACTTATCCATACAACACAAGTACAGTGACAGTTTCACATGATATGTTTACTGCCACAAACGAAGAATATCTTTTCGCGGTATAAACGTCTACATTCTCGCATAGCCGTATTAGCACACGTGTGTCTTTTGTAAGACAAGTTTGTGTCGTCACACAGACTTTGTACGATAATCCAACTTTGCCTTAATACGTAACTAATGGCACTGCGGGTTCAAGAAGTTACAACAGGCTTGCAGACATATCCAGTTATCCTTAAATCTTCGTTTTAGCTCACTTATGCTTTTTCATACTTGTGTATAAAAATACACTAAGCAATATACATTACAGTATATTAAATTAACTTCTACAGTATAATAATTTCTCAATTTTTTCAAAAATAGTTTTTGGTTTTGGCCAAATATTTTTTACAAACAGTTCAACCATGCCAAACTATAATTATATTACTATACAAATAAGCAGTTACAACAAATTAGGTATTGGTTTTCTACCTTTTGGCCAGTGCAAATGTATCTATCTTTGTCCTCGAAACTGTTAATTAAACCAAAAATTGTTTACAAACTATCTCGAGACCTTTTACAACTAATTAGTTTACAATCACTACGCACATAATTGACACAATCTTTCTGAGTTCTTCTTTCTATGTTTGTGCATATCATATGACCAGAACATTATTATTTTAAAACATTTGAAAATTTGACGAAATTCCGAATTTCAAATTTAAATTTTATACTTTACCGTATTTTTTGTTTACAGTAAGTTTAAAATTATTTTCACTTTATTTTAATTAATTTTTAAATATGTATTGTAACCTCTTTGAATACAACAACACAATGCTTGTGTTCCACCTAATACCCGTACAAAACCGTAAACTACAATAAGCCAAAAACAAAAATGAACGTCACGAAATGAATACAAAGTAGTTCCCCAGAATCTCTGCAACCGGCTTCTTGTTGTTTTGCCCTCGGCGCAACATTTTGTCCGTACTTTTGGCCCATACCAATAATAATAACTTGTTTACTGAAATACGTCTACAAACATGAACTTTAACGAGTTTAGGTACGAATTCGTGCTGACGTCGTTGCTACAGTCGTCGGTACGGTATGGCTGAAAATGTGGATTCGAATCGGTTTGTTTGCGGTAGAACTGACAGTTTGCGAAGTTTCTGATGGCTTATAGGCCTTATTCTTCATTGGTTCTTTGTTAACCTTCACAGAATCGTGAATATCCGGTAGTTTCACTGTTTTGGTTGTAGCTACCACATTTTGAGAAAATATGTTAGGTAACGACAATATGTTATGAGTTATTGCTTTGACTGGTGTACCAGCTGTGGCAGTTTTGGTTGATAAAGACCGAGTGTTGGTGAATTGAGAGGTTGAGCTTTGAACATTAAGTGGCTTGATCGGAGTACTTTTGCCTGTACTTACTACCGGACTTTCTAAAACTTGTTAAAAGTACATAGTTAACTACTGAACAGGTAATTATTGCTGAGTGTTCCCCAGTCTGCTATAAATATTAACAATTTTGTGTTTACTACGTGCCTTCAAACACCTAGCTAGAACTACTTTCTAGGTCACGGCAAACAAACATTTATACCTACTCAAACATCCAATCACAGCAAAGTATTTGTTACTTACTATAAGTTAGTGACAAGTGTGTCTATACCACAGTAATCTCATTAAGCAATGCCGTAAGCCACTTTTTTAAAATTAAATAATAAGAAATATCTATTTTGAATAACCTTGTTGTATCTAAATTAAACGCTACTGTTTCAAAAAACAGAACACTTAAGCTAAGTCACTCAAGTAACTTTCCGAATACCAGAAATCTTTACAACTTAACCCCAAAGGTTATAACACTTGAACACGTTTGATAGAACATGTGCACTACAATATATGATAGCAGTCGTCAGGCGCTTGTTGACATTAGAAAGATTCGAAATAGCAAGTACAATCAAAATTGTTATACTTACTGTCGCTGCCTCATTTCCGTGTTTTGATACTGTAACAAAGTTCACTTTGATACGTGTATATTTGTTGCTTAAAAAACCTTGCACTTGAGACAATATAAGCAATTAGGTTTAAAACAATTCAAATGACTAGAACTATTATAGAGATTGTACGTTGAGTAGTATGGGTTAAGACACAACAATAAGTAGTATACCTATATTATTTTTGAACCATAAAAAAAAGCAAGATATAACAGCGATAAACTCAGTACTGTATAAGACTTAGTATCGTACACAAAACGTCGTTTTTTCTAATCAGCCATTTTCGATAACAAAAACATTGTTACAATATGCATTTTCTCTGTTTACTGCAAATTTTACGTTTTTACGACAGGGATATTATAGTTTACTCCATAGTATCTTTTCTCCACTGTAAAACACAATTCCTGTTTCAAAATTTGGAAACTATATGCATCCTACATCCTAAATGCCGTAACTAATAGGATTTACACTTCTTTAATGCATAATTACAAAGCAAATTAAACCGGAACATAAACATTGACCTCTGGGTACCAACTAATCAAAGTGAATACCTTGTACAACAACAAAACCTTGTCCTTTTAATTATTTTTTAACCACAATTACACTGTTACATTAAAGTAAAACATAAAAATTTACAATTTGAGTACAAAGACTCACAAATCACCCCCCGCGATATTATTATAAACGCATCTAAAAAGAGCTGCAAACCCCTCATTTAAGTTTTTTTCGGACGAAATGACTAAGATGACATGCAAATTGTTGGGCACGCACTTTTAACCGCGACAAATCCTACAGTAACCTATACACGCACGAAGCCTTTCGGGTACTACCGATACTCATGACCTAAGAAAATTTTAAATTAAATGTAATTGTCGACTGCACTCTTACGATCGAGTAATGTGACAAACCAGTCAACAAAATAGATAAATGGCAAGTACACGTTGTGCACGACATGTCGCCCAAAAAGACAGTAATAAAAAACAGAAAGTAATTGTAATGTGGATAACCCCGCACATTACATCAAGGCAATCTAGCTACCGTAGCATTCTCCAAAATAGACATTACGATTGGGTTACAGACTTTTGTGCCTCAATCTTTACATAGGACTTGTACTTTAAATAGGTACCGTAAGTGAAAAACTATTTTTCAAAATTTTTTTTGGTACTCAAAATTGTAAAAACAAAAAAGACAGTATATAATATCCTGTTATGAAACCCGACGATACGTGCCAATATTGTACTGAATTTAAGAAGAATTGCAAAAGTTACTAGATTTCTAGAGGCTTAATTAATAGTGATACAATTTGCAGTTTATGTATGCGTGTTATTTCACAACACAAAACTGGTAATTATACCAAAAAGTCCATAAGTTAAAAACGGAAAATAATTTAGCATTTAGCCGCTACAATTTGGGCGTTGTTACATACTACAACACTACAATAACATGCTTTTGTGTATGTCAAGTGCACGTGATGCTGCCTTGCAGCAAGTTAAAAAAAACAATAAAAAAGCAGTGCAAAACTTAAACAGCAACATAGCCCATCTAAAAAGCACAAAATCTTGTCTAAACAGCCCAAAACACGCATAATCAGTAAAAAAACATTACCAAAACAATACGAAACGGGCCAAACAATCACAAAAATATAAAAAATTTTAAAAAAACTGACCTTTAACAGTTGTTGTACATGTTTGTTCGTCTTCTCCGCCGTCACAGTCCCGTTTACCGTCACACAACGTGCTCGTGTCAACACATTTCCCATCGTGACATTTAAAACAGTTAATTGTACTCGAAAAGGGCACGGTCGCTTGTTTTAGAGTATTCTTTCCGTGTGATGAAACCGCATTACCCAATCCTGTTGCCTTGTTTGACATTGGTGCTTTATTTATGCTATCATGTCGACCTGAAGTCCTATCTGAATCAGGTTCTATCGTGGTAGCGTTTGAGTCGTAGTCGCAATACATTTCGTCAATTCCATCTGCACAATCTAGCCGATTATCACATAGCCACTGTTCTAGAGCACACCGAACGTTACCAAAGACATCTTTGCATTCGAATTGACGTGCTGGACAATCTCCACGAACTAAAAACTTATAAAAATACATATATAAAAAAGCCAAAGTTTTAAAAACTATATGAAATGTATTTTCTTCTTCACTATATAAATTTTGTTCATCCTAGCGTATAGTAAGTCCATCCTCATTCTAAAACTTCAATATCAAAAAAACCTTACCAAATTTCTCGTCAGGAGCCCCTCTCGGCTTCGGTCGACATTCTTCCTTCATTTCGTCGTCCTGATCCGGACAGTCTGCCACTCCATCACATATCCAATATACCGGTATGCATTTTCCACTGTTACATTTATAGTGAAACTCATCCTCCACACAATCGCTCTTTATTGTTATACTGCTAATCGTCGTTTTTTCGTCGCAAAAAACCCCCAAAAAAGTAGAAAAGATGACCAGCCAGAGCATAATGCCCACTTCTATTGTGTCCTCGGGGCTTCTGGCGGTGGTCGCCTCCTGAAAGTCGCTATGGAGATCTCAGGTTTTATTATATCCAACTGTTTTTGTACGAAACAGCATTACGAAACATTGTTATAGCATGTGTATTTGTAGAACATAAAACATAAATAGTTGAGTAACATAGAACATCAATAGCTAAGTAACAAAGCAATGAGACAACAAGTTCAAGAGGACGTACGGTAAAGGTCACCCTGTTTCACGTTAGCATTTACGTTTTTAAGACATACGGTAATACAAACAGAGTTCAACAAATACGTATATAGCTCAAAAAGTAATGTTAACAAGAAGTTCATAAAAACTACGATTTTGATATAATTTAACAAAGTAACATATAAAATGGGCTTATACAACATCACATCACTCTAAACACTACCTTGCGTATGATCTTCTTCGTACAACACCTACACCAAAATGCCATCACTGTAATCACATAAGCTGTTGACAAAAAAACATCTTAAAACATGGCAAAAAACAGTTTGTTAAACTTTTAAAATCTATAGTAACGTCTACAGTACGACATTACATATATACAACATCTCGTAAAGCACAAATCTGCTTAAAAACTTTGTGGGCAGAGTATAGGATCATTACGTGGCCGTGTATTATGATAAGTACTCAACCCAAAAGCTCATCTTTCTCTGATTTTGTAACATTTAAACCGGTTTTTAATTTCCCAAATGCACAGTTACAGTTTCTCCTAATCTGTGTTCATCTGCTTATCTAATGTTACATCCAAAACATACAGCAACGTTAACATTAGGACCCAAAATAGAAAAAATAAAGCTTTAAGAAGCTAAAGAAGTCAAAACTTTGACCCATACCTCAGTATGTTACAATATAGCACGTAAAAGACAAAAACCTATAAAATAGACCATAAATAATATAAACTTAAGATTTTAGTAACTAAAACATGAACAAGAACAGTATTATGCCCGCAAACAAATAAATAGTAAAGCTGTATCGAGCTCTTTGAACTTCAAAAAACACCAAATACCGAGAAAACGCAATATCAACACAATAACAAACAAAAATATACACTAATACGTCAGCCACAACTCTATATAACATCATTTTAAATCTCTACATCAAGACGCGACAATCCTTCATTCCAAATCTACAAGCAAAAGATATACAACAAGACAGAGTCAGATCACTTCTTTTTCTTGTCCTTGCCAAACACCTCATCGTTCTTCCCCATGTTGGCCATGGTCTGGTAGTTGGGGTCCATAGTTCCGGCCTTTTTGTTCTTGTCCTCGGGCGTTTTAATCTGAAATTGACCATTTTAACACGAAAAATACAAAATTGCTAATCTTGAACGCACTCATAAGGAGCAATTGTAGTTACAACAAGTTCACATGTAAAACATGCGATAATTAAAAAAAGTAAAATAATATTATAGTAAAAAGCAAAAATTCAAGTTTAAAAAGAAGTAATTACACAGCAATTTAGATCAAAAAAACGTAAATTAAAGTTTAGTTCAACTTTGATATTCAGAACCAAAAATAAAAATAGAGTTTTAGGTAACAAACGTTAAAATTGGAGGCAAATTTTCAGACAATAATTGTGTAAACTATATCCAAAAAGAAAATCAAACTTTCAGTCAAATTAAATGATGTATAACTTAAAACTAGAATAAATTTAATATACTAAAACCTCATTTTAAGCCTCTTTCCCAGTATTCTAATTTCTCCAAGTATAATTTCAGCCTATCTTTGACTAGGAGTGAGAAAAGGGCCGGGCCCAATTTTCAAGCCCGGCCCGCGGGCCGGGGCTAACCTTTGGGCCCGGCCCGTTTCAATTTTAGCTCAAGGCCGGGCCTAGACGGCCCGTTTCTCACCCTATTTGACAGAAACATTTTTCTGTTCCACTTCGCGCCCCACCCTTGAGTCGTTTTGCAGGCTGCAAACTTACGTCTTTCTTATCGTCCTTCTTTCCGTCCTTTTTGTCCTTTCCAAAGACTTCGTCGTTCTTTCCCATGTTCGCCATAGTTTGATAGTTCGGATCCATGGTACCAGCTTTCTTATTCTTGTCGTCTGGTGCTTTTGGAGCTTCTTTTTTATCGTCCTTCTTTGCATCCTTCTTGTCGTCCTTTTTGGCATCCTTCTTGTCGTCCTTCTTATCCTTGCCGAACACTTCGTCGTTCTTGCCCATGTTGGCCATCGTTTGATAGTTTGGATCCATAGTACCAGCCTTTTTGTTTTTGTCTTCTGGTGCTTTTGGTGCTTCTTTTTTGTCGTCCTTTTTGCCATCTTTTTTGTCTTTGCCAAAGACTTCGTCGTTCTTTCCCATGTTGGCCATAGTCTGGTAATTAGGATCCATGGTACCAGCTTTCTTGTTTTTGTCTTCTGGAGCCTTTGGTGCTTCTTTTTTATCGTCCTTTTTGCCATCTTTCTTATCTTTGCCAAATACCTCGTCGTTCTTGCCCATATTGGCCATGGTCTGATAGTTGGGATCGTGGGTGCCGGCCTTCTTGTCCTTCTCATCTGGTGCTTTTGGTCCTTCTTTGCCGTCCTTTTTGTCGTCCTTCTTGTCTTTTCCGAACACTTCATCATTCTTACCCATATTGGCCATAGTTTGGTAATTAGGGTCATGAGTCCCGGCCTTTTTGTCCTTTTCGTCTGGTGCTTTTGGTGCTTCTTTACCGCTCTTTTTCTCCTTATCCTTGCCGAAGACTTCGTCGTTTTTGCCCATGTTAGCCATGGTTTGGTAGTTGGGATCGTGGGTGCCAGCAACTTGTTTCTCGTCCTTTGGAGCTTCTTTGCCATCCTTCTTTTCAAACTTGTCTTCCACATTCGCCAGGGTCTGAAGACAGAAATTTTTAATGATGAATTTAAAGCTAATAGAAAGAAAAAAGCAAAATAGTATTTAGGATGTTATCTCTCTTGGAAGATAAAGAAAATAAACAAGTAAACCTACCTGGTAGTTAGGATCATGGGGGTCAACAACTTTCTCACCTTCTTTCGGTTCTTTGGGTTTATCTCCGTCTTTCTTGTCTGGGCCAAAGTTATCGGCCAACCCAGCCATGGTCTGAAATTTTGGTTTTTAAAACTAAGTTTAAAATTTTTTATAACTTTATAATACAAAACTAATGTAAGTAGACTAACTTACCTGATAATTAGGGTCATGAGTATCAGCAACACCAACCTTGTTGTTTGGTTTAGGCTTAGCAGGATCATCTTTCTTCGATTTTTCTTTGTCACCAGCAGCAGCCTCATCAGGTTTTTTAGATTTAGCTGATTTAGATGACTTAGGCGCAGCTGAAAAAGACGTAGTTAAAGTTGGGTCTAGGACTTCGGATTTAAAGCGTAAGGCATAGAACCCTAGCAAAGGTATTCTTCCAGTACTGTAGTATCTTTTAAAAATAGTCAAAACCTTACCATCTCCAGCTGGTGCGGGTGCTGCAGCATCTCCTGCAGGTGCTGCGGGTGGCGCTTCGGCCTCTTTCTTCTTGGAACACTGCATCGTTATTGCGAAGCCAAACAAAGCCGCAGTCGAACATGTCACCAGAATCATCCAAAACATTTTCGAGAATGACTTCAATGGAACGACTGACTTTCTATAGTTGTTTCGAGTGTAAATGAAGCTCGTTTGTCATCTTTTGAACTCGGTGGATCAAGAGTCCTACGAAATTTGCATATTGATACGAAATTGGAAACTTCACTGAAATTTGCATATTTCCATTTTTTTGTTAAATCTTTATATTTTTGAAATTTTAGTGTAAAAGTTCAAACTTCATTGAAGTTATGAAACTTTTTTGAAACAAAAGATAAAATATTCTATTATATATGTTACGAAAAAGCTCCTACAAGCATGTCATTGAAGTTTCGTAGCCTTCCATTTTGTATTGCACAGTTTTGTCAAGGACCATATAAGTTAACAATAAGGTCTTCTATTTTTCATTTGAGTAAAAACAATTTTCCAAATTTATCAGTTCTTTTTTTTACTATGAAAAGGCTTAGAGTACAACTATTATTACCTTCGCTGCTACGAATCTGCGAACATCTTTATTTGTCAATTTTAAATTTGTCGAAGTAAAGATATTATACTACAAATTTATAACTTCAGCTGCATACATATTTTACTGTTACTATATACCGTTATTTGTGGTTATTATGCAAAGAATAACAAAAAAATCATCTGCTAAACACAAACAAGTAGTTTTCACAACTGTAAAAAAAGCTAAAAACAAGAAAATATTGCAAAGTAACAATGTCATATAAGAACACCGACAACACCAAATCGTATCTTTATTCTAGCCCCAGAAGAACAAAGAACCCAATAAATTAAGTCTATTTTCCATCGATTGCTGCAGTGTACTCGGAAAGGAACTTTCTCATATGCGTAATATGCTTCGGTGTTCTCCCATCGGAATCTTTTACGACCAGACCCTTTCGGAGGAGGTAGTCCAGGAACACTCGGATCACGTAAAGGTATTGTTGTTCGTTCTGAAAACAAAGAAAAGTTTAAGATCATCTTATTATGATTGAAAAACGCTTTTTATAAATTCCTATATTATAGTAACTTCGTTTATTTCTAGGATTACAAAAAGATTGCAAAGACCACACTAACACATTGCCAAACATACCTGCACACTTAAAGCCCGTTGATCTCTGATCGTAGCCAAAATCTGGTCCAGCTTGTCGCACGGCTTTCCCAGCTCAGTAGCGTCTAGCAAGTACTGTAGCATGACAATCGAACCAGTACGACCAATGCCGGCCGAACAATGAACGACAATTGGATATCTGGAATAGCAGAAGATATTTAATATAATAAACAACATGATTAAAGTCACTATTAAATGGCAATATACCATTTGCATCGCAACATTACATCAAAAAGATGACTTACTTGGTGTTACCGACCTTCTGAAGCAAATTAATGGCAGTGACATCGCCTTCAGGAACCCCACGATCAGGCCAGTCGAGCCATTGGTAGTGGTCGACTTCCATCTTGTTCTTGTCTCTAGTGACTACCAGTTGAGACAACCGGAGCTTGACGACATTAAATGCTTCGTCTAGACCCATCTACAGAAATCAGATTAAAGAGTAGCATACATTGGCCTAAAGGTAGCCCAACATCTTAACTTACATCTTGCTGACTAGTACAAGTGACTTTGATCTTCTCGAAAGTCACACTCTGACCTTTGGCAACGGGAAAGTACTCGGCACACTTCTTGATATTCTTCTCGTAAAAGTTGCACAACATGATGATGACGGCCGACTTCTCCTGCAAGATCATCGTCCAGAAGTCGCCACAAGTGGTGTCAGTCGGCCCCTGAGTGCAAATGATTCTCTTGTCGCTTTTGGGCGTGCTCACGTAGTTGGCGTGAATGTAGTCGTTCTCTAGCCCTTTCAGTTTAACTCTGGTCGCTTCCAAACATACGACATCGCGGTAACGGTTACGGGTTCCTTGTGGTTGAGCCAGGAAAGTCTGAAAGCAAGAGTAAGATTTTGTTGTAACAAACTTAACTATATTAGTCCCGGCTGCATGTAAAAACATCACTAAAGGATACGGTTACCAACATGAATATCTGCCTTAAAAATATGACTATAAAAGATACTTGCCTATTACAAAAAAAATATAACAAACCTTGAAGTCTTTTGGATCCAATGCCTTTTTTAGTGAAGCGAAATCCGCTCGGTGAGCTTCTACATTCTTTTTAACAATGTTTGTGTTTAACCAAGCTTCATGTTCTGCGTTCATCTTTCTCCTTAAACTTTCGTTCACAAAATGTAAAAAACATGTCTAATGATTTTTAAATTTAAAAAAAGACTTTATATGTTCATTAACCACTTAGAAACAAATTAAAAACTTACCGAAGCTGATTTTCCTCGAAGAAATTACAAGTTCAAAGAGATTCAAGTTTCTGTCCACAGACTGACCGCTTTACACCAGATTCGAATGGGACTGACGTTCTATTCTCATGAATTACACAAAGTTCGAAAATTTGCATAAGTCTTCTGTAAAAAACACTAAAAATCTCAATTTTCCAGAATGTTATCTAAAAAACAAAGAAAATGTAAAAAAAACTTACCCTGTCCCATCTTGAGCCTACTGGTTCCCCAGAGGTAGTCGACCAATGATCATTGACGTTGAGGAGAAAGAAAGTGAAGTGTACTACCATGTTGCTCCGAAAACTTTGGCGGTAGTAGCAAGCAAAATGAATTGCAAGTAAAACCAAGTATTTTTCTTTGAAAAGACATAAACAATATAACAAAATTAACATATTTTCAGCAAAATTAACACGCTTTTGACATAAATATACAACAAATAATACATCAGAACTCTTCAAAAGAACAAAAAGTTGAAAATACCGGTGAAAACGACTAAATGTTAAGTTGCGCACCAAATGAAACAAGAAAACCAAGTAAACAGCTGGTTTAATCGATGAAAAAGGTATTTTACCGCGAACTTTGAAAAATATCTTATGGAAAACTAAAATATTTTTCCAAAATATTTATCCGTTTGAAAAACCTGTCATAAAGTTTAGAAAATAAATCTCTTGTCTAGAAAAGATGTCGTCTGGCGATTTTTCGACAAAATTTTGTTTCTTGCAAATATACGGAAGAACTAATTGTATGTTCATGGAATAATTTACTTGTTATTTTAAATTTTTATATAATTTTGTAGTTTTTAGCGACTACGACAAGTTGAAGCACCAAAGAGAACTAGTAAAACTTCGAAAGATCAAGCTTTGTTCAAGATTTCATTGAGTTTCCGGTCAAGATTGGCAAGGACATCTTTTAGGTAAGATATTTGTTGTTTTTTTTTGTTTTACATGTGTTTGACAAAGAGAATTAATACTAAATTGCTGTAAAAACTACTAAACCTTCAATTTTTAAGTTTGAAAAAGTTGGGAATGCTAAAGAAAATAATGATCTACTATAACATATGAAATCAAAATAATAGAAGAAGGTTTGATAAAAAGTTTTGTAGGCTTTTAATAAATAATATTGTACGCGACCACTTGAAGGTTCTTGTTTACCTGTTTGTGGTTTTAAAACGTTTTTTATGGGATTTGCGCGGTTTCAAAATCCCCAAAGTTTGAGGTTAAGGTGCGGCCCTGGGGGCTGTATTCCGGAAACAAAAACACCGCACCTTCTGTTTTTATGGCGCGGTTTAACTGCGTCAGTTAAGCCGGTTGATTGCTGCGCAAGAGTACACCTCGGGTATGAACCTTGTTTTAAACGTTTCACTCGATTCGGATGGGTGAAGGTTATCGTTCCGAAAGTGGAATATTGTGGAAGGTCTTGGAAGTATACCTTGAGGTTTTGGCAGTTACTTTTTAAAGGTGGGGCTTGGGTTTTTGTAGGTTGAGACTTAGTATAATATGCAGCTTGAAAATTTTTTAAAGATTTTGGAAAGTTATACGGCGTTTTTCTCAAATTGATCTTATTTTAGTTTTGTTTAACTAAAGTAACATGTTGTTTTTAATGTAAATCTACCTATTCTTTGAAAAATCATCTTACACTACTACAACGACTAAATTATTGTTATACTAGCTTATCCTTTTTTCCGAAATTTATGATACCATGTAAATAATACGCGAACGCTTATCGGTATCGATAGTACCGTGTTTCCGGCTGAGTTTCTAATCCTAGCCGTCGCGCTCCGATTTCCCGGTTTGAAGGTATAGGAATACCCTTACTGTGAGTAATGTAAACAAAACCGTTTCGATTCTCTTCATAATCGTTTTAGGCGCGTTAAAAAACTCAAAAGTGTATTTTTTGGGGTGGATACAGACGGAGAGTGTTTGCACTAAAACTTTCTGGATCTTACACTTGAGAGGCCGATATTGTTTTTCACAGTAATTGGAGGTATGGATGGTATTATTTTTAGCTGTTTTTTGAGTATGGTGGATATTGTCTTTAACGGTAATTTAGGGTATGGTGAATATTTTTTTTACTTTTTGGGGGTGACAACTCTAATATATTATTTGCTGTGTCTTTGTGATTATAATTTAGACTTCTAAGACATTCTAACATAAGTTTTAAAATTTTTAATTTAAACTTCATCGTCGAGTGAATGGATCTAAACTAATAACTAAGTTAATCTTTCAAAAGTAGTGTGTCTCGATTGTTGCATGGCACTTGTTCATTCCATGAATATTAATTTTTCGGCGGAAGAAAAGTATAATAACTGGTTAATTCTTGACGCTAGAAAGATTAATTTTTTGGTTTAAACAATTTTTATTGCAAGACATCTAAGTTACAGTACTAGTTTTTAATCTTTAAGAAAAAATATTGAAGTTGAGACGTTTTTTGCCATTTCATATTGTGATAGGTTTTAGTATTTTTTTGGGTGATATATCGACATTTCTTTTTTGCAAATTTAGTTATAAAGGTTAAGTAGGGTATTGCAACACCATATACGAGTCACTTATCATATTTTGCAATAATTTTATAAAAAAAGTTCAAAAATCATTATTGTACTTAAAAATTCTTCAAATATGCCAAAACCAACACATATGTCGCCCAAACTTTTGAGTTTGAAGATGTGGAAGAGTTTGAATTACATGATGAATGTCCTTGTGGCCATTAAAGGAGCGGATCGTTTGTCTTTCTGCTGGCCACATTAATGTCGTGTCAAAAATATTGGTAATCGGATACACACATTCTGCGCTTATAATAATGCATATGTCAGCTGGAGATCACAAACTTTTTAAGAGAGACAAATTAGGTTCATTCCGGAGGTTTAAGGGAAAGCTGTATTTAGAATAAGAGGTTAATGACTAATTTGAGGTTTTCCCGAGTTAAAGCGACGTTTTATGAAGTGCAACTTGTATAATGTGTCACGATTGGAATTAGGTTTTATTTTTAGTGGATTGTCGGAGATTTACGGTATCTTGTAGTAGATGTTGTCTTGAAAGGTGAGAATTTAGGTTTGTGACAAGGTTGAAGCCGGTCTCAAAGCCAGGCTATGATGGAGGGGTATCACTAAATGAAATTTTTTGAAAATATGTGATCGTGGTTAATCAGTAAATTTTTCGAAGAAAGCTATAGGTTCATCTTAAAAATGACTGTACTAAAGGGTGTTTATACTAGTACTAGTTTTGGAGCTGTTTTGGTTTTTTAAGAGTCAACATTTTAAAATAATTGGATAGTACTGTTTATGTAAATATTTTCTGACTAAAACATTATCAGCTTTATCATTTTTGTATTTTTACAAACAAAAGACCGCATTTTTATCCAACTTACTTTACCAAACTATACTCAAAACCACAGCATGCCTAACTGATGTACACTCGTTTCAAACGCGACGTGATGTTGTTATGAAATGTGGGTTTGAAACGTTATGAAACGGAGTTCTCCCGATTCAAAAACGATGAGTTCAGGTTTTTTTGTATTTCAGCGGATCTCGCGCACAACTTTTTACCGGAAGAAACAATTTTAGCTTACTACGAAAACAATTACAGAGTTAAAACGAATACACTCACTGTACTTTTGATCTCGGATATTGTTTTAGGTGTTCAGATTTTGGGTTTGGCGTTTGTTGTTTGTGGGTTTGGCAGAGGGGGTGGATTGGAAGTGGTATAGCGGTGATTGAAAACAGGGCAGGTTTTTATGGCAAATATTTTTAACTTTTAAAGACTTTCTTTCAAAATGGTGTTTCTTATGTTAGTTAATAAAGCGGAAAACTACTTCCCATCTGATGTTTAACATAGACTTTGAAAATTAGCTTCCTGTGTCTGTCGCACATCATGGTAATCCCAGTACTTAAGTCTTTTGTCGTTGTTACCCGTTACCTTTTGGCCCGGCAACAAAACAATGCTATTAGCAGTTTGTTTTTGAAAACGCGTCTACAATACCGTAGCCCCCAACGAAATCTTATAATCACCGTGTTTTTCCGTTTATCACTTCTTATTACCTTCATTTTTCGACCGTTTTCCTTGTAATTTGAATACTGCAGTCTATTTTGCATGAGATTAACTTCGATTACTCGTACTGGTTTACTGTTTGTTTACATCCACAAATAGTGTTGACGTACCTCGTATTACTACAACAATATGGGATTAAGAGGGTTGGGAAATCAAGAGTTATTGACTGGCATTACTGAGTAGTTTGAAGTAATGGGTTTCATAAGTTTGGAATGTCAGTATTGCAAAACGAGATTATGTTGTAGTAGGCAAAAAAATTAAAATTATATTATTAGGTTATGGTTAATACTTTTTTAGTTATAGCACAACATAAGTATATACTACAAGCTAGTTCAGGGACGTCGTTTGGGGGAGTGGGTAAGGGGGGGGGGTACCCCCTCCCCCAGAGCCGATCCGAAAAAAATTCCATAGGTACCTGTACGCGAAAAAACAAAAAAAAATTTTTTTGAAAAATTGGTCCACAGTTACCTCTACCTGTGGACGAAAAAATTTCTTTTGACCTCCCACTCCCCCAGAGAAAATCCGTAGCGACGTCCCTGAGCTAGTTCTATAGTACTATAGCATACTGCTAACTCAAGGACTGTATGAAGAAGTTGTTGTAGGGACAGCTCTGCAGTAAAAACTATAACTCCGCATCTCAAAATCTTATACTAAAAATATTTGTCATCTAAAAGCATGATAACATGCTGTAAATAACATTTCAAACCGCGGTTTTTGTGAAGTAGAAATGCATTGTCGAGATACGTATGTTAAACATCATTTCACTGTACATGTTTGTAATTCGGCAGATTAACTTCGTATGTCACAAGTACTATGCAAAAACAATTTGTCATAGATATCACGTCAATTAGCGGTTTAATTTTATCACCGACCCGCAGAGGATTAATGGGATTCGACCCAAACCCTACAGATTTACATCTTTTTGCGGGTTTGGGATTACTCTGTAATTTAGCGGCCGCTGACGTTAAATGGCTGACGCTGACATGGGCGCTATTTACGGAGTAAATCATGGATATTTTAAGAAGATTTGTCCTAATGTGCGTTAAGTGGTTTTGAAATGTTGTTGAACGTGTGTTGTTGGTTTACAAGGGTTTTTGGTTATAGCGCCTTAAAATATGCTGTTACTATAGGTATAATAGTTGTTTGGTGCTTCTGCGTATTTGTGTCTTTTGGTATGTGAGAATGTAGTGGAGTTAAGAGATGTTCGTTTGAGTTTTTTTTTTCTAGATTTTTTGAGGAAAGGTAAACTATGATTTGAAATGAGGTTTTTGAGTGAATTTTTTAAAATTGGAGGTATGATAGAATTGGCAAGGGAACATATCTGTAAAGGTGTGAAAAAAAGGGGTACATTTCTTAAAAAAAAAGGGGGGGGAGGGGTGGTCAGAAAATTTTTTAAAATTTATTTAGATAATTAATAGATCACGTTTAAGTTTTTTTTTAAAAAATTGGGCTGGTAGCGCTTGTAGGCAGCCCCACTGGAATTTAGTCATTGCTACTCTTCCTTTTACCCTAGCGATAGTTACACTTCTTTTATCATGTTTACATATAAATTTACTATACTTTGTACTTTCCACTTTCTCTGTTCAAATCCAAATATAACAGTGTCACTATTTCCAAGAACACTACGAGTACAATGTTGTTGTACTCAAATTTGAACCATTTAAAATGTTACCAAACCAAGCTTTTGAAATGTCGGTTTTGTAGTGTCACTTCACTTCCTCTGTTATCATATTTGTTACTTTCAGAGTAATTTCTCCAATTTTAGAGATTTCAGCGTACAAAATGCTAATTTTATAGGAAGTTTTGCATTCTGTATATGATGTGTGTCCTTACAAGTAGGTATAGGTTCCTTTGCAGATGATATTTCAATGGGCGAACTGGTCCTTTAAGCATAATTTTTATTTTTACATTTTATCCTAGGCCTTTTGTGGCTCTTAAATGTAATTTACACCGGAAAGATCGTAAATATCATAATAGTCTTAATAAATTGCCTCAATTTCTGAAATTTTAAAAACTTAACTTAATGAATTTGAGCTGTTATGCGGGTCTGCGGGGTATCTTAAAAATCTACCGCAAATTTCAAAAATAATTTTGAAAATTCCACTTTGGGTAATTACAAATATTTCTTTTCTGATAGTACGAAACTTTATTGTAGGCCATATTTCCAATTACTTAAGAACTTAAAAGTTATTCGCGAGCGCCTTAAAATATAAGTTTGTAATTTTTGTATTCTAAGTGAAGTATACTGTAAGCTTGTTAATGTAAAGTAGATTAGGACTTAATGTTTCTCTTTAAGTAAACATATTTGTAGTATAGTATGTTCGTTACAAATACGGCTAAACCTCTTTAGTATGACACTCAAGGGGCTGGTCGAAACCTGTCCTTCTCACCAGAGTGTC
The DNA here is from genome assembly GCA_904066225.2 of Bursaphelenchus okinawaensis. Taxonomy (NCBI): domain Eukaryota; kingdom Metazoa; phylum Nematoda; class Chromadorea; order Rhabditida; family Aphelenchoididae; genus Bursaphelenchus; species Bursaphelenchus okinawaensis. The sequence goes on along the minus strand of CAJFCW020000006.1, from coordinate 6,739,442 downwards.
ACACTACCTGGGTACCTTTTGATAGGCGTTCTATTACGAACGGCGGTAAAAAAGCTGTCACTAATAAGAAGGGTCACACTACTGAGTGTCATATTAGAGAGGTTTTACTGTATATTTACTCTTATTTTTAAGGCCAAATTATCGTAGTTAACTTTGTATATAATCCTTTTTACAAATTTCGTAAAAGAATGGCATTTTATAAGAGCCTGGTTTGTTTTTTGGGATTACGGTGGGTTTCCATTTAGCCCATCCTGATTTATTCCTACAGAATCCGTGCCCAACCTCATTAAATGAGGGCCTCGCATTCCGGCTCTCCTCGTCTCAAATGTGGCCAATTCGATGCTGGAATGCTCATTACGATAAGTTGTGAAAATAAATAAATTGGGCGCTAACCGATTAAAAAAGGCTCTCATTAACATTTTTAAAAAGTCGCCACCCAAATTATCCTCTTTCTTTTCGCGGTTTAAGGCCAAATCTGTGGGCTTCAATTAAAGCGGCCGCGGTTAATCGGCGGCCCTGAATTGCTTATCAGGATCGCCGCCTCAGGCAGGGGAGCGTTGAAGCGTGTTTGTTAATTCATGCCGTGGCCAAAACTCATCAAATTGCACCGTGGGAAGAGAATTCGCTTCTGACACGCTAATCATCCTAGATTTCGCTAAACCGGCACAGAGAGGGTGCTGGCCTGCACCGTTTTTATTTGCCATGTTACAAACCGGATAATTGCCGGAGGGTTCTTAGAAGTGGTGTAGTACTATTAACCTGTCTTTAGTTAGCATACGGTTGGTCTTTTGTTTTAGTTTGCTTCACAAACTCATCGTAAGATGTATGGGTTGTAAAAGTATGAAAAAAGCGATTCAAAATCAAAAAATTTAAGAAACCGTCGATTACTTTGTACAAAAAACATCAATTTTGTGTCTAATACAATCTTGTGATCACCTGCCTATTGCAAAAGCATATTTAAGTGTTAATTGCGACAAAAGTGTTTACCCCAAGTTCCGCGACACGTTTTGTTTTTTGCCAAATGTGAAAAGATTCAAATTAGAAGTGTTTGTTTGGTTCGTTTCTAAACCATTTACCGCCGCTTTCGAATAACCCAATTACTTTTGAACTATAAGTTGTCATTTTTCGTGAAGGCACAATTTAGACTTTGTTTTTGCTTACCCAAATTGGCCACATTCTTGTGGCCAAATCTCGAAAGACGGTAATGGCGGTTCCAATCAACGGCCAGCGGTTTTTCGTTTTAGGGTTTTTAAATACGGTATACGTTTAGAGATCGTTAAAAACTTTAAAGTCAGATTTAAATAAAGTTTTTTTTTGGTGCCGTAGTGAAATTATCAAACAGATACGATTTTTAATACTAAAATTTGTGAAATTGGCATTTTATTAACAATAGCTTAAAACCAATCAAATTTCCTTCAACCTGCTGACATTGTAAACAAAGTTTTTGGCTTCGGGATAAACAAAACTGACCCATCTAGAGATTACTCAAGGCCAAGTAGGACTGTCTCATCAAATTCGCATCCCTTTATATTAAACTCACTCATTCATAAATGGACTTTCTTTTCCGGCTGTCATTCCGACCTGTCATTTTCGTGGCCATGCCCTAGCCCAAAAAAACTTTTGGGGCCACGAACTCTGACTTTGGGCCGGTTTCATTAAGTGCTGCCTGACCATCACGTCATTAACTAGTCCGCGCGCGCGACAACCTCCGTTTTCGTGTTTAAGCGACTTAAGTGATGCAGAATTGAGGAAATTAAATAGTACGTATTAGTGCTCGTTCAAAGATGCTGTGGGGATATTAGGCTGTGAGTTAGTAGACGTTCGAACTTGCGTGCTATTTCCAAGTTTTGGAGATTTGGCATTCTTTGATTAGTTTTGACACGTTCTACAGTGTTAACACTTTCTTATCTTGCTTTTCCTTTAGTTCCTTGAACACTCTCTTCTGCTTAGGGTAGGGTCTTGTAGGTTTAGGTATAAGCATGTTGTTTTCTCTATATCGTCATTTTTCGGAACGCTTAAGATTTCAATTCTGTAGAATTCATTTCTACGTCTAAGCTCCAGACGAATGGTTCCAGCCGGTTTACCGTATGATTCAGTGGCTTAATTCTCGTTTTTAGTTCAAACAAATTAAATTTTAATTCGATTCAGTAGGATCTTTGGTTTCGTAAATAAGGTGTTTAAGGATGCGGACGACACGGAAGTCTTCTGAATCCTCAGGTGTAGAAAGAGGCATCGAGGATTGGGGATGGTCACGCGATTGTGGCTTGTTTTTAGAAATATGGAAGTAGCATAATAGATTCGACCGTGTACTATGTTACCGGTAGCTGTCAATACAACAAAATTTTTGATTTGTGATTTTGGAGGAGAAATTTGCATATTTAAAAACGAAAAATTAAATTTTGGTTAATAGGTTGATATTGCTACAGCAAAAACTGTGTAATGTAAATGTGAAAAATTTGTTGACATTGTACCACACTCTTACTACAACATCCAAGTTATTATTTATGGGACAACAAACGCGTTGGGACTAAAAACCGTTCCATCTTGCCGCCGAATAGTCCCGGAGGCTCTTTAAGACTTTTGGGTGGAAAAGTGAATCCAATTCATTTTAGGACCTCTTTAGCACGTCCTCGCAAAGCCATCGCCTTAGGGTTTTGTCGAAAAAATAGGTGCGAAACACAGACTCAGCATGAAGTTATCTCGACGGGAAAACAGGGTTCGAATGGTTTTGACGTCTTCCGTTTTTGGCCTGTCACGGCGCTTGTTTTGGGCCGGAGATTTAGTTTTTTGATATGAAAAAGGGAGTGATTAATCGCCGCAGCTTAATGTTAAGTTTGTTGGTATCTGGACTTGTTTCGCTTTTTAAATATTTTAAAATTTCAAAAAAATTTTAGGAAATTTTTATTTTTTTTGCAAGCTCGGTTATTCCAAGAGCTTTGCTTCAAATAAAATTTTTATATTTTATTAAAGCTATAATTCAAATATAATTGAAATATTTCCAACAATTTTCATTGCTTTGTCTTACTGTAACTTTTTACTACTATTCTAGGCTAATTTTATTGGCCAAAGTTATATTCGAAGTTTGCAGCAAAAGACTCAAATTCCTTCATGACAAATTTAAATTAAAAAGTTTTCCTTTAAACGGGTGTCTAGAACAATTTCCAAATGTTTCCGGCTTCCAATTAACACTCGGATTACAGGCTAGCCTCAGGGCTTTTTTAATTATGATCGAAAGCTTTGCAATTTCTGGAATGTTTTCTACTTTAACATGGTCTCAAGAGTTCAGAGAATAGTTATGGTTAGGGTACAGTGCTTTAAACTTTCATGAATTTTAAAATTTAAATGTTATTTGAAGAGTAAAGTCATATTTTTTGTAAAGTTATAAAGTGATAATGTTGTTTTAGACTAGTTCATGTATTTTGATGACTTTAGCCTCAAATTTTGCAATATAAAATGCCAAAACTTGACTTATACTCATTCCAAACTTTATAACAGCACCACCATTGTCCTTTTTATATGTTACCATTGGGGTAATCCCAGTATGATTGGGATTAGTGGTCGTCAAACTCTTGGTGTGGCCAAACTGGGAAGCCATTATTTTGGCAAAACCCCGTTTAAACGGCCATAAAGTCGTGGTCGGGTATCAAGATCATGTCATGTCGGAACATAACTCTTCCATGTTATCTACGCCGCCTCAAATAGCCCGTTTGGAAAACGGTTGGGCGGAAGAATAGGGCCAAGTAGTTACAGGTGTTACATAAAAGAGTTTAACGGAAATGTTTAAAGTGCCGGAAAAAAGTTTCGGAAACATGTAACGGCAGTTGTGGTGGCGGGGGTTACAGGTGGAGGGGGTTCTGGGATGAATTTTGTTTTTGAAATAAAAAATACCTCAAAGTTTATTTTTAACTTTTAGAATCAACTTTTAAGTCATAGACATTACTTTTCCCAGTCTTTCTACTATAATCAGTGTCATCCTATAAAAACCGTCCAGAGACATGTTTATAGGCACGAGTTGTCGAGAAGTGCCTAACTGGTTTCGTAGTTTGACGGCACTCTTTTTGCACATCCCGACAAGATGTATGCGACCCCGAAGAGGGTAAGCGTAACCTCTCGAGTTTCATCCCCGAGGATCGTGTTGTTATTGTTTCTGGCGGTTGGCCCCAATCCAAACCCTCTTTTTTATGGCTTGAAAGCAGCGCCGATCCCTGGAGAATCAGGATTTCCGAAACGCCCCGCAAACCCGCGTTTCTGTTTTGATTTCAGGCTTATATTAATCATGGTGTTGCTTCTAGGCTTGGTTTTGTTTTAGGGGTTTCAGGCTTAGTCTTGTTTCTTTGAGGTTTTTTTTTGATTGTGAGACAGGCTGGTTCGCTTTTTGGTTTTTTAGGCTTATTTTGTTCTTCTTAGGCTTTTTTGTATTTAGCTTTAGGCTTATTTTAAATGGTTTCTATGTTAACCTTACCCTATTTCCAATCTTATTTTGATGAGTTTGTTGCTAATTCTAGACGGTTTTATTCTCTTGCTTTCTTGTTTCCTTATCAGTGCATTCTCGGAGGGTCATGTGCCAAACCCGCCCGCTGATAATGCGGTTTTTTTTCGAAACCCGATAACCCGCAGCCTTTTTTGGGCTTCTTTAAACTTGGTTTGCAATTAATTATGTAACTTTTGCTTTTGGCGCTGTTCCGCTTACTGTAGCGTTTGTTGTACTGCTGATAAGCTGGTTTTGTGCAAGAGGTTTCCGCGTCGAGATAGGGGTACAATTCTGTTTGATCATGGGTGGTTTAGTTGTAGGTTTTAATTGTTTCAACGGCTTTTTGAATGTATTTGAAATTTTTGTGGTTTGCACTTTTAAAGCGTTTTTTTAAATTTTAAATTATCATTTTTGAAAATTGAAATTTTTAGTTATAAATCTGAAAACATTTTTTCAACTTTTAATTCTAAATTATCATTTTTTTTTCTTCAACATGGACTAAAACATTATCAATACCAACTTTTCAACACTCGTATCAACAATTCCTGCTATTTCTTTTTTGAAACATTTTAAACTCGCGTACCCATACCGTAGGCCTAAATTTAATTCCCCAAACAGTTTCCCTCAAAACTGGGCGGAAACGCAGAGTTCCATCCACAAACGCGTCCACAATAGTACATTAAGTAAACTCGTTTACGCGCGGCCGTTTGATTGCGCACTTTTATTATCCATGTAATTTCCGCACCAATCGTTTGTTTAAGAATGGCTTTTTATAGTTTAAGAAGTTCCTTAAGTCAATTTCGGCGGCCAAACATCGAACTAATCAAGTGGTCGAGGAGTTTGCTCTAATTTTACTGTAGGTTGGTTTAAATAATGTTCAATGGTCGGTTTATATAATGGAACCCTTTTAGAGTTTTATTTTTTTACTAAATTATAAAAATAGAAGGCTTAAGTTTGGTTGAAATAAGAAAGCCGAGCTTAAATAAGAAAGGCTAGTTCAAAAATTTGAAAATATTAAATTTTTAGAATTTTCTTAAAGATTTGACTTTTTTTTGTTCATTGTATAATGTTTCTTTGGTTACCGTATGTAGTTCTCCAGAAGGGAATGAAGTTTTTTGGCGATAAGAAGGTTTTGCAATGATCACTCCACTGTTTTTACAAATTGTTTGTTCTTCTTTTTATATTTTGTTACTTTTTTTATGAAAAACACATTTGTGAAATGAGGTTAACAACCCTTTTTCAAAACTAAATGAAAAAAATTTTAAAACCAAATCATAAAAAGGCTTAGGTTGGCATTTTAAAACAATTATATCCACGGTGGTTCATGTTTTTTTACATTAATTACTCAAAAAATATTTTTTACGATTTTTTTACAGTACCACTCAAAAACCTAAACCATTTGACAATACTTTTCCAAAGTAAAACAAAGAGAACTCGTTTCTCGGCCAATGATTAGGTCCCCGGCCAATAGCAGCCAGCCGGTTTGTTTGTGTCCTCAGGCGCAAAAAACCGCTTTTCTTGAACCGTTTCTTATTTGTGCGCATTCTCTCTTGAGAATCCTGTCTCTCTCTCTCTCTTCTGAATCTTTGCGCTCTTCTGAATCCTCTCGCGCCTTCTGAATTCTACGGTAGCTGTTTTCGGGAAATCCGTGAAGTTCAGTCAAGAGAAAAGAGGATTTAATTTTTATTACCAAATCAACTTGTCGTCCAGTCATGCATGCACATCGCTCGAAATTCTATTACGAGCACCAAATTAAAGTGACCTAGTTGAGAACTGGCATTTCGTTGGGTAGTGCAATTAAAAAATATTTCGTACTAAAGTCAAAAGTTATGGGACATTAAGGAATGACGCTGAAGCTTAGGTTTAGGTAGAGGTAACCTTTGAAAGTTTACAAAATTCTGCGAAAGTTAAAGCTTATATTGTACCACTTTAGAAAGTTGGTACTTTATGGTACCAAAATTAAAAAATTAGAGCCCAGACGCATCTCTGATGAATTGGAAATTAGTTTTGAGCTGAAAGAACTAGGCGCTACAATTACACATCAACAAGTTTTGCTAAAATATTTATCCGGAAATGGGATTAAAAGTTCGTACATCGAAATAAGGCTTAATTATGAAGGGTTAAAAAACTGGAACGTTTATTTCGGCTCTATTTCTAAAGTTTGTTATAAATATCGTGGAAGTGGGGGAAGTGAGCATTGATTATGTGGTATAAAGTACTTTTACTTTACAGTATAGGACCAGAGTAAAAACAATAGGTCTTCTGCTTCTTTTTGTATCAGTTAGCTATGTAAAATACGAAGATGTCCATGAAGAAACTAGATTATTTTTAATGTTTATGTTGGCCTACTATAACATATTTAAGCTAGCCTACTATAACATACTTAACTTCGCCTAGTATAACATGAAAAACGTCATGGAGCCCCAAACTAAACTTGAAACTCAAAGCCAAAGTGTCACATCCAAAGAAGTGTTTCAAATTAAATGCCGAACTGCACGTAGACAGTGCTGTTTTGCCATTTTTTAATTTCTTGTGTATCGTGCTGTGCCAATTATAATTCGAGACTTGTAAACACACTTCTCGGATTCGCGACATAAAAGTAGCTCACGGAACTTTTCGGTCGTCGACTGGTTTTCGTCGCCGATCATTGGCTGAATTAGCGCTGACAAACGGTTTTCGACACTTTTAATTGACTGATCTTAGCTATCGAATGTTTCTTTTGGTGTAGCAAGTCGTTTCACTTCTGGAGGCGTGAACAGACGTTTAGTTGCTTTTGTTAGACTTAGTTTTTGAAATTTTGAATTCAATTTTTAGTTTTTTTGGAAGTTAGTTTATAATTTTAGGCTTGATTTGGCTTCTGATAACTTTTCATAGCTGTATTTTGATGACTTTTGTCTAAATTTTATGATTTTTTAAAACTTGTTTGTATCTGTTTACATAAATTCGCATACAGTACCTTATTACTTTTGTGCAATAACCTTAATTTTGAAATTTCAACTTTCTTTCGTCAACTTTCAAACAATTTTTGATACTTTACGTGTATGTTTTGAGAAACTGGAAACACTCAAAAAAAGTTTGTCGAAACGCCTCCAGACTGGACCGGCTCGTTTATTGTTTCTTTTCTCATGCTCGTAACAGACGCGATATTGTGCATGATCGTTGAGCTGTTTTTGATTACGAGGCCCACCAATTTCGTTTTTTTTCGATCGCAATTGAAACGCTAGGTGGCCGAGTGCCAAAAAAACACTCGAGCTTTGTTTGCAGTGTTATCACGGACTGATCAAAACGGTTTTTTTTTCTTTGAAATTGAGAACATCTTTTTAAAGATCGAGACTTTTTTTATTGCCTCAGGCAGCTGGTTCCGGAAACAAAGGCCCAGCCAGGTTTGGCTGGTCAGGTGTGTTGGCCAATATCGTTTTTTATCAAACGTGATAACAATGGGGCACGTTGGGAAATGTAAGAGTGGCTTCTTGGCGTGGAATGGCAGGGCGGTTACAATTGTATGTGAGAGTTGTAATTGTAATCTTTTTGGCGATTTGTCAAAATTATTGAAGTAAACTTGCTTGTTTGCGATTTTTATCAGTTCTGGGTTAAAAGGTTGAGTTATTGTGGGCACAAGTTGCAACTGTTTTTACATGTTGCAGTTTTTGAAAAACTGCGTAAATTGCTATTCTAAGCAACTTGTGCTAATTTAAAGTTTTAAACTTTGCTGCAACTAATATATATAGAGAGTTGCAAGTAAACAAAACATAATATGTTGCTTTTGACGTTATTGTTTTCATAATATTGAAACTCTTTGAAGCGTTTGTTGTTGATTAACTGACTCACGAAGCTTTCTGAAAGACCACATTTCTTTTAGTTTTACGTGTTTGTTTTGTATATATTGCGTTTAAACTCTTGGTATCAATGTGTTATACTATTGTGGTATGTCTGGAACTATTTGGTGTAGACATGTAGTAGGTTTAGCCAGAGCTTGTCGCAGGTTTAGCTAAGCTAAGCTTGTAATTTAGAAAAGGAGTGTAAATAATTTATTAGAGGGTTTTTCTTCAAATTTTTTGACCTTATAAACACATTTTTTTAAAATTTGAATTTTTCATTTGGTTTTCAAACCGCCATTTCTCAACTTGAACTCTAAAATGACAATTCATGTTTACCTTCCGCGTTACAATTAGCGTATTAAGTATGGGAGAAGACTACTCTTTAACCTTTTAAGGTTTTATACGAACAAACCTCCCGCAGACAAACTGTCATATTCTCGAACTCTCGATAGTTACTTCTTTTTATTTTCAAAATTCGAAAAATCGTTTCGAATTTTCCGGTTTTGCGTTTTGTTTGCCATTGTAGGAGTTCCGGTAAGAACCGAATCTGATCTGGTACTTGTACGATCGTCTTCAGTCTAAGTGGCACATCGCGAGAATCTTGCCTCGAGGGTTTGTTTTCTCGAGATGGATGTTACCACTTGGATTAGAGGGTTGGGTTTACTTTTGTTACTGTACTGTTCTTCTTTGTTTGATCATTTTGGAATGGTTTTTTAGTTTTTTGAAGGGTTTTTGTCAATCTTTAAAGCATGTAGTTTTAATACATTTATTAAACCTGTTGTACCTGAATCACAATGTCTTTCTGAAGGTTGGTATTAGGACTTTTATAGCATATAGTACTCGTACTGTCAAAATCTGTTTATCTTTTTAACTCACAAAAAGTTTAAGAATTCAAAGTGATAACCTAAAGAAACGTTTTATTGTTTTTTAATGCCCACATGCTTGTATCATTCACAACTCTTTAAGATTTATCACTTCACCTCTTACATTTTTTGAATTCACTGTAACAATTTTTTATTCTTTTATCACAACTCAATCAAGTTTACATCGAGAACAAACAACAACCTTCACTGTGACTTGGTGAAAACAGTTTTTTTAGTTGTTAATGACAATTTATTTGCATTTTGATGTCTAATATGGGTCGGTGTGACTCTTGTAAATGTTTTTTTTGTAAAATTAATTTTTTTATTTACTAATCGATCATCTTATCACTGACTATATTCACTACAGCACCCTCTAATAAAACTATAGTAAAAACAACCTTAACTATATCACTTTCACTTTGGCATGGCTTGTTTATAGTTATGAGTTACCCGTCTTTCATCACAAATTAACTTACGCATTAACGTTCTTGTGTAAGGAACGTTATCGCTCGAAATAACCGCACAAATCAGCTGAGCGCGGGGCCCCGTTTGACCGCTGGTCCAGTTGCAATTCATTAAACCGGCGGGCAGACGACCGACCGAAGGGGTTTGTCAGTTTCAAAACAAGGTCGACGAAAAGGACACGATCATCAGGAGTGATTTCTGTGAAAAAAACGAGCGTTCTCGGCTCCTGGCTGCTCGCGCGCCCCTTAAATGGGCTGTCTTCAGGTGATGTGGGGGCCGCCGTTCCCCCCTCTCACTTTTGTCCAGCTGGTTTTGTGAGCCGTTTAAAGTTTTGGGGCGAAGATGGTTCGAAAATCGAGAGCCGGAAGGCTCGTGATAGTTTTCTTCTGATTTCACCTTACATTTCTCACATTTTTGGATGGCACGGTGTAAAGGTTTTGAAATGTGAGAGGGTAAAAAATTTTGTATTTTTGAATAAGGCAATAGAAAAATTTACCTGGTCACAAGTTTTTAAAATGAGAATTAATGGGCGAGTTGATTTTATTTTTTTACTGTTTGCTTTAGATTTTGAGACTGATGATTTAGGTTCTGTTTTGGTTTCAAATTTAAAAAAGTTCAAAATTTAAAAAATAAAATTTTAAAGGTGGACTTTTCTGCCCTGCCCGCCGAATTGATTATACTTTTTTGGGAGGTTTTGACAGAGTTTGATGATGCGAGTTTAAGGGTTTTTAGGCGAAATGATTGTCTTTAGAGGTTTTTTATGGAAGTGGTTGACTGAGGATTCTTCGGGCATTTTTTGTTATTTTCTTTTGATTATATTAACCTTGGTGGAAACTGATATTCTGATTATGCGTCACAAAAATCTTGATTTCATCTCTTGGCATATGTCCATTCTTGTAGAATTTTTAAGATTATGCCAACTTTATTATAATCATTTTTACAACAAAATCTTTTTACCACTAGAACCTTTTGCTAAATTTAAACGGCTGTGGTCACCCGAATGTCCTTTCGCCTAGAACAGTGTGAGTTGACCGTGATTGCGTGGCGCTTGTAACGGTTTTGTGTAAACTTGTTATTGGGTTCAAGTATTGCTTATCCGCAACCTCATCAACGTCGCCGACCTCGAGAGTCGTTTTTTCCGTTTTCACAGATTTGCGAGAAGGTTTTTGTAGCGAGTCCCATCAACTTTGTTCCACTATTTAAAGACTCGGGCCGGTGGTTGTGTTTATTCGTAATCGGTCGGCTTCTGTCATATTGGAAAAGTTTTTTTTCTCCAGCCTATTTATAGAATTATGAATGGAATTCACCTAATTCTTTGTTTTTGCTGAGAACGGTCCGAACTTTTGTGTAAAACTTTCTTCGGACAAAGCGAACCTCCGCCACGGTGTAAACTTGCCGTGGAACGGCCGAAACAAAAAACAGTTTGAGAGCAGAAGGAAATTAATGTGTTCGAGTGCGCGATCAGCTGTTTTAGGCAACAACTCCGCTCCGACCACCGAAAACACGTGTGATGGTGGAGAAGGAGGTGGGCGACAATGCAAATAAGGCATTTCGAGAGCGCTACTGTAACATATGCTAATCAGCTGCGACAAAACCGCCGGGAATCGGCGACCGTGTGAAGTGTGGCCTTTGTGTGGTCCCAACTTTTGGCTTTGATTGTACCGAAGAGTATTGTAATGTCATTCGGCAGTGTTAGGTTAATATTGTAATAAAGTTTGCGGTTTGAGTTGAAGTAGTATTAGGAATGTTAACTGACTTTAAAGGGAATTTTGCGTTTTCTTACTGTAAAACTACTTTTTTGTACATATAGTTGTGTTTAACGTGTTATTCTAATGGGTTAACGCGAGTGTTTGATGAATTATCTATGATATCGGAATGTGTTATATCATGTTTGTTTATTATACTGTAGGTTTGAGTCTATTTCTGTTTTATCCTAACGTGTTTAGATGTTATGTTTAGTCGGTTTTACAACGAAAATACATAATTTATTACCTTGTTCAGTTAAATTTAACAATTGAAGATATTTTAAGTGATCAAAATTTTATTTTTTTAAATTTTTTAAAAATATTTTTTTCTTTTATTGTTTTTGAAGTGCCATTTTGTCTGTAATCGTTTCCAAACATTTAAAAACATATAAGTCATTTTATTTTCAAATATCTAATTTTGGCGGCTACAGGTGTCAACGTTGCGGACAGTTAATAAAATCGTCTTAGAGGCGAGGGCAGATGGTTTGGAACCGAGGGGGTACCTTTGATGGATTCTTCCACTCTTTTTTCGTCCCTCCCTCATTCACATTCATTTCCAGAAACCGCGAATTATTTGCAGGCATAAAAAAGGATGGGCGACGCGGCCTTAACGACTTTAGCCTTATAGCCAGCCGGTCGAAACCGCAACCGGGTTTGGGTTCCTTTTTCAGGGACCTTGTAATTCGAATTTCGTCGCGTTTTTTTTTATTTCCTCGCCTGATTTCCAACATGTGCGTGATCTTTATCGAGTTTACGGCTGCGGTTTCGCTGGCTTCCAAACCGAGGGGCCTGGTGTCAAAAGCCCGCGCCGATCTTAAGTGCTGTTTTATTTGGACATTCGGAGTTTGATGGGCCAATGAAGGGTTTATTTAACGAGTGCGCGACTCACCTGTGTCATAACCTGGCCAAGACGTGCGGTTTCAAGTTGTCGAGGGTGGATGTTGCAAGATGAGTGTAGAATGCGTACGTTGTGGTTATATAAGGTTATATCATTCTTAATTTATTGCTTACGAACTTAATTTGCATATACTTCGGTTAATTTTGGGGATTCATAACTTGGTGAATGATATGATATTAATTTACAAACGAGCTTTTTGTTACTCACCTTTAGAATTTGTGATTTGTCTGATTTTTTGGGCTATACAACATTAAAATCTGTCATAATTACTGTTGATAGAAGTTTCATACTTACAGAATATAGAAAACCATCTCTTCTGTATCAGAAGTGACAGATATGTGTAAACCACATGCTCCAACTCCTGGTACCATCGTTTTGTAACTTATTTTGTGTGTTTTATCAATCCAAAATCAAAAACAATATTTTGTTTTGGGGGCCCAAACTTTCGAACGTGATGTAATCCCAAAAAGCGGTTACTGTAATCTTGGCCCGTCCTTTTGTTTAAACTCTGTCTCACTTTTTGGTTTACAGTCCCGAATTCCATGTTACAACAGAAGGTTCGTCGAGTGGCTTGGGATTCGAAACCTTGGGTATAGGCATCTGAATCTTGTGGTCATACGAATTCTGTATTACTATAGGATTCAGATGAGTATGCTTAAGTTTTGAAACGTAGTAAAGGGACAAGGTCTTTAGAAATGTTGATATCTTGTAGGTATAAGGGCAGAACCATAATAAGCGTTGAAAATTTGAAGGTGTGATAGTACGAAAGGTCTAGAATCCAGTACAAATAAGGATTTAAGATTTCATACCAGACTTTACAAGCAAAAACCGTATACGCATTCCCTCCCTTCCCCCTAGGGCTTCGATTTGGGTGCGAATGTACCCCAAACGGAAGCTAACAAACCCTCGTTTCCACACCGGCTTTGTGACGGAGTTGTGTTTACCTGGGATGTGAATTTGCATTCGAAGGCCTACAATACTGTTTTTCGTTCAGATTCAGAAGCCCCGTCGGGCCGCGGTTTGTGGCATCATAACAAATGGCTATTTGAAGGTATAAAGTGCATGTAAACGGAAGTACGACCGAGCTTACGTTGCTTATTACCAAAATTAGGGTTGGGAAATGGGATTGCTGATTTGATGCAAGCAAATTGGTTTTCGGATGGGTATGGTATTTTGGGGGTGTTTGAGGTAGTGGGGTTGAGAATTTGATAGAAATGGCATTTTTGTATTGTCTTTGTCTAATTTTAAAATTTTTAATTTTTTTGATAGTATTGGTTTAAATACTGTTTATTTTTCGTATTTTATAAATCAGTAGCATAATATTTTTAAAAATTTCATAAAATCATTTTCAAAAGCTATCTATCACAATATCCGTCCAATATGGGGATAGATACGAAGACTATAGCACTTTTTATGGATATGAAAATCCGGTCATTTGACTGAGTTCATCGGCCGCTCACTTTTTGGCCAGTTTTTGTACGATCCGGTCCTGGTACAAAACTCGTCTCCCCAATGTTTTAGACTGTGTAAACCAGGGAGAGTCTTTCCGTCGGTCGGTTCGTGTCGGATTTCGCTGTTGCGATCGGTTTCGCGTGATGATCTTGGTCAAGATATCATTTTTACTCTATTATAATTACGCGCTTTAGGCCTGTCACTTGTGGGTTGAGGTTGCTTTTGTCACTTTTTGGTTTGGGGACAAGTTGAAGATGGGGTAAAGGTTGGGTTTGTTACTGTATTATGGCTGAAAGTTGGGTTACAGTAATGACTTTTGAGAGCCATGGGGTCGGTTAGAATATTCTTGTCATTACTGGGTTAGTTTGTTGTTTTGTGGGGTTTGTGGTGTTAGTTATAACTTGTTATGTTATGTTAGGTTTGCATACAATAGGGCAACGTTTTGTCATCATTTTGTCATTCTATGAGTATGCCTTGTCCTAGTAGTACTAGCTTAAAACTTAAACTGTCCCAAAAGATACCACTCACAACAAAATGCTACTTTCAGCCATTACCACTCAAATAACATTACTTTTGAAATTCATAACCCTAATTACCATGTTCTTAAATCCACTACCGCCTTCTCGCCATAATTCGCAATTTGTTTATTGGAGCGGTACAGTAATTAATCCTGTTCGCGTACTGTAACAGGGTCAACCCGAAAACCAGTCGATTATTGTACCATTTCGGATTTTGCAAATTCCCGCCCTTAAGGCTGTTCGAAGCCACTTGGCGTCGTCTTCGCGCCCCCCTAAACCCCGCCCTCGACTTCGTTTTGACTTACCTCTAACTCGGCTCGTTTTTTACCAAAAGCTGGTCGGATTATTATTATGGAAGCGCGCTTTACTCACCATATCCACAACTTATTGTTGCAATTGCGGTTATAATTGTGGTTGCCGCTTTCTTAAGTTTTAATTGACAGGTTGCTGCAGGGTGTGGATGGAAGTGTGAGGAGATATTGCGATGACAAATGGGGTTTGACGAGGTGTTTGATGAGTAGTATGAAGTCAAATGAAGTTTAGTGATACTAGGGTTTATAAGGTTTAGTTTTGCTATATTTAGGTATTGAATACTACTTTGTATAAAGGCTTAACATATAAAGCTTGCAACAATTTCATATGTTAGCCTTTTGTTTAGCATTTACTAACTCAGATCGCCACCATCGAGAATTTCAAAAATTTTTTAGAATTTTGTTTCTTCAAGATTGTCATAAGCTCCTTAATTTGTGTTAATTTACGCGATCTGCCGTTTACATCGTCTGTCATACCACTTAAAACCATTAATATCCTGAAATTCAGACGAAGCACGGTCGGCCAATAACCCGCTAGCCAATCTCCACCATCCCAACCAGGATCCTCTCCCAAAACCAACCGGTCATCATTCTGGATCAGACGGATCTAGTTGACCGCCTGGCTGCCGCGACGTCGCTGCAGATGCAGGCTCATTTGCGTGCCGTTCTCGACGTCACCAACGCCAGTATGGCAATGAATGGCGGAGAAACGGAGTCGAAACAGCTTCTGAACGGGATCAGTTCGCGGCTACAGGACATCGACACCAAACTCTCGTTTGTCGTCGAACTTTTGTCGAATCGAGCCGGTCAACAAGCGGTCGAGAACGCGGCCCAATCCCTGAACATTCCAGTCAGTAAGGTCGTGGGGAATCACCAGTTCGAAGGGAATCAGATGAACATTGCCGCCGTTATGAGCACGTTGAACAACTTGGCACAGGTGGGTTTGAGTTCAAAGTTGGAGTTATTTACTGTGGTTTAAGTGTAGTTACTATCTTTTTTAACGTAAGTAAGATGTATAAGTTTTTAAAGCTTTTATTTGATTAGTTGTGGAGAGCTTTTTTCCATTTTTACTGTATTGCGAGACATTACGAAGGAACAGATCAGTTAGCGCTATTACCTTCCCATAGTTAAGACATAGTGTTTGGAAAGCAGTTTTAGTACGAGCAGTACTTAAATCTTTTCCCTTTAAACGTCCTTAATAACACGGAAATACATTTGGGGAGTTAATTCACTAATGGCATCAGCACACGTTGTTAATCTTTTGTCTGGACCCAAAGTGCACAACTTTTTAGGTTTGACCAATTATCGACCAGTAGGGTCATGGTTGGATCACTTGAACGCCAAGTGGCCAGGGGAGTGGCTAATCCGGTTTTTTGTCAAATTATGATTTTATTACGATTCTTTGGCTTAAATTATAGGATTTTAGTACTACTTTATGCCGAAACAGTACTCTTCACTTACTTTCTGATCACCTCACTATAGCGACAAAAGACCCTCTTTTAAAGCCTCACTATACCCCTTGGTATGTTTTCTAAGACCAGCTTCATTCGTAATGGCGAGCCAGTCTGTAACCTTTAATCCCCCAAACCAATTTAATTATTATTTGCAAGATTAAACACTTTGAGGAATCCCACCTCCACCATGACGAGCAGTATATTATCTTGCAATCAAACCAATAGCGGATTAGCATAATTAATTAAACTCACATCACTGTTATCAGATGATGTTGTTCTTAGAATTTTTTATATCATATCATGTTATGACGATCGTTTTGTGAAATTCAAGACATGACATTCTATTGTGCACGTACATGATAAAACAGTACTGGGGATTGGGCGTTGTTTGAATGGGGAATGTCTTCCTGTTTCCAAATAGGTATCAATTGAGGAAAATACTTGTTTATGCTAGTAAGCTTACTGTAGAAGACCAATGTTAAGATGGGCAATACTAATAATATCAAAAATCAATAAGTTTGAGACCAACCATCTAAACCCCAATAAATAATGTCACAATTTCAGAATCAATCCCCCAAGATGACGTTCCCACCCATGTTCATCAAGAACGAGAACAGTCTGTTAGGATCACCTCAGGAAGGCCAAAGCAGCGTGGCCCAATCCCTCTTCGGCGACAATCTAGCCTTCACCAACCTCTTGGCCGCCTGTCAGGAGCGACCCGCCCTCTGTATGGCCTTGGCCAACAACAGTATGGCCCAGAACCTTCAGACCAACAGTTCGTCTCCAGGCTCCACCGATGCTCCAGCGGCTTCACCGTCGGCTTCGACACCGAAAGCCGAGAATGGCGGGGTCAAGAGCGAAGAAGCGGCATCGTACGGCGAAGGCATGGAGGAAGACAACGAATTTGACGAGTTCGACGATGAACGAGAATCTCCCACCAACGCCTCCAACATCTCTGCCTTAGGACATTTGTTACAGCAGTCGGCCAAAGAACAACAAGCCAACGGAGAATGGCCGTCTGGAGCGGACAGTGCAGCAGCGATGGCAGTGGAGAGCAAGTTCCCTGAGGGCGCAGTACGCAGAGCGGCCGAGAAGGCAGCACGGAGTTTCCAAAGCACACAACCAAAGGTGAGTACAGTTAACGGCTATTATAATATGAAAAGTTTTGTCAGATTTAAAATCTGGTACAGTTTTTTGCCCTTTAGTATTATTCTTTTGGGTTCCACATAAACTTCATTAACCTTCCTTAACATTTTGAAATTGTACCCAAAACTCGAAAACTTGGGAAAACACCAAAGTTAACAAGTTCAAAAGTTTGCGCTACCCCACGATTACGGTAATAAAAGGCAGCACTTGAGAGTTGTGTCTCAGGTAATCGGATCCCCGTTTCTCGGGCTTGAAAGCCTCGAGGCAAAGAAAACCCTGAAACCATTTGGAAGCAGGGCCTGGGAACTTCTTCAGTTACTGATCCCAATCCCATATCTCTGAACCCCCCAAACAATTACAGAAATTCGAACCGCACGCGTAACAAAAGACGAAACCGAAACCTCGAAATGAACTTCGAAATCAGTTTCGAACGAAATTTAAATGCACTTTTAAAACATTTTATTTAAAATTTTTTAAAAAATCCAAATGTAAGGTTTTGAATCGAAAAATTGGGCGCTAGGACAAATGCGGTTTTTGGACATTTGCGGATCTGCGGTTTTTAGACACTTGCGGATTTTGGACATTTTCGGATTTTTTAAAAGTTTTTTTTTTATTTTTTAGTTAGTTTAGTTGTAGTATGGTACTAAATTGTACTAAAGTTTAAATTGGTGAGGTTTTAACATAACAGTACCTTTTTGGGCTTTTATTACCATTCAGTACCAAAAAATATAAAACAGTACCAATTTAAAATTTAGTACTATTTAGCACTAAAACATATTAAAACAGTACCAATTGAAACTTTAGTACCATTTAGTACCATAATACAACTAAATTAACTAAAAAATAAAAAAAACCCCTTTAAAAATCCGCAAATGTCCAAAAACCGCATTTGTCCTAGCGCCAAAAATTGAAGTTTTGATATCTAAAATAAAGTTATTGTTGACATTGCTTTTGTTCCAGGTCTTCGCATGGCAGATTCTGCGTGAATCCATTACGGACGATGAGCTACGCAACATTCAGATCTCGCTACGGACGTTTCACGGTGAAAGTGCGCAACATCTGTTGTCCAGGCAATTGCCCAAGGTAAAAACGGCAAAATCTCATTTTTTTAACATTAAACATTTTTCAAAATTCAATTTAACTTTAAGTGACTATCTTATTTTTCAACAAAAACTTGTCCATTTTCTTAATTTTATACCTAAAACAACATTCTTTCAAGCCTAAAATAACATGTTTTTTAGGTTTTCCTGTCAAAACCTAACTTTTTGGTTTCAGATCCGACTGGTCGTTGAATCAACGATGAGCTACTTCAAATGGGATCAGTTGAGCGACGAGATGCAGCTGAGCAAAGCCAAGTTGTTGTTGTCGCATCTCAAAAACAATGCCAAAGTGAGGAATTGGACGTTGAGAGAAGGTCGCCCTAACCGGTGAGTTCAATAATCTTGTTTACGATACGTCATTTCGAGAGTCTGTATGTGTTTACAGTCTTAATAGTATTACTACAGTCTTATCGGTGTATTTTGAGATATACTGATTATGGTATTAAAATGGTAGTGGTTGAACTTACAGTCTTAGTGTTACTGCCGACTTGACTTCTATATCTAGACAGCTTTTATAGTTCAACTTCTGTTTATAGCTGTGGAAGACTGTTTACCTTATTAAGAAGTAGATATCTAACCAAGTACTATATTATAGTAGCTTTCTATCCAAAAGATTAATTAAAAGTGCATTTCCAAATTTCAAAATTCGAGTTTTTGGGATCCAAATTAAAGGGACAGTTCAGAATCCCACATCTAGTGAGCTGAGCGAATTACAAGTCGGTCGCAGTTATTTGTCGCTAATAACCGTCGTATGTTCGCGAAAAGACGTACGGTAGAGTAAAAAACCGGAGAGTGAAACTGCAAAAAAGACTTGACCGGACCAATCAAATTAGAATACCACGACTTAATGGGTCCGATTCACTTTCTAATCTGCTTATTATTGAGTTTGAACTACAATGAGTGGATTCGAAAGTAATTACCACGCCCGACCTTCAGGCCATTTCGGGGGATTGCACTTTAGGGTTGAGTAAAGTTATTCAAATTTCAAGATATTAGGGTTACAGACGAGGTAATTGATTGTCTTTTAGTCTTGAGATCATAATTTCGTCGTACAGTATATTATAGGACTTTCTAATGCTTAACTTATATCTAAATCGACATTCACTCTCTATTCCAATATGATATCACATAAAACAAACAACTACATAACTAACTAAACTACCTTATCTAAATACTCAAATTCCAGAACCCAAAACAATCAGAACGCCGAGAACATTTGGAAACGATACGCCGCTCTACTTGGCCCAGGAGGCTTGGCCGCGGTCCAGTTGTTCGGCAAACAGCCGGGCCTAGCCACTAGTCCACCAACGACCCAGTCGGACTTTGGCAAGTCTTCTTAAGACAACCGGTTATCACACTCGAGATTACAAAATACTGAGCCCACTTGATGATAATACCTATGGTAATACCTAAATCGTGACTTGCTACATCGACCAGTCAACATTTTTTAGCCTGTTACAACCTCGGCTACGTCCAGTTAACAAAGACGGTGAACATAATTGGCTGTACCCTCCAAAAATTGGTCGAAGAACAACAAATGTGGCCCGGTAACTAGCCAGCCGGTTGTTTTTAATTCCTTTCGTTCTTATCTATCTATCTCTTATCCGAACAAATCTGAGTTGCTTTAAACTAATTACTGGATATGTTTTGAAAGTTGATACGGGTCTTATGTAATCCTATTTTTTAATGGACATTAACCCTTCGTGTGCCTTCATTACTGTTTACAGTCACAATACTTAATTTACATTTTTCAAAAGTATTTAGTTACTTTTACATTTTAAATCTTTTTAGTACAATATGTAGTGATACAGTTACAAAAGTTATGTTTAGTAACAATGTAACTGTACTGTAACATAATATAATAGAAATGTTACTGTTAAACCACCAAAAACCATTTTAATGCTTCTGAAGGCCGCGGAAAGAAAGCTGTTTCCTCTCGTAGAATGTTTTCTGCACATATCGAATTGTAACTCCTCTCGATATACCCTGATCGTCTGATATTGTTCCGAACTTTTACATTTCTATGTTCCTGCTTGTACCGTAACCTTTGCCTACTATAATATTGTTCTTAAACTTTTAAAACTCATTTTAAACCATTTTCTCACAGTATCTTGTTCTTACATGATCTTATCTTGTTCTATGATCGTATGTTGTTCTTACATTATCGTATCTTGTTCGTATCTTCTACTATACCGTTGTTCTCCCGGTTGTGGGCCGGTAGTCCGCCCGAGCCAGTCCAGTGCAATCTTAATCCTCCTCTCGACTTTCATTCACCAAAAGATTTTATTAATTAACAATCAATTCCACTCGCAATTCCAAAGATGGTGTTAGGTTTCCTCTTACTGTAATGTACATTCATATTCCCATTAATCAGAATCACAAAAACACATTTTAAAACGAATTCTTGCATCTAATAAAGAATAATTCTCTAGTTCGGGTCGGTTATTCATGAGCTAAACGAAACGTGCTTGATTGCTGATGTTACTGTAGGTACATGGAGATCATGCATACGATTGTTAGAGTCCTTAGGTAATGATGGTTTAATAATTCATGGCTTTTGGATTATGATATCAGAAATGGTATTTGATTTTGTATCAATAACAGTGATTCCTGTTAATGAAGCCTTGAAAAGAAAGTATCAGAGACTGACTTCAGAATCCGCTACATCTACCTTAAGTTGAAACATAGCGTTCAGCAGCCTCTGTAGGGGCTATGTTATCAGAAACCGCCTTCATAATCCTCTCAAACAACAATAACATGAAACTTTTGCTTCAGAGCCCATTCAAACATCATTCCGTCACAACATGGCTCCAGAATCCTTTTAAAACCAATAACATTCCTCCAGAATCCTTCCGAAAGTCAACAAAACGCAGAATCCTCACTCCAGAATACCTAACTAATTCTCTGTCTCCAGAATCCCCACCCCGTACCGTAGCCACATTTCATTGTGTAATATTATTTACCAGCCGGTTGGTTGTTGACAACCCCAAACCCCGTTTATTGAATTATAATTGCCCTTGCGTTTATCCCGAAATCAGCCCAATTTACTTCAAAAAACCGTCATAACCACCGTGGTAAACGAGGCAGAGTCCTTTATTTACGCTGGACAATAAGAGCGAAGAATAATAATTGTTTTTGGAGCGACAAAAACCCCCAAAACGAAGGGCGACTCCACCAATGAGAAGAGGTTACGGTACAAACTGTTTACAGGCAACCATCTCGGTACGGTAGGGGCTGAACGCCAAATGGTGTAGGGTGTGGTGAAACCGAGATTGTGAAATCATTCCTTTTTGTTATATTTACTAATTGAAGTTTTGGTAAACAGGTGAAATAAAAGTAAGTGTGATAATTGCAAATCGATATTTATTTGTGACATTTCGTCTTCTTTATCAGTTGTGGCATTTTGTGTTTGCATTTGTCTAAAACATTGCAACAAAAACCTTACGTTGAGCAACTACCAGACATATTAGTTGGTAAAACATCGCAATCTAGTTGTTCACAACAACAAACATCATTTTGTATAGCCTGAGAACCAATAGTTGACTAACACAACTCTTTTAAAACATTGTGAACTCACCTACAATAAATATATCTCTTCTTTTGTAATTGAATAATTATGCTTCTGAACCCATCTTTATAACTTGTTAGTCAGGTTAGAATTGATTTCCTCTAAAACCTCTAGCTTAACTTCCAAAACCCTCTGCTTGGCCGCTGTGTGTGCAAACGTTACTGTTATTTCCGCTTGATTCGAAGAGTTTCCAATCAAACTCTTGTATTACCCAAGTGCTTATACCACTCGAGAAAACTGTACCGTAGTTTCATTGTTCTACCTGACCACAAACGCTTTTTTGTCAAACAGGTGCACGAAGAAGTTAAGAGCGTGTGTGTTGTTAGCATAGCCTTTAATAACTCTTGGCCGGGCACTTGTGCCTCCTCGAGAGGTTCATAAAACAAACTTCGATCAAGAAGACAATCGCTTTTCGCGCTTCGCAGCCCCCGACAAGTAATAAATAATAACCTGATGATTTCGCTTCCGCTTCGCACGCACAAACCCCCATTTCCATTAGGCGGCGCTTTACAATAATATACAACCATTTCCGCACCACAAAGCAGATCCATAAACTTTGTAAACTCGGACCAAAATCCAACAAAAGCGTAATTGCCCTGCGGAGATCAAGGTTTAACCAGGTTAGAGTTTGACCAAACACTGACAGAAAGTCACGGTGGGCTTCACAAAGCTACCATAATCAGAAGTTTTAAGGTCACAAAGCATTCTACATAAAGATATTGGATTCTAGCACAAGATATACCACAACACGCTAACATATTTTACTACATACAACTTTTAATACTTATACTAGCAAGACGGATAATAAAATCTTTAAACAAACAGTAAAAAAAGCCTACAGTAAAAAAAGCCTACCTTAACAAAAAAACATCAATGGAAAACAAATACCAGCCGGTTAAAACAACACTATTACAGCCATGCCAATCTCAAACAAAGTTAAAAATAATTTTTATTATAAGAAATTTACAACATTATATTATTACAGTATGATTGAGCAGTTAAAGTTCGGAGTGAGATTCAGTGGACTCGTTAGCACAAAGAGCATTTGGACGATCATAGCAAATCATCTTCTGAAAAACTTTTATAAATAGCAGTTATTTTTGAATTATACAGAAAGAAACCGTTTTTCCAACAAACATGACAATATAGATTATATTTAAAAAACCAAAGGAAAGCTTTCATATAATTTCAAATTTTACATAGACACTTGAATATAAACTTACAACAACATCTTGCTTGAACCGCCCTTGGTAGAACCACTCCTCCAGAATGTCCTCGTTGACTTCAAGAACATGTTCACAGTCAAACTTTAGTCTAGCTGCTTCAATTGGAGGTTCATCCCATAAGTTCATTGGAATGTCAGAAGTAATCTAAAAACGGCAGATTTACAGAATATTTCAAGGTATTATCGAGTATGTACTAATGTAAATTATAAGATAGCGTAAGTTAATATCCCAATGTGAGTCATAAAACCTTATAAAAACAATGGAGATTGATAAATATAATCTTTCAAGCACAAAGGAAGAACCTTACTTTAGTCCCTTGATCGGCCAATTGCTTCAATTTGCCAATAAATTCGCTTTGAGTCTTTTGAAAACGGTCTACTCCATACTTATCACGGTGAACATTGAACTTCATCATACGCTCACAAAAGTTCTCAATCATGTCCAAAAATACTCCTTCTTGAACTCCTTGTGAGGCCTACAACGACAGGACTGCCACTTAACAAAAAATACTCATCTATAAGTTACAAACGGTTACAAAAAAATTTTAAACCTTCTAAAAGGCGTCCCGATTAAATTAAAACTTTAAAAATGTCAGTAAATAATACCTAAAAAACAAATATAACTTACAAATTTTTTGGATAACTTCTCTGATTCTTCTTGGAACTCCTTGACAGCAACTCTACATGATTCACACCTGGTGGGCAACAAAACATCACCTTCTTTTATCTCTTTCATAGGAAAATTCGCTGACACTGGCACCAGGCATACCAAAAACAAGAAGAATATACTATTGCTGAGGCTGAATCCGCCTTTCATCGTTCTCGTCGTTCTCACGCTCCGTTCTACCTTCCTCAACTTCCTCGTCTTCGGAACGCTCGTTTGAGTTGGGCTGCTGTTCGTCCGCCACGTGATTAGTTTGCTGCAAATTATGCAAATTTGAGTTTCTTAAAACTAAACTTTCAATTGATATTCGAATAATATTTTTAAAAAACCTTATAAAACGTTCTAATCTGTTCAAAATGAGTGAAACGTACCAAGATCCGTGCCCGTTTTCTGAGGTAAAAGTGCCATTGCAACAAAAGTTGATCTTCGACAAACTTGGCATTACTTGATAGCACCATTGCTTCACGAAACTCTGGGTTTTGAAGATTCTCCAACATTGATAAGCACTGAGGGAATTTGAGGCATCTGAACAGTAATGTAGTGTTATAAAATGTTTCACTTGAATAATCTAAACAACAACAAAAATAAAGAAAAACGACTTACTTCGCATATTCAGGGCGTTTCCAGTACAACAAGTATTTTAAGTAATTCAAAAAGTATTGTTCCTTAAAAAATCCACGCTGTGCTATGTCTAAAAAGGTCTTATCAGTTCTCTGCTTTGCATTTCTTTTCTCAATAAGAAAAACAACAACACCAAAAAAATAAGAGTAAAACAAATTAAATCTTATTATAAAATCCGTAAACCTTACACGTAATATAATGCGGGTTAGCCAATGATTGTACGAACTCGCATTCAATCTCAAATCTTCTCTGACTCTCTTCTGAAGATTCTTCTCGTGGTTCTGCCAAGTTGGGGTTCAAAGAAAAGTTACCCAAAGAACCCAAGTGATTTGAACCTGAACACAAACTTTGTTAATTTAACTTTGACTTACTTCTCGGATCCAGTTTGAAGGCGTTGACCTGAATTCAGGTCACTGAAGCAGTCGAGTTCAAAATGGAAAACCAAAGTTAGATAAAGCTTCGCAAAAAGAAATAAAACAATTACGCGCAGTCTGCGACCTACACTTTGAAGCTTGCACTGCGTTGTTTATACGAGGAAACGATAATTTGTCGAACAAATTTCTGTGAAAAATAAAGGGCAAGACGAAATACTGGAATATTTTATTTGTCAAAAACATCAACGAACCACTTTACTATAAAAATATATACACTTTCCAAAAATAGTTGACACTAATATCCGTTGGCATCTGGAGCTCGCATTTTAACTTCCCAATCGTACTTCTCCTTGACGTCCTTGATTCCAGCTTGTTGCCAAGCTTCTTCCATCTTTCTCCAAATTTGTTCGTAGTTAATCTTGTCGTCGCTGGTCAGACACGAGATGTAGGTATACAAGGCTGAATATTGTGATGGACAGCCATTGAAGAGGGTCTGGTCGGTGATGGACTGTCTTTTGGCTGAGGCCACCATATCAGGAGGACAGTTCTCCCATGGCAGTTTGGCTGTTGTCATATCGACCAGTAGGAATACGAGGGCTTCGACGTCGTGGCGGGCTTCTACTGACCCTGAAGAAGTAGGAATATTAGTAATATTTGCCAAGATCTTATCATCATAATTTATGTTATTTTAAGAAGAATAACTTGTTTTTGGATTAAACAATGCACAGCTTATAGTTCAGCCAAACACTAGCTTGAAATAAGCCCTTTCTCAATCTGATACTAAACATTACCTCCATTGTGATGTTGCATTGGAGCGTACAGCTGAGGACCAGCCCATTTGACTGTAGCATTCAGCTTAATTTTGGCCGGATCAACTCTAACACTGCTCAGATCGCTGAGGTAGATAGATTTGGTGTGGACGTCAAATTTGATGACATTTGGATCCATACGACGCAACAAGTAGTTCAGGTTGTGGACAACGTCGATTGCCTAAAACAAGTAGTATTTTGTGAATAACGTAAAGTCATACAAATAATTTAAACAATCCATTCTAACCAACATAATACTCAAAAATGTAAAACCTTACTTTAGAGATATGGTAAGCCACTCTGACAGCCGTACCCACAGTGAACTTTCCCTCAGACATTGCTCCCAAACACTGATTCAGCGACGGTCCTGGTCGGAATCTGGAGACAAAGTAGATGATCTTCTGGTACCGTGCCCCATGCATGAATTGGACGAAATGATCGCAGGCATTGGCATGAATAACAGCCTGAAGGAAGCCGGCTTCGGATCTGACTAAAGACAATAGGTTCTTCTCAGAATCCACCTTCACGATGTAACCATCGCCTTCCTGGCTGATTGCATTGTACGTTAAGCCTAGTACAGGATGGGACTGAGCTAATTCTGTCAACTTGTACTTTCCTGCCAGAATGGTACCAATAGGAAGTTGGTCTACTTTGGCTGAAATTAGATTTTTATATTATGTTTGGAAAAAAAACCTTTTGGAAATTTAAAAACTAAAATACTAGAAAAGATAGTAAAAGTACCTTCGTTCTTGTTGTTGCCTCCTTCGGCGTTAGCGTTGTTGTTAACAGGCATCCTTTATTGTTCTGAAAACGACCGGTCACAAAGGTTATCACAATATGTAAAAAGCAACCTGATTTTGTTTCAAAATAAAAAAAACAAAATGATGGAATTATGCAGTTTTTATATTGAAAAAAAAATAGTTTAAGCATTCGCAGAAATAATAATTTTAAAAAAATTTATTTCAAAATATTTGAGAGACGCAAACTTTTGGCGTAGTGTTGCAAGCGTCTTTTGTACTGTAAGACACAAAATATCTTTACACCTTTTCGAAAGTTTTTTTACTAATTTGCTTTACTGATAAGTCACCTTCTGTATAACCGTGGTAACTGCTATCTCATACTATTCACTTTCTTGTATATAACACCTTTTATCGTATAACATGTGCTTGTTGAACACACAACTCATTAAAATTTAAAAAACGATCATAAAACTTTATTGAAGCTCTAATAACATTTACAGGTACATATGACGTTGAGATCACGGGTTGTAGCATTGTCTGTAGCATCTGTCCTTGGAAGCACAACAGTAGTCTTTGATCTCATTCTCTGAGCCATGCCTTGTCGTACAGTCGAGTAAGGCCAGCTGGGTTACGTTGTAGAAGTGTTCGACTAATCCTGTGTCTGAAATTTAAATTTTGAAAAACTTTAGCTGATAAAAACATGTTAAACAAGGCTTTCGGTCTAAAAGTCCATAGAACCTAAATATGTATTCTTGCCTTTTCTATTTAATTTTTGACCTTTTTAGCTAACGCGCCACTTAAAAAAATTTCGTACTTTTGTTTCTCAAAGACAGGTCTATTATTTTTAGTTTTTTAATCTCAAACCGGAGCATCTGATTCTCATCGTACGGTCCCACGCCCATTATTTGCGCTACTGTTAACGTGCAATAACGAGATATAAAACTATTACTGATGGTCAATAGCAAAATAATAGTACTCGTTGAATGACCAATATTATAAAGGTTACTGTAACTCTCCCAGACGCTTTCAAAAACTGAACTCTATTTGGTCAAAGCTTATTTTGAATGGTACTATGGAATCACCTTACTCCCTCATGAAATTCTACGCACTTTTAAACGTAAAATTTACTGAAAGTGTACAGTAAGCTTTTTCTACAGTATACCCAGCTAAAACATTTATAACAATATTTAAGTAGACTTACCATTGTTGTAGAACGTTCCCTTTAAGCACGGCCAATGTTTCCCAACGTACGTGCACTCCTTCACAATGGCGTCAGAAGTCTGCTGAATACATGTTGCCAGCGCTTCCTTTGCTTCATCCACCTTATCCTTCATCAACTCTCTCCACTCGTCGAATATAGGGTAGATGCCTAAACTCCGCTTCTGAAACCTTCCGTTGGTCTTCATCCTCAAAAGATACTGATAGTACGGTTGACGGGGCAGTGATAAGACACCATCGTTCGTGCTTAGCGTGTATACATCTTCACTCTCACCAATGTTAACCACAACAAACATCAATAGGAAAAAGAAGGTACACTTGACCATGGTGACAACAATGGCACGTCACAGAATGAAGCCCCGAGGCTATTGAGGCAGCTTTTATTCCAAATCAAGTAAGTACCGCCCATTCCAAGTGCAGTATAATACTAATTAGCTATGCACTGTTGGTATAAACAAGTTTAATTACCTAAACGGTCAGTTTATTTTCAGCATCTGACGTTAATTCCAGAGACGTTTAGACTTTGTGTGAATTAGTATAAACATGGTAATCTATTAACTGTTACTTTTGCTAGCTAATTGGCCTTGTTATGACAAGTACAGTCTCATATTCTTACAGTTCTCCGTTCAGAGCTTCTCACGGTAAGACAACAGCGTGTTCCTTTTAGACATAACATAAAGAATATATTAACCTTGCCTATTTTAAAAATAATGCTCATTAATAAGTAAATATTTAATCTCAAACAGACGATAAAAGCATTCTTTTTTGTCTGCTTGAGGTATTTACATGTAACTTTTTACTGCTAGCATAAAAATGTCCATGTATACTTGAAGATACGACAAATATACTTGTCTATCCATCCTCAAACCCACTACTCTTGGCATACAATACCATAAATAAACAACTATTCTTAATTAGTATAAATTCGTTTATTTAAAAGCCATAGACAACAATAAAAAACCTTCCAAGATGTCAAAGAGATCGAGTAACCGAGAATAACAATATAATACGTATGATTATTATGAAATGTCAAACACCAGCTTGAGATATGCATCAACGATATATATGTTGACGTAAAGAATATATAGGAATTCATCACCGGCTTTATTAATAAATACCCAATACATAAAGACAACTAGTTGATTCGCAAAATTGATATTGATTTGGCGAGACTTTTTAAGCTATTATATAAGAATAAACTACTACAACATCAGATTACCCCACTCTTTTCCAATTCCCCTGCTGTTACAGCAAAATGCAAAAATAAATCAGTCTTAAAGTCCTCTATCAACAAAAAATATTACCCATTCAGATCCCAAAAACAGATCCAAAACCCTTACTAAAGTTGCCTGCCTCAACATTCTCAGTTAGGACCGAGCATAGCTAAACGAAACTGAATTTTTAGCCGGATTCTGAGCCGACCGACTAAACATAGGTCCAGTAGGCTCCACTGGAGCAGTGACAGAATAAGTAGACGCCATAAAAGAGTTATAAGCTCCACTGAATGTTGGATACTCAGGAGGGTTGTACAAAGCCGGAAAGGTTGGTGTATACTGCTGCTTTACTGGATATGGTTGATAAGGAACTGTGGGTTGGGTGGGAGCATACTGTTCATTCTGCCCGTACTGCGACGTCGGTACGTACGGTGACTCTCGTTGATTCTGACCGTACTGTGGATTCTGTCCATACTGATAACTGCCACCACATTGAAGATTCTGTTGAGCAAGTTGTCCATATTGTACAGTAGTTTGGCCATACGCTGGATTCTGACCGTACTGTGTACTTTGCTTACTTTGTAAAGACGACACATACGGGGCTTTCAGCGTTGTAGAATTGTACGTTGATGTATGTAGGTACACAGAAGGCTTGATTAGCGCAATAGGTTGAACCTTCACTGAATACGGTCTTCGCAGATTGACAGGATTACTCATGTTTTGAACTCCAGCATACGACACAGGCGGAGCAAACGTCGGGGGAGGTGGCACGGGAACCAAACTGTTCACCATCTGACGGAGATACGTATCCCGTAACTGAAAATAGAAGTAATAGCTTACTTTAAATTCCTCTTAAGGTTTAAAAACAAGGTATTATGACGCAGAAACAAGAGTAAATTTAATTTGTTCCTTAGTGAAAATCAAAACCAACTTAAACATTTTACCATTGGCAATTGCTGATATTGCTATAAAACAAAAGAAAAAATACCAAGTAACGACAAAACGTTAAGATAAACCTAAAGATAATCAAAAACCCTTACCTCCATCATTAAAAACCCTAGAACATTGTGCCCTTGGTGAATAATCGGAAACTCTATGCTACTGAAGCACTGAAGATTGGTTGGCATCTGAATCAACTTGTTCTGAGTCTCCAACCACCGCATGAAAACAAATTGTGAAGAACCGGAAGTAAAAAACCTGTCCCCGTTGTAGGTATTGACCAGCACTTTCCTGTCCGTTTCCATCAACTTTTTCCTCAAAAGCGGGTTCTGATCAAACTTAGCTTTGATGGCATCGTAAAGAACAGCGGGAGCACGACGATTCTTCCATTCGTCAATCTGAGGTTGTCCAACCCTTCTCGACTTTACAAAACTTCGCACTTTCAACCTGATCATATGCGGGTCGACTTTTTCCAATTTCAAAGAACTCGCTGCTCTTCTGTCCAACAATTCGCACAGCTTCGTGAACTAAAACAATATAATTAAAAACAAACGTCAGAAAGACACAAAAACATTACAAACAAAAGTACTGAAACCCATTTATCTTATTACCTATAAAATTACAACTTAAATTATCATAAAGAACAGAACCAAACTAAAACAATATAGCTCACCTGATAATAATGCTCGACTGACGTAAACCACTGGCCATTCAAAAAGAAGTCACTCTAAAACAAGGTACTATACGACTCAAATTTTAAAATTGCAATTCATGCTAAAAACACCAAAATCTATAAGAATCCAAACAAAAAACAAGTTGACAATTTTACCTTGCTTATCATGGTCATGTAGGAGCGTTGTCCATGAAAAGCAATGACATTGCCCTTCTTCAAACTGTACTCTGTGAACGGCTTTTGCATCTGGAAGAGGCTTATTATAGACAAGTTGTAACTTTACACAAAAAACGAGAAAAAAATATTTTTGGCAATTTTAAATCACGAAACTCGGGTCTGTGGGCCCTTCTCACACGAGATCGAAAGATTAAACAAGGTTAATATAATGAATAAACTTTCTTTTCGAGAATTGTTGTTAATTATTACCTGATTTCACTAATCTATGGACAATTCATCAGAATCAGAATTTTAGTGGCTTCACGCTATCTCACACGTTACCACCACCAAGGCCCCGAAACGAAAACATTTCCCGCGCAAGAAGCTTTTGATTTGGTTTTTTTAGAGAAAATAATTTGGTCCGATAATATTCTGTCTGATTTTTTCATTGGTTTTCGGTTGGCGTCAACTGATTTTCTGTAATTTTCTGAAAGAAAAAGTAATATTTTAGATCAGTTTGTTATATTTTTTTCGATATTTTCAATGTTAAACTTGGGTTTTTGCAGGTAATGGCACCGCCAAAACGTAGTCGAGTATCGACCCCTCCACCTCAACTTGACAGAAGCCACTTGGCTCGACATGCCAGACCCACTTTCTCGTCCAATGCCAAAGCTGCTAAACCATCTGGAAGAAAAACGGCTCCAGCTAGGAACGTTGTTGTTAATGTAACAGTCAATACTAAGACGGAGAACTCGGAGACTGCTAATTCAAGATCTAACAGTTCAGTGGGTTTTTCAAATTCTGGTGGTTCTACATCAAGATCAGTTACTGTTGGTGCCCCTAGGTCAAGATCAAGAGGTGCTGTCGCTTCTTCTTCAAGAAATACAAATGCCTCAACTTCTACACGTTCAATTGCGTCTACATCAGCTTCAGAATTGTCTTCAATTCCACTGAATGCTGCTTTTGTCTCTCCAAACGATACTCAAGTTGGGGTAAGAACAGCTCATCGTGGTCTTGCAAACATTCACAGTAATATGAATGTACTGAGAAACACTACTGTAATTCGAAGACAAGTATCAAAAAGAAGGATGCCTACTAGCCTGGAAGCTTCAAACTCGTCTGATCTATCTAACACCTCATCTATAAGTTCGAGCAGCTCCAGTTCTACATCAAGTTCATCAACATCAAGTGCGATGTCAACTAGTGACAGTTCAATCAGTTCTGTGCAAATCGACAGTCCAAGCAGCAGCTTCTTGGTGTTACCTCGGCAAAACTATTTGGCAAGTGCGGATATGAGAAGTGTTATTGATGGTCTTTCGGCTGATGAAATCATGGAAGCCGTACGAGCTGAAGAGGCCTTGGAAAGGCAGAGACGTCAGATTCAGGAGGATGAACAGTTGGCTCGGCGACTTGGAGCTGGTGGTGTGTTATACCAGGATGCCTTGTCTATGATTAGACTTCCGCCACCTCAGTCATCTGCAGTTACTACTAATGCTGAGCTTGCGCAATTTTCATTGGACGATACGAAAGACTACGGTAAGTGTTATTAGTTTTTTTTTCTGTTTTAGCTAATAATATCAAAGATTTTTTCGGAAGTTTCATTCTTGTTTGTGTTTAGACTTAAACTGCAGTCAATGATTTTCTTTTGAAGGGATTAAGTTTGTGGTACAAGAACGATACCTATAATTATAGTTTTAATCAGTTATCATTTGATACCGGATTATTTTTCAGATACAAGCTGTCTGATCTGTTTCGACCGTCCAAACAATCCAGTTCAATGTCGATTCTGCAAACAATGTGTGGGTTGTCGGATGTGTGTCAAGAGATGGTACGATGCTGCTGATTCGAAGCATACCTGTCCATTGTGTCGTCATGTCTGGCATTCTTTTGGAGCTACCAGTGTTCAACCTTGCTAGTAACATCGTGTACAAATAAAATTAACGTTTCTTTTATGTTAGCCTCTTTGTATTGTAAAGTTATGTTGTTTTACTGTATAGTAGTTTTCTGTTTTACCCTGCTGTACAGTAACACAACCCTTCTCAGCGTAATACAAATTACGTGTATCTTATTCAAGTACCATGAAGTTATTGTACCTCAATTTTATTGTATTTTTGAGTATTTTGTGTACTATTCACTTCCACTCATGTTTCTACGGGTTTACCATAGTAAACGGGTAACTTATATTTGGAAAATAAAGTGTTTTGTACTCTGTTTTTGGTTTATATATTGACATTGTTGCTTTAAATCTTTGATATTCTTTTAAAGTTATTGCATTCAAAGTAACGTTACCTTCAATTTCAAGTTTTTAGAATGTGGTGAATTAGGTTGTTTTTACAAGTTGCAAATCAAAATGATGTACAAATGACGTTATGATAAGTGTAATTTATCATACGTACGATAATCAAACACGCCTGTCTTTAGCTGACATATCAGGATTCCTTGGATGATACTACGTTTTGTGTCGTAGTGATATCAGTTACATCTAAAAAACAGACCCGTGATAAGAAAAGTCTATCCATCCTCGTCTTCTGTAGTTGACGCAATATCCGTTTTGGTTGGTATCAGAAATGGCAGCCGTACGTATGGGATCGTACTTGAAATCGCATAAGACGCATTTCCGGGTTTGGTGTCGCTTAAGCGGAGAAACTTGGAAAGACACGTTAATCCTCATCCGGAGTTGTCTACACGGGCTTACAACCGCTATAATTGTAAGGGTTGGAGATACGAAGCTTCATTTCGGCCGGCGATGCGTCTTTTGCTCGTATCGCTGCCATTTCTGCTTGGCTTCATCGTGCTACAGGTGTACGCAAATGTGGTCAAGATTGCACATTTGCAACCCAATGATCCGAACATCATGCACGAGCCGCACGTGCTCAAGATGTGTGCGTCTGATCTGAAGGAGAGGGCGATCTTGCCTAAAGATATCAACTTTCAGTGAGTTATGACGATTTATATTGATGCTTTGGAGATTACGGTAAAAAAATGTATACTAATGCTTTTTGTTATAGGATCTACACCATGGAGTCGTGTAATCGGTTTTCTGGTGTTGAACATGCAGCGTACCTACATTACCTGAAGAATGCTAGTGTCTACTTTGGACCTGGATGTAACAATGGTAAGCTTAATGCTATTTTATGTATTTTCTGACATCTAAACTTATGTATTAAATTCTTAAAAGTCGAAAAATGATACTGTAGTTTAATTTTTCGTAACATCTATTTATAAAATTACCGTAACCCACTTTTCAGAAATGTTGGTAATTGCCCGTCTTGCTTCACGGTGGAACGTACCAATTGTAGCCCACTTGTCTGGTGACGACGCACTGTCCGACCGGTCGGTATTTGATACTCTTGGCTCCGTAGCCTTGACGTCAGCTACTGAAATGGCTCGTGCTACATTGACGTATCTTCAGTTGTATGGGTGGAAACAAGTTGGTCTAGTTAAAGCTAGTGTCAACTTTGACAGATTGAGTTTACATTCGCTGAAGAATCTTTTGAAAGATCATGATATTGATGTGAACATCGAGATTGAATTGGATCCATTCATGACTCCAGATGAAATCATTGCTACTGGCAAACTGAAGCAGCTTAGAAACAAGGCTAGAGGTAAAATACGATGAATTTTGCTTTGTCATCAGATCATATATGTAATAAGCTATTATAAAAATATTTAAAGGGAAATATCTATGATAAACAACTTGAGATACCTAAAGTATTGTTTTAGTGATTATCGTGGAAATGGGTATGGATCTGCACACAAGTAGGGCCTTCATGGTCGCTGCCCATCGTTCCGGAATGAAGACCAATGATTTCGTGTATATTATCCCGTGGCTTGCTCACGTAAGTCTGAATTTCAACATAGACTTAGCACCGTTAATCACTAATACTGCAAAACTTACTAGGATGACGTTTTTAACTTATCAGAATTGTGCACAGTAGAGATTTGAAGTTTTCTTTCAAAATGTCGAACCAGGATATAAAACAGCATAATATGGCGCTAGGACAAATGCGGTTTTTAGACACTTGAGGATCTTCGGTTTTTGGACATTTGCGGATTTTTTAAAGGGGTTTTTTAATTTTTTAGTTAATTTAGTTGTATTATGGTACTAAATTGTACTAAAGTTTGAATTGGTACGGTTTTAACATAACAGTACCTTTTTGGGCTTTTAGTACTATTTAGGACCAAAAATATAAAAACAGTACCGATTAAAAATTTAGTACTATTTAACATTAAGAAATATTAAGACAGTGCCAATTAAAACTTTAGTACCATTTAGTACCATACTACAACTAAACTAAATAAAAATTAAAAAAACCCCTTTAAAAAATCCGCAAGTGTCCAAAAACCGCATTTGTCCTAGCGCCCATAATATCTATCTTGATTGTGAAATCATAAACATTTTTCTTATTACAGTACTCTTAACCCATTTTAGATGCACGACCACTACCCATGGGAAGCCAACAACATAGACAAGAACGAAGTCAGATTAGCGTACGACGAAACCATTGTCATCACAGCTCATGGTTATGATAAAAAGTTTATTGAGGACTTTGAGCATCGTTTCTCCCAATTGACCGGTATCATAAGTAGTCACTATGCCACTTTGTCGTATCTCTCTTTGTACGATGCACTGTTCTTGTATGGGCTGGCAGTACGAGATGCGTATGATGAAACCAAGAATGCCTCCATCTTTTTGGACGGTGGCTTGATCTGGAAGAAGATGACAGTACGACAGTTCATAGGAGTATCTGGTCAAGTACTCATGAACAACAAAGGAGTACGAGTGCCGAGTTATGCCACGTACTATGTTGTTAATGGTACGATGAGGATTGTGGTTGAATTGACGGCACGATTGATGGACAAAGCTAAATGTGCCATAGCTGAGAACGATTGTTCCGAGCACGTAGCTCACGAGGTCATGCCTCATTACTGGAGCACGTACGATGGAGTTATGCCTCCAGAGATGCCAAAGTGTGGATTCGATGGAGGTCTATGTGATTACACGCCGTTCTTTGCTGGAGCTGGTGCTGTCGTGTTCTTGGCCGTCGCTATACCTCTGGGTTACTTTATCTACATCAAAGAGTAAGTGGTCTATATTTACCTACATTAATACCTAAATGACAGGTTTTTTAAAAAAGGCACTGTATATATTGTAAAATATCCATAATACATTAATGTAACCACAAACGACTATAAATCTTGATTTCAGGAAAGAACGTATGTTATACGACATGACATGGCGTATCCCGAGAGAACAAGTCCGCCTTCTGGAGCACGGTACCAATTCCAGAAGTGAGAGCTCTATTGGCAAATCAGTAACCAGTGGTTCTGTCAGTGGTTCTATAGGTTCTAGAGCCAATTCGAGGTTAAGTGCTAAACAGGCCGTGGCCAATGGAGTACGATGTGCTTACAAGAGATACCAACAAACTCGCAACATCAACTTCCCCAAGGCTGATTTGTCTCGTCTGAAGGAGCTGAAGCTGATTGAAAACGAGAATCTGAACAAATTTTATGGAATCTGCTTCAATCAACAGAATGAGTTTGTGGTACTCTGGGTTTTGTGTCAACGGGGAAGCTTGGAGGTAAGGTTTGGGTTATATAGAGGGTTTATATGGATGTTCTAAAGGGTTTCATGACATTATAAAACATTTTTATATAGATTATGTAATATTAGGTTAGCCCAAAGTAGTAGGACGTAATAGATTATATAAATTCTGATGTTTCAGGACGTTTTATTCAACGAAGAACTCAAAATCAGTCGAAATTTCCAAGTTTCCTTTGCCAAAGATGTTGTTAAGGTAAGTAAATCAATAGTTTATTTAAAACTCCATATGAAATAACTTTCCCCTTTTTCTTACCGACCTTAAACACGATGTAAAATAGCCTCAAAGACAATATAACACCTCATTATAAGTCTAGAAAACCATATAAAACACCTCGTTTTAGGGTCTTGGCTTCATTCACACCTCTCTAATCAAATACCACGGCTTCCTGTGCCTCCAGAATTGTTTGGTCGATTCAAATTGGAATGTCAAACTGACAAACTTTGTAACGGAAGAAGTAATTGCTGATAAACTTCGCCATAACGAGCTGAAGTACTTCACGATAAAGCCTCCGGTGTCGAAGAAGAAGAAGGGAAAGAAGGAGAAGGAAGTGGTGGAGAAGGGCAGTGACGAGAGTGAGAATGAGGCTACAGATGAGAGCGACAACATTCTGGAACAACAACAACGCAGTATGTTGGAGAAGAGCGACAAGAACGCTACTAAAAGTGGGTTTTAAGGTTTAGATGGAAAAGAATAAAAAATTTGGAAATAGTTTTGTCTTAACACGAAAACATGACTATTAAGGAAAATTCAAGAGGTGACCTTACCTTTTTTGGTACTTTCATATGATATATGATCATGTTTAATATAATGATTTCAGAATACATTCAAC
Source organism: Bursaphelenchus okinawaensis (assembly GCA_904066225.2). Lineage (NCBI taxonomy): Eukaryota > Metazoa > Nematoda > Chromadorea > Rhabditida > Aphelenchoididae > Bursaphelenchus > Bursaphelenchus okinawaensis. Next base: position 6,702,565 of record CAJFCW020000006.1, on the reverse strand, counting down.
AAGCTCCAGAGATCATTAGGGAACTTATTACCACCAAATACCTGCCGCCTGGCTCACAATCCGCTGATATGTACAGTTTGGGTATGGTACTATACCAAGTCTTGTTCAAATTGGAGCCTTTCCACGAAAAGAACTTGAGTCCTAACAGTAAGTCGCTTACTATATAACAATATACGTTAATCCGTTCATTTTTTGTTAAATTTTTAAAACTGTATGGTACAGCACGAGTACTATACTAAAAGAGCAAGTCATAGTTAAAAGCTTTTTGCACAATCATACGACTGTTATTCTCAAAATGACAATTCCAGAGTTAATGGAGATGATAGCAATGGCCAACGATGACGATCAAATTCTTCGCCCGTCGTTCCCCAACCAACAGAATCTGAGCACTGATGAAGCTTACAACCTGCAGTTACTGTCAGCCATCGAAGCTTGTTGGCTGGAGATCCCTGAGATGAGGCCAAACATCAAGAGAATGAAGTCCATGGTCAACAGTAACCTCAAATCCACCGCCAGCGGCACACTGGTCGATCAGATGATGAAAATGATGGAGGATGTAAGTCTTTGATTAACCATTTCATACCTATGATGTAGCCTCTTACATATACTTTTTAGTCTAGTCGATAAGTACTATTATATGTTATGAAAAATAATATGTTACAGTATACCACAAACTTGGAACAACTTGTAAAAGACCGAACAGCCATGTTGGAAGATGCGCAACAACAAGCTGACCGACTATTGAAGAACATGTTGCCACCGTAAGTTTTGTGAAATTGTTTTACCTGAATTATAAGAGCCTTTCAGCATACGGTATTTTGAAGTATTTTTACCAAAATTTTAAAGTTTTTTTGGTCTCAAAACAATTCCTTCGACACAAGTGTTTAAAATATTGTTTTAGATCGATAGCCGAAGACCTGAAAGTAGGTAAGCCGGTGATTCCTCAACTGTATCAGAACTCTACCGTGTTATTCTCTGACATCAGAGGATTCACCAGAATCTCGTCGACGTCGACGCCACTTCAGATTGTCACATTCTTGAATGACATGTTCTCTGGCTTCGATGCCATTATTGCTAAACACGATGCCTACAAGGTCGAGACTGTGAGTTATTTTAATTTGACATATATTGTTTTAGATCGGAGATGCCTACATGATCGTATCTGGAGTACCAAAAGAGAACGGTAATGCTCATGTCTACCATATTGCCGAAATCGCGTTGAAAATGAGAACGGTAAGTATAGTTTTTGAAAACGTATAGTGTGAAGTAACCTTCGAATACTATGTCTTTATAATACATCTTATAAAACCACGTTTTGATACAATCTTGTTTTAGTTTGTGTCCAACTTCAAATTGGCCCACAAACCAGAAGAGGTGATGATGGTCAGAATCGGTTTCCACAGTGGGTCTGTAGCCGCTGGAGTAGTTGGATTGGCAGCGCCACGGTACTGTCTATTCGGTGATACTGTAAATATGGCTAGTCGAATGGAGTCCACTGGCCTGGCCAACAAGATCCAGACGAGTGAAGCATCATTCAATCTGCTACGCTGCTTCTACCAGAATTATCTACTGGTCGAGAGAGGCAAAGTCGAAGTTAAAGTAAGGTATTACTCTAATAATTTGGTTTTTTTGTGTTTGGTCCAAAAGTTTATAGAATCTCTTTAAAGTTTTGACAATGCTTTTCTATTGCCAGCTACTTTTTGACCAATGATATTGCAATACTGATTTCAATTATTAAATATTTTTTCAGGGCAAGGGCGAGTGTACCACTTGGTTCCTGGAAGGAAAGAAGAAGTAGACCATTTATATCATACATACAGAATCTCGGTGACGGACACTACCTACATGTAACAAAGTATCTTTCGCATTTTATCAGTTTTAGAAATAAAGGATTGGGTAATTATTGATTTGAATTTTGTCCTATATGCAACGTATTTTACCTTTTTGCTGCTTGATAAAACTTTACTTTGACTTTACTACTAAAAGTTGATGGTATTATGTTGTTTTTTAGTTTTATATATTTTCTTTACCACTTAGACTTTGTTTATCTCTTTGGTAGTACATCACATGATTTACATTATTTTATTTACTAATCTTCACCGTCTATCAACCACCACCCCTACCGTACCCCACTTGAACCTGGCTATGTTTTGACTGAATAATATGATTAAGAAATGGCTGTTACTTTACTTTTCGACGGTACTATGTAGGTCGATTAGGCGGCCTTAGCGCCTGAAAAAACGGCCATAATTGGGATCTCTGTTGATTAGGCGGATTAGCGACAGGAAGCGGCCGCTTAGGCGGGCTGTCTCCCGAGCCAAGCCCGAGCAGTCATTGCCAGTGATTGTGATGACCATGCCAGGTCCTCCGCTCCTTTCGCTGGCAATTGTGGTCGCAATCGCCAAGGCAAATGTGGTCAGAATCGCTCATCTTCAGCCGAACGACCCAACCATCATTCACGAGCCGAACGTGCTCAAAATGTGCTCACAAGACTTGAAGGAGAGGAACATTCTGCCCAGTGAGATCAACTTTCAGTAAGTTATTTTACAGTTTTTAGTAATACATTTCATTTTCATTAATTGCTATAGTAAATCTAACAGGAAAGGCGCCAAACAATGATAAGCAAAAAGCACTTGGTGAAACGAGACTATTCTACAAACTTTTTGACCTAGCTATTATCATTGAAACATAAGCATACTTTTCTTATCTTAATGCTGTCTCAGTAAGCCGTAACTTACGGCATAACTTCATTTTATTACTTATAAAACAAACCAACTACCAGAGCCACTCCACTAACCCTACTGTAACATATACCCCAACCATTATCCCCGAAACTGATCTTTGTCTGTTTTTTTAAAATTTTTAACCTTTTACTGGCTTATCCCCTATTACTGTACCCTCACAAAACTACTCCAGTAGTAAAAGAAAAGATAAAGGATTAAGATCGTACAACAGGAAATCACAAGATAAAACTTACAGTAACCCTTTCAGAGTGTTCACCATGGAGTCATGTAATCGCTATTCGGGAGTCGAGAATGCCGCATACTTGCACTATCTTCGAAATGCCAGCATCTACTTTGGGCCTGGCTGTAATAACGGTAAGATAAGGCATGGATAATATGAGTTATATTACACTAGAGAAAAGATAAAACTAGATAAAGGCGTAAAAACATATGTAAAACAAACTTCAGCATTCCTACGACTAAACATAGCACCATAAAAATTGAACTTACCACAGAAAGTGCACAAAAACATTTATAATTCTAGAAATGCTGGTAATCGGACGACTTGTCTCAAGATGGAACGTTCCTATTATAGCCCATTTGTCTGGTGATGATGCTCTCTCTGATCGTACTGTGTTCGACACACTTGGCTCAGTAGCCTTGACTTCAGCCACAGAAATGGCCAGAGCTACATTAACATACCTAAAGTTATATGGATGGAAACAAGTCGGTCTGATCAAAGCTAGTGTCAACTTTGACAGACTGAGTTTACATTCGTTGAAGAATCTTTTAAAAGATCATGATATCGATGTGAACATCGAGATTGAATTGGATCCATTCATGACTCCAGATGAAATCATTGCTACTGGCAAACTGAAGCAGCTCAGGAACAAGGCTAGAGGTAAAATAATATAAATTGAAAGGTTTTCTTGTTTAAAACACACCTAAAAACAACTCAAAAATTTAAAACAGATACATACAACATGTTTTTAGTTATCATTGTCGAAATGGGCATGGATCTTCACACAAGTCGATCAGTTATGGTCGCTGCTCATCGATCTGGAATGAAGACAACAGATTATGTCTATATTATCCCTTGGTTGGCTCATGTAAGTTTATATAAAACTTTTCCGATCACAATTATGTTTGTTGTCTATAGATCCTAAACAAAAAAACCTTATCTTTTAGGTGACAGATTTTTTAGAAAATTTGACATTTTTCTAGACAAATCTTGGACAGATTTTTGTCTTCGGCTGAAAAAAACAAAAAATAATAATTTTTGGCCAATTTATTGAAAGAATATCAAAGTAATTATATAAATTTACAGTTACACGACCATTACCCATGGGAAGCCAGCAATATCGACAAGAATGAGGTCCGGGTGGCCTTCGAAGACGCCATCGTGATCACGGCTCATGGTTACGACAAGAAATTCGTCGAAGAGTTCGAAGTTCGGTTCTCCAAAGTTACAGGAATTATCAGTAGTTATGTAAGAGGTTTTTACTAACTGTTTTTGAGAATACTTTTCAGATATTAACTATAAAACAGGTTATATTGTACATAAGAAAAATATTGTTGATCTCGGGATTTTTAGCCTAATTTTTTTCGTCTCACAGGGAAAGTGTCAAAAGGTGTACCTAACGCCCAGACATGTGATATAGCTCAGAAAAATTCTGTGATCGTCCTGATTAAGAAGACACTTTCCTTGTCATAAATAGAAAAAATAAAGTTTATGAAGTATTAGAAAATGGTTTTTAGCAAATTTAATTCATGTTTTAGTACGCCACATTGTCTTACGCTGCTTTGTACGATGCTCTGTTCTTGTACGGTCTGGCTCTGCGCGATGCCTACGATGAGACCCGAAACGCTTCCATCTACATGAATGGAGCTTTGGTTTGGCGGAAAATGTGTGGAAGACAGTTCATTGGAAGTACTGGCCAAGTACTAATGAACAACAAGGCTGTTCGAGTACCAAGTTACGCGACATACTATGTAAAGAATGGTTCAGTACGAATTGTGGTTGAATTGACAGCACGATTAAGCGAGAAGTCAAAATGTCAGGCTTCTGAAAACGACTGTTCTGAACACGTAGCTCATGAAGTTATGCCACATTACTGGGGATCGTACGATGGCTCCATGCCTGCAGACATGCCAAAGTGTGGATTTGATGGAAGCTTATGTGATTACACGATTGTGTTTGTTGTTTGCGGCTTCTTAGGATTCTTGGCTATTGCGATTCCATTGGGTTACTTTATCTACAAGAAGGAGAAGGAAAGACTACTTTATGATATGACGTGGAGAATACCTAGAGAACAAGTTCGATTGTTGGAGGGAAATGCTGGTGGAGTAAGTTTTGTAACTAAACGTTAACTTTTTGTTTTCTACAAAGTCAATGCATTTTATTTTTAAAAAATTTTTTAGCGTTCGGAATCTTCGATTGGAAGGTCGACAATTGGTGGATCTTCAGCTGGAGGAAGTATTGGGTCAAGGATCAATAACAGACTGAGTGCCAAGCAAGCTATTGCCAATGGTGTACGATGTGCTTACAAAAGATATCAACAGACTAGGAACATCAGTTTTCCTAAGGCTGATCTGTCCAGGTTGAAGGAGGTAGGTTTTACAACTTTAAGACAAGTATACTGATGTTTTATCACTTAAAAACCAGAAAATTGATGTAATATTTTATGTGATTTTTACATTTTTAGCTAAAACTTGTTGAGAACGACAACTTGAACAAGTTCTACGGAATGTGCTTTAACCAGCAGAACGAAGTCGTCGTACTGTGGTTGCTATGTCAACGTGGGAGCTTGGAGGTAAGAGCTAATCTTGTAAATCAACCTCTAGATTAGTTATCTTCTTTGGAAAGTGTTCAAAATAGTGTAAAATAACATTAAAGTTGAAGCAACATACATAAATGACTACAGTATTGTACTTCAGGACGTCCTATTCAATGAAGAACTCAAAATCAGCAGAAACTTTCAAATTTCTTTTGCCAAAGATGTTGTTAAAGGGCTCCACTTTCTTCATCAATCAGTCCTAAAGTACCATGGTATGTTGTGTCTACAGAATTGTCTGGTGGATTCCAATTGGACTGTCAAGTTGACAAACTTTGTGACAGAAGAAGTGATTGGTGACAAGTTGAGACACAACGAACTCAAGCTGATGGTGATGAAGATCAAGAAGCCGAAGAAGACAAAGGGCGGAAAAGAAAAGGCAAATGGAAAAGAAAAGGACACAGAATCGTCATCATCTTCTGAAGAAGACACTGAGTCCAAGGCCATGCATCAGAAGGCCATGAGCAAGAGTAAGTTAATATAAATGATTGAAGTAGTATAATCTCTAAAAATTGAGTTATTTTCTTAAAAAATTTAAACATAATTTTGTCATAACACGAAAATCAAGTAAAATTCAAGAAGGAACATTACTTTTTGATAATTATATTTGATAATATTGTCATGACTAATATTGTGATTTTAGAATACATTCAACAAGCTCCAGAAGTCATCCGTGAGATAATAACAACAAAATTCATTCCTCCAGGCACTCCACCAGCTGATATGTACAGTTTGGGTATGGTACTGTACCAAATTTTGTTCAAGATGGAACCGTTCCATGAAAGAAGTCAATCTTCTAATAGTAAGTGACTAATCACTGTTTTATGACTTTACCTATTTTTTTAGGTTTTGCAGAAATTTCCTGTCGTAACCTAAATCAACTTAAATTTTGTTTTTAGAGATCATGGAGATGATTGCCATGGCCAACGATGACGATCGTATCATCAGGCCAACGTTCCCGAATCAGCAGAATCTTCCACCAGAGGAAACTTACAACCTCCAACTGTTATCAGCTATCGAAGCTTGTTGGTTGGAGATTCCTGAGATGAGGCCTACCATCAAGAGGATGAAGACCATGGTTAACAGTAATCTAAAGAGCACATCAAGTGGTACACTGGTCGACCAGATGATGAAAATGATGGAGGATGTACGTTAATGTTAATGATTTCTAAATTGAAGTTTAATAATATTTTTAAGGTTAACACGACTTTAAAAGTGAAATTTTTAATGAAAATTAAAACCTCGTATTTTACAGTATACTACAAACTTGGAACAGCTGGTAAAAGACAGAACAATTATGTTAGAAGATGCTCAACTGCAAGCAGACAGGTTGTTGAAGAACATGTTGCCACCGTATGTTTTTAAGTCTGATATTTACTCACCATAGATATAATATAATTTAAAAAATGTGTTTTTTAGGAAAAAAATATTAATATCTTGGGCGCAGCTTGCGTAAATATAAGTTGCAGAAACTTTATACGACCAAAAGTTTCCTGATCCAAAATATTGTTTTAGATCGATAGCCGAAGATCTGAAAGTAGGAAAGCCAGTGATTCCTCAGCTGTATCAGAACTCTACCGTGTTGTTCTCTGACATCAGAGGATTCACCAGAATCTCGTCGACGTCGACGCCACTTCAGATTGTTACATTCTTGAATGACATGTTCTCCGGCTTCGATGCCATCATTGCTAAACATGATGCCTACAAGGTCGAGACTGTGAGTTATTTTAAAAAGTTTTATTTGGTTTCTTACTTTTTTTGTCTATAACTATTCTTTGACTTATATTGTTGTAGATTGGAGATGCCTACATGATTGTGTCTGGGGTACCAAAAGAGAACGGCAATGCGCACGTTATGCACATTGCCGAGATTGCTTTGAAGATGAGAACGGTAAGTTGTTTTTTAGTTATTTTTACTGTTATAACTCATTTGTTCACTTATAAATCTGTATTTTCTTATCTTAGGTTTTGATATTGTTTTAGTTCGTGTCTAACTTCAAATTGGCTCACAAGCCGGAAGAGTTAATGATGGTGAGAATCGGATTTCACAGTGGATCTGTAGCCGCTGGAGTAGTTGGATTGGCAGCGCCACGGTACTGTCTGTTCGGTGATACTGTAAACATGGCTAGTCGAATGGAGTCTACCGGCATGGCTAACAAGATTCAGGTTTGTTTTTTTTTGTTTTATGGTGTAGAGTAAGATAAATTGCGTAACCTACGGTAGCCGATTGTCGAAAAAGTATAAGAAACTAATAAAGATACGGGCAGGGACGTCGTTTGGGGGGGGTGATTCGGGGTGACTCCCCCCCAGAGCCAATCCGAAAAAAAAATCCACAGGTAGGTCTCCACTCCCTGTGGGTTTAATTGCATGCGAAATATTTATACGAATTTGTAACGCTATTTGTATTGGCATGGTAACACTTATTGTTTTCAGATCAGTGAAGCTGCGTGTAATTTGATTCGCTGCTTCTACCAGTACTTTATACTGACGGAGCGAGGGAAAGTGGAGATAAAAGTAGGTTATTCGAATATTAAAATGTATATGTTGAGGTTATTGACCTTGCCATTTTATTACTATGACTTATTAGAGTAATATAGAGCTAGAAATGATTTGAGCTAATGTCAAAGGCTTATCATTTTAAGTTCAGAAAAACCATTTCATGTAATTTTAATGTTAATATAACATCAACTGGTCGATTTTTTGACGTATTCAATGTTTTTTTATGACAAACATGGTTTATTGAAGTAATATAGGGTTGAAGTACCTATAGGAAGAAATTTATTGGAGTAATTTCAGGGCAAAGGCGAGTGCACTACCTACTTCCTCGAGGGCAAAGAGATGCACGGCCGCAAAAAATGAAATCTATATTAATATCGTACTATAACATGGCATGCGAGATGTATGTGCACATATATTACGTTACGCTGCATTGTAAATGGCTTCAATATTGTTTTCTTTTCGAATTTTGTCATTTCGGAATGTTTTGATGTCTTAGCGATGTTTAGGTAATATTTTATTTTTATAGTTATCTTTCTGGCTTTGAAGGATAAGAATATGTTGAGGTAAGTCGTGTTTACACTGTCTTCATAGAGTAATACTATATTTTTTGAATATTTTGATTCATATTGTACATAACCTTTTACTATGGCTACAAGTAGAGAGTTGACTACAGCTATGGAGACATAGCCATGATCAAACTTCTACAAATCTCATACTGTACAACTCTTTTGATTATGTTGTCTATGCATAACTGATATACGACTCTGAGCGTATCATTGAACGGTGATGGATACAGGATACAGAAGTCGATCTTATCTCGAATTAGCGAAGCCGGTGGCGGTCTTTTTGAATAAAAATAAAGCGTTGGAAGAAAGTGTTTTGCGCTCAAGTCATCCCAATTTAAGATTCGTGTCAATCAACGTTCGGTTGCCATAACATTTCTTGTTTCCAATGTTAACGTTTCCTATTTTTTCAGTTTTTTGGTTTTTATGGCATAAGTTTTCTTAAAATTGTTTGTTTGACAAGGTTGTTATTACAATCAGTAATAACTGTTTTTGTTTTGAGTGAGGATATTCTTACTTCTTCGTAATTCTAAGAAGAAATGGCAGAAATTAGTGGTTCTTGGTTCATTTAGAATAAGATGAAAAGAACATTGTAGTAGCTATTGGAACGGGGTCAGAAAGTGGCAAAAGAAACCATTTTTGCATGTACTGTTTGAAATTGTTTAAAACTTCGCTATGGCTTTTTAGGTTAATTTTTGTTTTACCTTACAATTAGCCTAGCTTTTTTTAAAATGTTACTGTAGCTACTAAATGCTAAACATCAGATATACAAACTTTTATCTCCAGTTTGCCTTATGACGTAACATATTGATATCGATTTGAATTTTTTAAAGAAGGTCGAGATTAACTTTTGAATACTTTCTTTTGTCATCGTATCTCAATACATCTTTAAATCTATCGCAGTAGTGTTTCTAAATCGCTGCTTTCGTAACCTCAGTAGTTTGATCCTGATTTTTCAAAAAAGTTGATCCTGGTTTGTTATTGTAATATTCAAAATCGTGTGTCACTGTAGTATTCCGAGCTCTCTGTTGTGTCATAGTCGATCTTATTGTAAGTCGATTATCGCGCCGACCTTGCTGGTGATTTATGTATTTACTGTTGTATTGAGTTCGAAGGGAGGGTGCGATGTGATTACATAACGTGGAATCCATTAATATTCGGACACTAAGGTCACTATAATAAATTTCAGGTGGTTTTTATGACTTCTTTGTTGGGGTAAAAGAAGGATTCTGGGATTTGGAGGGGTGACGTACGTCTTGGAGAGGTATTCCTAGTTTTATGGTAGAGTTTGGGGGCATAAAGGGTTTTATATTTTGGTTATACATAGGATTAGGTGGTTGTATGTCTAACGGGTAGATTTGAAAGGGGGCTTAGTAAGGCCTAAGATACTTTGAAGGGACCGGTCTGGTACTTGTGGGCCCGAGGGCTGGGGGTCAAGCCAAAGTCCGGCCCGTGAGCTGAAACCGGTTTCTTTACAGTTCGGCTAGCGAGTAACTTTGGCTAAGGAAAAATCGAGAAAGCTTTTTTATTTTTTGAGATCAACAGGAGAGAGAACAAATTTGACATTTTTCAATATAATTTTGAAAAAAATATGAGTTTAAACTCATATGTGACAATATATATGTTCACCAGTGTACTCTGACATTCACTCACCCCTCTACTAGTATATAATGACATCTATTAGATCGCCTCCGTCTTTAGCCTTTTCCAAGACGACCACCTGGAGAACAGCCTCCATAAAGGTTAACGATCTTCTCGAAGTCATGAAACAACAACACCTGCGGGCTTGATAAGACGAACAGTTGAGATTAATGTTATCAATTTATAACACATTTTCGCTTTTCATTTTGAAAAAGCTGAGATTTGCATGGCAATGAGAGGCTTTTTGAGTCAAGTGGAATAGTAAAGCGCTGAATAGTAATATAACTCTAACAATACGGCTTCTGTTTCATAGTACAGTAGGGTTTGGGGCTGCGTAAGGGGATGGGTTTGGGTTACGGATTAAAGTTTTTGTTTTAAAAAGTAAAAATTTAAAAAATTTTTTGAAAACATTAGTTTTTTCATCAATAAAAGGCCTATTGTTTCTAGCAAAACTTTTCATACCTAAAATATTGTTTTCTAACTAGTTAACACTAAAAGTCTTGTAAAATATCACTAAAGAAAAGCATAACCACCTTCTGAATGACCGATATTACCCATGCCTCCAGTATCGGATATTACTTTCTCAACCATTTTTCTCATAAAATTCCCAAGCTATGTTAACAACATGTCCTTTCATGGACCTTCCCACTTATAATTGGGCTGATTTTCCCCTTTTGCCCGAGGGCTTCGAAATTCAAGCTGCGCGCACTTCCAAAAACGAAAAGGAAAGAAACGCTTTAGGTATTCATGAGAGTATTTATGGGATGAAAAGTTTGGCCGAATCGAAAAGCCGACCTTTTCCTTCGCTTTTGTGGCCAAATCACTTATACGGCTTTGGGTGAGGAGGGGTGGGAGTGGGCAAAGCTGGCTGGTCTTATAAGGGGGTTGTTTGGTAAACCTGGCGGTAAGGTTGGGCGGGGAGATTTTGTCTTGGATTTTTTTTGTAAATAATTATTGGTAAGGAGCATGTTAAATCTTTCAAAAATTTTTAGAGTCTGCCCTTTCCTTCAGGCATTTTAAATTGTAAGTTTTTTTAAAAGGTACAGAACTCTTGTACAACAAATCTCTTGAGAATTTTAAAATCGTTTGTTAAAGAAGAGTTTTGTTATACAGGCATATTTTTTCAAAACAAGGCCAGATCACTTATACAGCCTTGTTTTATGGCCATTTGATCTTTTTTGTTTACAATATTCTGTCTTGTCCTTTTATGACACGTTTCTCAGCCCATAATCCGTTTTTACCTCTCTATCGACAAATAAGGTCATATCGGATATCAAGAGGTATAAACGGGCCGAGGTCAAGAATATTAACGGAAGTCGTTAGTCATGCCTCGGTAATTACTTTGAGCGTTTTGGCTGATAAAACAATGTTCGTTTATAGAAAGGAACGTTAGTTTATTGAGAAGGAACGTTCTTATTTATGGGAAGAACGTTGGTTTTTTTTTTAATTTTTCGAATTATTCAAAGTTATCAGTTCTAAAAGGGATCATCTATCTTGTGATAGCAATCAGTGTTAAGAGCAGTCTGCTATCAAAAGGTTTGGTAAGGTTAATGATAGTTCTCGGAAAGTGTTAATAATACTGTTAATGATCATTATTGGGCGGTTGGGTTCAACTTTTAATCAAAAAAAATTTTATTTTTTTGCATTTCACCCAATTTTAACTATTTTTAGTACTAGTCTAAATTTTTTCTCAAAACAAGTGGTTACTTTTATTGCAGTACATTCTTCTATTTTTAAAATTAGCTATACAATTACCAGCCGTCTCGCCCGCAAGGTTTATATATTTTATTTGCTCTGAAAAGAATAATAAAAACGTGCGCAATTAGAATGTAAACGCCTAAGGGGATTAGGCCAAATCAAAACAATTGAAGCATCGGATGACGTTTAATTGGGCTGTCAGCGTTCGGCCTAATTTCTCCATGAATTGTGTCAGTTTTATGAAATTATGTTTACAGAGGCTAAACGGTCTATTAAGGATGTGCGCGAGAGTATAGGTCTGTTATGATGTGTAATGTAAGCCTATAAGAGTTGTTAGGTTTTGTACTGTAACATTATATTGTAATAGGTATGTATGTCTTTCTTTAAGTTTTAAAAAACTCAGTTTGTAAATGTCATTTTCAAAATGTAATTGTAAGCCCAATTTGTAAAATGTTATTTTCCAAGTCCCAAAGTGTTTTCCGGAGGGATTTAAAAGCGTTCACAGTCTTTTTTGACAACATTTACAGCCGTTTTGGAGAGATAATGGGGTTAAGGGCCGGCCTAAATTTTAACGTTACTTTTATTTTACTAATGTTATTGACGTTTCCTTGAGGGTTTAGTACTAAAAAAGGAGAGGGTTGAAGCTTTAAATTTTAAGATTTCTGAAGTTTTTTTTTGTTACCATATTTATATATACATCATCGCTTATTAAAGTTTTATTCTAAAAGTTGTAAGTTTACTTCTTTTTATCTTTTTGTACTTTTATCTCTCTGAACCTAGAATTTAAGGTCATCATTTTGTTTTTCAAAGATTTTATGATCTCTTTGAAAAAATATAAAACAATATATTTTGCTAGGCTTAGGTTCAACTTCGAAGCATTTGAAAAACAATTTGAAGACGGAAGAATCTCGCGCATTTATAAGTTTAAACTGCTTGTTATTTCACAAATATTTGTCTCTGATTCGATTACAACGGCTTCAAATATTACGAGATAGATGTGATTACTATAGTCTTTTGAGGTTGTAGCACACCGTATTTTTTTGAGGTTGTGGCATATTGTATTCTTTTGGGTTTGCAGCTTGATTTTAATAATATTACAGTTTGAGACGTTTGGTTACAGCATAGCTTCAAATTTGAATACTGTAATATTCTGGGTTTACTTTTAGCACTTTTTTGGTTAAACTTGGTACAGTGTGATTTTATTTTTATTTACAGTATATTTTTTGGCTTTATTTTTTACATTTATACAGCCTTCATTTACAATATAGAGCAAAAAATCATATACTGAGCTAACATACAACAACATACTTTATTACAGTAAACTTGTTTACATTACCTTTTTGAACATATAAGACTAATCAAATTACAGTACCCTCTAATAGTTTTTCCTTCAAATCGTAATAGAATTATATTAATTTTCTTATGATTGAAATCGAGGGATGTGTCAATGAACTGACATGTTTTTGTCGCCTCCCATCTGTTTTATTCTACGTCCGGAGACTATATTCGAGGCCCAAATCCGGTTCTTAAGGGAGTCACTCGTATCAATGCCTCATCGATCTCAAAGATGATATTGTGTTTGTGTTGGGGGAGGGGGCTTGCAAATATGTTTAGATTTTAAAAAATTTTATGAAATTTTTATGAATTTTTAAACAAAATTTTTGGGTTTTTGGTACTAATAGGTGGTGATCAAGGCGGGTGGTTTCGACCTAGAGGTTAATTTTTTTGCTTACAGAGGGATTTAAAAATATATTTTTTGAAAATTTTATTTTTCTATGAATTTTTGGTGATATGATCTTTATATTTTTAAAATTATACGGTGAAACCTTTTAGTACGACCCTCGATAGTGTGACACTCTTCTTATAATGAGTTTTTTGATCGCCCTTCGTAATATATGTAGGTAGTGTGACATACTGTTTGTAAAGCCAGTTTTAACCAGCACCTTCTGTGTCATACAATTATAAAAAGGTTTGACTGTCTATTACTTTACTTTTCTTAAACTGTTTGTAAATACTTGAGCTACCTTTTTCTTACTTTTTATTAATTTTTAAACATTTTTTACTTTTCAAACTTTTTTTCCTACTTTTTAAACTGTCTTCGATGAGTTTCCTTTATTAATCAGCTTCCGCCCAACTTGATAGACGACCGCGCATTTTTTAATCAGCCTCGTTAACTGATATCCGATACCGATCCATCATTTTCCTTCCCATTTCCCTCAATTTTTCGACTATTTTGGTGTTGCTTTCAGTTTGGACGGCCCCAGGGTCCCTATGGAAGAAGTTGGCCGTGGCGTGCCTTGAACCGGCACTACTACAATATATTCGAATACAGGTGGGTGGGCTTACGATTTTTGTAAATTTTTGATAATTTAAATTTTAAAATTTAATTTTTTGAAATTTTTAAATAATTATATTTTCGAAAATTAGAATTTTTAAGTTTAAAAATATATATAAAAAGCATATTTTTAAAATTTAAAATTTCTAATTTGGGCTGAGCTCAGTTTTTATTTTAAAAATTTAAAAACCGAGTTCAAAGAGTTTGTATGAAAGAGAAGAGTAGTAAGTGCAATTGGTTTTCTCTTTTCAAAATGTTTTATGATTTTCCGGTACAGTGATTGCAAAAAAACGCTCGACCCGGAGGGAAACAAGTCCTCGACTACCCAAGCACTCAGATTTGCCTCAACAAATCCCCTAACGTCGCTTCGGTGGACTTTCCTTTCCGACCACAGATCGATTACTCATTTTTGACTACAGTCACTGGTTTGTTCCTCGACATCTACTACCGAATTGTCATTGTTTCTACTTCTGATACTATATTTTTAACTTTTCAACATTTTCTACTGTTAAGGTTGGAAGTTCAGATCATTTAACTTCTTGATAGTACAATTTTGAACTGAAGATAGGACTTAAAATCTTTTGGCTTTATATTCTTAATTCTGCAGTAGTCTTTACAGAATCTACATTACCTTAAACAACATTGACTACAACAAAGCTACAAACATCAACTTTAACTCAGTTTCTCGACTTTTAAGCCAAACCTTTGACACCACACATTCCCAATGTCGACGGGCTTCCTGCGTCGCTGTAAGTTTCGATTTTCAATGGTTTATCGGATTACTATGAGAATTCGATACTACGGTATGTCGGCGTTGATTCTCTATCTTAATCGGATTCTATTCTCGACAGAACGGTCCGTTTTCGGGCCGTTTGTTGCCTATATTATCCTTCATTCTCTCTGCTTATATTATTCTTTACAAGTTCTACAAAAGGCCACCAGTTGCAGTGGCTGACATTCCCTGAGGCGGTGTGACAAATGACTTGTTTTTCCATCTTTTTCACGTCCAAAACTTTATACTCCTAAGGGGGATTAGGGCAGAGATTGCAATTGACTTTCTTGATAAGCCTTTGGAGGGGTTTCGGGCAAAGTTTTGGTTTATTTGCATACGGTTTTGTACGGGTTTTTGAGAGTTTTTACAGTTTTTTGTAATATTTTGAGCTAGCTTTTTGTTACTTTTGCTTGTTTTTGAATTACAGTGAGTTTGTCTTGGAGTTTAATAACTTTAAAATAGTATCACCTAATAATAAAAGTAATAATAAAAACTAAATTTCAATGTTTCATAAGCCAAACTATACTTTTTGTAAGCAAATATACACTTTTATGTACCAAAACCCCTCCAAATCTCCTCCCAAACCCTAGTACGATTCAGTTATGTCTTATACGTTAAGTCGCTAGCCTCGAGCAACAAGTCATCGTCAATTCTCGCGTCTCCTGGTGAATCTTTTGTTTTTGGAAGGACTTTGCTGGACATTAGCCTAGCCCTTTTTCGTAGCTTTTTTGGAACTCCCGCTTTGGTATTGTTCCCCTGAGGGCCCGACTCGATTGTTGCACGCTGTCCGAGCGGAAGCAACTTCGAGGCTTCTTTAAGGTGAATGACGGCACATTGTACGGTGTCTTTGAATACAATTACTATTTTTATTCAGGCACGGTCATAGGGTTTGACAGTAGGATAGGAAAGAGCGGCTTTGTATCGGGAGGGGGGTCTATTGTTCTACATGGATACGATGTTGGGCACTAGGGTAAGGTTTTGGGCAAATTCTAAGGAGGTGGCTTTAGGTTGAACGGATACTTCTTTATTGTTAGATTCAAAGAAAAGGATAGCATTGAAATTTTTAAATTTTTAACAATATTGTTATAGACTAAAAGTTCAAAAATTTGTCTTTAAAGCGTCTTCTGATTCAATAGCATGGTGGTGACTTTGTGCCACCAACGTCTTTATAGCCTCAGAATCCTTCCTGCGCTTCCTGTCTGACGAAACAGACTTGGATGACGCTAGGGTTTGTTTGAAGAGAAACCAAAATCCATCTGGATTCCTCTTAAGGCCAAGCCTCCCGACCTTCGAGATCACTCCAGGCGGTGTTGAATTGCGCGAAACAAACAAAACCCTTTCGTCATTCTTCAACAGAATCGACAGGTCCAAACCGGTGAGATCCGACGCGCGAAGGAGGGGTCGATTTACAGCGCGCGGATCAGCGTCAAGGGGGGGGATTGGCCATGGATTAGGTAGCTTCTCCTAATTACGTTTCGCTTTGATCTGGCCGTGATCATGAGTAATTGTGGTTGGGGTTGGTTATGAACTGGGGACCTTGAACGACTTTTAATTGGCAGGGCATGACCGAGTTTATATAATAGGTCATGGCTAATTTTGTATAGATAGCCCTACCTAATTTGTATCGATAGGTTATTGTTGACAAATTGGAGTTAATAACGTATGTGTATGTATAAGCGTTGTAGCAGAAATACCGCTTGTTATTTCAAAAAGTATTTTTGAGGTTTAGGTATAAGTATATAGTAAAACATGGTAAATTTTTACATCTTTAAGCCTGCCGTGACTTAAATACGAGTCCCAAATTGCCGTGTCGTTTGTATGGCAAAGACAAGTCGCGCTTACAAAGGCACCAAGGCCGTGGCTTGTTATGATTAGACACTTGAGACTTCCATTCGCGCCTCCTCCCCCTCCCCTTTGCGGATTTGCCGCACTAATTTCTTTTGTCATTTTTCATGCAAAATTCTTTTACTGATCGAAAAGTTGAGCGAAAGTTTCCAAAAATTTCATTTTCCTCTTCTGACTCCCTCAGGGCGCGCAATTAAAGAAGGTTGCGCAATCCCCCCCCGTCTCCCCCTACAAAAACGGTTTAATTATTTTTAATACAAACTGTTTTCACATCATAACAGGAGTAATTGCTGGCTGTAATCCTGTTAGGTTTAGATGATTGTAATCATGTTAAGTTGGGGCACTGTAATGATGTTATTTTAGGCTTATAGTAGTCATTGCTTTGTAATGAGGTTGGTCTTAAACCAATTACAATCTCTGTCAGGCTGCTTCTTGTACTTTGAATTCCCTGTTGATTTGTTGTCCCTAGAATAACATGTTCGAAAATGACATGTTCTTAGAGATATGTAAGTGCGTTTTCTGAAAGCTATGTCTCATATTATAGCCTATCCATTAAGGCGCTAATCCAACGTAAAAGGTGAAATCGCTTTTAGTTTTTTTTAAATCTAGTCATCTTAAAAAGACTCATGTTTTGCTTTGGAGTAAGATGTTGCGACATATTACTGTCGTACGAGTAATTCTTACTTGTATATGTCCCAATATGGCATGTATAATATTTTTTGGTCGACTTTTTCCTTCAAATCTTAAATACTGTCTTTGCATTATAAGTCCTTTTGCATTGCATTAGCTCCTCCATACATTACCCTCTCTATAAGTGTGTCGAATGTACGCGAGTGTATGTAAGTATGTGCTAATCCCTCATCCGTGACTAACCCAATCCAAGTATGTGACTGCAATTTGTCGTCAATCCGGATCCGATCGGTTCGCATTAATAAGTGGGCACCTCATTAGCGCGCTCCTTATTTTCTCGGCATTCGGGCCACATCCGGAGGCCAAATTGAAAGCCTTCGAATTCTTTGCGTGGGGACAGCTTTTCAAGCCTCCCGGTCGGCGGTTTAACTCAATTTGGGCCGCATTTGCATATTCCTGGACATCCAATTTTACTCGTCCGAAAATGGGTCATTCCGCGACAGAAAAGTTTGTCGCGTAGAGATAGAGGATCTTGGGGATGGCATGGAGACCGTGGTGCTTAGATAGGAGATCTCGGAATGTCATGTCTTGGTGGAGAGAGCAACTTCGTAAATGTCATATCATACCAATGAGTGTCTAGTATAATGTCCCCCATCCCATGATCCTATCGTCTTCCGTATCTGACAACTCGGCTGTGGTGTCTTTGGTCGTTTTGTTTATTCGCCTCTTCCAAAAACTCGCTGTTTATTCGATTATTTGTAATAGATAAAGCGAGAGAATAGATGAAGGGTTGTTTTTGACCGTGCCTTCAAGGTTTAAAGCCCGCTGGTCAACAAATTCCAGTAGTTTTTACGTAAGAGCGATTTGTTATTAACAAGTGGTGGACTTAGTTTATGATCAATATCATTACTTATATCATTAGTTATATGGATTTGATTAAGGGGGAGTTGTAGTAAAATGAAGATGTTATATAAGTTGAATCAAAAGTAGCGGGAGACTTTTCATTTATTTTTCAACTAAAAAGTGTCCCACTACTTTTGGTTCAACCAATGTAGCTTTCTTTATATTATTATTGGTCACAATTGTTATGAGTTTAGTCTTTAAATTAAACTGTAGGCTTCACTTTATACCTTTTTTGACGTTTTACTGCAAGATTTACAAGTTTCATCTGTCAATACACTTTGCGATGTTATCCTTCCCTGCCCAATCTTGCATCCTCAATGTCATACAATCCCCGACCCATTCTTGTTACACATTCAACGTACTTTCTTAAACATTAACCGTGCATATTACATTTTCAGTGTCTCGTCGACGACGCCCCAAAGCTCGCCGTGCCGTGTGTCGGAACGTTCTGGATTCGGAAGACGACGTGTCGATCGTCTCTTTCAAACCCAAGAAGGAAGGTGTGATGCAGAAGCTCTCCCACTGGCTAGGTGATCATCTGAGGAAGGGTAAGAAGGAGGGCGACACGAAACGACCGGTCGTTTCCGTCCCTACTGAATGTGCCAGTCTACCTCGACCCAATGACATACGTGTGTACAATAATCAACGGCCATTGCTGGGAAGTGCCAGGGAGGTGAAGCGGAGGGTGAGTGTTGTGTTACCTTTTAGTGTTTGATGTTTTTTGTTTTGGAAAAAGTCAATTTTGATAAGTAAAATGATGTTTATTTAGTGTTTTTTGCAATAATAGAGTTTGTAGTCAATATTGTTGATTTCATAAGTCATTTTCGTATACATACTTTGTTCGTTAGTTTAGACAAAAAATCCTTCAATTTATGCAAATTTAGTCTTTTTAGCCTCGGGTATTACTTTCCGAACAAATACAGATTAATTTCATGAATAATAACTTGTTATTATTGACTGCTTAATACGTATTCGCATATTTTAAAGATAATTGTATACTAAATAGTACCAAATTATATTGCCATAACAAACTACATAGCACAATATCGCAATATCTGCCGTACAAAATAATAAGTAAATACACAGTAACGTCCCCAAATAAAAGTAATTCTTGCAGGCAGTATGTACGAACCCGTGGTTTGCGCCAGAAGACGACCTGAACTCGTCCTTCTTCTCAGACGGCCTAGACACATCATATTGCTCTACCCTCTCTCGACTGACTAAAGACGAAGCCCTAAGGATTAACACGATGGCTGGATCGGCCTGCAGTTCAGGATACGCCAGTCAAGATAGTAGTCCAGAGTGTTCGGTTCATCAGCCCAGCTGGCAGCCGTCTACTCAGCTACAACGTCGAGGGAATCTGGTGGACAAAGCCGTAGAGTGTGGGTATCAAGAAGTAGACAGTGGCATCAGAACCCCCACGGTAGAAGGTGACTACGACCACATTTATCACGAGCTAGATACGAAGCCATCTCCCCAATTCCATTCCTACATGAGTTTCTTGTCCAACCACCCTGACCTCCGTGCCATCGATTCTTGTTATTCTGGATCAGTTGAACTGGCCTGCTCCTCCATGGCTTCGGATTCTAGGCCAGAATCTCCCATCTATGCCATTCCATACAGTTCGGCCGCCGAGTCCCGATGTGGTTCTATTGAGTACGCCGACGACTCCGATGGCTACATGGAGCTGATGCAGCGACAGGAAGAGATGACGGTGGGGCCGAGTTACAGTAAGCTGAACCGGTATCCGGGATCGGCCTTTAGTCCAGTCAGGCCCGAGCCCAGGTTTCACGCTCCGCCACCCCCGCCGGCCGAGCCTACGACTTGTTTGGATATGTTAGACAAACAAATCGCCGACTTGAAGGTAAGATTAATACCTATATTAATATATGTGGGGAAGAAGTGGACATTAATATATTGATATAACATATTAAAAGTTTGTTACCTATAATCGTGACAGAAAACATATAACTATGCTCTCTGATGCTTATACTAAAGTTATAGCTATATATAATATATACGTTAATATATGTAAATTAAACTGAGAATTTCAGCAAAAAACCGAACTGGTCAGCCGACTGGTCGAATCAGCCAAAGAACGTCGCGAACTGCGTGGCTGTGCTCGATTACTGTGCATGGAACACATCCAACAACTGCGTAACATGCGATGGTATGTTGAGAATGGATTCGAACTCAAATTGTAACTTCTATTCTCACCTGCCATTAATGTTATCGAAAGCATCTACACCCAAATAAGCGCAACGGTTACAATATAATAATAGATATAATGATACGAAGAACATGTAAAATAAGGTAGTTGTAGAATGTAACGATTGTTATATTGTGTAGAATGACATGTTAACACTATAAGGTTGTGAAAGACGTAGTAATGGATAAAAGTTTATATATTATGTTATAATGTCACCACTGTGCTTATTGTACGATGCTAAATCGAGCCCGGTATCACTTTGACCAGCGCTTTAATACTTACCGTATAGTATATTTAAAACTGCCGTGATCTGTAAAAAGCAAATAAACTTAAACATGACATCTGATTCTTACTTTACATTGAATATCTAAACATACAACAGTTGAATCGATGGAATACCCAACAAATTAAAATTTTTCTAAAGCTGACTCTAAAGACAATTTTATACCAAATTTCCATATAAAATAAAATAAACTGATATTAATATCAGTATACCAACAAAAACTTTAGTTACTAAATAACATTTATCAGTTTGTACAACGCAACAACAATCTATGACATAGACATGGCTAGAGTTACAAGAGCAAGGCGTTTCTCGAGATTCGTCGGAGGTTGAGGTCGAGGACGTTGTCTGAAGGTGTCCAGCCACAACGACTTTGTAGCCGGATCTACACAACAAAACACGTATTCACGTTTGGGGCCGGACAGTTTAAAGCCGTTTCGAATAGTTGAGCCGGTCAGAACATCTGAAAATAGGCATGTTAATATATTACAGTAGGTTAGGTTTAAATTTTCATATAGTTTATGTTTGTTTTGTCATCATGCTAACTTTTTTTTAGCAAAAACAGATTAGAGATGTATTTTATAAAAAAACACAAAAGATAATAAAAGCTCCAGTAAACTAAATATTACACATAACAAACAGCTACCAACCTTTTCCATCAGGCAGATCCACAACATTTGTACATTGTAATGACATTCTTTCCTTGAATATCAATGAATTCTTCTTTAGCACGTCCTTCTTGCATATCACAATCGATTGGTCGAACATGTATACATGAACAGTTTTCGACCATTGCACCATGTTGTTCACCACGGCCTTACATTGCAACTCCCCGCTTATTAGAATCCTGTGGTTGTTGTCGATCAAATCTGGGCCCTAAAAGATGTGAATTTAGTATATGAAAGCAGACAAATCTTATAATGTAGCTTTAGTCATAGTGTTTTTGAAAATTTAGGTAAGAAAAGCTAAATATTTACTTAAAAATGAACCTAAAACAACACTTTCGACGTTTAAAAGTCAAAAAAACACTGTCGCAAACAAAAAACTATAATAATAAGAAGCTGCCAAACCATGTCATACTCAAACCACAATAATTACACCAATATAACACTGTAAACTTACCCTGAATCCATGAACGTTCTTCTGCCACAGCACGATCTTCTGAATCGCGTCAATCCTCCGTTTTGCATCATTTACATGTGAAGCCATTGCTTTCATAGTACGATGAGCTTGCTCTAGAGGATACCTGTCAGGATGGGTAGCTGGTGTCGCTTTCAGAAGTTCGTACAACTGTAGAGGATACCTACATATCCTTTGAACAGGTGTCAACAAGAATCCCTCCAGAGATAATTTGGCCATTCCTCGAAGTAAACGACATGCCTGCAAGAATTCCACTGTAAATTGGTTCGGAAACAAAGTTTTGTCTTTATTTTATTTTTTCAATGTAATTATTAAAATCGCATCCTGCGCCCTCGTATAACATGACCCTTTCTTCTAAAAAACAATATCTCTGTAAAAAAATAAATTTTGAGCTTTTTTGGCCGAGTTATCGTTCTTCAGTGTCTTTACTATTACTCTACAGATATTCAAACCTCAATAATGTAATTTATTCTACTTTAACATCAATTTCCCCCAAAACCAACCTCAAAGAAGTGGTGATATTGTGGTTGTCGCTCCAGCTGTTCCAATTCATTGCAACTGATGGGTCGATTGTTGCAATACTCAGTGTAAGTCGCAAAGTTGTGACTCTGAACAAAAGTAATTAGTTTCCGACACAACCAACTCACATTCCGCAAGAAAGCGTTAGCGACACACGAACTCTCGGGCGCCTTCTGATTGAACGCGATCTCGAGGTCTCGAAGCAGCTTGTGATGTAACAATGAGATCTGTTCGATGTTGGAGAATATTTTCCGAATTCTTTCTTCATCGAACATTTCTTTCCGGCGACGACATTGTTCCACAAACCCCTGAAAACATTGTTTTCCTTTAAAAATGCGGTTTTTTGTTCTGTGAATGTTGTTTTAGGCAATAATTGGTTGGAAAGATGGTTATTCAATGGAATTTTTAAAAAACTAATTGATAATATAACTAAAAACACATTTTTGAATCTAAAATTTGGTAAAATTAAGAAAGGATAATACCAATAAAACGAAGAAATAAAGGTAAACATACATGAACAAGATTGTCCAGAAGCTTTACATAATCTCTTTCAGTGTCCATCAACTCTTCGACCACTCTCCTCCTCAAAATCCTCATCTGCTTTGGGTATTCATCGACTGTGGCATCAATGTTGCTGAGATCACTTAACCTGTCCATCTGGCACTTCCTTACTCTAACATAATTCGATGGAAACCATCCCACTTTACCATTACACGATCCATACCACATCCTGGAGTTTGACGTTGAATCCAAAACTGTAACCACATCTCCCAATTGAAATGGCAGTTCTTCCGTCAGCATGGCTACATGATCCCAAAGAGCTTCTGCCAACAGAAGGCCAGCGTTCTCTTCGTGCACGCTACTGATACTGCTACTAGTGGTGGCACTGGAGTTGCTGTGGGTGGAACTTCTGATTCCGGAGTCGTGAGAGCTTCGACCGGCTTCTGAATCGATACTGAATCTGTCAGCACGACTCAGATGGGTTTTTTCATCTTCTGAATCGTCGACGTTGGCAATTCTGATTGGAATCTGATGCAAAGGCTGAGATCGTGCTCGTCGTTCGCGGACTTGGTGAGCATAACTTCTGACTAAAGTGCGAGGTGGGTACTGTTGAGGGGATTGTTGATACTGAAATTGGTACAACTATAGTCAGGTGGGTGTCTTTTGGAGCTAAAACTTTGTCAATTAGGTATAAAACAAACGCAAAATTAGTTGCAAGCCTTTTTATTACCTTGTTGTAGCTATTTATTTATTTGTAAAAAAAACTTGATTAGCTGAAACTGTAAAATAATATACTGTTGTAAAATAACAGTATTACCTATTAAACTTTACTTACAATATTCTGGCTGGGGTACTTTAACGGTCGCTGAACCGGCGTTATACCAGCACGTCTCTTGAGCATGTTCAACCTCTCCTCGGCTTCGATATCATCACTGTCGGAGCACTGCAAAACGAAATAAAATGGTTGGGTTTCGGTCCGATTAAACTGACCCCAAAATGCAACCTAATCTACCCCTGAACAATGCGGTTTTCGCAACAAAATGAGGGAAAAAGTTTAAGCTGTGAAGTGAGCGAAGAGCAGAGCCACCGACGGCCATGATCTATTAGCTCGCAAAAAATGACTGATGGAGGTTAAGACGCAAGAACCGCAGGTCGGGAGAACAACAGGGACATTGCGCATGACTACACTAGAGACAGCCGCCTCCGGACAGGACTTATAAAGAAACTTCATGGTCAGCGTTATGAAGAGCTGGAGGAAGTGTGAGTGGCTACGATGGGAAGCAGGCTTCGTACGTTTGGTAACAAGTTGTCATATGATTATAAGGCTAGTCTCATCATGGATTCTTAAGGCCTTGAGGGTATGAAAATGGATAATCTGATAAAAGAAGCTCAAAACAGATACGACAATGGAGATACGATTTTAAAGTTTTCAAAGTAATTTTCAGTTTCAAGATACTTTTAGACATAACAACGAAGTATAATATATCCAGCTTATTAAAAAAACATCACTTTTAAATGGCATTCAAACTAACCAGAGCACAGTAACAGTCGTAGTTGCTGAAATTGCTAAAATACGACGGTGACCTCCACATTCTGGTGACAATGTAAACCATAAAACCCGACAATTACCGTACTGTAAACAAGCGCAGTCTCAAAATGACAATTATGTAATAGTCAAATCGCTTAAATACCAACTTGTAATAAGCAAGTAAAGACGGTATTTAAATTCTTAAAAACAGTCACCAAACATCACTGTAGGGTACTATGGTAATATGTTTACAGAGTGGCAGTACTAGCTATAAACTACGGTCTTACTGTAGTATACAGAGTCTTACTGTAGTTTAAAATGTAGAATATATTATAGTAGTTCCCGTATCTAGCAATATCATACGGTTATCGTTCCGTATAGAAGCTCCTTTTAAAGACAATGTCGTATACTTATAGCTGTTTTATAGGTATAAAATATTACGTAGAAGAATAGAATGAATGTCTCCAAAGATATCAACGATCCCAAAATTAAATTCCTCAAAGATGTTTAAGACTTACAAGAAGTCAAAAAGTAATTAAGGAGATAATGATAGTCATACGATCTTATACGATCAACTTTAAGAGGTGAAGCGACAAGTCAGAAGTTGTTTTGCGCGGTTTCAATTTCAATATACTTGACTAGGTTATCTTCAACTGTGAGTTTTAATAGGTATGGTACAGTCATTAGTAGCGATCTCTGACCTAAATTTATGCTAGGAATACGATACTATCATGTAATGATAATAATAAGCTTGAGGACTACACCGCAGGTACAAAATAGCTATATATATTGTTGGTGAAAGTAAAAAGACAATATTAAAAATGAAAAGATCATAAAATAAGCTAACAAACCTTCTAAAACAATATAAATCACAAAACCGACTAAAAACCCCATTCCCACCTTGTTTTCGGCTTCAGAATCGGCCGAACCTCGTCGTGCCCCACCCTGATGCACTTGGATGACACAGTTCGAGTTTGTCGCCCGTTGCCTGACGATACAGTAGAAGGGCGGCGAGTGACAATCGTTGGTCCTGAGATTGTGCATTTCGATTAAATGCGACAGCGCGAACGGTCCTCGCGCTTCGTTGCGGTCTACTGGGACCTGAGGCAAACCGGGCGGGATGTTCAAACAAAAACTCAGCGAAATTAAGAGCAGGGGGGAGAGTGCCTTCTGGAGTTAGGAGAGCACGGTAGCGAATGCCTTCTGGAGTTGGTAGAGTACGGTAGAGAGTGCCTTCTAGAGTTGGGATTGAACGGTAGATAATGACTTCTGAATTTTTGATAGCAAGTGGACAATGCCTTATGAAGTGCAAGTAAAACGGTAGATATTGGCTTCAGAACCCTTTGTATCAGCTAGTTTGGCTATCTTTCAGAAACGTACTGTCAATATAATAAAAGCTCCACGTCATTCCTTCACAACCCTTTCTTCAATACCTCCAGAATCTTGGGTATCTTAAGTTGAGCCAGTAGAAATAAACTTCAATCGAAACTACCCGCCATATCTTCTGAATTCATACGAAAATGCGACGAATGCCTTGAGAAGGAACGACAGCTAATCCCTCATCTGACCCCACTTTCACCGATCCCTTTAATGCCCACTTAAAAATATTCTGTCTTGACTTCACAATTACGAGGATTCTGGAATCGAAGAAGATTCAAAGAACGTTTGTGGATTCAGGAAGAGATTCAGAAGGCAAAAGCCGAATTCTGAGGATTCTGGAGGATCCTCTCGCTTTAATAAGACTAATTCAGACTTAAATGACTTAACCAAGATCGCCGTAGAGTTTTGTAATTTGAAGATGGTCAATATAAAGAGATCTTGAGGGATGGATTCAGGATGAGAGGTATACAAAAATTATGTAAAAAAGGAAAAAATCGTAATATATTCCCGAATAAATACCTACTACAATATACAAAACAAAACTTAAGACCTAATAAAACATAAAGTTTACGTAAAATATGCGTTTACTATGCCATATATAAGAGCATAAAATGTAGAAAAAGTGCTATAAAATTATATTACCCTACAAAAGTGAACTCTACAAAGGTTTACCAGTCCCTTATGGGTCATAACGACAAATCGGGGTCATGAAATAACAAAAAATAACTCACGGTAGCTTCAATATGACAGACTGAAAGCACGGTAATCCTTGTTTACAAATAGCTAAGACCATGTTATTTACTACGACAGTTGTAATATTATTGACTAACATATGACAGGCACTTTTGTTACATATACAAGTTTTTCAAAATTTTTCATTTTTTGCGGTTTTTAAAATTTTTTTTTCAAATAGGTTTGAAAGCAAAAACAGCTTCTAAATTTAACGCAGTAATGCATAATCCTATGTAAACGATACATCACCATGAGTTGAAGACAAACAAAAGATCAGGAATTCAAGAGGTAGGTTGCGTTAAGTAAAAGTACGTATCGCGATGTTGTTAAAGACGGCTGACGTACAATCTATTCTTTGTAAAATACGGCAAACCAAATAGTATGTTTTTGTTAAAAGGGGCTCTTAAATGAAAGGTAAGACAATATGGTACTGTTTTTCAATAACTATATGATTTCTAAGCACAAGGAAGAAGAAATAACTTCAAAAAAGGTAAACGTAAAAATAATGATCTTACATTGTTCATCACATTGATGTAGACCCTATTCTATACAACCTAATATCATATAAAATAGTTAAAAACCTACCCCGTATAAACTGCCATTATTGAAAGCCTCTACCAGACTAGACCGTCTTCTCATCGCGTTTGTATCGACATTGATCTGAAACAAACTACAATATTAACAATTTTAAAAGATACTACAATATTTCTGAAATTATTATTCAAATCCTAAAGTTTTGGGATGACTTAACCTATGATCAGACTTTAAAACCATCAAGCTAGACTTTCTTCCTTTAGGTTGGTCAAAAAGTACATAGAATTGGCTTAACGGCCTTTTCTGATCATGGTAGCCATGTTTAATTAAAAGTTAAAACTTGTAGGAGCTGCATAGTAAAACACCCCCTTTTCAAAAACATCATCTTTTATCAAACCCCACACTGACCCCCGTGGACGACGTGCACGGTGCTGCCAGAAGCGAGGGAAACGTGCGACTGGAGGCAGCAATCAGAACGGGATCAAAGGCTCGCGGCGATGAATCCTGAAGAAGATGTAGAGCAATTATAGAAACTCACGTCAAACAATGGAAGCTCGACGGAAAAGTCGGTAGACTGGACCGTGCCTGGCAGTCCATACGTCCGCATTAATTGGTCTGAAAAGGAGAATATTATAACGACCATCTAACGGTCTGATGAACAAGGATAATATATAAGAGAAACGTGTAAAAACCGTTGGGTCGTCGTTACTTTTACCTTTTATAACCTTGAAAAGTTCAAGAAGGCTATGTTAATATAAGTTAATACTTATTAAAACTTAAAAAAGCTAGGTTAATATTCATTTGCTACAACTTGACTATGATAATATACAAAAGGTGACCTCGTTTTCTTTTCAAACCCAACAAATTCAAAAAAATTCAAAACAAAGCCGGGTTTCAATTTGTAAAGCCATTGAACTTGTAAGTCATTGGAACTGACAGTAACTGTTTGTCTAAGCGATGAACCTTGAACATCGCTGCCGTTTACCCATTCAAATTCAAATAAAACTGCCCTGCTTCGAAAAACTGTACTTTCTTACAAAAAAAGTAGTTTTATCTAAACACCTACTACAATATAAAATATATTTTTAATTCAAAAAAGTGCACTTTTTAAAAATCTTCCTTGACAAACTTTATTTTTTTACAAAAAAGTCGTTTTGTTACCCAAAAAGTGTCCTTGTTACAATAAAAACCGCAGTAAAACAAGAAATCGGTTATCATAATCAGTTCGGAAAAAGTAGCGAACAATGTCGGGAATGTAAAAGGTTACCTTGTTTACAAATAAAATGACAAAATCGCCCCAGGGTCTGGATAAAAAAATAGGTTTGGATGAGTTTTTTGGGGAAAAGTTGCAGCTGTTAGTAATCTGAGTACAATCAATTCATTATAACACTTTGAAAAGGTTTTTCACAACTCAAAAAAAGATTATAAAGTTAAAAATTTTTCAAAAAATGGGTTTTTATATAGTAAAGTAAAGGTAAAATGCTTGTTTTTACATTTATAACATCCTCAATATAACATTCTAATTCTCCTCCCCCCACTACTACAAAACCCCATGTTACTACTGTTTAAACTCATCAGTAAGACCCTGCTTAAATATATAACCTTTGTACTCATGTACCATACGAAACCTTAACGCGACGTGACAATAACCATAAAATTAAGGAAAACAATAACAATGGGAAGGAATTATAATAATTTGAGTAAACCTGACCGCCGACTCAAGAAATACCTTTTGTCCGTCACAGAATCCCGAAGTGAAGAGATTCTCGAGAAGGAGATCCCGCTACAAGGAGTTGTGGTAACTTTTAACCCGGTCAAATTGTTTGTTGCACTTTTCTTTAGTCTAAAGAATTTGAAAATTGTAAAAAACCGAGCAATTCGTTACACAATAGTTTTACTGTCTTAAGGATACTGTTGGTTTAAAGGTTAATGAACTCCAAAAACAGCTCATTCAAAGCAAACTACGTGTAATTGGGTATAGTATGGTGGCTAAATAAAGTCATCTACTCTTACTATAATAAAAAAAAGTTTTACTATGATGTCATTTGACTCTAAACGCCTCAGTAAAAGTACAACCTAATCGGATCAAACCAATTTTAATGCAAATATTCCCAATTTCCTTCTTACTACAACTCCACACACAAAACAAAACACAAAAAAGTCGTTTTTACTACAAAATATACTATGAATTCACGTTCTAACAAATAATACCAGTCAAACTACAATTTCAATCTTCATATTAAAAAAAATTTAAATATCAAGGTCAGAAAGTAAATAATCAGCTAAAATACGTAAATTGATGTAACCATCAATATTCCATAACCCAAAACATAATCCAAGCAAGAACACTGAAGATATTACTAATAAAAGGCTCGTTAAAGCTATTAAAGTATACCTTTACTAGGTATTACGCTAGCGATCAAGAAGGCTTATGGTGTTTTGACAGTGTGATCACACAGTAAACAGACCGTAATTACTTGAGCAAAAGACAGTAAACTGTATACAAAACGAGCCTCCAAAAGTAGGTAATGGCTATATGCTACGTTTTACCGTAGTAATGAGGTAATAGGTCAAGTAAATGGCTTGTAGTCATTATGGCAAGCAAGTTTACAGTAAGTTTATGTATGCAGGCTGTACAAAGTACTAAAATATAGTTTAATAGTCTTTTAGTCATTACAAATGAAAGATTGTTTAAGTCCATATCTAAAGAAAACCTGTTTATACTTTACCTGACCCAATAATCATTAAAAGTAATCTCTAAACCTTGATCCAAAAAGAAAATAAAGTCATTTTTATGCCACTATGTTTGACAACAAAGATGCAAAAAAAAGTGTCAAACCCTCAAACTTTGCAACTATAAATGCAACGAATCCAAAAACAAAAAGCGATGAGAATTTAATAACAAAGCCTGGGAAAACCGTTATTAAACTGTTGGTTTAGAGGTCCATATATATATTGAACAAAAAACTATAACACAATATAAAAAGAACCTTTATATAAAGAGAGACCTCACACCTAAAACAATAACCTTATATACTAACTAGGAAGACCTCGTAGATGACTAAACAATCACTTCATCATAATTTTTAAAAATTTAAAAAGATAAAAAAAATATTTTTCTAAATTAAACTACCCTCCGCTACGTTACAAAGCGGTTGCTAAAGACGAATTTAGCACGGAAACGCTGTGAAAACAAACAAATTTCACAAAAACGGAATGCGTGACGTAGAAGAAGCAACTGCAAAAACATTTGGTGATATACCGACGTTACAACTAGCTACAGCAATGAAAAAGGTACACAAAAAGCTATTTTTTAAGTTTTTATATGATATACTATTATCACATAATATCTTGAAAAAATGCTTTTGAAATAAAAATAGCACTCCAGTCCAGACCGTCCCAAAAATTTTAAAACTCAAAAACGACTTATTTTATGGACAGTTTTCCAAATAAAACTGACCATTAATTATAAATGGAACCATTCACACAAAAAAAAACCACACCCAGAAGACTTTTTATCAATAAAACGTGATTTCTACTGACTATTACAACATCTACACCCAACACTATTTATGCCATTACTTTTCAAGTAAAAACCTTTAACACCCAGTAAAACTTTTAACACACAGTAACTCCACGCATTATCCACCCTCAACGCCTAATGAACGCTGTTTACAAAACGACGGAAAGCTGTTGTAAACAAGGAAAACTTGGAGGTCAGCGGAATCCGGCTTCCGTCGAGAAGTCAAATCGCTCTTTCTCCCGGAAGCCGCCTTCTGAAGGTGAATATAATTCGTTTTTCGGGTGCTCCGTTCTTTGCCTCAGGGCCCCGGAACACTATCACCCCCTATCACCGAAAACGGGTTTCCACAAGCCAGTTTCTTTGTTTTTATGACATTAAAACTACCTCACCGCGCTCCCATACCTCCGACCACTGGAGCAGTAGATTAGGGGGATTAAGTCGCGAGAAAAGTAAAAGTTTGGGTTTCAATTAACGCTTATCACCCCGCCAGCCCTGATATCCGTAACGTTTTCGGATGTGTTTTATGGGTTTTGTCAGAAGATGAAGTTTTCAGAGCTTGAATGAAGTTAACCTACCTTAACTTTTAGTTTTAAACTTTTTGGTCAATAAATAAATAGAAAACCAAAAAAAAGGAATATTGGCTTAAAATAAATAGTGTTACGCCTTTTTCCAAAGCTTAAATTCAACACCATTTTTGACCTCTAAACTAATGTTATTTTAGACCAAACCATCAAAAACATCAATATTTTTTCGAAAATCAGCAAAATGATTCGAAAAAAGTGAAAACAATCGACTGTAGCTCGGTTTACAGCAATTACTTTGCAACAATTAATCATTTTGGTCGTATAACGTTACAATTTACGACATTTTTGAAACCAACTGATGACGTTTTATGTGATTTATAATATAAAACATGATTTTGAAATCTAAAGCATACAAAAATGGCTAGAAAGAGTCAATAAGAACTAAAACATAGCACTTTGTGAATTATAAACAAGCTAATCAAGTATATAAACCTATTTATTGTCAGTCAATATCACCACATGCTCCTAGACAATAATTAACCCTATATTAAGAGCCACTAATTATAAACTACTAATTAACTCACCGAAACTCTCGCCATTCAAACTGGACGGCCTTGGAGCAGTCCAATCTCGGTACATCGCCGGAGGTGATAAAGCTCGAAAACGATTGAATTCCGAGAGTTGTGTCCATTTCCCTCTCACTTTAGGATACTCGAGATACAACAACTGACGTTATCCATTCATTTTTTCAGCTCAAAAAACGAATCAATTGCAATCGGCCCCGAGGGCACAAACGGAAGCACGAAATTAATTATTTGCAAACTTTTCGAAATACGAAAAAACTCCATTTTAATTGACAGGTTTGACTCTAAATTTATGTCAAGTCTCTTTGTGTTTAGCACGTTAAAGTTTAGTTTTTGATTTAAAAAACTTTCACACATATTTTAAGCAATAATTTAAATTTCAAAGTTTTAAAAAATCCCAAAATTTTAATAATTATTTATTTGAATATCTTAAAACTTAACAATTATATACAAAAACATATTTACAATTATATACAAATATTACAATGTAGAACATGATACAATAGACTTAGTCGACTTCCTCGACAGTCGGTCCAGTACCACTTTGTCCAGGGTACCCGTACTGTTGTTGCTGTCCATAATCCTGACCTTGTCCAAACTGTTGGCCACAAGACTGAGGTTGAGGTCGTTGATGTAGCTTGCTCAGGATATCGTTGCACTTCCTCTGACATTCCTGAAGTCGTTCTTCGTACTCCGACTTCTCTGCCGTCTGATTCGTCTCCACCCATTTCAAAGCATCGTCGATCAGACGCTTGGCCGTTTCTTGATCTTGAGCCTCCAACTTCTGGCCATACTCATCGATAGAGCCTTTCACTTGGTAGAGGTAGGCTTCGAGTCTGTTCCTGGCGTCGATTCTATCTTTCTCACGTCGATCTTCCTCTTCGTACTTCTTAGCATCATCCAACATTCTCTGGATCTCGGCCTGACTCAATCGTCCTCGTTCGTTCCGGATTCTGATGCTCTTAGACTTTCCTGATCCTTCGTCTGAAGCCGACACATTCAGAATTCCGTTGGCGTCGATCTGGAACTTGACCTCGATTCTTGGTGTTCCTCGTGGTGCTGGTGGAATACCTTCCAAGTTGAACGTTCCCAAACAGTGGTTACCACGAGTCATCTCACGTTCGCCTTCAAACACCTTGATCGTGACAGCTGGCTGGTTGTCGGCATATGTTGTGAACGTGTTCTTTGCTTCACTGGGGATTCTGGAGTTCCTCTCTATCAGTTTTGTCATCACACCGCCAGCGGTTTCGATTCCAAGACTAAGAGGAGTAACGTCGACCAGTAGCACATCCTTCACGGCTTTGTCTTGACATCCAGAGAGAACGGCAGCTTGAACAGCGGCTCCATAAGCAACGGCTTCATCTGGGTTGATGGACAAGTTCAACTCCTTTCCACTGAAGAAGTCCTTCAATAACTTCTGGATCTTAGGGATTCTAGTTGAACCACCGACCAGCACAACTTCATGGATGTCTCGCTTCTCCATCTTGGCATCCTTCAGAGCAGCTTCGACTGGCACCAAGGTAGATCTAAACAAGTCGGCACACAACTCCTCGAATCTAGCTCTCGAGATTCTGGAGTGGAAGTCGATTCCGTCAAAAAGTGAGTCCACTTCAACAACTGCTTCTGTAGATGACGATAAAGTTCTCTTGGCACGTTCACATGCCGTTCTCAGACGTCGGATCGCTCGAGAGTTGTTCTTGATGTCGCGTCCGTTCTTCCTCTTGAATTCCTGAATGAAGTGATTCAGAAGTCGATCGTCGAAGTCTTCGCCACCCAAATGCGTGTCTCCAGAAGTCGCTTTCACTTCGAACATGCTTCCTTCAGCAATCGTGAGAACGCTGACATCAAACGTTCCTCCACCAAGGTCAAAGATAAGCACATTCCTCTCTCCTTTCAGCTTCTTATCCAGTCCATAGGCCAGGGCAGCCGCCGTCGGTTCGTTTATGATTCTAAGCACGTTGAGACCGGCAATCGTGCCAGCATCCTTGGTGGCTTGACGTTGACTGTCGTTGAAGTAGGCAGGGACCGTGATGACAGCATCTCTGACTTGATGTCCCAAGAAAGCTTCGGCCGTTTCCTTCATCTTCGTGAGTACCATCGCTGAGATCTCTTCTGGTCTGAATCTCTTCGTGTCGCCTTTCGCTTCGACTTCCACAATAGGCTTTCCGTCTTGACATACCACCTTGAAAGGCCAGTGTTTCATGTCCTTCTGAACCGTCTCGTCGTTGTAGCCACGTCCAATCAATCTTTTGGCATCAAAGATTGTATTCTGAGGGTTTCTGGCCGCTTGATCCTTCGCCGATTCTCCAATCAGACGTTCTGTGTCTGTGAAGGCAACATACGATGGCGTTGTCTTATTTCCCTGGTCATTGGCGATGATCTCCACTTTGCCATGCTGATATACACCGACACATGAGTATGTAGTACCCAAGTCGATTCCAATAGCTTTGCACGAACTCATCTTAACAGTAGAATAAATTATAATAGCTTTTCAAATCACTAGTCGCAATTTTGATTTTGTTTTGAATTGACTTCGCTGCTTTTTCCGCCGCCTTTTATACTCTTTTGCTAAAGACCGCGAATTCGCGGGAAGTTTCTTGTGCTTTCGCGAATTTTCCCTCTTACTTTTCTCGCGAATGCGAAAGGTTTCCAGCCGTTTCGCCGCCTTTCTCTCTTCTTTTCTTTCGACTGCGATAAAATACTCAAGTTTTCGCCAGTTTTCCTTCGCTTTTCTAGAAAATGCCACAAGAAACTGGAAATTGCACGAATCTTTGATAAAATTCGAGAATTTTCAATAATAAACTTGGTGTTAACCTAAAACTTCTTTGCGACAATCCAGAGAACTTTGTTGTTGTACATGTTTTTGTCGCGAAAATGTTTTTACCATAAATTAACACTTGACACACAAAAAAGGAAATCTTGACACACACTGTATTTCGAATTTGATCACGTTTGTTGTTCAGTTCGGTGTAGGAATGTGGAAGTCTAAACAACCCGCTGCTCGAGAACCTGATAACCTTTTTCTCTTGCTGACAAGGCATGTTCCGCCGTTTGAAACTTTTAAAATTGGGTAAAAATCTGCATTCTCGATGTTCTTCAACGTACAGTAAGTTTTTTTTGGCGTTTGTGTTGTTGCTTTTAGGTGCAAAAAATGTTAAAGGAGTATTAAGTACTTTGTAAGAATTTGAATACTATTTTATAGAAAGAGTTTTGTTGTTTTCAGCTGGAAACAACAGTAAATTCAATCAGAATTTGTTGTTTTATGGACCTGCTTCCGCAGTCTTTATCGTGGGAGGGCTTTATGAAGGAAAGAAACGACTCTTCAGAGAAGCAGAAGCCGCGACAGCTCATATACCAACGCCACCAAGCTTTGAACCACCAGATAGAAATGATTTGCCGACATTTAAACTATCAGATGTCGAAAAACATGGGAAGAATGCTGAAAGAATATGGGTAACATACAAAAATGTAAGTTTCTAAAAATATTTTAAATTTGTGAGTTTTTTTAAACGTTATTAAAAATATTTAGTAGATTGTTTATGTCGTTGTTCATCTAGTTTATAGTTACCTTATTTAGCAGTTTTAGGGAGTTTATGATGTTACTGAATTTGTGACAAGTCACCCAGGTGGAGACAAAATTTTAATGGCTGCTGGTGGTTCAGTGGAGCCTTTCTGGGCCATCTATGCTCAACATAAAACTGGAGAAGTTATGGAAATTTTGGAAACATTGAGAATTGGGAACATTGACAAGAAAGAATTAGAAGCAAGCAAAACTAAGGTAGGGCTTTTTATGTTTCTTTCGAACTTTAGGCAATACTTTTTGTTCGCTGTGAGTTTTTGCTGATGGAGTCTTTGAATAACATAAAACGTAGCATAATATAGAAGTTTAGGTAGCAAATGCAGACGATCCATTCAGTCTTGATCCTCCAAGACACCCCGCTCTGTTGGTCAATTCTCAGAAGCCATTTAATGCAGAAACACCGCCAAGTTTGATCTTGGATAACTTCTTAACCCCAAATGATTTGTTTTTTGTCAGAAATCATATGCCAGTTCCTCAAGTAAGTCAGTTAGACTAATACTTTATCACAAAGTAGTAGAAACGTTGATAGAAGTGAATAATTTCTTCAATAATATGTTTTCAGACTGATATAAAGAAGCATAGATTGCAAGTCAGCGGATTAGGTATTAATAAACCGGTGGAGTTGAACGTAGATGATCTTAAGCTGAAGTACGAACCTGTCGATGTGATATCGGTAGTGCAATGTGCTGGAAACAGACGTAACGACATGAATGAGTACAAGAAGGTTAATGGTTTGATGTGGACTGGAACTGCCATCAGTTGTGCCAAATGGACTGGTGTTAGATTGAGGGTGAGTTTGATATCCATGAAGTCCAAACTTAAAATAATACGTTTAGGATCTTTTGATAACAGCTGGAGTAAACCCAAACGACCGTAAAATTAAGCATGTTCACTTTGAAGGTGCTGACACAGATCCTACAGGAACACGTTATGGAGCTTCGATTCCATTTCACAAAGCCATGGATCCAGATACGATTGTCGCTTATCATATGAACGATCAAGACATACCACAAGATCATGGATATCCACTGAGAGTGATTGTTCCTGGTAATGTTGGGGCACGACAAGTGAAATGGGTAACGTCGATCAAGACTTCTGATATTGAGAGCCCTTCTCATTGGCAAATGAAGGATTACAGGTAGTTGATTTAAGTCAATTTGAATATTATGCTTTTACGCCTTATAATGGGTATGTAACACTTTAGGCCAACTTTAGCTTTGAATTTATTGTTTTTAGAGCTTTCTCACCATCAGTTACTCAAGCTGACAAAATAGATTACAACTCAGTACCGGCTATTCAAGAATATCCTGTTCAAAGTGCTATAATGACGCCGGCTACTGGTACCAAGGTTTCAAAAGGTAAGGCAATGTTTATATAGACTGTATATGTTAAACCAAAAAGCGAGCTATGTGAACACTTTAACACATCAGTAACTTATGCCTTCAGACGATGGAACGATAGATGTAGCAGGTTATGCTTGGAGTGGAGGTGGCAGAGGAATTATCAGGGTAGAGCTATCAGCTGATAACGGTGAAACGTGGTATTCTGCAGAGTTACAACAAGATAGCGAACAGGACTTGGTATGCGTTGAATTTTAGATACTGATTTTATGGCTAAGATATGATATATTTATGTGCAATATGTTGCTTTTATGTGTACATAGTTTATACTCTTTTTTACTTTTTTTATTATTTTTAATTTGTTTTAGGAGAGAATGTGGGCATGGACTTTATGGAAAGCCGAGATTCCAATACCTAAAGGAATTGAGCCAGGACAGAAAGTTGAAATTGTGTGTAAAGCTACAGATCGTGCTTACAATACACAGCCAGAGACACCATCTGGCTTGTGGAATATAAGAGGTCTAGTAAATACGTCATGGCATCGTGTGAAGGTGGATATTACAGAATGATTATTCAAGATATATATTGTTAAATGACATTGTAAATGATTGTTCTAATATGTTTAAGAACAGCTTTTTTGAAATGTTTTTAAAATCATTTTTAAAGATAGTAATATACACTTTTCTAGAATTATTTTTAATTACTTTCTAAACGTTATGTTAGAATATCATATACTCTTTACCTTGTGACTCATCTACTATATGGTTGTCTAAACTCATCTGTGATCAATAAACTAAATCAACATTAAGAATCGTTAAACGTTAATTAAAGCGCTGGTTAAGGATTGCCTGAACTACTTGAGGTGTGTCTGGGGTGGTGTTATCATGCTTTATTTGTATCATAAACGGCTTTTCCAAACAGATCATGAGTCAATTTCGTTCGTTTTCCCTTTCTCAGCCCAAAAACAAAACAAATCTCGGTCATAATTTTGCTTTATTTTTAATTTGAATTTTAAATTGCTTTAATTTACTTATTTTTACTATAATATATTCCTTCCTGATGTTTCTGGCTTTTTATTATATTATAGTAGGTTTACGTAGGCTTATGAGAATTGGGAATAAATCTGTGCATTAGCTTAAAAGGAAAAATATTTTTGAAACATTACAGGACAATGATTGATCACATCATTGATGGAGTCTACATTTCCGATGCCATCTCGGTTATTGGGGCTACTCAAATGAGGAAGTTGGAGGAGCTGAGGGTGAGTTTACGAACTTTGTTTTGGAATTACAACTATGTTACTTCAAATATCTGGGATTTTAACTTATTCTTAATTTAAATTGTAACGAAAAATCAGTTTCCAAATTTAAAATAATATTTTTACATCACTTTCAGATACAACGGGTATTGACAGTGTCAGCGATGACTATAGACGAGCTCAAGAAAGTCCCTGGAGTTCACTACAAGTTTTTGTTTATGATGGACTTGTCATCACAAGATATACTGGGTGATAACCTACTCGAAGAAGCCATTCAGTACATAGAAAAGGCGGTCAAAGATGGAGTTAACATCCTCGTACATTGGTAGGTTTGTAAAATACGGTTTTAGGCGGGCTTAGAAGTAGAATAACTTATGAAGAATAGTAGATGATGTTACTCAAAGCTTTAAACTTATTGGGACCTTGTAGAAAGAAGCTGGGTAATATTGTTGTAGGTACATAGCAAAATTAAATGCAAACTTATTTTTATGTAACTAATAACGTTTAGTGAAATGGGAACTTCGAGAAGTGTAGCTGTGGTATGTGGATATCTGATGCGACGTTTTGAATGGAGCCCTAACAAAGCCTTAGTTTATATCAAAGACAAACGACCGAATGTACAGTAAGTACTACTTATTTTTTAGGTAGAAATTTTGTGAAATTGTAGTTTTTAAAGTCAATTGATGAAAGAAAAGTTATATTTTTGATTGACTAATAACTAATGTCACAACTTTTTTTACTTCAGGCCAAACGACGGATTCATGCGTCAGCTTGAGATCTTCTACCAACTCGACTTCAAATCCGACCCCAGAAGTCTCGCAACAGCACCATTGTACCGAAACTTTTGCGCGGATTCTGGCAACGTTCCCAAACTCCATTCCCGCTCTTCAATAACTGATCCAGCCTCTACCTCAACATCAGATCCCCAATCTCCCATCAATGTTCCAAAAGCATCGATGGATCAAAGATCGCCTGAAGTTTTGGAAGCTCAATTCAAATTTCGATGTCGTAAGTGTAGAAACGATCTATTTTATGATACACACGTACTGTACCACGCGAAAGGTACACCTGGTACTACCGGAGAGACTGTGACGGATGTTGATGATGAGCGAAGATTGAGGAAAGCTTTCAGTTTGGATGATAGATGTCGCTTCGAGTACTTTATAACACCCATGAAGTGGATGGATGCGGATCAGTTTCAAGGAAAGGTAGGATTACTGTAATGTTTTTTGTTTTAGATTAGCAAAAAAATTGTAAGAATGAAACGTTTACTGCGGTAAACATAAGTTCATGATAATAAAATGAGGTAATATGGTTTTATAGATAAACTGCCCGAAATGTTCAGAAAAGCTGGGTCAATATATTTGGGGAGGTCGGAAGTGTCAAGGTTCAGATGAAACAAATTGTGGAACTCATGGTAAGTGTTAGGTTGTAAAATTTGTGATGTTGTAAAAAACGACGTTTATTATGTAAGACATTGTCAAAATAGTATTTTTCAATGGCTTACTTTAGTATCTCCTTGGTTTTACATTCAAAAATCAAAAGTGGACAAAACCAGACTCAACTCCTCGTTAAAAACCCCAAATGTGTCAGTACCCACCGTTGTTATCAGTTAATTATGCCTTTACAATCTTCAGCATTTAAAATAAAAATGTATTGGTGTTACCAGAACCAATCTCGTTATTCATTATCATACTCAAGTTAGTACTGTAAAGTAATTGATTTTTTCTATTGTGTTATAACAACGGTTGAAACTTCAAAAACCTTAATTAAAGTTAGAAATTTATGCCTAAAATTAAGGATTTAACAAGAAACAATAACACGAAAGTCAACACCGTGCTGTAGTTGATGTTGTAAAATGCTGAAACGTGAAGGATCCTTATCATAGCTTTGCATCTCTCAACTCAATACAATGTAACTTGAAAGCTTCTGCTAGGTCTTCCACACTCAACTTCGTTCCCAATGCTAGTTCCAGTAGCTTGGCCGAGGGTAGTTCTCCTCCTCGTGCTTGAACTGACGCCCAGTGCTCTCCCGATACTCTCGAGAATGGATCTTGCTCAAAGTGCTTCTGCCAGATCTGTGAGGCACAAGCCTTGGCAATCGTGTACGAATAGTACTTGGCTCCGTATGTCACGAGATGGGTAAAGTTCTGATGGTATGCGTAATCGGCGGGTATGGCCATGTTTGGCAGTACTTCACGGTGCAGTTTGTGGTACAATGACATAGGAGACTCGCCGTCTGAATGATGTAATTGTAGATCGAAGCGGGCTAGAAGTAACTGTAGTGTGCTGAAGTAGGCTGGATACATGTTCAAGGCCGAGTGAAGAGCTTTGGCATGTTCGTCCGAGAAAAGGGTACCTCTTGGATCCATGCAAAACCGTTTCAGTACCTAAAAATTGTTTTCTATCAAATCTGTTACACATATTGTAATAGCTATAATAGTAAACAATTAAAAATGAATAAATAATCATCAAAAAGCTCTGTCAACATTTATGGTGTATATCAGGGACGCCGTTTGGGGAGAGGGTAGGGGGGGGGTACCCCCTCCCCCAGAGCTGATCCGAAAAAAATTCCACAGGTAGGTAGGTACCTGTACGTGGAAAAACGAAAAAAAAATATTTGGAAAATCGGTCCACAGGTATATAATATACATCATTCACCATTTATCATATGTAAACTAACCCTAGCATCGCTGAAGAAGAACTCCATTAGGTTCGAAGGAACTTCGGCAAAGTCTGTTGGACATCTTGTACCAGCTGTATGCTGATATCTTGTAGCACCAAGCATTGAATGGATAGCATGACCAAGTTCGTGGAACAAGTTCTCAGCATGTAGCAGGTTTATGGTCACAGAGTCCAGAAGTTCATTCAGCTCCATATTACGGTTTTTTACGGTAAAAAAGGACAATGATAGTACCACGATTGGCTTCTGATGAGAACCATCGTCCATCTAAAAAAGATAATCATTGTTTGCTTTAGGAAGTTAATGGCAAAGGTATATCATATAAAAATTGGTGATACCACGAATACAAAATAAAAGATGGTACTGTTGGTACAACTTAAAGTACCACCAAAAATCCTACCGTTTTGGAGCACTTGACAGTGTAATGACAATCCCCATCAGACTTGTTCCTTCTACTCTCTGCATCAATGTAAATGGTACCCAAGAACTGGTCTCCTTTGTGACACTCTAGCTTCACCACTGGTCCTTCCCAGATTTCATGTGGATCCGACTTCGAGACCTTCAATCTAATACCGTACAAATCGCTACACAAATCTCCAAAGCCCTTCAGAACACGGCCGAATCCAAAGAATCTAGAGACATCACCGTACTGTAAATAGAGTTTTCGCTGTTCAATTTTGGAGGCGACTTCAACCGTATTTCTGGAGAGTTCGGCCTTTGATGTGATGAGTTTGTTATCCTTAGATATCCGATATGCATCTTCTAGTTCTTCTTCAACCAACGGCTTCAGACTCTAAAATCATCTTATCTTGCAATTACTATCCTACCTTTCCAACCTTACTACAAAAAATCACATTAACTCACCGTGCCCACCAGATCAAGAAACTCTTCGGCCTTTTCGTACCCACTCAGTATCATATGTTGTTGTGCTCGGTCTGCATAACTCTTGTAACCAGTTAGTCTAGCCAACTGTTGTCGATGAGACATTAATTCGATTAAGGCTTTCTCCTTCCCAGCATCGTACTTGGTATAGTCATCGTATCGGTCAGTCTGTTCACAAAACTTCACTCCCAATTCGAAGATTTTGTTGGATAAACGGATGAATTCTGCTCTCTGAAAGTTAATTTTAGGTGAGATTTGATTTTGAAAATATTTTTATGAAAAAGTCATCAATATTTTAAAAAAATTTTAAAAAATGTTTTCAAGGAATTCATTAACTCTTTTTATCGATATTATAAATGTGGTTGTGTTTGTTTTTTCTAATTACTACTGTTACTGCTCATTTATTTAATCTTTCTTCTATCTACAAGGTTAATATTGTAAGTTTTTAATAAAAAATCTAATTAATCTCTGTTCACAA
The DNA here is from genome assembly GCA_904066225.2 of Bursaphelenchus okinawaensis. NCBI lineage: Eukaryota > Metazoa > Nematoda > Chromadorea > Rhabditida > Aphelenchoididae > Bursaphelenchus > Bursaphelenchus okinawaensis. The sequence continues at coordinate 6,660,446 of CAJFCW020000006.1, read as the reverse complement.
AAGAATAACACAATTAAGAATGCCATCACTATACTAAACATTCCAGACAGAAACAGAATTATACCCAAAACTAGCTCCATATGATACTCAATTCAACACGGATCCCCTAAAAGGAGTCCCCAGGAATACCAGAAATTACATTCGAGATGAGTTCAGCAAGGCTTACTATGAACCAAAGTGTGGTAATGTAAAGAACCGACCGTACATTCAACCGTTCTTTTACTGGCCTGGAGATACGATAAAGTTACAGTGTAAAGTGTGTGAGAAGGGTCAAGTTGTGGATGGTGAGATGAAGTACTGGGCGTTTGTGCACCGCAGTATCATCTACAAGATTGACAACTTGTACAAGACGATCAAGGATAAGCAGTGGATGCCCATCGACAAGTTGGAAAGCTTTACCAATATTAAGATTGGAACACCTGATTTCCACAGTAAGTGGGTTTAATTAAACTTACCTAATCATATGGTTAAAAAAGTGTTTTTAAAAAAAATCATGTTTTTTCAGGACCTGGACCGCTAAGAAAAGGAAGAATACTGCCAAAAAGTACTGTAACTCAGAGGAATGGACATCTAATCATACAAAATGTAAGGCTAAACAAAGAACATTAATTTTGTTAAAAAATCCCTACGTAAAGCCAGTTATTTTTTGCCCGCCTAATAAAAACTAAAAAAAAATTTTTTTGACTGCCTAGTAAGTAATCTTTTCTTACAGAGTAGAACAGCCCATTACGGTCTGTATCGTTGTTTCACCAAAGCTCAAGAAGAAAATCTCGACTTTATCTACTACCTCATACCGTATACCCCTCTACTGGTCGATACGAAAAGAGTAACAAGAGATCAATGCAAGTTAATATCAACAAGTGACCCTACTAGAGTCTTCGATGAATTTCATCGATGGAGGACATTTCCAACCTTTGTTCAGGACAAAGAAAATGGCATTTGTAATGGAGAATGTAACAAGAAAGTGAGTTCAGTAAAATCTATCTCTAGGTTAATTCACTTTTAAGATGTTGTATATAAGTTCCAACATTATGTGCCCTACCCCTTATAGTCATCATAAAACGTCTTCTATGTTCATATTTTCCGATAAAACCAAGTCGACCCATACCTATATAAAGCTTTCCAGTTCCTGGATGTTTCCAAGATCAAAGACCCGATCACCAAATGGACAACACCAAAAATACCAACACAAAATACAACTGTCGTGACAGCTCGGTTAAACCTAGAAGTGTATTTGAAATGGGAGAACTGGACCAAGTGTAAGCAAATGAATACCCAGACAAGAATAGGACAATGTTATCTACGAAAGACCAACAAAAGTAGGATATTCGATCCAGAACAAGATACGATGCTCGGCACACTGTATTATGCCACCAAGATACATAAACTCTTGGAGAAGGTACCACAATTTCAAGAGGATGGTATTCCATTGTTCAGGTACGTACTGTTTTGGCGTTACTAGTGTAATATAGTGTACAACATTGTGTATAAAAAATTCCTATTTCGAAATGATATAAATAGTTAACGTCATGACAACTTTAAGATAAAAGCAGCCCTTTTGATACCTAAACAGCTAAATATTACCTATTTTTAGCGGAATCCTAATGGATACCATAATGCCCAAGGATCAGACGCTCCAACACTGCTCGTCGATACCTCCTTTCGAGTGGAATTCCTTACGAATGCTAATCAAAACTCTTCTGAATAAGGGAGTAGATACCATGGTAAAGAAAAATGTCATGCAATTAAGTCCATGTGTCAGGAAGATCGAGTACAAAGAACGGAAGTCGCTCACCATGAGTCATACTGTATTTCAGACCCGCAAATGTAATAAAGACAACTAAGAAAGGTTTTTATTATGTCGTTCACTTAATTTTGCGCCCCATAACGCCAGAAATTTTCTTAAAAAAGGTGCAGAATTAAGTGAACGACCTAATAGATAAAAGGTATAAAAATACATTTACTTGATTACCTTGATCAAACTAAAGTAATATCTAATAAAAAACCAACCTGACTGTCCTTCAAATGAACTCCACATTGTTCAAAGTCATCTAAAAACAGTCTTAATGTTCTTTTATCAACATCATCCAGCATCGAGGCTTCTGATTCCACTGATCTGTCTACTGAATGATATAAAGCTGGCATTGAGTTTAACCTACAAAAATACTTTTCTCATAATAATACATACGTTTCAAGAAGATTAGTGAGACGGTAGATGGAATTGTTGCCAACAGCACGATACGCATTGTCTGGATGCATATTACGTACACATTCAGCCTAAAATAACTATGGTTTACTTATCTAATCAGTATCATATTTTAGGTACTATCTTCTATGTAGTCTCGTAGAACATAGTACTTAAAGATAAGGTAATCTTCCACACTCACCAAATCAGCAGTCGTACATATTGTGTTAGACAAGTCATCAAGCAGCTTTACCGACGTTTTTCTTGTCTTCCGCTTCTGATATGGTTGTAGAATTTCGTTTACAAGATGTTCAGACTGTTCGATTACAGTGTCAGTTACTCTGTCAAAATCTGCCGGACATTTCAGTTTATCGTTCCCAAATATACCCTTAAAATCCAAAATAGGTATAATTTAAAGACAAAAATAGTCAACACTCAATTATTTATTACAAGATAGAGTTCGTATTAGTTGGTCAGTAAAGCAACATTAGTCTTAACAATGTTTCAAGTCTATACTTACATTTGACTTTGCTATAGCCGCATTTTGCGACAAGACCCGTCTAACCAGACTAGCTCTCATACCTAAACCAAATTAAAATTCAACTTTTAATCGAAATAGATAAGTAATAGTAACTTATTCCCAGAATACGAAGAAGAAGATAATATAGTTTATTATGAACAATATACACGTAAGACAATGAGATTAGATGTTTTCCTTTCGTTTCATCGGAGTATGGTACCCAGTAAATGACTCGCTTACCACTGTATTCAGCTTGTTCACCAACTGAAATTCGCTTTTGTTATTTTACATATAAGACATCTTCTAGAGTTTAATTTGGTAAAAAGCAAACCATAAACTTACAGAGAAGATGTTATTCGAGATTTTGTTATTCATAGTAAGCAAAACAATAGCTTTGTCGTTGATATCAGAGTTATTGTCATCACATTTGATTTTCTGATCCCTCAAAAACTGAACCTTGATAGCCAGTTTATGCAGTTCTCGTAAAACTTCTTCATTTGGCTGTAGTTCTTTCTTTTCCACTGCCTAAACATCAAAAATATATAGTGAATTCCAAAGAAACAACAAAAAGGTAACTAATTTAAACCCACATCCAGATAGTCGACAGCCACGGACAATCCTCTCCACAACATCTTCAGAGCTCCACATTGTTCTTGTAGCTTCTGTGAGGCCGTCGTCTCATTCTTGTCGCCAGCACTAGTAAACTTAGCAGCATGATCAGTGCCAATTCTTTCAGCAACATCGCTTACAATCTTCACGGTAATCTCGTTCAGGAATACTCTGCCTTCTTTGTGATCCATATTTGGTTCAAAAACAGAAATTGGAATCTAAAAATAGTCACTTAGTAATTATAAATTTTGTTGTATGGTGTTCTCCATGAGCTTCCTACATAAACTGAAAAAAAAAATACTTTAGAATCTGTTGAACACCAACTTTATTTTAGAAGTTACGATTATAAATACTACAATCCTAAACAAAACAGTTAAGATTCTGTTTACCTTCTCAGTGTGATCCGAGATGATCGGACTCAACTTCAAAATAAATCCATAGTCCGACAAATTCATAGCAATTTCATACAGCTTCAGATCGACCTCATCCACAACACTATTGTCTCCAGTCACATAGAATCCCAAAAACGTCAAATCAGGAAAGGTCTCTTCATCTAAACACAAAATTTAAATAATAAAATGTAAAACATACAAAGTCTGGCACGAGTTCTGTAGTATTCCACATTCAGATCCACTTTTGTTCCTTCTACTCGTGCTTCCAATTCGAAACAATTCAGAATTTCAATAGATTTAGCGTCTTGTTTACCAAGCAAAGCTCCAACGACCTAAAGCAAGATTTCTTATTTTTTAAGTATTAAAATGGCTTTTAAAATTCCGTGGCTCACAGAGTTCGTATTAAAAAAAAGACAAAACTAGTTACCTGTGAATATTTTCCATTGTTAAGAATGACACTTCGAGTAAAATGATTCGAAATGATTGCCACAGTAACTGGATGAACTTTAGCCACCAAACCACCTTTCTCAGTCCCAACCATTTTTAATTCAATGCTAAGACTAAAAGCTTGTCTTGTACAAGACCTTGTTCACCGTATTTTCTGTTTTTTGCCAAAAAATGATGAAGAGAATAAGTTGACTCCAAAGAGAAACATGACGCAAAAACAAATTATTTTTGGAATATTTTTAAATTTTGCAACAAACTTGGTTATCACAATAAGATGTTGAAAGCTAAACATTTGCCAATATTACTATTGTAAGCAGTTTCATATTTTTATAGTAAATCAGATACAGCTCTAGTGTTATATTAATATTCCTCTTATAAGAGCTCTTATTTTCTTAAATTTATATTTTAGGAGAACAAATGTGAAAAGCTGCAAACGTTTTACTTCTTCCAAGGTATGGTATTACTTTATAAGATTATTACGAAGCTTAGGTTGATTACAACACAATCAGTTTATCCGAGCCTTTGCCTGGATTTGAGAAGGTAACTTATTCAAAAGAGAATACTGTCAAATTGTTCGATACGAAGATCACACAGCTGCAGAATGGACTGACAATAGCTACAGAAGAAGCTACAGGTGAATATTGTACTGTTGGAGTGGCTGTGAACGCTGGATCAAGGTACCAAACATATTATCCATGGGGAGTTAGTCATTTCGTGGAGAAACTTGGATTTGGAGTAAGTTTTTACATTATTTATGTTTGTATTGGATAATATTGATATTTTTTATGTTTTTTTTTGTTTAGGATTGGTTTATTTGTCACGTTATGCATCAAAATCGTTTTAGAGTTCACAAAACTATCCTGACCGAGCCGAAACCTTTAATATTCTTGATTCATGCGGGGCGATAATAGATTGCCAGTCTACCAAAGATACCACTATTTATGCAGCATCTTGTTTGAGGGAAACTGCTAGTAAAATGACAAAGATCATTGCTGACACTGTAATGAGGCCGATCGTTGATCCACTGGAAGTGAATGAGACCGCTTATGTTGTTAAATTCGAAAGGGAAGCTTTCTTGAGGAAACCCGAGCCGGAGGAAATGTTGATTGACTGGGTTCATTGTGCTGGGTTCAAAAGTAATACTCTAGGTATACCAAAGTACTGTGAAAAAGAGAACCCTGGTATCACCAGGGAAGATGTATTGTCTTACATGAGCCAATATTACTCTCCTGATCGGATGGTCTTGGCTGGTGAGTTTTTATGTTTTTTAATAGTATGATGCAAACTGCGGTAAAGTATTGTATATGCGGCTGAAATATAAAAGTTATATCAATATAAGAAGCTTGAAAGGTATTTTAGGTAATAAATAAACTTGTAGTATTTAAAACTCAAATTCAAACGGTAACTTATATTATTCAGGAGTTGGAGTAGACCACGATCTCCTGGTAGCGTTGGGAAAGAAATACTTCAATACAGATTCTACAACATGGGCCCAATTTCCAGAATTGGTCCACAAAGACCTTCCTTCAATTGACCATTCACAAGCTCAATTTACTGGTGGAATCTTCCAATGGGAGAAAGACCTGTCTAAAATTGGATTGGGCATAGCCGACTTCCCCAACTTGGCCCACATGATGTTCGGCTTCGAATCCGTGGCAACTTCTCATTCTGACTTTGTGGCCTTCTGTGTGCTACAGTCGTTGTTAGGTGGAGGTGGCAGTTTCTCGGCCGGTGGACCTGGCAAAGGAATGTTTTCCAGGTTGTATGCTGATGTCATGTTTAGGTATGTGTTTATTTCCTCAATTTGTTTCTCTTTTGCTCAACTGTTTGTTGAATTGTTTTATACGTTAGTTTTTAGGTACCATTGGTTGTACAATGTTACGTCGTTCAACTTCTCCTACATGGACAGTGGTATCTTCGCTGTCAGAGCTAGTGCTCCGCCAGATAAAGTAAGTCATAAATTTGAAGATTTTGAATGTTATGTTAAAACTACCTCTGCGAATTATTAGGCTGATTAAATAGTTCTGTACCATTCTCAAAACAAATTTAGGTTGAGACCAGGGCCGGGCGCGAGGGGGGGGGGACCCCCCCAGAAAAAAAATTTTCGAAAAAAATTGAACGTGGTCCCCCCTGTGGATTTTCGGAAAAAAAATTTCGCAAAAAATCGGCACAGGCTACTACCTGTGCCGATTTTTTGGACCCCCACCCCCAGACCAAAAGTCCCCGCCCGGCCCTGGTTGAGACACATAATTATTTGAACCCTCTAATAATAAAATTTTAGTTAACGGAGACGTGTGGCGTCATTCTGAACGAGTTCTTTCGTCTTGCTCACACAGACGTCGTCGAAGCCGAGCTCGATCGCGCCAAGATTCAGCTCAAGTCACAGCTTATGATGAACTTGGAGTTGAGGCCGGTCATGTTTGAAGACATGGTACGACAGGTTCTGAATCATGGTGAACGCAAGAATCCACATGTCTATTTGGAAGAAATCGGTAAGAATTATGCTTGGTATGAAAGACCATTTAAGTGTTTTACAAAAAACTTACGGTAGTTTATTACGATCGTAGAAGTTTCATTCAGCTTATCAGCAACTTTTTTCAATAAGATATTATAGTATAAAGGGTAGTTAAATATATGGTAAAATGTAACTGAAAGTCTTGGAAAAAGTAGCTATAGATGGTATACTGAACTGTTTCAGACAAAGTAACAGCCAAAGACATACGAAGAGTCAGCGAGAGAATGTTAGCGAGTAAGCCAGCCATTGTAGCCTACGGTGACTTAAAGAAGCTGCCTTCATATGAAAAGATAGATCGAACCGTGGCCAAGCGATCGCTCTCACTACTCCAATAGGTATATTGTTGTTGTTTCTTGTTATGATAAACTTCTAGATCATTAATATTCTTTTTTGGAATTAAGTTACTCTTTATGGCAATTATATTATTTTTCTCCACTATCTTATTCATTTCACGGTTTCCAATAGCAGTTCTTTAATTACAGTTGAACTTTTTTTTATTTTTAAAACTCTCCTAATCTTATAGTTTGTCTTTGTCCAGGAAGCAGTCGTCTAATTCTCGTTTCCTAAAGATCTTTAAGAACATTTCAATAGCTGCTTTGTAATTCCACCGGTCGAAATGCCCTTTACCGGGTATGTTAATCGAGTGTACCAAGTTGTTTTTCTGACATATCCTGGTAAGCAACTCTCGAATGTCATCTGTCGGCTGTCCTTCTAGGTTTAGGGCTTTCAAGTAGGAGTAGTCTTGCTGTCTACAAACGAAGTTGTTGGAAACTAGGTATTAAAATGCTTTTTTAAACAGCTCGAAAGGACATGACATATAATTTTGACATTAATTTCTTATATATTACGGTTAATATAACTTATTTTAATTATGGTTAATATAGCTTTAAAAACTTCAAAACTTACTTGTTAAGCCAATACAGTAAGTAATCCGAGACGCTCTCCATATTTAAAGTTGACTCCAAAACGTTTTCACACAGTCCGAGCTTCATGTTCTCTTCTACTGTCCTAACATACGGATTCAGAACACCAGGAGTGTCCAGAATGTACATCAACGGCTTGTCCATTATCCTCACCCTGTTCTGCAGTCTTACGGTAACTCCAGGACGAGCGCCTAAAATTAAAAATGTTACCTAAACTTAAAAAACGCTTTTGAGTGGGTTTAACTTAAAAGCTTCGCAATTCTATTCATTTTTTGATTAAATAGTGCAATATCACATAAAAGGTATACATAATATCGCAGAAATTTTGATGGTATAGAAGAAATAACTTATTAAATATAAACCCCATGTCACAGCAACCAACCTTCTTTAACAGCATTCTTCTTTTTATCCATTGTTAAAGTTCTGAGTCCGTTAATTAACGATGACTTTCCACAATTTGGTATGCCGACGACCATAACTTGGTACTCTGCTTTAACTGTGCGATTGAACCTGAAGTCTGACTGTAGACATTGGATCATCATCTTGGTCAAGTCGTCCAATGCCCTTTTGGTCTTCTTCTTGCAATCAGTCCAAAGCACGCAATTCACTCCTTCTGACCTCAGTTGTTCTTCTACTGGGATTCTAGAAAGTTTTTGTGTAATTATAAAGCAAAGTTTAATTTTAAATCATCATAATGTTCAGAGATACAAGTATACGGTCAGAGTTATTAGACTCTCAATAAACTCTACTTCAAACCCTTCCTCACCTATACTTCTCCATGTCTATCAAGTCCCTCTTGTTCAGTACCAAAATGTGAGGTCGTACTGTGAATAACCTGTCCCTGAACACAGGATTTCGACCGGTAAAAGGCACTCTAGCATCGTGAACTTCTACCACCAGATCCACGCTTCGTAGTCGACCTTCCATCTTGGCCATCTGAATTGACATGTGCTTTGGGTACCATTTCTTCCTCTCCACATTTATCGGTAATTCAAACTCTGATCTGCTTTGGATCGGTTTTATAAACTTTGCTGACGTCGAGCAGAATCTACGGATCATCTTCAAAATATATTTTCATTTTTAAATTTAATTGAAAAATATAAAAAATTAATATAACTTCTCTTAAGAATTTATAAAGTAACAATCAAGATAACAAACTCTATATTTTACAACGATTATTTCATAAAAAAACAAAATTTATTTTAATATCTAAAGAAAAAAATAATAAATTGAAAAATTACCCAACAATATCAATTAAAAATCTTCAAAATCAACAACATAAACTCAAAAAGAATCGGCTATAGTCTGACAAGCAGATTTGACCGGTTGAGCCCCTCCCATCACAGCTGGCAAGTGTAATATCTTGATCTCCAAGTAATGTCGATGCCTTTCAAAAACAAGATCAACACAATTAGGCTTATTCGTAGCAAAAGAGTTTAGATGAGGTAGTTTTCGAATGTGGAATCGACCATCGTAGCTGTCTTCTAATGCCAAATCTCGTTTAACATCTTCATCGTGCGGTTCGATTCTGAAGAAACAGTCAGAAACATTGACAATATCATCCAGTTCTGGCGTGGTAAACAACTTCTCGTTAACAATTAACAAGCACACTGCGTTTGTGTTCATCAACAACACCTTCAGTTTCCTCAAGAATGTAAAATAATTGTCAGAGTCTTCAAACAACGGGCTTCCAACGTCATTAACCACTATCCTCAACATCTTTTTGCCTGTTTTGGCTTTATAGTCGTCACTTTGTAGCAAAGAAACCAGGTCTTCATACAGTTTCTTATAAGAATTAGTTGTTACTAACTTTGCATCAAACGTAGATATATCAACCGTCTTCACCAGATCAAACTTTGTCTTATCTCTTCCACTTAAAGCCGAATTCAAAGGTGACATAGTAGAATATCTCCAAGCAATTGTCATATCTTCTCCAGGCTTTACACTTCCTCCTCTTAGAGCCTCCAAATCATTCTTTTCAACCGAACACGATGGTATTTCATTCAGATATTCTGGCTCAGACAGACCAGCTATCACAACTTGTTGTTGACTGTTTAATCCTTCGGCCACAAAATACTTGGCAAAATAACTTCCAAACTTCTGGCCGACAGTCTCTGAGATAGAATACAAATTGTGAACAGGCAGCCCTCCTCCCATTAGGCCATCAACAGCATCTAGACCGACTGATATTACCACACAACGGTTTTGGATTCGAGTTCCAGGCAGTTTGGCGACATCTCCACTTCGAATCATACCTAAAATCATAAATAAAAACAAAATTTAACTTACCTTCTAAATAAAAAGCTGGAATTAGGCTAAAGTAGTCTCGAATAAAGGTATTTTCCTAAATTCTAAAATTTGTTTGCAAATTTGTAAAATAATATTGAGAGAAAAACTTGACGCAAGGAGCAAGCTGACTCCTGTGACAAGTTATACGTTCAAAAAACAATATATTTTTACAATTTTTTATCGAACAAGAATTACCTAATCTGGACCCTAGGACTTTAGTTTTGCCAATTATAAATGCCAAATCTAACAATAGTGTTTTCTGGAGGTTCAGAAGCGTTGTTTGGAGACAAGAAACAGCACGATGTGACGGTTGATGGAGATGTGACGGTAAAACAAGTTATTCAATGGATTGTGGATAACCTACTGGAAGATAAAAGCAGAGCACCGCTTTTTGCGGACAAAGGAACCGTCAGGCCTGGGATTCTGGTCATGGTGAACGATGTTGATTGGGAAATCACTGGAGGTGTAAGTCTTGGACTTTAATATTGAAATAGTTTGCTGATTCTTCTGGAACCGTAGGCTTGAATTGTATAATAAATTAACGTTATGTTTGTATTTACATGTGTTGCTAAAGGTGTACATAGTTTTAATGGTAAGATACGTTTTAGCATGCTTTGTTTCATATTTATACTTTCAGCCGGCTACAGAACTGAAGGATAACGACGAAGTTTCATTTATTTCAACTTTGCACGGAGGATAAACAAGTAATTCATGATATAATGTAAAGATATAAACTAAATAAATCTAAATTATGTTTACTATGGTGGTATTTTCACCATTTACATTAATATAATTTACTTTTTTAAGTTTTTTCGTGATCCTAAAGTAATATTTTTTAAATTAAAACATTTAAATTTATTCCCTAAGGCCGATAGTTTTTAAACCGTTTATTAAGTCTGAGATCAAACAATTTGTGGTTGTGAGGTCTTGGGTTTGAGATCGAGATCAAGGAGTTATAGGAAGAGAGAGTTGGAAGTGTTAGTTGAGGGATCGATACGACCTTGTAGACGATAAGACCTAATAAAACTCTAGGGATATGTCTTTGGACCTGATTCGGGGGATTTGAGATTGTAGTGGATTCTGGCAAGAAACTACTGCAATAAACATACTGTAGATAATATCTTGTGGTAGGCGGGTCTAAAAGTACATAGAAAAGTTAACAAAGAGGAAATAATATCCGACTTATTATTAATTCTATGGGCTTTTTTGATCGGTGTTACAAGATAATGTGCAAATATATTATAGTAGATTATATGAAAAGATAAAGTGTAATTTGGTGACTAGAAAGCTAAACTTGTAAGACGTCTTGTTAAAAGTGAAGTTGAGTGCCAGCAAGATGTACTATTCACAAAGCTGCTAATTGAATTGATTATAAGCCTGGTTAAAGTGTAATAGTAGGACAAATATACTGTGCTGTAGTGTAATACTCAAAGATATTACAGTATACAGTACTATCGTACTAAACTGATCAAAATATTAAAGTGATAAGCATATAAAGTGAAAATATTGTTCTAGACGATTGCCCAAGGCCCGTCAGCTCCATCTTCCGGTTCAGAATCACTTAAAGGCAGATGACCCGGCTGACTTTGAATGACAGGATTCGTGGACCTGTTGGTGAACAAGGCTGGTGTATTGTGAGGAGCTCCGTACAAGGGATCCGTGATGTTGGGGCCTGGTCGACGATAAGGAAGAGTTTGGACTGGAGGTAGGTAGTGGGTCTCGAAGGGGGCTTCTGGGGTTACCGGCTGGTTGTAAGGCCGCTCTGGCGGGATTACTATAAAAATATTGGTTAGTTATTGCAAGTAAGTCACTTTATACTGTAACACAATGTTAAAAATCTCAAACAATTTATAAAACCCACTTCGATCTTGGAATTGCCTACTAGGAGATACGTTTGGTGACGCTGCTCTTCTGCCTTCCACAGCATAAGGATTCCGATGTACTCCAGCATAGGCATTGGTGTAGCCACCTTCATTTGGAGGCGTGTACGAATAGCCAGGGCTTCCGTAGTTGTCATCTGGCTCTATTATTGGCAATCGACGCATTGGTGCTGGATTGTACGTGAATCGTCGTGCTGTTGTCGATGTTGAGTCTTCTTCGTCTGAACCGTCTAAAAATACAGTACGATACTATTTGTAGTCTTTGGGTCTTATATGAACATAGCCTTTATGTCTTATAATAACAGATTTTAAAAAAAGTTACAATTTAAAACTTACTGTAATTGTGCCGACGAGGATAATCGTTGTTGTGATAGTTGTTGGAGCTGAAGTCTCGACTGGTCGATCCATATCTGCTCATGTCAGGGCTGTGGTGTGGGTACGGTGCCATTTGATACTGATCTCCTGGGTTCCTGCCCAAGGCGTTTTGGTGTTCTACTGTAATTTTAATATGAACAATTAAATCAGAATTGTAAGGCCTTAAATTACGCTGAAGTACCAGTAAAGGTGCCTCATAACTCACCCCTTCGTCCCGGGAATGCATTGCCTCTAGCATTCGACTGATAATGACCTCCAGGTTGAGCATAATCGACTGGCGATGGAGTCCGAGAACTTCTGAGCAGTTGTTGCGTCTAAAAAGCAAAGAATTAGAGACCATGTAATCACGATAACAAGATACAGAAGCCGGAAACGGAAAATAAATAATACACAGCACACAAGCGCAGCCCTCCTTTTACCTCACTGGCCACACTGGCCGCGTCCACAAATCGATAACCGTTCCGGAAATTCAGGTGTAACACGCGCTGTAAAAAGGGAAAGTGGGAGGGAAAGTGACAACAACAAACAGTGTTAATAATATGGTGTTAGGGTACTGAGTTTAACCTCATACTACTAGAAACCCAGTACATCTTGAAAAATAGTTACTGTAAAGGTTGAATACAGTACCAAGAGTAGTAAAAGTAAAGAATAGGTCATATAAACTCACACTTAAACTTACTTGAGGCGGTTGGTCTTGTCGACTAGGCTTACGGATTCGCATAAACATTCCAGAAAGTTTGCGACCAGCGTTCGGCTTTCGACTGAAACTTAGAAATGACAATAGAAACAGTGTAATATTAGTATTCTACTATAGAATTCAGAATATGAAACTTAATAATAATACGTAAATAATGGTATATAAACATAAGTAAATAATAATATAAAAAGATGTGCTACCTGTAGTCATCGTCCACAGAAGAGCCTTCTGGGTCGTCAATGTTCTTGTTGACCTTGATGCTGTCTACCAACGATGACAAGAGAGAATAAGGCTTCTAAAATCAAGTTAAAGGACCAGTTCGCCCATTCAAATAACATTGGCATTCTGTCGCAAAAATTCGATGTTCATTTTTTCCGCAAAAAACCTGAGCAGGTCGGTCCCAAATTGGAAAATTCATTTCGACTCCGACCCACTCACGTTTTTTTGAAAAAAATGATTTTGATTGAAATTGCCTGATTTTCGACGCTTTTTGCGACAGAATGCCAATGATATTTGAATGGACGAACTGGTCCTTTAAAATCAAACAATGCAAAAACAATATCCACTTTTTATATATCAAATTTGTAGTCAACTTACAGTAGGACTCTCAGCCCTTGACGTCGGAGTTGCGGGTTGTTGTCGCGCAACCAATGGGAACAAGTTGTTCTCCATCTGGTCCCTCTCTGTGTTTGGTGCTGAGTTCGGAGTATTGTTGGGCAGTTGTCCTGCGCCAGCGGCTGACTTGGCCGCGGCCACCAACGACCGCAGGCCTCCGCCGAACAATCCGCCTCCGCCAATCTGAAAATGATAAGTTACAGTACCAGCCGCGGGACATGGTATGCTCGGGCTGCTTGAACTGTGATAAAAACGGTTGGAGTGATAATCGACTGCATTAGTTCTAGTGCTGATTAAGGCTGCTAAAACTCGTTGGGGTAAGTGAACCAATCAAAAAAACTGGAGGGGGCGTTCCAAACAAAAAATAAAGAAAACGTGAGTAATTTGCATAAAGAAAGAGTAACCTCATCGAATTTATGGGCCGTATTGGCCGCTTTGGGCCTTAATAGCAGCTGGGCAGCTCGACGTTTTATGTTTTCCAGTTGCTAAAGTATAATATATTGTTATGTTGCAACGATCTGGTTAGTCATTGGTATCACGTCATCACAGCGTGAGTTATCTTTTTCGTATTTTAGGAATAAAATTTGGTATTTTGTCATATCTTACGTTTAAAAAGGGACTAAAAGTCTAAATATTTCTTATTTTCCCAATTTTCATTAAAAATGACATTGCGATGACATAATTTCTGGATTAGCATGCTCTAAACTACCATGTTATAGTCTTAAACTGTACATTATTAACTTCAACCTATCAACCTTTTCCAATAACCTTGGTAACCTACTTCAGTTCCCGACTTTCTGGCTCTGTAGTTCTCCAGAATCAGAAGCCCGGCGTAGATCTTGCCCACCGTGAGCTTCTGGAAGCACAGTTCTGCATTAGGAGGTACCACCAGATCGATCATGTTCTTCTTCGCTTTCAATGGCCAGATCTTCCTCAAGGTTTGACGAAGTTCTTCATCAGCCTCGTCCATCTCTTCGACTGGTCGCATTTTAATACTCAGAGATTCGCGGATCAAAGCGAACAACGTGGTTGTGAAGTGGACTTTACCATCGTCATCTACTGGCATGTTCATACGGATCAGGTGCTTGTAGGCCAAACGATACGGACACTTTCGACCGAAACCGACCGGTGGAGCTATATTCCTCAACATCTCGTACATGTCTGTGTACTTGATGCGGCCTCTGGAATCAGGATAAATTAAAAATAGTACTGAAAAAACAATAAATACACAGTACTTTATATACCATTACATGAGAGAAAATGTTATAGTATGTAGAATGTCTGTTTTTCACTTACTCAGCCTTTGGATCATAGTCAGCCCAAACTCGAATGAATTCGTCAAGGTGATGGGGACCTAGGATACTACTGTCTCTGGTTAGATAGTCAAAGTTGTCCATGATGACAGCAACGAACAAGTTCAACATCTAAATTAACATATTTAAGCGAGGTATGCCTCGTGCGACAAAATACATAACGACAAAGCAACCTTGTCGAACATTATTTTAAGCTAAAGGTATCAAAACGTACCAAGAATGATGACAAGAAGACAAACGAAGTAAAGTATGCGTAACTCATGTTGGTTCCACAGGTGTGTCCTTTTGGTACATTCATATCCAACGAATTCGGCTTCGCACACCATTTCCCGGCCGTACAGCCCATCATAATGTCCTGCCACGCTTCTCCCGTAGCACACCGAAACAGCAGAATCACAGCGTTGAAGAAGCTCTGGAAGTTGTTGTGTCGGTTGATTTCCGTGGTAGAATCCAGCAGTATGTTACCAAACACTTGCATACCAACGATCGCATAGATGAAGAACAACATTCCAATTAGAAGACAGACGTACGGTAGCGCTTTGAAGGACTGGACGAAGGTCCACAACAATATACGGATGGTGTAGCCTTGTTGGAGGAGACGGATCAGACGAGCGGCACGGAAGAGACGGAGGAAGCCGAGGGATACGAAGTGACCTCCGAACTCTGTCACTAAAGCATCTGTTATGGAGCCGACTACCGTGATGAAATCGAATCTGTTCCAACCGTCTCGGAAGTAGTTCTGAAGTAATATAACGTTACAGGGTGTTCCAAGAAAAATGTTAAAAACTAACGAGCTATAATTTTCTTCCCAGCAAAGCTACAGATGCCAAACTTGGCATGATGAAAGTTTGGAACCGCAAGTTTTTTGCCACAAAATTTTGGATTTTTTAAGTACATATTAAGGGCGTTATGATTTTTCAAAAAGTTTTCATTTTCCCCGGAATTACACATATTTTCAGTTGGAAATGCTTTTTTTGGTGAAATTTTCTAAGTTTTTGACAATTTTTTGGTTGAAAATGACATTTTTAGCCAAGTTTTGGATTTTCAAACATCAGCGGAGACTCGGCGGACGCCTGAATTTATCGGCGGAGGCTATAACTCGCTTCAAACATAACTTAGAGACGTGAAACAAAAAGAATTAGTTTTAAAATTATCAAGGCGATCTTCACTGATACTAATATACTATTTGATAACAACAATTGATTTAATTTGTTTTAAGTTTTAAAACAAAAATTAACGTTAAAGTT
The DNA here is from genome assembly GCA_904066225.2 of Bursaphelenchus okinawaensis. Classification (NCBI taxonomy): domain Eukaryota; kingdom Metazoa; phylum Nematoda; class Chromadorea; order Rhabditida; family Aphelenchoididae; genus Bursaphelenchus; species Bursaphelenchus okinawaensis. The sequence continues at coordinate 6,644,439 of CAJFCW020000006.1, read as the reverse complement.
CAGAAAAAGATATGCTTATCACATTAATGTTGACCACTTACCCTCACACCAAACGCCAATATTTTTAATATGGATTCTACTGTGAAAACCGCCGTCAACGCTGTGTTGAAGAATCGTAACACCTTTTCATAGACTTCTGAATTACCGTGGAACTGAAAATGTAGAATAACTTATTGTTTCTATTTCAAATATAGTAAAATCAAATATCGTAAAATAGTAAAATCAGTAACTATTAATTTTATCATTGAGGTAGCAAATGCCATTTTCAAATACCAACTCACCTTCATCATGAGAATGATAGTGTTGACACAAATCATGGCCATAATAAAGTACTCGAAAGGTGTTGACGTCACCAATTTCCAGATTCTGTACTTCAACGAGTTTCTGTCGTTCGGCATGAAAAGCGACCGAGGACGAGCATTCAGTGCAAAGTCGATACATTGCTTCTGAAACACATTATATTACTCTTAATCGATCAAAATAAGCCATGAAAACATCATTTTATACCACAAAACGATTATATTATCCTACCTGATTCTTGTCCAGATCTCCTTCTGACAATTCCGCTTCACCTTGCTCTTGGAACGTGATGATAATCAAGGCAACGAAGATGTTGACGAAGAAGAAAGGGAACACGATGAAGAACATGACATAGAACAATGCTACTTCTATTCTGAAGAACGGTGACGGCCCTTGATCTTCATCTGTTGTGTCCATCGAATTCTGACGTATCCCTGGCCATCCCTCGCCTGTTGTTACCACGAACAATGTCAACATGGCATTGATAGTGTTATCATAGTTAAAAGGTCTTAGTTTCCATTCACGGAGAGCTACACTTGGAGCTTCGTTCTGAAATTTAGTTTTTAGTAAAATACGACAATTTTAAAAGATCTTCCAATAAAAGGAAGACCAATATAAATGTAGTCACATGTGAATCTTTTCGTTGGTAAACTTGACTCATTTTGATTTTAGCGTTAAGTATTTCTCTTTGAAACTATTATTTTCTCGAAGCTCAAGATCCTATACTCTAGCTAGATTTTACTCTGACCTGTGAAAAATTCAAAATAAATAATTTTAAAAATTTCAATTTCTGAAATGGTCATTTCGTGTTTTGTTCATAATGGTGTTCGGTCGATGGCTGACTAATCTGTTTGGGAGTCAGAATGAGAATCAGGTACAGTTCATGTCTGTGGAATCGCGCGCTTATCAGTACCTTACTAGAATCGGGGGGTTCTTCAGCATCTTAAACTGTCTTCTCTACATTGCTATCTACAGGTAGGTCAGTTTACATTGCTTTTCAACTTTCATTTGAACAAATAAGGATAGAAATTTTATTACTTGGAGCTCATCTTCCAATGCTGTTTCTTCAAGGAAAGTAGCTTTTAGATACAGCAGCCATCCCAATCCAGGATTCGCATGTATTCAGCTGAGTATGCCATTGTTTATCTGGGAGATGCTTATTATTATCGCTTTCTGCCCTACGGACATATTGGAGCATTATCTTGGTGATATTATACTTGAGCTTGATGGAAATGTTAGTTTATCGTTCTTATCGTGTTTTGAGACCTGTTCGATAACTTAATAAGCCTACTAAAATATTAAATTGTACTCAACGTCTACTACAATATTGTAATCCCAAATTTTTTTAGTTGATGGAACAAGACCCCCAATTTCAACGTTTGTTTGCACTACGCCAACTTCAGCCAGTCCACTCTTGTGGCGATGTGGTGCGCGGTAATCGTCGTATCGTACTACCGAACACAGACACCGACTCCGAGTTTGTGACGGCTTCAATTCGATCTGTCGTCGAGTGAACCCCCGTTCGCTTGATTTTTATTGATATTTTGAATAAAAAACTATCTTAACTGTAGATGGACTGAATAGATGTTTAAATAGTCGTCACAACGTTAATATCTACCTAATTGAAACTTATTATTTCCCTTATACTATCGGAAGCTCGGTTAGCTATTTTTTAATGTTAAAGGCTTGAAGTTTAACAGAGTATCCCAAGAAAAACAAAGATTTTTCAACTTACTTGATTGGTGAAAACGAAATATTCCCCATGACATTCGTGAGCGAATCTTTTGGTACGGTCGGTGCAGAAAAAAAACCTTCCTTTAAACATTTGTACCGCGATTACAGCGAAAATGAATTGGAAGAGGAAGTACACGATCAGGATGTTGAACACGTTCTTCAAGGAGTTCACAACACAATCGAATACGGCCTAAAATATCATGCTATAGATGTTATACGATACCTTGTTATATCATGGTAAGTTCAAAATGCATGTAACTTTCCGTCTTTCTTATAAGAGGTTTATATTAGATAGTACTATATATTATTAAATAGCCTTACTTTAAGTTTAGGAATCCTCTTGATAGTCTTGAGCGGTCGTAACACTCTTAGTACTCTGAGTGACTTAATGGTACTCAAATTCTTTCCTGCAGCACCACCAGCTGCTCCACTGAACGCAAAACCAACCAAAGCACATACTACAACAACACCATCGAGTACGTTCCAGAAGTCACGACAATACGATCCTCTGTGTAATAGTACACCTTGGTCAATTACCTAGAATATAACAATTGTACAGACGTGTAAAACAATAATCAACTATAACTAATTTTTAAATTATAAATTTTAAAAAATGACAATAATTATCAAAAACATACTTTGAGTAACATTTCGACAGCGAAGACACCAGTAAAACAGTAGTCAAAGTACTGTAACACTTTGTTCCGTGGATTCTCTTCGTCTACAGGATCTTCAGCGGCCAATGATATTGATGAGAAGCAGATGACGGCCATCACAGTCATCTCGAAGTACTTGGTACTCACAATGCTGTGCACCAGCCGTCTCAACGGGTTCGTGGTAGACAATATAAACATGGATGAGAATGGTACCATTGGTCGTGGTCCTCCGAAGGGAGATTCTTCTTCTTCACACTCTTCTTCGTCTATCTCTCGTGCCAGTTCTTCTCCAATCATCCGCCCTTCTATGTCTATGGCACACTGATCACCGTCAGGGTACTGGTCTTCTAGGGAATCTGAATCGTCCGATATCTCATTTGCCTTCTCGTCTGCCTCTTCGGCTGCTGTGAGTTCTTGAGCGTTGGCCAAGTTATCGACGGCGATAGCCAAGAACACGTTCAGTAGGGTGTCTGAAAGAAGTTGTATATTGTGATTGTAGAAGGCATTTGAAAATTATTTAAAAATACCGTAATCCTACATATGTTCTGTAACATTAAAAACTTACAATTACCAAACAGTACCAGAATGATAAAGTAAATACAGTAGACCATTCCGCCACCGTATACCCCTCCTTGAGCTTCTATAGCTAGATACATGACTTCATTCCAATCTTCACCCGTCAGGATTTGGAACACGGTAATCAATGCTATAGGGAAGGTATCGAAATGAGTATAAGGGTGCATGGTTGGGAAGTTGAACTTGCCGCCAAACAATTGCATTCCCAATAAGGCGAAGATGACAATGAACAAGAACAGAAGGAACAAAAGGGAGATGATAGACCTCATCGAGTTCATAAGAGACCGTACCAAGTTACGGAGACTCACCCAGTAGCTGAAATACAGATTTTAGGTAAAATACGGCTAAAAAATATATAATAAAAAGTTAAATGATAAGATAAGACATAAACAAGAATTTAAAAAAAATTAAAGCCTTACGATGTAAGTTTGAAGATACGAAGCAGTCTCAGAGCTCGAAGCACGGAGATACCAAACGATCCCCCTTTGACTTCAGCCCAGATGACTTCAAAGGCACTGCCGACAATTACAATACAGTCGAAACGGTTAAACTTGGAGGCGAAGTACGGCCGATAACCCATGGCAAACAGTTTTAGCAACATTTCACCAACGAATATGCCCAGAAATACAAATTCAGCGTACTCTGAAGATATAAGATATTACAATACGTACTACCAAGTTCAGTTTCTATCGTACTATAAACTTGAATTTTTAATTAGTATGATATTATGAACAAAACACAAAATCGACAAGTCGAACTTACTCAAAAATTCTGTAAACCAATCTGGTTGACCGTGGTGTTCTGAAGCTACACACGCTGTATTCAGGAATACCAACGTGATCACACTCCAGTAAAACACTTGACTTTTCACCATTATTCGTAGTTGTAGCCTAAAACAATAATTTTTATAAAAAAGCTAGTCATATTCATCTTAAGGATAGTATTTCGGTACCATGGCCTCATGCAGTACCCGACCTCAAAAAACCAAAACTTACCGTAAATGTCTAATTTTTTTGCACCAAGTATCATATATCCCAGTACCACGTAACTGTCGTCTCTTCCCAGTATGAGGATCGAGGTCAGTGCCTTCCTGACCATTTAGGTAACAAGATTCCTCATCTTCGTCATCGTAATCTTCCTCCTCGTCGTAGTCTTCTGTCTCCGTGGACTGTTGCTTCGACGCCATCTTCAGTTTCTTGGTAGCCGCTCTTCTGCGTGCTTCCATGATGGCCGCCTTCTCCTCGTCGGTGGTACGATCCTCCTTCAGAATCACTTCTTCGGCCGTCAGAATCCACTCCAGATACCCGTTGAGCTCTCGCTCAATCTGTTGTTGTCTTCGGAGTTTGAGGAATTCTCGACGATTCTCGACTCGTTCTCTTTCCTTGGCGAATTCACTAAAGATTAGGTAACAAAACCAAAGTTATGACATACCCGGAGAGGACACCAAGTACGAGATTGAGCATGAAGAAGGACCCGAGGATGATAAGAGGGATGAAGTAGGCCCAGTTGTAGGTACTGCCAAGGGAATCGTTGGTCTGAAAATGGTAGCTTAAGTGTTAAGCACGAAAAAGGTAACATACATGCACAATAAAAAGTCTAAAAGCAAACGACAGTTTATGGAACGACAACTTCTTTCTGTCCTTCAATCTACAGTAGTATTCATAAAAAAACTTACATAGTACATTACAGTAGTCCACCCCTCCATAGTAATACACTGGAACACAGTAATCATAGCAAAAGCTATGTTATCGAACGATGTAATACCGTAATTTGGCCCAATCCACTGGTTCAAGCATACTGTACCATCCACATCGCAGTTGTAGGCACCAGTAGCACTACTCTTGTTGGAGCAGGGGAACGGTCGTTCGGAAATGTTGATAATGTCACCCTCGTCATTGTAGCAGGCGGAGTGGAAGATACCCGAGTAGAACTCTAATCCAATAATGGCAAATATTACAATAGCAAACAGGACCAACAACCCAATCTGGAGCAGTGGTGCCATGGCACACAGGATTGACTTTAAGACTACTTGTAAACCTGGAAACATTGTGGTTAGTATTGGCATTCTTGCTACTGTATGATCGATTTTAAAAAAAATTATAACACTTTTGGTACTATTTAGTGTAGGTACGGTACTAGTAGTACTATTTTATACTGTGATGCATATTTTGGTCCCTTAAAGAATACGGTAGAAGCTACAGTAAGACTTACTTGGAATACCACTAACTAACTTCAAAGGCCGTAATACCCGTACAGCTCGCAGAGTTCGCAAATCGACTCCTTGATTGTCAACATTGTGGCTGGGTGAGAAAGGCAGCATAGTTACAACACTGTAAAACATTTACTATGTCATCTTTTAAAGTATGTTCATTTTAAAGTTTTTTCATAAATTTACAAAATTGAAAAATGTTTTGTCTTGACATTTGTCATTTTTACCAAAAAACAATTTTCATTTCGACAACTTATCCAATCGTTTTGTAATGGCATGTCATCTATCATTGGCACTCACCCTGAGACAACAACAATAAAGTCCATTATGTTCCAGCCTGACCTCAGATACGAGCCTTTATGCAAAATAAACCCGAAGGCAATAATCTTGAGCAAGCATTCCAGGCAAAAAATTGTCATGAAGTAAGGCTCGGTTTGTTCCTACAACAATATAAAGGTAAGAGCTTGTTTTCGAGCAATTTTCAAACTTACAACTTCGAAATTTCAAAGTTTTTAAAGCAAAAATATAAAAAATGTCAAAAAATACAAAACTTTTGTAGAAATGTTACAGTAACCCACCAGCATTTGTGAAAAAGGCATCTTGTCGTTCTTGGGAAGATGTTCGTCCATGGCTAACACACAACAGTTGCCGATGATGGTGAGGAGGATAAAGTACTCGAAGGGACCCCATTCAATAATCATGCGGGCATGGGTGCGGAAGAAATTGTCTTCGCTGAAAATGAACAAAGACGACGGCCCCTGAAAGTCGAAAAAGTTGAGGAAAGTAAAGAAAAAGTGTCACAAACATGCTAATCACAAGTTTTTGGGCCTAAAATTATAGTAGTCGCGGAAATTTCAACATTTTTCTCAATTTTAAGTAACAAAAATTTAAAATTTAAGGAGTTTAGGTAATAAAAATTCAATTTTTTGATCATTATCTACTACAATATAAACCAAAATATTTTGCAAAATAGTCCTAAAAACTCCTAAATCAAAATTAGAATTCTAAGAATATTTAAATTTAAATAATTTCAAAATCCTACCTTTTGTTTGGTGGGTCCAGCCAGGGCGGGCTTTCCACGGCCCGCCCCGAACGCTCCGCCAGCCGCTCCATCGATTCGGTTCTGTTCCTTGCGCGCTTCTTCAGCAGCCAACCTAGCAATTTGATCAATACCCAACATGTCAATTAGTTAGTACAGAGAATAAAGAGGGGTATGACAAAGAATGACAGTATGTGTTTGATAAGATGTGATGAGAAGTTAGTCCAGAATAGCACTTTTGTAGTCCAAGATAGCTGTTTTTTAGCTCAGAATAAAAGTTTTCCAAACAATAATCAAAGAAAAGTTTGTAGGTACCAGATGGAATATTATAGTAGCTCAGATAGCACTCTAGACTCATAAGACGCCAGTCCAGTCCGAGCGAGTGTCGCGCTGACATGCAGACAACTTTGACAACTTGTGATTCGGCCGGCGGATATATTGACACAGAAAGGAAGAGGAACAGAAGACGACGAATATATCCTTTTCTCCTCTTGTTCGGATATATAGGTACTACAACGAGAAGACGGCCGAAAAAGCTGTCCTTGTGGGCCGCCTTTCGCACTCGCTGCCTTTTTCGGAGAGAGAAAAGTCTTGCCCGGAGGGGTTTTTTCGGCTCCAGACCCGCACCAACGGGCGGAATTGACCCGCGCCTTCTGGAGAAATGGACGTCCGAAACAATGGCACATCGGCGAAAGATTAATCGACCAGTTAACGGGAATTAAGTTAGTAGAGGAGATGTAATTCGAGACGACATGCAATTACAGCACGCCCGACGTGCTAACTGCCTGCGTAATGAGACGGAAATAACCATGCCCAACATGAGATCCCACAAAAGATTTATGAAGGGCCATGAAGGCTCAGCATTTCTACGTTATGAAAACAGAATATTTCCCATGCTAAAAGATATACAAACTTTAGATTTCAGGGCCTGGTAAGATTATCAGTACCAATGGTCCAAAAGTAAACAGAAAATTATTTGTGAGCTTAAGAAAATTACTAAATTTAACTAAAATACCAGTCTTTTTATATCTAAAACACCAAGTTTAAGACAGAAAAGTAAATATAACTCAAATATTAACTTACATTACGATACTACATCAGTTTACTAAGGAAGCAGCTCATAAAATACATGGCTTCTTAAGTACATAGTACAGAACTCTTGAGTCATTTACAGGTCAAAAAGTAAAGTTTGAAAAATTTAAAAACAAATATCTATTTTAGAAATTACTGTATTACCCTTTTTGCTGTAAATTTCAAAAAGTTTTATAAATTTAAGAATTTCAAAGCCAAATATAAAAACTTTATACCTAAAACAACCCAAAAATCCTAAAAAAATTTGTTTTGTTATCAATAATATAATGTTTCTAGTTCAGAAGCAATTTATGAGGTTTACTTTAATGGGTTGGATGTCAAGTTATAACCTATAATTGTGTCAAGGTAGTTGATGCTAATAAAAACTTATTTTAAAAGTATTATTATCAGTTGTAATTGGCTAGCTATAAGTTATTTGTCTAATTGTGTCAGTTGAAAGTGCATTTTCAGTCTATTATAATGCTATAAGATACTATGCTCATATTATTTACGAATTGGTTGAATTGTCGTTATGACAAACTGTTTTTTTAATCATTTGCTATTGCGAAAACGTGTGTCATTTTATAAATAATTTTAGTTCAGATGCCAAAAATCGCAAAGCCAATTAGCCTCGGAATAGTGCGGCCAATTACGGCCGTTTTATTCCCAAACTTTGTCCGAATCTGTATCGGTATTGTTTTTGCAGTAAAGCGTTTGCTCGGCCGCCCTCAGGGCGTTTCCGTACCGGATTTGTTGGCCGAATCAAAAAACTTTGTTTAACCCCCCCCGTTTTTTTTAGATTTTTTGGCATAAAGAAGGGGGGGGGGACAAAAAAGGCGCGAAAACATTTGAATTCGAATCTATTATTTACGAGAAAACATAAAATACGCACAACAAAAACAGCATGAATATTTGCGCAAACCGACTTGTGACACTTTTGAGAACGAGGAAGATACATTTGAGAACATGGTTTGCATATACATATAGGTTACGAGTGACGTGAAGTAGAAAGGTTTAAAAGTTAACGTTTAATGAGATATTATTAGTGAGAACAAAAACTTTCTACCGGTATTTATGCCAATTTTTTAGATTAAAAAAAGCCGGCTTTAAGATGTTATTGTATAAAAGTTTCCGCCAAAGACTTTGGATTTGGTATAAAAGTAACCCCCAAAAGAAATTAACCACTGATATATCATGAAAAGTCTATGAATATACCCAAAAATACATTTCAAAAAAGTAAAAACAATTTAAAAAAAGTTGCACTAGTTGCACTAGATTAAAACTGAGACATTCCATATAAGACATTGTTTCAAAAATTCAAAATACTCTTAGGACAGTTAGACAAGCCTATTTGTCTAAAAATAAACCCATCGCAATTTACCTACCAATAAAACTATCTTTTCAACGCGTTTCACAGTCAAAATATGCCATTCAATAGTTGATATTGTGCCAAAAAACCAAACATAACTCCATACTTCCCAAGACAAGCCTATTACTCCAAGACCAACCCCAAAAATAATTTATCAACCCCAGAAGACCCTTAAGCAACTCTAATCAGCCCTCAAAACCTTACCGATCGCGGCGGTTCCAGAGATATGAATAATAGAGTAATTTGAGAGTACCCGGTTGAACATAGGCCTCCTGAGCGACCGTCAGTTTGGGACCAAGCATGCTGGAAAGGCCAAACAATGCCCTAAAGTTGTTCTTCAGGGGCGGAAACTCGAGGAGCAGATAGGTGAAGAGGCGAGAAAACGGTATCAAATGATGAGCCCAAACGCTTCGCGGCCGACTGCCAGTTTGCAAGGTGTTTACCTCGATTGTCAGCTCCAATCAAGTCTTACGAACTGAAGACCTTTGGGCCGAGATTGAAGCGTCGTCGGGCATGGTCATGTGGCAGAAAACCTACGACCAACAACCGGTGGCCAAGAACCTATGGCCAAGACCCTCTGGTTTAGAACCAAGACAGACGCTAAAGACGAGTGCCTAAGGTAAGACTAAAGCTAAGCGAGGTAATTGAACTAGACTGACATGTTAATGAAGAGTAAAGTAATTTCCCTCACCCTCCAACCGGCAGTGCGGCCAATTTGGCAACTTCTCGTAACACTTGACCCGTAGGCAGTTCTTCCGACCGGTCGAAAAATTGATTATCGGCATCAGTTAGCTTGCGCGGATAAATTGGTGAAGGTAAAAACCCTAAAAGTCGAGAAAATGACATTTTTAAAATTTTTTTTATCAAAAAGGCTGATTTTTCAATTTTTAAATATTTTTTACGCTAAAAACCTGGTAATTGTTCCCAAAGCTAAAAGTAAGTCAAGTTATTACCAGTTGACATTGGCAGCATCCACGGCTTCAGCTGAGACAACTCTGTCATTTCGGGCCGTGCGCTGTTCGGTGGTGCTGGTACCTCATCATGCGGTCGCTGTAATCGTCTCCGTTCAATGAGACGAGCCGCTGTACGATGACCGTGCTGTTGTGGACGAGAAGGCGGTCCTAGACCGGAGGTCGACGCTAGGCCGCCTTCCTCCGCCGCTAGCGCCGGACCCGTCGTTTTGGTGATTTAGGTAACGACAGCTGATGTTTTAGGATTAGATGATTCAGATAGGTATTACAGTTTTAGTAGGTTCAAATAGGTACAGTAGCACGTTTCGATTTCGTACAGTCAAGTAACTTAGTACAGTAAAATTACGCTACAATGGTAGTGCAGTTCAGCACTACCTTCGCATCAAGTCGTTGCAATTCGTACGATTCAGGAGTTGGAATGCGTACGAAGCCGAAAGTATCGCCCCCAACGTAAACCCGAAATCAGAACACGCCGGATTCGAAAAAACAACAAACCCGGAGGCGTCGAAGCAAAAAAGCGGCATCTGATACTCAAAGAAAGAAGGGTTTCTCTTCTCCACTCATGCTTGCTTAAAGACCTCACTCAGGGTTAGAACTTTTACTTGTAATGTTTGTATCACACCCAAACGGCCGCAGGGGAAGAGGGGCTGCGCCAAAAATAACCGCTCTGATTTTGGCGCCACACGCGACAAACATAGCCATAAGCGAGCATGGTAATCGAATTATGGTTTTACAAAATCCAATTCAAATTAGAATTGGGTTACTTTAATGTCATAAGTGACGCTCCGAAAATAAGTGTAAAATGCCAATTTTGGGTAAAAAACTAGCTTTAAAATTAAAATTTATTTTCAAAAAAATTTTCAATTTTTAAAACTAAAATAATACTTAGCTGAGCTAGCATTAAAAGATCACAGAAAATTGTAAAACAAGGAAACCACAAAGAGTAATTCCAGTTAAAACCCATTAACCGTTCACGGTTCAGACCACGATAAATTTAACAGAATAGATTACTGGGCCAGTAAATTTAATAGAATACATAAGCATCTACTTTACAGTCCTAACTGAACCTCAAGAAAAACTAAACAAAATTGTAAGTGCGGCCAAGCCTGCTTAAAACTGTGATAGACCCTTTTTTTTAAATTAATAGGTATGATCCCCTTGTAAATTTAAAAAAAATTTGCTAAAACCAAATATCCTTACTAACCATCAAAATTATTATATTCATAAACTAACCTATCAAGCTAGTCAATACAAAGCAATCAATTATCCAGTCATATTTTTATCAAAAACCAATGTAAACTAATCAAAAGCACGGTAAAGAACACCTCAGCTCACCGTACCAAAACGCCGTTCCCTCGCGGAAAAGACGTTCTAGTGAGCATCGCGGAAATCCGAAAATACTTAGGAATTCTGCGATGAAATCAGTGGCACCTTAATCTGTGGCGGTCGCCCCGGGCAGCGGTCTCTTAGGGGGAGGGCTCGCGCACAAGTCCCATGAATAACTGAAAACAATACTAATCCGGCCGGAGGGAAGGGCTTCGGACAAGGTTCTAATTAACAAAACCCCCCGGATCTTTTCTCCCACTCCCACCAGCCCCCCACCAGGTACATGTGTAGTCGAAACCCTCGAAACCTTTCAACCCGGAGGCCGCCCTTCGGCCCAGATTCCTCGTTTCCTCCGAAATTCCGATATTCTCGCCTTAAAAGGACATGATTCCTGTTTCGGCCATTTCGTTTTTGAAATTTGATCCGTCTTAAAAGCGGCCTGTGTGTTTGTAGGTATCGGCTTGTTTCACACTGTATGGGACATGTTAATTCAGTGTTCTAATGTTCTTTCGGCTAGATTCCTATTTAAAAACGACCCTATTAGGTTATGTATCCCCAAGTGACGCAAATTGAGAGTAATATAAACTTACAAAGGCGAGTGTGAGAATGTCAATAATAAAATATTGGGATGAAACACCACTTATATTTTTGAAATCTAGCGTGTCATAATAATATAGCATTAGCACGCCTTCTTAATACTGGTTTAGATTAAAAAGTAAACATGAAAATCAATACAGGCGGCTTAAAATAGTAAAACTATTGGCTTTAATAATTTAGGTAAAAAATACATTAAACTTCTCAAGCACTTCAATAAAACAAGAAAATAGCTTACTGTACAATTTCCATAGCTCACGTTTTATTATAAAAACGTAGTTTTTGCAAGATTAAAAGACCTAAACATTGAAAAAGTCCCTTATACCTAACGAAAAAGTGGAAAAATCTTTTAAAAACACCCCTGGCAAGAATTATAAAACAATATGACAATTTTCAACATTAATAATAAAAGTAAATTATAAAAAGCTTTTTGAGTAAATTTTGGCACTATTAGGCTACTCGGAAAGATATATGCAAAAAATAAAAACCGGATTTTGGGGTATGAAAGTAAATATTTTTAATTCGATTACGTCACAATTATTAGATACAAAGTTTGAATGCTGAATAATTAGAGGGGGTTCGTATAAATATCCTAATTTGAACATGCAAATTTACTAGAAATACTATTTGTTATATTTATATTATAAGAAAGACTATATGGTTATCAAAAAAGCTATATAATTATACTTTTTTGCAGTTTTCTAAAACCTTTTTAACCAAAATTTAAAAAAAAATGATAAAAAAATCTCCTAGCTGCCATTTCCGATTAAACCATATAAATTATGTCAAAGAGAACGATATTAACCCCTTCTGAAGCAAGAACCGCCATTTAGGTAACAAGAACACCACGAAAACGGCCCAAAACAAGACCGTTCATGAACAATATTATCATCAAAAATAGATGGAAATGGGACGAGAATACAGATGATGACTTAAATAATGGCATGTTAACTACGGATTGAATGTAGGACTTACGTGGTGTTGTTTTTGTTGGCTTCTTTCATCTTGGCCATGAGCAGAGCGCATGTTTTATGGTCGCTGACATCCACGACTCTGAAAATGGAAAAGTACTATAGTAATCGAAAATTGTTGTTGTAGTCGGTCATAAAACAGTAGTAAATGTTTTATGAGTTAAAATTTGTTTTGGCAGGCAGTGGAAGGTGGATGGATATCCTTGAAACTTGACATTTTCAAATTTTTTAAAATTTTTGTCCAAAAAAATCAAAATTTTAATAATATGTTTACTTTTAACAATGAAAAACCTGATTTTAATTTTAAAAAACTATAGTGTTTCAAGATTCATTACATAATTTAGTCCAGAACTATTTCACAAAAAGCTGTCTCTAACTCCTGAGCAATTAAAAAAGCTCTAAAACAAGCTGTAAGAATACAACTTGATTTCAAATTATCAGTACTGCTCTTTAACAATTAATAGTACTATTCTTTCAAAAAACCATCGTACCTTATAGAACTTTAGAGCTAAATTTCAAAAAAAATTCCAAAACTTTTAAAATTTAGCTAACTCAACATAAAAACCCATAACTCATAAAAATGTAGTCGTATCTCCCCCACTCCTAACCAAAAACCAATATCACTATCCCCAATGCCAGTCATAAAACAGTAGTAATAATAAGTTTGGGAGGTCACACCGTCAACGAGGCCCACTAATGGAATAACAGAGGGCCAACTTATTGTCCTCTCCAAATAATCGTCCGCCCCACCGAGTTCTTTGTGCCTCGAGGACCGGGTCCCGGTGGTGGGGCCAAGCTCTCAAAACTTGGGAAAAAAGACCTCCGACCTTTGCCTTTTCAAGGTCTTCCTTCCTGCACATCCACAACTTTGGGGATTCTGAAACTGTCTGGCGGCCTTTGTTTCCGGGGTGAGCAGGTTTCCCGACACTTAAAACTTGGCATTCCCAGATTAGTTGGCATGCGTAGTTGGTGTCGTCGTGTTGACAGAGAGGGAGCGGTGTCATAGCTTTGGTAGTCAAAGTTATGATGATATATGATAAGTTAAGTTCTGACTAGTATAAGATTTGAAACAAAGAGTGATCTTACCTGTATATTAGCATGATTTTTAAAGAATATATTAAGGTATCGCAAAAGTCTTATCGCTTTTAGACGCTCATAATTACAGACTTTTAATCAGTAATAAATACTAAAAATACCCCTTTCGTATTTTACAAAACATTTCAGACATAAGACCAGATATACCACCATATTAAAAGCCCAAATATACTGAAATACCTTCTGGGTTGTCGCAGCAGTGCCGTAATGACCTGCGACGAAGAGTCCATCGATGCGACCAGGCCATGGAATACGGTGTTGCCGTTGGCCATAGGCGGTGCCTCGTCCTCCTCATTGCCCCACAAATGATGGCGGAATTGGCCAAACGAGGCCAATTGCGGCATTCTCAGCAGCCGTTGCTGACATGAATCAAAGCTAAAGGCTGAAGAGAGCTGGTACTAATGAGTATCGTGAATAATATCATATTGTCAACGATTGATATAAATGATAACAGTAAAACAAAAACGCAAAACAAATCCAAAGGATACAGTTAAAACTGAAGGTGCTAGTAAAAGCTGCACACAGCTGATACTATAGAGGAAGCAAAGTAAAAAATACAAAAACTCGCAAAAATAGGGCCTAATCCTGACAAGCGATTAGGTCGTCAACTCGAAGGCGTGATGATTATACTCTTCCTCTCCTACCAAACTTAAAAAGCAATACTTAGCGCTGCATTTGGAATTGGCTGTTTTAAAATTATTAGAATAAACCAAAAACTTTGACATTTTTTAAATTTTAAATCAAGCCCAAACCTTCTTAATTAATGCGTTTAAAAAGACAATCACTTTTTCAATTCTTGCCCCTTTTTGTAAAAAAACTTTTAAAACATACGCTTCTAAAAAATATTTTTTTAAAAAATTTCTCCCAAAAAATCAACACCCCCCTTCTTAACTAAACTATTAAAAACTGTCCTAAAACCGAAAAGGAGTAGTATAGTAAAAGCACCCTAACCAGCAAAATGTCGAAAAACAAGTTCGGACTTTCCTCATTACCATAACGCTAATTGTAACAAGATACTGTTACAGCCAGCCGGAGTTAATTCCGAAATGTTCTTGCCAACAAAAGTCCCACGGCTCTCACAACAAAGGAACAAAGTTGGCATAACAGATGACATTACTTCAACTTTTTTAATCCGTTAAGAGTGCATCCAGATTACGGTGAAACATTTTTTAATTTCATTGTACTTGTTTCTATGTTCTCATTCATACTACTGATCAGGGACGTCGCTACGGATTTTCTCTGGGGGGAAGAGAGGTCGAAAAAAAATTTTTATTTTTCGTTTTTGCACGTACAGGTACCTTCCTGTGGAATTTTTTTCGGATCGGCTCTGGGTGAGGGGGTACCCCCCCCCTACCGCCTCCTCCAAACGACGTCCCTGCTACTGATATAATTAAATAAACGTTAAACAGTCTACGTACTTTTTGACCAAACGGGAATTAGTCACATAAACAGTATCAAACAACCAATTATTACCTAAACAACAACCAATTGCCATTAAAAACAGCCAATAATCACCACCCTGCAAAAACCCCAGCCAAAGCAGTAATTAAACCATGCTCTATACAATCTCATCGTTACAAATAATGGTTTGAAGATGTCAACGAGCCCCTAAAGACGGCACGCGAAAGAAAGATGGGCCCTGAGGCAAAGATTGAAGGAAACGGATGTGAGATGCCGGTGTCATGAAAAATGATGCGTTCTTTTCGTGAGGGACAAGCCTAGATATCAGACGGGCCCCCGGAGGCCACCTTTCGCTGCCTTCCTGCCTCCATAAGTTTACTCCACTCACCTTCGGCGCGCCACCCCCACGCCCTCCGGCAACACCTCCGACGAACTCAGCGATCCGGTCGATGAATCGGAAGACTCGGTCGCATTCACAAACGATCGGTTCACGGCTCCAGACGTCTGAAAAGATTTGGCATTATGATAGCTCTGCGCTGTTTCATATTCTGTTAGTCACAGCACGTTGGTATAACATTAGATTAAGACCGAAAACAATTCCGGGATGTGTTTTAATATTCTGACACTGTTTTGCGTAGGCTTTATTTATATTTAGAAGAACAGAAAGGATTAAACCATTTATGAACCTCCAAAAAATAGAAATGTTTGCGAAAATTCTGCAGGCTTTTGGCTAATAAAAATAAACCTCAACTTGCGAATAAGATATTTTATTACTCGTTAAATGTTATAACTAAAACCTTTATTCCAGAAAAACTAAGGGGCTTTACAGTCCATTGTGATAATTTTTGTAAAATAAAAAAAACCGAATTTCAAATTGCCAAAAAAATTAATTTAAAATTGGTCCTTTGTTAGTTTTAGAAAAATAATAAAAAGATCTGACATCACCCTAAAAAGCCGCCTGTCAGCACTAATTGTATAAAATAGTATACTATAAAAAAATCAAAAAATTTTTAAAAAAATTTAGAAAGTACTCAATCAAACACTAAAATTTTCACATTTTTGGCACCTACATTAACATAACTTTGCAAACACATGCCGATAGTATTGACAAAAGTCCATAGCTTTATAACAACCTTAAAACTACCCTAAATCACTTTAAAACAAAGCCTCCTCTGGCACTAAATAAAAATGCTTGTGGCCGTAAATAGGCGTTTTCTGGCACAAAAGTGTGGCCGAACAGATAAAGAGCGCAATTACGAATAATCTCAGGAAACACAACTTTTGGGATTATTGAAGAAGATTTAAGGCTAGGTTGGCTAAAAGCCGAGCATAACTCGCGAGTCTGAAATTAAGGCAATCAAGCCGAAGTAACGTACTCATTCAGGCCTTAAAATTACGTTCGTGCTATAAAAAAGCAGAGCGTACTGTGCGTTATTAATAAAACAGTATTTGGAGTTGTTAAGCAAACAACTAATCAAAATTAGACTCTGATTTGTAGAAACTTTCTTATCTTCATATTTTAAAACTTTCCCTAAACTAGCGTTTTGAGCGATATTTTTAACTTTTAGTTATACGACACTTAAAACACAAAACAACAAGATTCAGCTTACCGTAGGCAACGTAGAACCCTGAGAAAGCGAAACCGACTCGACCGACTGGCACGAAGTCGGCGGCAACACGTTCTTCTTCTTGATCGGAGCATTGATCTTTCGTGTACCTAAAACAACATCCTCAATTACAGTACGAATATTACTCTGCTGCTCCCAAGCCGGGTCGTCCAGGCCCTTGATTACGGTATGTCGTCGTTGGGTGCGGCGATCGTTCGAAAGCGTAGATCGCCGGGTTGAGAGAGCCCGACGCGGCCGAAAGCTGGCCGGTCGGAACATGAGGAAAGACCCGCTTTGGCCTTTCCGACTTCAACCTGGCCCAATGCCTGTTTGGACAAACATACCGTCCCGGACCTGAACGGAAACGCGTCTCACCCATCAGATTGCCCAGTTTGCTCGGCATTTATTGCCATGTCGAGAGCAGGATGATGACATTCAGGAGATTTCAAGCACGTTCCAGCCTCATTAAGCACGTTTCGCTTTTCGAATATTCACAAAACGTGACCGCAAAAGGCGATTTGCATTAGCTATTACATGTTAGCTAACATTTAAATAAAAAATATTTTTTCAATGCAACTTGGTAAATTTTTATAAGTTGAATAGAAAATAAAGCGATTGAAGGCAGTTAGACAAAAATAAAACCAACTTTCGGCAATTAGATCAAAATAAAGTCAATTTCTAACTCTAACGCTATCTTAATCACCAATTTTGCTATTAGCTCAGTAGCAAAGACCATATCATACACGAAAAGACAAGTTGTCACATATCCATCATGCCAACAAATTACAGACTTAAGTGTGAACATTATGCGGTCCGCATAATAAACAAAACAAGGAAAGTTCCCTGAGGGAAATCTCCCGAGGCAACAGAAACTCACGCGGCTGATTCACGACTCCACCGACCAGTAGATGCGTGCCCAATGATTGACGACGTTTGGCGAAAGCGGCACTACGCCCCACCACCATCGCCGCGCCGTTCCCGCAACCTCCGGCCGTTAACTGGGGCCGTTCATTTCGACGGTCGTTAAATTGAGGAGGACACTAAATCTGCAATATCACCAGAATCCGATTAGATGAAGTGCACGGAAAAAGAGCACAAGGCTTCCGACACGCAACATTTCATATTAACAAATAGATACTATGTGTAATAGTGCTGTTTCATCATGAGTAAGACAAGAATACACTGCTTCACCATGTGTAAGACAACTATCTTATTATTCCGGATGTATACATAGTAAATTTGCTTGTTTTGCATATTACACATGACATATTCCGTTCTTATAAATATTACTACATCGCTTGCCTTGAGGGTGTAAGCTTACAGCTAATTTCTTTTTAAATCTACCATGATAACTTCAAAGACAATACTTACAAAAATCCTTAAGTCCTACCTAAACCAACATAACATACATTTTTTACCTACTACAATATAACTTCAAAAAAGCTTTCTAACATTTATTAACCAAAGTATCAAATCGGCTTTAGAAATGCCTTAAAAAACCATGCCAAAACCACACAAAATTCAAAAAACTTCCCCGATAACCACCCTTGCCAAGACACCAACATCTTTATAAAAATTGAAGAAGTAAACTATTCCAACACTATGCTGGGGTTAAGTAAACTCTCAGTGTCCTTTGATTGATTCAATGTCACATAACAAATGCCCCACAGTATGTTTACGGATACGACGATAAGAACTAAAACTTCTTTTTAACACATTTAGGGCTGTAAACAAAATGACAAAAATGTGAGCAAAGTGCAAACAATTTTAGCCCAGCAATATGACAACACCCAAATCTCTTCTTGTTTTCGTAAAGAATAACTTACCGTGAAAGGCAGGGGTTGTGTAATTAAGGACAAAGTTAGATTTTCAATACAAAAATGGCCATATTAGCCATATCTTTAACGCAAAAAGTGCAGTGTCAAACCTAAAGTAACGCAAAAAAAACTAAAATTAACAATATTAGCCTAAAAGTAACGTATTAAGTTGTCAGTCAAACAACAAGCTCCAAGATATACCGTACGACCTCATATTAAACAACAGTACCTATGCTCAATCACTATTACCAAAACCCACTAAACAGTACCAAACCCAGCATACAAGATCAGAGTTATAGACATAAAACGTGGCCGAACCTCCTCCTAAATATCTAATTAGCTTACGGAACATGATAAAATAACCAGAAAGAGAGCAAGGACATCAGAGACCTTTCATGGCCAAAAAGGCCCCAACCGAATCATCCGCGCACTTTTTATCACTCATTTCACGGCCCATCGGATTGAAGAGGAACACCAAATTAAGGCCGACGTCCACCCCAAAAACACATTTGCATGACGGAACTAGTGCCATATTAGCCATACTTAAATGATATGTTATATAATAATTATTCTGACTAAGACAATGTATTAGAAAATGTAGATATTAATGAATATTAAACGTAAATACAAGTTATAAAAGAGAAAATAGTATCAAATTAATTAAAATATGCTATAATTATGCAAAAAACATATTTTAAAGCATGATAAACAGTTAAAGCCAAAATTACCCAAAATAACAAAGTCTGATCAAGCTTTTGAAAAAGGCAAATTATATAGGTAATAACAAGCTATTAACTCCACTTTCCTTGTTTACTTCAGCCGGATTAGCTATGAGAATTTCGTTAAACACAAAAGAATCGTTTTCAATGATAAATACGCAAAAATTTGCATAAAAATAAGTTCCAAATAAAAAAATATTATTTTAATTTTCTGTCGCCTCATAATACGTTTGGTCCCGCAACGATAAATTTATCGACCTCTGCTTCGTAGACATGAGAAACGGGCCGATCGAAATTTTGCTCAGGGCCGGCCCGGCCCGGGCCTAAATTTTTTTTTACGTGGAAACGGGCCGGGCCCGGCTCATTTTTCAGGCCCGGCCCGATCGGAATTTTGCTCAAGGCCGGCCCGTTTCTCATGTCTACTACTGCTTCGTCAAGCTTCAGCAAACTGGCGATTTTTTTGGGTTTTTTGGAAAAGGGATAAGAAACGTTTTAGACTTTTTATAAGCCATTTTTATGTTAAGGTTGTAAAATTTGTTACAATAATACTTTAGATTAATTCTTTTCGTTCTCGTTTTACGTCCTTTTTTAATCCTTATACCACCTCAATTTAGAGCACAAACCAATCCGACTCGTTCACAACGTGATTTTATTTATCGCTCGACCATATTTCAGTTAATTTATAATTATTTCACACTAATCACGACAATCGGAAGCTGGAATACTGAGAGGAGTTGACGAAACAAATATTGTAAATGAACTAAATGACGACAAGTATAATATAAATAAGAGTTAGGTTAAGAAAAAACTAGTACAAATAATAGACAAACTAGTTGAATGGTAGATAAACGAAAGTGTTACGAAATTGGAAACTATATAAATCATGGTAATATCAAAACAGGCCGAAAGTGTTGGCTCCGTTCATCGGAGGGTTCCAGGTCAAGTGGGCTTGCAGGCCTGGGCTGGGGTTCGAGTTTAGGCCGCCAGAGTTGTGGCTCGAGCGACGTTGACCGTTTCTGAAGTTCGATGGCATCGAAGTGCCGTTGAAGATACCGTGGCGCGGAACTGGATTCTGAAAAAAAGCATAACTTTTAGTACGAAATTTAGATTTTGAAACCAATTTAACTTTGAAAAAAAACTGAAAGTAAACTTAGGGGCATATTGATCAATAACCAATGTAATAGCTATTTACTTACTTGGTTACAAGTCATTTGCTGCCGATGTCCACCAACTACTCCAACGTTCGGTGGTGGAACGCTGAAGTCAACCTGACTGACGGGTGGTACAAATGGTCCCATTTGAACATGATGGGTCACTTGGTTGTTGAACGGCACCATTGACGGCATGTGGTGCTTTGTCATGTTTGGTGGAGGAACGTTGGGGTTCATAGCCGGAGGCTGCGTGGTTGGAACCAGCCGGTTGCCTTGACGGAAGTTGTTGGTCGCTGGCTGTGGGGCAAACCGTTGGGCCGCTGGCATTTGATTACCGTTAAAGTATTGGATAGGAGTCGGAGAAGCTATCCCGTTCATCATTTCAATACTCGACCAGTCGGTTTGTGCTGGAGCAAAGTAGCCAGGGTCCACAAAGTTCTGAGCGGCCAAGAAATTCTGTCCCATCGTGGGCGAACTGTTGGCCAAATGACCAAAGACTTGGGTCGAATTAGGCAGAATGTAGTTGTTGGCAAATCCGTTGGTCTGATGCAAGAATCCAGGATTATTCAGATGAGATTCGTTGAGTTGTCTCGCATCTCCAATTTGAATATCTTCAGGATCCTGCACATCCAAACTACCGTTACCTTGGTGTGAATCGACCGGTTGAAGCCCATTTCTGTAGCTGCCTTCATCTCCTGGCCAGATGTCTTTCACCTTGCTCACCTTCTTCTGAAGTTCGACATGGTTCTCGTTGATGAACGATGACTTGGGACTCATTTGACCAGCTCCAAAGTCAAAATCTGGATCTTGTACAGCGTGACTCGCGTAGATGATAGATTCTGATTCTCGAGACAACTCCAGAGCAACATTGTCCTTGGCTTTGGAGGTTGGTCGAGCGATCGGAGCTGGTATGTTCTGTCGATAGTCTTCTTGAGTGTGATTACCGTGAGTTTGAGGGATGACACCGGTGTCGTTCCATACCGACCGGTTGGGAAGAGTTGCATTCGAGACATCCGCTCCAGATTCTCCGGAAACGTGTGATGTCGAAGAGACAGCGACACAGCCAGAATCAGTGGCTGAGACTGGAGACAAAGAGTCGTTGAGGCTCTTGACTTCAGAATCCTGTCGTTTTCTGCGTTCCTCGACCCTTCTGTTCTGCTTTCTGTTCTTCTCGTCCTTCTGCTTGTTCTTCTTCTGTTGTTCTTGACGTTCGTGTCGTTGACGTTCCTTGGTGACACGTTCTTCTTCTTGACGTTGCTGTTCTTGACGTTGTTTCTTGGCCTTGCGACTGAGAACCTCTTCGAACTCGCCGCTCTCCGACTGTACGTCGACAGGTTGTTCGGGTTGGTTGTCGATGACAAAAACGCTCGCGTTGTTCAAATCGACTCCCGCCAGCCCGTTCCGAGTGCACTCCTTAGCTATAGGGCGCTTCTCGCGGGCGTTCATCTTGGCATTCTTACTGAGCGCTGGACTGTTGTTCTCGTCGTTGCTCTTCACGAATGCGCCGTTGTTTTGGGACGTAGGGCTGGCGGGCTTCGCGTTTTTTTGGTTCTGTGGGCGCGATTGTTGTTGTTGGTTGGTGGGCTGAGGCTTGGTCTGCTGTTCTGAAGCGTTAGAATTCTTGGGTTGAACTTGTTGCCGAGGGCGTGGACGAACTGGTCTTTGGCCTGATTTGCGGCTACCGGTTGAGTTTTCAAAATAACGAGCACCACTGCCGTTCGAATGGGTTTCGTCTATCTCTTCTTCCTCTGAAATCATGGTTTATTAGTTTGTCGTAACTTTTTGCAATTCTTATTCTGTAGTAACATTTGCCAGTAAATCATCATTCGGAATGAAATAATATGTTAATATGGTTCCAAAATATAATTTCTAAGATTATTACCGTTCTTGGGACCTCTGTTGTTGTACTCTCTTCTGGGACCGCGTTGATTTTGGTTTCGGTTCCAGCCTGACTTTCTTTTATCACCGTTATCAGAAGTTTCTTCCGGAGTGCGACGAGGTTTATTGTCGCGCCAAGATCTGTTATGAGGAGCGCCTCTTTGAGGTTTCAAAGGCCGATTAACCTGAGAAGGTTTATGATGGTGATAAAAGTACAAAAAAAGTTAAAGAATAATATAACATCGACGTTTTGCAATATTTCAATAAATTGCCGCTATGACAATTTTAAACCAAAACTTCATAAAACAATTATTTGTAAAAAATATTCGAAGTTTAAACTTACATCATCGTTGGGAGTTCTTCTGTGTTTCTTCTCCATGTCGACTGCAGCAAAACCTTCCTCAAAGTTATTTTGGGATGGTTTTGGTGGCACAACATCGTCGATCTTGTAGTCTTCGGCATGGAACTCACCCATGTTGGAGAAGTTGTCTTCCTGAAATTAATAAAATCATATCGAATCCAACAACAGACTCTTAATCGACCCTTCAAAGATGTACGCATGTGACCACAACAAACTTACTGGTTCATTACGTTTCTTTGGTCGACCACTTACTGCTTTCCGACTTTGTTCTGGAGCGTTGTTCCACGAGCGCTGGACTGGAGCGGCGGCCTGGGCCTTGGGTGGACGACGATTACGGTATTCTTTGCGTTCGTGTTCTTCATGATAACCATTGCCTTCGTTCACATCGTCCCATCCGTTCAGTTGCTCCTTCTCCATCACTGGAAAATGGTAGTCGAACTTTCTGGTTTGCTTTGCCTGAAAGGTAAAACATTGTTAGAAGTCTTGATGTGATAAAAACGTCATCTATGATTAGGTTTAGGTACCTCTTTTCATAAAAATTTATTTTAATTTGAATAACTTTAAAAACCCTTTAATATATTATAAAATGCCTTACTTCTCCCCAAGTGTGCTTCTCCTCCTGCTTCTTCTGAACTTGTTGTTGTTGACTTTGCTCTTCCATCCTCTTCTTCCAAACGTTCTCAGGTGGAGCTTGAGGTCGTGGTTCCTTCTTTTCCTTCTGAATCTGAGGCTTTCCTGATCCAGGAGCCTTGTTGAAACGGTTCATGGCTTCATCGTTCTGATGCTGTTTCGACGGTCTTCCGAATCTTGTCATCTGACTCAACGTCTCGGCACTCTCCTCTTCAGTCATGGAGCCGAGGTTGGAGCGGGTCGAAAAGTATTCGGCACTCTTCTCGTCGTTCCTCTTCAACATTCTGTAGACTTGTGGTTGTTGAGCGTTCCGTCCCGGTTGACCCTTCTGGACCTCGTTATCATACTCTCTATTGTCGCGAGGGTACTGACGATTCTGTCCATCATCACCGTTCTCCGAGCGTCGCTTGCTTCTTCGTTCATTACCACCGTACATGGCGTATGGATCGAAGTCATCGCTGTAGGAGTTGGAGGAGGGCCTGTTACGGCCTTGATATCCGTTATCGTACTTTCCACCGTACTCTCCGCCGTGACCTCCTTTTCCATCGTTTCGATTGTACCATTCTTCTTCGCCACGAAAGCTGGGCGGCCGTTGACGACGCTGTTCCGTAGGAGCTGACCAACGCATATCGTCCCAATTGGAGTCGTCGTAGTGTCGTTGGTATCCTGCGTCGCCGTGCCCAGGCATAACCTGCTGTGGTGGATAGTATTCGGGTCGGGGGCGGTTGTACTCGTCCTGCATGGGACGTCCCCATCCGCTTTCGACCGGTTGCTGGACGTCGGGAGGTCCAGCTTCTTGAGCTGAAGGTTGAGTGTAGAGACTGCGCACATCCTGACTTCGGCCCGCCTGACCTTGAGCTTGTTGAGCTTGCTGCTCGTAGACGGGCTGTTCGACTGGCCGAGGCGCGGCAGCCGGCTGCTTGGATTCCGCAGGTTCGGCAGCCTTCTGCGCAGCCTGACGTTCCTCGGATCTCTCCTTGGAGTCCATTGAAAGCTGGGCCAGCTTCTGACGGAAGTCGTAGTGTTTGTTCAGCTGATTGCTGGGACGAGATCCTTCTGGGGCACCGATGTAGCGATCGGGAATCTTGCGGTCGACATTGCTTCGTGGACCGGTCGAGGCGCCGATATAACCAGAACCAGTCGACGGCGGCGGCGGTATATTGACTATATTCTCTTTGGGCTCCTCCACTTTTGAAGACAATAGCTCTGAAATTAATATTTTGATAAAAACTTGTTTTACATCATGATTATCATAAAACCCAAAAGCTCATTTCGTAAAATTAGGACAGTCCAAACTTTTGTCTTCCGTGGATAGCTCATATGAATAAACAATATGTACAAAACGCATAAAAAATAGTCAAAATCTTACTGGATGATTTGGGCGAGTCGTTCGACGCCGCTGCTGAACCCGTTGGAGGCGTTGAAGTGGGTTTGGCCGTGGTGGCCACAGCTGCCGCCAGTGGCGGGAACTCGCGACTGTTCGTCGCTGAAGTACCAGTCACCTTGTTCGTCCGCTGCGAATGAACTGGACTGGGCTTGGTTGGCTCGACTGGGGCAACATGACCATTTGCTGCACCCTTGGCCCAGTTGGGGCGAAGGTCCGGAGAATTGGCTTGGTTCTCCAAATTCTATAAAACAGTACGTTAAAGATAATATAATGAAACCATATTTTACGCCTTTTATCTACATATACAGTTTTTTAGCCAATATTGTTTATATTATTATACGTCAATTTAGCCTTAAACTTTAAATTTGTTACCTAAAAACCAAAGTACTACAACAAAACAAACTGACCTTGCTGTCCGACGTGTCGACCGGTTTGTTCCATCCTTGACCACCTTGAGGCACTAAAATAATACTCGAATCGTGTCCAATCTCAGATTTGAGCGAAGGTAGAGTGGCTGGTGGGGGCATTCGCCGCACAATCGAAGTTGATTTTCCGAGAACTTGAAGACCATTTTTGACAGAGCCTAAAATAACATTATTTTTACTAAATATGTTTTATTCGTTAGCCATTAGCTTACGATTCACGCGTGTTATCTAAAGGTCTGATTTCCCATAAACTTTCATCATAACCCCTTCAAAAAACAAATTTGTTACCTAAAATGCCAAAACACAAATCCATAAAAACTTACCGGCGGCCCTGCCGCTCGCGTTATTCCTTCCTGCGTAAACACTATTCACGTTGTGTGATCGGGGCTTGTTGGCGCCCGTAACCCCCCAGGACGACATAAGTAAGTGGAGACGCTGGTCCACTGGCCAAAAGAAGATCGAGATTAGCGGCGGATCGAAGTGGTGGAATTTTGAACGACGATTGACAAACCTTTAAGATAATATGAAGCGTGTGAGGCTGATGGCGCAGAGATCCTCACGATGTTGTTGTAGCCGTAGGAATGATTTCGAAAATTTGGAAAAATTGGAATTCAACGACCGTTTTTGTTGGTTTCTCCCGTTACGACCCTGAATTTTAGATAAAATTAGTCATAACATGTGATAAATTAAATTTTGAATCAAGAAAAATACACTTAAGATTATCTTAAACTGTTATTATACCTATTTTTCCCAGCAAACTAAAATTATCCATAAAAAATAAATAAGACCCTTTAAAAACATAAAAATTGATTGAGAATATTTAAAAATGTATCTAAATACAAAAAGAATGGTCCTTAATCGTAAAGTAAAAGTTTTTAGTTTAATTAATAATTATTTCAAATAGTTTTGTTATCTATTATACACCATAAACTGTCCGAAATCGACCAAAAACAAACTGAAAATTTCCTAAAACTCAAGCCCACGAGAAATCGTTCGAAAAAAAGGCCAAAATGATTTTTAAATCACAACAAATCGTACTAAAACCACATAAAATGAAGACTACTATCTATTATCTACAAAGACACAACAGAACTAGTCGAAAAAAAAGTTTGAAAAAGCCAAAAATTACCGGATTTTGTTTATGCTTACGGTTGGCGAAGGAGAAAAAGGAAGATTTGCCCACTGAAAAACAGAAAATATTAGCTATCACAAGCACGATTTCGATAAATCAAACGTAAAACACAAGGAAATCGCGGCGGAATTGCGTTATTGGACATAAAAGTATTGGCTCTAGTATTTCCCCAGATTTGAGCACAAAAAACGCGCACGGCCGGATGATAGTATGGGCTGAACGGAGAGGAGATGGGGCAACGAAACGTCTCTAGCTCTATGCGAACAATTCTGAGCCACTCTCTTGCTCTGGTCGAACATTTTTGAGCCGCTCTCTTGTTGTAGACGAACTATTTTTGTCTTGATCTCTAGCCGCTTTCGAATATTCCGTTCCCGCTCTCGTTTCTCACTTTATTTTGGTTTCTGACCTCAACTCACCGGCTTATTCTAGTCGTGTCTAGATGTGTCTGTGCTCTCCTCGAATTATATTGTGTTTGGAGGTTGTTTGTAGCTCCCTTCTTCGTACCTTGCCGCGGTTAACCCCGTCTTGGGGTCAAATTCTCTTGTTTCCGATCGAGCGTATGGAATTCTCGTTTTTTCTGACAATTTTCTGTCTTTTCTGCCTTTCTCTGTCCACTCTCTTGCTTTTCCCTCTCTCTTGCGCCTCTTACTCGGCCGTTTCTCCGTTTCTCTGACCGATCTCTCACTTCCTCTTTACACTCCGCTTTAAAAAAGCCCAGTTTCTTTCTCTGTCAACTTTTTGACCGTTGTATTTCGCGACCTGACCTGACTTCGAGTGTGTAGCTGTTCCGTTAGCTGTCCGGACGACTTTTCTCGCCGTCTCTCCACATTCCGTGTCCTCTCTGTGTTCTGTGCGTTATGAATGTTCTCTTGCGCTGGCATTATCTCCAACTCGGAATTCGGGAACCGTTCTCGGATCCGCACTGTCAATGGCACTGGCCTCGGTTGGGCACTCGGCGCCGAATGTTACCAACTGGCTGCGCATGGCCAAACGAAGCGCTTAGACGCCCGAGGCGAATTAGTTTTTGATCGCAAAAACAATTTTGAATACGAAAAAGGGATTTTGCATCCAAATGAATTTAAAAAATTTAAATTTTGGCCTTTAAAAAATAGTCGAAAAGTTTAAAATCAAATTTTAAAGCCCACAGGCTTTTTAACTAAACTACCACAAGAAGATTACTCATTTAAAAACAAAAACATTAAAGTAAAGCCCTTAAAAGTTGAGAGATTCTTGAAATGCAAAAAATCTGAAGTGTGATTTCAGAATCTCACGATAGAAACTCTTGAAGTTCAGCGTGATTCTTGAAGCTCTCAATGTTGACTTCTGGCGCTTTGAATGGCGACATCTGAAGCCGCCAACTTTGAAGCTGACGATGTAGTGACAAAAGTGGAGATGACAACTCTTGATCGGCATTCCCGGAAATTAAGGATGAACGAAAGGAAAAGCTTCTGAAGGCTGGTTACAAGAGGATTCAGCGTGTCTCGGTAATTATTTTGTCGTCGTATTAGAAAATATAATTGTGGAAGGATATTCTAAACGCTTTTCGTTTAACCTCAATGTCATCACATCCTTTGCTTTTTAGGGTTTTGTTCTTTTGTATTATGTCAGTTTTATATTACACTCGAGTGGTTTTATAAGGTTTAGTACTTGTGATACTGGTTTGCTTAATAAGTTTATAGAAAGGCCGAGAGCGTCTATCAAGTATGCTACTTGATACACGTAGCATACTAGGATGTATAAAATATGTTTCTAACTAATGTTATTCCAAATGATGCTTTATATGCTTGTAAAACCTATATATATAATAACTAATGTTAAAGAGTTTTCAGGCTTGGATACGGTATGCGATGATCTTAAGGTTGCACCTCTTACTCCACTGCCTAGTCATGTTTGTATCTTCAGAAGGGTTGACGCCATTACCGAACCAGCTAAAGTATTTTGTGAAATCTACAAAATCTACCATTTCACCACGAGTTCATGGTGTTCCTAGTGCCAGTAAATACAGTATCAGTCACAAAATAAAGGAAACCGAAGACAGAATAGAAGCTTTTCCGAAGAATACTGTAGCTGCTGTAGGTTTTGTTAGTTTTTACTTTAGATTTTATTCTATTAATCTACATTTATATCATTTTATATTGTATTTCATTTTATCTATAAAACATTTTTTTTAAATTTCCCATGTCTTTGATGTTTTTATACCTATCTTCTGTAACATGTTATTGTAGGTATTGAACAAGAAAGAGTTGGAAGCCATGCTTCTTGATCCAGAGCTAAAGTACCTAAAGAATAAGATTCACGATGGAATAGAAGCCCAGAGAGAGTTGAGGGACAGACTAAAACGATTAAATCTTCAATCCAGAAATCGCGCTATAAAAACCGAGGCCAAGAACGGTGACAGCTGGAAGAAACCTCTTTTGAAGCAACTTGGTGTTAGGATTACTAAACAGAGTATAATATCGTTTTATATTTTCATTTCAAAAACTTTTGACCTTTTTTAACGGTTTATTATGAATACCTGCAGCCTGCAGATACTATGAGATACGCAGGCTGCACTGCAAATTTACTTTTAGGGCGCAGCCTGAACTTTCTAAACGTTGAATGATTAGGAAAAATATTATTACCATATTATTGATGTTAAAGTACATTTTATTTTAAATTCTGCTTCAGGGAAACTGTTGAAGCGAAGATCAGAAGGTAGACTGAAGAGTTTGAAGATCTTCAAACCTCACAAGTTTGTCAAAAGTGGTCGTGCTGAGACCTCAAATGTCTTCAACAAACGGTTTTATGCTGACAAAACTGAAAAACAAGTTCAAGTAGCTCGTAAGTAATATTTTTCTATTTATTTTGTAGCATTGACTTGTTATAGTAAAAAAGTAATTAAAAATGGAAATTTATAAAACATTTTGATAGTTTATGATAGAGTAGATAGTAGTTTATAGTACATCAGATAGTAAATTGTAAGTTATTACGGTAAATTTTCTAAAAACCTTACATTTCTGTGTATATTTCAGCGTCAAAAGTTGTGGCAGAGCTGACACTTCATAAAGCTCTGAATAAAGTGTTTTCACCTGGCAAGATTGTCACTGTTGATGATTTCGATGACATTATTGTAAAAGAAGTAAGGTTTTCAAGTTTTAAAATTAATTTTTGTGTTAAAAATTAAATTTTCAAAGTTGAAAAGGGTATCTAAACTACAGTACTCTTTCTTAAAATAGCTTCCAACACTTTGCTTTGCTACTTTTGTAATAAAACTACCTTTTACAATCACAAAGGATAAGGTTCACACTGATAATTTCAGAAAAAGCGTCATGAAAGTCCTAAATATAACACGACTTTGAAGAAGATCGACCACGAGAATCGACCGGCCTTTTGTCGGCGATGCTACAAGTTCTTCTCGACCATAACCGACACGGACATAGCCAAAGTGTACCAGTACTGTTGTACAGTAGGTAACCACAAGAGCCGGTTGTTCGAGAGTGCTAAGTCGAGAACGCTATAAACATGTTTTTGTAAATAAACCTGTTATCAACATCACTTCACACCTGATAAGAGGCAGTGTGTCTTAACATGTATTACATTGTGGGCTCTTTCATGTTATGATAGGTATGCTAACATGGTAATACGCCTGCTGATATGTTGTGATATGTATGTTAATATGTATGTGTTAAGCTCTTCCTACGAAGGGATTAAGTGTGATAACATGTCAACCAAGTTCATGTATTTATTTAACCCAAATTGGCGACAGATAAGAGATTTGTGGACAATATAATAATAAAGTGACTTAGCGATTACTAGACGACTGGCGCTGTTTTTACAATTTTGTACTCGATTGCGAGATGACAATATATGACAATATCATTTTAGATTTGTTACTGTAGATAGTACTGTTAAACACAAGGCTTACAGGAATTGTACCTACTACAACATAGACCAAACGGTAGACCTAACAACATAAAACATGTTTCTTAATTCTGGCTGTTTTTTTAAATGGTCATAATTCTATCAAGACACAATCGTATCAACCTACAGTAAGACAGATGTTCACACGACCTCAGTAGAGTGTGCAGAATCAGAGTCTGACGTTGTAGGGTAATATTGGAGGGATTCGTTCAGTTTCTCTTCGAAAATACTTCTCTTTGACATTGACACTTTGGTGGGTGGTAGGTTGTGAGCCGTCGACCGGTGGGTTTGCAGGGTCCGGGCTTGGCAGAAGCCTTTGTCACAGACTTCACAGGTATAGGGCTTTTCTTTGGAATGCGTGTACCTGAAAAGGAATGATGATTTGATATTTATTTTAGGTAGTTTAAAAATTAAAATTTTTTAAAATAATTTAAATCTACATTAAGTACTAATAAGTAATGTTGAACTCTAATAACATAAAACTTAATGTTACTTCAATATAAAATGATCGGTTTGAAAATCTTTTTTGAACTTACTTATGGTCTCTGAGGTGATCTTGTCTTCTGAACTTCTTTGAACAAATTTCGCATGGATAAGGTCGCTCGTTGGTGTGGGTTCTCTCGTGTATCAGTAAGTTATATGATTTAGTAAAGTGCCTATGACAATATCGACAGATAAACTGTTTCTTCGGCCGTGTTGCTCTGTTTCCACTGCGACGTCCTGGTAACATGAACCTGAATATATATTATAACTTTTCGAAAAAAAATTCAAAATCATCACTCTTACTTATTTTGTCATGGTTTTTGAAATAATAAACTGAGGTTACTGTAAAATTTTATATAAAATAAACTTACCATGGTGCTCTCAGATTATTGTACAAGTTTTGTTGTCGCATCAGAGGTGTAGTAGGGAATGACGGAGTAAATGAAGGTAACGGAGTTGATGATGTACTCGATGACGATGGCTTCTCTTCTTCAGGTGAATCTACACAAGTGGCAATCTTAGTAAAGTCGAACTTAGGAGACGCCTCTTTACTTTCTTCCTCCTTCTTCACAGTAACTTCGTTCATCTTGCTCATCTCATTCAGCTTCTGAAGCAACATGAAGAAGTTCGCCTGCTGGTTGATGATGGTCTGTCGCCACAACGGGTTGTTCATCAACATGTTGGGGAAGATGGAGTTGTTCTGAAGATTCAGATTCATGTTTATCAAGCCAAACTTCAGGTTCGGATTCATAGCAGTAGGTAGGGCAGGGGGCTGAGTGGAAGCGGCCGAAACGCCGGGCGGACAAACCATCTAAACAAGAGTGATTATTAGGTTAATTAGTAATGTGTGATGATGAACAAAGGCGGTATCGGCACGCGCCTTTGGCAAAAAACAGCTTGACAAGTTTGGGGCCCCGCCCTGAGGCAACTCCCGAAAAATTATTTGTGGCCAAGCCGAGGGCCCGCGGGTGATTGGCTCCCAAATCAAAAAGAAACGCCGCCGCGGAGTGCCGAAGCATAATCAAAATGAAAAATAATAAATTTTATAGGCACCTAGGTCTCTTCATCGTCACCTTTGAAATAATCGTTAAGCGGAGGGAGGCCCGCTCTTTTATCAGAACACCATTAGCAATCGCCCAATTATTGCTACCGTTAATGAGCAGATCAAAAGGCCCACACCGACCGGCCGGACCCGCAAAAACGCCTCGGGGCCATAAAAGTTGGGATCGGGATTATATGGCCAAGAGTTTGGGGATTTGTAGGGACTAATTTCTGGCCATGGCTGAGTGGTTATTACAGTAATTTGGGGGAACTTAAAGTTTTTATATTGCGTAATAATAATACTAATTTTGACGTTTTATGATCAGGTAATGTTATTATATGGAATGTTATAGGATTTTAGTCAAAAGCTAAGCAAATTAAGTATAAATAAAAAATAATTTTTTTTCAAAATTTTTTGAATCACGGTATAAAATATCTAGAAAAGCTTAAAAAATGCCATAGCGTGTCTATAAATTAAAATTCTGCGCACTTTTTGACCAATATATAATATCTTTCCAACATTAAACACCTAATAACGTAATACTTTTAAGTTTTTTCTCAAAGAAATTTTTTAATTTTAGAAAAAGGGAAGCCGTACCCTACTAAAAGCTAATACAAGCCCTATTCTACTAAAAGCTACTATAATTTCGTTTGACATAGTAATCCTAAAAAGGCCAGTAAATGCAGTCCCCTTAAGACAATCCATGGCCACATTCGAATGATTGATCCGGAATTATAATGGAAACAGATTTCGGGACACGCAAACCAAATAAATCTGTCACAATAAAACCGAACATGGATGGGTTACTACAGTAGGTATGCCAAGGTCGGAAAGCGAAAACAGAAGAGTTTGTTTTTGAGACGATGACTCCTTGAATTCACACTCACTACCGCGCTTATCATACCGTAATCCGGGTCTTAATCCCTTCCCGAAGTTGGGGCATGATAAGGCTGGGCAGAGGGTATTTACAACAAAACTAGTTTGATTTTGAGAGTTGGGGTGGTGTATAAAATTGGAATTATAAGAATATGTTAGTTTAGGTACTAGAAGATGATAAAAAACATAGAGATGAGGATGAGATACTAGGCTGCATCAAAAATTTTGAAAATTATTTTGATTCCAAAATGTAAAAAAAATCACCGTGCAAATCGTCCGAGAACTTATACAATGTCCAAATATAAATATATATTTTTAAATTTATATTAAAATATATTAGAAAATTTGCTATAACTATATAATGAAGCTCTCTTTACTAAAATTAGTGATAGTACAAATCACAACAACCCCAAGTAAAGATGTTACTAAATCTAAAGAAATTTTAAACAACAAAATTTTTTTTGCCATTTTATACTACAGCAAAGCTACATCAACTTCAAAATTCCAAAACCATCAAAAACGATGACATTACAAATTAAAATTCGTGTCGAATAAAGAAGTTATCAATAAGAGGGAAGACAAAGTGAAACGTTCAAAGGCGTCTCCCCTTTATGATTCTGAAGAGTTATGGGAGCAACGTCTCAAATGCCTCCGAAGTCACCCGTTTCGGTAGAAAGGACAATTGGAATACGGGGGCGGGGCCGACCGGCGGCCAATCAGGGAGCGCGCAGGGCGAATGCCAGGGCAAACAATATTAGACGTACGACAAATAATACCAATACGTATGGTTTTGGAACGGTGTGCGGTGAGAAATGGTGTAAAGTTGGGACGATATGCTTAAACTTAGAATTCTACGTTTGGCTAGTATAATATAACGGTAATATTTATATTCAAAGTGTAAAACTAACAGTTCAACAACTCGTACAGAAAGAAACCATAAAGTTAGTAACGCAAAAAAAAGTATAAAAAAAGATATCAGATCTCAAAATCTAAGCATAAAAATAATATGCAAAGCAGGCTACCCACTTTCCCACCATCTTGAAGCCTAAATGAGAATGTTGTGATAAACCCATTCAGCTCAGCCCACATTCTTTATCACAGCTTTAGTTTTTACCACTTGTAAGCTTGCTTTACCTTGAAAGAAGACACAGGCACTTGTCCGCTTCTTAAGTTAATCTAATTTTATTAAGAGGTACCGGCTATGTTGTTATACAACGCAATACTACCGGCTCCATTTCCACGGGATGTCGTATTAATCGCAAGTCATTTACAAGTGCACGAGTCTTATGACTTGGTTGAATTAAAAAAAATGGTTTAGCTTTAATTTTTGTATATAAAAAAGTTCGTACAAGTTACAGTATTACTAGAATAGAATAGATATAGAAAAGACTTTAGCACTTAAGATGTAATAATTTTTAAAACTTATAAAATTGTAAAATAAACAAATTTAAAAAGCTAAAGTTAAAGAAATATTACTGTATTTTTTAAAGTAGTATTTAAAAACCAAAATCGTATCAAAAAGCTATAACATTTGAGTCTAAAACAATATAAGCATTGTTTTTTAGAAGTTTGGAATCGTCAGCTTCCGCCATTGTTAAAACAACACTAAAATTATTTTTTAAAATCATTCAAATTGAACTTTTTTAAACAAAAATGGTTCTAATAAGATAGACAAGTTAACTAAATGAATTAGTTGTCTGTTCCCAATATCAACTATCTCAAATAAGCTACTCACACAATTTTTGGGTCAAAAACTCTATTTTTATATGCCGCGATAATATACAGTCATTTTTGTAGACAAAATACAAAACACGGTTGCCACATTTGGAAGAGAATACCGAGACAGTGAATGGAGCCACTCCCAGACTACCGTCTCTCTTCAGAATCCCAAAAAGGAAAAACAAAACCAAGGAGATAATCGCTTAAGGCGCTTGGAAGTGGAGACAAATATGAAGAGAAAGTGACGAAATCCTTCGCACAAACACCTTCTGGGGTTACTGTAGTTTCGGGAAATTATAATTCTAATCGGTTTCACAGTTTTAATTTTTTTTCTTGCTTAACTTTTAAGGCTTCAAACTTTGAAGCTTAGAAGGAAAGTTTGAAGTCTACTACAACTTATGTTTTACAAAAAAGTTACTGTACCACTATTTTTACTAAATATTGTAATAAAATCTTTAAAAATTAGTATACTTTTTAAAATTTTAAAGCACAGCTTTACGAGCAGCCTTAAAGATCAAGGTACATCCACCTCAACATGTTGTCAAACAACATACGCTTTCCCTTTCCTTACAGCGATTTACAGCCTTACATCGGCACAAGCTTTATCAATAGCGCCTAACATAAACTTGAATGTAACACAATATTATAAACCACTCAAATATGAAACCAGCCCCGGTAATATAAAAAATAGCTACATATGTGGACATGTGCAGTAAAAAACCAAATTCAATTGTAAGTTATACAAAAACTTTTTTAAAATTGTCATAAAATACTATATAAAAGAAGTAAAGGCAGTAAATTCTAATAAACTTAAAAATAATTGCCATATTAAATAATACCACATATAGGTTACAGTAGATCACACCAGGCCAGCTTTTACACCTCGGAATAAACAAAAAACAAAAGAACGCCGCCGGAACAGCCTTTTATGGCACGAAACTGATCTTGACATAAACAAAAGACACTTGAGATCATCAGCGGCACAGAAAAACAATCAAACTGTTTACCGACTGATTATGTAATGATAGGTTTGTAGAGTCAAGTATGTCATGTGCGAAGATTAGTGGCCATAATATTGTCAACAGCTAAGTTTTAAAATGATTTTAAAAAATAAACCTCTGCCTTATTTTTATTGCCCTTAGGGGTATTACTGAAAATTTGAAATAAAAGTTTATAATTTTTTTAAAATAAAATGTTTTGACCTTCCGCATTATCTTCACCCCCAGGCTAAAATGGTAGTGATCTTAAAATATTGACTTTAACATTCCTATCAATTCTCATACCTTTCTAATACAATTTTTTTTCAAAAAGGTTCATCACCTTGAACCCATCTAATAGATCCTTTTCTCCTGAATCCATTAGCTGAATTCATTGTCCATCGTCAACCTTTAACCGTGTCTTTCATTGTACCCACTCT
Organism: Bursaphelenchus okinawaensis; assembly: GCA_904066225.2. Lineage (NCBI taxonomy): Eukaryota > Metazoa > Nematoda > Chromadorea > Rhabditida > Aphelenchoididae > Bursaphelenchus > Bursaphelenchus okinawaensis. The sequence goes on along the minus strand of CAJFCW020000006.1, from coordinate 6,608,583 downwards.
CTCCACCGCTTCAAAGCCCCCGCCCGCCACGAAAAACCTGGCCAAGCTGCTCAAAACACTCATAGGTATTACTAGTTATGGTTACTGTAGCGTTTCCCATGAAAGAAGAGAAGATTGCCTTTCTTCCTTCTTTCTTCTTCAACGTCGCCAGAATCCGTCAGAATCCGACGCTCTTTTGCATATTTTTTGTGACATCCGGTTGGGAGGAACGACCACGGGAGGGGGAGAACCGGTCCCTTTTTAATTTTAATATTCGTAATCGAGTGTCGTTATGTTTGTCACCAGAGTTCGGCCATAAAGCGGTGCGGCGCCGCTTTGATCCTGATCGTCATCGATTTGCCGCAAAATAAAATTTTTATTTTATTCCAGTCCCATGCCCGTTTGAGACCTGCCCGTTCAAGACCTGCCCGTTTAAGAATGACGGAAGTGCCCTCATCTGCATACAATAACAATATCAGAACCTGGCCATAAAACGTTATTTGCGCAATATCTATTGTCCTAATTATGGCATTGTCCGTCGCAGCTGACTCTCGGAATTATAATCTCAATATGGAGGTGCGAAAATTAATTTTTTGGAATAGAAGCGGCTTACGGTACGTTAACGACGTCGGGATGCAGTGGACGTCAGAAGGAGCAGAAAGTCTAGAAGTCGGGGACTGATAAGCAGACAATCAACGCACGGGTGGTATTAGGTTTTACGGAGTAGGCTTACAGTAAGACGACCAAGATAAGTACTACTTAAGGCAAAAAAAGTGCTACAAACTTTGTTTTTTCTAATATTTCTCAAAAAAATAACTATTGATTGGTGAAAAATAGTAAGTTTTAGATTCAAAACACAGCAAAACGTAAACTGAGAAGTTAAAAAAAGTAATTTTACTATAAAAAAGCTTTAAAAATTAAGTTTACTGCCTAAACCCTATTGTCCCTTCAGAATATATTTTAGGATCCAGACTGTAGAGCTCTGTAATGGCTTAGGTTTTTGTGTATTAATCTGACAAAAGCCGCAATAAAGGCCCATAAAACGCTGTTAAGGTGATTGTTGAATGAAAGCGAAAGCGATTGAGTGTTTGGATAAGGTGTAAAGAATGAATCACAAATACCGTTTGGATTCTCATAAACTTCCAACGCGTTTACGATACGTAGAGAACCTTATAATACGTAAATAACATACAGAAGAGTGTGGCAAAATAATAATTATTTTATATTTTTAGTACAGTAAATCTAAAGGTTATAGGGCAAGCACTACTATAATATTTAAAAAAAAGTTTTTTTTTGTTTTTTTTGGCTCAACTTGTCGCGCAATCAATAAAATTTGTGTTTTGATTCAAAAAAATTAAAACAAAATAATTTTTTTAAAAATTAAAAAAAACCGTCAAGCCTATAATAATATCACCAAAACCCGCCAACAAGTACCCCAAATTGCGCTTCTAATTACGAACCGGCTGACAATAAAACAAGCATTCAGAAGTTGTAGAACGAGAGTGTCACTCTTTTTTCGCCCCGTCCCCCCTCCCTCGCCCAATAGTCTGGCGGAAGACACAGTAGACCCAGAGGCTGACTTCGCAGCGGCACACTTTCTTTGGATCCTTAAACAAATATTTGAATATGTTTTGGAATTGCACGCGCGAAATAAAGACGGGCACCGCTTAGTTGGGCTTGATACCCGTTAAGCGGCGCCTGACCCCACCAATTTGCATAAACAAATTGCTTTGAAATCGGAGAGGTCGGGATTCTTGAAGAAGGTCGTGAGGTAATCCCGAATTGTTTTAGCTGATTGACAAACTTGAAGGTGAGTTGAGTTTAGGGCTTGATATTGTTTGGTGGTTTGAGTTTAAAAAGGTTTGTATTTTAAGTTATATCTTACTTTAAAGTTTATTGACTTAATAATAGTTTAAAAATTAGATTTTTAATAAGAAAAATCATATAATTGTAATACAGAAAAAGTTAAGAAGCTTTTGAAAATAAAAGGAACTGAATTTATAATATAACTCTTAATTTATTCATTCACAGTAGAAAGAAATTTCAACAGAAAAAAAAATTTAAAAATTATTTGACAATACATCCTTGATAACCCTTGTTTTACAAGTTTCAAAGCCATTTTAGTAGTTTTCACACTTATTATTTCCGGGTTTCACAAAAAATTAATTTTTACGCCACCTTTTATCTCACAAACCCCAATAAGTTACAGTAATCCGTATATTCCATATATCCCAGCAAAAATCCTCCGAGACCTTTTGTCCTTACCTAGCCCTATAGTAAAGCCGTAAACTGGTTGGCCGCAAAGGAAAGATTAACAAAATATCCATTTCTGGAGCATTGACTCAATCCACAAATAAATGACTCAAGACAAACAATAACCGATAAAGCAGCTGCGACTATTTAGTCTCTGATAAAGTGTTGCTAAAGCCAATTCCCAGACTCAAACTGCTGCAGAAATGCAAATTTTGTAGTTTTAGGGGCTACTGAATTTTGGAAAAAAAGTATTTTGGCTGATCACAAACTTGCTTAAGACTGTTATGACTAAACGGTGACTTATTAAAGTTTTCTACATACTTCTCGACCATAATCAGAGTTTTTTTTATAGATTTCTGTTTACTTATTGACCAGTAAATTAAATTAAAAAAATTTTTTAAAAACTATTTATATATCCTCTTTTAACAAAACTAAAACCCATTTCCTAATAGAAAATGCCAATAAATAGTCTGAACCAACCTAATATTCAAAATTTATATACCCCCCCCTCAACTCCCCTGCCCAAAAATATTACAACCCAACCACTGTCAGCAAGCCTCGACTCAAATCGAAAAGGTTGGTGGTTGACGAGAATCTGCACTTCCGAAGGTGATCGTCGCGGTTCACAGCCTTTTCGCACTTCGACCACCCACCAATCGCTCATCATCATCCGTCTAAATTTGTTGTGCGAGTGCCATAAAAACTGGAAAAGTTTGTCTTCTGATTGCATGTAGTAATTAACAACTGGTAGTAATTTGGATCTTTATGAACTGCGGCGACAAAAAAGGAATCACTTATGGACTTTGGCGACAAAATCGTGTTGAATTGCGACAAAAATGGCTTGAAACGTTGGCGACAAAAGAGAAGTCGGCTACATGCCACTACTACCGAGATTCATGTTTTATTAACTACACATCTGACGCTCAATGAAGTAAAGTGACAAAGTTAATCGTTTATGGACTGAAGCAACCGCAATCAAAGGTGCGACATCGTTAACGCTGAAAGGTGCTACACCATTAATTTGTGGAGTTAACGAGAGTTATAGCCTCCAGCACATAAATCACGATAGGGGACCTGGCTTTGAGGTCATTCGTATGAACATCCATCAGCGTTCCACTTAATTGCCACATTCAGGTGCGGCATCTTCAAGGAAAGGCGCCGTTCGAGAAGTCGCGCGCTTCAGGAATGCTTGACGTTCTGATTAATAAACTCTCACAGATTTCATCGATTGTTGGTGATAAGAAAAGTGTGGTTTTCTCACTTTATTTAGAATAACCAACTTCTGGTTTCATTGCTAATATAAAAGTTATACAAAATTTATTCATAGACAGTACTATAAAGCTTTGTATTATTTGTAATAATAACACGTTAAACCAAAGCACTCCTAAAAGCATTACTACACTTATTAAGATAATAATTGTGTAAATGGGCCACAAGATACACAAAACACTAAACTCGACTTTTTATTTTTCTGTGGTTTTTTACAATACAACCGTACCTGCCTTTATATTACGCCTTGCTAAGCATAAGATGATAATATTTTTAAAGTTTTCAATAATGTGTCATGCCTTTTCCAATTGACAACCAGAGGAAACAACCTCATTCCCAAAAACTGTAATGTGTCACAACTAAACTTCCTAATTTGGATGCTTAACCTCGGCGTGATGAATGGACTTGGTTGCGGCTGTAAATTGCCTCGTCTTCAAGGATAACAATTTGTCGTCGAAGTGATGGATTCTTTGCGCGGAAGTCATTTTTGTAAGAATTGAGACAGTAGTAGTTAGTTACAACGCATTAAAACAAAAAAAGAGCGGTTGGTCGCCCTTTCTCCGGAGGGCTTTTCCTTGACACCGGTTTTATTTTGTTTTAAAGGGTTTCACTTTCGCTTCGGATTGATTCCGGGGATCGTGGCATCGCTAGTTTTGAATATTAGAGTATTAAGCTCAAATTCTACAGTTTTAATATTTAAATTGTGGTTTCAAACTACTTTTCTGTACTTGCTAAAGCCTTCATAAACAATTGTTTTTACACCGGAAGGTCACTGACTAGAGATCTGTTACTAAAGACCGGCTAGCATCACAGAATGTCGCACAAGGACATTAAGGATAGAACGCTAGCCGCCCTTATGGCTATATTAGCCTTCCTGTCAGTAGCCGCGGTGTTAGGCCTAGCCAATTACATCTACGATGGTTGGGTCTGTGCGGAGAAGACTGCTTTGTTCAACAACCAGGTCAGTTTAACGTGATATTGCATGTCTAAAACTGTTTTTTCTGGCATTTTTGTTTTCATAATCGCATCGAATTTTATTATACCATGAGGTATTTGAATATATACTACAATTCAATGCAAAAAAACAACTGATTGAAACCCAAAACTTTTTAAAATTTTAAGTTAAGGTCGCTGAAAACTAAAATGTTTGCAATTTGTAAACAAATATGCGACTTTACAGTGAAAAAGAATATGAAGATGGTTTGTTGGTAACCTAATAGATTAGTAAAGTAAGTGTTTGCAGCCCACAGTCAGCTCGTATCAATCAAAGAGTGCAGCGGAAAAGGTTTGTTGTTTAGTGTTTTGATAGCAATTGTTATATAAACTGTTCGTATTGCACATTCCGACCTTGAGACGGAAGTTATCACTGCATTTCCGTTCCAAAACATAACTTTAGGGCTCCGGACTGTCTCGAGTCAAGTTTTGTTGTAAAGCGCTTTAAATTTTTAGTTTTAAAATCATTTCTGTACTTTCAAATAATGTTTGGTAAATTCAAGACCCAGATTTCATGTTATACTAACCATTTTTTTCCAAAAAATCATTGTAAATCATACTACTTAACCTTCCACCAACTTCGAAATCCCCGCAATCTAAAGTAATACTAGTAAACGAGTTGTTAATTGTTTTACAAAAAAACAGTAGAAAAACATTTGAAAAACGCCTTTTTACACTAAACCTTCACAACAGTTTCTTGCCTTCAGAACTATCGGATTCTACACGTTAACGACCCCGAGTGTTGTCTCGTAATTCCAGAATGTAGCGATTGCCAAGATCGACAGAAAGGCACCGTAACTACAGTAATCACCAGCTCGATCGACGTTTTCGAGCTTCTCGGAGAAGAGGGATTCTCCTTATGTGACCAGTTGAGTGTGGGCAGAACCACGATTGTAACTGGTACGTTTTGTACAGTATAAATATACAAAGTAATACGATCGAAAACAATACGACTTTACAGTAAACACAACCATGAAATTAACTAAAAATAAAATTTATAAAATATCATTTTAGATACCTTGGGTGTCACAAGAAACAAAAAAGCGAAAAACTTTGTGATATGTAATGAGAATACGGTAAGTTTTTAACTTATTATCAGCAAATTGTAACACAATCCACTTATATATAGATTACCACTATTTTAACCCTCACAACATTAACTTTAAAACAATATTAATAAAAATTTAGCTATCAAAACTAATATTTCAGAAACTAGAACCAAATTGATATATTAAAACGAATACTTTAGATAGTAACATCAGTAAACCTACCCTTTGCCCAACTAGAAACGTACTGTCCGCAGTAGAAAACCCCCGGTAACTGTACATAATGTCACAAACCTCATCGTATAACGGGAAATGCCATTCATTGTTTTATTGTTAGATCGTATGTACGGATAGTGTATTAATAAATAAGTACAATTGTTTTCTTACTTTTTCGTGAAAAAACTACTAATTGTCGGCTGACCAGCTGGAGCCTTCTTTGGTCCTTTACTAGTCGTATTACTTGGTTTGAGGACAGGTTTGGGTTTAGCTTTGACAGGTTGAGAGTTAGATGGACTCGGCTCTTCTTTCACCAATTTTACAGTTGTTTTCGTGACTAAAAAGTAAAGATCAACTGAAAATTCTTTTAAAACATTAATATGAACAAAAATATTTCGTTACACAAGCCTTTAAAATTTTATAGCTAACATACCAGTCATTCCATCTTCGTCAACATATTCTTCCACAACTTCTTGCTTCTTATAGTGTACAGGTTCAAACTCTTTCTTCTTGTTTTCTTCCGTATGAGTTATACTTTCTGCTTCTGTTTCCATCTGTTCTTCATCATCATCATCCGATATTATTCTTCTACGTTTTGCAGCAACTAAAAATGTAAAATAATAATTTAATGTCAAAATACATAATGCTAGACTGAATTTTCAAATTATGACTTACAAAACTAAATTCGAAACCAGACCGCTTGGACGACCCCGGAGGAGATGGGCGGACGACTTCCCAAACCACGACCCACGAATAAGAGCTAACTCACGTTAGAAAAAACAGAATCCGTACTCTATGACTCCCCTCAGTAATTTATGAGCGAATACGAGTGAATAAATAACAAAAAAAACTAAATTATGCTATAATTAAAACACGAATAAAATAAAAAATTATTAAGATTCTTACCAATTTCCTCATCGTCATCTTCTTCCTCCTGTCTAACTTTAGACAGAACTTTTGGCTTGTCTTCGTGTAGTACTGATCCGTGCACATTGTCTTCAGTGGAAAATAAATCATCATCTAAACAAAAACATAAATATTGTGAATTATAGCATATAAAAAAGTATTGGCTTCCGTTCCTAGTAAAAAGAAAAACGTTTAAATTAATTTGTCTTACCAAAACTGTCAGACTTCTTATTCTTAGGAACAACTTCAGGTTCTGCTTCTTCCTCTTCTGTTTTTAGATTTTCTGTCACCTTTCCCCAATTAAACTCCTTCTTATTATCCTTTTTACTTTTATCTTTCTTGCTATTGGCACAACCATTCTTCTTAGTCTTTGGCTCGACCGGTAATTCAAACTTTTCAACTCGTTTTAACACACTCGAGCTTGGTTTAGAAGGTACGACCTCAGGCTCCTGAAAATATACATTGTAACTGCAAATAAACTATATTACTCTTAAAAGAAGGAATCTACTTACTTCATCAACAATTGCCTCGCTCTTAGCAAAAGCTTCCTTGATCCCGTGTTGATCCTTCTTCACCACAATCTTCTTGATAAATACTTTTGGACCTCGTTTAACTCTCGGTTCCAGTAGTGGCAATTCTATTTCATCTAGTTTAACATCCTTGATATCCTTCTTTACATCTTTTGCCGCTACAGAGTTCACAATATTCAACCTATCTTCAATCTTAACTACAGGAGCTTTGATACATCCAGCGTATATGTTATTCAATGGCCGAATCAAATTCTTTAAACTCCCTTTTTGAATTGAAAAGATGGACTTTTGATTCACTTCCACAAATGCTTCTTTACACACCTTTTCGAGCTTGTCTTCCGTACAAATCGTAGACTTTATGACTGTTCTATCCCCAACATCTTCTCCACCGAGTTTTTTGCCCAAAGCTTTGCCAAAAACAATATACGAAGCGGTTAGACTATGTTCTCCATCTTTTTGATCCTTCAGGAAGGTCTTCAACACTCTAAACCAATAAAATAATCGAAGATTGACTTACGATTGAACTTGTTTTGCATTTAATTTGGTATTTCTTAAGAGGAACTTGCCGCTGACGGCTTTATTCTCGTTGATTACCCAATTCTGAAGCTTCTTTAACACTTCTTCTTCTGTAGCCATCTTTATGATAACTGTTAGAGATGCTGAATGTCAGAAGGTAGAAGAAATCAGGTTGAATTTCCCTTGTTTTACATTTCTCGCGCTAAAAAATAAGAGAATAATGGGCGCGAAACGCCGCAAATATACGCGAACGATATTATACTAAAGACAATACTTTTTTTAAATTTCCAAACACTATATACTGATTTATAAACGTTTGACATACCATTTAAGGCTTATAAAGCTTTATACTTTTAATATTGTAAGCTACTAAAATAATTTAAGTTAATTTTAATATGATTTTTAATAGTAATAAAAGTGTTATCTAGTATGAACTTACAGTAATATTTTATGTTAAAAACAATTAGATACAATATAATATGTCCTTTTAAGGCATGTTTTGTGCACTTGCCTTGTTAGATAGAGCGTAAAAGTAAAGCGGCTTACATGTTTGCAAAGGAGAAGGACCATAACGGGAAGAGAAGAAGATGATCGCAAAACTTTTTTCTTCCAATCAGTCGGTTTTTCCACGGATTACATTAGACGTTAATCATCGTGTTTTACTGTTAGACTTTTTTAACGCGTGTATGGGTTTTATGACATTATTTTTATACCTGTTTACATCTACAGGGCTGTTTAGTGAGGGAAGGGATCAAAAATTATTTTAAATATTGTAGTAGGTCTGTAGACGAATTTTATTGCAGAATTTGCCCAAGTAGCTCAACATTGTCCATTTTTTCGTCAAATAGTAGTCGTCTTCCATCTTTGACCTTTCTGCAAAACCCGATTGCTCAAATATTCGTTTGTCCACTATGTTGTTTATGGTAACCTTAAGTTTACTGAACACAAATTACACTAATAAAAAGCTAATCTTTTTGAAACTTGCTGAATCACCGTGTTGTTTATTAAAGCTTGCTGAACTTTTGACGCATCAACAACACTTTTGCCATGTTAATACCTTATCCTACACCCTCTTTTACATCTACATGGTGCAGATGGTGGTCTCGGGTTGGTTCCTGTCGCTTCCTTAAATAAATTGAATTTAATAAAACTTCAATTAATTGCGCACCTGATGTTTTTTGTTTTGAGACGGTTCCTCGTCGACTGATTTGTCTTCAGAAGCGCCGCGTCTCTCAGCGTTTATTGTTCATTCTCTGACTTCCCTTCTTTTTTGATTCATCCCAACCAAAAAAAACTTTTTTCGATTTTTCAGATATTCAAAACAACAAATATTCAAATACTTTTGACAATACTTTGGACTAGCCTTTGTTTTTGTTTGATTCATTCCATATTATTGTAGTTTACATTAGTCGAAAGTGCAAGGTATTGTGATTGTAGTTCAACTTTGTGCTCGCTGCTCTCGGAATGAGCATAATGCGCTTGTCGAGGATGCGCAAAGTCAGCCGTCTGGATGGCCAGGACTTTCAGCGGCTGAAGCGCGACTGTTTGAAAGGGCAGAATCTGTTTGTGGATCCAGAGTTTCCTCCTACGAATGTTTCCTTGTTCTTGGATCAGAACAGAAGCGCTGATATCGTATGGAAACGGCCAGGGGTAAGTGTTATTATTACTTTTTTGTATATTAAGATGTTTTATAACAAACTTTATTTTTTGTTCAAAGTTTAATTTTTGATGGAAAAGAGTAATTAATTTAACAATTCGTTACGAAGTCCTTTCAAAACATGATATTTTATGTTTTCCCAGCCACAGTTTAATGTTTTTCCTTTTATTCAAGGATAATTTGCATATTTGATATCACTTGTGTCGAGATGTTTAGTCATACTAATGCGTCACGTCACTATTGCGCAATCATACCAAGTTTTATTTGCGAAAATTTAACTGTCGAGACGAATTCTTTTAAATTAGTTTCAACTTTTGCAAAGTTGTAAGACAAGTTGTTTGAGTCATCGAATTCAGAATTTAATTTGAATTTTAGTAGGTATGACAATAACTTGTGAAACAAGTAAAACTGCAAGGGAAAACCTATCGAAAGTAATCAAATATTATTAGTTTCTGCAAGAGTTTAGCAAAATTTTTTTAAACAATTTTTTATAATTTTTGAATTTTTTGGTCAAAAAGTTCACAGAATATGAAGTAAAACTATGATTACAGGAATTATGCGAGGATCCTCGTCTGTTCGTGGAAGGAGCTAGTCCAAATGACGTGACTCAAGGCATATTAGGAAACTGCTGGTTTGTGTCTGCATGTTCAGCTCTTACTCACAACGAAGCTTTACTCGAGAAGGTGAGCAACATACAAAGATCATCTTAATGATTATTGTTTTTGGCTGCGTTTACAAAATCGTAACAGAGCTTCAAAAAACAAAACGCTTTCTTTAACAATTTCGTTTGATTTTTAAAATTCTTTTTTTTTTTTAATTTTTGAGCTGTTTATTTTTAAATAAACTGATATTTTAGGTGATTCCAGATGCAAATGCCCAAGAATGGGGTCCCAATTACTGTGGTATCTTCTTGTTTCAATTCTGGAGATTCGGAGAGTGGATTCAAGTTGTAATTGATGATTTGTTACCTACAAAAGACGGAAAACTTTTATTTGCGAGATCAAAAACACCGAACGAATTCTGGAGCGCTTTATTGGAAAAGGCGTTTGCTAAGTACGTTAATGTTTTTGTTGACAGTTAGTTAATAAGAGGGTTAAAAATAGGAAGTTGAATTTAATCTTGGAGGTAACAACAAGGTTTTTTAAACGTTACTTTATAAAATTAAAACATAATAAAAAATCATAAACAAGTTAATTAAATGTTTCTACCACTTCAGATTGTACGGTTGTTACGAGAATCTAGTAGGAGGTCAACTAGCGGACGCGCTACAAGATGTATCAGGAGGTGTAGCAGAAACCATCAATGTGAAAAAGTACTTTAATGAAGATCAGAACAATACCCCCACCGACCTTTTTCGACTTCTGAGGACGGCATTCGACCAGCAAGCATTGATTGTTGCTGCCATTGCTGTACGCTAACGTGAGGCCATGTGGCATACTTTATATAATAATAGCTAAATCAACGTTTTGTAATAACCGCTCTATATTATAAGCATACTAGCAAGCAATACACACACAAAGTTAAGCTATACCTAAGTTACAATATAATGGTCTTCCATTTAAGGCACAATCGAAGGAAGACATCGAAACCAGTCTACATTGTGGCCTAGTAGTCGGCCATGCCTATGCGGTAACAGCTGTGAGGTATATCCAACTAGATACAGAAGAAGAAGCATCAAGTTCCGAAGAGTTCGACCATTCTACTGCCAGTCGATTGTTCTCAACTCCACTTCGAAAAATGATGATCCGACTTCAGAATCCGTGGGGCGAAAAAGAATGGAACGGACCGTGGGCCGATGATTCTCCAGAATGGGAACAAGTACGTGTGCTATCCTATTATGATGTTTGTTTTTAGGTCAATAGTGCACACAAGGCAGAACTGGGGATTACTGTAGACGAAGATGGTGAGTTCTGGATGCCGTGGGATGAATTCATCAGGTACTTCACTGATATCAGTGTGTGTCAGCTGTTCAACACAAACGCTGCCAGGAAATCAAAGGCGTTCCAGTTGAGGTATGATGAGTTCATAGCTTTCGATCGTTGGACTACAAATGATGTTAAACTTGGAGCTCCAAACGACCGTGCTGGAGGATGTGCCAACTTTCCTGGGACCTTCTGTCTGAATCCACAATACTGTTTTGACGTGAAGCATGCCCAAGAAGTTATGTTGGCATTGACTCAAAAAGAAGTACCGCCAGCTGCCGGAAAGCAGAGGGAACCCTTCATTACAATTGGCATGCATGTTATGAGAGTCGAGTGTAACCGGAAACATAGGATACATCAGGTACAGCGCATTTATATTATAAAATATTTAACTTACCTCGAAGAATAACTATATTCCAATTTAAAATAGAAAACAAAATAATAATATATTAACTCCCTTTAGGCAATTAATCCGATCGGCACTTCTGATTACGTTGGATCTCGTTCTGTTTACCTGCATTTGAAAGGAACCACGCCCGGGCGATACATAGTAATACCTACAACATACGCTCCTCGAGAACAAACTGAATTCATGCTCAGAATCTACAGCTCGGAGAATCTGCGACCACACCTTCTTGACGATGACTTTCCTATAGTCGGTAAGAGCTTGGTCACCATCTTTTAGCCACTTTTGATCTTTTTAGAATCTAAAACAACCATATACCTTCATTAACGATTCTTTCACGCTTATTCCAGAACTGTTTCGTGTTCGTACCTGCAATCAACCCAAAACCGTATCTCGCATCAAAATCTATGACCTCCAAATCCGAATGGACAGTCCGAAACATGTCAGTATTGTAGTAACACACGAAGGCCAACGCCATCAATCTCCGCTTCATTTCGTGGACAAAGAAGCCATCTCCATCGACGAATCCTTCATCCTCCATTCCAAATTCGTGTGCCAAAAGGTGGCGGTGGAGGTGTGGGCATTGAGTAAGAAAGGGATTCTGAAATGCTTCGCCAAATCCTCACTTACCATGAAACTCGACAACGATTCGGCCGAAGAGATTCTCGACCTGAAGAAGGTGAAGGGGCTCGGAAACGAAGTAGTCGGCCGAATCAGTTTGAAGATCTCCTCTTTCGACGATCCTTACTACTTGTAGCGATCACACGGGTGTGACTATGTTAATATATTAATAAATCTGCAAGATTCATAGAGAAAACGGGCGCTAGGACAAATGCGGTTTTTGGACATTTGCGGATCTGCGGGTTTTAGACACTTGCGGATCTTCGGTTTTTGGACACTTGCGGATTTTGGACATTTGCGGATTTTTTAAAGGTTTTTTTTTATTTTTTAGTTAATTTATTTGTAGTATGGTACTAAATTGTACGAAAGTTTAAGTTGGTGCGGTTTTAACATAACAGTACCTTTTTGGGCTTTTAGTACCATTCAGTACCAAAAAATATAAAACAGTACCAATTTAAAATTTAGTACTATTTAGCACTAAAACATATTAAAACAGTACCAATTTAAACTTTAGTATCATTTAGTACCATACTACAAATAAATTAACTAAAAAAGAAAAAAATCCCCTTTAAAAAATCCGCAAATGTCCAAAAACCGAAGATCCGCAAGTGTCTAAAAACCGCAGATCCGCAAATGTCCAAAAACCGCATTTGTCCTAGCGCCAGAAAACGAAAACAGTTAAAAGAAAACGGTTTGTGAACACAATAAGCCGTAAACTACAGATAATATAAACAGCAACAATATTAAAATAACTTACTATTTCCCAGTTGCAACTGAATTTGTTTGTATTTATTTCCTGCCTCCTGAAAAATAAAACCATTTTTCGTTTTTCTGGAAAACCTGTCATTATGATCTTTTTCTGGATAAAGAAAAAAAAATATTTGAAAAGCAATATTTGAAAAGCAGAATAGTTCTTCTGCCTCTTTACTTTATAATTGTTAACAAAAACTTGAACTCAATTTGTAATTCCACTGATAACCAGTGATAGTGCACTTATCATGGCTTATCAATCTACGACTTCCATGGAAATTTTAATGAAGATGAGTTTAGTTTGACAGAAAAAATGGCTCGCTTTTGGGCCGTCTTGTTCCTGGCTTCTGTAGCCTTTGGTTTCAGAGATGATTCCAGCGAATATCTTCAGGATTTCAGCGAAGAAAGCTACGAGCAAGTCGCTAAAGTGCACGGCAGATTTTTGAAGGAAGTAAGTTGCATTTTTATGTTAAAATAGCTAGCTTTGCGATTTTAGGTAACATATAAAATTGAATAAAAAGTAGCTTTATAATAATATTATTGTTGTTGAGGCTGTTCCTAATGCTAAAAATTTCAGAAATCCAGATTACAAGATTCTGGTGAAGGTTTTGACACTTACTACACTTACAAGTCAGTCTGCTACGTCGATGGTGTACCAACGGTAGTCAACAGCTTTGACTGTCGTAACCAAGTGGCTTCTGGTCGCTACCAAAACTCAATCAATGCCTCAGGCTGGTCTTACCTTGAAATAGAAACCTTCAACTCTGCCGACGCTGATCTTCAAGCTTATTCAGCCGGAGTTTTGGAAGGTATTTTGGGCAAAGATGTTTTGGAATACACTCTCCAGAACACCATGTACACGTACTGTGACGGATTCAGTCAATACTGTAAGAGATTGAACGCTTACTTGAACGAGAACTTGGCTTATATCAAGGAGAAGGTAGAGTTAGCACCTAAAGATGATGTATATTGGCAAGGAGTCAAGAGGGTAATGTTGCAATTGAGTGGAGTTTGGGATGGATTCAAGGGACACAATTTCGAGCCTAGAATTAACTATGAAATCACTCCTGTTTAGTAGGTTTTGTTTTCATATCATCGTAATTGTGCATTTTTATTTACATGACACTTTTATTTGATAATTATTTTGATAAATTAGATACTATAAATAAGTTTTTCTTTACTTTAGCTTGATCAACATCAATGGGGAATTGTACGATCTGGAGAAGAAGTTCAACAAAACCAAGGATCCTCTGAATGCTATGGAGGGTGAAAAGTGCTCTGGATTGGTTAAGGTTACTCCAAACAACGAGGACATTCTCATCTCCCAAGTTACCATGAGTGGATTCCAAAACTTGCTTCGAGTTTTGAAGATGTACAAGTTCGGTTATGGTAAGTTAGTTGAGGAATATCTTGTCAATTAACCAATTAAAGCTACTATAATTTAATACATAAAAAGAGTATTATTTCAAAACGAAAATTTTACAGTATATGTAAATACTCATCAATTTTAACTCATAAGCATGATTTAGAACGTTACAACTATCCTGGACATACCACAACTTTCTCGAGTTACCCTGGTATGTTGTACTCTTCTGATGACTTCGCCCTTACTAGCGCTGGTTTGGTAAGTACTTTACTGTAATTATATAAGCTTCCAGACTTTTATAAAAGCTAAGATCTAAAATTATTCTAAAAATACTTTAGGCAGTAATCGAAACCACCGTAAGTATCTTCAACACCAAGGTATTGGACGCCGTGAAACCTAAAGATCAGCTTCACACCTGGATCAGAGCAATTGTAGCTAATCAGATGGCTAGAACTGGTCGTGAATGGTGTAAGATCTTTGCTCGTCACAACTCTGGTACCTACAACAACCAGTGGATCGTACTGGACTACAAACTCTTCACTCCTTATGCTGAACTGCCCAACTTCGGTCTTCTTTACGTATTGGAGCAAATGCCGTGAGTGATGTTAAACGTCTTTTTTTTCTATTTTTATTCTTACCTAAAAATGCCATTGAAGTAGATGAGTAAAATCAAGTTTTTATGATATTACTGTGGTAAAAACCTAAAATTTTAATTTATATAACTTTAAAAAACTATTTATTTTAGAGGAAACATTGTCTACGCCGATGAAACCCAATACCTAAAGAAGAACACCTACTTTGCATCTTACAATCTTCCATTTTATGAATCTACAGCTAAATTGAGTGGCTTTGACATTAAAGGCCCAGAATTCTACTGGTTCAATTGGACTGACTGTCCACGTGCCAACATCTTCAGGAGAGATCACAATAAAGTAGTTGACCTAGACTCACTTACCACGCTGATGAGGTACAACGACTATAAACACGAACCCTTCAGCAAATGCAACTGTACTCCACCTTACACTGCCGAAGCTGGTACTATTTTTATATTAAGAAATTAACTATCCCACGCCAATGGATAGCTATCCAACATTAGTCTACTTCTTTTACTATTCCCTAATTTGTCATGACTTTCCATATCCTTTGCTGCATTCTTCTACCCTTACTTATCCTGCCCTTATAATATTCATGCTTTTAGCCATCTCATCTCGTGGTGACTTGAACTTGGCCAATGGGACATACCCAATACCCGGTATGGGACATGTTAACCATGGTGCTTTGGACTACAAAGGCACTAACTACCAACTCTTCAAGCAACTCAGATTCAGAGCTTGGGGAGGTCCTACTTATGGAAACGTACCACCTTTCCAATGGAGCATCTCTGATTTGGTAAGTGTCATAAATCAGCCAAAAAAACAAAGAAAATTGTGTTTATTAACGCATATTAACATATTTTTTCCAAAATTTCATTTTTGTATCATAACGGTGCATTATAAGTTTAGGTTATAAGTACACTGTAAATTGAAAAATAATTAAAAAATTAAAATAATTTCCAGGCCAAGACCGTCAAGCACGTCGGCCACCCTGACCTGTGGAAGTTCACTCCAGTCGAACACAAATGGGAGACCTTTGATGTTAAGGTAGAGCTCTAGTCATCGTTGTTACTTTCTTTGTTATTAAACGTTTGAGTTATCGTTTGGGCTTTGCGTAGCATTTCGAAAGCATCTTTATTCATTTCCAACTTCAGAAGTTTGTCAGTCGATTCGAACAAAACTTTCTCGTACTGATCTCTGAAATACAGTAGTATGAGAACTGTAATCACCAAATGAAAGTGTATTTGTGGTTTCTACTTGTTTCAAAACAATCCCACTAACTTTATAAGCCACTCACTGATCAGTCGGAGTAACGGTTCCAATGATAACAGCATACAAAAACCGCTGAAATATTTTAAAAACTGGTAGACAAGGCTGGTCATTATCGTATACTCCAGCACTGTATCGTACTGCTGCTGGCTGATTTTGCGCTTGCACTAGTTCCAGAAGTCTGTTGATCGAATTGGCATATTGTTTTAGATCAGATCCAACATTTATGAGAGAGATCGGTTCGATTTGATAAAACAAATTTCCAGTAAAAAGACGGCTTTCAGATTCATACCACAAACTGATAGAGTCTGGCGTGATTCCAGGTGTAAAGAGAACTTTTAGGCATATATTGTTACCTAAAGATGTTTATTAAATTCAAACTTTCAAGGTTTTGAAAATAAACTTTTAAAGGTTGTATTTGTTACCTAAACTTATTGTTTCATTATCATTTAGCCATCTTGTTACACGATAACTGTTCACTTCCCATTGGTAACTGTTCTGTTCCAGCTGTGTATATTTCTGATTAGCTCCGGAAGCACAAAGATCTTCTACTTTGTGACTTCTGCCCATTTTACCGACAGCTGAGAATTGGTAATTTGCACCGGTCTAAAACAAGGTACATTTCGTACAAAAGTGCAAATTATTTTACTTATTGTAAAATTATGACGTTTTTGCATCAAAATGAAAAGAAAATATTTTTAAAACCAAATTTACGCGCGATTTTTGTTGAATTTAAAATGTTTTGGCATTATGTTATTCTAAAAAATTCACAAAAAAATTTTTCTGTAAAAAACGAGAAATACTGTACCAGGTGTGCCAAATTAGAAGTGTTGATAACCAGAAGATTGCCATCTTTGAAGGTAGGTTGTTTTCTAATAAAACCCACCAAGTCTCCACTTCCAACTCCAGAATCTATCACAATATGTCGTTCAGACCCTAAGATTAGGTAAATATTAGGCTTCACATTCCAGCTATCGCTCTCAATGATAACATAGACAGTCTCCGACAAGTTACTGATATTGTAGTTGTCCATACTCATCTTTCCTTTAGGTTTTGAGTCAATTTGGCTTGTTTTTCTTATGTATCTTTATTTCCTCTCGTGAACAATGTTTAATAAATAATTAAGTGATCATTTCGAACTTCCTAAGGCGGTATCTGGCTGGTCTATCGACTTTAGCGTGGATTCTAGACGACTGGCTGTTTCGCTTCCATATTCTTTCACTTGGTCCCATTCTGGAGTGTTCATGATCGCTGGGTTTGAAGTGATCTGAAGTTTAAAATTAGTAATTTATGATTATTTTGAGGAGCAAAACAGGATATTTAAAATATTTTTTTCCTTAGGTTTAGATTATTCTTCAAGCAACTATCTCAAATTTATATGAAAAGGTATGACAAGAATGCTCTAAACTTGAGTAATTTAATATGGATTCAAAAGACCTTACCATTTCTACACAACTCATCTTCAAACTGTACAATTGATAGTGTTCAGAATAGGCCAAGTATGAACAAACATTGTCTTTGCGAATTCGGTCCATCCATTTTTGCTCACAAAGCAACTAAAACAACATAAAATAAGAATCCTAGGTTTTGACTTTATTTTGAATAAGCATTTTTGGATTTTCTAACTTGCATCAAAATTTTTCTGATATTATAATTTATTTATTCTACTTTTAATCAGTTTTACCTGCATGGCATCCAATGCGTACTTATCAGCCAGTTCTGTACATTCTAGGAGAAGTTCTTCGCTGATTTTCTTGCCATATTCTTGTATGTTATACAAAGCTACTAGTCGTGAGTCTAACGCTTCAAATTCACCTGTATAACACCATTGAAGAGCCATCAGGACAGAGTACGTGGAGTAGTCGATCAACTGCAGAGAAGAAGTCTTTGTTTCTTTTGTAAATTCGTAACCAAACATTGATCTGCAATTGGCATAGCTTGCTTGTTTTCAGAAAATTTCTTATTAGCACCAAGCCTATGTTAAGTTTAAGCCTTGTGGCCGGTCAGGCATTATTTGTCATGGATATAAACGTACCGAAAGACGACACTATGTGCTGACAAAACGGCCTTATGGGCTTTTATGACAGTATCTCCACAGTAGACGTCCAAGTCGCAATGTAATTGCTGAACAAACATATTCAAATTACGTTTTGAATATGATTCCAAACATAGTAAACGGTCGGTTATGTCTTTCTGTTCATGTTCAGTTACATTGTAGAGGTCGAGACTGCAACCTTCTCCTGGGTCGTCGCTTTGTACAGGTTCTTCTGGTCCTAAAACGATGGATTTTAAAATTTTAAAATTGAAAACAAAACACTAAACATCTACAGTTTGATTACAATGAACAATAAAAACCGACGTTGATCATGAGGTTGATTCTGATATTCTTGCGGCCTCAGATGCTGAATCTTGACCTGCACGATGAACCAGTTGCGTCTCGGATTTACAGGCAATGACAGAGCTGGTGGCATGTATTCTTCCATCATACTGTCCTCCCTCATTACAGCGTGCCGATTGATGTCGGATTCGAGTTCTGCATCACCGTTAACTATAGAATATTCATATCTGTCGAGTGTGATAGTTCAGTTTATATTACCTGATTTCGCCGTACCTCTCGACTATGTTTCGACACAAATAGAACATGACCGAATGCCCTAAGGGAACGGCCCGGATCCACCATAAAATATTGCCATCGGTGTCGTCCTCGATCTCCAGACTTCTGCGCACCGATCGGTTTTCGACATGCTCAAACTGAAAATGTAGTATAGGTTTGAAAAATGTGATTTTTCAAAATTTAAGGGAAATTTAAAATTTTTATCGAATTATTTGGATTTTTAAGTTCTTAACCAACTTAAAATCAAAAATTTTGTAAATTAAAATGAAGCTTTATTGCTAAACATCAGAAACTGACCGTAGTGTCGAATCGGAACACCAAAGAAGGGTCGGCCATCTAGTCTTGATCTTTCATTTCTCGATTCTCTCAAGCGAAGAGCCGAGAGAAAGAGCGATCGAAACACGGTTTTTGGAACTTTGTGGGAGCAAAAAATAACTTTTTCTTGTCAAAATAGCTCCAGTAAGGTCGTCAAATAGAAAATAACTATTGTTGGTCAAAATGTTTATTATTTTTTTGAAAAGTTCGTTAATTTGTTGTCTTTCCTTATCTTTCTTCACACTGTTCCCCAACTATATTTTTATTAAAACAACTACTATATTGCTTTTTTCTAATTTTATGATTACCCATTATATACTACAATCTCTTCTAAATAAAACTACAATATATATCCATATCAACTGTGATTTAAGTATTTATAACAACAATGTAATACAACAAAGTCTTGAAAGAGGCAAACGAGGATTATTGAATACAGTTTTGATTATTGTTTGGAAAATGAAAGAAGTGTTAGTCGGCCTGTACATTATTATTTACACAGTCAAATGTAAATACAAAGTGACATTGGATGTCACCAAACAACTTCGTATCAATGATAAGATAACGGCGGTCGCGATTCGAACGCCGCAAAAATATACCCGATTGAAAATATTCGATATCAGATGCTGGGTGCGGGGACTAGAAGGTGTCATACTGTTTCGTGGATCTCCACCTCGACGTGTTGGACACGGGGTGGTGGACGGTTCTGAAAATAGTCATCATAACATTTGTCTGGGTAAACTATAACATGATGAAGGTATATTACAGTGAGATATACTTTATCGGTCCTAGTTTGAAACCATAATAAAAGGCATTGATATGTTACCAGAGGTTTATCATATACATGTAATCGTTGTTTTCAACTTACATCTATACGCACCAGCACGTTTGTACTATTACTTTGTCCATGGCCTTCGTATATTGGGGTTTCAGCTGCGGAGACTGAATCACTCTGAAATGTTCAACAATTGATTACGCTCAACAAAAGGCATACAAAACCCGAATAAATTAAAATTAAACTTGTTTTTAATGAAAACAATCGTCTATAACTATTGACTTAAAACTCCAAAACAATAAAATTAATAATTAACCAACCACCAACAACAACATACCTCAACGTCTGTGACGGTCGTTGACAAAGTGTCATCGTTCTCCAGCCGGCTGTGTGGATTGCGGTTGCGCCCTACCCAACTTCTGACTACCTGTAATCTTCTACCCACAGAGGACCTGAGCCTGTCACCAACCGAACGTTGTTCTTGTTCATGAGCTACCTCTTGAACAGCTCGTGAGGTGCTGGGCTGTTCTCCAGAATCTTCAGCTGTAGTGGTAGAAGAACGGAACCAGTTGAACGCGGGGAACGCTCGGGGCGGGGACGAACGCCCTAAAAAATTGGCATTCGAATCCGTGGTGCGAGGCTGCTGATTCTGAATCAGCGGGTCGTCCTCGCGGGTCGGAATGCTGGTGGATTGGGCAGATCTTTCAGTATCAGAGTCACTGTCAGATCCGTATGATGGTCCGACCTTCCGTTTGCAAATTGGACATACTTTTCGGTTCTTGGTTAGCCAAGGGTCGATGCATTTGCAGTGGTAAGCTAAAGCATTTTGACATTAGTATAAATTCATAATTTTTAATTATTTGTCAACAACATTAAATGACTTTTTATTTTACAGTTCTATAGTGTCATTATAATGTATTCTCGAAAAAGTTTGGTTTCACTTAATTGAATTAAGCGTCTAATTCGAAGAAATTAAATAATCAACTTACTGTGTCGACATGGCAGGACCCGAACCTTTTCATCTTCAACAAAATCATCCAAGCAAATTGCACATGTTTCCGCCCAATCGCCTTTCTTGAACTTCTTGACTGGAATCTTCCTCAGATTTGATCTGGACAAACGTTTCCTGGCTTGGCGTCTCCGTTCTCTACATAATCTGACTACCTAAAAATAGAATTTTGATTTATTAAAAAAAACAAATTGTCTGATTAAAAACACTTGACATCATTTAATACTTTTAGAATTAATATAAAGAAGTCAAAAGTACTTACCAATGAAATAAAGAGAACAATGAAGCAAAACCCAACAATTACAACAAAGGGGACCAGATATTTGATCAGATCGTAATATCCAGGTGATGGCTTGATAGTTATTAGATACCTAAAGTTTAAAAACATTATTTAAAAAATTTCTGTAAACTTCCAAGTACACACCTCAAAACATATTTTGTTACCACATAATACAATACCTAAATTAAAGGGATTGTGTATTGGAGAAAACAAAAAAGTAAAAATAGTAGCAAAACCCTCTTACCCGTTATTCATGCCATACTGTCCCAGAATGTTAACCATGCACTTATGATTGACCATGGCTAGAGGGATCTTGACATCTGAAGCGTGTTCGGCCCCAGACATCGGAACGGGACTCTTCTTTTCAGCTGTGTAAATGACCAAAGCATCATATCCGATAGGTTTCGCATTTTGAACATTATAAGCTTTCAAAGAAAAGCTGCAGTTTCCCTGAGGCACAATCGCAAAATAACTGTCGCAGCCAGCTGTCGCGTTAATTTCTGGCAACTGAAAGTAAATTTACATTAAAATTTCAATTATTACAGAAATCAAAACGTATATATTATAGATTTTTAGAATAACTTTACGAAAAACCCAAAAAAGGGTACAAAGCTTGCAAAGTGTTACCTAAAAATCAATAAAATGAATCAAAAAATTACCTTGGCACCGGTACAAGCGTCTTGTGGATCCACTGGAACAGCACAACCAACTGCTTTATCAGTAAAGGTGAAATCAATCACCTCCATCCCAAAGTTGGCTCCTGTAGCTTCACATCGCATCACAGGACGTTGATTACCCAATGCCGTCGTTTCTAACTAAAATCATACCAAGTAAAATCAAAAATAGTTAAAGCTAAAACAACTTTTTAGTTACTAAAATTATCACTTTCTTTTTAAAACTTACAACTTCGAGCAAATATTGAGCATTTGTACATGATAATATAAATATAGGACAGATAATATACGCGACACCCTTCATTTTATGTCAACTGAGGAGCTTTCAAGGCAGGTGGACGAGCTTCATAAGCACAAGCCAGAGCTAAAAAAAGCGCTTATACGCAATTCAAGGCAAGGAGAATATCGAAAATAAAAAACAAATCTTCAAAACAATATAATGGACGCGAACCAGAGTAATATAATGAACGAGTCGCTACGAATCAATTGAAATTAACCCCAAATACCATGGTTAATTAAACTTGACCATACGAAAGCGATGCACTATTCTCCAATCATATGGTTTTCGGCTCGTCGCAAAAAAAGTAACTTGGAATTGTCTATCCAGATAAACAGAAAAATCGTGGCGGGACCCAAAAGATTTATGTATAACAGCGTGCTATAGATGCTACAGGGCCGTATATTCTGATTTTGTGATAAATTCACAATATTTTTTTGTTTTCCATGGTATCGAGGAAGAGGTCCCTCGTGACCGTGATCTTCTCCACAGAGAGGCTTTTTATCACGGAGCGCTCGTTCGCTTCCAAAGTAATAATAGTTCGTATAAAGGTTATCACGGCAGCGACAAGCCGAAAAATAGTTTTAAATTGAAGTTTGAAAAAATTAATGTGGTTTGAACTGATAACGTAGAAGTATAAAAACCGAAATTAAAAAATGGACAGCAAAAATCACGGCTGTAAGGGCAAGTTTAGTTCAGTCAAAGTTCACTTTAAATTTGAAAAGCCTCAAAATATTTTGAATTTAAAATTTGACGGCTTTAAAGTTCTATTATATATTAAAATTAAACTACTAAAACTTAAAGCTACAAAATGTTCCACAAGATGTAAATGGAACGTTTTGCAAATGTGAGTTACTTTTAAGCCAGGTGAATGTTCCCACGAGAGTGAAGTCATTTTACATTAAGAATTACACCTTATATATTCTATATAAATTATTTAACTATGTTTTACTTAAAACTAAATTATACTTTGTTTCACATTATACTCTATTTTAAATAAAACCTATCTTATGCTTCCTTAAAACAAAAAAACTATACTGTACTAGTTTTACAAAAATCAATCCCAAGATTAAAATAAAGAGTTATATTTTATCAAGATACTATACCATACTTTTGAGTTTATAAACAATTTGGCATAGAAAACAAAGATGAATGTCGCTTAACGTGCCCATGCTGGAACGGTGTGTCGATAGGAACTCTGGTCACGCAGACAGTCATCGTGACGTTTATACTCGAGGATGGCATTGTTCGGCAGATTCAGAATACGTCGCATTGTGTCACGGATGCGGTTGGTAACACCTTGATGACTGGCAGTCTTATTCCACAAGGAAATTATGTCTTCTTGGTTTCGAACTGAACAAACAGCACCACAGATCTCTTCGCCTACTAGAAACTGTTCTCCTGAAAAACAGTTTCGTTAATAATCATACGAAATTTCACTCTTTTCAATGCTAATTTAAGAAATTAACAGTGCAAAAAGAATAAAACGTACCTATCATCGCTAACAACAAATTCTCCCAAATCCTGGAAGACAGTCCCTTCCGTAGCCTCAGAATCCATTTCCCACCCTTTTTGTTAGCCGAATCTTCCCAGACCGGCTTGATTCCCTTCTTGAACAAGTGAAAATCGGCCTTTCGGTTGATATCTAAAACTCATTTCATTAGTCTTTAATAATAGCAGCCTAACCAAAATTTAAAGGTCCACGAAAGCTTATGTATTATTTTATCTAATTGACTTAAAGAACTTTATTGTTTAAAATATTTGCCAATAACACAATTTTAAAAACACCAAAAAACCTACATCTTAAAAAAATAATCATTTAAAAACATACCTGACGGCCGTTTGATGTGTTTGTAGACTTCCCAAAACTGTTCCACGGAATTGAAAGTAGCTATTGGTTGAACAAAGTGAGCATAGTCTTCAGGGTCAAATTTACCAGTTGGACGTTGGAAATAAGAAAAGGTATATGTGTACTCCAGCGGATGTTCACCCGGACCAATTGGGCTTTCTACCTAAAATAATATAAACGTGAAAAATTGAAGAAAAATAGTAAAAAAGTTGATTTAAAAGTAATATTATCAGTAAACAATATCTAAACAAAGAATTTTACAAATCTTAATCAACCATTAGAAAAGTTATTTATAATACTGCTTTTATAACTTTTCCAACAGTAAATTCTGGTCTTACACTTAATCTACCTAAGATCAAATTAAACGCATTGATTCAAAAACGCAATGTGTCAAACTAAACATCCTTTACTTTCTTGTTATAACAAATTTAACAATGTGTAACACTTCCTGCCCTCCAAGCCATCAATTACTATTCCCAAATATCCTAAAAAGCAAGAAAAAACCAAAAAAACTTACGACAAATGGAGGCGGATTCCGCCTAATAACTTCTACTGCATCGGTCGACTTCTCCTTGGCTTCAGCATCAGCAAAATCGTCTACCATCTTGATTGAGATCAATTCGAATAATAATTTTATAATAAATATGTCAAAAGTAAAATTAATTCGTCCTCATTGACAAGACATAGGGCGCAGTAAAGCATTTTCGGGTCATGTGTTTCACAAAAGTGTTTCTCATTGGCTACAAGTTTGTAAATTGAAAAGTTTGAAGTTAAAACAAGTGGGAAAGTAACAGGAAATGAAGAAAAGTAAAATTACTTTATTTAAGGTTGTTGTACTGATGAAGTTTTGACGTACTAAGCTTTATACAACGGGATTAATGCGTTTTGTTGTAAGTTATATACTGATAATGTAAGAAATTATCTTTATTACTTTAATTATTATATTAAACTGACACTAAAACTTTGTTCGTTTACTTTTGTTAGTATATTTTAGTCGTAAAATAGCGGAAAAACTATATTGGGCATATTGGTCCTTATTCAATTTTTGATTACATTCGCCTTTGCGAACCTACTATAATATAATTTTTGAACTTTTTTGTATTTGGAGTTATTTATTTTTTTTAAACTCAATAGTTTAGAATGGCGTTTCTAGCTCGTGTCCATTAAAAGGGTAAATTTAGAATGGCATATTAAGATCTGATGAACTTTAATAATGGTTAGTGAACAGCCTTGGGCGTGATTATTAGTTTTGTCACAACTACTCGATCATCAACCTTTGTCATGCCTCAAACGAATATGTTGTTTTGGCGACTTTGTAATGGGGCAATTTGACTTTTGAGGAGCCAATGTTTTTTCTGGGATTTATTTATAACAATGGTGCTAAAGGAAACACTGTCTGTTCGGTGCCGGGGCCTTGATCTGCAACTGGACGGACTGAGTCGCCCACTGGTTAATCGGCATTAAGAGGCAGCTGACGGATTTTTCGAGGAAGGAGATCCAAGAGACGGGAGTGACGAAGCTTTCCGTTCAGTTAGCTGGACTGACCGGGTGCGCTGTTGTTTTGTGTTGCCATAGCCAGTTGGTCTGGGGGGGGGGTGGGAGTGGTCACCGCTTTTTGACACCAACACTTTGTCGATGGGTGACACTGTTTATGGTGTTGTTACTGTATATGGTATTGAAATGATCTTACAGTGATATTGTTGTAGTTTTTGTATTTTAAAAATCTACAGTACGGTACCAGTCTACTGTATTTATCACCTTATTTTTGTAATTCAATGACGTAACAAACCATATCCGACCATTTTATTTGATTGTTTACCTTAATTACATGTCTTAATGACTACATTTTCCGTTATTTTCGGTTGGCCCCCAAGGTTTATTTCATTTTTATGCTCCAAGTTCTTAAAAAGCTCGAATGAATTTGAATGGCGTAAAATGTTTTTTGATTATTTTTATGGTTTAATTTTGAAATGGCAGGCTTTTGAGTTTTCTGGGCTATAAGTTCAGTTGGGTCAAGTTATGGGTTTTTATGATTATGCTTTTATATTCTACTGAGTACAATGACTTTACTCTCTAATTTTTTAGTTTTTTATTTTGGTTTTTCTCTTACAATGATTACCTTTTACTACCTTTAAGCTACTTTTTAACCTCGCGCACCCCGCCACCGCTACCGAAGGCTTTGTCTTGATTTATTTGGCACGATGATTAATTCGGCAAGTATTTGTTTAAGATATTGGTAGGAGATATGAGAGATCAAGCGGTCTTCGCCGCCTGAGGGCCCTATTCTTTTCCCTCCACTTTGATTGTTGTCAGAGAAGAGCGGCAAATAAGTGGGGAGAGTGCCCATGGCCGGTCGAGGTCGACAATGGCTCTCGGTTGGAGCTGAATTGAAGACATTTCAAGACGTCTTTAAACCTATCAGACCGAAAATTGTTATTAAATTATTTCATTAATTATCCGCGGAAGTAGTTTGACGCGTTTGGCCCAACTTTTCGGCCAACTTTTTCGTGAAGGGTTTTTCGTAAATTGACGTTTAGATGACAGACTAAAGTAATATCTATAATTTTGTTGTAAAATACGCATTGAACTTTATTGAATCTTTATATTTTTGATCAAACTTCCAATTCAAAAAGATTAAAAAAGTGTTTTAGAGTTCGACTTTTTAAAAAAGCTTAATGTCTAGTATAATATTCTTAAACCCATTATAATTAAGCAGTCAGTAATTTGTTAAGTGTCTTTTGAATAATTCATCTTGTTTTTGCCTGCCATGCTGATGCTGTTAAATTAGACTGATGAGCATAGTTTATTGATAGTAAAAAGTATATTGACTATTAAAATAATTTTCAAATTAGTTTTTGTTGTAATCCTTGTTATGTATAGTTATATTCTTTGCTTTGGTTGTTTTTCTAATCAAAATTTGGGTTTTGATTTTAAAACTTTTTTTCTAATAGTAAAAACTAATTTGAATTACTTTTTAATATTTTTATTGCACTATGCTTATTTGATAATTTTTTATTTGAACGATATGTGATAGTCTAACCTTTGGTCATAAAAGTTAAATAAAATTTTGATCAAAAATTTGAAAAAATCTAATTTTTAAATATGGGCTAATTTCTAGCCTTAAATGTGGTAGTACTTCAGTAAATGAATTTACAGTCTACTAAAATATTTGTTGAACCTAGAAATCTTAACCTATCGATAACGATAACATTGATGCCAAAACATCTTGAAAAGCGCAACATATCCGTGTCATGATTTCGCTCAACGCCTTGGGCTTATGTTACATTTTTTGGGCCGTTTTATGGAAACTCGAAAAGCCAGAAATAAAACGCGCTTCTTTTGCCTCCGGCTACGGCATCCGGCTTTATTCCTTTGAATCTTCCATGACATCTCGTGTTGACATATAACTTCTTTATGCTAACCCAGTAATTGGATTCTGCGCGTTACGGCCGACTTTGAGCCAGCTAATTTTCAAAGTTTTATGTTTACACTTTTTAAATTTCGTGTTAAGGAAGCTTTTTATGAAAGTAGACATGAGAAGCTTGAAAATTGGGCCCGGCCCGTTTTTTATTTTGGTCAGTCCCGGCCCGGCCCGATCAGAAAATTTCTAGGCCCGGCCCGTTTTAAAAAATTTTAAAAAATTTGAAACTTAAAAACTAAACGGAAAATTGGCTTTAAATTGTTTTTTTAGATCATTTATGGATCATAGAACCCAATAAAATCTAAAAACATAAACGGGGATTGAAATAAAAAATTTTAAAAAATTTAGAAATTTTTTTTCCAGGCCCGGACCGACTTTCCAAGGCCCGGCCCGGCCCTATCTAAATTTTGCTCAAGGCCGGCCCGGCCCGTTTCTCATGTCTAATGAAAGGCTATATTTTAACTTTTAAATGGCGGATTTAAATTTTTTGATATTTTAAAAATTTATAAAATTGGCCTTTTTGGCCAATTTTATGTAATTTGTGCGTGTTTCATCAATTTAACTTTTAAATATAACAGTAAATATTGTTTTGTTTCAGTCTCCGACCGCGCATCACGTTCCCAGCCCGAGATCCGCTGCTTATGACGTTTCCGTTGCTGGTGGTCTCAAGAAATTGGTGAACCGTCTGAGAACGACGACTGCGACGTCGCAGTCGCCGGCACGATAAAATGTTCAAGACGGTAAGTCAATCTGAAAGAAGGAAAGAGAATCTGAAAGAAACTCTAATTTAAAAACAAATTTTAATGTTAAAAAGTTGAGAGAAACCCTTCTAAATTAAAACTTTTCATTTTCTCAAAACATTACTTCATGACAATTCTAATGCAAGCTAAAATGTTGAAGAAGCCAAGTAGATGAAGCTGTTTTGGAATACATAACTGATAATTATATTCAAGGATGGGCTTTTAAGGCCGAGCGACATGTCCTCAGGGGATTGGTCGTGTCTTTCCTACAAATATAACGTGTGAATACCGTCCATCTTTTTGTCACCAAATGTCATTTTTTCGTCACTTTTTTTAATATTACGTATTTTTGCACGGTAAATTTTTTTGGCACGGTGAATGTGTTCGGCACGATGTTTTTGCACCGTGCATTACTTTTAGCGTCCCTTTGATGTTCTGCAATTAGCGTGCTAACTTGAGCTCTTGACAGTGTTTGACTCGAGCACTGCTTCGACTACTCCCAGAAGAGGACGGAAATTGTTGTAGCGTGTCGAACAAAAGATGTTGCTCTCCAAAAACATTGGGCAAAGTTTTCTGTTTTTGGCTTCGATGAGTAGTGCCGCAATTAGGTGCTTTTCCCTCTTTCCACGCTTTTTACTTTCTTGGCCATGGTTCCGGCCACTAACGACCCTTTAGTTTCACTTTGTTGATTCAAATTACTTGAGTCATTTTACCGAGGTAATGATCTCTTGGCTTTTGTCATATCATGTCAGCGAATATTGTTTTGGTTCAAAAGTTGGCGGTTTTTAGGTCTGGTATGGGGCTGGTCTAAAATTAAATAGAAATTTTGAGTTTTGACATAGAATTGAGTTTTAAAAACATTTGATTTACAAAATTCTATGAATGGTTTTGCCTCAGTTGATATAAAAGAAAACTTTAGTTAGAGCAAGGTTTTAAAAATAATTTACCTTTTTCAGGTGGTTAATTAGAAAATGCCCTCGAAGAAACGTCATGGGCCATACGACATTATCGCCGACGACCTCTACGACTGTCACGTCCCCGTCTACAACGAGCTTGCATATCAACATGGCATTCACTTTCAGGCCAAGGTAACCTTATTTTTGAGTTTTAAAAATTTTTTATTTTAATTTTTTTTTGTTTTTTTAAAACATTTTTTATTTTTATCAACATTTTTCTCAACTTCACGTATTTATTGACCAAAGTGATAATTTGTCAGTATTTGAAACTATTATTAATTTATGAAAATTTTTAAATTCACGTTTCAGTACATTGGCAGCATGGAAATCCCGCGGCCCGGCACTCGAATCGAGATTGTCGCAGCGATGCGACGAGTTCGATTCGAGTTCAAAGCGCGAGGAATCAAGAAACGACCGGTCGAGATCACGGTCAGCGTGGACGGCGTGCGTGTGGTTTTGCAACGGAAGAAGAAGCAACAGAAAGACTCGAGCTGGGACGAGAGCAAGCTCCTCGTCATGTTTCACCCTATCTACAGGTAATCACTTTTTACAGCATTTTTATTTTTACTTTACATCTTCTTAAAAGTAATGTAAGTTGTATTAAATTTTTAAGCTTTTTATCAAAGTTGGCTTAAAATTGATCTAAAGGTTTTGCCTTTTTTAAATCTATTGAAATTTCAAAAACTTTAAGGTTTTTTATATCCGAATTTTGAAGCTTAAGTTATTTTTTTAGAATCTTCTATGTATCCCACGACTCACAGGACCTCCAGATCTTCTCCTACATTGCTCGGGACGGCGCTTCCAATACTTTCAAGTGCAATGTGTTCAAATGCTCAAAAAAGGTAATTTTAAGTTATTTCTTGAAATATTTCTCTTTACAATTGTAGACTGGCTATATAGTAAATTAACGTGAAATTTTTACAAAATCACTATATTTAAAGTTATTACTTTATATTGACATTTGATTTGAATTTATTAAGACGGATATATGTCATAAGTAATTAAGAATGTTGGTATAACACATCGTAAAGAACTTTTTTATTTTATTTTAAAAGTATGATTCCTCAACCGTTTCATATGAAGTTAGATCATTGTTTCTACTGTATTTTATATAAATCATTATAATTGAAAAACTCAGGTTTCATTTAAATTATTGTACATTACCTGTTAGGTCTACTCGATTTTCTCATTCTTTGTTGTAACTACGTCAAACTTACTCAATTCTGATTTACCGTCCTGATATGATTTTATTCCCTTATCACTGGGCCCCCGAGTGATAAGGCCGCCGTTTGTTGTCATCACAGGGGAAGGGGAGTCAGCTGCGTTTTGTCGTCGTCAAGTCTTGGTCCACATGCTTGGCCGGGACTATATACTTGTGTGTTGTTGGAGAATCTTTCCATGGGCACTGATTTCTTTTTCGGCCGCAAAGGTGTCTCGGGAACAGCAGCAGATCCAAGAGAGTGGATGAAAATAAGAGTGGAATCGGACGGACGAGTGTGCCTTTCTCTTTCAGCCGTGGCCAAGCACCTTCTCCATTCAATCTCGCTCGTCCTGGAAGCGATTGGCACGGCAGTTTTTACTGAGCAAAAACTTAACTAAACGCTTTTCGTTGTATTTTCGTACGTTGGGGCGGGTTTCGGCGTAATATCGGTTATGGGGGTGGATTTCTGTACAGACGGCTTGAAACAAGTACTTAGCATAAGGCGTGGATCAATCTTGAAAAGCGGGGTTGAGGCAACATTTGATCGTGATTTTTTGGCGTTTGCGTGAAATGTTTTGGATCAAAGATTACTGATACTATTTTGAGGCTAGCTTGTCAGGCTGCTTTTAGTACCTACGCTTGAAAGAAGTTGATCTACCTGTTGATCTACTTTTTAAAATCAAGTTTTAAAACGGCGTAACCTATTCATACTTGATCTAGCTACAGTCTGGACCGACTTGGCCAGACACCCCACTTTCTAACGCGCTTCATTTGTTCATGAAGCGACGTCGCACCACGGTCAACGCTTAGGGACGCCGTCGCGGTCCAGATGCCGACGACGGCGCCCACGATCTCGCCAGGCGCTTCGCCAAAACCCATCCGACCACAACAACCGTCCACATCTCAACAAGCACCTATTCTAATCTCGGTACAACAACCGTCACAGTCGGCGCCTTCAGATGAACCTCATTCTCCCAGACCAACGCCGACTGCGTCACCTCATTCGGTCAGAAGCCATGCGACGCCGACGCATTCTCCGAAGGCTGGCAGAAGTCATACGACATCGCTACAGCCTTCGGCTTCACAAGCCTTTTCTCATAGTGGGTCGATGAATACGTTGGCCGACGATCCTCAGAATCTGATGTCTCCACAGCAAAGGTTTTACTATTTGAGGCTGATGGCTAAGCCGGGACGGAAACCGGAGCCGATTAAAATGAAATTCGTTAGGTGGACTAATGAAAAGGATAAGAAAGCTAGTGTTGATGACGAGGGATCGTTGGAAGTGAGTTGAGACAGAAGGGTCGGATCAGGCATTTTTTGTGAAAAGTATAAACTTGTATCTATATCTAGGATAATATTTTCAATTTTGAAAATTTTTCGTCTTAATTAGCATTTTTGTTGATCGTCTTGTCTTCTAAGCCTATTTCTTTTAATTTCTTAATTATTGTTATGATTTTAGAGTCAAGCGATGCGAGTGGTGCGAACGATCGGGCAGGCATTCGAAGTGTGCCATAAGGTCGCGCAGGAACATATGCAGGAGAAGACGGCGGAGGAAGATACCGCCTCCATTCCTCAGCGTGCCAAGCCCAAACCAGGTATGTTTCTATCATTTTCATTGCGAGAAGTCAATTTTAACTTTTTTATTTTTTTTTTGAATTTTGATCGAAAAGTTAAAGGAAAACCAAAAAATTAAATTAAAAAAATAATTTTTTAACAAAATTGATTAAAAATTTTTTATTTTCCATTAGCTTTTCAACTATCAACAAAGATTTTGGTCAAAAATAGCCCTGTTAACCCAAAAACCATGTCATAAGCCTACTGTTTATATCCGAAAAGCCCTACTGTTTACATGTAAAACTCAAACGCTGAGACTTTATGCTCTGTCGCCATACATCATTTTTCTGGCGCCTCTTGGTGCCCTCTCCCGGTTTGATTGAACGGAGGTGATTCCCGACGTAATTAATGTGTCGCTTCTTTCAGTCTCGGCGTCAGCCGCAATCTCCGAGGAAGATGATGAAGCACTGGAACAGGAGCAACGCGAGCAACGCCACCAGCAGGAGATGGCGGCGATCGCGGCCGCTGCCGCCGCCACCAATGTAGCCGGCACGTCGATCGGCGGCCGATCGGGCACCTCGTCGCCCGCTCAACCACCGCCCGGCGGGGTACCCAAAAGACATTCCATTGTACGTTTTGGCGATGATTTCGAGGTTTGATCTACTTATATTCCATTTTTTTTCAAATTGAGTCAACTTTTTGTGAAAAAATATTTGTTATCAGGAGTATAATTAAAACGCTAAAAATAATACTTTTCAGTATGTTCCTCGTAAAGTTAGTTCGGATTTATCAGCGATAAGTCAAGGGACGGCGATTGAAATGACACAACAGCAGCAACAACAACAACCTGGGCCGTCGCAACAACCGTAAGTTCAAAAAAAGATCAGACAAAATAATTTGTAGGCTTTATATTTTTTTCATACTAAAGACTGATCAATCTTAAGTCTATCAGTACAATAAAATAGTGATCAAAGTACCAAAAAACTTAATTTCTTAAAGTAATATTCATATTACCTTTATGTTACAGTATTCCCGGGTCCCAAACCCTGCCCCACTCTCATACCTGGAACCCCCAGATGGGAGCGGCCTTCCCTTCAGTCCAGTCTCTGGATGCTCAAACTGCAGCCGCCTACCCTTTTATTCCCTTATCACAACTGGTACCATCATCGTCTGTACCATACGGTCTTAGTAGTCCCGTTATGGTCAGTCCTTATGCCACTTTACAATTACCAACCAACCTGGCAAACCAAGGCAGTCCAGGCAACGCATCGCTAGCCACGGACACGGCTTTGCAGCTAACAAGGACATTGGACCAAGTAAGTTAACATCATGTTACACAAGGTAATTTCAGTATAATCAACAGTTAATGCGATCTCAGCTTGACCAAGCCACCCAGTCAGCTCAAGTTGCGAGCTGCCAAGTTCAGTTGCTACGGGATACCTTGAATTCAGAGACTACGGCACGGTTGGAAGCTCAGGTAATTATAAAATTATAAATACATGAAGCAATGTAAAATAAGGAATGATCAAACATTTAACATCAAAATTTGCAATTTTTAAAAATTTAAATTTCAGTCCCGAACCCACCAGTTGCTGAATTCTAATCGTGACCTGCTGGAACAAGTCCAGAACCTAGTCCAAAGGCTACAAGACCTAGAAGGCAAGATCACTCGCCAAATCGAAAGTTCGGCCGAACCCGAGAAGAACCTGGGATCTCACCATCAACAACCTGGCACCTCTCGTACTCTACCCTCAGTATCAGTGATACAACCAAGTATTCCCAACTCGGAATACGCCTCCTACACTCTGCCATCTTCATCTACAGCTCCTCAATTTTACCAACAGAAACCCTCATCTTCAGAATCCCAACGACCGTACCAGATTCAGACGTTGGCCGATCTGAGAAGTGGATCGTTACCTCCAGACCGAGAGAACGAAGGCGGAAGCAGTGACCAACGGCGGCGACGGAAAGACGATTCTGGAGCACGCACGGAGCCCGACACCGAAGACACCACGGACTACAGTTCATCCGACCAGTATGAACAGTCGAACGTGCATCGGCCGAAAGAGCCCGACTTCCACTACAACCTCCTGTTGTCTAACCCCCAGATCATGAACAACATGCCCAGCTTCTTCCACACGGAACCATTACATGGTGAAGGACCTCACCGAAGTGCACTCACGTCCGTTCAACAAACCTCCATGCCCCAAAGCAGCTCAAAACCCCCGCCCAAGATACATCAGCCGGTGTATCACCAACACAGTCATCCCAAACTGGACGTGCCACCCAAAGAAGAACCTCCCAAAGACATGAATCGGCTCTCCAGCCCGAAGGTAAGTCTTTCTGAATCCTTTCAACGAAAGAGGTGCACGTCGAACTGGAAGCTGAAGTCTGTTTCAGTACAAAAACCACTGAATAAGACTTCATTTTGCTTTATACCAGTTCGGCGTTGGGTGTGGACTGAGTCGGACTTCTGAAGTGCTTCTTATGTTATCTTTGGTTGATTTTGATTTCGAATTCACTCATAACTATTAATTTAACTTGTTATGGTTAAAAGTTGACCTTTTACATCAAGAAATTGGACTAATCGTAGTTTTTAAAAACAGTAAGGGTCAATAATTTAAATTTATATTGTCATACTTTAAAGATAAGATATCTTTGAGTATCAAGGTTAAATTAATAGTTGACTACTTACACGTTCCGTCCTCGATTAAGGGCTTTTGGTTGTCCAACTTCATCCCCATTACCTCTTACGTTTCACACTTGGTTCCAGATCTTATGTTCGGTTTTTGTTTGATTTTAGAGGACGCTGAGGCGGTTTTCGCTTCAATCCCAGCGTCTTCTGGAGGACGACTCGGGCACACCGCCCAGAACCAAAAAACCGACCGCAAGTGGTGTTTTTAAGGAAAAAGAATTTACCCGAATGTCATTCAACACGACACTCACGGCGCCCACCAAGAAGCGCGAGTCCATCGTGCCCGGCAGCGACAACGACCCCGCCCATTATGAAGGTACGGTTTTTACTGTTATTTTTGAGATTACTGTACTTTATATCATAACTTTTTTTAAATGTGTTTCTAAACTCAAGATTAATGATTTTTTTGTCAAGTTTCCTTCAGTTCCTGTCGATATACTACGGCAAACACAATAAAATTCGATTCTTTGCAGCACGTCGCAAATCTCGCGACGATGGCCAAGGCCGTCGCAAGTCGATGGCCGGTGGAAAGCTGCCCTCAACCTCAACAAAACTGTTTGGAGGTGACTTTTCCCCTTCTCGTGAGCCTTCATCGTCCAAAACCAGTACCGGGAGTCCATCGTCAGCACGTGCCGTAGTAGCTTCCTCCTCGGTGGCTACAGCCATGTATCCGCCCATCAAAGCCACTACCTCCAAACACGGGTTCGGGTCTCCATTAATGGCGGCCAAGGTGGGTGTTGTTGTTTGTTTAGCCGTGCCGTGACGTCGTTCTGATGTCAGCTGTCCAATCTTATCAAGGAATACGTCGTGTTCCTTTCCAAATCACATCGTGTTCCTTGATCGGCGTACTCTGTCGTCTCCGTTCTCTTGTTTTTAGTGTTCTCTCATCTTGTTTGTTACCTAATCTCGTGTTCTTTTTGCGTATTGTCTTGTCTGTCTTGTAATATATTATCTTGTATTCTCTGTCCAGTTTATACTTCTCCTAGCTCACTGTCTCTGTTCAACAGGTCCTCCCTTA
Organism: Bursaphelenchus okinawaensis; assembly: GCA_904066225.2. Taxonomy (NCBI): domain Eukaryota; kingdom Metazoa; phylum Nematoda; class Chromadorea; order Rhabditida; family Aphelenchoididae; genus Bursaphelenchus; species Bursaphelenchus okinawaensis. The sequence goes on along the minus strand of CAJFCW020000006.1, from coordinate 6,572,913 downwards.
TACCTATTCGATATCCTTTTCACCAATCTCACGTTCTCTCATCTCACTCACTCTATATTGAACATGCTCCATCATACGTGTTCCCTTAAACTACGTCACGGCCAATAAAACATGGATGTTTGCAGAAAAAACAATTGGCACCACTGTCTGTTGAGGTCAGCGATCCCGAGGACTCACAGAGTGGATCACCGCACACGCGGACCGACATCACCCCCCTCAGACGCAAAATGACGGAGATTGGACCGCTGATGCCGAACAAGAACGCCAACAACAACAACTACGGCAACGGAAGCCCCAGCTCGATGGGAGTCGACCCGGACTCGGTTAGAGGGTAAGAAGTGGCACAAAGCATTGTTTTAAAAAAGAACGGCAGAAAGGGAACGTGATTTGTGGGAAAAAGGAACTTGACGTAGGCAAAACGTGATTCTTGGCATAAAAAATGTGTTAAACCATGATGAGGAATTGAAACAGTTAGAATATAATGACATAAGGAATGAAAAAGAAAAAAATTGAAACAAAGGGGAAGGGTTTTTCATTGACTAGTAAAGTAGCAACCCCTGCCATAATTTAAAAAGCAACAAAATCAAAAATGACATAAGTCTTAAAAAGTCATTTATTTTTCAAAAAAACCCAAAATAAGCCCATAAACCTAACTTAATATCCTCAAAACAAACTCCTAACTCAACATAAATAAGAAACACTCAAAAGAAACAAACATAACCTAAAATACCACAATATCCCAACCAATAACACTGTAATTTCAGTCGGACCATGATGGCATATCAACAGCAGATGGACTCGCGGCATCACAAGCGCGACGCTGAAGGGAATCTGCCGAACGGAGTCCTGTAGCTAGAATTCTTTTCGAAAAAACCATTTTGCCTCTTTTGTCCATTCCAATTCTTATTACCTAAAGTTTTAAAAAAGTTTTCGAATTTCGTTTTCTCAACACTTTTTGTGAATCTCGGTCTATCGTTATAAACTTCTACTTATGAGTTGTGTTTACAGTACTTTCAACAAAATAAATTATTTTAAAATGAATAAAACTTGTTGTTCTTGTGACTTTGTTACCTTTTCATCAGTTTTGGATAATACTGTTATAGGTGATAACATAATATTACTTTACCTTAATATTATTTCCAGTTTTCCGCCGATTTAGATCCTCAATCGAAAATTCGTTTTTTACCATGTAAAGGATCGTATATCATACAATTTCTAAAAATATAATGGACGTATGATTGGTACTACTCCACGTTGACCTAAGGTAAATAATGAGAGGTGACTTTGGCTGTTTACTATCCGAACCGCGACCCGAAGGCCCATTGTTTCTTATACCGCAAACAGTTTGTTTGTTTGGCGACGAGGAAACTCAGCGGGGCGTTCTTCGAACATACCATGCAGGTTTGGGTATATAATCCTGACATCCGCGACATCATACTATCGTCGTTGTGATACGCTCGAGTTTATTGTGATCTTTGGGTTTGCTATCGAGTTAATTGATTGTATTTGGCTTGGTATATCATTGTTATCGAGTTATAAGCATTCGTAGTTAACAAAGTTTACTTACAGTACCAATATATAACTATGCGATCATTCGTCGTGGTATTCGCTTTTACGGTGGGGTTAGTACTGGCCGACGAATTGACTTCAGCTGCTACAACCACTACGGGTCATCATCTCAACAAAGAATCCAGTACCGTATCTCCTACTTCCCCGGCTCCTCACAAGCGAGCTGCCACTACCGTAATCTCCAAAGGTGACCCACATGCTGCTGAAGAATATACTGGACCTAATACCCCTGCTCCAAAGCCAAAAAGATCCGCTGAAACTACAGTAGCCCATACTGAAAGTACCGTATCTTCCACGACTCCTAGAGTTAAACGATCGGAACCAACGACTTCTGCTCCAGAATCCCACGCTCAGACTACTACCGTGAACAGACATCCAGGAGAAGCCGCCAGTACAACAGCTACACCAAAAGAGAAGCGTCAAGCGGTGTACGGTAGCACAATCTCAGCAACTTTTACTACTGAGAAGCCAAAACGGAAGAGAAACGCTGAGACTACTACTGTCGCTCCAGAATCCACCACGGTACACAAAGTGAAGAGATCTGAAGAATCCAGCTCCACAACTTCTGCTCCAGAAACCACCACGGTACACAAAGTTAAGAGATCAGAAGAAACAACTACCACAACTTCTGCTCCAAGATTCAGACGCTCTGAAGCCGCGACTTCTGATTCAACCAATTCGCAACCCACAACTACTGTAGCACACCGTCAACGTCGTGACGCTGAATCCACTTCCACGACTACGGTAGCACCAAAACAGAAACGTGAAACAGAATCCAATTCAACAACTACTGTGGCTCCACGGCAACGTAGGGAGGCAGAATCTACTTCTACCACTACCGTAACGCCAAGAAATAGACGTGACGCTACAACTACCGTTGCCCCAGCTAATTCTACACATGAATCCCGACCAAAACGATCGGAAAGCACTCCAGCACCAGTCCAGGAGCACCTCCACGAATCAAAACTACCAAATGCTAGTCCAATCACAGACGCTCACATCCAACCACATCTCGATGATGTGACAACAACTGCCCCACAGTAAACACAAGATAATATATGTTATCTTGTAGTACGTTGTGTTCTACTCATCGTACCTTACAAAGATACCAAATCAGCCTTATCTTCAAAAGATATCAAGATTACAACTTATTTTCTGTACATACGCCGTCATTCACAATGTAAACTTTAACTAGTACAATATTTGTTATAATAAAAACTTAAATATGTTAACAATGTCAATAATATTAAGTGAGATACCCGAGGAGAGCTAGATCGGAGAGCTCAGGCAGTCAGATCAAGTGTGTTGAAAGAGTCGGCATCAGAAGATCAACTATATGACAGTTTGTCGAATGGTTCTAGTGGGAATTGTTTTATTCTGAAACAATTATAATAAATTGATACCTAAAATAACACAAACTGTTGAAAATACATAGTAAAACATGCTATAATATACAAATAATGCTATCAAATCCTCAACATCATGACGTCAACCTTAACATACCGCAGTAAACCCTCTCACCTATACTGTTTCATGTAGATATTTAGAATTATTGCGGTAAAAACAGTGAATATCAAGAATAACGTCATCATTATCACTCCGAATATGGTCCAGCTGACACAAACAGAGGCTCTTGACACCAATGGCTGGCTGAGTCTGGCTAATTCGGCCGAATCCTCATTGGAATCCAGTACGTAGACGTACTGTGAGATCAGATCTGCACTGACAGTTGGTGCTGTTGGTTCTAATGGTCGTTTGGCTGATCGTCGCTTACGGTGCTTCTGAAATGACATAGATATGACAATTTGTAAATAAATCAAGGTTTCTAAATAACCAATATTTACTTTACTGTGCATTGTAAATGTAATATTTACTCTGTTACGGAACATTAACCTCGCAAGTAAACACAACATGTTACAGTACATAGCGTTACTTTTTAACAATATTTACCAAAATAAAATATTTTGAGACAAAAAATAAGGTTTTGCAACAGTAGTTAATCATAAAAGGCTTACTTTAAGTAACGTGATATCAGTTGCATTGTCATCAGCTACCCACTCTTCTTCTGGCACTCGGTCATCTTGGAAACTGTGATTCGGTTCGCTACCACAGTTTGGAGGCTAAAAATTCAAATAACCCAGTAAAAATTATAGTACAAAGTCCATTAAGTTATCTATAATATACTAATGAATAATAGGTAAGACTTTTGGACCTATAAGTCACAAGTTTTGGGACTCAACCTCATAAAACTAAACTCACAGTAATCCCATCACAGCCTCCATTGTCCTTCAAACACAATTTTATCTCGCACAGGAAGCGGACTCCAACTTTATCAGCAAATTTAAATACATTCGACTCTCGGTAAGCCATGTTGAGAGCCTCGGTATATGTGGGATCGCCAAGGACAAGGTCAACGTGGCAGCTACAGATTATAGGATTATATACAACTATAAAATACGCAACTACAATATAAATATAATTTAAAATCAAAATGTGGTATATTCTTACCCTCTCTCGTCGATGACCATTCGTTTCTCTCCTTGTCCATCTTCTACATAGCAGTTGTGCACCAACATACCATACATATCTACAAAATTACGGCGTATTTACATCAAAAGTAGCAAAAACCTCAATTCTTATCCTTTAAAACACCATTCCATCCCCTTATCCCCTCCCAACATACCTGAGTCGCACTCCCACCTATGCACCACCTGATCGCCAATCTTGCTGTACTTGATTGGCTCTCCATCCAACTCGTCCTTCCTCAGACTGTACTTACACTGTGGCATTGGGGTGTCATGTTCAGCCAACTCCGTAGTTGGATCGCTTAAAATTACAATTAGAAATAGATATATGCACAAAATGGCACTCAACGTAGAGCCATAGAAACGCATTTTGTTACCTAAATGGCCATTTCAAACTTACCTCACTTCCAAATCGGCCGAAACCAAGTTTACTGCTTCTTTGTATAAACAATTTATGTGGAAGGCGCGGTCGGCTTTTGTTACAAACAGCTAAAAGATTTTAAAATTACATAAATTATAGTTAAATTATACAAAATCTACTACTATATTAAATTATGAGGCTGTAAATCTATTAAAATTATTCAATAGTAAAATATAAAAACTTAAACTGTTGACTTACGGGGTGAAAGCTGACCATTAGCACAGAACTAAACTTCATTCCCTCTGGTTGTATCTGAAAGAAACAAATGTTACCTAAAATTAAAAGAACTTCTTTCAAAAGACAACTAAACCCATATTTTACATTCTGAAACCTCATGTGCGTTCTAAAAATTACCATCCTCTGCCTATCCATATCACAAGCACCATGATGTAGCCGAATACCGTGCAATGGACTGCCATCTGTGTTCGTCTGACTGTAATCGACTCTACAGTCAGGGTTGTTGTAATGTCCTTGCACGTAGATCTTCCCTGTAAACCGTCGTTTCGTCGTGAATTTCATCTCGATCGTGTCTGGATTGCATTTTATCTCTGGCGTTCCTATCAGTTCGTTGTCTAGTTCGGCAAGTGCCTGTAATAAAAGGTTTTAGGTATTAAAATTGAGGAATAGAAAAGGAAAATGTTTAAAAATTGATTTAAAAATATAAAAACAGTACTTTAAAGATAGTACAGGCTAAATTTTGAAGAAATTTGGGAAAATTTTACAGAAATTCACAAACTTTGAGCAATGAAAGACTTGACTCGACAAAACTTTGTCTTGAGTCAAGTTTTTCTATAAATAGGCCCAAGGTAAACTTCAATGAAAAACAAGAAAAAGGTAAAATTTATGGTTTTTTTGGAGCATCAAGCGGTAAGTTTATAGTATTTTCTATGATTCTGAATATTAACTTAAAGTTAATTACCCAATAATTTTTAAAAAATTGAGTTTTAGATGTTTTATACCTAAAAATAATAATTTTAAGTATTTATCAAACAAATTATTAAAATTTGCTCATGAAATTTCGAAAAAACAAGAATATGAAGCTAATTAGCTGACCTTTAGGCGGATGAGCAGGAGAAGCGTCCACCAGAACCTGATCATGTCATTCGGCGAATCTGAAAGTGAGCAACTTCTTGAGGATTCTTCCTCCGGATTATTGTTTACGGTCGGGAAAGCGCGATAATAAGTAAGAATGAGTAACAAATATGGTGATGAGATCCATTTCTCGTCGCCCCCCTCGACCTCATGCTGGCCTACATTTCAAAGGGGCTCGACCCGTTTTGGGCTTGAGTACCTTAGAGTACGTGTGCCGTCGATCTGAGCAAACAAACGTGCGATCAACGAGAGAGCCGCATAGTGTGGGCACGAAGGGGACGTAGAGTGTAGGCACAAGAGATATGGGTTTAGAGAGACGTGTGTTATGGTAGAGCGGGCACAAAGACGTATATTATTGTAGAATAGGCATGGTGTTTGCAGTGGCAAATCGGGCGTAGACAAAGGTAAAAAAGAATGACCTCAGTCTGGAATAATAAAGTGGTCTAACTGTTTCAAGTTTATTTGAAGGGGCTTTATATTGTATTAAAAACTACTCGTAGTTTATAAACCTCTATATTCTCGATGATAACAAATAGTTATGGTTAGGTATGATTTGGGTTTAAAAAATTGTGTTAAAGGTAGGATTTTGTTAGCTTTTGGACTGCGCAATTAAGAAGTATACTGTCTTTTGGTGTATTAGCATTGAGATTTAGTTTAAGCTGCGTATAACCTGTCTCAAGCAGCTAATTTTGATAAATCAGTTTATAAATAGCAACGAAGTAAAATAGAAATAAATGCAGCAAATAAATTCTAAATGAAACATTTGACAATTCTACGGGATGCTGTTTTAAACCCTTCCCCCCCCTTAAGAAAGAAAAACTGTAATGGGTATACCATGATGACCTTAAACGATATTTAGTAAAATACGATGGTTTAAGGTCTCCATTAAATCTCCTAAAAACAAAAGGTCGCGACCAATAAAAGGCAATTCAGAGGTGGAATACCTCAAGTTCTGAACGACGTTCTCGAAATCTTCTGAAATACAAATAAATAGCTATGCATACAATACAAAAGGGCACGCGCCTCCACCCTTTGACCCCGTCTTGAACAATAAGCTCATTAAGTCGTGTCTTCTAAGGTCGTATGCAAATTTAGTGGTGAGAACAAAGTCCCGAGGTGCCTCTTGACCTGAAGAGAGGAGGGTACCTCGGGCCTTTTTAGACAAATACGAATGATGATAAACATGGGGACGGCTTTTATAGTGTTATGAGGTTAAACAGTAGCTGCTGACAGAGTACGAAGTGAAAGATGTTACAGTAGATGTTTTGGTCAAAAAGATACAATAATAATGTTGTACGATTACTGTAGAACATTAACCTCTAATTAAAGTATAAATAGAAAGTCTATTTCTTTGATCGTTGCTTTAAAGGAATTTGCCGCTTATATACGATACATTTGAGCGTTATACACGGTTCATATGAGCACTGGGAATAGGGTTACTATAATCTTAAACTGAAGGGTTTAAACGTAAAGAAGAAGGCATATTCATGAATTTATATGTGAACAAAACTGTTCAGTATACCTTATGATGAATACATATTTAAATGCACTATTGAAGAAGCCAAAAACATTAAACTGCCTCCCATACTCAGTTAAATACACATTGAAATGAATTCTCATACTCGGTTAAACGCCTACTGCAAGGTCTCCGAATACAGTTAAAGGACAGTGGAATTAACGCTTAAACGAGGTCAAGCAAGGGCAGTATTATAACAATAAGGGGCGGGGGAAAGTAGGCCATCTGGAAGGCTACAAATCTCTTATTACGAACGACTTCAGAATCCATGAAGGCTACAGGCCGTTCTCACAACGTAACGGTTCACCTCGCATATGCAAATACCTTGGGAATCGGCGGAGGCATCTGGAGGCAGCGAATTGTGTTGCGTCACCTTGACATTGAGATCCATCTTCCGCCTAATTGTCGGTTATTTGTATAACCACAAACATGTCATTATGTAATGTCTGAATAATAGCTCCATTTGTTATGATTGTTCTTGCTTAAAGCTATCTTCTGTAATTGATTGAGAACAGTGTTGTTATGAAGTGTAGGTACCGTATCTTCTGATTGGAGATACGGTAGTGTTTGGAGACTGCGCAATGTTTATAAGGTGCAGTAAAAACAAAAAACATTATTTGAAAATGAAAAATGTTGATAAGTATTAAAATTTTTAAGGCTTGTGTTGTTCTTGAGGTGCTCATATCATTTTAGTTGATAAACTTAATATAATAATGACATTTTTTGCATAATGGATACAGTTACATGTCGCATTTATGGAAGTTAAATGTTTCTTTTCCAATCATAAGGGCTAAAATAAGGTCGTCCGGCGGCTTTGCAATTTGGAATTACTGGGCCAAGTTCTTAGTTTGGTTGGAATTTTTATTTTTTGTTTCGATTTGTTCATTGGTCATTATTTTGTTGTTATTGTTGGTAAAATAACATGGGTAAACTTGACGTTTTGCCTAAATTACAATTATATGAAACCTTAAAATTTAAATTAAATTTTGAAAAAAGCAGATAAAGTATCTTCTTTGTAAGCTAAAAGTTAAACTGTGAGTTGTTTTCTGATTTTACAGTCTTTGCTACTTATATGGCGAAAAAATATTGAGGTAATTGCTCTGCAAAAACAACACTTTTTCAGAAAACAATCAAAGGTTTGGTAACACGGGTGACTTTGTAGAGTTCACTTTTTTCGTATAAGAGGTAACATTTACTTTATGTTTTGTGTAATAACAAAACAAATTTATAATAAAATACGGTATTGAGAAAATTGTGGCGTTACAAACTGTAGCTGCAATTGTAGGTGATAAACTTGCAGTTGTGGCGACAAACGTTGAGTTAAATGGAGAAGAGCTGAATAACTAGGTCACCTCAAAATTGCTGCTCTCTAATGCCGTCGGTCGCGCTGCGTTTTTTCAAAACACATAGCTTCAGGCGGTAAGAAGGGATCGAAGAAGGAAATGCCTTCCTTCAATCCCTTTGGAGCACTTCAGGACTTTCTGGCCAGGCTTTTCTATAGGTAAGAGACCTGTAAATTTTATTTTAGCGTTACTTTTTAGGTTTTTTAAGTTGTAGTAGTAATATAGTTGCTTTTATTTAAAAAGCGCTAGTTTTTTAAAAATTTTTAGATTTTTTAAAACTTGAATAATACTTATTTTTTTAAAAAACAGAATTTTTTTGTGAACAAGTTTAGGTTTAAAAAAAAATTTTTTAAATTATTATTGTAGGTATGGCCTGTATATTTCGCGGAATCCAAATCCGTTCATCATCGGACCACTTGTACTGACATTTGTACTACTTCTAGGTGTTTTCAACGTCAAATTTTCAGTGAGTTTTTGAATTTTAACTTTGAAATTTAGGGGAAAAACGAAAAAAATGTTTACGATGGTTTGGCTTTCTGATTTGTTTGTGTAAAAATTAGAAAGGAGCTCAAAACAAAAGTCTAATTTGAAAATACAAGTTGATTCTACAAATTTTTAGACCGTTACGGGATACGAAGTCAGAATTTGCATTTTCTTCGTAAGACAATACTCCAAAATGATTTTTTCAACTGATTTCAAACATTTTTCAATTATTTCTTCAAAATAAAATTTTTATAATTTTCAGGATGATCTCCGTTTTCTGTACTCTCCAGAAAACTCGTTATCCAGGTTCGAGTACCAGATTCACAAAGAATTCAGTGGAGATTCAATCAACAGTAGTTACATTGCAGTAGCCATTGAATCAGCTCAAAATGACACGAATATGTTGAGGAAGGAGCTGGCTGATGCCATCATTGAGTTTGACAAGTTTGTGCATCATAACATGACCATTCAGCTGCCGACTGGCACTAAGAACTTTGGTTCTGAAATATGTTCTCGGCTGACATTGTGTCCTATCAGTAATACTGTAGTTACCATCTTCTTCGAGACTTATTTCAGTGAAAAGGTAAGGTATTACGTGTTTGTATTGGTTGTGTGTAAAATAACTTTTAATTAGTTAGAGTTTATTTTGAAAATTTAGCTAAAAAATGACAGTCGAATAGCGATGGACTGGCCTATTTTGAAGTTTTTCGAAAACAAGTTCTTCCTCCCGACCAACTTTTATGGTGTAGATCTTCATAATGACAAAGACGGATGGGACAAACTAAAGACTATACAGACGATACATCTTGTCTACTACATTGCTGGCACTGAGGAGGTAGGAGAGTTTGGAAGATGAGATTTATACCTTTAGTGATGTCAAAAGTGTTTTTAAGTATTAGATCCTTCAAATAATCTATGCCTCCTAACCTTGAACATATTCGTTGAGAGGAGCGCAGAATAATTTGAACAACCTAATACATATTGCAGTAAATTTATTGTATTCATTTACAGTTCACAGCTGAAGAAGTTGGACTAGCTGTTGAGGGTTCATTGAGAGAAGCTTTGGCTGAAAGGAAGGCTACAATAAGGTCGGCGATGTTCAGTTTACAAATTCTGAAGGACGAGATGCAGAAAAATACGACCTACACATTACCGTTTATTTCCCTTACTGTATTCTTGCTTATCTCGTTTACTGTCGGGTCATGGTATGATATATTTTTTGTTGTGACAACTGTTTGTATATTTATATTTGCCTTCTTTTGTATTTTAGTTTAAAATTTATTATCAATTAGGTAAAACATTAGACTTTTTACTTTTAACTAGTACTATGACACATAATTTTACAGTATGACTGGAGACTGGATAACTTCAAAGCCAATAGAAGCCTTAATGGGTATCATGACCAGCTCGCTAGCTATCGGGAGTGCAGCTGGGCTTCTATTTTTTATTGGAGTACCGTACATCTCCCAAGTTACCGTAATGCCATTCTTAGCATTTGCTATTGGTGTTGATGATACCTATGTGATGCTGGGAGCATGGCAAGATACGAAACGTAATCTACCTCCAGAGAAACGTATGGCGTTGAGCTTGGAGGAGGCTGGCAGTGCTATCTCTGTGACTTCACTCACCTCGATACTGTCATTTGGTATTGGCACTTTTAGTACTACGCCAGCCATTTCTATCTTCTGTAAATTCATCGCTGTCGCTGTGTTCTTTGACTTCTTCTATCAGGTATGGGGTTTGCTAATCTTTTTGATTTTCTTCGAGGAAATTGCGTTTTAAATAATATAAAGTTATGATATTACTTTATGTTTAGGTAACATTCTTTGCTGCCGTGATGGCTCTTGGTGGACGAAGAGAAGCTGCTGGATATCACTGTATCTTTGTTTGGCAAAAGATGGGCAAAGAACAAATTGCTAGGGTAAGCAATAACATTGACAATATATTTTAGAGATGTTATATGTAATTATTGACTATATTTTTAATGATATACATCTTTATGTCGTATAGTTTTTCAAAAAACATAACAATAGTAAAATACGAAACATATGTTCATAAAATACCATCTTTAAAGTATTTTATGACATTTTTAGGCCAAAGCAACCAATTTCACCTCTCCAACCCACTCCTTCTTCTCCGATTACCTAGCTCCATTCCTCTGTAAAAGCTACACCCGCTTTTTTTTCTGTATTTTGTACGGTGTCTACTTGTTCTTCGCTTTCTATGGCTGCTCTCTTCTCAAACCAAACCTCACTCCATCTCATTTACTGGTCGATGATTCACCTCTTACCTATTATCTTCAACTTGCTGAATCCAGAATCTGGTCGGAAGGCGTGGTTGGCAGAGTTTATGTTAACAATGCTCCAGACTTCAGCACGAACCCAGAAGAGCTGGAGGTTCTGATGAAGATGGTGGAGGAGTTGGAGTCTACACAGTTCAGTATGGGCTACAACTCTACGCAGTTGTGGGTGAGGGAGTTCAACAACTACAGACAGTACTTTGCTGATGACAATGCCAACTTCTACGAGACTCTGAATGCCTTCTTGGGGATCTCCTTCAACAAACAGTGGAAGGCCTTCTTGAGGTGGGACGACAACCCCAATCGACCGGGAAAGAAGTACGTCAACAAGTTCTTCTTCACCACCGCCTTCAAGATACCTGATTGGAATGTGAGAACGGCGTTGTTGCTACAGTGGAGGAACATTACTGCCAGGTATTCACAGTATCAAGCTCTGGTTTTTGATGAAAACAACTTCTTCAGCGATCAAGTGAGTTTTAGTCGTGGCATACAGAGGGTACTGTAATATAACAGTAATACTGTAATATAATATTGAGTTAATTTTTATAGATGATAGAACTCAAGTCAACTACCTTGAACTCTCTCGGCACAGCTATTTTGGCTATGATAATCGTATGTATCTTGTTCATTGCGGAGACGAGTATCGTCTACTGGGTGACGTTTATCTTGGTATCAATGGATATTGGAGTAGCTGGATACCTATCTTTATGGGGAGCTGACTTAGACCCGACTACAGTAGTCAACATATTGGTATGTTAACACGAACTATTCAGTGTTGCGTTTGTTATATACGCTTCTTGAATCTAAATTAATATTTTTCTATGTTACAATACTATTCTTTTACCTATAGTACCATTTCAGATGAGTATTGGTCTGTGTATCGACTTTGCCACCCACGTCGGTTACCGTATCTACCGTAGTCCCTACACTGACCCAGATGAGCGTATCAAAGATGCCATCGGAGCTATAGGCTGGCCTGTGACACAGGCTGGACTAAGTACGTTCTTGGCTATTATTGTGATGATGCTCGTACCATCCAACGTGGTTCGTATGTTTGCTCGTACGAACGTGCTGGTGGTATGTACGGGCTTATTCCATGGTATCTTCTTGTTACCGATCATTGTACGATCGTTCTGTACGATCAAAAGCAATGTAAAAGACATTGACAAACACAATGACACTGTCAAACAGCATTGAGTATAACATGTGCATGGTGTATATCAAAATATACATGGTGTATATGTTTGTGTGTATGTATAGTATAAACGGTAGTGACATAAAATATAAACCTAAAAGCTTGTATACAGTATTACACTTTACTAATGTGTATAGCTTTGACAGTATAGTGAAACATTTACTTTGGTAAGTATTTATCGCCAAACCGAGGTATTTGAGGAAGCAGAAGATATCTGTTTGGGAGAATGAGGTAACGATAGGTGCCCGTTACCGTACGGACTGTGATGGTGATCATCGTAGTGAGAGCCATGTTTACGGTGAATGTGATCGATGAGGAACGATGAGTGCAGGAATATCTTGGAACATTCTTGACACTAAAATCACGTTTTATCAAAAATATCATTATAAGGTCATTTATGGAGTCAGGATCTTTTATATTATTATTATAGTATAAAATGATGACTGTAGTAGACAAGCTGACAGATAAAGCTTATACTTAAGTAATATCTTACCCTAAACAAGTCTCGACCACTTTCCTGTTGATTTTCGGTAAAGCTCTTCTTGAAGAAGTCGTTCTCCTTGTACACCTTCTTGTACTTTTCCTTTTCTAACGTCAGCTTCTTCACCAGTTCGTTCTGACTTTGCAGAATATATAATAATTGAAGTTGGGCTATCCGGAACATCTTCAACAGTCTGGCATTGCTCCAGTTTTCATCCTTAAAACAACTTTTGGTCGTATTTTACCAATATAATACTTTCTTTTGTTAGAAGAGGTAAGGTAAACCCTTCCATAACGAATGAAAAATTAAACTGTAACTAATGAGATTTAACGAAAGTAAAATTACCTTAGGATCTGCCTTACAAAATACGACAGAAGCCAACGCACTCTGGAGTATATCGTATGTTCCTATGCCTTTTTCAAGTAATGGTATACTGATTTCATCTAAAATCACTTGATTGGCATTATAAAAAGATATATAAAGTAATTTAAAAAGCCTCAAAAATTAATAATCAAATGGTTGGATTTTGTCAAAAATATTTTTATCTGCAGCCTGCGCGCACTGAACAATTAAAGGACGCAGCCTGCTGTATTTGGAAGCTTCCAAATAAAAAATAATTTTATTATAAATGTTGATCTTTATCCATTAAAAACATTTTAAAACCTTGGAAAGTCATTATTTCATAAAGGACTCGACGCTTATAGGTATACCTACCTATATTGTTTTAGATTTATTATTTTTTTAAGCCAAAAGTAACAAAATTAGAATAAAAACCAAAGTTTAAAGACCATACCAATTAATTTCCAGTCAGGAAAGTCCGCGGCCTCCTCGAAATCGCCCATTCCCTCAGAAATAAGGAATTACCTTCTCTTGAACCTAAAACAAGGTCCGTAGCCATGGCGACGGCCATCTCTCAAACAGGAAATGACATCTGCTTTTCTAAATGTTGTGATAAGGCGAGATTCTGAAGGCAGGGGATCAAAAAACACTGTTTACATTTGTATTATTGTTTTACATAAAATGAGTCATGATGACAGGTACCAATAACTGAAAAAAATGTTGAAAACGATTTTAAAATGAAGAAAAATCAAAAAATTTCACTAAAAATAATTTTGTAAATGATAACGTGAGAAATTAAAAGAACCAATTCAAGTCGAAAAGAATGTCATTTCTCGAATTACAATGTCAACGACCGGTAGCCTCGAAAATCGGTCTTTAGCCACCACTCCTCGGATGGGTGTTGTCAGCAGTTCTAGCGTATATTCTCATACTAAAATCGACATTCGGGTATGGGACGACAAACTGAGCAAGCCCAACTCACCACCACGCCCATACCCTTTGGCCATCGACTGTGGTATCTTCTTCATGGTAAGTTACTGTATTAGTTATGGTCTAGCAAAGACTGTCCTTTCATGACGAAAGTTTTGCTGGCATAGATAACATTAAAAAAAGTAGCTAGGTGATCGATGTTGAGATTTTAAATAGCCATGAGAATAATATTTTAAAGTTTTACTATGATATTATTGGTTTTGTAAGCAGTAAGTTAACATATATGATGATCATTTTCTTTCAGCTGGCTACAAGTATACTGGCCGTTCTGATTGGCGTTTCTATGAAATGTTGTGATCAATCTCTGGCTGATATCTTTATCCAAGATGGTCTACTTGGATTTGTGCCTGTTGTACCGAGTGTTTACTTCCTCAGCAGACCGTATACTTTTAAAATTGGCGGTAAGTTTTTTGTTTATTTTTGAAATTTAAATTATTCGAAAATCGAAAGATTTATTGATGATAAATCATATTATTAGTAATAAGAACCGTATTTTAATATTAAAATCTGCCAAGCTCTCCATTTTCAGTAGTCCAACTCTTTTGCTCACTACAATATGCCGTTGGTACCGCCATCATCATCAACGTTTACCATTTGTGGATTTCGTATGGTAAAATGGTAGACAGCCGTCTAGTAACCACTCATTGTATGTTTGTTGTCCTGAAGTACTTTGTCGGGCTATTTGTTCAATTCACATGTCTTCCGACCAAGTACGAACTCAAGAGTTCTAGTGGTTCTAAGGATTCTGAAGGTGCTAAGAAGAAGAAATCTAAGAAGAATAGTTCTAGTAAGAGCTCTAAGAAGAAGGGCAAGAAGGACGGTAAGAAACAGAAGCTGAGCAAGGAAGAGAAGAAGAAAAAGAAGAACAAGAAGAGTAAGAGCAAGAAGGACAAGAGCAGCAAGACTTCGAGTTCTAAGAGAAGCAGCAAGAGTTCGACTTCCGCTGTTTCAAAGACGTCAAGTAAAAGCTCAGGAGCTATCAAGAGTTCAAAGAAGTCAAGTCAAAGCTCAGGAAGTACCAAGGAATCTAAAAAGCGTTAATACTCAATAAAGTGCCACATTGACTTGATGTTAATGAAATATAATGTTATCATTAATATTATTAATTACTTTATAATTTATTTTTTATTTTAACATTTAAAATCAGGCTAGTCTAGTTTATATTATCATTCTTTGAGGTCTTGGAATACCACGGATTTTAAAAACGATGGTTATGAAGGTATCTTGCAGATATGTTGGCATTAGTGAAAAGGGGTAAAATACGAAGTAATAGTCCCAGCCTACTGGATATCTGGCCTTGGGGAACTTGCTGGTTAAAGCGTGGAAGTAGGCATCTACAACAAGATAGGTAGATGGGGAACAGATGAGGTCAAGGAGGTCGTGGGTGGTTTGGCTGGCTGAAAATGTTGATATTTGTAACGTATATGTTAATTTAAATGTTTAGGTATTGCTCTAAACATTTAAATTTGTTTTATTTTGCAAAATTAAACTTTTTTGTAAATTTTTAATGGTAAAATACGTTATACAAGGTATTATAACCTACTTTTGTTAAAGAATTCATCTCCGTACTCGTTCTTCACTGCTTCAGGCAGCTTCTCCCATTGCTTCTGAATCCTTATTTTATTGTTTTCAGGCGACGCTAATGGCGTTTTGAAGAACCCAGGTTCTAATGTGGATACTGTAACTCCAAATTGTTTGTATTCTGTTCTGAAGTTTAGGTTGTTATTGTTTTGTTGTTCTTCTTATTATTATATTATTGCTTATCGTTTTCTTAGTTTATTGCTTGTCTTACCGAATTGCATTGGAAAAAGCGTTAATACCATACTTTGATATTGAGTACGGGGCTAGGCCACTGATGGAGACAATTCCCATTACACTAGCTACGTTTACTATTCTTCCTCTGCAATTTGTTATAATGCTACCTACTATGATATGACCCTATATATACATATCTATACTTCAACAGTCTTTAAATCTGTATAGCATGTTTTTCTACCTACTTGTTCATTTTGATCAGCTCTTTAAAGGCATGAGTGACTCTGATCACTCCGAACAGGTTTACTTCCAATGCTGCTTTATATGAATCTAGAGTTAGCCAGTCATCAAAGCCAATCTCTCCCACAATTCCAGCATTGTTGACTAGTCCATCGAGGCCTTTGCCTTCTAGAATCTTTTCTATCTTGTTCTTGGCTTCTATTACAGATTCATCTGTAGTTACATCGATCTTGATTGGGTGTAAAATGCCTGAAGGCAGGAGGGGAATGTAGTCTTCTAGTTCTTTTATGCCCTAAAGCAAGAGGTTTTTTATTTTGGGGTTACACATGAGGTGATTATGTATAAAAGACACTTTTTAAACAAAACTTATTGCCACCATTTTAAATTTAAAAGTACATTTTTTTAATTTAAACAAATTTTACCTTATCAGTTAAACACCCAGCAAAGACAGTCATGTCATGACGAAGGCATTTCAAGGCCAGATCTTGGCCGAACCCGCTATCACATCCAGTGATAAAGACTGTCATTTTGCTGACATCAGGCAGGTTGTCCAACAAAGACAGTATCCATTTGTAAAGTAAGGTCGCTATTAGTATTACTAATATAACTTCGAAGACCATTTTAAGGAATTGAAATGGCTATTTTGTTCTTATCAGTTCTGTCTTCAAATTCAACGATTTTAATGTTAAGCATTGCAAATAAGTGTGATTACTTTGTACTCTTAATATTGAAGTATATCTTCATAAAGTTTAATAAAATTTCTATACTGAAAGCACCGAGTTTTGACCGTCTCATCTAACTTGGCTATGAGTGAACTGATTGGTATACATAAATATAAAAATATTTTGTTTTTCATCAGTCTCTTTGAACTTATCTATTTTGTTTTTTGTATCTCGGTGTCGTAAGTTATTGTAATTTTAAATTTAATTTTAAATTTGAAAATCTTTTCAAAATCTGTTATATTTTTGAACAATCTTACAATTTTAAAATACTGTCAGTAGCACTTTGTAATACAATATATAATAAATATAATTGTAAAATTCATGACAATATAATAAATGTTTATTAATGAGAAAATATTATACAATTTTCTGTGTTGTATATAATAAAATTTGAGTCTATTATACATGTTATAAAGTCCTCTATGCAAAAGATAAACAATCATTTACAATTTTAAATTGGTATTTCAAATTAACAAATTATTGTAATAAACTGTATAGTATGACATTAACTTTGTTTACTTTCTATACTCAAAACATGCAAATTTGGGGAAAATGTTGCAACTTGAGGTTGGTTATTGGTTGTGGTGTCGCGTCCAAACAGCAAGTGACGCCGTAGATATCTTATTTTTCGATTATAACATCAATATTCTTTCTCAAGTTAGTTCTTTTATTGCTATCTTGGTTGACCTTAATAAATATAGTTCTGTATATATTCTTGATTTCTAGTGTAACTTTAGTAATATAAAGCTTTAATGAAGACGTTTGTTGATTGTTTGCTGCCAGAGGTGAGTTGAAAAGATAAACCGAGTATTTGAAATGGTTTAAAATTAAGCCAAAGATGGGTTTGGATGAAATCAAATGATGGTAAGGTTAAATTGAATACTGTAAGAATATCGAAAAGTTATATATAAGGGTGGGGCGTTATATCCGTGATGGAAAGACTCTGAAAAAAAAGCGATTTTTTGTCTGATATTTTCGTCTCTCATTTTTCTCTTTATCTTTTTTTTCTTCTTGTTGCCGACGGCAGTTAGAGAAAAAAAAGATCGTTGAGAAAAATATCATTTACGAATATAACGCCCCTTCCTTATATGATAGTCTTAAAATGTTATACATGAAAATCACGGTATATCACCAGGAAAGTAGAGCACGAAAAATTTTGCAATTTTAGCAATGGCGTAAAGTCATAGAACATTTGACGATCATGCAAGATACTTGTTCGTTGGCTATGGTGAACAAACGTTTCTACAAACTTGTCGAAATGGATTTTAAACAGTTGTGCTACGACCATGTAGTATATCGCCTTAAAGGAGAAACTTGGGCATGGGCTTTTTCAAAGTGAGTTTACTATTTATGACTTATTTTAAGCTCTATGCATAGCCTTAGCTCTAGCCTCAGCTTTACTATTATTCTTTTTTTACTTACACCTACCGTAATTTTATTGTAGTTTCTTCAATCGGGCTTATAATGTAATGTGTGGCCCCAAGGGGCTTTATATGTTTAACGGTGTTTGTTGTCCGTTTACCGGCAAAATGGCGATGCGAGTTCGGGACCACTCTAGCCGTATCCTACTGACTAATATTGATTTTGGTCGGAACGAGTTTACCATTCTGGACTTTACCGCATATACAAAGTTTATTGGGACTCTGTGCATTATCAATCAAGGAAGCGAGCTTCTGCTTCGTCTTTCATCTTCAGTATTGATATACGATCTGAATGCCATGAAGGTGACTTATCATATAACGTTCACAAAACCTGCCAGAACCGAATACCAAGCAGAATACCTATCAGTTCAAGCAGGCAGTATTGTTGATTATTACACCAAAAAACGGTTCACAATTGACGCAAGAAGCCCAGAATTTTTTATGCACTACGTCAACAGATTCGACAAGTGTAAATACGTTGTAGTACGTACAACGAATGATGAAGTGATCGTAATTGATAGTGAAACTGACGAAAGACATAACGTTTGTAAATGGAGACATGACACACACGTGTATATTATCAATGTAAACAATTGCGTTGTCCTTTTGGGCCTTAGGGGTAAGCGTCAAACTTGAACAAGGACATGCCACCACCTCGCGGAGGTTTTTTGACCTTATATAATAAGAAAGACGTTGAAAAAAGAGAAGGAGATGTTCTTCCAGTGTTTTTTAACGTTATCCTACCGTATCCTACTCCCACCCGACCCCTATCTTACTTTATTCTACTTTACCCTACTCCTATAGTAATATTCCAGCTCATTGCTGCCCCTACCTTACATTGGTTTTCCTAACCCTACTGTACTATAATTATAAAATCAGTAACATCTAAATTAAGGTTGTGACATTGGATGTCGGATATACTGTTTGAAAAGGAAAACATTTGTGCTTGATCTAACCAATGACAAATGGTGTTTATTCAATTCTAATACTCTCTACAATTGCAACACTTCATCGGTAAGAATTTAATTTTAATGAAAGTATGCTCTGCCTTACTAAACAAATTAGTTAGTATAAAAGAATCTTTAATTTTTAGTTTTTGGTCTACGATAAACACATTAGAAATTGGCGAGAAGTAAGGCCAGATACATGGCTTGGCTTAGAACGGCGGTGTGATTGTAGCATTACTGATAACTTTGTGCCATTTACCTCGTACAAAGTCATGAAGTCTTTTCGAAACAACGCCGTCACGTTGGTTTTTTTAAACTTTAAAAAAGGCAAGTGTTATGATGGCTATCTTATCCTATCAAAATAAACCCTTCCGCATCTTACAGTTGCGGGAGACCTTGGTTTAGAGAGGAGAGTCAACAAAAGTTTAAACGTTATGCTGGGTGTATGGTCGATCCAGCCTCAGTACTCATCTGACTTTGCGCTCTTTATCTTTAACTATACATTACTTCTTTGCCTTACTCTAGCACCACCCACTTCCTGGTTTCTGTATGTAAATTAAAGTTTAGACAGTGTCCGAGTGAAAAGCTTTCATCCTGAACTCGCGTACAAGTCCACAAACGGTTGCTGTATGCCAAAAGAATTGGATTATGACCATCCTATCGCGCACTTAATGCAGCTACAATATCCTACGCCAAACGAAAAATCAAAGGAGTTTAGTGATTGGTTCACAAAACTACACATTAACAGGACCAGTGTTCCATTGATCGATGCCAAAACTGGAGCCATTAAGGAAGAGTTGTACACATAAATGTATTCAAATTTAAATTGTTTTTAAATAAAAATATAAACTTTGGCTTAACCTTTTTCTAAGTCGACTATTTTTGATCATAATATGACAATACCTAACAAGTCGAGCAGTAAAAGATGAGACTAGTGCAGAGGGTAGAAAAGGGATGGGGCCTGACTTCTCTTCATTCCAAGACCAGATCTTGGCCGAACCCACTATCACATCCAGTGATAAAGACTGTCTTTTTGCTGACATCAAGCAGGTTATCCAACAAAGATAGTATTTATTTGTGTCGCTATTAGTATTACTAATATAACTTCAAAGACCATTAAAAAGAATTTAACTGGCTATTTTGTTCTTATCAGTCTTGTTTTCGAATTAAGCAATCTTAATCTTACTCATATTTGTGGTCACATTGTACTCTTTTACGTTTATTTTTGAAATTAAAGTAATGTATCTGCTTTTGTGTGGTTAATATGTAAATTCTTTATTGTTTTAAACCTTTTACAATTTTGTGAATGTTTAAAAAAGGTATGATTTTCTTTAAAATTTACAAAAATCGAAATTACATCTCCATCAACCTCGAACCTCCCTAACTGTAGATCTTTCTACTTATGTAAGAAACAAGTTGTCATAGTAACAAGCCAGTACTATACCGAGAAAGCGCTTTCCCTCTTTTCCAATCCGACACGAAATCTGAGTGGGCATGGGCGATTGGAAGGAGGAAATCCACTCAAGCGAGCAGGTAAGGTGGGGTCTAATGTTTAATTCCGTCTTTTAGCCGGATTTGACCGCGAACGGGGACCTGGACGACTTTGAACAACAAGAACGGGAGATTCAAGTACAATCGGAGCAGGAACAAGCTCCAGATGAAAATAGGGTACGAGACAGAGAGATTGCTACTATTCCCGAAGGGAATGAGGACGAGTTTACCGTAGATTCCGTGCAGAATCGACAACTTTCGGTAGGTATATAAAATATTATATTGTTTTAGATTGGTTAGCTATAAGGTAGTAATTTGAGGTAGAGTTGTTAGTGTTTAGAAGATAAATTGAAGATTTTAAAGTAAATATAGGCCAGATAAAAGCAGATGTAAAGTTATATAATAGCTCTCTCAAGACAATTGTAGGTATATATACTTTATCATAATACTTGTTATAGTTGAGTAAAGTACAAACAATATTTATAGAAAATTACTCTGTAGTATTACCTAAATCGGGCCATAACGTAACTTTATAAATGTAAAAAGTTACTTTTTAACACAGAGCAAGCAGCGTTATCTTCAAATGTCGAAAGTAATGTTACTACATAAAAAGTAACTTTACTGCCAACAACAAAACGTAATGTTATCACAAATGTAAAAAGTTACTTTAGGGCCTGAAGCAGAACTCTCTGGAGATTAACAATTACTCTGACGAGTCCGACTACCCTGACGGTAAGTGTTACCACGCTACTCCCGCTTAATATACCAAGATTTTTATCCAGGTTACCCTCAAAAGTCGGAAGATCCTCCCCCAGCATACAGTGATACGAAGGAGGAACATACCATGGAGACAGTGCCAGATACGATGGGGGGATTAGTCAAATTTGGTAAGGGAGGTTGTTGCATTGGTTTTTCAAATTTTTATCCTTAATTGGTAAGCGGTCAAAAAATAAGTAGAAATTTAGATTTTTAGTTCTAAAACTGGCTATTATTGGACGTATTCTACATTTTTTAAATAAAATTTAATACAAAAAACTAAAAAAAAATTATTTTAGCAGGCATGGCAGCAGCAGTAGCCACCACAGCCGGCCTAGACTCCTCTCGTTCCGACGATTCAAACAGCTTCGACCATTACCGCGACGACATCCGCGACCAACCCCACCAACATACCCTAGACATAGCCCCATCCTATCGTCTCTCAACCGGCGTCAAAGAGCTGTTTCATCTGGTGGAAGACTTCGAGGCGGACCGTGTTGACATCCAGTCCCAGCTAAGACCCTTTCTGCTTGATTACTTGCCGGCGGTGGGGGACGTGGACCCGTTCCTCAAGATCCCCCGACCCGACGGATTAGAAGATCATCTCGGATTAATCGAGCTGGACGAGCCCGCCCCTCAACAGTCAGACTCGACTATCGTGGACATGAAGCTACGACAGGCCAGCAATATCATATCATCCGAGAGTAATGCGCCGGCTAAGAAGTTGGAGCGGGCCGATAAGAATCGGGACCAGATCGATTCGTGGATCAGGGATATTAAGGTTGGTTTTGGAATTGAGATACGAACTTTTATCTTTAATTAAAGATATAAAATACGAATTTTTAAGGAAAAATGTAAATTATTTGGATGAACCAAAAGTAGCGGGACACTTTCTATGTATTTTTCAACTAAAAAGTGTCTCACTACTTTTGGTTCAACTAATAGTGTAATAAAAAGTAAGTAAATTGAGTTTTCAGGAGCTGAGAAGAAGCAAGATACCTGACCGAGTAAATTATGAAAAACAGATGCCAGATCTAGAGAGGTTGATGCAAGAATGGCCTCCAGAAGTAGATTCGCTTTTACGAGAAATCAAGGTACGTTTTAACAGAAAAAGGTGATTACTCAGTCATTTTTTAAGGATAAAAACATAACGTGTCGTATTTTAAAAACCACTATAAATTACAAAACTCCTAATTTTACCTAAATGAAACTGCCTGTTTTGCCTAATACCTCAATATTAAGTTTAAATCCAAATTTCAGTTACCATCCTCTACTTTGGACTGTACTGTAGACGAATATGCCGACATATGCTTAAGCCTCTTGGACATACCGATACACAAAAACAAGCTCCATTCGTTACATGTTTTCTTCTCATTATATTTGGAATTCAAAAACTCTCAACACTTCCGACAGATGGCTGCCAACAACGTGAACGATGAAGCCATGGACAGACTGGAGTTGTAGTTGTCATTTGTGATGTATATTAATATATTTAAGGTTTTGTGGCATGATGTATATTTATTTATATGTGATTGTTTATAATATATTATTATCAAGTTTTTAGGTAACACTTGTAGTTCATACCTTTAAAAACCTAATTTGTTTCTATTAAACCAAAGTTTTGTTCGAAATTTAGTAAAACACTCAAGTTTGCCTTCTGAAACCACCTTGTTGTAGACTAATCGAATCAACAACACGTGGAGGTGATTAGTTATTGATAGGGTTTAACTCGAGTGTTGATCCTCGACCCCCCTCTCGACCTTATTTGTTTTCCCTCTAATTACTGTCACTTGAACCTCATGGTGAAAACAGTTCCTGACCGCAATTCAATTAATATACAGGTCAGTTGGGGTCCGAACACTTTGACAATTAACGGCGAACGGCGTTACACAACGGTTATTAACTTCCTTTCGTTTGGCGAACGTCCAGGATACCTACGACAATGAGGATCGACGATTAGGGGATCTCAAGGATCTATTACCTATTGTATTGTGCAATCCGACACAATGGCTATGTTTTGACAAAACTTTCGGATAATTTCAAAATATGAGGTTGTTGCGGAGCGTCACTCTACTTAGGGTTTCAAATAAAGATTTGAAGAAAATGAATTCAGAATGCTTAATATAAAAAACTTACAAAAAATGTTCATGGAGTTGTAACAACAAGTCTACTTTTAATTCATTAAGTTCTGTGTCCTTTTTGTAAAGCTCACTGACAGTTCAATAGATTTTATGACATTTCGTCTATTTCAATGACATTCCGATAGATTTTGTGGCATTTCGTCCCATTATATGTCAAATTTTCAATCATATATTTCATTTTGTGACACTTTGCGACATTTGTGACACTTCGTTCATTTTGTGACATTTGGATTATTTTTCAACTCTATTAACCTCTTTTCAAAAAATATGTCAGAAACCTTTGTCTCGAAGCTGACTCTTGATCATATGGTGATAGTTAACGAGTTGTCGCCACATAAAAGTAGCGATTACATTAGTAAAGTTAATTATTTACTCCGTCACAAAACAACAATTAAGCGGCATTACAGCAACGTACTTTCCGTTGGCTTTATTGTAAACATTTGTCAAAAGTTCCTTCCTTTCAACGTATCATTTACAGAGCTTTATGACAACGACCTTATGGCTTCTCTCGGCTAGCCAAAGGTTAGTTCTTCTTTGGCTAGCGAGTTTTAGGTTGTTCTTTGATGATGATTTAATGTATTTTTGGGTAGTTTTTTTTTAATTTTAATATTAAACTTTGAATTTCATTCTTTATCAAAAAATTTTATTTTTGATTTACTATGCCAACGCAGTACGTACTCAGCAACCTATGCCTTCACCCCTTCAACCAACATTTTTTTTCCCAGCCAGCCGGCTTTTTTTTCCCACCAAACCCCCACCGCCCTTTATGATGTTGTCCTTTGACGTTTTTATAGCAGACCCACTTTCTAGCTAGCCGACCCTCTCCCGCGCCCCAGTTTTGGCCTCGACAAAAGAGGATTTCGAAGATTACGATCAGTTTACGGAATGAAACAGGTTCAACGTCTACAATAACACGTGAATGGAACAAAAAGACAAAAAACAATCTCTTATAGGTGCGATAATTTGGTTGTCGCTCTAATTCGCGCGGGTTTCACTTTTAAGGGGAGGGGGCCTGGGTTTCCGTCCCGGTTTAACGTTCGTCGCTGAAACCCTTCCCTGAGGGTTTCGACGAAACTCGGCAAGGCCATTATCACAAATGATAAAAAACGATTGCGCACCAGGAAAGAGCAATGGGGCGGGTCGGTGAGGGGGGGGGGTGTCAGAGAGTGCAACCAGTGTGATTCGAGAGGAACGACAGAGACCTTGATGACTTCGGTTTTATCGTTCGTTTTGTATTCGGCTACAATAATGATTTTGTTTTGTTAAAGAAACTTTTTTTTTATTTACTGTTTTGACATTTCCGGAAGGAATACTTTTGTCCATGATGACATAGGTTAAGGAGGCGAAGGGGGGAGGGGTAAAGAAAACAGGGTATTTTTTTAAGAGAGGATTAATAAAACGGGTACTTTAAGGAAGTTTTGAGTTGGGGCAAGTGATGTGAGATGGAGAAGGCAATGAATAAGTTTTAAAGGTAATATGAGGTATATTGATTTAACGTCAAGATCATAGTAATATATGCCAACTTATTCCATTTTTATTCATTTGTTTGCAGTTTTCAATCATATTTTAACGTGTACTGTACTGTTTAGTACCTCTTACTAATTTTTATTTCCTAAATTCATCCCTTTTTCATTAAAAACCTGAAAATGTAAATTTTGACTGCCTTTTACAATGTTATTTACAATACAAGTTTCCGTTTGTTTATATTTCCTTTTACACTGTACAATAACTTTTCTCAATTTTACGTCATTTCCTACGTACAACATGTTATTGTCGCGATTATATCGTATGTTTCCGAGGTTTCCGGTTGAATTTTAAAAAAGAAAAGTGGGCGGATCACCGGTTTCTTACTTCTTACCCTCCCGTTCTCACTTAGTGACCCCTCAGCGCAGATCTTTGGACGTGTTGTTGTTCAGGTAGATCTGACTCGGTTCGACTGGTCGAGCTTTTTGATTCTACTGGTCGGTATTTTCTGTTTTTATTAAAGTATCTACTGTTGACTTGATTGATATTTACTTTTACCTTGAGTAACATCTACTTTGCTATCTGATATTTCTTCTTTGGGATTAAAGTACCCTTTACTGTACACTACCTTTTTACTTTTAGTATTTTCGTAGTACTATATAGTATATACATTACTGAGCACTAACCTACTGCTTCAGATCTTCGGCTTCCAACAGTCGAAGGCTTCAGCAAGGGCGAAGAGCGATGGTGCGGCTTCGGAATATAGGATTACTGCTTACCGTAGTGTTACAGTTACAGGTATGTCTTACTTTTATATCTTTATCAATTTGGTTTTATAATGTAAATCTAGAGGTATTAGTCACAAATTAGAACACGTTGAAAACTTTTTTTTATTTTCGATTCAAATATTGGTTATGTTAAGTCAAAACATACTATAACTTAATGTCAGATCAATACTGCATTATAATATGTTTCTTTTAATACATGACAATCTTTTTCGAACACTAAAACAATATTAAGATCCCCTTTTCCGTTCGAAAAGGTTACAATGCCATTTGCACGTCTTTAACGTTACTTGGAAGCGGTTTATGAGTAGTCTTGAACCTTTTTACACTTGATGTGGCGCCCTCTTCTGTCTGATAGGGGCTGACTTCTCTCCGTTTACAACATCGAGAGTAATGGTCAACAAACCAACAAAAAACAGTGACTTGTAGAAAGGTGTTAAAGACTAATTGGGGATGGGTGCTGTCAGCAAAAACACAACAACATATCAATAACAATCTTGTAGGTATAGTGTAGTCATGACTAGATCTGCATGAATATGGTCGTGTAGAGCTATTGAAAGCATATAGACCTTCAAAGCAAGAAAAAATACAGGTGTATAGGTAATGAGTGGGGCATAAAGCTTAGTGATCATATAGGTATAGGAGTTATGCAGATTTTTAAAGTTTCTACGTACTTTTTGACCCTGATAAAGTATTAAATTGTCAGATGCTGTAGCAGATATTACCCTAGACATGCACGCACTACAAGAAGAAATGAATCACATATTGTAGTTCATATCCGCTTCGAATCAAACTTGTAGTTGACAAACACGTCGCTTACCAAACAATATTGCCGCCGGGGGAACGGCAAGTTAAAGTAGAACACCCAGCTCATCCATCATCCTGTTATCACAGCTATAACAACATCGGGTTTATCTCCTTTTTGCGCCGTTTTGAGGTTACCGAGGTGCGAGGAACGGCGAGAAACCAAGAGTAAAGCATATCGAGTAACAAGGCAAGGTTACTCGAGGTACTGTATTGTTTTCGCGCAATTCTTGCAAAGTTGTGACCTTAATTTTTCGAAAGTGTGAAAAATATTGGTATTTGTCCCATTTTTGGCATTAAAATGATAATTTTAGGTATCAAATCAACCGTTTTAAGACTTTTTTCCTAAAAATATCTAAAAGATTTTGAACGCAATACCTAAAAACAACCCTTTTTGCACAAAACAAGGTTTAAAGTTGTGTTTTTGAAAGTAACAGTTTCATTAATCGTTCTGCAAAGGGTTTAACACCCGTTTTGCGATATTTATCAGCAGCGTTCTCTCACCGTTACAAGGTTACGCGCGGTTCAAACAATTAGAAACATAAACAATTGGGTCACACAACGATTATCCCACTGACCTCCAGCTCCCACCAATATTTTGCCACCGACCTCGACCGCACGTGGCACGGCGATCCGACTCCGAAGGTAATGGGGCTGAAACGAGGGAACGACCACATGAATGACGAGGGTTTGCTAGGTTAATATTCACATTAATAGGGTAACGAGGAGAGGAGTATTTTCATATGAAAGTAGTTGCTATAAGTTAAAGATAGCTAGCAAAAAGGAGAGGCTGTGATATAACACCAACTACTATAATATAGATCTTTAGTACAATCAGATGACGCTCAATTAAAATCCGATAAAAGTAAACCAAAGATCATGTAAGCAAAATGCAATAAGTATAATATCCTCTACAGCCTTAAGAACATAAAAACAGAACATTACCATAAAGATCCAAATCACTCTCACAGACCTTAACCTACTACAATATAAACTTTCAGATCGCCCATTCAATAGTGCACTTTTTCTCCCGAAATGACCTAAAGTACACTTTCGGAGTCAACCACCATCTAGAAGTACCAGAACACACACAATTGTACCCCAAACTGGTACGAAACCAAGATGGCAGACCCATAACACTAGAAGTTGACATTAACGACAAACACTATTCACTGAATCTAGACTCTGTCACGAATCAACTGGTCGCTGATCGAGCGACAATAGTCAGCCGAGAAGATCAGCGTGGTGGAGGAAAGTTGGAGTTTGCCACCAGTAACGAGGATTGCCACTATCACCATGAAGGTAACCACACGATGGCAGCTGTTTCAACGTGTGATGGAGTTTTGGTAAGATCTTAAAAATAGATAAGATTTTTGAATATATAACAAGAAAACAGGTATCAAACTTTGAGAAATTATATTTAACTCACCAAAAGTATAATTTGAAAAGTTTTGGAACCCTTAACCTCGCACAAACTACAATAATATACAACATAATAGCTAATCGAACGCTTTTTATTGTAAGTTCCAAAAACAATTAAAGTTAGTCTGAACCACACAGTTTCTGTCGTAAATTACATGTGTGCAGAGTAAAAAAAAGATTTCATCAAGTCGATAACGGATGTTTTGAAACTTCAATCAATTGTTGAAGCCCGTTCCACAAAATAAAATTTTATTTTTGAGATTTTACTTTGGCCAAAGCTTGGTAATATCCGCATATTTTATGGAAAAAAAGTTAAATTTCAATAAATTACTGTGTAAATAACAATAACAACAAAAGATTTATTGTTTTCAACACTAAACTGTTTCAAAAATGTCTAAAATAATATAAAAAGCAATGTTTTAAAATAAATTATTACCTAAATTGATCTTTAAATGTCTTTTTCAGAAAGGAACGATCCTAACTGAAGATGGAATCTTCGTCATCCACCCGATCCCGGAGAAGCACATGAACCGAATCAAGCGATCTTCAGACGGGATGGGCGTCCACATCATCTACAAACGTTCCGTGGACAGCGATGAGTTCTGCGGTCTAGACAACACCATCACCAGTGAAGAGCTACTTGACGATGAAGCCGGAGTCAATGAAGATGTGTTTGTGACTGGTCAACGGCTCGTTCAAGACGGTCAAGAACTTGTTGTTGAACTCGCCATCTTCGTCGATGAACTCCTGTGGAGACACTTCAACAGTCAGTACGGTGGAGCGGCGTGGCAGAAGCTACAACAATATGCGGTCACGATGTTGAACAACATCCAGATCATGTACAAACAGCCGAGTGCCGTGCCTCGCCTCAACTTCAGAATTGTCAGGTACGAAGTGTTCAAGACCCAACCGAGTGCCATGGCCCCTCACCTTCACAGTAATGGTCATGCTCAGATGTATTTGGACAGGTTCTGTAAGTATCAGAGGAGTTTGGGAGTACGAGACTGGGACCACGCTCTTCTATTGACTGGCTACGACATTCACCGTGGTACCGGGAGTAGGTCTATCTCTGGCATTGCTCGTCTTGATGGTATGTGTGACCCATGGAATACATGTACATTGGCTGAAGGACTTGACTTTACATCAGCCTTTATTGGTACTCACGAGTTGGGACACAGTGTGGGAATGAGGCACGACGAGCCTTACTGTGCCTCTACCTTCATCATGAGCTCATCCTTGGGCCCTGGAAAGGTCACGTGGTCGACTTGTTCGTTGAGAGATTACCATACCTTCTTACAGCGGTTAGAGTGAGTTATTTAAATTGATAATTATATGTTATAGTAGGTGTTTGTTTATCCGAATCACTGTATATCCTGTCTCGTATTTTACAATTTCAAAATTATTTTTTAATCTTCAGTGCCCGAGGAAAGAACTGTCTTCGTACGTCGTATATGCCTGAGAAAGTACCACTAAGTGATGCCATTAAGCCTGGCCAATTGTACGATGCCAATACTCAGTGTATGTTGATGCACGGTCCTGGCTACATTCAAGTTCGGCCGAAGCAAGATCACTACGATGGCATCTGCTACATGATGTGGTGTGGGTTGGGTCAGTTCGGTCGTATCATAACATCACATCCGGCTTTGGAAGGAACGTTCTGTGGTCCCAACAAGTGGTGCCAACTTGGCCGCTGTGTCCCATGGACTCCGACTGCCCCATCGGCTACTGTTGCACCTTCTATTCCTGCTCCTGTGCCTTCGGTATGTTGAAGTTTATGTTCTTTATATTGTGAAGTTGTTTTAGGAACTAGATTTACTGTACAGTAACTTCCGGTTTTTTACTACCGTCATCGGTTAGGGTTGATCTATTTTTAATTATTTTAATTTCTCTAATAGGCTCTAGTAATGTCTTTTGTTATCCACCTTATAGTAAATTCTATACCTAATCATTGTTATTTCCAGAGAGTGGATGGCCAATGGTCTGGCTGGAGTGGACTGGCTTGTTCACAATGTAGTTGTAGTGACATTGTTGGTGCTATTGGTGTAACTTCGAGTACCCGAACTTGTACTAATCCTGCACCAAGTAACGGTGGGTCGGAATGTACTGGATCCAAGTATCGTGCTGTTGTGTGCAACAAGAACTGTCGTCCTCAAACGTTGTCCGTTAACCAGGTAAGTTGTTTTAAATTGTTATGTAGCTTCAAGAAGTGTTTTTCATTTTCAATTTCATTTGGTACATTAAAATAACGATTGTCGGTACCTTTTTCTTACCCAAACCGTCCCCATAACCCCGTATATCCTCCACGAAAAACAATTTATCAAGCAAATAACGATCGTTATCATTCAGTAACAGGAAATTCAAATGTGATTGATGGTCAATTTGATTTCAGTATATTACAAACAAATGCAGCGAACATAAACGAATCAAGAACGACCCCGAGTTGACCGGTACAGGCAGCCAGTTGACGCGCCATCCCCAACGTGCGTGTAAAGTAAGTGCACCAGAGTTGTAAAACAGTTGCAAAGAGAGTAGAAGGAACGGTAATTAAACGGTTTCCGGTCAAACAAACCTTGAAGCAGCTTAATTCAATCTAACTATGTTTAGGTCATTATCACAAACTTTTAAAGATAAAAAATGAAAATGACTTCCACGGTCATTAATTTAACAACTACCTTGAAAGCCATTAGACATTTACAACATTCAGAATCAGGTTCAGACAGCAAAATCTATGGTCAAATCGAAGGTCACATTAATCTTGGCCCTGCCACGAAAACCTGTTTTTAAGACAATTCCTTCTTAGGACAGTAGAAATACTTTAATATTCAATTTTATATTATGGAAAGTTACAAAATCAATCAATGTTAAAAATAGGTATAACATAAACGAACAATTAATCTTTGGTCCCGCCACGAAAACGTGAATAATCTAAAATTTGCTTTAAAACTATGCAAACGACGAAATTTATGGTTTTATTGCCCATTTTTGAATCAAAACAGCTATTAAGACGACGTTTTTCAATCCAAACTTGTAAAAGCAATGTAATTTGTTGACACATTGATGTATAACATGACAAAACATTCCCAAACCTGTTTCCGATATTGTAATTCCATCTTTCAGGTGTTCTGCGACGTCAAAAACACGGTCGGAGGGCAACGGAACTACCGCTTCTACGGCGACAACCTCCCCGATGGTACCCCCTGTGGCTGGGACCGGTACTGTCTGAATGGAGAATGTCTCGTAAGTCGATACTTTTGGAAAGATTGCCTCAAGCAAGTTAACCCGGCTTTCTGGCCTCCGGCTTTTAAACGCTCTAACATTCGTCGCAGTCCGAGTAAGGTAACGAGCAGTGGTAAGGTAACAAAAACTGCGAGTAGAAGAAGGAAGACTTTGAGTAAGCTACAGAAAAGTGACGGTAAAGGTGACAAAAGAGACAGTAAACGAAATAACAGTGACATTAACCATTACAAAACTACAAAACCTGGTAAAACAGAAGAAAAGAAGTCAGAAGTGGCCAAACAGACGAAGTCATCAAAACTAAAAGTACATTCTGTGAATCACTCGGTGGCCATGAAGCCTCGACCTACCACAACATCAATGCCCTTGACTCAACAAGGCAAGAGGCAGATGATAGACAAGCTTGTGCTCATGTTCAAGTCTCGTCCTCTGTTACCTGAAGTAGTACAACATCGACGCTATCTGTGGGCGAGGATGATGCATCTGCCTAATCCTGAAGCCGAGTTCGCTTCTGTTTGATTTTGCTTTCTCTTCGTGCTTCAAATTGCTTTATATTTGTGTCTAAACTTGCTTTAACAATTTTCTTTGATTTTTTAGTCAAAAATTCAGTAGAATTAATTTATTTTTAAAAAGAATCTATGAAAAACAAAACCTTATTATTTTTCCACGCACTTTTTGACCGACCAACAAAAACTGCTACATAATCGATTCTTGTTTCAGAAAAGTTTCGAGTAATCTCTGCTTCAAATTAACCTTAATTTAGATGGCCCCTTCCCTCCGAGGGGCCATTCGTCTGTCTACGGGTCTCGCGATGTCTTTCAAGGCCGAACTGTCGGCTGTTCAGTACCTTAACTAACTAATAAAGTAGCCTTGTTAACGTTCCTTGTGTGTGCAATTAACTGCAGCTTTAACCTTTGCAATAAATTTTTAATTTTGTGTGATAAGTGTAAAGTGTTAACTGTTTCTTATTGATGACATGTAGTTTTTGACCGATTTTGTGTGCTCTTCATAATTATTAAAGTTTTTGTTTACTAATCTGTGTTGTTGTATTATTCATTACAGTATGTGCTACTTTTCTGCTTAAAATTGTGTTTGTATCATTAACAAAGTTTCGCCAATGGGTCAAGAATACCCCTAATACTGCAAAAAGAAACAAACAGTATAAAACCATAAATGCAAAGAAAAACAGCTTAAAATGCCCCTAACACAACGTCTAGGAACCTAAGATGTTCTTATAAAACATTACACCTCAATAACCAAATCTTGCCTAAATTAAAAATCAATATTCTCAGGACCTGACCTGTGATGCCCAAGTCCTTCTACCTCGAGATGTTGGCTGTCCATCAGCGGCCGAACGATGTCCTCTGAATGCAGCACCACCTGCCCCAACCACAGCCCAAGGCACGTGGGGCGTTTGGTCTTTGTGGTCGAGTTGTACCGTATCTTGTGGAGGTGGAGGTTTCCAGATACGATCTCGAACATGTAGTATTCTGAATAAGTGTGAAGGTCAAGCTACGGAACGAATTGCTTGTGGACAACAAGCATGTCCAGTACCAACTTCTAATGAGCCAGCTTGGACTGACTGGACTAGCTGGAACCAGTGTTCGGTTAGTTGTGGCAGAGGGTCTCAGGCACGGTACCGTCGATGTCAGACACCGCAGACAACCATCGCTTTCTCGTGTCCAGGTAAGGCTTATTGAAACTATTAGGTTGTTCAAAAAGTAATGAGCCACTAATACTTTGAGAATACAATTCTGTATGTTATACAACATTTCAATGTAAATTCAGAATATGGTATTGAAATCACGCTTTCTTTCAATTTCAAAGTATAACAACATTAATCATAGTACCTTTTCACAGTCAAACCTCGTAAAAGTCAGCCTTTTAATCACTTTTGTGGGCATAGTTAGTCTTGTACACCTTAATTTTCTACAATTCCATTTCACACTAATTAGGGAAACTGTTACTGCTTAAAGATTAGTTTTTGTAGACTTTTCTCGTTATTCGAGAAGACGTTCGTATTAGGTTTTGTAACCTTCCGTCGAAAACTTTAAACTCATTACACTCCGCCATGAGTAATATTCGGTTCGGTTTGGTTATTAATAAGCTAAACTGTTAAAATAAAGTATACAAGCGAATAGCAGAGGTAATATCATCTAGTATAACATAGAGAAACATGTTGCGTTAAAACTAAATCAACATTGTAATAAACTTTATGCATAAAAAAGAATGACAGTCATTTTAATAACAAGAAGAAAACTAATAGAATATCAAAGAAAGTAACTCCCTAATAACACCATATTACAGGTCAAACAATGGATATCCGTAACTGTGAAGAGTTACCATGTTCTGGCCGACCTGCAAATGGCATTGGCCTCTGGGCCAATTGGCAAGAATGGGGCACCTGTTCAGCTACTTGTGGTCCTGGTACTCAAACCAGACAACGATTTTGTACAAGGGTAAGTCTTACACTTATATTTTTTTTTAATTCTACACTTTGATCAATAAAGTAATTTTACAATATACATAAGGACCATAGCTCACAGTTCCTGTAATAATGAACATAATATAACGTGTAGAAGAAACACAAAACTTATAAGCAATATATACCTCTACAACATCTACTTCAGGAACCTTGTGATGGATCTGGAACCCAAAGAATGGCATGTAATCAAAGAGAATGTGGTGGTAATTGGACACAATGGAGTTTATGGTCGGAGTGCTCCAGGCTTTGTGGCAGAGGAGTTAGGACTAGAACTAGGTAGTGTAATATCATCAGCAGAAGCTTATGATACCCAAAGATTCTCGTATTGAATCTATATTCACAGTTTATAACAAATTAACCTCCTTTTCAGAGCCTGCCCCAGCAACAGTTGTACTGGCCCAGCGTCAGAACAAGGTTTTTGTAATGACTTTGCCTGCCAAGCCGGTGTGGCTAGTGGGCAATGGAGCGGCTGGTCCGAGTGGGGTGTGTGTTCAGTAAGTTGCGGTGCTGGAGTCAGACGCCGAACACGCCATTGTCAGAGTGGCAACTGTCCAGGAGACTTCAGACATCAAGAACTGTGTAACGAGGGGTCGTGCCAGACCACCAACGCCAACTGGGGAGGTGAGAAAAGGCGGCGCAAACAAGGGGTTTCTAGTTCTGATTCTCGTCTGTCTAACTCTTTAGTCCAAGGGCCAAGAGCTCGGTCAGGTCAGTCCAATCTGAAGCAACGAGACTTTGTTGGTGCTGTGAAACAAGCTCAGCATGATGTTCAGCCGGCTCCGCAGCCATTACCACGACCACAAGCTCAACCACAACAGGTTCCTCAACAAATGCCACAGCAGCGACCACAAATCGCTCAAGCACAGCAACAACAACAACCGGTTGTGCCACAAGCTCAGCAAGTTATGCGACAACAAATAGTACAACAGCAGCAACCTGTCCAGCAAATACCTCAACAAAGAGTACAACAACCAATGCAACCAGTGCAACAAATCCGTCAACCAATCCAACCAACTGTTCAGCAACAGTTGCAACCTCAATTCAATCAACCTAGATTCCAGAACAGAATCGCACAGCCACAATTCCAGCAACCACAGCAACAATTCCAGCAACCAATGCAACAACAGTTCATACAACCAAGAGTGCAACAGTTTCAGCAACCGGTGCAACAGTTCCAACAACCCGTGCAACAGAGGTTTATCCAGCCACAAGTACAACGATTCCAGCAACCTGTGCAACAAATATACCAACCGCAATTCCAGCAACCGGTTCAGCAATTCCAGCAACCAGTGTATCAACCACAGTACCAACAACAGTTCTACCAGCCGGCTTTTGGTTAACCTTGGACTCTTACTTGTTGTTACAGTAGTCTCCTTAGGTTGTTACAGTAATCCTTCTAGGTTGTGGATCTTATAGTTAATTTACATTAATCTATGCCAAAGTTACAGTAATCTCTCCTAAAGTAACGTTTTCGCATTTCTAACTAAAATTAACATTTTCCCATTCTGCACCAACGGTACCACTTTGTTTCTGTTTTCAGTGGTACCGCACGCATCTTGTAGGTATCTAATCCGGGCTATGGTGGCAGTGGTAGTACGATGTGTTGTTATTAACCTCTCTTTCAGGTTGGGGCTACTGGTCGGCCTGCTCGGAGACCTGTGGCCAAGGCGTCCGCCGACGAATCCGCAAATGTTATGGCTTCGGAGCGTGCGCGGGCACCGAGTTCGAGCGTGATGTATGTACGCAACGTGCCTGTTAATATGTGTTTTAACCTAGGTCCTTTACTCTTCACCGTTCTTAACGTTCGTAGCGTTCTTAGCTGTTTGTTAACATTCACAAGCGTCTTTTGGTACTACTGGTTCTGTCTTTTAATGCTTTCAGTACTAGTTTTAATACTGCTAGTACTAAAGTATGAATATTAGGATAAGATTTAGTACTAGTGGTACCACAAGACGTATTCTTATACTTGTTACAGTAGCCTAAACATTCTTCTCGTTACAGTCCCTATCCTCTCTTATAATAATGTTACAGTAACCTGCACTACCATAATTTTCTATAAATTTTACCGTAACCATACTCGTTTCGATAAATGTTACAGTAACCCATAGTTTGTTACCGTAACCCAGGTCTTAGTTGTTATCCCGTTTTTACCATGCCAAAGACGATATCACCGCTTGACACGTTAATAATTGTATAAAGGCTATCTACTCTAATATGTCGCTCCTCGTTGCTTTGCAATACGTCCGGGTCGGAGCTTCTAATATCTATTCTCATATTGTAATAAGGTTTGTCATGAATGCGGGTGCCCTTCGTGGCCTTTTTCTCGTTCTATATTAATGTTTTAAAGCTTTTATTAAACTTAATTAATCGATTTTGGCAGTTACAAGAGGGGTGTGATGTTGATCGTCGTATAACAACATACTCGATGTTACAGTAGATGATGGTTACAAAATAGTATAATAAAACAGAGTTGTTATACAAAGTTTAGAAAAAGAAAGACGAGTTGGTAGTCTTAACAGTCGAAAAAAGTCATAGCGACTTTAAAAATAGTGTCATCATGACAGTAAAATTAAAAAAATTAAACGTTTCAACTTTAAAAACCATTAATTTTTAAAAATTTTGCGTTAGAGATGTTTAAATTTAAAGAATTTACAAAATAATTTCATACACAAGTCATAAAGAATATAAAAAGATGTCATTATGACCTGATTTCTAGACATTTGAGAGAAATGTTTGTTGAGCAAAGCTAAAATACGAAAATGTGGCCGTATATAAAACCAGAGATATAACTAATGACTTCTGTACAAAAAGCTAGTAGTAACAGTATCTACGACTACACTTATATTTGACTTGAAAAACTAATTGGAAGATGTCAATTATATGCCTTTTGAATAACATTAGAAAAGGCTTGTTCTGCTTTAGATTGACGAAGATAAACTAGAGATCATCGTCGTCGTTCTCTTTCCTCGTACAATAACAAGCTAGACCCACGAGGATGGCGAAGAAGAACAAGGTACAGAACAACAACATCCATGTCGCCAGCTGAACTTCGAGTTTATACTTTTGCTTTATATTTTTAAAAGTGGTTTGCAGAGACTCACTTACTCGTTTTTCAATATTATTATAGAGGGATCAGGTTTCCCACCGTATATTACCAAAAAAAGCATCATATCGACCCATAAAACTAAATAAAACAACATACCTGATAATCCCCTAACTGTTTATCCAACTGTGATATCTTCTGAAGATTCCCAACATCCACAGCATCAAGATCTCGAGCATACCAATTCCAGAAGACGTGACCTTGCCATCTGAAGCCAGTCTTCATTTCTGGAGTATCAGTGATCGACAAGAAGTCCAGTTTCTCGGTCATTTCGGTCCAGTTAAAGTTCAGTCCACTGTTTTCAGGTGTTGGGACACTAAAATTTAAATATTATATATTATAGATTACGTCCAAAAATTTAGTTCAAAACAAGTACAATAACTAAAAATATTCAAAAAAAGAAAGAAAAGTCCTTTTTTCAGCTAAAACAACATTACTAATCATAAACTTACTCATATTTCAAAAAGTTGATGATAAGTTCAGCAAAGATCTCGGTAACTCTCTTGTCCAACTGCCAATTCCTATCTTTCCTTGTCTCCAGAAACCTTGGCTCCTTCTCGAACAGAAACACTTCATCTACACCATGAAAAGCTCCTAAATTCATATTATTCAACCAAACTGTTGTTTAACTTACTGTCGGTCAAAAAGTTCTCGCTAACGTGATCAAACGAGTACATGTATACAGGCACTTGCTTCGAATAGTAGTTGGCTAGTCGTGAAGCAGGAGCATCGTACCAGAAATGAGAGTACATCTACAACACGTTAGCGTTGTTTTATGATTTTGAAAGTGAAGGTTAAGTAATTTAGTCTGATGTAAGCTTATCTTTGTAATTTTAAAGTATATTCGTTCATGATTTTACACAAAAAAGGAACTAACAACAATAGACAAATCAAGAAACAAAATTTTGTAGGAAATAGTCCAGGAAAAGCGTCTCAGTGACGCATTTTTTGGAAGAATAAACCGGAAAAATATATTTTGCAAAGTTTTTTAGGAAATGCGGAGGTTTGATGGACATTTTTGAATGTATTGTTGCATAATGTAAGTCTTTTACAAAATTATATATTAATATTAACGTTGCTAAGCAGTTATGTTAAAATATAACATTAAGTTGCGCAGAAAAATTCATTCATTTGTATTAAATTGATGAAGTAATGTAAAATAGTCGTTTTCAAATTGAAAATATTATTGTTTTGAAATGTTACCAATTTTTTTTGAAAAGGTAAGTCCTCGTTTATTTTTTATATGGTTTTAGTTACCTTTAGCACAGATTCCTGTAGTATCTCCTGTTCTGAAGACGGATCGTTTTTAGTCCAGATATATTGATGTTTACAGCCTTCTGCAATCAGCCGATGATTCGAGAATCCGGTGTATGAATTTGTGAGATTCATGGCCAATTCCTCCGCCAATTGTGTATCCATCGCCGTGAAGTTGACGTCTTTTTCGTTCAGAATCACTGGAATTGAAGTGTTATTCAGAAGAGAATGCTTTTGCAGTTTGTGACGTCACGGAAGTGACACTAGAATCCCAAATATCTGAATTCAAAGGATTCTGCAGAGAAAAGGAAACAACAAGATCTGTTTGGAAAAGTTTGCCTCAGAAGTTTGTGACGTCATTGTTAGAGATTTTTAGGCGAAAAAGACCACTTGTTTTGGCAAAATAATCACAATATATTCACGAGATGCTGATAAAGTTTTTGACAATAATTACTGAAGAAAATTATAACACTTACACAGCCGAAGGGAACTCTCATCTTGTGTGGTACCTAACATAATTGGCACTTTTGGTATGTTTGGGTCGGCTAGCAAAACTTCTGGAGCTTCTGGTATTACTCCATCTTCTCCGTCAACTACAGGGACGAATTCTTCGTAGTCATCAAAGTGTACTCTCTAAACATGCATTATTATTATCTAAATTAATGTTTTTTACTTATTTTTGGTCTTTTATTCTATTTTATTCTAATTTCAAAATGTTGTCTTACTTCTGTGTCCAGAATCTCATCTTTGAGCTGTTTCTTGAAGCAATCCAGCATTTGTGAGGAATTGAACGATCTACAATGTAGCTTCGTATCTAACGCTAATGTAGCTGCTACAGCTGATTCCCTGACTACACCCGGGCTGATGGCTGTTCCACTTAATAGTACAACTTTGTGAAACAATCCCACCGCCCGCGGGGAGAGCGCCAACAGCGAGGCACACGCGGCTCCTGATCCTTGACCCATTAGCATGATATTGTTGGGATCTCCGCCGAATACGACCGCGTTCTCTTTGACCCATTGTAAGGCCAGGATCTGGTCCCAGAGGCCATTGTTACCCGGAATCGTACTGTCGCCAGTTGCTATGAATCCTGAAATGAGGTCAAGGGTTAGGCCGAACACATTATTGAGTAAATCATCTTTGAGCGTAGTTTTTTGCAGGGACTGATATGGATTATATTGTTTTAGTCTCGTTCTATAGTTTTGATGTTTCTTATTGAAAGTAATGTCACTATAACTTGAAGAGACTCACCTATCGGTCCTAATCGATAATTAACAGAAACAAAAATGATTTTCCTAGAAACAAAGTTGTTAAGGATGGCATCTTGAGGGTAATCGCTGGCCGATCCCGACTGAAAGTTGCCTCCGTGAAGCCAGACGATCACTGGATATGTGTCATTAGTGAACAGTGGAGGCGCGAATACGTTCAGATACAGGCAGTCTTCTGATATATGAATCTTGTACAGGTTCTGGGGATCTGTGGACCGGGATCGGGGCAGCTGGGCGCACATCGGAGGATATTGTGTGGCGTTCATGACACCGCGCCAATGGGCCGGAGGGTCGGGTTTCTGGAAGTATCTTGTATTAGGGTTGTTATGTTAATTTTAAATTTTCATAAATAGTAGTTTATATTTGCGAGGGCAAAATTTGGCTTCTTTCTTATCTTAATCTGTATATTCCTACTACGTAATATGTAGTGTATATGTTGTAGATCTAAACTCTTAACTCACTTGGAACCGCAGAGAGCCTAC
The DNA here is from genome assembly GCA_904066225.2 of Bursaphelenchus okinawaensis. NCBI lineage: Eukaryota > Metazoa > Nematoda > Chromadorea > Rhabditida > Aphelenchoididae > Bursaphelenchus > Bursaphelenchus okinawaensis. Next base: position 6,532,886 of record CAJFCW020000006.1, on the reverse strand, counting down.
GGGTGGCGCGGCATAAGGAATGCCTTTGAATACTGCAAAGTCATTGGCTCCGATTGTCTGAAAGTGCTCGAGATTAGTTTAAAATTAGCTTGGCGTTTCACATTTGACTTTACTTGGTACTTAGGCTAACTATAGATAAAATCACATCGAAATTAATGTCACCTTTTAGTTATTATAGCTTATATATGTAATTTTACATGTATGTTATAGTACAATGGACTATAGGTAAACGTACTAGGTATTCGCCTCTGATAGATCCCGAGTTGATGGTTAGTTCGATTGGGTGGGTGCGCCTTGGTTGGGCGGTGCATAAATGAAAACATACGAATGTGAGCAATGAACTCAGCACAGATGACATGATCTAAGACATGATCTGTATCTACTGGCAGTGTAGGAACCCTGAGGAGCGTCTGGCTTCAATTCATCTGAAATTTGAGTTAAGCTTTAGGTTTTTCAAAGATATTGAAGATGAGAACGTTAGAACGGGCAGTATTAAAACTGTAGCATAGAATGAAAGATTTATTCTTTTTAAGGGTTTCTTAAAAGATAAATCAATATATATGATACTATAAAGTACAACAAAAAATAACCGTAAAGGGTCTAACATTGTCTTATATGCTTTGAGAAGCTAAAAGTTTAGTTTCATTTGTCAAAAGTTCAACAGTGTACTCATCAAAAGGTCACGTTAAGCATCTGCTACATAATAGCGCGATAAATCAAACCCCGACCCCTAAGGCACGGTTGTATTTAGACGAATGCAACGGATATAAAGTAAAGGACGTTTGATGTATAGTCAGAGATTGTAATGTCGACTCTGACCAGCGGCGATTCCGGTTTCTCCGGAAGACCGCGTTTTCAGAATGTTCTGAAGCCAAGACCGGGCCTAACGAAGCGCCGGAACAGAAGCAGCGTCCCGTGCCTTCAGATGCGCACTTCTTCGGAGATTTGTGGGGCCGCCGGAAGGGGGGGGATTTGTTTTGGAAGCCACTCCTTCGCTGTGAATCCCCATCTGGGATGCAGTTTTCGACATGGATCGATGTCGTCGAGTTTTTGTGTGTGTGGCCTTTCGGGCTCGATGATGTTTCTTCGGAGTAATGTAATATTGTTGTAGCTTCTAGTTTGTTTAGCTGTGAATCGGTTTAATTCGCAATTATGAACACATATTGTTATAGCCTTGATGTTCTTATGTTTCTAGGCTTTGTGGATATATTACATATTATGAAAGGAGTTATATGTTACACTCTATATATATACGTTTATGAATGTGGAATGGTTGTATTCAATTTTGCAGTCAAACACGCAGTATAATGTGACATTTTGAAGCTTTAAAGGAGCTCTTTTAAATCACACTACACATGTAGCAACATGTCACAAACAATATAACACAATAAAGAAAAGTAACATGTTTTAGGATATTAAGTTACATACGAACTTATACCTGTTAAGTATGTTACTACAAGTTAATATGTCATTTTGATTATCTACAAAACCAGACATAAAATACCTAAAATATGAAGCAAATTTAATAAATTTTGCAAAGTTTCAACTGATATATTAAGCCAATTCGACCACTATTCAGGTCTACAATAACATGTGAATCATGTTTTACTTCCGGAAATTATTTTTGCATAATAAGTAAAGTTGAACTCTATTAAGCAAGACATGAAAAGACCCTAACGAACACCCTACGGACTCTCACATAACATCACAATTACCAGTAATAAAAAACTGCTACCTTGATGTTATATTGCCCATGGCAGCGTTTTTAATGTACATATACTAGTTTTTACTAATAAACATACGAAGTATAATATAATATTTAAAGCTGTAATGGGCTTGAATGTCATTTAAAATGGTAATGACCTTATGCAGTAATGACCATGCTTATTATGTTTATTAACTTAAAGTCTAAGTTACTGTAACTACTTTATAGCACTGACATATGCATGGTAGGGTATATACAGTTTGTGGTAGACATAACATATGTAAACGTATGTGGGTAATGTAATCTGGGCGAAGGTGGTGTGTCAGGTGAAAAGTTTGATCTAATTGTAAGTTCCTTACTGAGTAAAGTCAGCTGTTATGTTGTTTTTCAATATTGTATGTTACGTGAGGGTTGTGTACATTAATATTGTCTAGTGATCGTTTGTAATATTATATCTGTAATTAGTTGCTGTGAATGTAGTTGGCATGAGGTCTGGTTTAAATGAGTGTTTTTATAGTATGTTTTAGCATGGCATCTTGTAAATAATGGCAATATTTTTGAGAAAGTTAATGTTTTGCTTGCTGACTATAACTGGGATATCTTATAAGGAGTGTCTATGATAATATTTTGATTTATGATATACTGTAGAAAGTATGTACTGTAAGATAAAGTCATTTACCAAGCATTTATCTTGTATTTACGAAAAAACAAAGTCGTCTGACCTGTAATAGCTGGGTGCATACAATCATATAATTATGCTCGTAATAAGTACACTTCTGGTGCCTTACTATTACTAAATTACTACATTTGACAAAGAATACTCTGAACGTAAGGGCCTATTACTTATGATGTTTAACTATAGTGGATTATGTCCAACGTAAGCATTCCACTAGGGTCTTTATGTCATTTATTACATTTACTACGTGGTATGTAGTTTTGTTCACCTTTATATCGTATGTTTCATTGATAGGCTTGTCTGGTACGTTGATTTGTTGAAATGGCATTGCAAGTGCATTTTTTGTTTTACTGTATTTTGCTGTAAAAACAAACATTTTATAATACTATACGATACATCTTCATATTCAGCAAGATATACATATATATTTGCAATTGAAAAATATGTTTTCAAAAATGATAGTAACGTTTTATATTACTATAACTCAGGAGACATCTGCATCCTCGCTTTCAGCTATAACTCGTCTTGCATAACGCGTACATCTGTCACTTACAGCGCGGTAACTAAGGCTCTGACGCGTTTTAAACGCTGGTTTTTCATAGTTGACTTCGTATCTTGGCAATGGAGATATTGATTCACTTATGCGAGGGTTTGAGCTTAATTTTTGAGTTAGTATGATATGAAGGGTGGTAAACTTCTTTCAATTATTATAGTATGTATAATGTATAATAGTATTCGCTATGAGTCATCTTGATGTATGGCCTCTTTAAATGTCTTAACACATTGTATTCTGTATTTTCTATTTACTATTATTTTATAATGCTATTTCTTATAGTATTACTATTTTAAAATTTTACCGTGGTATCTTGTTGTTTTCTTGCAGTACATTTACATTGTTTCCATAAGTCTTCTTGGTATGTTGTGGAAGATTAATTTGTGTTCTTTTTGATGTCATTACATTATCTGCTAAAAAAATTAATTTTGCTATACAAATATGTTGTAACTGCATATATAAAGTGGTAATGTAAGTGCATATTTGCATATATCTTTACATAAGTGCATGTGTAGTATATATAGAATATACCCCTGCACACTATTGGCATAAGTCAATAGTATATATCTCTGCACACTATTGGCATAAGTCTGCTGTATATGTGTATACCTGCATTTATAGTAACATTTTTGAAATTTGTATGTCTGTATTTACACTTAGCTTTAGACATTTCCTAATTGTATCTTAAAGTCAAATTGTAAGTCCTTCCAACAGTACAGTCTATGTTAATTTGTTTACTGTGGTCTTATTTACAACGCCAGTAGGTATCACTTTCTCAGTTAATTGAGTCGGTAATGTAGAAAATAAGACCGTGAGAGTTGTCATTGACACAAGACGGTGACTATTGTAACTGTAGACAGTAATTATTGGTTTTGTATGCTTTTGGTTTCTTTCTAGGTTGTGTTGTTGGTTATCATAGTGCGGTTATGTGTGAATGTTAAGGTATTTTTAAATTTTTTATAACTTTTTTTTCTGTTTATTTTAATCTTGTTTTCTAGTCTATTGTTTTGGTAAGCACTACTATGTTAGCGTATACGTTCTTAGGTTTACTATGTGTTATAATGTAGTTTTCTATACGGGAGCTAGAAGACATGATTATACAATGCATGATATACTTAAGTCTATTCATCGACAGTACAAATTAGTGATAACGAATGTAATGAGAATCGTGTACTTCTTATTTATTACCATGTTGTATTCTAGTACACGGAATGTCTTGTTTTCCTAGTTAGTATGTTACTTTCCTTTCTTTGAATTTTAAGTTTTATAGTTCGCTTTTATTTACATTGTAGTTTTTACTTTACTCCAGGTTTTAAATTATTATATATATACGGCATGTATATATGTTTATATGTATATAGGTGATATGTATACACTTTAAGTTACTTCAAAATTTAATTTTAAGTAATTTAAAATGATATAACCGTTCTTTTCCTTTTACCATGAATTCCATTTGTTATTTCTTTTGAACTTTTTGAAATGGCACAGTAAGTCCAGGTATATTATACTTCTTTCCTCCGTATGTTCATTTCAAATCAATTTCGTTAATTACATTTGCATTAACATATCAGCTGTTGGAAATACCGACACAACAATATAGAGTATTTTGTTTACAGCGGGGGTTTAAATTGTGAAATTGGCACTAAAAAGTCATTTTTGTTACTTTCTTTTAACTTTGATTTTAATTTTTAAATTTACTTTTTAATTGAGTCTATAGTAGTATTTTATCTGTTAAAACTTTGGCATTCATTACTCCCCCCTTAAACTACCATCATTACCATTACTGGAATATTACTCTAATGTAATTCCCGATTAATTATTTATAATAAGCGCAAAACTTTTGTTCCGTTTGTTTAATAAGGCCCTGAGGGGATGGGGATCAAGCGCACCTTGGCCGGCTTAAAAATAAGTTGTTTTGCGGATTCTGAAGTGGCTGACACCGTCGCTTCTTTCCCTTGCTTTTCTCTGCCGTCTCTCCTAATCTCACTCTCTCTCGCCCCTCCATCTGGTCGTATTGTCCATTTCGAGGATTGTTTTGGGTGGCCTATTTATGGCCATGTAAAAGTAGCCTCGACACAGGTCATTTTTGTTTTGACACTCTTTCCGCCCTCCGGCAAAACAATGATTGAATTTCCTCAGCACCGTTTTCCGAATTAAAGTGTGTACAGTACGAAGGGCGGGTGTCGTGCTAGACGCCGTAATAACCGGTTTCTGGTGGCCAAGTTGGCTGGCGGGGTTTGTTGTTGTAGCTTATTCCAAGTTAGTTTAATCTTGATTAAAACTGAGATTGGGGCTTTTGGAGTTTAATACTATTTATTATTGAGGTAGAAATTCAGTATGCTTTAATAAAACACTATTTACCCCACCCTCTATTCATCCCTCAAGCACAACCCTTATCCTTCCTTGTCTACGTCGTTTCAGCCTCATTTTCTCAGCTCACTGCCCATATTGTACTAGGCTAAACCCTATGTACTTTCTGCACCGGCTACTTTCCCTTTAATCCGCTGACATTTAGGGATTGTCCAAATTTAATTTTATTCGAAATGGACATTTTAATCGGGGAGCGCGTTCGGTTATGGCCGCAAGCGCTTTTTATGGCCAAAGGAAGAGGTCATTTCCTTTCGACCGTCTTTAAGGAAGCGAGGTGCCATTCTTTCTTGCAATTCGAAGGCTTTTCACTCTATTGCTGCAGGGGTAAATTGTGGTAGATTAAGGCTGAAATGTTGTGGTAGATGGCACGGCTGCTTTTTCGGTCAAAAAGTTTGTAGAATGCCTTTAAAAAAGTGGTTTTGACTAATTTTTCAACTTTTTTAGCCGCTTTATAACAAAAAAAAAGCCTAATTTAATTTTAAAATTTATTGTAATAACAATAGTCAATTCAAAAAAAGTTATGAGACAATACCGATTGTTATTGTAGTATCATATTTTTGAAAATGAATGTAATATTACTCTGTCATCTGAAAGTGCACGACTCAAACAAATTGTATTTTGAGATAAATGGATGTAATTTTGGATATGGGTTGGTGCACTTTCGTGTACTTTTTTGGTGCACTTTTGGGTATTTAATGGGCTCTTAGACTACAATTTTAGGCTTTCCTCATATAGGAAACGAGCCTGATGGCTCTTTAGGTTATTTTTGTAATTTTAAAGTGGATTTTATGGTAATTTAGTATATTTAAAGTAGATTTTGATAATATTCATCTTGAGTTTTGTGATTTAAAAATAGGTTTTGATTTGATAAATCTATCTTAAAATTATGGGCGTACTCTGTTGTACTATAAAAATGGTTTTTGATGGAAAAAGGAGGTACAAAAGGTTAAAATCCAATTTTAAACACTGTGACCTTTAGCATTTTAACAATTAAAATCCAGGTTAAAAATATCTTTTGGCATTAAAGTGACATTCTTTTTTTACACTAAAGTTGGTTTGTAAACTTTTTAATTAACTGTAAAGTCGATTTACACTTTTCTTTACTGTAATGTAGACTTTTGAAGCTTTTTATTACTATTGAGGTTGATTTTACACTTTTTCCTTAATCTATAGCATCGTCAATGTCTATGCCTCACCTTGACTAACCAACTTGAGGGATGGCGTGACTTGGCCGTAAAAGTGGCCCAGTCTGTGGCCCCTCCTTCTCTTATTGTATTCTACTGCAAACGTTCGAATTGTATCCGTTTGCATGCTCAATGAGTTTGTTTTTTCGCTTCACATTTGCATGTTAGAACTATATTTGGCTGTACGGTTGTAGTAGAGGTGTAATATTCGTATTTTGGGCTTTAAAGCGCTGAGATTTGGGGTTTAAGGTGTTGAAAGTTGGGTTTACACTGTTGAGGGAAGTGAAGGTGGTGTTTAGTCGGGTTTGGATGTTCTGTTTTTGAGGGGTGTTTATTATGAGTTAGGTCAATCTTAACCAAATATGTGCTTTCTAGTACACTAATTTCTAAGTTTCTCACCAATTCATGGTAAAACAGGCTTGATACTTAAAGTACGTTAACACTCTACTAAATGCTGTTTGCATGTTATATTGAATGTTCGATTTTCAATACCTCTTCGAAGTGGGGCCCCGGAGGCTGTAATTACTGCCAACTTGACGTCTTTACATTCGACATTTAATATGCACATGTTGTTTTGTCTGATTAGTCGGTATTTAAACTTACACCATCCTTATGTCGTGCCCCTCTTCCAGCCCCCCCCCCCTCTTCCCGCTGTCCCGGCCGCGCTTTTCGGCTTCGATGCCTTCGAAATGAAAACAACGGTATTTGTTTTTGGGGGAGACGAGCCAAAAACAAATATTATTATCAATTGTGGTCGTTGCAGGCGGAACGACTCGAGTCGACTGGTCAGTACGGTTGAGGACCGACTGGTCGGAGAAGGCATCATTCGTGTTGGTGACTGATTGAGCGGAATCTAATCAGTAATTGGTGGATTCTTGAAGTTACTTCAACTTACTACAACTTCTTTGGCCTTCTCAGCCAAACACGCCAGCCATTCTTTTCGAAACGCTTTTCCAGTCCAACCAAAATTAACGTCTTCACGCGTTGCCTGTCCTCGCGACGGGCGCCCGCCGTCCAGGAGCATCAGAAGAAGCCCATTCCGGACTCGCCCGGCTCTTTGGCTAGCCGCGATTCGGGCGCTACAGCCTTGTCTATTAACTCAGTAGCACCGGCTCAAGTCAAAGTGCCAGAGAAGATACCGATTGGACTGCCCGATACGACTGATAAACGGTTACCACGCCTTGACTCGCCTATTTTACTCGGTAAGTCTTTACTTTTAAGTGATTTTTACTCTGTAAAAGTGTTGTTTTCATATTCTAGTATGTTGAGAAAGTTATTTTAAGCACTGTGCCCTTCTGTTGTAACATGCCTTTCTATTGTCACATAGTACTGTACTTTTTTGACACAGTACCTTTGTCCTCGGTTTCATTATCTTGTTCATGTCTCTTTCTCATGTCCTAGAAGCCCTCAAACCTTGTGTTCTATACTCGGTGCTATCCCTTCTAGGACACGAGGACAAAGCAAAGGGCAGGGAAAGTGCAATCCGGTTAGAATTGGAGTTTGGTGCAGAAGGGGGACAGTACGAGGGTTGTGACCTCAGGGGATTAGTCTTCGCATTAGACAAGGTGTGGTGGGGTTTTATGGTTTACAAGGTATGTAGAGTATTGGGAAGTGTGGATAATATTATAATAGGAAGTTTTATGGTTTACAAGGTTATATGAAGGGGTGTTAGACAAAGTGTAAAGGTTTATGTTATACTAGGTATGAGGGTATTTATAAAGCTGTAAGAGTATAATTTTGCTTGGCTTTGTATGTATTTTTGGCTTTTTTGATACCACTAATTTGGCATTTCACGTCATTTTTGGTTGGAAAGTAAAAGTAATTGGCTTGGAGATAATAGATGTTTGAACGAAGAGATATTTTTGGTTTTTGAACACTATTCGGCTTTTTTTGAGATTTAAAATAACTTTAGAAGGCTTTTTAGTAAAGTAATTTTAAAAAGATTGTTTAATATAACAAACACATATTTTACTACTAATTTTAAAAAAACTCAAACGGAAAATTACTTCAAAATATTATAATTTACCTCAGGATATTATAAATTATGGCAAAATATTAGAATAATTAACTTTAATTCGGAAGAGAAACCGGGAATAATTAGGGGATATAATGTCTGAATGCCTCCTCTTCCATATCTGTTCCTTGTGTCTTTGAACGAGGCCGAAACAAGCTCATCAAGACGCCTGAGGGCCTTCAAGGAGCTCGCCCCGTTCTGCCACTAATAAGCTCCATTTTTCGTTTGTTCCGTTTCATAACAGTAATTGTATGGGTATCAGGGAGATGTTATAGTCGTTGTGGTACCGATCTTAACATTACTATGCTGTATGTAAAAATTTAAAAGTTTTTTTATTATTTCGTATTCTACAATTATTTTTTAGAAACCAGCCGGCGGAAGATTCTGGCCTTTGTGCACGGCTCAAAAGACGTTGTTATATCGACCGGTCGAGCCATCGGACGAGTCGTAATGGGTGCCAGTTCAAGCTCGTCAAGCCCAGAACCCGAAGATATCGAAAGTATGGCAGCTAAACTACATCAACTTCTGACACAGAAGCCGTGCAGGATGAGTGACATGCTCAAGGTTATTGGGTAAGACTTTTATTTAAATTCTTAATAAAAAACGTTTTAAATTTAAAAAAAAATAGATTGAAAAAGCGTACAAATGATGTTTCTGTGAACTTCTGACTAAAAATATTTTAGTAATTAGGGGATATTTTAATTAATTGTAGTTGTTATGTCAATGAACTACAAAGTAATTTCCTCAAAATACAAAGTTAATTACTTCCAAATTTGAATTGTTTATTATTGTGTCAAAACTTTGGTCCTTAAAGTGTAAAACTACGTTAGAACATCATGTTGTGCCATTAAACTCAATAAAAATCAAAAAATTCTTACAAAAGCCTTATTCATTGATCAAAATCAATCATAGTGCCTTTATATATTAGACATAAAAACTGATAACTTGTGTTTTCAGAATTCTTGGAGAAGCTTCACCAACCGAGAAGCAAGAACTCATCAGACTAGATGTTCTCTCCAGAATCCTAGCCGAAATCGAACAATGTTCCCACCTCGACCATCTAAATGTACGTCAGCCTTCTGGAGACGATAAACGGCGTCAACGGATGTGGTCACGACGACCTAGTACAACATCGTCAAACAGAGGCACTGGCTACGGTCGAGGCTCCACAAAGTCACGGTGGGACATTGAAAGAACGGTGGAGGAGAGAATCGCTCAAGAAGAGCATCTGATGTGGCTACTGTGCTCACTGACGACGTTCCTATGTGGAGATGCTTTGAATCTGTGTGAAGCCAATGTTGATCTGCTGCCGCCAAAAGATCAGCCCACGATTCAGAATGTTGTTATCGATGAATTGAGCAGTTCTCCGTTGTTGGCTTTGTTCGAGTATCACTTTAACAATGACAGTGTGTTTGATATCAGTCAGCACATGGACTTTTATCAAGTAAGTCAACTTCTATTATTGGTTTGTGTTTTCAGGACCACAACGAGCTTGAAAATAATATTAAATGTCCTCTCCGCACTCTACAAAATGTTTTAAACTTAATTTTGTTCTAAAATATATTGTTTTAGGCGTTGATAGAGCTAGCAGCTGCCCTTGCCTACATTCCAGACTTCCTGCCCTTAATGGTACAGCCAAAGCCGGACTGTAAATCGATTGTAAAAGAGCTACTTCCGCGTTTTAAGGCTACTTTGAATGCTTATCCCAGTTCAGTCCGAGGCCAATCCTCCCCAGACTTTGCTTTGATGGACTTCATCAGGAAAGTGAACGATCTCTCAGATGTAAGTATATTGTTTTACATTCCACTTTAGACTGTCTGTGGTTGAAAGGGTTTAAATGCACTTCACCGTCATCTTTGTTGTCTATGACGACTTGGTTCAATATTGTACATAATTTTGTAAAGTATATTAGAAAACCTTTTGTATGATACTTTTTTTGACAATTATTGAAGTAATTCCGTATTTTACCTCATCCACTTCACGGAAATCGTAGGAATTACTTTTACATCCACTTCCAGAAAATTATTAATAGGGAAGACCCCCCACCCGGTCTAAAAATAACGAGAAACTTTTTAATTTGGAAATTGTTGCACGCAATTACAGCAGAGTAATTGTGATTACTCTGCCGTAATTGTAAAAGGAATTGTAAATCCCTGACCTTTTGTATTTACAGTATAAGAGATTAAAATAAACCGCTTTGGGAAGTACTATACTTCGAAACAATCTCAGTAATTAAACACGTTATAGTACAATATAGCATGATTGAAACGTGACTGGGATTAGTCGTGGTACTGTGAAATCAAATCATAGTAGATTAATTGATTATAAAATGCTTATTGTACCACAATAAGCACCTAGTAAATATTTTACCACAAACTTTTCAACACAGTCCTTTTTTAATACGGTAACCCTACAGTACCAATTTGAATATAATAACCCTACAATAGCAACCTCATTTTAGATAATTTTCAAATTGACCAAAAGATACGAGGTCACCGTTCCTCCAGAACGCCGTATCAAAACAGCCGTGATTGGAAACCGGAAACGCCCTTCAATACCGGTCGAACAAATCGACCCTCAGGCATTGGAAGTGAACAGTAAACTCCAAATTAACGACATCTACGCTGAGGCTTTGCAAGATATGCAAATACAAACTCACAAGTAAGTTATTACAACACAAAATACGATGTAATAATTAGAATACTTATTAGCAAGAGCTATTTTTACATTTGATACCTACTACAATATCGAGTGTTGTAGGTATCGAAGTGTAATTCTGATGTAGGTAGGATTTGTATTTAGGTATTATTGGTTTTGTATAATGTTTAAAATAGCATGTATACCACAGTAAATATAAAAATTACTTTTTATTGTAGTATGGGTTGGGTATCAAATTGACATTGTAGTAGTCATAGTATAAGGTATAGGGTTTTAGGTAACAAATTGCAAAATTTAATGCAAAGATACCTTTAACTACATTTTGGTATCTAAATTTACTTTGAAAGGCTTTAAATAGTAAATTCAAAGTATCTCAGTATCATTACGTAAATAAAAGTTGTAGCCAGATACGAAAGCATTACTAGTGCCCATTACAATAACAATCCAATGACGCAGTAACTTTTTGTGCTTTTTTGATGACATTTTGAGTATAACATTGGTGGCAAACAATGTCACAAAGTAACGGCAGGAATGTATTTTAAGACATCTGAGGCAAATGTCTAGACACAGTCATTGTTTTACTACCAACAACATGCCTTAGGTAGTAACATTAGGTAACGGGATAATCCTGAACCCACGTTAAGATTACTATGACTTGAGATTACCTTGACGTAGTGTTACTACAACATAATATACTTTTACCTTCCGGATAACACTGCCAATACCAAAGTAATAACAAAAGCTTTTAAAATATTTTTTAAAATTTCAAAAGGTATATGCCGTTTTTCATTTCAAAGCTAAAATGTAAAATGGCATATACTCCGTCAAATTCTGGGTTACTAATTGAAAAACCCATTTCCGTGTCAATGCCATTTACAATGTTATGTTTGTTTTTCAGACAAAAACCGTCATTTTCATAAATATTCAAATGAGTTTACTCGGTTACGCGAGCATGTGTTATGTGCATGCTTGATTAATATTTTGAGTGAATTTTTGTGAAAATACAAAAAAAATACAACGGCTATGCACTTTTTGACCAATTCCAAAGAATTGAATGAGAACCATAAAATTTTGACATTATTCTTACAAAAGCAAGATCAAATTTAAAAAATTTTAAAATAATCACATTTCCAACCAAAACATCAAATTTCAGAATCCTGAACGAAGGTGGAAAACCCATCTACGGCTTCACATTCAAAAAAGAGCTCCGCAACGTAAATCCCTTCAGCACCTCGATGAAGGATCGTACCAAACGGATCGCCAAAGAATTGGCATCGATGCACAACTCTCTGCCACTCAACGCCTCCAACAGTATCTTCGTATGTATGGACGAAACTCGATGTGACATTCTGAAAGTCCTCATCAGTGGCCCTGATGACACTCCTTATCAGAACGGCCTGTTCGAGTTCGACGTCTTCTTCCCCAACAACTACCCTCAGGCACCACCAAAGTGTTCCTTCTTGACTACTGGTAATGGTACCATCCGCTTCAACCCCAACCTTTACAACGATGGTAAAATATGTTTGAGTATCTTGGGAACGTGGGAAGGACGGCCAGAAGAGAAGTGGAATCCATTCTGCTCGTTGCTTCAGGTCCTGATCAGTATTCAGGTAAGAATGTTTTACTGTGGTATCTAGGGTATTTTACATCGTATTTCTTTCACGATTTTTTAGTGTAATACGATGATATATAAAGTTTGATACAAGGTACTAGATAGCCTTCATTTTTACTATTGTAAACATCTTTGTCATTTCTTACTGTATTGCCACTTTTTGTTGTGATAGTATATCCGCGAATACGTTGAAATAACACACCCAATCATTACTTATTACTACTATCAACATAATGGTATCTTTACAAAATGTCATTTTCACATTGAAAAGAAGGTGTTTTGTGATACCTAAGACAACATATTCTTATCGTGATTCCGAAGAAGTGGTGCTAATAACACACCTTTCACACGCATTAACCGGCCCTATACCGCCAATAATGAGTATTCCCAAGTTGTTGTTGTTTTCCCTCTCACCTTGTTATTAGTGAAAGTGGTGTACAAAATCAGAAGACACAACAACAACAATCTTTTGTACTGTAGTGCACGATGGCACTTTCGACTGGTACTCAATCAACAGATTTGAATTTGTATGATTGTCAACTACAATTTGGATTGTTATAATCCACAACAACAAAATTCATAATTCTTTTTGAAATTTAAAAAAATATTCAAATTAATCCAATTTTGTTTGAACTTTAAAGAAAAACTCTCAAATTTCGATCAAATTTAAAACTGTCTAAACTCATTCGAAAAATACTGTAGTTAGATTACATACAAAAAACATCAAAGAACCTCAAATTGATGTTTATTGTATGTACGATAACGTAACGTGCTTTATATAACAATGTAAACAAAAGGTTATACCAGTTATCATGCCTCCCGACTATGAAAATGTAAATTCAGAAAACACTTCCCCAATCTATACTTAATATGATGACACACATCCAATACACTTACTATCCTCATACCTACTTATCTCCAATTATGCCACTCGATTATGCAAATCATTTCAGGGCCTTATCTTCGTTAAGCACCCCTACTTCAATGAACCCGGCTTCGAGAAGTTCCAAGGAACGCCAAAGGGCGAGGAATACTCAAGGAAGTACAATCTTCACATCGAGAACGCGACCATGTTGTACGCCATCATGGACATGTACAAGAATGGGCCTTCGTACTTCCGCGACGTCATCAAACGCCACTTTTGGATCAAACGCCAATCGGTGATCGAGCAGGCGGAGCGATGGATCAAGGAGTCTCACCTCGACTCGAATCAGCTCACTCACGATCTTCTGGAGTCGGAAGCCTTGGCTGAGACTGCTTACATCAACCCGACGTTGCAGGTAAGAATGTTTGACATGTTTGCATGATTTTTATATTGAGGTAGATAAGTTATTTTTGATAATGAAATTTTTTTAAAAGAATGAACCCCTATACTTATATATAAGCTTTAAGACGCGCCATTCTTTTTTCATCATATTAGTTTAAAGAATATTTTCGTATGTTTGACTAATGCCATTGTAAATACCATAGTATGACCCCTAATAGTATGATAACACGCTTATCGTGAACCACGATACTTTTGTGTAACATTACTCTTAACGATGTAAAGTGATTACAACGTTAACATTAATTGAACACAACATTAACATACATTTTAAGCCTCTTTATTATCCAAAAAATCACATGCCATTACTTATAATAGTATGTGATCTCCCCTTTTAATACCACAAGATTCATAGAAACCAAAAGTTTCGTTGAAAGATACCACGGTAATTAACATCACGTAACAATAACACCCATGTGAGCGTTTAATAACCGGGTTAGCATAACAATTAACTTCGTAATACAATCTGTTATCAGCTGATTTAATAACCGAATTTGGTCACAACTTCCGTATGACACACTAATTGGGTTACAATTGCTCACAGTAATACTGATTATAGTGTTATGGCTCATAGTAACTGTAATACCAACTAAGTATCAAGCATAGTATTATAAAAATGGGATTAGCTCTACAATAAGTGTTACAATGTAATGAAGATTAACATTAATGTTCCGGTTAATCATATACAAAGTAATAAACAACACATAGTTACATAAAACACCATTTTTACTGTAAGCCTAATCGTACTAAACACACTGTCATTTCAGCGACAAACAGTCGATCGTCTTATCAACGAATTCAAAAACATGAAGAACCCCATGGAAAAGTGATTACAACGTCGTGTACAACAACTATGGTACCATAGTAAAATAAAAACAGCTATCTTTACAATCATACGATCCTCATACCAAGGTAAAAATGACTTTCATACTACTGTGATAAAGATACGAACACAAAAATCACCACACAACAAACTGAAAAAACAGTAAACCAATCAAACCCACAGTAATCCAAAGAAATCACGCAGTAATCAATCACATACGACGACATAACCAAGTAATACTGGTCCTTACTGTCTCATACCTAATCTCATTGTTTACATTTGCCTTTCGATGATAGTAATATTCTTTACTTCCGCCTTCATATCATTGTAAACACACCTCAAACTTGTAATACCCTTACTTGTTCCCCTTCGCTCATTATGGGTCAATAGTAATTTGCATAATTCCGACGATTAAACTTTGAACATTTCGAATCATTTTGGGTATTTTGTCAATCGACCGGTCGGGTTTTCAATGAGACATCGGAAGGAAAAGAAAACTGGGGTTTGTTACAAGTGTCGGAAGGAGGTAGGTTCATAGTTTTCGCGTAGTAATAAGTGATTAAAGTAATATATTTTTAAAGTAATACGTTATATTATAATATATATTCAAAACATAAGATTAAACTAAGGTTACATAGCCAAAATCAGTTTTTTTCAAAAGCAAAAACCGATGATTTTTAAAAATCTAGTACTTTTTCAAGTTCAAAAGTATAGGTAACAAACCCCCTTAAAACAAACGAAAATGTTTAAAGAGCTTTATTTTACGTATGTATAATACCAAAATAAATAAAGTTACAGAATGTCACAAACTGCAAAAATATGTACAAAAATTCAGGTTTCGTGTTAGGTGGTTAAATATATAAATGTTAGACATTCATTCAAGTTTTTAAGGTCAAAGTAAATTGAGGATAAAAGTGAAAAAGTGAAGTTATACTCCAGAGGTATACAGTAGGACACAAGGCACCAAAGAAGGGTTTACATATAAACATATATGGCAACACTTTTTTTAAAAGGGGAACAAATAACCTTTATGGTAGTTTTAGGAGAACCTTTATGATACTTATAGAACAAAACCTTCAAAAATTAAACAAAAAATTAGGAGTAACCCCCAATACAGTAGTCTACTTATCTAAAAGAGCTAACAGTAATCTATTTTCAGCGACATGTGCAAGATATAGCTACCCTTGCACTGAAACAATCCAAGGCCAACGACTGGTCTACATCTCGCTACATTCTCCAATCAGTTCTCTGGATCACCACCATCTTCCTCTTCTACATTACCTACAAGCGCGACGTCGTCTGCCCTCAACTCCACCATCCACCCAATACCTCGCTGCCCGTCTAGTAGCTATTCTCAAGTGTCATATAATGTAAATCACAGTATCCCGCCATTGTAAATGACAGTGCCCAGTCATTTTAACTACCTTATACCTCCACTGTAAACACCACTACCTCCATTGTAAACCATTGTATATTGCCTTTGTAAAAACCATAAATTCCCTGTTGTAAAACCATGTAATGCCATTTTGAATGTCTATATGTTGTCGTTATAAAGTACTTGACGTTTGGTGGTCTTTCGGAAGTTATGAGAGAAGCCATCTTCCTCGAACTCCTTTTGTTCACAGACTAAACCAAGACTAAATTAAGGTCAAGAGTAAACTCACGAGGCTGATTGTCCTTCGAATCCGCCCAACTGAATGTCTTCGAATTCTGCGAAGCTTCAGAGGTATCTGCCTTCATACAGGACTTTTTTGGCGGAGACACTTTCAATGTTGGGTGCACTGAAACAAGTATAATATCAACATTTGCATTATAAGATTTAAATACATCTAAAATAACTTTAGAATAAAAATAAATATATCATTAGTTAATTTATAAATAAACTCACAATCTGTTACAATGAAGACCCTGTTCCTCTTGCATCTCTTTCCATTATACCTTACTATAACTCGACCAGAAGGTTGAATATTGTTATCTTTTGAGAGTTCATCTCCGTCTTTCAAGTCTATAACTGCTTCTTCATCATCTCTTGCTTCCTCAGCAGCTTTTTTCTTTCCCGTTTCTTCTGTATCTTTTTCTTCATTACCTTTACTTTCTTTGTCAGTTTTTTCTTCTAGCCCTAATTCCAAATTGTTTTGTGTACATGAACCTTCTTCTTTGTCTTCTATTTGTTCCGTTTCAACTAAAGAATTATCTGTATCAAGTGTACTTGGGTCCGGTTGTTGTACTTTATCCACAAGAGGCGTTTTATCGTTATTAGACGCGTCTTTATCTTCCTTAGATCCATCCACACCATCTTCCAACGGTAAGCTACTTTCCACAGGCCCATTATCCTCATCTCTGTTTACCTAAAAAATAATCAGCAATCAATTTTCGGCCTTCAGGTAGAAAAGAATCAATTTATCTACCTAAAAATATAAAACAAACTTAAAACTTACTTCATCATCCAAAATAGCTTCTTTTCTACGTCTACCTCGCATTGTAACAGAGTCAGTCTGCTGTTTAACTTCTCGCCTTGCTTTAGTATTCCGTAACCTTCGTCTGTTTCCTGATTCTTCGGTGGGAAAGTTTTCTTTATCAGTATCAGGTGGAATATAAGTTGTATCGTTAGATTTTAATGTCGTTTCGACTTCAAACTCTTCAAAATTCAAAAAGTCTTCATCATGCGCCTTCCGAAGAATATTTGGTGGCACTATGCTCTTTCTTGGTTTACGGCCCATCCTAAAATTAGACCTTTAAAAATGCAAAATTAAAAACAAAACATAAAATACAACTCTTTTTAACTATACAGTTAAAAAATAGTACAAAAATACAACAAGAAGGACATTCATTTAGTATTTACGGGAAAGTGTCCAGCAGAAACGAAGCAAATATTGAAAAAAATGAATATTCTTTCTGGTTTGCTTTCATTAAAATCCTAAAAATACAATAGAAAACAAAGTTACTTACCAGAATCGTTAATTGACAACTACAACCTTACAACAAAGGCCATAAAAAATTCAAATTTTAAAAATACAGTTAGTTCCTCGAGAAATAAATGCCAAAAATTTATTTTTCGATTCGTTTGTATCCGAATTTTGCGCCGATACAGAAAAACGTAATGTCACTATTGATTCTCTATAATATAAACACAAATATAAACCAAAACAAATGAAAGAAAGCAGTTTATTCGAAGAACTATGAAAAATGTGTATACGAGATACGATGTTTCATTTCTCTTGGCCGAAGGCGTCTGGAACGATGACCATAGTCTGAAAATATTTTTAGTAAAGACTTTACAAGTAAAATGATAACGTAAACTGCGCCATCGTAAACTAAAATAACAGTCATAGTCAGCATTATGTTCTTTGTTTAATATTAAAATATACAAAAATTGACCTTACATCATAATTAGGATCGTTTGACTTGGCTATTCCACCTTTTTCTGGAGGTCGAGGTGTTTCTTGATTTTCGTTAAAAATGGCCATAGTCTGCAAAAAACCATATTAAGATATTTCAAGACATATATTCAGTATGTTTATAAAAGAGATATATTTTAAGCTACCTGATAATTTGGGTCATCAGTGTTAGCCATAGTATCTTTCCGTTCTGGTGGTCGTATGTTGTTGCCAGTAGCGGCAGGTGCCCCGTTTTGTGTGTTGGATGTTTTCTGTAACAAGTTATTCTAAGGTATTCGATTTTACTACTTATAAAATTCTTAATTTTAAAAAGCTATTAGAATCGACAGTGTTATGCAGAATTATCAAGAAAATAGGTAGTAAACAACTGAAAATTCCAAAATTCAAAAAATAAACAAAACCTACCTTTTTGGCACAATTTAGTAACAAAACGACGCATATTATCTGACATGGTATCAAGAAACAGATCATTCTAATCGGCTGATAACGACCAGTCGATTCTACACAACCTCACCGCTCTTTACAAAAACATAATAAGGAATAAAACCAACTTCAGAATGCTCTTTAACTGTTCTTTTACATAACAAACCCAATTTGTCCTTTAAATTACAAAATGTTAAAGACAATAAGCTTAAGTTTGATGCAAATTATTTTTTTTTATGCCAATGTTATTCTTTCTCCAAACTTGAACTCCTTCTGAGACTTGTTTCTGGCCTTGGACTGAAGTGTTTCATTGTAAGCTTCTTCCAGATGCTCTTTGTTTACTGTGTCTGATCCAACTCTGGCTGCTTCGAAAGATGAGTTGACGATAAGACCACGAAGCTCTGCAGCTGACCAGAACTCTGTCGTCGATGCATAATGCTCCAGGATTTTCTCTGATTCTATTTGAATATCTTTGGCCAATTGCTGTAGAATGGAGAGGCGAGAATCCTTAAGAAAACCCATATTAACAATATAATACCGTAACAGTCTGGTATTAGAATACAGTAAAACACTACGGTACAATCTATTTTTGCCATAAAGACTGATGAGAAAGGAATTAACCAAAAGTGGGGTTAGTATGAAACTTACTCGATCAGGATGTGGAACATGAATTTTGTGATCGAATCTTCCTGGTCGCAGTAGCGCATCGTCAATCAGATCCAGCCTATTCGTCGTAGCTATGACGTATACTCCTGAAATGATGTGACGTCCAAATACACATATCAGCCGTAAAATGGCACTTTTAACGTATAAAAAATAAAGTAAAACCCAATGTAGAAATACCACAATTATGCCTTACCATCCATAGAGCTATCCACCCCATCCAGTTCGGTCAAGAACTGATTGACGACTCTGTCAGTAACTCCAGTGTTATCATGGCCTCGTTTTGGTACCAAAGCGTCAAATTCGTCGAAAACAATGAGCGAAGGCTTGGAACGGCGAGCTCTACAATAACAATGTCATACAATAATACATTCAAGATCGAGCCAGTTACTTTGTTTTAGAAAATGCTCAAACATTGTTTCACTTACTTTTCAAATACATTTCTGACATTCTCCTCGCTTTGGCCGATGTATTTTGATAAGAGTTCTGGGCCCTAAAATAACTTACTTTACTTTACATTTCTAATGGTAAATTACTATTAAACATGACCAGATATCTTACCTTGACAAAGTTCACATTAAATCCAGTCTCTTCAGCCAAAGCTCTAGCCACCAACGTCTTCCCGCAACCAGTAGGACCATGTAGAATAGCGGCGTTGCCTACTCTAACACCAATTTGTTTGTAGACTTCTGAATACTTGGAAGGCCACAAGTATATCTGAATCAGTTTTCTTTTGATTTCATCTAAACCTCCAACTTTTTTGAATCCTCTAACTTCAGAATCCTCGACTGTAGCTACTTGATTCGCGTTCAGAAGATCGTTTAAATGTTTTTGCGTTATCGTATGATTAGGATACTGTAGGTTTACTCGTTCACAAAATCGTACCATCTCTCCGAGGTTGAAACGCGACATGTTCTTGTTGTTGTAGTCATCAGCTATGTCTATGCCATCAACAAAATGACGCAAAAGTTTAACGTATTCCGTCTGAAATATAATTTTTTACTTTTGTGTGGTTTATATATCTTATCATTTTTAAAAAACTATTAATTTTCATTTTGTCATCACAAATTTTAAATTATGCTTTGATTATTTTTAAACATTTTATTATCAATTTTAATAGACTTTAAATTAGCCGTACATAACATACGTATCAAAAAAGGAATTGCAATACGTATCGGATTAACGTCTACAATAATACGCACAGCACTTTTTTCGAAAAGGTATAGGTTTAGCGAGCCTTAAGGGCTTTCAGAGTGTTCCCTCCAACCTTTTCCGTCTTGTTTTTTCATACTTTTACTCTTGAAAACAGTTCTGTAAGGATCCAAAGGGTTCTCTTGAAGGATAATATTATTTATGTCTTACAAATTACAGCTGACCTTGGGTTTGCATTGTTTCTATAGTTACCATAACGTTTCGAATCATAAGTTTGCAATTTGTATGTCCGCTTAGAGTCAAACTGTAGGTACGTCTTTTAAAAACTGTGATTTTAGGTATGTTTTTTGGCTTTTTATACAGTATTTTGTTGAAAAGAAGCAGTTTGACTAGGTTTTTATAAGAAAAATTGTAAATTACCGTGTCAATGTAGTAAGTATGCCAAATTCTGCATAAAAAATGTAGATTAAAGTATAAAATTTAATAAATTAATGTTCAAAACCAGAGTTTAAACCCTAAAAACAGCTGAAAGTCAGTAACACCGACTTAACAGCTGACCTTATAATTGAGAAAGTGACTATAACTCGTTTTGCGCGGCGGTACGGTATGAATTTACAGCGTTGCGAAGATTTACTGCTCCCCAATTCTTCGGCAGGTATGCTTACATTTGCAATTTACGAAAAAACTTGTTTCGAAGCCGAATTCCGGAAGCGTTCGTTTGCGGCGCCGCGCCCGCCTCCGGTCCCTCACATCAGTTCAGGTCAGTCAGACGACGGTTGACGTGGCTGGAGAGCTTCTTCGATCTGCTTATGCTCAAGGCCGTCCACTCGCCGCTGTTTCTTCGGCATTTATCTCATTTTATAACGTACTCCCTTATTGTGACATAACGGGTTTGTGGCGGTCATTTTTTTTCAAAACTCTCGATTAAGTGACGTTGAACTACCAGGTTTAAACGACGAAAAAAAGGTTGAACTGGTGATAGTTTAATAGGTTTAACCAAACTCCAACCAATGCTGACTCCCCAGTTCAACTGACATTGCTTTATCGGTTTTACCCAATCATAAACTATAAGATTGAACTGATATTATTTTACTGCAACGACCTTCCGCCAGACTAACTTTTTTCCTACATTAATGACGTTGTTTTTCCCTTCTCTTTATGTTTCAAAATTTGAGAAATAGCCTTTTACTTTCTCACAATTCGGCCTTGTAGCTCGCAACAAAAGAATGTTTACAGTTCCAGTTGATTTAAGACCGTTCATTACCTATTCTTAAGGAAAAGTTCATTTAGGGAAACTTGAAGAAGGTATCAAGTAAAATCTTCTTACTGTTAAAAACTTGATATCAATAAGTTTAGTTGTCTTTCGTTCTTTTTTAGTTTTGAAATGAAAAACACAAAAAGTGTGATCCAACACTCTTTTTCTCTTTGAAGATCTTTGAACCTCAGGCGTGTCTTTTTTGCTTTTTCGAAAAACAAACAATTGCTAAAGGATTGTCCATTCCAGATAATGACAAAGCTTTCTGTGGATTCAGGGCCATTTGGGCAGCCATTGTCATCGGATGCTCAGAAGCTGGTCAACGATGTCAGACTTCAGATTAATCAACCTATCAACCCATTTGTAAGTTTACTAAAACTATTGAAATTCAAGATACTTAATATTTCCTTGAGAGATTGAAAAACTTTCAAATATTTTAATTTTAAAGGATAACATAGATTATTGCAAAGTCATTTATTATTTGCCTAATACCGTGTTTTACAGTTTGACAAAGACTTCAACATCTACCGTTTCGTTCTGAATGCCGAAAGAGCTTACAAATCCCACAAAGAAATCGTCGAACATGCTGCCAAAGCCCTGAACAATCATTTGAAGTTGCGAAAGTGTTTGCGTTTGGTAAGAATTGACTTACTTGTACCTATCTTAACAATATAAGACTTGAAAGTAAATACTAACTTCCTATATAAAGCAATAAAGAAGGATTGACCAGAATAAGACCTGACTTTAGGACGAACTACCAGATATTCCATTTGCTGACAATGAAATCTTCAAAAAGAAATACTTGCCATGGGGCGAAATTCAAAGAAAAACTGACAGTTCCAACAGATTACTACAGTACGTCGAGTATAAGACCATTACTGTTGAAGTAAGTGTGTAATTACTTACAGTAAAGCTTGTGTAGGCTTATTATAGATCTCATAAAAACGATATAAAGAATCATTATCAAGATATTCATGATTTTAGTACATTGCACATTCTCTCAAAAGTTCTGACGCCTGTCGCTTCCAATTCTGGCAATTCGAACATATTCTACGTCGCGTAAACGAGCAGGCATGTCTTTACAACCATTACCACACTACTGTTATGAATATTTTTACTTTGATTCCTTATCATTGTGAACTTTCAGGAAGAAAAATCGGGTAAATTCTGTTCAGTCCGACACATTGTGGACATGAACGAGTATGAAATCAACCCCTTTACCATGCTCTTCGTGAGCAGTGGTACCCTACAGTACTACTCTCATCTATTCCACTACGAAAACTACCCAGAGCTTGTGTATCCAGTGGAGATGGTGAATATTGCCAAATGGATCTACGTTCCCTATAAAATCATCAAAGCCGTCATGCCAGCCGGCTTCGCTGACAGATTCCGATTATACGACGGTAATTATCTGCCGAATCTGATGAACGAAATCAACAGCGAAGACATTCCAGAAACATTGGGAGGTAAAAATAAGGTAGGTCAAGATCGATGTTATCGCGCGACATCAGCTTGTGACTCTTATACTTTTAAGTAACGACCTTACTTTAGAGTTTGAGATAAAAGTATAAAGATAATGAGTGCCTTGGAAATGAACATTGATACAGCAAAACTAGAAGAGAACAGATTTTATAGACAAAACTAACCTCCAATATAATTATAATGGTCATTCCTTTCAGGAAATCAAATGCACCAGCGCAGTAGAACCTACAGACACATGGCACTGTAATGTACCTCAGATCGTCGGTAACCTAGAGACCTTAGTCATACACTCAAGAAAACTCAAGTACTACAAAGTTGAAGTAACAGAAGCTCCAACAACCCTCAGCTGGTACTTCCACACAGACAGCGATGTTTACTTTGGCGTTTTCTTTGAGGTAACACATTTTATATTGATGTAGCTAAATCTTTAAACTAAAGCAGACAGTTACGGTCCTAATAACAGTCCCTTTTCATTTATAATGAGCTAGACACTGTAAATGACAGCATAAACAACATGTGTTTCAGAGGAACGATAGTAACAATGCCAAGAAGAAGAAGGACAAAGAAGACTTGGACACTGACTCCCTAGACATGGTATACCCAATGTTCAAACTAACAGCTAAACTCGTCCATGAGTTCGACTCAATCGAATGTACTGAGAATGGCACGTACTATGTAGTATTCGGCAACAAACACAGCTGGATTCACAAGAGAACGGTGGAGATTATGCTACAGAAAAAAACCGAATCAGGCGAAGTACGAAGGATATACCACGATGGAACGAACGAGAAGGTAGACAACGAACTCTTGGACATCCAAAAGCAAATGGAGCTACAGCCATTCAAGACCAACATCTGAATTCAGAAGCATATCACGGAAAACGGGACAGATACACGACATTTCTAACTCTTAAATATTAAAATTTACATTAAACACCTCTACTTTTATCCATCACTCTTACGGTAAAATATTTGCAGTAAAAACCAGCATTATATCAGACTTTCAAGTTCAAAAATATTGAGATACATCAGTAAACATAAAGTAACCTACCTGACTAATTTGAGTTATCTCCATTACTAGAGTAAAGAAGCGTTTACCATGACATCTCAACGCTCCATCTGCCAGAGAATGCTGGCTTTTAGTCGTGGCAACTACAGTAATGTTATAATCGTAGATTAAGGATGAGATCTCTGAAATAAACACGACTTGTTATATTGTACATATTCCTCGGCTATTTTAAAGCCAAAATTCATTTAAAAACGCAAAAATATTACCTAAAATATAAACAAAGTACATAAATACCAAAAAAATAAGTTATCCTTCATAAAACTTACTCAAATAAACCTTGGCAATGAACTTTGACCTTTCTTCATCTTCCAAAGAATTATTCAAGAAGTCGAATTGGTCCAAGAACAGTACAGAAGGCCATCGGGCTTCCAGAAGTCGAAGTTTTTGCTCCAAAAACAACGAAACATTGTCCGGAGATTTTCCTGAAAATATTTATTGGGTTTTGTAACGAAATGTCACAATTCGCGGCTAATTTTGGATTGAAAAAAAATTTTGAAATTTTTGATTTACAAAATTTTTTTTTGAAGGACACTGTTGACGAAAACTATGATGAATATTCAAGTCCCACAATGTAAGTTTTGTATATTAATTTGGAAGGTACCTTTCAATATTTATATTATCCATACCTTTGAACTCGTTACAGTCGATTTTCAAAGAGAAACCTTGAGATCTTCGTAGAGGTTCATGGAGATCGTATTTAATATTGTAGTTTTTCCACTGAATTCTTCTCCACAAACAAGAACATTGAGTCCATTACAGTGAGGTTTCTGACAGACTGGCTTCAGGTATTGTAGAATATTATCCACGATCTTGCTTTGGGCTTCGAAAAGGTCACTCTTCGTTTGCTTTTCTCCAAAATTAGGTACAAGCTTTTGTTCTGGTTGAGGTGGGATCTTGATTTCGTGTTCCTGAAACTTATATTTATATTGAAAGTTTGATTTCTTTGACTTTATAATAGGCCGGTTACAAGATTAATTTGTATCTAAACTTACACTTTGTTGAAACGTTGGCAACTTGTCGACTAGGAATAGGCTACATCGCTTCGTGCTGTCGATACCTTCTGATGATACGAATTTTACCGTGAAACGGCCGTCTGAAAGTATTTTAGGTAACATTTTTGCTTTATTTTAATTGTCTTATTATTATTTTAAATTGCAAAGAAGATATCTAATTTACCGTGATTCTTTAATGTAATTTCGCAACCGGAATCTGGAATTATGAATGGTATATAGGGTTGGTCTTTGAAGTTGTGCTTGATTATGGTTTCTAACTGATGTGGTTTTAGCTAAAATTTTAGATATTGTTAGTTATGATATGGTATGGTTATTTTAAAGTTAATTTTCTAGTTTACTTTACATTAACTTACATTAACACTACTGCTGTACAAAACCCTTTTCAATTGTCGTATTTCGCATTCATTAGCTGGGATACACAGTAAGCGCATAGATGACTGTAATCCTTGTTGTTGCAGGTCTGAAGATACAAAGCAGTGTCCTTTTGGCAATTGCCTCAAGGCTTCGTGTATACTTGCCAATTGAGATTGTAGTTCTATTGAGGCTTCTGGTAATTCAACGAGGTTGATGTATATTGAGGTAGCATAGGGTCGTATCACACGATATATCTTGGTTTTTACGTATTTCCCTGAAGAATGTGGGAGATAAAACAATTTATCTGGTAATTACATTAACTATATATGTTACCTAAGAAGCGATACGATAAGTTAACTCTTGTTATTCTACGTTTTCCTACCTTTGCCAATAGTAACCACAGTAGAGATAGGCAATTTGACCTTTAGTTTCTTCGAGAAACCGTGGGGCATGACTCGAAGATACAACTGGATATTGTTATGGACGATGAAGAATCTCAGCGGATTAAACAAAGCTACATTATCGTGGGGAGCTTCTGTTACAGTACTCTTTTGAGCGTATTCTGTAACTTTTGGTTGAGATAGTGGAGCTACCATAACTTGGGTTGTGTTGGAGATCAGAGCCGCCGATCCCTTAGGCAATTTCGAGCCGATTTGGACTAAAATGGTGTTTTAGTTGAGTAAGGTGTGGTTTTCGATTTCAAGAAAAAAGATTTTACAGTAACAAAACAATAGTATGGGTATCCTTACCGACTCTGAAGTTGACTGAAATGCCTGAGGACAAAAATAATACGAAAGAGAGGTCTTCTTGTACTACACGGATTTGGCGTAGGAAGTCTTCTTCAATCACTTCGCTGGTGTTTTCCTGCAAAATAATAAGTAAAAGAACCTATTGCACGTTTAAAATTAAGTTCCGATTAATTATTATAGGTTAATATAAGTCCTAACGTATTCTTTAAAATAATTTTTAAAACAAGACCAACTATGAATACCTACGATAATATTCCAGTCTTCAAAGGTCTCTGGCTTTATCTCCATCCATTGGCAGTAATTGACATCCTTGACCTGCTCTAGCATCAACTCATCACCAACACTTAAACCTAGCTTCTGTAGGAAGATACGATTCAGATGTAGGTATTCAAATGGGGGTTTCGAAGCGAAAACTTGCAAAACAAATCCATTTTGGTTGCTTTCGCCGACTTTAGAACAGTGGAATACGGCAAAACTGGCTGATTCTACCTGAAAGAAAGTTTTCGATTTTAAAAAATGAAGGGATTTTCAAGTTTAAAATTATAAAAATTTAAAAAAAGAGGTTTAACAGGATATTGAACTTGAGTTATATGATGTACAATGTAAGACTTTAGCCAAATGAATGTTGCCTTTTACTTTGACGTCTATCTCAAATCAATAATACTTTTATATACAGTACAACTACTACGATAATTATCAAACATTTATCTTATCATCTAATCTCTCTACAATAATTTTACAACAACTTACAAACTTTTTGTCGGAATTGGACAAGAACCCACAACAATTGGGTAGCGTATGTTCTACTACTTTTACTACGATGGCCATGTCGTTGTATTAAACACTGATTTGATATTGTTCTTTCCCTTTCGCAGACTACACTTTCGGTACCCGTCTTAACTCTTTTCTCGCTTTTTGTTACCTTAACGCCATATACGAGGCTTGGAATAGGGTTTTGTCTATACCATGGATCTGTTATGGTTTTACCTACAAGTTATTTTATTACTACAGTGTAATCAATTTAAAACTGATTTTATATTTACTACAATGTAACTGAATTTTGTGCTTTTATACGAAGCAGAGCTGAATTCATGATCATAATGTACTGATTGATGGTATTTTGGTAGAAAATGTGGTACAAGATGAACAAACGAAACATTTTTCTATGTGAATTTGGACTAAAATAACCTTTTCTACAGCCTAATCTTTAAAAATGGGTCAGAGTGTGAAAGAGGTATGTTTTGAATGTTTTTTGTTTATTTCTCTCGAAGAGCAACTCATAAGGCTCTTACTAATAAGTCAAAATTAAGCAAACTGCGATCATAACGTAAACATCATTTTCTATATTTTTTTCCTTCAAATCTGTGTTTTAGAGCTTTGAAATTCAAAAGTTTTCACACAAACTACTTTCTTAATATAGTATGTGTGTGTTGCCAGACAATTAGTATACTGTCCCTGATCTTTAAAAGCTCTGAAGCACATCGTTTTAAGTGTTTTTGTGGGATTATTTATTTTCGAATTCGAATGTTGTTCTAATCTCGATCACTTTGTTTTGCTGGCCTCCAAACCGGCCACAAAAACAGCTCGTCTTTGCGCTTTCGAAAGGAGAGCGAGAACGGTGTTCGTGAGTACCATTCCTTCCTTCGGACACTGACCAAAACATTCGTTGTTTGCGAATTCTTATCACTTTTTCTTCAATTCTTTTTTGCTCTAGGGCGTGTTTTTTCGAAATGTCTTTTAATATGTGTTTAGATTAACAAATTCTATAAATGTCATTTGACAGGGTTAGAAATGGCTTTAGGCTACTTTTAAAAGTTTTGATCTTTTGACAATTAAGACTGAAATTGTCGAAAAAGATTAGAAAAGATGTACTTATTTAAGTGCAAATGCTACCTGGTCAAAGGACAATGTCATTAGTGTATTTTTTGATAGTTTTTAAATGGACAGACGTTCTTAATCATTTGATTTTTAATATAACATTCATAAGACGCTTATTGATAATAAGTATAGTTTTGCAGAGCTTGCTTTTTGTCAATTGACTTAAAAATGATGTTTTTATAGTTCTTAGTTGACTAAACTTACAGTAACAAGATTTTTTACCGTTTTCTCTTCCCTCTCCCCCCCCTCCCCATCTTGATAATATCCCCTAGATCAACCTGCAAAGTTTAAGAATACTTATTCTTTATATTGTACTAATATACCACTCAAAGAACGTTTATACACTTGAGGTCTTAAAATACCCCCTTACGAGCTTAATCTGTGCCCTCGGGGTTTGTCTGCACTTTCTGGAACACTTTTTGGATTTCGTTCGATCTCGTGGCCGGCTCCTCGAGAGCGAGCTTTGAACGGCACCGGACGTGACCAATAATCAGCTGACTGAGGTCATTACCTCTTTCGTCCTTCTCCGAGGTGTTTATTTAGCACATCGGATCAGCGTCCAGATGGTCGTGTCTTTATTTTGCAGTCGTATATTGTTGTTGTCGCGCGAACACATCCATCCGTCTTTAATGCGTTCTTCTCCATGGTTAGAGTAGTTCGAAATCCTTGAATTATTGGAAATTGGATCAAGATACGATTACTTCACAATCTGATTTCTTTATCTATAGTTGACTTAAGTTTGTCTTGAGTTCATTAACTTGTGGTTATTGTGCAAACATTTCACTGACTTCATACTGTATTGTACGTAAACTATGAACCGCCACTACTTTGACCATTACAGAGTAATGGAGCTGCTCAGTTTGAAAGACTGTCCTGAACAGCACTCGTCCACGGACAGTATGGAGAGTATCAACGAAGAGGTACCACCAACCACACCTACATTCGCACCAATGCTGAAGAGACTGAACGAGTTCAGGATGATGGCCATCGGATGTGATGTCACTTTTTTGGTCGGAGAAAAGAGGAGGGTGAGTCACAAAAACAACATATGTTACTTTCTGACATTAGTGTAAATGTGACATAAGGTCTTTGGTTACTAAACATAACATACATCAAACTTACCATAATCATCGTTTTCAGCCAATATTCAGCCACAAACTGATCCTAGCCTGTAGTTCACAAGTCTTCAAAGCCATGTTCTACGGTCTTCTCAGTGAATTTCCTCACAGTTTCCCGACTCCAGAAGTCACGCCTCCAGTAGACGACCATTCAGATTCCTCATCTTTGTCATCGTCATTCAGTAGCTCCAATTTCAGTCAAACTCCAGAAGACGAATCCGAAGATGAAGCCAAAGTGAACGTAGAAGTATCTCCATCACAAACCAATGATGTACTACCTTCACCAAACAAACTACTGCCCCCAACACAGACACGATACGTGGCTACAGAGATGAGTATGTTCACGGATCGACGCTACGTATCTCCAGTGGAGACCGTGGAGGTGCCCGACATCAATCCATCAGCCTTCAGGAAGATGATCGAATTTATTTACAGCGATTTTGACCCCAAGAGTGTGCACCTAACAGATAACAATGTCATGGAGGTCCTCTATGCTGGTAAATATTTACTTGTTTGTAACTTGGAGTACTTTTGTTTTTAATGTGGGTTGACGTGAGAGATGTCAAAATGTTCACAATTTCTTAGTATTATATAGAAAATGGCATTCAAGCTTGTTTTTGAACAAAAACGTAAAGTTTACATAGTTTCTGCAACTACTGTACTATAATGTTTTCACTTTGTACTAAAATATAATTACAACAACGCAACACCTTAAAATTGTATTAAAATTTCAGCCAAGAAGTACGCGATTGATGCACTGGTTGACGAATGTGTTAGGTACCTGTTGAACGACTTAAGCCCCTTTAACGCGGTCTTTCTCTTATCCCAAGCTCGAGTCTTTAATGAGGAGACGTTAATTAAGCGCTGCTACGAAGTCATCGATCGTAACACCGACGTCGCCCTACAGGCAGAACGTAAGTAACGCATTAGTTATTCGACTACAGCTTTGACAAGTTTACAATAGTAGAGCTTGTAAAAGAAATTAAAAAACTATAAAAAGTTAGTGATATTATCTTAAACCTAACCATCAACTGTAGCCACAGTATTTTCAAAACTATACTGTAAAATATTGTTTTCAGACATCGAAGATGTAGATAAAGACACCTTGATGACAGTACTTCGTAGAACCCAACTCGACCCCTCATCTGAATTAATCATCTTCAACGCCGCCCGAGGCTGGGCTGAAGCCGATTGTAAGCGTCAGAAGCTGGAACCAACTCCTCAGAATATTCGTCAAGTTCTTGGTCCAGCCCTAAGCCTGATCAGATACCCAAGAATGGAGGTAACCGAGTTCGGACAGGTAGCCATGTCAGGCATCTTGACTTGTGAAGAGATGGCAGAAGTGTTTATGCATCTGACTGTGAAGCCGGCTCCATTCTGCCGCTACTCCACTGGATTCAGATGCTCATCAAGATCGAAACATGTTGTGCAGAGATTCGGAGCTGTTTCGTCGAAACGATGCTCGAAAAGGGAAAGCAAAGTTGCGTAAGTTGCTTTGTTTATTATTTTATGTTGGTGTCAAAAATTTTTTTTTCAAAAAGCATTTTTTGTTATTATAGTCGCTTCTTTTTTTATAGATTTTAGAAAAGACGCTTGATATTGTTAAAAATCTTAGTTGTTTTAGCTTCACCGTTGATAGAGATGTCCAGATCCATGGCTTGGGTATTTATGGTATGAATCCCATCAAACCTCATACTGAAGAAGAAAACACATGGAGATGTCAAGTCGAAATCCAGGTATGCTTTTATCGTTTTTTGAAAAACCGTGTTTTAAAGTAGCCTTAAGTTTTTACTGTACTAACTCATCATTTTCTGTAACAATTGTATTGTTTCAGTTGGGAGTAGTTACTGATCCGAGTAGCTATGCCTCTACATTGGGAGTACTAGCCTCTAACAACGTGTACATGCAAGGTTTTCTTGGAGAGGAACAACCGGTCGTAGCCTCCTTCAAGGAGCCTGTGCCCATCTCTCCTTATCAGAGTTATGTAGCTACCGTCAGATTCATTGTAAGTTTTGTATCACAAGCTTTTGTATATTATCTTACAATGGTCCTTCTGATATTCTATGTTAAAATAATATTTTTACTATAACTTTTATGACTTACAGAGTGAAACTGCCATTCAAACGATTTCGGGTAAAGACGGAAAGGAGGCTGTTACAGTAACTCTGCCGAACGACGAAACGGTAACTTTCAAGTTCAACAGTTACCGTAACTCGTACGGTGACGATGGTTACAAATCAGAAGGCCAGATCCCGTCACTCCACTTCTACGTAGCATGGCCTGAAAAGGAAACTACTACGGTATAAAGTAAACTGTAACTATACAGAGTAATCAGCTATATTACTCTGAAATAAGTACAGAGTAAAATACTGACTGCTGTGTTGAAATCAGTACCATACTCATCGACAATATCATCATGTATCTCATATTTATTTGTATATATCACTGTATGTAACACATGTAGATATGTTATTATTTGTACACTTTGACTGCATAAATTATATTACCCAAGTTGGTCATTACTACTGTTTAACTGTTTTGTCAGTGTAACGTAACTAATATGTGTGCTATTTCGTGCTTTATATATAATAACGTGTATTTTTGTATCTTCCATGTACTTTTATATTACCTTTACATTTTTAAAAATGTTTTTCAATTTGTCGTTATTTATTTGATCATTTTTCTTAAAAAACAGAATTACTTACGTTAAAAAACAACATTTAAATCCAAATCAAACCTTATTTTAGATGAGCACCGCTTTCAAAGCCTCCGTAGCAGCTTCAGCAGCTCAAAGTCAGCTGCGTCCATCAGTCTTTGACATTCTTTCACAACAAAGTCAACAACAATCCCTGAAGCCAGCGATACAGTACATCCTCAAGTTCGGAGCTTTGTTTTACCAGTCGAAGAACATCAACTCGTTGATGAAATGGTTCGACGAAATCTACGCCGTGGTCATGTTGACTATGGAAAACCATTCTCTGAAGAAATACGGTGAGTGACATAGCTACGTTCTAAAAAGTCTTGTAAAGGATTGGTAATCGTTTTCATAACGTTTATTTTTCAATTTTGACCAAATGTTTAGGTACAGGTACAATATTCTAATTTTAAATAAAACCTGAAATGGAACGTATTTTACAAAACAACGTACCTTATTTTAGGTGCCTCATTCTCGGAAAACTTTTATTCGATGAAACGAGTCTTCGACCAGCATAATTCCTTACCGACCGACAGCGAACGACGAAAAAGTTTATTGTTTCTAGTTATCGTCCCTTACATCGAAAGCAAATTGTCAGCCTACAAGAACAAAATCGAAAATACCGATCCCAATCAGGTAAAACTTCTTTTTCGATCAAATGTTACAATATTTCTTACCTAAATAATATTTTAATATTATTATTTTTTAATACGAAATGCCACAAATCATTGGAGAATGTGGACGAAATATCACAAGTTTATTGTTTGTTGTTGATGAAAGCTTCTTTTTGGTCTAAATTTGTCTTGAAAATTTTAATGTGGAAAAATGAACTTTTAAACTATAAACCAAAAAAACGTTAATTTAAGATTAAAATTCTATATAATATAATAAAACAACAATTTTAGCGAACCCCCTTCATGAACATGTTCTTTAAGATCTACCCGGTATTCCAGAAGATCCTAGGCATTATAGGCTTAATCTTTGTAGTATTATATGGATTTGGGTATGTAGATGTCCAAAACCTACCTCTTCTGCTGCTTGGAGCTCGTCTCCATCGTTTGACGCCTGAGGAAATGGAGAGCTTCGAGAAGCCGGTCTACAACGAATCTGGGTGAGTGTGACGATGGCAGTAGCATCATTGTAATCGAACAGTGTTTTAGGAAGAGTAACTCGCGTTTTTCTGCAAATTCCCTCCTGGACTGGTCGCTTCTTCTCTTATGCCCTATTCTTCAAAGATGTTCACGAGTTTGTGACAAACAACGACGAAGACCATAAGGGCTTCAAGTACGACATTGACTTTGCTCGACCTGTGCATCCGACTAATGTAAGGTTGGGGATAGAGGTTCGGGGCAAAGAGAGATCAAAATGGAGTTATATTGATAATGATTAGTGTTTTTCTGATTTTTTTTTCGAATTGCCGGACTTAAAAAGAGACCCGGAACGTTAAATAGGATGTTAACAATGTAAACCTAATTATTATCTTATTTTTGTCTTCGTAAGAGTATTTGTTTACTTTAAAAATAATAATTATTAACTTTTAGTTGATCTCACCCTCCGAACTAGCCCAAATGGAAACAGACAAGTGTCCTTTATGTCACAATCGTCGCCAAAACGACACCGTGCTCAGTGTGTCGGGTTATGTGTTTTGTTTCACATGTATTAACTCGTATGTTCGGTTAGAAAAACGCTGTCCCATAACCAATCTTCCAGCTTCACATGAACAACTAGTTCGTTTGTATCGAAAGTCCGGCTAATACCTCATTTTGTCCATAACTGTGATATCTCTTTTTATATTTAAGAGTTTTGGATTCTAGTTCTTCTCTTCAGTTTTTGTTGGCTTCTGAATCTATTGTGATATCTTTTAGTTTTAAGGCTTTTACTTGTCATATTAGAACTACCTTCAAATAATACCAATCTTTTTTGAAGTCATATGTTAACATATCTTATTGATGCCTCTTCTTATCATATATTCCTCTAAACTCTATACCTTCACTTGCCGTATCTTCCCCAAAAACCCATTCCCACTTCTATCACAATGAAAACCAGAATCACCTTTAACCTGTGGAATAAACAAGTTGAAACTGAATCCACGAAATTAGTCGAGAATGTTATTAATACCCCGGAGGCATTGTTTCAAGACCACCTTAAGTGGGGGTGCGCGAACGTCTTGACCAGGTTGTCAAGTAGGTACCTTGAACAAACAGTCTCGCTTCTGTTCACGCCCTCGGGGCGTCAACGCGTGTTCCAATCGAGATAACCCGCTTAGGCGCGACTTCTAATGTATTCCCGTAGCAGTTTGGACGAATTTGTGTGTAGCTCCAGGATTAGCAGGGTTTTGTTTGTCGATTCTGAGGATTACGTGTGTAGCGCTCGATTCAGAAGGTTAATTTAGAGGATTACAGGCTCATATTATAGTAGACTTGTTTGCTTATGTCAGGTTAATTGTTTCCTGGAGCCACGTTCAGCGTGATTACAATCTGGAGCCAAGTTCGTTGATAGTATGAACTCTGATGGAGCTCAATCGACTTCTGAAGCGTCTCCGGACTTTGAGTGCACGATGGCTGAAGCCAACGCTTCAGAAGATGGGTGGATACACGATCCTTCAGCGTGGTAATACAATTTGAATATTTTTTAAATTGAAATCTAAAACATGAAATTTTTCTTTAAAAACAGTATTCCAAATTACTGTATCTATATTATTTTTCAGGGACTACTTTTGTTCACTGTTAACATCCCTTTACGCCATGTTCATCATCGTATTTGCCGTCGTAATGGAGCTCTCTCAGAAGTTCACTTCAGATGAATGGTTTATGGAGATGGTAAGAGTTTTAACAAGACTACAGTACCCTTTTTAGTTGTTTTACAGTTACATGTACGGAGCGGGTATTACATTCTTACTGTATTGTTATTTATTCCAAATGCATCCAGCTTGGCTCAACAACTTGATGAAGATGGCAGAGCGGAGAAAGTGGATTCAGGGTGGTACTGTGAGTTTGGGTTACAGTAACATTATTTTTAAATTGTTTTTTTTAATTGTTTTTGTTGGCATTTTATTGTTGTTTAAGGAAGTACAACAAACTACGCATTCAAGCGACGGAGCTGGATCTCTGTACCTTCGACTTGGTACTCTTTGTAAGTTTATTAAAAGTATACTGTACTTTATGAGAAGTCAAGGGTTTTTATCAGAATATATTTACATATGTCTTACTTACCCCTAGCTTTACCGAAATTTATAGAAACGTTTAAATGTATACTTTAACATTATATTATTTTAGGTTTTGGCAGTAGTGGAATAGTGTTGTTTTGCCTAGAGTTCTTCGTATGCATATCAGATCACTTATGTTTTACATATCGCCTTATCAATTGGGTATACGCAGCTGCTTTTACTTTCATTCAGATGCATTTCATCTTCTGCAATTCGAAGGTATGTTATCCATGACGATATCAACCTTGTAGATCATAATTACAGAATCCAAGAATCTGGCCAAGTTGGGTACGATGCACTTACTGGCTGTAAACGTGTGGACATGGTTGAGGTTTGTGATAGCAAAACACGATGGAAAGTCAGTTTATGTGGAACATATACTGAATAGGACGGATTCGTTAGTACTGCCGAGGGTAGAAGAGGTACGGTTTTGAAAAATAAATAAGAACATCGTATTGGAAATGATAGTACTATTACTTACAATAGAAGTTATAGAAATGAAAGTAGCTATTACAGTACGAAAGACACTATTGCTCTAATCAAAGGTATTATTCCAGAACTACACAATACCGACAGACGAGATCTTGGCTATAAGAATATACTCATTTTACTACTTTGGTGACTTTGCCACATTACTGACGACATGTATAGTAGAGTACTCCGTAATTGGAGCTGCTATAATGTTTGTGTTATGGAGATCGATTGACGACCACTGTACTATGCCAATTTATCGACCGAAACGTAAAAACAAAGTCAGAATTGATTGCAGGTAAGGGTTTGTTAACTGTGTTCACTTTACCGTAATTACTTTTATATACTTCTGTTGTTGGTTTAAGCAGATTTATTGTGATTTAGCTGCTAGTATAAGCTTTACCATCGTTATTTTCAGTGGTGTTTTGAAGTTTAGTCTTGATAACGTTAGGATACTTGATAAAATTACATTTTAGCGCATCGTCGGCTGGACTGTTTGCTGGAGTGTTATTCTTGATTTGTGCCTTGGTTTCTATCGGGATATACACCATCTTCAGTCAACATAGTGACGATCGTGGCGCGCTACTGGTGTTTAGATTATCAGATTTTGCCCTTTTTTGCTTTACATTAGTAGGATGCATTATTGGACTGTATCGGTAGGTTATATCTCTTACGGTAAACTATGATCTACTCGCAAATACAGTATGATTCTTACATAATTTCAGAATGAGATTTCTGAATTACCAAAGTCTTCAAATTATGACGAACGCCGAGTTCCTCGACGAGATTCTGCTGATAATCGGCCTTCTGGGGGAGCTGATCCATTCGAGTACGGGTCTGATGTGCTGGATAACAACTCAATCCGAGTGGGGTCAGAACAAGATGGAGACCTACATGCTGGTGGTGTTCGTCGTGCGAGAGGTCCAAGTCATCGTACAAGCCGTGTTTATTTTGGTATCTTCACGGTAAGTGTTTTTACAGACGAGATTCCATCTTATCTTCACCATCTGTATACAAGTTGTTGTCTTTAGTTGATTTTACGTCACAACAATTCTATTTTTGTTGTCATAAATGTCTGGATATTAGGGTATCAAGGTTTATTGTGATAATAGTCTGGATTTTGTAGTATTTTAGCTTTTTTGCCATAAGTTTTAGATTTTAAGGTGTCAAAGATCCTTTTCCATCATATCCAATTTTGTTACAGTAGTATCATAATTTTCAGCCTGCGAGCCCAAAGCCCCAAGGCGATTGCCCAAAAGCCTGGGAAACAATTTGTGACATTCTTATTGATCGCCAATGTGTCGCTATTCTTCTTCCATACCTTAGAAGGTATGAAATCAGTCTTCGGAGATGCGATAGCATCAAGAAGAACCAAGCCTTATGCTACGTTAATATGTGCAGTTGCTCCGTTGGTCGTGTTCTACCGTTTCCACTCAAGTGTTTGTTTGGCCGAGATCTGGAAGCATTGTTACAACACCAAGAACAATCCTCGGTCTTTGAAGTCACCAGCGTCTTCTAGCTCCGTGGCTACAAGAACATCGTCGATAAGGGAGCAGGGCTTGTTTTGAACGGTATGGTCATTGTAACATATATTGTATTGTCTAACATCTTATGTCGTACTAGCTATATAGGATACTAGAGGTTAGATTATTTAGTATTACCAACTTTAAATTGTGGTCAATGTACATAGAACTACTTCTTTTCACGCTTTACATATCTTGCAACTGTTATTTATACTTCTTGACCATCTTCGCAATTATAATGCAAAACAATCTAAAATTATCAATATATTATTGATGATTTCCTTCTCCCGAATACCTTGATTGAACACTTAGACCTTTCTTTACAACCATATTCTTCAAAAGTTGTTATGAAACTTTGTTTCGTCGAAAAGGCGTCTGAATCCCTGCTCTTTTTCAACAAAGGCTGGAGATCAAAAAACAAAAAAAATTACATCGATAGCTATATTTATAGTATATTGTGGTTTTGACAGAATAGTAAGTCTACTATAATATATATATATAATATTTGTGTATAATATAACAATATCTAAGTATATTTCACTTCGTTTTCTAGACCCATATGTAATATTATGTATACAACAATAAAAGATAAATTTTTTAAAATGATGACTATACAACCAAAATACTGTATCTGAAGGCCAACTTATGTAATTTAAAGTAGATCGCAGTATTTTTAGGAAAGTTACAATAAAATATTACAGTACTCTACGCAGCACTTTGTCGTTGTTCATTCACAGGCTCTTCTAACTGAGCTGACACTTTAGGTAGATACACCGCTTCAATAAGGTCGGTCACCAACCTTTCCGACCGTTTCCAGAGGTCGTCTTTGTGAGGCATAAACTCTACAATCTCTGTAGCCAGAAGACCGTTCAGTTGATTGTCTCTTAAGTAATCCAAGAATTCAGACGCCACAATTCCTCCAGGCTCAGGGGTTCCCACAGCTGGAGCGTCCTTGATTCTGAAGCCATCCAAGTCGATGCTCATTCCGAAGCCGTGTGTGTCCCTACTAACCAATTCTACTGCCTCGTTCATACATTCGTCGATACCTCGCCGTTGGACTTCCGAATCGTAGAAGACTCTGATGCCGAGTCTGTTCAGTAGCTCCTGTTCCTCTGATTCGAACGATCGGATTCCGACCAGACACAGGTTTTGTGGTTTGATCTTTGGGTATATATCTCCCACCGTTCTCAGTAGCTCGTTTCCAAAACCCAGAAGATGTGCTACAGGAGTACCGTGGATGTTTTTCGTTGGACTAGATTCAATTGTATGGGCATCCATATGAGCATCGACCCAGATGAGGCCTATATCACCATAAGGACGGAAGGTAGAGGCCACACCACTCCAGGTTCCGATGGCACAGCTGTGATCTCCACCAATTACTAGAAGCTCGTTCTGGTCATCTTCACGAAGCACGGTGGAGACGGCTGAACAGAGGTTTCGGCTGTTCTGAAAGGTAAATCCAGGTTTTGATTTGTGTAAAGTTTGAATATTGATTACAAATAAAGTACCGTATTCAACAAGCTAATACTAGCCATATTTAGGTAACAAATAACTTATAATTTGAAAAAATATAATTCAAATTTACCTGTACAACACCATGTAGAGCTTGATCTTGTCTTCCTGTAACGCTTTCTTCAATCAAGGAATGCCACTTTAGGCCGACTCTAGAGTTGTTCATGAAGTCTGATTGAGTCAGCACATTCAGATTATTCTCGCATCCCAAATGTCTAAAACAATGTAATTTCTAAGTAAAGGTTGCCGTAGGTAAATATTTACATACCACTATAGCCAAATCTAACAATAATTTAGATGAAAAGTGCTTATACAATACTTGATACATATTCATCCTTACCTCCCTCCATGTCCATTGGCCAACCCAATAGCATTGACGTATCTACCAGCCAGACGGCATACTGTAAGTCGCATCGTAAACAAGCTGATCAAACGTTGCAATGATCAAAAAGAAATCGCTGTAAATGTCGCTGAAAGTTGGTTTCATCATCTCGTGGTTAGGGCACCCCCGAGTGGGCGGGGCGATATTAAAGATCATCGCACTCTATCTATAACCAGAATCGGGTTACAACAACATGTCTCAGGGAGATCCCACACGTGATGTTATATTGCAATAGATCACAACCTTTCCAACGACGCTTGATTGATGATAAACGTACAGAATCCAAAAGGACAACTGTGTTATTGAAGCTGGAAATAGACCCTGATCTTCAACCTTTTCTTGTCCATCTAAAAGTGTAAAACAACAAGTACAATATTGCGATTCTTTTCTCAGTTTATAAAAAGTAAATTGACTGTAACATAAGAATAAAGAAGCTTCATAAATAATCAAACTTTATTGACATAGACTATCTACTGTAATATATAACACAAAAAATTGTAAGTTCACATTAAATAAAATGTCGAAAGAATATAACTCAAACAATATCACCCGAGTTGAATAAACATAATTAACATAAATAGTTTTCAAAACAATTTCAAGCAATAATGCCCTCGACCTGATGCACTTCCATTAAGTTGGATTCAGAAGACCGTAGATATTGTGTCAGAAGAAGAATGAACTGTTCCTTGACCTGATTGAACTGCATTACACTCTCAGGATGTTTGTATATCCAGTAATCGCCAAATAAGGAAAACAATCTACAGTAAACCTGGTGGAAGTTGTCGATTGTGGGCGGTCGATGACAAGAATTCACAAAATGATTCTTCAGAAGTTCGTCTTTCAGAAATTGTCGACAAAGCGCAGTGAAAGTGATCCCAGCAATCGCAAATGGAAAACTGTAATTTACAGTATGTTCAAAAGTATAAAATAAGTTTTTAACCGAAAGTGCTCTCCCTCAAGAGATATATGTCTTTCATTATTAAAAAAACAATTAGTTTTTTGTAAAAAAAAGCTGCAACTCCTTTTACAATATTTTTTGAAAATAAAAATCGTGATGTGGTAGCTTACCCTAATATAGGATCCTTTGATATCTCTAGCACTTTCTGGCACTTCTCGACGTCGAATTGAGCAAAGAATATTAGCTGATCTAGTCCGAGGACTCCCATACCCCTAAAGTCAGTTGCTGGATCGTCTCCCTAGAAAAGTTATTATTGGTAAAATCAAAGTATGTTATAGTAGAATGACAATTACAAATTTTAGACTAACAGTGCAATTTAAAGTTGTAAACTTATAACAGTAGCTTTTAAAACAAAATAGGATTCTGAAAACCGATTCAGAAACTTTCACTGGCCAAAAAAAGTTATATCTTATAATACCTGAAATCCAATGTCTTGCCATTTTTTAGTTTTTCTGGCTTCTAATTCTTCTTCTGGTTTCAGCAACTTCCACAACTTGAACAACTTTTTCTCGTGTTTTTCATTTTCAGAATCATAGAGTTCAGAGCGTCTTTCTTCTACCTGAAGTGACAACCTTCATAAAAAAAATTAGCATTATGTATTTGATCAAAATAATGATGCAATAAATATAACCAGCGTAAATATTAACAAAACCTTAATTAACGTACCTCCTGACACAACTTCTTGTACCCCTTGAGTATCCTCAAAGGGTTCGACAGTTTCTTGGCCAGATGATTTCTGTATTCATTGTCAGACACTTCATCTTCTAGTAGACCTTCCGCTTCTTCTGTTTCGTTTCCACTTTCCCAATCATAATTTCTAAGCCGAGCACTCGAATTGCGCCTTAATGCCCATTCCACTCGCTCCAATCGTTCACTTTCATTCAGATGATTATCCAGTGCCTAAAATCATAAAGTAAAAATATCTTAAATAAGCATGATCTACTAATAAATATCGTGTTTAAATTAACATAAATAATGCTTAAATATCAGTGCAATGAAAACAAATCATACTTACCAAACTGCGCAAAGAGTAAGGTCCTAAAAAGTATTCTATAGCATTGATTAGTGAGTTTATTATGAATTGTTTTACAGCCAGGAAAAGACTGCCCAAGTCTATCATCTAAATAAACACTAACCGAATGTTGAAATTTAAAACGAAGTCGTTATACTACATAAGTCACCGTTAATGCAAAGTATTATCGGAAAATCCAATCAAATGATGAACAACAGAACAGAAATAAACATATTTATAACATTAATACAAACAATAACTTAATTAGAAGACTGAGTAGAATTGTAATGTTCACCGAGCGAGTAGGCATACCGATGATACGTTAAGATCAGAGGTTTTCCTTTGAAGCCTTCACCATATTTATGTGGAGATCCATCAGCATGAATAACTTCTATAGGCTTCTCGTAAGCAGCACTAAAGGCTTGTAATTCTGGTTCACCACCCCATTCTCCACCATTGCGACAACTACTTCGAACTTTGTCGCAATAACTGAAAATAGAAATTTTTTTAATTAAAAAGCAGGATTATAATACATAGTTAAGGATGCAAATCAACCACACGAATAAAAAAACTACAAATTCATCATAAAACAATATTATATTAAATTCTTACTCTTCAAAACCTTCATCATCTAAATCCCCATTGTTCAAAAATGGCAAAAAACTGTCTTTATTCGATATCAAGTGGTTCACAGTGAGTTCCCTGACTTTGTCACCTGTCATCGTTGAAGAAGCGTCCAATAAAGAGATCTGATGAGCTAAAGCATTGTACATACAATCTCCATCTGGCTTTATATCAATCATCTTGAGATTCCTGTCTTCCAACACAGCCTTTATCTTTTCACTCTCCACCGTGCCTCGACTTGTAGCAGCGTTCAAAGCATCTTGCTTCATGGCTTCTCTCATCCGACGATCTTTTTCTTCCTTCTTCTCCTAAAGCAAGAATTGAACTATATTAACATTAACTTACTCTCATCTTCTGTGCTTTAGTCTTCTTCTTCTCACCGGCTTCTTCGACATTCTCTGAGTTTGTTTCACTTGGCACTTTAGCTTCAGAATCATCAGATACTTTAACATTGACAGTTTGTTGAACTAAATCATTCATTTCCTTCTCGTGTTTAACCTTTAGCTCGTTTTCCAACTTTGCAATCTGAGCATTAACCTCCTTTTTCCTTTTGGCATCATTTTTGTTGATGGAACGTTTCAAAGACGTTGTTTGAGCTAAATATTGTGTTATTCACTAAATAAATAACAAAATTCTTACCCACTAAATCCTTCTTTTCCTTAGAATGTCTGGCTTTTAGTTCATCCATTCTATCGGAAGCTTTTATGCATGAACTTGTGATTTGTTTCAGTCGCGACAAAATTTTGCAAAAATTGCATTTATTTTATTAAGTGCGGAACGCCAAAGAAATAAATCGTGGCGGGAGTCAAAAATAACGAAATGTAGAAAATATTTAGCATTATTTTTATAAAAATACAATCGTATCTCCATAAATTTTTTGTTGTTCTACATAGTATTTACATTCATTTTCCAAAATGGCTATGGCAAATAGAGGACGTCAGTCAAAGCTTCCACCAGAGGTCAACAAGATTTTATACGTCAAAAACTTACCTTACAAGATCACTGCAGAGGAAATGTACGACATTTTTGGAAAGTTTGGAGCCGTGCGACAGATCAGAATGTAAGGAGTTTTTTTTTGTTTGTTTTTAGGGTTTTCAAATATATAACCAGTGGCGGTTAAATGGATATTATTGTCGTTAAAGCAATTAATAATTATAACATTAGAATAATGACATTACTAATATATATCCTTCATTTTAAGCGGGAACACACCAGAAACTCGTGGAACAGCCTTTGTTGTGTATGAGGATATTTTTGATGCCAAACAAGCGTGTGATCACTTGAACGGTTTTAATGTCTCAAATCGATACCTGGTTGTGTTATACTATCAAACGACGAAAGCTTGGCTGAGGATGGATACAGAGAAGGCAAAGGAGAAGTTGGAACAGGTAAAGGAACGTTATGGATTGGGTGGAGATATCGATAAGGAGAAGGACAAGGCCATGATGACACCTACACCTCGTCGAAATTAAGTTATTGTACAGTTATGATGATCCTCATTAAATTTTAATGTTTTATGTAGTTTATGGAATTTTTTTTAAACGAGAATAGTAAGGTAGTGAAGATAGTAGGGTAATCAAAAATGCAAATCAAACGTTTTGTTCTATTTACTTTTTGACCGAATTAGTGTTACGCTTCAACGTAAATATATTTATTATGTTATTTTTCTATTTGCAAAAGTGTTTGTCAATGATCGATGTGCATGTTTTGCATTTAATGTAACAACAGTGCACGTATTTGCATTTACATTGTTCTTCCACAGTGTACTGTTTAGTGTTGAACCCTCTACCACAACATAAGTTTTCACAATTCCCTGTTCCAGAGGTCGTGGCGTTACACTCTCTATAATTATTTGTAGTTTGAAAAAGTTGATTTGTTGTAAAAACTATTGTAAGGATCTTTTATTTTTTTATTTAAAAATAATTTGATGACATTTCCTACCTGCTCCGTGTGCCAAAAGATCCATTTTCGATATCTTCATCACAATACGTCGGCGAACTTTTGATGTAAATCTAAATTATCACATTATACTTGAAAAAAATGTAATTTATATCCAAGTAGCGGTTCTTACCAGTTCAGGCAGAGGTACTGTAACTCGAGTAGGTCTGGATTCTCCTTTTGTCTCATAAGTAATTTCTGTTTCTTTCTCTATTTGTGCCAGATTGTACCGTTCTTTAAGGGCATTTGCAATAGAAGTCAATGGAGGTAGCGTAGACCAACAAGTTCGTATTTCGCAGCTACTTGACAGTCCGTGGCATTTACATTTTTGGAACAATCGTTGTTGTGTTACCTAAACGTAAAAATTTTGTGGAAAAAGTAATATTCGGTGCAATAAGTGAGTAAATAGATACTGAATAGGTATGAAAATTCAATGTCGGTATGAAGAGGTTGCGAATTTGAAATTTCTTACAATTCTGCCGACGTTGTTGTTGTAGATATTCATCCTTGCTT
Source organism: Bursaphelenchus okinawaensis (assembly GCA_904066225.2). NCBI lineage: Eukaryota > Metazoa > Nematoda > Chromadorea > Rhabditida > Aphelenchoididae > Bursaphelenchus > Bursaphelenchus okinawaensis. The sequence goes on along the minus strand of CAJFCW020000006.1, from coordinate 6,488,581 downwards.
TAGGTCCGGCCCGGTTACTGGTCGGTTCTGGATCCGCGTTCAGGGTTTCTTCATCGAACTCAAGTACGTTGGATACAGTAGTCGTTTCTTCAGCGGCTTTCCGTTTCTTGAAGGTACTGTGCTTGTAGATGGAATCCGTCCATTCTGCAGATGCTCGTTTACCGTACTCCACGTTGTCGGAGCAGCCTTTCCACTAAAAATTGATGTTTATTAAGACAAAGTGAACTATACTAGCCAGAATGAATGCCAAAATAATTGCCTAATTAGTAAAGTTTTTAAAGTGCTTACCCTGTATGCATCTGGAGAGTTAGCTCCACTAGCGATCGAAGTCTCCGCGTATCCACATGGACAATATTTGAAGCCAGATGCACATGCTTTAGCAATTTGATGTGTTATTGCAGCCGCAGACAGGGCATACACAAATGCTTGTTCTTTCGTACCTAAAACAGTTTCTTTTAAATAATTTAATAAATTTATAATTATATACTACAAAAAGGCAACATCAACAGTCGAAAATAAGCTAGTAAACCACAGTTTAGACCGTTTTTTGACTAAAAATTCAACTTTTATATTATCAAACATTTAAAATGACAATGAAACTGTAAAAAGTGCTCTCGTATATAAGTTAGACAGCGTGAATAATTTCATCATCATTCCTAAGAAGGGGAAAGAAAGTTGTCTTCATTGAGCCTCGAACCCGCCTGTGTTCGCACGCGAAGCGGGCTCACAACCACCGAACCACAAAAACACGGACTCGCCTTTTGTTAAGTCTGCTTTCAAATCGGGCGCGAGTGTGAGGGAAGTGCAATTCCAACGAGAATCAGCGAAAACCGACTGGCAATTGTCGACGGAAAGTTGCGCTGATCTGATGATTAGTGGCATCAGCTCTGGAAAGCGTTTGCACATTCTGGCCTAAAAACGATTATTTAGGTAATGGGTGACACATAAATAATCACTGTTTTTAGATGTAAAACTTAATTTTAAAAATGAAATTGTATTGAATTTTAAAAAATAATCACCTGATGTGCCACCATCCCAACAGCCTTTCTTTCTGTTTTGTTCAACGGACATTCAAATTCAGGGCTCCATGTGTCATCGTACTTGTACAGAGCTCTAAATCATCGGCATTATCAACATTCTCCTCCATAACTTACAGCCATTTGATGCCATGCCCCAACTGCAACAAGCACAAGAGTGTAGCAGTCGAAATCGAACGCATTCTGATTGTAACCTTTTAAATCTTTAAGGCCAAATGAGTTTTCGGATCTTGGAATCGAAAGCCATCAAAAGTGCGTGACTTTTACGATGCCTCATTTAACCCATTCTCGTCACTCAAACCAAATTTTTTGTCCAACAACCTCTTTAACTGAAAACATGTGTGTTTCTGGAACTTTCAAACCAAAAGAATCGAGTTCATGGCACTAATTATAAGTTGTTATACCGAAATTAAAAATTTAAAAAGTATCAGTACAACGATATTTAAAAAAACATTAAACGTGTTTAATTTTGCATACTTATGTAAAAACAAGTTAAAATGACCGAAATACTGTAACTTGTGTTTTTAACCAGGCACGACTTTGTGCAGATTGCAAATGATGGGCGCGAACTGCCCTTAAAAATTATTTTTTTCTGAGAGAAAATTAATATCAGAAAACCATGGTTGTCTCAAACGGTGAAGGCTTTGAAGTCTATGAATCAGGCCCAAATACAGCAGTAGAAAATGAAGAAAAACAAGAAAGTAAGTACTATTTACATTTCAGGATAAACTAAAGGATAAGTTTATAATACGAACATTTTTAGAGCCAGAAGTCTCATTTATTCCTGAAGAAATGAATAAAAAGTTCCCGGCTCATGTGCTTCAAGTCATACCTAAAAATGATGGTGAAACTTGCAAAGAAAAGTACAATCGTCTTCGAAGTGAAGCGTACCTACTGCAAGAACAAATAATTCAGGATAATCTGAATACAGATATCTCAACAGAAGTATGCCCGGTAGATGAAATCAAGTTTTTGGTGCATTCTTTGAAGAATACCATTGATAACACTTCATCGTAAGTTTTATTTCTTATTTACTTGATTCTTTAGAGCGAGCGATCTGAACTTCGACGTGCTTCGCTTCAATTCTTTGAAAGAACGAATTGAGAATCTGGAAAAGTCACTTGGTGTAGATTCAATGACAGCAAACGAAACATCTTTACAAAAAGTTGTCGAGGAGTTGAAAACAAGGGTCCAGATTATGACTCCTGGTTACTTGAACGGCATCTTCAAGAAGATTCAGTATTTGAACAAGCAGAACGCCGACAGCGGTGCTCTAGACGCCATTTCTTCAAACTCAAAAGATGAAAAGATTGCCATTAATGAAGTCAGTGCTTTGATTCAGCGTTGGGACGAAAAGTGTAAAGAACTTGGAGCTACTGTGGAAAGTCTGAAGGTTTCTGAGGGGTTACATCACGATGGTAAGCTATTACCTATTAGAAAGTTATGGTGCCTCGTTTAACCAAGTAATTTTTAATATTTTCAGCAGAAAGAATTTTGTTAAAATGGGAAAAGCTGATGAATCTAAAACAGAACGTAGATCAGACTTTAGCTTATCACAAGAAAGCGCAAGAATTAACTGATCTGAGGAACAAAGAACGGATAGCTTCATTTTTGGAACGAATTGAGGCTTTAAAACAAAACTCTGAGTAACTTTTCAATATTGTGCTAAAAGAACGCTTATTTATTCTGATAAACTCAACAAGAATGTGTAACATGGTAACAGTGAGAAGTTTAACCGGTTTTAATGGAGGAAATCATCATGTGCCAGTTTCGAAGCACGGGGGAGATCTAGGAACAAGTTGTAAACCTTTTTGATATCTGAGATCTCGACCTAGAAAGTGGAGGATGTCATTGCGCAAAAAAAAATTGGAATTTTTAAATTGATGTTTAGTTTTACATAGTTCTTCATGAACTACGAAAAGATATTTTTAAAATTGAAATCTTACTTTTTCACCTTTACGTCTTTGTCTAACGATATCGGAAGTCGAAATGAGTTGCATTGCGTATCTTAACGTCGAATTTACCGCAGTTTTAACCAAAATAGAAAGGGCATCTGCTGACAATTCCACATTTTCTTCTTGAGCACGAATGTCAATGATCTTTTTGATATCCTTAAATTGAACATAGATAGACATCGTAAAACGTTTTGAAACATCAAAGCTATAAGCATTTAAACTTACTTCTTCTTTGTAAGGGAATGTAGGAATAATCAAAGATCTGTCCAATAAATCAGAAGGTATGCCATGTGGAGACACGAGTTCTGTACCTCTTATCGCAACATGACCTCTGTTTGTAGCGATGACAAGAAGAGGTGACAGGTCGCTCTCGATTATACGGTTCAGGAAAGAGAAGCATTCCAAATCAAGTAGATGAACTTCGTCGATGAACAAAACGCCAGGAATGATGGACGCCTTCTTTTCCTCACGCCATTCACTCACCTAAAATTACTATATTGATAATACACATCTTCAATTATACCTTTTTGTTGATTTGGTTCCTAACTTCCGACTTGATTTCACCAGTATCGCCGGAGAAAACAGCAAGATACCCATGAGTTCTGCTGTTGATCACATCAATATCATGAAGTGAAATCGTCTGAACAAGTTCTGTTCGTTTTTGGATCTCTCCAGTTGGAACGTTGACAAACTTAACACTTGCACCAACGGCGTCAAAATCTTTTTGTTTGTTAAGCGACCTTCCCAATTTTGTGATTTTGCCCGCGGCTCTTTGGATTTGTATAACATCACCCGCTGATATGCGTTCTTTAAAGATGACATCAATCAATTTAGCACCCAGTTCATAGACAGCTTCCATATCTGTTGTCTTCAAAGCTATGCGACCAGTTTTCTGAGAGTTGTTAGGATTTTGACGGTCAATTTCAACCAGAACAACTTCGCCTTCCAATACCTAAAAAAAAGTTATTCTAGAAAAAAATATAATTTCAAATAAATTTCGAAAAATCATTTAACTACCTCTGTTTCTTCTTTTATCCGTACTCCAGTAGCTTTCCTGAATGCTTGCATCAACGCTTCTGTCTTGCTAACATCGACCGAGAAGATTTCACTAGCTGAAAGCCAAACGAAGGGTGTATCTTGTCCAATAGCTTTAGAAATTGCCATAGCCAAGGCTGTTTTTCCTGATCCAGGCGGACCAGCAATCAAAAGAGCTCTTCCAGCAATTTGACTTTCCTAAACTTTCGAATAATTAACGGGCCTAAACAATGAAGTACAAAAAATAATAAAGACATACCTTAACCATGTTAACAATAACACCTGCGGCTTTTCTTGCTGGTGCCTGTCCAACCATGCCATCTCCAATGTCCAATGGTTGCAATTTACTGTCTAGGCCAAGGCCAACAATGTGAGAGTGAGCACCAACGCGTTCCAACTTTGTTGTGTCTTTTATTTCTATATTATCCATGTTGCTGAAACAAAAATATTTAAGTTTTGAAAATAAATTTAGATGTTTGAATAATGCAATTGCGCGCAATAGACTAGTTTTTGGGTTTCTAAAAAATATGAAAATATTTTTAAAATCTCAAAAATTAATTTTAACGGTTTTCAAAATATCTTTTTCTGAAACGTTACGCCAATTGCGTTGCGGGACCTATTCAACATAATTCTGTGGCTTCCGCCTGTTTTTCTCTACCAACTTTATCGTCGCTTTCTCTACCAACTTGATCGTCGTTATGAAGTTAGAGATTTTTAGTGTATGTTTCAGGTCTTCTCTTTCGCCCCGCCTTATTTTTAACGTTGAGTTTAACGGCCTTCCTCAATGTCTTTTTATATTTTGAATTTTCGCGCCATGTCGACGAGGAACGAGTGGATATTTCATATGTCGGATGTCTCTTCGTTTCGCGCGATATCTGTTATGATTTTAGTTGTCTGGTTGAACGTCAGACGGCGCCGAGCGAAGAGGTTGAGGTGCGTCTTTGAGGTTTGTACAAATTCTATGGACTAAAAATGCCGAGAGAACGTGTGCGCGTATTCCAGACGGCTGGCATCGCCGTGTGCGGGTGGGGGAAATAGCGAGTGGAAGGAGGAGTGTGAGGGGCTGTGTTTGGGTTCTTCCAAGCTTCCCCAGAATCGATTGGGGTCTGCCCCATTCTGTTTTGTCCCCAACTCGCGTTATTTCTTCCTTCTTTTTCGCGATCAGTTTTTGGTTCGCGTTGTGCGCTGGTTCTGTGCCACAAATGGACAGTTTTGCTGCTGGGTGATGTTTTGATATGTTAAATTTATTTTTTTTCTGCTTATTTTTGGGTAAATATGTTATTTTACGACTTTTCTTCTCTTTAAAACCGGCGGGAAAACCGACTTTTTCGCGGGAAATTTTACAGCCTTTGGATGAGTTTCATATACGAAATTTTGGATACAATTTGTGACTTAAGCGAAGTAAAAGAGATTTTTTAATGTTCCATTATCTTATTGAACGTTTAATATTGCTTTGGATACAAATGTGATATTATTTTTATTTTTAATGGTTTCTAACTTAATGGTTGCAGGGATGCTGTCAAGCTCGGTCTCGACGGACCCTACAGTTCCTGTCACTAAGTCCTTTGATGGGATAGATTCAGCCTCGACAAGTTCGGCTGACAAGAGTGCTGAGAAGCCTATGGACAACGGTGTCACCCCTCCACCAGAAATCACCCCATCCGTTACACTAGAAAAGGAAGAACCTACAAAAACAGTTGAAGAAATACCTAAAGAAGAAAATATCATTGAGGACAACAAAGATCCAGGGAAGGAGGAGGTGAAGCAAGAAGATGATACCAAAAAACGATGGGCAACACCACCACCCGTAAGATTTTACTTCTTTTTCTTGCTGTTTAGGAAATGTGAGTCTTGTTTGTGGATACTTTAATGAAATGTACTTAAGGTTTTCTTTTTTAGGAGCCGGTTAACGGAATAGTACAACCGAGAACGGTGCCACCTTCTGGTAAACCGACACGACAAACAAATCAACTAGAATTTATAGCTAAGGAAGTGCTAAAACCCACGCTAAAACACAAACACGCTTGGCCGTTTCTAAAGCCAGTAGATGCAGTTAAACTGAATATTCCAGACTACCACAAGGTCATAAAAAGGCCGATGGATTTGGGAACAATAGAAAAAAGGCTAAAGAATTGTTACTATTACACAGCCGAGGAGTGTGTTACTGTAAGTTCATGCACCACGCCTATTAATCTTGCGATCGAATGTCTGTTGCGCTTTATTGTTTTATTTTGTGTTGTTGAACATGGTCATTATATCTGAGTGATTTGAGCCGGTATAAAGTTTTTGTGTAGTTTTATCTAATGTTTTACATTTTTGTAGCTGTAAAAAGTATTTTTCGTTGAAATTATAGCTGTTAAGAAGTTATCTTCTAGAAATTGTAGCTGTTAAAATAGTTTTTGTAGCAACTGTAACAATTGAAATGTTTTTTGTTGACTTTAGTATCTTTTGAGTGTAGTTTAGCTTTGAGTGTCATAAGCTTTGTTTTACACGGCGATCTTCTGCAATCTTACTTGTTTTCTACTCAAAAGTTTCGATCGCAAGCACACGTTTGTTGTCTGTTAAATTCTGCCGGATTGTAGGATATAATGACCATGTTCACGAACTGCTATACGTACTGTCCAAAACATTATGGTGTACGTGAAATGGCAAATAACCTGGAAACAGACGTTCTGCGCAGGCTTGAAAAAATGCCGCCGATAGTGAGTTTTATGATTCTTTTTTGCTTTTAGGACATTGAACAAGTGTTTGCTAATTGCTATAAATTCAACCAGAACGAAGATGACGTTGCACTCATGTGCAAGAATGTGGAAAATGCCTTTCGAGACAAGCTGAAACAGATGCCAGTGAAGGTGCCTACAGTTGATTTCTGAAACTTTTTTTGATATTGATATACAGTCAATAATGTTTGCTTTTCCAGGAAGTCGAGTTGCCGAAGCCGGTGCCGAAGAAAGCTGGAAAAGTGGCCAAGAAAAACCCAGCCTCGAGGAGTGTCCGTAGCGTCGAATGTAGGACGAGGTAGCGTTGCTAATAGTCCGCATAGTTCTGCGCCTTCTGAAACCGCCGCTGCCGTGTTAGAATACTTTCACAATGCCACTATACAAGGTGCTCACCTCATTTCTTTCTCTTTTTCGTTACAATAGCTGAGATGCGACTAACAAAAGCGTTTCTCTTCCGCGGAATACTGTTCGGAACTACTTTTGCATGTTTTGGTACTACTTTTGGCTGGCGCTAATCAAAAACTACCTAAAATATAAAAAAAAGAATGACAGTATAATGCCAATGTCTTTCTTTCACTATCGGGTATTGCACAATTAACAAACTTTCTCGGGGAGCACGTTGTATCTTGGTTAATGGCGATATTGTGACCTTGCTTTAGTTTTTCTTTATTTTTAAAACGCTTTGGAGTCCGTATTCTCTGTTGTTGTAATTTTTTGTGTACATAAATGTCAATCTTACAGTTGTTTTTTAGTTTCTGGAAGCCGTGAATCGTCCAGCGTTCGAGATGCAGAACTTGAAAAGGTAACACTGGTTTACATTTTTCATTTTTTGTAAATTATCTGGTATTTGAGGTTTAATCTCATTGTAATCTGCGTTTTTAATTGATTTTTAAAGGGGTATGCTGATTTTTTTGCAATTTGTTACCTAATTATTTTAGAAACCGATGAAACGGAAGGCCGAATCCCCGATCTTCGAAGATAAACCTGCACGCTCTATTAACCCTAACTCTAAATATGAACTTCTTAAAAATATGGACTATAACCTACAGAAACCACGCTACACAGGGAAGCTTTCGAGCCAAATGAAGTTTTGTGGCAAAGTGATTCAAGAATTGGTGTCGGCCAAGAAGTGCAAAGAGTTCAATTGGCCGTTTCTGGAGCCGGTTAACGACGTCGAATTGGGTATTCCCGACTACTATGTTGTAATCAAGAAGCCCATTGATTTGGGAACCATTAAGAGGAAGTTTGATGCTCGACAGTACGCTGATCCGTCTGAAGTGCGGGACGATGTGCATTTACTGTGCAGTAACTGTTTTCTTTACAATCCTGATGGACAGACTGTTCACACCCTAGGCAAGCAACTATTGGTAAGGTTTTATGATGATTTATATATTGTTTATAGTTACTGCTTTTGTTTAGAATTATAATGTTTTATCTAATTTTATAGAGCTAATTTAACAATTTCAGAAGTACTTTGATGACCGGTGGAAACAGTTGCCAAAAGAACCAGAACCGATGGAAGTTCCGTCAACCCCAGTCACAACAACCGCCAGAGATCCATACGCCTTCCCAGGCTCTCGAGCACCGCCAACATTGCCAATACAATCAACTCCTATTTCACACACTCAAGCTTTTGGACCTTTGACAACGGATGACGCTATCGAAACATTGTTCGAAGACGTACAGTCAGAACAGTGCAAACTAACAAACCGGGTTACTGAACTCACAAGGTTTATTCAAGAACTCATACAACTGAAGTAAGTTTTCTTATTGGTAATAAGATTATCACCGGTCGATTTGGTGTACATAAAAATTACATAATCAATTGTACTTTTAGACAGAAACGACGAGAAGCAAGAGATCAACGCACAATAGTTCCACCATTGACAGGAGAACTTCACACTCACATCAGAAGAAGTCTCCTCTTTGGTGGACCAACTGCACCAACAACACCTTTTACCCCAGCCTTGACTCAACCATCCTTCTCTGCCACGCCTATTGTGGCCAATCCCCCGACCACAATGATGTCACCAATCGCCGCCTCCGCTAACATGTTCCCAGCAGCCGCGAACGGTGCCAAACGCAGGGCTGGACGACCTAAAGGTTCGGCAAATATTCCTAAAACACCAAGTGTAGATTTGACTATGCCTTTAGCTCCTTCTATTACCGAACCTCCGGTTCTACCGGTCGCTCTACCAACCATCCCAGAACAACAACCTTTTACCATGCCCAACTCAGCAGAGATGTCCATGCCACCACCAATTCAACCAGGTCTACCTAAATCTGGTCGGGGTCGGAAACCCGGATCAAAGAACAAACCGAAGGGAGCTCGTGAAGATCGTCCTGAATACGAGTTCAATTCAGATGACGAGCAAGCTTCGGAACCCATGACCTACGAGGAGAAGCGACGGCTTTCCTCTAACATTAACGACATTCCCAGCGATAAGTTGAGCAGAGTGCTTCAGATCATCGCGAAACGAGAGAGACTGGACGAGGACATCAATCCTGAGGAGGTCGAGATCGACTTTGAGACTCTCAAGCCCAAAACCTTGAGGGAATTGGAATCCTTTGTCTCTCAGATCAACCAGAAGACCAACCGACGGCCGAACGGTAGGTGGTGGGACTTGCAGGACTGTCTGTGTAGATGTTATGTGTTTTTTGTTGTGCTTATAATTGCTTGTTTTTAGCGCCTCGACCAGTCGAACAGGCTGCCAGAAAACGCGAGTTGGAGCAGAGATTGGCCGAAATGGGCGGAAACACGAAAAGTAAGCAGTTATAGCTTAGCTTTACTTATTTTTAGTCCAGTCTAACTGTGCTTGTGTTGATTTGTGTTAACTTTGACTTTCAGGAGGCATGTCAGGAGCACCCCCACGCGGCCGCCCACCAACCAGCACTACGGCCGCTGCTCGTGATTCGAGCGACTCGTCCTCGTCTTCCTCGTCGTCGTCATCTGGATCTTCGTCCTCCGATTCATCTGACTCTGAATCAGGTTAGCACTACTTTAACTTGAAAGTTTCCATTTTCACAATATTTTATACCTCTGACCTTTTTTATCACAACTTTTTTCTTATCTTATTGTACATAATTGTAAGTCCACAAAATGGTCATAATGACATATTTACTGTTCCTTAATTTGCTCTTTCTGATTTTCTTAATTTCCCATACGGTATTTAAAAAAAACTGAAAAACGCGCGTTATCAGGGGGCAGGGGAACGTTAACTGTGTTATCATGATGTATTTTTTGTACGTATGAACTGACCTGTATAGCTAATGATACCTCAAATGTTAGACATTATTTCTTGATACTCGAAAACACTCAGAATCTCAAACAACGTTGCCGGCAACAATATGATTATCTCGGGGGATTTAAAATCATTTGAAAGTAATAAATTGTTAATTCATTAATTTTGACAAGTTAAATACGTCCAAAAAATACATCATGATGACAAAAGCAAAACTAAAAAGCGTTTAGTACACAGAAATACAGCTCTCTTAATGAAACGTCTTTGTTTCGTATGTTTTAATTTGTAAAACCTCTTGATTTTAGAACATAAAGATCCACCAAAGACGTCGCCTCGAGCCAATGGAGCTAGTAATGTCAACCGACCACGACCTAATGCGGTAAGGGTTTGATCTTTACATCGTATATCATAATATACTGTCACTATTTTGAATTCGGATGACAAGTCTATAGAAAATTAACAAAATACTTCTGGAATATAGCTTAAAAGCTACCTCAATATTCTACCTATTTCAAAAAATATTATCTAATTACTATTATGTATATATATTGATTTTACCAATTGGAATTTAGGTTGCCAGCAAACCTACCAATAACAATACATTAAACGCGGCTCCGGGACAGAATGGAATGAAACCAGACGACAAACGGAACATTGTTCACAGTGGAGCTGGTCCTCTTCTGCAGAGCAGTAACCCCGTATCTCATGCAGGAATCAGTAGCTCCGTCCTCGATCAGCTACTCCCAGCTGCTGAGGCTTCTGCTGATAACGCGGGAATCTCGAAGGGAAATTACATGGATTCATTTGATACATTCAAGCGCATGAAGAAGGAAAAGGACATGACGGTAAGCTTTGGCATTCAGTTGGATGCTTTTTTTGAGAATCGTAGATCTACTCTCTCACCGGGTTCTAGCCGAATTTGCTACGTTTCTATAATACAATTAAACTAAATATTTATGCTAATAGTTATATTGGGACACCGTTTAACTGATATCATTTTTTGTTACTTTTATGAATTTAGAAACAATCGCTGGCACAAAGGGACCAAGAGAGATCTAAAAATGGTGCCGATTCAGCAACTTCTCGTCAGGACGAAATTGAACGACTTAAACGAGCAGAAAAGGTAAATACGGTTTATTTACTAAAGATCAAATATAATGTCGCATTTTTTACAATGTTCTGAACCTATGCCACATCTCAAATAACTTACCTTTTTTAAATTTGTTAAGCCTGTTACATATAAAGTAATATTCTTTAATTTTTGCGTATTTTAGGAACGCCGTCAACGGGAAGCTGCCAATGACGAAGGTATCACCTCCCAGATGGACATTATGGCCAACTTCGAGGACAACTTCTGAAGAAAGTTCACTTTATGATGTTTTTTGTTGTGTAAAGTCTTTCGCATATCGTTCCGTCATAGAACATTCGTGTAACTGTCATATTTATCAAAAATATATTAATAAAATACAGTTTTACACTTGTTTGTTTGTAGTTGACAACATAATTTAATCTTCTTGCCGTTTCCTGCTGTCTGTCCTGTCATTCGAGTTCAGGTCGGCGAATTAGACGTACCCAAACATCAATAATATGTCAAGCTCGACAATGAACTCGATTCAATTTCATCTTGTTTTCGATTAAAACCTTATACATCTTGTGATGGTGCATGTCGTATCAATAGTTTGATGCGATATGCACCATTGTTTAAAACGTCTAGTTTACATAATAGGTCATTACACACTTTAGAGAGGCCGTTCGTCTCCTTCTTGTACATTTATTAGGGCCTCTGTCTGTTTCAAGAGGCATTTACTCAGGTTTCTTTGATATTCTTTTGTTGTTTGATAATATTTTTTATACGATAAAACCGATTAATAACATTAAACACCCGTTATTGACAGTGAGACATATAAATATAACTAGAGTTCCTACTACGCCTGCTTGACGCGCTTCATGTAGCGCTTGATGATCTCCATCGGCACGGGCAGAATGATGGTGTGGTTCTGCGAGGTGGATATACGGTTCAGAGTTTGCAGATATCTCAATTGTATGGCTGCTGGCGAGTTTTTAAACCTATCGGCCGCGCATTTTAGGGCAACAGAAGCCTAAACAACATTTTTTTAGAAAAGTTCGTAATTTCTAAGACTTGCTTTCAATGGTAATCTAGGACATCAAAAAGAGCTGTTTCTTTTCAAGTCGATTGTCTTTTAAGTAGTTTAAATTTTGACGGTAATAGTAAAATAAACTTGCATTAAGTTCCCCTGCAGCTGACACGATCTTGGCATCGGCTTCTCGAGATGCTTCGGCTTCTGCAGCCAGTACCCGACAAAGTTCTCTGGGCAGTCTGATGTCCTTTACCTCTACTCGTTCTACTTTGATACCCCATGGGTCGGTTCCTAAAAATAAACATTGAAATCAGAGTTATCAAGACATTCATACCTTCATCCAACACTACTTGTGCCTGTTGAGCAATACTCTCCCTTTCACACATGATTTCACTCAACGTTCTTGTCCCCAGCACGTTCCTCAGAGCTGTTTGAGCCAACATTTTCGTACTTAAGTGAGCATCGGCAATACAGTTTATCGTTGCTACTGGGTCACTGAAATCAAAATTTTGCTTTGCATTTGAATACTTTGTTGTAAAGTACAATTCTAGATATCTTAATGTATAAACTTGGCTTTTATATTACAGTAGATATTACAAATAGCCTTACCTTGTCCTATAATACACCGCAGCATCAACAGAAACTGTCACCGAGTCTTTTGTAAGCATTTCTTGCGATGGCACGTCGTATGACATAGTACGTAGATCAATCATGTGGTGTTCATCAACACATGGTAGTATCATAACCACTCCGGGCCCCATGGTACCGTTTCCTTTTATCCTCCCCAACCGAAACACTACCATTCGTTTGTACTCGTGCACAATCTTTATACAGGCAAACAGAGAGAATGGCAGTGTACAGACGAAGACAATCCACGCCAATGTCATCATGATATAGTAATAGACGGGAGGTCCTTTTGGGATGAGCGGCTTCTTAATGACCATGTTATCCGCGGGCGCACCGTGGTTGGATGACATTCTATGGATAAACCCAGTCTGAAGATGACTTAGTTGAAATAGATGACAAAGTAAATAGTGAGTATTGTAAGCGTAAAATGATGAAACGAGACAATAACCGTTGGGTAACCAAGTGTGAAGATTTAACTTAAAATTTTAAAGCAAAACAACATGTTAACGTAAATAGTATGATGAAAGCAAAAAATATAAACAAGGTATAGAAGGTCATTGTTCGTTTATCATTACATCCAACAAGTAACAATATTTTTAAAAAACGATTAACATTGCACAGTGCAAAGCTCACATACAATAAAACAGAAGGCTCAAAAAAGGCTCTTAACTATTTTCAAAAATATTTTTTAAATCATAAGGTGCCTAATTTTTCTTCTTTTTTTCTTAGAAAATCTCTCCTTCATCTCCCTCAAAAGTTATTAACCGAACCCAGTTATTATAAAAACATCTCTTGAAACTCAAAAATAGCTCAATTAAATAAGTAACTATCATGAGAACAATAACAAATAGTGCAAGAGAAAAGTAACACCTCCAAGTAGCTGTACTTAATCTGGAAGGCGCGCCCTTTACCTGCCAAATGTGAAAAACCGATGAGAACGTGAGTGGGGAAAAGCTGGCAAACAAAACTTGGCCAATCCTTGGCCGAAACATTAAACCCTTAAACGAAACAGAGATGGCTAATGTTAGAGTAGGGCCGTTTCTTCAAGGACCCCAGAAAGTTTCCAAACAACATGAAATCAGAGCCGGAAAAGTCAGAGTGCAATTAGGTTCGTATAGACAACTATGATAACATTGCGCTTACTTACTTATGCAGCTATGGTAACACAAACAAAGGCGGTGTTGAAACACAAACAAAGAATGTCAGAAAGAGGACAGAAAACTCATTAAATTAATGTTTTCCTAATAGAAAGTACAGAGTAAGTGAATTACTTTGATATACTTAAGAGCAGTATATACTTTAAAGGCTAATGCATATATTTTACTGCAAATTCTTCAATTGTGCATCTACTGCTTAAATCAAGTAACCTATTTAAAAACTCATAAGCCTCAACACAATTTTAAATATATCAAATACTAATATGGTAATGACCTTGTCATGCTCTAATTGGTGTCACTACTCTAACACAAGCACAAATGCAAAGCTACCCCAACCAATCGCTCGCCAGCACCAACAACAACTCGTCCTGCATGTCGCATAGTAAATAAAATGTAAATTGTATATAGATTGAATTAAATATGGTACTCAAAACAATGCCAAGCTTTCCCCTAATTGTATTTTGCATTCGGAATGTATCAACAACAAAGCGAATGCCGCCACAGGCTCTATTTGCCCGAAATTGGTCTTTTACCTGAAATTGGGCCGCGCGGCCGAAAAGACTGTTTCCGGAATCATCAACGATTCATACGTCCCCGGGCTGTGATTGACAGCTAATATTCGGCTATTTAGGGAGGGTTTTAGTTAGATTTTTCTGGACTAGGACAAAAACGCAGCAAAGAACGATTTCAGTTTTAAAAAGATTTATAACTCTCCAGAACAAAAAAAAGTAAAGTAAATTTATAAAAAATATTTTTTTTTTGAATTTTAGGTTCATCTTTCAAAAACGTATAAAAAGCTACCCATATTTGTTCTGTCAAGCCCTGAAAAGTCACCTACTAACATTTTTTTACCTACAAACCTGCAATCACAATTTCTATGTACTTGTATACGTTGTCTTCCTATTTATTGCAATACTGTTCAATGAAAAAGAATTGGAACGCACTTACCAACAGTATTTCAAGAATTTAATGACAAAACCCCCACAACTTTTTTAAGAACAGCGTTCTATTTAAAATTAATGATAAAGTACCCACACATCCAGCGAATGACCACACGAGACAATAGGTGCATAATAAATGTCATTCATTTACATGAATTTGCACAATTACAAGAGACATTGCCACACAGATGGATAGTGGAATATCATTTACAAAGTAATTTACCTGACTTGAAATTTTAGCTTAAAATTCTGCAAAATATTCAAATTTTGAATTAAAATAGGATTCTTCCTAAGAAATCTGTATCCACTTTTGAATTTACCCAACCTTACGTAGATTACGGTAACTATAAACCTAAAAAAGCTTTCTACTCAAAAATTCTTAAGTCATCACTTTCACGGTTCAATTGGTCATAACCGAATCATCATCGCCACGTTAGCAGGAAACAATCAAGCAACAACAAGCATCGTCAAACATACATGACCACACCATATGTATGGCACTTAAGGGGCCGTGCCCGTTTCGGATACACGAAGAGCTTGTCGCGCTTCTTTTCAATTAACGCATCCTAAGACAGACATTGGAGTCAATGGCAATTTGGGCGTTAAGAAAAACGCGGAGAAAAAGGAACCTCATTGTGGCGCATTTGTGATGTGGATGTAGGCAACAAAAAGACGGCTGTACGAGGAAAAGCCCGCCTTTTCAGGACGCTTGACAAGACTTCTCGAGTACATATATATACATATTTATTCTTTTTTCTTTTGTTTCGACTTTTGCACATTCTCAGGCTCTCAAAAAAGTTTAAGGTAAAGGAACGGCCCGAACTGTCCCTAAAATAGCCACCCCCCTTCGTACTACACGCCGTCTTGATTTCCCTATTTGCGGCTTTGTTCTATCTTGAGTATCGGAACAATGAGATTACCGGTTCTGAAGACAGAATAAACAAATAGAGATAAAAGCTGCTTAACGTTAGAAGCCCAAAACAAAAGGATACACATATCATAGACGCTGTAGTCTAGGCCAGATACTGAAGTATCCGTCATCGTAAGTTTTCGAAGCTTCGTCGAATACTTCCGACGCTTTACCGTAACCTTTTAGAGCATTATCAAGAGTTTGTGAGGTTTTTTTAGTACTTTTCTAAAGATTTACAGTTTTTGCAGCTAAAAAGGTTACTTTTAAAACCTCAACATATGCTTATTAACGTTTCCCTTCTGTTCTCAAAACTTTATCGTGCTTCTAGACTGTAGGAACTATTGAAAACCATTAAAACAACTATAATATACTCTCTTTTGTAACTGTTTTCTTCCTATCTATAGCAAACAAAGCACTTTAAGCTACATTTTCAACGTCTCACCGTAAATTTAAGGATCTATCGTACAAATTTCACAAAAAAAATATTCATCCTTCATTCCGCAAGCTTTACTCATCATTTCTCACAACCTGAACAACAAGTTTTCGTATTTGACGGAAAACAACGTTTAACATGAAAATTGCGCTCGTTAACAACGAATTTCAAAAAGAGACTTCAAAACAAAGGTTCACAAGTTTGAATCAAAACACCTGGCCGCGGCATTAAATAACCTCCATTAACCCACTTCTTCAATATTATGTTATTGGGCATACGAAAGCTCGTAAAGGTCTGGATTATACACTTTGAATACGACTTTTTGGTCTTTTATACTTTTAGTGGTCGTTTTAGTAGTTTCAGACAAGAAGTTAGCGAAAATGATGTGCTAAACTGTCCGAAAGTCTCAAAAATCTTTGAAAAATCAAAAAAGATTTAAATATTGTACTTGATAATGTTAAACCCCATGAATTTTCAAAAAATCAAACTTATCCGCGGTTAAATACCATGTTAATAACCTACAAACCAAACTTTGTGACAAAAAACCTAAACCCACTACTCCCAAACATACTAATGGAATCGGAACGCTGAAAACGTGAATCCAAGTACCCAAAATCTGAAGCAAAATTTGACGGAATGAAGCATTTCCCTGGAGAATGTAAAATCTCTTGTTTTGGGATAAGACGGAACGTTTCCGTAAAACGCGTAAACAAAACTCAAAATATTCATTTTAAACAAAGAATATGTATAAACACCATAATTCAAGTGATATTTACTTTTACAGCGTTTCCTGTCCAAAACTTTGCCAAAACGTAAACATTATGTTGTGGTAGACAGCTTTAAAAGATCCTAAAAGAATGTATGTAACGTCGACTTTATATATATTAACATTAAAGTTAGAACATATCAATTACTGTTTTTTAGGGCATGATATTCCAGAAAATATCAAAACATAACCAAGATAATAACAAAAAACTTCAAAGTTTGTGGCTTTAGATAACAACGTCTTTATCAAAGTATTGCATGAAGTCTACTAACCAAAAAATTGCGCTTTATTACAATATTTAAAATAGCTTTACACTATACAAAAATACTGTAAAAATTTTAAAAGTATTGTAAACAAACTACCATAAAAAATCACTTTATGCCAATTCCATTTGTGGCCGAGCCAATTTGGCCTCAATTTTATTGGTCGAAGAAAAGCCAGTCCCCCCTCTCTGTAGCTCAACAATGTCTGATTCAGCCAGTTTCTTATTTGTCAACGGATCTATCATATCCTTCTTGATTATTTTCTCTACGCAGTTCCACGACACAATCTTTTGGCTGTAAAACAATATAATTTACAAAAGTGTAACCATCTTTAAAAAAGTTTTCCCTAATTTTCTGATTTACCTAACTTATAATTTACATTATATTACAGAGCATAACTCCTATGAAATTGTATAAAAAATATAACTTGCAAAAGATGCAAAACTACCTCGGTTTAATGTAGGCACAGCGACTGCTGTTTGTCAGAATGTCACCAGTCACCGGACACTTATATCTGTCCTTCATCGAGTAAATTAAATTGGTTTTAGCGGCTTCTTCATCTACTGGAGTAAATATCACCGGCATCAAATCTTTAAACTTTAAGGGCTTTCCGTTCACTGGGTTTGTCACTTTTTGAGGCTGTAAACATACGATATACGTTTTGTAAAAGGCCAGCAATATATTAGATATAACTTCAAAAAACACAAGTTTTACCTATTAATACCATATAGTTAAAGAAATTAGCCTAAAAATAAACAAAAACGCTTAACTATCATAAATTATCCTTTTAACCAAGAACGATAAACCTACAGGTTTTTCCATTTTCCCTCCCTCAGCCGTCGATTGTAATTCAGGTACCCAAAAGCTTCTCCATTCCTTTGCTTTTTCATCTGCCATATTTGACAAACTACCTTCATGATACTTGTCCTTCTTAGTGCTTGGTCCAGCGTCTTCTGTAGCTTTCCGTTTATTTCCTCCTCCATAAGCGAAAACATGAGTTGGAGTTGACTCCATGGCCACAAACCTTCGTTTCTTTTCTTCTTCAGATTCTTGATCAACCTAAACAAACAGTTAGTTACAATTTAGTATTTATAGGTAACACTTTTGATCTGGAAACATAATACAAACGACAGAACTTACTGTCTTCTTCCTATCCTCCTCCATCATCATATACTTCTCATAAGCATCGTTCCGCCTTTTGAATTCTTTCTTCTGATTGACTATGTACTCCAATATCGCCTCTTTTTCAAAAACATATCCATCTGGTGTTATCATTGGATTCCTAAACATATGAATAACTTAAAAATATACTTACTTGCATGGTTGTAGAGTTAGACAACAACAGTCGAATGGCTTGACCGAATCTGCCCCCAAACGTTCTGTCAACGTGCCATATCCAGATTGTTTTGAGTCCTTCTTTCGTTCGGAATAACTGTAGACAGCTGATGCCGTTGAATTCTTTCCGTGTCTGGTCATAGTAGAAAAAAAACTGTACCTAACTATAAATTGGATAAATGGTACGCCTTTTGTGTATCTGTATAATTATCGGGAGTTTTTCCACTATCGTTATAACGCGTTAGACTTTTTTCGCAGCGGGCCGCTGCGTCCCGCGGGTGACAAGTTATACGAAGAAACGTTTACTCTGTTTTCACGGGCAGCTTAGAAACTTTATAATATACACGGCCGTGTTTTACAGCCCGGTTTGCGGATTACCTACCGAAGTTACGAATTTAAAAAATACAGTTAAAAAATACAAGATTGTGTATGGTAGTACTGGTAACAAAAGCTAAAAAACTTAAGCTAAAGGTGACTATTAATAGTTAATTTGATTATGTTGATCATTGGTGTTTATTCCGCACCGCGATTTTTGTGATTTATCTTGGTCACATTCTGGTTTATAAAAGTAATCAGTCTACTGTTTCTGAGGCTGACTGAAATTAGATACATTAGAATATCCATAACCAGTAGCTTGTGAATTCTGCGTCAGCATTTTACAACCATATGTTTTCAGATGCATCATCTCGTTTTAACTATAAATATTTTTTGGAGTTTTCTGTTAAGAACCAAAGCAAAACTATAATACCGGATCATTACCCGGTCCCTCGTATAGAAAGTCTGGTCGAAAAGCTTACTGGTGTTATGTACTTAACCACCTTTGATTTTACAAGAGGATTTTTGCAAATTCCAGTCGACGACGAAACCTCGCAAAAGCTTGGTATAATCACCAAGAACAAAACTTATAAGGTCAATGGCGTCCCTTTCGGAACAAAAAACTCAGGCGCGTTATTTATTCGAGCACTCGCTAAAGTATTTAAACGGTTAGATGACATAATCATTGTTTATATAGACGACGTGCTCGTCTTCACAAAATCAGATAATTTTCAAATACATTTAAGCAATGTTAAGACAGTTTTCGATCGACTTCGTAAATACAATTTAATTATATCTCCTAAAAAGACGTTTTTAGGATATAAAAAACTTCAATTCTTAGGGCATACTATCTCAGAACAAGGATATTCTCCTAACATGGAAAATTTAGAACCTAGAAAAATTTTCCCCCACCGGAAAATTTAAAAGCTGTAAAACGTTTCCTATAGTCCCCGTCAATTAAAAGGGCAGCCTTCGTTCTCTGAGATGGTAACACCTAAACAAAAAATTTTTTCTATTATCGATAGACCGATGATTTTCATGCAAATTTTTAAAAAATCAAGAATTTTGTTTTTATTTTACGAGCTACAGAAATTATTCAAATTTTCAAAGCAGCAATTAAAAGGAAAGCTTTATAAATACGAAACAAATATATTATATAGTATTGCTATTTTTGACCAAAACAGACACCAATCGACCCGGAATCGAGTTGTACAAATCCTTAATAGCGTCCATGATGGCATTGATTAACTACGCTTTTTTATGTACTGGCCAGGCGGGTAGACGGCGAGGCTCATATGGGCCCAAAAAATTTTTTATGATATTCAAATCTGGACTCTTAGCTGGCCACATTGGAGGTTTGAATATTTAATCACCAAAATAGGCTTTAATGATGCTTGCACATTGAACAGAACAGTTGTCTTGTTGAAAAACAAAGTCACCATCTTAAAATTGAGCCAAACACCACGATATAATTTCGTTCTTTAGATTTTCCAAGTAACGAGCAGAAGTGTAGCGACCGTCTATGACCTTTAAGTCACACATTAGATACGATAGACAGTTACATACCTTTATAAACACGTATCCGTCAAAAGCCATGGGCCCAAAAACCATGTCGTTAACCAAACCACCTTTTTGATGGCGGAATCCAGGGGGGTGAAATGAATTTTTGAGTACATATGTCCCCATATTGTCAGTCCCGTCATCACAGAATCTTTTTTCATCATTAAAGATCCATTTCTTCAAGTTGGTAGAACTTCGTAAGTGGTTATTGGCAAACGTCATTCGCGCTTGTCGATGATTAGGGCTTAATTCCAGTAATTGTCGAGTTTTTTGATATTGCACATCACTTGTCTTCAAAAACAGTTGCACAACACTTTTGGAACGTATCAAATTCAACTCACTGTTTACCATTCCTGGGTTTACTAGATGTCCGGCAGTAATTTTGGCTGAAATGATCGTATGATTTGTCTTCCAATTCGTTCATCTATTAACTTGGGACGTGGTGGTCGTTTTCTTTACTTCCGTGGAGTTGCTTTGATCACTTTCAGTACAGTCTTAACAGAATGACCCAACCTTTCAGCCACTATGTTGCAATTGCCAATATAAATGTACAAGTCGATGATTCTTCGTTTCTGGACTTTTGATAAAATATTCACTGTCCAAAAAACTCGCGCAGTCACGTTTTACAAAGAAACAATTCATAAAGTAAACATTATATTTGAATATTTTATAGACATTCCTTTTAATTGCTGCTTTGAAAATTTGAATAATTTCTGTAGCCCGTAAAATAAAAGCAAAATTTTTGATTTTTTAAAAATTTGCATGAAAATCATCGGTCTATCGATAACAGAAAAAATTTTTTGTTTAGATGTTACCATCTCAGAGAACGAAGGCTGCCCTTTTAATTGACGGGGACTATAGGAATGACAGGTTACTTTCGTAGATTTTTTAAAAATTATGCTCATATAGCTGAGCCACTTAATAGACTAAGTTGAAAAAACACTCCTTTCGAGTTTGGGTTAGATCAAAAAAAGCCTTTCAAATCCTAAAAGACAAGCTTAATACAGAGTCAATCCTAGCTTATCCTGAGTACAAAAAGCCGTTTCATCTAACAACCGACGCGTCAGCCGCCGCGATCGGTGCAGTTCTTACGCAAGAACGAAATGGTCCTAAAGAGCCACACCAGGTAATAGGTTACTTTAGCGCGAAACTCAGCGCGTCGGAAAAGCGCAGGCCGGCAATTCAACTGATGCTTTGGTTCAGGGAAATGGTAACAGAAAACTCAAAAAAAATATTTACAATCAAACCTGATATAGCACTTACTACCTGCACTACGTAAGGACGATAGTATAAACTCAGTTACAATTGATTAAACTATGAGTGTAATTTAGAAGATAAAGTGCTTGTTAATAGTGTGGTTTAGGGAAATGGTAACAGAAAACTCCAAAAAGTATTTACAGTCAAACCTGATATGGCACTCACTACCTGCAGTACGTAAGGCACGATAGTATAAACTCAGTTACAATTGATTAAACTATGCTTCTATTTTAGAAGATAAAGTGCT